>AP026162.1:0-2726884 GCA_030295235.1 Fistulifera solaris
AACCCTAACCCTAACCCTAACCCTAACCCTAACCCTAACCCTAACCCTAACCCTAACCCTAACCCTAACCCTAACCCTAACCCCAACCCTAACCCTAATAGTCGGAAGTTTTGCAATACTTTGAAGTTATGCTAGATTTAGAAGTTTTCTAATAGTCGGAAGTTTTGCAATAGTCGATAGTATTCCAAAAGTTGAGAGTTATGCAATAGTCGGAAGTTTTCCAAATAGTAGGAAGTTATCCAATAGTCGGAAGATATGCACATTTAAATCTACTGACTGCCTTAAAACAGGAAACCTTGTGGAGCTACCACTCTGGCAAACACTGTTTTAGCACTTTGAGCTTTACGTCACGGGCACTCAAAGCCACACCAGGATCTTGAGTTTTGGTCAAGACATGATCTTGGATATACTGGTAGTTGCTGACTGGATCACAAGATCGAGTGGCCCGACCTTACAAAGTCACCAAACTTATCCAAAACTGAAACCTAACTATCCAACACAACAACAAAGTTAAAAACACATTGACATCCAGCGACTCAAAGGTTCTCATCTGCCGAGAACTGCCTACTTGTAATGCTCATCTTTTGACCCTAGTATTATGAATCATTTACTATTACATTGCATTCCTTGTGAGTCAATTCACACATAGGGCCCCTTGAGCTGGAGGAACTGGTAGCAAACACCATCCAGTCCTTCATCAAATAAATTTAATACATACCACACAAAGGCTACTTTGTATTATAGTGATGTTATTCGCAAGGTAAACATTCAAGCTAAGAAATAAACTAATTAAGCCATCCATTCGGGTTTGCGGAATCCGATTCCAGGGTATTTTGCCTTTCCACCAAGCTCAGCCTCGATACGGAGCAACTGATTGTATTTAGCTGTGCGCTCGCCACGACAAGGAGCGCCGGTCTTGATTTGTCCAGTGCAAAGGCCAACAGCCAAGTCCGCAATGTAGTTGTCCTCCGTCTCTCCACTGCGGTGCGAAGTCATGACACCCCATCCATTCTGCTTAGAGAGCTTAACCGCGTCGATCGACTCACTAATGCTTCCGATCTGATTAACCTTGAGCAAGAGGCAGTTTGCCGACTTTTTTTCTACCGCCTCTTGGATCTTGACGGGTTTGTTACCGTCAAATCATCTCCGACAATTTGGACGTCCTTTCCAACCTCGGCGCAGATCTTGGTCCAGTTTGTCCAATCGTCTTGATCAAACGGGTCTTCAATGGTAACGATCGGGTACTTATCAATCAAATACTTGTAGAATGCAATCATTTCCGCTCCACTCTTAACCGCGGACGTGTCCTTGTCCGAGCCGCTGGTTTTGAAATCCAAGTCGTACTGGTCCTTGCCTTTCACTTTGAACTCCGAACTAGCAACATCCAGTCCCACGGAGATTCTGTCGAGATATCCGGCTTTTTCGGCCGCTTCCATAATCATATCTAGGCCAGATTCGACGTCGCACGGGGTGCAAAGCCTCCCTCATCTTAAAGCGCAGAAAGCCCAACAAGCATAGAAGGAAACGATGTAAAAAAGAATGGTGTCAGTCTCACGAAAATAAAAGAAGAAATCAAAAGAAAAGCGACAGAACTCACCTCCAATCAAAGTAGCGTCACCTCCGAACTTTGCCTTGATGACCTTTTTCAGCGTATGAAAAACTTCGCAGCCAATCGTCATACTTTCCGTGAAATTCGCCGCGCCCGTGGGGATGACAAAGAACTCCTGGAAAGGAAGTTTGTTTCCAGCATGTTCACCACCGTTGATGACATTGAAGCAGGGAACCGGGAGAGTGTACGGCGTTGAGTTACCGGCAATATCGGCATAGTGTTGCCAGAGAGGAACTCCTCTGCTAGCGGCACCGGCTTTGGAAGCAGCGAGGGAGACTGTGGAGAAAGACGACGGCATCGTGAGAATGAAAATCGACACAAGCATAAATGCGAGCCGACAGTACCCACCTCCAAGAATCGCATTAGCACCAAGGTTTCCTTTGTTGGGAGATCCGTCGGCAGCCAACATAGCGTTGTCGATTGCTCGCTGATCAGCCGCGTCCATGCCGATGATCTTGTCGGCGAGGACAGTGTTGACGTTGTTAACGGCCTTTAGGACACCTTTACCCAGGTAGCGCGAGCCTCCGTCTCTAAGTTCGACGGCTTCATAAGCGCCTGTACTTGCGCCCGAAGGAACAGATGCAGTGAAGGTTCCCTTTGCAGTAGTAATATCAACTTCGACAGTAGGGTTTCCACGCGAGTCGATGATTTCTCGACCCTTTACTGCCGTAATCTTGCTCATGGAGCGCTTTCCAATCAAAGCGGAGACGTTAGAACGAGCTAGTTTACTCAACATGATGGAGAAAGATCAAAAGGAATGATTTGCAAGCAACGGATAACAAATAATTATGTTGGTCGAAGGAGACGATGCGAATGACGACGACGCGGACGAGTGGATGATGGCTTTGTTTTTGGTGCGAAGACGATGAAAAAGATCGCTTCCAATTTTTGAGTGGCGGGCTGGCGTATCCTCGCTTCAGTATCAATCATTATGTACAAGGGAGGAGCATGCACATACGTGTACATCGTGACGTAAGCCTTTCCGTATTTTAAACCTTAGTGATGTTGGTGCCAATACCCTAAAGCGAATAATTGAACGTCTAGAGTCTAGAAACTAGAGAACAAAGTTAGACGCAAACGATAGTGTTCAGAGCAAAAGTAAACTCCTATAGACTTGTATCTAATGAGCCAGAGATTGCAACGGTCTAGCCACAGTCGCCGTCAACCATCAATCGCCTACAATTTGAATTTCATGGCTTCACGATCTCTCGTACAGCAAATTTATCCATTTATTCTTCGACCTTTAAAAATATATCTGCTACAGACGTCGTAATATTTGCCTTCATGAGGTACGTTTCCGCAAAACAACAGTTGCATAAAGTGCGACTTCATGCGGGGAAAGAATCGCAAGATAAAGTCCGCTTTCTTTCATGATCTCTTACAAAATCAATAAGACTAATGAATTAAACACAACATGACATTTGGCGAGGTGATTGTGTTCGATAAGTTAATATCGATGATTTGCATCGGCAGCGTCGACGTTCGTCTCGTTTCGTGCCCGATGATCCCGACAACTCGGCAGCTCACTGCTGACATTAGCTAATCTACAACTCTGTATAGGGGGAAAATGTCGCAACTGATCGTTCTTGGAGTTAATTGTCTTTTCTTTCTATGACGGTATCTTCCCGCTTGCTGAACATGGATGCAACGACCAGTTTGTTTTGTCGATTTTCGGATTTTCGTGTATTGCCTCTGCGATAACGTAGATTTTTCCGAACTCGTCCGCATGAAAATGCATTTCGAGTCTTAGCGGTTCTTTTACTTAGTGGTTAGAATTTCTTCGAATGTCTGTTTACGTGCGCACGTCGTCACTATGGACGTAAAAGTAGCGGAATCGTTCGTTCTATTTTCGTACCTTTCTCACGAGGGGGATGACGTTTGCGCTCACGACGCGTATCCGCATCTGACGTACTCCATCGTTTGCTCTCTTGCGTCTTTTGTTCCTTCACATCGACTTGTTTTCTCGACCGCACATCTGTTCGTCTATTTTAGCACCTTGCATCTTTCTAATCTAATCATTGTCAAACAGCATCTCACTGAATCACCATGAAGTTTTCTACTGCCGCTGCTCTGTTTTTCGCGCCTTCGGTGCTCGCGTTCGCCCCTGCTCAGCTGGCTTTCCGCCCCGTCACTTCTTTGAAGTCGACCGAGGCTGCTGCGGAGACCAAGGTGAGTTTGTATCTTGCAAAGTATGATCGCCTAAGACGAGGAATCACGTATGAAGAACGGCGCTGCGCAACCTCATCACCAAATACTTCGATTAGGTCGAAATAGACTTCAGGATGAGATCCTTCAAAGCCATCAAACTCTTCTTCTTACGTTCTCTAACACTTACCTTTTTCTTGTTATCTTTCTTTATTCAAGGCTTTCGCTAAGCTCCCGGCTTCTGTCAAGCCCGGTGTTGTGACCGGTCAGGCTTTGGTTGACCTTTTGCAACACGCAAAGAAGGAAGGATTCGCCATTCCTGGAGTTAATATCGTCGGCTCGAACTCTATCAACGCATGCATGGAAGCTGCTGCCAAGTATGGCGGTCCCATCATGATCACTTTCTCAAAGGGAGGCGGTGCTTACATTGCCGGAAAGACTCTTAAGAACGAGAATGACAGTGCCTCGGTTGCTGGATGCATTGCCGGAGCCAAGCACGTTCGTGAAGTTGCCAAGCTTTACGGAGTACCTGTCGTTTTGCACACCGATCACTGCCAAAAGTCCTGGTTGCCTTGGATCGATCAGTTGATGGATGCCAACGAAGCTTACTTCAAGGAACACGGTGAACCGCTTTTCTCGAGCCACATGTTGGATCTTTCCGAAGAGCCTCTCGAAGAGAACATTGCCATCTGCAAGAAGTACTTGGAGCGCATGGCCAAGTGCAATGTTTTGCTCGAGTTTGAATTGGGTGTCACTGGAGGAGAAGAAGACGGTGTTGACAACAGTGACGTCGACAACGACAAGCTTTACACTCAGCCCGAAGAAGTCTACTATGCATACAAGGAGCTCGGTAGTGTCCCGAACGGTCACTTCACTTGCGCTGCTTCGTTCGGAAACGTGCATGGTGTTTATGCCCCCGGAAACGTTGAACTTCGACCCATCATCTTGCACAACACTCAGAAATACATTCAAGAGAAGGAGGGATGCGAAGACACCAAGCCGATGATGTTCGTCTTCCACGGAGGATCGGGAAGCAGCACTGAAGACATCCAATACGCCATCGAAGCCGGTGTCATCAAGATGAATATTGATACTGATACTCAGTGGGCCTTCTGGGATGGTATGCGCGAGTATGAAGCCAAGTACCACGACTACCTCCAAGGTCAAATCGGTAACCCTGAAGGTCCCGACAAGCCAAATAAGAAGTACTATGACCCCCGCATGCCCTTACGCGCGGGAGAGAAGAAGCCATGGCCAACCGTTTGGTAAAGGCTGCCCAGGACTTGAACTGCGTCAATGTTCTCAACTAAGTTTAGTCATTCATTAGAAGTTTTATCGTCTATTCACGTAGACTAGTTAGTAACGTGATAGATTGCATTTTGCCATTTGATGTATATGCTCGGCAAATGTCGTTGGAGCAAATCAAGTGTCAAGGCAAAGTCAGCTTAGAAATGTTGACGATTGTCGAGGTGCAGAACAGTTTATTGTCTTTAGTATTGCAGTTTGGATGGAACCTCAAGGGTCACTTTTCTTAAGGCGTCGAGGCAAGAACGTTCTTGCGTCGAGGTTGAGAATAATTGGTAGCTCGAGTCACGAGTCCATCCGACCGTGAAAGGAACAAACGTCCGTTGTGGCCCGCTGTTTTAACAAACAAAATTTCGACACAATGACACTATGAGCGAGATAGTGGCATTGGATAACAGTTATATCACTACTCTAATAATTATACAAGAAAATTTCCGAAGTTGTTTGGGCGTTAAACTACAGTTTCTTAAGTGGAGTTGACGGTTGGCTTTTTGAAAAATTGAAAGACGGAAACGTTTGCGTCGCGAGCACCACGGTGTGACCATGGGGTAAACAGGTGATTGACGGGGAGAATAATGTAAATTTGAATATGATGAATAATAATGAAATGGTGTTATCTGTTTTTCATAGTGTGTTATGTCGACAGAGTTTATTCGGATCCTTTTAAACGGCGTTTTGTACGACGAATAGTACCGCGATCAGTCTCAGAGTATAGTTTGTCTTCTTTGCTTTCGTCAGGTGCTACTTTCTTGTCTGGGCTAGTGCTGGTTGATCCCTGATTTGTGTTTCCCGTAGATTGATCAGGAGCGCCACCTCCAGTGTTATAGTTGCTGCCGCTGGATGTCCCCCCTTGATAAGGAGAGCCGCTGGATGTGCCTCCTTGATTGCTGGAGCTCGATGATCCGCAACCGCACGGCTCTGCGAAGTAATTCTGAATCGGTCTACACATGCGGTCTTCGAAATTTCCCTGTTTGGCCCACCAGTAAAGTTCTTTGCAGGTATTGACGTTTGGAAAGTCTAGAACGGCTACCAGAGTTTGATCGAGTGACGGATACTGCCCGTTCTCGCACAAATTGCAGGACGAGTAAGGACCCGAAGGGTAGCTAGCTCCTTCTGATACTGTAGGATTCTGCGCGATGATCGAGGGAGTGTGATTCGGATTGCAGCAATGATCATACCATTGTCCTTGAAGTTGACGACAAAGCTGATTGCCTTGTTGAATGTTAGTAGGATCAGCCATATCAATGACCAGTTGCTGACACGTAGTGCCTTGGCTATCAACTGCTAGCGTCGCACGACCAGACACAGGTGGACCGCAAGAATCGCAAAGACAGCAAAGTCCAATTTCTCATCAGCCTTTGTCCTCGACGCAAGGGCAAAGGCAAAGATGATTGACAAAGAGAATTTCATGTTTGAAGTAAATAAATTGGGTGTCTTCTTGCGCTTCGATTATGGAAATGAGTGAAGTGTTTAGTGTGTAAACAAATGTAAAGATAAACAAAGCTTATGATGGATAGCAATGCGAAATGTTTGCAACGTCTCTCCTACGACAACCGACAACGGCCTAAATTTTGTGAACGATCGGAAGGAGGATTTTTGAACTTTTTGCATCTGCCGATTTCGTCGTTGCTCGTCGTGTGCTACGCAAGCAGATACGCTTAGACGCGCGAGTCCCGGTCTGTACACATTACCAGAGTCTCATCCTTGAAAAGGCGCGTGCACGCAGGCCAGTCATTTGTTTTGCACGGAGTATTCACTGTTTGCAAAAGGTGGCATTGGGCAATGTGACCTGAAATGTAGTCGGCAGATCGGATTTCATGTTTTGGACAAGGACAGACGTCAGACGGGTAAACAACTACCAACCATCGATACTTATCGCTACGAACTACGAACACATCCGTAGAATTAGTACCAGGGTATGCGTGGAGATGTCATCGGTCTTTCGTTAAGGCAGTGCCACCGAGAAACACAAAATACTATTGCCCTTACCTATCTTCCGACTCCGACCGGTCTGACACTACTAATTGAGTACCGCATAGAAACCATTGAAAATCTGATTGTCTCAGCTGCGCAATTTCACGTTGAAGTGGTACCGAAACAACAACTTTTTTCTTATGCTTAGTCTGACGTTGCATTTATGACTGACTTATCTTTGACAACAGGAATCATCATCATCATCGGCGTTAACCTATGACCTTAATACAGTACTCTTCATCGGTTGCTATAGCTTGGTTGCTAGGACTTTCAAATTGCACTACACGTTCCGGCGAGCAAAGATCAAAGCTGGAAGAGGCTGAAGCAGCTAAAGCTGAAGCACAATTGAGTGGAGACATCAAGTAATTGCTTCTTCCCGTCAGAGTAAATAACGGTTGCCGCTACCATTTCGAGAATTCTATGCGAAAAAACGCTCCATAAAGAGTGATGCCGCGCAAAAGATCATTTATTGATGCTTTTTGAGCGAAGGCCTTTTGCGTCTACTGAAGAATTGTTAGCGACAAACGTTAATGCGGGTTTAATCACGCGCGCTTATATTCAAAATAATGGAACCTTTATAATCCAGAAGAGTTGCTACGCCTTAAAAGATCCAAAATTGCAGCGATGGATGTGTCAAGATTGGAATATCCACCAACATTGCTCGTCGAATCAAGGACACGCTGAAGTTCCTCGGTGGATGTCAATGCCTGCTGGGGATGTATTGGCTGATTGCGCGCAAGCAATTGATTCATCAAAATGTGTTGCTGCTCGCGGTGTAAAATTTCTAAAAAGGCGGCTGAGGTGGTGGGTTGTTGGGCAAGGAGCTGTTCTGTGTTGGGCATGTGTGTGAGATCTACACCGGTTGTCGGTGGTGTACTCCTCGATTGCACTCCAAGAAGTGCCGACAGAACTTCATCGATACCCTGTGATTGAGGTTGGGCCATCATGGACGCATAAATTTCCACACTGTTCTGGGGCAAATGGTGGAACGACGGATGAATGCTATTCAAGACGGAAGAAGGGGCAATGGTCTCGTATTGGCCTCGTGCTGCGTGCTCGACAACATTGCTTTCCGAATTCCGACTCATCTCTTTCCTTGCAGCCGCTTCGAGGAGCTTTCGCTCTGCGATTGCCTCTTTCGATTTTTTTGGCTTTATACTGCTTCTTTTCTTCGAGAAACTCTTTATAGTACGGGGCTGCTTCTTGCTTGTATTTTTGCTTTTTGCTTTCGGGTAGCTCGTTCCAACACTTTGAAATGTGCCTGCGAAATCGAATGTCAAAAGTGAATAATTGCTTACAGATCGCGTTCTTCTGCATATCTCTTACCTTCCCATGGCTAAAAAACGTTCTTTCTGTGGAAATGATGATCATTGAGTGTCTCAAACGGTCTACCATTGCTTCACTGACAAAGATGAGACGTACCGGGGGTATTTTCATAGTCTCCGGATCTGATTTCAAACCTTCCAGCCACTTAGTACGTTCGTGGCGATAAAACAAGTTATACGCACTGAGGGGACGAGTTGGTCTCCCACTCGAGCTTTTCTTCTTTTTCTGCTGGGGGGATGAGTTTACTTTCGAGTCAGCCAACTCTGGTCGCTCTAATTCATCCTGCTCATCAGCATCAATTGATCTCGCTTCTTCCGCTGCACTGTCGACATCGAATTTCTCATGGTCCATTCTGCTGATTATAAGCTAATTATTTCGTCTGCAAATTTGTAATGGAGAACAGGATTCGATCAGCCTTTTTTGAGGGCTGCCTATGTCTTGTTACTTGCTAGTTTGTCAGATATCTCCACTCCTACACAAAAGCCCTACTTAGCTGTTTACGTAGTTGCTCTTTTGGAAGACACTCTATGATTCGAAGTTCCTGCACTCCGAATCATCGTTAATCGTTACGTGATGATCGAAAGGTCGAAAAGTCATGCGCCAAAGACGGAACGAAGTAACAAAACACAAAATGCTTCGGGGAGAATTTCAAATTCGAAAAATTCCTTGTCCCGAACGGGAAGTTTTACAAGGAATTCTGGACGTTTGTCCTTTTTCCGTCCACGTCCAGGTCCACGTTTCAGAACCAAATCGATCTAGAATCTAGAGATATCCTAGATGTTTGAGGTGTTACTAGGTAAACCTTTCTTTCGCTAGGAATACGGTGATCTATCACCAAGAAACTTGTCGCCTCATATGAACCTTAGCGAATACAAAAATCTTGACGCTATTTCACAGTCAATAGCTCTGAAAAAGAGATCACCACTTATTTATATGCCGCGTTAACGATATTCCCCTCTTCAAATCGCGGCGCTCACATTTTAAAGACGTCCTGCTCAGTGTTCTTTCTTTATGCAATGATGGACGACTCTGGGCCCGTGAGCCTTGAGCAAACGTCTTCGTATTATCAGGGATTAAACTAGGACTACAAGATTTGAGGATTCCGGATCCAGAAGATATGGCTTTCACTCAGACTAGATCCTTCGAGTGTCGCATGCACATTTGCAAGTATGCATTTGAAAATCGTCTGAAATACCTCAGGGCGAAACATTCTTTTGATATCGATACTCTTCTTGTACACGGAACGGTTCTGTCAGCATCCAGTTCTTGCGTTTCTTTAGTTCTCTGTCACAACAACGTTGATAAAATGCAATCTGTGTACGGCATACATCTAATGGATTGTCTCCGGGCTGCGGGAGAGTGGGATCGTTTGCCGCAATCTGAGCAGCTTTTTCATCAACATGCACCTTGACGTCGTCAAAATATGACTTGTGAAAGCCGGCTTTCTCCATGTCTCGGGCTCTACTCGTCGCTTCGTCCGTTAAGCAGGAGAAAAGCTTTTGAGCGTGCGACTCACAGCCGGCTGGTTCAACAGGAAAATAAGGAGGCAATCGTGTCGGCCCATCTGGTAGCTTTGGTTCCCCTCGGACTGCATCCAAAATACAATAGAACACCATATTTGGCAATTGATTTAGCTGATCGCTTTACAATAGAAGGAAGGCTTTAAAACGTTTGAGGGTGGTCAGAATCAACAACGTCTCTTACAAGAGCCATGGTCGAGCCGCAAGCGCGACGAGACTCTCGAAAGCTCGAGAGCAGAGCCAGAAAAAATCATCGTCAGCGGCGGCGAATAAATAATGAAGACGGGCTTTTGACGGCTAGACGGACGGACAGCGAACAATATATTACTCAGTATAAATTGTAGTGTAGTTGTCTACTGTAAAAGATTATGTGTATCCGAATGAATGTGGTGAACAGTGCTTGTGCGACACTATCCGCACGACGCTTTTTCATTCGCACCTATCTTTTTGTTTCTCGCATCTCGCGAACCGCACTCATTGAATACTGGTACCATAGGTAAGCAAGCAACTTCGTATCAAGAATCAAGAAAGTCATTAACGAGAAGAATACAACCATACTAATAAGTTTCTCCCATTTGGATTGTATTTTCCGCAGCGGCGAGAAAACTGGCAATCTATCATCACCGCAACCTTTGACTAGTTGTGAGCCGTATTCCGTCCGAGCGCCGCTTTTCTCGGCTGGTTGGCCGGCTGGCTTGCTGGCAAGGCCAAGAAATAAATGACACGCATGGTTGTTAAATCCCCAGTCCGAAGCAAAATTAAACGGGAAGATGCACTGCAATAATGGCACCTGTGAAAGCTCCTCCTTAGCGTGTCTGAGAGCTAACTCCACAGCAAGCAACGAAGCATTCGGTCAACCAATCGAAAAAGTGCCGAAGTGGAGAGGATACATGACTTCGAGGCGTATCATTTTGTGGTTCGTTTGTCTATGGAGCTAATAGCGACGGAACCGGCATATGTTGCAGCTAAGGAACTGTTATTTATCGAAGAAAGCGATTTGATAAACGAAAGCAAGAAAGCTGTGGCTGGCCTTCTATTGGGCAGAGTCTAACAGATTGTACTGCCCGAAATTGACATGCGTATAAGCTTGATTGCTCAGCCTTCTTCATTATCATCGCAAGGTCGATGGGTACGGTAATTTCCATCATTTTATCGACGTACTCTCGTGTTGCAGACCTATCAAGCAGTGGCCATACTTTCAGTGCATTGCCATACTTTCAGCTATACGTACAACCTTTTCTTCTAAACTAAAGAGTTTTAGCTTTTCTTCGCTACGGCGACCGACCGCGAAAACGAAAACAAACAGTCATCGGTCATCGCTAAAGAGAAAAGATAAAGAGTATTTCTATTATAAAGAGCTACAACGTTAATCATGACGAGAATGTTTCACGAATCAAGATTTCGCTTAAGCAGAGGCTTACACTCTTGAAACGTCAAGTTCTCTAGTAGACGCTTTTAAAGCACAAACGTTCTACTGCTTAATCTTAGTCCCTTGCTTTAGTCTTGTGAAATGATCAGTGCCAGTACGCGTGTCGCCAAATTTACGGGTCAAACATCCGGTACAAACGATCTTTCGATTTCTACGTACACGTAGAATTCTACAGGTTCTAGTACAAAACCTTTTCTGTTGGCATATTGAATCACGTCGTATCACGTCGTGAGGCACATTTTGTTGATAATAATTAAGCAGATCATGTTTTCGTTTGAATAAATAGTTGTTTATGACTAAAAATAATAATGCGGAGAGCATGGGGTAAGCCGCAGCACGCTATTGTCTATGGCTCGCTCGCATTTTGTCATTTTGCTCACGAAGGCGCGACGCCTCCTTTCACAGAAACCTTGAAAAGTCGAGCAACAAGCTCTGAATCGAGGCAATTTTCCCACAGGTAGCTTGCTAAATTCAAGGTTTGTTACATGTAACATCGAGCGGACGCGATACGCCGGGGATCGCTACATTATTCGCAATTTAGTGTCGTCTTGAGGCGGTCGTCGGTCGAATATGCTGATTATAAACATCATACGCCTTGATCTCATCACCGCAGGCTCTTCTCAGTGCAACTTGAAATATAACTATACGACAAACCGTATTTCATTTGGAGAAATAACAATCAACCACTATGTTATATCCATTCAAAGGAAAGGGCCGAAAATTGACCATCGACGAAACCCGCGAACAACGAGCGACACAGGAGGACCCCGGATGCGCCGAATTGCGGAGCATGTTCTCTTATGCAATATTGCTGGCTGTGACTGGATGTGCATCTCAAAATGCAATGTCTATAGAGATTCGGCGATTGAATTTCCGGATTCTGCAATTTCTGTTCAGGCGGCGATCAGTAGCTTCTAGAGTCATAACAGAACGCTCAAACCCTACTTAAACCGACATAATATTAAATACCATGACTTTTAAAAGAAAAATTGTTTTTCGAATGTAAACTGTGGCAAAAGAATCGACTTTGCGCTATTCATCGAACGGCACAAGCCGAAAATTGCTGGTCTACCAAAATGCGTATAACTGGAGACTCAAGCGCTACCTCGATGCACAAAGTCGCCGATCTTCTTCCCATCTTACTTGTCTTGTGTTGTGTATACTTTGTGCATCCAACCATCCATGAATAATAGAGATCTCACTACGGAATTCGACCTTCGACTTGCGATGCAATGGGAAAGATTTCGTTTCCCGCGGACGCGGAACTGCACTGTGTCGAAACGCGCTAGTAGAGGAAATAATTTTGCAAGATTCCATATTCCGTACGACATTTAATCTGGTACTTGTTATCCTAAGTACAAAACCCAGAAAGATCAATACGTAGGATGTTTGACCCGTAAAATTGATAAGGATATCACATTGAACGCGAGCGAAGCCGAACGTTCTTTCGCATCGGAAAATCGAAAGAACACTTGAAGACATCAAGCTAATAGTGTCAGCATTGCATGTTGTGAGTTGTAGCGAAGAACTTTTTATGCATTTGGGCATCAAAGATTCTTTAGACGATATGAAGAATGCGAAAATAGACAGTGCTTGTTCAATCTCTGGGTCTTTTCCTCAGTAGTAATTTGTTAACCGTTCTCAAAATAACGATCAACCGATGAGCATGATAGCTAACATTGATACTGGCAGTTCCGTCCTATACAGCTCTTCACAACAAGCGTTCAAATAATGAGACTAGGTGATAAGAAAGAATCAACTTGCCGTCTTCATTTTTGAACAAGCAACACCGACTTGCATCCTCGTCAGCATTACATTAGATACGAGAAATTCAATGTTGCCTCGCAATCAAAAGCCGGCCAGTGTTAAATTCAGTGATACCGTGCAGATTGTTACAATTCAAAGACTCTCGACATGGCAGATCGAGTCGTTTTGGTATACTAAAGATGAATATGAGCGGATCAGGAACCGATGCCTGCAATCTCTTTCGAAGAAGCGATCCGGAACTTTTAAAGAGTCGTCTACAAACACTTTCCTTGGTCTTCAACATTTAACCATAGAAAGAAAACTCCAACGAAACGTACACCGCCGAATACGACTTATTGAATTGCAAGATGAGTTGAGCACGTTGAGAGTTTCCGAGTCTGCTCGATCTGCGTAACAATTTCCTTGTCGACCCACCTACATGTAAATTAAGCCTGCTATACTCCTGCTACTAAAACCATTGTTATCCTTCAAATTCATATTCTTCGTCCTCACTCCCATACCATAAAGGATCACTCACACTCCTGTCACGAACTGCCGGAGGCGAGGGCTTGCTGTCGGACTCATCTGAGAATATTTCTATGACATCTAGCGAGACCTTAGCAGGTTTGGCTTTCGAATTGACTTTCTTTGCTCGCGTAGCCTTTGAGATAGGCTTCTTTGATGCTTTCGTTTTCTTTTTTGCTGCAGACTGCTTAGCCTTAGTCGGTACCATTCGTTTCTTTGTTGTTAACCACGCACCATCAGAAGCAGAAGTTTTCCTTGCTTTCGGGCGGGTCGTACTCGAGGCAGGCTTTGAGCTGTTCGAATCTAAATGCTTTGGAAGTGAAACAGTCACCTGCGGATTCGGTGATTGCAAAAGACGATGACCAAGTGGACCTAAAACAACGTAAATGATAGTGCTGCAACACAATATTGATTGATGAGTAAAGGTTGCCTTGACCTACGGAATAGAAGGACGAAAACAAAAGGTGCACTTACTCGTACGATGACCACTTGGGTTCCGACAGTATAATGTTTTCCAAAAGGAGTGCGATGATGATTCTTTCGCAGTCATCAGATGATAAATTGTCTCTGGAAGGCGGGTTATCTTGAACACTGCCGTACCAAATGCGTCAGATTTACTGTCGAGCGTCTGTTTCATTAGATGTGCACTTACCATGGTAGAGCATTCTCTGGTCGTGTACGCCAATCTTTCAACAGCATCGCCGGAGTCATATTGACTCCTTCTTGTTGTCTATGGTGTAGAACCTGCAGCAACGTTTTTGCATGCTTCCCAACTTCTCTGCGCTCCGAAGTGATACCGTCATTGCGTAAGCAAATATCCTTGAGTGAGCTTTCAGGGTCTGGTTCACCGAGATGCGTCATTAATGTAGCACGACAAATGGAATCATTTCCGTTCATTTGACCGTAACGGATCATGGGCCACACCAGCTCTTCGCCACTCGATCCATGTACCATTTTCAACATACGTATAACGTCCTTTATTCCTGAGTGTAAGAAAATAAAAGGGCGTGAACTAGGAGCATTCAAACAGTTGGACTCACCTTTGGGCTATAGTACAAAACGCAATCAGTTGGTGTTTGACCATCTCTCCCAGCTCGCCCCGATTCCTGATAATAAGCTTCCAGCGTCTTGGATATGCAATGGTGTAGTACAAAACGAACATTCGGCTTGTTTATACCCAGCCCAAATGCGATGGTAGCGACAACGACCTGCGTTTCATCTCGCATCCAGCTTTGATGAACGTATTCTTTCTGCGTCTTCGAAACGTCACTGTGATAGGGCCGCGCCACAACTCCCATTTGGCATAGTTCATCCGCGACAGCATCCGCATCTTTGCGCGACAACGTGTAGACGATGCCGGGACTTCGGGGATATTTCGAATGAATGAACTCAGCCATGGCTGCAGTGACAGATCCTTTTCCTTCCGGTTTGGGTACTACGGAGTAAGTTAGATTGGGCCGGTTGGCTTTGGATCGAAAGAATTGATAATCGTTCATGCGCAATATGCGACAAACATCTTCTCGAACTCTCTCTGATGCGGTCGCTGTCAGTGCCAGAAGCGGAACGGAAGGGAAGTGCGCCTTCAGTACACCTAGCTTGGTGTAATCGGGCCGGAAATCGTGTCCCCATTGACAGGCACAATGACATTCGTCGATGACAAAACGCGCCAATCTACCTTGTGCATGCAATCGGTCCATTTCGCTGCCCAATTTGTTGGACTGACTAATCTTTTCGGGCGTCACGAACACCAAACAAACACCTCCGTCAGGATCACGCACGCGCTGCCATCGTTGTGCGTGCTCGGACGAGCCTATACCAGATGTGAATGAAACGGCGCTACCTTGCTGGAATTGATTCATTTGTTCTTCTTGATCTTGGATCAGCGATAACAGAGGGCTGACAACAAAAGTGACTTTGTGCCGCTCGAGCAGGGCCGGTAATTGATAAGTAAGGGACTTTCCGCCTCCTGTGCGCATCAATACGAACACATCGCGGTTACTGAGAGTCGCATTGATGATTTCTTTTGATTATCTCGAAAGGAAGGAATACGAAACTGATTTCTTAAGACATCATACATTCGTTGCGACCACGGAAAGTTCTCATCGTGTCGCCAATAGTCGAGTGGGTCGATCGTCGACGAAGTTGTAGCTGTAGTTGTTGAAATAGAAGCAGGACGAGGACGTTGTAACTCGAGCGGGCGTAACGGTGGATTGATTGCCAAAGAGGAAGGAGTCACTTTTTCTGTATGTCTCAAGGGTGACTGCGTAGATGGTTCAGGTAAGACTTCGTCCGGATGTTGCGTAAGTCTTTGTTGTTGCGTGATCGAGGGTCTTTCCGGTGACGTTTCTTGATGATCGGTATTGTCGTGCCGTTGACAAGAAACAACGTTTGGAATAGTTTCTGACTTGATATTACGACTTTGTGCATTTCCAGTCAAGATTCTTTCCTCCAGTTGATCGATATCCTCGTCTAATTGTACAAGAACTTTCTCTACGTCTTCCATTTCCGTCAACAACTCTTTCATTTGCGCCTCCAGCAGAACCTTTTGATCGAAAAGATCTTGCAATCTCTGACGCTTACAATTGCGTTCTTCTTCTAGAAGCGATAACTCTATTACGTGCTGTTCCATTATGAATATAAGTATGCAAGACAAACATGAACGACGAAAGACAATGACAATGACAAAAAGAAGCGCCGTTGTTATTGCGCAGGATCGCGAGGATGCGCTTTGACTTTTCGACGGCGTGCATGTGCGCGGCGATAGCATGCGAGTCAGTCACGAATGAATGAATCGATCGTTACAACCGAAGCGACACGGCTTCGACGACTGTGCAAGATTAAGTGCCGTCGACTTTCCCCTCGACTAAACTTCACTACTCCGTATTAGACTAGCCTTAGCTACATAGTTACTATGAAATTATGGAACAGAAATTGCAATCAAATATTTACCCTTCTCACTTTTCCAATACTTCAATTTTCAGTTTTTATCGCCTTGTCCCATTAAACTATTTCGGCATCGTTTCGTTTGTCCCCAGTTAAGCGTGTGTCCGTGTCAAGAGTGGAATCTAGAATGGCTTTGCTCTTCTTCTTGGCTTTGATTTCTGATGTTCTATTTGGAATTACCCCGTCCTCTTGTTCCAGTAGTTGCACTATTTCTTCAAATTGCACAACAATATCGCGAAAAGAAGGACGCTTCGCAATATCAGTTGCCCAGCATGCTTCCATGAGACTCGACCAAGAATAGGGCCACGATTTGTGCGGTTTGGGGCGTTGACCCTGTTGAACCACTTTTTCATCGTGCATCCGCTGATTGTAACCCGCAAAAGGAGTTTGCAATGAACAAATCTGCCAAAACAGAACACCAAAAGAGTACGCATCAACGGTCTCATTGTAAGGGCGATCAAGTGCAACTTCGGGAGCCATATATCGCAGCGAGCCAGTATTTCCTGTAAGTAAATAGCAGCCGTCTTCATTTTGTGCGATGTCATCTAATCGTTTGGCCAATCCGAAGTCGAACAACTGAATTTGTGGATCAACACCATCCGTGAAACCTAAATTGTCGGGTTTGAGGTCGCGGTACACGATGCGGTTGGCATGCAAATAATCAATCGCCTTGGCTATATCTCTTGCGACATGCAACCGTTCTTTCCATACGGCGTGTAGTTGAGGTGCTTTCGCACAGCAATAGCCACACAACGGAAACCATGTGCCACTTGCTTCTCCCACTAACTTTCTCCAATAATTGAATTTCTTGTCCAATGTCCCACTCAGTCGATCTAAAACAATAAAGAAGCGACTTTCTCGTGGATCCGTATTCGCCATGGCCCTCATCTGAACAATATGCGGATGCGACAGTGTGCGTAAGAAATCAGCTTCGATTGCCAAATCAGTCACTCCCTTAATGTGCTCCTCAACTGGTAGATCCGTACGTAGCATTTTTAATACGTATGCACGAGTCTGGTTAATTTCGCGAGCTAAATCTTTGCGTTGCTGTGTATCTGCTTCGTCCGTATCGTTGACATCATCCAAATCGATTGCAACAACCTCCGATACTGTCGAGAATCCGCCAGTACCGACGGACCTGCCTAATTTTGAGGAAATCAATGAAATGCAATGTGAGAAGCTATGACCATGAATCAAGCGAGCGCGCTTCTTCACGCTCTCCTGTGTAAATTAAAACGTACCGCATGTAATTTCTGTCGTAGTACATTCCGGGCAACAATGTTTAAGAATCTAAAAGAAATTTTACACGCGAATTCAGCAATAATAAAACGCACCAGAAAACGCAAATTGCACAATCTTTCGTGTCTCTTTCTCTTCTATCATCGTCATATTCAAGTCGTCTGAAGGCTGTTGATGAAGATGATTGTAATAATTCCACTGATAACGTCGCACAGGATTTCGCGGTGTTTTTCGTTTCATGCACAACAAAGATTTCTCTGGAGAGTGTTAGGACCGGCAAATGCTCTCTCGGTGGATCTCGTGTGGCTTGGTCGTATCGGCCTTGTAATAATGGAAAGCTTTACCTATGGGTTGCGCCATGGCCGCATCGCCGACAAACTGGCGGATACGCAATAATCAAAACGTGTTGCGGCTTACCAATAACCTTAACTGGTAGCCTCAACTCTATTAGACATGAATAGGGAACTCGTGAGTCATTTGGCTCGCTCAGTCACGAGTCTTGAATTGAGAATGAAATAATGATGTAAACCTTACAAGTTACAAGTAGACTGTATAAACTGCTCAAAATGTCCGAGGTACTGTTTCGACTTAGTGGTGTCTTGAATGAATCTTGAATCTTCGTTTTATTTAGATCTTTTATTAAAAGTACTGACATCAGACGAGAGACGACTCCTCTGTTAGAGGGAAGAAGAAGGCCCAATGCTATTGCTCGAGACAGAAGATTCAAACTGCCCAATCCCTCGGCGGAACTTGTGTAACACTGCTCCTTCGCATTGCTCCTGCGTCCTGCGCCAATAATTTCAAAAAGGAGAACGCACAAGCATCACAATTGATTGCAATCGATAGCACCTAACATTATAAGTGGAGCGACAGCAATTTGTTAATCGATTTGCTGTACCTGGTAGCTATTCAACATGCAACTACCGTCAACAACAAACCCGCGATTTTCTGGAGCCAAAAACATGCCCGGCGAGAAAAGAAGAGAGTCGCTCGGTCTAAAATCTTCTTCGAACGGCCTCATGAAGATGAAGCTGTCCAAAGCATTTAAAAAATCAATCGTCACTACTAACAGCGATGACGACGAAGATGATCGATGGAATTCTACATCATCTTCCGAGTTATCTTTGGATGCTCCACCGTCGCCCCCAAAACGTAGTCTATAGCTGATCAGCACCAGAACGTTACTGCAGTACTTCGACACCATTTGGCTTGGGCTGCTTGTGTTTCAGGCACCTTTCAAAAAACTCGGAATTTATGAGCGGTTCGGTCTGTGAGCATAACTATGGTTCGAGACAACGTTTGCCTCGCGAGTAAAACGCAATTATCAACATGTGAATTTACATGAATATTAATTCTTAAATACACCTTATAAAGCCGATCTTATTTGTACATGCTAAAACTGTTGATTTGTCACCTTGCAAGGCTCGTGTGAGCAACAATGATTGACAACTTACACGAACATTGTGTCTGGTTATCTATCATCGCAGAGCATGGATCGGCGACGACCAGGTTTCCTGAGTGTCCTCTGTGAACGGATATAGCTTTCAGATGATGACCATCGCGACAAAGGGAATCTGTTTGTCACCAAAAGTGCCGATGGTGTTTCAGCTTCAAACTCAATTGTTCTGTTGCTGGCCAGGTCAAAAACAACTTTCTTGGATGCAGAAGAGACAAACGAGGCGGAAGAAGTGTTCCTAGAGCTTATCGGATCGCCCCTGGATCTTGTGGAAACCATTTTGCAAACGGAGCTCTGGTCCGTATATGCTTTGATTTCGTGCAAAGGTTGCGGACTGGTCTTCTGATGGATGATTAACATTGAAGTATAGTATAATCAAAGTGTTGCCTGTTAGATGAAACGTTCAAAATTGTGGTAGGATTCTTTCTCTTTTGTTTCATTTCAACCCCACACCTTCCACCTTCCACCTTCCACCTTGTGACTTGTGACCGAGAGCGAAAAGTGAAAAGCGAAGGGAATAAGCTGTGGGCTGTGGCTGGCGGCTGGCGGCGGTTCAGACGGGCATAAGATAGCATCTATAATAAGGTTACGCGGAAAGCGGATCCGCCATCCGCCATCCGCTATTTGGTACTGTACAAAGTATGAGGTCTTTGCGTTGTACAGTTTCATGTTTAATGTTTATCATAGTTTCGAAGAAATAAAAATGACGTCAATAATCGATAAATCATAAATCTGCTTTCATTCTAACTGTTTCTATTCATAATTAAGTCCATCGAACGGTCATCGGTCATCGCAGTTCGCATGTCTTCGCATTCGGAACAGAAAAATGACTGTGTACTTTAGGGCTGGTAGTATTTGAAAGAATTTGTTGCTTTTGTGAGTGATTTACGATTTACGTGGTCCTGTGTCTACAGTCTACAGTAAACTTTAACTGCAAGCGGTAGGTGGCGAGGATATCAATCACTTCCGACTAACGTCATTGACGATTCTTAACGTTGTTATGTATTGTTATTGTTATTATCAGCCCCTCGCCCCTCATTTTGCTCCCTTTGACTCCTGACTCCTGACTCCTGACCCCTGACTTGACACGCAGTTGACATTCGCCATCGCCAATCCACAAACTAACAATAGAAAGCCCCTTCGGCGTTCGTCAATACGAAGTATTATCTTACGTATTTCTTCTATGATTTACTAACAGAAATACCTGAAAAATGAATTGTGAGCTCTTCATTGAAAGAATGCATTTACAGTTTCAAAGAGACGACAGATAGCATATTTCTTGATCGTGACAAAAGCTACACAAACATTTCATTCCCGTAAAGTACTATGACGATGCCAGTAGTCAGTTTGTCCGCCGCGCGCGGAGCGGCGCTCGGTGTAAGTGTAAACGAGAGCAACCATGGAGATCACTTGACATTGTGTCGTCGCTAAGAATTATTTGCAGGCGACGAGCTACTCGCATTCATTGCTTGTCTTGGAGGACCAGCGAAAAGGGCTCGTAATTCGTTAAAGAACGAGGGAAAGAAAGGCAATTGTATAATGATAATTCAACTCACATTTCCAAGATTTCGGGTGTTATGCCAACGATCGCTTTCCTTTTCTGCGGCTAGAGCGAATCGTTTTCTAGCTGCAGCAATGGAGCCGCAGCGACTAATTAGTCAAAAAAGATGTTTTCATCCTAATCACGTAATGGATGCTAACGAGGAAAATCATGAAAGCCAACAGAAAAAACATCTTGATCGCAGGAAAAAGCCTTATCATCGATTGCAAGTTTGCATTGTGGGGCCACCCAACGCGGGAAAATCTACTCTATACAATCGACTGTGTCGTCCTTCTCGTCGACGACCTGCTCTGGTAAGTCCTACCGCCGGAACAACTCGCGATACACTAGAAGCCGAAGGACAACTGGGAGGACTGTTTTTTGATATAATGGATACTGCCGGCTTGACTCGAACGGCGCAAATGGCGTCACTCCGTCCTGTGCATGCGGATGTGATCCTATTCACTCTAGATGGGCGAGAGAGGGTGACACGACTGGTGCAAGAGTGGGCTCGGTGGTTGCGACAGTCCTTTTGTCATCGCGCAATGATGATACGAGTATTCTGGTGCTGTGCAATAAACTCGAACACACTGCCACACATCGAGACGATTTCGACGAGCACTGGCATGAGTGGCTCTCTTTAGGTCTCGGTGAACCTCTAGCGATTTCAGCTATCCACGGAGATGGCTTAGCTGACTTAGCTGTCATTCTCCAAGAAGAACATGAGAAGCGAATGCATCTAAGCGACGATGATACAGCCGAACAGCGTACCCACGACGAAAAGAATGAGACCAATGAATGCGAGGACAAACCGCTTACCATGGCCATTCTGGGTCGCCCCAACGTGGGTAAGTCTACTCTGGTGAATACCTTGTTTGGTGCGGAACGTGTTTTAACGGGACCGAACCCTGGCGTGACACGTGACGCGGTGACGATTCCGTGGCAATGGAAAGACCATGTCATACATTTGGTAGATACAGCGGGTATACGAAAGCCACAGCATACATCCAAGTCACATTCTTACAGCGCGAACGACTCGACTTGGTTGGAAGAACAGGCTGTCCAAGATGCATGGAGAGCGTTGCAGTTTTCGCATGTTGCAGTATTAGTGTTGGATGCAACGGCGCGACAGCTGACTCAACAAGATCTTCGTATCGCCGCGGCTATCGTTGAAGAAGGACGTGCACTGGTAGTGGTTGTCAATAAAATGGATACATTGTTGGAGGAAGACTACTCCGTTACTGATTTAGAAAAGGATGTCCGTGATCATCTCGAATCGCGATTCCCTATGCTACGAAAAACTCCGATTGTTGTGCTGAGTGCGCTGCATCAAACTTCTCAGAACATTCAGAAGGCGCTTTTACCTGTAGTAATTCGTGCTGAACAACGATGGCAACGTAAAATTACGACAGGACAACTGAATCAATGGATGGCTGAAATTCAAAAAGAATATTCGTCTGGATCAGGTTTTCCCAAAATCAAGTATATGGTGCAAACAAATACAAGGCCACCAACATTTGTCCTGTTCACCAATCACGTGCCGGCGAACGACTCCTATTTACGCTACTTGACACGCCACTTCCAAGATACGTTTGAGCTGTACGGCATGGCCGTACGTTTGTTTTTTCGGACAAGCAAGAACCCGTTTGTTTCTGCATCAACCTCAAACAAGACAACACGCGGCGGTAGCGGTTTAGGGGGACGAGCAGCTCGTCAAGAGCGCAAAGTAAAGGCATTAAAGAGCGGAGAGACAGTCAAGCGTCGTAGACGAATCAAGCGCAAATAAAATTCACTAGTTATTGTGCGTATATATGTATTTGCATCTTGAGAGACCACGCGATCTTGACTTTAAGATGTCTACTTTTGCGTCGTTCTTCTCCTTGTTGCTTCTTTAATAATAATGTCGCATATCATCGTCGCCAGGTGCTCGAGGCATACGTATTTGCCTTGCCGGATGGTGAGGCTGTGTTAACACCGGCGTTGCATCCAAGAGTTCAGACATGACACTCGTCGGACTTGACCTTCTGGCGAGAGCAGCGCGACCAGCCTCTTTCTCACTCGTAATATTTGGTAAGGTCTCATCTGTTACGGCGAAGGCATCTGCTGTTCCCATTAACCGAGCCCAGTTTCTTGCATCTTGTGAAAAAGTCTCTGATAACCGAGCCAAAACGGTCGCTCGATAGTCCTCTTCTGCATCGGCTAGCTTCATTTGAGCGCGCAAGACTGATTGAAGAGTTCTCTTTCGAATATCGGATCGTTTCGCCGCATATTCAGCATGAATCCATCGTTCTAAACCTCGCCGCAAACCTCCATGACGAGCCCAGCGATTCAAGGCATTTTGTGTCTCCTCGCACGTTTTCCCATACAAATTCGTTAACAAGGAAGAATAACCATGCTTGTTAGACTCTTTCGCTACAACCATCGCTTTTCGCTTAATGTGACTTAATTCAAAAGCTTGATACCAAATATCGTGCGGAGATACAGTCGAATGATCTAAAATAGCCTCGCTCGAACAAACTTCATTGTTTACTGTGAATTGTATGCGTCGTTTGTGTGTTTTCGTCTCCTTCATAATAGCCTCTTGGCTTCGTAATTGTGTTTGTTCGCGATTGAATAGGATTGTTGTATGATTATTGTTAGCAATGGAACATCTTTTGCTTGGTCTCTTGTAATGGCAAGAGCAAAGAGGCCAGAAAACCACAAAAAGCAAAACAAAGCAGAAACGGAGCCGAAAACGCAAAAGGGGCGAAAAAGAGAAAAGCGGTGCGCCGCGGGCTTCCAGCTTCCAGTACCTACTATGCACGAAAATGTAGGCGGAATCTGAATTGGTCGTGGATTTCAGTGACGAGTTCAAGTTCGAAAAGGCCCAAAGAATTGTCAATAAAGAGGTCGTCATAAAGTATGCTGAAACACTTATATCATTATTTCTGTAAGAGGCAAAAATCGTCAGGTCTTCTGCGGTAGTAAGAAGTTACTCTCAATAGGGCGTGTTCTTGTATCGCAGCGCGTATAACCAACCACTTACTCGACTCCTTGTCACACCAAAGGCCGAAAACGCCTAAACATAAAACGTCATCCCTTTGCGTGACAATAATGAGGTCGTTATTACACGACGATCGTTTATCATACTACGTATTGATGTTTTTAATAAACTACGTGTATAACCAGCGATGCTCACCCACAACAGAATAAAAACCCTTTATGCTCGTTCCATAGCCTTTGCTTGGATGGTAGCGCGATTGTCGCTTGTCCTTTGTGTATTAGCACAGCCTGATTATTCTGGCCCAAAATGTACAGGGTGCCATCCAACGGCTGCGATTGCTTCAACAGCCTTTGGGAATGTAAAGACGGCTATGACGCTTTGACAACGTGCCCACACGGAGCATGTTTTGTGTCGCTCAAGGGTGAACCGACGTGCGGAGAGTCGTATTTATGTCAACCGTGTACAAGTGATGATGATTGCTTGGCGCCACAGTGAGTCCAAACACGGAAATTCCGAAATCACGACGCGCCGCTCACTTGTGTTCGTCTTCCTTTCAATCTCTACAGTGAGGCATGTGTCTGGTACGGATTTGCGAAGGGTACCGACTGTGAAACAAATGGATATGATTGTGCTACTCAAGGAAGCCTTTGCGCGAGTACAGTATTGTTCGCCTTGCAAAAAGACTAAGATGACTAAAACAAAAGGATTATGGAACAACCGATTTGTTCATAAGGCGCTTGCGTCAATTTAATTCTAGAGCCGCGACAAAGTTGGTATCCCTGAAGTACTTGGTAGCCGCGGGACCCCATTTACGACACGAAGCGCCTTATTCTACTCCCTCATCACGGAAGCAAAGAATCGCTAACAGCCATCAGTGATGCTCTATGGAAAATAAATTCCATTTGAACTCAATAGATATGTAAAATTTTGTTGTGTAGTCTTGATGTAAACTACACACAGAGCAGTATTTTTTATCCATTACGACAAGTTACTCAACCATGGCTTCCGTTTACACAACGCGCGTTGCACACACCTGTCGGCCTTCCAACAAGCCCGAGCAGAGACTATGCGAAATGCGTCCGACGTAGATACATGCTTCACTAAATAATATGAAAAGGATAACAGAAGGGTGAGATTAGGGATGATAGGACGTGATTGGATCAAGTTGATGCATTTACAAGAAAACACAAACTATACGTGAATTTCAATGTTCTTACCCTGCATCGCATTCGCTTGAGGCGGAACATTCTTTTCCTCCTCCAGTTGCACAAATCGGATCTCCTTCAACAGTCGTAACACAGCCTGCTTCCGGATTACTTGGGCATACGACAGCACTATCCGGGTCCCGACAACGGTATTGACTATTCTCGCAATTGCAACCATTTTCTTCCGGGCCACTACAAGCTGGGGCGCGAGGTCCACTCAGAAATGTACTTCGATCGGAAAACAATGTGTCACTTGCTTGAGAAGTTGCGACCCGCGGAAGCGACGCAAGAAACACGACCATGAGCGCGCCTTGCATGAATAGAGTGCTGCTAGTCTTCATTGTGATTTAATATTCGGTAAATGGATATCAAGAACGATAATCGATGGAATGAAAATCTATAAAATAGCGTGTCGTATCTTTCAGCCTCTCGCTGCTTCTTGTGTTGAAAGACGAACAAAAAAGCTTCGAAGCCGACGAATGCCGCGAGCCGCGAGCCGCGAAAATGCCGATGCCGCCCATAAGTCCAAAAAAGTCCGTCCTCCGTCCTCATCCTTATCCCTAAGGAAGTTTTCATGGCTTAAAGTCGACTTTACAGGATAAGTGGACTTAAAAGTCCTCTTAATTTCTGGACGTAGGACATGGTAGGATTTGTACACAGATGATTTTTTCTCCACCTCGCGTAACAACGACATTGACGTCAATGATGCTGATCATTGATTTGCATCAAAAAGAGCGATTCAGTTAAAGAAATTCAAATACAAACATAGTAAATCCTCTTGCTATCGGTATGGGCTGCTAAACTTGCCCAAGGGCTGCTTGTAAGAGCCGAAGGGGACTTATCGCCTCGTATCCGTAATACCTCCGTTGCGCAGTCGATTGCAGCCAACTCCTGTTGAGAAAATCAATGTACCTGACTATGTAAGTGATCGAAATATCATAAAAAGTCTTTTCTTTATTAGCTCTCACCTATTGTCAACGTTTTAGGCCCCATTCGTTCCGGTACGGCGCAAGCAATTTCATGATCGTCGCCATGCTTTTTCCCTAAGTAAAATCGTGATTTGTGGACGCGCTTCTTTAATTTCAAACTCCTTCATTCAACAATCAACCAAAGTGTCCAAGAAAAGTCAATTCTTGTTTTATTACTTGAACTCCGCTCCGTTGGGGTCGGTAGCTGCTCTAGAGTCACGACGAGCGGAGCCTATCCATGATCTCGACTAGCAGTCCATTCTGAACGCCATCTGCTTGATTTACCTCGCAGTTTGTTTTTGCGGAGGTTTTGAGCCTCCGCCTGTTTCAAGAGTTCGTGTTATCGTGACGTGATAGTGTGGAAACAACAATTTGCTCTTCACATCAATGCGTTGGAAACTGGTGCTGTTTGGGTATACATGTTCGCGAAGGCTTTGCAAAAGAATCCCAGTACTCCTCTTTTTGATATTATGTTGGATTCGAGTGAGGAATCTAGCGATTGCAACTTCTTCCGTCGTTTTCCTTTGAGAGTGATTCAATGCTGTTGCTTCGCCGACATGCATACAACAATCCCCATGCCAGCCATGGACTCGTTTACAACTTTTGGCGCCTTTTATGTGTCGAGGCAGGGATTCGTTGACCGCTAATTTTATTCAGAAAATGGATGGAAGGGAATGTTAGGCACACAACGGTGTCTATACTACATGTTTCATTGCGACAAAGAAGCGTCGGAAGTCTTTACGATGCCTAGGTCAGCTTAATAGATCTAAGTTCCTTCTTTTGCTTAAACGCGATTATTATACGGAGTAGTAAGATTGACTTAGTCATTAGCAGTGTTTTCTCCTAAAGGCGACTGGTATAGCAGAGGCCATGAGCCGTCGACGAGGGTGTTCAAAACAATCGCCAACGTCCAATTCTACCATAAATACTCCATTTAAAGACGCATAAAAGTTATTGAAGACCCGGAGTCGAGGATAGTCAGAGTTGTACTGAGTCATGAACATGAATGACTCAATCGTTTTTCGCGAAAACCCGGAAGTTGAAGCCTCACCAAAAAAAAATCGCCGACCGTCGTGTTATTGCATCGCAGCCCATTATTAGGAAAGGTATACATTACACTTCATTTCAAATTCATGTGTCCTGACTTAATCACTTCCAGACCTCTTATAATGAAAAGTAATTCTATTAGACTATATGGGTCAGATGTTCGAATTAGAAGAAGAAGAACATCCATTAAAAGAGGAACACTGTTTCTTATCCTGATCGGTGTTTTTGCAGAGCGCTCTCAGTCCTTTCTCTTTCATGTTCCTCAACAACTACGGTCTTACCCTTCATTAACATCGCAATGCAGAAGGAATGATATAGAGCGTTATATCTGCTCGCAGTCGCCTTCAGCACTTTTTCTCGGTGTCTCTCAATCTACGTCAACGAATAACAACCGCAATCGCCGCTCATCGACGGACGATTCCTCGTCTTGGGAGCAGCGAATACGGAAAGCGGGACGACAGGGTCGCACAGATGAAGCTATTGAACTCTACGAGACGCTTTTGCGACAATCATCTTCTTTTCTTACAATTCGTCACGTCAACGCTGCTATAGATGCCCTCGCTCGGGCGTCTCCTCCTCGATTAGAACAAGCACTGCAACTGGCTCAATCCTCTCCTTGTCGCGTCAACGTTTACACACTGGGAATGCTGCTGAACGCGTGTGCGCGTGCTGGAGACGCCGTCACCGCACAGCGATGGCTGCGACAGGCGAATACTCTTTTGCTAGAAATCCGATTGCGCCCAATGAAGTGTGTTACCAAGCATGCATGACAGCCTGTGTTCAAGCAAATGACTTTGCTTCTTGTCGTAAACTATTTCATGAGGCTCTTGAAAAGGAATTCCCTTGACCGTGATTGGTTACAATATCGTTGTATCGGCCGCGGCGAAACAAGGGGATTGGCAAACAGCCATGGCTGTTGTAAAGCAAATGCAAGCACCGAATTCCACTACCCCTGCCCCAGATGCTGTTACATACGGAACGCTGTTAGCAGCATGCGAAGCGGCGGGACAGTGGCTTCAAGTTCTCGAGCAGGCGCAAGCCATGAAGAACGAAGGATTTGATCTTGATGTGAGGGCTTTGAGTAGTTGTCTACACGCTTGTCAGCAACTAGGGCGAGCTGAACAGGCATTGCAGCTACTAGAGCAGATGGAAGCATTGCCGGCGACTGATACACAGGTACCTGACGCTGTGGCGTATCGTCTGGCTCTTTCGGCGTGTGCGCGGGGTGGGAAACTGGCGGAAGGCTTACGGTTGTTGGAAAAGTTGGAAACGCATTTCCCACACGAAGAAGCCAATGTCGTAGCATACACTGCTGCTATTGCAGGGTGCGAATCAGAAGGGCAGTGGAAAGTGGCATTTCGCTTAGTTGATCGCATGCGCAAACGCGGTGTTCAACCCAATGAAATGACATTCGTAGCAGTCCTTGCCGCTTGCGCCACAGCATGTGCACGCCAAGCTTCGACGTTGGCGTCAAAAACGTCTACAGACGTATCAGCTCCCAAAGATATTACGAGCTCGGAACCTTACCAGCAGGCTATGAAGCTGTTGCGCGTCTTGAAGAAAGATACGACAGTAGTAAATCCTAACATTCACGTGTACAATGCTGCTTTGCGTGTATGCGCGGAGGCATGCGATTTGAAAGGAGCATTTGCGCTCTATAACGAGCTGATTGAGGACCGAGATTCATCTGCTAACATACCTGAAGGGACCGTCACTTTGGCACCCAATATTGTCACATTCGGCACGTTGATGACTGCATGTGAACGTGTAGGAAGTATGGAAGGTGTAACTCAAGTATTTCGTTGGATGCAGGATCTTTCTGGTCCTCCTATAAAGCCCAATGAAATCGTTTATGGTGCGGCCCTCAGTGCATGCCGACGTGCACAAAATGACGAACGCTCTTTCTTTCTGTTTGAGCAGATGCTACAAAACCCAAAGTTACGACCGAACGTCGCTACATATAATACAGTTTTGCTGGCTCAAACCGAAGCGGGTACGAAAACATCAACGGCAAGGGCGCTGTCAGTCTTTCGATCTCTTTACAACAGCCCGTACACACAGCCCAATCGGCAATCGTATCAGATTATAATTCGTGCTCTTGCTTTGGATCGCCGGCCTTTAGAAGCATTGACATTGTTGCAACAAATGCAGCAGGCTGGGTTCCGTCCAGACGTAGATCTATATACCTGCACCGTCGCAGCGTTCGAAAAGACGGGCCAGCCTGCTCAAGCGCTCAAGTTGATGGAGGCCATGCGCGCCGATGGGTATGACTTCTATTCCAACGGGGTACTGGATGCGGCATTCAAGCAAGGGGTACAGATTGTGAGTTCAGTCCAGCGCGGTTTAGAAACGAAAAAGATGCCGAAATCTCTCGATGCTGGATTGGGCGCCCCTCGCTCGTTTAATGAAACGATTGCGCAATGGATAGCTCCTAGTATGGAATAAATTCAATAATATTAGCAATAATGATTTCAGATATTGTAAATCTAAAAAGCAGCTAAAGCACTGTTTCATATTTTCCAATTCTCGCTGGCCTACTTCATCGCCATGATAATTTTGTAAACCGCCATGCCCAACAATCCCATTTGCAACGGTTCCATTGTGGCAACATTCTGTCGTGCTGTTTGTACCGAGAAGCGTCCTGTCGATGGGTCCGTACCCAAAGCGCTGACGGTTCGAAATACATAAGCAGCTGACATGATCATCCCCAACTGCTGATACCATGACTTGGTAGGTTTGGGGGTATTATAGCCAAACGAGGAATCCTGCGGAGGCATTTCTTGAGACAGCGAGGGACGTTCATCTGCGGCGATCGCCTCGTTCAATGACACCCCAAACGACTTTAGCTCCTTCGCATCATCGTATCCTAGCTTATAATAACGTTCCTTGAGTGCGTCTTCGTTCAGAATTCTTGCCGCTGATGATGAAGTAGATTGTGCGCTATATTCGTCACTTAGATTGAGCATCGATGGTGCAGAGCTAGCTGAAGAAGGCATGATTGATCGTACGAAAAAGACAAGGACTAATCCCATGAAGGCCGTGCTCATGTACTGATTTGAGGCGATTTGTGGCCCTACATAGGGCAATTCCCGAATTCGGTCACGACAGCGTTGAGGGAAATTTCGCAACATCGTCTGTCGAGAAGAGCCCCAATCAGGTGCAATGATAGTCGCCAAAAGCAAAGCAAAACTAATCACCATGAGCACTCGCGTGAACCCAATATAGTAGATCACAGCAAGAAGGAATAAACCCGCAGCAGCACCCGCATAATGCAACGGTAATCCTGTTCGTTGCTGAATTTGTTGCGTCGCATTTTGAACGTATCGCTGCACATTACGATCGTTTCGTAACAATTGATACTGCCCTGCAATTTGTTCCATCCAGCTCGCCTTGACAAGATTCTCTGCTTTTAAGGCAATTTGATCTTGCGATACCGCCATGTGTATAATGTATCGCTGTCGATCGGCTGCATATTGCAAAACGATTCCTAAAGCACCGTTACGATCAGCGCGACTCGTGTTTTGTATTTTCACAACTGTTGTTGGAGGGTTTGTTACCCAACCGTTCGGATCGCTAGCCATTTTTACTCGTATGACTTAGCAAATAAGCAGAAAAAGAAGCAATATATTGCAAAGAAGGATACAATCATCAATCATCACACGGAATGAAGCGATGATGCTTTGACCTTTTCCTATTTTTTTGACATCGCGCATGATGAGCATCGCGTGTCGTAATTCGTAATGATGGCTCCAGGCTCCAACGTAATGCCGCATTTACTGTACGATGTTGTGTAGGTTTACGGAAGATCACGTGACGTATGACGCACGTACGATTGTTGATGGTGCGACACGTGCTAAGGCTAGAAGCATGAAACGAGCTAGTTTTCTTCTACGAAGGCTAGACAAATAAATAGACTAATAAAAACTAACAAAAGCTCAACACACGTAAAAATCATCGATGAGAGCCGCACTGAGCCGTCATACAAGTAACTAAACAATGTTCTACGAGCGAGAAAAGCAGTGCCGAAGTGAATTCATACTTCTCTAAGTTTCAAAATTGAATTGACAGCGTATTGTATTTCATTAGAGAAGGACCAGGGCTAATCCCAACATAAGTCCGACTCCTACTAACATCCCCAAGACCCATTGAAGAGTCTGCCCGACAGTGTCTCTCTCGATCAGTTTAAAGTCACTAGCGTCGACGTCCGCGAGACTGCTTGCTACGTCGGTTTCAAACTCTTTCGCCAAATGAGCACCTACCATGGGAACATCCACGCCTCGCGCACCAAGACCGGTCACTTTGATCACCATAATAAAGCGGCTGGTGGATAGAATCTCAATCGTGATCCCTGTGCTTTGTAAAGTGCCAGTTGAATAGGAATCGGTGTTGGGAAAGGGCCCGCCCGGACTTAAGACATGGCCTTTGACGAAAAAGTCCTCTTCATCACCAATATTCTTTCCTTTTTCTATATCGTATCTGCCATCCGCTTGTTGAACGGCAAGCATGTAATGATCCGCTGGCCAGCCGACACTACCGGGATATCCAACTTTTTTCTGAAGTGACTGATTTTCGTCGACGTGATATATCACAATACCTATGGCGATTCAAATAGAAGCGGAACGAGAAGGAAGTGAGTTAGCGTGAGCAGGTATGAGCATACAAAAGAGTTACTGTGGTAATCTTACCTCCACCAGGAACATCCTTATCGAAAAGAATCGGTTGCTTGTTTTCAAGCAACAGATATTCACCTTCCGGGTAGTTCTTGGATATTTTGTACAATTGGGAAGACATTTGCAGCGGTTGGAGCGCGTAGTATCCATCGTAAATGATTTCGATTGGTTCAGTCCACCCAATCCGTGTTCGGCACCACCCATCCAAATGCCCCGGTGTACGAGCCGAAAAATCCCAACCTTGACTACTACTCATTGTTGTGAAACGCCCAACACCGCCTACAGGTGGAACATTCAGATCGTACAGGTCCGGAAGACCAAATCCATGCGAAAACTCGTGAACTATGGGACCGATGACTGCATTGGTAACATAAAACTGTGTCGGATCCCGGCTCAGGCACGTTGGAATACCAAAGGCTGATAGCATGGAAAACCCTCCCACTTCTATATAATCTTTCGATATCCATTGTGCATGATCCGGGTTGGGATCGGCAGATCCAGTCGACCAAATACGGTCCTTTCGTTCTCCGTTGTGATGTAGACAAGTTGTCAAATCCCCTATATTCAGTTGATTCGAGTTGCATGGATTAGTAATTCGTTTTCCTTGATGAGAACGCGCGCCATTTACTATCACTTACTGGATTCCGCCATGTATCCTGAGTGTAAAACAACAAGATGATTCAGGTACCCTTCCGGGCTAACAAAGCCAGTCCACCAATCGTGCTCTGGATCGTTGTCGACTTTGTCCAATGCAAATTGAAAGAATGGGAAAAAGTTTTGACCCCAACCAGATTTTCCTGCTGCCATTTCTGCTTCTGTTTTTGTTGATACCTCCCAGTCTCGAATAACGAATTGAGGTACGTACTTCCCATTGCTGTTCTGTCGCAGCCATTCTCTCACGGATCCGATTTCGTTAATGTCACTAGTACCGTTGCCGTTAAAGAACTCTTCCAAGTACTCTATAGTAGGTACTTCTCGGTCGACATGATCAGCAAACTTGACAGGAAGAACAAGAACCTTGATACCTTCACCAACAGAAGGATTGAGGCGGCGTTTTGGCTTCTGCTGCAAACATTCTTCTTTGGTTTGATTGTGACAACGACTTGACGAGTCGAAGGATGAATATGTTGCTTCTGCGTCTCTTAGCTGCAGCCATTGACCTATTTCCTCCACTGAAGGTATTGTTGCGATTGAGTGCACGATACTGAAAAGAGCACATAGAAAGCCCGGAACAGAGACACGATAGCTCTTTCTCATTATTTTGTTGATAATCTTGTGACGATAATATTATCCACGAGATCCTCGTGAAGCAGTCGATGAAGTGTCAGGCACTGCTATTAACTGTGAAAGATTGGGCTAAAGGCAACGTTGAATGAAGATGACTTTGTTTGCTTTTCAATGAGATTGACGATGATGATCGATGATGCGAGGTTGTTGTTTGTTGAGAAATAATAATGATGAGGGTAACGGGAGTTCTGTACTCTGTACCAGGACTCTGCATTCTGGACCGGTAAAATTTCGCAAGCTGGAAGGGAAAACTATTTCTACAAGAATTCAGGACCACATTGCTTTCACATATCTACACTTCTTGTATCGAGTGTACACCTATATAATTAAAACTGTACATTTCTTTCCTAATAGAAAAGTCATTAGTCATTTACCGACCAAAAGGCCCAAACAAAAGGCTTAAGTCCACGTGCTTGGAGCTTGGAGGTTGAAGTTGAATTCGTCAACTCTACACACAATTCGAGAGTTTACCAGCTTCACGTTTTAGCGAAATGGAGGATGTTTTGCACTATGATCACGAGTCCCGCTCAGGCCACGACATTAAGAGCAATAACAATAACAAATAACCAGAGCAACATGTCGAGAGAAACGCCGATCCACAAAACAACAATGGTTGATTGATTGAAAATGAATAAAAGAAAGCCAAATGTTACTCGGTTCTATCATAGCCTTATCATCTCTGTTTCATGCAAGCGCGCAATCGATTATATGGGCTTCCAATGGCGGCGGATGGCGGTCGATGGCGACTGTTATAGGATTTGCTAACGTGTTTTATCAAGCTGGCCTCATTGACGACGACACGTGTGCTTTTGAGGCCATATCCACAAACTCTGGAGCATCCTGGTTTAACACACAATTCTTCTACTCTACGAACTTTTTTGAAGCTGTCACACAATCGACGCCGGATGAGTTATACGACTTTGTGGTGGACTGGATGGAATCATATGCAGCAATCTTCGATCGAAATCGTCAGAATACGGAGGGATGGCGCTGTGATAAGTTTAGACGGAGGTATCAATGGTTACATGTCACAGATTTGTTTGCATGCATGTTTGAGACTGCTACTGCAAAATACGGCGATCCTGGTTGGATGGATCGACCAGCGACACCGAGAATCGAGTACTTGCTCTCCAAAATACAAGCATGTACTTGCAAAGTGCACTTATCCCAACCTATCGCCATCGACGGCGTATTCTACGCGATAAAATTACCTATTGGGGTCCTTCGAGGTCACAAGAGAGCGATGAAGTCGGATTCTCTGTCAATATACCCGTGCATTTGGCCGTCAAAGCAACTGGGTTAGAGTGGAAACTGGCTGTCGAAGACCAAGATCTTCCATTGACAGGGTTCACTTCTATTGCACCAAGTACATTTCATTTTGACGACTGGCGACGTTTTCACTTGTACCCAGGTCAATCTGGAACTGTGTACACAACAGATCTGCCAGATAGGTACGAACGCGGAATTCAGATGAGGGATTTTTTCGGAGGAAAGCCAACGGCGCTGCAGGCAGCTCTGGCGGGAAGCATGGCTACAAGCGAATTGGACACCAGCGGACCATCCACTTTTGCGCAACGACAGTCAGTAGAGTTATATGCTATTCGAAATGGCAATTCGTCGAGGAAAAAACATGAAGAACGTCGTCTCATCAGGCAATCGAACTTATTCTACAGAACGCTGGAGCCACTGAATGAGTTTGCTATATGTACTCAATATCCAAATGAGTGCGACGAACGCGATATTCATTTGGGAGATGGCGGAAGTACAGACGGAACATCTGTTGCGCTGGCAATCGCTCAGCATCAAAGTAAAGGGGATACGACGACACCTTTGAAAGTCATTGTCACGTTGACCTTTTTCCTTGACGACTATGATTCCAAGTTTTTAACATATTTTGATACATCATTCAATGATGGAGTTTCTCCCGGAGATTTCATATGGATTCCCAGCACAGACGACCCGAATGTCCCCGGGCCAAATCCGTGGCGATCGCCACAAATATTCGCTGAAGCCATGGACCAAATGACTTTGAATACGTTAAGAGAAGAAGGCGCGCTCGGAAGCGTGAATGCGTCGGCGTTTCAGTTGACTCTAACTACAATTTCCAACCCAGCTTTTCATATTATTGCAAACCAACCAGTGAACATGCTCGTTCTCACATACTACGGCTCAACGCCTACGTTCCTCATCGGCGATGAAGTAAATAAATTCAAAGGGACTACCGCCCAAGTTTCGAAAGACCTCGCCAGTGATCAAGAACTTCTCGCCGCTGTCAATGATTTCATATTACTTTAGTTAATTTTCTTTCCGACACAACCCGGAATCATTCCTTATACAAACAGATTGGTCATAGAGATTAAATCACCATTTTCATTATTAGCAAGCAATGGTTTAGCTGTGTATATGCGTGTTACTGTGATAAAGAAGCTTTTTGTTCCTTTCAAATCAGCACTTTGCTGCCACCAAAGGAACGGCAACGGATTTGGTCATGCGGAGACCACCCCTTCAACTTCGTAGATTCCAATTTTGCGACAAGCTTCTGCCCATTCCTGTTTACCCGCCATGGCAATCAATTTCGTTTCTTTGAGCTTCAACAATTTCTTTCGAGCAAATTCATCAATCGTCTTGCAAGATGTCAACAAATGCGTAGTCGACATGTTTTGTGCCGCCTGGTAGACGCCATCCAGTCTAGTGGGGAAATAGACTGCCCCACGGACGCGACTTCTCTGTGGGACATGCGCACAGTGTTTGCAACGTATGCCGACTTGCCCCAACACAACTGGCTTTTTACGGCCCTGCGTGCTCGACTCGACGTCTTTCTTATCAGCGATAAAGAATTCGAGTTGCTGACGAACCATGATCTGATAACTGCTCATGCGTTCATCGTCCGTGTCCATGGCCATGGGAAAGGAACCAGACATGACGTCTCTTTCGTTTCCAGCTTGTAGTGCAGGAGCAATGGGAGTGTGCTGCGCAGCCGAAAGCGGAATCAGGAATGGTGCAAGACCAGTGGGTGGTCCTGCATTTGTCGAAGTTGCTGGCCTCCCACTATTTGAAGACAGAGCAATCAACGTTTGTACCAAATCTATATTTTCTTTCGACAATCGATTGAGCTGATTCGACTCCTGAGGTGCTCCCTGAGTTGCTAAAGGAGGGTTGCTTATCGCAAGAGGAGGCACGTGAGTTAATGCTGGCGGCGATTCATTATTATTGCGAGGCGAACTTTTTTGCTCTTGTAAGCTCTGTATCGAGGCCTGAGTGGCATTCTTTAGCAACTCCATGATATGTTGGCTAGGATCTGAAGTTGTGGGGAGCACCGAAGGAGGCTGTGCAAAATTGGTTCTTTGTAGAGGAGGTGCGCTCGCCTGTTGCACTTGAGCAGCCAAGGCCGTGAGCGTTTGTGCTAAATGAGAGGCAGGAGGAACGGGTTTCTTAAAACCATCATCTTTCACTTTGGGTAATTCAATTAGACCGAAATGACTGGGTTTGACAAGGTCCGCGGATGCTGAAGTAATCGAATCCCAAACGCTTTTCTTTGGCTTTACAAGTCTCTTATCTCCTTCCTCAAATGTACTGGGTTTGTTGCTATTGCTCGAATCGGATCCTGATGTATCGGTAGCAGGATGCAGCTCAGGCGACGAATCGCTTGTTCTATCATGTCCGTCAGAAGACATCGAATCGTCTTGTCGAGCACCGAAATCTTTCCGTTTCAAGCCATTGTTGCATGATATTGTGTTGCTCGTCATGTTTCGAATGATGCAAAAGCCGATCGAAAATAGCAGTTGAGGGACAACTGCAACTCACACAAGCTCTACCGTGCTTCAATAATGCAAACTATTGAGCTTCTTATTTTAATTACTTGAATTTTCTTTCATTTACTTTCGACCTCTCCTTTTTTGATTGCTGATAGTCGTCTAATAATGACATCAGTCACCGAATACCGAATGCGCCGCTTATTATCGCCTTTCATCAAGTTCGTCCTCTCCGTATTTGCTGAAGAAGCGAAGAAGCTATGGCAAAGTCAGAATACGTCAGGTACGTCATTTCTGAAAGTTCTCTTTTCGTGATACTAAACTCACAGTCGTGTTTCGTGTGTTTTCACCTTCACACGTTTCTTCCAATACAAATCCGCCATAGGGGCAATAGTGTCAGTCGGCCATCTGTGCCTCAACATACTTATCATACTTACCGTTTCAACGAATCAAAAGCGTCATCGTCGCCCTTGAGTTTTCGGTTTTCGGTTTTCGACTTTCGACCACGCAAGAGGAAATTGAATACCGCTTTGAGCTAAGCTCACGAGTCACGAGTTTCCTTTCGTGTTGTTCAATTATTACTCTTCCCCGCCCAGCTCTCTAGCCAGAGTTGTGAGACAAAACTCTCTTGAACCTTTTGTGTTACTATGCTCCTTATTAGAAATGGACAAGCCCTCAGCACACCCCGGCCCATTTTAACGCTCTACAGCAGCATCAGTTCCTCGCTTGAACTCACGATCGTCGGTCACATCTGTTTGAAAAAAGCAAAGTCTGGTAGCCCATGAGCAAAGACAAGACCATGTATCCTTTTACTTAAACTACTATTACCCTATATTGGTCGCTAGGCTAGTTAAATGATCTCTTGTGGCCGTAAAGGTGTACCGTACTCATTCTTCCGGTCCTGGTGATCGTAGTCGTCCTCGTCATCATCATCGTCGTCGTCGTCCTTTTTCAAAAGAGCATCTGGCTCCTCGTCCCCGAACAGAGACTGCTGCTTCTTTGATTTCGCCTGATTGTTCTGATTGCTATTGTTAGTATTCTTGTTATTATCATCGTCGTCGTCACCACCAAAGCTTCGTGTTTCCGATTCATCCTCATCGTCGTGGCTATCTTTCGACGACAACGACTCGTCGTCTTCTGGATCATATTCATCATCCGAGTCCCTTCCGAAAACAGTAATAAACGGTTGGCATTGATATCGATCAAAGATGTAAGCCAAACATAAGGCAGCCATGAGATCATTTCCAGGCCCGACTTTCACCACATTCTTCCATTGATCAATATGAATAGTGGTTCGCCCGGATGTCGCTCGCTTGAACTTCGCAGCCCATTTGCCGAAACGTACCGCATTCGTGCAACAGACTACCATGAATCCCATCCATGGGTTCTCCGCCATCATCCTCGGCGGGCCAGTCTTCATATCATTATTAAACAAGCGGTAGAAAAAACGTCCTTTCATGGCTGTGACTTGTACGTACGAAAAAGGATACACTTTCTTGTTGTCGACATCGCGGTCTGTCAATGGTGGCTGATCGGGCCAGTTGGGTTTATAGGTACAAATGTAATATCCATCTTTCCAAAATTCTTTCATCAGATGCCGTTTGATACATACCAGCCGCCGCCCTTCCAGATCACCAAAGACAGCTTCATAAGACCTCATTTCGTTGGTTTGATCCAGCAGAACAAACATTTCATTCCCATCATAATCTGTAATGACTGTATCGGGACGCCAGGCTCCATTCGGAATTCGAAGGGTTACCGATTCAGCTGTCGGAGGAAAACCACAGAGAGTTCGCCACGGCTATTGACGGACGATACAAGAGTAATGAAAGATGAGGGTTGTTATAGCATAGACGGCAAAGAATGAGACGTTTATGAACCATGTCGTGAGAAGCCGAAGTCAGAATAGAGCGAGAAGCGACTTATCGCGTTAAAAACAATTCTATTTACCATATTAGAGTTCTTTCTCAGAGAAATATAATCCCCTTATTCAGTCGTCTGGTCAATAGAAAGCAGATTGAGCTTGACTACGTCTTTTGGCTTGTTTCGGCTCGTTTTTGGTTCACAACGATCACTTGACTCCCTCACCATGGTGAAAGTCGTTTTGACTTCGAACAGTCTTTTTTCCCCAAAGTCGGAATCCTGCTTCTACACATTGGTCTAGAGTCTGATAAAGGAGGGTCATTTTAAAATCAGCACCGATGTGACATACACGGTATAAGGCATATTGTGACACCTTATGACATATGACTCATGAATGGAAGTCAGTCTTGGTGAAGACGTACAACAGGGAGACACGGGAACGCACCTCTGCTTGGTACATTTTTCTACGTGAGTGTCTTTTCCCGAACCTTCCAAGTTCAGGGCTATAGGCTATAGTAAATACGAAGATGTCAACGATGATGCGTGTCACGTGTCGCATGTTGCAACTGTACCTGGTATTATTTTTTGTCGTCATTTTTCAAACTCTGAAGCTCGACTGGAAATATTGTATTGTATGGTGAGAAACACATTAACGAACCATTTAGACAAGATGTTTGCAGTTCGAAACGAAATCGCTGACGAAGGACGAATCGTCGTTCGTTCGTAACGTGAGAACTGCCGAGGACGACTCGTCACATCCCAACAATATCAACCAAAGTAACCCATGACAGGAGAACAAAGTTGAGATTGAGCATGCACGCTTTGCGATCATCTTCTCGTTTCTCTATTTTTAGCTTTTCTCGAGTTGATATTGGGCGCCACTCATCAATATACAATCTTCAAGATGAACTGACAATATTGATGTCAAAAGCACACAATACATCCTTTTGCGTACAAGTAGAGGTCATTGACAAGCCCCTCTCTAGAAAAACAATAAACGAGATATTTTCTATTTGAATGAAACTAAATCCCCAGAGAAAAATGTTTTGATATGTTTTAAAAGAACGGGCAACTGCTGTAAAAGCAACCGCTGTACTGCTCACTTCATTCGATCATGAGCTTAATGGTCGGCGAACCGCAAGCCGCCATTCTCATGCTCCGTAACTCCCAAGGCTTTGACACCGTCGGACCAGTATTTCTTACCACTTCCCGAAGTCGAACTTCGCGACGACTCGTGGGCCAGCTGAATCATCTTTTCTTTCAAGTCTTCGGGAATACGCGGACACGTGCGGCAAAAGTGATTCGAACCCATATTCTGCCCCGCTTGATACAAATTCTCCAAACGAACGGGAAAGTAGACGGCGCCACGGGATCGAGCCGCACGTACGACATCTTGACAGAAACGACAACGGATTCCGACTTGTCCGACGACTACTTGGCGTTTGCGACCTTGGTCGTGGGGGCGGGTGTCATCAGGAGTAGCCTCGAATAACTCAATCTGTTCACGCAACAAAACCTGATACTCCGACAAGACCATGGAGTCACTTGGGAGTGCTAGAGGCATGCTGCGCGACGATGCAGGTAGGGCCGTCTCGGAAAGACTTGATACAGAGGATGATGCACGTTGAGCCACCATTCGATTGGGAGGAAGACCCAGTTGAGATGTCGTTGGATCGACGTCCGAGACAGTTACCGCAGGCACTGAGGTGGTAGCATTAGACCGCAACACCAACGCCAAGGCTTCCTGAAGTAGCTCGGGATTCGAAAGAAGTCCTTGTAGAGGAGGTGGTGCAGGAGAAGGCGGAGGAGGCGGAGAAGCGGTAGCAGATTGCAGTAGCGGTAACAGTACGAGAAGAGCAGCCTGGGTTGCTTCGGCGGACATTGGACGGGGAGTAGGCGGAGCTTGGAACACCGGAGGAGCTGTAGGAGCCTGTAAAGCAGCAAGAATTGAGCACAGTTGACTAATGTTGGTGTTTGAAAGCTGTGGTGCTGCAACAGGTTGCTGTGGTTCTGCAAAAGCCAGGTGAGGCGCGGGGACTGTGGGGGAAATGAGGCTTTGCAACCAATCAAGCGATGCCCTATCATTGAAAGAATGGGTACTTCCGAGAGGGTTGGTCGATGGTACACTTGCTTGTCGAAGTAGTTCGCCAATTAGTCCGTGTACTGGCAGCGAAGCAGCTGGAGCCGCTACGGTTGTTGATGTGGTGGGAGGACTTGAAAGCGACGACAAAAGGGGATGATGTAGCGCAGCTGCGGGCCTTGCTGCCGGTATCGAACTGTTGTTCATTCTTTCTAATACAGATAGCAAAGGAGGATTGTCTCTTTGTGCGACAACTGGTTCAACCAAAGCTGCACGATTGATTTCGCTCTCGTCCTGAGCAGCACGTCGTCGCTTCTTGTTGCTTTCTTCGCTCGTTTCATTATGTCTTGACATGAGATGTGTGAATGTGTGATAATAAATCTATTAGATTCTGGGAGCATGGGTGAGATACCTTAATTGTAACGACTGTAATCGATTTTCTTTCTTTGTGTTATGCAACAAATACGACGTAACAACTTTTGGGACAAGGCGCTGTTTTGCTGTTCGTATTTTTCTTTCAACCATGACTTGTCAGACGAAAGTGACGATTGTAAAACGAGATGTTTGCCCGTAGAGAAACCGCACAAATTCGTGTTTGTGTTCCTTGCTCATTCAATCGTCATTTTTCCCAGTAGTTCAATCTATGTACAATTGCACGTGACGACTTCACAGCAAATGACTCATCGTTTGGCTGTAGGATGGTCTGCGTTGCAGTCAGAATCCCCCTCCCCCTTGTACATAAATGAGGCGCAGCTAAGTTGAACAAAAAGTGCGTACCTTTCTTTTCTGTAGTCTGAAAAACGTGACATCATCGACCGAATTTCTTGTCATAGCCAACCAAACTGATCACAGATGGAAATCGAAACTTCGATAAGTGAAACAGTGTTTTCACCCGTGATTTGCATCTCATTCATGCTCAGACGTAACGTTTGTCCCCCCTGCCTGTCGCGAACAGTCCACTCCCGTGCGTCACGTAGGTGTGAGTTTGATGCTTCCACCTCCTTCTTCACTGCGAAGTGAAAGAGGAGGTTTAGTTCAAATTCTTTGCAATGACGAGTTGGCGTTCTCTGGCTAATGTTGCTAGAAATACCCATCCACCAGCCCTGCCTGGGTTACGACAATTGGGGTAGAATACTCTGAGCTTCCCACCCACCACATTCAATCACTAAGCTCTATGGCTCCATACTTTGTACACGAGCAAGGCTTTCAGGACAAAGTATTAATCTGAAATGTCTATTAATTACAGAAAGTTACAAAATCACGCACTCATTGCTCGTGTTGGAAGGCCGTCCCGATCGACCCACGAAAGTTGAATTCACTCCATCGGGAGTCTGTTCCGGAACTTGATGAATATCTCTGTGAAACCGGTGATATTTGGCGTATTGAAATGGTTTGGACCGCTGTTCATTTTTATTTTCCTTTTGATTCGCTCAGTTCTCCTGCTGTACATGTCGTGAACGATACGCTCTTGTCTATTCATTCGAGCGCGTCCCTGTAGGTTAGGATCAAATTCTCCTTCTTGGTAGTCGATTATAACTTTTGGGGGCCCTTGCGGCGTATTTTTAGAGAAAGGATTGATGTTCACGTGTGTGGTGTCAGCTTTGCCTTTGCTACTACCAGTGACATCGTCGTCTTCATCGTCAACGGACGAGAATGTAAATCCCTTTCCCAACGGTGACTCGTATCTTAATTCCTTTTCACTTTCTCGAAGCGTTTGTTTCAATGCCTCTCTTTGTAAGCCTTTGCCGTAGTGCATTTCTTGGTGTTCCTCGTGGTTCCAAGTGAATTTCCAGTCTGGAGGAGGCCGTGGTGCATACACTTTTCGGTAATTAATGTTGCGAAAGTGCGGTCCTTGCGCATTTACATCGCGACGGCGTTTATTGTTTTGTAAATCTTGTAAAACGAATTCGTACGCTTCATTTAGTTTTTGAAAGTCAGATCGCTTCTCCGGGGAACCACCGTGACGGTCTGGGTGATGTAGCAACGCTAATCGCTTATAAGCAGCCTTGACTTCGGGCAACGTTGCAGAACGAGAAATTTGCAGAATGGAATAATGATCTTGACCGCCGCGAAATGCACGGCGAAAGGAAGTCATTTTCTGTTATTTCCTTCCTCTTGAAGCAAATCTAGGTAACTCGATAGTTTGTGAGCGGGTGGAGAAGAAGTGTGAAGTAATGGTAACAAAGGAAACAGCTCAAGCGTATTTACATAAAATGCCGCGTGCACCGCCATGGTCGCACGATAAGGCCATACGCCGCAACGAAACACGCGTGTTTCGTCGTGTACCGGAGCGATAGCTTGTATCCGTTTTTGAGTAGATTACTTTTTTCTTTACTACAATGATTAACGCCTCTCTCGACTGTAAAGAGTTTTTGATCATGGAAAATCGAATTCTTTCTTTGATGCTTCGCAAGCCAGAAGATAAACACGACCAAGAAATAGATGCATTCCAACTAAGGAGTCCAGTAAAGAATAGGCCGGCTCCTTCCTCGTCCGAAAATGCACGTAAGGGAACCGATCCTCACCAAAAGATTTTTAGTTGCGGTGTTTAATCTTTCTCAGTACTAAACATCTTTGATTGATTCCTCTCGCAGTTTACGGAGCAAATATTCGTAACGTTGCTTTCGATCAGCATCAATGATTTCAAGGGTTTCTAAGCATTGTTGGCGTTCTTCTCGCGTACTGCGATCGGGAAAAGCATCGAGCAGCAAATACAATCCCAGTGGCACCCATTTGCTCTCGGGAGCCTCTGGGAGTAGTTCACGCAAAGGCTCAATCGCTTGAGTTTGAATCAAATCCGGATAAAAGGCTTGGTCGCGAGGTCCGTTCTGCAGCAAATATTGCGCATACCACCATGCCGTTTGATCATCCGGCTCAGTAAAGACTGCATTCAAAATCATCGACCATTCTTCTGTCAACAGATTTTCAACATCAGGGGTTGTTTCTAATTTCCATGGAAATAACCTAGTTCGATAGTGAATTGCGGAGTAATTTGAGAAATTTTCCTGTATCTTTTGTTGGGTGAAGTCCCATTCGGCTTGTAATATTTCGTGACGGCGCTCTGTTGTAACTGGAGCACGGACGTGTTTGTGTGTTACGACGATTTGACTTGCATCGAAGGCCTCGGTATTGTCATTTGTATCATCCGAATGATCTCCGAGCAGTAGCGAAACAATGAATCGACGATAATTCCATCCGTGAAAGTTGCGTTCGTCTTTTGTAGAAACATTTGAATGAGCTGCAGTTCATTTTCCAGCAAAGCAGTATCGTCTGTAGAGGACGAAAGCAAAAGCGACGACGATAAGGCCCACTTGCGATGCAACCAAGCTCCGTACGCTTTCGGATTGTTCTCTAAAGCGGCTTGCGTGAAACCCAATTCATCACTCAACATAGTTGGCTTGTTATCGTTTTCTCCCTCGTTCTGTATAGACATCAAAACACGGCGTCGAATATTCCACAAATATAAAGGATCCGGATTCACCAATAACATCTTTTCAGTCAAAGCAAGCTGTCGTTGCGGCGGACTGTCTTCGGCAAGTACTTCACGGACCAAAGTATGCCATTGCTGCGCTTTCGCGGCTAGTTTCGACACGACAGCCGGATCACGTTGCAGTGCTTTGTATTGTTCGCGTTTACGACCGTGCATGACGAAGAACTAAAGTAGTTATATAATGCGAAAGACGGGGGGAGTCAATCTCGTTGAATAAGAAGTGAACAAAAACTGCAGGCGAGGCATAGGGCCTATGGGCGAGGAGACGAGAGCGACGTGCAGCAGATTTCAAGTCGCACCGGGCCTCATTTAGGAAGCAGTAAAGTGTACTCGGGGGTATTTACGAATTTTTTAGCTCAAGACTTAACGTGTAATCAGTCCCGGGAAGTACTATACTATATATTATTTTATTTCATAAAAAAATACAGTGACGTCCGCGTGATCCATAGAGCAGGAAGTCTGAAAATGAAAATAAGCCTAAATAATTGCTGATCTGTTTATGCATCGTCCCAATCCGGAGGTGCTACACCTGGCGATGTGGCTCCGTGCGAATAAGTGGAGGAGCCGTATCGATCCGAATTCGAGTTAGGATAATGGTGGCTTGGTGGACCATCATGCTGTCCATGATAGTTATATTGCTGAGATGGGTACGACTGTCCATCGTAGCGATGCTGGGGTGGATACGATTGTCCCCGAGCTTGATTATAATAGGGCGGGGGTGACTGTGATGGTCTTCCATAGGGCTGATGCGCCGGTGAATGATTTTGCCCCTGAGAGTTTGGATCAAACTGTCGTTGAGGAGGGTAGTTTTGCCCTTGAAAATACTGAGGACTAGGTTGCGGCTGTGGAGAATAATGTGGCCCGCGGTACGGTTGCTCATGTCGTTCTGGCGAATAGGGGGCTTTTCAAAATGGTGGGGTTCGGGCGGATAAAACGGTCCTCGGTAAGGTTGTGGGGGTGAAACATAAGGCTGACCAAAATCATGCTGCGGCGGCGAATAGGATGCTCCTCGATAAGATTGCTGCGACTGATCAGGGGACAAGGGCTGTCCATTGTACGATCGCCTTTGCCCGTAGGGTACTCGTACTTCGTATCCAGATCGATCGAGATCATTGCTATTTCCCCGATCCCTTGGTGGTGCTGGAGACCCGTGAGGTGATGTGAAAGGGACCCCATGCCGTTGGGGAGACATATAAGGATTGGGCATATTCGGAGGTACGAGGGGCGAAATTTGTTTCTCGTATTGGATTTTGGGTGGTTTGTAATGGGAGCGTCTCAGCGGAGGTAATTGGAGTGCTTGGGAAAATGGAGGTAGATCGGGATAATCGGGAGTGATATTTTCAGGTTTAGGGGGCGAAAAAACGGACCACTGATTGACGGGAATGTCCATCGGATTATTGTCGGCGGGTGGCGGGATAAGGACATCAACCGGCCCCGTATAAGCGGGTAAAACTTGCGAAGGATCCTTTATTAAATCTTCGACAGTGAAAAATCCATGGAAACCTAATCGAATTTGAGTAAAATCGTAATCAGCAAATGGGTTTTCATTTGCTTCGCCATCGTCCCTATTCTCGCCACCACTGTAGTTCTTGTTGTCGATTGATGTATCTGTGCCACGCTCGATAACGTCGCTCGTATGTATACCGCCTTTGACGACACTTTCATCAATTGCGTCACCGGCGCCGTTTTCCTGTATTTCAACATCATCGCTAGTTACTCGAATGTCTTCATTGCCGTCCTCCTGGTCATCGTGATTTTTGTCTTCATCTTCATCATCACTTTGCTCTAGGTCCGGTACGTCGGCAATCAAGGTTGCTAAACTACAAGGCGGTACTTCCAATTGATCATCGTCGCCCAGCAAACCACCGGCTTTCGCCAATTCTTGCATTGCTGCTTCCCCCACCACCATAATAACAACATCACAACCCACTTGTCTAGCCCACCAGACAGCTTGTTGTACAGCTTCCGCCGGACCTGGTCGTTTTGTGGAATCATCCCGTTTGAGGCCTAAATGTCCTTTACGGGGTGGTGTCATGTAGCGAAACGGATCAATCAAATCAATAAGCGCATTGTTCTTCAGGACCATCGGTTTCAATGACCACGGATCTGATAAATCATCTAACCGAAAGTACTGGATATCCAGCACGCGGCGAGGTCTCATTTGCTCCTCCTTTTCCTCTTTGTCCTCCTTTTCTGACCGTTCTTCGTCAAGTGTCTTTTCAATATCTTCTTGTTGTTGTTCACCGTCAGTGACTTTATCTATATCGCCCTCTTCGTTGACTGATTTCGTTTCATCCGGTATTTCTCGTTCCTCTTCCTTCTCTACGCCCTTCTTTTCCAAACGCTTTTCATTTAGTGAACTCTCACTCTCCTCGTCTTGTTGCTCATCATCAGCATCCACTTTCTCGGAGTCGTCTTCGTCACTGACTTCAATCAGCATTTCTTTGTCGACCGGAACCTTATTCATTTCTTTGACTGATAGTTGTTCTTCGTCTTTCCACTCTCGAACCCAAGCTTTTATTTTGTACTTGAATTTCTTGACAATAAGACTAAAGGGGCACTTTTGTCTTGCATCATTCCACGGTGAAGCACTGCAATGCAACAACCCCGCATCGATGACTGGCTGATCTCCCCACAACGATCAATTTTTGGGTCTTTGGTACAAAGACTGTTGTGAACGACAATGGGAATAGCACATGGGGCTTGTAGACATTTCTTGGTCGACAGCTGCCAGCGCAGATTGTTGTATTGGTTGAGATTACTACAACCAATCATATAAGCCGTGCCCGTACATGCTTTTGTGGGTGCACTAAAGCACGCCATGCGGCGTTCTTCCGCCGTGCTCTGACTAATAGCGGCCATCAGACTGGTGAAAGCTTCCTGTGCAGTGTGATAACCCTTTTGAGTCATAAACGGATCAATGTATTCCGACAGACGCAAGCGGCGGGGTCGCTCGTCATAATCATCACTAGGTTTTGTGATCGTTTGTGAAGCGTCTTCATCGACTAGTGGCGGCGCTGGTGACGACGGCTGTTGAATTATCTGATCGGAAATATCTTTATCACGTTCTTGTGCGTCAAGAGTATCTTTTTCTTCTTCCTTGCCATGATTATCTTGGCTAGCCTGACTGTTTCTGTCGTCGGTTCTCCTAATTACTCCTCCTTCTTCGTCATCGTCCTCGTCACTAACATTGATCACCTCTTCGTCTTCCTCATGTTGCTGTTGTTGTTTATGTAGCAAGGACGGAGATTCAATTGCTTTTGGAGTAGAAGGAGAAGGTGATAATAAGGACGGATTGTTGCCGGAAGGCGAAAGTAAAACGTTGTCGTCGTCCGTCGTGTCGGGAGGAGGTTCATAATCGCCAAAGGCGTCGACTTGCGTTTCTCCGCAACGTAATAGCAACACAGTGACATACACCATTGTGCGATCGATTGTGACACTGGATGGAGACTGTTTAATAAGGACGACGCTTTGGAGAAGTGCCAAAGTGCAAGCAAGATACCTATGGTGCGAGCAAAAGAGGCGGAGGAGTCATTTTGAAAAAAAAAAAACACCGCGCACACGACACCTACAAAAATTTTCTGGTAACGTGAAATCACCACTCCCCCATATTTTCTGGTAGAGTAAAAAACCACAATCCCACATTTTCTGGTAGAGCAAAAACATTCGCCCACATTTTCTGGTCTCGTGAATGGAGTGAAAATACCACTTGCCCACAATTTCCGGTCACGTAAAATCACCACTTCCCCACATTTTCTGGTAACGTGAAATACAAAAGTAGTCTAATGTCTAATATACTACTCCGGAGTAGAGTAATACGTCAGCATAAAACGTGCACTAAAGCAAAACGATGCCAACAATCGGATCAATAAAAACAAGAGGAACGTATAACCATCGCAGCCATCTTCTTCTTTTCTCAAGATGCGCATCGTTTTCGCCGCAATCTACGTCATCTTAGCCGCGTTTTACGCAGAAGAAAGCGAGGCATGGTCTCCGGCTTCGCGACGCTCTTGGTTGAATCATGTCATGCGACAAGGAGCCGCTGTGATAGCCACAACAACAGCTACTACAACACCTACTGTACTGCTAAATCCTTCTGTTGCTTCTGCCGTAGAGGAGAACAATGCACTTGAATTGGTATACTTTGGTGTCGGTTGCTTCTGGCACATTCAGCACGAATTCGCAGTCGCCGAAAGAGATTTACTGAAGCGCAACAAATCGCAACTGACTTGTAAGACAGGATATGCCGGAGGAAAACAGGTGGGTGAAGAGGGAAAAGTATGCTACCACAACTTCTTGCAAGTGGCCGATTATGGACGAATGGGACATGGAGAAGTCGTCGGGCTTGAATTGCCTTCCGATCAAATTGTCAAATTTGCTGAAGTATACTTTTCCTTGTTTGATCCGAATACGAAAGATCGAGTCGATCCTATGGATCGAGGTGGCGAATACCGTAGCTTAATGGGATTGCCCGGGGGCACATCACATCCATTGTATCCAGACATTGTGCAAGTGGCGCAATCGGCGGGCTTCACTTTGAAACCAGGCAAAGGCAGTGATCCTGATACATTGCGTCAACAGTTGGTTTACGTGTATGATACCAAAGAGTTCCCCTTTACCAGGCCGAAGTCTATCATCAGTTTCATGTAAGTTTGGATACGCTCATAGTTGCTGCAGCACAGGAACTGTTGAAATCGTCTTCACATTATAATACTTGGCTAACAATCATATGATTGCAGAACGACTTTCAATCGAAGCCCTATGGAAAAGAATACAATGCGATTGCTGACCTCGCTTTGGAAGACGGTCGTATTAAACCCACGGGATGTCCGGATCGTGTATGAAAACGTGTGAAGCTATAGAATATAATTTCCTCTTTCTAGCCGTTAATCCAGAAACGAAACGCAGCGAAAACAAGCTAACTGCGGAACTAGTCACAAACAAAGTTAACCGACTTAAATGTGTCTCTACTCTTCCAAGTTGATTGACTTGCCAAATCTCCCATACAATAATTGTTTCAGCTTTGCCTGTTCTGAACGAATCGCATCTTCTTCTTGTTGCAAAGCATCGACTTGTGCTTGATACTGCTCGACCAGTTTCTCACAATATTCTGTCGCCTCTTCCTCGGGAATCTCAAAAATGCCTCTCCCATGGTTAGAAGCACGTGCGTATTGCCCGAAATCATCATCAGTTCTGTGCTCGCATCGTCTAAGCTTTCTAGTTCTTTCTGCAACAAAAGCATGCAACAACATTTAATGTAAGATATTCCTTTTTCTGTACCCTTCGCGAAATAACAAGTACGAATTACTATACAGCTTCACGCGCACGCACCTGCAAGGACTCTTTCTTTGCCGTAAGGTATGCAATCGAGCATTTAAACGAGCAAATTGATTGATGTTGTTTTGATCTTCTCGTCGCACTTCAGAATCGTTTTCATCTTGGGGGTCGAGAACCGCCGCTGCTGACATTTTGCTTCTTCTTGACTTATTAGGTTTCTTGCAGAATGATAAATGACATGAAACACAATGGAAAGCAACCTCGTTGATGCCTTTTGTAAGGTTAATAAAATAAAAAAAGGCAATGCGCGGCAATTTGTGAGCGATCGCGCCGGACACTGGCAAGACGAAAACTACATCAGGGCCGAGGAAACTAAACTAACCACACCTAAAGGATTATACGTCCTTAACCACACCTATCGTTAAACAATCTGTAGCTTATTATTAGACTACGGCACCTGAAGTTCGTCAAAAATCACAAGTAGCCTTTTATTCGTCGAAAAAATCATCACCATTCTATGTTCCATCATCGATCAACCGTCCTATTTCTTAACCAAAGAGGACGATTACCGACTCCACTGTCATGGCTATGGCCGACATCGCCACTACAATACCAATTGAATACGCGATATAAGACGGCCTTTGATATCGCTTCATCAAAGCGGACATTATACTTTGACCCAGCAAGGCGGAGATAAAGCCAACCGCGAAGCACGCAGAAGCGTAATCGTACTGGAGAAAGCCATAAATGCTGTAACTCAAGGTCGCTGTCGCGCTGGTAAAAAGTATCATGGCCCCCGATGTCGCAGATGCAACAGAAGGGTGAACTCCTAGTTCCAGCATGAGTGGACCTTTCACAATACCACCACCTATTGTCGTTTCCGCAGGAGTGAGCGCTATTAAAAAACGAGTTGATGAAATAGGACACGCGAGTACACGTACCGATTCCGAACAAGCCGGCAACGATCCCTGCCAATATCGCGAACATTGGATAGTGAATTGTATTGGATTCATTCCAATCAATATCGGATAAAATTGGTCCACCCAAAACGTGCAATCGATGCAGGATCGAGGATCGAGTCCATACACCAAATACTCCAATAATGGTCAATAATAGGATCTGATTGTACCAATAGCAATATTTTCCGCACCATGACTGTTGTTGAGTGCCTTTCTGTGCGGGTTGCCCATCTCCCGGTCCACCATTTAGCAGATTTAAAACGGTGATAACGACAAATAGGGACATCATTTTGACCATTGCTTTCCAGATTTCAAATCGCAGCGGATTCGATCGTTGAAAAGTGACTGGAACTGTCATCTTTCCTCCCTCGCCGGGCGAAACAGTTAGAGCCCCATACGTGCCGTCGTCTGTTATTGTGATGAGCAAATCTGTTTCATCGTTGTATTCGGTGATTGTTGATGGTTGCTTCTCTAGCAGCAGACGACTCGTTTCTTTTGATACAATTGGTTGGCTTTTGATAATGTCTTGTATGCTGTCAGTGACAGTAGGGCCAAGAGAAAGCACGCCAACACAATTCCTGGCAAGTACGCATTCAATGCGGCCCCGATCAATGTCCCCGCCAGGGTAGGGGGTTCCAATTGCAACAGTAAATCCCAATCAACACGCGGCCGTTTTGTTTTGTGCTGAGTGACACCATTGCCATTCGTTGTACTGTTATTTGTTTGCGAATGCTTTTCGTCGTCGTCCTCCGGATGTGTTTTGGAGATATTCAATAAGTTACTCGCGAGAGCGCCCCCAACACAGTAACGGATGATAAGGAAATCGCATGCTTCACAGGGAAATCGAGAATGAGAATATAAATCGGTACTAGTATACCACCGCCCCCGATTCCACCTGATCGGAAGAGAAAGAGTGAGGAGAAAATAAAAAGCATCAACGGAGCTGCGACGAGTCGTCGGACGTCGTACCTCCTGCCGCAATCAAAAGACCTAAAACAGCTAACAGTAATCCCCAGAAATCTTTTGTTTCTAAAGGGAAAAGTGGTGTCAATTGAACGCTTTCATCGATCATTATCAAGTGTCGATGATGTGATGGAATTTGTTCATGTCGTGTCATTGACAGTCCTACAATCAAAAGACACGCAAGCGCTCCGACGCCTGCAAACAATTGCAGCTTCTTCATGCTCGGTAGCATTCTTAAATGTGTCTAGAATTGAAATAGGAGAGAGAATGTTGATGCTGGTGAGTTGATTGATTCACGCCAGATTCATTTTATCGAGATGACGATGACATCAATGAGAGAAACCAAACGGACGAAATTTTTCTGAGGTGCGGGTCTCGTCGAACTTTCGATCGCGCGTGTGCTTGGCGTGTCTGTGCGAAGAAGTCCAAATTGTACTATCATGCAAAGTGTCCGTGATTTTCACCACGACTCCCTCATCGGCTGGATTTTAGAGACTAGTCATGAGTGACTTGCTGAAATCGCCGGCGGATGCTTACGTCACGCCTCCGCTTCGGAAAAACAAGATCGCTTTTTGCACAACGCGGCGGAAGATGACACGCAACACGCAACAAAGGACTTCGCTACAATTATCAACCGACGCACCAGTTTGTTGTAACTTACAGTAGTTGCTTTTTTCAAGCTGAACAGAAAAGCAAACACAAGATTTTATTGTAAGAACCGACGCGTATTTACATCAATACAAGACATCACACATGGGACGATACTGCGCCGACTGCGGTTACTACCGCGACCCCGACGACTTCTCAAACAACCAGTGGCGTAAAGGCTCCGGTGTTTCGCGTTGCTACAGCTGTGTTGACGGAGGCGGTTGCTCTCGTCGACGCTGTGCTGAATGTGGCTATAACAAGACCTCTGATGAGTACAGCGACAATCAGTGGTGGAAAGGAGAAGGAGTTTCCCGTTGCCGCGAATGCGTCAACACCCCGTACAGCTGTCACGAGTGCGGTCGCACGTTTCAGAATCGCAATAACCTCGAAATGCACATGCAAGTTCATCGTCCTCGCAACGTTGCGTGTCCCATTTGTGGAGATCGTCGCTTCAAGTCGGGAGCGAACGCAGTTCAGCATGTGGAAAATGGTGGGTGTTCTCAATGCGGCGGAGGCGAGTACGCTCGGGAACAAATCTGGAAATTCGCTTCGAAGAAACGAGCCATGCATCGCTACATGACTGAGGTACCCATGCTTACCTACAATGGCGAATGCTATGATGAGATTCCTGATTATCCGTACCAGTGCCCCGATTGTTACGTCCAGTACCGCAATTTGAGTCAGTTGCTGCAGCATCAAGACCAAAAACACGGCGCCCGTCTCCCCATGTTGACGAATCGTTGAATCACGACTAGGCAGGTTCGTTCTAGACAATGGATTTGCGGAAACTTAGAACAAGCAACGAGAGCGGGAATCTGGTCAACTATTTTACGCGCTTCCTTGCAAGTCTTTTTTTATCTTCCAAGCACCTATATGAAACCAAACAAAAAAGTCTATAAACATAAATTTAATAATGAATTTACTATTCTTAGCTTCGCAGGCGGATAGATTGTCATGATCGACGCCCCTAGCTAAAATTGCGAGCCAAAAGATACGCAAGTTAACAACTCTCTTGCGTAGAGTACTTGTGATTGTGACCTGTGGCGGACATCGCGAAAAAGATACGAATGCCTTTACTTGTAGCCGCCCGACACGAGACTTTTGTAGGCCATTACGTTTTGAGTGAAGGATTTCTTGCATCTCGCTTATTCCCAGATGCTCTTGCGGTTTATTTACTGCGCAACTTACAAAAGAAAACTGAAGGTCAAACAAGAGAAACTTACTTTTATCAATTACGAAGCGCATCTGCATCGCCTGTGATTACTATTGCGAGCCCAACGAGTTCTCGAACAATCAATGGAACAAAGGACCCGGTCTTTCGCGTTGCATGGATTGCCTAGGCGGCGGTCGTCGTGTGTGTGCGAATTGCGGCTATCTGAAGTCATCCGCCTGCTACAGCGACAAGGAGTGGTGCAAAGGAGAAAGATCGAGTTGCAAGGAATGTGTCGACCCCAACTATCAGTACGAGATCCAGTGCAGTGAGTGCGATCGAGTTTTCAAGAGTCGCAACAACCTCGAAATGCACATGCAAGTTCATCGTCCCCGCAACATTGCATGTCCTATCTGTGGAGACCGTCGCTTCAAATCAGGAGCGAATGCAGTGCAGCATGTAGAGAGTGGTGGGTGTTCACAATGCGGTGGAGGCGAGTCCGCTCGCAAACAGATTTCGCAATTTGCTTGTAAGAAGCAAGCAATGCGCCGCTTCCTGACCGAGGTACCCATGATCACGTACTACGGTGACAATCCTTACGGAGAAGTGCCGGACTATCCTTACAAGTGCCCAGATTGCTCGATTCACTACCGCAATCTCAGTCAATTGATGCAACATCAAGATCAAAAGCATGGTGACCGTCATCTTGTGTTGACGAATCTTTGAGCGCGAATGCAGTACGTGTTCTCTATAAACCTTTTGTGAAGAATACCAAAGCGGAGGAATAGCTTAGGGCTGGAAGCATGTTGTTAGGCATTGTGCTTCTCCGAGTCTTCGAGGTCTTTAGTTTCTTGCAAGCTTAATCACTAATACTTCTTTGATATCTAAGGTATAGCACTAGAGCAACAGAATAACGAAGAGCGGAACGCGAATAAAATCAGCTCACCGCTCGCCGCTTGTCACGTTTCAACTCGAAGATCGTAGATCGTAGATCGGACAGCGTCAAGCGTCGAGCGTCAACCGATTAGTGAAGATGAAAGAGTTTGAAATAGCTGACTTTGTCTTCTCGTTTTGAACTTTATTATTCAAGGCATCTTTGTCTTCGGAAATATCGTCGTTGCATTAATTCCCAGTTCTTTGTCTTCGTATCCCATGTTCTATACATAAACCTGATATCTGCTGTAGGTAGAAAGTAGAAAGTGAATAAAGTTGACTAACTTATCTTGAATCTTACTGGTAAGATATAATAAAGCTCTAGACGTCCAAGATCCAAAATGCCTAAATCCTACTGTAAACAATCTGCTGTTGCTATGACTCGAAGATATAAAGCGCTATTCCCGAAGACTCGATGCGGGATGCGGAATGCGGAAAGCGGAATTTTGGCGTCTCGCCTTCTCTACATTTTTTCATTACTTATAGACTACATCATTGAGTAGACTCAAGTCTCAAGTCTCAAATCTCAAATCATCTCAAGTTACAAGTAAGTAGTAAGTAGTCGAGACTACAGATTTTTGACGTGAAAGGTGAAAAGGTGGAAGAGATATGGCACCTCAAACGTCGATGTCATCCAACTGTGAATGACTGATCGGTGAGTGCGGCGAGGAGCAAGACTGTTTCACGTCTCAACTTCGGAATCTTTTGATCTCGACGCAAAAAATCAATTTTCAATCCACATTGACCATCCTCCGTTCTTCCATTGTTTCCAAAGACGACCTTCCGTAACGAAGATTTTAAAAAAAATACCTTACTGGTATCAATCATGGCACAAAGCAAAAATAGTAATTACTCTACTACAGTGATTTCGCCACAGCCCCTTTCGCTTCATCACCTCGCCATCTCCCAAACGATGACCCCAACTTTTCTTATACCACAACGAGAACATGCAAGCAGCGATCGACAATTTCTTATCTCGATTATCGAGGAAGCATTACACATCACAGCTGATGTTGAACATCTCTTCGATCACTCGCCGCATATCCCTTCACATCCATCGCAATGAGCAATACATGGCCTTCTTGTTGTCCTGGGGACCAAGCATTTGTAAACTAACGATAAAAAGCTACAAAAAAAGCAAGCAACTCAAAGCAAGTAGTCTATGTGAATGTTGTTTTTTTTTCAAATTGTTTTGAAGGATTTGGAAGGTTGTATTACAAGTACGAGTTCGAGCTTCGAGCCTCGTGGTTATTGGGCCGAGGCTAGGTAGGCGCGGAAGGTGAAACATCGACTTCCCTCGTCCCAACGGCACTGTAGGATTTCTCAAGAAGTAAGGTGACTTCGAACTTCGAATTAATCAGAAATGGTCAGAAATGGCCTGAAGTCGGTACACTTGGAATGAGAATGACGCCAGTATAAGCGAGTTCCAAAAATGCGTTTCATTCTGTGAGAACGGCCTCGTCACTTTATCACCTCCATCTTGCTGGATAGAAGAGGATGAAGATCTTTAATGATAAACTCTATCTCGTTTCCGTATGTACGCTCTATTCTTTAGTAAATAACTGGAATCTGGACAGCTGAATACTACATATTATACGTTCTTGTGGAGACATGCTCTGAAGTTATAACTCGCAACGGCCTTGAGCCTTGAGCTTTGAATATAAAGTTGGCCCAAGGTAGGAATATCCACGGTTCAGATGATTATTCCGTCCAACTTCTCATCGAAGAAATAGAGATTTGAATCTTGGCTTCCTTCTGATGAGCTGGATGAGCTACAATTTGTAGGCATTTATCTGCGATGTGTTCAATACGGTATCAGTAGTACGGTTTGTGCAACGTCACATCGTACATCGTACGGACATGCTCTACTGCGATGAAATTCCTCCAAGAAAAGACTTCCCAACTCCAACTTGAGTAATAATGTTCTGATTCCTGGTTCTCCGATCAGTCACTTAGGTATTAGAACTTCGCGGGCAGCGAGACGCTAATTGCTAATTGTTCCATCTGTGAATCGCGTTTCGCCGCTGCGGCGAGGAAAACGGTCACGTCAATTAGACCTTTTGTACAATCGAAGACCGAAGCCCTTTTGAATGAAACACTGGTACACGGACCTACTCTCAAGCTAGAGAGAGGAACCATCCGCATTTGCACCTAAGAACTGACACGTCCGCGATTTCAGTCCATATTTAGAAGCACCAAACTAATCAGCACCACTCCATCAGTATCAGCAACATCATCGTCAACATGAGGGGATGCAGGAACAACAGCAATCTTTTATCTTCGCCGACAGTGTTGGATGTGCTCGCGCAACAGCGCCTCACGTCAACGGAACCGGCGCCTCCTAGCGAACGTCCCTTCAACGATAAACAGCGGCTCATCTCAATCATTGAAGAAGCCTTGAAGATTACAGCTGACACCGAAAAGTTCTTTGGCACATCTTCATCCTCGTCCCCTTGAACGCGTATTGGCAATTGCTTGCCCAAATGATAAATTTTGGTACAACATCGGTTGCAGCAGTGTAAAAACGCAACATTTAAACCCTTTTTGCACCACATTTGATGACTAGACCCTATGACTTTACCTTAGTGCCTACTAATTAGCGCATCGCTGAAGAAAGAAAGAGTGCCAAGGAAGTGGCAATTCCTGTATCCGTGCTTTTGATGGTCATTTCCACCGATGACCCTGTCACTCGTCCATGAATGAGAACCAGTTGAGCACCCCCTATCATACCAGCAGCAATCCCTTCATTGGAAGCAGCAATGGCTTCGACAGGATGTGCACCGACCTCTTCAAGTTTTGCGAGAAGTGCAGTCAAATTCATCGTAGTTTGAACTGATGTGGGTGTCGTGGCGGCGCAGTTTCCCCATTGTTGCCCGAATTGAGCTGTTGTGATCTGTAATGGGGCCATAGGAACGCCATTGTATTCGAACTTCGACGATGCTGCAGGAAATGATTCCAATGGCTCATCCTGCAAACCGCCCATCATACTTGCAAACGGATCATCCATCGTTGCGGCAGGGATAGGTGCTGGGGCTGGGACTGAAACTGGTTCGTCTTCGGTGTCGGAAACAGTCTCTACAATGGCAAGCGATGCTGGTGCTACGTCAAAAGAATCGACAACTGGTCCTGGTGCCGGAGCGGGGGTGTCCCAGATCGACAAGTCCAATAAATCAACTTCGGGGGCCGAAGGAGCCGGTGGAGGAGGAGCAGCAGGCGTTGCAGGTACGGGAGCGGGGACAGGTAGCGACATAGCTGAAGGAACGGGAGCCGCTCCAGGGACAATTCCGCCAAAAAGGGCGGCGGCTTGTCGTTCGCGCTCCAATTGCTCAGCTGTCTTCTGAGGAAGTTCCGGAGCTTTCGGCGTCGAAACTGATGTTTTTGAAGCTCCCCAAGAAGGTGCTGGCGCAGGGGTAGGAATGTGAGTTGTAGTTGGTGTTTGTGTGGACGCTGGTTGTGGGGCTTGTGACAGACCGCCCTTGCCCCATACATTCGCAACATTCCGAGTGTTCAAACTCAGTTGCGGCGTCGTATCGGCCTTTGGTTGCGAAATCATAGAACCTCCGCCACTACCCGGAGGAAGACTAATGCTCTGTGCCGCACTTCGCAACTGTCCAGCGCCAGCCATTGCCATCATGGCCTGCGCGGGAGTTTGCGGCTTCTCGTAAGGAGTCATTTTGAAAGACGGCTCAGGTTGACTTGCACCGCCATACCCGTAACCATCATCGTCGTCATCGTCGTCGTCATAGATTGAAGCATCGTATGGCTGAGCGCCTTGATGCAAACATTGCTGAACGTATCCATCTAGAAAACTCAAGTTTGGATCGACCTGGACGTCTTCCGCAGAAGCGTCTACAGGGAAAAATCTCTGGCAATAACTGCGGACAATGCGTCAAAATAGTCTGAAATTCCAAGCAACGAGCTTGGAGATCCATGTCTTTAGATCGAGTATACTCGTCGATGACAGCTGCGGCAGCTGGTGGACAGGTACCTGCTTGGGCGACTAGTTTCATCACTGCCGTCACCAAACACTTGCGTGTTGTGATAGGTAAACTACGAGTCTCGGCCAACTCACAAAGCTGTTCCAATAGCATATCGAGCGAGGTTTCGGCGCTCAGATAACCATATTCACCCAAGCACCAAGCCATTGTCTCTAACAAAATTTTGGGTAAAGCACCAGCATGCTCCGAGAATAGCTGCTTGACCATCATTTCGACTGCCGTTTGGCGCAAAAGCATGTCGCTCTCCTCATCATCGTCGCCCGTTCCTTCGGCCAGTAAGCTCATCAAGTTTTGAGCGACTTCCTGCTGTACGAGATCACCCGACACTCGAAGGAGTTGTGTGATAGTCTTGCAATACCATGCATTATTGGGCGCGTATCTCTCCGCAATTTTGCAAACGCGATCCGTCAACACTTGTTTCAGAAATAAGTCCGGGGTTTGACTTAAGAAATGAACCAACTTCTCTGAAATAAATTCCACGTTGACAGGATTCGTCATGCGGTACAGCAAATCTAACGTTTTCACTTGTAGTGTTTCATCCGGATCTTCCAAGCAATCCATCACCGCCAACTGGTGCTGCGCTGCGTACTTGGGATGCGATTCCACAATCATGGCTAGACCAGTGACACCCAAGTATTTCAGATTATTGGATCGACTCTGAATGAATCGGCTGATAGCTTCTGCAGCAGCATCCAACAATGCGGCATTGGGATAAATGGAGACGATAGTCTTGACACACTCGTATACCACTGCGTATCCTGCATTGATTCCTGAATCGGCTTTCTTCATCGCTTCATTCAATATTTCGTACATTCCTTGACTAGCAACTATGTCCGCTTGTCCAAGGATCCCCAAGATTCGAATTAACTTCATTTGCATCCACGGTGCAGGTAGTCGGTGATAATCGTATTCCGCCGGCAAACGTCGATCTCCAATTTGTTTCAAGATAGCCACCAAACTAGGAACAATGTGCTTGAAGAGAGCCTTGTTTTCCAAAGACAGACTCTCAATAACGTTCAATGTGCTCCCCATGACGGCCGGATCTTTGTCACACAATGCTTTCTCGACATGCTTCTTCATTTCTTCTTGCGTGACGACTTCGGGCGCGAGTTGATAGAAACGCTGTAGACAAAGAATTGCCTTTTTTCGAATTGTAGCACTGTCATGAGACAAGAGCTTGGTGACTTCACCGGCTACGGCAGGCACCATGTCGGATGTAATGATACTTGTACAAGCCAGAACACCACCACTGCACTCGAGTACATTGGGTGACGATAAGTCACGTTGCATTTGATTAACAAGCATGAAACGGAACTCATGATCCGGGGGTAAACACGCACCGCAGACTAGATAGCCGGTGCGCTTGTGGAAAAAGTGAAGAGGATGCCGCCATTTCTACCGCCTGCGGAATTAATAGGGTTGTGAGCAACGAGGAAGAACCTTGACTAAAGTGTTGCGCTTGTGCTGACTTACCCGAATCAAACCCCAGCTATTGTCATGACCCAACATGCTCACGTAGAGCAAGCGAACAAGAAATTCCTTCGCGAGTTTCTTGGGATTCGTAAAGGCCGCTTGAGGACCCGTTTGATTTGACGGAGGACTTTCCATTTTTTGTTTCAATCGCGCGACTTCCTTCGCAATGATGCGATCTTCTTCTTGCTTTGATTTGGATTCTCCGATCGCCTTGAGAAGCTGGAAGAACTCACTCGATAAGTTTAAGCCTCCTGTCGCCATGTTTGCTGCTGTTTTGTTTTATAAGGAATTGTAGTCGCACGCAACGGATATTTCTATATTACTCGAATTGTTGAAAGCTGTCGCGTCTTTTTGACACAAATTAACACGATCAATGCGATCTTTCTTTCGTTGCTTAAAGGCTGGAGATAAAGCGATTGCAAGAAAGGACTGAAAGCGTTTGCTGAATTATGTTTTACTTGTGAAGCAACGCAATAATGGTCATCATTCGTCGCGCGTCGTCTCGCCGCATCGCGATCGCAATAATCTATCGCCGCGCATAGCGACGAGTATTTTTCGCACCGCCCTATCACGGATTTTAGTATTGTTACAACGGTTTTGACAGGCAGTTGGGCTACCGCTACGATTATTCTTCAATTTTTGCTAGGGATAACTGTCAACCTTTTATAATTCATATCAGATGCTCACCTATTGCACTTTCCTCTAGCTTTGTTTAACATCTCATTACAGTCGTCACCAATCATAACACTCAATAGAAAAGCGTACCGATCGTTACATTAGACGATCATAATGAGGAAAAACTATTAAAGCCCAACGGAGTTGTCAGATTAAAATTTAGTAAAGCGAGTGCAACAGCAGAAGACAGTCCAACGAAAATGTTCAAATCAAAATGCGAAACGGTTTATCTATGTAGTGCAACTGAATGTTCTTATCGTGTACAACGACCGCGATCTGCTAGTCGTCCTCAATTTCCTTAGTGAACGGCTGGAGCGAATCCCACAGTTTCATCCAAATAATTGAACACCGTGTAGTACTGACGCATAAACACATCTCCCAGAATCCACTGAGGTCCAGGTTTGGGGAAATCTGTCAAGTAAAAGAGAAAGCAGGTGTGAGACACACGGGTCTGATCAGTGACCGAAAAACCATGCATTATCAGTTCACACATACCAACACCCATGAAAGCAAACAAACAAGTTCCTTGTGCTTGCAACACAGCTTTATCTCCTGGAACCATGTAGTCTCGACCATCAATAGTAAAGACAATATCAGGAATGGCATCGACTGTATTGCAATCCACGGTGTATTGTCCCATGACATTCGGTTTGGCTCCAATCGCTTGTGCAATAGCGGCAATATCTTTCTTGGGACCTGTAATCAAGGAGGTACCCGAATCCACAATGGCGGTAATCGGACTTTGGTCGGCATTCTCCGATGAATGATACGGTCCCGCCGACACGGAATCCAAGGCAATTTCCCAATACGTCGCCGATAAGAGCTTGACGTACTGCAAGTCTCCGGTGAATTTACTAGAATCGTATCCACCAAATGTCAGTTCACCCGGTCCATTGTCTCCCAAATAAAAGCTAAAAATAGGTTGATCGATGACGTTCTGTTTCAAAGCATTGTCCATGACAGTCGGCGTGTCATCGACCGAAATGGATCGAAATCCCAATCCCAAAATTCCATCAAACTTTCCCAACGCGAACGCGAGTCCGAGGCCTCCCGCATCGGCGATTTCCGCAAATCGTTGCTCTGTAACGACCAAATCGTCAGCCAAAGTGACGCTATCGACGCTGAAGAATCCGGACACACTCCCCGATCCGTACATGATTTCAAAATCGGCATTGTCGGATTCATACGTTGTCGAGGAATCATGATTGTATTTGGACTTCTTTCCGAAAAACGGATTGCCGCAGTGCGTGCATCCTACTTTGGGAACCCATAGATTTGAACTGCCCGTATCAAAAATGACTTTGAAGGATTGTGGAGGAGTACCGATGGAAATGGAACCAAAATACTGTGCATTCGCGTAATCATTGATAATTTCCGATTCACTGCGCTCCAAAAGGATGTATCACTGTCACTACTACCGCGCAATTGGCGTTGCGCTGTTTCGTAAATGTACTGCTGTTCACGCAAATGATACGCTTGAATGAGTTCTTCGTCAGGACGTTTGTGAAGAGGAATTTTAGTGACAGCGGCCGTTACAGCCATCCAAGTCGCGCTGAAAAGTGTAATAGAAGCAGCTGTAGTATGAAGAATAAAGAGATGTAGGAAAGGAAAGCGAAAAAGAGAATGAGTCGAGAGAAGAAACGAGTCGATCGATCGAAGTTCGTTCGTCGTGCAGTCTAACAATAAATAGCTTCTTGCAACTTCTAACGTACCCGTGAATTTCATGTTCGAACAAAGAAGCAGCTAATGAATAAAGCGACAGAAGGATCGTATTTGAATGAAATAATGCGTTTGACTTCCGTGAAATGACTTGACGGTTTTAACTGCTGCGTCTTCAACGCACGATCGAAATTCGTCCGCACACGCAGAAATAGGCAAAGAAGGTGTCACCACTACACTTAGCTGTATTGTGCCAGTACCGATTCCAATGCAACGGCTCAATCGCTAAAATCCGCGAAGGTTCGTACGTCAATACGGCAAATGAATCTTTCTCGTTTTCCTCATCCTCATGCGATCGTCCATCCATTGCATTACCAGTATTTTTTCTTCACTTGCCCTTTCCAACAACAACGACAACTCGCTCGAGCTAGATACCCATTTTTGAATACTAGTCAATCAAACATCATTATTCTTCATTCTTTCAAGTCTCGCGTTCTGCTGCAACGCCCTCTTCTTCGTGTCATGTCTTCAACAGCTTCGTCACCATCCTTCAAAACCATCACGGAAGGTTCGAGCCGCATGTGCTATCCGGCGGATCAAGAACAAGCCGTCTTTTACAATCCTGTACAAGTACAAAATCGTGATTTAAGTATTCTGATGATTGCACTCTATCAAGAGCGATTGCAACAACGTCATCAAGAAAAACTCGAAAAACGAAATTATAGTGACAAAATGCCTCCGTACGAGGGAATTCGCATTCTCGATGCACTGGCTGCGTCAGGATTACGATCAATGCGATACATTCAAGAAATTGAGAATGTACAACATGTCACAATCAATGATTTAGAAGAGGCGGCGGTCGAACGGGCGCATCAAAATGTCAAAGAAAACAATTTACAAGATAAACTGGCTTCTTCACTCCAAGATCCGGGAATTTTCATACAACAAGCGGATGCCCGTGCGGTCATGTATTCAAAAACAGCACAGTATCATGTCATTGACATGGATCCCTACGGCTCAGCGGCGTCGTTCCTAGATGCGGCGGTGCAGTGCGTCGAAAATGGTGGTTTACTTTGCGTCACTTGCACCGATATGGCAGCCTTGGGCGGCAGTCACCCAGAAACTTGTTTTGGTCGTTATGGATGTATGCCCATTCAACGGTCCGGATACCTGCAAGAACTGGCCGTGCGAATTTTACTGGATTCGATATCCAAGTCAGCGGCGCGCTATGGACGGGTTTTGCGACCGATCCTATCGGTGGGGATGGATTTTTACGTTCGTGTCTTTGCAGAGATCCACAACAGCAAAAGTGCTGTGAATACTTTGTCCCTCTCCACCGGATATGTTTTTCAATCCACACAATGTCCGACATTTTATGTCGCGCCCGCTGGACAAACGGGGGCAACAAGAATAATGTGTATCAGGCAGGACGGTTGCCAACAATGGATGCGGCAATCGAAGGAACCAACTGGAAAATAGCCGGTCCGATATGGTTGGGTCCATTGCACGACAAGGGTGTGATTCAAAAAGCTCTGCAAAAGTTACAGAAAATGCCTCATTTGTCCACAAAGGACCGACTCGAGGGGTTGCTGACGAGTTGTTCGGAGGAACTGGATGTTCCGCTTTATTACAACTTGCCCAGTTTGGCACAGTTTCTAGCTGTTTCGTCACCGCCCATGATGAAAATAAAAGCTGCTATAGTTAATGCGGGGTACAAAGTTTCAGGTTATCACAAAGAACCACAAGCTATTAAGACAGATGCGCCAAATCATGTTGTGTGGGACATCATCCGTGCATGGTGCGACACCCAGCCACCTCCTAAGAAAGCATCATCCAGTGCTTTGAAAATGCGTGCCGTGGAACCTAAAATCAAAGTCAACTTTGCGATTCCTTCCTCGCTACCTAATCCAAAGAAATCAGAGATTCGACGATTTCCTCAAAATCCACAACCGAATTGGGGACCCAAGCCTAGGGCTACCGGTGTCAAGCGTAAGCTTTCCGCTGAAGAGAACGAGTTATCTCCACAAGAATGATCGAATAGACTTAAAGGGTAGATCTTTTTTTTTTTTGACACTGCGAGTATTCTGCTATGATAACAACTTGATCTACGATTTATTACCAAAAGGATGGCTTGCCATTGTCGATGGGTGGAAACTCTTTACAAGGTATCTTGCTTGGTTTGTCTCGGTAGTGACATACTACCACGGGCTCTCTCACGCAACAGGTATCTAAAAGAGTCATGTCGCCACGCAGGACCTGGTCAGCGTCCGCGCCGGCAATGGCGGCTACCGGCTGTTGCACGCATTGGTCTTGTACATACCATTCTCCTAATTGCTGGAAGAATTTAATCTTGTTTTCCTTACTGTGTGTCCAACTCATGTGGAATATATACGGTTTTTCGATTCCAGCTATTATATCTTTCATGAGTTCTTTCCGTCTGTGAAAGGCGTGGCCACCGGGAAATTCATTTTCCGTTCGGGCAAATATCTTGACACGCAGTCCATACATCGAAGCGTGCTCTGTTAATAGTGCAACCAATGGCACTTGATGACTGTGTGTCGCAAAAATCAAATCTCCCGACATGAGAAAGCTGTTGAAGAAATGGACTGTTTTGTCATTGTTTCGAATGTAGTAGAATCCAGTATTTGCTGAATACGGTGCATAAAACAAACCATGATTTCCATCATCTTGGAAGTATGCGTCGAAGCCGTAGTTTGGATTATTCGTATCGTGGAAAAAATCCAACGGATTTTGATGCCATACGATGTCCACATCTTGAAATAGTATATCGTATCCCAGCATACTGATCATCTGCACGCAGTATACTTTTGCCAGCATCATGCTGGTGAAAGTGCTATCGGCATATCGTCCCGCTGCCTCTTTGGGCATCGAACCGAAGTTGGTTTCATCGTAGAATGCAGCAACCCCATTGGCAATGGCCAGGTCTCGCGTTTCCTCGTCTGTCGCGAATACAAGCACACCATTCAGACTAATACCTTTACTTCGGGCTGAACAAATGAAATTCAACAGCAGTTCCGATTGTCCCAAGTTGCAAACGAGAACGACGATGGAATTGTTGACGGCAACCTTTTCAGCAATTGGTTTCAATTGCGCCAACACCGAGTCCAGACTACCCAGGTACTGTCGAAGAATCTCCCAATACTTGATTGTGTCTTCCTTGGAAGGCGGTTTTGTGGACTTTCGTCCAGAAGCCTGTGCTCCACGATTGACGAGACGCAACGGAGCCGAAGCGTCTAGTTTGCCGCCATCTTCGGGCAATCGCATGAATTTTTGAATGTGGAATGCTTCATACTGCCCAAATAATGCGACACATTGTTTTCGATTGCTAAAGTCTGTCAGGATGACATTGAGATATTCGCAATTAGCGGTCGCTTCTCGTGAAGAAAGAGTTGGAATTGTTGTTTGCAAAGCTGCTTCAGCCGCTTTATAAAGATCTTTTGGATGGGCCTTTTCACTGCTATAAAATATAAGTACCTCATTGTTCTGTGGAGTATCAGGATCAAGAGGAACACCCATATCAAATGTAGTCGCAAATTCTGTGCGAGGGACTCGTGCGACGCCTGTTGCAATTCCTTGCACCGAAGGAGGAAAACGGCTCGCTGTGTCATCTTTCAAGGTAGGTGTGTTCTCTAGTTTTAGCTTGAGAATCTGATTCTTGATTCCCTCCTCTATTCGTCGCTGGACTTCTTTTTCCGATGTAAACAGTTTCGAGGTCGAACCAATTAGAAATCCTAGATAGAACACCATGATGCCGAGAATGCAACCCATCGCAGTCGTTCTCAGAAATCCGTTCCCTTGTGGCGACGACCCGGAACGAGCCTTCCTAGGAGTCACAAGCACCATGCTAGGAATCAATCTATGAGGTAATAAAGTAAGTATTTCAACAAAGAAATTTTGTTCGCATGAGAGACTAAGTGATAAGACGGCAAAGAATGGTTATCTTTGTGAGCGTTTACAAAATCAAGTAGTTTCAATCAAGCAGGGGCGTGACCGCGACGATGCAAGTAAGGTCATGCTTGCGTCTGAATCGCGTTTTAATTTTATTTGAGTCCCACTGATCACAAAAAGGAGCACACTTTTCGGACAGAGAGAAAGAGGAAGACGGTTCAAAGACTACTCTGTATCCTACAGTAGCTCTTGTCTTCATTATTACTATGGTGTAGTGTGTGTTTTCGCTTTTCGCTCTTAGCGATTGGACCAGATGACAGCGAACTAGATTGTAGCTTTAGATCCGGCATCCGGCATGTTCCAGTCAAGGTAGATGCACTTAAATCTTATAGGTAATACATAAGTCCAAAAGAAAAAAGACCACCAAACCTTTAACGCTTCTTTAATTATGGTTTTCTTGACATGGCCTAAGTGGGATAAAAGCTTTCTCGATTTCCGTTTTTCGCTTAACGATCAATGCGGCATTTCATTACTTAGAATGTCTCCCAATTCCCAATAGACAATAGACTATTTAGTAGAAAACAATTGTGACTGGTGACTTCAGGATTAGCTTAGAGGAGTCAGTAAAGTCTTGTGGATAGGGGGCAATAGTTTCGCCGAACTTTGAACAACTTTCATCTACTGTACTTTCAAGAGCATACGGTTTTTTCGGATTATTAACTTTAGCTATTGCTGTGCCAGGATACGCCGAGAAACTATTTTTATTAGTCCGATGATCCGATGATGGTTTGCTCTTTTCCTTCATAATGATGTTCGCGTTGACAAGCAGCCCTATAATTTTGAAAAACACGCCTTGAGATTTTACAATTCACTCCTTCCTCGACACAATCTTGCAAACAAGAGAGCAAGCAGCAATGAACCGATTAAAATTTCACAACATCAACATACCGACACCTGGAAACATCTTGTCGGGGCTCCCACAAGACAATGTTCGGGCATTCATTGCAGACGAAAACAGAAAACATCGTATAGTCCTTTGGAGTGTCCGCAATAGTCCCTACTGCGCGGCAACCAAGAAGATTCTGCAACAATTCGGAGCTGTAGTTCATGAACTGGACGACTACAGCAACGGCGACCAAATTCAACGAGAGCTTCGGCGGCTGACTTCCCACGCCACCTTGCCTATTGTCTTTGTCGATGGCACCCATCTGGGAGGTTACGATGCCGTTCGGAGAGCCTACCAGAGCGGCGCCTTGCACCAGGATTTTAGTAACCCTGGCTGCTCGTCTTCGTCGTCATCTCTCGACTTTGCTAGCAACGACTGTCCTATTGAAGACTATTTTATCCCTCGAAGTATGTCCATGTATCCTCGCAAAGAAAGCTTAACGACAATAGCCGAGGCAGAGCGCGAAAGACGTATGGGAATACGATCGCACAGTTTAGGAACCTATTAAATCACTTTGTTATTAGAATTTTCATACTAAACCTTTCTAAATCATTGATGATTTCTTACTTATCCTAAGCCATTACAGTAGCGAAAGACCGAGCGTAATGCCCCAAGAGAAACAACTTTTAACAGCGGATCTTACTTCTTTAGGGCGCTGTCAACTACCCTGCCGTATATCCTCAAATGATCTCTTCTCAGAAGAAACGGTATCGCACGCACTTCATCGCATCTTACGAATCTGAAAGATTCAGGTTCGTAATAATGACTACAAGGGCGGCGGAGGAGGAGGTGGAGGCGGAGGAGGCATCATAGGTGGCGGGGGAGGAACCGATGGCGGTGGCGGCCTGAAAAGAAGGGGGCCATAATTAGAAGACAAGAAAGACAATTGAGCCATCAAGTTGCCACAATACTTACGGAGGAGGCGGTGGTGGCGGCATGGCAGTCAATGGCAATGGCGGGGGACTGTAAAAGGAGAAACAACAATACGTGAGAGCAAGGACTATATAGCAACAGCACAACACTGAAAGACGTACGGCGGCGGTGGAGGAGGCGGAGGTAAAGGAGCTACCATATCCGCATTGACATGAGCACTCGCAAACATATCATTGGGCCGAAAGAACGTAGTCGTAGCGCCCGCTGCAGCAGGCCTCTGTTGCGCTTCCGCTAACATTCGTTCGGCGCGTGTACCGTGACGTTCGTTGGTCGGTTTTCCATCGGCATCCTTCTTGAGTGCAAATTGGACCTGAATTTGCCGATTTCCCAAAAATTGCCCACTCATGAGCTCAATCGCGGTATCGGCTGACGCGAAATTATCGTAGGATACAAACGCAAATCCTTTGGATTCATTGGTTTGTTCATCTCGCACCATATAAGGCGGCTTGGTGAGAGTACCAAAGGCCGAAAAGGTATCGTGCAACAATTGCTCATCAACCGTCTGAGGATCCAAGTTTCCGATGAACAAATTCGCGCCAATATCCGGCAGGGACTGATCCTGCAATGAGCTTTTCGAGACACGCAGTGGACGTCCCATAAGTTTGATCATATTGAGTATCGTAATCGCATAATCCGCTTCTACGACGTCTAAAAATTCGATGAATCCGTAGCCATTGTGTGTCCCTGTGAGCTTATCTTTGGGCATATAAACCGATTGAACGCGACCCACTTGCACAAAGAGTTCCGTCAGCAATTCTTCCGTACAAGTAGGATCTAAATTTCCTACGTAAACGGTCGCATCTTGATTGCGATGCTCGACATGGGCGAGTGATGCCATCGGAGTTTATGCGTTGTTTGTGTGTGTTTTGCGTTTCGCCCTAGTTTTGCAATCGATCAATCACTTCTAATTTCAATGATAAGCAAGGATCGCGAGTGCATGTATAGTTGCTGTTTGTAGTACTTAGATGAAGACTGAAGCTAATAAAGTTAATTGCTATGAAGCTCATTTGTTGCATCCATCGCATCGCGTTGCGGTTGTGCGGATTGCGGACGAGGACGTCAAGGGGAATATAATCTGGGGTGAATGCTCTGGTCTGTCCGGCGTTCTTTAACCCAAACGCTTGTTTTCGCGATAAGTGACACTTTCCGGGTTACTTCTACAAGTAACACCGTTCCGAAGTGCGAGAAGAGGCCCACCTTCATAACTAAATATCAAGGTCAGAAAATGGGGCTTAGCTCAGACTCGCTTCAAAAAATCATTTTTCTTCACATGATAAAATAACAATGTCAAGAGCAAGTCTGAGCTAAGCCCCATTTTCTTATCTTCATAATCAACACTTAAGATGGTCCATTTTGCCGCGATGCTTCGCGATACCTGTTTTGGCCGTCTGCCCTCCCCATAGCGTTTGACTTAAGGGACGCACGTCGGCAAGACGGTGTATTACGGAACCGGTACCCAGAGCAATGACCCCAGATTAAATTCCCCTTGAGGACGTCGGCGGAAAGAGGCAAGAGGTCGAAGGAGAAAAAAGACGGTCAGTCCGTGCGTCCGTGTTCTTGTCCATGTTGTTTGTTGTGACTTGTGACGTGTTTCTAATGACTGGCGAGCAGACTGGCATACATTTGCGAAGAAAAGAACGTCATCGAAAAAATGGCGAGAACATCATCGACATCCGATCGATCCGATCAAACGAGAAAATGTCCCTACGCATGAATGAATCATCGTCAAACTTTTTATATTAATCCTTCGTTAGAATTCTCATAAAGAACTCTTTTGGCATTCTTATTTAGTCGTTGTGAGCGTTCTTACCTCACAATTCGAAATCATCCATTTCTTTCATGGGAAGCTCTTCTTCGAAATCAACAAGAACGAACATGAGTGAATTGAAAGACTTTATTCAAAAAGAACACGACGCTTCTCCGGTCGTTGTATGGTGCGTCTCGTAAGCGCTATTTTTGTGTGTTGACTTGTCTTTTGTATCCCCCGTGCTTACCGGCACCTCTCATGCATTTTTGCAGGTCCAAGTCGTACTGTCCGTACTGTACGGCCACCAAAAATCTCTTTCAGAAACTAAATGTTCCGCATAAAGTGCATGAATTGGATCAAATGTCGAATGGGAATGACATTCAAGCGGCTTTACAACAAATGACGGGACAGCGTACCGTACCGAACGTATTTATTAAAGGAAAACATTTGGGTGGCAATGATGATACGCAAGCGGCGCACCGATCGGGTCATTTGCAGCAATTGTTGAGTCAGTAAAACAATACGATACAATAGAAATAATACTTTGTGGTGTTTATCATCGATCCGACAACTATTAAATCACTTACGATTGACATCCTACATGTCTTTGAACAAAAATACCTCCACGAGTACTTTACGTGTAATGCATTTTGGGTGGAGGAGGAAATGGTAATGCGGATTGTGACGGTGGCCTTTGAAAGAGTGCTTCAGCTTCGGAAGTGCTTGTCGTAGTTGTTGTCACGGAGGTGGTTCGTATCGGCTCGACTACGGCCGGTTGTGTCGTTGTCGTTCTCGTTTCTGGAGGTGGCGGTTGCTTCTGTGGAATTTCAACTTCTTCCGCACTCTCTTCACTTTCATCGTCTTCTCCATGATCGACTTCCATTTCCAACTGAGGTTCTACTTCTAAAAGAGTCCGTGTAGGTGCAACCGTCGTTTCCGGTGATTGGGCTTGTTGTGATTGTGATGTTGTCGGAGTGGGCAACACACCGACATATCGCACTTTACGTTCCACACTCGTCCCCTCGGTCGTTCGAGCTGATGAAGGCAATCGATGCAAATATCCCGTACCCACTTCAGCTCCTAACAATCCCTTTCCGCCCCACTCTAAAGTGGGCATCAGTGCCACGACACGAACCATATCCGAATCCGTATTGTAAACGTACAATTCGACGACGTGATCTTCGTGTTGTCGCAGCAAAGTCGCTAACTCAGCACTCGAATTCAGTGTTTGATGTGTTGTACCCAGTAAAAAAGTCCTTGAAGGGTACTAATCCTGCAATGGCGGCCGGAGATTGTGGTTCTACTGTTAAAATACGAACCAAACGATCTTCAGCACCAGCATAGTTGTCCAATCGAATTGTGACTCCGAGTAAGCCTGCACCGCCCCATTGATCACTCGGCGTCAATTCTACCAGTCGCGCTTGTTGACTTTTTTATATTATAAACCACTGCGCGGGAGGAATAGCATAGATGAGAAAGTGAAAATAAATCAAACATAAAGTTTAGAGGAACGTTTGCAAAGGTCATTTTCACTTGAAGCAAGAAAAAGAAGCAAGAAAATACAAGTGCCCCCTCTTCTTTTCGTTCCTCTAACCGAGACGACACTCCGCCGTGAACTTACAGAATTCCATGGGTTTTTCTTTGTATTCATTCAACAATGCCGGTAAATCGACGTCGTTGTATTCTTCACCCGGTTGTAGTCCTTCTCCACTTCCAAGCAACATTTGCCCTTGTGCACCGACCAGAAAGTCTAAAAATGATACTAAACCTGCTTTGGAAGCTGGTGAATTGGGCTGGACTCCTAGCACACGGTACCCTATTGTATCGATGCCGTCAAAGGGGTCCAAAGCGTCGTCGTCATCGTCATGAAAATCGTTCTCGTTGTCGTTGACGTCTTGATAAGCGGCAGAGCCCTGTGCATTTCCCATGTGAATGAAAGAGGTGACTGATGCTTTTAAGAAAGAGATTAAGAAAGTTTTGGAAAGTATCTATCGTTGACAACTAACAAAAACACAAACGCAACAAAGACTTTTCCTCGATCGTCGCGTCTTTTATTGCTTGGATATGTCTACATGGCGCAACGTTTATTACGTCTATCTCTCGACTTAGGGGGTGCTCTAAGGGGCCGCGCGCGAAGGCAGACGGTGAAGTTTTTGGAACCCGGACTTATGAAGGCCGTTTTGCTGCAAAAATTTTTTAGCCTTTACGGACGCACTTTGGACACCAAAAACAATCAACAGCATCACCGCCTCATCAGGCAGCTCGAACTCACTTTCAAGGAAGACGTGAGGTTCCTCGCTACCGTTTTCTGGTTGCAACGTCGACTTGCAATCAGGATTTGATATCAGAATCTTTTTGTTTGAATATCATTTTCTGGTTGCCGCTTTCAGGATTCGATCCAGTGGCGATGAACCTCCCGTCTTCCTGGGTACTTCCACATTTTTACTGTCCGGGTCAGCTGCTTCGCAGCGCATTATCACACTCTTGTCTTTTGGGGGCACGCGGGGGGTTGATGACTTGCCACCATCTGCTTCCTGCGTTTCGCGAAAGACGCTTTCATGCTTTTTGAGCTTATTTCCGCTCACCGAGCAAGCAACGGTTCTGTTCTTTTTGAGCCGTGGAGTCATTTGGACGAATTTGACTCTTGTTTTTCAACGGGTAATGAGGGAACGCGGTTCTCTTGTTGCTAAATTAGATCTTTTTTGCGTGCGACATTGACGTTCTGTCACACGAGACAAAGAGTTGTAATCACAATTGTATCAGGGGATGTATCAAGCTTCGGTTTACTGTTTTTGAAGATCGGGCACTACTTCAAAAGCTTGAATGATTTCCCTTTCTGGATATCCTATTACGGTAGAGGCTTTTACTACCGAAAATCATCTAAACTATTGCCGACTAAAGGTCATCTGGCGGAGTTGTTGCGGATTCCTTACGCGAGGCACACAAAGCAATCTACCAGAAACAGAAAACACAACAAAAATGCACAACAATACACTTATTCAAAACAATACACCTAGCATTCAAAGCACTCATCATTTGATATTATTTGTCGGAAAATCAAAAGAAAAGTAAACCACAGTTCTGGTCGGAGTGGTATCGGCGTTTTGTGAAGGGGAATGACCTATACCATGGCCTGAGTCCGACCAAAAGGGAAACTATTGGGGTACGAGGGGGAAGGCGCTCACTACGCCAACTGGGTACTGATCGCGTTTCTTTCGAGAGCTTCGCTATTTGGGTTTGGGGACCCGGAATTCGTTTTGAGTCCTGTGGCGGGACCCAATCTATGAGACATGCTTCGGCCTCCCTCATTTGAGCGAAGAGACAAGGTCCACTTGTGGAAATTGTCTCACTCAAGAATTCCTACGTTCCCTCTTCCACTGAGGTGATCTTTCAGAGGCTCGCTTTCAGCCGCGGTGGCTATTTACCTTCGAGCCAATAAGGTTCGGGGTTAGCACCCCCTCGTAGGAGACAGCCTTGTGCTGGCTCTTAACTCAGTAAAGTTTCACTTTATCCTACAGTTTGAGCGTCGGATTTCAAAGACTGAGCCGGAGGCAAGAGCGCAAGAATCCGGCAGTGCACCTATCGTGTCTCTCGACTTAGGGGGTGCTCTAAGGGGCCGCGCGCGAAGGCAGACGGTGAAGTTTTTGGAACCCGGACTTATGAAGGCCGTTTTGCTGCAAAAATTTTTTAGCCTTTACGGACGCACTTTGGACACCAAAAACAATCAACAGCATCACCGCCTCATCAGGCAGCTCGAACTCACTTTCAAGGAAGACGTGAGGTTCCTCGCTACCGTTTTCTGGTTGCAACGTCGACTTGCAATCAGGATTTGATATCAGAATCTTTTTGTTACCATCCCACCACCCGGTCCCCCCGTCTGCACCTCTTGTGGCCGGGGGAAGGCGCTCACTACGCCAACTGGGTACTGATCGCGTTTTCTTTCGAGAGCTTCGCTATTTGGGTTTGGGGACCCGGAATTCGTTTTGAGTCCTGTGGCGGGACCCAATCTATGAGACATGCTTCGGCCTCCCTCATTTGAGCGAAGAGACAAGGTCCACTTGTGGAAATTGTCTCACTCAAGAATTCCTACGTTCCCTCTTCCACTGAGGTGATCTTTCAGAGGCTCGCTTTCAGCCGCGGTGGCTATTTACCTTCGAGCCAATAAGGTTCGGGGTTAGCACCCCCTCGTAGGAGACAGCCTTGTGCTGGCTCTTAACTCAGTAAAGTTTCACTTTATCCTACAGTTTGAGCCGGAGGCAAGAGCGCAAGAATCCGGCAGTGCACCTACCAGGTACGGGCTTTACACGTAGGCTTCCGTAGGGAAATTTATCGACAGAGGGGATACCCGGATATTGCGCAATTTCGATCACACCATTTTTCGCATCTTTTCGACACCAATGTCAACAATACTTTGCCCAACATCGCCTATGCATGACATGAAACAATAATCGACCTTATTTTAAAAGTAAAAAGATACAACGCTTCCAATGTCTACACGCAGAGTACGTAGCCGCCGTAGGAAATTTATCTCTGTGGGGGTACCCGGATAATTCGTTTTTCGCCGTCACCAATTCTTGAATCTACAGTGCCTAAATGTCGACGTTTGCTTGCGCACCGTATTCGCATTGTAACAAGAAGCAAAAATCGCCATTGATTTGAAAACAAAACGTTGATGGAACGAATGATGCAACGCTTCGAATGTCTACGTAATTTCACGTAGCTCTGGTAAGGAAATTTATCGACAGAGGGGATACCCGGATATTGCGAAATTTCGATCACACCATTTTTCGCATCTTTTCGACACCAATGTCAACAATACTTTGCCCAACATCGCCTTTGCATGACATGAAACAATAATCGATTTTATTTTGACAGTGAAACAGGAAAAAGTAAAAAGATACAACGCTTCCAATGCCTACACGCAGAGTTCGTAGCCGTCGTGGGAAATATATCTCTGTTGGGGTACCCGGATATTTCGTTTTTCGCCGTCATCCAATCCTTGACTCTACAGTGCCTAAATGTCGACGTTTGCTTGCGCACCGTATTCGCATTGTAACAAGAAGCAAAAATCGCCATTGATTTGAAAACAAAACGTTGATGGAACGAATGATGCAACGCTTCGAATGTCTACGTAATTTCACGTAGCTCTGGTAAGGAAATTTATCGACAGAGGGGATACCCGGATATTGCGCAATTTCGATCACACCATTTTTCGCATCTTTCGACACCAATGTCAACAATACTTTGCCCAACATCGCTAATACATTGCATAGAACAATTATCGAACTTGATTCGACACTAAAACATGAAACAGTACAAAGACACAACGCTTCCAGTGTCTACGCGCAGAGTACGTAGCATCCGTAGGAAATTTATCTCTGTGGGGGTACCCGGATAATTCGTTTTTTCTTCATCATTTAAATTCATGGCTTTCCAGTGCAGAAAAGTCAGCATATTCTTACAAACCGCATAAGCATTGTAACAAGAAGCAAAAATCGCTATTGATTTGAAAACAAAACGTTGATGGAACGAATGATGCAACGCTTCGAATGTCTACGTAATTTCACGTAGCTCTGGTAAGGAAATTTATCGACAGAGGGGATACCCGGATATTGCGCAATTTCGATCACACCTTTTTTCGCATCTTTTCGACGCCATTAACATGATGAATTTATGCGTTTGTCGGAGATGATTCCCATGAAGATGCGGGAAATAAGCCCTTTCTGTTGTTATCTCCTTTAAGTGCATCCTTTCTTACACTAGAGAAAAGGTCAACCGACTATATTCGATAATGTAGAAAGAATGTTTAAGCCTTCTCTTATCTAGCGCGCAAGCCGAAATCTACTTAGACACTAACTTTCATCAAAATTTGATGAAAGTGTACAACTTTCATCAAGCAACGGAAACTTTCATCAAAACTTGATGAAAGTGTACAACTTTCATCAAAATATGATGAAAGTGTACAACTTTCATCACGAATGACTATTGCTCAGTCACGAAAGAAAATTCATTGCAAAAATCATTAGAGTTAAAATCGTTCGTCGCTAATCATCGATGCATGCTGCGTTTTGACGCGGCGTCAACCCTTCTTGCTCGTTCTTTTGATCTCACCCATCTATCCCACTTGATTTTGTCGTCTTCATGATGAATGTGCTTCCGAAACGCTATCAGAAGCTTCTGTCAATTGCAAGTTTCGAGTAAGGTGGGCGTATACAATCAGCGACGCTCCGTAGCACGCCTTGAACCGTCGAATTGTCAATTGTCCGCGAAACTGGCGCAAAAAGGCCTGCCCTCAAGATTTCTTCGGGGTAAGAACCAACATAGTAACGTTTACTGAGTGAAGTGAGTATGTTTGTTGTTGATGTTGATGGGGAAAGAATGTTTTGTAAAATCGAAAGGTGCGAGTGTTTTTGGCAACTCGCCAATCCTTAATGCACTCGGTGACTGGACAACGTTTAAGTGAAGAACAACTTTCATCAAATTTTGATGAAAGTGTACAACTTTCATCATATTCTGATGAAAGTGTAGGACTTTCATCAAGCAACGGAAACTTTCATCAATATTTGATGAAAGTTGTACACTTTCATCATATATCTAAGTCGCGCACGCCAACATTATTAATTAGGGCAACAGATTTAAGCCTGAATATATTTAGCCTAAACAATAATCGCGGATAAATGTGGCACTCATTTGTACTGTTTTCTATAAAGTCTTGTGACGTGGTGTGACATTTCCCGCATCTTCCATCAAAGAACGGTAAATACTCCTTAACTACGACCAATTCGCTTATTTGCAAGGACTTTGCTTTCTAGTTGTTGTTTCGCCAAATAGTACGTGTCAGTGCTATTAGAGAATTCTTTGCTTCAAGTCAATCGGCGTAGCAAAGTACGGCACGGCATCATAATGTCTAACACTTTTCCCAGCCATTCTATTCTTCCCATTGAATTGATTTGAAATACTGCACATGTTCGTTACGAATGTTGTAACACGGATGTGTAGCTGCAACAGCCGCATGCCTTGAAAATACGACAGATTCATCCTCTGTGTCGCTAGCAATACCGCGATACTGCTGTGCAATCGACAATCCGGATAGATTGTAACACGAATGATAGAAATCTCGGTTCTTGGATGGCTTGTCGCGTAAACCTCCGTGAATGTCTTGTGCGCATAGTAGAATGTATCTTTCCAACATGGCCGTATCAAATAGCGCCGTTAGAGTTTTCGTACCACTAGAACCATCATTCGACAACAAGAGGTCACTGACTACCGCTAAAGCCCCACCTTGCCAGAAACTATAGCATCCGTCGACCAGTTTGTTGGATCGACCGCTGAACCCACCTTCCAACGCCAATTGCCTCCGCGATACATAATCACAAAGTGCAGGTAAATCAATCAAATGTGTGCTCTCCATTAATTGCAATGCCGCAATGGCACAATATGTGTATCCACCATGTGCTTCAGCACCGGGTTCCCCACCAAAACCTCCTTCCCACGTTTGACACGCACTGACATAGTTTGCCCATGAAACGGGCAACGGTAATTGCAACAACGAGAGGACGGCGATACAACAATATGTTGCTCGGACATCAATTTCTCCATCGTGATGCATTCGCACACGACCTTGTTCATCGGCCAAAGTCAGCATCCATTGATAAAGAGGCTTTCGCACCTGCTGTAGGAGATGTAGGGCTGAGTGTGATGACGACGGCTGTAGTTTATCGTTCTTCAAAGAATCTTTTGCATGTCGTTCATGACTGGCAAGAATGGCTAACGCCATGACTGCCGCATAGGTTGTTGCCGCATGTGGCAACTGCCCCGGTCCTCCACCAAAGCCTCCATCGCGTGGATGAAAAAAGAGTTGCAGTGTTTGTACCATAGCTTGACGTTCGTCCGCCGTAGTTTTGTAATCGAGTAAATCACACGCATGTAACGTCCAGTAAATCATCCAGGATCGACTGGAATCGAGTGTTACAAACGATGGACGCAACTGGGATCGTAAGGTCGGTTGAAAGACGGGTGACAAGTATTGTATGTGTCGTTCGACCAGTAAACAAATATCCAAGTCCTCCTTGTCGGCTGGTACTTCCTTACTCATAAGCAATCCCGATTGTCGTAAATGATCCAATTGACTGGGCGGCAATGTTGCCAAGTTGACAAAAAAGGGTTGACATTCCATTTCGGTCCGTTGTTGTTGTCGAGTCGATTCGGTGCGTTTCAAAAACGGCATGACCGTCTGCTGATCGATTTTTCGCACAATCGTCATGGTTTGGCTTTAAGAAGTTGATTGTTGTAGATATAACTTGTAACTGACTTGTTACACCTAGGTAAAAGGACGCCTTTAAGCCGGGGATGCGTTACCTGGTAATGGCTTCAGTGCGGCCCTTTGTTTTGCGGTTGAAAAATAAGGTGGGGTGAAAAATAATGGACACGTTAGATCACTACACAGCCATATTTTCTGAGTATTTGTAAACATCACCCGCCCACATTTTCTGGACACGTGCAAACACCTCTACCCATATTTTCTGGGTAGGTGTAACAGCACACCCCCACATTTTCTGGAGACGTGCAAATACTTGGCAAATACCACTTCCCAGCCAATTACGTGCCACGTCATCGTCCGTCTTCGTTCAATAATTTTTTTGAGTGTTCGGTGTTTGTTTCTCATCACGTTTTGCGCTCATTGTTGCGACCTTTGTGCATCGGTGCTTTTCTTATTCATCTTCTTCATCATTGTCTTACAAATTACTGGTCTTCACAACACCATCACGAAAGGCTTGACCGAATACATCATAATGTCATCACTGCAATTGTATCGTTCGATGATGCGACAAGCCAAACACATTCACGATTACAATTTTCGAGAGTATGCGTTGCGTCGTGTCAAGGCGGGGTTTCGTCAACATCAATCTGCGAACGGGTGCGTATTAAAAGATTTGTTTGTTTTTCATTTTTGAGCTTGCCTTTTATTCTACGATTCAGTCATTGACAGGTCTAACTTTGCCTTCATCGTTTTTTTTTTTGAATCACAGACCCGAATTGCAAACGGCTCTTCAATTTGGCCAAGAACAATTGCAAGTCATGCAACGGTTTGCCCAGATGTCTCAATCCTATCCGAGTGCTCGATCTGTTATGGAATCTGCGCCGTTTATGGGTTAGTCGCTTCTTACAGGATTTAATTGTACGAATTGCTGCGTTTCATTATGTTAGATGCACGAAACGAAATCGACACATGTTACATGTTACGGAATAAGAGATAACAAGAAGAAACTAATAAGTAATTATCAACGACAACATCAACCACCATCTACACAACACACGACCTCTGCCTTCTCCCGTAGACCTCCTAACGAAACAAATCTTTCATACGCATCGCATCCTTTTCGTACCGCTGTTGCGCTCGCTTCTCACGTTCCGCACGCAATCCTTCCTTCCCACCGAATCGTTTGTGTGCTCGTTGTCGTATTTCACTCCGAGCATACAGCTTCACCTTGGCCCAGCGGGGATTGCGCGGATTCGGACGTTCCTCTACCACCTGGCAAACCGATAAAGTGCCCGCGGGTAAACAGTACTGCTGCGTAGCCTCGGTTTGAGTCACAAACGGTGATGCGCCCACTTCAAAATCTTCCAATTCATCCTCGTTGTTTGTATTTGCTGTAGTTAAATGTTCCGTTTTCGCTTTCTTGTGATTGGTGCTGTTGTTGTCATTGTCTTTACTAGTCTCTGTATCTTTCTCTTTTCTAAATTTTCTTCTGTACTTTCTTCGTCTTTTAATTCTTCTGCTCTATCTTTTTCTCTCACCTCTATTCCTTGGCCCTCTCCCTCCTTTCCTTCTTTTTCTCGAATCTTTCCTTCTCCCTCGTTCCCATCTTCCACCTCTTTTCGTTTTCGTACACTATTCATGTTTATTTCCGACTCTTTTTTCTTTCTAGTGACGAGCTGGAGATCCCGACAAAAGTCTACGTTCGTCAGGACCGGCCATAAACCAAAAGGCACCACGCAATACAACAAAATACACGGTCAATTGTCCCCAAAACCACAATTGAGGATTGTTCCACCCTTTTTTATTGCCGTTGCCGTTTCCGTCAGATCCGCCTGGTTGCAATGTAAACATGAAAAGAAACTTGATGAAATGGAAATAAATACTTCGATTGAATCAAATAATAGAGAATAGTTGCTGCAAAGTTTTGTGAGTGAGTCGTCAAGAGGGCGCAGGATCAGGATTCAGGATGGGCCGCTGATAACACGCGCGTCTGTCCATCGCACGAGCGAATGCAACCGCGGCTATCTTCCTTGGACGTCTCTCCCACGTTAGCAAAAAAATATTTTTCGTCTCGATACCGAGCAAGTTTTTTACACTTGACTCAAGTTCGGCATAATAATCACCCTTAGATCATTACAAATGAGAACATTTGATCTAGCTCTGACTTAATGACAATCAGATGGATCATTTGGAACAATTTAGACCTGCATATCTTCCTATGGCATCTATTTTTATCGATTTTAAGAAGCTAGGGTGTCAACTGAATTTGATGCTCACTTGTGATGGACGTAAGCTAATCAAAATCTAGATTTTCATCACACCAACGATAACTTTGATCAAAATCATGTGTTTAAAATGATATTTGTTAATAGAGAATTAATGAACTTTAATATTCATGATTTCATGGCTGATGACAAGTCACCTTAGCAAAAAAGTTGCTAAGTATCGAGACAAAAAAAATATTCTTGCTAACTTGGGAGAGATGTCCATCTTCCTTTTCAATGCGGACGTTCTAATCGTACCAGAGTTTGAGTAATCGGCCACCTTCTTTTAATAGCTGAGTAAGCAGATTTGAAAGTTATTTGAGCCCACCGACGCTGCGTTGGTGATAATTGTTGGTTAAAATGCATCACCTTTTCCCTCTAGTTTTTACTATAGAACAAAATGTTGATTCTACAGACCCCGACTCAACAAAAGCAGTCCCGCGAGTGTTGAAAGGTACTGTCTGTCCTTCGAGCGCACAACTTTGCGCGGCCGCTATCGTGACGTTGTTGCACGCAACCAGCAGTAATAAACCAAAAAGGATTGATTATTCCTTACTTTCCTTTCTAATTCCCCTTTGTTCGTGCCTTTGACAATGAGTGTCTCCAAATCAATTCAAGAAGTGCTAGGAAGAGCCCTCCGCGAAACCGGAGCTCATTTGAAGCGTCAGGGAAATGTCGAAGTACGTTTGTTGACGATTGCGTTGGCTTTTCTTCTCTTTCTGTTAATGTTGCTTACCAATTCAAACCGTTCTATTGATTTTCTTCTACTCCTTGTGATAATTTCTTGTAGATTTTTTCACGCCATCGTCCGAAAATGACATTTCGCGGTCAAAAGCCCTTTCAAACAAACGATACCTTCATCGCGCCGAGCGCTTCAGTGATCGGTAACGTCACGAATTGGGATCAATCTACTGTCTGGTATAAAGCAGTCGTTCGGGCAGATACACATCCCATCACAATTGGCTTTTCGAGCAGTGTAGGAGAAGGAACGGTTGTTACCACGTTGAATGTCGAAGAGTTGGAGGAAACCGGTTTTCCTCCCGAGACGCACATTGGCCATTATGTCACCATCGGAGCCGGTTGTATTTTAAAATCCTGTCGCATAGATGACATGGTCAGTGTAGGAGACAAGTGTGTCATTTTAGAGGGAAGTCTCGTCGAAAACAATGTCATTCTCGAACCAGGAACGGTCGTTATGCCCTACCAGCGCATTCCGTCGGGTCAAAAATGGGGAGGCAATCCTGCGGCCTATATTAGTGACTTGACGCCGGAAGAAAAGGAACACATTCCCGCAGAAGCCTTGCATGTGCATGAACAAGCAAAAGAACATTTGGTGGAATTCTTGCCGTACGGATACAGTTACGTTCATTTGGAAGACGTTGAAAAGAGCAGTTGAGCAAAGAAGGTTAACTTAGGAAAGGAAATAAACCACAACACACGATAAAACTGCACGATACAGCGGTCTAATCATCCATTTATCAGTACAAGAGTTCTAATTTAATGCATTGCTTGTAATAAAACTTTACTGTGATACCGAGTCGAAAGCTACCAAAATGAGTTTTTGCCTTTATCGATGGGCGGACTATCAATACAAGGTTTCCGACTTGGTTTGTCACGGTAGTGACATTGGACCTCGGGCTCCCGAATGCAACAGTCCTGCATTGGTGGAACGCCTTCCACACCCACGCATTCGGCCTTGACGTACCAGTCTCCCATTTGTTGCAAGAATTTTTGTTTATTGTCCTTGTTGTGAGTCCAGCTCATATGGAAGATATAAGGCTTTTCGGTCGTAAGAGTATTGGACGCAAATTGTTTCATGTATTCTTTACGATTGTGATAATGGAAACCACCCGGAAACAGTTGCCCTTGAGGATCGTCGCGGCCCAATACCTTGACTTTGAGGCCCCGATCGCTGGCAAAATCCGCCAATAATGTCGTCAATGCCGATTGATGACTACCACTTTGTTGAATCACATCACCCATGCGCAAAAAGACAGAAAACAAGTACTCGGTTCGAGCATTGTGTCGAACGAAATAGAAGCCAGTGTTGGGAGAATAAGGAGCGTATCGACTACTGCGCGCCCCGTCATCTTGAAAATACAAATCAAAATCTCCAATGGTCGGAATATTGTCCGCATGAAAGTATTCAAGAGGATTCTTGTACCAAACAATATCTACATCTTGAAACAACAAATCGTATCCCAACATGTTGATCAATTGCACACAATACACTTTGGCCATCATCATGCCTGTCGGGAAAAAGGGACAAAACGACAAAACGAATGTTGAGTACAAAGAAGAGCTCGCAACACGCACACGATAGCTCGTTTTCAAACACACCGGCAAATACTTTATCACCATAAGCCCGCGCTGCTTTCTTGGGCATTTCACCAAAATCATCACCGACCGCAAAGGCGGTGACGCCCCACGTTTCAGCCAGTGCCATCATTTCATCATCGGTCGCAAACAACAGTACGCGCGACAAATCCAAATTCCGTGCCTTCGCACTACACACAAAATTGAGAAACAATTCCGATTGTCCGAAATTGCACACCATGACGACAATGGTATTCCCCGACCCCGCCGCCTGCTGCGCCAATGGCTTTAATCGTTCCAGTATACTCGGCAAACGCTCCAAATAATCCTTCAAAATCGGCCCATAATCATCCAATAAAGTTTGTGCGGCCGGCAAACCGGGAGAACGTCCGTTGGGTTGTTGATATTTCGAAACATACTGCATGGGGAACTTTCGATGCACTGCATTGTTGGAGTCTTTCGCAGGAGGCAAGCGTGTAAAATGATGAACGTGAAAGCTTTCCCACTGCCCAACAATACTGACACATTGTCCTTTCCGTTCGGGTTTGATTAAAACAACTTGCATTTCGAGACAGTTCTGTGTGGCGGATTGTGAATCGGAAAACATGGGCAATTTTCGGGGATCCGTCGTGGCTGTAGCCGGCAATGTATCTGGATGTGTAAACAACAGCATGACCTGATCATTTCCTGCTTTATTGGGAATATCCCAAGGTACACCAATGTCATATTGTTGAATAAAACTCGATCGATCGACCAAAGCAGCACCGGCTACTAATTGTCCGATCGATTGTCTCGGAAAGACGTCCATTCCGGAAGTAAAGGAAACTCCAGTGACACTGCTGGTAAAACCATCACGAGATTGCTGCATGGATCCACCAAAGAAGACTCCGACTTGAAAAGCAAAGACGGCGACCAGAAAATGCGATAGTAAAGTGATCGGCGATATCAAACAGGAGCTAAGGAAGCGTTTGTTGTTCGCGTTGTTGTTGCGGGAATTCGAGGATACATTCGTTATCGTCACCATGGTTCATTAGAGTTTAGTCTGTGCTTATTAGATGATGAAAGGATGGTAGAATAGTGCCAGCAGGAAGAAACTTTGTTGTTAGTTTATTGCATTCATTCGCAACAAACAGAAAAATGCAAATGGATCGCGAGCGGGTCATTTTTCGCACTAATGTCGCTGCAGGTCGCAGCGGTATCTCAAACATAAGTCGAGTGTTACCTGTAAGACATAGTATTTTTATAATATAAGCAAAGATGTACATGAATGCCGATACGACAAGATAATATAAAATAGTTCAAACCACGGCATTTTTTTTATTCGACAACGAATGAATGTGAGCGTTGTTGTTATTCTGACAAAGTAGTGCCAATTACAAACGATAAGAAGTGATACATACGATGATTCTTTGGAAACAAAAGCAAGTTATTCTTTGGTTTTCAGCCTTCTTTGTTCCTTTTTGACTCTGTTTAATTTTCGCTTGTCGCAAACCTACGTGAGTCTTACTTACAACAACAATGCAGCAAATGCAACAAACGATACCTTCTCAGCGAAAGTGAAAGCGCCTTTATATACACAACAAGAATCATTTGCCGCATGTATCTTAGTATTGGATCAGAATCATCGACTGACAGAATGGATTGCTTATCATTACTTTGCGTTACCTTTACGCACACTCATTATTGCCTACGACCCAAAAAGTACACTACGAGCTCGAGAACTCGTACAACGATGGAAATCAGTTATCAATATTATTGAATGGGAAGATGATGACTATTTACCGCCGAATTGGGCGGCAAATATGGCTCGTGTCAAAGGGAGTGTTGGAGTCCATCGACGTCGACAACCGCGCTTCATGAAAGAATGCACCAAAGTAGCTGCCTCCCACAAAATAAAACGTGTCTTGCATGCCGATGTTGATGAATATTTGCGCATCAATCGCAACGTTGTGTCAACCGATTTTGTGAATGCGTCAGAACCAGGGCATATCACCAAATTTCTCAATCACCTCGAACACAAAAACAATACACTCTTTCCGGAATCATCCAACGGATACGGGAGAGCGTGTACCTGTTTCTCTCGCTATCATTACGTACAAGTACTGAATGATCCGTCCAATGGGACGACGCACGAGTACAATAGTCCGGTATCTTCCTTTGTTGGAAAGGAACAAGAGGTTTATTTTGACACATTACGGTATCCTTACCGCGCCGGATTCATTACGGGTCTGCCCAAGGGCATCATCAATTTAAAATACATTTCAAATCCGGAACTATCGAGAGCCAAGAACGATGTCCATTTGCCTTTGGGAAAGCAGTATTGCGAACGTCCCGATCTCAACACAACACTTTTCATATTCAATCACTACATTGGCAGTTACGAATCGTTCTTGTACAGTGTTCACAGCGATCCCCGCTACAATATGACACGAGACAAATGGGAAGAACGCGTATACGGAGGTGGGGGCATGCTCACGGGGCAAGATGCTTGGAAGGCTCTGCCGCCCGTGTTGGATGATACTATTGTCGAATGGTTGCCGGCGTTTTATCAATGGCAGTCGGATGAAGTGGCGAGTTGGCTACTACGAGACACTGGATTGCGGGCTGTGCTACCTGAGTTAATGGCACAGTATCCCGAAATTTCGAATTCGTATTATGATCGGGATGCAGAGAGGATACTGATTAACGCGTTGTCACATCGATGAACGAAAATAAAGTACGAACTTATTGTTTAATTCGTTCTTGCACCTCAAAAATTCACAAAGCAATCAACATAAAATATAATAAGCTGTATCTTTAAAGCTTTTAAGAACCATGTAAAAGCGTATTAATCTTCGTCGTCTTCATCGTCGTCATCTTCTTCATCCTCATCGTCGTCCACTTCCAAAATAAGACTTTCCACGTAATCATCCAACTCGTCATCCGACAGTGAAGACGACGGCGTCAGCTTACTCAAGGGAATATCTATTCGGGTCGCCGATGTACGGATTCGCGCGCGTTCGGCAACCTTTTCACCACCCGCCAGTTCATCCGGCCCGTAAATGCTCTCCATGGCTTTGTCTGATTTTGTGGCAACCACCAATATCTGTTGTTGGGGTGCCGGTAATAAGCTAAGAACAATGCTTGGCGGCTTGAGCAATAAAAAGTAGAGCATCTGCTTGATCAGCAACTGCACTTGTCGCGCTTGCAATACAAAGACCGCCGGCGCCCCCAACAATAAAATAGCCCGACTGGCTGGCGTCCGCCCACCGAACCAACCGAAAAACAAAAACAAACAAAAGCTCCGTATCGACGCTTCCCAGTCAATGTTGAACTGCCGTTGTAGCTGTAGCTTGATTGACGTTTTGACCCCCGCGACGGCCACTTGACGAACACGCTCTCCTCGAGTTTGTGTGATCATGAGTCCCGACTGTTCCGCCGGTGCCATCGGATCGGCCAACAAGTTTTGTGCTTTGGAGCTAGTGAGTAGTTCCGTTTTCCATTGGGCTTGAATGCGTTCGGCTTGTTGACGAATCTGTTCAGAAATGAGCGATGAATCGTTGCTGGGTTGCACTTCAATCTCTTCATCAGAGTCATCCGATGATGCAGTCGACCGCGATGGAAGAGAGAGGCGGCATTTTGATACAATGCCGCTTCGTTGGCAGCGTACGCCTCTAGCAATTGAGCAGTCGTCCAGTGTGGTATCTCTTGTTGCAATTGCGGCAAGAATTTCGGGTCAATCGGTGGAACCATATCGAGTTGCAAGACGAGTCCGAACGCGTTATCCTCATCCATTTCGTCGTCCTCTTCGTCATCATCTTCATCTTCTATTAAATCATCGACGATGGTCGTGTCCGGCAATCGCTTCCCACGCCATATCAATTCCATTGTGGACACAGGAGGTTTGCTAGGTAATTGCCGACGAATAGTCTCTTTCAGCGAAGCAATGTCACGACTTCGATTTGCGTTCAGTTCAAGGGAATGATCCAGTACTTTAAATCCTGTTGCCGTTTGAACTGTAACAGTTACCGCTTTTTGTGAGGCTGGACTTTTCTTTGATGCTTGTTTCGCATCCTCTTCTTCCTCTTCGTCCTCATCTTCTTCGTTATTCTCGTTGACAGCTTTATTTTCTTGCGTTGCTGACGCCTCTTCGTCTTCTACGACTCCCTCTTGCATACTCGCACCTCCACGAACGAGCCAAGCAGTATCTCTTTGAGTAAAAGAAAGTGTCCGATAAGTCGCTCGAGAAACGAAAGGTCGATAAGCTTCGGTAGTCGATTGTTGCATGTTTACTGTGTACACGAACAACAGCACAGTTATCCGTGATATTGCCGTCATTCTTTATTGTTTTGTATGAAGAGAGTTACAGGATTATGTTACGATTCGCTTTCTTGTTAAAATGATTTGATAAATAACATCATCGTCTTTTATTGTCGCGTCCGCCTCGAGGGAAAAAAGCCGACGACCTTCCACCTTCCACGTGTTGGTGAAAGCTGCACGTTGCGCGACGTAGTACGTAGTTTTATTTTTTAGAATGTGTTACCTGGTAAGGTTACGGATAAGGATTTCACGACTGCATTTCAGTCACGTATCAAATTTTCCGACTCGTTTTTCAATTGCTAAAATCATCAACATTCTCTGCAACCTGCAATGCACGTCATAAGATTTTGATGTCGAAAATGGACTCATAGATTATTTAGCCCTAGTTACTAGTTACTTTTAGAACCAAGTGGAACCTCAAATTTACCACGACTGATACCTTCAGTCATGAGTCCGTAGTCGCTGCGGAACTCAAAACTGTCGTCGTAGGTTGTAGTGGAGCTCATCATTGTCATGCCGAAGTGTCATCGGCACGGCGAAATACTACGTACGTTATGATCTAGCTACATAAGATAGTTATTGGAAATTGGAAAAGGCTTTATGTCGTTGAGTGCAAGAAGCAGAAAGTAGGAAGTCGTATCTAAATCTCTAAAATTAGAAAGATCGAAGATCGAAGAGAATTCGCTTCAACCTTCAACTTCAAATGATATTGAAAATTTAGCCGCGGCCGGCGCGGGGGATAAATAAAATTTACAGTAAGCCGAACTCAACTCGAAAGAGAGAAGAGAGGCTCTTATTTTGAGCGATAAGGTACGTAGTAGATGGTAGTGACAGAGTGACAGAGTGATAGTCCAGAGTCCAGAGTGCAAAGTGCATACGTAGTGCGTAGTGCGCCACGGAACCCGAACCTCGATCGTTTGTGCTCGTTTTGGCATGTCGGCACAGAGCACACAGAGGTTGATGGCGTATCGCTGCATCGCCAACAACACGATCGACATTCTCATCACCTTGTTATCTGTTAAACTACCAAGTCTCTCTCTCTGCAGAGTCCTTGCTTTGTAAAACGGTTCTGTTCATGGCTCGATATTACTTATTGAAACACACGGGTAGCGATAACCGAAAACGCAATCGAAAGCGCAGCCATGTTGTCGGATTCGTTCTTCTCTTTCTTGTGGCCATCCAACTTTCCATGTCTTTCCTATTCGATCAGGAGAAAGTAGCAGGAAGCGTTCCTCCGGCCTGCCAAGAAATGGTTCCGGGTGAACTTATTCTACGGGAGCGGACCAATCAGTCAGCACTTTCTGAAATCAAAAATTGGCCAAAACATCCGGATGAGAAAAGCATCTGCTTTTGGGACTCCAATTGGTTATTGCATCAACATTTACCACACGCAATGCAGTGGATATACCGCTGTTGGACCATCTGGGAAAAGTATCCGGGGGAGAAGGTGCTCCTCAAAAATCCAGATGATTGGAAAGTAAAAGTCACCCGTTATTTGACCAAGATCTTCAACCCATATTCGAAGGGTGAATTCATTGATGGGATGTTGTCGGCAATGGAGGAAGCCTTCGATGTAAAATTACTCTTATCGAATGAAATTAGCAAACATGATCGACAATATGCCATCGATGCCAAAAGTGAAACTTGTGGAGGAAATCACTGCATGCGTCGACAAGATGCGTGGAAATGGACCGAGGGTATAATACGGCATGAAAATCTGCACGAGGAGAGAATCGGCTGCAAAGGACCAGTACGGATAGGAATCTTGAATCGAGCTCATGACAACGGTCGCTCCATATTGAATGCAGGGCGTATCATGGAGAAATTGAGGCATGAATACGGTCAAAATGTTCGTGTTGACGAAAGTACAATGGACGGAAAATCCTTTCGCGAGCAAATTGGTTGGTTTGCCTCCCATGATATCATTTTTACAGGCCATGGAGCTCAGGAGACGAGTTTGCCTTTCATGCCCCGCTGTGGCGTTATTATGGAGATATTTCCATTCGGCTATTACGTCCCTCATAAATTTGGATCTTTGGCCGATTCAACTCACGTCCGTCATTATTCGATGTACGACAACAACACGACAGATCCAATTGCGGATACACAGGCGAAAATCGACCGTTATGCAGACCGAGTCAATGTGCGGGCGGCGAATTTTTGTCCTGCTGCGGATAGCATCGTGCATTACATTTCGACCGCTATTCGCGATTGGGAATTGTGCTGCAAAGATGTCGAAGAAAGCTTCAATTTTAGTGTAGGATCTAGCACTTCGATAAAATAGGTCTATACCGGTAGTTAGAAATGTTTGTTTTTTCACGACTTTATTTTTTGCATCGCATCAGTCTTTGCGGCTGTTGTATTCTTAACCTTACGGAGTATTTGTATTCGGTGGCAATGCCGGGACTGAAGTAGCGTTGGGTCGTGTCGTAGAAAAAAGTAATCTACTATTTGTGTTCGACTAAATGGATCGACGCGTCTTCAGCATCGCATTTATTTTTCACACTTCATCAAAACCCATTATAATGCTAAATCGCATCTATTAATCACGATATCATGAGCATTGTCTCCATTTCTTACAACGATCTCGTCGAGCAAAAGCAGGAGACGCTTTTAAGTGCTACAGAAAAAGCCTTCGGACCGCAAGGACTGGGGATAATCGTGATACGAGATGTGCCCGAATTTGCTACTTTGCGGCAACGCGTGCTGGAAGAAGCGGCGCAGTTGGGAGATTTGGGAAAGACGAATAACGCTACCAATGTGTTAGATGACTGTATTTCTCCGGAATCGAATTATAGTACAGGCTGGTCTCACGGGAAAGAACAACTGACACAGGGTGTACCCGATACCAGCAAGGGAAGTTTTTATGCGAATCCGCTCGTACCGAACTTGCTAGAAGCTGTGTTGCAACGGGATACTATCAAAGGCATCAAGGAGGAGGAGCTACGAAAACAAGCAAATGACAATCCTTCCTTCTTCGCACCCAATGTCTTCCCTCGAGCTTGTCCGGAATTGGAGCCGGCATTGACATCCATGGGGAAACTCATTCATCACGTGGGCTGTCTGGTAGCTCGAGCCTGTCAAGACTACTGTCGCGAGAAACATGGGTTATCCATTCCACTGCATAGTATCATTGCTCAGTCACTCAATTGCAAGGCACGGTTACTGCATTATTACGATGAACCCAACAACGGTAACGAATGGTGGTGCGGATGGCATAAGGATCACGGCGCTTTAACTGGCTTGGTACCGTGCATGTATCGAAAAGAAGGACAAGAAATCAAAGTGAAAGAACCATCGCTCTACATTCAAAACAGAAACGGAGAGAATATTGGTGTATCGTGGCCGGCTGATTGTCTTGCATTTCAACTCGGAGAGACCTTTCAAATTCTCACCAACGGCCTCTTGGAGGCGACACCCCATGCCGTGAAACGAGTTGGGGAAGGTTGTACTCGTGAGGCTCTAGCCGTCTTTTGCAGCCGGACTTTGATTTTCCGCTCACCACCAATTACACGGAAGAAGTTTTGTCGTCCACAGTTCGTCCTCTCAAACAACGGTATCGCCCGGGCTGTACGTTCGGAGAGTTTCACAATGCGACCGTGCAAGCTTTTCAAGCCTAGAACGTTTGTGTTTCACAAAAGTTTGAATTTTGATTATAGGATAACTATTTTAAATTTTAAGTATGCCATCTACATGGCTTATCGGTTTTTTAATAAATTATTCATTCGATTGATCACTATAGTCACTCTGCATTGCCTCCTTCTGGGCTCCGTAAAGTGAACCCCTCTAAGCCGCATGACTGATTCCCGTTCGACTTTTCATAGTCTCGGCATCGATCTTGTTTTTATAGGCGGCAGGTGCCATTAAAGGAATGCGTTCAAGAGCGACATTCTGCTGCAACATTTCTGCCAAAGCATCGAATCCAGCGTTCGAGATCTTGACATTTCCCCACAAGCGGAGCATCTTGATACTTCTGTTGTCTGCCAATGCGGTCGCAATGACAATGCAACCTTCATCAGTGAGGCTGTTGCAAGACAAATCGAGTTTCTCCAAAGACTGGTTCAAGCCAATGGCCTTGGCAATGTGGTCGGCACTTTCGTCATTGAGGCCACAATGCGGTAGTGCAAGAGCCTTGATGCTTGGGGCAGTCTTGATAGCTTCGGCGAGTGCCTCAAAGTCATCAAGATCCAGCGCAAGACGGTTCAACGTGAGCTCATTCATTTTAGGCGCCGAGATCAAGGACGCCAGCGCCAGTCCCCGCACGATAACTTTGACAGGCTGACTTGCAGCAACACTGCCCACAAGACTGACACGTCGACGGCGCGTCACCTCAATCTTGACCTTTTCAAGATTCGGAATAGTCGAGAGCGCTTTGATGAAATCGTCCATGACAATTGAGTCATCGTTCAAGCAAAAGTCAGTGAGATTGAAACCCGTCAATGTAGGGTGGTTTTCAATCGCCTTGGAAATAATGGCGAAGTCTTCCGCAGTGCCCTGCAAATCCAAGCAGCCAAATTCAAGAAACTCGATCTTGTTTGCGTTCTTCAGAAAGTCGGCGAGGACTTTGACAGGGACGCTGGCGTGCCAAATGTGAGCCTCTGTGAGAGCCGGCAATGCACCGATGGTAGAGAAGAAATCCTCCATGTAGTTCTCGTCCATGCAGGGTAAGAAATCACGGTCGAGGCGAATATAGTCGACAACCGTGTTCGACGACAGTGCTTCAATCAAATCCGACATGCTAGCGGCATAGGCTTCGGGGCTCTCTGTGAGACGAAGCTCCCTAAGCTCGGGATCGTTGTTTCTGAGTTGCTCACAGATAGAAGTCATGATTGCTTTTGTTGCTGATAATGAGAGTCTCTTAAGATTCAATGAAGAGAAATCAGCGGTTGTCGATTTTATGAAGAATGACCACAACCAACGTTCTCGCGTCATCAACATCAAGAAGACCGCGACCGCAAACCTTTTGTCACTCGCGGTTCGGGTTTCGGATTGAAAGGAAATGACTGCGAACACTTGGTAGTAGATTACTGTAGATCGTAGACATTAAAGTGTTCGACGCTTTTTCTATTTCTAGTTTCTCGTTTTTATCATAGCCTAAAAGCGAAGGCATATGACTAATGACCTCGTTACTCGTTACTCACTCTACTTTTCGCATTGAAATCTTATATTCCCAGCAAGATATTATTCGTCGTTTTCCATAGTACAATGTATAATCAACAATTCACGGAATGCCGATTTTGTCCATTAGTTTAATCAGTACAGAAGCATCTTCTGCGCCTATGTAGTATGCGAGATATAGTAAAGTTATGTTGGGGAGGAGTCATTGTGGATTTCGTGAATGAATTTCGAATGAGTCATGGATCAACAGAGGCCTATAGAGCATTATTTTTTTGTAGAAGAAACCCCATTTTCACTTTAAGCGTATAATTCATTCTTGACATACCTATACCGGTAATAGGATGACCTATTGCTATAGTTGTGTTAAAGATACTCCGTAAGCAAGATGGAAATGCCGATACCCTTCTCGCTCTTTTCTCTAGTTTAGTTCGTTTTTCTGCATGCATCAATCATCAAGGGCTATGAGTTATTTGTTAGTTATTTGGTCGATTGGGTCACCTGGCGCCTGCGAGCTTATTAGACTATCATTCCTTTGCTTTACGCTTCGCATTTTTGCGCTCGGGATAGCAGTACCAGTGCGATACAATCGGATAGCAACATTTTGTTTGACACACACGCGCGACGAAAGCACACACGCGTTCACGTTTGTTGCCATTTTACTTCAAAAGATCTTGATCAAGATTGCTAGCTAAATCGTTCAGTCATTGCTTCCGATCAAACTCTTCGTACAAGATGCAAATAAATTATGTTCTGTTTCTGCTTTTGGGTGCTGCGCAAGGACAGCGATCTATTGTCTCGTGGGGAAGCCGCCTCCAAAAACGTGGTGCCTCTTCCGTAGAAGGTAAGTTTGTTTCATGCACATCGCAGCAACAGACCTCAATGAAAGGATACTAATCTATAATCTTTACCTATATTCATTGTAGATGAAATTGTGGTACACGATGATCACATTGAAGCTATGGCGGGTCTTTCGCAAGTTGATTTGTCATTTGAAGGGATCGAAATGACGCTCAACAAAGGAAAACACAAAGAACCCAAACAAATATTAGACGGAAGTATCCGAGGAAGAGCACGCCCGGGACGTTTACTTGCAATTATGGGACCTAGTGGAGCTGGAAAGTCTTCTGTAATGCACGCATTAGCGGGACGCATCAAAGAAAGCTCGGCTTTACAACTGTTCGGAAGACGATATGTGAATGGTAAAGAACTGGCAGGCGATTCACCGCTTCCCGCTGCTCTTATTGAGCAAGACGTCAACTTCTTTCCGCACATGACGGTTCGAGAGACTCTGGATTTTCGCGTTCAGTTGCAATTAGGATCACGTTTGAGTAAACGGGCGCGGCATAAGGTAGTTGATGACATTATGGAACAGTTGGGATTGACGAAAGTAGCCGATAGTATTGTAGGGAACAGCAAAGTCAGAGGCATCTCGGGAGGAGAACGGAAGCGGCTTTCCATTGCAGTGGAAATGATTGCTTCACCAGCCCTTATCTTTCTTGATGAACCCACCAGGTACAGATATCGTCTATTCACGCTTCAACATGCTTGTGGAATCAACACTCACTCTTTTGCTTAGTGGCCTTGATGCAACAGCTGCTACGAAGCTAGTACAAACACTTCGCGATCTGGCCGATGAGGGCAAAACAATTGTTGCGGTTATTCACCAACCGAGCCAGCACGTGTTCGACAAATTTGATGATATCATGTTAGTATCGGAAGGGAAACTGATGTACTTTGGGCCCCGGGAAGAAGTTCGTGCGTATATGAATAAGTATGGTTGCAAAGCGCCCGCGGATATGGGAACCGCGGAGCACATATTGGATTGCGTATCGGCGGATTTGCTGGAAGGTGAAACTGCCGAAGACGCCTCGAATCGTATGGATCGCTTAGCTAAGAATGCCGCCAATCAGAATATTGATTTGGGAATAGCGAAAACCGCAATTGAGTCCAACAGCCAGTTACAGCGCTTTTCTTCTGGAATGAGCCACAGACCGCGCTCAAGCCTATTGACACAATTTCGATTGCTCTTACAACGATCATTTCGTGAAATAAGCAGAGGCAAGCTGGTTCTTTTCGTAAAACTGGTGCAGCAAGTGACGACAGCATTGATTTACGGAGGCATCTATAGTCTTGGAACCAATCAGGCCTCTATTCAGGATCGTTTCGGCTTGTTGTCGCTGATTGCTATCGGCACTGCTAATATGGCGATTGCGCAGTCCATTCGCGCCTTTCCTCGAGAAAAATCCATCATTTCAGGTGAACTTGCATCTCGAATGTACCGGACTTTGCCGTATTTTGTCGGCAAAGCGTTGGCTGAGATCCCCTTGGTCACCTTTATGAGTAGCGTGTTTGGTTCCATTTTGTATCGCTTGACCGGTTTAAGTCGGATGACGGGCAAGTTCCGCAATTTTCTCGGGCTCTTAAGTATGCATGGCATCACGGCGGAAGCCACAGGACTGTTGATCGGTGCCTTCAGTCCGAGTTCCGATATTGCGTTGGCAGTCTTTCCTGCCATTTTGGTAATTAACATTATTTTCGATGGTAAAAACATCTCTGAAGAGAATACACCCCGACTACTGAAATGGGTCCCAAAGATTGGTTTGATTCGTTGGGGATTTGAAGGCTTATGCGTCAATGAATTTGAAGGCTTGGAATTTGACGTGGGCGGTCCTCGACGTGGACCAGTCGCCAAGACAGGCGCCGATGCACTGGCGCGGTTCGGATTGGGCAGTCGAAGTCTCGGCGATGTGTTACGGGCACAAATGATTATCACGGGAGGATTCTATGCATTGAGCTATCTGGGCTTGACATTGACGCGACAGCGCTTTCAGGTCATGCAGCCACCGTTGGACAACAAACAAATACTCGACGATGCCAAAGAAAAAGAGCTATGATTCAGCTAGTGCGTATTACTTATGGGAAGGATATAGATATAAAAGAGAACTTATGATATTTCATGTGATTCGTATTTCAAGAAATTCCACTGTATTATTTACTGATTTCGTGTTTTGTTGCTCCTTATCGCGTCCATTCGTTGTCGTTTTTCACTTATTGGTGAATTCGGGAGTACGTTTTTCCAAAAAGGCTTTCATTCCTTCCTTTTGATCATGCGTCGCAAACAAGGATTGAAAGAATCGCCGTTCCAACCGCAATCCTTCTTGCAAACTGATCTCTTGCGATGCATTGACGGCTTCCTTGGCCATCATGACCGACATGCGTCCCTTCCCGGCAATCGCATGTGCCACTTTGACGGCTTCATCCACTAAGTCATCCGCAGGAAATACTTTAGCAACCAAACCATTCTGATAAGCCGTCTCGGCATCGACCATTTCTCCCGTCAAACACATGTACATGGCCTTGGATTTGCCAATGGCCCGTGTCAACCGCTGCGTCCCGCCCGCACCCGGAATGATTCCCAAATTGATTTCCGGCTGACCAAATTTCGCTTTATCACCAGCGAGAATGAAATCACACATCATGGCTAGTTCACAACCTCCACCCAAACAAAAGCCATTGACGGCCGCAATAATGGGTTTTCCCAATTTGGTAATGTCGGCCCATTCAGAGAACATGTTCTAACAAGGTTGAGCATCAGGCGGTAGAGCAAGAGTACGTTGGTGAAGTTCTGACGATAGAATAGCGCGAAATAAGTCGCGTGTTCGACGCACCTTCGAATACGTATGATCAAACGTTCGATCTTTCATTTCACTGATATCCGCGCCGGCCGCAAACGCCTTAATCGATCCTGTGACAACCATACAACCGATAGCATCATTCTCCTCAAACTCCTTCGCCGCGTGAATCAAATCAGCAAAGAGGGCATCCGATAAAGCATTGAGAGCTTTGGGACGGTGCAAACGAATCAATCCTACGTTTTCTTGGAGTACTTCGACTTGAATGTTTTCGTACGCTTTTGTTGTAGTTGACAGAGTCCGACGAACGATGAGTCGGGATGCCGGTAATACAACACTGCGAAACATTGCGATTTTACGTTAAAAAGTATAAAAATGAGTGAAAGGAGGTGGATTAACGAATAATAATAGGTCACAAACAATGGAGAGGAAGAAAACGCGACGAAGAAAAAAAAAAACGAAGAAAGATACGGTGGGTCACGCGCGATGGTGTCAAAAAGTCGCGGATCATAACGGACGTCATAGTCATGACTCACTCACTCACGACCGACATCAACTTCTCGTCGAAAGAAAAAGACCTCATCGATCCACAGATCTGGAACCGACAAATGATACGTCGCATTCCTCAACATATCCTTCAAGATCCAGTGAACAAGAATCGACATTAATTGGAACACGCAACGTGAAAATGACACCAAATGCAATGCTGCGACTGTCTACGTGCATTTCACGTAGGCTCCGTGGGGAAATTTAGCGACGGAGGGGGAACCCGGAGATTGTGTAGTTTTGCATATCCATGTTTTGGGCTTTATGTGACTACAATAATGGCAAAACAATCTTCACTAGTAACAACAATGATTTGCACTAAAACAAAGATCACAATCGTTTCGAAATCAAAACGTAGAAAAGAGCGAAGATTACAGCGCTTCGAACATCTACGTCATTTTCACGTAGGCCCCGTAGGGAAATTTATCGACAGAGGGGAACCCGGATAATTTGACAATGGGAGGCGCAGAGCGCAGCGCAGCAATCAGGGGAGACTTCCGTTAGGTCTCCAACCAGGGTGAACCTCTTCCGATAGCTCTCCCGTTAGGAGAGACGTTAACTGACTACATTCAACTTTACAGTAGAGTACGCGCCATTGGATGTGGTACTAATTACTTAGAATCTACTTAGGTTGCTCGATAAAGTAACAAAGCCTTATGAATGACAGTCCCGGATGATTCATGAATCACCCCTCTAAGATAACCAAATCCTCAATAAACAATAGTCAGCGAGCGCGACCGCTCTTGATAAAGAAAAAGTCAGCGAAGCGACCGCTCTCAATTGTCAATAAAGAAAAACCAGCCTACGTGACCCTGATGCAGCGAGCGACCTTCCAATAAAGAAAAAACCCAGCCTACGTGACCTTCCACCGATCAAGGCTTTCGTCGAAAACTACTTCGTGTAAATAATCAAAACCCAATCTACACAATTTCAGTTTCAAACTAGACTTGGTTGATTAATATCACACATTACTCTATACGTGTCATTCAGCCAATTGAAACATAACATCAAATACAAAAGGTCGGAGATCATCTCCGACTCCAATCTCCGAAATAGAGTCAAGGAACCATGTCCTCTCATTGAGGGCACGTCGACCATGTTTCAGAATTGTCGCCGCATAAAAACATACATATGGTCCGCAACTATGGCCATCATGTTGCAATAGTTTATTGGGAAGACGCATTTCTTGGTATTCCCACGGAGCTTAAATCGGGTAATGTTGATTCCTGCTGCTCGCTTGTTGACGCGCATTCTAATTGCTGCCTCACCGCGACGCAATTTAAATAAACCTGAAAGCCAGACAGCATTAGAGTAGTGATCGTCCGGATCTTCGAGGGAGTCGAGCGAATAAATAACTCGATTATCGGCATCAACCACCATCAACCACCAGTGCCTCTCCTTGCACATAGGGAATAAATGAATGCCCAAATTGTTCGATTTTGTCATAGAATTCAATGCCACAAACGCTGAACTAAGCTGCAGTCTACCCTCTCTCTTAATATTTTGGTTGGCGGAATCCCACAGATTACTCATGACATACGACGGGTGTGCAATAACTCCCTCATCCGTTACGGTCTTGCTTGTTATGCTTTCAAGGAAACTGTTCACAATCGCGTCATTGAAATAACATTGCGAGTTCATAATTTCAAGGCATTCACTGGTTATGGATGCCGTGGCACCACTCTAGCACCTTGATATGATGCTTCTTTCCCTCTTCAGGTCGTGACGACTCAGCGACCTTTATCAACGCCCCCTTTGCACTGGATTGCAAAAAGGAGTGACCGAAGAGATCCCCTGGCATCTTCTTTGTTGTAAATCAGATCGTTTCCATTCTTTCTTGTCCCTACAGTGATAAATGATTCTATTCCACTTCTTTCCTTTTGCTGTCTCTGCAAGAGTATTCAGCGCACGTGGATTGCAATATTGTTCTCACTCACAAGTCCTCGCTGGTTTGCGCCCTTGCGTTTTCGGGTTGAAGCCCTTCTTTTCATCGTTAAATCATTTGTTTCCGTTTCCGTGAAATGATTCTGGAATATCAAACTCGTGTTCTTGAACCAAACAATTTAATTGCTCAATGGTTCCCACAAATGGATAAGCTGTGTCGTAAAAATAGGATACGATCTTTGATGGTTCATCAGTAATGACTGGGGGTTGCAAAGGGGCTACTCCAATTTGCCTTACTTGTTGTCGACGTAATGAAAATTGATTTTCATTTCTGGGATCTACAATCTTACCGTCTCAGGTCGAAGGGTGTTCTCAAGAATTGTGATGAGGTCCCACTAGTGGCAGTAGCGGGACTTGTTATAGCTCTACGAAGTTCTTCTGGTTTTCGGAATACCCACTGAAAATGAACTTGAGAGCGCTTCATTTTGTGCCAAGTTCTTTCTTCGCAGATCTAGCGGCATTTTCAGGAAATGCGACGAATCGTCACTGAGATTACCGGATTTGGCGGGACTTGCATTCTTCTTTTGGATGTCTAATCGCCTTTTAAATACATGTGATGAATCGTCACTAGCAGACGTGGGCGGGACTTGCATTAGTGGGTTCTGTCTTCGGTATCTTTATAATCATATCTTCAGGAATCGTGATACTTCGGTTGTTGGACTGTTTCGAATGAGATCTTGGCAGTGCTCTCAGATTACCCCTCTTCATAGTTGGCATCTCAACTATGGAAGAAACTGCTGTGGCGGGACTTCCTGCTTTTGCTTCTGCAATCGGTGGCGGTTTCAACTTCTTTTTACGGGCATGAGTCGGGCCTTTGGCTCTGGAATTTGCTGTCAGTTTCGATCTTTTCCTTTTTTGTGTTGTATTCTCATTCATTGAAGACTCGATAGTCAAGGCATGAGCTCTGATATCAGGTGGTGGCTTCAGATTTTGACTCTTCATGGTCGGCCTCTCAAAGATTGACGAATCAGTTGTGGCGGGACTTGTTCCTTCAGCTTTTTGATTTGGTGGCTGTTTCGGCCGTTTTCCTCTTCTCGTTGCCATTTTGACTAATGAAAAATCTGTTGTTGCTGGACTGGAAGCACAAGCTGTTGTGGTCGGCGGTGGTTTCAAATTCGGTCTGGATGCGGTCGCTGTCTTCAATATCGATGACTTTGCGGTAGATGGACTTGCCTTCTGCGCTTTTAAATTCGTTACTTGTTTGGATCTCCTCTTTGTTCTAGTTGTTGGCATTTCATTTACTGAATATTCTGTTGTTGCGGGACTTGAGGCAAAAGCATTATGTGCGGTGCTTGGTTCCACATCTTCATCCTCTAGAATTGTCGACAGATGACCCGAGTGTGCACCATAGAGAAACTTTTCAAAATCATACGGACCGGTTGGAGGAAGTGCCCCATATTTTTGCATAATCGTGACGAATGATCGTCGCCCTTCGTTTCAATGATCGACATGTTAATGTTGTAAAAGAGCAACAGTAGGAACGGAAGGGCAACTATGACAATAAGGAATGCAGCGTTCTGATCATCTTGTCGGCAGTCGGAGCGGAACAAACGCACAACGCGAACGATTGTGCGGTTATTGTGCGTGACCTAAGTAGAACTAATGATGGATGGAAGGCCTTTAAGTAATTAGTACCACATCCAATGGCGCGTACTCTACTGTAAAGTTGAATGTAGTCAGTTAACGTCTCTCCTAACGGGAGAGCTATCGGAAGAGGTTCACCCTGGTTGGAGACCTAACGGAAGTCTCCCCAGCAATCATTGCATTGCATTTCATTGCATGACTTTTCATTCCTTTAATAAATAACATCAAATCACACACAGTATTACAATGGCTTTCAATTTCGGAGGAGGAGCATCGTCGTCGTCATCCGATGGCAATAAAGCGCCAGCATTTTCCTTTGGCGGCAACAGTACAACACCCGCTCCGTCGTTTAGTTTTGGTGGTGCTCCAGCTCCCTCGACAACCAATGATACGAATAGTACGAGCGGTAGTACGGGAGGTTTTTTGTTTGGAGGAGCACCGGCGGCTGCTTCTGCAGGAAATTCTTTTTCGTTTGGGGGAGCAGCGAGTAGTAGCGCCGCCACGCCGGCACCATCCGCTGCACCTTCCTTCAGTTCCTTTGGAGCAACAACAAGCGACAGCAAATCAACGGCACCGTCTTTCGGAGGCTTCGGAGCAGCGAGTGACGAAAAGGCCACAACGGCAGCCTCGACAACCGCGCCGTCGTTTGGGTCCTTCGGAGCATCAACAAATGCCGACACCGGTGCCTTTGCGTTTGGCTCGAGTGCTTCTTCGGAAAAGGCTGCTCCTGCGACGAATGATGCTCCAAAAGCACCTCCCGCATTTGGCGCTGCTCCGGCCGGAACTGCGTTTAGCTTTGGTGGAAGTGGAGATGCAGGAGCAGCTCCGTCGAGTAAACGGAACGAGTCGGTATCCTTTGGAGCTACTGCAACGACCTCTGCGACGGAGAAAGCGGCGCCTGGTGCATTTAGTTTCGGAGGCAGTGACAGCGGAGCACCCTCGCAAAGCAATAAACGTGCCTCCTTTGGAAATGATGAAGACTCGGTCCCAGCGGGTGTTTCGACACCGGCTTCGAAACCAACCACTACCTTCCCAACGGCATCGACTCCTACTGCACCTCCTCCCGTGTCGACGCCCGCCAAGGTGGATGCGACACCTCGCAAAGCCGCCACGGAACCACCGCGTCTCGAGTATCAAACATTGACGGTCGAACAAATCATCAACAAGTTTCAGAAAGAATTGGAACAGGACGCTGTTGCCTTTCTTGAAGAAGCCCGCCGTGTCGCCGAGTATGATGCCATTTTGCGAGATTCGCAGCGTGATATTGTCAAATTGACGCAATTGGCGCATCACACATTGATTGGACAACAGGAGTTGGAGCAAATGCTCAACGGTATCGACGCTTTTCAGCGGGAACTCGAGACGACACTCAATACGGTAGAACAACATGTGGAAGATTTGTTTCAAGCGCAGTCACATCAATTACCAGCTGATGCGGACATGGAACGAGAGAAGGCGTATGCCACAGCGAGTGCGGTTGAACAACGACTTCAAGAATTGTCCGAGTCGCTCGAAACCGTGTTGGGAGAAATGGATGTGACACAGCAACGAGTACTGACCGGAGACACGGGAAAGATTGTCCAGATTCTAAATCAGCACGAAAAGAGTTTAGCTGATTTGGAAACAGCCGCGCGACGTATGGAATTAGATGTGGGGCATGTCAGTAAGCTATTGGAACGTCGCTAATTGATGAGATGTTTTTACAAAGTAATCAAGTCATGGAAGTATATAAAAAATAATTGATTCTGCGTCATCAATATTTTCGTTTATTGGGATCTTATTGGAGCTATATTTTGATCATGGAGAAAATCTGGAGACATTCCAGAAATTCTGGAATTGGTGTATTGCATCATACAGAAATGCTGGATAAGTTCCAGAAATTCTGGAATCGGCTTATTTTATCATAAAAAAGTTCTGACACATTCCAGAAATTGTGGAGACGGTGTTAATGATCCAGCACAAATAATTATGTGCAAGTTCCAGCAATTTTCGGCACGGTACCAGTATCTTGATCATAGAGAAATTCTGGAGACATTCCAGATATTCTGGAAATGGCGCATTGCATCAGGCAGAAATTCTGGATTCTGGATACGTTCCAGAAATTCTGGAATCGGCTTATTTTATCATACAAAAGTTCTTGACACATTCCAGAAATTGTGGAGACGGTAATTATGATCCAACACAAATTATGTGCAAGTTCCAGCAATTTTCGGCACGGTGTCTTGATCATCGTGAATTTCTGGAGACATTCCAGATATTCTGGAATTGGTGTATTGCATCAGGCAGAAATTCTGGATTCTGGATACGTTCCAGAAATTCTGGAATAGGCAAATTTCATCATACAAAAGTTCTTGACACATTCCAGAAATTGTGGAGACGGTAATTATGATCCCGCACAGATTATGTGCTAGTTCCAGCAATTTTCGGCACGGTATCTTGATCATCGTGAATTTCTGGAGACATTCCAGAAATTCTGGAATTGGTGTATTGCATCAGGCAGAAATTCTGGATTCTGGATACGTTCCAGAAATTCTGGAATCGGCATATTTCATCATACAAAAGTTCTTGACACATTCCAGAAAATGTGGAGACGGTGTTTATGATCCAACACAAATTATGTGCAAGTTCCAGCAATTTTCGGCACGGTACCAGTATCTTGATCATAGAGAAATTCTGGAGACATTCCAGATATTCTGGAAATGGCGCATTGCATCAGGCAGAAATTCTGGATTCTGGATACGTTCCAGAAATTCTGGAATCGGCTTATTTTATCATACAAAAGTTCTTGACACATTCCAGAAATTGTGTGAGACGGTGTTAATGATCCCGCACAGATTATGTGCTAGTTCCAGCAATTTTCGGCACGGTGTCTTGATCATCGTGAATTTCTGAAGACATTCCAGAAATTCTGGAATTGGAATATTGCATCATACAGAAATTCTGGTTTCTGGATACGTTCCAGAAATTCTGGAATAGGCATATTGTATCATACAAAAGTTCTTGACACATTCCAGAGATTAGCAATTATCGGAACGGTATCTTGATCTTCGTGCATTTCTGGAGACATTCCAGATATTCTGGTTTCTGGATACGTTCCAGAAATTCTGGAATAGGCATATTGTATCATACAAAAGTTCTTGACACATTCCAGAAATTGTGGAGACGGTGTTAATGATCCCGCACAGATTATGTGCTAGTTCCAGCAATTTTCGGCACGGTATCTTGATCATCGTGAATTTCTGGAGACATTCCAGAAATTCTGGAATTGGTGTATTGCATCAGGCAGAAATTCTGGATTCTGGATACGTTCCAGAAATTCTGGAATAGGCATATTATATCATACAAAAGTGCTTGACACATCCAGAAATTGTGGAGACGGTGTTAATGATCCAGCACAAATAATTATGTGCAAGTTCCAGCAATTTTCGGCACGGTACCAGTATCTTGATCATAGAGAAATTCTGGAGACATTCCAGAAATTCTGGAATTGGTGTATTGCATCATACAGAAATTCTGGATTCTGGATACGTTCCAGAAATTCTGGAATAGGCAAATTTCATCATACAAAAGTTCTTGACACATTCCAGAAATTGTGGAGACGGTAATTATGATCCCGCACAGATTATGTGCTAGTTCCAGCAATTTTCGGCACGGTGTCTTGATCATCGTGAATTTCTGGAGACATTCCAGAAATTCTGGAATTGGTGTATTGCATCATACAGAAATTCTGGATTCTGGATACGTTCCAGAAATTCTGGAATAGGCATATTGTATCATACAAAAGTTCTTGACACATTCCAGAGATTGTGGAGACGGTGTTTATGATCCAACACAAATTATGTGCTAGTTCCAGCAATTTTCGGCACGGTGTCTTGATCATCGTGAATTTCTGGAGACATTCCAGATATTCTGGAATTGGTGTATTGCATCATACAGAAAATCTGGATTCTGGATACGTTCCAGAAATTCTGGAATCGGCACATTTTATCATACAAAAGTGCTTGACACATTCCAGAAATTGGGGAGACGGTGTTTATGATCGGTGCAAGTTCCAGCAATTGTCGGCACGGTACTTTGAAATCATAGTGAATTTCTGGAGACATTCCAGATATTCTGGAATTGGTGTATTGCATCATACAGAAAATCTGGATATGTTCCAGGAATTCTGAATACGGTGTCTTGTGTTGTAAAAGAACGTGACGGGGGAAAATTATGCGAAATGCGGATGTAATAATCTGCATCAAAGCATGTTGATGTTTGTTTCGCAGAAAACCCATTTCAACGGAGTGTTATTTCAAAACCCTGGCTTTATTCTGGAGGTACTACTGTAACGCGAAGCAAACGATTGACTACCAGTTACTCGCGAGGAAATGGACCGCGCCGCTCATTTTTTCATTCTGTCGGTCATCTTTCTTTTGTGTTTGCTACCGGTAATTTGCAGTCAATCGGCTCTTGAATATATTAGAGTCTTTTCGGGAAATGCTATTACCAATATGACAATCTACAAGAATCGAGGGGGAAACAAAGTATATGTGCTTCATTTTTCGACGGAACATTGGAGTGTCTTAGCGACGGATCGTCTGCAACGTACCACAAAGCTGTCGAGGCAAAATAATTGCACTTGGGCTTCGAATGCGGGACCGTATCACGCCGATGGCTCCAGTGTGGGTCTTGTAGTGAGTCAGGGAGAAATCCGCCATGAGAGCTACGGTGGTGTGGGCTTTGGTTTGACAGAAGACAATACGCAGTGGGTGATTGGGACGCCAAACCGATCGGACGTTCCCTATCTGAGCGAGTTTGTGACCGGATTTGATTGGTTAGTAAGAGATGGTGCGATGGTGAATTCGACCGATACAACTGGAGCCGTTTTAGCGGCTCGAACGGCCATTAGTGTTGACGACGAAGGACGACTCCTTCTTATGATTATCGATGGCTGTGAAAAGTGGTAAGTGCTTAGAAAGAAGACTTAAGGTACGCATTAGAGGTCGACTGACATGTCTATTAAAGTTTTAAACGGCGCGGTGTAAACTTGAATGCTCTGGCACAAGAAATGATTTTAGTGGGTGCAAGATACGCTGTGAACATGGACGGTGGTGGGTCCACCGTTTTAGTTCATCGTCATCAAGTGCTGAGCCACCCGACGTGTTTCGATGTTCCGATTCAGTGTGAACGGAACGTCGCAACAGCGTTTTGCATCCGCGATGCCAACGAAGAAGGAACATTGAGCGCTTCATTGTTGTCTGCTCAACAAGAACAAGTCCGGTTTGAACTTCAAAAAGTAAAAAAGTAAATCCGGATCTGTTTGGACCGCCTCCAATACTAAAACCCAAAAGTTCCAGCCGAATTGCGGGTTCCCTAAACAGGAACGCCCCATTTGGTTGGCACGACAAAGCAAAGAGATGCGTGTTTCAGCTACTTCCGAGTCGTTCATTGACAAATCAATATGCTCTATCACAAGATTGTGTTGCAAAGCGGTCTCTATTCTCGCAAATCCATTCGCAGTGATTCGATTGTGATCCAGACCCAGTACTTTTAACGATGAGTTGCGTACGAGGCATTGCGCCAGTGCAGCGCAGCCTCGATCATGAATTCGATTGTACCCCAAATGCAGCGATTTCAAAGTATGGTTAAACTGTAAGCTCTCCGCTAATTGTTCGGCACTTTCACATGTCAGACAGTTATTATGCAGATGAAGTTCTTCTAGGCATACGTTCGATTTCAGAGCTGCAGCAATGCCTGAGACATCTACCATGTCGTTGTAAGCCAAATATAGAACTTTCAAAGAACGATGATGCGGTAGCACAATACTCGCAAAGAGTTGCAAAGCATGGTCGTGATGTTTAAACGATGTAGTCAAGTTGAGGATGCGAAGGACATTGTTTTGTCGCAACGCCTCGGCTAGATAAGCCATTAGAAACTCGTCCAGCCTTCGTATATTGAGGTTCAGATTCCATAGCTCAGTATCTTGTTGCAGCAGTCGCGTGCATTGTTCTTGCAGCCAAAGTGGAAGGGCATCGGTAGTGTGAGAATGATTATTCATTCTTTTCGTTCCCTTAAATCCTGCTGCTTTGCGTAGGAATCAATCCAGGAAAATGGTTAGTAATTAGACGGTCTGAAGGGAATTAGATCGATTGGTAGGTGCAAAGTCTGTAAATAAAGAATGACTAATCACATCATGAGAATAAAATGAGGATGAAAATCTTTTTGTTCTTTTTTCTTGGCTCTCGTGGCTCGTGATGGCTCGTGGCTCTGCGGCTCTGCTCTCTTCACTTTTGACGCCGTCTGTCAGCATGCTCGCGACCCCGTCCTTGTCCTTTGGGGTTAGCACTCCCCTCGTAGGGAACTCTCTGGCGATTATTGTCGCTGTTACCGGCGTGATGATGATCCGATGCTAAAGACAGTCTCTCTTGGAAATCAACGCTTTCACCCCTCATGGACATCGACTGCAATACGTCAAACACATGAAATATGCAGAGCTTCGAATGTCTACGTAATTTCACGTGGCTCCCGTAGGGAAATTTATCGACAGAGGGGATACCCGGATATTGAGCAATTTCGATCACACCATTTTTCGCATCTTTTCGACACCAATTAAGGACGTATAAAAATGTAAGGACGTGGAGCGTTTCTGGAGGTTATGACACCCTGAGCGCTGAATCGCAGTCCGTCATGACACCGGTTTTCAATACATTTCTACAGCCCGTCTTGATTTTCGTACATGCGATAATTACCGGACCCGAGGGGGCGAAAACGCATCTTCATTACGTGAAATAACACGTGCAACCGACCATATTGGATTCAACTATTTTATATTGATTCTCAACTATCTTTGAATCTAATTCTTGTTTTAATCTACTTTAAAAAATATTGGAATGTTGTGGTATGCTTGTTGTTAAAGGAATCAATAAAATGGCGGCTCATAAGAAAGATTGGCTATTATTGCTTGCACCCCTACTTTTATAAGTGCACTTATTCAATCGTCTTGGAGTAAACTCCTATATATTTTTTTAGGAAAATGAAGTTTAAAAGCTATATTGTCAGTTTAGTCAACTGCATCGCCATTTACCGTTTCCGCTGGTAGTGTGAACCTTGCCCATGGTAAGGGCTGGAGAATTGTTGAGAAGGCACTGTTCAATTCTAACCTTTTCGGTCGACCACAGAAGCATTTTCCAACCGGACCTCTCAACCGTCCTCAACTAGTGACTATAGAAGCTTTGTAGATTAAAAGATAACAATAACAATACATATTTCGATCAAAAGAGATCGTTTCTGTTGTGGTCCAAATTGCGCGCTTTTTCACGTAAATGAAGGCTCGTTTTCTCCACCGGGGTCCGGAAATTATCGCATGCACGAAAAATGAGATGGACAAAAAACGGTGTGATAACAGACTGCGATTCAGCGCTCAGGCAGGGTGACACGGATTTATCACGGATCTTGTGCGTGCGCCCCGCGTCCTTACATTTTTATACGTCCTTAACACCAATGTCAACAATACTTTGCCCAACATCGCTAATACATTGCATAAAACAATAATCGACTTTGATTTAATAATGAAACCTGCTAAATAGCTAACTAGTGACGGAACTGCTCCCGTCGTGATTTGAGAAGGCGCCCTTCATAGGGATCATCGACATGAACCATAGCTTTTATCTATGTAATTTCATCGTTTGCAACAACTCTCTTCAGGCTGCGTTATCTCATCGTATCATTCAATGTCTGCGTCTGCGGGCTAGGCTTTCGGGAGTTAAATCTCATAGCAACGGCAGTTAAAAACAAACATGCGAATACATCGACTATACGAAGCTCATTAGCCTCAGTCAAGAATAAAGAGTCATAATTACAATCTTTTTTATGTCCGACAGACCCACTGACATGGATTTATGCTAACAAAATGCTGTCCGTTCATTAGCCGTACCAGGTAACAATCAAGCAATTTCCATACTTCTTGTCCTTCCATTTAATGCATTCCGTATGTTTGCGCAATGCGCCTTCGGCAATACATCAGCGCAGCCGCGAAGACTCCAAACTGTCATCGCCATCATCAACAATCCCCAATTCTCGAACGACATATCGTCGCGCTTCTTCGACCAACGCATGGATGTTTTCCCGGCTCAGTTCTCCGTCCGACGCATCTTTTTTGTAAGGCCTCAAGAACTTCTTGAAAGCATCGTGGGCACTGTTGGCTTGGTGACAGCTCGAATACACTCCAACATAGCGACTGGCCCCAGCGAAGTAGACTTGTGCTTGCTGAAAATAAAATGCGAGTGAAATGAGGAAGAAGACAAATGATAAAAGAGCCGAACTTTAAAAAAAAGTGCCAAGCTAAAGTCTTCCTGGTTAGTACTCACCCACTTCCCCGACGGTCGTCGCGTAACGCCTTTGGGTAGGTTCCCTGGATAACTCTCGATCGATTGCGGTGTATCCGGAACTTGCTGATGGCTACTTCTTTTGGTTCGTTTGGGTGAGGCCATTGATTTCTTGGATTCTCGTCGTGGCGAAGAGGTGCTCGTAGAACGATCTACAACTGGTCTCTTTCGAGTTTTGGCTACAGCATCCTTGTCGTGGTGCTCGTGCTCATTCTCATCCTGCAGCAATTTATGTTGATGAACCTGCTTTGTTTGAGAGGTAGATGCAGCAGTAGAGGGAACAACGGAAGGCTTTGTTGTTGTACTTGTTGCATTCGCCGGCTTCAATCTTCGTACTTTCGAAGGTTTTTCCGGAAACGCCATCGAAAAAAGAGGGTTCGAATACAATTCCAAAAGATCGATTGGAGTTTTGATCGTTGGTTTTGGGAGTTCAATGGTCGCTTGTTTCAATTTGAATATCAGTTTTTGTTTCGGAACGGGTTTGGTGTTCGTGACAGGTTGTAATGTGGGTGTCGTTTTCCCCGGAAGTGGCGGGACGGAAATGGCGATTGGAGCCCCACTACGTAATGGTTTCTCGGCCTTGTCGGCTTTTCTTCTTCTTTTTCTTTTCTCCGGAATCGACAATTTGACCTTCGCGCTTCTTTTCTGAGACTCCTTCTTCTGTTGTTCCATCCACCTGTCTGATAGCTTCCTGTGCTCCGTGTCGCTCTGTTTCCCCCGCTGGTTCATTCGGTTTCTCCATTTCCAACAATGATTGGCTGGTTCCTTTTGTTCGTATCCCCGTCACCAACTCCAGTATAATTTTATACAATTCTTCTGTCGCTTGTTTGTGTGGAACTAAATAATACGGCAAGGCCGCTGTTTCAATGGTAGAAGCCGCAGTATTCTTCAAACGATCCACTTGCGGCAATGTAAAGACACGAACGTGGGCCAATTGCTGCAACACTTGCGCCACCACTTGTTGTGGTGAAGTTCCCAAATGAAACGAAGTCATAACAATTTGTTTGAGTTGTTGATTTCCCGCCCAAAGGGCGTGTCGGTCGCTATGAAAGGGCAATAGTATATCGTGATGTTGAATGCCTGGATCAAAGCGTGTGCGGTGATCTAAGTGTATGGGCGCACCGGGACGATACAGTCCTTGATGAATGACATTCATGAGAAGAGCGGGATGTAAAACACCGGGATTAGGAGGTGGGGGAAGGATCAGATCTACGGCGGGAAGAAACGTGTTGTTGGTGTTGTTGTTGGGTAAAGCGATGTTCGTTAGGCGCTGATTGTTATTACTGCTGTTCGTGCTTTCTTGTGCCTTCAATGCCTCTATTGCGGTATTTTGTATAGTATCTTCGCTCATTGTATTCGCTATTGTTAACTGTTGCGAAAGATGAATAATTGAGTTGCATAACAACAATGATGAAGTGTCGTCAACTTTCCCTGTATCGTGTTCTTGCTGCGAAAAAGGGGGAAAATCCTTCCACGTAAACCTTCGTAGCTTTTTCTACTTGACGCCTTAATTGCTTGCACTGTAGGTCCGAATGTAGTCTCGCGGGTCAAGGTCAATAATAACCTTAGCCCTAATGGAATCATACTATGCTTTGTGTGCTCGCGCCGCCGCAAGAAAAAATATAAACCGCAAACATTTTAACAAAAGCAACGGCAACAAACCACCTTTCTATCTCTTCCTATTATCCATCCTTACCGTGTTTTTTTTTGTTACTTCTTTCTGCTTTACAAAAAACAAACAGAGATATCATGACGACGAAGCAGCGTGTCAGCTATTTCTATCATCCTACTTGTGTACGTTCTATAAGGATCGTTCGAACAGAGGAATCGTCGTAGACTCTATGAACTGCGTTCTCTCATTAACTGCTTCCCTTTCTACTCACTCACAAATCACACACACTATTCACTCACAGCCACTGTTCTATTACGGCCCGTCGCATCCGATGAAACCACATCGCATGAAATTAGCACATCACTTAATACTCACGTACGGATTGTACAAGGAAATGGAATGTTACCGCCCGCATCCCGCCAGTGCCGGAGAAATGACACAATTTCATTCCGAAGAATACATTTCATTCTTATCGAAGGTATCTCCTGACAATCTACGACAATTCACGGCCAGTATGCAGAAATTTAATGCCGGAGATACGACCGATTGCCCCGTCTTTGATGGATTGTATGAATTCACGCAATTGTATACAGGCGCGTCGCTCGATGGGGCCGTGCAATTGTGTCAGAATCAGACCGATATTGCCATTAATTGGTCGGGAGGACTGCATCATGCGAAAAAAGCGGAAGCCAGTGGTTTTTGTTACGTCAATGATATTGTGTTGGCCATTCTCGAATTGCTCAAAGTACATGCGCGTGTCCTGTACATTGACATAGATGTTCATCACGGAGATGGGGTAGAAGAAGCGTTCTATACCACCGATCGTGTCATGACTTTGTCGTTGCACAAATATGGTGATTTCTTCCCCGGGACGGGACACATTAGTGATGTTGGGGCCAAGAAAGGTACCGGGTACAGTGTCAATGCACCCCTCAACAATGGTATCACCGATGAAGCCTATTTTGAAGAGTTGTTCAAACCTATTATGGACAAAATTATGGATGTCTTTCGTCCTGGGGCTATTGTATTGCAGTGTGGAGCCGATTCCCTCGCACAAGATCGGTTGGGTTGTTTCAATTTGACCATCAAAGGACACGCGGCCTGTGTCGCTTACGTCAAGTCGTTGGGTGTTCCACTTCTGGTCTTGGGAGGCGGAGGATACACGATTCGCAATGTGGCCCGTTGTTGGGCGTACGAAACGGCCGTTTTGGTGAACAAGCCGGATGTTCCGAATGCGATTCCGTACAATGATTACTACGAGTATTATGCACCCGATTACGAACTACATTTAGGACAAGACCCGACGATGGAGAACTTGAATACACCGAAAATGTTAGAGAGCATTCGTGTGGATATTTTACAGCAATTGTCGGATTTGGAGGGAGCACCGAGTGTGGGAATGCAACAAGTGCCGCCCTTGTTTCAACGAAGCGAGTCATCGGATTCGGTGAAACGAGACCGTAAACCGCACGCGGCTGAGTTGTATGATACGGTTGACTAAACAATAAAGAGAGAGATTACTACTAGTAAGGGATATGATTTGAAACAAGTTCTATTCTAGTCGGTGATTGGCTTCGCCGCTCGAACGAATGGCAGCGTTGTAAATCGACTGCCATTCGGCAAACGAACGACTATTCAAAATTTTGGCATTGTTTCGTCCTATTTGTTCCGTCGCAGCCGGTCCAGCCAGTTCAATAGCTTGTGCCGAAACGATGGAAATGGTAGGATACGGGCTTCGTTTTTCAAACGCCAAGACGGGTTCGTCTTCCGCAAACATCCATTCGGGATGAAATGGCGCCAGTGTAATATGATCGCGTAATATAGGATTGTCATGATCGAAGAAGTCATCCTCCAAGTCGAGGAAGCGATTGTAGAATTCGTCAAAAGGGGGATTATTGTTGCCATCGTTGAGCAGAATTACAAAGGATATTGCTGTCTGAGGATCTTTCTGGGCTTGATGAAATTCGAGAGCTGCTAATTCCGTTGCTGCTTCCATATCATCGGCCGACGTATCTGGGAGAACATAAAAGTGAATTGCGTGTTTTGTGTCTGTCGATAGCTTGGCCCAAGGACACAAATTGTATTTTACCACAAAGTGACGACACCAATTCCATGTTTCTTGCACTTGTTGCGACAATGATGAGTATGTTGCTGTTTCTATTATTGAATGATCGAGTACCCAATGATCATCTTTCCATAAGGAAACATCAAATAGCGGTGGCTTGTCGGTAGCAGAAAGATCCTCCTTGATTGTGGTTGCTCGAGTGATGCGTATTCGTCGCCTTTGTTGCTGAAAGGATGTCACCCAGCTACGTGTCGCTTCAACGAATGTTGCTAATAGCACAGAAATCAAAAACAGTCTCATCGTGCGGGCTCTTCAGTCACTATGTGAGAGAGCAAACAACAACACTTGCGTTAAGGTAAAAGAATAACAAATCTACTATGTATATAATGGAAGCAAATGAGAGAATGAATGAAAGAGGACACGCGAGAGTTTTTGCAAAAGAAGATGTACCAGTACTTGTACTATAGGTCAAAGTGTAGACGACATTTTGCGTGACTTGGTTTCAGTCATGAACCATCGTTATGAATCCTCCCATCTTGCTTGTTTATGGTGCCAATGATAAAATCTATGATACTTGCAATTTTGTTAACACTAAACTGCTGATGCTAGTTGACATCTGCGACGCACTTCTCATTGTTGTCGTTGATATTTCTCCCGATTGGTGCAGTTGAAGTGTCCCGGACCAAGTTCTTTCGTTTCGTGACTCAAAGCTGCAACCTAATCCTATTGTGAGGTAGCTACATTTGAGTAGTAGAATATTTTGTTTTCTCAGTCCGCAAGCAGCACAGCCTAAGAAACCTGAAGCCAATTGAGTGAGGTGCTTAAACAGATACTCTGGCTCTATTTACTTAAACGGACCTCTCTAAAGGTTTCTTGGCTAACATGTAGTGTAATGTAGTTATAACCATAAGCATTCGATATTAATGCGAAATGAATTGACAATGGCTTCTGCCGTGTCCCTTTCTATTCCTCCTGCTTCAAACTTGACCGCATTAATCGAAGTCATCATCATGTACACATCTCCCGTGGGCGTGACTTCGTAGGCATCCACCAAAGCTCGACGCTCTACCCGCAGTCCATTTCCGGTGACAGTATAGTATTTGATTTGAAAGCGCCGCCGTGTAGCACACATATCATTGGGACACTCCGTCAATACCTTACTTGACGTGACTTTGTATTCATCCACTTCAACACCTTGGCTTTTCACAATGACTCCTTGCGGATCAAAGATACTGCTGCCCATGAACTTCTTGTTGATCGTCGCCAATCGTTCTCCGTCGGGCAATTTGGTGCGCAGCACATAGAGACGATCTCCATTGCGCTGATCGACGTATGTAATACCTCCTAGAAACTTGTCCAATTGCAACCAATCCGACGGAAATTCAAAGGTAATCGACAGGGATCGCTGTTGCAAATTGCTCGGTGCAACGACTTGATCGTCGTAACGAAACAAATTCCCCAGAGGACCGGTTCGCGTTAAACGTGGTGTCAAGCCGGGTGCCGCACGGTACGCCCAGGAAGCAATAGTTCCCTGTTCCTCGACATCCAGAGAAGGACGGTTGCTGGCCGCCAACGATGGTTGTGAACTGGTGGTCGATGAGGTAATTTCTTTGAGTTGATTTGCTCGTGACGCAGCCGAGCCGTCGTACGCTTTCAGTTGCTCCTTCAATGTAGGATTTCCTCCTCCGCCGTCGGTTCGCAATCCAGAGACGTCAATGCCGGCAGAAGCGGATTGTGCGGTTATGGTGGAAACCAGGAGAGTAACGGCTGTAATAAAATTGCGACGACTGTACAGGTCGGCTTCTTTTCTGTCCTTTGACATAAAAAGAGGCTTTCGTTTGTTGTGTAAAGCATGATGTTTGGAGCATGAGGATGGTTGTGAGAATATTGGATGTGAAAAGCCGTGTGCCGACGGTGCGAAGAACAAAACGGCGAACCCAACAAGGCGCGTCAGTTTAGGGAGTTCGGAAAGCATTTGGAAGAAGGTAAAGTGTAACGTATTATCTTGCTTTTTCTTGGTATTGCATTGTTGTGTGGTTAATAATGATAGAAAAGGACATGCCGATCGACGATTATCGACTGACGAATAAGTTTTCGCCATCAGCTCATGGGACTGACCGAAATTCCAGTCCCGGTAAATCGTCTGGTAGGCGTCCGTACTGAGTTACCGCACCGCCGCGCTGCGTTTTGCTCGCGTTGACCGTTTTTTATTGCTCTGCAAAATGCTTTGCACTCCTTCTTGTTAGAAAAAAGAGAACAACCACGAGCGCTTACATTTATATTGACTTCTCTTTACTCTTATTCTTATCAATTAACGAAAGATCTTATGTCGTGGCAAGCAAACAACAACAATAACAACAATAGCAATGATGGCTTTCCCGGTGGGTCGACGCGACGATTTCCTGACATTTCCGAAGAGGGTGAAATTGGAGAAGAAGAAGGAGAAATTGTCGTAAATTCCAACAATCCTCCTCCGCCGCCTCCTCCGGGGAATCCGAATACTCCGAATAGTTTGCATCGCAGTATCAGTAACGCATCGGCGTCGGGTGCACCGGTACCGCCGTTTGCTCGGAGAGGACGGCGGCCCTCGTGGGGCGGTAATCCAGTAGGGGGAGGTCCTGTCGGAGGCGGTAGAGGGATTGCTGGAAGAGGAGGAATACCACCGCCGTTTGCGGGACGCGGTAGAGCTATGGGTATTCGACATGGTTCATTCACGGGGTCCGTTCCTCCGTTAACTCCTCCGCCGCCACAACAAGTTCGTAGTCAATCCTTTGCCGGATTTCAAAGCAGCGCTAGTGCAAGTAATCCAGGAATGATGCAGCGACGACCGACGGATCCCAGATTTCGAAGCGAGGGTGGAGCGACGGCCGCTTTGGCGCGTTCCGGCAGTTTCTCTCAGCAAGACACCAACGCCTCGGTACTCACGTCGTCCTACAGTAGTTTAGCAGAACTGGCGAACCCGCATGCGGAAATGCTTTCTCGATCAACATCGACAAGTGCTGTAGCCGAGACGCGGCCGCGGGAACCGTCGTTCCATGACGAGGCCTTTTCGAGGAGTAATGCTCCTCCGCCACCGGCTGACTCCTACCGTGCTTTGGAGGGAGATGCTCCCGATCGATATGCGCCTTTGTCAAATTCTCGTCAAGAAGGAAATGCGTTTGCTTCGCGAAACTCTTGGTCCGATGCGCCTCCATTTCGTGAGCAAGAAGGGCCGCACCGGGATCTTCCAGCATTTCCTCGTCAGCAGGGAGGGGCACGTTGTGACGTTCCGCCATTCCGTGATCCTCCGTTTCGTGAAGCGTCCTTGCAGGAGTCTTCGTCGTGGCGAGGAAATGACGGTTCTGCTGATGCGGGCTTTGTCCCGCGTCAAATTCGCGATGGACTTCCTTTGTCTCGGTCTATTTCCGAGCCGGTTGTTGCTCAGCATGCGGAGACTACCGCCATTGGCAGTAATTTCCCCGTCCTCCTCCTCCACCCCCAGTGCAAGGCGGTGGATATCGTGGCTTCCGGAACGACTTTCGTGGGGAGCATCCGTCCGACTTTCCTAGACGTTCACCACCGCATCGGGGTCGGCCCATGTTTGCGGGCCGAGGAACTGGTCCTCCGCCCCCGAGCATTTCCCGAAACAGTTCTTTTGGTGCACCGCCTCCGCCATTACAATCCGCAAACCCGTTCACAGCAAGACGACTGGATCCTCGTTTGCAAAGCGAAAGTTCTCACAATGTCGACGCATATCCTCCGCCTATGAGTACAGTCGACGAAGAAGGCGAAGTTCATGGCGATGGCTCAAGCAGCACCTCTCCGTTCCGAAAATCTTCCTTTTCGTCGAATTCGCAGTTGCCTTCCGAATCCTTTGGACGAAGTGGCGAGCAGCCGTCTCAGAGTTCTACTGCAGGCTCGCCACAACCGAGGAAAGCTGTTGTACTTACTCTTTTCCAACCTTCGCCGGGCTCGTCTCTTCTACCTCCAGCTCCTGTTATCTTAGAAACAGTTGAAGACGCTCCGTTATTGACTACGGCACTGGAAAATGATGAGGATGCCGACCGTGCCGAAAAAGTCGTTGGATATGTCAGTGAGCTTTTAAACAATAGTAACCCAAAGTCAAGTGACCCGGGAACCGTCAGCGAACTACCAAAGAAGCACTTGATCCTTAGAGCAGTCTCTCTGATGGACGGCAAGATGAAGAGTAAGCAAAGCGATGTAGAGTCCAAGGAAACAGAGCTAGAGTTGCAGCTAAAAACAGACGCAGAGCTTTTTGAAAAAGCACGGAACGAAGCTGCCGCCGAAGCCGAACGGAAAAACATGGAGCAGTTGCAACTTGAAAAGATACCGACGATACAGAAACTGCTGAGCTCGAAGCTGAACTTGAAATTATTATGAAAGAGCGGAGAGGCGTGTTTGAAAATGAAGTCGCGGTGGAGGAAATCTTGACAATTACATCGGCAATGGCTGATGACATTCGCGTGAAACGTGAAGAGGAATTGAAACAGCAGATCAAGATAGCTACAGGATCATTTGACAAGGATATTGAAAGTACTCGTTGTCAGCTTGACGAGCTCCGTGAGGAGCTGGCGAAGACTAAGGCTCAACTCGTCGCCGCTGAGGTTGAACATGAGGAAAAGTCCAAAGTAGAAGAAGCGAAGCGCAAACCCAAAGACACTCAACAGTCTCGCAACTTGGTAACCAACATCATTGCAGAAAATAAACGTCGTGCAGCAGAAGCTAATGTGTCTGTTTTCTCGGCGGTTGTTTCTGAGGATGAAAATCAGGTGGACAAATTAGCAATGTATGGAGCGCTTGACGAGGCGAAAGATCCAAAGTTCGGAAAGACTAGCGCAGAGTGGGCTACGCTGACGCAGCAAGTCGGCGGCTTAGCGGATGCTCTGTACCACGAACCGGAAGAAACTCCGTTTTTTACAAGAAATCAAGAGACGCACGCCGCAATGGAACCCTTGATAAAAGAGTTTGTTCGGGATACACAAACGCTCCTCACCAAACATTGGACCACGTTGGCCGAGGAATACGAATTTCGCTCCAAGGCTTACAAGAGGACACGTAAAGAAAACGAAAAGAAGGGAAAGCAGCGAAACTCAATGATGGCAAGGACATCGATCATCGCACGTACCGTGATGCCTATGCTCGAGTCAACTGGTTCTCCTGGAGCAGCCGCAGGTCGTACCTCTACTAATCCATATCGACGTGCCAGAAGAGGAAATGAAGTTCGATCCGAATATGAACAAGAGCAGATTATTGCTGAGATTGCGGCCAAAGAGGCTATGGAGAAACGGATCGCGTTTGGCGGATGCAAAACGCCGAGGCAAATTGGGGCTGTTGAACGGCAGTTGACAGCTAACTTTTACAATACCTTCACCGCGCAAAAGGTGGATGTCGTGGAGCAAGAAAAGTTGTGCGCTATGGAGAATATGTGGACCGACACCGAAAAGTGCATCTTTTTGGACAGATTTCTACAGCATCCGAAAGACTTTCGAAAGATTGCATCCTTTCTACGGAACAAAACCACTCGTGATTGTATCAAGTTTTATTACGATTCAAAGCAAACGGTTTCCTATAAGGGGGCACTTAAAGAGCATATTATGCGAAGAAAGCGACGAGGAGAGTACCACGTGTGGGACGCAACGATTCAGGCAGCTCTATCGGTGGGGGCTGTGGTAAAAGCGGGGACCGACGAAGAAAATCCATTGGTATTCTCGCTTCCTGAAAATGATTGCACCTACAATACTCGCGATTTACATCCTCTGAAACGGGAAGTGTTTGACTTGATGGAAGTCAATGAAGAAGAGGCTGCAAAATTTCAAGTTAAGCAAGACAAAGAAGCAAAGTCAAAGTCTTCCAAGTCAAAGAAGCGCAAAGTACCCGATCTATTTCTACTGGAACCAGAACAGCGCAAGTACCTTCGACCCGATACGCCTGAACAATCTGTTGAAGAAAAGCCTATGAAGAAATCGTTGAGCAAGGCGAGTGTTGCTGACTCTTTTCCTGTTTCAATGACCGATGAGCAGCCGAGTCACGCCCGAAAGTCGACGTCAAAGAAATGGACCGCGGCTGAAAAGAAAATCTTTCTGGAGACAGTCGAGAAAAACGGTAGGAACTGGAAGATTCTAGAAGATGCAATCGGAAGCAAATCGATTTCACAGATCAAAAACTACTACTACGATTGGAAGAAGGGTGGTAAGGAGAAGCCGGAGAAGAGGGGTTCCAAAACCGAGCACGCAATTGATGGGAAAATAGATGCATCGCAGATTGAAGATGGCGACATTGCGAGTCCGATACCAAAGAGAGCGGTATCAGCACAAGCCAGTTCTCCCCTACCAGACCAGCCATCTGCTGAGAACAGGGAGCATCTCGGTCTTCCGATGCACCTGCAGCAAAATTCTCCGTTTTCGCAGCCCTCTGCCAACATACCGTTGAATGCGCACTCACTATCCGGCCTGTCACCAAGCTTTCAAATGCCAGGTGCGCCTGATATTTTAACACAGTTGCGTCAAATGCAACTTGAACGTTCTAGATCTCGTTCTGGAACGTCTTCTCCTGAATTGACTGCGGATATATGGGCTCAAATTCAGCTGCTACAGTCTCAACAACATCAACTAAGTCGTGAAGATGCTTTTCGGGCACTTGTCCAGCAGCAACATCATCAACAGCAACAGCAACAGTTGTCGGGTCTTCTTCCTTTCTTACAACAACAACAGCTTCAGCAGCACCCACATGGAGCCTCTATTAACGATTGGAACAACGACCAGCAGTTGCAAAGCTTGATTCTTCAAAATATGAGGGGATTAGGTCTAGGCGGTGGAGGGGGGAATGGGGCACTTCATCAACTGGCTTTGGCTGGGCTTTCTGGCTTGCCTGGGGTACCACACGCGCCTCAAGATCCACAGCAAATTGCATTGCAGCATCTCCTCGCCTTGCAACAGCAAAATCATTCACGACCGGAACCATCGAATACCGATGCCTTAGCGCTTCTTGCAAGAGCTCTTTCGGAAGGAAGGAATAACTTTTCAGATCCTGGAAACAATAATCCGTAATAATACGCAAGAATAATAATCGTAATCTCAGTATTTACTAGAATTAGTTGAGGACTTGGAGTTGGTCGCCAAGGGTAAGATGAGCCGATTCATCAATGGCCGCATAAATTCCCAGAAAAGGCCCATGCTCGGGAAAGTATTCGGTCAAAAGTTTAGGGACGTCAATGATTGTGGTAGGATCTTTCGGGTCCACGCTGACACCGTCGCAGCGCACCGTCTTGCTCAGCACAGTGAGACGCAGTTGATTATTGTTCGACACGAGTGTCTTTCCAACCCATGAAAATTCAGCTCACGCTGGTGCATTTTGAATGACAATGTTCGGACGAAAGCGTGAAGCATTCAAACGCATCCCCGTTTTCTTTGCAACATCATCTACGGTGGCTTGATTGACAATGTGTACGACGCGGCTATCATTACGATTTTTGATTCCAGAACTCGTGTTACCGAAATGAAATGTTTCTGACTGAATGCATTTGACTTTCTCACCGGATAAATTGCTCATGTAGAATGCTAATTGTTCGCGTCCTTGCTCGGTCGTAAGGTCGACGGGGCCTAAAACACATTCTTGGGTCTCCCGAGATCTTAATTCTAACATTCCATTTTGATAGGAAGAATGTAAAGAAGCCAAGAGTCGAGGCTGAGTAAAAGCGCAGAGAAAGTTGTCTTTATGTAGCCATTCTCCTTCGGGCCATTCTCTGGATGCTTTCAAGAGGGCGTATCGTCGATCATCAGGGAAACGGCCTGACGACAAGTCTACGGATGTCAAAGGATCACCCGACAATCCTTTGACGGCGTAACGATACAGTTCTGTAACTGAGAATGCTTCGTTGGGATATAATATCATCTTTCATTTCGTTGATGATGAATAATTATCCATAATACGGACCACTTCGTTATTTTTTTTTTAAAAAAAATAATTGTGTATCAGGTATCAGATGCGTCATGGTGGCGGATTTTTTTCTTTACTTTCACTATAGGCTAAAGTGTTACTTTACGGCAATCACGACTGCATTTCAGTCCGACTGCTATCCATCTTCAATTCGTTCTGCAATCATTCTGCACTAGACCCTATGATCGATTGAAAACGATGAAACTGCCTGGCACCATCAGCATCATTTGAAACACCGAGCTTCGATTGTCAATGTCGAAATATTGTTTGTGGATCGATCGCGTTCGAATTCACTATAGGATCAAGTGTTGGTTCACCATAACAAGACTGAAAATCAATCACGAAAAATCTTTCTCGAAGGGGGAGGAGTCCCGAGCTGGTCCTGAGTCCCGACACGTCACATGAATGCAAGATGCAAGATGAAAGTTCTACAGTTTCTTCGTTTCTTCCCAGTTTTTCTACACTTTATATCTTTTCGAAAACGGCATACAGGGTTCTGGGGAGTACTTTCTACCCTATACGCAACGCTTGTCGATCTACGATTCGATAGAAGAAAGTAGAGAGCGTTTCTCGATCCTCTATTTCCAGAAGACAACGAAAACTCAGAAATCCTTTGGATGCTATCACCTCGACTGTACTCTGGAAGAACAAAGAAGGACAAGGCGGAGAAGCGCACGAGAGATGCGCTCGTTTGGCTCTCGCTCTCGTCGCGCAACGCAGGCCAAAAAATAATTATTTCTTGCGACACCAGGTACGTTGCCTTCCATTGCCTTATTCCTTGAACTACCAAGTAAGTTGTAAACGAAATTCCCTTTCGTCCTCGATGTCGCGGAGGCTCGACTCGATCCAAAGACTTCTTTCGCAATGCGCCGAACTCGTCGGGGATCGCACGAAGCCGTGACATTATCGAAACGCAAAGTCTGGAACAAAGCCATGGCAATCGAGCGCGTTCGTCAAGTTGTCGGGACTGGTACACCACTCGATCTAGCGGCATTCGATAAGAAGGAACTTTTGTTAGGGAAAATTCTGGGCCGAGGAAGCTTTTCTGTTGTAGAAGAAATCACTTCTATCTGTTTTTTGGCGAATTCATCGTCATTCACCAGTCAGCATCGCAAGGAACTTCGTCTCAAAGAAGAGGAACGGAACTTTTTAGCACAACACTGTCTTCGATCGTCGGGACACGGTCGTCCTTCGCCGCGATACGCTCTCAAGCGGCTGCAGACGAACGGCGACTGGAATGGTGTGGCAGATTTAGTCATCGAATCCCATTTCTTGCGACGCTTGCAACATCCCAATCTCATCAAGATTAGAGCTGTTGCCGTGGGAGATACCTTTCATCTAGACTTTTTCCTGGTTTTGGATCGATTGTATTGTACATTACAAACGAAATTACGGCAATGGAAGAGAGATGAACGGAATTGGTGGAATTGTCGACGCACATCCAACATGGGAGAACGCTTGATTGCTGCGTATCATCTGGGATCAGCGTTGCAATATTTACACGAACAGCGCATTTGTCATCGTGATATCAAACCAGAAAATTGCGGTTTTGACATTGTAAGCATTGATCGATGTCGAGCAGTCGATATGATTTCCTTCTCACACACATTGTTCCCGTCTCTGTTGCAGCGCGGTGACATTAAAATTTTTGACCTCGGTCTGGCGCGGGAAATGAGAAATCCGAATGCGGATGGAACTTACAATCTCTCCCACATGACTGGAACGCTACGATTCATGGCTCCGGAAGTCTTTCAGGAAGGCAAGTCCTACAATGAGCTTTGTGATGTCTACTCGTTTGCTATTTTGTTGTGGCAAATGATTGTACTAGAACAACCGTTCCGACACATGAATGATGAACAGACGTTCGTCAAGATTGTCTTTGAGAAACATGGTCGGCCGGATCTCACCAAGGTGCATCCACCGCGGTGTCAAGCGTTACTCAAAAAAGCTTGGCATGCTGTACCTAGTGAGCGCCCTTCGATGTCGGAAGTTTGCTCGGATTTGCGACGCATGACCATGGAAATTGAATTTGGTGAAAGCGGTGATTTCGAAACAGCCAGTCGACGATCGACTTTCATCTATGACGAAACTGAGAGCGGGTATATCATGGAAAACCTGAGTGACGGAAGCTCGAAAAAGTCCGCCAATAAGTGAGAGACAATGGATGTTCGCACACCATTTTGAATACAGAATTTTGATTCCTCGTGAGAAAGAAATGAATAATTCATTTTAGTTTTGATAGAAACGATAAACAATATTAGCTTGATTGCTTAGAAGCTACCCAGTTGTAATTTGACGACTCGATGAACCTAACTTTGGAACGCAAAAAAATGGCGTGAGCCGTTGATCCGGTCGGCTTTCGGCCTCTTCCTACTCTTCACTATCCAACCTTGTTTTCCGTTCATGATTCCCGTGGACGAAGTTGAAAACCGGGTGGATAATTATTACACTACAACTTAAATGTAAATTACTTTTAATCAAATAGTCACTATCCGCGCCAGCCGTTCCACTGATTGGACAAAAACGAAATAACAACGCGCATTTCTCAAATTTTCGCAACGCACCGTGTTCACGGCTTTATTTTCTCCTCCGCTCGCCTTCTGCGTCCATTTCGATCGCGTGGCTAAGCAGGAAGGCGAACCCTTCATTATGCATTCGAGAAACTAGAACATAATATAATTTCAGTTTCACTAGAATGTCGGCTGGTTTAGGAACTTCCAAACGACGAACGGTGGGCGCTAGTTCTTCCGCTGCTTATTTGTTTTCGAAAGTCAAAGTCCCTTCCACGTCGACACAGTCGGTGCTTCCACTGCGTAGAAGAAGAATGACATCAAGGAAATCACGTCGGAGATTCATCTGGCTACTTACTATCACGGCAATCGCGGCCTGCTTTCTTGTTTCGTCGGTTTTTCTGAAACATCGGACCGAATCAGCAATATGGCGCAACCCGATGAATGTCGTTCACGTTGTGCAGACTCGTTTTATGCAATTTCAACCTCAATTATCGCAACTGGGATGGGCACGTTTCTATCTGTTTCGAGCTATTACTTTACCGAGTATGCTGTTGCAGACAAATCAAGATTTTCTGTGGATTATTCGAGCCGATCCGAATCTCAACAACGAATTGAAAAGTGCCATGAAAGAACTCGTCAAAGACTATCCGAATATTGCATTGAGTGGAAGCAACACAAATCCAGAAGGATTCAAGTGCTCGAATTGTATTGAAGATTTGAAAGATAACCTGTGGTCCGGTAGCTGGGAAATGATAGAATCCTACTGGGAAGCCGCCAAGACACACACCGTTTTAGAGACGCGCCTAGATGCCGATGATGCACTCTGGCTAGGGTACATTGACTGGATACAAACAAGAGGAAATGTTGAACACTGGAAGGTTTGGTGTCCTGAAAATCATTTAGAATGGCACAGCGGGCGTGTTTGGCGGAATCGTACGTCAGAAAAGGGCAGTTTGATCGGCCTTCATTTGCCTCATTGTGTCACCGCTGGACTCACGTGGGGATACGGCGTGGGAACGGATTTGCACGATACGCCTACCCACAAACATGAACAGATTCACAAACACGTTCCCGCTTGTGCGAAAAATACGACCGATCAATGTCTACTTCGGGTGACTCCACCCGATCAAATGCCGTCGGTGCTGCGCGCTCGAACGCTTACTAGCGCGGGGATGGAGCATGTCTTGGCCGATGGAAAGAGCGAAACACCGGCAGAAGAAAGCTTTCGAAAGAAGCTGCGTCATTCGTCGTGGCAAAATTCACAAGAAGAACTTTTTGAAGGGATGATGTTTGTGTTCGGCATTAGTGATGTCGATTTGCAGGAGACGAAAGAGTTTCTGGAAGATCACAAGGCGGAGATTGCTATGGAGGCGCTGAAAGGACAATGTACAAAAGGCCATTCATGTAAAAACGAGACTAAATTGTTGCTGAACAATGTCTTGGGTGGGTCGAAAGAAGATGGAATCAATCAAGCATCTAAATAGCCTTCTTAATCTAGAATTGATCGCCTACTAGAGCATTTTCGCTTCAAATTTTTATTTATAAAGGTATATGCTAGTTTACAATTTAACGCGGCCATGCCCCATGATCAAACATGGGGACGCTGTCGTATCGATAATCATCGTGTGCACCAACCGTGGCTTTCGAACAAAGGTGCGCTAAACGTCGCTCCAACTGAAATAGACTAGGAAACTCGTTTGAGTGCTTCTTCGCCCACGCAGCCGCTTTTTGAGGATCCGTGTTTTGTACCGGCAGACCAGTAATGCTGGTCTCGTTCAGTTTAGCGAGTAAAAAATTCTCGATGGTTTTTGAATTGAAAACAGGGTGTTCGCCTCGGTTTTTCAATACTGAGAAAATGCCGCCAGAAGCTGCCTGGACCAAAAGCGCTCTATCGTGAACCCAGGGACACCACCAGATTGGCATGTCCTTTAAATATCCCATCGACTCGGATAAAGTAAGATCTTTAACAACTTCAGAGCGCTCCGAACAGACGTAAATGCTAGAGCGCAGAAGCTGGATGCGCCGCAAAATAGCATTGGCATATCCAACTGATTGCAACGAGTGATTCTCAAGACTCACGCAAGGATCTGGCAAGGGCGAGGGTTGCGGTTTACTCGGCTCAGGATGCACGCTAACACCGAAGGCGGTCGCATAGTCGCCATGGCTGCCGCGGGCATTTCTCGTTGAGCTACCGTTACCATTGACACACAAGCGAAGGCAATGGGGAAGAAGAAACTTTTCCACATATATAGCCAGTTGCGCAATACCTGGGACGGTACAGCTCGGAAGAGCTGTCACAATTCGTTGCCTGAAGGACTCTTGGGAGAAAGCGCTGTGGGACTGGCTGTCAACAGCGACCCCAGAATCCCTACTGAGGTCTTCTAGAAACGTCGGGTTGACTTTGGCTTCATCTGACTTCAAAGGAAAGCCGAGAAACAATACAGCGACGCAAATCGTCGCTCTCAATTCAACGTTTGACAAGAAAACAGATGGAATTCGATTGGTGGGGTCAACACCTTCAAACTTCCTAGCCTTTTCAATATCAGTATCCGGCTGTGAACCAGAAGATTGGGTCTTCTTTTCTTCACCATTCAAGTCAACTTCCCGGCTCGTCATTCGTGACGCGCTCTGGACGTCTTCGGCACCATAGTAACGGAGATTTTCATTAATAAGCAATTCTGCTGCGCAAGCTTCCCGAGCATGCACAAGTCCAGTTATAGCATAACGGGTTAAGTTCATAGGGACACCAATAGCGCGAAGATAGCGTGGAGCGTCTGTTCCGTAGGCAACCTGGGATAGGTTGACACTAGCTGGACCGTAGCCATAGTCAGAACCGTCGTTTAAAGTACGGTGGGATGACCCAGATTGGTTGCTACCAATACCAATGCCTGAAAACTCGGGTGCGATTTCGGCGAGCTCAGGAGCAAACTCCGTGATGGCATCCTTATGAACACTAATCAAAGTCATTATATCTGGCGATGTACTCCACAATGGATCAGATGAGGGCTCGTCCCACACTTGGGGATATACATTATCAGAGTAAGCCTCCTTTTCGACTGCATCAAGAATACAGCGCAAACGAAAATCAAGTATTCTCGCATCAGGCATTGATAACAAGCGCTCTTCTTCTTCTTCATTGTCATTTTTGGAACCATCGACTTCGTCTGGCGCCAAGTCGCCGTCCGTCCTAGACGATTCTACCGGAACACGTCCTCGAGACAAAACCTTGTGCTCCTTGACAACCAGATCAGATTGCTCTTTCACAGCATCGTGGACGCGCTTAATCAAGCGCGGGAGAGTTACAAAGTGGGAATCCGTCCCGTCAAACGCGAATGCATCTTCCACTTGTGTATCAGGCATTTCACTAATGACAGCTTCGGCTTCCGCCCCACCCTTACGTAGTAATGCGGCGTCCTCTTCGCGTTTTGACGCCGCTTTTGCCGCGGCAGCAACGGCAGCTTGTACTTCGAGCTCCGCTTTGATGCGAGCGGCTTCCAACGCATTATCAAAGACCCCTATGGCTGCAGAAGATGCTGTTCGGAAAATTTCTGCAGCGTCAATACTCGCCGCATCAGATTGGGAGACACAAGCAATTCGCTCCAAAAATGATAATTCAAAATCGTTGCGCATAGCTTCGTAATTTCCAAGACCATGGATAAACGAACCAACCAAAAGACTGATGTCGCAATCTCTGTCCCACCACGTAGCTGGTTCTTTGAGATTCAAACCCTTGTAGAAAGTCCCTACGATGAGCGAAAGCTCCTCAGTTGTAACAAAGCGGGCTTTAAGGTCTGCATCGAGAGTTGCCAAATCTGACGAACTACATCCTCTTTTTCCGAGCGCTTCGTGACCTAGGGTACTTAAAATTGAGTCGAGACAGTCATTTATGAAGCAATTCAATCGCGAAAGTATCCCGATCCTCCTCAGAGAACGTAGAGCGGCGCCTTGGCGAAGCTCGGCAACAAAGGCTGGCTCCGTAATTATTAACGGTAACCTTAACTCCCGTTCAAGGTTTTCCACCTCCGATTGTGTTTGCAATGCTGTGCACACGGCATCGCAAACCCAATTCATCTCTTGAGCACTACTAAAGCCAAGCCACTCTCTCAGCAGCAAGCGTACATTTGAAGGAACATTTGTTCGCGAGTGAATGCTCAAAGCGACGGCGACCTGCAGGCCCAGTTGATATATAAACGCCCGCAGAAAGCTTTCAAGATCTTGAAGAGGAAGACCAGACAGGTTGGACTCGCTTCGCAATTTACAGAATCGAGCAAAACCAAACCGTATCGTAGCGGCGATGGCGCGATTGCGCTGGGGAACTTCCCAAGCTTGTTTTAATCGTTCTAGCACAGGGTTCGCGTTCTCAGCTCTTTTCAAAGCCTGCAATCTCTCGTTCTTCTTTGATTTCTTAGGCTTTGGCTCAATAACCTCCTTGTCCTTGGCCTCCTTTGATATTCCAAGCGGAAGCCGCTTGATAGGCAAGGCGGGTTTGCTCAGCGAAACTTGTTGCTTTTCTGAGTTGATGATTTCCTGTTTCTTTTTGTCGCGTCGTTTCCTCTCCTTAATTTCTTGTTTCTTTATTTTCTGCTCAAGGCGGAGTCTCTCCTTTTCCTCCTTTTCCAATAATTTTTCTAGCGCTATCATATCCTTCTTTCGTTGTTCCGCTTCGGCTGTGTCTGCATGCGGATCGTAGACTTGGACCTGCTTTCTGCTTCTTTTGACTCCGTCGTCGAGCATCTGAGCGATATCCTCAGGGGTTTCTTCTTGTACCTCTAAGCCTACTGCTTTTGACCAAAACTCGGGGTCGTCGAGGTCGACGTCTTTCGTGCCATCATCAGTGTTGGCCACAAAACTTGCCTTGCTGAAACTTCCAAGTCCGCTACCCAAAGATGAAGTGGCAGAAGCTCCATACGTAACTTTACTCGAATGTTCAAGAAGCTGATCAATATCTGTTTCCATGAATCTTTCTGCTTCAGTGTCATCTTCATCTCGAAACACATCATATGCTCCTTTTTTCAGCAGCTCGTCAATCTGCTTCGCTTGTGCTTCCTTGTCACTTTTCTTTTCGATTTATCTTCGCCCTCTTCGCTTTGTTCTCTACTTTGGGACATAACTGCCCTTTCCAATCCAAGCTTTAAACTAGCGCTGTGAAACATGTGCATTTCGTACGTTTTCGCGGTCAACAGTCTTTTCAAAATGCATACATTAGTGGGAGGCATTACGTGCACGTCTAATTGGTGATGACGGGCAACTTACCGGTACACACGAACAGCCCTCGTTTGGCCGATACGATGGGCTCTCGCCATAGCCTGCAAATCGTTTTGACTTTCGAAAAGAGTGTACCTGTCAGTCTCTGATCGCTTGATACGGTAAATATGCGTCGTTCACTTACGGATTCCAGTCGCTGTCAAAGATGATTACTACATCAGCAGCAGTAAGATTCAAACCAAGTCCACCAGCTCTTGTGCTCAGCAACATGACAAAGCGCTGAAAAGATTTCTTCGTAAATCTATCCACGGCGTGTGTGCGAGATGAAGATGAAGTTGAACCATCGAGTCTCTCGTAGCGATACTTCTTTATTCTTAATAGCTCCTCCAATAAATCAAGCACGCGGACCATCTGGCTGAAAATCAATACTTTGTGACCGCCGTCGAAAAGTTTTTGTAAAAGTTTTTCCATTAGAACCATTTTCCCTGATGACTTTATCAGTTGCTCCCCAAAAAGGCGCGAATAGTCTACAATAGTCGGTTCTCCGTCATTGTCGGCAGCGCTCTTCATCTTCGCCGCAGCCTCTGCCAGAATGCGGTCTTCTGCTCCTTTGATCAGATATGGGTGATTGCAGCACTTTCTTAATTCCATCATCACATTCATCAGGCTAGGAGCGTTACTAGGTTTTGCCCCTCGGAACAAAAAAGATGTGTTGCGCTCGTAGATCGCCTTGTAAAACGTCTTTTGAATCGGTGTTAGCGACACTTCCAGAATTGTTTCTTCTTTTGGTGGAAGTGATTTCTCTACATCCTCTTTTACGCGACGTAGTAAATACGGCTTGAGGAGCGAGTGGAGTTCATTGACTTGCTCTGCATCCGTCATTTCTCCAAACTTTTCAAGAAATGATTCCTTATCAGAGAAAACGTCAGGATTTGCAAAACTAAGGAGCGCCCATAGCTCCTCTGTCGCGTTTGCGATCGGAGTGCCTGTGAGCAGAAGGCAGAAATCGCGAGGCACATTTGCGAGCTGTTCAAACAAACGAGATTTTGAATTCTTCAAGCGGTGAGCTTCATCCACAATCAGTGCTTTCCACTTGATTTTGGATATCATATGTACGTCTTTCAGAATCACTTCGTAAGTTGTAATCAAAACATGGAACTTTGTGACATGTTGCTTTTTCAGTTTTATGGCATCCGGACGGGGAATGAACTGGTCGGTGAAATAAAACTCGTGCGCTACCAAAAACTCTCTAGCGTCAGCTGATCCATGGTACAATAAAACATTCAAATCGGGTGCCCAAGACATGAGCTCAGATTGCCATTGACCAACCAAAGACAATGGCGCAACAATCAGGAAAGGAGCGCGGACCTGCGTTGCAGACTGAGTCTGTAATTCACGGAGAAACGCCGCTGACTGAATCGTTTTTCCAAGACCCATCTCGTCTGCCAAAATGCAGGATCTTTTGTTCCACCAATTAAACAACAGCCAATTAACGCCTTCAAGTTGGTATCCTCTCAATCTGAACCCCTTACTAGTTCCATCGTCTTCGTCGTCGGCTGGTTTCAATATTGTACCGTCATTATTCATAAGCAGTCTCGGTCGGCTTGAAATCCCATATTCCGCTGATTCTTGAAGTTTGCGGAACTCGCGAATATGAGGATGAGGTAGCTCTCTGTAGTCATTGGGTGGCTTTTGACGATACCAAAAGTCTTCGGCTTCGTCTACAGCATCGCGCTTGATGTCACGCCAATACTCCCACGTCATTTCAGTAAAAGGCATTCCTTTCCACTTGACAACATACCTTACATTGTCTTCTGGATCCCAAGGGATGTCGTTTTCTAAATCTACGTCCTTGACCAAATGTTGGTAAAGAGTCTCCTCGGACACTTTGATCGCTTCGGAATCTTTCTTTTGTAAAGTCTCTTGCTCCTCGATCAAATTTGCTGCGCGTTGTTTAGCTAGAACACTCATGTCCATCTCATTTTCATCGCACGCGGTGATCCGTTCAATCTCCAAACAGTCTCCACCAAAATATTCTTCGGCAGGTTCCAAAAACTGACCATGCATCTGTGTTGTCGATTCACGATCCGCTAGCATTATCGATTTCCAATTCAGACCAATGCTTGCTTCTTGTTCCTGGTAATAGCGACGAATCTTGTTGCGAGCGGTACTGTTGTTGGATGAATCCAGCCGTATCACGTCGTCAGCCCGTTCCCACGAACAATGCAAATGAGAACGTCCGCGCCACTTGATGAGAAGGACTTCCTCCTTCTCGTCCGTCACCTCATACGTCCAATGACTTGGGTCTTGTGCAGCTTTCAAAGCTTGCAGAACGGGACAATGTGTAGGGTTGATTCGCGACAACTCCATCCGTTTCGCAGGATCCGTCCAAATCGATTTGGCCTGAAGCGCACGAGTCTGGAGAGCGAGCGCATCCGAGTGCTCAAACAATACGGTCGGTTCCGGGGCTTTGAGAGTGGTTTTCCGCCGCACTTTGAATCCACACACTTTGTCCAGTACCCATATATGCAGGAATGATTCGTTGGAGTACCATAGCGTCGAGGGTATTCCGGGCGGCGGGGCATCCGTTGCAGGATCAAGTGCGGGCACCACTGTGACCGAGACAGACGATCCTTCCATAGTTGGATCCAGAGAAGCCGCTTTTGGTTTTTTCGGAGGAAGCAGTTCCATCATGGCTTGCTCTTCTTCTGAATCGGTGTCTTCCAGATAAATGGAACGAGGACGTTTTTGATTTGTCGTCCGCACAGTGTTTGTGCGCGCGGCTCGGGATCGACTCGCAGCATCTATTGACAAAGAAGGCGAATCGGATCGAGGGAATCCTTCACTCAAATTCAATCCTTTCGTTCGTATGACTAATATCAAAGGCTGCTCACTTTTCACACGAATCCGCTTGGGTGGTTTGCGTGGTTCTTCCTCCAGTAAAGAACTCGAATTCGAGGTACGTCTCACGACGGGATCATTCGAAGCACTGGACTCAGGTCGAACCACTTCTGCGGCCCTGCTTTGCAATGCATTATCGAACGATGAGGAAGGACGTCGAGGAATGGGTGCCTCTAAACTGACTGTACTTCTGGATGGGTTCATCTGTGGTGGTCGGCTAGAAGTCGACGTTGAAGTATGACGAGGTATCGGAGCATCGATAGCTGCCGAAGCAGACGGTCTGCGCGGGATGGGCACGTCTAGATTAGGCGGTGGGAGACGTTTACGAGGGATGGCGCCCATCATGTCGGAAGACTTGCTTTCGTCTGGATTCATCTTGCCTTTGATGCACGAAAACAACGTGAGCGCGACGTTTGTAAAGCCTATCAGCCAGAGCAGCAAGTTCTACGGAGCAACAACAACCGCAACAACTCACCGTGACGTGATATTTGTCTGCGCTCTTGCTAGCAAGCAAAGGTGACTGCAGAATCGATGATCAAGGCACAAGTGAACGAATGAGGAGTCGTCGACAAAAAATGATAATTAGAGAGCAACAATGTCGAATCTTAGGAATTGAGAGAGCAGCTTCTCCTCAATAGCGTAAGGATGCATGTGATCTGCATTGCTGCGGACGTTCGCCGCTGCGTATCTGCCGTACATGTTTTACGAAGAAGATTTTTCTCTGGGCATCCGTCATGGTCGCCGAGGCCCGAGGCTGGGCGGCGTTTTGTCCGCACGTGAAATCCGGAAAAAATGCTCTCAATCAATCAGTATAGTATGACCCAGCGGTACTTATTGCAAATGACGTGGATACGTTTCGTACTTAATGAATAAGTAGACACTTCGACATACTATTATTTACTATCTTGCGAAATGTTAGATTACGCGGCAGGCGGCTGGATGACTGGTGACTCATCTCTAATGCAATCCCGGAAAAGCCCTTATCCTTATACGGAGTAAATAAATAATCAACTTTAGTATTGGGCCAGCTAGTAAAATACTTTCGTCGTGAATTCCTGCTAAATCGTTATGCGTGCATTCTGATTTCACTGGTCCTGTCATTTTTCATTATTGGTTACTGATGTTGGTGCATTTATTGAAATGAGAAACGGGCCGCCAGGATTTCAGAAAGCGAGGATATCACAACACTTTTCCGCCTCACCGGCGTGCGCATTATCAAACTCAAAACCTTGCTCAAGGTCAATACGATGTGATAAATACGAGAAAGATAGAAAACGACAAGGTACGCTTCACAATGTTATGTTTACATTATCGACAACACCCTCCGGACTTCAAGGCGGAAATACCAACCTTGTCAAGCTTGTAAATGCGTGACAACTGCTGCACGGCAGCACAAAGCAAATTCTGAATAATTATACATCTCGTAAGATCACGACGTCTCATTCTCCACCTGCTCATTATCTCGGAAATTGTATTCAACTTCCATGCCATTTTCCATGAATACCTGCATGATCTTCATATTTCCAGTCCGATAGGCGACAGAAATTGGAGAGTACGCCTGGTAATTTCCACTTTCATCCTTCCACTTATCTAGATCATATCCTTTCTCCAATAGTTCTTTCACTTTATCCAAGTCACCCTCTCTTGTCGCTTTCATCATGATTTCATCTTCATCACCCTCCAAATTTTTGTATAAATCCATGCTTTGCATGAGAAACTCGACAACTTCCTTGTGTCCTCCTTCTCTTGCCAAGTCCAAACCATCTTGACTAGGAGATGCGCCCAGGTCGACCAGTGATTTCACCAAATCCAGCTGGCCGGTCCAGCCCGCCCAATCCAGTGCCGTGTATTCGCTGTCATCCTGTTCGTTCATGCCCCAGCCATGATCGATAAAAGTTCGAACCATATCACTGTAACCGAAATCAACGGCAATAAATATGGGAGCATTCTTGCATTCTTTCCCGTCCTTGTCGTTCCAAGTAATAGGTATTCGAAAATCGTACCCGTTCTTTAACAGTTCATTGACTGCGTCCAAGTCACCGCCGACGCAGGCTTTTGCCATGGCGAGTTGATGCTCTGGTGTTGTCATGATGTTAGTTGCGATAGATTCAGTGGATTTCAATGATAAAATAATTAATCATCCCCTGCGAGAGAAATAATCGAAAGATCAAAAGGAGGAGCTTTTCGAAAACGATCGTTCTATTTTTGCGGTAATCAAGGGGGCGCGCGAAAAGTGCGCGCGACGGTCGACAGATCCCGGACTGAAATGCAGTCGTGAGAAAAAGTAATCTACACTTTCAGCTAAAGTAAATACGGACGAGAGCGATTTGCAAGGGCATTTGATAAGCAATCGAACATTGCTGCTGACAATAATATTATTTTCTCAATCGCTCATACTTGTGCGGAAGAAGCGAATGGGCATGAAAGATAGTATTGGTCATCCGATTGCGAAGAAATACTAATTCATGACTGAAATGCAGTCGTGGATAAAGCGGATAACACTTTAAGCCATAGTGGTTAGTGTTGTTGACGACCATCAAGGCTTTTCGACAGCTGCAGAAGATGTAGGATGTACGTTCTTGATAACCTTAATTTATGTACAGACTGAAATCTCGAGTAACATGTAGTATCAACAGAACCCGCAAACTCCTTGCTTCGTCACACGACAACTGAGTATCTTTTTACAATTCCAATTGGTCCTTTCTCGGCTCTCCACTCAATAGTTTATCTTGCATTTGTAGCAATTCCGCGTATCGACCACCTTTCTGCACCAACTCAGTGTGGGTACCGTGCTCGACGACTTGTCCTTCGTGCATGACCCAGATCTCATCACAATCCTGAATGGTACTGAGGCGATGAGCAATCAACAAAGTGGTTCGACCTTCAGCGGCTTGCTTGAGATTCTCCATAATATCCCATTCCGTTTGACTGTCCAACGACGAAGTCGGTTCGTCGCACAAAAGAATCGGTGCATTGGGTTTCAGAATGGCCCGCGCAATAGCCACCCGTTGTTTTTCACCTCCACTTAACTTCAAGCCACGCTCTCCAACTATTGTATCGTACTGGTTGGGAAACTGCATAATCGTGTCGTGTAAATGTGCTTTCCGTGCAGCTTCCATGACCTGTTCATGCGTTGCCTCCAAATTGCCATAGTGAATATTGTAGTAAATGCTTTCATGGAAGAGCACCGTGTCTTGGGGAACTACCGCAATGGCCTTTTGCAGCGATGCGCGCGTCAATTCGGTTTGCACATTGTATCCACCGACTGTAATATTCCCTTGTTGGGGATCGTAAAACCGATAAAGGAGGCGTAGTATGGTACTCTTCCCGCAGCCGGAAGACCCGACAATGGCCACAGTCTTGCCTTGCGGAATTTCCAGCGTAGCACCTTTCAAAATGGCGCGATCTTGGCTACTGGGATACTGAAAATGAACATTCTCAAATCGAATGGTGTGACCCATTTGCAACGGATTATATTCTCGAGCGCTCTCATGATCGGGAGCAATAGACGATGGTTTCGTATCCGCCAATTGGAACATGGCTTCCATATCAATGAGTGATTGTTTGATTTCTCGATAAACGGAACCAATGAAAAGAGCGGAATCGACAATTGAAACAACAGTCCGTTCACCAAAACCAAATCTCCCACGGAAGCCGTTCCATCGACAATTTGCTGGGATGTCAAGTACATGACACCACCCAATCCTGCACTGAAGATTGCCGCCTGACCGAAATTCAATAAGCTCAATGACGTTTGTGCCTGTAAAGCAGCTTTTTGATATCCGCGCAAACTCTCTTCGTAGCGTTCTCCTTCTCGTTTGGCGTTGTTAAAGTATTGCACCGTTTCGTAATTCAACAAACTATCGACAACTCGACCGGATGCTTGACTTTCCAATCGATTCATATCCCGACGAAATTGTGTTCGCCACGATGTGACACCCACGGTGAAGGCCGTATACGCCGTGACGGTGCCCAATGCGACGATCGCTTGGGCACTCCCAAACTGATAGGCCAACAACCCGGTGACCAAGCTGACCTCCAACAAGGTCGGTATGACATTGAAGACAGCCGCATTGAGTAAAAATGAAATACTCCGCTGTCCCCGATCGAGTATTCGACTAAGTTGTCCGGTATTTCTCGACAAATGAAATTGCAAATCGAGTTGTTGATGAACGTGATCAAAGACGGTGCGTCCCGTGTGTCGAATGGCATCTTGTGCGACAACGGCAAAAACCGCATTCCGGAACTCCTGAAATCCCACCGCCGCAGCACGACTCATCCCGTATCCCAGCAACAAAGAAATAGGGACGATGGCGACATCTCCCGTGGCTGCTGTAGTCGTCACATCAAGGGCATCGACCAAGTGCTTGAAAAGATAAGGAACTTGAATATTGACCGCTTTTCCAGCGACCATGAGCCCTAACGAAATGACTACTCGTCGCTTGTTCTCTTTGGAACGTTCAGGATCGTCTGTAGGAGTAATATTTTTGGAAAGCGTCTTCCATATTCTCCATTGCAAGTTTCGTTCCGAAGATGATTGTTCTTCAATCTCTGGTTTGATGACGGTAGACGGTTGCGTTGTATTTGTGGTGGTGGCTGAAAACGCGCGTGTTGCGTATTTTAAGATGCGAAAGTCGCCTGATAGCGTAGAACCAAGAGGTTGTCGCGAAGGAAGCGAACGCATCCATGAGAAAGAGGACGCACGGCACGAACGAATCGCTATCATTCTTGCTGTTTCCATAACTAATCTTTCAGTCCGCCAGTCAATGAATCAGTTTGATCATTTCTTGTCTTTCGTATGCTTTATCGTTCGATTGCGTTCGCACAATTTTGAACAGTTGCTGAACATTGAGAGGAAATGCTTCGATGCTGTTCCTTTTCGCAGTGCAGATTGCGGAGATAAGCGTACCCAGAAAATGTGGGGGAGGGTTGTTTACACGTAACCAGAAAATGTGAGCGAGTGGTGTTACACTTACCCAGAAAATGTGTGTGTGTGGTGTTACACGTACCCAAAATATGTGGGAGTGTGTTGTTTACACGTACTCAGAAAATGTGGGGGTGGGGTGTTTACACGTACCCAGAAAATGTGGGTATGTGGTCAAGCTATCATAGGAAATGTGTGCTGGGTGCTGGGCATGCGGCGTCGTCTCGTCGTCCTTTTATAGAGGCCGGATGATGCATCCCATTCATCGACTGCTACAAACACACCACACAAGCACACTAAACCATGGAAAACAAAGCCGCGAAAGAACTCTGGAAGCAACCCATTCAAGAAACAGGAAGCTTCATACCCGATAGCAAGACGGCAACGGGGCCTTCGTTCGTCACGACGGCCGAAACGACCGCGATTGCGGCCAAATACAACGGCACTGTGTTGCAATTTCTGGACAGTAACAACAATAGTGAGTTGGTATTCGAAGATACGTTCGCTCGGAAAGTGGGATATACGGGAAGAGCACCGGATGGGACGTTTGTTCGACGTTGTCAACAAAAACACGGTAATGGGTTGAATGTATGGTATTTGTATCGGACGACTCCCATCCTAGACAATCAAACTCCATCTTTCATTGTGCCGGCGAGCGAGTTGGCCGTTAAAGAGAAGTCCGAAACATCATCGGCGGCTACACCATCCACAGAAAACGTCACCGAAAGTGAGGAAGGAACGACGGAGGCGACCGATAACGACAAGGAGACTGCAGCCAACGATATCACCACCACAACAGCCGAAGACGAAATTATCAACCTGTACTTGTACGCACGCATCATTCCAGTCCGTGGAACAAGTGGAACGGCATCGTATGTCATTTACAGTACGGTCAAAGGCATTGACGCGGATTGTCGCGAATCCGGAGCTGGCTTTCTCTGGAAGGATGTTTACAAAGTCGTCAAAATCCCGCAATTTCAGTACGCGGCGCTCATTTTGGATATTTCGGAATATTCCAGCAAAATTGTAGGCAAATCTCAACAAACGAGTGCACTCGATGTGCGTCCGACATTTACATTGGCCGCCGGAGTCGATGTGCCGGCCGTAATTGCCTCGTGCGTGCCATTGTTGCCGGAAGGTTCGAAAGTGTGGCTGGGAGCGAGCTTGGCATCGGATCTATCTGGTATGTTGGCGGCGGCCTTGTGAGTTGACAAAAATGTGGGAATGATAGATACGGGACTTGGCGATGAATACTAAAGATGCTAGAATACATGACATAGAAGTAATTTAAGACACGGCAGCTCTAACCGACAACACATGAGTCTTTTATGAAAGTAGTGGCTTTCTTGTAGTCTAACAAAACTGCACGTGATAGGTTAGAAGATCTCACCGTTATTCTTTACTCCTATTCTAAAGCATCGTAGTAGTCCACATGCTGTCCACTTTTGAACTTTTGATAGAACAATATATCCACAAGTTTGGCTGCAGAATCATCCGGATCCACCAATTGCTTTTGATAGTGCGGTCGGAGGGAACTATCGAGCAATGGAGCTAGTCGAATTTGTTCCGTCATGTCGGTTTCCAAAGGACCCGGCGCATAATTCAATACCAAAACATCCTCTTCTTCTTGCGCCAAAGCCGCATGAAACATATCTCGAGCCGCTTTGCCGGCCGAATACATACCAAGGAAGGAAAGGCTTGTATCGCCACGAGCGAAGAAATGTTCACTATTACTGTTTTCGGACAGTTCATCGTTTCGTTTGCCCATTGCACGAAACGTGCCGACAACCAACATGCACTGGTAATGTTGAAATCAAAATTACTTTGCATTGTTTGTAAATTCGTATTCCGACAAGGACCGATCGGTCCTAAACTACCGGCATTGTTGATAAAATAGAGTTCTGATACGCTTTCGGAGGATAATTCTGCCAGAAAAGATTCGATGCGATCGGATAAATCGTCGATTTGACCCAAATCAATTCCATGACAGTTGACTGTAATATTCTGATTGGAAGGCAGTGCCTCATGAATGAATTGTTGTGTGACTTGTAGGGCTGCTTGATCTCGAGCCAACAAGCAAATCTTCCACGTTTCCTGTGCCGTCGGAGTGAAAGAACAAAACTGTTTCACAAACGCCAGAGCGATCGATCTTCCCAAGCCCCGCGAGGCTCCCGTAACGATCAAAACTTTCATAATACTGACTATGAATGCTAATACAAGGGAGTTTCCGCTTTGTAGGTATACAATAGTATTTGAAATTACCTGTGGGCGGTTTATTTCAACAAGGAAACAGGTGGTCCAGAAAATCTGGACCAGTTGTATTTTCACGCCCCTAGAAAATCTGAAAGTGCGGCATTTTTACACGTGGTCAAGAAAATCTGGACCACTATAAATTTCAAGTTCCCAGAAAATCTGGGAGAGTGGTGTTTACACGTGGTCCAGAAAATCTGGACCAGTTGTACTGTATTTTCACGTTCCCAGAAAATCTGGGAGAGTGGTGTGAAGATGTGGTCCAGATAATCTGGACCAACAGTATTTTCACACTCCCAGAAAATCTGGGGGAATGATGTTTACACGTGGATCTGGACCAATAGTATTTTCATGCCCCAGAAAATCTGGGTGATCTGTGTTTACACATGGTCCAGAAAATCTGGACCAATAGTATTTTCATGCCACAGAAAATCTGGGAGAGCGGTGTTTACACATGGTCCAGAAACTCTGGACCAATAGTATTTTCATGCCCCAGAAAATCTGGGAGAGCGGTGTTTACACATGGTCCAGAAACTCTGGACCAATAGTATTTTCATGCCCCAGAAAATCTGGGAGAGCGGTGTTTACACATGGTCCAGAAAATCTCGACCAGTTGTAATTTCACGTTCCCAGGAAATCTGGGAGATCGGTGTTTACACGTGGTCCAGAAAATCCAGTTGTATTTACACGGTTCCAGAAATCTGGGTTTACCCGTGGTCCAGAAAATCTGGACCACTTTTATTTTACGTTCCCAGAAAATCCGGGAGAGTGGTGTTTACGCGTGGTCCAGATAATCTGGACCAGTTGTATTCTCACGTTCCCAGGAAATCTGGAAGAGCGGTGTTTACACGTGGTCCAGAAAATCTGGACCAATTGTATTTTCATGCCCCAGAAAATCTGGAAGAGCGGTGTTTACACGTGGTCCAGAAAATCTGGACCAATTGTATTTTCATGCCCCAGAAAATCTGGGAGAGCGGTGTTTACACATGGACCAATAGTATTTTCACGCCCCCAGAAAATCTGGGTGAATGATGTTTACATGTGGTCAAGAAAATCTGGACCAGTTGTATTTTCACGTTCCCAGAAATCTGGGTTTGATGTTTTACGTACCCAGAAAATATTTGGGTGAGAGCTGTAAGCTGTAACCTGTACCAGGTACGCAAGTAACCCAAAGCTTTAGTGTAACTGTAACCATGTATTGTGTACGTATTGATGATTCATGACTTATGACAGATAATACAGTCGCGGTCTCCAGTAAATACCTGGTATGGAAGACAATGATGTTTCGCAGGCTCTATTGGGTGCTATTGGCACAAAGGTCAAAGACTCTGGCTTGTCATGCAAGCGCTGCTAGTGGCTATTACAATGCAACAACGACAGAGGGAGCTTCAGTAGGCAGCATTGTTGGCTCGAAAGAACATCGATTCATGACTAGCGTGCAGTCGTGGCGAATTGGCCCACAGTAAATTAGCATACCAACGTTTTGCGAGGCTCTCCGAGGTAAAATATAATGGCTTGTTGTGAAAACTCTGCTAGTGACTATTCCAATGCAACAACGACAAAGGGATTCCAGTTATTGTGGTAAAGGAAGGATTTTTAAGCAGCATTGTCACTCGAAAGTATACAGGTATTGATACATGACTGAAGTGCAGTCGTGGATAAGCTCGCTTACACTTTCTACTATAGTAATACAGTTGTTCTTCTTTTGAATCAGTCGGAAATTCTGTAGCTCTGTGTCACTCCCCGCACCTGTACCAGGTAAGGGCTGGTTACACGCATGGACGCCCTGTCGCGATAGCACCGTGAAAGTACACTTTGTGCTACACTAACCGTCGGAACGAAAATCTCACCATGGAAAAATACCGCACAAATCCAGGCTAAACATGGTGGGGCACCGATCGATTAAATAAAGCTCGATTGATATTCTTTTTACTTTTATTATATAATTAAGGAGAGGCGGTTCCAAGAGATGTTTAATTTTCATCAGAGGCGATCGGGTTGCGGAGAAAAGGCGTGAATTGATTCTGCCCGTGCTTTTTCACCATAGAAAATCAACTCGAAAGCGAGTATCTCAGCAACAGAAGCGTCAAAATTGTGGATATCGCACAATAAGCCTTCTATAGCTAATAGCTATTAGATGGCCCAATTCCCACAATTTTGCAGGTCCCTGAACGAAGTTACAGCCTCATGAATCCTATTTCGCCATGGTCGTCGTGTTTTTATCGCGGTGGAGGTTAATCAATCAACGATAATTCGACTATACGCGTATAATGTAGTTACGTATAAATTCGTACCATTTGAACGAGGGGACGGTCGAAAAAGTAACCAGCCCTTACTGCGTATGCACGTATCATCATTCATGCAACAGCGAGGCTTTTTTATAATAACATTGCTTACAAAGCAGTCTATCATCTTTTCTATCAACAAATACCACAAATGAAACTATCTTTGCTTTTCCTTTCCGCCTTTGCAGCAGCGCAGCCATCACTGGCCTTTGTGGTGTTACACCGACCCACAAGTCACCGTTCACAACAACGACTCTTTCTTTCGTCCGAGCCGACCAACGAACAGAAAGTCGGCAATTTAGTTGCTGACGATGAGTGGAATGGTTTGAGTCTCGAGTTGGCGGAAGTGGTGCGATTGGCGGTGGTAGAAGACTTGAAAAAGAATACACGGGAATTTCTGGGAAAAGACGATTACAAAGTAGGAGATTTGAGTAAAGAAATTGACTCGCGTGTCAAACAAGGAGGTGCGTCGTCTGACTGAATTTTGTACATGTATCTGCATACTCCGTCGGTGATGCCTCAATCATTTCTCGTTATACAGTGGCACAAATGAGGAACAAAGAAGATTACGAATTGGGCGATTTTGTTCTGGCCATGGATGAAATGGCCAAGAGTATGACCGAACAAATGACGGGCAAAGAATACGAAGCGGGCGATTTATCTTTGGAGTTGGACAAACGGATCAAACAAAAAGTTGCCGATTGGGCCGGTAAAGAGACGTACGAAGTAGGGGATTTGTCACGTGAAATGGTGAAGCGTGTACAGGTGCGTTGCATCAAAGGTTTCACACGGGTGCCAGTCAAACGAATCAATGCTCATCATTTTATTGGTTTACTTTTAACGTTGCATGTAGAGCCGTGTGGAAGAATTTACAGGCAAACCGTACGAATTGGGTGATGTGGCCCGCGAAATTGAGAATCGACGCCGTAATTGGATCCGTGATTATCTCGGTGCGGAAGCCGCCGATAACTATCAATTTGGGGACATTACGAAAAAGGCCGTTTCACAATTTACAGGCAAAGACGAGTACGAGTTTGGCGACATTACGAAGAAAGTCATTGGTGGATTGTTTTCGGGAAAGAAAAAGAAGACGGACTGATCGACAACGCTATTTCGGCTAGGTAGGAGAGATACATAGGCATAGTTAGAGCAGAAGAAGATAGCTAGTAAAACAAAACCTATATTGTTATGTATTGATGCCAGACCTTTTTCCCGTACATGTTTTCAAAACAGGAAACGGATTAGCCCCAGCGATTGTGCCAACGTCGACGACCCAAGATACCCCGTGCACAAGTGTGTTGCTGACGATGTCGGAATACCACTCGTGTTGGACACGACCGGAGGAATTGTACCACCGTCCGTTTGATTGGTTGTAATGGAAATGGTGGGTGATGCCGTTATCAGAGTAGGAAACTCCGTGACGATCGAAGGTTCCGAGGATGAGATCACCGGAGCAACACTCGGTGATTCCGTGAATATCACTGGACTTCGCGTCGGGCGAAAGGTCGGCAGAGTCGTCGGAACACACTGATCCAGATATGGTTGAAAGTCACATTTCAGTTCGCATGTATAATTCAATGTTTGCAACGAAAAAGGATCGACTGTGCAAGTTTGATACCATGCTAATGCTTCCGCTTCACAGACGGAACAACAGCGTACTAATCCACAAAAGATTCTTTGTACATCATCACAGCTTTCGGGTTGGGGAGTGACCAAATTGGGCGTTCCGTCGGTCGGATCTGGATCGCAGGCTCCACAGGGACAGGGAGAATTGTTCAAGACGCAATCGCGATAAGGTTGCAAGCCGGCTGTGGAGCATTCCTGGCCTTGTAGTGTTCTAGGCAAGACGAAGATCCATGAAAGAAGCAAATAGTAGTGATAGAATGCCATTTGTGAAAAGTAGCAAGTAATATTAGGAAGAAGAAAGAGAAATTAGTAGCGGCATCGTCGTTATTGTCGTCATTCATCTTTCATCTTGTTGCCGAGATGCCGATCTCCATCCATTCGTCCGTTCATTCGTGTTTCGTTCGTTTGCGTTTTGGCAATACGTCCTTACTTCCGTTGGATTGTGCTGCGACACGTTTTAACTGTTGAAAGTCTGCCCGCCGCCCGCAGCCACTGCGAAGAACAATGACATTGCCTTTTGCGCGATCTTTCGTCAACATCGCAGGATGCTATAATCTATAATTATTTTTTCATCCTTCATTCCTCTCATTGTTGCTGTAGTCTACTTCTTGACACCGATTTCAAGAAAGGACGTGTGTGTTAACTGGCGATTTTTCCGTCAATGCGCTTTGAGAAATTCTTGTCATTCGCCATTTTGAGAATTCCTGCCGTCATGACATTTACGATACGACCGATTTCTTCACGAACAACTACTACTACTTCCTCAAGAGACTCACAAGAACAAAATAGAATGGATACTATTAATAGCACAGGGGCTGCGCTGGGTGGTACAACAACAACTCAAGCGTCACGAGAAGAAATGCGTCGACGAAGACTGGCGGCTCTCGGACAAGCTGAATCTTCTACCGCAACGTCCGCTGTTGCTGCTGCGTCTTCTTCCAATCGATGCGCTGCGCGTCATCCTATTTATGACCTTTGTGATAGCGACGACGATGTTAAAGATGACAATCCACGAACACCAGTCGCTAGCAATGAAAGCGATAGTGACGATGATGATAGTGTCAATCTCTTGGATTATGCTACCGTTCCGCCATCGCAGAGCACACTATCTGCTTTGTATGCGTCTTCCAACTCACGAAAACGTCCGGCGGCAGCGCTCTCGTCGATAGATCCCACGTCCCCGGCGAACTTTCAGATCGTCACCTACAATCTATGGTTTCAAACGGTTCATCCCACCGAACGCATGGAAGCCATTGCACAAATTCTGGCGCAATGTCATCAACCCGACAGTCCACTCGTCATGGTAGGGTTCCAAGAGGTCATACCACCGCTGGCGTCCGTGTTATTTCCCGCTCTGGAACGCCAAGGATATACCATCGTGCAACAGCCCATTAAATGGGTTCCGTACGGATGTGCCATGGCGATTCGCAATGACGTGGCTACCATCTTGGACTCGGGATTTCGACCCTTCCGACATTCAAATATGGACCGTGGTATCTTGTACGCGCGAATTCGATTGTCGACGGCGCAGGAAATCTTGTTAACTACGACCCATTTGGAATCATGGGCCGGCGAAGACCATCCTGGATCGACGCAGCGTCAAAGTCAAATTCTCGAAATGGAAGCGTTTTGCGTGCAGACCGTATCCAAACATCCGAATGTACATTGTGCAGTGATTACGGGTGATTTGAATTGGGATGATGAGCGAGCACGTAGCGCTGGACCGGATCCTGTGATGTTGGGGCATTTGAAAGAGCCATGGAAGGACGCTTGGGTGCATTTGCACGGCGACAACAAGAAAGCGGTTGGTTACACCTACGACTCCAAGTTAAATCCTATGCTGGGAGGTAATCTTCGGCGACGATTCGACCGCATACTATTGTACCCCGACAATGCGTCTCAAGTAAAACACACCGAGTTTCTGGGGAAAGAAGCATTACCGGGCCTTTCGTGGGAGAAGACGAATCCGTACAACAATTCCGTACGATCGGTTCCCATTACTCCTAGTGATCATTTTGGTTTACTTGCGCAAATTACCGTCGAGGCGAATCTGAAATGAATTTGGGGTCTACTGCGACGAAGCCATTTTAGCTGTTAGCTAGTCATTCACACACCAAGTTATTCACAAGTCATCTCCTAGCTTCGTAGTTCACAGCTTTAGATTTTAGCTGTCATCCGCCACGGGTGACAAGTGACAACTTTTAAAGGTCGAAAGTCGAAAAGGACAACTAACTGTTCTTCCGGAACGTTTGGTCTTCGTCCATTAAATTAATTCGCTAGGATTCGATCTTCTTTGTACCAAAGTCAAACGTTCCAAGTTTCAAGCCATCATGTGCAGCTGCAAGGGATATGCCAGGTAGATCACATACGGCGGACAGCTAACACATACACTCATGTATCGTAGATCGTAGCTAAGGTTTCTCACTGATCTAAGCTAGTTTACGGGCTACTGGTGATTGATGATTGTGCGTCTACCGTCTACGGTCGACCGTCTACCACTGATGGCAAATGGCAATACAATATACAATGCTTCAAGTCTTTAAGCGTTGTTAGTTGTTAGGCAAAGGGCAAAGTCTTTGAGCGTTGTTAGTTGTTAGGCAAAACCAATAACCAATGAGCTGGTCGAAAATCTCTTCCAAGGAACCACGAACCACGAGTCGATAGTCGATCTACTCGCTCCACTCTTCAATGCAAAAGCTTCAAGCGGGGAATGCGGAGCACATGAAAGACGAATGACCGTAATGACAATGTGCTTGTACATTTTACAACGGGCAAAAGGGGCAAAGGTCACGGGCAATCGGGTAAATTGAACAATGAATCGTTTTACGAGCAACGAACGGTGGATTACGATCAAGGATCAATATCATCGTAAACCCTACTGAAATTGTCATTGTCCGGATTATGGAAAGGAATTTTCTGGTCATAAGTCATAAGTCTTTGCATGTGCTACTTCGTTACAAACAGTGTAGAAATGCTTCGAATTCGAAGGTCGTACATGAAAACGAGTGTCGCTGTTTTGGGCTTTCCCCGAAGTCCGATTACAGAGATTGGGGACGCAAATACACTACCAGGTACTGGTACTTTGTTGCCATAAAACAAAAATTGACTCCTCATTCAGCAACATCTTTCACAAAACATGAAAGCTTTCTATTTGCTCTTCTTTCTCTTTGGAGTGGCTTGCTCTCAAGTGCTGGAACAAATCGGAGATATTTTCCCCATTCGATTTCGTTCCAATGGAGCCTCTGATATCAAAGGAACTGACACTCCTCTCGGAAAATCCTACGTTTTGACACACCCTGGCGCTACCTACATTGCATTGCGCTTTTCTAAACTCAACTTACTATCTGGTGACAGTATCGAGGTGACAGATGCGAGTGGAGGCCAAGCTTATACATTGACTGGAAGTGGCAAAGGAAAGGGTGCGGCTTTCTGGTCACAGCATATCAAGGGCGACACCATCGTGCTCAACACAATGATTACGAGCAGAAATTGGCGAAGAAGTAGCGTGTTCGACATCAATCAATACGCGGCCGGTTTCGAACCACTAACTGAAACCATTTGTGGCGCCGATGACAAGGCCAACGCCGCATGCTACACTTCGACGTTCCCCACGGAATACAGCAAATCGAGAGCCGTGGCCAGATTGCTCATCAACGGAAACAGTCTTTGCACTGGATTTCTTGTGTCAGGATCGAACCACCTGTTGACCAACAACCACTGTATCAAAACAGCTGCTGATGCGCTGAATACGGATTACGAATTCATGAGCGAGGCACCTTTGTGCGGATCGTCAAACACACAGCTTTCACACCGCGGAGTAATTTACGACGGTGCCACATTCATCAAGACCAACGCCAACTTGGATTACACTCTGGTGCAAATTACTAGTGGTAACCCATCTAGCCTCTATGGATTCATGGAACTTGACGATAAACCAGCAGTTACCGGCGGTCAAATTTACATTCCTCAGCACCCTGGCGGCAAAGCCAAGCAGTTGGCCATTTTCAGCTCCCAGAGTGCTGATGCTAGCGACGGTTTCTGCCACGTCAATGGGGTGGGGCAAGCTGGATGCGGCGGAAGCGTAGGCAGCAACAACCTTTTCTACTTCTGTGACACGGAAGGAGGCAGTTCCGGTTCCCCTGTTGTCTCCCGATCGACCAACAGGGTCGTTGGTCTTCACAAGTGCGGTGGATGTACGTCTGGCAATCATGGGACTAGCGCCGATCTCGTTCGAAAAGATGTGGGTTCTGTGCTCCCGCCTTTGACCGTGTCCGCACCCGCTCCTGTCCCTGTTCCAGCACCAGTCCCTGTTCCCGTTCCTGTCGCGGCGCCTGTTCCAGTTCCGGTACCAGCTCCTGTTCCGGTTCCAGTTCCTGTCGCGGCGCCTGTTCCCGTTCCAGTCCCCGCGCCCGTGCCTGTGCCAGCACCTGTTCCGGTTCCAGCACCTGTTCCACTTCCCGTTCCGGCTCCTGTTCCGGTACCGGTTCCAGCACCCGTGCCCGTGCCGTCGCCAGTAAAAGCCCCTGTCCCTGTGGCATCTCCTGTCCGCACTCCAACAGCCCCGGTCCCAGCTCCCACTTCTCGCGTCTGTTTAAGGCAAAACTCACGCTGCCTCAGCGGATCTAGTTGCTGCAGTGGTGTGTGCAAGAGAAACCGTCGATGCGGATAAGCTTCCATGCTGCGCAATGGTCGGCGTTGATGCTTTTCATAGTGAAGATTACGTTCCGCTTTGTTCGGTGACCATCTAAATTCATAAGTCTCCTCATAACGATAATATCTCATAAAATCATCTACCATGCTTGAAAATTTGTCAACCACAACACGTTAAAAAGTATCAGATTCGTAGACGCTGCGAGCAAGGCTCGCATGAGCAACTAGGCTGTCCCATGCGTCTTCGATAATCTTGGAATAATAAACGACAGTTTCATCATGTTGACAGAACCACTTCGAGCCATCGCTAATGATTCGTTCAAAACATCCCACGCCCCAGTTAAAAAGCCGAACTCGCCTTATCAGTAAATCCTCTTAAAATTTATTCGTTCATTTGCACAAAGCGTTCTCTTTTAAGGATGACTCGTTAGTCTTTTAGTGTCGACAAACTCGGATAATTTCTTTCTTCTTCCGCTTTATGATAATATATCCTAGAAGCTGCATTTCCAACATCATTGTCTCTCGTCCTTTTCTTTCTCTTTTATCAATAGCTATTTGCCTTGTATTGCTTAATAACGAGTTACTTTTGTGATTGTGGAAGATTCCACTTTTCGTTTATTTCTTTTGCAACGAAAGTTCATGTGCGAAAAAAAAACGTAGTAATGATGTCTCCGGCAGAGACACCCGGAGGTATCCTTAGTCTCAAGTCTCAAGTCTCAAGTCCCAAGTAGCCCGAAGTCGAAGTCTCTCCAACAATATCCAATAAGTCACTGGTTTGAGGGACTGAGGCGTATCAGGTAGACCAAAACTTTTAGCTAGACCTGTGCATTTGTAAAGCGGTACCAGCATTATTAAAAATGATTGACCTGGCTCTACATGGAAAGATAGATTGGATGGAGAATGGAGAGCCAACCGTCAACATGGAGATTCGGCCGTGCTACGACTACGATAATCTTCTCTCAAATTAGTGCAGGTCGCGAAAAGGCCTTCTATAAGTGGCCACGGAATGTGTTTGCTAACTCATGACCACGATCCGGTTAAGATTTTCCAAGGATTGGGCATTGGTCGCACGCGGATCGGGACTATAGGTTCAACGATGATGATATTTTAAAAGCGCTCGTTCGCAAAAGATGTTTCAGACCGGATCCCTTTGAACGTTACCTCAGGATATTACTTGTGCTTTGCGCTTCCTTCGCTTGCATCGACGATCGACGTCGCCTTAAAAATAAAGTGAGAGTCAAGTCGTCGTCGTCCTCTAGCCCTGGTTCGTGCTTCGTTGTGTTCGCTCGTCTGCCTTCTGCCTTTCTTTTTTGTGACTTGTGACTTGTGGTAGTAGTAGTCTTTAAAAGTGAAAGGTCATTGCAATATTTGCAATAAGTCATCGGCCTTATTATTTCATGATTACGAAAACAAATAGTATACTCTTTTCTGTACTTGTGTTCTCCACTAACAGCTAATGCTTCTCTTCGGGAAATCCTATTTAAAGTCTCCACTCTACCTCTCTAGCGAATAAACGAATAAGAATAAACCCTTTAGAAACTCCGACAAAGGCTCAAATTTCAATCAGAAGGATTCCGGCGCATTGCGATAAAGCATTACTTTCTCGTGCCATAAATTTCTTGCTAACTAAAATGAAAGCTTTTTGTTTACTGTTCTTTTTCTTCGGAGCAGCTTGCTCCCAAGTACTCGAACAAATTGGAGATATTTTTCCTATTCGATTTCGTTCCAATGGAGCCTCTGATATCAAAGGAACTGACACTCCTCTCGGAAAATCCTACGTTTTGACACACCCTGGCGCTACCTACATTGCATTGCGCTTTTCTAAACTCAACTTACTATCTGGTGACAGTATCGAGGTGACAGATGCGAATGGAGGCCAAGCTTACACACTGACTGGAACCGGCAAAGGAAAGGGAGCCGCTTTCTGGTCACAGCATATCAAGGGCGACACCATCGTGCTCAACACAATGATTACGAGCAGAAATTGGCGAAGAAGTAGCGTATTTGACATCAATCAATACGCGGCCGGTTTCGAGCCACTAACTGAAACCATTTGTGGCGCCGATGACAAGGCGAATGCTGCATGCTACACTTCGACGTTCCCTACTGAATACAGCAAGTCGAGAGCCGTGGCCAGATTGCTCATCAACGGAAACAGTCTTTGCACTGGATTTCTTGTGTCAGGATCGAACCACCTGTTGACCAACAACCACTGTATTAAAACAGCTGCTGATGCGTTGAACACGGACTACGAGTTCATGAGCGAGGCACCTTTGTGCGGATCGTCAAACACACAGCTTTCACACCGCGGAGTAATTTACGACGGTGCCACATTCATCAAGACCAACGCCAACTTGGATTACACTCTGGTGCAAATTACTAGTGGTAACCCATCTAGCCTCTATGGATTCATGGAACTTGACGATAAACCAGCAGTTACCGGCGGTCAAATTTACATTCCTCAGCACCCTGGCGGCAAAGCCAAGCAGTTGGCCATTTTCAGCTCCCAGAGTGCTGATGCTAGCGACGGTTTCTGCCACGTCAATGGGGTGGGGCAAGCTGGATGCGGCGGAAGCGTAGGCAGCAACAACCTTTTCTACTTCTGTGACACGGAAGGAGGCAGTTCCGGTTCCCCTGTTGTCTCCCGATCGACCAACAGGGTCGTTGGTCTTCACAAGTGCGGTGGATGTACGTCTGGCAATCATGGGACTAGCGCCGATCTCGTTCGAAAAGATGTGGGTTCTGTGCTCCCGCCTTTGACCGTGTCCGCACCCGCTCCTGTCCCTGTTCCAGCACCAGTCCCTGTTCCCGTTCCTGTCGCGGTGCCTGTTCCAGTTCCGGTACCAGCTCCTGTTCCGGTTCCAGTTCCTGTCGCGGCGCCTGTTCCCGTTCCAGTCCCCGCGCCCGTGCCTGTGCCAGCACCTGTTCCGGTTCCAGCACCTGTTCCACTTCCCGTTCCGGCTCCTGTTCCGGTACCGGTTCCAGCACCCGTGCCCGTGCCGTCGCCAGTAAAAGCCCCTGTCCCTGTGGCATCTCCTGTCCGCACTCCAACAGCCCCGGTCCCAACTCCTACGACTCGGGTATGTTTGAAGTCGAACGCCGTTTGCTCCACCAGTTCCAGCTGTTGCAGTGGTGTCTGCAAAACCAACAAACGATGCAAGTAAATTATCTGCTGCATAAGGTGTCGCTATCCATGCTCTTCATAACGAAGGTCACAATCCAGTAATTTCGTGGCCAACACTATTCATAACTCCTCGCATAATCAATCAATTATTGCGTAACTTCTGGGTCTCTTTCGTCTAGTGCATGCGATAATTCATTATCAAATGAGTGAGTTTTGTCTGCCGAATCCATAATAAGATAGCTGGTTGACACAAAAAGCAAGAATGGCAGCACAAAACGGTTCGTGTCTTGTTCTCGTTGCATCAAAACGGCAAATTAGAAATTCAGAAACAAAAGCAGGGTACATCGGCGTGGTAGTCTCTTGAAAAGGCAGTCAAGAAACGTATTTTTTCGCCGACCTGTAACTCTTCAACGTCATCCATCGATTCAATGAAGGTACTACCTTCTTTCGATTACGGATTATCGTGATTTCTGGCTTCTCAACATCTGCCTGTTTTTTTAAATGAATTGTGGTTTTGAATAGTCGTCCTTTAAATCACAAATGACTGTATCAATCATTTTTGAGACCGAAGCTCATGCAAAGTACAATTCTGCGATTTCGGCTGTCCGCTGCAAGTCCTCCAGAAAAATTGTTTGATTTTTATTGCAACTGCTTCAAACGTCGCGCATTTGAAAGTGACGAAGTCAGTGTCATTGTCATACTCAAGTCTTATTCATCCTAGAAAAGGACAATACGTATTGTGATACCGACGCGGCTCATCATTGCTGAACATAAATAACGCGGCAACGATCGATCGTCACTAACTTTTCCAGAGAGAAACTGAAACTCATTTGTAACTGACGCTTGAGACAACAGAAAATGCGAGCTTGTCTAATGAAATTACTGTAACTTCTGGCTTAGCTCTTCTAATTAAACCTTCTTATGACAACGACAACATCACAGCAACAGCACACGCAGCCGCAGCTTCGTTCGTCGTGACAAAAACGAAGTAGTCCCGCGAAGTTAGTCACGAGTTTCGCATTCTACAGCAACTTCCCGCCGTATACGTAATAACTACGTAGCACGTTGACCGATCCCATGCCTGTAGAAACTAGGAACGCCGTCGCCTGCGGAACGCTTGTAGTTGACCGAATAAAAATTCACGAGTCCTTCTTGTTCTCAATTACACTGTTTCCTGGTAAGCTGTTGGTCGTCGTTAATGGCCATCACTATGTCAATTTGATACCGGGTATTCCTCCCTTGAAGTTTTATGTCGGAAAATAATCAAGGAAGAATGAGGCGAGTGAATGCTTTAAACCTTAGCAACCAAAGATTCCAGATCCAAGTTTTTATGCTGAAATCGCCGTCATTTCCTTTCTGAAACTTGACGCAGCTTGATGCTTCAGGCTTCAGACCTCAGATTCCCAAGCTCAGGTCTCCGACCTTTGAAGCTGAAGCCTGAAGCCTGAAGTACTTGTAGCTTGGTGGTAATTGGTAATTACTCCGTATCACAAAAGACCGGATTACTGCTTAATGCAGACACTAAAATAAAGAGAAAGTAGGCGCGGTTTACGATCAATGATCTGAGTCATGATCATGGTCATAGTTACGGGTCATTGGTCGACGACCGGCGATCGGTGGTCGGTGCTGGTCGGTGGTCGGTGGTTGGTGGTCGGTGGTTGGTGGTCGGTGGTCATCGAGTAGTTATTGTCACTGTCGTTTTGTCGTCAGTTCGTCATCTCATTTAATGCAAAGTGTAGAAAAGAAGTAAAGATAACGTGCAATCAATTCCGACTAACTTAAACCGTTTTCAGGAGCCTTATGTCCCGCTTTCGTAGAAGAGCAAATTGCATTCTCTTGTTCCTTCCTTAGATATGGATATTTGATATTTATGTTAAAGGCAACATATGACACGTATGGCTAACGGCTATCGCTAAATAATGACCCATTTTGTCCGAATAAAATAAATTCGGCATTTTCGGATTTCGGAGAAGGCTCTTGTTTCCATCCAACTAAGATACCTAGATACCTACTTCTTTCTCGTATAAGGTATGGGCTGTGAGCTGTGAGCTGAGCTGCTAACCTACCGGTACTTTACCTGGTTAATGTCCTGATTGGAGATCTCTAGTACTTGTAGAGAGTTCTCCTTCCAGGTCATTGCTCTAGAATTTCTCCGAGGATAGTATCATGTGGACGTATCGGTCTCAATCTCATGTCATAATTTCGACTCCGTAGCAACTGAAACCAATTCGAAGATGCTTGCTTTCTGTTTACTCTTCTTTCTTTGTAACTTGGCTTCTGCACAAGTGCTTGAAAAGATTGGGGACATCTTTCCAATTCAGTTTCGTTCGAATGGGGTCTCAGATATTGAAGAAAAGGACACGCCTCTCGGTAAATTATACATCTTCACTCATCCTGGGGCTACGTACATCGCATTGCACTTTGCTGAGCTTGATTTGCTGGAAGGGGATAGCATCGAAGTCACAGATGCGAACGGCGGTCAAGCATATACACTTACTGGAAAAGGCAAAGGACGGGGCGCCGCATTTTGGTCTCAACATGTCAAAGGTGACACGATCATCTTAAACACATTGAAAATGAGCCACAATTTTGACAAAAGCAGTCTGTTTGTGGTTGACGAGTACGCTGCTGGGTTCGAGAGCCTTTCCGAGACTATATGCGGGACTGATAACAAAGAGAATGCTGCCTGTTATCAATCGTCATTTCCCACCGAGTACAACAAGTCCAGGGCTGTGGCAAGATTGCTTATCAACGGTAGCAACCTTTGCACGGGCTTTCTGGTGTCGGGATCAAACCACTTGCTGACTAATTATCATTGTATCAAAACAGCGGCTGACGCATTGAACACCGACTACGAGTTCATGAGCGAGGCTCCTACCTGCATTTCTTCCAACTCACAACTGAGCCACAAAGGAGCGATGTTCGATGGGGCTGTCTTGATCAAGACCAGTGCTGAGCTAGATTACACTTTGGTTCAGCTAAGCAACGGAAATCCATCAAGCTTGTATGGCTTTCTGGAACTAGACGAGCAACTAGCACCTGTCGGTGGCCAAGTCTACATTCCACAACACCCCGGAGGCAAGGCCAAACAGCTGGCGATTTTCAGTTCCCATGCCGCGGATGCAAGTGACGGCTTCTGCCACATCAATAACGTTGGTAACACTGGATGTGGTGGAAGCTTTAGCACTAATCTCTTTTATTACTGTGATACGGAAGGAGGCAGCTCTGGATCTCCAGTCATATCAAGATTAACAAACAAAGTCGTCGGGCTCCACAAGTGCGGAGGATGTACAAATGGAAACCACGCAGCTAGTTCCCACGTCCTTATGAAAGAATTCGGTTCAATCATTGTGTCTCCGCCAGTTCCGGCACCTGTGATCACTCCTGCCCCCGTGGAAGCTCCGAATCCAGTCGCTACTCCTGCCCCAGTGGCAGCACCAAGTCCGGTCGCCACTCCTATCGGCAGTCCAACAGCGTCTGCCCCTGTTCCAACTCCCACTTCTCCGGTTGCTACACCCACGATTGCAACTTCTGCCCCCGTGTCCGCCCCAAGTCCAATCGCAACTCCCATCACCGCCCCGACGGCCTTTGCCCCTGTTGAAACGCCGACTCCACCGGTCGTCACACCAACGGCTCCTATTCCTGCCCCCGTGGCAGCTCCGAGTCCAATCGCAAAGCCGGTTGCCAAACCGGTCGCCAAGCCTACTCCAGCAAAACCTAAATGCTTGGTTTCGGGAACACGGTGCTCCGGCCCTTCTAAATGCTGCAGTGGATTTTGCCGGGCCAATCGCAAATGCAGATAATATATTATTACCCTTCAAAACGACCGGCCAATCTATTTTGGTACATTGCAAAGCCCGTTCATAATCACCCTCATAACGCCAATTAAAATCCCATTTTCGTAAAACAACTAGTCTGTTCGACTAGACCGTCAATTTCCTGCATGCTAGCTCGTACATCGACTTCGAATTTGCCCGTGCCAATCGTCACATTCGTCTATGATCGCAAAGAAGATTGTTCGATATCAGCTGTCATGCGCATCGCCATTCGCCTTGCTTCGTCAATATTGGCGGGCAGAACTTTGCGACACGGCGTCCCCTCTGGAAGACCAAAGGTAAAATAGAAATGATTTGAAACGCGCGCGCTCACTTTTTCGGGTTCCGTCACCCAGGCTTCAACTTCGACCATGATCAGAGGCATCATTTGGTGATTCTCCACATAATCTCCGAGAAAGCCTCCTTCTGGTTTCGTATACAAAATCCGTGAATTGAAGACCAGCAAATCACCAACATCCACCGGCGCATCGAAGCTAATGTCGTCCACCTCTAAGAAATGCGGCCGTTTCCCTCCAAACAAGTAAGCATTCGCATAGGCCAGCTCGAATGCTCGCCGCATCAAGAATCCGCCAAAGATACGATTGTGAAGATTGCGGACTTGTGGCTGCGCGGTCATGGCGTTCTGCATCAAAGTCCGATTCATGAGAATGGAGTGAGGATCGGCCAAGGACGGCATTCGGAGCAACGGTCCAGCTTCTTGCAAAAGAGACGCGGCCAACTGATCGACTTTGAGTGAATCTTCGGAAAGAGGCTGCCCTACTTGCAGTCGATTTTTCCGGCGAACTCTTTGGCTTGTGCCTTTAATGCTCCCAGTTCAAATTGTGCTCGTTCTTCATTGGTGACTGGAAGTAACGGTGGCATCGCGACCGGCTTTTTCGATTGTGGATCCAAAGTTACGAACGTAAAGTATGCTTCCAGCCATTCTTCTTGTGTATCTACCTCAGTGCATTGCATGCGAATCTCCATACTACTTTTGCCGACCCAAGTGACTTTTCCTGACAAACTGAGATCTTTTTTGGACCGAAGCGCGGTTTCGGGTGCGAATGCGATCCACCGCGGCTGTTACAATTAGCGGATTACCAAAGACATGATTGAATGCAATATTTCCAGCCAATGCATCAAGATCTTCCATGATCTAATAATCAGATGAAATGAGTTGAAAAACAAACGTCCAGGTCTATCATCCCCCAAAATACTTACCTTTCCTATTCTCATTTCACCCCACGGACTTTGGTAGGCTTCCCGCAGAATGAGATCGTTCGAAAATGGGTACATGATTTCGGTGGCCGATTCGGAAGGAGTACGACCCCGCCGTTCCTCGGACGAGGAACGTCCTTCCTCTAAGACCGCTGCCGCGGCGCGGCTCACATCGGTACTACTCGTCGATCCCGTGTCGCTCAAACTCAAGCGCTGCTTGGCTTCTTGACGAGCGGCCCATAATTTAGCGACAATGGGATTTTTGAATTGCGCTTCTAAGGGAATTTCGTTCGTCGTCTTGGACGAAAAAAGGTGCACGCGCAAGAAGTGAAAAGATGCTGCTTTATTTCTTTCTTTTCCGCATAAAGCGTTGCATTTCAGTAGTCTTGGTAAGTTGAATGCGCTCATTGAGAGTTTAAAAGTGAAAGATCGTAAGGAACTTGTTTCAATGTGTTCTAATGGCTTTTTTAGATCAAAGGTCACACAAGACACAAAAGCAAAAGGTTTTTAGCGCTCCATTTCGTCTTTCCTGCGATACGGACAGACGACCGGATTTCGTAGTATAGGCCAAAGTGTTGTCTTGTGCGACATAGGATGAGACACGATGAGACACACAAGACGTCGAACGGGTCAAATCAAAACCCGCACCCCGCACACACCTCATAACCACGCAAATCATTTGACGACAAGACTGTAAAGTAATAAGCTTGCAATAGATCCAATAAACCGGCTGGGAAGGTTCGTTTTGATTCCAGACGTGTAGCTGCTTGTGTGCGGGAGCAATGGAAGATGGACAATCGAAGAGAGGATTACAACAAGTTGATCCAGACGATACAATAGAAACAATGGCGAAACGCTCTCGCGCGAAGAAGAACAAAAGCAAGGATGATCATGACGCATCTGCTGCTGAAGATCCTTTGTGCCTTCGCCTTCTACTTTCCCTGAAATAGCAATCGACGTTCCTAAAAAGTTTAGTCGCATGCGATTAGAAGCCATCTTTTATCCGAAATTCGAAAACGAACAAAAGGAAAATCAGCGCATTCGAGAACAAATGAAGGAGTGTGTCTTGAACCAGCAAGGATATCTTGAAGCCTCCATCAAGCATTCGGGAAGTTTGATTTTGTGGTCGGGTGGGGAACGCTTTTATAGCAAAAACTCCACCAACAATGTCTTTACGGACTGCGCGGAAATTTTGTTGCGACAACACTTTGTGAGGGCATATTGGAATGACGACAACAATGATGGTGAACGTATGTTTCGCGAATGTAGTGAATACGTGCAGCAAAATCGATACACACTTGCTTTTGAAGTCGTCACATCCTTTTGGGTGATCATGGGGATCGACCGAATCGAGATTTCTTGATCTTGACAGCTGTCGCTGTCAAATCCGCGTCACCCTATTTTATGCCCACCTTAGAGCTTGTCGAGCTAGCACAACGGTTTCGATTGCCTCACAATGATGCGTGGGTCTTTTCGACTCCTGCCGCTGTGGAATCCCTTTTCAGTATTTACGATAACAGTCGCGAGACGGGTCTAGCATCCACCATCAACCCAGCACTGTCCGAGGCGGCGGATGTTCATGTTTCGAGCATGTATCCACATGAGATATTCCAGGGTGATATTATGGAAGGTATCGTCATTCGTTATGTAGCCTCTCCGGGCGACTTAGCTGCTACGCTCGACCGTGTGAAGGATCTATCGAAGAAATCGATTAATATACTCGAAAGCATCGTTCCTTCTACTCTGGCTGCGTGTCCAGACCTTGTGAAGCAGAAGTCAGATGAAAACACGCAGCGTTCTGTGATCCGGGCTGATCTTCGAAAGATTTACACGGCATCGCAACTTTGTGATGAGAGAGCGTTTGATTTGGAGGTGAAAAACTTATTGGAAAAAAAGCCAGAAAGAGCGACAAACGGTAAAGGCAAAGCAATTCACGAGTAGCGACATTACACAAATAGTCGAAACATTGCAGCAATCATCGGATTCGGAAACAAAGCGGATTGCTGGAACAATATCACTGCTGGCTTCTTTGAAAGATCGAGTTCAATATGCTTTGTTTCGGGAACAAACATCGGACACAAATCGTTGGCTCTGCATTGTGCATGTCTTGTTTGATCGGACATTTCCCAAATACCGTGAACGAAACAAAGACTCTCTTAGCATGGAGCTTTTTCGTGGATTTTGCATTGAGCTAATGGAACATGCAAATGAAGACGAGAATATTGACGACGCGGCGATTTTACATAGCTCGACTCAAAAACACGAAGAGCCTCTCATGCTCAAAATGAAACTTCTTCCATATATGATTCGCACTTTTTGCTGTCGGAATGGACTGGCGACCATAAAGTCGGGTGGTCCGTCTGCATTTTCTTTTTATTGCCAAAATCTCCTGTCGAAATGGGGTATTTCTCGACAAGGAATAGAGGCATGGCAACCATTTCTGGACGCTTGGGGCGTGTATGCTGGCGCTGTACTCGCTGGTAGTTCTGTGATCCCAGATGGCAGAGAAGACTTTTTTAGGAGACGGCCCGCCAAAAGTAGTACTCAACAGTCGAAACTTCTTGGACCACGTATTTTACTTTACAAAACTCTACGACGCTGGTTTTTATTCTGAGTTGTCTCATCGGCCGGATGAATCGGGATCTTTCAGAGGGTTATTTATTGTGGTCGGACCTGACGCTGTTTCGGCCTCCGCAGTTGCTGACTTTCTGGCAAATCAGTGGTGTAGTGCAAAACGTCTCGACGATGTATCGGAGCTGGATAAAGCTTTCATGGAACGCTCACTTATGCGCGGAGGAGGGCATGTTCTTAGTGTAGGTCTACTCGACAATTATGGGGGCTCCGGGAAAGTCAGAGAATTAGTGAAAGAGTATAAAGATGTCATTATGATGGTTTTGTTTGACGTGGTTGGCAATTCAGACATTATGAAAGAACCGAAAACAAAAGGACTCTTGAACTCTTGGCAAAAAATTGATTGTGGAAAAGTGTTCACGTTGTCGGGAAAATCTTTATTTCGAGAGGACGGATCCCTTGAAGCCGATGAAAATATCGAAACAATGGTTAACGAATGCACCTTTCGTAACTCATACGAAAGGCCTGGTATACTGGTATTCTTCCCGCAAATTCCTGGCTGCGGTAAATCGTGCTTGACGAGCGACGAACATCGCATACGTGCCGCGATCGAAAACAGTAGCGTTGCTGAAAAGTCAAGAAAGGTGCTTGTGATAGCTGGTGATCAAACGAAGGACAAGTATTGGCCAAAAGTAAGACACACTCGACTTCGCGACACCTCGTCAGTGGTTTTAGCGGACAAAAATGCTCCTACGCCATCGTGGGGAACGATTGGCGAGGTTTGTGAGTTCACTCAAGCTGTTGCGGTTCCGGTTCTTCCCAAGATGCTTTACAAACAACGGAAATTGTCGGGGTCCGTTCCCTGCACGGCGACGACGGAGCTGACAAGTTGCACGTATATCCTTATTCTCTAGCTTATCTTGCTGTTTGCATGGCTCGCGTTCTTGACCGACCACCAGGAAGTCACCAGGGAAAGCTAGATTGTGGAACCAAGCGTGCCTGTATCATTGTGTTGCAATTTTACAGCCTGTACCGCAATTTGACGGCAGAGCAGTTTGAAGAAGTGATGAAATCTAAATTTGAGAACAGAGGAGCAACATTTTCGGCGTTGCCTATCAACATTCCATTCTTTCGAACCGGTGCGGTGGATGAAGATCTTCCAATCGACTTGCAGGAAGTATTGATGGACGGGCTCAAACTAATGGTAAGAGATTGACTGTCTCCTTGAAATTGCTTTCTCTTTGTCTTAATCCTCCTTTTGTAGTTTGGCAATGAGCTTGACAGAGAGAAGATAAAGGTAAGCGACACGCAAGCTATGAATAATATAGTGCGTTTTCTTGGCTAACATACGCATATCAGTCTTTGTCAGAAGCAGAAAAGAAGGATGCAAAACGAATTGAAAACGAGGCTCTGGATGAAATGGATCGTCGACTTCAAGCCGTCATATCACTTCATCGGGATTCTATTCTTGCGCTATCCATCGAGGAAGAAACAACAAAAGAAAAGTTTGTGTCTCAATTGAAGGAGAAAGTAGCCGCGTGCGATGAGATGAAATCTTATGATTCGAAACCTACAAAGTTTATCAAGTTGGCGTCTTTAGATGTGAATCGTGAGGACATTATGAGCATATTTGAATCGTTCCAGAGTGAAGCTCACTTGCAGGAGGTCTTAGCGAATGTTGTGGGCGACCGCGAAATTGGAGAAGTCTTTAACGGTAGCGATCGTCGGATCGTGACCAAGCCTCACGTGACGCTGGCTCACTTTAGTGATATGACACAAGATGAGCTTCGAAAAACTTTTGATCATTTGTTTGGACGTAAAGTGACGCTGTCTGTCGTGGCCGTCTATTGGAGCAGTGAAAATGTTGCACTCGAAGTGAAAGTCGACAGTACAACGACTTGCGGTATCGAGCTGCCGCCTTCACGAAACGAATTTACTCACATCACAGTGTGGGTTCATGACAAGAGTTCGGCGGTCAAATCGAATCAGCTTCCGAAACTGGTTGAGAATGAAGAGGCATCAAAGTTTGACTTTCATCAACCTTTCTTACTGGAAGGATCTGTTTCATTGTGGGAGAGTTAATATTGCATCAGTTTTTGAAGCGTTCCCTCTCAGATCTAGATTCCATTGTTTATCATCCCACGAAAGCCTAGTAAAATATTTTTTGAGCATCAATCGCTGCTTCTTGGGCATTGTTGGAGAGTCAGTGTGATGCCAGACATCACAGAATATCATCATGCTCCGACCTCCATTCTGCTTGATCGCTTCGATTCCGCTTTCGAACTTTTCTCGCTGCTAATTGAATTGCTTCTATGTCCTTTCTCTCTCGTATTTGCTCTTTCTTTGCGTCTTTTGCAACGGAGTAGTTGCCAAGCAACAGCAAGAAATGCCATCATCGGCCGTACTGGTAAATCCGAATTGCACATGAACCGTGCACGAGTCGATCCAAAAAAAATCATAAATAATCTAAATTATTGCAGTCATCTGGCCCAGTAGACCATACACCATAAATCTTGTGCACACGATACTCCATACAGAGTATTCACAGGTCATATCAAAGCCGGTCATTTCGGTCATTCTTGCATTGCGAAGTCATGGACATCGATGAAAAGATGTCGAGCCAAGGTCAAAGCGTGACGAAAAACGAAAAACGACAACCGCAAAAATTTGGCGACCTTTCATCAGCAAGATCCAACACCATAGGCTATCCAACTAAGAAATACCAATGAAAGCAATCTACTGTTTATTCTTTCTTTTGGTTCATTTCGCGTCATCGCAGACGCTCGAAAAGGTTGGAGATGTCTTTCCGATTCAACTTCGTTCGAATGGAGTCTCTGACATTCAAGGAACGGATTCTCCGTTGGGCAAAACCTACGTCTTGACGCATCCGGGAGCCACGTACATTGCCTTGCACTTTTCGCAACTCAAATTACGGAAAGGCGATAGTATTGAAGTCAGTGACGCGGAAGGCGGTCAAGCTTACACACTGACGGGGAGCGGCAGAGGAAACGGAGCCGCCTTCTGGTCGCAACATATCAAGGGCGACACGATTGTGTTGAATACGGTGATCAAAAGTAGATTTTTCCTCAGGAGAAGAAGCGTCTTTGTGATTAATGAATATGCCGCTGGATTCGAACCATTGACCGAAACAATTTGTGGAAGAGACAACAAGGAGAATGCAATGTGTTATGCGTCGACGTTCCCAGAAGAATACAACAAATCGAGAGCCGTGGCGAGGTTGTTGATCAACGGTAGCGGTCTTTGCACAGGGTTTCTTGTGTCAGCGTCGGGACATTTGTTGACCAACCGACACTGTATCGAGTCGGAATCGGACGCGCTCAACACCGACTACGAGTTCATGAGCGAAGCGCCGACGTGCGATTCTCCCAATTCACAGCTAGCGCACAAAGGAACCATCTACTCCGGTGCTACACTTATAGGCTACAGCTCATCTTTAGACTACGCTCTGGTTAAAATCAGTAATGGCAATCCAGCGAGCTTATTCGGATATTTGGAATTAGACGATCAGTTGGCTGCTGTGGGGGTCAAATTTACATTCCTCAACACCCATATGGCTGGGCGAAGCAATTGGCTATTTACAGTTCCCTGGCTGTGGATGAAATCGACGGATTCTGTCATGTCAACAAGCGCGGAACGTTCGGTTCTTGTTCCAGCGGTTCTAACATCGACTTGTTCTACTATTGCGACACGGAAGGGGGCAGTTCTGGCTCGCCCATTATTTCGCGAGCAACAAACAAAGTGGTTGGCCTCCACAAGTGCGGCGGGTGCTCCAACGGCAACCACGCTACTAGTGCTCACCTTATTCGAAATCGAATAGCTCCGCACATTTCGCCACCACCAGCTCCTGTGCCGGTGGCTCCGCCAGTTGAGACGCCAACGACGCCGACCGCGCCTAGTCCTGTTCCTCCGCCAGCTGTTGAACCAACAGCTCCTATTGTCACGGAAACCCCACCCGCTCCGGCACCGGTGGAAGCCCCACCAGTACCTGCTCCGACCCCAGTGTGCTTGAGAAGAAGGTCACGTTGCTCGTCGCATTCTAGATGCTGTAGCGGCTTTTGTAGGTCCAGTGGAAGATGCCGATAAAAATGCATACCCAACTCTTTAGATATGATATAAGATACAAACAATAACCTAATAGCGATTTTTTTGAAGAGATGAAGAAAGGGACCGTCTTTGCGCTCTACGTTAGTTCTTTACTTGAGGTCGACGCCTTGGTCTGTTCTTCGTCGAAAGAAGTCATTAAAATATCATGCTGCATTAAGAATACTGCGCCTCTTTTCTTCGATTGTTTGCTCGTCTTCTTCCCGACGCGCCGACATTTTATTCAGCGCACCATTTGATGAAGGACATTGATTCCAAATGGAAGAAAATTCTCAAGATTAGAAGCGTTGTCGAAGAATCCTTCTTATTCGTAGACCTGGTTGCAGCGTTCTGCTAGTTCAAGATAAAGGATGTTGTAATGTTGGCAATGGAGAGGAACGGATGAATGTTGTGAGCGCGATGGTTTTTTGGTTGAGATTGTTCCGTACTCGTGAATCACTTGTTCCTTGTTCGTGTTCGACAACAGTCGACACTGCAAAGTGTCCTGATGACCGCGAGGTACAAAGAGAGTGATACATAAACAAGGGGTTAAATAAATGAATAGGAATGCAAGTAGTAAAGATATTGTCACAGTCTTGTTTGTTCTTATTCCTGGTCGTCGTTTCCGAAGAGACTACATTCTCGGCCTAAACTCGGTTGATATCTTCAACATTGCGCTCGATTACGTTTCTATACATGAAGTAATAAGTTTCTGGTTTGGGGATTGGACGACCAAGCCATTTTTGTTGTTGGCCGTCAACAAAGGTCGCAAACAGAGTTTTGTGTCATAATTTCCAACGCGGGCAATAATCGTCAACTTGGAAGCCTCATTGAATCGAAATCGATATGATTGCTCTCTATTTACTTTTCCTTCTCTTGGGTCTCGTCGGCCCAGACTGCTGAAAAGGTCGGCGATGTTTTCCCTATTCAGTTCGCTTCGAAAGGCACCTCCGATATTGTGGGAACCGACACGCCTCTGGGAAAACGATATGTGCTCACCCATCCAGGAGCTACCTACATTGCTTTGCACTTCTCCAAGCTTGCTTTAGTAAGAGGTGACGCGATCGAAGTGAGCGACGTAGACGGTGGACAGGCGTATACGCTGATTGAAAATGGCAAAGGGAAAGGAGCCGCGTTCTGGTCCCAACATATCAAAGGCGACACGATCATCTTGAATACATTCACTTCCGGTCGAGACCGAAGCTTCTTTGAGATTGACGAATATGCTGCTGGCTTCGAGTCGTTCTTTGAGACGATTTGTGGTATCGACGACAAAGCGAACGCGGCGTGCTACTCGTCGTCCTTCCCCAACGCTTACAGTACTTCGCGTCCCGTGGCAAGGCTACTCATCAACGGAAGAAACCTCTGCACAGGCTTTCTCGTTTCGGGCGCGAATCATTTGTTGACGAATAATCATTGTATCCAAAATACCACCGACGCGCTCAACACCGACTACGAGTTCATGAGCGAAGCGCCGACGTGCGATTCTTTGAATTCACAGCTGTCGTACCGAGGAACCATTTTCGATGGCGCTACATTCATCCAAACCAATGTTGCACTCGACTACACCTTAGTCCAGATTAACCTCGGGGATCCGGCGACTCTGTATGGCTTCTTGGAATTGGATGATCATTTGGCGGCCATTGGCGGCCAAGTGTACATCCCTCAGCATGCCATGGGCAAGGCAAAACAGTTGGCGATCTTCAGTACCGAGACTGCCGATGCTATTGATGGATTTTGTCATATTAACAAGAGCGGCAATTACGGCTGTGGTGGAAGCGCTAGTACGAATGTCTTTTATCTCTGCGATACGGAAGGAGGCAGTTCTGGTTCCCCCGTCATATCGATGGCGACAAACAAGGTTGTGGGTCTTCACAAGTTGCTCCAGTGGCAATCACGGAACTAGTGCGCACATCATCAGGAATGAAGTAGCTTCTTTCATCCTGCCGCCCGCGACTCCTATGCCTATCAATGCGGCGACTCCCATGCCCGTCACTGCGCCTACAATTGCAGTTCCACCACCAACCGCAGCGCCGGTTTCCGCTCCAATTCCAGCTCCAGTCTCTGCTCCTGCCCCAGTTGGCACAACGATTTCCTCTTTCTGCGGAGACGGAATTTGCGACATTTTCTCCGAAAACTGCGTGACTTGTCCTTCCGATTGCAATGGTGTACAAGACGGTAAACAAAACTCTCGCTTTTGCTGCGGTTGTGGAGGAATCAATCCGGTCGGATGCGCGAACTCGGCTTGCAATAGCGGAGCGTTCTTCTGTGATACAAGCAAGCAATGCACGGCGAGTGCTCCGGCACCGACACCCATCGCATCGCCTGTTCAGGCCCCCACGCCTATCGCATCTCCCATTCAGGCACCTGTCTCTGTGGCTGCGCCTATTCAGGCACCTACACCCATCGCTTCGCCTATTCAAGCACCCGTGAAGCCGCCTACATCTTGTTTGGCGTCCGGAACGCGCTGCATCTCAAACTCGGAATGCTGCGTCGGCGTTTGCAAGGCCAACGGTACATGCAAATAGCTCTTTCATTCTGTCGGAATTTATCTGAATTTTAACCAGTCAAGTTTCATAAACGGATCCGCTGCATCGATTGCACGTTAATAATGAGATCCGAGAAAGTCATAATTTTTAAAGGGTCAGTTGCTTTGTTTGTTGTTCTACCGTTTGTTATCATGTATGCGCGCACCAGAAGGGTGAATGATAATGATATCAAGGGTGAATGGGATGCAGTTGAGCAGGTTGTTTATGTTCTTGAAAGTTGAATTATACTAGTTGTGTGTTGTGAGTTGAGCCGCAATCCGCAATGAACATCATGCACAACAAACAACAAAACCTTTTTGCGCGAAAGAAGTGCACGGAACACGCAAGAGGAACACGGGTGCGCGGAGTGCGGCGGAGGCGGAGAAAGAGGAAAACCAATCAAAAATCATCAGAAAATCAGAAACCACTCCAAAACAGTGGACACTCGATAATGAAGTACATTGTACATTGCATTTTTCAATAAAAAAAATTGTCTATGGGTACAAAATACTATCGAACGGACAATTTACCAAAAAAGTATCTACCATAATGTAGACAATTTGTAAAAGGAAAGAAGGACTTAGTACTTCCGATAGTCACAAAACAGGGGTTAAATCTCTGCTGGATGAGTTCTGCTAAATAAAAGTCCTTTGATACAGGAGAGTAGCGTCCTGTTGTCACAGTGTATACAGTAATCGGTAGACTTCAATTTTCTACTTAAAGGATCGAGTACCGGGTGACGTGTTAGTGACATTCGGCTCTCAACACACCGCCAAAATTCAAATTTAGCTTCATTTTTGATCACGAACATCCACATTTACAACTTTAGCTCTTCGCTCTTGGCATTCAATTCTTTCATGCCAGTTTATTACAAGATTGCTATTGTAAACAAAGCCCCACGTGCGCCGCGTATCCTTCATATGAATGATAAAAGCACAACGCCTTGCATTGGTAGCTTCTCGTGTTTTCCTCAACAACTTGCACAATCTTGAATCGTCATGATTGTTTTCTATCTGCTTTTCCTTCTCTTGGGTTTCTCATCGGCACAAACACCCGCAAAAGTCGGCGATCTTTACCCCATTCAGATTCGTTCGAGCGGTGTCTCTGATATTGAGGGCGTCGAGACGCCTCTTGGTCAAACGTACACCCTCACTCATCCGGGCGCAACCTACATTGCCTTGCACTTTTCCAATCTAGCTCTCGCGAAAGACGACATCATTGAAGTGAGTGATGCGAACGGAGACCAAGCTTATACGCTCACTGGAAGCGGAAAAGGAGGCGGATCCCCCTTCTGGTCGCAACATATCAAGGGCGACACGATTGTGCTCAACATGCTGACTCGGGGAAAAAGTCGACGTAGTTTCTTTGAAGTAAATGAATATGCTGCTGGCTTTGAATCCTTGTTTGAAACAATCTGCGGACTGGATGATAAAGTGAATGCCGTTTGCTACGCCTCCTCGTTCCCCACTGCGTACGACAAAGCTCGTGCAGTAGCACGATTGCTCATCAACGGCAACAGTCTCTGCACCGGATTTCTCGTGTCGGGCTCCAATCACTTATTGACGAATAATCACTGCATTCAGAATGCAACTGTTGCATTGAATACCGATTATGAATTCATGAGCGAGGCTCCCTTGTGTTCATCTGCGAATGCACAGCTCGCGTATCCAGGAACGTTTTTTGACGGTGCTACATTCATTCAAACCAGTGCGGCGCTCGATTATACCTTGGTGCAGATTAACAGCGGAAATCCATCCAGTTTATATGGCTTCTTAGAGCTGGATAGTCAACTAACGGTTATTGGTGAACAAATTTACATCCCTCAACACGCCGGCGGTAAAGCAAAACAAATTGCTATCTATAGTACGGAAGCGGTTGATGCAACCGACGGCTTTTGTCAAATCAACAACGTGGGAAACACGGGCTGTGGTGGAAATCTAGGCAGTACAAATGTGTTTTACTTGTGCGACACGGAAGGTGGCAGTTCTGGATCCCCAGTTATATCCATGGTGACAAACAAGGTAGTGGGCCTCCATAAATGTGGCGGATGTTCAAATGGCAATGATGGTACAAGTGCCCATCTTGTTTGGAATCAAGTGGCTTCAATCCTATCTCCGGTAGCACCTGTCCCCGTCCCTGTGCCCGCCCCTTCACCGGTCCCTGTTCCTGTTCCCGCGCCGTTGCCTGTCCCCGTTCCAGTTCCTGTACCCATCCCTGTCCCCGTGCCTGCCCCGGTCCCAGCACCCGTGCCTTCGTGCTTGCCTCGAGACGGACGTTGCACGTCTGGGTCTGAGTGTTGTAGTGGTGTATGCAAGCGCAATGGTCGCTGCAACTAAGGCTTCTGTCTTGAAAGACTCATACGAAAACATGAGTCGTCTGCCAGGATGAAATGATGGTATGTATGTTTTTAATTGATTCGTTACTTCTAAATCGGATATCCGTTAAACACGAAACTTTCAAGCAAAATTGTGTCCACATAACTTAAATTCTACATCAAAGCAAGTTATGGCGAGTAGGAGGCTCACTTGGGGTCCATGAGGGACGCTAGGGCAGCGCCAGTTGCAACCGCGGTACCAACAGTAGCGAAAAAGAATGGCGTCCGCTTTTTCTTTTGTTCCTTTCTCCGTGCTTCTTCCATCTCTTCGTGTTTCAACTTGTCGCGTTGGTTCTTTTCGGCCATTTGTTTCGCGAATTCTTCCGGTAATACGGACGAATGGTGATGCACTATTTTCCATACTCCATTTTCGCACGCGTAAATGAACGAGTATCGAGCAACGGCTTTGGAGCCATCCGCTCCCATGGTGAATTCATAGATCCCCGTATCTTGAGCCCAATTGGCTCCGACGGTAATTCGTCCTCCTAGAATCTCTGCTCGCGGAAGAAACTCCAAAAATGTGTCATAATAGTCTCGAATTTCGCCGGGCGTGATACGCGGTGGCCCGGATATCGTTGGAATAAAGCTCGCTTTAGAGGAATACAGATCCATGACTCTGGAGGAATCCAGTGTCGCCAGAGCCCTGTTCCATTGATCAAAAAGTGCCCGTACTTGTTGTGGATTGATCCGATTGGCGACAACACCATCTTCTGGCATGATTGACGAATGATGATGCGCAATTTTCCATCGCCCGTGGGTATATACATAAATGAACGAGAATCGGCCCCGTAGCCTCTCACCCGTAGCTTGGAACACGAATTCGTATATTCCACTGTCTTTGGCCCAATTGGTACCGATTTGGACGTTCGAGCGGAGAATTTGACATTGTGGTCGCAGACGGAGAAAAGCACGATAATAGTTGCGTATGCTGTTCGGATTGGTCAAAGGCGCATCGGATGCCGTCGGAAGTACGACGGCGTCTTCGGTATATCGATTCAACACAGCTTCTGCATCTCCTGTCATCAATGCATCATTCCACAAATTAAATAGATTGCGAACTTGAGCCTCCGAAATGCGTTGCTCGACGACGACTGATTCGGGCATGAAGGATGAATGATGATTGAGAATCTTCCATGTTCCGTTTTCTTTGACGTAAAGAACGAATAACGAGCCATCATGCTCGTCCCATCATCTAGGAATTTAAATTCATAGATTCCTACATCCTTGGCCCATCCATCTCCTATTTTAATCCGTCCTCCGACAATTTCGGCTTGCGGTTTCCGACGCAGAAAAATGTCAAAATAGTCGACAATACTTTGTGTGGTATTACGAGGCTCGTCGCGAATGGTAGGAATGAGAATGGCTTCACTAGAATAGCACGCCGCAACCTTTTTTGGGTTTCCGGTAGCCAACGCTTGATTCCATTTATCAAATAGCTTTCGAATTTCTTCGGGAGAATTTGGTTTGACTTTTTCCACCAATCGGGCATGTTGAAGGATGCTAAGCTACCAAATGAATTCTCCGTGACAGCACTGTATATTGTAGTGACGGGAGAATTTTGTGTTGCGAAAGAACGACCGTGCATCCATGATTGTGTTATTTGTGACGGCGCTAAGAACGCCACGGTAAATTGAACCGTCCACAGAACGCAAGAAGCACAGCAAAGCGAATAAGACAGCGAACTTTTCATCTCGAACTCGTCAATGCGCGACTGTTTAATTGTGTTTATTCTTTAAATCATAAACGTTTTGGGCGTGAAAGGCATATCAGGAAGAGCAGATCGCTTCCAAAGTGACACCTTTCGTTTTCTTTCTCAATCTCCCTCCGACCTCCGAATAAACTGCAAGCAAAGAACTGCACCGCCCCGCCGCAACCGAAGCGACGTTCTCGCTTCTCGTCCACGTCATCAGGAGCCAATACCGTTCAGACACAGGCCTACGGACAGACCATCGCTTCCGCGCAGTGCGCACGAACTTGAAGAACGGAAATCGACACTTTCGCTACTTTAAATCCTATACTCTTGGAATTGAGAATGCAAAAGAATGTAAACGTTGTATGACGTCAACCCCCCATAAAATCACAGTCGAACCACGTCACACCTCTCTTGGTTTCACGTGTGATCCTACGTGCGTTCTGGTACTGAGAGCACGAGCTGACGTTCGGCGACGTAAAGCATGACGTCCGTTGTTTTTTGCCTCCTCACGCGTCTCATAAATTTCATTTTTGTGACTTTATTCTCGCAACATCACATCCATCAAGATGCGCTTCTCTGCTATCGCCCTTGCCAGTGCTGCTCTCCTCTCCAGCGAAGCGTTTGCCTTTGTGCAACACCCTCGCGCGGTCTCCAAGGCGGCTATTCACTCCGAAGCCGCCTTTGTTTCCCCGTCCTTCTTACGCCAAGATCTGGGAACCTCTCTTTTTGTCGGCCGTCGCTGAAGACGAAAAGACAGTTGTCAAGTCTGGTAAGGCTGAACTCACCAAGGATGAAGAAGAGATTCGTTCTCTCTTTTCTCTCTGGAACAATGCCCTTGCCACGGGAGATTCGCGTCTTGTTGCGGCGCGTTACGCCAAGGATGCCGTCCTTCTTCCGACCGTGTCCGACACTCCGCGCACGACGCCCGAATTAATCAAGGACTACTTTGATGCTTTCTTGAAGCGAAAGCCTCAGGGTGTCATTACCGAGGGATACATCAAGATTGGTGATGGATTTGCCAAGGACTCGTAAGTTCACTCACTTGTGTGTGTCGTCGAAAGCCGTCGTCGGTCGTTTACGTGCGTCATGACATCTAACACTCGACTTCTTTCTTTCAATCAACGACAGTGGTATCTACGAATTCACAATGGGTGATAACAACAGCAAGGTAGAAGCCCGATACACCTTTGTCTACGTCAAGGAGAATGGAAAGTGGAAGATCTTGCACCACCACTCTTCGGTCATGCCGGAAGGCATCAGCGTCGCCCAGAAAATCACCGAGAACGAAGTTCGAGGACTCTTCAACTTGTGGAACGACGCCTTGGCGACTTTGGATTCGGATGCCGTGGCCAGCCGATACGCCAAGACGGCCGTCTTGCTCCCCACCGTGTCGGACACGCCCCGCACCAGCTACGAGCTCATCAAAGACTACTTTGACAACTTCCTCAAACGCAAGCCTCAGGGTGAAATTTTGGAGTCCTACGTCCAAATTGGTACCAACTGGGCCAAGGACAGTGGTATCTACGAATTCACCATGGGTGACACCGGCGACAAGGTGAAGGGTCGTTACTCCTTCATCTACGTCTACGAAGACGGTCAATGGAAGATTTCGCACCACCACTCCTCGGTCATGCCCGAAGGCATTACCGTCGGACAAAAGATTGAAAAGGAAGAGGTTCGCAAGTTGTTCAACTTGTGGAACGATGCTTTGGCCACCAAAGACTCCGCCAAGGTCGCGGCTCGTTACTCGAAAAACGCCGTCCTTCTTCCCACCGTCTCGGACAAGCCCCGCACCAGCAACGAATTGATTGTTGACTACTTTAACAACTTTTTGAAGTTGGAGCCCCAGGGTGTCATTGATGAGGGTGAGATCATTGTTGGAACCAACTGGGCACAGGATGCTGGTATCTACACTTTCACTTTGGGAGCATCGGGCAAGAAGGTCCAGGCTCGTTACTCGTTCGTTTACGTCTACGAGGACGGTGAGTGGAAGATCTCTCATCACCATTCTTCGATGATGCCCGAGAAGGTGACTGTCGCTGAACCCATCACCAAGGAGCAAGTCCGTGACTTGTTCGGATTGTGGAACGACGCTCTCGCCACCAAGGACCCCAAGAAGGTCGCTGCCCGCTACTCCAAGAACGCTGTTCTTCTTCCCACCGTGTCGGACACTCCTCGTACTTCTCCTGAATTGATTGAGGACTACTTTGAGGCCTTCTTGAAGAAGGAACCCCAGGGTGTCATTGACAGTGGAGATATCACCATCGGAGCCAACTGGGCCCAGGATGCTGGTATCTACACCTTCACCATGGGCAATGACGGATCCAAGGTTCAGGCCCGATACTCTTTCGTTTATGTATTTGAAGATGGTGAATGGAAGATCTCTCACCACCACTCCTCGGTCATGCCGGAGGCTTTGCTAAACCCCCAAAGGCCGAAGCAAAGAAAGAGGAAGTTGCGGAAGAGAAGGTTGAAGCATAATCAAGTTATATCATGCATATAATTTTGTCCTAGTATCATCGTGAAAATTTAGTGTTTATTTACTAGCTAGAGAAAAGCTAAGTGTATTTGTCTGGTCCGTACTAAATCTACCACATCCAGTTTGCCTCTGTCGATCAATTTCCTACGAGCTCTAGGTAGACGATCGAAGTGTTGCAACTTTGTACTGCTTCATGTTTCAGAATCAAATCAAGCTCGATTATTGTTTCATGCAATGTATTAGCGATGTTGGGCAAAGTATTGTTGACATTGGCGTCGAAAAGATGCGAAAAATGGTGTGATCGAAATTGCGCAATATCCGGGTATCCCCTCTGTCGATAAATTTCCTTACCAGAGCTACGTGAAATTACGTAGGCATTCGAAGCGTTGCATCGTTCGTTCAATAAATGTTTTGTTACTCGCTCAAACGCGATTATTGCTTCTCGATACGATGCGAATGCGGTTTGCAAGAATACGCTGACTTTTCTGCACTGGAGAGCCATGAATTGGATGATGGAGAAAAAGAGATTATCCGGGTACCCCTGCAGAGATAAATTTCCTACGGCGGCTACGTACTCTGCGTGTAGACATTGGAAGCGTTGTATCTTTTTACTTTTTCATGTTTCACTGTCAAATCAAAGTCGATTATTGTTTCCTGTCGTGCATAGGCGATGTTGGGCAAAGTATTGTTGACATTGGTGTCGAAAAGATGCGAAAAATGGTGTGATCGAAATTGCGCAATATCCGGGTATCCCCTCTGTCGATAAATTTCCTACGAGAGCTACCGGTAAGTGAAAATACGTAGACATTCGAAGCGTTGCATCATTCGTTCCATCAACGTTTTGTTTTCAAATCAATAGCGATTCTTGCTTCTCGATACGAAACAAATACGATGCGCAAGCAAACGTCGACATTTAGGCACTGTAGAGTCAAGAATGGGATGACGGCGAAAAACAAAATATCCGGGTACCCCTGCAGAGATAAATTTCCTACGGCTGCTACGTACTCTGCGCGTAGACACTGGAAGCGTTGTGTCTTTGTACTGTTTCATGTTTTAGTGTCGAATTAAGTTCGATAATTGTTTTATGCAATGTATTAGCGATGTTGGGCAAAGTATTGTTGACATTGGTGTCGAAAAGATGCGAAAAATGGTGTGATCGAAATTGCGCAAAATCCGGGTATCCCCTCTGTCGATAAATTTCCTTACCAGAGCTACGTGAAATTACGTAGACATTCGAAGCGTTGCATCATTCGTTCCATCAACGTTTTGTTTTCGAATCGAAGGCGTTTATTGCTTCCGGATACGAAAAAAATACGATGCGCAAGCAAACGTCGACATTTAGGCACTGTAGAGTCAAGAATGGGATGACGGCGAAAAACAAAATATCCGGGTACCCCTGCAGAGATAAATTTCCTACGGCGGCTACGTACTCTGCGCGTAGACACTGGAAGCGTTGTATTTTTTTTGCTTTTTCATGTTTCACTGTCAAATCAAAGTCGATTATTGTTTCATGTCATGCATACGCGGTGTTGGGAAAAGTATTGTTGACATTGGTGTCGAAAAGATGCGAAAAATGGTGTGATCGAAATTGCGCAATATCCGGGTATCCCCTCTGTCGATAAATTTCCCTACGAGAGCTACCGGTAAGTGAAAATACGTAGACATTCGAAGCGTTGCATCATTCGTTCCATCAACGTTTTGTTTTCAAATCAATGGCGATTTTTGCTTCCGGATACAATGTCAATACGGTGCACAAGAAGAAGTTGACTTTTCTGCACTGAATGAATACACATGACAAGCACGAAGAAAACACACGTTTTATATGTCGATCATCAAGGCCATCCGGCTCCCTTAACGGAATGTTTTCACGCCACTGCGTCGCGTCGGCTTTCTTCGACACTGCAGCGGTTTCCTCCGTCTTCCGTCACTTCCATCGATAGTGCTTACTGCCCGAACTGCTTGACTTCGCAAGATCTTGTTCAATATTGCAATCGCTGTCAGCGTTGTTCAGTTTGTGTGCACTCGATGCTGCAAATTATGGTCCGTGACAATCACTGTGTGTACGAGTGTGCGACGTGTCAATGGCGCAGCGCTATTTCGGTACCCGTGGTCGAAAATGCGAGTAAAGTAGAAATAGCACGAGCCGCAGAAGATTTATGCTTACAAGTAAAAGAAGCGAGACAAGTGGCGGATCACAAAGATTTATTTTCCGAACGAAAGATACGTCGTGGAATTCAGTCACTGCGTTCGTTTGATCGAGACAAGGATTGGTCGTTGGAGATTCTCGAAGCAACGCTGGAAACGAAACGAAAAGAAAAGAGTATTCGTCCGGAAGAATCAAAAGTGGAGAGTAGTTTATCGATTCAACGCCTCAATCTAGAAGACGATGAGGATAGGACACCGACAAAGTTCGAAGGTACGATAGGAGCATGGCAGTGGCAGGCCTTGGTTCGTGGTGTACATCGCAATGATCTGCTACCCTTACCGGTTCCTTTACGTGCTCGTCGAAGTCGTCGGTGTCGTGCTGAACTTGCCTCGGGTCGTCCCGGAATTTTGGTCAAACCGAAAGTCAATCCTTTGGAGGGCGATAGCAGTTTACGAACCGGGCACGGTCAATGGTGGAGAAAGGTACGCCAGTCAACTCAAGGTGAATTATTCTTTCAACTATGCAATATCTCACATGGCTTTTCATTCATTTTTTAGGATTCGAGCGCCATTCACGTAATACCGCGTGTACGCGTGGTAAAGACGGTCTACCAGGAAGCATCCATCCATTTTCTATTGCAGGTTACGAACCCCACTTTAGGTCTAATTCGAATGCGCTGGGGCCCTAGTCCTTATTGTGGAGAAGAGGATTGGGATGGAAATGTGACGTTGTTGTTACAGCACCTATTGGTTGACACCATAACACAGGAGCATTGGAACGTACGACTGCTCGAAGCGGAAGAGAGGCAATTCGAGACAACCAAGATCATAGAGCTCGCGTCAGCCGAAGATACCTTGCTGGAATTAAATCACAATAGTGGTAATCAAGTTCCAGAAGCTATATCCCGTTGGAGTGGTACCAGCGAACAGACTCAGTGGATCGGTCAGCAGCAACAAGACGCCTGGCTGGAAGTTGTCGTTGAAATCAAATCAACAATAAAGAACAATGAGCATTTGGCGATTCCACTTCGGATGCAAGTCGAGCTTGGCAATGGTTCATGGGAATCATCGCTGATCGAGCAGGATACTTCTAAAGAAACAGATTGGGTCGATATTGACGTGGTATTGACGTGGGAGTCATGAGAGGCTTACTGTGGAACACGATGTTGATGTTTATTTCATGCATTGAATTTTAGTTTGATTATTCAATTTCCTCCATCGAATGATCATCAGGCGCGTCAATATCGCTGTCAGTCTTCTTTTCTTCATCGTGAATTGTGTGCCCCTCCGCTTCGCAATCGTTTTCTTCCTGGTCATGGTAATTGCTCGAGACTGGACTAACTGATCCCAGGATGTGGACCTCCACGTGCTCGTTCTCTACTTTTGAGTTGGACGTGAGCGCAGAATGCGAACGCTTGCTTCCGGACCTTTGCAGTTCCATGGACAAAGTCATGGAGGCAATGACCTGATTTTGGGCCGTCACATCATCCTCACCGCAATCGCCATGATCCCCTTGCAAAACTGTGGACAAGGCGTATTGTTCACTACGTCCTGGTCGTAATAAAGCCACAAGGCTTGATTGGTTTTTGTCTTCGTCGACATCTAGCCATACCTTAACCACAAAGGATGAAAGATAATTATCGTCGAACGCCCAACTATCATAATGCAAGACCAAGTTCGATAATGTGAGAGCCAATCCCGGACTAACGTGGAATTTGTGAGGCTCGCCTTCTCTGAGAATAGCAGTTGCTACTCCGGGAGCATCATAATGATGGATCCAAGGTTGGAGACAGGAATTGGCCAATATTTCTGCTCTGTCATTGCACCGATGGTATCGATAACGTTTCATTTCAAAGTCCGTTAGAAGGCATTGGTCGAGTGATTTGGTAATATCGCCTTGTTTCAAACCGATTCCAATGAACACAATTTCTTGTCGACGGTCACCATACGCGCCTTCAAATTTGGCTCGAATGCGTTGAATGTCAGCTTCGTCATCGACGCCCCATTCATTTTTAGGCAAGGTAACATACCAAGGAGTCATTGGGTGGATCATAACAAGTCTGCCACTATGAGCCCATCCACCGATGTTTGCGTCGCGGCCAGCAATCCAACAGAAGCCTTTGGAGCGAATGATATGACCATACGTGCCACACATGTGTGTGAATCGGTTATCAAGCTCGCTCATAAAGCTTGGCTGGTGGATTCTGTCACTATTCCAATCATGTGAAAAGCACAGAATTTGATTTACCCACTGTGCCAGACGACCAGAATGAAATGGTTTGCGAGCGCGATACACGAACGATGTAATGCCATATTCTTCGGATTCACTGATCATAGTCTTGTCTGATTGCATGGAGACCAACCAGCCAGGACTTTCTTCTGCATCCTTCATGGTGAACATTCTTGTGTTAAGAATGAGATTAAGGTCGACGACGCCAAACTTCGTAGGGATGACGGTGGCTTTGGGGTTAAGTGTTCGAATCATTTCTTTTGTTGCTTGACAGTCTTGTTCGGATACCAGATCCGTTTTGTTTAGCAGTATGACATTGGCAAACTCCACTTGCTCAATCAACAAATCAGCAATACTCTTTTCGCCTTCTTCATCTGAGTCTTCCCCGAGACCATCCTTGAACTCATCTTTGAATCGTTTGAGGGAAGAGAGATGACGAGGGAAATCATTCGTGTCAATAACCGTGACACAAGTATCCAGTCGGGCCACACTCCAAAGCATCTTGGATGGATCGTCGGCGAGTACAGTTGTTTCAGGGTCTGCACAAAATCCTTCCGCGACTTGTTGGGGTTCGGCAATGCCCGTTGATTCAATCAAGATGTAATCAAACGTACCGATTTCTCGGATACGATTGATTTCACGGATCAAATCCCCTCGCAAGGTACAGCAAATGCACCCATTGGACATGGAAATCAGCTCCCTCTTCGTTTGCACGAGGCCACTTTGTTCAACTACAGCAGCATCAATATTGAGTTCGGCCATATCATTCACAATCACGGCAACTTTCATGTTATGGTCGTGCCACTTGAGGATATACTGCAGTAGCGTAGATTTTCCGGACCCTAGAAATCCCGAGATGACTGTTACAGGAATACGGACATCCTTTGCTTCCACTTGTCTATTCGTTTCCATCATGATGTATTTTCTCTGGAGTGAAATTTTGTGAATGGGAGAGAAAGTGTTGATGGTTTTGCAAAAGAAAAACAAATGCAATAGGCCATACCTGATACCTTTCTTTGGTCTAACTTTTACCTTTTGACGTTAGGGGAAGTTGATCTAGGCTGCTGTATATAAACTTCTGGCTAAAAGAAAAGGTCGGAAGCTTTAAAAGGGCTTTTTAGTTAAATCGTATTAGACCTTCCTATGCACCTTGTCCTCAAGCTGTTTCGTTTTCGGCCTTGCTCTATAATAAAATCGTATTAGACCTACCTATGGTACCTTGTCTCTCTAGCTGTTTCGTTTTTGGCCTAATTTTTTTTTCCAAAAGAGCAAACGTGAAAAAGGCCACAATCCAGCAACCTGCAAGGCCATAACGCCATCCAAGATTCGTATAGGTTAGTCCCACTCGAGATTTGGCGACAAGCAAGAAGCAAGTGCCAAGTGCCAAGTCGAAGTTGCGATCCGGTATTTAGGCGCAAAGATCCATGGGTGACGTCAGATCTTTGAAATAACACGTCACACATGCGACACGAGGTCCACAGTAGGAAGTAAAAGTAAAGCACGCCGAATGCGAGGTCTCTTTGTAGTTTCGTGACGTGCCTGTGACGTATGCGTACGTGGTTGATCGTTGGTCTGATTATTCCGATCGTTCAAAAAAGCATTCATTCCTTGCATCACAAAAACGAAAAGCGCCGTTTCATTCATCCTTATCACAATGTTCACCGCTCGTGCTGCCAAATCTCTTCCTGTGTTGCGACAGATTCAGTCCAAGCAGCTTTACGCCGCTGGATCTAACTTGCGACCCTTTTTCAGCTTCTCTGGCGGTGACAAGGGACCGAAAGACGACGAAGTCCGAGCTCTTTTCTCCGTCTGGAACAACGCTCTCGCTACAGGAGACTCCGCTACCGTTGCTTCCTGCTATGCCAAAGATGCCGTCCTTCTTCCTACCGTGTCGGATACTCCTCGTACTTCTCCGGCTTTGATCAAGGACTACTTTGATGCCTTCTTGAAGCGAAAGCCTCAGGGTGTCATTACCGACGGATACATCCGATCGGGAGAAGGATTCGCCAAGGACTCGTAAGTACTTTATAAGTAGCTCATGTAAGAGCGAAAAATCTGTCATACTCACACGCTTCTGTTTCTCTTTCGTTCAGTGGTATCTACGAATTCACCATGGGTGACACCGGCGACAAGGTTAAGGCCCGTTACAGTTTCGTGTACGTCAAAGAGGATGGAAAGTGGAAGATCTTGCACCACCACTCCTCTGTCATGCCCGAAGGTATTACTATCGGAAAGAAGATTGAAAAGGACGAAGTTCGCAGCTTGTTCAACTTGTGGAACGACGCTCTTGCCTCGGGAGACTCGGCCAAGGTGGCCGCTCGCTACTCAAAGAACGCCGTCCTTCTCCCCACTGTCTCCGACACACCCCGCAACAACAACGATTTGATCGTTGACTACTTCAACAACTTCTTGAAGTTGAAGCCCCAGGGTGTCATCGATAGTGGCGACATCCTCATCGGAACCAACTGGGCCCAAGATGCTGGTATCTACACCTTCACTTTGGGTGCGAACGGCAAGAAGGTCCAAGCTCGTTACTCTTTCGTCTACGTTTACGAGGACGGCGAGTGGAAGATCTCCCACCACCATTCTTCTATGATGCCTGAAAAGATCGTCGCACCTGAACCCGTCACCAAGGAACAAGTGCGCAGCTTCTTCAACTTGTGGAACGATGCCCTAGCCACTCTTGACCCCAAGAAGGTCGCGGCTCGTTACGCAAAGGATGCTGTCCTTCTTCCTACCGTGTCGGACATCCCCCGCACTTCTCCTGATTTGATCGAGAACTACTTCGAGGCTTTCTTGCAAAAGAAGCCCCAAGGTGTCATTGACAGTGGTAATGTCAAGATCGGAGCCAACTGGGCGCAAGATGCTGGTATCTACACTTTCACCATGGGCAACGATGGATCTAAGGTGCAAGGTCGATATTCCTTCATCTACGTATTCGAGGATGGTGAGTGGAAGATCTCTCACCACCACTCCTCGGTCATGCCGGAGGCTTTCTTGAACCCCAAGGCCCCTGCTCAGTAAACGTTCGCACGACTCTGACAACTAGCCATAATCATCTGTCTAAAGTGCCTTATTTATTTTTGTAACGAATCGTTGCAACTATAATTGTAGGTGTCATTATTCTTTCTGATCAAAAGATCATCGTGTCCACATTTCTGTGCCTTTAATAATGCGTAATCCATTGTGTTGTTTTGTCGGTAACACTCTCTAATTATTTCCTCTACTAATTAGTGTTTACCTACGAAATCAAGGTGTCCATGCTAGTGCAACATCGTAGACTTTCTGATAATCGTCCGCGTATTCCACATGCAATCCTTCCTTCAAGTATTCGGGAATTTCGTCGAAGTCGCGCTGGTTAGCTTGTGGCAATATCACACAAGTTATTCCGGCTCGACGAGCCGCCATAATTTTTCACGGATACCTCCCACTGGGAGCACCTTTCCTGTGAGACTGATCTCCCCAGTCATGGCCAAATCATTTCGAACTGGTTTACCCGTTGCCAGCGACAGCAACGATGTGACCATTGTAATCCCAGCCGATGGACCATCTTTGGGAGTTGCTCCTTCCGGTACATGCAAATGGATATCCGCCGTATCGAAATAAGAATTTGCCGGATCAATTTCGTGCAGCCTTGCACGCGCCACAGTGTAAGCTATGTCGGCACTTTCTTTCATAACGTCTCCGAGTTGTCCGGTTACCTTAACGTGACCGCCTCCTCGTGGCTTTCCTTCGGCGTCAGGCGCACGTTGAATGCCCTGCGTCTCAATATACAAAGCTGATCCACCCATTGACGTGTATGCAAGACCCATCACGATACCATTCGGCAAAGGTCCGTCTTGATACAGACGATCGCTTGTGAAGATTTGTTTGCCGACGTAATCGACCAGATTGCTCTCATCAATCGTCCATGAATCTGACTTTCGCTTTGACTTTTCCCGTAGTACAGCCCCCTCTTGCTCAGCAACAATCTGCAAAGCCAGTTTGCGAGTAATTCGGTCAATATACTTGGCAAGATTACGAACACCAGCTTCACGGGCATACCACCGAACCAAACTCTGAATTGCTTCACGGGAAATGGCAACACCCTCGGGAATTCCTGGTGCATGAACGTATTTTTCAAGTGGCGTCGTTTTGATATTTGCTCCGTCCGGATCAGAATCGTCCATTTTCTTCTCTTCCGAATGGAGTTCGTCAATAGTCTCGCTTTCCTTTTCTACCATTAAGCCGCTCTCTTTGAATGATTTGGGGACCAAGTAGTTTTCAGCGATCGTCACCTTTTCAGGAAAGTCGTATCCAGGCAGCCGAATAATTTCCATACGATCGAGCAGAGGTCCAGGAATGCGATCGAGCTCATTGGCTGTACAAAGAAAAAGAACCTGACTGATATCCACTGGAACGTCTAAGAAGTGATCCCTGAAAGTAGAATTTTGGCTCGGATCCAATACTTCTAACAAAGCACTGGCTGGATCACCGCGAAATCCCGACCCAAGCTTATCAATTTCATCAATGAGAATCACAGGATTACTAGTTCCGACTGTTTTCAAACTTTGAATGACTTTTCCGGGCATGGCGCCGATGTATGTTCTTCAAGGAACGTTAGAGACAATAAAAAGATGACAGGTAGATATAGAAACGCACCTTCGGTGACCTTTGATCTCGCTCACATCACTCAAACCACCCACACTGAAGCGGTAAAACTCCCGGTTGAGAGCTTGCGCGATCGACTTTCCAATACTGGTTTTACCGGTGCCCGGAGGCCCCGCCAAACACAAGATTTTGCCTTCGACGGTCCCTTTCAGCTTTCCAATGGCAATGAATTGTAAGATAGCATCCTTGACATCTTCCAATCCGTAGTGATCTTGGTCTAGTACGCGTCTCGCTTTGGCGAGATCAAAATTCTCTTCGCTCATGACGCCCCACGGAACTCCCAACAACCAATCCAAATAACTGCGCGTGACCTGATACTCGGGTGAATTCTTTTCGAGCGTACTGAATTTTTCCATTTCTGCTTGAATGACATCGTTAACTTCCTTGGGAACTTTATCACCATATTCTTCCAACTTCTTTTGATACTTTTCAATCAAAGCATCCTTATCATCCCGTTCCATCCCCAATTCCTTCTTGATGGACTTGAGTTGTTCCATCAAAAAGTATTTTCGCTGCGTCTCGGTCATTTTCTCTTCTACTTTTTGATTGATTTCTTTTTGTAACTGACTGACGGACAATTCCCGATTGAGCAAGACCAACGCCAAATGCAAGCGCTGTTCCGGATCGCGTTCCGCCAAGACGGCCTGCAAATCCGCGGACGCCCCGCCACTGGCACTGATGCTGGCCGCAAAGTCCGCCAATTTGAACGGATCATTCGCATCAAAGCGCATGGGAAACAAATTGAGTGATTCACGAAAGAGTGGATTCATTTGTGCAATTTGTCGAATGGTGCTGATGATTTCGTTCGATAAAGCCCGGATGGTGATATCTTGATCGGGTTGGGGTGCATATTCAAGTCGGGGCCAGTGTTTGACATTGACACGGAGGGGAGGACCCAATTCATCAATCGAAAGCAAATCGACACGACGATGCGCCAGAAGAGTCAAGGTGGCGGTCGTTTCTTCTTCGACTTTGTGAAAGCGTTGTATTTCGGCGAGAGTTCCAGTTTCGTACAACTCGAGAGGATCGGTTATGATTTCGGGTACTTCGACTACAGTTCCGTGTCCTTCGGTTGGTCTGCGTAGAAAGCAGGAAAGAAAAGCTCGATCTTGATTCCACAGTTCTTCCATGGCTTGAATGGTCGGCGGATCCGTCAATGTAATGGAAGTGATGAGACCGGGAAAGATGGGGCGTGTTTGCAGCGGTAGACCCAGTGTATGCGGCATGCGAGGTGCTGCTTCACCAAAGGGGATTTTCTCCGGTACAACAACGACTTTGTTGTCGTCGGAGGAGGAAGACGAGGAAGAAGAGAACCATCGAGGAAGAGGCGCTACACGAGGCCGTCGACGAGCGGATCGCACCGCCATGAATGAGGCCGCTATCATTTCGATGGGCGACTAATTATGAAGCGCAGCGACCTTTTCTTCTTAAGAAAATAGATGTTACAACTTCCAGGAAGATGGCTTAGCGACTGAGCAAATGCCCTTTGACGCGCATCACAAAAGAACATGAACGAATGCGTATGAACCATTCGCGGTCGATCCTCTTCCCTTTATTTCGCGATAATAATGCGCCTCATTCTCCGGGTTCTATATGTAAAAACCTGTCCGACGAAGAGTTACTATGAAGCTTTTAGTCAGTTCAAGGAAGTCTCATGACAACATCCAGTCTTAGCGAAAACGGACAACACTTTGACCTAATAGTAAATTCGGAAATGCAGCCTTGGGGATGATTATCAACATAGTAAGACGAGGGATGCAGTAAAACAGATCTCATATTCACAATCATGGTTCATGACTGAAATTCGAGTGGTGTTTTCACGTCCACAGAAAATTTGTGTGTGTGGGTTTTCAAGTTCCCAGAAACTCTGGGCGATTGGTGGTTTCACGTCCACAGAAACTTTGTGCATGTGGTGTTTTCACCTTCCCAGAAAATCTGGGGGTGTGCTGTTTCCACTTTTCCAGGAAATCTGGGCGATTCACGTCCACAGAAAATTTGTGGGTGTAGATGACACTCTTCGCGATGATGATTTATTTCTGGTACGAGTTGCAAGATGCAAGATGCACAGCGCAACAACTAGTGATACAACAAAGTGTGAGAAGAATTGTGATAATACAAGACAGAGAATGGCACAGATTGATACAGAATGGAAAATGATTTCGCGAAACGACAAAAAGCGGGTCATGAGACGAAGAGGTCGTCCGTCTTTGACAGGAAATAAGGCACAAGAACATCAATCCCTCAATCAAACAAGTCAGCACGTTGAAGATTCTGATTTGTTGCGTTCCTACATTGAAACATGTCAAGAGTCACTGTCGATACTTTTGGAGCAAATCATGGCTTTAGTTGACGATGACATGACAATACAGGAAATTGTTTGCTACGGCATTGGGAATTTTTCGCGAACGTCGGGACACTATTTCTCGGCGTCTTTCTGGCAACTAGCCCTCGTCTTACGTCTTCGATCTACTTTCAATGTTCCGCTACTGTACTATGACCCGTGTACCACCCAGTTCGAAACAGAATTTCTCGAGCAAATGGGTGTTCAAGTGATATCGAGGGATGAAAAGGGCGTCCGAACATCGGCGCATACACTCTTTTCATGCCTCACTGTCCCAGTGGTCTTTATGAAAATGTGTTATGGTCGAACTGGCGACATTTAAAGTCTATTTTTATCTTCGGAAATTCACTGAAGTCGTACAGTGAAGGTTTGCAATTTGATGGACCGTGTATCACCGCGATCCAACCCTGGCTGAGAGAAGATGTGATTCGATGGAGCAATATGAATGCATCTGGCGACGTAGAGGGTGCGTTCAATGATACATTCCTCAGTCAAATCAAATCTGGTGAAAAGGACGACTTTCCTGAACGTCCTTATGACAATTTGCGTGAGGAGATAGCGATACGCGACTAGGAATATGGTCGTTAGTTTGTAGTTGATTGTTGGCGTCGCTGTCGGAGCATAAACGAAGCATAATCTTCAACGAACACTACTAAGGGTTACGGAACGATTTGTTCAAATAATGGGGTGGACCCTGTCGACAACCAATGAAGGAACCTTTCCTCGCTGACATTGAGGGCATTGCGAAAACGGTTGCTAGTTGTTGATGATGTTACATTTCTTTAGGTTCGCTTTATCAATGTTGTCGGCTGACAATCGATACCTTTTGATGAATCGTCGTCACTTGTACCCCACTCACCGGAAACACCAAAGCCGCTATCATCATCACTTCCGGAAACAGAAACAGAAGCATCGTCATATCTTTTTGCGATATTTGATTCCTCATTGTGCTTACCCTTGTCGAGACGCTGATTCCCTTCGGTCGCAATAGCAATACGTTCAAGCTTCGGTAGACTTCGAGGCAGTAAAGTAGGCAATGATAAGTTGTGGACAGCAGCTATCTTTCGGATATCACGGCCCGCTTTTTCTACGATAGCTCTCAAATTTGTCCGCTTGAAGGGAAAATATGGGCCGTCGCTTCTCTCCACAAAAAAAATCACAAAGAGACGATAAATCACCAAGAATTGGAGACATGTGCAAATGAATCAGATCGTCGAGATAGGAAAGGGAGCCCACGTCAATCGCGCTGGTTTTTTGAGCGACGTCAAGAATGGGTTGCTGATTACGCCAATGAACACACTGACGAAGTTTCAACATCATCACTCCAGTGAAATCACGAGATAAATTTGACAGTATTCTTGTACTGCGGCTCGGGAAAATTGCAAAGTGGTCTCGAAATATGTTTACAAGGCGTCGGAACACACCAAGGGTGAACTTCAATGGCTGATGAGGCCCTTCCTGAGTTGGCGCAACTTTTGTAGGCTCGATGCCTCCCATCAGAAGAGTTGTCAGTGAAACAAGGGTGCTAAGGAAATCCGGAAGCGTTGTTGAGTTGAGAAAAGGAAAACATGAAGCTGGGATTGCTCGGGTAGTTCGTTGTTTTCCGTCGAATTCGACTTTTTCGCCCCTGATTGTTGCATGAAGAGCTCTAGCCAAAGAATCAGCTTCTTCTACAAGTTTCACCACATGGTGAGAATATCGCGACAGCTGGTGTGGGGTGTCTGAAATCAGCGCAAAGTGTCTGATTATCGACAAAGAATACGGTGCAAAGGCTTTGACAGAGATGTCCCAACAAGACGCAGCCGCCGCTTTCAACAATGATTCCAGGGGTTTCTTTACTTCTGGAGAAGCTTTTGTTTTTCCTGTTTGCACGATACGAGAGAGGTGCTTTTGCCAATCTCCAGAGACTAGTTCGATTGATCCGCAGTACACATCGTGTAAAGAAGACCAGCTTATCTCGATAATTCTGTCTCGGCGTCCAACGTCGCTTCGCTTTACTAGGCATGAAATTATATCCAATTGAAAATGAGCAACACCAACGTCTTCTATCTCTTTGAGTTGGAGAGCGACGAGCTCAAGCAACTCATTCTTATTGCGTCCTCCATCTACCCTCTCATTAGATTCCAGAGCCTGGGACTCTGTCAGAACTACCGCAAATAACTTACAATAGGCCCTGGCCAAGTGCACTACAACGTCCAGGACTTGAGCATCAACTGCAAGGCTTGCATTTGCTTTTCGAATATGGATATAAAATTCAACAATCGTTTTCATCGATTGAAACAAACTTTGAACTGTCAAATCGACTTCATCGTACAAGAATGATGTACTCAGTGCAAGCTCTTTTAGAAACTTGCAATGGAAATAAAACATCGCCAGGTCGAAGGGCGTAAATTGTTTTCGTGCAAGAACTTTTTCTTTCAATATCCGAAGAATACTGTGGTTTGAATCGTTTCGCTGAAGGACCTTCCATAAGGTTCTTGGCGAAAGGTAGGGATCGGAGAAGAGGAGCGCATGAATCTTATCAACTTCTATCGCCGCGTTTTCTACAGGGGATGACAGCTGCAACGCACCCACCTCTGGGAAACTTCGCGTTCCATTACTTGGAGACGATGTGGTTTGTTTTCGCTTTACCTCGGATATGTTTTCGCTGCTCTGCCGCTTTCGCTTCGAAGATACTTTCAGTGCACGAAACAGCTTCAAGATCTTACTTGATTTCGACTTCAGATGAAATATTTTCATCATCTGGTAGAGCATTAGCCGTTGACGAGAAATTTGCTTCTCTGGGGCAAATGTCAGAGTGAAATGTTCAGACGCGTTTTTCAATACTGCCAAGGATAAAGAGATTCCTACCAACAAAGCTATTTCGTATTGGCAGAGCATCAGAACGAACTCCTCCGCAAGTTTTTCATTGAGTTGGTCACCTTTAAATGACATAATTTGTGAATGCAAAGAGTAGTCGTTCGCATCCCCGAGAGCCGTATCCAATGCGCTCGATACAGACGGAAACGAGAAATTCGAAAATTCAATGGAAGCCTGTAACCACCCTTCCGCAGCCCAGTCCTTCATCGCATTCTTACGAGCGAGTGTGAGGTACATGTCAGTTAGCTCGAAAACCCATAGACATGTGCATTTCCATCGTGTGGGATCCGTCACGGTGCTTATCTTTGTGAAGTAGTCGACACAAAATATAATGTCCTGGGGAGAGAACTGGTCGTCTTCATGTCCAGCCGTGTATGATGCTAGCTCTGGAGGAACGTTCTGGTACGCAATGATATTATGTTTTAAGCTGTTGCGACCGACCTTGTATTGGGATAGCTTTTGAATGAGACCAGTATTTGCTAGAATCATTTTGAAGTGCTCAAAGTAGGCTTTCGAAGCGCTTTCCGAAGTCTCCCGATTTGCTAGAGCCTGAAGAACCATCAACGACGCGCTCCCCACCTCTGGAGCAATGGTTCGACGAGTTGAAGGTAGCATGATTTTTGCACCCATTCCTCGATCTGTTTTAGTTCCATTTCCGACACTGTCGAAGTGCCTACGATAACTCTACTGAGTGTAAGGCCACAAACGACCCGAATTGAATCGTTTGACGAAAACGAGTATCCACCCGTCGATAAAAAGAGCAACCGTTGCAAAAGCTCCATTAGCTCCCCGTAACCATTCTGCGATGCTTCAACTATAGCTACCAGGACGTAACATATATATTCTGCTGAAATGCGCAATGTCGAGCGATGGGTCCCAGTATCGCAGCACAATCGTCTTATGAATGTCTCTTTGAAAGAAATGAGTAAATCTGGGGAGCATTGAGCAATTTGTAACAAAAGGTCGTTCACAGGCCGACAAATAGCGTTTTCCCGTTCTGTACTTGCTGACTCTTCTATAGCTAGGCCATCCACTTCCTCACTCAAGTGGACCAGACTTGAAAGTAAACTATTCCGATTTGCATCATCCAGTAGATTGATCATTTGAAATACCAACGTCACGATTGATTGCATCTCACAAGTTGGGACACGGGCGGGTGTCAAGAAAAGGAATATTGCAAGTCGAAGGAGGCCATCAACGACGCGCTGATAAAATGACGACGACAACTTTTCTCGACTCGAAGAACAAATTCGTTTCATAACAGCTTCACAGAGTGCATAAGGAAAGCACTCACGACTCAACCAAGTATCGAATATCTTGTCAACTGGATCTTCGTGTTCATTCGAAAGACCCAGCAGAAGAATGACGTCGAGCGGATGCGCAACATCTTCACTCTCGCTAACGCTATACAAATATGTCGTTCTTAACAGGTCCCGCTTCTGATCTTGACGAAATCTATCAAGAATATGCTGCACAGCCATCATAAGATAATCATTCACTTCGAAATCGTTGCCTTGCACCCGAATCGTCGACCACAACATCATTGCCTCCCCTCTGTCGGACACGATACGCAATAGAATACGGAGAAGAGACGGCCATTCCGATTCTTTCACCAATGCAAGTGACTTGAAGGCTTGTTGGAATGATAATTTTCGTGCTTCCCCCTGTCAATGGTAGCACCGAGAGACATTCTAGAATCGGTAAGCGAGAATCTGGTATGCGTTGACAGCTATCGAGCAAGATAGATACGACCGGCTCAGAAGCGCTCTCAATCTCTTGATCTTCCATCAATGAGGGAAGAAATCTGAGTAGCATTTGCAGCGTTTCTTGCTTCTGCGCTCGAAGTATCATGTCGAGCACTTGTTTTGGTGAAAGTGAATTGCTGTAAATCATCGAGGACAGTATCTTGCGTATCATGGCTAACCGTGCAGCAGTTTCTTCCTCATCTATATTCGTTTCGATCGCTTGCAAGCAAGCAATGATCCTCTCGACCATTCTGGCTTCCGACCCTTGCCCAGCATTTAGATCTTGTAAACATTTTTGAAGAGCCGTCTCAAGATCCGACGCGAAATCTTGTTTGTCTGCCATTTGTCACACAATTTCATGTAGCGGGCTGACTAAAAGCTTTGTGATCATATGAACGTTGACCTAACATGTGAGCTCATTGTAAGCACCGCTGTATTTCTTTGAAAAGAGGTGTTTATTATAGCGAAGTAATAATCAGCGCATCTCGTCGTTGCTGGTAAAACGGGTTGCAGTTTTTGCGTTGCGACGTAAGTAAAAGCAGCACGGTCGTCTTGCCGTCGGCCAGAGCAATTCACAAGAGCTATGGTTATCTGTTATCTCCAACATAATTATTCATGATATTCATTAATATTCTATGCCTTGCTCCTACATTTTTGTAAGCAACTTGTTATCTATCACTATCAATATGAAGATAAAAGATTGTTTTGTTTACTATTCATTCATTCTTGTTTAGTAAAGACCATCGTCTTTCATCCATTGGGCCGCCTGCTTGGCGTAGTAAGTCAAAATAATATCGGCACCCGCCCGCTTGAAGCACATAAGTGTCTCCAAAACAACATCTTTTTCGTTGAGCCATCCCTTTTCGCAGGCTGCCTTAATCATGGCGTATTCTCCCGACACATGGTATGCGGCAATGGGCAATGGCGAATAGTCCTTCAATCGTCGAATGACATCCAAATACGGCATACCCGGCTTGACCATGAGCATGTCAGCCCCTTCCGCGGCATCCAAGGCTGCTTCAATGAGTGCTTCTCGTCCATTGGCGGGATCTTGTTGGTACGTCTTTTTGTCTCCAAATCCCGGATGACTGTCCAAGGCGTCACGGAAGGGTCCGTAGTACGCCGAAGCATATTTCGCCGTGTAAGAAAGAATCGAAACATCCGTAAAGCCCTCAGCATCCAGCGCATCTCGGATGGCCTTGACACGGCCGTCCATCATATCCGAAGGAGCGACGACGTCCGCTCCAGCCCGGGCTTGACAAACGGCCTGTTTACAAAGCTGGTGAATGGTGACATCGTTCAAAATCTTTCCGTCCTCAACAACACCATCGTGTCCTTGATCCGAGTACGGATCCAGAGCGACATCCGTGCACACAATCGTATCCGGATAGGCCGCTTTGATCATGCGAATGGCCCGAGGCACAATGCCTTCCGGATTGTACGCTTCCACTCCCATATTCGTTTTGAGTTCGTCCGGAACTTTGGGGAACAAGACAAAGGTTTTGACTCCCAACGCGTACGATTCTCCGACTTCTCGCAACATACTATCGAGGGAGTGACGCTCACAACCGGGCATACTGGGGATGGGTTGGTTGAAATCTTCGTCATGAATGAAAAGAGGGTAAATGAAATTGGAAGGAGTGACAATGTTTTCCCGGACCATGCCTCGCATCGCGGGAGATTTACGGTTGCGGCGGGGTCGTGCGCGCTGTCGAGAGTTTTGTGAAGGAGAGAATTTGTGAGAAAGACAAGAAAACGAGTAATTTATCGGAACATTCTTTGTGCGTACCTGAGGAAGCCAAACTTCATTTTTGTTGTTGCGCTGAAGGGCAGCGTTTTCTCCTGCAGTAGGATCGAATGCATTGGTTTCCTTGGGAAGACTAGTCATAGACTTGTCGACTGGGTCGACGCTCGGCGCCGTCTTGGCCGCATTCGGAGCGACCGCTGAAAATGCATCTGTCGTGGTCAAAGACAAGCAGTAAAAAGCTGTTGCTAAGTAAAACTTCATTGTGTGTCGACTGCTGTTTGAAAAGAGTAAATTTGTCGGTAAGAAAGTGAATGATTCGACGCAGATACTTCGTTTCAATCAACAACAACAACAAGGATTGCGTGTCGTCAGTGGGTCGATCTCTTTTTGTTGCTGATCGGATGTTTTTGCTCCTTCCTCCCTCCAAACGTCAAGTTCAACTTCCGGGTTAGTGAAATGTCGCATTACGTCGTTCTCGTGAATAAAAAGACATCGCTGCTGTCACGGGAACGGAAAATGACTTTTTCCGGAACGAACGCGATGTTGTAGCTTTGCATTCAGTCCAACATATCCCTTCGACTGCTTGTTCATTATTTATTTCTTTTTCTTTGAGCTACACCATGTTAAGAAGACACCATACGCCTACGCAGCCGACTTCCACGTCCTCCCGGACGGCCAAATCACGCATTACGGCACGCACCCGTCGACCGGGTCGCCCTTCTTCACCCTGGATATGGAGTTTGTTGGCACTCGCCGCGATCATTTTCATTATCACCTACATGTTTCCCGAAAAAATGCAACAAGTGGAATACAGTGCAATGGAAGAAGTCGTACAAGTCGAGCAAGATCTGGTGAAATGGTGGAGTCAACCCGTACAGAAACCACCCATTCCGCAAGACGAACACCCTCATTTTGTCGGCTTGAAGGATCCGAACGAGCGGATGAAACAACAATCATCTTCTTCGTCATATAGTTGGGTAGAAGGTGAAAAGAAATTGAAACAAAAATTAAAAGTTTTGTACGATCGTCAGCAACAGGGACTCGACTTGGGTGTACCGGTCCTGACGCGATATTTGGGAGAAGACATTCCTGCGTGGCCCGAGAAAGGTAAAGAAGACGAATGGCAAAAACAAGTGGATGCAAAGTACGAACAAATGCGGCGCGAAGAAGAGGAATGGAAAGCTAGAATCACGGCTCTGTTGAAAAGCGAAAAGCGGGGATAAAATGCGAAAGCATCCTTTTGTGTGTCGAAACTTGGTATTATTTGTATTCACCGTGGAAGTATGACTAATTGATTCGATAAACTGAAATTTCATGTGCTAATTGGAAACATAAGACTAGTCTAATTGACATGATTATCAAAGGCATTCTTTACTATAGGCAAAAGTGTAGACGACGTTTTTCCCGACTGACACTCAATCACGCTGCAGCAAAAGATATTATGGCTTATGGCTGTCATCAAAGTCCACAGATATCCTGTATTGTCTACCAAAAACATCGTGTCTGAAACACAAAATATCTGTGTAATTTACACAGAAACACCGTGTCCAGTTTCACAGGAACGTTCACAGATTCTCTGCATGATTGAAACACCTTGCCCAGAATTTCTGGAATTTTCAAATTCTTTTTGTGTTATAACGAACAACGAATTCAGAATTTCTGGCACATTGACAAAATATCTGTTGGACCGAATACACCGAGGAGTCCAGAACTTTTGGAACGTCCACAGAAGTTGTTTACGAACAATAACACCGTTTCCAGAATTTCTGGAAAACATAAAAATTTCTCCAGTGACAAAGACACCTTATGCAGAATTTCTGGAAATCGTGCACCCAGTTTCCAGAATTTATGGAAATCGCATACACATTATCCAGATTTCCTGGAATGTTGACAGAAACGATGTAAGTTCAAAAGACCCTTTCCAGATTTATTAATCTTACTTGCATACCTGGTAGAGTGTCTGTTAAGGACGTATAAAATTTATACGTCCTTAATGTCGGTAACTTTAACCTGACGACCGGAAAACTCGTGTCCAGATTTTCTGGAATATCAACAGAATTTCTGTAAGACCAAGAGTTTTTTCCAGATTTTCTGGAATGTAGATACAACGTAATAAACGTGAATGGTTGAATAAATAAATCGTGACTTCGGCGCAATGCGATGAATAAAGCGACCATGATAACAACGAAGACACATCAATTCAAACCAATGCGCAACGCTGAACACTTCATAACAACAACAAGCAATTCAGCTTCTTCAGTGCAGTGAAAAAAGAATCATGGGCCGCTACGATGCTTTGCTCGCGTTGTTTCCGCTACTACCTCCGATTGTTTTGTTGTTTCAATTAATGGAGCATCCGTCCGACACCTTACAACGGTGGTATACGCATTTCTGGATGTCACAAGACGCAAGTGGAAGCGCAAACACAGTCGAAGAAACTCCTACCGTTGCAACACAGCTACTGGCGTACATTCTCATTGCAATTGTCGGCTATTTACTGACTACGCTTATGGTTCCGTCGATTCAAGTGTATACATTACGGAAAGGAATCTGCGGTAAAGATTTGGGAAAACGAGGCACATTACAAGGGGAACAACCGATGTAAGTAACATGGCGTCTTTGATATCATTCTTACTGAATGTTGCACCCAAGTTCTGATGCCTTCCGCTGCAAATCGTTTTTCTTACGTTCTTTCAAGACCCGAAGCATTGGGGATTGTCCCTGGCGCGGTCTTTTTGGTCTGTTTGCTCTTTTGCTTGGTCGGCTTTGCGGCTACCTACCCCAGTCGAATGTTGGATGTGAATGCGGCATTATTGTCAATATGCTTCATGCTGTTTTTAGGGTTCACTGATGACGTACTCGACTGGCCGTGGCGATACAAACTGGTTCTCCCCAGTGTCGCGTCCTTGCCTTTGTTGTGTTCTTACAAAGGCAGCACGTCGGTAGTCGTGCCGCTACAGTTGCGTTCTTTACTCTGGAAAGATGGACACATGACTGCGTTCGGAGATTTCTTGGGACGTTTTGTGGTGGTTGATGCGCAAGCAACGGGAGCTTTAATCAATTTGGGATACTTCTATCTCCTGTACATGGGATTGTTAGCCGTCTTTTGCACCAACGCCATAAACATATTCGCTGGAATCAACGGTCTGGAAGCTGGGCAATCGTACGTCATTGCCTGTGCGGTCCTGTTACATAATCTCATGGAAATACAGCGAGACGGTCCTGCCGACAACCACTTGTTCTCTGTCATGCTCATGTTGTGCTTCATTGGTGTGACGCTTGGTTTATTGCGGCATAATTGGTATCCCGCCACCGTATTTGTGGGAGACACGTTTTGCTACTTTGCCGGAATGACATTTGCCGTGGTGGGAATCCTGGGACATTTCAGTAAAACGTTGTTGCTTCTATTCATCCCTCAAGTAATCAATTTTCTCTGGTCCACACCGCAACTGTTCAAGCTTGTCCCTTGTCCAAGGCATAGATTGCCCCGCTACGATCCCTCAAAACAGCTCATGTACCCAAGTACATTTCCTTGTGAATCATATCAATACACATGGCTCAAAGCTTTGCAGGGAATACCGAGGAATGCCAAAGAGTTGCCCAATATGACCGTTCTCAATTTGTGTCTGCAAGTATGCGGTCCTCTGTCGGAAGTGCAATTGTGTCGACTGCTACTGTTAATACAATGCCTTTGTTGTGGATTTGGGTTTCTTTGTCGCTATTGCTTGGCGAAATACATTTTTGATGAATGATAGAGTAATGAAACGAATGTAATGAAAACGTAACAACTTTTCTAGAAGATATCGATTGCATCGGAGTTGAAACCCATAGACAGATTTTTGTCGTTGATCGTCCCTTTTCACGCTTTGAGCGTGCGCTGTTTGCGAAGATTAGTGATTATGCGGGCGAAAATAATGAAATACAATTCTGCTCTCATGACGAAGAAGATGCTTCCGATGAAGCCCCGTTCATGGGAGCCGGTGCAGCCGTTGATCCAACCGGAACTTGCATAGCTACGGCTTGACCCCCTTCATACTCCTTGACAAGCCATGCGTACGTGTCTGTTTCAATTGTAATTAAAGGAGGCGCTAAAGACGACGTATTTCCTTCGAGTTGAGACGCAAGGCGTGTCAAATTGGTGAACACGCCCGTGTCGGAGGTTGTTTGGCCGCTTAGGCACAAGCCATTGGGGTCATTACAGATGATTTTACGACGATCGCTGCTCATGTGAATTAGAAATGAATATTAAAGCCGGTTGCCTCAAGTAATAACAACGTTTATGATTATTTATGATGTCCTTGCACTTTTGATGCTTTGCACCTAAGCACATCGCACCGCGCAGTTCTTGCATACTGGTAGTGTTTGAATGTCTGCCTACGTGCATTTCACGTAGGCCCCGTAGGGAAATTTATCGACAAAGGGGGCACCCGGATGTTACTCAATTTTGATCACATCATTTTTCGAGTATCATTGACCGCCATGCTATCGAAGCTTTCACCAACATAGCTAAATCGCACTAAGAAACGATGTTCACAATTCATTCGAAATCATAACACAAAAAAGAGCAAAGACACAACGCTTGAAGGGCTACGTGAAATTCACGTAGGCTCAGTAGGCATTTTATCGATGTCGATGGTAGAGTACACTTACATTATTTATACTACGTAGAAATTATGAAAACAAACGATATAGATCGATTATTGACACTCATCGTAAAGGCGTGCAATGCAGAAACTGGTCAACGTAGAACCACTGTGATAACAGACATATTTTGCTTCCTTCTAGGTCTAGTGAAATGAACTTGTATCTAGCACGGAGAGATAGCAGTCTCGTAAAATGTTGGTTCGTGACTAAAATTCAATCTTGGTTAGTTGGGAGTACATTATACGGAGTATTTCGAACTATAGTAGATACGGTAGCCTGTAGCCAGCGAGATGAAGTGAGTTATTTCGACGGTAAATAAACAAGACGTGCATTTCTGAAACTGTTCAACGTAAATTCTATGACTGTTGACATAAAGCTGGTCACGCTATGCAATATAACTTAGCACATTTATTGCATTAAATGCAATGCATCAGAATGTTTTCGGGACTGGAAGTTTGTTGAAAGGCTGGAGTGAGTCGGGATGCCTAAGCTCTAAATCACCTTTTCTGATACATCACATTTTCGTGTGATAGCAATGGCTCGCCAGTCCGAAAGTACAAGTTAGAGTCACAGTTTTCAATATCAATCAAGAAGGATTCTGGTTATCAGGTTATTAGTTTCGCTAAGATCAAACATTTGGTCGGGCGATGAGCATTGCATCACCGACGATATCCAAGAGAAGCAGCCGATGCCGGAGCTTGTACGTCCTCGTTGGTTACCCAAGGGTGCTCGAGTACTTCCGCAAGTGTCAATCTCTTTTCGGGTCTTCTTGCAACATGGCTTGAAGCAGATGACCGACTTCATCCGATAGATATATGTCCCAATTTCGCAACTGTTCCACCAATTTTCCGGTCACAATCAGTTCGTAGCGCTTATCGGCGCGGCTGGCTTGATCATACGGTGGAAACCCAGTCAGCATAATGTACAAAACGACTCCAGCCGCCCACAAATCAATAGCAAATCCATCAAAGTCTTCTGCATTCGCAAATACCTCGGGTGACATGTAATTGTGCTTCCCGCATACACCCTGAGGCTTAATTAAGCGTCGGATGACACCTTTGTGAACATCAGTTACGGCACCGGCTCCGTCGTCGTACGGAACTCGTAAACACATTCCCATGTCGATGATCATGCATACATCTCCATTCACCAGAACATTTTCTAGTGACAAATCACGATGGCATATTCCTTCGGATTGTAAGTGATGCAGACCCTGCATTTATGAACAATAAAAAGAAGAGTGTCAGTTATGAAAGAACTTCATGATGCATTTAAATACAGCGTCGCTTACCCATAATATCTGTCGAAACCAATATCGTGCGACTGGTTCAGCCATTCCTATTTCGCCTCCGTTCTCTTCCGCGTGCTCAACTACAACGCCAAACAAATCTCCGTCACGGCAATAAGGCATGATCGAATAAAGACATTCTCCATCTTGCAAGACTTCCATCGTACCAAGAACATGGGGGTGCGGCGTGGAACCCAACATTTGCATCGCCGCCACTTCCTTGACTGGATCTTCCAAAGACGACCTCTCATGCGATGCACTCGAGCCCATTCAACCATTTTTACGGCCACATGACGTCCTTCTGTGATTTCCCAGACGACAGGAGCATTCGGGGAGCCCGGCTGGACTCCGGCAGCACGAGCCGCATCATCCGCGGCAACACCAAAATGTCTTCGTAACACCAAACACGCCCATACGGATCCGTAGATTGCATCTTGTAAACGCCGCTGGGGCCAATACGCTAAAGCTTCCGAGGAGCCATCCAGATCTTCTCTGTGAATAACGCCACTGCAAACTTGACGAGTGCCTGTTTGGGGATGCACAACGAGAGCATTGACGCGCACTCCGGGACGAACACGCGGCGGCGGAAAGTCTAAAGGACGCGTTGCTGGACCAGCTTCTAGAACTTCTCGATACTTTTGTCGAGCATGTAGTCCGACTGGCTCATCCATTGCTGTGAGAACCGAAGCCAGCGGTGTTTCCTGAATTGAACGCCGAAGAAATATTCGTCGGACGGTTCAAGAAGAAATTACACCACAAATAACCAAGATCAATTAGTAATGAAATGAAATCGAATGAATACAATAACGAAGGGGGGAAGCACTACAAAATGTGAATTGTATTCCTTTTTTGGGATGTCGTTGCAGTTTTGCCTGGGTTGCAACCAAGACGGCACCACAAGATCCAGGAACATGATCGTTGGGGTTTATTTATCACGGAGTGCGGAGGAGCAGCGGAGTGCACACAAATGGAAACCAGTGATTGTCGATCTTGTTTCATACAATACTGCTCTTATGCCGTACGACAAACTACTTACTACAAAGAGAGGTTATGCCAATAAGAGCGACAGTAGACCAAATTGTACTAAACAATTCGACTGGTCTTGGATTGTACAGTCCGGTATCCAACCGATTGTTGGTGTCCGTCTGTCTGTGTAACCGTTCATCATCGAACCACCACCGGAGAAACTATTACGCGCGTCCAGAAATTATTCCGAAAAAGGCAAATCTCCAGAAGAAAAACTACGCATTGGGCTATTGGGACTCTGTTGGAGCCTTTTTTCAGGTTGTGTTAGTCCAGTTGGGGTAACCATGGAAGAAATACATCAATCCTTTATCGCTAAGTTTGAATCTATATTCATTTGGAAATGGTACTGGTACGGTGCCTTTTTGCTTTCGTGGCGCAAGCAACAGCGAAGAAACTAGGCACAACGAGTTAGTTAAGGCATTGTGTAGCGTTTGTAACCGGTTTATGCTCTAGAACCTTTAAGTCGCCGTAAGGTCTTCTAGCAACTCAAATGTAGATCGAATTGATTATGAATCATCGTTTTTTATTGATTAGTGCGTGTATCACAAATTGAACATAATATGATAGTGAACAAGGAAACGAACATACAGGTAGCCCGATTCCTAGGGCTTTTATGATGCAGTCAGTGATAAACAGCATTCCCTTATCAGTCACTCATTTCGGTGTTGGCCAACGGGAGACTCTCATCGGCGCAGTGCGCAGGATGGAGCAAATTGCCTTCACTGTCCGTACAAAACTCGTCTTCTTCTACAACATTTGCAATATCGCATCCTTCCCAGATCCATTCAGCGTAATTGCGGTACGCTTGGAGCCGAATGGCGTCGGAATTGTTGTACATTTCGAGCCTTTCTTGTTCGCTTAGCGTGCGGTGGCTTGGGATTTCGATTACAGTGTCCTTCTCTGGTGCGAACTTAACTTTTCGACATCGAGCGTTGAAATCAAGATTCGATGAGCTATTTCCCATCAAGTCAGAGAAACTAAGACCAAAGTTAGCATCGTCGTCTTCCAGAGGGAAAACGTCCATATCAACACTGCACAGTGACATCTCGAGCTCTTTTTCGTCTTCCGTGCTGGATGGACATGATGCAGCTCTTGTTGATGCTTCTCCATCAATCTTTTCGATAAAAGCGTCCAGGAGCTTTGACAGCGATGTGTCGTGGTCAAGGCCCATCTTCAGTACGTCAACGGCATCTTCCGCCGCGCGCGGCGAAGTTTGGTCTTGAGAATTGATTTTTATTACCAGATGCTTATCAGAGCCACGATCATTACTCTTCACTAGCGTATTGGATACATGTTGTAATGCAAAAGTTTGCACGGCGTCTTCATTTGAAGGAGGCCGCGCGGATGACATAACGTTTACGACGTGAACTGCGCGATTGCGCGCCTCATGTCGATGCCGGAATTGAGGCTTCACGGACAACTTGCGCTTGCTGTTTGCTGTCTTCTTGTTAACACAATCTATTGAGCCTAAGAGAGAGGTAAGAGAAATGCTATTACTAACCGAATTGCAGCCTTTCATGGTCGTTCGCAAGTTGAGATTATGTGCCGTGTGCCATGCCAGGTGAGCGGAGCGCGACGAGAAGCTATTTTTTGGCGTGCGATGCAGAATGCAGACGGACTTTTCTCACGACCGACGTTTCGCTTCAGCGTTTGAAATTGCTCTTCACTGACTGTGAAAAGAGTGTACAGTGATCCAATTGCCAAGAAATCAGCCAATACCGGATGCCAGAGGGCTCCGTAATCATTCAAAGCCGTTTGAAGTTTCTTCGCTTTTTACAGTACATTTACCGTTTGAAAAAGCCTTTGAACGTACTTATTTATCACAGAACTTTCCTTGGTCCTTCTTGCAGAATATTTTGTTGGGCCGGATTCGGTTCCGGAATATTCAATAGTGACGACATTTCTGCGAAGAACAGTCACCATGCTTTGTGCAGAAGATTGTACGCCCAATAGACACGAGACATGTTCCTTCGACATTTTCTTCTTTTAACCGTTAACCATGATGGTATACACTTTACATCAGAGTCTTTATCAAATGACATTGTCCTTAACCCTACAGGTGCCAATTTCATGCTAATGCTGACGTCATGCTTGATGTTCGTCCGCAAGCTAACGCGACGGCGAATGACGACTCCTCCTGTCGATCCTCTTGACCTTTTTGCTTGTTGTTAAACCAAACAGACCATTTTTACAGCAACCGGCTCAAACAGTTCGATTGTCTTGCACCTCTGGGCCATAACTCCAACTTTAGCTGCAGAAATAGAAGAACTCGATGTACAAATTGTGGTTGCTGCTTACCACAATGTTTTCTTTTCGAGCCGCGCGATCTTTCTCGGTTCTACGACACCATACGTCGGCTCAGTTGCTACCTGCAAAGGCGTCCTTTCGATTATTCAGTGTTTCTGGTGAAGCTGGTACTAGTATTGTTGATATTTGCCAGAAGAAAATTCAAGATGCACTGCAAGCAGATTCGGTCAAGGTAACAGGTCAGTGCTGCGAACTACTTTTTTGTCGCTCTTTTCTGAAAAAATCGCGTTCCTCGCAATGGACTCACAGTTTATTCATCAGGGGCCTACGATGATCCGAACGGCTCACATATCTCTATAGAGGTTGTGTCGAGCATGTTTGCTGGGAAACGAGCCGTGCAGCGACAGCAACTCGTCTACAAAGCTATCTGGGAAGAACTGCAAGGGCCGGTACACGCTGTAGATGCCATGGTTTGCAAGACACCCGACGAGTAAACGCTGCGCAAAATTTAAAGGGCTCACGTGATAGAATATTGCCTTATCTACTGACTAGATAACAAAGTTACATCTCATGCGATGTAGCCTTAAATTTACTGAGCCTTAATTTCATTTAATGCTCGATTTGTCACGCTGGCAATTGCGTTACCATCCGCTTTGGTAATTTGATGGTATTTACCCCGTGCTGCGTTCGCGATTTCTTTGGCGAGACCAGTCGAAATGAACTTGTTTTCTGTGTCAATGCAGAGTAAATTGAAGCCATTCAGTGATCCGAGTTTCTTTGCCAACGCCAGCACCTCTTCCTTTAGATAGTTGCGGCTGGGTTTTCCGTCCTTCGACTCCTCGTCGGCATCCGGGTCAAACTCTTCTCCCATCGATACGCACAGCGGAACATTCGCTCTTCCATCCGAGATTAGGACAACAACTACCTTTCCAATATCTCCACTCTTTTGTGCATTGATACCCGTCAACATGGCACTTTGTAAAGCATGAGCAAGGGGAGACCCACCACCACACGGCATTTGCTCGAGACGCTTACGCGCCATGGTGATGGACTTGGTGGGGGGCAATAACACGTCGGACATTTCACCTTGGAAAGGGATTAGTGAAATTTGGTCTCGACTTTGATACGCCTCTGTCAAGAGACTGACGGCGGCACCCTTCGCAGCGTTCATTCGGTTCAAAGCCATCGAGCCGGACGCATCCACAACGAAAATAATCAGCGATCCTGCTTTTCGTGCCATCTTCTTGATGCGCACATCTGATTCTTGGATAAATACACCGCGTCCTTCATTCTTGGTGCCAACGGCGCGACCACGGCGTGCCTTTTGGTAGGGGGCCGATGCACGAAGAGTAGCGTCGACTGATGATTGCAGAACAGCGTGAGATTATTGAATATCCCAAACTAACAGACAATTCAACAGCAAAGATTTTTCTTACCTGCAAGACGAACAACCTTGCCTTTGGGAAGCATTGGCTTGATGTAACGACCACGATCTTGTGAAAAAATGAGACCGCGCCCTCCACCTTTACCCGCTCGCTCGCGACTCGAGAACTCAATCAAATCAGGGTCCATGGGCGTGGCATCAATATCAAACATGAACTCTTGCGGTACGTCCGGAACATCAGGAGTATCGTTTTCGTTCTCATCCTCGTCCTTATCTTCTTCTTCTTCTTTCTCTTCTTCCTTTTCATCTTCGTTTTGGTCTTCATTTTGTTGCTCATCCATTTGCGGCGGCGGAGGCGGTGGCGGGGGAGGAGGAGGCATCATTTCATCCATGTCTTCCGGAGAGTTGATAAAAGTTCCTCGGGGTGCAATGGCGAGTTTCACGGCCAATCGCAAATCGTCCGCGTTGACTTGTCTTCCCTCCAAGGCAGCCGATGCTCGGGCGACTTCCGCAGCAAAGATCTCAGCGCGGTGTCCCTGACATCCAGCTCGGATGGCTTCTTCACAAAGATACTGGATTTGAGAAGGCGCCACTTTGACATCTTTAATGTACTCGCGAGCAAACACAATCGCTGTCCGCAAGTCGTCTTCGTTTTCAATGGCGGCGGCCAAATCGGCTTCGGCCTTTTCTGTCTTTTGCGGGCCTCCGCTGGAAAAGTTCAAGACACTGTCAACGGCATTGACACGCTCGTCCACTTCGAGTGGCTGAGCATCCGCGGACAAGGCCACGGCGATGCGGTCAAGTAAGTGGTCGCGCAGTACGCCTTCGTCGGGGTTGAACGTGGCGATCAAAAGAGGCTTGCACGGATAACGTAGAGAGATACCCTCGCGTTCTACAATGACGTAGCCTTCGGTGACGACATTGAGAAGGATGTTTGCCGTTTCTTCATCCAAAAGGTTGATATCGTCGACGTACAAAACACCGCGATGTGCTTTAGCGAGTAAACCCGGAGAGAAGACACTCTTTCCTGTCTTGACACTCTCTTCCAAGTCAGCACTACCAATGAGACGATCTTCCATGACATTTAACGGAACTTGTACGAAAGGGCATGGAATGACTTCTGTCTCTCGTTCCGAAAGGGGCGTTCCTCCATTGTCGAGACTCCTTTGCGTAAAGTCATCTAGACCAAACTCTCCCTCCGGATCGATGTTAAATGGCGATCCTTTTATAACTTCAATGGGCGGCAACAACTGGTGCAACGCTCGAGCCATGACAGATTTGGCAGTACCTTTCCCGCCGGAAATAACAACTCCACCCATTCGATTGTTGACAGCGGACAAGAGAAGCGCCTGTTTAATAGCGTCTTGCCCTACAATCATGGATAGAGGAAACGGACGACCTCCGGTATCCATCATTTTATTATCTTTAATAGTGACAGTTTCCGCCTCCATTGCGGCGCGAGCTCGCTCTTCGGCCGACAAAGGATCGGCAACCGCGCTCACGAAAGTGGTTGGTGCACCGTGGTGACGAACACTTCCACTTGTCGGCATGAAGGTAAAGGCATGACTCTGTGTTGCGAAAGAGAGACGGTTGTGTCAGTAAGAAAGTACTTGAATCTAAAGCATGAAGAAACCCCAAATCAGTGTATTGTTTTCTTCTTCTACGTACCGTTTCACAAGCGACCAACAAGGCCAGCGATAACTGAAACGCTCGCCGAAGACCCATTGCCTTGGCTTGTTGCTTTTATTATTAAATATAAACTATACAAATCCAGCCCAGCACAAACAAACAACCAAGACCAGAGTGATTGATTGAATTGTACAGTGGATTTGGCTTCGTTGAAGTCTCTGTTTCTCTCTTGCTTGCACTTTTTGTTCGTCGGTCGGTGGACACAACCTTTTCACTTTCGTACGAGAGCCTTCCACTCATCATCATCCGCCGCGTTTGACGTTGTTGTGGGCCGACTTCAACTTTCGGGTCCTTTTTGTTTCCAATCAATCACGAGTTGTTGATGAATCACGCTCCTGAAGTCTATGGACACACCCGAAGTCATCGGTATGGCTTGAAAAAAAACGGCTGTACCTTTTTCTAGGGTATGGAATAAAAATGTTAATAACAACAAATGGTAATATAGGCAATCGACGAGAAAAGCAGTGGTGATAAAAAAAGATACAATGATATTCCCCTTTATTCAACTAGACATCAAAATTTACTATGACATGGACTGTTGGTTTACGGCAAACGCGACTCAATTATTTTCAGTCCCGAGACGAAACTGTTGCAATGATTTCAAACAACGTCCTGGGACCGTTTACGACGGAACGTTCGCACAAAAGTAAAACTATAAGTAGAAAGTTAGCGGTGTTGATGTTTCTGGTGATTTATCATGAATTGAGTCTCGTGAAATGTCTTTCTTCGAAGATTTCAAAATTTACTATGACATGGACTGTTGGTTTACGGCAAACGCGACTCAATTATTTTCAGTCCCGAGACGAAACTGTTGCAATGATTTCAAACAACGTCCTGGGACCGTTTACGACGGAACGTTCGCACAAAAGTAAAACTATAAGTAGAAAGTTAGCGGTGTTGATGTTTCTGGTGATTTATCATGAATTGAGTCTCGTGAAATGTCTTTCTTCGAAGATTTCAAAATTTACTATGACATGGACTGTTAGTTTACGGACTACGCGACTCGATTATTTACAGTCCTGAGACGAAACTGTTGCAATGATTTCCAACCAACCAACCAGGACGTCCTAGGGACCGTTTACGACGGAACGTTCGCACAAAAGTAAAACTATAAGTATAAAGGTAGCGGTGTTGATGTTTCTGGTGATTTATCATGAATTGAGTCTCGTGAAATGTCTTTCTTCGAAGATTTCAAAATTTACTATGACATGGACTGTTAGTTTACGGACTACGCGACTCGATTATTTACAGTCCCGAGACGAAACTGTTGCAATGATTACCAACCATCAGGACATCAGAGGCAGCGTTATTACGTTTTCGACCGAACGTTCTGCACGAAAGTCAACATATAAGCAGAAAGGTATTGGTTGTGCCCATTTTCCATTTGTACTAATGACTAATGACCAAGCTAACTAAAAAAGTAGGGGGATGGGGGATGTGTCTTGCATTCTGTACGACCACAGCTCATTTTTCCGCCAAAATGCGCTCTATTTCGCACCTTTAAAGCACGTTCCATCAGTTTGCCTCATTTTCTTTCTTCTTTCTCCATCAAAATCAGGGATACAAAACATAAGAATAAACAAATACTAAGAACCATGAATCCCGAAACATCACCATTGACGAGCAACTTTGAAGTGTACGTCTCGAAAGACACGTTCAAATTCAACGCCGCTCATTTCGTCGCATTTCAAGGATACCGTGAGCGTTTGCACGGACACAATTATCAAGTCGGTGTTCGATTGCTCGGTCGTAGAACATTGGGCGCCGACGGTTATGTCATTGATTATGGAAATATCAAAGCTGTTTGTAAGACTGTTTGCAAGGAACTCAATGAACACTTTCTTTGTCCCATGTACTCGGATGTATTGAAGATCGAGTCGGACGACAACACCAGCACGAATATCCGCATTACATGCCAGGATGGTTCCAGCTTTTCGTTTCCCAAACAAGATTGTGCTATGTTACCGATTGTACATGCCACTACAGAAGAAATCGCCATTTATCTGTGGTCGGAAATATTGAAAGGACTCAACTCACAGTATTTGGCGCAGCGAGGAATTCACACCATGGAAGTCACGGTGGCGGAAGCACCGGGTCAACAAGCCACTTTTCGATGGGAAATTCCACAACAAGGTATGGATGAGAACTTTTCGCTGGATGTTCGGACATTTCTTCAAACAGGACAAGTCGTTCCGATGCCTTGTCTGGAGCAAGACAAGCGTAACAAGTCGACCTGCTGCGATGGTTGCCAGAACCATTTTACGACTCAACTCGAACGACTTGCCAAAGCGATTAATGAACGAACTACAAAAGAAGCCATGACACCAGAGGAGTTACAAAACATGTTAAATCATAATATGTCATAAGAAATAAACACACGAGTTTTATGACAATCTCCCGAAAACGTAAATCTTTGTTTACGCCTTCTTGGCTTTGGGAGCAGGTTCCGAGTGCTTGGACGCCAGAGAGTAAGCAAATGTACCCAAAATGGCAATCGCCGAACCGATGACGGTATTGCGTTCCATGGCTTCCGCAAAGACAAATGCCGAAACCACAATAATGATGACTCGCTTGGCCGTGTTGAGGACCGATGATGTCACGGCACCAACACTCGCCGTGAACTGGAACGCCAATTCGTTGTACATGTAGAAGCAAAAGCCACTCATGACAATATTGTAAGCCAAAGCCTGCATGCCGTGCTTGTCAATCGCGTGGTCGATTTCGCTCTTTAGTGTCGGCAACTCACTGACGACAACAAACGGAATAGTGCAAATGAAGGAAATAATGTTCATGACAGCATAAACGTTGGTAGCATCCATGTTCTTGGCTTTGTCGGACTTCAAGGCTTTGGTGACAGAGCTGCCCAACTTTCCCTTCAAGGCGGCCGCCGCGTTGGCCATGGAAGCATAAAGGAAGGCTTCTACATTAATATCAATACCCTTTCCTTCCTTGATGCAGGCCAAACCGACACCACCGACAATGGGAATGAGCATGGCGTAGGCCAAGATGGGCTTGACATCGGCCGGAGGGATAAGGATGCCGACGACGGCCGCAAATACCGGCTCGCACGCCTTGACGATTTGTGCGAACGAAACGGCACCGACGGCGGATGCTAGAACGGATCCACCGTGCGACAATGAAGCGAACAAACCAATGGGAACACAAGCAGCAATATCGGCCGCCGAGAGACTGGGAGCTTTACGAATACCGGTTCCCCAGAGAAGAATGCTGTAAACAATACCGACCGCCAATTGTGCGGCAGCCAAGAACCAGTGCGCATGAAGCATATTGGCTGCTTTCTTGTTGTAAATGTTGTAGAACGTATTAAGAGCGTACCATCCTACAACTAGGAGGACCTGATTTTGGCAGAAAAAAGCGAACAAAATGAGCAAAAACGTCGTGAATATCTTAGTTGACGGGTGTCTGCTTTTTTCTTCAGCGATACGGCACGTCTCGAACACTCACCAACCGAAGGGTCGAAGGGGAATCTTTAGAGGCGCTCATTGCTGATAATGGGTTCAAGAATAAGGTCTATTTTCTCTAAAAGCTTTGGTAGGAGAGGATTCAAGGCACCAGGTGCAATTGTAATGCAGGACGAAAGTGAAGCCGTCCTCGACTGACACCAAACTGCCGGTACTAAATGTCAATGAGTAAAAGAGTAATCCACGTGGAGACATACGTAGGAGAGCGTTCGCCGAGATTTCGCCAATTTTTATTGGAGGACTTCCGTCCTTCTTCCGATAGTAGGATGACGGAGAGACAACGAAAAAGTGCGCGAAAGATCGCGCGCTGACATGGGACAGACTGACGCGCCTTTTCTGAATGAGCGAAAAGGTTGATTAAGGATAACCAGTTGTCGGGATGTTATAGTCACTTTCCTATGAACGCTAATGGAGCGCAGGTCAAGCCTCGCAAAGATCGGGGCGATCGACTTCAACAAGGTTGAACTCGTTTGCTACGTAAAACGCCCGTATCTTTCGTCCGGCGGCAAACTCAAGGGTCCTTTCTCGCTCATTTCCTCGCAAAGCATTATTTAACGAATCCTCCATTTGACTGCTACAATGAAGTTCGCCGTTCTTGCCTCTCTTCTTGCCTCTGCCGCTGCCTTCGCTCCGGCCCAAAAGACTGCCTCCACCACTTCGTTGAAGGCTTTCGAAAACGAAGTCGGTGTCCAGCAACCCTCGGTTTCTGGGATCCTCTGGGCCTTGTTGCCGATGGAGACCAAGCCCGATTCGATCGCCTCCGCTTCGTTGAGATCAAGCACGGACGTATTTGCATGCTTGCCGTCGCTGGATACCTCACCACGGAAGCCGGTATCCGTCTTCCTGGATTGATCTCCTACGATGGAACTTCCTTCGCCGACATTCCCAGCGGATTTGATGCCCTCTCGGCCGTCCCCGCCGCCGGTATCACACAAATCCTGGCTTTCATTGGATTCTTGGAGATTGCCGTCATGCGAGACCGCGTCGGAGGAGAATTCCCCGGGGACTTCCGCAACAACTTCATTGACTTTGGATGGGACACCTTTTCCGATCAGAAGAAGTTGGAAAAGCGTGCCATTGAGTTGAACAACGGCCGTGCCGCTCAAATGGGTATCCTCGCTTTGATGGTTCACGAGAAAATGGGAGTTTCGATCCTTCCCTAAGCTAAGAATCGATCTCTTACAGTCTGTAGGAATTTAGACTCCTTTTTCGACTCTAGCTAGGTTTTGCGTACTCTATGTAGTTTCATCCACATCTTTCATTTCATCGTCCTAGTTAGATTGCGATCAGTTACGGCACGAACCAACCTGTATGATACTACTATACTGTACGTGAGTTTAGCAAGTCATTGCGATGTGCTAGTAATACAAATCGAATAAGTGAACTATGTCTAGATGCTTCGAAATCCCTCTGCTTCTTCCGTTCATCGTCCTCTTGGTCAAAAGTCGTTGCCCCCACTGCCATCATCGTCGTCATCGTCATCCGAATCATCGTAGTCCGGAACCATAGAATCGGCCAGCATATCCATCTCCTCCTCATAATCACGTGCCCAAAGCAGACGCTCGTACTCTTCGGTGAAAAGGAGGGCTTTGCCCTTGTTGAGTGCCACAAGCTGACCCGTGATGTCGGGAAATTCAAATAGGTTTTGCCGTGAATAGATCATATCCATGAAGGGTAGAGTCCGTTCTGAATCGGACCAGTCACTATCACTTTCATCCTGGACAACGGCATACGCCTGAAACACTTGATGATTTTCAGCATCCACCACAGATCCTAGCGAGTGGATCTGTCTGTTTCTTCTCGAGGAACTATTTCTAGGAACAGGTGATTTACGATCCAACAAAGCCATGATGAGTGCTCGAACTTTCTTGTCGATGCAGCCACTCAAAAGTACCGATTGGGCCACAATCGACTTTTCCTCTTCGTCCCTTGTAGTATACTGATTCGCTTCTAATTTCTCATCTTCGTAAAATTCAGCATCCAGTTTCGACACGACGTGTTTGAAGAAGGATTCAGTTTGATCTTCGTCGAGATCATTCAAACGTTCTAAGTTAACCAGTCCTAGAGTGTCCACGTGAAACACATATTGAACGAAGTATTCGAGTGATCCCACAATATCTTGTATTTCGCTCAAGGTGGGTATTAATCGTGTCTCGACTTCTGCGGACCATTGATCTGCGATATTCTCTTCTATAGATTTTTCGAGGGCGAAGAGCACCTCCCGTACATACGGAATCTCCATCCTCTCCAGTTTGTAATCAGCCCGCATACCTTTCAACAGAACAGCGGCACAGGCGAATCGTCTATTCTCAATCAAACAGCAAAGACTGCAGTGAAACGTATGCGCTGTAACGCATGGAGACCATGCCGCTGCTTCCAATATCAGTCTGGCTGGATTTTCTTCTATCAGCAGGTCTGCCCACGCGGCAAACGATTGCATGAGCCTTTCGTGTAGCGGGAGATGCATCGGTAAACCCAATTCATGAACCCGTCGTGCCATCAATAAAGATGCTTGTAAAACAGTTACGCGATGATCGGTAAGACGCTTGTCGAAGGCGTGATCGAGAAGGCGAGAAATGAGTTGTAAAAACACACGATGTAAGGTGGCGTATTGTGAAGAATTTTGCTGTTCTGAGAAGACTTCTACAAAACTGGGCGGTCTAGAAACGGCAAGTAGCCTTTGAGCGGCTTTGACTGTTTCCTCTACATCATGATGCGCAGAATCTGACGTTCTTGCGGTCGAATCTTTGGCAAGTCGCAACGAAAGAATACTACGTTCCGCTTCTTGAGCAGCATAGGTGAGAGCGTCACTTCGAAGGTCAGCTTCTTTTGTAGGAATCGAACAAAAAGTTCTTGGCATCAATGCATTGGATACGCAAGAAGCGTAATGAAGGTTTTGTGGAAGTCGTTGTCCACATTCAAGGGTGGAAATCACTGAAGGACCCATCATTCGAAATAATACTCGTCGCGACAACATGATACGCTTTCCTATTCTTTCTCTCATCTTTGCATTATCGTCAAGGAAACTTCGAAGGGATGTGTGATTGATATGGTATTAGAAATTCGTCAACAAAGGACAAGAGAAAGCAAGGAAAAGTAATAATGGCAGCAGCGATTTTGTGAATCAATGCGCGGCGCCAGCGGCACCAAAACGAAAAACAAATATTCGGGTTACCCCGACATCGATAAATTTCCTACGGGATATACGAGAATGCCAAATCGGAATCGGAATATTTGTGACAAAAGAGAAAAAAACAGTGGAAAATTCAGTCGAATGAGAAAATTCATTCGGACTTTAGGAAATTAGGAATATATATTTAGGATTGATTTATATATGAAAGTGTGGCATTTGCATAAGTTGTCTCTTTCATCTTTGGAGTTTGGAGTTCATCCGAGCGCTGATTGTAAGATGGTGCCAACAACCTATGTCGACGATTGTTATGAAGCTTTACGTCGAAAATAGTAAGTTAGTTTTGGGTAGTACAGCGATTTTGTGCACGTTCCAGAATTTCTGGAAACTGTGTTTTGGGTCATACAGCGATACTTGTAAATTCTGGAATCACCGCTATTTTGGGTAGCACAGAAACTCTGTGTAGTCTACATTCCATTACTATTTTGGAATTGATGGTTTTGGGGTATCGATGGTTTTGGTTCGTTTAGAGATTTTGTGCACGTTCCAGAAATTAACACAGACATTCTGTATACGTTCCAGATTTTCTGGAATCGGTGTTTTCGGTCATACATAATCCTAGCATAATCCTGCGTACATTCCAGAAATGATGGGATCTATATCTTGCGTCACGCAAAGATTCTAAGCACGTTCCAGAAGTTCTAGAATCGGAATTTGGGTAATGCAGAAATTCTGTGTGATTTCCAGAAATTCTGGAATTGGTGTTTTTAAAATCATAAAGCCAATTTGGGCACGTTCCAGAAATTCCGGAATCACTTGTCGAATGGTGTTTATGAAGTCAGGGAACAGGGAATCTGTTGATGATTATCACGATGACAATTGTAGTAGCCGCACCCCTGCTTCGATAAATTTCCTTCAGTAAACCTTACGGTGCCAACGTGAAATTAACCTGGGCAGTGAAAGTGTTGCATCTCTTGTCTTTCTCATGTTTGGAGTTCATCCAAGTGCCGATTATTGTAACATGGTTCTTGAACGCTATGTGTCGTGAAGCTTTATGTCGCGAAAAGAAATATTAGTCTAAAGATATTGATGAAAAGTTGAGTAGGTTTATATCCGGGTTTCCCCTCTGTCGATAAATTTCCCTACGAGGCCTACGTGAAATGTAGGTACCATTCGGGTCAAATGAGTTTCTGAGTACTATAAAATATATAGGACATGATTACTATATACATAAGTGTGTTTCTACGACAGAAATCGTATACCGTTTGAAGCGACACCTTGCCTTTCCCACTGAACACATTTTTTCTTCACGACATTATCGCGCAAAAAATGCATCCGACCATGGCGACTCGACGACGCAGCAGTGAAATCAATTCTGGGCGAGCTTGTGTTGTTTTGCACCATTCAAACAAGCGACGAAGGAGTGATAGATCGGTGCAAAACAACACAAGCAGAGCCCCGGAGTGCGAAGATATTTGGTCGGTTGTCGTGGCATTGTTTCGTCATGCCACTCCCGGTATCTGGTGGCGATTATTGCCAGAAAACAATAAAAACGATGATATTTCCTACGCAACTTCAGTCGATTGGGAGAACATATGTCCTTTATTGATTTATGTCAAAATTTTGGAGAAGAAAGTGGTTTTGGGAGTCGAAAAACTTTTTGTGATGAAAGAAGCGCTTGATACACTCGTGGACAAGATGGGACGAAAGAAAATTCATATTTCCATCTATCGTCCACCACACAGCAAGCAGGCTTTCTACTTTTGTGTTGGGCAACCTTTGTATTCTAAGGTCAAGGAATGTGCCCGTATGGTTGCTTCTGAGTTAGCTCCGGGACCTCCCGGGATGACCGATGACAAGCTCCGCAAAAATGCCGCCTTGCTTCAGACGTACTCCGCGAACACCAAATCGAGCATGTACGACCAGCAAATGAACAAGAAAATCTGCACTTACTAGCTAACGCTGTTCTTGAACAAGAACAAGAACAAGAAATCTTTGCTGTGCCACTATCGAGAGAAGATGAGATCGAAAACGCCATCACATATGCACTGGCGCTTGCATTCGAAAGGGTTCCGCGCTACGTTCGTCAATCGGACGACAAAATCACCTTGGCGTTGTTGCAAGGCCCAAGAAGTCGAAAGATTTTGACGGAAGAGTCTTTATGAAAAGGGTTAGTAAAGAGAAAGAGTACAGCCGAGCAACACCAAGTTACAAGTTTCACGACAGCATTTCGATCAACAACGAGATCAAGAACGGCTCTTGGAGAGCCCTTTACAATGATTTGAAAGACATCTGCGGTGATATGACAGTGGGCGAGTTTTTCGATGCACTTTCCGATTTCTATGAGCTTCGCGACGAAGTGGCTGCAGTCCTGCAATTTCGCAACACAGTCACAAAGAGACCTTTAGACGAGGATGATCAGCTGTGTGACTTCGACATCAAAGAGCTTGAAGTTCGTTGCTATTACCCGGCAGGGCATAAAGTCGAGGTGGACATTTCCTGTGATTCTTCCTTCATGCTGAGCATTATGCACCAAGTCGGTCAAGCACTTCGAGAAAAATTTCACTGGGTGGACAAGAACGAGAAAATTTATCTGGTGATGGATAACGCAGGAGGACACGGAACACAGCTAGCCAAAGAAGAATACAGACGAAAATTGGAGAGCGAATACAACGTTGAGATTGTCTGGCAAGTTCCTCGGTCGCCCGAAACAAACATGCTTGATCTCGGAGTCTGGATGAGCATTCAAAACAAGGTCGAAAAGGTTCATCACGGAAAACGACCCGATTGCGATGCGCTTGCAAGATCAATTGAAGAGGCATGGGAGCACCATCTTTCACCTCAAGCATTTCTAAACGTGTGGAAGCGATTGCGGCGTGTTTTGAAATTGATTGTGGACGACAAAGGCGGCAACAATCTGGTCGAGTCGGAACGAGGCAAACTCTTCAGAGACCCAACGATTGACGATTTGCTGAACGCCCACAACGACACAAACGACGAAGATCAAGAGAACAACAGCGAAAATGAGAATGACGAAGCAAGCGACGAAGAGAATGACAACGAGTAACAATCAAATGAATGGTTTGAAGAGCTTTATTTAATCTTGCTGCGATCGGCATTTCATGGTTTTCTACGTGCTTTTACGTGACGGCAAAGAGTATAGACCTAAAGAGTACTTAGAAACTCATTTGACCCGAATGGTAGACATTCAAAACTCATAGAATTTTCATCTTATTATGGCGCTCGTTTCAACAAATGTCGATTGTTGTTTATGAAGTCAGGGAGCGCTTGTTGATGAGCACAGTCATTGTGAATTTGCATTTTTTTTAAACCTATTAAAAAAATCCGAGTACCGAGTACCCCCTACATCTACATCAATAAACTGTCTACGGGGCCCACGTGAAGATTTGTAGACTTTCGATGCGTTGTAACATCCTTTTGCTTGGAAATTTAGCCCAAAAATTCATTGAAGGCTGTTAGTTATTAAGCATGTATTATTTCCTACATCTATCGGTCTTTATGGTTGAGCCAAAGCCGTTTCCTGGTACCAGGTAATTCTTGTGATGCTCGCTGGTACAGTCGCGAGTAGGACGTCATTCGTCAGCTTGGATTTCTTTCGTGGAAAAATGCGATCATGCAGCTTTTTTCTTTTGCGAAGCACGTCATGTCATGCTCATGAAAACGATTTCAATCGGAGATAATCCTATTATCACTCGAGTTGGTCAATGTGAGAAGCATTTAGAAAGTTTGAGCGCACAATGGCGTAAGTTTATTGAATGATCGCAACTCTTAATTCAAAAAGACTGACAACATGAACCATCACTGATCACTCCTCACTGATACTTGTATTCATCATCCACGTGCAGAGAAACGTCTAAAGATCAAACAGCAATAGAATCGTGGAAAAAGCAAGAAGAAGATATTATGCAGGGTGAACGAAGGGCGCAGTATGAGGCCGAAATCAACCCGACACGGCGACCCTTTCACAAGTTGATGTCGATTTTGTCCGGTGTGGCAGCATTGTCGGCGCTCAACATGTGCATAGGACAACTCGTCGGTTATCGATTTCAGCAGGAAGGACCAGTGCAATACGTTATGCGATTTTACGTGATTATTCTTTGCGTTCTCGCTATTTTGGTCGAGTTCGAATGGACAAAATTTGCACGGGAATCGTTCATTCTGAGAGTGTGGATTACGCGTGGGCTATTTTACATATTTATTGGAGTATTGGGATTCGAGCAAAACGATACGTCGCACGCGAAAAACTCAGACTCGGTAAACTTTCAACTTTCGATGCATTATGTCACAGCAACAGCATGGATCATGGTCGCCGTGGGGGTGCTGTATTCGCTTTTGGGAATGTGTTGTTTACAAGTGTATTTCAATCGGTTACAAACCGAGTATGAGCAACGTCTTGAGCGAGCTGTGCACATTCGAGAAGCTGGGGAACGGTACTTTGATAACCAAGTCTAATAATCCATTTACAGAATTTGTATGTTAACTAATTTGCAACGAGGCTAAGACTGAGCGTCCTAAATCTCACTTGTAGACTTGTCAATTAGAAATATTCGTCAGCTTCCATGAAACCAGTTTTGGTTGGTTTCATGCTTGGTAACCACGGAATTTGTACCAACATGACTTGACCGAGAATCTCTGTGCCTTCCGGCATTTCTTTCTTCGAACCAAATGCTGTAATTTTCACTTCATCGCTTCCGGGAGTCGATATGACCAAAAATCGTCTTTCCGCGAATTCTTTCAAGCCTCTGTCTACTAAAACAACCAAATCGACCGCGCCTTTAATTGCAGCCGGAAGCTCTACCCCCAAGGAAGGATGCTCCCCGATGATCACGACAGGATCTACACAATTTGCGACTAATTGGCTCCCATCAATAGCTACAGTGCCTAGTTGGGGCCCCTCAGGGTCACTAAAGTCGTACGTCCACTGACCCTTTTCGGCGGCCGGCTCGGACGACACGGCAAAGAAATCCTCTCGTGTCAAGCCGGGGTACGCGCCGGCTATTTGAATGATTCGAGGTGCCAAATAGTCCATTTCCATTTGCTTAAGTGGAAGAAAACAAGCACCTTGGCCGTGTAAATTGCCGGTTGTTGTTGAGCTCTGTAGAGATGTCGATGTGAACGGAGAAGTGCCCGTGATGTGCTTCGATTGCTGCTGGCGGGGAATCCACGCATGCGCGCTAAAGCAGCATAGAGTCAAAATTATAGTTGCTTTCATTATTGACAAACAAAAGAATTTTATGTAGAGAAATAAAGGACTTGCTTCGTGAAGTCAAACGTTATTGGTTGGTGTTGGCGGACGAGGTTATTCTCGTCGTGGGTCGTGGTCGCGGTGATGTTTTTGAATGCGTGAGGAGTTGAGACGTGGTTCGAGTCACGTATAATACATCATGCATACATGGAATTCGGAATCTTTTCATGCATTTTCTGAATCTAGTCGTGAAACTGACGATAGTGACGTCTCCTCAGCAGCAAACCATTTCTGGTGACGTGTGAGTTTCTTTCACCGTTCACAGTCAGCGCAACAGTAAAAAGTGTTCGCATTTTGTCCCTTGGCCACTATGGAATGAACTGTGATCGGGCCAAGAGCCACCGAATTCTGACGTCAAAGGCGTGAAAATATTGCGTCACTTTTACCTTTTCTCGTAGAAGATGTACGAGGTTGAACGCAGCCAAATGGTCAGAGAAGCTTGGTCCAAGCGAGAGGACGTGGCTACGTCACCTTGAGATCAGCAGGCCTCTTCAACGTCAGCGAGAATTTCACTTTCTCCTCCGTGCTTTCTGTCGGCTCACAAATCACATCTCACTGACTTCTTTTTCAACAAAATAAGAACTTTTAGAAAGATGAGTACGCAAGTTGATCCATCCATAGCCGCGGATGCCGCAGCGGGAGCCTTGACGGCTCTTTCCGCCAAGCGCAGCTTAGACTCCGATGACGGCCCTCTCTCCAAGATGATGAAACTCGGTGCTCCTCAATCACCTGATGTCCCTCTCACTAGCGCTCTGTCTACGACGACTTCTCCGCCCGCCACGGAGGATAGCGCTGCTGCGTCCAAGAGCGACAAGTCGCGCAAGATCCGACTTGAACAGAACCGCAAGGCGGCTAAAGAATCGAGACGTCGAAAGAAGGTCATGATTGAGGAGCTTCAACGCAGTGTCATCTTCTTCTCTCGCGCAAATGGCACACTCAAGCAGCAGAACGAGGAGCTCATGCGACTCATCCTTAGAGCGAAGAGCGAAGTCGCTGCACAAGAAAGTGGCACGAAGGTTGAAGTCAGCAGTCCGCCAAAGGCTACTGCAGAAAGCTCAGGTCCTGTAATCAAGAGTGAAGAGTTGATGAAGGCGTTCGGTCAAGCTGAAGCAGACGCTGTTGCCGCTCAGGCTATTTTCAAGAGTCAAGGTTTCCCGACAGCAGCGGCCCGTGCTGCCGCTCACGCTGTTGTGCCTTCAGCAGCATCTCCCGCTGCTTCGGGGCAAACGACTCAGCCGCCAACTATGCAACCTGGTGCGACGATGCAAGCCATGGCAAACTTTCAACAAGCGGCTACCATAGCGATGCAGAACGCAATGAAGGCGCTAGCCAAAACGATGCCGGGTGTGCCTGTGAGTCAATTCGCAGCGCCACAGCCGACGGACGGAACCAGCGCACAACAAGCTTTTACCGACACCATGACTGCCCTCGCCATGCAACAAGCAGCAGCGGCGGCTGGACAACAGTTTATGATGCAACAGTCGGGCATGCCTTTTCTTTTTCCCATGTTTGGTTGGACTCAGCCGACCAACACGGAACAGAAGGAAAAGTGAGATTCATAGTGTATAGACACCTTCAACTAATTGTAGAATACGGTTTATGTCCCAATTGTTTTTCTTTATGCATTATTCTTATTTGTTCAAAATCAAAAGCATTCAATAAGGCGCCGTTTAGTTTGTGCCGATGTGGTGAGTTGTAGGCTATTTAGTAGCGTCAGCAACCATCATAGGTAAATCTCATAACTGATAGAATAACAGACAGGCAACCTTATGTGTGCAAAATTTGAATCGACAATGAATAAGCGTTGCCATTGCACCCGGTTTCACTTAAGTCGTTTGTTGTTCTTCGTCCTAGTTTTTCTTCTTGCACCAAAGGCGTTCACCTTAGCCCTTAGCCCGTAGCTTCAACCTTAACGTTTCTTATGTACGTAGTACTACGTAAGACTTATGAAGTTTCCGTTGAACATTAAACTTTCGTCTATGTGTACTCAATGTATAAGGAATGTGATAACCGTGAAGAACGATAGCCTTATAGTAACATCTACCACATATTTAAGCCTCGTTCCTCACTATACGTCTTTCTGTACTGTACTGTATCACAATGAAGTGGAAATTCTCCCCCTGCGCTGTGCCGATGTCCCCAAGCCAAGCCCATAATAAAAATTGCATGCCTTTTCTTGGCCTTCTTGGCCTTTTGCCCGCCTTCATTGATTCAGATCTTTGAATGAAAAGGTGCAAATTTCTATCGGATCATTCATCCTCAACAAGTCATTGATTTGAAATACTTTAAAGATGGTTCGAATGATCGCTAGGCTCGCGCTGCTGGCTTTAGCAGTGTTTGTCAAAACACAGGCTTTTGACAGTGACACGCTCAAAGATATCACACGCGAAGTGTTGGAAAACGCGGTCGTGACACTCCAATATACGGGGGACGCCACTTTTACTCCGTCGGCTATTCGAGAGATTGCCCGTGCGAACGGGAGATTGGATCGAACGCGTGAAGGGCTCAGCCATAAGAACGCCTTTTGGAGCTTTTACAACGAAGAGTTTCAGCGGGCGAGTCGCAGACTGATGGATCTGAAAGAATTCGTGGTGGCAACGCTGACGGTTGATAGCACTCCGGATGTGGGAGGCGCTCGTGAGAAGTTTGGTGAAGCTCTTCATACTCTACAAGACTTTTATGCCCACACGAACTGGATCGAACTGGGTAATGTGGCGATCAACACCGATCTTGGTAACGCGGAGATTTCGGACCCTCCTTCCAGCTTGGTCACTTGCGATGCCAGTGGCGCCTACATCGATACCATAACTGACCTTACATCGGGGTATGAAATTTGCCGAGGTATTCGCAGTAATGTCCCAACTGGAAAGTGCTGTAGAAAGGTCATCGATAAAGAAGGGCAAACGGCCACAGATCTCGCGATCGCGGCAACTGCGGACTATTTAAATCAAGTGATAACGGAACTCAAAAACAGAGATCCAACTGAATTAGCGATTCGTTCCTTTTTGGGAAGAGATGAGTCGGTGGCTTTCTTGATCGATACGACTGAAAGCATGAGAGAAGAGCTGATTACGATCAAGGAGGTTATTGACGAGTTCATTGCTCGTTTCGACGGCAACCAACGAGGACGGTATATTTTGCTGGAATTCGCAGACTCTCCCAATGACGATATTGACGAAACGATTGTGCAGGAATTAATTACACCGAATCCGGCTGAGATTGTCAATGCTGTCCAAGCACTTACTGCCGACTCAAGTGGAGCCGATGATTGCAGAGAGGCTGGATTTGCCGTGCTCGAAAAAGCGCTAGATTTGTCTCCGCGTAACTCCAACATTTATTTTTGGTCGGATGCGTCGCAAAAGGAAACGAGTTTGGCCCGTTCAACGTTCGAATCTTCCGTTATTTGAGACTCAGAGTACGAGCCATCAGGAGCAGAGTTCGCATCAATTTTGTGATGACTGGACGCTGTTTGCCTTTCGGATCAACTTACAGGACATTCAAAAGCCTTGCGCGTGTCACTGGAGGAAGCGTTTACCATTTTGAAAATCCAGCAGATATGGTTACCTTGTTGCTTGGCACCGACGAAATCATCGCATTCAACACCGAACCGGATGTCGAATAAACTTGTCTCGATTGCTTCGCAATATTATAATCGTTAAATCCTCTTGCTTATCTACAAACAGTTATAGATTTATTATCTAATGCGATAAAGGGTGTTTTTTAATACATCAATTGAAAGTTGGAAAGTACTTTTTAAAAAAGAAGTAGATTTACTGCGAATGTCGCGATCAATCAAACAGGGATTAATTGCTGTTTATGATACAAAACAAACGTGCTATTGCACGGGTTCTAGTTCTCGTAATGCCGCTGGCAGGCACTCGGGCACTTGCAAAGGCTTCCCTATCTTGCCTCGCCGCGCCGATACATGCAAGTCGAGGAATTCAGAGAGTTTGTGCACAAAAAGGCCCGTCGATCGTAAGAGAGCTTCGATGTTATTGTGTCCGGCTCCTTCTACCCAAAAAGGGCGCGCACGCCATTGTTGAGGAACGGCTAAAAACAGCTCTTCTCCGTGCCAAAAGGGAACAACTTCATCTTGCGTGCCATGGATTATGAATACGGGAGTCGCTATGTCAGGTGCATAGTCGACATTCGGAAAGCGATCGCCCATCATGGTGAAACGAAAGTCGAACGCGACGCGATACGCCGACAACAGCGGGGATTGCAGTATAATTCCTCCCACCGAGCGTCCTTGTTGAGCCGTTTTCCTCGCCAAATAACAGGAAGGTCCCGAACCCAGCGATCTACCATATAATACAATTTGTTCTGGTTGAATATGTCGCACATCGATAAGATATCGGTAAGCGGCTTCAATGTCTTTGTAGCAGCTCTGTTCACTCGGTACACCGCTCGCCTTTCCGTAGCCCGTATAATCGTAGGCCATAATATTGACTCGTAACACCCTCGCGAGATCACTAAACCAGTCATAAATCATCCCCAGATCTTCGGCATTGCCGTGAGAAAACAAAATCGTCACAGACGCATTCGGCCGTTCAATGAAGAAAGCAGGAATGGAACTGCCGTCTTCATTGGTGAGCCAAAAATGACGTGAAGGATGTAAATATGTGGGTGCAGGAGGCTGAAAGAGCAACGAACTGATTGCATCTCCCATGGTATGACAATAGAAGGGTTAACAATGAGATAAAGCGCTGGGTTGATGGCAGTTTATTCGATTGCAACAGCACGTGTTTGTGACTTCGAACTTCGAACGGCATGGGCCGAGATGCAAGAAAGGAAGAAACGCGCTCCGTGCTTTACTATAGCTTTTACTGTTATGACGAGGTATTGCGCATAGACCATTGGGTACCGAAATGGCAGTATTTGAGACCCACAACGGAAACTAACAACCTAAGCTTTATGACGTGCAAAGCATGAATCAAACAAACACCCAGTCGGGAATCTTTTCCGCCCGCTTCGGACGACATCGTTTGCGTGTTGTTGGGCCCACAACTCGTTCGATCCGCTGTTATTCTTGTCATTTCTTTGACCTTTCCCTCTCTTCTTTTGCCTCTTAGAATCACAAAATCTTTTCAACATGTCGGTAATGACTTACAATGGTGCCGCCATCATCGCAATGGCGGGAAAAGATTGTGTCGGAATCGCCGCAGACCGACGTCTCGGTGTGCAGTTGACTACTATTGCGACCGATTTTCCCAAAATCTTTCAAATGCAACCCAAATTGTTCGTTGGTTTGGCTGGATTAGGAACGGATGTGCAAACACTCAAAAATTTACTCGAATTCCGGATGAATTTGTACAAATTGAAAGAAGAACGAGAAATGAGTCCGAAAGTATTGAGCCACATGCTTGGAAAAATTCTCTACTCGAAGCGTTTTGGACCTTATTTTGTCGAACCCATTGTTGCGGGTTTAGATGAAAACAACAAACCGTTTCTTTCGACTATGGATTTGATTGGAGCGACTTCCGAAGAAAAGGACTTTGTTGTTTCTGGAACATGCACGGGAAATATGTATGTCTTGCAATAGAACTCATTGCTGTTAATTGTTGCGTGCATTGCAAGATTCTCACCCGATCTATTTATTACTTCTTCTCATTACAGGTTTGGAATGTGCGAGTCGCTTTATAAACCAGATATGGAAGCTGAAGAACTATTTGAAACCTTGGCGCAGGCATTGCTGAGCTCTGTTGATCGCGATGCGGTCTCTGGTTGGGGAGGAATTGTCCACATTATCACCAAGGAAGGTGTCTTGACAAAAGAATTGAAAGGACGTCAAGATTAAATTTATTATAATGCAGCGTTTGTTTTTAGCATGGATTGTAGTGGCCTTACTTGAGTACATGTCGCTCATACGCGGTTCGCAAAAGGAACGGCCGATCGCTTATGTGGGTAAAGATGACAGCCTATAAAGACTATACTATGATTCACAAATAAATATGATAGAGATGGCTTGTGTTACAATATATGAAACTACCAGGTACTTCAAAGGTTTGCGCCGATAAGGGACGGTGAACTTAGGATCTATAGAAACCATTACGAAGGGGGTAGCGCTTTCGCCTTCAGATCTTTCAGAGAAAGCTTGATTCTCAATTGCTTCTTTTTACTGGTTGGCGGTTTCTGATCGTCGGTAAAGCCGTTCTTCTTCAAAACGCGATCAAGCTCCTTTTCCAGAGCGATTGCGTCCTCTACAACCCAAGACCCTTCCCCGTTGAACTTGACAGCGTTATCGAACATCAGCTTCCAGTCCGCGCGAAACTCGGTCACGTTGGAGTACATTTTCGCTCTGCATTTGCGCAGAATATCATTGATAGCCACGGGCTTCTCAATTAGCTCGTAGTAGTCTGGGAATGTTGCAGGGTCTGGTTTATCTAAAAAATCTCTGAAATGCGTCGCTTTTTGCTTGCATCTTTCAAAGCCACAACAGCTTTAGCGCAACTGATGAGCTTGCGATAGGTCCAATCTGTAAGTATTGTTGAACCATCTTCGGACTCTTCAGGTTCATCTTCTTCCATAATATCAGTTGACGCTCCACGCGCGAGCTTTCGTGCAACTTTCGCTTTTTTCTTTGTCCGTTCCTCTTCGACTGCATTCTGTTCCATGATACGGAGAAATTGCTTCTCGGTCAGACCATCGTCATAGGCCACCGCCTTGCGCTTTCTAGAGATGTCCATATCACCCAAAGCGAATGGGTCGAATGACTTCGATCCAGCGTTGGCGTTGGGGTATCGAATCCAATCGGGCACGGCTTCGTCATCGACGAAAAGATCCACGTCTCCGCCCGCAAGTTCACGCTCTCGGTCTATTGCTTCGTAAAGCTGATAGTCGCTCTCGTTGTTGCTAAGCAATTCGTTCAAATTCTCTTTCTCACTTACTTCACTGCTGTCGTCTTCGTCGTCCCCGTCGTCGGACCCAGACTTCTCCGACGGTAAGTTCTTATTCTGATTATTAGAAGTGTCAAAGTCAGTCAGCAAAACTTCCATCAGCCGTTTTCGCTCCATGCTGTTGTCGGTATCCACACTCTGCAAGTAAAAACATGAAATTTAGGGTAAAAATTCAGTCTGGCATAAACAAAGCAAACACGCAGAAAACTAACCTTTTGATCGAACTTTCCCGACTCGACGACAAGTTCTGAAACGTTAAGCTTTTCAGTTGCTCGACTCAAAATCTTCTCCTCAACGGGGGAGTTAGTCACTAAGCGAAACACGCTCACGTCATTTCGCTGTCCTATTCGATGTGCACGATCCTGTGTGGAAGACGTGTGGTTAGCTGGAACATCCGATGAATTTAAAGTGCGCAAGCCAGAACATTTGACTTACTTGAGCTTGGAGGTCCATTTGTGGGTTCCAATCGCTGTCAAAAATTATCACAGTGTCAGCTGACGTTAGATTGAGACCCAAACCACCTGCTCTGGTTGACAGAAGAAAAATAAAGTATGGAGAGTCTGGGGCATTAAATTTATACATGCGTTTCTCGCGTTCTTCCGCGGGAGTAGACCCGTCTAGACGAAGAGATAAATATCCTCTGTAAGCGAAATAGTCTTCCAAAATCGTCATGACTGCGGTCATCTGAGTGAACATAAGAACGCGATGCCCGGCCACCTTCAGCTTTGGAAGCATCTTGTCAAGCAGGGCAACTTTGCCAGAAGATTGGATCAAATTATCGCTAATTTGGTAGCCGTCCGGTGAGAAGAGCAAAGGGTGATTGCATACCTTGAACGAAAATGATAGTATAATTGTTAGTGAAAAAGAACGACCAGAATCTCTATCGGCCATCATGCGGAGCTGACGTACCTTTCGAAGCTGCATGACAACGTTGTTGAGACCTCTTGCGGTTGCCGATATTCCCGTTTCAGCAAAAGCTTTCTCACTAATTTGCCGATAAAGTACTTTTTGCCACGATGAGAGCTCACATCGAAGAACCTTTTCAACCTTCTCTGGTAGCTGGTCCAGCACCTCGCTCTTCACACGTCGGAGCATAAACGGTCTGAGTAGTTCGTGTAAACGATGAATAATCAACACTCTTTCTTCATTGCTTAAAAGGGAATCGGTGCCTTCTTCGTTTTCTTTATTCGAACCGAACTGAGAGAAAGGTCGACTAAACCACTGATCAAAAGTTTCAACAGAGTTAAAAATCGACGGCAAGAGAAAATTAAGTAAAGACCACAATTCGGACAAGTCATTCATGAGGGGCGTTCCTGTGAGCAAAATGCGATGATGTGTCGTGTACTGTGATCCTAGTGTGACAGCAAACTTGGAATTAGCGTTTTTCATTCGATGACCTTCGTCGACAACTGCATATTGCCATTCAGTCCTGCGCAGCTGCTTCTTGTCTCGAGTTATATACTCGTATGTTGTTAGTAGCACGTTGAACTGGCCGGCACGCACTTGATCCCTAAAAATGTCGCGTCGCTGGAGCGGTGTACCTTTGTAGGAAACCACACGAGCAGCTGGGCACCACCTAGTGAACTCGTTTTCCCAGTTAGACATCGTTGACAATGGCACGATGACAAGAAACGGCCCCATGTTGTGTTTGTATTCCATCAGATATGCCAGCAAAGCAATGGCTTGGACAGTTTTGCCCTTCAAACAAAAACAATTCAGTGTTGACACAAGCAAACAGTCCCATCCCAACTGCGCGCACTTACCAATCCCATTTCATCCGCCAAAATACCATTGAGTTTATTGTTATAGAGAGACACCATCCATTGGAGACCCGCCAGTTGATACTCTTTCAAATCTCCTCCGGCCAATATGCTAGGCTGTCGAACTTCTTCCGTTTTGCTATGTGCGGTCGCATAATAGGATTTCTGTTTGCTGGATGAGTGGCTGCTTTGATGATCGGAACGTTGCTGAAGCAAGGACGAAATTTGGGTAAAATGTTTTTCAGTACTTTCGAGTAAGAACTGCAGTCGCTCGTTTTTGGTCTCTTCCAGTAGTTTCGAGTAAGCTGACATATCGTTGGCTTTTAGAGCCGCCATGCGCGCTTTCTCGGCCGCCACGGAGTCCTTCTCTTTCTTTCGCTCCTCTTTGTCGAGAGCATCACGAATAGTTTTGGTGATGCGCGCAAGATCTGCTCTACGCTGCCTATGAAATTTAAAGAACTCTTGCTGGTGGCTCGTAATAGCCTTGCTGAACTCCTTGTGCTGTTTCAAATAAGAATCCGCCACTGTTTGCCTTGACTTTCGCGCGGCTCGATCGAGACCCTTGGCATGTTTCTTTGGCTCAATCTTTATTCTCTTGAAACGTTCCGGGTCCAGCAACTCCACCACTTCCTCTTTTGTGGCTATCCCTCCACTTGATGCTGTAAAGGCAACTCTGGCAATCTTTTGCAGTCGTGCAGCTTCACGCAACATGGCGTTCTTCCGATGCACCGATGGTTCGAGAACAGGATCGGTGCTTGTCGATCGCACCAAAGCTCCCACCGAATAAGGGATAGTTCCAAAGCGTCCCTTTTGATTCATGAAAATCGCACTCTGTGCTCTCTTCCAGTTGCGTCGCTCCACCAGCTTGGCTTCATTTTCTTTGCTGACCCGCTCTTGTTGAGCTTTCAACTGTTCTTGCTTCTTTTCATGAGCAGTTGTTGTTGTTGCTGTTGTTGTTGCTGTAACATTATTTGCTGCTGTTGTTGCTGTTGTTGCTGCTGCTGTATCTGCTGTTGTTGTTGAAACTGCTGCTGCGCTCTCATCATTTGCTGACGCTGCACCAAGGTTGGTTCAGGTTTCACCGGCAACGGCGCCGCGGCTTTGGGTGGAGGATTCTTGCGTTGCAGTGCTTCACGCTCTCGGGCGACACGAGCCGCTTTCAGTATGGCATCTTCCGGTAGACCCATTTGGACGGCTTGTTGCAGTAAATTGGGAGCCACTTGACCGGCCGGATCTCGAATGGCGGACCAGACGGCTTTGGCCAACAACTCTTTCGCTTCGGGGCTGAGAACGCGTTTCGTCTTTCCTTTGTCTTGCACTACAATGACCGGAGGACCCGACTGTCGTTGTCGCTGTTGCGAGGCCTGCTGCTGCGCGACTTGCTGCATGCGCTGCTGTTGTTGCAGTAACTGTTGATGCTGTTGATTTAATTGTTGTTGCCGAATTTGTTGCTGTTTGTATTGCTCTTGCTGTTGCAAAATCTGCTGCTGCTGTTTATACTGCTCTTGCTGCATGTGCTGCGAGACCTGAGAAAAGAGCGTAGACGGTGTAGACGATGCTTTCATTTGAGCTGACGAATTCGTCAACGCCAGCGGATTCGGAACATTCCATGCGGCTCCTTGTTGCGCGTTAAAAAGACCTTGCGCGCCTGTAGAAGACTGTAAAGCTTGTTGATTACCTCCAGGAGGAAAGCGTAAAGCAGCTGCTGATTGCATCTGTGTAATCTGATGCTGTGTCGCTTGAGGAAAGGAAGGAATGGGCCGATGTAAAGCGTTGCTCATTCCTGCGGCCGCCCGCAGGATGAGTACCCGAAATCTGTGTTGAACCGTTTGCATGAGGCAAAGCGCTGGAAGCGGAAGAAGCGGGAACGTTCGGTTGGCCATTGTGAACAGAGCCTTTTCCTTGCTGGTTTTGATGCGATGAATTATTGTCCATGCTGTCGAAGCTTCGTCTCCGGACTTGGTGAGAGAAGGATGGGGCGAGAGAAGCAAACACTGCAACGCTCACTTTCCTTTTTTCCATTGGTGGTTCGCTCGTTCACGTAGAATACGTAGACGTGGTACTGGACGCAGAACGAATGACTGCAAGGAACTGGTACAAATTTCACGTTCATTCCTACGTGTCGCGGAGTGGTGATCATACGTCATCCGGTACATAACCTTTCGGAGTGTTTCGTGGCTACGAAAGTCCTTCGTGTTCTTGCTTGTCACAGTCACAGAGAGCACGAGCACGAGCACGAGATGACATTAACCAAACCAGTACCGGTGTGTGATCAACATTTTTAAAATCAAAACAAACGTCGTAAAACGTGCAAAAACAAAGTATTATCCGAACAGGTACTGGTATTGGTACCTCGGCTTCGACGTCTAGATGCGTCGAAAGCCCCTGCGGCTCGGGGAGCTTTCTTCGTTCTTGCCCAAATTTAGGACAAGCTCAAATAAATTAACTCATGACTCATGACTGAAATGCAGTCGTGGTGAAAACGGACAACAATTTGGGTCTTTAGTAAAATACGGCAGAGAACGTTTCGCAAGGCGTTTCGACGTACAGATATCCAGGCGTGTAATGCAAACACTGCTAACAACTATTGCCTTGCAACAATGACTAATGGATTACAGGAAAGATTGCTGACGAACGAACTATGAGGCAGCATTGTCGCTCGAAAGAAATTTGATTCATGACTGAATCGCAGTCGTGGTCTCATTAAACCAACACTTTGGGTCTATAGTAAATACGGAAAACAACGTTTCGCAAGGCGCTTCGACTTAAAATATATGGGCGTGTAATGTAAACGCCGTCGATGACTATTTCATTGCGACAAAGACAAATTGAACTCAAGATATTGTGGTGAACGAAGGATTTGTAGGCAGCATTGTCGCTCGGAAGAATTTGATGATTCTTGACCTAACACTTTGGAACCATAGTCAATACGGAAAATAACGCTTCGCAAGCTTTTTGACGTAAAACATAATGGTGCGTCAATGCAAACTCTGTCGATGACTATTTCATTGCAACAAAAACAAGTTGAGCTCAAGATATTTTGGTGAACGAAGGATTTGTAGGCCGCATTTGTCGCTCGAAAGAAATTTGATTCATGACTGAATCGCAGTCGTGGTCTCATTAAACCAACACTTTGGGTCTATAGTAAATACGGAACACAACTTTTCGCAAGGCGCTTCGACGTAAAATATATGGGCGTGTAATGTAAACGCCGTCGATGACTATTTCATTGCGACAAAGACAAATTGAGCTCAAGATATTGTTGTGAACGAAGGATTTGTAGGCCGCGTTGTCGCTCGAAAGAAATTTGATTCATGACTGGATTGCAGTCGTGGTCTCCTTAAACCAACACTTTGGGTCCATAGTAAATACGGAAAATAACGTTTCGCTGGCTCTTTAACGTAAAATATTTTTATTTTATTTAAGAACGTGTAATGAAAACGCTGTCGATGACTATTTAATTGCAACAAAGACAAGTTGAGCTCAAGATATTTTGGTGAACAAAGGATTTGTAGGCCGCATTTGTCGCTCGAAAGAAATTTGATTCATGACTGAATCGCAGTCGTGGTCTCCTTAAACCAACACTTTGGGTCTATAGTAAATACGGTTATACTTGTTTTGAAGCAGACGGAAATTCTGATGTCTATGTTTTTGGGCAATGAACAACGTTTGTTCACACCACATTGCCATAGCCTTCCTTCGGCGTCAAGCCCAGACGCCCCGGACCGGCGTTACATTACATAACGTTTACGTTGCTTTGCGTCACGTTACTTGACACACATCAGATAGGAGCCCCTCTGTTCGCATGTTTCACATGTTTGACCTGGCAGCGGTTCGGTGTTTGGTGGATTTCATCCATTGTCCATTGGGTCAGTTGTGTTTCTCTAACTCGATTAGGGATTCGGTTCTCTTGTAGGGATAGAACGTAAGCATAGTAAGTTCTAGCCATTTTTGGACAGTGCGCGCTACCAGTATTATTTTATCACAAATAAGCGCGTTGGTGCCTCATTCCCTTGGTGATGCTTTTGATGATTACAGAAGTAACTGAAAGGGCACTCACATCATTACTTTAAAGCATTCAATAGGTGATCAAATTAACAAAATGCTCTTCTATTCACATTTGATCTATATTTTCTTTAGCACATCTTCAAAGTTCACAACCGCGCAGATTCCAGGATCGCGCCACTCGTAGATAGGTTTGTCGTTTGAGACGATTAGACATCCACCTAGCTGAGTCAGTACTCCAGCTTCAAGTGCAGCTTCATCAGGGGCGAGATCTTTCCATTTTGAAAGAGAGATACCGATCATTGATTGTAGTCGCAACGTGGCTAGTTCCAGAGGACGACGCGGCCACGCTCCTACCCATGGTAATTCTGTGAACTTGTTGGCTTTGACAGAGCCGTCCGCATTTAACTCCAAGGCTGTGTCGGGCCACCTTCCTTTTCTTTGTCCAACAGCAAGGGCATCCTCAATCCACGGCTGAGCTACAAAAGGATTTCCGATGTATCCGCCAATGACAGCTGGTAATGTCGCCCAAGCGCCGAGACCAAACAACATTCCAAACAGTTTGAGAAACGGATTGATATCATTGTTTTCAGGAAGCCAGCCACGTTCCACACCAAATGCACGTCCTGCTTTGCCTTCATTATCGACCCAGAGTTCGATTGAATCTGGTAGATCTATTACTTCTTTCAATAACTTGGCCGCTTCTGGTTGACAATTCAATATGAACGAGCATTTCTCTACTCCAGATTCCTGAAGTTTCGGCCAATAATATCGCAGTCGTTGTCCGTATTCGATCGCGTTAAAGTCAGCAGCATAAGTTCCAAATACTACGCAACGTTTGCCTGTAGAGAGCCACTCTCCGACATCAATCTCCGTCGGCTTCCCAGAGGGATCGGCATTCTGTACGGAGGCTACTCGCACTCCCGAAAGGGGCTGGTAGGCGTCGGTCAAGGCAGTCCCCGAGAAAGCCGCGGTGAGGCAGTGGATGAAGGCGTGAAGTTTCATGAGATAGTAGTTGTTTGGTATGTAATTACCAGGTACCTTTACATTAGATGCAATACTGCAAACTTTTACTCGTTTCTCGTTATCCGTTTTGTTTTTTGCATGCGTGTTTTCCGCCGTTCAACGTCATTATTCGTGACTGAACAAAAGATTAGAAACACACCGGCCGTAGTACAGACGCGAGCTCCCACCATCATCGAAAAAAACGAGAAAATTCTCCAACAAAACGACCACAAAAAGATTCCATTCTGAACACATCTCTTTCAAAAGTAGTTGTTATCGTGTCTTTTATTCTTTATTCTTCACTTCTCTTTTTCTTCTTAGCCATGTCAGAGGAAGCCAAGAAAGATTTGCGGGAACGCCTCGAGTTCTTCTTTTCCGATGCGAATTTGCGCCAAGATGATTTTTATGCGCAAGATTCTACTCAAAAACACGGGAGACTATCCTCATCAAATCACCGTAGACGTCCTGTTGAAATTCAATACCATCAAATCCTACACGACAGACGCGGCTGTTCTCGTTGAGGTTGCCAAGTCGCTGCCCGAGAAGTTGGTTGTTTCGTCGGATGAAAAGGCCATCGGCCGAGTGAATACCTTCACTGTGGATCAGATGAAGGGCATCTTCCTCTGTCTCTTTACATTTCAAACCTTCCTCTCAAGAAATCAGATGATGACAAACAGGAGTATGCAATCAAAGCGGATCAGCTACGTGACATCTTTCAAGAATACGGAAAGGTTGCAATGGTAAAGCTCCGATTCCGTAATGATCGAAATAGCAAACGTCGTCAACCCAAGGGAAGTGCATGGGTCGAGTTTGAAGACGCAGACTCTGTCGCCAAAGCGGCTGCCGACGTCTTAACTGTCAAAGACGGGGCTGAAGTTGAGCCGAAGCGTAAGATCGAACTGGAAGGATCGCAGATTGGAGTTGAGCTACTAGAAGAACATGAAGGTCTGAAAAGAAGAGGGATGTGAATGGAACGTCAAAAGGAGAAGCCCAAAATGGAGATGACGATGAAGAGAAAAAAGACAAATCGGCAGAATTCGTTTTGGATTGGAAGCCTGGTTGTGTTATTCGGTTGGAAGGTTTGTCGGTGGAGGAATGTGACCGCGAGGCTATTCTTGATGCGGTAGCCGAAGGTCTCTCTATTACGGTTGATGAAGTCAAAGAGCGAAAGATCTATGCTGATTATTCACGAGGACAAGAGAATGGGGCGATCCGATTCCCAGACGTTGCGGATGACATCAAAACGCTTTGTGAGAAATTCGCGTCGGGGGATGTCAAGGTGAAAGGAGCGGTGGTCAAAGTGGCTAAAATTCTGGAAGGCGATGAAGAGACCACCTACTGGAATGATTTCATTGAATTCAAAAAGAAGCAAAAACAAAACCATGGGTCTAATCAGAAGAGAAACAAAAAGTTTCGCCGAGATTAATAAATTATTTTCTGTTAACATGGTTGTTTTCCGTCTTCTAGTTGCTGTTTTGCCAGTTGTACGGCTTCGTCTGCAATGGCCCTGACCGGTACGTCGAGCGACTTTGCTATTCTGACGCAGTGGTCAAATTCCGCCTTCATTGACACGACTTCTCCACCAAGATATCCGACTTTCACATCGACTCGCATTGCCTTCGCCTCATCCGAACTCCATGTTTTGCTTGTGACAGTCACCAAGGTCCGATTCAAGGAGACTCTGTCTAGTCCCGTGACACGAATTCCCAGTGTCGTACTATGACGAAACAAGAGCTCAAGACAGGTGTTTTGATTCGATTCTTTACAGAGACAGTGAATCGTATGCGCGGCTCTTCCTTTTTCATGACAATAGGAGTTATCCATGCGTCAGCAGCACCCCCTCGCGTCAACAGCATATCGACACAGAAGGCCAAATACTCGGCGGTGCAATCATCAATGTTGGCTTCTAACATGAGTAACTTATTCGTCTGCCACAGGGGTGTCGAAGACAAGGGCGGTGTGGTAGTCATGGGCGTGCCCACGGATACAGAGGTCGCGTGAGAAAACGGAGAGTGGTATTCGCCATGACAATGCTGCGTCAAAATCATTGGTAGCGGAGAGTAATCGACGGCGTCGCGTTTGTCGACGTCCAAAAGTATCTTCAACAACGGTAGGGCATTGTTAGAAACCAAAGGAACCGGCGACGTAACGATTACGGGTAACTGTTCCCAAAGAGAAGGGCAATTTTTCATTATAGTTGAAAGAACAGGAATCGGACTCAGCGATATGTTTTGAACATCGAAACGCTCCAGCCACCAAAGTATGCACATTGCTAAAATCGCAACTTCTACTCGCTTCAAGGGAGACACGGCGTCGTATTCCGCTGTCATTTCAATGAGTTTTTGAACATAAGCGCGTCCTTTTCGTACAGAAGTTTCTTGTAAATTGGTGCTTTGGTCGATGGTTGACAATACATCATCCAACACTGCTGATTCTTCAAAACGAATATGAAAGAAAGGCTCGCAGGATAGAAGTTTTATTTCGCGCACGATACGTGGAAATGTTTGTAAAATCATTTCTTCGATCAACTCCAGAGACAATCCCTTCGGAGCATCGATGGACAAAATCGCCTTCGCCAAAGAATGTACTGTCAAGCCTTCGGAGCAGTTGATGTGTAGTAATAGGGGCATGGTGTTTTGAATTTCTTAACGATAACTGTGTGTGTCTAATGTATTGATCTTTATGATCCGTATCGCCATTTTCGTTCTCTTTTCGCAAATATTAGGTGCAAGGTGAAGAGGACGAGTGCAGGTCGCATTGTGATGGTTCGATCGATCGAGATCTATTTTGACTTTTTGAATGTTTCTTGCCTTTCCGTTGAAAAAAAGTAATTTACAATTTACGTATACTAAGTCAGGTTTTATAATAAGTATAATCCGTCTTAACTGTATCGTTGAAGTCATTGCCGTTAAACCATTTTCGTCCACCAGCTGAAAGCGTTACTCAGTACTCTAGCTCAAACAGTACATTAGGTCCAAGTTCCGGATGGATTAGATTCTGGTTCCGGGTATCTTTGTGAAGGTGAGACATGTTGACGCAAGCGAGTGGACGAACCCAACTCATGAAGCAAACAAGAGTCGCACATAAAAGCTCAGGCAACAAGCAACGCATTTCGGCTTTAAACTATCATTGTTAAAAACGACATATCGACGATGGAGGCCGAGTACGTCAACAAACCGGAAGCCGGCGCCTCTCCTCGCGCGTTTTGTCCCCCTGGCCTCGACATGGATCAAATGGAAAGTCTGGTGGAGAATTTCGCCAAAGAAGATAGTTTCGAAAGCAAAACGATTACGAGAATTATTGTGGAGAGGTATCTTTCCAAGGTATGTAATCAAAGGAATGAAAGTATTCTCTGTAGAGTGCTCTCAGCTCATACTTTCTCTCTAGATCCTTTGGTACAATCCAGCACAAAATTACAAAAATGCTCCTTCCTTGAGCAAGGCATACGCTTACTTTGAACACATTACACTCCCACGTTACGTTGTAGGCGATAATCAGGCGGGACATGTGATGCATCGGGCCGAACCGGGCGAGAGCTCGTTGAAAACGGAGCTCTATCCGGCGTTTACCACTCCTCCCTCCAGTCTCATCGAATGGGGGATCGGCATTGATATGTATTTTTCCAGTATCCGTTTGTTAGGACTGCTGTTATTGCTCGCCGGTTTGATGCATTTACCCAACGCCTTCTTTTATGCGAGTGAAGAATACAGTCCGGACGGTCGGAGTGCCGATTTTCCGTTGGCGCTCAAAGGGACCGCCGTTTGCACCACGGGGGAATGGGTCGTGTGCGACGAGAGTTGTCGGGGGAAGTGGAGCGGTTCCCAGGCAGAGGAGCAAAGATACTTGTTGGATGGTGATACAATCTTGGTCTTTCGCAACACGTGTGAGGGTGGTCAGCTCCAACAGGGCATTGTCAATTATATCGTCCTCATCTTTCTGCTGGTCACAATCTCCCTTTTATTTATTATCTTCGGGCGCGGGAAATCCGGTTTGATGAAGACAAGTAAGTCATGGTAATATTAATGCCTGCGCTTCCCTGAATCGGTTCTCATCCTCTGTCTTTCAACACAGGCTGACCGCGACCGACTATAGTGTCCTGGTGGCAAATCCTCCTCCCGATGCGATTGACCCCGATGAATGGAGGGATTTTTTCAATCAGTTTGCTGATAAAGGGGGAGGTGTCACAGCTGTCACAATTGCGTTGAACAACGAGGAATTGGTCCGAAAATTGATTTACCGTCGTGTGCACCGCAACAATTTGAGGATAAAACTACCCAAAGGTATTGACATGGACGACGAAGACATGGTCCGGTCTGCCGTGGCCGACTACATGCGAGAAACGGAAGCGGAACCCAGAGGTCCTTTCTATAGGCTATTTTCGTGTACTCTGCTACCTATTCTGAATTTGTTTGGGATGCTTTTGTCAGCGGATGTTTTGGTAGATAAAGTATTTGCATTGACGGAAGAAATCAAAGAGCTTCAAAAGAAAAAATACGATGCTGTCAAGGTTTTTGTTACATTCGAAACGGAAGCAGGGCAGAGATCGGCGTTGTCCGCCCTTGCGGTGAGCAGACTTGATATCATGTTCAACAAGACCGATAACGTGCCACCCAGCATTGTCTTTCAAGGTACGGTTCTCAAAGTAGCGGAGCCCAAGGAACCCAACTCGATTCGATGGCTTGATTTGAGCGCTGGAACGTTTCAGCGCGTCGTATGGAGACTGATCAATGCCGCTATTACGGTGGGAATTGTTTCCTTTACGGGATATCTGGTCACTATGGCTCGATACAATGTCGGTACCAGTTTGTCGTCCATTATGGTCTCAGTCTTCAATTCTATCATTCCTGTGGTGGTCAAAATATTGATGATATTGGAAAAGCACCATACAGAAGGAACGTTTCAGTCGAGCTTATATCTCAAGATTACTCTCTTTCGATGGGTCAATACGGCTCTTTTAACGAAATTGCTTACTCCTTTCACCATGACACTTTCAGATCGGAAAGAGGATGTCATTCGGCAGATTAACGCGATTCTCTGGGCGGAACTATGGCTGGTACCGGGAATGCGACTGCTGGATATTTCCAGTAATATTAAAAAGCATATTCTTGCACCTAGGGCGCACACGCAAGAGGAAATGAATTTGTGGTTTCAAGGAACTCGTTTCAATCTCGGTGAAAGATACACTGACTTGACGAAAGTGCTATTTGTCTGTTTCTTCTATTCGGCTCTCATGCCTACGGTTTTCTTCTTTGGCTCCGCAATCTTGTTTCTGCAGTACTTCGTAAGTGGAGGCACTGTTTATTATGGAATGTGGCATTGACGCATGCACTCACTCCTTTGGCCTGTTTTAAGGCTGATTTGTACTGTCTAACTCGCATATGGGGCTGGAGTCCCTCTATCGGTAATGAATTGGCCAGATTCAGTCGTCGTTACTTTTTTACGGGATCGTTACTTGCTTACGCTATTGTGTCCGCATATGCATTTGCGCAGTTCCCTTACGATAACGTGTGCGATGTATCAGACAAGTACACCATCGATAAGTTTACCTACACCAACGCCGTGTTTCAAAATGGGACGGCATACGGTAAGACAGTCGAGGTCTCACAAGATACGCGGGTTCAGTTCTGTGATCAGAGCTATTCGCACTTTGAAGGATTTGTTTTCCCACCTACGGAAAGGGTCCAGCGACTGGGCCAGAGGTGGATGTCTGATTCCCAGGCTATGTTGTCCAACCTTTATGGATTCACGGCCTTGGTTCTAGTTCTTATTTACATTATTATCTTCTTTGGAGCGTCGCTGCGAAACTTCTTCGTTTCATGGTTTCGTGGCGTTTACGTAACCGACGGCCAAGATCAGCATATCGATTTTTCGGCCCATCCTGGAATAGTTTGTTACGTGCCGCAAGTTAGATGGGCGGGGTTCCCTTTTCCATTTTTGGCTTGCGATATCGACAGAATAGATCAGGATTTGATCGGATGGAATGACCCTCATCGATCCTACGATTATCATAATCTAATGTTTGATGTGCCTTGGGATGGAATGCCAAGGAAAAAAATAATCTACGAAAATACCCGAGGCAAGAAACAGATTGCTGCGCATGATGGCTTCCAAGAAAACTCGAATCGTCTTTCCGTGAAAACGAAATCTGGTCAGGTTTGTGCTGCTCGACCGATTTTCTCTATAATCAGTCACTATCCTCCAGAATGGGTGTTGAAACTGGAGGTTGATGTTGATACGAAAACTGATTAAGCTAATAGAACGTACATTTCAAAATGTAAGTTTCTCATTTGATCGATATACCAGCGTTTTAGTAGACTTTTCAAATGCATTTAGCCTTCCAAATCGCTTACATGTGGCCAGAATCCTCCCCAGCGACTTTTTCGAGCTGCGGCATAGAGACCAGGCGCAGCAATCGATGCTGACTTACTCACTTTGTACCTAGCGATCCTACCTGGTGCAGCACAGCCTTCAATGAAAGCGTGTCCCTTCTTCTTCCTGGGCGCTCGTACGATACGAGAAAAAGAAGAACGCTCTTCCCGTACTATTTCCAAACCCAAAGCACCTTCATCTTCGTGTGATAGATATGTTTTTTCGAACGTTTGCGCCCTTTGATCAAGATCATGAAACGCTATCATTGCATCCTGAACATCGTCTTCCACACGTATGTGAGAATTCACCAAACTTTCTTTAAGAAGCTGTGTGAGCGAGTTGTCGATTTTCCGGTTGTTCTCGTATTCGTTCGATTTTGAACGTTTCTGTACCACCAAATAAGAAAATTTCTCACTTTTGCTCTTTCCTCGCTGTGCCGGTAGCGAATGGACAAAACTACAGTAACCTCGGGACATTTCGGGCTGCTCCACCTCGTCTTCATCATTGTCTATATCTTCATTGTCTTCGTCGTCCGTTTCATCCGTTTCATCCTTATCATCTATTATGTCTTGTTGTGTTTTCTTCCAATTGTTAGGTCTGGAATGCGGTGGCAACCGTTCCAAGGGACATGGTCCATGGTGTGTACAAGGAGCGAGTATGCAAAAATCATCCTGCGTATCCTCTTGTGCGGCAGCGAGTAAGAAATTCCGCACCATTCGAATAGTGGCAAAGCCGTCGGGCGTACCGGGCTCAATGACGACGAGTACTCCCTGATCGTTTAATTTTTCCCACAAGAGTGTAATGACCGACAGTGCTGCGGATCCATACGGCAATTCGGTCAATCCGTAGGCACAGAGCGCCAGGTCGAACGAAGCTATTTCTGACGAAATGGCGTCCTCCTTGTTGGAGGAGGACAAATACGATGAGAATGTCACTCGCGGAGGTAAATTGTGCTGTTCCAAAATGTCTTGAAACATTTCTTGAGCACATTGCCGCATAGTCTGTGACGGATCAATCCCATGAATCCACTCAATGGGTGATGATGTTTTGTTGGCATCTACCGAACGATTCGAAAACACTTCCAGTGCCGCAGCGGACGCGCTGCCACATCCAATTCCAAAGTCCAGAATCCTACGTGGCTGCCATGAGGAGTCATTGCTACCTTTGGGCTTCATGAGCAACGCTTGTGTTTCTTGTAAGACGCGACTGACGACCGCCCAGTTGGGTTGGAAGCGAAAATATAAGGATGCCCACGTTTCTTCTCGTCCGTATAAAACCAACGGAGTATCCGACTTTTTCGCTGGATCATTCCGCAACAGTCTCCTTCGTTCAGCTTCTCGTTGTTTGACCAGATTTTTATGTACATTCACGATACGATCTTGATAGACTTGTTGTAAATGTTTGCGTTTGTGCAGTTGAGGTATGGGCGGTAAGGCTTCCGCATCTGTCACTCTCCAAGGTGCGCGTGCGGAGAGTTCGAGTAATGTTTTCCAGGGCTGTCGCTCTTCCGTTTCGTCGTCCTCTTCCTCCAAATCATCTGGATCAACCGCCGCTGGATGAGAAATGGACGGTTTTGTGGCGGATGTATTTATTTGTCGTATGCTGATCCGCATCAGCTGGGTTTGTACGGAAGAAGGTAGACGTCGATACGTTAGCAAACTACTTGATCGTATCATTGTTATTCGTTCCCTTGGATTGCTGGATGATCTCTCGCTTTGTGATTGCAATGCAAACGGTGGATGCAATTACGGTTTTTTTTTTCTTGTTGATGTGTGCTACTAGAAAAAATACGGCCGTATTTTCTAGTGTGCTATGTGCGATGTGCATAAATAGCGTCTTGCCTTCATCCGTCATCGGGACAGAAAGTCAGTCGTGGACAAAAGCGGATACGTAGTAACATTTTGGCAAGGAGAAAATAAAGTTTGGGACTATAGTACGAGCGATGGCTATGGACTATGGATCCCAGTGTAATGACGTTTTTCATGACTGCATTTCAGTCATGAATTTTTTAATAAATTTTTCTGAGCCAGACTACTAGACCTAGTCGAACATATTAGCTCATATCCTTTGCTTGGTAAAGAGAACAACTGTTCTCATTACAATCCCAGAGGGCCGATGAGTTGCCCAAGAAAGAAACATAAGGGGCAGCATAGGTCCTAAGCCTAAGGTTTATGGGGACAGAGCCAAGTTTTTACGTAGTACTAAAGTCTGTCCTTCGTACGCAAGCTACCTACGTTGCGCGTCGCGATCTCGCCATAACCTCCTTCGCGACGCAAACGACACCAAGCAATTTTTACAGGGTCTTCTGTAATAAAAGCAATACCAGGTATACCGCCCAACAATTCAACTCATTAAACAGCCATTTGGCGGAAATGAAGAAAAGAAAGAGAGAAAGAGGAGACCTTCCCGAACGAACGAAGCCGTCCGCTCTGGTGGCAATCGAAAAATCGGATGAATTTCTTGTTCATGTCCTCAATGTTTCCGAGTTCGTCACAGCAAAAACAACTCCCAACAATACGCAATTATCGTCATTGAATTACATACTGGAAGCTCTTCAAGAAAAGAAAGCAATGCCTGGTTGCCCTATATCCGAAAATGACGTCTGTTTGCTTCTCCTGCCGTGGGCTGTCCGTAATGTGCTTTCCGGGACGAACCTCACTCGCCCGATTTGGCATACCTTGTTTGTATCGATGGACGTTCTTGTCAATTCCGATGACAGTCATGCGAAATATTCGCTCTCCAATCAAGTTCTGACACAAAGTACTCTTTTTAAACTGTGCCCGAGAGTAGCGTTGTTCATTGCGTCTTACAAAGAAGATGATGAAGCAATCTCAGGAGTCGAAGAAGGCAACACAGCCAAGTCTCATGCCACCAAGGCGTATGTTATTCTTACCGAAAAGCTATTTCATCCAACAATGGATGTTGCTTGCAAGTCTCTGCTTTTATCAATTTTAGTGAAAGAGACTCAGGCTTCTTCCGATTACGATATGGTTTTGATGGCTACGATGAATTTGATCCATCGTTTAGTTGTTCACGGCAAAGGAAATCCAAAGACAACATTCCAGCTACTCGCCAGCGCTCCCATACTAACTGCCGTGTCTAAAATTTATTGCTATTTTCGATCGAGAAACACTGTCAATGAAGATGTTTCTGGTCAGGTGTTGCAACTCGTAAAGAAAATCTTTTCATTCGGCTTGTTCCATCCTGCTCATCATCTTCAAGGCTTTTATTCTCTTCTTCACAAAACGAAGACTGCTCCGTTTTCAAAAGATGCTGTGATGCTTAAACAAAACGACAATGATTCGTCGTTTCGTTGTTATCAAGAGGAGCTTCTCAAGACGGTAGAAGAGTCGTTGTCGACGAATGACACGGAGTCCGAGGAAGTTGTTTCGATCATTCATGGTGTGTCGTTACTGTTCCAGGTGTTTTTAGAACAGAAATTGGAACAACGAGGGGATACTTCTTCGAAGAAAAAATCGCAAACGCTCGATCCGGTCAACATGCAATTTCAAATGTTTGCCAGATGGGTGGTGCGGCTGCAGCATCTCGTTGAGAATGGCGTCGAAGCGTTACGTTCCGCCGCGCTACAAGCGATATTGTCCATGCTGGAATCGCTTCTTGCGCACAACGCGTATTCCGCGTCACAGCACGATGAGAATGGGTATTTCTTCAATTTTCTAGCTGGAATTTATCTTCAAGTTTCTGCAACAAACAAGGTCACAACACGCAATACAGAAAGCCTTGGGTCTATTATTCCTATTTTCATTGTTCTTTTGCGCTTGAACCACCGTCTCGTGCATGATTCTTTGGAAAGGCTTGTCAATTGTTCTTTAGAAGTTGGTGTTCACGGAAATGAAGAGCAAGCTGCGGATTTACTTGTTGAAGTGTTCTCGTCTTACGAAAAGCTTCGGCAACAAAGTTACGTTGTTGGAGGAATTCTGAAAGCACTTACTTCGCTGCGATCGAAAGGGAATGACGCGGAGGCTTATTTGTTCCTGGACCTCCTAGGGACTGAGAAGGTTCGCGCAACAGCATCGCATGCACTTCAGAGCTGTCCGATATTACTTGTGAAAGAAATATTTGATACGTTCGAGGAGTGGTTTGTTTTCACAGTATCGAAGAAAGACAATGAACCCCAAACCAACGGAGTGTGTCTCTATGTTGCCGTTGACGTGTTTGAAATTCTGTGTCAAAGTGTTATTGTGGACAAAACTACGGCTTCTCATATTGCTGAGATGTGCGAGCATTTCATGGAGCATGCATTATCTAGTCTCGCTACTGTGATGGCTGGCACTGCAGGGTCTGTTAAAAGCGCTCTTGCTGACATAGCATCGAGCTTATGCGGTGGGATAATAGATCTGCACGTTCGTTGTGCGTTCTGGTTGGGTCGGACGAACCATCTTGGTATCCCTTCATTGTTGTACGAGCACTTGTCCAATTTCAGATACTTTGAGCCAAGCAAGTCGTCGCATTTCGCTGGAATGTTTTGTGGAGTCGCTCTCTTAGCATGCAACCGACTGACGCAGATTGACACTGAAATACACGAAGAAGAGCGCAGGACAATAGAATCAGAAGATAAAATGAGCGATTCAGATTCCCTCGTAGCGGAAGGCAAAGCGCTGGCCTCCTCTATTTTCAACCTGGGCAATCACGTGAACTGCGACGAGCCGAGACAGTACCGGCATCCCTATCACTTCATTGCACGGCACCGCTTTCAATGGCTGAAATATGCTGACGACGGCCATATCTCCTTGTTCCTACGTTGGGTTTGTAAGGACGCATTTGTACCCACACTTGTCGACTCGCAAAAGTCAGCACCAAAAACCTCCACGTTGGGGGGAAGTTGATTTGTTTTTCGATAGCAGCTTTTTAAGTCACGGCTTGATTTACAAGCGACTTTTCTCCGAAGCCATTGCTGCTGCGTTTGACCTTATAAAACTTGGTCTTTCTATTGGCGATAATGCTGACAGAGACGGGATGTCTGATTTATTATCTGTCCTTGATCAACCGGACAATGGCCAATCGCTGGCCGTTAGTCTTCGTCACTTGCAAGAGAAAGACATGGCTGTATTGATTGAAATATCGGACAGTCGACTGCCTTATCTATTCCGAAGGGCTTCCTACCTTCTTCGCGAAGTGGCCGCACCTTCTGTTGATTCGTGCGATCCTTTCGACCATGGAAAGAAATTAATGCACATGCTATGTAAGCTTGACCTCGTCTTTCGATCCCTGAAGTTTCCAAGCACGTTGATTATACCTGAATGGACAGCCGCTCAATATATTCTGAGAAAAGTTTTATCACATTTGTTAAAGCCCCTCCTTGCCGAATCACTGCGCACGTGTCTTGAAACGCGCCAACAAGCTCTGGATACTGTTGAAAGAGTGTTTGACTCTTTCGCGACAAAAGACTATCTTAGTTTTACCAGTGATGAAACCGCTTCTTGTGGACTTGAGCTTCACGTCACCTGTATTGTCGGATCTCTTTTGGAGTCGGACTCAGCTTCAGATCTAATGAAATCTCTCAGAAATATGACTACTCTAGCAAGAAAGCGAAGCGACGACTTAGCACTTGTTGCTTTTAGCCGCTTCCTCGCAGAGGGCATACGAAAATATAAAGTTATAAACGACTGCCCCTCTCGAGATCTAACTTCGTTTCTGGAAGCACTTTGGGCGGTCACGAAGTTACGTTTCCAACAGGACTTGTTAGTAAGCAGTGCCTCATGCAGTCGACTTAGAAGTGAGTGCCTGCTCCTTAGTTGCGACCTTCTGAGAATTGAGTTTAATGAGAAGCGATACCTGGAGTTGTTTGATGAAAGCACGGACGACGAATCAATTTTACAAAGTAGAGACGCGGCAATAAATGAATACGAATCTCAATCGCACGTTTATATTATTGGGTTCTTGGCGCTTACTTGCACAGAGAGATCGCGTTGCAAGCGTTTACTCAATGCAATCATCAAACAGAAAAAAGAACATTCGTTACTGGATGCCGCTTTCAGGAATGTGCTCATTCATATTGCTGCAGACGACATCGACGAATTGCTTGAAAGATTGATACAGCACGAAGCCCCACAAGCCACTTTACGGTATCTCTTGCTCTGCGTGCAATGCGCGACGGCTGACCAAGCGACTGTCGTTGCCAAGAACGCTCAAACGATATTCATCCTTACCACGAAACTGCTCAATTCTAGCTCTCGTTCACAGGAGAGTCGTAACATGGGCCTTGATTTATCATTGGAAATTGTTGACTTTTTGCTAAACCACAGGGAAATAATCATCTTCCGCGAGTTTGACATTGCGGTTATTTTATCGCACCTCTGTGCAGCTCTTGGTGATTGCGACCAGCACACCGGATCAGAAGTCTCTGTCTCCACATTTTCGTGGTGCACTACGATCCTCACGTCGATGTTCCAACGTTATTCAAAGTATCTCTACGCATGCGTCCCCACCGTAATCTCGCTATACTTTTGTTTGTTGAAACATGCCATGTTCGGCCCTGTCGATCGAAAGGTAGCGCAGCAGCTTGCTGGAGTATGTGAACTAATGGTTGCCCACAAGGAAGTCTACAAGAAGCACGTGCTGGGTATAGTTCTCGAGTTCGTATGGCAGGTCGGATTTCTCTCTTTGGAACATCGAAATCGAATGCTTCCTGCCATTTATTCACTACTCGATACAATGTCAACGTATGAAATGCAACAATTGAATGCTAGCATGAAAACAGAGCAGAAAGTTCTCTTCAGAACGATCTACCAGTCGTACCAGAAAGGCCACACATACAAGGGACAATAATGCAGAATTCTAAACTAGTGCTGAACCATACGAAGTCATTCTAGTCCTTACAATTCAATGTAAAAACGACGACGAGCACGCAATCACTTCATTTTATGTGATATCTATCAGCCTTACGCATTGAGCTTGTTCAACAGAACTAGTTTTTCCAAGCACTCGTCGACATCCATATCTTCCAATGCATCAAATACACTGCCCATGCTTCCATCTGGTTGCTTGACACGAGGGTCAACGGACCAGTCTTTGATTGTCTTTTCCGAGAGACCTGCCGCCAACAACGCGCTACCGAATGAATCGTCGCTAATCTTAGTTCCCAACCAGTTCATTCTTTCGGCAAGGCCCTCAAAGGACTAGCACTGGCGTGAACACCATTGTCGCCCTTGTTGGGTTTCTCAGCCAAGCCAAGGGCAGTATAGTCATCCAGAATAGCCTTTCGCAAACTTCCGGGTGGACCATCAGCGGGATCCGTCGGTCCAAGCACAATGTTACGGAAATCAGACCACGAGATTGTCTTGGGACTGAACTCAACGACAAAGCAGTAAATACTGGTTCCAGCACCGACAAACTTGGAGCGCATCGACATGAAGAAAGCGTTGAAGACGTACAATTTTTGCCCATTCATCGATACGATGCCACAGTAGAAGCCTCCGCCAAATTTTTCCACTTTTTCCGCTTTACCCCACGCTTCATCCAATTGTTGGGCATCCTAATGAAGACGATATGTGAGCTTGAATCATCTATTAGTCGTTTTTGTTACAAAACGTAGTATGTAACTTACACATCCGAAGCGTTTGCACGCCTCCATCGCGTTGCAAGCACGATTTTCAGCGAGAACAGTCTCCCAGGATTCGCCGAATGCATTTTGGAACTTGTCAGCAGGAACAGGAATGTCTTTGGCCGGAAGAATCGTTGCCTTGGATGCTGAAAATAGTTAGAAGATTCACTGAGAATTCGTGATTCTTCGACGGAGAAAACAAAACTTTGCAGGACCGCTTACAAAATACTCACCGATAGCGTAATAATGCTGATCAATCAACTTCTTTTCGTCAATCGTTTCTCCGCTAATACAAACTTCTGACAAGATCGTAACACCTTTCGACTGGAGAGTATTGCGTACGAGGTCCTGGACCGACGCCGTGTTGGCATGAGGTTTCACAAAGACGAACGCAGAGTTTGTGAGTGGTGCATTGCAGGTTTTATCACTCTTGGCCTTCCAAATGGAAAGGCCAGCAGTGGCTGTAAATAATAAGAAATCCATACTAAAGAATATCATGAGATGTTTCTCTCAATACGCAATTACGACAACAAACAACGTCGAAACGAAAAGCGATCGTTTCTTTTTTTCAGTCGCGTGCTTTTGCGTTCGATTTTCACGGGCGCGCACGCGATGACGACTTGATGACGTGTCGAGCATCACTTCGGACTTCGGAGTACCAGGTATCTTGAAGACGTTATGATTACGTCACCCGATTCACGGGTCCCGTGCACGCCTTGCGTTCCAGAAATTCTGGACCAACTATAGTTCATTCAAACAGAAAAACTGGGGCGGTCCAGAAATTCTGGACCATTTGTATTGTCATTCACACAGAAAATCTGGGTTGGTCAAAAATTCTGGACCAGTTGTATTGTCATTCACACAGAAAATCTGGGTTGATCCAGAAATTCTGGACCAGTTGTATTGTCATTCATACAGAAAATCTGGGTTGGTCCAGAAATTCTGGACCATTTGTATTGTCATTCACACAGAAAATCTGGGTTGATCCAGAAATTCTGGACCACTTGTATTTTCATTCATACAGAAAATCTAAGTATGGTCCAGAAATTCTGGACCACTTGTATTTTCATTCACACAGAAAATCTGGGTTGATCCAGAAATTCTGGACCAGTTGTATTTTCATTCAAACAGAAAAACTGGAGCGGTCCAGAAATTCTGGACCACTTGTATTTTCATTCCTACAGAAAATCTAAGTATGGTCCAGAAATTCTGGACCAGTTGCATTTTCATTCAAACAGAAAATCTGGTCTGGTCCAGAAATTCTGGACCAGTTGTATTTTCATTCAAACAGAAAAACTGGGGCGGTCCAGAATTTCTGGACCATACTAGATTTTCTGTGATCCAGAAATTCTGGACCAGTTGTATTTTCATTCATACAGAGAATCTGGGTTGGTCCAGAAATTCTGGACCAGTTGTATTGTCATTCACACAGAAAATCTGGGTTGGTCCAGAAATTCTGGACCGGTTGTATTGTCATTCACACAGAAAATCTGGGTTGGTCCAGAAATTCTGGACCAGTTGTATTTTCATTCAAACAGAAAAACTGGGGCGGTCCAGAATTTCTGGACCAATCGTATTTTCATTCATACAGAAAAACGGAGGCGGTCCAGAAACTCTGGACAACTTGTATTTTCATTCATACAGAAAATCTGGTGTGGTCCAGAAATTCTGGACCACTTGTATTTTCATTCATACAGAAAATCTGGTGTGGTCCAGAAATTCTGGATTCTGGACCACTTGAATTTCATTCATACAGAAATGCTGCCTGAGAAATAATTATTCCTTCAGCCAAAACTCATGCTTCAACCGTCGACAAGAAAGTGAAGTATTCTCCCACTAATCAAAGTTCTTGTACACACGAAACATTATGATTTCACGTATCAAGCTCATTATCTATTGATTGATGATTTTAAATTAATGTAATATTACCTTTTAGCTTGGAGCCGCGGCTCCATCGACGTCCACCTCAACATCTTCCAGAATCATGTCATCCAACGGTTGCCCGGGCGCCACCAAGGGCAAGCACGGTGTTCGTTCCACGCGGACGTGAAACAAGACAGGCTCATCAGGGTCATTGAACAAAAAGTCTTTCATAGCTGCTTCCAGATCTTCCTCCGCGTCGCAATAGACGGACTTAATACCAAAGGCTTTCGCCAAGGTGCAATAATCCGGGTTAGCTGTGTTTCGCACCGCCAACAAACGGTTATTGTGGAACAAACGTTGCCAGTATTCGACCATCATCTGACCATCATTATCGATGATCATTAGTTTAACGGCAATTCCTTCTTCCTTCAGAGTCTTTAACTCAGTAAAAGTCATATTGAATGAACCATCTCCATCCACAGATATACATATTTTTCCGGGATTGGCTAGTTTCGCTCCAATGCAATATCCCAAGGAAACACCCATGGTACCCAACGAACCACTGCTCAGCATTTGACGAGGTTGCGTCCAAGTGATCAACTGTGCAGCGATCATTTGATGGACACCAACACCTGTGGTGAAAATGGCATTGTCCATTTGTCCAGCTTCCAACAACTGTCTGTTTAGCTCGGCGACAACCGACTGAGCCGACATTCGGGTACGAGGAACAATGGCCTCTTCACCTTGTTCGTTCACGGCACGAATACTTTCGGTTTTGAAGTGAGGAATTTTCACCGGGAAGTCTTTCTGCAACCGGGCCATGTGCTTGAGCCATGGTGCGGTAATGGAAGCTCTACCGAATTCGGTATCTTTGTGAAGCAATGCGTTCATGGTCTGTAAGAATCGCTTGCCCGTAGTGTGGACAAAGTACGAAGGAGCTAACTGTTTCTTGTGTTCCGTTCGTCGGATATCAACGTGAATGATGCCACCCCTTCCTTCTTCCGCAGCTTCTCGTGCCTTGGGGATATAACTTCCCATTCGTCCCGTAATACGATCGTCAAATCGTGATCCCACGCAGATGACCAAATCAGATTCCTGAAACATAAAGTTGGGCGTTGGGTGGCCGTGCATTCCCACCATGTTCAAAGCCAAGGGACTGCGCTCATCGAAGCAACCGAGAGCATGCAGAGTTGTTGCCACAGGGATCTGTAATTTTTCTGCAAAGTACTTGAGGTCTTCTGGGGAATCGTTGCAACCTTGACCGGCCAAGATGACAGGTTTTCGAGCTTGTCGAATCAAATTTAGCATTTCCTTCGCCATGGGACTTCCCTTCATCGAATGCCATTTCTTTCACCGTTTCGCCGTTGGGTGCATTCTTTACAATGGTGTGCGTAGGATTGTGATCCGCGTGGAAGTCGTCACGTGCATCCGCGCTTTCTTCCACCACCGGGATGGCATCAATCTGATACTTGTTCTCCGCATCCTTGATAATTTGAAAGGGCAATCCTTTGCCTTCCGTTCCAATGTGCACGGCTTGCATAACCGATCCATCAGCACGCCGTCTTTCACTGAGACGGCAAAAAGCAGTGTCGTAATTGGGTTCATTCAAATTGGTCTCAACAAATGAATCCATGAGTTCGGGTGTAAGAATTTGGTTTTGCAGATCCTTGGGCAAATCCACAAAGACGGGTCCCGGTCTTCCATTACGGGCAACGTAAAAAGCATAGTCCAAGACCATAGGAAGCTCCGCAGCTGACTTGATTTGATACGCCCACTTGGTGCAAGGTCGGGTGAGATCTACCGCTGGACATGACTGGAAGGCATCTTTCGGTGCATTTGTGGCAGCTTGGCCACAAAGAGCAACGAGGGGAACTCCATCACAGATAGCATCTTGAAGAGGAGTAATTAGGTTCGTCAGACCAGGACCCGATGTGGCAATGCAGACACCAACCGGAAGATGCTTTCCTCCGAAGGGTTGCGATTTGCCATACCCTTCAGCAATATGTCCGGCTGAGTTTTCGTTTGAGTTTGTGATCCATCGGATAGGCTTCTTTCCTTCATGTCGAGGGTGCAGTTCATGAAACTGATCCAGGAGGGGCAAGACAGCGCCACCCGAGAATCCGTTGACGACCTCGACGCCATGTTCCACCAATTTGCTGTAAATGATAGCAGCCCCAGACTGACCTTGATATTGTGAAAGATAAGCAGAGACTGCCGCTCTTGTTTCCACAGCAGCGATCTGTGCTAACTTGGGATCATTATTCTTGAGATCAGGCTTTTTTTTGCTGCCGTGCGGCAGACGCAAGCTTCGCATCGGATTCTCTAAAGTTATTGGCGATCGAGTGCTTGAGAATTTCAATATCATCCTCGGTCGTGCTACTCAAAGGTCCTGTGCCTTTGAAGTAAGGAGAAAGACACAAATGCGGGACTTTTAGGCAATGCCTTTGAAGGAACAAAAGCGAAAGACGATGGTGTCGCCACCAACAAGAAAAACCGAAGCAGCGGAAAACTTCATCTTGATCGGTGCGCGTTAGTTTCAAAGCGATTTAAGTTGTCGAATAGAGAGCGCAAACGGAGCCTTGATCCAAGTCAAGTTACTTCACTACGTAGCGACTCTTTTCAGGGAGGAAGATGAGAAAAAGAGTTGATTAATAAGGTGTGTGCACGAATGCGATAATAGCGAAAGAAGAAGCCGATGTTACGTGGTCCTCTTCAAATTGAAAGAGCGGTGCACTCGAATGGCTTTGGTTTTTTCGCTGTTTGATGCGCTTCAGTCGCCGTAGACGGCTACGAGGATTTAGTACCAGGATGAGTCTCCGGTTGGACGGTCACACGCTTTCTGTGTCAGGTGCTGCAATTTCTTTTTTCGTACATCCTATTCCATAGTCAGGGCCCTCACGTCTGCACCTCTATGGACCACTCTGTACTCAAATTGGTGGCTGCAAGCAAAACTGCAACCGCGCGTCGGCCAGAAATTTTGATGATGTCACATGTGCGTCCTTCTGACGTAAGATCCACTCGTCCGACCGTCGGCTGTCATTCGTGAAAGCGAGCGCTCACTTTTTGACGTTTTGACAAATAATAACGAAGGCATGTTCCATTAAATCATCTCTGATTACTTTTCTACCGAATAACAATTAGCGAAACTCAACTGAGTAATAAAGCAAGAGAAAGGCCATGTACCGAAGAACACTGCAAGTGCTAGCTTCGCAAGGAAAACGGACGGTTGTTCGAGATCCTAGAAAACGACATGTGCCGACCTCTTCCATGGTGTCTGTTCCGCCACAGAGGCACGAAATTCAAGAGCAGCCTCGACCGCCTCCCCTTTTGCAACAGCCTAGCTTGCATCCACCGCAGACTCTTGCTTCAAGCCTCGGTAGTTACGTTGTTGCTGGCGTTGGAGTCACATTGGGTGTCGTCTTGGTTCGAGTCGTTCTTGGCTTTTAAGACTTTATTGTATTGCTGTTTGCGAAAGAAACCTATGAAGTCTTATACATTTCCAACTTTTATATCTTGAGTAGAAGGAGGATTTCAAGACTTAGCTTTCGCCTAACGGTCGCTACATTCTGTTATATTCACGGAATTAGAAATCTAAAACATCGAAGGTAACGTAGGTACGGAGGACTTTAACTAGATATGGCTGAACATGAGATATCCACTCAGATCTAATTTTTTACAGAGTAGTATTTTACTAGAAATCTATCAACGATGCCTTATTTCGTAGCATTCGAGCTTCTACCGAGAAAATATTCCGCCAAGGATATTCATCGGTGAACTACTGATACGTGTGTCCATATAAGGCAAGCCACCCCAGAAGATTTTTATATCGTCTAACGATTGCCGAAACGTGCCAAAGCGCGTCCTGATTCCTCCTTATTACTAATAAATAGCTCGATGTATCTGTTGCCCATAGACCGACGATTTAATTCCATAGCCCGCTCTGCATCATTGGCGGACAAGAATCCAATGTATGCTTCACCCGTTGCTCGCCCGTCGTTTCGATACGTTAGCACAACACTTTCCGGAACTGGGTCATACCCAGCGAAAAACTGAATAATATCTTCTTTCGTGGCGGCAAACGGGAGTCCCCGCATTCGTAAGAAGCCGGTGTGTTCCCCCACTTGAATACCACCTCCAGCTCGTTTGGGGGGAGGGGCATGTACAACTCCGCCACTAGTTTCCGCAGGACGACTTGCTCGGCCGGAACTCGTCGCACTACCGGTAGAAGTGCTACTCGCAAGAGCTTGAACTCCAACCGGCGTGGAAGCAGTTGACTGACCCTTCAAGGTCTCATTCACACCGAAAGGTGATGAAGTTCTTCCTCCAAGTTGGCTGGAAAGTACTGACACGCCTTGCCTTGAGTGAGGTAAGGAGTCACCCCAGAGATGATGGGCGGCAGAAGAATCAACAGCATGAGGTTGTTCCTCTGGTTCGTTCCTCGCTCTTGACACAGAAAGTGACGTTTTCGGTCCTCTTTCTCTCTCAACTTGCTGTAAAGTGAAAGCAAGTGAATACACGTGAGCAAGTTGCAAAAAAGCTAGAGTATGCGTGAGTATAAAACTTACTAATGCAATGGCTTCGTAGTATTCATTCCGTGACGCAGGACCGATATCAATAAACTTTCTTCCTATTGTTTGACGACTCCTGCGACTCAATTTTGTAAGAACGAAAAATTTTCTTTGCTTTCCTGTCACAATTGTAGTAACTTACCTTTGCAAGGCCATCTGAAAATCCATTGGATTCGCGAAAACAACAAATGCATCCCCCTGGCCACCTAATACAACATCTACGAACACCAAGCCTTGAAAAAAAACCAAAATGTCTTCTAGAGAAACGTCATAAGGTAAATACCGCAAACGCACGCAGGGAAAAGGACCCAGGACGGCTTCTAGAGGATCCGTTGAGCCTCGCAACCCCGGAATTCCGGGCGGCAAAGGAATTCCCTCCATGTGATGGATTGTATACTGGTACCTGAAATGGAATAGGGCGGGTGTCAGGTTCAAGCTGCACACCACCTTTTCCAATGCACCCGTCACAGAGACAGCTACCCAAAAAAAGTTACGAAACGAAGATAATAATGATCCAGCGGACGAGAGCAACAAGCACAAGAATTTCGTCGCTCGCCCTCACATTCTCCTCCAAACCTCGCTGTCCAACCGTCCGACCACCCAAGATCGCACGGCACCCGCCGGCGTTATTGTGAATCACGTTTAAGTGTCATCCGTCACTCGACCGTGTCACTCGAGTAATAACTCGACGCGCCGTCGAGATCTTCTGTACATTTTTGTATCGCTAAAAATTTCACGTGTTGTCTCGCACGGATCCCATTTCCGCCGTATCAAACCTACATACGAAAACGAGCCATTAACGGTAGCCGGCAAGACTGGTTTGTTGCAAACAAGCATCGCAACAGAGGGAAACAGCAAGCAGCGAGCGGCGAGAAACGAAAGGCGACTGCTTACCGGTAATCATAAATGTGTGCCATGTAGCCAGCATGAGCTGACCCAGCCCACGCCGGATCATATCCATACGATTCGAGTTGTGGCATGTGCATGATTGGGTGATACATATCGTTGTGTCGATCATTATCGGAGATTTGCTCCCCTATCTCCTCTTCCCCTACCCCATCCCCAATTTGTTGACTCATTTGTAATAAGCAACGTCCCCCGTCCCCGTTGTAGAAACCGGCAGAAACTGTTCCCCCCTAATGGTGTATTTGTATTTTGTGTCTTTTTTGTGAGAGGAGGTCAAGATGGCGCACCCTCAACTGGCTTGGCGGCATGCCGCGACGACGAAAATGCTCGATGTTGCGAGGCTGCCTCGTTTTTACGATACAATGCAGCGCGCAAGGCTGCTCTCCGTTCGTACAAATTTGTAGTATCCGTACGCGGCTGCTGCACACAGCGGCTGGCGGACGAGATCCAAATTGACAATAAAGGTAAATAGTACTCGGAGTATAGTGGGGGAGAAATAGCCATCATTAGGGGAGAGGCTATTTCAGGAGGGGGCATAACAAAAAATCAAAATATCCAGTCCCACGATCTATGGACAAAAAACTCGGTATAGTGTTAATCACTATATAAATCTTTGAGTTATTATTATCAACGTTCACCTTTTTCATAACGATTATTTGCTTAGTCATCAGCTTACTTAAACATTGACACCATCAACGCTTGATACCGCAAGTAAATCGTTGTTTGCAGCAAGAATGGGGTCGATGCATTCCGTCAAAAATTCATCCACCTGCTGCGGCGCTCTCCCGACAAACAATTTGGGATCCATCATAGTATCCAATTTGGCATGAACAGCTGCAAAGTTTGCATCATTCTTGATACGGTCCATCAAGTCGTTTGGTTTGCCTTCTCCCTTGACAACTGCACCCGCTTCCATCGAGTGAACACGGATAACCTCGTGCAACTCCTGGCGATCTCCGCCGGCCTTGACACCTGTAAAAGCAGAACAAATAAGACAATGCAGGAGAAGACAATGCAGGAGAAGGCACAAAAAACCCAAGAGAATAAAATACTCACATTCCATAAGAATATTCTCGGTGGCCATGAAAGGCAGCTCTGCCATGACATGAGATTTAACAACCTCAGGCCAAACATGAAGGCCGTCACTGATATTCTCCAGCAAGTTCAAAATGACATCCGTGCCGAGGAACGCTTCGGGAAGAATGATTCGACGAATGGCTGAATCATCTAGAGTTCGCTCAAACCACTGATTCGCGTGAGTGTTTGCGGCTCCTTCCGGGAGACCCATGACATACCGAGCGATGGAGCAGACACGTTCGGAACGCATAGGGTTTCGTTTGTAAGCCATTGCGCTAGATCCAATCTGTGTTTTAGAGAATGGTTCCTCCACTTCCTTGAGATTTGCCAGTAAACGAATGTCTCCGCACATTTTGTAAGCCGATTGGGCGATTCCAGATAAAACACTCAAGATGAAGAACTCAATTTTGCGAGTGTAAGTCTGTCCAGAAACCGGAATAGCTGTCTTGAAGCCCATGAGTTCGCATACACGTTTGTTCAGAGCCTTGACTTTTTCGTGATCGCCGTCAAATAGTTCAAGAAACGAAGCCTGCGTTCCGGTCGTTCCTTTGACGCCTCGCATGGGTAGGTTCTCAATCTCTCGCTCTACACGCTCCAAATCAAGCATGAGGTCCTGCATCCAGAGTGTACAGCGTTTTCCTACCGTCGTGAGTTGAGCAGGCTGGTAATGAGTGAACCCCAGCGTCGGTAAATCTTTGTACTTGAGAGCAAACTCCTTAAGTGTGGCTAGGACTTTTACCAACTTTCGCTTGATAAGCTGCAACCCTTCGCGAAGTTGCACAAGATCGGTGTTGTCGCCAACAAAGCAGGAAGTGGCTCCAAGATGAATTACTGGCATTGCCTTTGGAGCTTGAGATCCAAAAGCGTGGACATGACCCATGACATCGTGACGAAATTCTGCTTCCTTTTTGGCCGCCACTTCAAAGTCAACATCGTAGATATGATTGCGCATCTCTTCTAGTTGTTCGTCAGAAATATCTAAGCCTAATTCCTTCTCAGCTGTTGCAAGAGCCGTCCACAACTTTCTCCACGTTGTGAACTTCATCGCAGGAGACCAGACAAACGACATCTCCTTGGTAGCGTACCTCTCCACGAGTGGATGCTCATATTTGCGTTGATCAAGGAGAGCATCCTCGGGAAAAGTGGCCGCTACTTCTAAAAACTTGTCGGCGTTCATTTAACGGCAACTTTACTTGGGATGTGCGAATTAAAAAGCTTTTAGGCATCGATAAACGACAAGGCAGCTCTTCGACTTGGCGAAGAAAAATAATGGTTGTCGTTGTTCGTTGTCTGCAAGATTTTTTTCTTGGACGACTTTTGACCGTGGATTAACGACGGATGGACGATCCAAGAGTCAGTCAGGCAAGCGCAAGAGCCTGGAGTCCCGAACATCGCATCAAAAGAATCAAGAATGACGTCATAAAAATCTGTTCTTCTTTATTCTTCGTGGTGTTGAGTATGCAGTAAGAAGTAGTGAATTTTGTGCGCATGTGGCAGTGGCAGGTGGCAGCCGACTGTCGGTACTCGGTACTGAATATTGGGTCGTGTGAACGCAAATCTTTCTGAGTACCTGGTACTGTATCTTCTAAGGTGTAGGTGGGGTAGGTGGTATGCGCTGTCCAGTGTACTAATTTGTATCCATAAGTGACAAAAGAAAAAGAACGCTAACTGATACTTACAGTCATTATGTAGCAACGCCGTCACACCACGTAAGAAACCACGACCACAGAAACAAATACAGTAGTTTAAGTTGTAGAAACCGTAGTTGTGATTCATTGATAGTGAAGTACTTCGTACTTTTCCTGTTTCTGAAACCAGAACTTCGACTTCAAGCGATGATTTTTTGGCTGACGAAATGCGAAACCATTCATAGCACGCGACAGAAACGAATGACCTGCTGACTGCCGAAGAAAGATACAAGTGCTTTGTTCATTCGCTGCTTGCTTCATCGCAGCTTTGATAGGTATGAGAGAGCAGTCATACCACTATGATGGATTTTGATCGACGCGAGGACGCTGCAACGCCGCTGGATTGGGTATCGAGCACGGAAGATTTGGATGATTTGAAAATAGATATTTTTCCGGATCAAACGCCAGGCGAGGAGCTGGAAGAAAACAAGCAAGAAGTGGTTCCGGAGAGTGATGCAGAAGAAAGTGGAAGTCGTAAGCGACGCTGTGGGAAAAGACCTAATGTACGCGCTCAGCGAAGGAAGAAGAAGCCGGCTGGCTTACCGAAGCGCCCATTGAGCGCCTACAATCTTTTCTTCCAGGAAGAACGCTTGAAAATACAACGAGAATTTCCATCGAAGGTAGGATTCAATGATTTCGGGAAAATCATTGGGTCTAGGTGGAAAGAGTTGAGTGACGATGATCGTCAGAAATACAATGAACTCGCAAACGAAGATACCGCTCGTTATCAGAAGGAAATGAATCTGATCAAGTTGTCAAACAAGCGCAAAAAAGAAGAAACTCAACAACAAGAAAAAAGCAACGATAAGGATAATCCTATATCCTGGGCGACTTCGCTCTTGGAAGAGGCAAATGCTGTGCAATCGAAAGACTCGGCACAAAATGAACCTCGCGCATCTGACGATCAAGAACCGCAACAAGGGCAACCAGACCCACAGCGTACTCCATGGGGTCACCCGGTCAATTTGGTGAACTCTACTTGCCAGTACCTACCATTTGGGCCGCACTTTAGGTCGCAGCCCAGCTTTCCCGTTCCTCCTGGAATGGAAATCAACTTGGCAGATGCAAGCGGACGCGAACGCAAATACATGGTTCGATACAAAGTCTATTCAATGAGACGGAATGAAGCAGAGAGCTTTATTGCGTCTTTTAATAATGTGGAAAGATCACCAGAAAAGCAGTTTCAAGGTGCTAATCCAGGTCTTTGGCACGAGATAATGACGCGCCATCATCCTCATGCACATCCAAACTATCCTGCCGGCCCAAAACACGATGGCCAGAGGTAAGTTATTGCAATTCATGTTATTCGAATAGCCGAAAACTCACATCGTTTTGTTTATTGTAGGCTATGGTAAAACTTTAATTTCTGCCGGTAATTTACTCTTTTGCCTTCTTCGTTTCATGCGATAAATGGTATATGTGAAGTGTAAAATATTTTGTACTCTTTGCTTTCCCATTTCCCTTCAGATCGACGTTCAATGAATGTTAATAAATTTCCTAGTTCATGTTAAGTTTTAACGAATAGCACTATTTATGATCTAGACTATTATTCGTAAAATGTTCTCAACCATAGCTGCTGGTTTTTGCTGATTAGCTGTTGTTGTCGTAAAAGGTACACAAAGTGTTGCCAGTTGCCAGGTTAGATTAGTAGCATGCCATACAGGATTGGTTTGAATCACGAAACGAGATGAGGAGAAAATATTACTCCGTATAAAAAGTGCCCTATGATCTTCGTTATTGCTGCTGAGCCCACTATTTGGGCCATTATTTGGTAATACTACAAACGATACTAACCCGCTCTAGTAGCAAAGGTGATATTGCTCGTCGTACGATTTGTTCGGAAACAGAAGTTGATAGTCAAAAATGAGCGAACACAATCTACCAGTCACAGCCGAACCACCCATGTCGGAAAATTCCGCTGCCGCTGCAAATAATCTCCCCGACAACCGCTTCGAGTTAGAACTTGAATTTGTTCAAGCTCTTGCATCACCAGCGTACATTCATTTCCTGGCAACCACGCGATCAGAAACAGGCGACGGTCCCATCTTGCAAGATGCTGCCTTTATCAGTTTCCTGAAATACCTACGCAGGACGTGGAGCCAGCCCGAATACAGCCGCTTTCTGACATATCCGCACTGCCTTTATTTCTTAAACATGCTGATTGAAAAGCCTCTGTCATTGAAGGAGTGGACATTACCAGCCTACCGGAACTTTTGCCATCAACAACAATTTTTGAGCTGGCAACACCGACACAGGGTTTGCTATGGACGAGGATCCGCCCCAGCTCCACAACCGGAGAAGACAACTGATGATAATCAATCTTAAGTTAGGTGAAATTGCTGAGATCAATTATGCACCCTAACAATGCATGGGTTTGATGTCAAGATTAAAACTGTTCTTTTTCGATTCGGTTTCTGGTTTGAAGGATCGACTGCCGACTGTCGAGGGATCGATTCACCGCACGTCAGAGCCAAAGCTTTATCAAAAAATGAAACTTTATCATCATTTATGAAAAGCCACGATCACGAGAACGTAGCTAAGTCTGGAATAGACACTAGGCAGAAAAATTCATGTTCTCAATTTCTTTACAGGATTACTGGACAAATGTGCGACAAGAAAAACGATTTGCCTGTCGTTGATGTATAGAATCACTCCTCATTCTTTCATTATTCGTTGCTTTATATTCATCTTTTATCATTCATCATGCTTATTCCCTAGCTCCAGCGCCCCGTTCGTGATACGCAAGGGGCAAAGGGTATAAATCCGTACACAATACATCTATACTGCGTACATCAAGGAAAGCGTGACTTATTGTGACGGAAAGTGCACCAATTGGAGGCGCATCACTCACCTCACAACAATAAACGCTGACAACTGCTGGCATCAAACCAAAGCTGAGAGTGATTACTTTCAAAGTAGTTTGCCCACTTATCATCGTCTTCACGAAGGAGCGACAGGTAATGGCTTCATCATCGCTACGTCGATAGCTGACAATCACATCACAATCGTCTATTAAAAAAAACAATTATGAAACACAGTCTCGCATTCCGACTTTTTGTCTGGCTATTCGTTACGCGAACTTCTGCATTTACCAGAAAAGACATGATTATTCGATTATCACTGGTCACGCCAACAAAATCATCAATCTCTCTCGATGCCAAAGCCAAGCTACGTTATCGAGATGCCGAAGAAATGCTGCAGATACTACAGCGCGACGATTCATCACTGATTGTACTGTTATTCACTGCCGTTAATTGCGGCCCTTGTCGCTTACAGAAGCGAGAGTTGCAGCGACTCAACGATGCACGTAAAAGTAAACTGGAGCAGATTGCTGGTTCGCAAGAGATGCACTCTCACAGCTTAGAACGCGAACTGGACCGACTGCCACTCAAGGTTCTCACCATCGATACCGAGCGATGGCCTCATGTGGGCTCCAAATTTCAAATTGGGAAGCTCCCGTGCCTTTTCCTTTTTCGTGGTAGTGAAACGATTCAAAGACTGGAGGGGCTAGTCAGTGCGGAAGAAATTTGGAAGCACGTAGAGGAATATCATCACCCTTCCGATGGGTCGTAGCCAACGGAGCCCCTGATGTATGCGACAAGCAATCAAGCGAATTCGCCTCTCCGCCCCTTCTGCTACGAACATGGGTTCTTGCGCTAATAGGATTTCCCTTTTGGTAGACACAGTACCGATACATGATACTTGACCCTCACTTGACAGATGTATGTAAACTAAAAACAAATTACAAACGACTTTCGCTTCGTCTTATAGTTGTTTGTAAACAAATGAGATTCTAAGTAAGTTATAACTAAAAGATGACAGTCTACTAAGATCTAGAAGATTTCTTTCAAAGTGAATTTCTTTCCATTCTTTGCCGCTTCTTCAAAAGCTGCTTTGGAGCTCACGACTGCGATAGAGGGATTGCTGAGCTTCTTGAGACGCTCAGCAAACTCCCTAAAGTCACTGGGTTTAGTGGCGAGAATTTCATCGCGAATTCGTTGACGATGCTCGGGGCTTTCATTAATAATCCATCGTTGGAACTGCGTACTACCTTTCTGATCGGGGCTGAGGGCGCCGTCCAAATCACCAATAGTACCAATGATTGCCGTGGCTAGCGCTTCCGGATCGTTCTCTAGTGTGTCTGCTACCGAGAGAAGATAATCGGCCGCAGCGTCGTACACGTCTAGCGTTTTGTGCAAATTGGGATCACGGTAACTCAAGAAGGAGAAGAAGCCGGAGAATGGGGAGAAGGTACAGAACCCACCGTACGCACCTAAATATTGTTGTTAGCGACCACCTTTGAATCACAATGACAAGAAAACAAATAAACCTACCTCCCATGACGCGAACATGATCCCACAAATAACCCGTGCGCAAAAATCGTGATACGACCTGGGCGCTACCAGGCACTCTTTCTCCTTCTTTGAAAAGCAAACCCGCCTTGCCTACATACGAAACCTGAGTGGGAACGATGAAACCTTCGCTTGTTTCCGAGGAAAGCTCTGCCATGCGTTTCTTTGCCTCTGGAACCCAAGGATGAACTTCTTTGTAAAAATCGGTCAGTTTTTCGCCGCTGGCATCCCCTGGAAGCGTGTCAAGGAAGCTGTCGAGCGACGGTTTGATCGTATCCAACACTTTCTTCTCACCGGTAATGTCGACCAGCATTCCGCTCCGACACGTTCTTTCATTGAGAATCGTCTTGCGTAGATTCTCGAAGCGATTGAGCAACGCGGGCCAGTCGTCTTCCGCTAACTTAATCAAGCTCTTGACAGTGTTAAGATACGACACTCCACCCGTAATCTCGTCAACGTATCCTCCTACTCGATAACGTGCTTTCATTCTAGTATTGGCAACTGAATGACCCGATCTCTGCGCGCTGGATTCCAAGCGAGATCTAGACTCTTTGAGTAGCTCAACAACCTTCGCCTTCGAATCCAGGCGTGCGTCCGTCAGCATAAGATTGAAGAGTAAAAACAACTTATCAATCTTTTCGCTAGTAGCTTTTCCAGAGATGACGATTTTTGTTTGCATATTTTCTCCCGACGCTGATACGCTTTCGTCTGCGCCTCTGGGGTAGACCGCGGTAGTCATAAGACCAACACTAATGCCACCCGTATGAGTTCCTAAACAAAAGAGAACAATTCGTAAGTCTTCGTCTGCCTTAACAATTTATAAAATCCATCAGCAGTCCAACTTACCAATTTCTCTGCTGAGTTGAACAGAGTCGTAATCTCCCGCTCCGGTCTCTTTCATTAATTTGGTAAAAATTGGAAGAAGAGGAACGTCATCGAGAGAAAGAGACGACAAGTCAACCGCCAAGCTTACGTATGCAATCCCAGAGGTAGATACAAGCTCATGTCGAACCACGGTCACGCCCGAATTATTTTCGTTTTCGGAAACAGCGATCGGGTATTCCGCTTGTTCACGCTTCAAGTCGCTGAGTTCTAGACTCGGAATAGTTGCGCGATCTTCTGGAGAATCGTCAGCACTCTGAAGAGCGAGGAGCTTGTTTGTCTCGTCAATGATCTTGTCAAGATCAGAGTCCGACAGCGATTCCTTGATGGATGACAATCGACGTTTTTCGTCTTCGGCCTGTTCTTCTTCGAGTGTCTTTGATGGTGCCAACTCAACGGTCGTACGATGCATGTTCTCGACTAACATTTCTTTCACCATGTCCTGAAATATTTTCGACCCGGATGTTGCAATCTCATCTTTGAGTTGTTGCAAAGGCTCTTCAAATTTCAACGCATCGGTCGGAGATTCTTCGTACAACCATTTGCTCATGGACCCTAGCATGAAACTCAATCCCTTAGGAAACGAACCAGTATTGAATTCACGAAGACTGAACTCAATGGTGTTCAAGGACGAAGCAATGTCATCCTCCGTGAATCCTTCCTCCGATACTTTTCGCAACGTGTCGAGAATCAAATCTTCGACTTTCGACACATCGTCTTTAGCTACTCCCTTTAGACCAATCATAAAAACAGCTTGCAGCAATTCATCCGACAAACCACCTCCAGTAATTGCATCACCCAATCCACTTTCCATCAGCGTCTTGCGCAATACGGACGACGTCGTTCCTGTCAATAAATGATCTAAAACTCCCAACGTGAGTTCTTCTAGAGCACTCAACGGACGGTCGTTCAACAACCAATTGATCGAAAGAGAATGCGTCTCTGGCTGATCCCCACCCGCCGGGTAATACTCGACGGTTCGTTGAGGCTCTGTGTATCGTTTCGGCTGCCATTCAATACGACTATCATCGACCGTCTCCGGAGCCGCATCAAACTCCCGGAGGTATTCATCCATCAGCTCCAGTCGCTGAAGAACATCATCATCTCCGGAAAAGTAGATGCGCGAGTTGGATGGGTGATAGAAGCGACTGTGAAAATCGACAAACTGATCAAAGGTCAGATTTGGAATCACGGTGGGGTCACCGCCACTATCGACGGCGTAGGTGTTGTCGGGGAAGATCGACCGCTGTGCCGAGCGCATCAACAATGAGTCGGGCGACGAGTAGACACCCTTCATTTCGTTGTACACGACACCCTTGTAAACCAAAGGCTCCTCTTTGTCTTGCAATTCTAAATGGTGACCTTCTTGTGCCAAGACCATCGGATCCTTGATGGCCCTGGGATGGAAGACCGCATCGGCGTAAACGTTAATGAGATTGTAAAAGTCCTTGGTGTTCTGACTCGCCACGACGTAGCAAGTGCGATCGGGGTAAGTGAATGCGTTCAAGAACGTCTGCAAAGAACCTTTGAGTAAATGCACAAAAGGGTCTTTGGTCGTATATTTCCGACTCCCGCACAAAACAGAATGCTCCAAGATGTGAGCGATTCCAGTCCCATCTTCTGGGGGTGTTCGCAAGGTAATACCGAATACTTTGTTATCATCTTCCGTCGACACCGACAACAATTGCGCTCCACTCTTTTTGTGGCGAAACAAGGAGCAGTAAGCTCCGTACTCGGTCACCACATCGCGTTTCAGCACTTCATAGGCAGGATGCGTCACTTCGAGAGTCTTGGCGAGTTTGTCCGTTGCCAACTCGGTGTCATCGGCGACACTCGCCCGCAAAATAGAGAGTTCTCGCTGGATAGCACCGCCTCTTTGAAAGGGACGAGCAAAAATGTGCTGTTTTGGCTTGGCCGGAGTCACGGACGAAAAGGCGGACACCGCCCAAAGTGCGCTTCGTCCTCGACTCGCGATACCGAACACAGCAATCATGGTGGTGGCGACCAAACTGTTGATACGCAAAATCCGAGTGTACATGAATTCGAACTGTGATGTAGTAGTAATGCTTTTTCAGCAACAAATAATGCAACGTTGCAATTATCGCTTTATCGTTTCAATCAATGTCAATCGATTGTTAGGCAAAGTGAATGAGATAAATGCCACGAGATACTTGTTGCGTTGACGCAGTTCACGGAAGAATCGTCTTTCTGATAGATCTGATTCGATTGTTGTGGAATATTCGTTGTCGTCAGCACAATGTTTTCATTGTTGACAGCAATACGATTCGAACAGCAGACGAAAAAAAAAAAACGGATGACGAAGCAACACTCACTCATCGCGTGCTATTTACTGTATTTATTTTGCGCATGTTTCACGGTGCGACACAAGTTCTCATAGTGAATCCAAGCTAGACATGTGGCTTTTTCACTGTAACTTGCAACTTCACTTGAGCACCTGAAGTTTACTTTACTTTCACTTTACTTGAGACTTCGGTGAGTTCACTTGAAGTACCAAACCTACGTAAATGTACGTAGGACTGCGTAGATTAGGGATGAGAGGGAAAGGGCTAACTTTCACAAGCTCTGTGCGACACTCTTTTGTACACAAAACACTATAGTCAATCATTACCGCTTAGTACACTTTAAACTGCAAACTTCACTTGAAGGCCAGTGACTTTACTTTCACTTGACTTTCACGAAAATTTTGAAAAGTCACATGTCTAATCCAAGCAGTAAAAGCAACCTTAACCTTAGCCACTAAAGATACATAGAGACATTCATGATTCATTCATGATACCAGGTACCTAATGTGCAGAGAATACCGCAGACCGCACACTAGAACAATGATAAAATACGAAGTAATGGAAAGAAAAAACCTGCCATTATGTTATTCTTACTGCGCAATCGACTCGAAACCCTCGATTATCGCCGATTCAAGCGTCGACTCGCGGATGTTGACTTCTTCTTCGGCGTCGTGGGAGTTATTCCAGCGGGAGATGTAAAGCCCAGGCCACTCGGAGCGGGTGCATTGCTGGCCCCAAACGAAGTCGCACCACCGAACAGAGCCGGTGCGGGAGATGGTCCCGACGCAGCAGGGGCAGGAGTTGACCCACTGAACGAAAATGCCGAAGTACCCGAAGTGGATGGTGCTGGTGCAGTTGTCGTAGTAGAAAAGGCACTGGGCGCTGGAGCTGTAGAAGAAAAGCCAAAGCTTGACGTGGCTGGTGCCGATGCCGTGGACGATGATGCGGTTGCAGGAGCCGGCGTCTGAGCCGATTGCAAATATGCTCGCCGAAGTCGCTCATTCACTCGCTGCTGTCGATCAATTTCTTCCTTTCTCGCCTTTTCCAACACATTCTGCCCCGGTCGCTCATACAACTGGTACTTATGGCGAATCTCATTTACGGCCGAACTCAAACGCGCCAAACGGTCACCCATGGACCAAATCGCCCGATGCTGTTCTTCGACAATGACAGCAACATGGATACCAGATCCCGAAGGTCGGGTTCGCGAGTGCTCTATCTGATGCCGAGCCAGTGACAGCTGATCTTGTAAATCCAAAATACGGCGCTGAAAATCATCGAGGCATTGCCAGAAGTATGGACTGGGCATTCGCTCAATACGGTCGACATGCAGCGTTGCCTGATCGAGTAATTCACCCAAACGGATACTGATATCGGTCTCTTCATTTTGATTCGCGTTAGTAGTGGTTTCTCCGTCCTTTTTCTCTTCATTCGCAATTGTGCTCGTCGTAGATAAGGAAATGCCGTGACGAACGGCATTCGCCTCTAAAGGCCACTTGGCAAACGTATAAGCCGCAGCAGCATTTTCTTCCGCTGTTGATTTCTGCTTTACGGCATATACATTCGTTTGAGCAAGTTCCTGTTGAAGTAGATTGAGCTCTTTTGTAACTTGTTCGACTTGTAGTTGTAGTTGAGACTTTGATGTTTCTTGCATCGTGGATTGTGAATTGTGACTGCTCGGCACTTGCAACGCCGCAGGGCCCGTCGACTGTACTTGCAGTAAGGTCCGTTTGTGCTCCATCATACTGTTGTATATCTTATCAATGGCCGCTTTGTATTGTGGGGACAAGTCCGAATACAACATACTGCCCTTGATTAGTGGAGTAGGTTGTTGCGCGGCCGGCTGAAGTGACCCAAAGGGAGCTGGTGCAGCACTGGGAGTAGAACCGAATAATCCTCCTCCTGAACCGAATCCGCCAGAAGGAGCAGCACCAAAAGCGGGTGCTGGAGTACTCCCAAAAGCCGGCGCCGGGGTGGACCCAAAGGTAGTAGCCGGAGAAGAACCGAATAGACTAGTGGTTGGAGCCCGAGCCGCTCCGAATGCTGTAGCAGGAGCCGGAGCGGACCCAAAGGCTGTAGCAGGAGCCGGAGTCGATCCAAACGCACTAGTAGATGAACCCGACGCACCAAAACCAAAGGAAGGAGCCGGTGTGTTTGAGGAAGAGCCAAACGAAAACCCACCTCCGGAAGGGGCGGATGTCGAAGCTGCACCGAAAGAGAAAGCCATAATGAGGGATGCTAGAATTAGAAGCGCCGCTTTCACCGGCGTATCCTAAAGCTTAATTTTTAGTGTTTCGAGGTTTGATAAAAGGAAGGAAATGCAGCTCCTTGCACATCACAACAAAATGATCGTTGTTTGCAGCCACAATAAAAACTTTCTTACCAGTTATTTGACGGCGGACGGCAAAACGGACACTAACGTAGAAAGTACCCCACCTTGACCAAGATTGAGTTTTAGTTTTATCAATAATGAATCGACGTCTGGTCGCTTTCGTCGGCATCAATAATAACAGCAATATAATAATGATGCTCCAAAATTGTTGACAGGTCCATTTGCATTGCGCTTATCGATCTTTTACGTTGCGAAACCTCATAAATTTGACATTTGTGGCGCACTATGTCAAGAACGATTTTCTTTTGTAATTTACTATAGCCCAAAGTGTATGCGACCTTTTCCATGACTGGATTTCAGTCATGAGGTTCGATAATTTATCGTACCGGGAAAAAACATCTATGTGTAAATTAACACATGCCGAGTGCTATTCGCAAACACACTCGCAAACTGTTTCGCAACACTCGCAACGCTTCAAAAAAGGACAAAGACAAAATGAGGTGATTGCGGCGCATCACCTCTTCTATTCATTTTACCATACTTTATCAACACTGGTTGAAGGTCTAGTTAGCAACACACGTATTTGTCACTTACTGTAGTTGAGATTGGAAGAAGTTAAACGTCAACTACTCGGACAATAATATTAAGTATAACACAGGCACATTTTCGAGAGACTTTCGACGCACAATTCATTATGCAGGCTCCGCAGCCAATGGACATTGATCCTATAGACGATGGTCCCAGATCATTGTCAAGTCCTAACGGTAATTCATCTGACAGAACAAATCATTTTCAGGTGATAACGCTGCCGGCAACGATTTCGAAGGAAGAGGACGCGAGGAAAGCTATTGATATGTTGCGCAGTGAAGACTCGACTGCACGTGTTTCTGCTGCGCATCGTCTCGACTCGATCGCGTCTGTTCTAGGTCCGGAAAGAACCAGAGATGTAAGCTTCTTTTTTCGCTACACAGTCATGCTCTGTTCATATTGTTTTCTTTCTCACATTTGTTATGTTCTCAAGGAGTTGTTGCCATTTGTCACCGATGGAGTGGACGACGAAGATGAGGTACTACTAGCACTGGCATCGTCATTGGGGAGAATGGTGACTCAGGTTGGAGGCCCGACACAGGCTCATACTCTTCTGCGTCCCTTGGAGTTACTTCTTACTGTAGAAGAAACGCTAGTTCGGGAAACGGCAACAACGTCCGTTCAATCGATTGCTGACCAGCTGCCGCCTCAATATTTTCAGCATGACTATGCTGATATGCTTCGCCGTTTGGCATTACAGGAATGGTTCACGGCACGTATTTCTGCCGCGTGTCTAATCGCGACTGCGCACACCCGATTGGTCGACCCGGAACAGCGAAAGGAACACATTGATCTCTTTGTACGTCTTTGTAATGATGACACGCCGATGGTACGGCGTATCGCGGCTCGACACTTGGGAACAATGTTACAAGCAGTAGTAGAAGCTGATGGGAGAGATGTGCTCAAACCAGGTGGGATTGCTGTCGAAAAACTAGTTCCTTTGTATGAAACATTTGCTGCCCCAGATCAACCCGACTCGGTGAGGCTACAAACAGCAGAAAATTGCGTGGCGTTTGGCAATATTATATCGTCGCTAAGCCGTCAACAAGGACGGAGAGAACCGCTGCGTGCACACGAGATTGCGCTTCTGCAGCGCATTCTTCCGCTCATTGTTGCTACGATTGATGATCGATCATGGCGTGTTCGGTGGACAGCTGCCGCAAAATTTGCTGCAGTGATAACTGCATATGATGATTTACCGGACGTTACGGATGTTATGGATACACTCATTCCTGCTTATGAAAAGCTACTTCAAGATCCCGAAGCAGAGGTGCGAACAGCTGCAGCATTGAATTTAGCAGATGTAGCACGATGTAAAGCTCGTGTGCCGATGGGAAATGCAACTACGTTAAATAGAGCATCCGATAGTACAAACGAAGATACTTCTGGTCCCCGTGTTATCGTGGCTGAGCGGTTGGTAAAACGGCTTACCAGTTTAACGGAAGACGACAGCGAGCATGTGCGAGCTGCAGTGGCATTGGTTGCTACCGGCCTTGCTCCGGTACTAGGCCGCGATGCGACTATTATGCACTTGGTTCCGCCTGTACTATTAATGATACGTGATGCTGCTTCAGAAGTGCGATTGAACCTGATTTCGTCGTTGGCCGCTTTGAATGAAGTCATCGGAGTTGACCTGCTGTCGCAGTCATTGCTGCCGGCAATTTTGGATCTAGCGCAAGACGGAAAGTGGAGGATTCGTTTAGCCATCATTGAAAATATCCCTCTGCTAGCCGGGCAACTCGGAAAGGAATTCTTCACAGACAGACTAGCTGGTCTTTGCGTGGACTGGCTTGGTGATGATATTGCTACGATTAGAAAAGCAGCTGCGAAGAATCTAGAGGTATGTTCCATTCCCTGGCCTTTCCTTTCTGCTTTAATTGTCTCAGCTCACTTCCCCGTGTTCCTACTTTTAGGAGTTAACGGCTCTGTTTGGCACAGAGTGGGCACTGGAACATCTTGTTCCTCCCATTCAGGATTTTCTTGGGAGTGAGCTTTACTTGCGCAGATTAACAGCTTTACAGGCATGCTCTCTGATGGCAACTAAGATGAGCCAAGACTCGGCACGGAATGAAATCCTACCCAAAATCCTAGACATGGCTTTGGATCGGGTACGTTTTCTGTAATTTTATTTCCTTATCAATCTTACCACGCTAACGTCAATGAGTTTTGCAGGTCGCAAATATTCGTTTCAATGTTGCCAGGGAGCTTGAACGAATCTCACCGCACTGCGGGGTTTCTACTTATGAATCACAAATTGTCCCTGTGATAACCGTACTTATGAACGACGAGGATCGCGATGTCCGCTTTTACGCCGAATCAACTGCCACTTCTTTGGAAGAAATGCTGGCTCAAGGTGAACGTTCTTGACGTAATTTTTAAAAAAATGTGAACTTGCAAATATTCTATAAGGCTTCAAAATTATTGTCATATGGTTACATCGATAGGATCGTCAGAGGTGCAGTCACAAACATACATCACATATAAAGGTAATTCTGCGAGAACCAGCAGGCACTTCAGACAACAAGATCTGAGTTCATTGTGGCAGGGTCAAATGAACTGTCTTTCCTAGACAGCATTGCATGGTTTAGAACAACCTGAAAAACTAGATTGTGATCAGACAGGACCAGAAAGGCACCTACCTTTTCCCAGAAACTAGCGCCGCATCATCGTCAACAATCGGAGCGTCCATTAAATCGAAAACTTCATTTGTCGAGAGACGATCAGAATACGTTAACGTGGACGGCCTTTCCACTCCCCCCGAACTTAGATGATAGCTCCCCTAAATCAAGTGCGCTTTCTAGTTGCACATCACTCTTCAAGAGAAAGTCATCATCAAAAACGTCCAAAGCTAACGCCTCGATGGTGGTCGAGCGTCCTGATTTTAAAAGAGGCTCGGGTCTCGTCATCAAATCCATGGCGATTTCATCCAGCGTGCTTATCCTTGCCGTCGTCGATATAGGCTTAGGCTTTACCGTCGTTTCTGGTCCTAATGTGCTCTGCTCAAAGTTGCTGCTCAAAAGGTGCATTTCCTGTTCAAATTGCTCCGGATCCGTTCTCTTCGTAAAACCAGGGATGTACTGCTCTTTGAGACGGTTTGCAGCCGCACTACTGTCTCGGTTCAAAGCACATCGCTTCACGGAAGGACCCTGCAAACCGGGCTTTGTTTCTAACGTTTCATTCTGATTAGAAGTAGCGCGTTTCACCAAATCTGGCCTAGGAGCACCGGCTCGTCTTGGATTATCAGTCGATAGGCCTGGTAAAGCAGGAGGACCACCAACGCCATCACCTGAACTGTTCGACCAACTTCTTGCAATTTCCTCATCCGCCGGATTTCGAGCGGACCAAGTTGACGCAACCACGGGGTCGACTTCGTAGCGTGGAGAAGGGGGGCCACTACCAGGTGTACTACCGCGTGAATTCGAAGCACCCTTGTTGTGTGTCTGGGTAGGAGATGGATATTGCATTAGCGAACTCCCACTGTAGTCACGAGCCGGCGCTGGATAACCGCCTTGAGGAGACTGAGGAGGTCCTCCACTATGATAGGGGTATGGTGGATATCCATTTGGCGGAGGCGGCCCCCAATGCCCGGGATACGCCCACGGTCCAGAGTATCCCCTAGATGCTTCGCGAAAGGTTGTATACGGAATCGGATGACCGAGGGACACGTGCGGGAGCGGATTTTGACCTAAACTATGCTCTCGATCCCAACTAAAACCAGGTAAAGAGCCCCAACTTTCGTACCGACCCCCTGATGCCATGTGCTGATACGCAGCCGGGGGAGGTTGAGGCGGCGGACCTACGCTCCCATAGCTTGGGTAACGGTAACCGGGTGGGTAAGCGCCCGGTGGCGGCGGGCCAAAGCTTCCCGTGCTGGTGATTCGCTCTTGTGACACGTCACCAGTGGATGTACTTCGAAAGGGATCCTGCCAGGAAAATCCTTCCAGCGCAATCTGTTCATTGGGTTTCAAATATTCACGACCAAGAGAATGGTCACGCGCAAGAACAGCTTTCGACGCGCCGCCTTTCTTTGCTCCATCATGTGACTTTGTTCCCTCCGCAAACTGAGTAGATTTCTCTTGCACTTCGTCTTCATCCGTCTTCATTATAGCAAAGGAATTTGCAAATTAGTCCGCCGCGAAAAATGGAAAAAACAAGATTGCAAAACACCCACTTACCGAATCGCCTCGTTCCGCAGCTCTTCGCTCATGCTCGAGATGTTGTCGAATCAGTGGGGCCTTTTCACGTAGCGCTTGACTAGTCTTTTCTCTGGCTTTCTTATCCCCTACATCATTCCATTTCTTTGTCTTTTCGTCAAATTTGAGAAATCGACCAGGGGGATCTTGATTTCTCCAAATACGGATGATATCCAGGGCCACCAAAGGTTTATCCAGACGTTTGCTGTTAACATAATCAATTTTGCGATCTTCCACCATCTTACGATACCGCTTGTTACCAAGATGATGATTTGTGCCGCCTGAAATACGAATGAAGAATGACATGAGCATTCATTAACCCAACCCAAAAGATAGCATCCAAACAAAAAAATACTGACCCCCACGTCCAAAAAGGACATCATGATCGTGTACCTCGTCAACGTCTTTTAATGGATAATCTTTCCATCGTTCCTTCCTTTCCTTCTCTTCCTGAAGTCTCGCTTCTTCGTCAACACCGTCGTTCGCGACCGGAGGCTCCCCCTTCATTATTTGCCTCTTCCATGTTGTCGTCTGTACTTTCCCCTTTACTCTCGTCAACACTTCCCGCTTCGCCACTCTCCAACGGTTCCCCTTCTTTATCGTCATCGCTCAGCTTAGAAGTAACATCGGGTATGATCGCTTGTTCGTCCTCCGCGGTTGTCAACGCATCGTCTTGAATAATCGAATCATCTTGGTTGTTATTCGACATGGTGCGACGATGTTGTGCGCGTGCAGGCTATCTGACTCGACAAGAAAAATATGAAATGTTCTGGTCCCAAGAAGTGAGAGATTATCCTTTTGGTCGTTGCGTTCGAGATAATGTTGGCTTGTAAGTTCGCTCGAGTTCTCCGAACGCAGACCGGAATAAAACGTTTTGTTTTTATTTCAGTCACCCCCGTACGTGCAGTTTGTACGAAGCTTCCAGTTGACTTGAGAGAACTATCGGTCCGCAGAGCAGTGATCGTGTTTAAAAAACACGGAAGCGGATACTACACATAATCCGAGTGTGCAGTACCGGTTAGTCATTCTGCTTACGAATAAGAGCGCGCTGAAGTGGTCAAACTTGTCAAGTCGTGCTGAATTTTGATCCGCGAAAAGATACGCCACATAACGTCAGGTTAACCGAGTGACTTATGTATTGTATACCGGTACGATGTATATTTACGCCAGTTTCTGTCGTGTTTTGTTGATGGCTTCTTCTGTATCTATCAAACTGTAGCTAGCAAGACTAGCTTGGTACTCCGAGTCGCAGCCATCAATACCGGTAGGTCGATTGATCAGAATGCATAATCATCGTACCGGTACCTGTCCGGATCGTCTGTCCGGTGCTTTAACTTCGAATTGTTTTTCCACGGGTCCACGCGTGCTTCAAAAGCATGCGGATATGCGGATGGCTAGAGAAATTTTTCAGAAGCCGGCCTATTTCCGGGTGCTCAAGTTAGCATTTAGGCTGTATAGGGTATAGGGCCCTTCCTCCTACTGTTTGCGATTATAGCAAAGGGCCTAATGGCTGGTTTGTTGAAGGTCACCCGGAAATAGGCTGATTTCTGAAAGAATCTCCGGATGGCGATGATGTTGATGATGATGGAGATCGGAGCGACAATATCCATCAGTTCGCTTGGTAGTGCAGTGAATAAACAACCTGTTGCCTTAGCTAGCTATCTCATTTGACGCCGTTGTTAAAGCCCCTGAAGAGAAAAGATCACAAACCAAATAGCTGGATAGCATGACATCATTCAAGGCAGTTGGCAATTTTTTGATGCTACTTTTGGTCTCGTCGGTTCTCGGACGCAATGGTGCCACAGCGTGGCAGTCGCCTCTCTCGCGACGCGTTTTCCACCGATCGATGCCTTTTGCATTATCAGCATCGACTGAGTCGTCCACCACCGATGCTGCAGAAGTGAAGAGCGCAAAGAAGTCGGTTCCTATTACACTCTTGAGCGGCTTTCTAGGTACAGGAAAGACTACGACTCTGAAGCATCTTTTGGAAAATGTGGACGGTGTGAAAATTGGTGTTATTGTGAATGATGTTGCTTCCGTAAACATTGACGCCAAACTCGTGGCAGGACAAACGATCGACGGAATGGTGGAATTGCAAAACGGATGCGCATGCTGCAGTCTTGCGGATGAATTGTTCTTCTCCGTAGATAACATGGTCAATGATCGTGAGCTCGACGCTATTGTTGTGGAACTTAGTGGCGTCGCAGATCCGATGGCAATCAAAAACAATTGGATCATGGCACCGTCCTTTGTGAAAGAGAAAGCGGATGTCGCACGTGTTGTGACAGTGATTGACGCGGCCAGTTTCGGAACGGATTACATGTCGTGGGATGAAGCACGCGAAAGAAAAGGTTGGCTTACTCCGAACGAGGAAATGTCACCCGAGGGGAACCGCAAAGTTTCGGAACTTCTCGCGGAACAAGTCGAAGCAGCGGATATCATCTTACTCAACAAGATTGATCTGGCAGAAAATGAAGAGCAGGTTGCCGTGGCGGAGAAGGTAGCGAGAGCGTTGAATGACAAGGCGGAAGTTCGCCGCGTGCAGTATGGTGTCATTTCTCCTTCCCTCGTCATCAGTGATGGTTCGGAAAATAAGATGGCTCATGATCATGCTCATGATTGCAAAGAACCTGATTGCACAGACAGTAGCCACTCGCATTCACACGATCACGCGTGCGCGGAACCAGACTGCACAGACAGTAGCCACTCACATTCGCACGATCACGCTTGCGCTGAACCAGGCTGCACCGACACTAGTCATTCTCATTCCCATGCTCATGATACTGAAACGTGCAATGACCCGACGTGTACGGAAGACCATTCTCACAGTCACTCGCATACTTCAGTCGACGAGCTTGGTATTGTGAACTTTGTGTACAAAGCGACTCGTCCTTTTGATCCTGTTCGGCTCATGAATGTTCTGAACAAGTGGCCTGTTCCGGTGAAAGAGACATTGGATCTTAATATTTTAAATGAGGGTTACGAGATCCCTGGCGAGGATGCCGATGTCGATTCTCCCTTTGTCGGAGTCTTGCGCAGCAAGGAGCTTTTGCTGGTTTGCACCGAATAAATGGACCGGTGCAAACGAAGATGCCTGGCGCCATGACACTGCCATGTTCTGGAGTCATGCCGGAAAAAGTTTTACGTTGAGTTCAGCGGGTAAATGGTGGGGAACATTGGATAAGGAAACAATGAAAAAGTACTTTGTTTCGAACATGAAAGAGTTTGATCGCATTATCGCGGAAGATTTCCAGACGGAAGAATTCGGTGATCGAAGACAAGAAATCGTTTTCATCGGCGTCAACTTGGACGAAGAAAAGATTAGGAAAACCATGGACGACTGTTTGCTGTCGGACGATGACATGGAAAAGTACCGCCGAAATCTTCGCAACTACGAAAGTACGCTTTTCACGAAGTAAGGACAGAGCAAGTCTTAACGTTTGATTGAGCTAATTCTAATAGGCACTACTTTCATTGAATTTGTTCGGGTTTTAGACCCTAAAGCGTCAACTAGCTTAAGCTGCCGGTCCTTCTTCAGTCGAACGTCGAACGTCGAACCAATGTCTAATCAAAGTTCGGCAACTGGTAAACTGAAATGCATTTTCAAAATCGAAAGGTACCGTACCCCTGATAGTCTAGCCTACTAGAAACAAAAGCAATAGACTCTAGATTAGGTGTTCCGGGTGCTTGCATGCGAAAGTCGGAGCGGTATCGCCGTTTTATTCTTCTCGTTTCTTCGCACGCGAAGCAGAATGCACGTCGTTTCGTTCGCACGCGCGTTCATTGATCTGTTTGATTGTGTTCGAAATCTCCGCTGACCTTACTTTCCCATGCCCGAGCGTGTGTTATACTGAATCTATTCGAATACATAACATATTAATTCACCCAAAGAGAGTCCCTATGAGAATTAAAAGCCTACAATATCTTTTTTGAGCAAAATGACAGCAAACGCTAGTTGCAGTGATGTAACGTTTGCTGTCAATGATTGCTTCAATCTCTGCAATGATTTGCACGAAGAGTTGGATGGCAGCGGTGAAGCCATTCGCGTCGGAAACTTGACTTTTGTCGAAGGAATCCTAGGAAGAGGTGCTTATGGTACCGTTCGACTGGCCGTGCGCGACCGAGATCGTCCACCAGCGCACACGAAAACAACGCAAATAACATCGTCTCGTCGGCTAGGGCGTAGCATATCAGCCCCAGCCGGGAAGGATATATTTCGATCAAGTTATAATGGACGCTCAGCGAACAGTTCGTCATCACTTTTCCGTGATGATGATAGAATATCGGCTTCGCGAACCAGATCTTTCGATTTTGATGATGGTTCGGAAGACGAAGACTATGTCGCGGTCAAAATATTTCGGAAATCTCAATTGAAGCGTATGAGGACGATGGAGCGTAACAAAGAGACGAATAAAGTGCAAGTGAGGACGGCTTTAGAAAAAGTAGAGCGAGAAATTGCTTTGATGAAGAAACTCTCGCACCCGAATTTGGTCAAGTTCTTTGAGGCGATCGATTCTCCGGATTCGGGACTGTTATACATGGTTATAGAATACATGCCACTCGGAGAGATCCTCACTTACCAAAACAATGGAACTTTTAGCAGAAGGGCTCCCCCGACAGGGATAGCCCAGATTCCGGGTATCACGAATGGTCACTTTGATGAACGCCATGCAGCGCTGTATTTTGTGGACATTTTACATGGGCTAGCTTATCTGCATCATCACCACATTGTGCATAGAGACCTCAAGCCCGAAAACGTGTTGCTAGACTGCCGTGGTGTTGCACGTTTAAGTGATTTTGGAGTTTCACACATGTTTGATGAAGATGAAACGTTTTGCACTACCGACCACTCGGGTGCTAGCATTAGCAGCAATCACAGCCAGACATCTTCCGCGTCCCTCAGCGTTGACGACTTGAAAAGGAAAAGTCGTAAAGAGTCTTTTAGCGTGGAGTCGGAATCTGCTTTGAACATGAAGCCGATGGGTAACACTGGATTGATGACAAAAACGGAGGGCACTTGGGCGTTCTGGAGTCCAGAGATGTATGGGTGTTCGTCTTTCTCAGGCTATGCCGCCGATATATGGGCAGCAGGAGTCTGTCTTTACATTTTTGTGACTGGTAGACTGCCGTTCTATTCCGAAGCCCCGGCGGAACTCATGGATTTGATTAAAGAAGGGACCGTACCCTACGATGATATTGGAATCACTGAAGAAATGCTCGATCTTTTGAAGAAGGTTCTCGAAAAAAATCCTTCCAAGCGGGCAGGTGTTGGAGACTGTCTGGGTCATTCTCTATTGGAACGGCCGCGGAAGGAAAGGATCAAACTTTTATCGATCGAACTTGCTCGTAGTGAGGCAACAAATACAAAAGTTTCTGAAAGCGATATTCGCTCGGTAAGTGACTTTAGCTGTATTGTCTTATCAGCGCATCCGGATCGCACTCTAATGCCGGCTTGCATCTTCAGGCCTTTCGAATTGTTTCAAAAATGCCAGCAGTCTTATTGCGAACAGCAAGTAAGCAACTACAAGCAGGATTTCAAGCAGCCAGGAGCAACTTTTCATTCGATAGGCCAACCACTCCCCGCCGTCGGGGTTTAAGTGTTCCGGGAGAAGGGGGGAATACCGATAAAGAGAGTGACAATGACAAGCGAATTAATCGTAGTAACTCTTCAAAAGCATCCTCGAGAAAGAAGTCGTTTCAGAGCTTCTTCAAGTCCCCGGCATCACCACCAAGGACACCTAAGCAACAAATCACACAGAGTTCATCCATTTTTCGTTCAGCAGCGTCAAGTGTTTCTGGGGAATCCGCTGCAAGCCGAATAAAATCCTTTTCCGTATCGCCAAGCACAGGGACTCAGAAACTTTTAGCGCGAATAGTGGTGGTACTCCGACCAAGTCCTCGGTCCCCGAACGGCAAAACAAAGTATCGCGAAGCGTCATTTTTCATCGAAAGCAATCGGACATAAGTAATATCAGCGGTAGCTGCGACGAAGCGGATGGTTCGGGTCAAGAGTTTCCGGACTCGAAACCCGTATCGAAGAGGCGTCATCGGTCTAGAGTTCCGGCCGTGATAGAAGATAGTTTGGCTGTCATGTTGGATTCTCAAGCACACAATAATGATGCTACATATGCCCGCCATTTAACGGATGCCTAATGATCGACAAAAATGATGCCAATGACTATTTTTGAAAGCAGCTCTTTTATTTCTTTTCCCATCCAGCCTGATGTAGAACCACTGATAAGGCAAAGTATAGACTGCAACAAGTTAACAGCACTAACGATTAAACCATACGATCTATTTCATCAGCTACTAAGCATTAGTTTCTATTGACACATCCTTCGCATCAGTCTCGGATTAGTCGACTAGACACATGGGAACTGGGTTCTATGCAGTGTACCGACGGGATCAGTGTCGATTCATACGACAACAAATGACACTCGCACGTCAACTCGCGATGGACGTCACCTGTTAAAAGGGCATGCACAACAAAATCTTGTTCTTAAAAATAATTTACATGAAGCTTTCTTCGGAATGTCTTTTTTATTGCCATGTCGGATCGATGGCGCGACAAGATTCAACACATGCACGTGTACATCGAAATCACACGCGAGTATGAGATACAGACCTGGTGTTGCCTCTTTCTTTACCCTGTTATTTCACACTTGAAATTGCACTTCGTTGCGAAACGATCTCCCACTCGCCTTGGCAACTTTATGCGCCTGAAATTTGATCGTCGTGGCACTATCCATTTCCAACGTCTTTTTCCACTTTTCACCCACACGTTCGCACGTGTCCTTGTTAGTCCCTTTGAGCCACAAGGAGACTCTGGACTCGGATTTGCGCACCGACACGACGGCTCCGACAATTTCGGACCCTGAAGTATAAATGTTTCCCCCAACATGGCCATGAGTGTAAATAACCAATACTTGTCGGTTTTCCCTACCCTTGATTCTTTTTTGTTGATTGTTAAAATGAATTTACCTCCGTTGATATTAGCGGGGTCTTCCCAGGTCGGCTCAACGTTTTCAACAAAGACCGAATAGTTCGACTGCAGCGGCACTTGTGAAGGTGCTTTTATATTATTGTAAATGCTCCAGAATTCTCCCACAGTCTTGAAAGTTGCTAACTTTTGCAAACAGTCTTTCCAGTCGCCGCCGACGACCATTTTCGGATTGTCGTACCAGATCGACCACGTTCGATGTAAATTCACGTCGCTGGGAATACCTTTGGAAAGAGAACTCTTCGTGTGTTCGGAATCATCCATTTCCTGGTTGACCTGTGTCATGGCTAGTTTTTGTTTTAAATATTTGTTTAACAGTGACCTGGAAGAGCGGTCATGCATTTGCTGGAGGTACGATAGGGAATGAATACATTAGAGAGGGTCTCATATCCCTAAGGAATTTTACACTGTCTGAAACGTCTGCATTTTTCCGTTAATTCGACTTCAAAGTCGAATTATTTTTTGTGTAGGATCCAGTAGTCTAGGTTGAGAACAGACACATCTTCACCCCAGGGTTTACCATTCACATGCGTAAAAATACCACACTCCCACATGGAATTACCACACCCCCACTTTTTCTGGAGACGTGGAAAACCACTCTCCCACATTTTCTGGAAACGGGGAAAAACCATACACGCCCAGATTATTTTCTAAACACGTGAAAAAACCACACCCCCACATTTTCTGGGTACGTTGAATTACGTACTATGTACCACACGCCCACATTACGTGAAAATACTACATACTACTTGTACTCCCCCACATTTTTTTGGAGATGTGAAAGGAAAACACCACATACGCCCAGATGATTCGTCGTCTTCGTCATACCTGGTAACTGGTAACCTTTCAAAGCACTTTGATATTTGTTTGAGCCGTCGCTTGTACCGTATTTACATAAAACGGGGTTGTGAGCTTTATTAATCGCTGATTCGACTTGTCTTTCTGGAGTAAAATTTGAAGCGTTACGCCGTGCTTTTGGCTGAGCGGTGCTTTCCACTGTTCGTGCTGGAATGTCAACGAGTCAATGGGCAGCGAAGAAGTACACAAACGAAAAGGACAAACGGTGAAGCTTGTCAAAACAGTTTTGTTCATTATCACTGTAACGGCGCTATTCATACAGGGAATTCAAATCTTCAATGATCGACGGAGGAGCAACAAAGACGAGAAGAATGACGAGATCAGCAGCGAGTTTACCCGGTTACGATCATTCTCGAAAGAAGATGATAAAGGGCCCCAAGCATTGCCGATTGTTTGGAGTCATTTGCGGACTCTTGACGTTATCACAGAGGTCGACAAGCCGGTTGCGGGACGTCAACGGCCGAATGCGGGTCGGAGGGAGTTTCGGTTTGTCGTAGGAGCGGGTGACTGGGCCGGAACAGCGACCACACCATCCCATCATCACAAGCCGTTTTCTGTTCGAATTCCTCTTCACGCTACCGTTGCTTTTCAGAATGTGATGAACAATGCTACCATGTTTCGAGCGATGTATGCGCATGCGGCTGACCCACTCCATGATGCACCCGCGATGTATCGACCCTACTTTACACCTCACGACAATACCAAACATCTTATACGGTTTGGCTTCGAAAACAAGAAGGACGACCTGGAGATTGTATCGGTTTCTCACGAGCATTGTAATATGGACATGTGGCCGGTCCAATGTGGTCACTTCCCTTGGGTGGTGCTGCCACACGGAGCAAGCCTTTCTTCTGCACCATCTCTTCAATGGATCATCAATACGAATGTGATTGACGATGCTCTGGATACCATCAGTCTTTACATGAGAGGTTAGTTGCTACTACTACATAAACGCCTGCACTGCAATACTCGGAGTAGTATACACCGCTCTCAGATTTCAGAAAAAAATCCAAATTATACAAGATTAAGTTCGTGTTAAATAATCAAAAACTCGATTTCTGTTCTAGAGGCTAGGATTTGGATTAGCGAAAGAATAATCAACTTACCTATCAGTCGATTGTCACCTTATCTGTGGCGCTGGACGACGCCCAAGTCTGGGCGTGTGAAAACATCACCTCTCACAGATTTTCTGGGCACTTGAAAACACTAAACTTCCAGATTTTCTGGGAGCGTGATAACTTTTGTTTATAAAATAAAAATGAAAAATGCCATCGCAATCAAAGACCATAACAGGTAAACGCAGACCATTATCCACATGATTCATCCATTGACTTCGCGATAAACATTCACCTTACAATCATGAACGAATTATCCGTCGAAACCCCAGCAGCCAACGATATCGTGGAAAGAGGCTATCATGTCATGTCGTCACTTCTTACAAAAGACGAATGTACGGTTGCCGCGTCTCTCGTCAATACATTCAGCCAGGATATTTCTTATCAATCGATCAGCAATCCGTCTGAGGAAGGATACGGGTCGGGCTGGTTGCTTGGGGATCTTCGCGAGATTCTGGCAGACCGAATCTTTGAGCCACTCTATCAGACAAGAGAGCTGTTGTCGTCGAAAGAGGGTTTTGCAATGCACCCAAACACAACACTTCAAAGTGATCCGACCGAGCCATCTGAAGTTATTCGAGCTGCTGTCATTCTTACAGGTTCGGCCCGAATGTGTTGCAAATCCATCCTCATGCATGAAGAGATTGAACTTCATACAGGCGATGTACTTTTATGGAGGTCGAGTTTGTCGAAAGATATCAATCTACTCCATGACAATACGTCAGTCCTTTTTATTGCGCCATGATTCCTGCTCTTCCTCTCCATACACAGAATAAGACTCTTCTAAAACAAAAACTGGATGCGTATCTGCAACGGAGGACCGGCGATTGTCATCCGGACAGCGAATGTTGGATAGCCGATGAATACCGTGACGATCGGCGACACTATTATAGAATGGGTCCACCGCTCTTGACTTTGCGGCAAGCGGAATTGTATGGGCTGATTCCTTATCAACGAGACAAAGTCGAAATGGAAAGAGCTGTCGTACGAGGAATCCGATTTGTGGACCACTATGAGAACACCCGACCTTGTCCGGCGGTCGAAGATGATTCCCATTTAGAGTTTCTAACTTTATCTTCGTCAGCTGATAACAATGGCCTTCTCATGGGACAAGACAAATATTTGGGAGGTATTGAATCACCGTGTGGGAACTATGTCTATGGGGTTCCTGGTACAGCCCGACAAGTGCTTCGAGTTGAGCTCGCGACAAAGAAAGTAGATCTCATCGGGCCTACGTTTCCTGGCCCATTCAAGTGGTTACGAGGGGTTCCGGTACCAGCAACCTCGGAGTATCCTGCTGGGTGTTGCATAGCTCTCCCTTGTAATTCTTTGTCAATTTTGAAGATCGTTCCGGACAGGAACGAAGTTTACTCGTTTGGCGAATCCGATCTTAGTGAAAACTGCAATGTTGAAAGCGGTTGGTTCTATCATGGCGGTAACTTTTCGCCGACAACGGGATGTATCTATGCTATTCCAGCCAATGCAAATCGAGTCATGAAATTCAATCCCTATACGGACAAAATACAATTTATTGGTCCTGACTTTGGTACAGGGAAACAAAAGTGGTATGGTGGTATTGAAGGATCGGATGGTTGCATCTATGGCATCCCTCATAACGAAACAGGTCGGTATACATGTGGTAGATCAGACGCTTTCTTTTGCACAGGATGACTAACGGACTGTATCTCAAACACTTGCATAGGTGTACTCAAAATCGATCCCAATACTGACACGGTCGAGATATGGTATCCCAAAACACCATTTCCGGAAGGTCAGTGGAAATGGCACGGAGGATTACGATCGGGACATAAAATATACGGCTTTCCAAACAATGCGGACCAAATTTTGGTTATTGATTGTCACCTCAGACGGATCTATGCAATAGGAGCGGATCTCAAATCGGGGCGGCACCGCGATGATAATTGTTACAAATACTTGGGTGGTGCTTTGACGCACGATGAGCGCTTCGCTTATCTTTTTCCATGCGACGCGGAGCGCGTTTTGAAAATCGATTGTCATTCCGATGAGGTATTGCTCATCGGTCCCATCATGACCGATGGTGCGAATAAGTTTCAAAACGGGTTCGTTGGCCGGGACGGTTGCTTGTACGGTATCCCGCAAAGAGCCACAGGGGTTTTGCGGATCGTCCCGAGAGATGATGGAGAAGATGTAGTTGATATAATGGACTGCGGTATGATGGGAGTGAAGGATAAGTTTGAGGGAGGTGTCATGGGGGCCGATGGATGCATCTACTGCATGCCGCTAAGGGCAAAGGTGTGTGTCAAGATTGTTCCAGCAACCACGCGTGTTTCGAACTGATTCTTTTTTGCTAAGCGGGGGCAGATGCGCTTCAATCGCAGTAACCAGATTCTGGTAAAATTCAAGACTAAATTTCCTAAAGTCTTTACGATTGCAAAGCCCACGCTAGGCTACAGATCGAAAGCTTTGCTTCGGAAAAAAATCTGGCATCGCGATAGGAGGCTAGAGTGTCGCGATATTTTCGACCTCATCGGCTTCCACCATCCCAAGCGTTCTGCTCGAAAGTAAGCTATTTATGTCAATATTAGTGTGCGCCTCATTACATCGAAAAACTAAAAATTTTGTTATTGTTATTACTGTGGACCAATGCAATGAGTTATGGACCATGATGTGTAGTTGTAGTTTCGACATTGCCACGACTGCTTTTCAGTCATGAATTATGATGTTGTTGAGGCTGCTCTTCAAAATGTGTTCGTTCTGATACCTTGCTATGCCATGATTGCAGTAACAGTCAACACCAATTTCATGAGACACGCCTCGAATAATCTTGATGTTTAGAATTCATGAGGTCGTTATCCTCTATCTTTTACTATAGCCGTAACTGTAGATTACTTTTTTCACGTCTGCTTTTCAGTCACGAGTATTGTACGACGACGGACGGCGCAAAATCCGAACTTTGAGTTCGAACGCAATGACCATCACAACTGTCGGGTGAGTTCACTATAAATCGGTGATTCTATCTTGCACCCAGCAACATGGGTATTCACTCATTACTAGGCGTATGCTACTGGCTTGCTACACTCGCGGTCGCAAAAGATATTTCGGGCGGTTACCATGGCGATCGTAGCATATCTTTGGACGAAGCCGAGGTGCCCGTAGACGTTTCTTCGTGCGCGCGCGCCTTGAAAGATCTTTCCATTCATCCCGAACAAGCAACAGAGAGTATTTTTTCCAAAGTTTCGTTTGCTGTGCACCGCAGTGGAGAAACGGAAGCCTGCGGTGTCGCTCCCCCTTCTGTGACTGCTCTGCAACACGCACTGGCGAGCCTCGAAAGCTACGATGCCGTCCTGAACAAGTATCAAGTCGAGTCATTTCTTACGGGATTCTTCGCGGATCGTCTGGGTACAGGGAAGTGCGGGCCGGAGGAGGGAACTTCTTTGTTTGATTACTGTGACGAGGGACCGGCTCGAACGGTAATTCAACCCGACCATCAGAAATTGGTGCATGTTCCTCACGGCGATTCCATGTCCTTGCCCTGTCGTTTTTACACACGAGAAGGACGGCGGATTAGTTCTTTGGAGTTTCTTAAAGAACTAGCGGATTTAGCAGTACAAAAGGCCAGTGATTGCCCTGACGAAACCTGTGGCTTCGCCGCCATTGAGCTGTATGCTGCTCCGGCGGGTCGCATGTTCATGTTTGCTCCGTCGTACGTGGGTGAAGTTTTTGAGTTGAAGCATGTCAAGGACAGTATTGGTGAAGTCATTACAGTAGAAACTCTTTCCTTGGAACCTCGTGTCTTTGATATTCACAATTTCTTCACCGTTGAGGAAGCAGATCAATTGTTAACGAAAGCACTTGGTGAAACATCCGAAACATATGGCTTTCATCGCAGTACGACCGGTACCAGCGGGGCGAGTGTCTTTAGCAAACGTACGTCGGAAAATGCCTGGGATACGCACGGTGCCACAGCTCAAAAGTGAAACGCCGCTGCTTTTCGCTGCTGGGCATTGATGAATACGAAGAGAGCATGTCGGATGGATTACAGATTTTGCGTTACAACTTGACGAAAGCGTATACCAGTCACTACGACTATTTAGAAGACAAGGCAAACAAGGAATTGTACGATTACGATTCCTCGATGAAAGGCGGAAATCGATTTGCGACTATCCTTTTGTACTTTTCTGATCTCCCCGAAGACGGTGGTGGTGAAACTGTCTTTCCTCGTGCCTGGCCTGTCGGGCTGCCGGTGGAGGAACGCGTTCAACTTCCTGAAGCAATTAAGCAATTAAGGGCTTCTGGAGAGGCGGATCTTCTGACACCAGGTTCATGGGAAGAAGAAATGGTGGCGCAATGCCGGACGCGCTTGGTGAGTTCGTTTGAAATTGATTGTAGTATATGACTTGTCATTTCTCACATTTTTATAGACTGTCAAACCAAGCAAAACAAGGGCCGTTCTTTTCTATTCACAGTACCCGAACGGCACACTGGATACATTTTCCTATCATGGAGGATGTCCCGTTCTCAAAGGGACAAAGTTTGCAGCGAATTTGTGGACGTGGTCAGCGATTCGACCTGAATTTCCGGGTGCTCCAACGAAGCGAGAGAAAACGCCGGAAGAGATTGAAGAAGAAGCTGCCGCTACTCGGCAAGTACATGCTACTTTCCGCAACAGTGGCAAAGATCCTCGGTTTGATGCATCAACACAGGTTTATTATGAAGATCTAACCTTTTTCGGAAACTTGGGTCCAAATGACCCACCTGTCGGGGTGAACACGTTTAAAACGCACAAATGGAATATCAAAGTAAATGGCAAGACGCTTAAAAGCTTTGTCATTACGGGAGCCAACGAGAAAGAAGTGTTTGTCATATAGTCTTAATACGGGACCGAGCATTGTGAGTGTCCCACGCCGGCGACATTATTTTTTATGACTTATTAGTCGCACTTGTAGTAAAAGACCGCGTATTTCGTAGCCCCCTTCTTGCTAAAGTATAGCTGTCCGTCTTTAGGATGAGTCCCGATTTCAGGCATTTTTGAAGGACCGCCATTCAGCCCACCCGACGATACCAGTCTTGCATCATTGGGCAACCGTTCATATTTTCTAATTTCTTCCCAATAGAGAGCGATGTGTTGGTCTTTCTCTAAACAGAGGTCGCGTAATTTTGCTAAGCTGGTCTCATATTCGTTTTTGAGTTTCATCAGCTCCATATTATGCTTGGCTTTCAGCAGCTCGATATCAGAGTCGGTCTCGTCGTTTCTGCTCTTCCTGGGGGCCGAACTACTTCTCCCTTTCTCTGAAAGTAAGGATCGGCTCTTGCTTCCCAAACTTCGAGAAAGAGTTTCACGGACCCTGGCAGGTGACGCTGATGCTTGATCTCGCGTGGATGAGCTCTTGGGGCCCAGAGTACGACGTGGTGAAGAATGTTCTTTGGTCGAAGGGCGTTCGGATCCATTTCCCCGCCATACATGACTATCGGCGGCTGCAGGGGACTGTGCCCTTCGAGTCTTGGACTCATGTCCACTCTTACGATCCGGGTCGTTTGTGCGTGAATGCCCACTCTTTCGATCTTGGTCGCTATTCAGCGAATGTCCACTTTTGCGATCCTGATCACTCTTCCGGGAGTGTGAACTCCCTGACCTTCTTTCGTGTCCACTCTTCCGATCATCATGGCTCGTACTTTTGTTCTCACTAGCTTCCCGCCTGTCTCTACTTCTACTCCTTCGTAGATCACCATACGAGTCATTTGTGTCCTTTCTGGGGCTCTCCTTATGGTGAGGAGACTGTGATCTTCGAGGGGACACCCTGAGAACCGTTTTTCCCGGGTTGTCAGGAGAAGAATTCTCTCGAACAAACAACCGTCCAGGAGAAGACAGTCCCTTTAATAAACTACGAGTCATTTTTACTTTCAACATTTTCGGTGTCATAGTGGGAGACTCTGAGTATTTCGATGAATCGAGAGTCGATCCTTTGTGTTTGAAAGAAAGTTTCTTGGCTGAGGACAGTGACTGATTCAAAAGCTCTGAGACGACGTGCGGCGGCAATTTATTCACAATAGCTGTCGTTTGTTCGGGATCTGCTTCACTGAATTCTGTCCAATGAGGTGCAAGATCTCGAATACAACGCATCTCCAACAGCGTCAAAGTATTGGAGCCTTGCAACGATTTGACAATATCAACTTCGAGTCCCAACATGGAGAGAGCTGTCTTTGGATAAAACACCGGCAGTACTTCCTCGGTTGTCAGCGCCAGAAAAGAATTCTCGTCCATGTCATATCGACGTTTCTCAATAAAAGCTGCGACAACGTTTGCCTTATGCAGATCTCGTCCCTCCGATTCGAATCCAGTAACCGACACAATTTCCAATACGAAAGGTGGATCGATCAGATCCAAGACCGGATGATCCTCTGGTAGTTGAAGAATATTGCGACCAATATGTCGAGCAGAAACTCCCATCATTTTTTCGTCTTTCAAATTGATACTATCACGACAATAGGGTAAAATTGTGGACATGCTCAAATCCTTTTGTATAAAATCCATGACCGTTTTAAACAACAGCTTCAGCCCAAAGAACTGCGCCAAAAAGCGCATCCCCATGGCCCACTCTGACGAAATGTTCGGCGGCTTTGTAGAGTACATGTAATCGAGTACATGAGGCATGGCACGAATGGCTGCCGTCGCGAAGCCAACGTCCGTGACCGAGGGTGTCTTGGAAGTAGTGCGTTGAAATACCTGCACAAAATATTCACTGCGCCGTATTCCTGTCGCCAGTACACTCTTGCGAACATGATAGGTGTGAATCGATTGATCATCTTTGTTGGTGACACGAATCGTCCAGTCGCTCAAGGCATCTACCGGATTCATTCGCCACGCCAACAGTTCGTCCTCGTTGGACGATGATTCGTACGTTTCTTCCGACATGACTATAATTTCACCCCGTACAGGACTGCTGTGTCTGTGTTCTCTTTGTTTCCTTGTATTCGAGTGTTTCACTGTCTCTACCGAAATTTCTTCGACGGATGCGGGAGAAAAGGGAACAGAAATGATTTTTCGTTCCGTCTCGGATCCGGGAGAGGGCACCGGCGAGATGGGGACACTGCGTCGTGCACGCGTTTTACTGAGATTTGCTTCGAGTAGAATCGGACTTTGAGGTACAGGATTAGCCTCTTGGATGGGTCGTGTCGGTGATTTATTCGAAGAGCGTATTGTCAAAGAGGTGGCAACGGAACTCTCTTCCGACGCTTCGTCGATAATGTCGAGAGCATCCGGAAGAATGGAGGTCATTTGCTGTTTCCTCTTTCTTGGACTCAATTTTGCGATCGGCATCGTCAACGGTTGTGAATTGTCAGATAGATGATAGAAAAGGAACAAACATTAGTAGTTATGATCGATTTGTTGACTTGTATTGGTAGTGAGACGATGTTATTCCAAAAGCTTTTTATTTTTCTCGTCCTTTTTCATTTCAAACTCAATAATGTCTAAAGTCTAAATGTCCCATCGCACGTCTTAATGACTCGCGACACTGATACTTGCTGTAGAAGGTTTTTTAAATGGTCTAAAGTGCCGAGTGCCGAGAAAAACTTCGACACGAATGAATATTTCAATCATGAACAAATTCACGTCTATCGTACCGGTTATCGAACTCGTTTCTCGTCCGCCGCAGCATTTTATTTTTTGCCAAAACGCCGCACAAACAAATAATGGGCCTTGTTGTGAGCATTCGTCTTTCGTATCTTTTCTCATTATTTCGCCACAGCAAATCATAGTTTCTTCAAGATCTCTTTTAATTAGACTAATCTTGATTTAAAGCTCAATCAACCATGTCCGCCGAAAGCATCATGGCTGATAAAAAGGCGAGCGACGTGTACGACCGTCAGGTCCGTTTGTGGGGAGCCGATGCGCAGGTAAAAAAATTGATTCAGCGACCAAATAATTATCCTTGTCTCTGTTATCTCAACTCAATCGCTTCACGTCTTCCTTTCATCTCATTTTCCGCAGGCAAAAATGGCACAAACACGAGTTCTCTATATTCACGTCACGGGTGTATCGTCCGAGATGATCAAAATTTGGTCCTCGCGGGGATCCGCGCCTCCATTTGCGACACTCGTTCTTTGGATCAAGTGGCGGCGACACCGTCACTCTTTTTCAGTGCGTTTCAAAAAGAGTCGAACGACGACAACAACGACAAGAAGAAGAAAACAAAGTATTCTACTGTCATGGAAGCACTCAAACCTGTCATTGAAGAATTGAATCCGCTGCTCGGAGAATGCGAAACGATTCCGGACTGGAAAGCTGCCATTCAGGAGTTTCCCTTGATTGTGGCTAGTCATTTGAGTATGGCGGATGCTCTTTATATTGCGCAACACAAATTGCCGACGACGAAATTCATTCTGACGGATACCTTTGGCTTGTACGGAGCTGCCGTCTTTGATCTCGGTCCGAACCTTGAATACCGCCCTGAGAAAGGCAAGGAATTGATGGATCCGGTTACTTTGGAACCATACATTCCCATGGACCAGATATTTGCCACGAGACTTTCGGATGCGACGAATCGCTTTCATAAACAAGCCCCTCCCGAGGCCTATTGGCGGTATCGGTGTTTCTTGGAGTATCGGGAACGTACGGGAAAATGGCTCAGTTCCAAAGATGCGGACGTCGCCGAAGTACTAGAGTCTTATTTGCAAGAAACTGCTGATGCGTCTTTGCATGACATGATCCGTGCTCAATTCGATTCTTTGAATAAGACGGCAGAAATTTCTCCGGTGTGTGCGGTGCTCGGAGGCATGCTAGGGAACGAAATGATCAAAGTGATTAGCGGAAAAGGACAGCCGGCAAATAATACCGTGTTGATGGATGGAATTACTTGCAAAGGATTGACGTTCCTAGTCAAGCCTAAGACATAATAATGGAATTACTAGTCCGTAGTAAATACTCGAGCAAAATTAAACTTCCATTTTTTGGTACGCTTAACCTACAGGTAGCGGATATCCGTCTAGCTGCAAAGCTTTGCCGAATACACCGACTTCCGACGTAGTAGGCAAGCACAGAGGAGCTTGGTCATCCGGTGCGGAAGAAACTGATACATAAATGTTCATTTCGCGCAAACACACTTCTTCCAGCATGCCCTGGAGGACTTGCAATCGAATTCCTCTGTCAGCAATCAGATTCTCTAACCGCTGCTTCACGACCTGCAGTGATTTGCTAGTTGTACCGGCAAGACTGCGTCGCATCTCCGCTTGATGAATCTGGCCTGCCAATTCTTCCAGATCGTCGGAAAGCTCATTTTGTCGTTGTACCATCGTATCCCAATCAATGCACTGACAAACAAACAGCTCGCGATCAAACTGAGTGCATCCTCGCACGATATTGCTTGGTACATCTAGGTACTGATCTTGGTGTCTTTTGTACTCGGAAAGTCGAAATGCATTCCGTGTCGTACACAGAGTAGCGAGGGTTGTTATGTCATCAACATACGCCTCGACTTTCTCTCGAAGACTTCCTGTCACTATAGCCGTATCATCCGTTCTCGTGAGAAGATGTTCATCGCGCAAAAACCCCAGCAGATCCAGTAATATCGACCGTATTCCCAATCCTTGTTGTTGCTGTTGTTTACCGCCGGCGCTGTTACCATGAAACGCTTTGAGCAGCCGTCGCAGATGTTCTTTCAAACGAGGGACTCTAGCCGCTCCCAATACTCCGGGCACAGAAACGAGCTGCACTTTTTATGATCCAAATATCGGGCCAGTTCCGCAAAGGGTACAGCGCGTCCGTCATTTCTTGCTCAAATTCCGCGCATTTTTGCTCCAGCGCCAAGCTTTCGACCAGATTTGGCTTGGACAAAAGCTTCTGGAACTGATTTTCCAGGTTAGCGTTACTTTTCGTCGGTCCTCCTTCCTGTAATAGTTGTTCGACCAGGGTTAAGCTAGGCGCCTTTCGGATCGAATAATGAGCTTCCAGATAGGCTCGAAAGGGCGCACGATATTCACATTTGATCAAATACAATCGTTTCAGCACGGTTGCATCTGCCTGAAATGCAGCACGAAATCTAGCTAGCCCATTGGGGATCTCTACTTGCACTGTGTAAGTTAGTTTTTGCCAATCTCGCTCAATCTGCTCGTAGTTTTTCTTGGACCCGATGTATTGCTGTTGATTCTTTGAAGATGACGATCTACCTTGCAATTTATTCAACTGCCGCAATTGTTTCTGACATTGATTGTAGACATGCTCCGCCCAAATGTAGTCCGGACAATACAGGCGAGGTGACTCCCAGCAGTCTCTACGTCTTTGATGTGCGGGTTGCCTCTTTCTCCCATCCTGCTGTACCGCCGTGATGCCGGCACTGTTTTTGCTGACTCCACCCAGCGGAATGTCGTACGGGTCACTCAAGTTCGCGGACGACGCTAGAGGGTCAATGGTTAAAAGAGCTACCGCATCGCACGCAATATCGAAGCACTGTCGAACCCACTGATGCTCCGAAAATGTCAGTTCATCCGAAAGGAGAAGTGCGGCAGCAGCATTTTTCTGCAAAGTAAGCCAGCTTTGCAACAAAGCGTGTGCGGTTATGAGGGATGCTGATAATTGAGCTTCTGACGAGCGAAATAGCGCGACATCAAGAAACGTAATTAAGCCGGGCACAGCTTTTAGTTGAATGGGACATTCTTCCGACGAACCGGGCAGGTTCGGAGTTGACGCTAAAATATCCAAATGAACGCCCCAATTTGCTTCAGCACATCCATTAGCTTCAGTACAAGGGGACGGAACATTTCTGCAATCATTCTTGTGAACTAAAAGCTATTGTTCGCCAAAAAGAAAAACAGCAACACCATTACACCATATTTAGATTGATTCATGTAAATACCGCGGCGACAGTTGCAAAAATAATATTTGCAACAGTATAACTCATGACTGAAAATTTCACTCTTGGCAAAAACGGACAACACTTTGATCCATAGTAAAGTCTGAAGTTGCTGTTTCGAAGATAGTTTCGAAGATAATAAGCTTTCATTACTTTCTGAACGAGAGTAAAATACGAAACAAAACATCTCGTCCGCAAAAACATCGTCCACACCCAAAGCACAAATAAAAGGCAAAGAAAAAACTCATTGAAAACCTTGAATCGCAAATCATTCGATTGAAAATGACAACAACAGATTCTCACAGACGACAGAATTCATTTCCCGTTGCGGCCCTGATCAGCGGGACGCTAGGAGCTGTAGCTTCGTGTTTAGGAAAGTTCGCCATGGACCCCGACGCTTTTCCAAAGGACACGTGGGGCTACTTGAGCCGTTTAATCTGTTTTCTACTCATGCTGGGTTGCAATGCTGGTATGCTGGGAAGTTTCTTATCAGGAATGGAAGAATCGGGTAGCGTTGCGGGGACTTCGCTCTCGACAGCCGCCAATTTTAGTGTCTCGGCGTTCTTGGGGTATTTCCTTTGGGAGGAACAATTTAATGTCACTTGGTGGCTGGGATTTGCGATGGTAATGCTAGGCGTCTTTCTACTTTCGACCAAAGAAGATCCAAAGAAGAATATCATAAAACAGGACTAATCGTCGATCTTTGCGTGTAACAATTCAAATAGGTCTAATTCATTTTCATATTTTCATAAAACATTTCAATCGTCAGAAAGAAATCAGTAGCCGTCATATCCAATACATTCTTACTATCTTAGACCCAAAGCTTGACCTCCGCTGGTCGATTTCTTCAAAACAAACATTTCCAAAGCAGTAGCAGTCCGTGGTATAGCTGGCTTCGCCAACGACATTCCTCCCGTACCTGAACTTCTCTGCAAGCCAAAGTTCGATAACGCTTGAGATCCACTGCGCAATCCAGGCGCTCCAATATCAAAAGTCGCATTTCCTTTGGGTGTGGGAGCCTCTGAGAAAGGATCCGATCCTTGTTGCATGGGACGAGGATGATACGCCATACGTCCGTCGCGGCCCCAAGCGCCGCCAGGACGGTCAAACTCAGCAAAAGTGGCATTGCGGGGGCCTCCAGGACCATCCGGTGCATGAGGCCGACCGAAAGATTTGAAGCTTTTCAGTTTGTTGACGTTCGCCCCCTTAAATTTCTTCGGGGATGGTGGCACGGAACTGCCTGGCATAGTGGATTGAGTAAAGCCGTCAAACTTGACGGAGCGATTTCTGCGGACACCAGCATTTGCGTTATCTACGTCGGACTTGTGATGAAGAACACTCGTCAATTTAAGTGCAGACGCACGTGCTTTTTGAATGCGGGGACCACTGCTATGATGACTGGTTGTCTGGTCGGACGTCAAGTTCAACGCGCTGCCGAAAGTAGAAAAGTTTGCTCCTGTCTGAGCGGCTCCATGAGATGAAGAAGAAGTCAATTCTAACGCATCACCTGCACTTGCTTGGTATCCACTATCCGTAACTAAGGGGACCTCAGTTTTCGTGGCTGTTGCAACAGTTCTTAATACAACCATTCGTGCCTGTTCTACCATCGATCCCAATAAATTGGCAGATGTCAGTCTAACTTCTAACCTCGTGATACCGGGATTGTGCATACTTGCATCAAAATTCGCTATGAAAGAATCGTTAGCGTTGTGCCTTCCATGGATCGAGTAGAGACGTTACGAAAATTCTTACCTGATATTGTGCCTGGGGCTCTGAGCGTCACTCTTTCTTCCTTGTCCTGCACCGAGACATTCAAGGCAACTTCGAAAAGAAGCGGCAAAATTACTTCGCCTTCTTTGCATTGACTAGCAACCGAATCTGGTAGCTCAAGGGTCTTGTAGCTAGTAGCAGAATCAAGAATTTTAATACTGGACGAAAGCATTCGCATAAGCTTCGCCCGACTCTCATTGTCACCAGAAGAAAGGGAGTGACGAAGTAGTAGAAGCGTCCAGGCACGTACACGTGCGTCTACTAGTGAAGCGAAAGACCTCGACACGTTTTTCTTCACCGCATCAGAAGCGTAACAAATAGTTGATTTTGTCCAAGAAGTCACCTTGTCAATATTTTGTGCAGCTTTCAGCTCCGAATTTGCCACCCCTTCAGTAGCACCGGTTAAAACAGATGCCGTCATAGTGGGGCGTGGTTCCTCATTTGATTGAGGCAAACTAGGGTCGCGGTGTTCACCCACAACGGGCAGAGGATTCAGATCTTTGGCTTCATTCAATCCCATATCTAATGAGGGCAGCGTTAAAACAATTTCATGATCTTGTATCGTATCTGATACAAGCCTTAACACGGCTTTTTTCTCGAATAGCCTGCGGTAAACCGGAGGCGCTGGACCCGTCGGCTCTGAGACCTAGAAGGCCAGCGAAATCTCTCACTCTGCTTGCCCTAATCTTCCACATGTTCATATCGCCGCCTGTATCCATTTCGAAAGACTTCGCAACAGGTTCTGGAAATTTCATACTCATGTCGTTGCTTTTCGTTTTCGCAGCAACCAACTGCGAATATTTGTAACGCTTTTTCGAAGAAATAATGAAAGAACGACCGCTTCAACGATGCAAGGGGGCAGATTGCGGATTGCGGGCACTGTGTGGCAGCAGCAGATCGCGGCTCGCTGCGCTTCTCGAGGTCTTCGCAACCCACATCCATTATTCTGACGACTCCTCCTCGCCACCTCGCTCCACCTCTCGCGTGACGCGTTTTCGCAAAGACCGTGGCCGGTCATTGGTCGACTGGTGCGACAGTTCACGAATGTCGACAATAAACCACAAAGTACCGATCAATGCCTTTTCAGCTGGAAAATACAAAGAACACATGATTAAAGTTTTGTTTCAGTATCAAACGCAGTTTTGTAATATAGATCGTTAAAGTACCATCAAAAAAGATGACTGAAAAGCGACTACTTCACACGGAAAAGAAACGTGAAACACGCACTTAACACTAACTTTCAAAGATGTGGGAACCGGAAAGACACAAAATGGCCAATATTATTATTTTTCCTATAAAATTAGGCGTTGAACTTTGAACTTCACTTCGACTTGAAGTACGTAGTAATGAAGAAAAGCCTACAGCCTACCGTCACCATAAACTAGAGGGAGACAGTCGAAGATAATCGAAAATACCAGAACGCAAAGCGGCGAGCGGCGAGCGGTAACATCCTTTTCTTTGACTAGCTAGCTCGACGCTCGACGCTCGACGCTGAACACCTGACTTCAACTGTAGTTCATGGGAATCAGTTCTTGATTCTTGTCCTGTCAAGAAAACTTTTTTCTCAGCTGAATGCGACTTTATGGCGACAAACCATCACCCATCTTCTATCTATCATCTATCTGCCCTTTGGCTTTTGGTCCGGGCGGGGGAGGCAATTAATGTGTTTCATGATGATCGATGACGGAGCAGTCATAAAGATGTCACACTGGGGTTGTCGCATGTTTTGAAATTTGCTGGGTATGGAATTTCTCCGAAATCAAACAAGTGAGAGTCATCTACTTGAAGACCAATTATTCCATCATTTCATTGGCAATCATGGCAACATATCAACGCTGGGGTCCGAGCCTACACCAGGAAGACTAAATTGTAGTTTCTGAACCCAGTTAATGCTTGCTGGTGTGCGAGGTGCACTAGATGCTTTGAATGGTCATTATGAACTCGAATCGTCAGGATGGAACATTGAGAGATTGCAATGAAAATAGATGATTTCGCTTTCTTGAACGCTTAACCAGAGCAATACCTGGTATCCGAGTAGTTTCCAAAGTACTTCAAAGACTCTCTTATATCTTCTCATCCTTGTCTCGCTTCATTGCTTGTGACTCTGCGAGCAACGGAACCCCAACCCGAAATTTAAAGCGCTATGAATGCATCCAAAGTAATTTGAGCCACCAGAGTAGGTCGTCTGCAATGATGATTAAGTCTTTTTCAGAGAAAGACACTCCTGCAGCTAAAGCTAGAGGTATGACAAGGCACATAGCCATAGGCACTGTTTGAACGGTCTGGACATCACCTCGCTCGGGACTTCGTGTCACGAATGCGAGTCAATGAAAGCCTCCACCGCCAATCAACATCATCCAACCGCGCAAAACCATGTTGTTGAAATATTGAAAATCCATTCGACTTCTTTTTCAATTGCAAGACGAACCAACTTCAAATCATTTCATCAAAATAGAAGAAACAGGAAAATAGAAAAATGTCGGAGAAGGCTTTCCCATTAGCAGATGCCGAACTCACCATTGCGCTGTTGGATTTGATTCAGCAAGGTAAGATTTCATCACTTGAAAGCGTATCCAACGACTCGTTTCCGCACCTTACGGAATTTTTTATCCTCTCTTTCCCTCTAGCGACAAATTATAAGGTAAGAGAAAACTCGGGAAGTTCTTTAGTCCTTCATTTTCCTAAGGCTCAATGCGTCTATCTCTTCGCTTGTTGCAGCAAACGAAAAAAGGAGCCAACGAAGCCACCAAAACTCTGAATCGTGGAATCAGCGAGATGATTATCATGGCCGCCGACGCGGAACCGATCGAGATCTTGCTCCATTTGCCCCTTTTATGTGAGGATAAAAACGTTCCGTACGTTTTTGTCCCAAGGTAAGTCAGGGTGTCGAACAGGTGTTGAAATCACGTTGGTTTGTTTGGTAAATTCTCACCCTTGGGTATACTTGTTCTCCAGTAAAATTGCATTGGGCCGTGCTTGCGGTGTCTCTCGCCCGGTCATTTCGTGTTCCATCACGACGAATGAAGCATCTCAGCTCAAAAAGACGATCGACGACATGAAGATCAAGATTGAACAGCTTCTGGTGTAGACTGGTTCGGTTAGCTGGGGCAGCGGGGGTTTGTTTGGTTTTTTGGATCGGTGGAATGGGAGAGAATGAGTGAATGTCACTTTTTCGGGGATGACTGGGTCTATTTGATTTACTTCAACGAACGTAAGATGGGCGGCGAGCAGTTTATGTAGTTGCGGAGTCGATGAATCTCAGTGATCAACTCTGACAGATTTGTCAGAGCCGTGAGGGACGAGACATAGAATATGTTAAAAAAAGCGGACTAATGATTATGTTTGCAATTATACTTATATCGTTATTTTGTTTATAGATCTTACAAAAAGTCGTCGTCACTATCGTCATCGTCATCAAAGGGGCTAAAAGAATGCTTCTCTGCCGGGCTCTCCGGAAGCACGGAAATGGGAGACTGATCCAAGATATGATTGGAGGACACACCATCATGAATTTCCTTGTCCTTGCTTTCCGTAATGTCGTGTGCTGTCTTCGAGATGGGCGTCGAAGGCACTTGACTCGACGAAGGAGAGATCAAAGAAATTGCATCTTTTGATGCAGGTGCGCTCGCATCCGCAGCCTCAACAGTGACAGATCCCTTACTTTCCTGAAAGGAAGTCATGAGATCGGCCGGATCGTACTTGTGAAGTGCAATGCGCCTGTCAAAGACGAGAAGGAAATAGTTATGAGTTGTGTGTCAAACTGAGACAGAAAGAACGGCACAATTCCTTATCAACTTACCAAGCTTTCACCAGACCCTGCCAGCGTTTCTTGGAGATATCCAGAGTAGCATCCGGCGTAGAGGGAGTTTCCATACTCCGAATGCGGCGCTTCTCCTTGGGCACTTGCTGGGTGTAAGCGTGATATCCGGCGGTATTCTTTCCTTTCGCAATGTCCTTCTTCCTCTGTTCAATACGTTTCAAATGCTCGGGATCCTTGGGATCCAGTTTGTTGAACTTTTCTTCTAGCGCCAATGGCTTGGAACGTTTTCTCTGACGCCGCTCGCTGCCATCGGAACCTTTGCTGCCCGAACTGCGGCTGCCACGACGTTTTACCAAAGCCCTGGGAGTGCAATTCACCAAGGGTTCCTCCATTTTCGAATCAGCAAGAACTTCCATCGTTGCGATTTGACAAGGTATGTACCAAAAGACGTTTTATAATGCCATAAGCTACAAAACGAATGAATGGGTTGAGTTCTCTGTTTGTGTCGTCCTTGTCCTTTCCAAGAAAACGAGGCCGGCGTTGGGAAGGAGACGCGGACGCGCACCTCTCTCGTATACTTTGTACTCAAGGCCACGACATTTGAATTTTGGGCGCGATGGCGGGAGACAAAGCGCGCCGTCAACATTTCAACCTGACCAACAATTCATGATTGAAACGCAGTCGTGGTTACAGTAAACAACACTTTGGATGATAGCTCGGAATGACGGCGTTCCGCCAAGGTTTAGACAAGAAATAAAGACGTGCATTAAAATACTGTTGCAATACAATTCATTGTAATAGCGAATGAGACTCATGAACGGAGGTTATGCAGCAGTTCCAATCATCAGCAAAATCATTTTCGTGACGGAATGTAGTCGTGTGTCATGTACTTCATAGAGAATAGAGACGTCATTTTCGAAGTGGTACCTCGCTGTGGTACTCGACAAAAAGATAGGGGAAAGTGGAACGATTTATTTTCTGTTTGTTCGCCTTCGAACTTCGAACCTTGTTACCTTTCATTTTATTCATCTGACAATTCTTCTATGTTACACTATAAATAGGATGATCTTTGTCGAAAACATGTCGCGAGTCATTCGTAATACGCTTCGACGTGGGCGGACGGACCACCACAATGAAACTACGGAGAATGAAGAATCAACACTTCTGCGAAGATCGAGCTACACACCATCGCTTTCCGGCACATACGAAGGATTTGAGCAATCTTTTACGGCCTTCCAGCTCTGTATTTTCCACGTGATTTGCTATTATATTATTGCGGTTCTCTGTTTCAGCTATTTCTTCGAAAACTGGACTATTATTGATTCACTCTATTTCGCAACGGTTCTATTTACGACAATCGGCTTTGGTGATTTGAGTCCGTCAACTTGGACTGGGCGTATCTCGGTCATCTTCTTGGCGATATATGGTATAGGTTTGCTGGGGATTTTCCTCGGTATTGCCGGACACAACCTGATGGAGTATCAAACCAAATTATGGGATCGACAACGAAAAGATGTCCGTAGCAAAATACTGCGCACCGTAGAACAAGCAGCGCTCGATAGAAAAGAGACTGGAGGCATTCAAGCGTCAGAACGATTTGAAAGCGAACGTGCAGTTAATGTTTCTTTGTTTCGGGATATTGCGCAAGTCGCACTTGCCGAAAGTCCCATTTTATTTGTTGTTCTGATGGGTGGGGTAATGCTGGGACATGCGGAAGGATGGAACATGTTTGAAAGGTAAGCGCGCCAATAAATGGTGACATTGAAATATCAATGTACGGTTCGACTCAAACGCTTATTTTAGTATCTATTTCACCGTTACAGCTGGGACTACCATTGGTGAGTTGTTAGTCTTTCCAAAGAGTGAAGTATGCTGTGCATCAGTTGCTAAAATAAATGATGTTTTCTCGGCAGGCTTTGGTGACTATCATCCAGATCATCCCCTGGTTCGACTTGCGTGTTGTTTCTTTCTTCCTCTTCTCGTGGCAGTTCTGGGGCAGTTTCTCGCTGCGGTTGCTTCGATTTACATGAAACGTCAACGCCGGCGTGCAGAGCTAAAGTTTCTTACTCGAACCATGACCATTTATGACATGCAGGCTATGGACGAGAACAACGATGGTGAAGTTCAAGAATCTGAATTCCTTGCTTTCATGCTCGTGGCACTCAATAAAGTAAACAAGGAAGAGATTGCGGAAATAATGTCACTCTTTGATAGACTAGACGTGTCAAAGTCGGGTACCATTGACATGAAAGACCTTGTTGTCAGTAAATCCGAGATCTTCCGTGGGGTACTGGGCGATTCTACCGTCCCATAAAGGAGGAGCTGAATAGATGATATTCTAGTGCACGGGCCATCCCTTCTTTGCCCACAAACGTTCCTATCGGAGGGCAAATATTTCGTTCTTCAAACATAACACGAAGCCTTATTTTGCACTACGAAAGTGATAATTTAATCAATGGACTGAGTGTGTTTTTCAGGCTCAAAGGTCGCTGCTAGCGATTAAACGTTCTACTTCGAGTGAACACCGCCCTCCTTTGAAAAATATTTGTCATGGAGGTACTGTCCTGAGGTGGTTGGCTCATACTTGGGAGGGTTTTCTTTTGAGCAACATATATCAAGAGGGACGATGGGAACATCAAAACCTGGTTCGTAGAAGAAAGGTACGGAATACCTTTCCGATCCACCCTGAAGGACGACCCTATGCGGTGTCGAGCGAAACAAACCATTCGACAAACGCTCCAACATATCTCCCAAGTTCACCACGAATGCACCATTCCGATGAGGAACATCGATCCATTGACCAGTCTTTAGCAACACTTGCAAGCCAGGCGTTCCATCCGTACGTAACACTGTAATCACCGGCCCATCTGTGTGTTCATCAGCTCCAAATAATCCTTCCTCCGGTACACTCTTAACATCTCCATAGTGAAGCAAACTTAATGCAGTCATCGGGTCCTCAAACGTTTTGTCGAATGAGCCCTTTGGTAATCCCAGAGCTAGGGCCAAGCTGAAAATAAAGTAGGATTGCGATAAGTCAAACAAGCAAGTAGAACTGCCATTGATGTTACTTGTCACGGATAAACATACTCACAGCTGCACCAATCGAAAGCAAAGCTCACACATCTTATCATGGTACGATTCTATCACGCTGCGGAATTTCTCACAATCAGCCATGTCAGGAGTGAGCTCAGGCGAAGGCATCACATTTGACCCCTTGAGCTTTGCAACGTTATACTCAGGGTGATCAGCAGGGAAGTGTCTTCCTACATAGAACCCTTCCTTGGTGTCGCCGTCCGCGTCGGCTCCATAAGCGATCTTTCCGTCCAGGGTGAAGTATCCTCTGATGAGAGCAGGGTTGCTGAGCGCTTTCTTGGACGGCTTCGAGAGACTGAAAAAGAGCTTGGATTGCTCAAAGACATCAGTGATTAGCTCCTCCTCAATTCCATGATCCTCGAGGTAGAAAAAGCCAACTTCGATACATGCGGAACGAAGGCGTTGCACGGTTTCCTCCGAATCGCTGTCGCGTAGAGAAATCGTAGGGATCGCGTCATCTTGAATACACATGGTGGGAGTGGAGCTAACTCAGCTGCAACTTTTGATCGTTCAGAGAGGCAGTTATTGATGCTAGGATGGCACCGTTCAAAGCAAGTATCCTTTTCAGTACAGATCTCTTTTTGTGCATCGTGCATCGGCCGAAGGTTGATACCCATCCGTCGAGCCTCGTCGAGCCTCGTCGAGACCCGCACACAATAGGCAAAAACGACGTGAGGCGAGGAAGAATCACGTGCTTGAAAGATATCCTTGATCCTTGCGTCTTAATTCTCAATGCTTTGAGAAGGAATAAAACAAGACTTGTCTTATTGCAGGCAAAATACGTTCGTCATCTTCATTATTTGTACGCTTTACCTGGTACGCAACTACTATTTGCGTCGAAAAGCATCCGTATCGTCGACTGCAATTTTTACTATAATGGTAAAGTCTTGGTTCTACGCGATCGCGACTTAATTTCAGTCACTTGAAACTTGAAACGCCACCTAAGCAATGAGAGCAGCTAAAATGTCCACAAACAAAAGCGCGAAGTGTATAATCAAATGCCATGGAAAATTCTTCAATCGAAACGCAACTATTTGCAACGAAAAGCATCCGTATCGTCGACTGCCATTTTCACTATAATGGTAAAGTGTTGGTTCTACGCGATCGCGACTTAATTTCAGTCACGATCAACATAATGAAACAATATTGAAACGCCACCAAAGTGGTCCTGGAAACGAAAGCGCGAAGTGTACAATCAAATGCCATGGAATACCCAATATATAATCTAGCTATCATCTTCAATCGAAACGCAACTATTTGCGTCGAAAAGCATCCGTATCATCGACTGCAATTTTCACTATAATGGCAAAGTGTTGGTTCTACGCGATCGCGACTAAATTCAGTCACTTGAAGCTTGAAACGCCACCTATTAAGCAATGAGAGCACCTTAGTTGTCCACAAACAAAAGCGCAAAGTGGAGTTTGTGGAGTTCGAAAAGATCATTTATCGGGACTCATTTATGGTCGACTATTCATCCTTTTTAAGGCACATATCAATCGTTGCAAAAAGTAATATGCGCTTTCGATGAACTTCAAAGGAGGAGAAAGAGGAACAATTCGACTCGTAGAAATTCCCAAGAACTTTACTTAGCCCCGCATAGCGTTTCCGGCGCCTCACGAATTGCAATCAAACATGATTATCTTTACTATCCTATTCTTCTAATTGATGTCCCAACACGACTTTGATTTTGATTGCTACCCAGTCATGTCCAACATCGACCCATTTCAAAGTCTTTGTCAGCACTTGCAATAAGGAATATTGTAATCCCATACAAATCTGTATGTTCACCAGCACCATACAGTCCTTCATGCACTTGACGTCGGCATAACAAAGTAGAGCTAGCAAAGTGAGCGGGTCTTCGAAATAATTATCAAAATCAGAGCGGTGGCCCACCTGACAAGAGGACCGCGACGAGATAAGAAAGACAAACATCACTGTTCCAGTTTGCATCGATCGCTGTACTCCCTGTTGTACGAGTCGAAAGCTCAATGCACATTTCTGGGTGGTACGTGGGGTACTGGGCGATTCTACCTTCCCATAGGGTAGACGCTGACCAGATAATCTAGAGTCCACGGACCACCCGCCACAAAATTCTCTTGTTGAACAATCCGCTTTCACAAACTGTTTCAATTAAATCGAGGACTCGCCGCCAATCCCCGTGCCCCGGTTCCGTGCATCATGTTCATATACTGCCAGCGTTGACGCCGTTCTTCGCCTTCAGGATCATTCCCCACACGACGATAAAACTTTTCTTGGTCTAAATCCCTGCTAGAAAATTGGGATCGGCTACTCGTCCAGCTGCTGTCCAGACTTGGTCTTCGGACTGATTCTGTGACAAAGAACTTGCTCATTTCAAGTTTTTCGGCTGAAGTAACATCTATGCAGGGGGGTGAACGTCCAGACTTCAATGTTTCTGACTTGAAATGTTTCGGTGTGATCACCAGCACCGCACAAACCCGGACTACCGAAACTTTCACTCGGGCTCGTTGTGCCCGTAATCAAATCATCGCTTAGTGCAAGAGCGAAGCCCATTTTCTCCGTCATTTTAGCAAGTTCGTGTAGATTGTCGAATTCATCAAGAGATGGTGCATGATCATCTCCTCCAACAGCTAAAATATCGTGCCTGCAGATTTGCATCATCCCATCAGCAGGACCGCTATAATGATAGACATCAATTTTTGATTCGAGAGCAGCTTGATCAAAGAGTGAGTAGCACTTGGTGAGTCTTGACTTTTTCATCCTCCATACAAACGAAGGCTTCGAACCAAAGAATCCAAAATGGTTCCCCCAAGCTTCCGAGGTAAAGCTTCCAAAGACGTCTCCTTTGTTCGTTTCAATTGCCAGTATAGTGTTGGGGGACGCGCGACAATACATCTTTAACGTCTCGAGCGACGCTCCGTCGCGAATTAACGAAAACTTCAACCAATAATTTTGGTTCATCAACGGAGATGGTATATGGCTCATGAGAGCGTCCATCAGCGGGGGCGACAACACATGGGGCTGTGCACTCGTATCGTCCGCTGATGTTCCGATAATCTTAAAGGCGTTGTGGTCCGATGTATTTCCGTTCAAGATATCAGCAATCGTTTCGGTACGATTATAGTCAAGCCCAAAGTCTTTGGCGTATTCGTCTTTCAGAATCTCCCACGCGGAAAAGTCACTCCGAATCGTATCTTCATCCCAAGACGAATCACTGGAACAAGAATCCTTATCGTCTTTTCGTACTTCTTCGTCGGACGGAATATCGTCGCCGTCTTCTTCCAACGACAGTTGCTGTCTCCAGGGTTGAGCCGTCTGTGTATCCTCGACGCCGTGAAGGGAGCTCCTTATAACTAATGCTTTGGGATTGACTCCATCTTCGTGCGCTTTCCATAAATTCCATAACATATATTTTCTTCTGTTTGGCTTTAGATCGCGTTTGTTGTTGAGCAGATCGTCAGGAATGGAAAACAGAACATCATCATCGAGCTTTCTCGCGGCCTGCTGAAGAAGTCGAGTTTTCTCACTGGCCTCTCGGGCATATGTATCGGGCGAGTTGGACGGATCTACATCATCCACCAGAAGTGCATGCAGAAACACTTTTTCGGCGGACGATAGGGACGGAATACGACGGAGCACTTTGGTTTGTAGTAGTTGCCGAGCTTCTTGCACTTGTTCGGATAGTTTGTCGCTCGACGAAAGACTGGAAGAAAGATGTTGTAAAGTAGCTGCTTCTCCGCTCATGGTGTATTGTTGCTGTGCTTTGTGTATTGGTTTAAAGTTTGTTTAGTGTAGTTTGGTTTGTTATCTTGTTGGAATGAATGTAAGGAACTTTACTGCTTCGCAAATGTCGTTCCACGCAAGAAAGAACGGTGCTGTCAAACGACGAAAGAACAACGTCGAAAACGACGAGGGTGCGAGAACGCGTTCGCATCCGAAGCTGTTGCACTGTAACGCAGTGTGTATCCATGCGTTCGCGTTCTGTTACTTATCAGTGTCTATTCATTGTCTCTCCGCTACTCACATAGTTACGTTTGTCGCACGAAAAAGACGTTAATCAGCGTTATAACTAACATTTAATATTACAGTAAAAATAAATGAACGTTATATTTAACACTTTATCATACAGTAGAGGGCCGCCGGCGCGAAACGTGACAAACGGCCAAAAGAAGCAACAACGACAACAACAACAAAAACTTTTCCGAAACCATCATCGTGCGGATAGAAAGACGAATAAACCAGCAATAAGAAACAGCAATCGCCATTCCATTCAATAAACACAGAGAGCGATGAAGCTTCGTACAGGTGTCGCAGCATACGGTCTTTTATTACTGATTCTTTCCCCGCCAGCCGTCGCTGACGATGGACTTGACAAACCTTTCACTTCATCGTTTGCCCGATTAGAACATGCTCCTTGCACCTCACTCTTTTACCGAAATGGAAGACTTGGATGTGGAACGGAAGACACGTCGCTGCAAGTAGGACAACTGAAATATTTCGACGGTAGTCTCCCGGATATAAAGAGCCCGTACGTGGCTGTCATGGAAGAAGAAATGCTAACCGTCGATTCGATTAATACATTGCTTTCGGCGCGCGGCGGATATTTGCAAGGTATTCTTGTACTCAACTCGACTTCGGAAGAAGATGGAGGACAAAATAATCAATATTATTCTCCCGATTCTTTGTATCCTCGAGGCTACGGTACTCCCTCCGCGAATCTTAATTACGGAACAAATGCTTATGCTTGGAATCCGAAAGGTCAAGGACTGTTTGATATTGACATGCATGGTATACCGATGGCTTATGTCATTGATGCAGATGTTTCAAAATCCCTCCGGAAGGAAGCGCAGTCGGTGAGTGACGCTCCAGGGGATACGATTGTGGCAGAATTCAACTATTACATGGGTCCGGACAAAATGACCAGTGCCAAGTGTCTCGCATGGAAGGATGTTGCCACCAACCAATGGAACCCAAAATGCTTACCCATCGGAGGAACTAGCGTATGGGCTACACCTGGTTCTCCGCCATCCTATGGAGATTCCGAGAATGACAACAATGCTAACAATCGACCGGTCGTTGTACTGGCGGCCGGAATGGATTCGACTAGTATGTTTCACGACATTAGTCCTGGTGCGAACACAGCGGCCTCCAACATCCTCACTGTTTTGATGGCAGCGCGCTTGATTGGAAAATACGTCAATGATAACACATTGGACTCCTTGCCGAATCGAATTGTGTTCGCTTTGTTTGAGGCAGAGCAGTACGGCTTTGTTGGGTCGCGCTCCTTCCTTCGCGACGTCGCTTATCCTGGTTTTGAATGCAAGAGCAGTCTCGTTCGTGCGGTTTCAAGACTTGGTGAAAAGTCGGATCTGGCTTGTATTAATCCGGTACGTCCCAGCATGAAATTTACTGGACTGGGACAAATCAAAGGAATGTTGTCCGTCGATCAGCTTGGTTACCTCCTAGGGGATGGTGTTCTCTATGTTCACGCGGATAACAACAACGACATGTACGGCACTTTCTTGGCTAATGTTCTCAAAAGTTCGGGAACGAACAGCTTTAGCGTTGCGTCAGCTAGCGTGAATAGTAACAACAACGCTTACCCCTATCCTCCGACGCCGTTAACATCCCTTCTGCATCTTTCCGAGGGTGCCGTGGGTGGAGCCGTCTTGACCGGTTACGACTACGCTTTCACCAACAAAGTCCCCTACCATTCCCACCGTGACTCTGCAGATTACTTTTCCGTCAATTTGAAATCCATTGCCGCAGCAGCAACAATCGCGGCGCGGTCCATTTTGGCGGCGGCGTACGACAATGGCAGCTACGACTATGCAACATCCGCTAATTACGCGAAGAATCTAATTGGCGAATTGAATTATGATGACAAAGACTTGGTGGCCTTATCCAACTGTCTTCTGCACAACGGTCAGTGTGAGATGATCCAGAAATACAGTTCGGTCGATGCGGCGAACGAGAGAATCCGCTTCGGTCGAAACATGGGTTCGCCGAACCCCATGCCAAAAGCAGCGAACTTTTATGCGGGTGTGTACCATCGATACTATGGTCAGCCGGTGGTCGCGGTCGGTGATCAGCTCTATGGCGCCTACAACGGAAATGACTACGGAAACAAGGCGTCGGATGCTATTCACATTCTACCCGAAGCACTCGAAAGTGCGATTCATGGTTTGTTCAATGATTACCTCGGTCGCGGCTCCAATTCGAATGGAAAATTTACGTCGTGCAAAACAGTATCGGATTGTGGCAATGTAGACTACTGCAGTGCCGAAGGCGACAGAGCCACTTGTACGGGTGGCGGTGTCTGTGTTTGTGAGCGGGCTTCCTACCATGTCGCTTTGGATGAAGCATTACTTCCTGCAGAAAACAAACCGGCGGGATACTTTGTAGTCAATGAGAACGACGAAGGCATTAGTGCCATGTATACCGAGCCGAATTGGTCGAACGATGTCGGTGTACGAGTCTACCGCGATGCCGGTTGGCTTCCCGGCTTCCTTTCGCTCGCGGCTGGGTTAGCCGTGGGATCCGCGTCCATTTTCGGAGCCTTTGTTCTACGAATCGGTCTGAAGAAAGAAAAGCTGTATTAATTGAGTATTCTTGTAAAGTCCGAGTGTTTTCTTAGGGAATGGAATCGTGTTTCGTAGGAATAGTTTCCTCCAAGCAGAGTTGTGATGTCACAATGCACGCTATGAGCGTCTGTGTTTGTCTAGCATCTACCATTTATCCCTCCAATCGCCGCAGTTCATTGTAGATTTATCGCGGGTAAGGCGAAAAGGAAAAGTATAGAGATGCCTAGGTCTAGGTCTACACTTACTTTAGTCAACTTGGGATACGGTAACTGCTCACGACGGGGATGGAAGCGACGACTGTGGCCAACATTTCACCCAGAACAATCGACGCATTCATCATACATGAGACTAAATAAATCTGTTTGCTTCCTGAAGCGGTTTTAGTTAGCAATGGTAGAAGAACAAGCGGTAGTTTGAGAGGAGTCGTGTGAACACAATCCCGTTTCAGAAACTATTAATTCATGACTGAAGTGCAGTCGTGGTTAAGTTACTTTACATTTGGAGCTATAGTAACCAAGGTGCCGCATACGATCGTAGCGTTACTGAAAAGCTATGGCCTGGGACACTCCCTGTTACACTACCAGGTATGCCATACAGTATAGCAACCACGTCCACGTGAATGGAAAGCAAACTTCTTCCTTTTCGCAAAACGATGCAAAATCGCCATTCATTCGCAACGAATGAATGAACAGTCTGCGCCTTCTTGTTCCTCTAACTCATTCGTTCTCCAACATTGACACAAATCAACAATGACATCGCCGGAAGAGAGTGCGGATAGATTGACTACGCCGGGTCCGACGATAACTTCTCAAATGCTGACGCTCGGACTAGATGCGAGTGACGGTCGATCGCCAAAACGTTCGGTGGAAATGGTCGACAGCACTAACGAATCAGAACGAAATACCTGGTGGAATAGAGCTTTTCATTCCACGGATGGAGGTTTGGATAGTCGCATAGCAGCAGCGGTGCCAAGCGAGTCAGATAGACCGCGTATAGTAGTGGATGAAGTCGACACAAATTATTCTTACGAGCAGATGGGAGAGCGTTTGACGGTTAATACACACACACATGAAAATGTCAATGATTCTAGGAAAGGCCGAGCAATGATGCAGCAGGGAATACGAAAAGTTGGAGGTACTTTTAAGAAACTGCAAAAAACGTGGATTCTTAATTCGCACACCAGACGCTCCTTGTCGGACCGAAGCCATATGATTTTACGAGATGGGCATTTTTACTATAGGGACATGGAAAGTGCGGTTCCCTCTCGCCATGATGTTGAATCTCAATGCAATTATTTTCAAGCTCCTTCGAGTGCCGCAGACACCGAACTGAAACGATATCGGGAAAGATTTGAGGATCTTAATAAAGATGCCAAGTGCTTGGAGCTCGATCGATTACTCGACAACGACTTGCAACTGGATCACACGGAAGACGTGGAGACGAACGAAGTGCAACGAGATGCGCGTAGTAGTATCATTCACACTGCTCAAACATCGTCTCTCTATTATGAGGTTGAGGGAGGTGGGATGACGCTTCTTTGTTTACCACGAGATCACGTAAGACTCATTATGGATCCAGAGCTACAAACTGGCACATTGGCTGTTGAGCAATGGAGACGTGAGGATGAGACCAGATACGAAGTTTCTTTGTCTCAAAGGCCGTCTTGCTCGTTTTGCCCAAACTGCAAAAAAGAATTTACGTTCGGTAGAGATTTCTCGATTCACCCTGATTTACGGTACACCCTGGTGGTCAACGACGATTTGTACCGAAACCTCATGTCAGAGTTGAGCAGCCATCTTACCGAACCGTACTGTGGCATCAACCGATGGTGTCTGGACGACGAAAAAGTGGATATTCGGGTGGCAATTGGTTTTCTAATCATTGTCTTTTCACTTATGTTTGCTACAACTATTGTGTGGCCAACTCAGTGATGACCATTCGTCTAAAAACCACACTGCTACTTCGAGTTTGAAGAGATGTGTGAGACTTGTCTCACCTTGAATATTTCAGGCCTTTTCGAAAGCTGCGAGACCAGTTCGCGACCTGCAGCTTTGGGAAATGCAGATTGAATCGCAAATTCCATTATCGCCGTCGGTCGATCACCCGAAGAGGAGCTTCGTAGTCCGTATTGAGCTACTTTCACCGGTGACCCGTCATCGTGAACGGGTATAGATTTGATGAGTTTGATTGTGTGTCCCAAAGCATCGTCGCGATACTCCGCTTCTACGCGAAGGAGTATTGTTTCGGGTCCATGCTCTTTATCCAATGATACAATAGTAAATTCCCCTAGAATTGACTGAATTGTATCTGCGACCTCGAGCGATGTGGGTCGTTCGCTCGGAACCTTGTTGAGCATACTGGTTATCAGGGGATTGTAAGGTTGGAAACGATGTACCAACTTTTTTGTTCCAATCGGATGGAAACTTGTGCGCACGAAGGTTGGTCAAGCACACGCTTCTTTCCATGCCAGTGTACATAGGATAGCACAATTCAAATAGGATAATTCCGAGAGAGTATATATCTGTAGATGAATCATAGTCAGAAGCGTTTGTTTGCTCAGGCGATGCGTAAGACCGTGTCCCCAAATTTGTAGTTAGTATCGCCCTGCTAGAATTGTTTGGACTCACTGCATCTGAAATGTCATCTTCAGTGGATGCCTCGCGGCTTAGCCCAAAATCTCCCACCTTGATAATGCCTTTCGTATCCATGAAGCAGTTGCTTGCTATAAGGAGAGGAAGTGGAGGACAGTAGACCCACAGTGGCATGAAAGAGCAAGCAAAATCAGTAAAGAATTACGAGGGGATGCAAGTACATCAAAGTATATAAAGGTAATAAGACTTACGCTTGAGATCCCGATGGATGAGGCCTTGATCGTGGACGTAATGAACAGCCTGAGCAATCTGGACAAACAATTGGAGCGCCCTTGGAATATCGATCCCAGACTCGAGTGAGCCGCGTCTTGCTTCTTCATCCAAGAGAAATTCTGCCACAGTGCTCTGACTACAGAGTTGCATTTGAATGTACAGCGTGTGTTTGGTTGCATTGTTTGTGTCAGATTGCGTGGGTTTCATGCTTGTATTCCTACTCATTGTCACATTTCGCTGGTGGGAAAGCTTTGCATTTTCGAAAAGTCCCGTTTCAAGAATTGTACTATCATCGTTCCTGCTCTCCGACATAAACTCAAAATCGTTGTGAAAGTTTTTCGAAAGTCGGTCTCTCCGTAAACTTGAAAAACTAAAATTGGATGTCATGTTCCATCCTAAAGGGTTACCTGCATTCAAGTGCGTCCGTTGCAAGGTGGGCGCTGAGCAGTGGTCATCTTCCCATTTGCTCACAGAGTCCGTGGTAAAAAGGGAATTGTCTGTTGCATCATCAAATGTTTTCTGCTCTTCGGGTCCGTTACTACTTGATGCTGTGACCGGCTTATCGTCGTCATCGATCTCTAGCCAAGCAGTGTAATATCGAACAATGTTAGGATGATCGAGTACAGCGAGTATCTTAACTTCGCGAAGCACACGCTGCAGGCGCCTCTGAAATCCAGGATCACTGGAATCTGCGCCCTTGACCGATATTTTCTTGATAGCGTATTCACGACCATCCAGGACATTTTTACATCGAAATATCCTGCCGAATCCACCAGCACCCAAAGCCTCGAATTCCTCAAACTCCGACGCATATCGAGAGTATCGAACCAAAGGTATGCCTCCCAATTGAACAGGTTGCTTAGAATCTTCAATGGGGCGCTGGTTTTGTTCATTACCGGGAGTAGAAAGGATCATATCATTGTCTTCGTTTTTAGATATAGCCGCGCTTCTCGACAAATCCCCGAAGTCATTCTTGCTCGTGAAATTTGTGCTTTCTACAAAAGCTCCAGGTAAGCTTTGGCTCCTTTTCAGATTCCCGGATCGAGGCGGGAGCTTTGAAGTAGAGGTTTCTAGGTCAAGCGAATATGCGACATGAGGCCGTGTCTTCCTCGCGTCAGTCGTTGCTTCCGACAACCATTTTCTCTTTTTTGAATTGTACAACCGGTGGAGTCCGACCGACAAAACCACCACACAAATCGCTAGAAACTCGACTAATCGCCAACTTAAGAGAAGCCCGCCGGGATGGATAGAAGTTCGCTGAGGAAGGGGAGTACCACGTTCTCTTTCAGGTTGGTTAAAAACAAACCCAAGTTTTGATTCAAAGGAATCGTGTTCAACAGTACAAGTCTCCCCAATCGAAAGCCTTGATTGTCTAGGTTCGCCCGAGGGAAGCAATTTTGGGGCTCTTTTCGTCTCAAATCCCATTCTGCCTCTTGGGGGCGATAATACGCACGAGCTGCCTCCCATGCCGCTTTTGACCAAGTCTCATCATGTTCTACAGTTTCGCGGGGCGGGTATGTGAGCTCTAGCTGTTTGCTTTCCGTCGCTTCAGTCATTTCATCAAAGTCGAGGTCACTTTCCACAACTGTAACCGTAGTCCAATGCCCGTTGCTTATTCCGAAAACCGAGGAAAGAACGCTGGGAGTGGTCTGTTGCCACAAAATGCTGCCGTTTTCCGGATCCACCGCAGATAGTGTGCGACCAGCATTTGAAAACAAGATAGAGGGCATTTTCGCTTTTATGAATTTGCTCTCAGCGAGGCCCACGATATCATCTTCATCTGCGTCGAGGGCAGTCTCGTCATCTAGCAAAACATCTCGAAAATCCAATGCCTGATAGTTCCCCAGCGAAACATTCCAAGCTTGTTTCCCTGTTGACTCGGAAACATGTCGAATCCAGTACTCTTTTCTTTGCAAAGTAACGCAGCTTCCGTCGGTCGCTTTTCTCTCAAAATGGAATCCCCATTTTCGGTTTTCCACAAAAGATGCCCTTTTTCATCCAATGCGATAAGACTGGTTTCTGCCGATGCCGTTAAAATGCCGCATTCCTGTGTGTCGGGAGTGCAGCTTCGAATAGGATGCTCCAAGATAGAATGAATCGAAAAAGGTAGCACTTCGAGAGATGGGTCACCGCTTTCAGAGAGTTCTGAATAGGAATACAAGCGACCGTCCAAGCCCGGTACAATCGACACCGATGAGTCCTTCAGCTCGTCAGAAAGTTCGGTATTATCCGTTCTATGTTTTTGTAACAGCGGATCGGTGGAAACACTCGCCTCTAATTTTCCAGTCCACGCATTCATTGTGACCAACGTCCCGTCCGTCAAGGATAGAAGCAGATAGGACGACGAACGGTCATCGCTTTTGCCGTGAAACGAGGGAATGGAATGCGTCTCTTCATTGTTCAATGACGCCATGGAGAGCACCATCAGGTAGGAAATAAAAAGAGCGAGGAGAGCGCATTTGAGAGACCGTCGTTTTCGCGACCGAATTCGGTACATTCTGGAACATGTAGTTGGAGCTCTGCGCCGCAAATAAGCTTCTCCTCTTAGTGTCGATCTCACAAGGGGTTTGACTTTGTTGCTCTTAAAACGACAAAAGGACTTTTCTCGCCCGCAACGAACGCTGCTTGAAAATGCTCGTTCCTCATGGTGTCGTGGGTCTTCCGAAAAATCGCTAGCTGGAACTTTGTTCGTCGTATCGGTATCCAATATGTACAGCTCGTGACTTCTGACATCACTGACACCTGACTTCGTTTTGGTATCCACAACCATAGTAGAATAACTCTTGAAGGTACTTTTGTATGCGAGATATTGTATGCCCAAGTTCGGGTTTGCATGTCGCATCGTCATTACAAAATACATCCACAGTGAACGAATGAATGTGCGCGATCATAAGCGCGACGAATGCTATGAGCGCGATGATGATGTGTCTCTCGATCGTATCTTGACCTGAATCATCAGCTTCACAAAATAATACGGAGTAAACAATTCGAGGAAGACGTTTCCCCAGCTAAATATCATAGCTCGTCGTACCCAGCTGTATTTTCAGTTATATCACTGCCTTTCTTGACGATGAAGATCTCGTTCGCAGCAATTTCGTGCCTGGCTCTGTCGGCCACTTCGGCGGCTGCCTTCGCGCCCAGCTCTCCGCATCGGATCTCCACAGAACTAAATGCGTCGCCGGAATGGCTGCAAAAGGCACAGCAGACATTAGTCACGGCGGGTGTTGCTGCAAGTCTGTGGTCGGCGCCCGCGTTTCTGGACTCCACAGGTGTCTTTCCGACAACAACTTCGACCGTCACCGCCAAGGAAATGGCCAGTGGAAGTGGCTCGCGAGTGAACAAAGACGCCGAGTCTCTTCTACGTTACGGCCTTCCCATAAATAACAAGGAGGTGTGTATTGTCATTGATGAGCAGCGCCTCGTCGGTTCACCTGCGAGCTCGCCTGATTTTCCTGATTATTTGTTGTGATCTCATACTTTCCCTTTACTGAATAGGTTCGAAAGCTACAGGTTGTTCTAGAGGATGTCAAGTACGATATTCAATCGAAGCGAAAGGGAGCCGCATTGTCGGGTAGCCAGAAAGCCAAGGCCATTTTAAACAGCAAAGATACGGAGAAGATGAAAGCCGCGTGTCGTGAGCCAGATGTCTGTCAAAAGTATCTCACGGCCATGATACAAGAAATGGACCCTCTTTCGGCCGCATTGAAAGAATCGCAGGATACATTCCAGGGCAGTGATCAAGAGCGAGCTGCCTTGGATAAAGCTTATGAGGCACAAAACGAAGCTGTAGCCAGTCTTTCTCTTTTGGAAGAGCAGATGGTGCCAAAAGGATACAAAGTCCCCGTTCCGGAAGAATACAACGACTTGCCACAATTACAGGGACGCGCTACGGTCTCAATGACTTTGGTGAAACCCAACAAAGCACCTTTCCAGGTGGACGCCGTGTCCTATCCCGAAGCGAAAATGAAAATGGTGATTGATGGTTACAATGCTCCTGTTACAGGTGGAAACTTTTTGGAGTTGGTTCAGAAAGGCTTTTATGACAAAATGCCGATTCAGCGTTCGGATGGATTTGTAGTGCAAACGGGAAGACCCGAAGGCAATGCCGAGGGATATGTTGCTCCCGGAAGCAAGAGCGTAGGGAATGGAAAGAATGGCGAACGTCTTATTCCTCTCGAAATCTTTGTGAAAGGGGATAAGGCTCCCATTTATGAAGTTACTATTGAGGACGAAGGGCGAGGCGGAGAAGCGACAGTCATTCCTTTCAGTAGTTATGGTGCCATGGGATGGGCGCGAGAAGAGTACGACCCCAATTCCGGAAGTTCTCAATTCTTTTGGCTTCTCTTCGACTCAGACTTGACACCGGCGGGGAAGAACGTTTTGGATGGCAGATACCCATGGTACGTATCGACGTAGCTCTCGTGTAACTTGATGCTTGCTTTTAAAGCTCACCGCTCTGCTTTAGTTTTGGGTACGTGGTGGAAGGCGCTGACTTTTTGAAGGCAGTGGAAGAAGGCGATATCATCGTCTCAGCTAAGGTGACAGAAGGTGCCGAGAACTTGATCTTGCCGAAGTAGTCAAGAACGCGCTACAGCTCGACTGAGACACAAAGTTGCACAGTCGACAAGTATTTCAAGTTCATTGTGATGGTTGCCGCATTGTAACGAGCGGCGCTACTCGACCGCTGAATCACTTACTAGGGGCTATTTTAAAATTTAATGTATCAGCTTAGCTACAGACTGACCGCTAGACTAGTACCTATCAAAAGAATCTTGATGCAGTAGTCTTAGGGCTCTGCCACAAAGAAAACTCATCTGGCTCTGAACGCCAACACAACATTGCCTGCTCTGTAGAACGTAACTGCCCGTAGGAGATGATGATTGTCTAAATAATATATCAAAATGAAATGCGTAAAGTGTGGGATGATTTTTTCGTGCGACTGGTCGATTTTCCAGGTTCTTTTAAACTTCTCGAATAACGAACGCCCTTCAATAAACAGAAAGACAATCAGAAAAAGTGAGAACGACTGAACAGCAAAGAGAGGTAAATCTCGTCAGGAGCAAAGGTACAGGTCATACTCTTCCTATCAAAACTCAATCTCATCATTCATCGGCACGATATAATGAGTGTCTATCTGACATTTTGCCAAATCAACTCGGTTTATTCGGTTTCCGATTTGTGTAACGTAAGCGAGTCTCTTTTCATAATCATTCTGTTTCGATCGCCAACTCTTTAAAGACGATGAACGTACATTTTAATCCACCAACATTTGCTTGGCAATCTCATCTCGTTTTTCCTTTCCAAACAGTTGTTCTCCCAGTGTGAGTGCAAATTGAATCGATGTACCGGGACCTTGCGACGTGATCATATTCCCGGTCACCACGACACGTTCTTTGGAGTAATTGGGAATCGTTTCTTGAAAATGAGGTGCGGGATAACATGTCGCGGCGGCTCCCTCTTCGATCAACCCGTGCGTCGCCAAGGCGATCGCCGGTGCCGCACAAATCGCACCGAACAGTTTATTGGAACTTTTTGTTTCCGCAGCAATTCAATGAGTGGCGCACAATCCCGTAAGGCTTCCGCCCCAGCCACACCACCGGGCAACACAATCAAGTCCCAGTCGCGGGTCGCCGCGTCTTCGATGACTTGATCGGCTTGCACTTGAATGCCTCGACTCATCGTACACAGCAATTCTCCGTTCGGATTTACGGAGGCTGTAGTAACTTTGGCACCGAATCGGGTTAATGTATCAGTAATGCAAGTTGTTTCGATTTCTTCACTCCCATGGGCGATGGGAACCAAGACCTGTTTAGTCGTCATGCTTCGAGCGGTGGAAGAATAAAATGTGGATGATAACTGCGATGACTGGAAAGCGGAACTGAAGCTTAGAAAAGCGAGAAGAGGAGTGTTTCGAAAAAGCAAGAGTCTCTTTGCGAGGAATGACATACTAGTAAAGTAAAAAATGAGAAGCATACAATTACCGGGTAAATAATGAGGTGCGCCGGCGGTGCAGCGTGATAAGCGGTGTATGCGTGTATGCAGTGTTTTTGTGGTTGCGAGGAGTGATGTGGAGGAGTTTTAACTCATGACTGACAAATCATGACTGAAAGCGCATTATAAGTCGGTCCGCCAGTCAGTCGCCTCGATCTACTGCTTTTTCACCCCACAAAACAAAATATTAGCTGAAGATTACTTACCGTGACGAAACATTACCATACCTCCTCGTCTTAACAATACTTTCCTGCTTATTGCATGCGACGCATTTTGTTGGCGGGACTTCCTTCTTTGTGCTTGGCCTTTCGACCTATTTCTTTGCCCCGATCGCGGAATCATCATCATCGTTTATCACGCTTCACCATGACAACAAACATGTTCAAACGCGCCAAATTATCACTTGACGAAGATCCCGAATCCAGTCACAGTAAGACTGTTGCCGTACATTCCGGAACCTTTCAAGCCGACGAAGCTATGGGTGTTTGGATGTTGCGACAACTCCCTTCCTACCGCCACGCCAAGCTCATTCGCAGTCGGGAGTTGCAAGTCTTGGAGTCAACCGATATTGTTTTGGATGTGGGTGGAGTGTACGATCACTCCAAATTACGCTACGATCATCATCAAAGAGGTTACGAAGAGTATTTTTATCCCAAGAAGATATTGCAGCCGGGAGGAAGTTCGAAAGAAGAACCGCGTTGCACGAAATTAAGTGCGTCGGGTCTCATTTACAAGCACTACGGAAAGCAAGTCATCCAAACTTACTATCCTGAATTGACAGAAGAGTATCTAGAGTTGGCTTTTCATCGAATTTACGACACGCTTCTCGAAGCACTCGACGCGATTGATACCGGAGTGGAAATGGCACCCGAAGGTGTCCAATTGGTGTATTCCGATGCTACCGGACTCGCGCGTCGTGTCAGCCGTCTCAATCCCCGGTGGAACGAAGTCACTGAAACCGGCGAAAGTCCCGATATGGATGAACGCTTTTTGCAAGCGGTAGAGATGTGCGGTCAGGACTTTTTGTCGGTCATGACGGCTATTGTCGAAAGTGACCTGCCCGCCCGAACGCACGTGGTACAAGCTCTTTGAAGCGCCATGAAATTGACGAGTCGGGTGAAGTTATTAAATTAGAAAGTGGAGGATTGCCTTGGAAACATCACTTGTATGATTTGGAAAAAGAAACAAACATTCCCAAATTGATCAAGTTTGTGCTTTACACAGATACGTCCGGTATGTGGAGAGTTCAAGCGGTGACAGTGGAAGGCAAAAACTTTGAGAACCGATGTAGTTTACTGGAAGCCTGGCGAGGAGTACGTGATGATGAGCTTGTATCTATCTCAAATATTCCAGGGGCGCGCTTTGTCCACGCCGCCGGCTTTATCGGTGGCGCAGACACCTACGAGGGAGCTTTGGAGATGGCGAGGGAGACGCTGAAACAACAACCGAGTGAATCATGAACTATAAAAGGTTAAAGGCGCTACATCAAAGAACTATCTTGATACTCATGGTCTAATAATGTGTCCATGTTCATCTTCTATTGTTCACTTCCAAGTTTCGTATAGATCTTAATGTACATGAGGCACGACTACATTCAGTCATGAGTTCATTTTATTACGACGAGACAGCCTATCATTAATAATCAAAATAAACTCGAAGCTCGATGAGCTACATAACTGTATAGGCACCTTCAATAGCATTGCAAGGCACGGCGCCTTGGTTATCAGCGTCGTAAATCACGTTGCATAGTTTGTGTCCGTATTTACTATAGACCTAAAGTGAAGATTACTTTTTGCCATGACTGCATTGCAGTCACGAACCCTGCAAGCGCAATTTTATACTCCGTATTACTCCGTACCAGGTATTTTTATAAAGAAAAGACCCCGTCCGGCGAAATTGGGCAAATACAAGTACGTTCTTGAAATTGGACCCCTTTTGGGGGGTTTAAAAGTGCTAGACACCGTGATAGTGAAACGGTTTCTACTCCTAGCGCAAAGGGGAAATCACATCCTAATAAAAAATGAAACACTTAACAAGTTGTTCAGAATCATCATTGTTGCAACATTGTTTACCCGTATTTATCATATAAACGCAGTTAAATGACAATGGACGGATGCGAGAGACGTAAACGGAACCCTTTGTTGTTCGGTTCATGACTACTGTACAATCCAGTCTTGGCTGGCGTAAACCAACACTTCGTTTCATAGTGAAAATTCATATGGTGTCGATCCTCGGATTTTCGACGTGAAAATAAAAGAAACTCTCAACAAATAGTTCAGAATCATCATTGTTGCGACATTACTTACCCGTAATTATAATTATATTTACGGTTGAATGACAATGGACGGCTGCGAGACGCAAAACGGAACCCTTTGTTGTTCAGTTCATGACTACTGTAAACCAACACTCCGTTTGATAGTGAAAATTCATTTGGTGTCGATCCTCAGATTTTCGACGTGAAAATAAAAAAAACTCTTAACACGTACCTTGTAAATCGTAAATCAGAATCATCATTGTTGCGACCTTAATTACCCGTAATCATAATTATATTCACAGTTGAATGACAATGGATCAATGGACGGGTGCGAGACGCAAAACGGAACCCTTTGTTGTTCAGTTCATGACTACTGTAAACCAACACTCCGTTTTATAGTGATAATTCAAGGCTTCGATCCTCTGATTTTCGACGTGAAAATAAAAGAAACTCTCAACAAGTTGTTCAGAATCATCATTGTTGCAACATTGTTTACCCGTATTTATCATATAAACGCAGTTAAATGACAATGGACGGATGCGAGAGACGTAAACGGAACCCTTTGTTGTTCGGTTCATGACTACTGTACAATCCAGTCTTGGCTGGCGTAAACCAACACTTCGTTTCATAGTGAAAATTCATATGGTGTCGATCCTCGGATTTTCGACGTGAAAATAAAAGAAACTCTCAACAAATAGTTCAGAATCATCATTGTTGCGACATTACTTACCCGTAATTATAATTATATTTACGGTTGAATGACAATGGACGGCTGCGAGACGCAAAACGGAACCCTTTGTTGTTCAGTTCATGACTACTGTAAACCAACACTCCGTTTGATAGTGAAAATTCATTTGGTGTCGATCCTCAGATTTTCGACGTGAAAATAAAAAAACTCTTAACACGTACCTTGTAAATCGTAAATCAGAATCATCATTGTTGCGACCTTAATTACCCGTAATCATAATTATATTCACAGTTGAATGACAATGGATCAATGGACGGGTGCGAGACGCAAAACGGAACCCTTTGTTGTTCAGTTCATGACTACTGTAAACCAACACTCCGTTTTATAGTGATAATTCAAGGCTTCGATCCTCTGATTTTCGACGTGAAAATAAAAGAAACTCTCAACAAGTTGTTCAGAATCATCATTGTTGCAACTTTGTTTACCCGTATTTATCATATAAACGCAGTTAAATGACAATGGACGGATGCGAGAGACGCAAAACGGAACCCTTTGTTGTTCGGTTCATGACCACTGTACAATCCAGTCTTGGCTGGCGTAAACCAACACTTCGTTTCATAGTGAAAATTCATATGGTGTCGATCCTCGGATTTTCGACGTGAAAATAAAAAAAACTTTTGAGTTCAGAATCATGCTAACTTAATTAGCCTTAATTAAAATAATATTCGCAATTGAAAGTCAATGGATGGATGCGAGAGACGCAAAACGGAACCCTTTGTTGTTCGGTTCATGACTACTGTACTATCGAGTCTTGGCTGGCGTAAACCAACACTTTGTTTCATAGTGAAAATTCATTTGGTGTCGATCCTCGGATTTTCGACGTGAAAATAAAAGAAACTCTTAACAAGTAGGTCTAGTTCAGAATCATCATTGTTCCGACATTACTTACCCGTAATTATAATTATATTCGCGGTTGAATGACAATGGACGGATTGGGCAAGAGGTATTGTCCACCTCTTGGATTGGGGAAGGCAAAACGGAACCCTTTGTTGTTCGGTTCATGACTACTGTACTATCGAGTCTTGACTGGCGTAAACCAACATCTTGCGTCATAGTGGAAAAATGGCAAAATAGACGCAAACTAGACGCAAACTAGACCTAGATGAATGCGATTGCACGAACAATGCGACGGCCTTGACTTTGACCTTGACCATGTCATGATCATTATTAAGGGAGCTTGTTCTGGTAGAAAAAGCTCACTTTTTGGGACTCTCACTGTGCGTGCTGATCAGCGCGTACTGCAATTACCGAACAAAACATGAGCCAGCCGCCTTCACGCCGCCGAAGCCGTGGACAAGGGCCTTTGCGGCTGTCATGGCCCACAACGCAACAATCACAAACTGCAACGACGTCCTTCGAAAACAAAAAACGCACTCGCTCGCTGTGGTCGGATGAGTATGCTCCCACTTCGATCAATGATTTATGCGTTGCTTCGAAAAAGGTCAAGGAAGTGACCGCCTGGTTGGATCAGTCAATTTCGAAGCTTTTGATTCTCGTGGGAAGTCCAGGGATAGGAAAATCGACAATGATTCATTTACTGTTGAAAGAACGGAGCTGGAATGTACTCGAATGGAACGAGTCGTTTTCTTCTTTGTATACCAACGGCTCTTCGAGGAACGATTCGACCCTATCATCCATAGAATATCAGTCACCCGTCGATTCGTTTCAACAATTTCTCGAGGAAGCTGGTACAGGCTATCATCCGTTATCGATATCTGGTGAAACAGACAGTCGCAGGACGGCTATTCTTCTGGATGATTTACCTTACTTGCATACTGCAGAGACTCAAGCACGATTTCGGCGTTTATTTCAGCAACATTTAGAACAATCGAGAATTCCTACAATTCTTATCATGAGTGATGTTACGGAAGGAAAATGTCAACACTTGACAGACTATTTAGACAACCGATTCCTTTACAACTCCGGTCTGGTCACTATCATTCACGTCAATCCACCGACGCGATCACGCTTTGTTTCCAAAGTTGTTCAACGAGTGGCTACCTTAGCTGGGATCAGCATCTCTGTTGACGCAGCCGAAGATATATACGATCGTGTCGAAGGTGATGCTAGGGCGGCGTTAGCTACATTGCAGTTTGAGTACGTTGGAAGGAAGGAAGGGCAGCGTACTGCAAAATTTCATGGTGGAGATATGCGTGATAAGAAACTCAATGCATTCCATGCCCTCGGCAAGCTACTCTATGCGAAACGAAAATCCACGTCTGCTAGTCTTTACGAACGTCCTCCTTTGGAGTTTGATCCTGAACGGGTGGTAGAACAAAGCGATACGGAGTTGTCGAACGTCCTCGCGTTTCTCGAGTTTCACAGTGTTGACTTTTACACCGATATTTCCGATTTCAGTGAAGCGACTCATTGCTTATCCGATGCGGCGTTATGGTTGAGTCAGTCGCACTTAACAGGGAACTATACGAAACACAGTCCATCCCACGTTTTTCCGGAAGCCTATGTTACATCGTTGGCTGGCCGCACCGTGGCTTGGACGAACCAGCACCCCGCTGTATCTCGTTTTCGTCAATTCAGTGCCCCGCCTATATATCAGGTCGCTCGGAAACGTCGAGACAACCAGAATCAATTAAGCCAATGGAGAGATAGTCTTTTGAATCAAGGTGTGATTCACGATCTGGCGAATTCCACTGCCTGGTCGACCGAAATTGTGCCGTTCGTGCGCAAAATTTTTCCCCAGTCGATGACCAGTTCGTTAGATAGTCTTCAATCGCAGTTCCGTCCTATGGAAAACCATCCGAATGACGTGCAGGAAGCAAAGGAGGCGGAACTGCGATGGGTAGAGCAACAAAGTATATTTCAAGAGGATGACATTACTGGATTTGATAGCGACTAAGATAATCTACCTGAAGTGTACACGCAACGAAACCTACAACCTTACCGATTTTTGCAATAGTATCGTTACTGGGCTGCGGATTAATGCCTGACATACCTAGGTCAACTGGCGGCGATTATTAAATAAAATAAAAATTGAGAGTTTAGCGTGCTTATGTTTTTCAATGCTTTATTCCTTATAGTTTATTCACTGTACACTGTACTGCATTTGCGACTTTTACCTATGCTTGGAATTCGTACAGAGTTTAAAATAAATGGTTCTTGATTGAAAAACTAGGTATGAAACTTGATGACAAGCACATCGCCCTAGTTGTCGAATAGTGTTTCTCCCTCCACCTGGAAGTACGCCAAGAACAGTCTTACTGGTACCGTTACTAGAACGGGGAACAAAAGGGAAGACAAGGGGAATATAATCACAGTCAGAATTGTACTTTTATTTCTACAGTGTCAGTCTCCAAACTCACGTCAGACGTCAGACTCTTTCCAACCATCAATTGAGTCACGTTTGGGTACATCGAATACCATAGAAATCATACGGGACTGCCAAGTTGAACTGAGCGTTTGTGACAAGAGTGACAACACACAGGACCTCTCGATTGTTTGATGGACATAGACATCAGCAGCAATAACACAGACTCACTTTGTTATAAGCTGCAGTGGTGTTAATTCATTCGCAACATTACAATTGAATAGGATCTGTCGTGTATCTTCCAGGAGAAGCCATGGGAAAGAAAGCGAGAACCAACCGAGGAAAGGAAAAGGCGTTGGGTCGACGACTGGACGTGTCGACCTTACCGCCGCCGCCTGTTCCCGTCGATAGTGAGGTAAGCAAGCCGAATGTTATCGTTTTTATTAGTAATTCTAAGCAAAGACTCATCTTGTTCTTCCTCAATCAAAGCTCGGCTCGGCGAAACTACTCGATGAACCAAAGACGCCTGGTACCGGTCACAAAGCACTCGACCAGGATGGTTACGACGACGGCGGGGTTGCCGATTTAACTCTCGTCATCGATCTGGAAGACAGTGCACTTCGTCGCAAACGAGGAGAGACTGCATATTTCTCTGCACTCAAGGCTGACTTGCTTCCTCGTGTGACCACGGGTCAAATGGCTTCGTTGACGCGCCGCGATCAGAAAATTCGCTTGGCCAAAATTTTGTTTGGCGACGAAGAGGAGCAAGAGGACGAGAGCCCTTCGGAAGTGTACATGGATAAGGTCGATGGACAGGAAGACGCAAAAACCAAGGCTCGTCGACAGGAGCGTCTCAACGCTGCGAAGTATGCCTTGCGATTGAGCACAGTGCTCCGAGAGCCGGCTTGCTCGAGTTTGAGTCTTTCTGAAATCAGCAAGCGCTACTTGAACTGCTTCGGAAAAGAGGGAGCCGAAGCGGCTTTGCGCTGTGCGGATAAGGCGGTCGAAATTGCGTCCGACGGATTCTATGACAGTGATACCATTGCTGTAGAGGTGAGTTTCGAAATACTTTGTTGCGACGTAGTTTCTTTGCGTTCTTCACAGAGTAACTAACACAATAATTCCAAAAACAGGCTGACGAGGAACCCAAAATCGATCCCAAGTACGAAAAGAACGCAACGAGCCCTGGACTTGCGAACCCGGCCTCGCTCAAGTTGCAGCCACTCCGCGTTGCGCAGTTGTGTTTGCGATCGGCGTACCTTCACCGCGGAAACGCGCTCCGTGCTCTGGGTCGGGATGCCGAAGCGCGTGAGTCCTACTCCAAAGTCTTGCCGATGCTCGAGAAAGAACCCCGTTGTGGTCGTCTTGATTGGGAGCGCATGTCAATTATCGTGAACATCGGAAACACTTACAAATCCGAGGGCAACTATGCCAAAGCTGTTGAACAGTATGATAAGGCCGAAAAACTTGGAAAGGACCACTTGGATGCTGAAGATGGCAACAAAACGGATGGAATGGGTATTATGTTGGCCGCCATGCGTGCCAGAGCGTTCGCTATGAAGAAGGCTGGTAAGGAAGAGGAAGCCAAGACGAAGTTGCGCGAGGTTTTGGAACTGCAGATGAAACTCAACGTGGAGCTTGAAAAGAAGAAAAAGGAAGAGGAAGAGGCTGTCAGAAAGGCTCTTGAAGCTCAACGAAACCCTGTCCATGTGATAGAAGATGATATGGCTGTTGATAGTTAAGAGTTGCATTTGCCAACGATCGACGATTTCGCCTTAATAAATGAAAGTCTACAAGTGTTATGTACTTGGCGTTCTAGGCATACCTTTCAATGAAACTTGCTGCAGAGAGAGAATTGACTTTGCTTTAATTTAGCGTTGTTGTAGGCTGTAGGTCTACCTGAGTCTCAATTGAATCTACCAAGAATGCGCCTTGTCTCGCGGATGCGCCACGAGCGACACACCACCCCGCGGTAAGACGGTGAAACCTACTTGCATATCTTTCGTTTCTCCTGGTTCCCCTGATGGAATTTGAAAATCAAAGGCATTTAGCAGATGCGCTAGAAAGATTCGTAGCATTATGTGGGCCAGTGGCTGACCAACACAGTTTCGCGGCCCGTGCGCAAAGGGCATATACGACCCTGGCACCACCTCGTGCCCCTTTTTCAGCCAACGCTCCGGTTTGAATTCGTTCGGATTTTCCCAAAACGCATCGTTCCGGTGCAGACCATAGATCCAAACGCACGCGAGCGCACCTGCGGGAAGCGTCACCGATGGACGTCCATCCAATTCAGGTAACTCCGTCGGCCGCGTGATCTTTCGCACAATAAATGGCGCAACCGGATACAACCGCATGGATTCCTTCAACACGGCATCCAACCAAGGCATGTTCGAAACGTCCGCCCGCGACACATCTTTCGATTCCTTCAGGACCGCTTGTACTTCGGCCGCCACAGTTTGTTGAATCTCCGGGTGTAAACTCAACAAATGAAGCGTCCACGACAATGTAGCAGCCGACGTGTCTTGTCCCGCAAACAGTAAAGTGATTGCTTCATATATCAAGTTTTCGGAGAATGCTGATCGGTTGTCTTGATATATTGGCATTTGACGCAACGCATCGAGCGGCGATCCGGGTTGCGCGACGCGACAGGCTTGGGTGGCAAAATCTCGAATCGGTATCATGGTTTCTTCTTCTTGTCGGAAAAGCGCCGAACAGGTTCGATAAATCCAGCGCGGTAATAAGAACCAGAGCGAACGCGATTGGGCCAGAATAATGAGCCGTATCCGAATCACCGATTCCAAGTATGATGACACTAAATTCGATTGTTTTTGGGGAAGTTCGGTGTGTGTAATATAGCGATAAATGAGAGAAATGGTCGATGTTTGCAAAATAGGTACAATGTTGCGTGGTTCTGGTTGGGTTTGTTGGAGTGTCTGGACCAGTTTTTGTGCCGCACGATTCACTTGTTGCTCCAGGTGGGTCTCCCAATTTCCGGACGTTGTGCGAAACAAAGCGTGTATGACCGCGGCGCGTTTGTTTTTCCAGTCTTGACCATCGGCGGTAAAGACTCCTTGTCCACAAAAGTTTTGAAAGTGATTGTAGGCGGGCGCTTTGACAATCCCCGTGGATTCGAGCCACGGCGATGATGTCTTTGGTTGTTTGGCGGGCGAGAGAATCGCCAGGGCGGCCGTGGGATGAGCTACATGGACGACTGCCGTCGAAAGACCGTAGACAGTACCGTACATATCATACGGACCTTGAAGGGCTTTCATTCGGGGTAATATATTGGTGATGGTAGAGGAGGATAGCTTTTTGGGTTGATCTTCGAGTACATTGTAGTTCCAAAATTTGGGTCGCCAGTAGACCGTCGGCAAGCCACATTGCACGAGACGCTCGTACGTGATTCTTCTCCGTATCCAGCAATAACAAAGTATCGCAGTCAGAAAGAATGTCACTGTACTGAGATAGGGATGTTCATGGCATATTGAATTGATGTGATGGAGGCAGTCCAGTGTTGACGAATACATCATTCTTATTGTTTCAGCGAATGGCATTTTGCAGCGCCCAAAAAATTTCAAGCAATTACAAATGCATCTGACAGTATTTGCAGGCTGCACCCGAGGAATGATGCTACTCGACAAGATTTATGAAAGGTTGGATACAAGTAAATAGTAATGAAGGTTTGTGATGATGCGTGATGCTCCTCGAAAGCCGACGACAAAAGTAGACGAGAATGGTCAAGAACATCACCTACTTGTACATCATCAATGACGTAAGTAATGTCTTACTGGCAATGCCGTCTTCAGTGCGCGCTTGCCGCGCGCACCGCGCATCAACTGCAACAAACGCGCGAGCCGCGCGAAAGATACGGCAATGCGCAATGCAAAACAGCTGTTTGTTGCACCTCGCTCCTCGCTGGGTTGTTCGCCTTCTGTCCAGCGAATCTTCTCTTTCCCTTCTCCGTTTTTCTCCATTCATTTGTTGCTGGATTCTAATTCTTCTTCTAACACTGAGTGAAACATCGATTAGCAATGTCAGAAACCAAACCTTTGATCGGTAAAGATGGAGATGCGGAACATCTCCGCCGCTTGAAAGCCTACCAGCCGTAAGTGACGAGCAAAACGTGTTAGAGAAATGCTTCTGGCATTGCTTCCAGTCACAAGGTCCTTCGAGTATCTTATCTCACACTCCTTTCCTTGATCGCGTGCTTGTATGACTTACTCATTTCATCTAGTTGGGCATTCTTGATTACATTCGGTGGCTATTTCATGTCCCATTTCTCGCGAAAATGCTACTCGACCGTCAAACAACAGTTGCAGAGCGATGCGGGTTATTCGGCCTTGGTGTTATCGGAAATGGACACAATTTTCATGGCCACTTATGCGGCGGGAAACATTATTAACGGAAAGTTGGGTGATACCTTCAATCCCACGACCATCTTGGCGATTGGTCTCTTTGGATCCGGTGTTTGTCTGTTGCTCATCAACATTGCCATTTGGTTTGATTTTGAAGGCTTTTCTCCGGCTTTGGGCAATTTCTTTATTCTCGCTGTTTACTTCTTGTTCGGATTCTTCCAAGCGACTGGTGGGCCTGTCGGCACGGCCGTCATGGGGAACTGGTTCTGTGACCCCGATTCGGTCAAGAACCGGGGAATGATCTTTGGATTCTGGACTTGTCACCAGTATTTGGGTGATATTGCTGCTGGTACGTTAAGAAGCTGGACGGACGAAGAAGTACAGATTGTTTGGGTTTCCTTTTGTGTTGTTACTTGTTAGCACGACGATCTGGCGTATGACTTTTTTGCCTCTTACTTTTTGAATTTTCAATCGTAACGTTTTTCTGATTATTTGCTACAGCCCTCTGTACTGCTTGGGTACTCGGTATCGGAATGACTTGGTGGTATGCTCTATTGATCCCCGCCATTTGCAATTGCTTGTGGGCGTTCTTGACGGCGCAGCTGGTGGCCGATCCGGTGACCATGGGGATTGAAACGCCCGAGCTACGCATTCGCCTCGCGAAACAGGAAGAAAAACGAAAGGAAATGGCGGAGAAAGGAGAATCGTCGGAAGGCTTGGAAGATGAAGGTCCCAAACCGATCTCGTATGTTGCGGCGTTTCAGATTCCCATGGTCGCACAATACGCCATTGCCTTTGGATTCTTCAAGCTAGTCAACTATTGTCTATTCTTCTGGCTTCCTTATTTCTTGGGCAAACACTTTGACCCTGTCACAGCGAATCTCATTGCTTCTCTATATTCGGTTGGTATGATGCCCGGTGGTATTATTGTTGGTGTTGTTTCGGACCTTTTTGGTGGACGCCGCGCTGTCGTCATTGGCACTTTCATGTGCTGTTTGATTGTGTTCTTGGCGGTCTTTGCCCAGTGCTCGGAAACTCTCACGCCCATTCCGCTGTTGGCAATGCTGGGAGCCATGGGAATTCTGGTAGGAGGTCCCAACAACATTATCACGAGTGCTGTTGCCGCTGACTTGGCGTCTCACCCATCGGTCCGTGGCAACAACAAGTCTTTGGGAACGGTTACCGGGTTGATCAACGGAACGGGATCCATTACGGCTTCGATTGGTTTGTTGGCGGTCGGTCCGTTGCAAGCTGCCTACGGTTGGAGTTCTGTTTGGTATTACCTCATCTTTTGCACTTCTTGCGGTACCCTTCTCATGGGAACCAAGATCTATTCCGAACTCTTCCCTGCTGCTTCCGAACGTTCGGTTGCTGTTTAAATGGACGAGCTCCAGATTGTGACGACCCCAGAGACGATAGTAGTTCGCGAAGTGCCACGAAGTGATTATACAACTAATTACTCAAATCATAGTTGTTCAATTTGATATATTTAAGTACTTTGGTTAGCGCTCTTGAGACGACGAGGCTTGCTAATTTTGGCACTGTTTGAGTTCTGCTTCCTCTTTTTGTTGGTCGCGATGGGGGTACTGACACTTTTTGTCCTTTGCTGGTTCTCTTTCTTCTTTCTGGTTCTTTCGCTTGCCGTTCTTTTTCGCCTTCTTGTCTTTTTACCGACGTCTCGACCTTTTCAACAGGAACGTCAACCTTGTCGCTCTGATTTTCCTGCGAAACCTCACCTTCGTCATTCTTGTCACCTTCTCCTAGATGCTTATCACTCAGCTTTTGAATCTTTGCCACGAAAAAACCGTCCATGTTGTGTACGTGAGGGTAGAAGCGACGAGTCTTGGTCATTGTGGGGTGGAAGCGATGCTGCTGGTATCGAGTGAATCCGGGCACACCGAAATCAAGCCCCGCATCCACGATGCGAATATCACGCTTTTTCAGAGCATACTGAACAACAAGCTCGTTCTCGGCGACGCTGACAGAGCAAGTGGAATAGACCATGACACCGGGGCCAGTTGTCTCGTTCGTGTTCTTGGCAACCTTCAATGCATCAATCGCCGACAGTAGGAGCTCTTTCTGCAGATGGGCTGTTTGCTGAATGTCAGCGATTGTACGCTGTACTTTCACGCTAGGATCACGACTAATCACACCGAGGCCCGAGCATGGAGCATCGAGCAAAATACGATCAAACCGGTTTTGCTGGAATATTTTTCCAAGCTTCCGACCATCATGAGCACAGGCAATGGTGTTCTTCACACCAAGACGATGCAAGTTTGCGACAGTAGCCTTTTGCCTATCGGGTTTGAGGTCATTTGCAATCAAGCAGCCCGTATTGCGCATAAGCTGGGCCATGTAAGAAGTCTTTCCGCCGGGTGCTGCGCTCATATCGAGCACTCGTTCTTTGGGTTGCGGGCCTAAAGCCATAACTGGACACATTGAAGCGGCGCTCTGAAGCATATACATACCAGTGAGGTACTCGGGGGTCGCTCCAATGGGAACTGTGCTTTCCACAATTTTCAGGCCCACTTTAGACCATGCTGCAAGTGGATCAAGTGAAACACCACGTTTGATAAGCGCAGCAGCCAAGTCCTTACGACGAGCTTTCAGAGTATTTGTGCGAATGACGAGAGGTCTTGGCTTGTCGGAAGCATGAATAAATTCAACAGTTTCGGCTGGGCTAAACATGGTAAGGAAGTATTCAACCAGCTCGGGAAGATAACCATTCAGCTCCGCCAAAAATGAAGCAAGGCGATCGACGTACTCCTTTCTCGATCGTCCAGGTTCACGTCGCTTCTTGAAATCGGCCAAGACTTCAAGAATAGAGTTGATGTGAGACTTAAGCTCAGAGGGAGGCACAACTCTGTCGACATCCTTCCCGATTTCTTCACTCGTCGGTAAGTGATAGATGGCCGTGTGTTGACTAATAGTCCTTCTCATTTCTTCGTCAGCTTCCTCTTCAATTAAATCTTGTTCTTCATCGACGAGCCTTGACTCTTTCTCAATTTCCAGTTCTTCATCGTCGCTATCTTCTTCCTCCTCACTTTCCTCCTCCTCCTCATCGTCTTCGTCATCCGAATCTACGAGCGCTTGCTTCTTTGGTTTGATCCAGGCCGCATTTTCATCCGAAAAGAAAGGCATCGATGCTTTTCGGTCTTCCTCGTCGCTGTCACTTTCATTTTCACTGCTGCTGTCCTCCGATTCGGATGGTAGTTCCTTTTCTTGCAGATCTTCGTCGTGGCTCGAGCTTTCTTCGTCTTCATCCGAAGACGGCTCTTTGACTGGTTTCTTCGGCACGGTTTTTCCCTTGTTCTTAGAAAACTTCTTTTCTGCGATGCTGATTTATTCCGGGCGGTCATGTTGAACGAAGTTATGAAGTAATAATGATGTTATCTTCGAGAAACAAGCAAAAGAAAACGGGAGGAGATGATGGAAAAAGGCAACGAAACTTTTGGTTGGCGTCTGCGAGCTAGATGTATACGGTGAGACAGACAGGCGCGCGCGATTTCCAGAATTTCTGGACCGTATTCAGAATTTCTGCAGGATGTGGAACACCGATGATATTCCAGAATTTCTGGAATGTACACAGAATTTCTGCAGGAGGAGAAGCACCAATTCCAGAATTTCTGGACCGTGCCCAAAATCTATGTGTGTGCGAGGCAGAATACCGAATTCCAGAATTTCTGGAACGTGCCCAAAATCTATGTGTGAGGCAAAGACCGAATTCCAGAATTTCTGGAATGTACACAGAGTTTCTGCAGGTGGCGAAACACAAATCCAGAATTTCTGGAACGTGTCCAAAATCACTGTGTGGCGCCAAACACCGATTCCAGAATTTCTGGAATGTACACAGAATTTCTGGAGGAGGCGAAACACACAATTCCAGAATATTTCTGGAACGTGTCCATTTCACTGTGTGGCGTCAAACACCGATTCCAGAATTTTAGGTTGGGGTGAAACGCAAATTCCAGAATTTCTGGAACGTGTCCAAATCTCTGTGTGGCGCCCAACACCGATTCCAGAATTTCAGCAATGTACACAGACTTTCTGTTTAGGGGTGAAACGCAAATTCCAGAATTTCTGGAACGTGCTCAAATCACTGTGTGGCGCCGCAAAGACCTATTCCAGAATTTCTGGAATAGAAAAAATGAGTTGTTGTTGATGTTGTACCAGTAGCGAATCGAGTTACCATTCTCATCAAATAAATAATGCAATGGGGAAGAAAGCCCCCACGAAGAAACCGACTTCCGACAAACGCAACGTCAAAACACCGAAAGACACTTCGTCGAACGATGGCACCAACAAACCCCGCAATCTGCTCATCACAGATGCGACGAAACCTTTATATTGACGTTTGTGGGTCGTTTCAATATTCATCACTCCTTGACGGTGCATCAAACACCCGCCGAAGAAACTTGGCCCGGTGGAGCTTTATGGGATTTGGGATTGCTCTTGTCGCACGTTTTGGTGGCCCTGTCGAACGGAGGGACCGCGCACATCAATAACAACAAAACCTGTGTACTTCCGGTGCGGTGTTCCTCGCTGGATTTACACCCCGACACTATTCTAGAACTGGGTTGTGGAGTGGGATTGACCGGATTAGCGGCAGCGGTAGCATTTCGGTCGTCTCTGACGTTGCTGACCGATCTGGATGTTGTGGTAGACCAAGTCACGCAGCCGAATGTAACAATTAACTCGAAGCCAGGAAGCGGAGGCGATAAACGCTTTCGGAATATTCAGACGGGGAAGATTGCGGCTTTACCTCTCTGTTGGGGAAATACCAAAGATGAGGAAGCCGTACGAAATATTTTGATCGAACATGGTCACAAAACAGCATCGTCGAAGAAACGAAGTAACAAGTCAGAGCAAGTCCGGCTTCGACCCGGAATGCCCGATTTGATCATCATTGGCGATGTGGCGTATCAGCACAAACCAGGAGCTCCTTCGCATTTTGATGTATTACTGTCGACCTTGCTCGCGTTCGCCGATCAGGATACGTGGGTTGTTTTTGGCACGCGAATACGAATGCCGGCCAGTGTGGATCTGTTACGAATGTTGACGGAGCACTTTGACGAAGTTATAGCACCGCCATTGACAGCTGACGAGATCGATTCGCAGTTTCAAGGAGTAAAACACAACATGTTTATACATTTTCTTCGGAAAAAGAAATTAACAAGTGAACTCGTGATACCAAATCAACATTAACGTTTAATTGAACATGCGTTTGAGCTGTTGTTGCATCCTGTTGATGGTACGTTTGTGCTTGCTGTACATACGTTGGTGTTTCATCAGCTCCCGACCACCGTCTTGTAAACACTTCATGAATTTGTTGAATTTGTCTTTATTCACATTCCCTGTCACTGTTGCATTTCCGTCATTGTTGATAGCAATGGGTACTTCGATTTCCTCCGCGGCATTGTACGGATGTACTTCAATGTCATCCACGAGTGCTTCGGGTCTCGGATACACATGGTGTTGCACGAAATAGGCTTCCAGTTGTCCCGGTATGTGATCCAGTGCCGTCTGGAGCGATCGACAATGCACGTACCGTGCATTTTCACGACATTTCGAGTTGTGTTGTGCCACGACGGTTTCGACTCCATCAAACGTCCCGTCCCCGACTCCCACAATGACAGTCGACAACGGCGAATCGTTCGTAACTTGTAATGCTGCGAGTGTCTTGTCCGTATCGGTGGGTCCACCATTGGTCAGCAATAGTAGAATCGAATACGCCTGTGCATCTCCCTTTCGAAGAAAAGAAGACAGATGGTGTCAGAGTGCACTAGTTTCGATTTCGCACAACCGATCAAACCAAAGCAAACTACTTTCGTACCGGCACATTCCGCGACTCGGTGGCGGCTTGTTGAATGACGTGGGAAAAGTCGCGTGGCGAACTCATGGCCAATCCCTGACGAAACGTATTCCGATACGCTTCCAGAATCCCCGCAATGCCTTCGGCTTCGGTATGAATCGGAAAGCAATGTCTCAATGCACCGCTCACTTTGGCGCCAAATCCATAGACGGGGAACTTCTGGTCGGAATCAAATTTGGCAATCATGGAACCGAGTGCGAATATGGCGGTTTCGTACGCATTTTTCCTTGGTCATCCAAATGATGCAACGATGTGACTTGTTTCGGATCCCCATTCGATGCAGTGACATCGATGGCGACCATCATCCGCAACTGACATCCACCCGAAATGTAATTGGCAAACGTTGGTTCTCGTGGTTGTTTGGGCATTGCGGACGCGGCGACAGCAATGACGGCAATGTCGGCTTCGACAGGAGGAGGATCGAGGGCCTGACCAAAGGCAGGTGGTGGTTGTTGTTGCGGTATTGGTGGGGACTGCGTAGCCCCCTCTACGTGTGCAGCCATGACAATGATTTTCCCGGCCGGTCGTCCCGCTTGTTGCAACCCAATATCGGCTTTGGTGAGCAGCTGTGAAAGTGTCAGTACCGCACTGCTGCCCATAATGACATGCTCGCCATCGTTGTTGTGATCATACACAACAATCCGAAATTGTTGATAGTCATCCCCACATAGGGCATCGATTTCGACACAACCGGGCAACCAAACGGGTTGTAAATTGTTGTTTATGGCCGCCGATCGAAAGACGGCATCGTAATGATCCGAACTTCGTAAGCGCTGCAATTCAAAAACGGATCCGATTTATTGAACAGTCCCATGCCTTCGACATTGGGTAAATTTGTCGCGCGGAATTGAAAATGGAGTATGCCGGCCGAAGCTGTGGAAGGTGTCACATGCAAAAATACTCGTGTCGATTGATTCTTGAGTTGTTTGGCTTGTGTCCCTCCGTTGGTCCCCAAGACCGCTTGCACGTCAAAGACGGCGGCGCCCAAGGATTCTTTCTGGCTAAAGAGTGTCACTACGACGTGTGTTGTTTCACTGAGTGTAATATTGTCGAGATAGAACAATTTCGTCCAATCGGGATGAATGCTGTTGGCAAGTACTTCGGTTTGCCCCAAGAGTGTCGAAGTGCCTTGCGACGACAGTTGTGTCAATACAGCAAAGGATGTTTGCCTGCCGGGACACTTTCGGCCCAAACAGACAATTGGAGTCTCATAGTTTTGTTGGTAATGAAAGAGATGATGGATTATTTGTGATGATGATACAAACGAATCATCATCGGCTTTGCGCTCGTTTTTGTTCCGAGTGGAAGAAAAATCTTTGCGGTATGAATACGTGTTGTTGTCACGTTAAAACCACTTCAGGAATACGTAATACACTTGAGTATGATTATTGGATACCGGAGGACCGTTTTGGCTTCCGTTTCAAAACCGGATTGAATCTTGATTGACAATGACTTTTTTTATTGTTGCACTTCAACAACAGAACGACGACCGTCATTTTCATCACTCTTCTTCTTCTTCTTCTTCATTCTATTATTATTAGTTCATCACTGACACACTACCACAATGAAACTCGAATTATCGTTACGAGCCGTCGATTTACAAAATGTCGCCGGTTTCATGAAAGGCACGAGCGATCCCTTTTGCGTCGTCACACAAATGTCCACCGCGACCGGTACTCCTCCCAAGGTGTTGGGACACTCCGAAGTGATCAAAAATACATTGAGTCCGTCGTGGACCCACGTGTTTCCGTTTGACTATGAAATGGGTTCTATTATGAAACTCATTGTCACCATTTATGACGAAGAAACGAAACGTGACAACAAACCCATGGGCACGGCCTTGTTGGATGTTTCCGATGTCTTGGGCGCGCGGGGACAACGCAAAGCGGTCCAATTGCGACAAGGAGGGAAATTGTTGGCGCATCTCCGCGAACGACGCGGTACCGGCTTGTTGCGTCTGCAATTGAAAGCCAGCAAATTGAAAAATACGGAAGGATTCGGATTCCGCAACAAGAGTGATCCCTTTTTGAACTGTCACGACAAATCAATAGTGCGGCGGGTGATACGTGGGATAATGTGTATCGGAGTGAAACCAAAATGAACAATTTGGAGCCGCAATGGAATATGACCACGTTGGAACTCAGTACGTTGTGTGGAGGAGATGAGCGGTTGCCACTCAAAGTCACCATTTATGATTATGATGACGATGGCAAACATGATTACATGGGAGAGTTCGAAACCACCGTACAAGGTTTATTGACGGCCTGTACGAATGGAGTTGAAGATCCCAGTAAAGCATTGAAAGTACAGAAACAAGGAAAAGCGGCCGGTGTGGTCTATGTGTTCCAGGCGGAGGTATCCGGAGCATCCAACCACAACAATGACGAAGTGACACCCCGCATGGCCGCCGTGTCTCTACAACCGACACCAGCAACGGTCATTCCCGCCACCGCTTCGGCCCCTTCCTTTGTCAGCTATCTCAGTGGAGGACTGGAACTCAATGTCGTCGTCGGCATTGACTTCACGGGTTCCAATGGCAATCCCCGCGAAGCCGGAACGTTGCATTATCTGGACCCTACCGGAACCACCAAGAATGATTACGAAAAAGCGATATCCTCCATATTGTCCGTCCTGTCCAAATACGATCACGACCAACAATATCCCGTTCTCGGCTTTGGCGCCAAGTACAATGGCGTCGTCAATCATTGTTTTCAATGTGGGCCCCATCCGGAAGTGGAAGGCATCGATGGAGTACTCGATGCCTACCATCAAGTCTTTCATTCGGGCTTGATCATGAGTAGTCCGACCGACATCACGCACGTCATTCAAAAGGCGGCGGAGCGTGCGAAAGCGGCGCAACAAAAGGCGGAAGCGTCCGGGAAACAAGCGTATACCATTCTATTGATTGTCACCGACGGTGCCGTCACCGATGTGCAGGCTACGGCGGATTGTTTGGCGAGAGTTTGCGATGCTCCGTTGTCCATTGTGATGGTCGGAGTGGGTCAGGCCGATTTTACGGCCATGCAGTTTTTGGACGACAAGTCGACCCGCCGCGATATTGCGCAGTTTGTGGAATTCAATCAACACCAAGCCAGCAGTGCTTCTCTGTCGGCGGCGACTTTGAAAGAAATTCCCGATCAAGTGGTGAGCTACTTTCAGTGGAGAGGCATTGCACCGGGGAAGCCCATAGAAGTAGCAGAGGAAGATATAATAGTTGCAGAAGAAGAGGAGGACATTGACTTGTCGCTCGATTTTCAAGAGGGAGATATTGTCGTCACAGGTGGTGGTACTAGGGAAATTGGATGGTAAACGATCATGTAGGCCTAAAAGTCAAAGTCAATACTTTTTCATCGTGGCAAAGAAACGAGCAACTAATTGTTAAACTTAGCGCTTTCTAGTTTTGGATTGCAATGCGGCAGCGACGTCACTACCCAAACCAAGGCCGGCCCAGATATCGACGGGATCCTCTTGAATGGGAGCCATGGCTAGCTTGCGTTCGTGTGCTACTCGAGCGATCACTTTCATTGCAGCAATGTCGTATCCAATCATATCGCGAAGCTCTCCCAATCGTTGTCGAATCAAGCGCTTCAACTCTCGCAAAGGAACTGCCAATGACTTGTTTGCGATAATCTTCGAAAAATTAAAAAAAAGGAACATTGGTGAGTTATCTTTGGAGTTCAACAAGCATTGGTAAACGAAGTGATCAAGGGGCTCGGAAATTTGGGTATAGGTTTTAAAGACTACCACCATGTCTTTGTCTGGCGAGTAAACACTCTTCATAGCACTGCATCATGATCTAATAGCACGGAAACGTACCTGATTTTGGTGAGACTTGACCATAAAGACTGCTACTTTGGAGCAAAGTTCAACCCCTCGTCCATTCCGCAATAAAACAATCATGTAGTAAAGAAGCCTTTCCAAGTGGCTGACGGGGAGAACAAGTAAACTTTGTTCCAGCTCGGCACTCCTAACAGTCTTTAGAACCCACAATACATAGTTCGCTGGCTCCATATTCAGCATGAGTGGATTTGGCTGCCGTGTTGCGTCAGCGCCGTGTGTTTTGCGGAATAGTGCGATGTTTTTTGTTTCTTGATCGGCTTGCTCAAGTGCTTCCATGATACGGTCACCCGATGAAACGCTTAAAACGCTTTTCCTAACAGCGGCTTCACTTTGCGGCTCATCATTGGAACCTGATTCTGATTCTTCATCCTCGTCGTTTCCACGCTTTCTGCTGAGAATGGCCGCAGTCCCGCCCTCGTCACGGTCGTTTACCCTATCGAACATCTGTTCCATCTCCCTTTCTCTCTCTTCCTCGATAAACACTATGTCCTTGGTACGTTCCCAAACGCGTACCTGTCGATCCATACCACCCGAAAGCACGAATGCGCCAGTGCGACTAACTGCCAGCGAGTTTACCTCTCCAAAATGACCGTTGAGAACTAGAATTTGCTGAAAGCGATCACCGTCCCAGTATCTAAGACTGCCATCTTTGCTCGAAGTAAAGAAGTTATGTGTTCGCTTCACAAACTTTAGATCCGTAATTGAATCTTCGTGACCATGGAGAGTTCTATGAGTGTCACCAAAGTCAAGACCAAATATTTTCACTGTCTTGTCAGCTCCGGAAGATGCTAAGATCATGTCGTCATCACTAGAATCCATGGCAAGTACGGGCAATTTATGTCCATACAGACTTAGAAAGAGCTTCAGGGAGTCATCGAAGAAAACTTTTATGGTGCAATCCAGCGTAGCAACGAAGACCAGCACCTTGGAACTGTCAACAGAGTGAGAATACCGAACAGCAATGACATCGTCCGTCATTTGCAAAGTCCGAGTATGAACCAGTATAGGTGAACTCGAATCGCCTTCTTCATCGTCAACTTCTATTGCCCAAAACTTGACTGACTTATCAGCAGATCCCGTTACAATGGTCAGATTGGCATCAGAACCAGCGAGTTGACGAATGTCAACGCTCCAGATTGCCCCGTCATGCGCCCCTTGTTCGCAATACACTACATCGCCGGCTGCAATATCAATAAGCAAAGGTGACCCTCTCTCGTTCCGACCACAACATGTGTGTTTCCGGGTAAGAAAGCATTACACAAGCCATAACATGAAACAGATTTGTTTCCTGATACAATTGACGGAGAGAGCGAAAGTATGCACGATCTTGTGGCTACATTCCAGATCTTAGTCGCATTCTTGGATACTGTACAGGCTAGGCGATCATCTGAAGACAGCGCTACAGAACGAATGCCTGTGGGATGGCCGCACATATCAATCGCTGTCGCCAGTTCTGCCTGGACTGTCAGGGGACCGTCGCTAAGAGGGAAATGTCAGTGACACGAAAGTTATGATTTCAAAGAAATCGACGAAACACTTACGGTGATGCTCTCTTCTTGCTAATTGAATGGACCTCCAAGGTATTCGACGTTAACGCGCAAACAATTCGTACAAGGTCACCCTTTTCTCGAGTGGGCAAAAAGCGAAGCCTGCCATCTTGTGACTGGCTCGAACTGTTGCAAGATATTCAAACTCATCAGAAGCTTTCAAAAGCTCAGGATCGAGAGTTTCTTCAGGGCTTGTTTCATCGTCTTCGTCAGAAGGTTCGAGATCATCATCTAGGATGCCTCGCTTCTTCTCGGTCTTCTCAGCATTGCCTTTTCTTTTGATCTTCTCTTGCCTTCTTCGCAGACGACGTTGTCGTTTCTTTTGACTCTCCTTCGCGCTTCTGATAGAGTAGACATCGACATTTCTGGAGTTAGCATGTAAAATAGCAACGTATCGACCAGATGGATGATTTTGAATTGACATGATCTTCTCTGCAGATGTTGCAACGTTGGGTGGTGGTATTATTTTTCCCATGTAGAAACAGACGTCGTCTACATTTTCACCATTTTCCTTTCTATCCGTGGCTTCGCTTTTCAAATCGTTTGGTTCCTTGAGTCGATTAGGCTGTCGCACTGACCAGACCCTGGCCTGGCCATCGCTGCCACCGGCGATCATACGACAACGTCTCTCGTCGCCTTCGGAAGCGGTCAAGTCAAAGCAAGAGGAGCCCCACACCTCACCGTGATGATTCGCGATGGTCTGGGTACAGCACTGTCCGTTCATATCCCATATTTTCACCAAACCATCCAAGCTCGAGGTCGCAAGACCGTCAAATCCAACACCGTTCACGAACATAATATCAGTGATACCTCCACGATGCCCCCAAAAGACGAAATAATCCCGTTTCCGCAACAATGTCCCAAATAATCACGGTCCCATCGCTTCCACCTGATGCTAGTCGACTAACATTATTTCGATCGAACGAGACGCTCCTCACCGGAGACTGACCGTGACCATTGAGTAACAAAGGCTCTCGACGAAGAAAGTCCTCGTCGACGCCATCCTCATCAATCAATGACTGCACCATACCTAGTGATCCTTTCGACAACTCTTTTTGTACAAATCAAAGACACGGACAGCTCCGTCAACCCAGCCGGTGGCAACGCGAATTGTGTCGCTGTGAGGGGTCGCCGAAACATCTAGGCAGACAACTTCGTCACTATTTAACGCCTTGCCGGAACCGACACCTCCACTCAATTGCTCTCTATGGCCTATCTTAATCACAGGTAGTCCTGTTTTGAGATTGATACCCTGAATAAAACTTCCCGCCGTTGTCAAAAGAAGGGGATTCTTTGATCCGTCTTCGAGAAAAACCAAATTTGAGTTCGAAGGCGGAGCCTTCGAAGAGGCCCCTGAAACAATTAAGCCGAAGCTATCCGCGCACTCGTATCTCAGATAAGTGTGATCCATAGAGGATATCGTTTTAAATAGAAAGAAGTCTCTACCTGGTACCAGGTAATGGTCGTTGATGTTTTCTTTGATCTCGTCGTCGATCCTCGCGATCCTCATTGTTTGGTGGTCCGCGGATGTGACGGATAGACAGACGGTCGTACGATGAAGCGGCGGTGCGACAAGCATTATTGGTATTGCGCAAAGTGTACAACTTTTCAAAAGCGATGCGATTCGCGATTCCATTGCAATCCAGTCGCGCAAATGTTGAGGGATGCAGAAAACAAAACGCAAACACGTCACATTTTCAGCTGACAGAACCTCATCTGCCTCACACTTCTGTCTTTTCCCTTCCACATCGAAGGCAAATTGAAGACACTATTATGATCAAACTTTAACAGCAGCTAGAATGAAGCAAATAAACAGAGTGGTATGCGGGTTTCATCTCGCCTTATTGCTATCTACTGTCGCTTGGGGCTTTTCAGTTTCTCGCACATTAAATTCTTGCAAAGCCAAATCAACCCTCGTGATGTTCGACAAGAACAGTGGTGATTTCGACAGCTCAAATGAAACTACTGTAGTCACAAAAGAAATGTTTCTACGTGAATTGCTGAGAGATCCTAACGAAGATGATGACGATGAAGAAGACGGTGATATTGGCTCGAAAGACGTCACCGTGAAACGGAAATACAAGAAGGGGCGAAGCGGAAGCCATAAGCCGTACAAGGTTCTCGATAACCGCGATACATTGCCCTTTGCTGTTGAAGTTGCTACTCCAGATCCTTACACACACCCTGAAGTGAAGAAGCAGCGAGCTCTTACTAATTCTGCTACCCAAAGAAAGCGTCACGATTCTATAGAATCATCGGTATCGAGTTCTCTTTTCGTTCAGTCTAATACGAAAGGGTCGAAGAAAGAAAGAAACGGATCCGAAGCGTCCAGCGACGACACTAAAACTTGGCTTGGTGACTTTCAACTCGATAAGCTTACAACAACAGGCGATGTACTGGAGATTGGTGATCGACAATTCAAGGTCGTAAAACACAAATGCCAGTACAAGTATGCGGGCGGCAAGCGTTTTGTCATGACGAGAAAAATTCTAGAGGTGAAAGAAATCGGTCGGCTGAAAACCGAAGAGTACTTGCAAGCACAATTTAAGGCTGGAAGTGATTCGGAGGACTTCATTGAGTCATTATAGCGGGGGAAATTAACGGTATGCTGTTTACAATCACAGCGTAGATGCTCCAGGGCAAAGGAAGGCGGAACTAATGTCTATGCAGCAAGCATTTAAGCAGCGTTGGCGTTTACGAAGCTCACCGAATTTAATGCCACATAGTTTGCCACGAGTACACAGTTTGCACACCGCATCTGTGCTCTGAAGCTATAAATCATAAATCTATCTGCAGTTCATACTACATCAAAGAGAGCTAGTTACTTTTATGCTGCAAGGTTTAATTATTTCGTGATGTTGACATGATCCATGTGGATGATGAGTGTACATAATCAACAAATGTTATAAGTGCGTGTGGGTTGCGAAACAAAAACGGTCTCTTCATTCTCGAGTTATTACGACAGCTCCATGGAAGTAGCTCCCTTGCGCATTTTCAGAGCGTTCGCAAGTTGAGGTACAGCGGGCTGTTTGTTTTCGTGCTGGCTTGGCGAAGCAGCAAAGATCGGCATGGGAGGTGGAGGATCCGAGCTTATCGACTTGGCCCACAAATGACGCGATGATTCCAGCTTAGAGTCATTGGAGTGACAGAATTGCTGTGCATATCTCGCAGCACCAGCGTTCACCAAGTTTCGGTTTTGAAGAGGGCTGAAAAAGGGCTGCAAAACAGGAACGCGCTGTGCTCCCATGACAGGCCTGCTGCCGTCATCTTCGTCCACAATCGAGAGATCCGGAGAGTCTGGAATGAGGGGTGCGTCCATCATAACTGGAGTATCGAACCGACGATAAAGATCGTAGAGCTCCCTGCTCGTGAAATCGTGCTTGCCTTCAGGTAGAGTGAGTATAGGTTTTCCGACGTTCTCTGGAGTTTTCAATGCAGACAAGTCAGGTGGCGGCTGTAACGAAAGACGAGATACTTGCTCCAGTATGTTTGACAGTCCTTCGCCATTCCTTTGATAAAGCAATGATCGATCAAAGGATTCTGAGCGGCCGTGAGAAGTTGCCTCCGAGCCATCGATTGCAAACTGCATGCTGGCCCAAGACGCACATGAATCGCTCCTGCACTTTTGCTGGTCAGCTGTATTCGATAGAAAGCTTCGATTGCTCATTAGATCTACTTTTCTTTCAGAATGCGAGTAAACTTCAAAGGTAACACTGGCTGTTTTGTTTTGGAGCATTCGTTGAAGGGTGAAGAAATAAGTGCAAAATGGGTTGCCAAATAAATACTCCGTAAGTAGTTAACGCGCTCCGTCCGGAAGCAGATGGCAAAAGCGTTAAAAGTGCTCCGAGAAAGGGGCGGCCCGCGTTCATGAAAGGGAGAAATGACACGTGACAATAGCCGCTCGGCGCACAACGGAAAAAGTCTCATAAGATTATATAGGATGCTTTCTGAAGGAACATCAATCACGGATCGGTATGGATGTGCCAATTCACCCATGGGCTATGATGAAAAAAGTACTGCTGTAAAGAAAAGGTGCGCCAAAGCACGGTTTCGGATCATTGGATCTTCAATCGATCGTATTAAAACTACTCTTCACTACACACTACTTTATCATTGGTGGAAATTTCGCATGACTGGTGCAACAGTTGGCTGTTGGTACAACAAGAGACTATACTGATGACACTGTTCGAAACTCCCTCCAAAATATGCAGACGGAAACGGCGAACCAGCCGTCTGCCGAAAGACGGACACCTTCGTCTGTCCGACCGACCCCCGACCTCGACAACATCATGACAATAAACAATCAAGCGAGAGAGATATCAAGGACCATAAACAATAACGCACATCAGCAATTGCTTCCTTTAGTCTAGTCTACGGAAGGAAAACAAAACAAAAAAGCCAGAAAAATAAGTCTACAAAGTATTTTGAAAGATGACGCAACCAAAGCGCTATATTTTCACGGACAGGGACATGGAACACTTTTTGCAATCGCCCACCAAGGCCGAACTTTTGAAAGTGACCGCAGCCATGGGGAAGTCTTGTGCGAATCCAGAGTGTTCCAGCTTTGAGTACGATCCTTCTTCTCCTTTGACAGGACTATCACCAGCGATGGCATCTTTGCACGGATCGCTTGCAGCTATGGAGACCTGGTTGGACGACTTTCCGCCGCAACAAACGGAACACATACGATTCGGAAACCCTGCTTTTCGCGAATGGCACGAGAGATTAGTGCAGAGATCTAGCTCTATTGCGTGGGCAGCGTTACAAGCTATGAAATCACATCCCGGTCATCAAGATTACGGTGACATTATCTTGTCGCTGGCGTGCGAAACGGGGAAAGAAGCAGCTGGCAATGTTTTAGACGAAACGAGTTTGAATGCAGAAGATAGAGCTGTAGTTGAAGAATTGAGCGCATACTTGCAAGCTGCATTTGGACATCCCATTCGCCTTGATTATGGTACGGGACATGAGTGCTCGTTTCAAGTTTTCCTATTCGCGATTTGTAAACTCGGTGGCTTTGGGTCGACTCCGTCCGAGCCCCCGACGGCTCACCGATTGAAAGCCGTCACACTGTCGATTTGGAGTGCTTATTTACGAGTGACGCGGAGGTTACAAACAGATTACATGCTTGAACCAGCAGGGAGTCATGGTGTTTGGGGTCTAGACGATTATCATTGTTTACCCTTCTTTTCGGTGCCTGTCAACTTGAACAACACAGCGATGAGTATACACCCAAATCAATCCACGACGATAGTGTTCTGTGGAAAGAAGGAGACCGCTTTCTGTACTTTGGCTGCATTCGTTATATTAAGTCTCTCAAGAAGGGAGTTCCGTTTTTTGAGAGCTCTCCCATGTTGAACGACATCAGCCACTTAAATAGCTGGGAGAAAGTAGCGTCGGGATTACTGCGACTCTTCGAAGGTGAAGTTTTGAAGAAACGACAAGTTGTTCAGCATTTCGTCTTTGGAGATATCTTTAAGGCCAACTGGACGCCAAGCGATACGCCCCGAATGGCGCCAGAGGAAACGTTTCGGACCGATCCGGGTTTACCTACCATGGCTCGTGCTCCATGGGCCACCAATCAGTCTTCCAGCAATCTACCGTCTACCAAAGCGCCCTGGGCGAAATAGGTTAACCCTGATTCTTCAGTCTCGGATCCGAAGGTTCTTTGGATCGTAAAATGATTTTAATGAAAGCTCGCACGGGTAGAATTGATTCCCAACCTCAACTTCCCAGCTCCCCTCTTTGACAAATGATTCTGTTATGGGTTCTACATGTTGCAACATAGCCAGGCCAATCGATCCTCTGAGCGTATGTCCATAGGACGCGGCGCGGATATCAGCGATCCGAACGCCGTCCCTCCATAGAATTTCTCCGTGGTGTAACATAACATCTTCATCTAGGCACAATACACTCGCCAATCTCCGTTTGAGTCCACCATCTCGTTTGGCCTGATTTCTGTGATCTATAACGTAATCTTGACCGATAAATGGCTCTTTTTAGTAAAGTCACACGTAAAGCCCAGACCACATTCTAAAAGGCTATCACCGTTATCCATATCATGACCGTAGTCACGATATCCCTTTTCCTGCATTGATGATAAGCAAGACGTTAGTTTGTATCAGTTCAAATCATAAGCAATTGTACTCACAAGACGGAGGCTTCCCAAAGCTTTAAGACCAGCGTGTCGTAGATCATGTGCATCACCAGCTTGAACTATTTGATGGTAAACTTGTCTAGCCTGTTCCACAGGAACAAAAAGCTCGTACCCCAACTCTCCGACATACGTTATTCGTGCACACATCGCTCTTGCTAGACCAATGTCTATCTCCTGCACATCCCGAAATGCGAGCGAATGGAGATCTTTATCGGTCAAACCCTGAAGCAAATCACGTGATTTGGGTCCTTGAACGTTGATCTGCGCAAACCTAGCCGTGACGTCCGTCAGGAAAATATGGTCGGTCCGAGTCAACCTTTTCTGCATGTGATTAATCACCTGATTGTGCATGTTATCTGTTGCCACTACCATGAAGTTATTCTCATCGATTTTTATTATAGTCAAGTCAGCTGCCATGAATCCTTTCTCCGTAAGCCATTGAGTATACGTAATACGACCGGACGGTCCATTCACATTGGCAGTGGAAAGCCGATTCAAGAATGTACCAGCGTCGTTTCCTGAGACAAGTATTTTTGTCATAAAGCTCATATCAAACAAAGCTACATCGTTTCGACACGATTTGTGCTCAGCAGCCCAATAATCAAACCAACTTTCCCTTCCAAAGCTCTCTCGCTCCACCTTCGGAAGCACGCCCTCCGGTGCATACCACATGGGAGATTCCCATCCACCCACATCTTTGAAATATGCGTTGCGGCGTTTCAAACAGTCATGTAACGCAGACTGTTTTGCGCCGCGGCAAGTCTTAGGTTGGTGATTCGGATAATGAACCCGATATGTATTGCCGAGCGCTTCACCGACACGTTTCTCTCTATATTCTTTGTTGTTCTGATACCGATGAAACCGCACTGCATCAATGCCAGTCACATCCACATTGTTTGGCGCACATCCATCTTTGACCCAGTGGGCTAAAATATGTCCAACTCCACCACCAGTAAGGATTCCGAGAGAATTCAAGCCACACGCCACGAAATAGTTTCGGAATTCTTTGGATTCGCCGATGATGGGTGCATTGTCGGGCGTGAACGACTCTGGACCACAGAACAGTTTCTTGATTCCCACATGTTGAACAGCGGGTACCAATTCCATAGCCTTTTCAATATACGGAGCCATACGATCCCAATCTGGTTCAATTTCTCCAAAATGGAAATCGTTGGGTATTCCTTCCCCTTTCCACGATTCTCCTTTGCCCTCGAACAAACCGAGCATCAACCCCTGTCCCTCAGGTCGAACATAGACATAGCGACTCGCATCTTCAATGACGGGCCAATTGGGATCGACTCCTTCCATCGGTTCCGTGATGAGATAATAGTGCTCCGCTGCTTGATTGGGTATGGAATGAACACCGCAAGCCTCGGCGAATTGTCGTGCCCACATGCCCGCGCAATTGACTACCTTATCGGCCTGTATGCACGAACCATCTGCTAAGGTCACACCCGCAATGGAAGGCAAGAAGGCACCCGACGATAGGGTCGTTTTGACTCCGGTCACACTGATTCCTTCGCGAACGGTGACTCCATTTTGTCGGGCTCCCCGTGCGAATGCCATCGTCGCATCGGTGGGATTGGCTCTTCCATCAGATTCGACATAAAAGCCCGCGAGTACAGTGGATATATCACACAGTGGAAATCGATCTTTCACTTCTTCGGGGGTAATTTCTTGAACCTGGACTCCACAATACCGATTAAAGGCCGCCGTCCGACGGTACGCTTCGAGTCGATCTTGATCACACGCCAATTCGATAAATCCAATTTCTTTCCATCCGGTTGACAATCCCGTTTCCTCCGGTAATATATGTTTGTACAAGTCTTTCGTATATTGTCGCATCCATGTCGAAGTGGAACTCATGGAACCAAAGGTGTTGATTAAACCGGCCGCGTGCCATGTCGTTCCGGACGTCAATCGATGTTGTTCCAACAATAATACATCCTCCACTCCCAATTTGGCCAAATGATAGGCAACGGATGTTCCGATGATCCCTCCACCAATGACAATGACATGGGCTTTTTCGGGTAACGAAGTGTCGCTAGTAGACGTTGTCAGCGAATAAGCCAATCCTTGTTTTCTGTAATCACAAAAGGAGAGCTGTTTGGTAGAACGACCTATTGCTATCCTCCGAATGCTATGTATGATTCTTCGCATGACTGCAATATGAAGTGTCGAGTAGGTAACGGAAACAGAGATTTAGAATCGTTCTAACGTTTACAAAGGGGGATCGAAAAGAAGTTAAAGTGGTTTGTTACGTATCTCGTATCTGCATCAAAAAAAACAAAAGAAGAAAAGTGAAGTCGTCCCGCTACTATACATTTAACTGTAGATGACCAATTTCGGCAAGACTGCAATTCAGTCATGAATCATAAACCATGAACCTATGCAGCACGCATCATACCCCGAAAACCAATAAGGAGTAATAATCTACTCCGTATGGTTTGGCCTTATTAATCACCAGGTATTGTTTTGTAACTCGCGAAGCTACGCCTGTCTGAGTTGCCTTTTGTTCTTTACTGACTGCTTTGTTGAACAAAGTTATTGACAAAGGAGACGAAACGATTGCTGCCCATTAAAGAAAAACGCTTGTTGGGTGGAGCCTCTCTGTTTGTCGTCCAGCAACACTACGCGGATCAGCATTTTCACACCGCTACTAGAGGCATACCTTAGCACTTGCGAGTTCTTTCGCTTGTCACTCATTTTCGAAAAATAATACATCATGGCAGATTGGTGTAGTAAAATCAGTTTCTTTGCGTGGATTTCGGGGGACTCCACCGACGGAAAGAATCAGCAGCAGCCTTCCAACAACAAAGCGAGTAGGAAGAATCATCATGCGAATTCCGAGCGGCCCGCGGATGTGAACAAGTGGAATACCGACGAAACTACGCAACACAGGCAACCATCGCAACCGCGTGATACACTATGTCGCTCCTTCAGCAAATACTCCAAGAATGAAAACACAATATACTTTCACAAAGCCTCGGGGACAAATTTTGAAGCGAAAGTTGTGGGAGTTCACTTTGATGACGATCCCGAGAATCCGTATTACACCATCCAGTATACAGCCCAGGATGGAGAAAAGGTGGAACGTCAAACGACGGAAGATCGATTGCTGCCTGTGGAATGAGACAACTATTTTCAAAGAGAAAGAAATGCTCAAAACTCTGTTAACCCATTGCGTTTCGTCTCAAGTGACCGACAGGCATCTGGAAATAGTCCTCTATAGATGGCCTTAGCTTGGCAGTTTTGCTGATGGATTAGATCAATGTGCTGTGTGTGCGTCTGCTGGAGAGAGAAGAGAGAGGGAGAGAGGAAGACGACACAATGGAAACGAGTGCGGTGGATACGGATACCTTACCTCCCTGTCGACACCTTGTCAGAAACAAAGCGGCAAGAAGGGATAGGTACAAAGATGAAAGCGGATAAAAATCGATCAAAAATGTACAAGTCATACATAGTATTATGTTATTATCCGGATTGTCTAGTCGCGAGACTACAATAGATACTACTACTGAAGCCGCTGCCATTCGATTGAAGACCAATCGACATTATCCATTGCACCGACTTGATACTTAAGCTCTTTACCCATCAAAGTGGTATCAAAAGAACAATCACGCATGCAGTTAACAAATCATTCATTCCTAAAGTCTCTCAGAGTTTGCATTGCTTGGTCCCCAAAGAAAGTGCAATTGATGAAATTTCTTATTTTCAGGAGACAAGTTAGATCCTTTAACACTTCCACATTCTGGACCCTTTGCCGCGTGAATGTTAGTCAATCGAATCTATCATCTTTCAAACGTAGGCTCGTAATTTTCTGAGTTAGAAAAACACATTTTTACCTACTTGATTGCGGTATTGATCGATGTCCTTTCTGATAAACATTACGCAACAACAGGTAGTCCCAGTAGAATCCTACGGTTCGATCAAAGCGGTGATTACGATTAAGTCGATGTAGCTTCTAGCGGCTACGAAAGACATCTAGGAGGGACAACGGCCACCGGAAACCGGAAACTTGTTTCGTTTGTGAACACCCGGAGCCCGGAGCCCGGAAAGACACATTTTTACAAGTGCCTACTTTCATGCTCGCGAAGATAATTAGTATTTTGCAATAGTCGGAATTTGGAATCATTATTGGGGGGAAGGCATCATCTAGACATCTATTCGCGTAGTCAAAAGTCAAACAACTAAAGAGGTATTGTTAAATGTTAAATAACAACAATCAACTAACCGCCAACCGCCAGCTGACTTCTAACTTCTGTAACATATCATCATCAAAACATTTATAGTAATTAAGTTCCTCATTACCATCAAAAATCAAAAATAAAAGAGATATCATGAAACAGAACTATCAAATAATTATCAAGCGAACCGGAACCGGAACGCCGTAGACAGAAGACAGAAATAATATTACACCAGACACCAGACTCACCAGACCCAGCACCAGGTTCCTGATACCATCAGGTTCCGGATACCATCAGGTCCCGGGTACAGTACCAGGTACAAGTACCTCTACTGTACCAGGTACCGTACTGGTCCCAGTATAGTTCGACGGGCTCTAGAATACCGCAATACAATACGGTATAATACCAGTATTCCCAGTTCTGAACGCACGAATCATCATCACATCACAAAACCATCGAACCAACGATTTCGTCAAGATCTCATAAAAACGAACATTCCAAAAAAGTGAACAGAATTCTCTTCCCTAACTTAACAAAAAAATTTATCATGAAGATCGGTTTCATCGGATGGGTTGCCCTTGTGACGGGCGTTTCGATGGTGCAAGCTCAGTTGAAGCTTCGCTCAACCTTGCCTCGCAGTCACCGCATGCAAACCTCTCCAACGTTGACTACTACTGCTGCTGCTGCTGCTACTACTACTACTACTCTTCCCCATCCTCCTTCTTCGGAACGCTGGCTCGCTGGTTGTGAATGCGGAGGAGGAGGAGGAGGCGGCGGTGGTGGAAGTAGTTCCAATGAAGACGCCGCTAATTGCCCCGATAGGGATGTCTGTTCAGCGGACGCAGCGGTTCAGGTTATGGAAGCAAAGATCCAGACCTCAAACTTGTGCACTTGCATCCCTTGCGCAGGAGGCTACACAATGACAATGGGCTGCCACACGTGCTCAACATGCATTGGCAGAACCTGCTTTGTTGTTACAATGGGCGAGGGCTACTACATGGATGGCAATCAAGACTTGACTGCTGCGTCCTTCTTTGTCAATGTCGAGTCGACCGGAGCGACCAGTGCTTCGAACAATGTCTTGGCGGAAACGCAATTTATGGAAAGGACCAATGGTCAGATCGTGGAAGTCACTGATGCCGACAACTGTAGAGTAACCATTGATGGCACCACCTGCAACTCCTGCTTGGGGCTATTTTCGGAAAACAGTAGCTTCGAGATCGACTGCAGCAACATTGCGCAGGATTACGTCTGGAGTTACACCGACAGCGAAGTCATTACCTCCGATTCGACACACCCTTTGTATGCGCTGTTCGTCTCGACTGGTGAGTGTGCGCAGCCCGACAATGACGACGACCGTCCCGGTGACCCCGGTATCAACGGCCCTGGGCAGTGCGAACCATACGGCAGCTGCAGCATCTATCAGGATCTCATCGATGAGATTTATCCAGGCTTAGACTGCTCTTGTGCCGAATGCACCAATGGCTTTTATATCACCTGTACAGTGTGTGACGGATGTTTGGATGATTACTGCGTAATCTCGCGAGAAGCAAAGGAATTTGTCGCCGACCCCAACGTCGAGGGCAAATTTACGGAAACCCTTTCAATTATCCACGTGACCTCATCGGGAAGTCAAAGTGCGTCGAATGAAGTCCAAGCGGAATACCGTTACATCGATGAGAGCTGTCACGTGGCGATAGATGACACGCTCTGTTCCAGTTGCTCGGATCTATTTGAAGTTTCCAACGGCTGCTTTGCCCTTGATTGCAGCAACGTTCAATCCGGATACAAATGGACTTGCAATGATTCCGACTTGATCAAATCGGATAGCAGTCATCCTTTGCATGCAATCTTTATGAAGTCGACTTACTGTGAGATGTTAGCAGGCGCTGGTGAGCCGTGAGCCCGTCACCGTCAACGTGCCAGATTCCTTTCTCCATTTGGTGACCGACTGACAGACGGACGAGAAAACAAGAGCGAGGCGCCGCATCGAGAATAAAAAAATAATAAGATCAGCGTTACAAGGGTACGGAGTATTTTTTTGTTTATTTTCACTTTACTCGCACAATCAAAGAATCTAGTCTACTTTTGCTCGAAACAATGTCAACGATCTTGTCAAGGAAGTTGTTGACAAGACACTTCGCTCGCTCAGTCCGGAGAGTACTGACAATCCATAAGAGTCAACAATTATCCTCCCTTCGTCTCTACAATCCTCTCGTACGACCATGGCAGATAGGGGAAACGGTCTCGCAATGACACCCTGCATTGGCGATGTTTGAGCAGCTCGGCAACGAGTACCTCGTTCGATGACACAGACGACGATCGATCCATAGAATCACAATATTTACGAAAAACACCTCTCGAGCATGTTTTACTGCGCCCCGGAATGTATGTGGGTCCGAATGAACGGCTCCCTCCTCAATCGTTCTGGGTTTTGGATCCTCCCTTGCCGCTTCCGGAAGAGCCATCTTCATTAGAAACGACATCGTTTCGTTTTATCAAAAGGATATCGCAATCGTCCCTGCTTTGGTCAAAGTATTCGATGAAATACTCGTCAATGCTTCAGACAATCGATTGCGACATCCGAAAAAGTTGTTCACGGATTGATGTCATCATTCAACCCGGTTCCGACACGAAAGATCCTTTCATTTCAATCTACAATGACGGAAAAGGGATTCCCATTCAAATTCATAAGAAAGAAAACATGTATTTACCCGAAATGCTGTTTGGGCATCTATTGACGGGGTCTAATTTCAATGATGACGAAAAACGAATAACCGGTGGCCGACACGGATACGGTGCGAAATTGACCAATATCTTTGCCCAACAATTCACGGTGGAAACAGCGGATACCAAGAGAGGGCTGTGTTACCGTCAAACGTGGTGGGAGAATATGACTCGGGCATCTGAGCCTATCATTACGAAGTGGAATGAAGATACGGACTTTACACGCATTTCCTTTGTTCCGGATTTACCTCGATTGACCGGTGACAAACACGCCAATTCCATTTCCGCCGAAGATTATAGTCTCATGTGTCGACGAGTAGTAGATGTTGCGGGATGTGCAGCAGATAAACTCACTGTCACGTTGAACGGAAAAGATGTATCGATGCCGTCGTTTGCGCATTTTGTCGAATTGCACCGCAAGCCATCATCCCCACCCCTCATACATCACAACATGAATCCGCGATGGAAAGTATCGGTCGGACTTTCGGATACTGGCTCGTTTGAATCGGTTTCGTTTGTCAACGGAATGGCGACACATCGTGGTGGAACTCATATCAACGCTTTGGTGCAACAGATTTCTAGAAAGATTCAAGAAAAAGTGGAAAAGCTCGATCCTCAGCTGGCGAAACTGATATCCCATGGTCTCATTCGACGGCATTTGTTCGTCGCGTGTGATGCTTTGATTGAAAATCCCACATTTGATTCGCAAATGAAAGAATATTTGACCTCCAGTCCAACGAATTTCGGAAGTTCGTATTCTTTGACGCAAAAGCTTCTCAATGATCTTGTCAAGCCGGAAGATCAAGGTGGACCTGGTATCGTGGAAGATGTTCTCCGCGTTGCCAGTGGAAGACAGCAAGCGAATCTGGTTAAAGAACTCACGTCGAAAAAGTCAAAACGACAACTGCTGTCGATACCGAAATTGGAAGAAGCGCATCAGGCTGGATCCGAGAGTGGGTGGGATTGCACATTGATTTTGACAGAGGGAGATTCGGCAAAAGCTCTGGCAGTTGCGGGCTTGGAAGTCATTGGACGGGAGCGGTTCGGTGTTTTTCCTTTGCGAGGAAAGTTCTTGAATGTAAGAGACGCATCGGTGACGCAGCTCACCAACAATGCAGAAGTCAAGGCTCTGTGTTCTATTCTGGGTTTAGACTTCGATAAAAAGTACGATACTTTGGAAGAAAGACGGGAACTGCGATACGGTAGGGTTATGCTGATGGTCGATCAGGATCAAGGTCAGTGATTTCGTGCGCACTCCAGTTCGATTCTGATTATACATCATTCAACTGACCATCTGCTTTATGCTAGATGGATCTCATATAAAAGGTCTTGTGATCAATTTCTTTCGATACTTTTGGCCTGGTCTGCTTCGACCGCCTGTCGACCAATCCATGGAAGAGGCCAACGAGAATCCCCCCTTTCTTTCTGCTTTCGTTACCCCACTGTTAAAGGCAAGTCGCAAAGGAGCGAAAGGTGAATTGGCTTTTTATTCCATGGCCGAATACAATGCATGGCGAGACTCCATTGATCCTTCAGAACTCAAGAAGTATCGCATAAAGTACTACAAAGGTTTGGGAACTAGTACGACCGAAGAGGCACGAGGGTACTTCGCGGCTTTTGATGACCATATTCGTCCTTTTAAATGGACATCGGATGCTGATGGCGATCTTCTCGATATGGTTTTTGATAAGAATAGCGCTGCTGCACGTCGTCAATGGATTTTAGACACGTATGATGAAACCAGTTCGCTAGAGATCAATCCGGAAGATGGGAATGCCGTTGGCTATGACGATTTCATCAACAAAGAGCTAGTTCACTTTTCGCATGCAGATAACATCAGAAGCATCCCTAGTGCCATCGATGGTCTCAAACCGTCGCAAAGAAAAGTCTTGTACGCTTGTTTTAAGCGCAAACTAACAGCTGAGATGAAAGTTGCACAGTTGGCTGGATATTGCGCAGAACAAACTGCTTACCATCACGGTGAAGCTTCTCTTCAGTCCACAAGTACGTATTACAGCGATGGCCTAGAAAGTTGCTAATTATGGCGCATCTAACAATGCTGTGAAATCCACAGTTATCGGCATGGCCCACGACTTTGTTGGATCCAACAATATCAACCTTTTGATCCCATCGGGACAGTTCGGAACTCGCATGACTGGAGGAGCTGATGCTGCATCTCCTCGTTATATCTTCACATATTTGTCACCGCTCGCGCGTCTCATATTTCCCGAAGCAGATGATGCTCTTTTACGCTACCGTGAGGATGATGGACAGCAAGTCGAACCGGAGTATTTTGTACCTATTATACCGCTCCTTGCTGTGAATGGAAGTCAAGGTATTGGAACCGGCTGGAGTACGTTTATTCCACCTCACAACCCAATGAATGTGGTTGACTATATCCGTCACAAAATCGACAAGACAGAGGACAAAGGGATGAACGATGTGCCGGTTATCCGTCCTTATGCGCGAGGTTTCTCTGGGGAGATCCGAGAAACGTCCAATGGCTTCGTGACGACAGGAAAGGTACATCCGATTTCTAAAAACTCAGTGATTATTGAAGAGCTTCCTTTGCGTTGCTGGACAAGCACATACAAGGACCAGCTTATCAAAATGCGAAACCAGGGTGACATACTTGGATTTGTCGAAAATCACACCACTACCAAAGTATCGGTGACCGTCGATCTCCAAGCAGCCAAACTTACAAGGTTCATTAGCGCTGGTCTTGAGAGTGCGTTTAGGCTTGAAACAAAGCTTCCAACCACCAATATGAATGCATTTAACGTGAACGGTGTAATGACGAAGTTTGAATCGGCCGCAAGTATTGCCGACGAATTTTTCCCTGTCCGACTCTCTCTGTACAACGACCGCAAATCCGTTTTAGAATCGGAGTTACGGTATGAGGCTACTATGCTTTCTAACAAAGCCAGATTTATTGAAGCAGTAGCCACTTCACAGCTCGATCTTGCCAACGGGAGAAAGCGAAAAGGAGATCTATTACTTGATGTTAAACGGTTAGGTTTCTTAAGTGATTTGGAGCTCCTAGCTATAAGATCCGACAATTCTGTGATGGAAAGACGTTTCAGCACAGAGCCCGAAAATGAATTGCCAAGTGAATCAAGCGACGGATACGACTATTTGCTTAACATGCCCCTGTCAAGTCTTACTTCAGAGCGTATTGCTGCTCTTAAGGATGAGGCCTCAAAGAAAGGCAAAGAGCTGGAGCAGTTAACCCAAACGGAACCGACAGATTTGTGGCGAACCGACTTGGACAGACTCGCTTCGCGCTTGGACAAGTACTAGCGAATCCTATAAAGTCCTCCTTTCCCTTTGGTGTTCGATATTCTATATTCTTGTTTTGGGGTCCCGAAAAGTAGCCCAGGCATCTCTCATTCGTTGATTCTGACCGTTTGTAAAACGTTCCGACAATCTTGGGGATTGTAGTCCATCATGTTATCCAAAGGGTCTCTACCGCTGTCATCAGGGCATGTATCGGGAAACAGCGCTGGACACTCTTTGATTCGCCCCACATAATTTAGTTGTGGAGGGGTGTCGTCCACCAAGTCGCCTGGAGAGCATCCTCCTGCAAAAGTATGATGCAAATTCAAGTAATGACCAACTTCGTGAGGAAATGATTTCCCATCAGCTGCGCACTCGGGATGGACGACAATTCCGTCCCTGACCCCCACCTGCGCGGCATATGCCCCCAAATTAGTATACCCACAATAGATACCCCCATTACTTCCAATGGCTTTCTTCAAATAAACATTCATAGTGTCCAGGCCCCCGACTTTGAGTGCTCTCATCATTTCTATTTCGTCTGCGGAAGCGACGCTCGCGTTATACCAAACTTTATTGTTCACGTATTTGATCGCCTTCAGATCCATACGGATCCCACTGAATCGGAAACTACGATTCGCCTGTCGGATCATGTCCCTAATATCCGATTGCGAGAGTCTACCGGTCGCACCATCCTGGATATTGTGAACGTGTACAGGAATAATAATGTCGGCATTACAAAAGCGATAACTCAAGGCGCAAAGCAACCCAAAGTTGAAACCTCGGTTCGTTCGCGAGGCGACCCTGGCAAATGCTTCTTCATCTGCTTTCAATCGAAGTAATTCTTCCGCATCGGCGTCCTCTACAGCGCACGGCTGGATCGTTTCCGCCAATGCACGTGGCCCATCGAAGATAGAATGGGTTTCGTGACATTGTGACAGATGAATGAAAAGGCAGATTATGAAGCCAAGCATAGACGAGAAGCCGGTCATAGATGTCATGATTAAAGGCGGTTAACCGACAAGGAAGAGGGAACAAGAATGTTAATGTTTCATAAACATGAAACCTGAAACGCTTGTTCGGCCTTCTTGTCGATGTTATCCAATGCAACGGAAACGCAGATCGCAGATCGCGCCAACGCACTACGCACAACGCACATCGATCAGCGATCCCTGCGCGACATGCGACAGTCACTAAAAAAGTAGCCAAGGTCAGCTGCCAGTTGACAATTACATAAGGTCTTTTCGGCCGAATAATCAAAATCACACTAATGTATGGAGGAGGGTCATTAATCGTCAGTGATACCCATAATCTTTTATCACTGTCTCCCACTTTGTAGTATCTTTCTATTCTTTGCACGATAGAAAAGCCGGTTCAGTACGATTTGTATTGGTGTCTTCGTTCTTCACTTCTTGGATCTTTTTCTTCATCTTTCATCTCCGCCTAGAAAAAATTTTTTCTAGTCTCCGCCCTCGCTCTTCTCACGATTGTTCACGATCTTCTCGAGGCAAAAGCGAATCTTTCCGAAACGACAACGAAGTGTGCATTCTTGGTCGAAGAACTCGCAAGTCCATTGTCTTTCATACCATCCAAGCTTTCTGCACCATGACTGTTGCTCATCAATTTGCCCAAAAAGTCGGCGAAAAATGGGGCAAAGCTCTGACGACCGCCATGACGACGGGCGACATGACCGAATTCAAGGCTCTCTTTATTTCGGATGAAGCTGTCGGTGTCGTCATACAGTCTGCCGAAGGTACCGAGGTTGTAATGACCATAGGAGACGTCGAAGGTGCCACTCTGTCGTGGGATGAATTCAAAGAATCGTCCATGAAGGATTTGGAAGAGCAAGGATATCTCAAGACGGAATCGCAATGTTTGGGCGTGCTCGGTGATCGTATGATTCTTGAAGCTGGTCGATTCAACAAGGCAGGAGAAGAGTATATGAGCGCATACAGCCTCCTTACCCTCAATGAGGAAGGAAAAATCACAATGTTTGAGTCTTTTTCTGATGCGCACGCCCCAGGGCTCATTCAAGCAGCTTCCCTTTCCGAATAAACAGTATCTAACTGCATCTACTTCAACGAAGTTAGTTTTTCTTATAACATAAAAGTCAATCTCGATTGTATAAACAACTAAAAAGTAATTTATTCGTTAGATTAAGTTGATCGTTAATGAGTATATAGAAGGTACGATTTTAACGAAGGAGACGAGCACGGCGACGAGCACCAAGACCATTCATGGCCCCACCGGTGGCTCCAACAGCCGCTACAAAGAAGAATGGGTAGGAGTGAGTCCATCTGCCATTAAATGAACGATCCTCATAACTCGTTCATTCGTTGTATTCGTACGTACCTCCAATCTTGGCTCCTTGACCCGGATCTCCTGTAATTGCACCTGCCACGGCGCCAAGAACTGCACCTCGCGCAGCACCACGAGCCGTGCTTTTGATAACAACGTGTTCGTTATGCTGAGGAGGACGAGGGGCAGGAGCGGGAGCATATGCAGCAGGAGCCGGCGCGGGCGCCTTTGCCGGTTGATAATAGGCTAGCTCTCGCTTGAGCTGGGCGTTTTCCGCCTCCAGTTGTGCGACGCGGGCATCGCTTCCTCCGCCGCCTCCACCGCCACTGGCTAACGACTTTGTAAACTCAATTGCGTTGACAATCTTCTTGCCTTGCAGACCGGACACGCCAAGTTCTGCGAAATCTTCCGGAGTGAGAGCGACTAGCAACGATCCGTCCACCGACTGAATTCGGAACTCGCCCGCTTTGTCTCCCAGTCCTATCGCATTCAAGAAAAGACAGACTTCGTCCACCGAATAGGATGCAGGATCTTTGATATACATGGTGAGAATAGCTGATTGGAAGATTTTTCTAGTTTATCTTTTGGCCAAAGAGCTGCTTCAAAGATGCGAATGAATAACGTTTGTTCTACGCTCTTCGCTTTTTGTCGAGGCGTATCTTTCTCATGCTTCGTTGGTGAACTGGTGAAGTCAAAAGTCTTTTGACGTTTTCGTCATAATTTACGTGGGAGGTTCCTCAGGAGGGCATATCTGAATTTCACACACCACGTACTGTATTATTATTTGAATTCAAAATTTGTACTCGTACTATCGATAAAATTGTAAGATTACTTCTGGGCTTAAGTCGTATGCTTTAAGTAATTTTGTTCAGTCTTCGATCGTGCGCGCAAGAGGAAGTGCATTTTCTGTTTTCTGTTTTCTCCTCCGCACTACTCTCTACTAGCGCTAACACTACCGTAGAAAATCAATCCTTCTCATTATGCTCGATCGTCTCAATCATCTGCTGTGCCATAACTTGATTCGCCTTTACCAGGTACCATGAAGATTTACAACCATTGGTAGCAACAACTGCTCTCTGAAAGAACTGATCTTGCGCAAAAATGGTGCTAAACATGCACGTCGTCGCGAATACATACGATGAAACGTTCTTCAACAATTGGATGGATACGTTGAAGAAATCTCTCGTTACACGGCTCCCTCAACCGGACCCAGCCTTCACGTCCGCTTGCAAGTCTGTGAATCTTTGTCAACAGGCGCTATCTTCTGCACAGTCAGTGCTTGCCGATATTGAGAAAAATTATCCGAACGACAAAGCATTACTCGAAAAGGCTAAAGCTCTCGTCGAGAAAGAATCGAAAGTCTTAGATGAAGCCACCAAGGTTTGCCAAACCACAGCCAAGAGCGTTTTCGAACAAGATTTAATGCAGATCCTGCTGAGTGATAAAAACGATGATTCAGATCTTGTAACATTCACGGTTCTGAAACAGGCAGGCGCTAAAAAGCTGGCCAGCTGGTGTACCAGAGGACAGACAGAAACCTCGGAGCTCATGGATTTTCTGAAGGATCCTGCGCAAATACGACTCTATCTCCAAGCTGGTGGGGCTCGCAATGGGGAATATGGTCGTGCTGTACAAATTCATCGTCAATTGACTCGTAGCTTTCCTCACCCGACGAACGACGTCATCACGCGGCTGGCTTTAGCCGTAGCGCTCGAGCTGTGCTCGCCTTTGACTCGATTTGGTACAACTCAATTGATTGACCCCATTCAGCGATATATTCACTATGAGCAAGCTTATCTGTTTGGAGAACTGGACCCGGCGTTTCAACATTTCCAGGTCTGGGAATTGCGCGGAGTTGTGGACTCGGATGCGTCGAACGAAGAGCTTGGCTGGGGTAGGGAATGTCTTTTGAATTTTCGTCCCGATATTGCTTTCTCAAACGACCCCAAATGGCGCTATTGTGAGATTGTGCGAAGTGACGTGACTTATAAGGCACCCGAATGGTACAAGTCGCCAAGATCGTACGACCAGATTTTGTCGGGCGGGGGGAAATGCGGACCGAGGGCCTGGTACGGCCGCTTTATTTGCAAAGCATTCGGTATACCTACTTGGGGAGTGAAACAAGTCGGACACGCTGCGGTAAGTTTTATACGAGCCTGGTTGAAAAATTTAGCACGCTTCTCAACCAAGCGATCCCTTTTTAGATGTCGCGCTGGACTACAAAGGGGTGGACAACCTGCTTAGGCGCCGATTTCAAATGGACGTATTGGGAGGGGGAGAAGCGGACTTGACTTTCAATTAGAAACGCAAGCTCGCTATACGTTGAATAACAGCGAATCTACCTATCTGGAAAAAGTGGCAAGACTAGAACTGATTGGTTATTTGAATGACGAAGATACCCGATCGATAAGGATGCAACTCATCCCCACGGCATCAGCCTATTGGACATCTTTGGCCCTTTTTCAAAGAAAAATTCTAAGAGACGTACAACAGTCGCTTCCAACTCAATATTTTGCAACTTCACGTACCGCGAAATCCATACAGCATCTTCGAGGCTATCCTCGTGGAAATGTCATGGTTGGTGCGGACATCTTGAATGGTACAGTCATAATACCAGCCGCACCAACATGCTATCCTCCAAACGAAACGAAAACAATAAAATTTCTTGATAGCATTCTTGGAGGAAAGCAACTCCTGATGATCGGCAGTGGTTACATAACGTACGGCCTTCCACTTGACGGGCTTTCGCAATCAAGAGAATACTCGTTGCAACTGCGAGTCTGCACTGTCCATCGTCACGAAGAACCTTTTGCTGTCACAATAACTTCTTTTACTGCTAATGGGGATGTAAAAGATGAGCAGCAGGCCTCTATCGATATACCGTATACTATGGGAATGTGGGATGAAACAAAGCCAGTCCTCGTTACTTTCGGTGGATTTGAGAGTGTGTCAGTACAACTAAAGATCACGCGACAATCGTCCCAGGGTTTGTCAATCAAGGAAATCAAGCTCGTTCCTTTTAAAGAGTAACCCAGGTTCGCTGAACATCGCTGTCATTAGTAGAGGTCTATGCTGTTTCTACAACTGGTCATTGAGAAAAAATGATTGATTCTGAAATTTTTAGTAATTCGCAAATAAGGTTATCAACGCCGATGTTCCAATCCCAATAAAGGCATATGGCAAACGCACACCGTCGGAAGTGGCTGTTGCCTGTGATTGCGCTACCGGCGCCACTGGAGATTCTGGTGCCGTTGGCGCTATCGTCACCGGTGCTTCAACAGGGGCACTTGGCGACATAGCGTTGGGGCACTTCAGATACTCTTCCTGGATGAGACTTCGATTGAAGCAGACAATTCCATTCAAAGGAAGACCACCCGTACCATCGACAACTACATGACCTATATCTCTTGGATCCGCTGGCGTGCACTCTTGAGTGGTTTCATGTATCTTTTTGGCAGCTGCAATTTCTCGGTGTGATTGCACCAAGATAAGATGCAATCGCCTTGTAAGAGACTGGTCCATCCTCTTTTGGAACATACCACCACTGATCTGCGAGAATAGCCTAATGAACCAATATCGAATGCTGACTGAGACACGCTGCCGCAAGCTCAAGACGAATTTTATTTGACACAACGCAACACTTACTTTGTCTGGGAATAAAACTTTAAAGTTTTCGTCAATCAGCCGAGTACCACGAGGGTCGAACAGCCAAAAGTCAACCGGAAACAAAGTATTACCCGTACACTCGTCGTTGTAATCTCCTGGTTCGCAGTTGTTAAAGTAGGAGCTGGCGGGTATGGCGGCATACACGTCAGAATCATAAATGTCGTCTGCATGCAAGAGAGGCATCCCGAGTTCCTCCATACTTCGAGGGAACCACAGCTGAATAGGATCGTAGTCACTTAACTCCGCATAAGAAGCTCCCGTCTCCGCATCTTGCACAATTGCAAGCCAGCTAACTTTGATGTGTAACCCTTTTTCATGAGCTTCTTCCATTGCATCTGTGAAAGCACTTGCTGCCTCACATGCTTCTTGCTTCTGTTGATTCAGGGCATCGTGGTCCATTTCAACACCCAGAAAAGTCGCAAGCTCTTCTATGCGACGAGCCAAGTCCATTGTCGACCTACCATAGCAACTGGAACGATCCGGAGCTGTAAAGTTCTGAAGGCGGCAATTTTTATTGTAGTCGTAATATGTATCGATGAAAATGACCTTGAAACCGGCTGCCTCGACATCGATCATCGACAAATCATACCCATTGTCCATATTTACGATAAAGTCAATTTGGTCTTTGATAGCAACCAAGTCAGTGATATTATCAATTTGCCAGCACCCTCTCGGATTCTTGTAGCAAGAGGGAGACAGATTGACGGCCGATGCCAAGAACGCCGCTTCTTCAGGACCAGGATCCATCTCGGGGAAAACGGAGCCTGCCGATGGATTCTCTGGGTCAAACGTAGATCCCCAAAGCCCCCACAAACCCCAGATAGCAGCCAGCTGATCTGCTTTCATTCCCATATGAAACAGAGTTACTGCACCTGTTCCAGCATTGATGCCAATCCTGGCCTTGACCGAATTATCCCATGTGTGGACGACTCCTCTGTCATCTTGAAATGTTGCTCCATTGACCGAAGTTCCGAGCACAAGCCACATGACGGCACTCACAGAGCACCATGTTGCTTTTCGGGAAGACAGTGGAATCAAAGCCATTGTATTACAGTGCTTCTATCGAGGACAAGAAAATAAAACAATGAGGGAAAAGATACGAAGTAAAGAAAAATCTTTCTCGTGTCATTGTTACTGGAGATACGCAGTACATAACCTCAAGCTTCAAGCTAACGCATAATGATATCTACGTTCAGCGTGTCGCGTGCTAGAATCGTGCTTGATTTAGTTCCGGAACAATTTGGATGATGACACCCTCGATGATCCATCATCCGGATCAAACATCAAACCGTTCGTGTATTGTGTGTATTCCCTCAGGAATAAGATGTCGCTGCAATACTCTTCTGTGTTACAAAACATAACTAGTCGACATGGGTATGTAGCATGGGCGTGATGGATGAAAGATCTCTAGAAAGAAGATTTTTTGAGGGCTGAGAGCTGAGATCATAAGAAATGAAGGAGAACGCGACTAGCACGCGCCTCGCTAGGTCGCAAGACTCAACTAAAAGTCGGTCTTGGATATGGCTATATCCGAAACCATGCTTGTTTCCAGAACCAACTCGCAGTTTCAATTAATGCTATTATTGATGATTATTATTAAAGCGGAGCATAAACGTCAACGCGGCTTCGAAATTTATACACTCACCATCCATATTTGCTATTATCGGCCGCGTGGCGGTCACTACGAGGAAATCAAGAGCTAGGCACCAATAAGAGCGCCATGTAAAAATGTCGCGATGCTGGTAATCTTTTGAGTAATCTTCTGGTTTTGGACGAAGAATCCCTTTTCGCCTCAACGGCTCCTCATACTACGTGCGATTGCCATGTCAAATGAAAGGTACGCGTAAAAAGAAAGATGTTGATCTTAAGTGGTACAATAAAATAATTCCATACAAAGTTACTCATAGAAATCTGTCGAGCAACGTCCAAAATAGAATAACTAAGATATGGTGTCTGCGCTGAGCTCTGCATGCAGTGCAATTCTCCATAATCCCCATTACTTGTGAATGTAGCTGCTGAACATGGATTGTAGGAATGTTCTGTTCCCATCTTGTGTGTTCACCTTTTTGCTCGGCGAATCTGTAAAGCCAAAAAGTTCTTGCTTTTTTTGGATGAAGTCGAATTCCGCAGGGGGTGTGCGCGGAACTCTCGATCGTCCTCTTACTTGTTTGTCGTTTGCATTGAGGTCCTCACTCCCAATAGAATCATCATCGTATCCGTCAAAGAGGCCTTTGTAATTGCATGAGCTTATTTGATACACAGCACCCGCCAACGCAGCTAGCGCATCAATGTCCGAATAATCTTCAATAGTTCCATCTGAGACCACCGACGCAAAATCCGATGCTTCATCCTCGACATCAGACTCGCTTCCGTCGAATCTGGAATGCTCACCATCTGTGTCAAGTAGCGAAACGTCTCTTGATCCTTCCTCTTCGAAATCGGAAGAATAATCGGAGTTAGCTCGAGGAGAGATCATGGGAGATTTATTCGCTCCAAATTTAGCCATCAGTTCAGTAACGCGGGACGCTGATGGACTTGTCAGGGCGATTTGGGCATTCAAACCTGTGTCGGCTGATTCGATGCGCTGGAAACCTTTAGGGACTGCCACTGCTGTCCATTCATATTCTTCATATTGTTCATCTACATCATAATAAGCTGGGTCTATCGCATCTTTTGATTCGAATGAAACAGGCTCTTTGTAATGCGAGTTTGATCGCTCCATTTCGGACTGATCTTGCGAGGAAAAGGTTTCCGTCAGAGTGGTAAAAGTATTTTCTCCTTGCTTGTGAATATTGCCTTCATTATCAGATAATTTTCTCTTCCATGTCGTGACGTCTTTTTTCCTTCCTCTCTTGAGAAACTTCATGTTGAGCTTATTCGAGGTTTGTTTGATTTTGTCCAAAAGCTTGAATGAGTTCTTGGACGAAGCAGCTGATTCTTCATCGGACTCACAATCTGTAGGACCTGAATACGAAGATGCCGATGAAGAATAGGAAGCAGATCTTTCATCATCCAGCAGATGGTTATTGACCTCGTCGTTTGAATTAGAACTGTTGCTCGAAGCGGATGTTTCACTGGATGACGACGACAGCGGCTTGTCCAAAGATGCGGCGTCAAGTTCTACTACCGGCATTGTTGTCTGCTTGATCTGTTTAAGTTGCGCTCTCTCGCTATGGCAGCAATGATGTTTGGTTGAATGTTGATTGCTCTTTGTAGTCAACGATGGTGAAATCAAAAGAATAAGAAAAAATGAGCGATACGATTATTTGACGCCTCGACGTCAAGCGCGTTTCTAAAGGTACTGTAGCTCTATACTTTTTCGAGCTCGTCAAGCTTCTCTTATAGATCAAAACAAAAAATTAGGAAATTAATTGCCGTTGAAGATCAAAGCACTATTTTTATAATGTGCTTAGCCTCTAAGTATCCCTTTACTTAGAAGCAAAGTGTTTTTCCCGCTGGCATTTATGCCACCTTTCCTGAATTCGGTGCGACATCTATGCGACATTTTCTTCAAGAAGCGCTATCAGTTTCAGGCAGAGTGCAACTCTGAGAGTCTCCCCTAGCTAGAGAGAGAGGAGAGAGGAGTGGTCGATAGGTTCTAGGTTATGGAGATTGTATTGGATAGAAGCGCAACCAAGTCACTTGAGTAAACGACCCTATGAAAGTTCGATTTCCAGAAAGTGATTTGAAGTGATGAAGCAATCGTCCAGCGACTTTAATTACTTTTCTGCCCTAGCTAAACATAACTTTTAAGAAAGAATTAAAAATGGAGAAAGGTGGACGAAAGAATGAGCCACTATCGCTACATCTCAAACAAAGTTATTTTTCTATCTAGGTTTTTAAGCAAGCTGTTCACGGATGGTGGGAGTCAAATATTCAGCAACTCGGAGAGTTTCAACGGCAATATCAATTGTGGCTACACCTGTGGCTTCGACTCCATTTGCACAGAAATTTGCGACACGCTCTTTCACCGTGATATAGTCGGGATCCTGGCTGAAGAAGTAAGGCTGCACATATGATGTAAGAGGAATTGATTTACAGAAAAGGAATCGCCCTTGACAGCCAACAGTAGGACTTACCATAGCACCAGGGTACTCATTCTCGAGCACAGAAACGTTTGCCTTGTCTTCTTCGTCGGGCATGGAATGACGGAAGACTTCCTGTCCGTCCTTTTCAACCTTTGCGTAAGAAGTATCCCCACCACATCGGTCGGCTTGTACGGACACTTCTTTACCGGTCTTTGTTTTGATAGTGAATTTGACCTTGTCGAAATCCGTAAACTCCTTTCCACTAGGACCCGTCAACGTCTGACTTGAGCTGAATTCTTTGTCGGCGACACACTCGGCAATATTTTCCACGGTCACATCAAAGAAAGACACCAACAGCGCGAGTTCGTGAATCGCCATATTCTTGAGCATTCCCTCAGCATTACGTTCAAAGCATTCTCCCAGCGACTCCTTTGTGTTTTCGTAGGTGTTGTTAGAAACAAAGGTGATGACACCACCGTTCTCCGCTTGATATTCACGAGCCTTGCGAACGTATTTGCAAACGTTCTTGTTGTAGCCCATGAGCACACTGACACCAGCAGCAGCGGCTTCATCACGCATTGCGGCTAATTCGGTCACAGTGGGGGCGCCAGGTTTCTCAAGGTAGATGCAGCTGCAGCCGGCCTATTATTTTGTCTCGAGTCAGAAGCAAAACATCAAGTAGAAAAGATAGCGACGACAACAAAACTTACCTTGATGCAGTCACCGAGAAGCTTTGGGTTATCTGCTGTGCGTCCTGAAATAAGAGCAAGACGTTTCTTTCCTTCTGCAACTGCAGGCAGATCGGCGACGGAGCTAAGGAATTGCACACCATGATCTGCGGTCGCCTTTTCCGCAAATTCTTTGAACTCAGGACCACCGGGACCGGATGCTCCTGTCAAATATGAGTGAGAGGAATGAGTGTCAATCGTTTCACAGTCTTCATTATAAGAATGACTTACCAGCACCTAGAAACCAGGGTTCGACGACGAAGCAGAGCTTGGCGGACGGACACTTTCCCTTGAGCATCTGTTCAGCGTGATACCAGCCCATTCCGCGCGAAGGGGCTCCACATCCGACGAGGACGACCTCACATTGACCATCTCCAGCGACAGCGACCATTTTGAATGATTATAGGCTTGGAAAAGTTGACAAGAACGCAAATGAACTCGAAGCGAAGAGTGAATATTTTATGACGAGAACTCACTCCGGATGTGATGTCAAAACGAAGATGCGATCCGAGATCCACCGAGCGTCTGGTCGTCGTCTTCCGGAAGCATGATGCGAAAAAGCCAGACTTTTTGCAACGAGGCTGCTTCCGATACAAAAATGTAGGCATCGGTTCTCAAGTTCTGGAAGTTTGTTTTCTTGTTAATCAAGCTCCACCGCGGGCTTGGATTGTGTGAAATATAGTGTAGTTTATAAGACTATAAGAGAGATTGTAGTCTTGCGAAGGTCGCGTCGTCATCGATGACGGGCGAAAACTTGTTGTCAATCGTCGATCATTATTATTTGCGAGCTATGGTCAACATCAGAACATTAAGCGGGCTAGCGCGACTCCGTCTCCAAAAAAACGAGCGCAAACCATGTCCACAATGACCATGTAAATCTAACACACGCGATTTAGCTAATTTACTAAATTTGAATATCTAATCCAAGTCCTGAGTGGATTCATCGACAATGGCTAGTTTCCCGTTGCGAGGCTCCACAGACCACATTTCAATGGAAAGAGAATCCGCGAACTTTCGAGGAACTTTTGCGCTCTTGTGGGTTTGTCGTCATGTTTATGACAACTCCCGGTCGTCCTCCTCTACCACAGCGGCCAGCACGATGTGCATAATGAGATGCATCGGTCGGCAAATCCATATTGATCACGTGCGTCAATAAGGGAGCATCCAGTCCACGAGCGGCAAGCTCAGTAGCGACTACGATTCCAACATAACCTTCGCGTAAGGCCTTGCTTACTTCAGAGCGATCTGTCTTCTCGCTGCCAACCCCACCGTGGAGTGGAGCTGCAATGATGCCCATTTCCTCTAGTTTCTCAACAACAATATTGACTTTGCGGGAATTCTCAACAAAAATCAGAATTTGCTGCGGTATAGGATCGGTGTGCAGTATTTTTCGTAGATAGTCGAGCGCAAACCGCCGATGAGGAACATGAACCACTCCGTGTATGACAGTTCGGCTCACACGCGTCCCCTCACCAGTTGCCTTGCTACCGATACCTGAGGTTACCATCACGTCATTTGAATCAGCCATAGCCGTAGCGTAATCATCTCGCAAGTAATTCTGAAGCTTCGAAGAGCCGACCAAATCGGAAGCTGTCGCCGAACATAAAACGGATTGCAAAGCGTCGCCCTGGTTCTGCTTCAAACGCTGAACAAGCGCAGTGGTGGGGTCGCGGTGAGCCTTGTACTCCAACAAGGCGTCGCATTCATCCAATACCAACGAGCTAACTTTGCTTATCTTCAATCGACCATTTTTCTCTCCTGGTCGTCCAACAATGAGCTCAGCTAGACGCCCTGGAGTGCCTACGAGAATGGCAGGCTTGTTCTTTCTTATCTGCTCCAAGTTTCTACTGAACGTCGTCCCTCCAATCGATAGCATACAAGTGATCTCTGTCCCTTGCAATAGTTCTCTAGCAACACTGACGATCTGACTCGCAAGTTCTCGACCAGGAGCAACAAGTATCGTCTGCACGCTTTTGTCCAGGGACGACGATTCATCCAGAAGTTTCTGCACCAAGGGAACAAGAAAGGCTAACGTCTTACCACTCCCTGTGTAAGTTCCGACAAGAACATCCTTGCCTCGAATAATCGATGAACAAGAATTGGTTTGAACGGCGAGCGGGCGACCACAGCCCATTTTTTCCAAGTTCCGGAGCAGAACAGGTGAGCTGATACCTAAATCCTCCCAACTCTGACTATCTTTTGCCACGTATCGATTGGTCAAGTACTGAGTCTCTTTGTAGTAATCGGATGGATCAACACCCAACGATCGGAGAGATTCTTCAAAATTCTTTTCTGCCTGTTTCAACGTCAAGAAGAGAGGCTTGCCGTTCTCATCGAGGAGGGAAACCGCTGGGTTTTTCTCCTGGCGTTCTTTCCTTTTAACGTCTGCTTTCTCGGTTGACTCGTCGACTGATATTGATGACTCAGTTGATAATTTACGAAAGAAAAATCCACCCGAATTATCGTTCCTGCTGAACGTTCCGACTCCACCAGCGGGTTTTGGTGCAATCAAATCGTCGACGACAAAATCGTTCTTCGAGGAACGCGTTCTCTCCGGCTCATAGCCAACATCCTCCCTCGTCGTAATATTCCATTGTTGAATTTTCTGTCTGTTTGCCTCGATTCTCTTTTTGTAACCTTTGCTGATTCAATTGAGCACGACGTTCGAGTTTGGAGGAAACACCCGACACAACCGGCCGTGTTGCCTCTACTCCTTCACTCTTTTCCCACGGATCAAGTACGCGCCGAGCACGAAACTTGGGTACATCACCTTTCACTTTTGTCGAGGGATCATCCCATACTTCTTCTTCGTCATCGTCGTGATCTTTGGCGGTCCATGTATTGAGATCGGTGCCCCATCGCGACGCCAGTCGGTCTTCCAGTTGTTCGATTGATTTGCTATTCCGCCACATTCGATCTGGATTGTATTCTCGTACTTTACTGACTTCTTCATGAACAGTTTGCGTAAATCGCGGCCCTTTTCGTTTTCTTCCCGGACTGGAAGCCGGTCTTTGTTCGGATGCTAGAGACGCAGTGACGCTGACTCGCGGGGAGGAGGATGAACTCCCTTGAAACGCGTCCGTCGCGGGGAGCGCTTGCGACATTGTGAGAAGAATCATCAAGTACTTCATTCTGTTGCGTTGTTGCTGGTCCTTTCGGTACATGCTTTTCAATAGACTATTATATATACGGAGTAGTTATTTGCCTCGGACAAAATTCTTCTTCGGCTGCGTTTTCCATTTTTCTGCGATATTTTGATGGTTGCGGGGATCGGGACTGAGAAACGGGACACGATCATGCTGACAGCTTATCGTCTGACGACGTCGCCCGCAGTTCCGCTCGTGTGTGTGTTCCACGTGACAGCAAAGAACTCATTCCCACTACGATATCGTGGGTCAACGTGTCCCCCGAATTCTGCACCAGAATTTATTCATACTTCTTTTCTATGGGACTGGAAGAAACGGTACTGCCCCCGTTTCGAGACCCGAGGCAAAAAATCTGCTCGACGCGACAGCGACAGCGTTCTCTTTGTGTTTACAAATTAGCAACATGAACAACAGCAACGACAAGTCATTCCTTACAGGAAAGAATGAGACTATCAACTCAACAAGTCAAGTAAAACCGCAAAGCGACAATGCGCCCGCGGAGCCCGAGTTCAGGTAGGTCAATTGAATCAATAATCGAAAGTTTTTCAGTCGTGCCGCATTGCCACCTGTCGAAAAAGGTGTTGCACGAAAGAAATGCTGCATGTGTTGAAAAATGCACAAGACTGAATTTTTGAAAAAGGCAAAATGATGAAACAAAGCACTCACCGTCTTTGTTATGCTTGCAGATCGGTGGCTATCGGAATGAGTCCTGGCGTACTAGATTCTGTAGCTTTTCATTCAAACTATTCTTCTCCCATTAAATTTGCGGCAAAGAATTCGACGGAATCATGTCTAGTTTTGGAAAAGACCACCCCTGTGGAAAAAGTTACGACACAGCCCATCGAGCAACTAGAAAGATACGTTCCTGAAACCTGGAAAGTTCCTAAGATTACTCGACCGGGAATGTTCTTTCGCCCCGCAGCAACTCACCGGTGTTGTGCTATGGAGCAATTGGATCAGATTTTGGCTCGATCGATTGCCACATTCAAAGAATTGAGTCTCAAAGTCACGTACCATGACTCTCCTCTTCGAGCATGCTGTTATACGATGGAGCAAGTAGAATTTACAGTCAGTTTGTGGGAACATCGCAATAATCCAGAGGAATTGATGGTCGAAATTCAGCGCACTAGTGGAGACAGTGAGATTTTCTGTCGCTATGTGCGTTCTATTTTCGCTGCTCTGTTTGATGCGACGAGTCCGGAGCGGGATGGTGTTGCACTGGCTCCCTGTTTCAGCTCCCATCACACGAACAATCTCATGCGACTTTTTGAGCATCAAGCGGAAGAGGCGACGCAGGATGTTCTTGCAATTGTAGCCAATTCACTATCCTCTCACATGTTCAGTGAAAAGTTGATGGCGCTTGAAACCTTGGCGACACTTGTCAATCCAACCATGACCCTGCCTTCATCTGCAAAGGAGGTGGCGAAAGCAGTACTTCTTGGAGAAGGCTCTTCGATGATTTTGGATGGCAACCGCATCGGACATGATTTTCTTCAGAAGCAAATCATGTGTCTAGTCATTTCGCGACGCTGGCTGAACGAAATTAAAGACAACAGTACGTGTCTAGTAGACAAGGCGCAATACTTGGCTCTTGAAATCTTGGCGAATGGAGTGCAGCTGCTAGAGAATGCGCAAGAAATGAACCGTTTGACCGGTGCCAGCAACGGAATTCTATTGATTCAGTCGCTTGGTGAACGGATCAAAAACGCAGCCACTGAACCACATGAAGCGTGTCTGGCTGCTAGAGTATTATGTTGTATCGACCGACTACAGCCTACAGTCGTTCGTACTCGACTAGGTATTCAGGAGGTGCGCGTCGCGGAGACGATTGGGCGCAATTCTCATGCAGCCCTTGAAGTCGAAAGTCAGAAGTTGCGTTTCGCTCTGGAAGTTGCCTAACAGTGTTAGATATGCTTAGTATGTATATAGTAACATATTAGGGATTGTCGAGTAGTTCGTTGCGCTGAAAGTTCTAGTTTAGTTTTTCAGATAATCTATACCTAGTACCTACCACAGGCTGTTAAATAAAAGTACAAAATGCTAGGCTGGCGCATCAATTCGAACCACCCATTTGCTCTATAAACTTGTCTAATTCATCCGAGTGACCTCCCTCAGCAGTCCCTAACGGGAGATCAGAAGGTCTCGCAACATCCAAGATAAGAACGACTCGATCGTATGAACTGTAGTTAAACGCTCGATGCGTTTTTGAGTCGTCAAAGGCTTGCAAGCGACCAACCTCATGGGTTTCAATGCAGCCGTCAACCCAAGTGCCACACAACCCTCCCGGGGGTACCTGTAACGGTAAGTGCACTCGGTACACATAGTTAGCAAGATCAGACCTGGAAAGAAAGAGCATAAGACATCATCGATATGTAGCTTGGTGACACCTCAACATAAATCAAACTTACCACCCCGTGTGCGCTTCCAATACAGACTCTGGATCTAAACGACTGAAGAGAGCAGTTCGTAGCTGATTACCGACGACCGCTCTCAAAAGAGCGACTGTGTGAGGGACACGAGCACACGTCAAGGAAATCCACTTGAGGTTGGTCGGATTATCCGCTGGGAAACAGTGGCAGAGAGGAAACACATGCCAAGGAGCCGCTGTACCGTTATCGGACACTTTATAATGCTGCTGCTCGGGCCACGCTGTCCACTGAGGAATTGACAAAGCCTCCTGCTGAATGATTTTCAATATATCAGGTTCTACCAACTTTTGAGGTACGGAAATTCGTTTAGGGGATCGATGTAAGGCGGCGCCACTAACCGATATTCATAATATGGAATCGGTTCCTTCTCTTCCTCGACAGGGAGGATATGTAGTTAGCGATTCCCAAAGACATCCATTTGGGGCCCTTACTCTCGTCTCAGGGTGAAGACTGCTCAAATACTCTCTCTTAGACAGTTTTCGGTAAACAAAAAGTTCACAGCTTTCACGAGGACATCCACTTTCAAAACTTTGCTGGACCTCCTTCCAGGGGAAGAAAAGAGCGTTGACGCCATCCGTAGACTTGAATAATGGTAGTTCTGCAGAAAGCGTGGAATATAGGGACCATGATGGACACATGTCGCTGACACGAAAGTTTTCCAGTTTCTCTGAAACCGGTGTGGGAAACACGATGATCACACAATCACCATCATGTAACAGAGTCCGATGATTGCTGTTTAGGTCTTGAAGCTCACCTTTGCGCTGGTCCAAGGCGAGACATGTTCACTGGCCCCCAATACACTGCGCAAAAGTGTGCGACTTCCGAATCCGAAGAAAGAGAGAGATTTCTGACAGTACGGAAGTCAACCCAATGCACAGCTGGCTTGCAAAAATCGGATTTGAGAGTATGTAGATTCGGGTGATCGGTCAATGGTGGCGGAGTGGAAATGTGCTGCAATGCCGTCCGCCTCCTTGTAACCGCGGAAGGAACGCATCGACAAGAACTCTCCGCATTTCTGTCTTTTACCGATGAAGCAATCCACGCGTAAAAATCGATAGGAATGTCGCGTGGATGTTGATCGTCGCATTCCAGTAACCCAAGAACTGTCTCCTTTTCTTCAATAAATGGTCTTCGACATCGCAACCATACCATGTCAGGCTGCCTAAAATAATTCAAGTGTGAATCCTGATCCGTTGTTTTTGTCATACATTTTTGCAAGCATTCTTCTATCGACCAGCACGATTTAGGATACATATTGTCATTGTCACTCAGTTTTCCTTGAACAGAACTGCCGACGCATTCTAACTCGAGAGGCGATTGCTCGCTCTGAAAGCAACAAACGGGTATCTTTTTCATGTTCTTGAAGCTTTGGCCTTCATTAAATTCGTTAAAACTTGCAAAGAGGTGTACAAATACCAAATCTATTCACGCGTATTTACAACAAGGTTTGATGTCATCCATCGCTTGAGAAAGAGGTTGATAAGCGTACATGAAACAATGGAAGGATAAATAATGGAAGACATCGAAAGTTTCTTTTCGATCGCAACAAAACCGCAAAGAAATCCCCCCGGTGTTTAGGGGCATCATTTAGCGTTAAGGTTCGCTCGCAAAAGCAATTTTGACCCCTAAACCTTACCGAAGTTCGATGAATGTCCGTGAAACTAAAAAGACTGGCTCGGCTGGCGTTTCGAATGGCTTTTTGGCGCGAAAAAGACCCGTCGAGGAAACGGGACAAAACGACGAGCGGCTCACAAAAAAGTAGTGAAGCGGTAGACGGTAAATCAGAATCAACGTCGATTTTTGTGTAGCTGTTTGATGTGACACTCAAGTTTACTAAGTCAAAAACGTCCCAGTGTACATAAAGCTATTTTATAAAACAACATCACGTCATTGTGGCTTTGAAAAGGTGACGTACTTCTAAGTGCTTCGTCACGCATTTTGTTCCTTGTCATTTTCTACAACGGCTTGTTGCGGGGCTGTGGGTCGACCGACGCGGAATGCTTTCCAAACAACGGCTACACTTCGTTCTATAATAGTTTTGTTGTTCCCACAATCCTACTCTTTTTGAATGCGTTTCCGCGCCAGCCTTCCATTCTATTACGAGGAACTGTGTTCGCAATTGGCAGGGTTGCCGGTGTGAGGACAGGGATGCTTCCCTCGGAATGGCAGGCATACGATCGAAAATCGAGAGATCGACTTTTTCGAGAGGCTTCTCTTCTTTGCAATCCCCGGTTGCCACAGAAAAAAAGTGACAAAGAATATCTTTCATACAAACCATGGCTTCTACCGACCCGCTTCCTACAGTTACCTCCGATGTTGATTTACAACAAGGCAATGAGGAAAGTGGCGATGCGCCGTCGGGCTTCATCTTAAAGCTCTTTCAAATGGTTTCGGGACCCGATGAGATCATATCGGTAAGTTCTATACTTCTTTGGCGATTCCGTTCGCCAACTGTGACAATTCGTATCGTTGCGGCATCTATGTCTATCGAATTTGTGAAAGGTTTTGTAAGGCGTGTACTATTTTAGAAGTTTGTGGCTATCGAAAGGATTCCATTTTCCGGTATTTGGCATTTGTTCTTCACTGTGACTATCGGCTTTCCCATGCGTCCGGAGAGTTCCCATCGGACCCGTACATGCCGATTCCATCCACTTTTATGATGAAGAAAAGCGGCGGGAGGAGAAGCATTGGATTAAAGGAAGAAGTGGTGCATTTTTCTTCGTCGCGGCATCGGAATGGCCGAGAATGCCTCGTTTTCTTTGGAGGAATCTTGAAAGATCCAGGGCAGCTTCGCTCGGGATTTTCGGCTGAAATATCAATGACGGTCCATTTCCGATTATCGGATAAGTGGGAAGAAGTTTTTTCAACATTTTCGTTGTTGCCAGAGCGGCGAAACCGCCATGGTCCCTGAGGCTGGGTCGGAGGACATTTTCTTCCGTGAAAGAAAATTTGCATTCAAATTTCTCCTTTGGATCGTACACTTCAATCTAGTCTACGAGTGCCGGTTCCGATGCGCAGGCGATCTTTTGCTTCGACTTGGAGAGTACTTTTCCCTTCGTTGAGTATCGAATCTTTTCCAATCCGCGTGGAGGCTGTGTGAGGCTCCGATGCGTTGGTTTTTCAGGTTATGAGGTGTCCGCATTTTGAATTTCGTGACGTAATCGGATTACAACCCGATAGTATGACGTCATGTTCTTTGTCTCAGAAATTGTCTTTCATCTCATTTTTTCGTGATTTTCTTCTTTTGAACAGTGGACCCCCAATGGCGACGCCTTTGTCATAGGTTCAGATCTTCACCGTCTTGAAAACGAAACTCTTCCGAAGTACTTCCGACACAATCGATTCCAATCGCTTGTTCGGCAACTTAATTTTACAGCTTTCGGAAGATTAACCGAGAACGGAACGTGTGGATCTACCAGCACCCGCTGTTTCATCGAGATCGGAAGGATGATCTTCACTTAGTCCGTCGAAGAACGTGCCCAGGTCTGGATGGTCGCAAGCAGCGCTTCTCTCGCGTCAATCGAAAGCCTGTTTCACCCGACAGCGATGACGACGAGTCCTCCACTTCCAGCACCAGCTCAACTCAGCCGGACAACACTCTCTCGCGGAAACGCGAAGTGTCTGTGGATGATTTCGGGGCACTCAAACGCCCTAGAAGAATGCTTTCTCCTCCTGTACACGATGTGTTGGATTACAATCCGCAGGTAACGGTAGATGCTTCGCTGGTGAAATTAACAAAGCCAACACTAGTAGAAGACCCAGAGGAGAAGCTGGCGCCCCTCGATAGCAAGATAGAAAAATTCGAGATGCGTGAACAATCGCTGATCGTTTCTGAAGTGGCTGAGAAGCTAGAGCAATTTGCTCGGAAGGCCTTAGGCCGTTCACGCTCACGTCGCGGTAATTCAGGGATCATTACTCCACCGTATGGTAACCAAGGCACTCTCACGGCCACCAGCCTCTTGACTTACGATGACGAAAAATTTGAGGAAAGCGACGAAAATAGTTGGAGAGGCAGTTCCTCCTCAAGTTTGGGACTCGTTTCACAGTCCGAGGTGGGAGAAGACGAGGACGCGTCGTCGGTTACAGAGGCAAAGCCCGTAACACCGTTGCGAATTCGTTCTCCTCCTGTTCGTGACAACGAAATGGTTGATGCTGTTTCTTATCGTCTCTTGGAAGTGATTCATCCTGAACTTAAGGATGCCTATAGGTCCCACGTCGCTGTTGCCGCATTTTGCATGTCAACAGCACCGTGCGGCGACGAAGCGCTAGCTTCGAAAATTTTACGCTTGATTGCTTCTTGTAACAATCTCATGTCGGAATTTCAAAACTATCGCGCTGCATTGCACCCCATTGTGGAAGGGCCGGTTCCGTCAACGACGCAAGCATTTACACCACAAGCTCGCCCCGTCCAAGGATTGCAAGTATGGGAAAAGAACTCTAGCCGAAGCGATGCCGTACACGACTTTAAGATCTTTGCCGTCAATTGCATCAACAAATTCTTGGGGGAAGGCGTTCTTGACGACTTTACTGTCCTTTCTCCATGCGACCGACTCATCTTGATCCGCACGGTGGATCTGTGGCAGGAGAGTGCTCGTCTATAAAAGCTTTACATCAAAACTGCAGTTAGGCAGTGTGTGCTAGCTATGGTGGAGCTGCGAAAAACCACCATTTATCTAACTACTAGATATAACTTTTTTGTTTGGAGCAAATGCGAAACATAGTTGCTACGGAGTACTATTTACATTCGTTCAAAGTTTCGACACTGATAACGGTCTGGCTCTCAGTACAAGTTTCTACTTAGAGTCTACGGCGAGGCAGAATTTTAACGTCGTTTCCTGGAATGCGCGTTATTCGTGTGCCTCTCAAAACAATGAGTTGTCTCAAAAGGATGTTTCACGATTCGGCTTCTACTTTCATCAAATTATGGCGCTCCTCATTGAAGTGATCTGAGGCAACTATCATGTCCATGGGATCCCTAGCAAAGGTTCATGAACACCGCGAGATATTCTTTAAGCAGAACGAGCTTTGTAGTGTCGATTACTCGTGGTTCAATGTTGATGGTAGCCTATTCATTCTTGGATCTAGAGTCGCCCAATTTGCTTGACCTTAGCGGCAAGATCAGAAGGATGGCGCGACGGCGCACCTTCACATTTTACAAATAACAAAACTCCAGTCCTGTTTCTAAAGAATGCTAACCGTAGAATATCCTCTCGTACAGTCTTTTCCCTAATTGTTATTCGTACTTCATTTGAATGATACGGCCCTTTCGCGAAGGACTTCCATAATGCATTAGTGACTCTATAATAGAAAGTAGTTCCGAAAAGCCTGAATTGAAACGTGAGAAGAGTTTTTGTCATGACGGAACATTCCGAGCATGACCAAAAAAGTCGACTTGCTCCATGCACGAGCACGACGGATCAAGTGATTTCCGGAATCTTTCTTGGTCATACATCCTTGAATAGACATCATGGAACATGCACATCACATTCGTCTCACAACATTGTTTGAACTGCTTTCGTTGTAACTGAAATCGCCCTTCAGGATGACGCTTTGCGCCAGCAGCCTTTCGCCTACTCGATATTGGGCGCACGGTCCTTCCTTTCTTTTCCACGAAATGGAACGAGCCTCCTCTGCCGCAGATCCTCTGGAGTTTCCTTTACCGTTGATCGAAAAAGCTGTACTTGAAAAGATTTCGGTGACGGATCATCGTACGCGCTTAGCAACGCCGATCAAACCAGTCATTATTCATCAATATTGCCCCAAACGTCGTTTGTTGAATGATGAAGATCGAGCGTATTTACTTCACAAAAAGATTGCCAAGACGGCTTATGGATCTGTTTATGTTTGTATTGTACTGAGGAAACAAGAAGTGAATGAAGGCAAAACCACTCAATGGGAAACGACGGAAGAACTAGTCGCCATCAAAATTTCTTCTCTCGAACGCATCCGCGCGGCTCGAGGCAAAAGCATGGAAGATCCTATCAAAGAAGCATCGGCTTTGCAATTTGTAGGCAACTATCACAGCAATATTCTTGGATGTCGCGAAGTTCTGCAGACGGATGGCTACTTGATGGTGGTCATGGATTATTGCCGAAAAGGAAATATGTACACGCGATTACTCGGTTCTTCTTCGAAAAGTTCAACCAAGGCCACGAAGAAGAAACCGGGAGAAGCGTTAGCACGTGTGTGGTTCCAGCAGCTTCTTCAATGCTTGGTGCATCTGGAGAATAAAGGAATTTGCCACGGTGACATTTGCTTAGAGAATCTTTTGATTGATGATGATTCACATGCCCTCCATTTGATCGACTTCGGAACTGCTCTTCGTATTCCATACGTTGATCAGCGAGATGACGGCGGAGTTGTCGATGCTTCTGAAGGGAGCGTTCGTCGACTCATTCGTAACAAAGGGCGAAATGGTAAACTAACGTATCTCGCTCCTGAATTGGTGGACAAAATGGACGAGTTTGATGGTTTTGCCGTGGACCTATGGTCGGCTGGAATCATCCTTTTCATAATGTTGGTCGGAAAAGCCCCGTTTGCGGTGGCGAGTACGTCAGATTACCGCTTCAACGAAATTAGCAAAGGCCGTTTGAGTAACATCATCAACCGTTCGGACCTAAAGATAAGCCCAGAAGCCTGCAACCTCTTACAAAACATGTTATGGAGAAAACCGGACAAGCGCTTGAATCTTTCTCAAGTTCTTATGCATCCTTGGGTATCTGGTTGTTCCAAGCCGCCGCCGTACCCTCACTACCATCCCACCGAAGGAGAGTCCCATCGCGCCGTTGACAAGTCGCGCGGTGAAAAAAGTGAAGCGGACAAACGCCGCCGATACTTGTCGCCGCAAGGATCTTCCAGTTGAAATATGTCTTCTATAGCCGCGAAGCACTCGTATCTCATGGAAGCTTTCCAACAGCCAAGCAAAAGTAACGAATGTCTTTGCTTGACTCACATAAGTTCCGCCTTTTACATTGAAGAGGCGACATTCGAACGAACAAAAACTTTTTGATTCATTTATATATACTTTGAATCATAATTACAAGAGTAGGTTCATATTATATTCATTTAAACTGCGTATTGAACCCAACAAGTGCAAATAAGCTTATGATTTGTATACAGGTAGAGAGACTTCATTCAATCGTTTCCAGGGCGGAGTAAAGGGATCGTTGTACTGTGCCACCGCAAAGACATCCTCTTCATTGTATTTCCATTCCGATTGTTCGGCCAAGTATTTTTGGAGCTGTGACTTTCGTTGTTCGACTTCGTTCTTGGATGCATATCCCCCGAACATGACGACAGCGCGTACTTCTCCGGGTACGTCTTCCAAACGGACCCCACTGCCACCCAAAGGTTCAGGTGCCGTTTTACCGCCGTTCCAGTAGGCAGAAGGCAAAACAAACGACATGGTTCTGTTGTCACCACCAGTCATGAAAACAGGAGTAGTCATTTTCATCGCTTGCTGCTCTTTGTTCTTTCCAAAGAGATATCCAGCCAACGAACCAAATGCTCTCGAACTCGGCTGTTCAGGGCTCGCCACTGCTTCATCGGTCGCGTTGTTCACGGGTCGAGTCGTCGAAACACTCACCGAACAAACACGAAACGGATCGTATTTCCGAATTTCAAAATTCGACTTTTGTTGGAGCACTGTGTATTGGGGTGTCTCCAGATCTGCCGGACGACGCTGCACTAGATCTTTGGCATTGACTTTGGATTCTTGACGCGCCTGTTTCTCCAATGATCGAATCGCAGGTTGTCGCTTGACATCTTCCCCGGCAAGACTCTGCAACAACAAAACGAAAGCTCGTCGTCGTCGACGTTCTCGTCCCTCCACGGTATCGTCTTCTCCATCATTGACCGTCGGCGTGGTGAGACTGAGTGTACGTTGAAGTGCCGCCCATCGGGATCGTTTCGATACTCGTGCCGTCAGCGGTACTGCCGTCCAAAAGGGGAGTTTGGTCGGAATGGCTTCCAGGAGATCGTCGACGTAGGCTTGTCGAACGGCCTCACTTTGTGAGCGTAACGTGGCGAGTTCATTGAGGAGTTCTTTGGCCCCCGAAGGATCCTTCGCTAATGCTTGTTGCAGTCGTTCGACTCTTTGTTCATCTGTAAGAGATACATAAACAGTTGTGGCTGTGGACTCGGCAGCGATGATTTGATTTTGAAACAGAGACGTCGAAAAGAGTGCTTTCCTTGGCTGATCGCAAAACCCGACACGCCCGAGAGAGCGAAAGGGCAAAGTAGGAGCAGCACGAAACACATGATTGAAAGCAAATCACAACCGATATTACACTGTTATTATGCCTTTGTCTCGAATGTTTGAAAAGACAACTTCACACTTCACTTTTGTTACAGAGATGGGGTCCGATCGCTGAATTTTTTTTGAATGACGATGAGTGCTGTGACGATGAGTGACTCACTCAAGCAAAGCGCGCGAGGCTCAACAAATCCGGGACTGCCATGCAATCGTGAGAAAAGTCACATACACTTTCAGCTACTGTACCTGGTACCCCCGTGTCGGTCGTGTACCGTGTCGTAGCAGTACCGATTGCTTACACAATCAAGGATAGTAATCAAAGTGTCTCATTGTTGCTTGGTGGGAGAAACTAACGATCCGGCTCCTGTCCCCCATAATTATTACTTCTTCCTTTTCTTTTTCTTCGTTTTGCCAGCATTGACTGCATGTTCTGTATTCTCTGTTTGGAAACGAGCTATGGCTTCTTTTCGTCTCAATATCTTCAATTCTCGTTCTTCCAGTGCTTGTTGAATTTTTCGTTGCTCCTCCATTTGCTTGCCTTCAAAATAATGCAAACATTCTTCTCGAATAGCCGGATCTAGTTGAACAACTTGCGCGTCCTCACTGTACTCGCTCTTGTAATAACAATCCAGAATAATGCATGCCGCAGAATCATCCAAAGTACCGTACAGACTGGATTTACTTCCACCTCCCAAAGCCAGTGCGGCCTTGGACGTATACCGCTCATCCCACAATACAATGGGAACCTGCGGCCCCAATTCCCGCAAGACACACGCAGCCAGCTCATAGCAAAAGTCCATCGTCAAATTGGTTTGCTCGGCCACTGTCCCATTCTTGTGCAACGGCAGACCCACGACAATTTGGGAGGCCCGCTCGAGTTGCGCAATGCGAACAATGTTCTGCACCACTTGTGTGCGATTCAAGTCACGCAAAATCGTTATGGGTTTGGGTTCATATCCCACCGTCATGGCGACTCCGGTTTTGACCAGTCCGTAATCGACGCCGATGCTTTTCGTGCCCAATAATCGACAAGAGGATTGTGTGACAGCGGCAGCGGCGTCTATGAATCGGTCCGAATCCAGTTCTTGTTCATTGAATCGATCAATTTGTTGTCGAATGGATGAATCGTCTAGTCGATCAATGCGATTTGGAAGAAATTGTGTGATAGTGACGATGATGTTTGCTGGTTTTCGAAAAGCGCTTAAATGGATGTAAGGAAAATGTCCACGCATAACAACAAGTCCAAAGGACCGCCAGTATTATTCGCAACCCCCATGCCATTGTGATCAACAAAAGGTGTTCGTCGTTCTTTCTGTTTCAATGCAATTTCGGTAAAGGTGTTCGTCGTTCTTTCTGTTTCAATGCAATTTCGGTACGCTTTGAAATTTTCGTTTTATTGTGCGCGATTTTTTGTGGTGGAACTGCGAATAACCTCCGTTTTCTGAGTTACGAGTACTATGGCCCAAAATGTTGGTTCAAGCAATCCACGACTGAATTTAGTCATGATTCTTTATTTTGTCGACTTAGACTGCAACCGAAAGTCCAAGCTTTATTCCAACACAGTAGACTGTACCTGGTAAATGTTCTGACCAAGATGAAATAAGGGTAGGCACTATTTGCAATGCGTATCTTTGTTTTCTTGTCTCGAAAAGCTTTGTTTTAAAATCCTTGTCACGGTCAACTATGGGCTATGGGCCAAAGTGTATCTCAACTTTTCCAAGACTGCATTTCAGTCATGAACCATGATTTGGCATTTGATCTCTATGCCCCTCTCTTGTCTCTAGCCGTACAGTAACTTGGGTAATGGAATGAAGAACGGATACGAGAAGATATTACTGGCTGGGTAACGGTGGTGAGTGCCTGGTACTGATGAAGAACTTTTGCGCGACAAGGGACAAGGACACCGCCGAGAAATAATGAGCGTCTGTACTTGGTACGCCTCCCCGACAAAATGGAAACAATAAACCGCATACCGGTAAAACCGCAACAATAACAAAAAGCGACAAAATGAAACGAGGCCTTCCTTGTAATGTTAATATCCTTCTTTCTCTCATCGTTTGTTAGTTAACTATAAATACAACGTCACATAATTACAACCATGAGACTCACTCGAACACTACTCGACAAAGCGCGGAGTCTCAAGTCGCTCGCACTTTCGGTACATTTCAAACAACCCGAGTTGGGAATGAAAGAATACGAAATCCTTTCGCGAGCGACAGCGTATTTAGTGGCGGTCGATCCTCCTTCCGAAGACGATGACGACGAGTCAGGGCCGTATTCACATCTGAAACGATCCGAGAAACAACGGGAAGAACGGCTGTTCCAGAATTTACACAAATATTCACAACCTACGGGTCCCGGGCGACAGATTATGGACCTCGGATGGCTGGAGTTTGTTCCACGTGAAGTGCGTCCTCAAGTACACATTGTGGCTTCCAGTCACGTCTTGGCTCCTTATCTGTAAGTGTCATTCGGAAGTATACATGCTGCTAGTTCTTCTTCCATTTGGCGAGTCGACGACTCACATTCGCACACATACGCACGCAGATGGCAAGATTATTATCCACAAGAATGGCTGAAGCGAGTACGCGCCGAGCACTGTACCTACTCACTCGAAGTTTTCGATCCTAACAAACCGCAAGAAGCTCTGGCGAAATTGGCTTTGAATCGTGACGTGTTTCATCATCCGGAAGGACGAGATATTGCTCTCATTCATTTGCAAGAAGAACATTCGTCACTCAAACTGTTGCGGCGCTTGGGTGTTGCCATGCATCGATTGCGTGATCCCGACAAATTGTATCAAAAGGAGAGGATTTACTGTTTGATGGCTTCGTCGTGTCGGAACGAAATGTAGCGGATAGTGAATCTTTCCGTGCCGCCGCATCCAAACAAAACAACAATCACAACGAAGACACTCGCGTCTTTTATCCATACACCGAACAAGGCAAATTGGCATTTCATACCAACGATCGCTTCTTTGCTACAACACCCGAACCCCTTCCCGAAGGACTGTGCGGTGCGCCCGTTCTGGATCAAGATGGAGAATTGTGTGGGACAGTGGAAGGGATTGTCCCCGTCACGCACAAAGACCAGCGCTTGGCCGGCAGTGCTGCGTTTCTACCATCCTATATTGTACAATCCTTCATTGATTATGTGGAACGCGGATTGTTGCAGCAGATCATGCCGAAAGATTTGTTTGACTTGGTGGTGACGGCGAAAAGACCAATTCCATTGGAGGAGGATTCTTCAAAAAAGACAAGGACGGAAAATATACCGGATTGACAGATGTGGAAGAAGCCTATGATTCCGCACTGGATACCTTGCAGAAACGATACACCCCCGAAGAATACCAGGCTATTTCGAAAACAATCGAGGACGAACGCAAAGAAGTATTGGAAATCATGGATAAGGAAGGTGGAGAACTAGACGAAATCATTGCACGTGTTCGAGCCAAGACGCTACAAATAAGAGAAATGGTGATGGATCAGTATCAAAAGGAAAGATAAAATTCCCTAGCAAGTAGATTTTTTAATAAGAATATAGCAACACGTTTGCTTCACACATCAATATCGTTTACATGGCCTTGGTGACTTGCGTTTCCCATACTTGCGCGGCATCGGGAGCTATTTCTTCCAATACACTCCACATCCGCGCTCGTTGATTCTCATCATATGCCGAGGACGAAGCTCGACGCGATTGTTGATTCACAAAATACTGTCCCGTCACACCCTCCACATCGGCTGAACTACACAACCACGTTTCATCCAACGCATCTTCGACTTCAATACCAATTCTTCCCCAACCCGCCAATAGCATTTTCGTATTGACCGTCCCCGGATCCAAGCAATTGCACGTGATTCCTTGGGATGGCAATCGTTTGGCGAATTCCATTGTCAACATGGCATCCAAAAGTTTCGATTCACTATACGCGGCATGGGCACTGTACGAACGATGGCGATAATGAAGATCGTCCCAACTTCGTATTGTCGCACATTGTGATAAAGAAGATGCAATGACAATGCGACTGGCGGTATCGGAAGTCAATGATTCGTTTAAAAGCCTGGGAAGCAAAAGAGAGGTAATGACAAAGGGAGCCATAACATTGACCGCAAACGTGAGTTCTAGACCATCTTCGGTCAAAACGTGCTGTTCTGCAAACACTCCTGCATTGTTCATTATGATGGAAAGAGCAAGATTTTCTTTGTTGCACAATTGTTCAACGTGTTGCACCAACTGTCGACATCCTTGTACGGTCGAGAGATCCGCAGGTGGCAACGGTAAGACCTTTCCTTGAGAACCAAACGCTTGTACTACTTTCACCGCTGCTGCAATGCGCTGTGAGTCTCTTCCATGAATGAGAACATCGTAGCCTTTCTTTGCCAAGTGTTTTGCCGTGGTGATACCGATGCCATCGGTCGAGCCGGTCACCAGGACGGCACGGTTGACGATTCCTAACGCAAGAGTTGATTGCATCATTGTGAGAGCAAGAATAGCTAAAGCTATATGAAATCGAATGATATAATAAGATCTTTTCAAAAGTGGTGAAGTCATCTTTCCTTAACTTTCGCTGCAACGCCGAATGAAAGTTATCGAACGTCGAACATTTTCCATCACGAAAAATGAAGCGAACGCACCGCATTTTTGCGCGACAGAAAAAAAAAGATCCGCCGAACGATCCGTCTGTGCACCCATCCGTTCGGCACCAAATAATGATGCCGACAAAATTTTCGTACTGTAGACTACCTGGTACCGGTACCAGTTACAGTACCTTTTTCGTTTGCCCATCACAAAGCATTTTTCGATCTGACTCATTATTCTTCCGTTGTTTATACCTTTCCTGCTGCGGTGCCCCATCAACCTAACAATGGGTTGAGTGATGAGATTTTCTCGTTAAAGAACGATCATACAAGCGAAACACTTGTCTTTAAGCTGTCTCACTGACATTTTATCTTTGTCAATTCTATCATGACTCGCCTTGCTCTTCTGGCCTTGCTTTCCACGTTCCTGACGGTGAACGCGTTTGTCGTTCCAACCGCTTATGTTCGTCGACAACAGAAGCCAAGTCCTCTGGTGATGCAATCGGCCTTCGATGGAATCAAGGAACCCGTTCAAAATTACGTCAATATTTGGACGCCCATGTTTCAACAAGCCAGAGATGCCGGTTTGGCACCGGATTTCTTGTTGCATTGGGGTCATGGTGCCGCCATGGGCACTGTCTTGTTGACCATGGGTATGATTGGTGAGTGTGACAAAGCAAGCATGAATTCTTCTTTATTATACATCAATCACTCATACGATAAGTTTCATCATTGCACGACCAGGGGCATGGATGGGATGGCAAATCCGACTGGGCAACGGCGAACAAGTCAATGCGCTTACGTTAGGTGAGACCATTCGTGAGCAGCATCCGAAAATCATCGGTGGAGCCTTCTTTTTCTTTCTCTTGGGAGGACAGGGGGGACTCGTGTTATTGGATACGCAGGGACAAAGTATCTTGGAATCCCCACACGCTCTTTCGGCGGCGGTCGCGATCGGATTACTGGCCGTGCAAGCTATTTTGCCGAAATTCTTTGCATCGACTCCGGTGGCTCGCGATGCACATGCTTACTTGGGTTCAGCGACGATGGTGGCTCTCGTGGCTCATGCGGTTACGGGACTTCAACTGGGATTGTCGTTTTAAAGCTAATGGAAATCTTGCCACAAAAGGAAGTTAACACATGCGCTTTCGACGTCTCAACATTTAAAAGTGAATTGTGGCGCTCGCTTGATTGTTAATGAAATACATCCTCCGATAATTTTCCGTCTTTTCGCACGCACTTTCACAAGAACCATGATATGACCCCCTAACGCTCCAATCGCATCGCTGCATGAAGATTTCCACTCGCTTCATTGTGAAACCCTTCATTTTCTTCTGCACAGTACATGAAAACGTCTTTCGGCATAAGGTACATGTCACGTTCTTTGCCTTGAGGGTTCCCAAAATCAATGAATCTTGACCGTTCTATTCTACATGTGATTCTTCAAGCCCGTTCTCATAATATAAGCTATTGATTGCTCGTCACAAACCCACATCTGCTATCATGACACGTTTTATCGTTTCCATCGTCTCCTTCCTGCTCACTGGAGCCCACGCGTTTGTGGTCCCCGCGACCCAGACGTATCAAAAACAGCGATCACCCATCGTTCGGCAGTCGGCACTGGACGAAATTCGAGAGACTGTCCAAGATCAAGTCAGCAATGGAGCACCGTTGGTCGAACAAGCCCATCAGGCTGGATATAATCTTCCCGGTTTGCATTGGGGACACGGAACCGTAATGGCAATCGTCTTTGTGACAATGGGCCTGACAGGTAAGTGCCGAAGTAGGCTACAGAGAAGAGCCATTTGATTGTGTTCTTATGATGTATATGACAATGTTCGGATCAGGTGCTTGGTTGGGATGGCAGATTCGCCTCGGTAATGGAGAAAGGCTCACTTCGTCTGGAGAAACCATTCGTGAGCGCCACCCCAAAATCATGAGCGGAGTTTTGATGCTGTTTATCGTAGGCGCATTGTTAGGAATGGCTGCACTAAATGCCCAAGGACAGCCTATTTTGGAATCTCCTCATGCCAGAACGGCAGGAGTGGTCCTTGCTTTGTTGGCGATTCAAGCGACACTTCCCAACTTTTTTGCGTCGAGCCGATTCGCTCGTGCGACTCACGCCTACTTGGGATCTGCCACTGTAGTGACGATTCTAGTGCATATTATCAACGGTATTCGGTTGGGAAATTCGTTTTAAATATATTGAATTGTAACGTAGCAAGGGAAATGATTTATTGTTGATGTTTGTTTTCACTCGAATGAATGAGCGCGAAAAGTAAAAACTCGTTCGCTTGTAGTTTCACTGTTGTTCCAAGTGTAGCGGGCAGCCATCTATTATGGTTCATTGTTAGTAAATGCAGTACCGATACGAAGCAATGCGGGTGCAACGGACGACGCTCCGCGGTGCAGACCGTTGAGCGACCATTTGACAGGGAGATTCATCACAACTTTGCTACACTAGAATTTAATGTTGGTTTAGACGGCTTTACTAATCTCCCCGGAGTCTAACAGTCATTGCACGCACACACGCTGCCGTTGTTGCTGCGTGACGATAGAGTTACTTCTTGTGAGCGATCAATACAACAAAAGCACTTTGACCATGGTGGCCTCGAAGTTTCTTCTTTTTTTCGCTCTTTTGAACACTGTAGCAGCGCTACTTCCCAAGAAGGTGAAACGCGTACCTGCGGGGAGGAAATATAAGAAGCACGACGATGTTCATATTGTTGTGAACAAAGTAGGGTGAGTTACTCTTTTCTGATTTGCTCAAGCGATCGTTGAATGAAACTCATAACAGTGATCATTCAATCATCAGCCCCTTCAACAACCCCATCGAAACATACCGGTATTACTCTCTTCCGTTTTGCCAGAGTCATTCTACAGAAGACGAAGAGGAGGAAGAAGCAGATGCCGAAAACGTGAGCATTGATCGCGTGACTTCGCGACGCGAGGCGGCGATTCGTCACCGTCAACGCCTCGGCGAGTCTATGGTAGGCGATCGACGGGAATCGTCGCCCTACGAAATCAGTTTTCTGGATGATGTGGAATGGCGATTGCTGTGTAAGGTGACGCTCGATCAAAAAGATTTGAAAAAGTTCAAGGAGGCGATTCATAATAACTATTTCTTTGAAATGTTCGTGGAAGATCTTGCAATGTGGGGTTATGTTGGAGATGTTGCGGATGAAGATATCTTATTGGATGACAGTCGAACTGTTCTTTTTCCGCATTTGCATTTTAAATTGGGATACAACGAAAACCAAATTGTTTCAGCCAAGGTTACAACTGATGTACGTGCTGTGTGACAACTTTCGACTGAGAGATGGCTCTTGGGTTACTAACAATGTTCGCCCCCATGTAGTTGGAACGAAAAGTCGACATTACACGAATCGACATTCCGAAAACTATCAAGTTCTCCTATTCGGTAGAATGGGTTCCAGAGCGCTTAGAATGGAAGGATCGAATGTCTCGTTATTCAGAACATCAAAGCTTTGTTCCGCAGTCCTTTGAAATTCATTGGCTGTCCATCATCAACTCTTGTGTATTGGTACTGCTGTTGACGGCGTTCCTGCTGATCATCTTGTTGCGAGTCTTAAAGAATGATTTTGCACGTTACATGGATCTCGACGATGAGTCGTTGGAAGAGGAAGAGGTAAGTTTGTCGAGGACTTGAAGCTTATTTAGATATCGCTTCGACATGAAGATATGCCAACGCCGCCTTTCGATCTCTTTCTGTGCAGTCGGGATGGAAATTGATTCATGGCGATGTATTCCGCTTTCCCGAAAATTCCGATTTGTTTTGTGCCGCAGTTGGAACAGGAAATCAACTTCTGGTCATGACCTTGTTCCACATTTCGTTGGCACTCCTCCATGTTATCTCGACCACACGCCGCGGATCGATTATGGCGGGGGTTGTAGTGCTTTATGCGCTTACTTCCATTGTCGGTGGATACACTGCCATGCGACTTTACAAACAGATGAACGGCAAAAACTGGGTCCGTCTCGCTGTCACAACTGCACTGTTATTCCCAGGACCTGTTGCTACTGTCTTTATGGTTTTGAACACGCTTGCGTTGATGCACGGATCTACTAGTGCCCTTCCGTTCACAGCTTTATTGACGGTCACTTGTTTGTATTGCTTTGTTTCATTCCCATTGACGGTTGTGGGCTCAGTCCTTGCCAAAAACTACGCCAATGGCGATTTCAATGCCCCAACGCGAACGAAAAAGATTGCACGAGAGATTCCGACCGAAATTCCGTGGTATCGCGGGCGAGCATTTTCTGTGGCGGTTGCCGGCTTCCTTCCGTTTTCGGCAATCTACATTGAATTGCATCACATTTTCGCTTCCATGTGGGGACACCAAATTTACACTCTCTTCGGTATTCTGTTTCTGGCTTTTATTCTTCTGGTGATTGTGACATCATTCATTACTGTGGCTCTCCTTTACTTTCAATTGGCAAGAGAGGATCATCGCTGGTGGTGGGCGACGTATGTCAATGGAGGAATGACAGGATTTTTCATCTTTGCCTATTCCTTTTATTATTACTTTAACAGAAGCGAAATGAGTGGCGCGTTACAAGCATCATTCTTCTTTGGATACATGGCAGTCATCTCCTACGCCTTCTTCATTATGCTGGGAAGTGCGTCATTTCAATTCAGCTTGGCGTTCGTGCGATACATTTACTCTAGAATTAAGAGCGACTAATTATCATTTATTGTAATCGAAGCGATCGATCGTCTACTAACTTTTAAATCTATGTGATCCATTTCTATAATGTAGCTTTAGCTGCCACGGCGTTTCATTCTCTTGCGCAAAGTCTTTAACCGAACAGGCAGACGCAGTAGGGCTCGTATGGGTTGCTTTAGTTCCGAAACGCGCTCCCATTCGTCCCACCATGGACCGCCGCCAATTTCCGCCCCTCCTTGGGCACTTTGTGCTCTGTCAATCAGAGGTGGTCCCTTTTTTCGTACATACGACTTGCTTGCAGGATGCCACTCAAGCTCCCACAGCGAAAGAGTTGTTTTCGCTTCGAATGTGTCTTTGCAAAAGCGAACCATGCCTTCATCGGGTGTTGGTGCTCGGAAAACGAGGCCTTTTATCTCGCCGGGATCGCATTCGTAAACAATTCTCGCTTCAAATGGACGATCGCCTACTGTACAATTACCTTCTAGCTCCCAATATCCCCAAGTCGAAACTTTCCAGCGCATGGTGCCTGTCCATGGCACAGCTTCATACATTTTGCCGTTGTAGTGAATCGACACCATTCCCAAAGCTTCTTTCCGACCGAATGGTATGCTGCGAATCCCTCCTCCAGCCGTAACCGACAACTGCTCGTATCCATCAAACGAGTTGCACTGCGTCCAATACCATTTCGTAGGCAAAGCAGCTCCCCAGTTCTTTTCCGCATAAAACGGAGCGTCCACAAAGTTGTACGTCTGGTTGTTCCATGTAATTCGACCGGAAGCACGAGCGTCTGCCATAGTAACTTGCCAGTGCGGTTCAAACACTTCAAGGGAAGCGAGCCACCCGGCTGTGCTTTTTTGGGTTCCGTTCACGTCGCCCCATCCGCAGAGTGGCTTAACCTGAAAGTCAAAATCACAGGTGCATACTTTGTCGGTCTCGTCGAAGAGACCTCCTACGGTACCATCTCTTCCTCGGACACGTCCTAAAAAGTGAGTCGGCAATATTTGAAAGCCACTTTGTACCGTTTTTCGCCATACTTCCGGTGAAAGATTTGTTTGTGTCTTCATGACTTGCTTATCGTAACCAGGCTTGTATTCAAAATTGCAACCGAGACCTTGTTGCTTTTTCCAGGCCCAAAAACGCGAGTCATCTCGGTCGGCTTGCACAATGTAACCATCCCGTGGACCCACCACTTGAATACAGGCTAATCTCAAATCAGAAGGCGGTCGATGGCCGGGATCTTCAATGGAAATGATAATGGCAAAACTCACGTCCGGCAACGTCAAACGATAATACCAGCCTTCCGTAAAACGCGCATTCCCACGGTTCTTGGAAGAGAAACGCCAGAATGGCTGACGGTACGCCGGATGAGAAGGAAGAAAATGACGACCTGAATGTGGCGTTTGGAGTGGGAATGCTTTGGGTTCAATGGGTTCAACCGATAAATTTGGTGACGTTTTGTGGCGTCGTGAAAACGACCATGACGTGCCAGTTTGAAGCAACCAAAAGACACAAAGATGAAGTAAGCGCCTCATTTTCGAGTTTATTGTAGTTTAATATTTAGAAAGTGGTCATTCTGCAAGATTCGGTAAATATAATTCATGTCTAAATCAACATCTTTCTTTCATACCTGGTAGCCAGCATAACAATGGGAAAATGTCGCTACAAATAAAGTATGATGCGCATATTCCCTATTGTCGGACATCCGGGTTCCCTTCTGTCGATAAATTCCCTTACGGAGGCCTACGTGGGTTCTACGGGTAGACATTACAAGCGTATTATTATTGCTCATTTTGGATGTATCGGCTCAAATAATACTCATTCATAGTTGCACGACGCGCAACAAATAAGATGGGGGCGGAGTTGTAAATGATGACATTGCCAAATGACACTCGAAAGTGGATGCGTTTGCTATTGTTGCGCATCCGGGTTCCCTTCTGTCGATAAATTTCCTTACGGAGGCCTACGTGGGTTCTACGGGTAGACATTACAAGCGTATTATTATTGCTCATTTTGGATGTATCGGCTCAAATAACACTCATTCATAGTTGCACGACGCGCAACAAATAAGATGGGGGCGGAGTTTAAAATGATGACATCGAAAGTGGATGCGTTTGCTATTGTTGCGCATCCGGGTTCCCTTCTGTCGATAAATTTCCTTACGGAGGCCTACGTGGGTTCTACGGGTAGACATTACAAGCGTATTATTATTGCTCATTTTGGATGTATCGGCTCAAATAATACTCATTCATAGTTGCACGACGCGCAACAAATAAGATGGGGGCGGAGTTGTAAATGATGACATTGCCAAATGACACTCGAAAGTGGATGCGTTTGCTATTGTTGCGCATCCGGGTTCCCTTCTGTCGATAAATTTCCTTAAGGAGGCCTACGTGGGTTCTACGGGTAGACATTACAAGCGTATTATTATTGCTCAATTCGGATGTTTCGGCGGCAATAACACTCTCTTATGAATGAACTATGCGTACCAACATTGGCAGATTATCGCCATTATAGATTTTCACAATTTAGTCCGTTGAAAGCACATCTTTGGGTTAGAATAAATTGTCTCCTTGTGACTGAGAAACGAGTCTTGGAGAAAAACGAACAACACTTTGGCGAATAGTAAATTTGTAGGTGCAGAATCTGGGAGGAGTTATCTAGATCTAAAGTGCCTTTGAAGGTGTGTTCAGTTGAGCGAGTCTTTTCTCTGCCATGGCAAATTCGTTTACCAGTCAGATCGATATCCGGTTTGGCGAAAAGCAGATTATAAGAAATCATTTTGGCCTTCCATCCTGCATGTCATAAGCTTGATGAACAATGATGAACCAAACAGCGAAAGAATATCCGGTTAGGGAACAAAAGCTCTTTGTGAGTAAAAAGGAAACGAAGTAGAAGAATGTACATGATTGTATCCAGTCGAGGTCGCTGTGATCGAAGTTTGTTGATGAAGCGCGAAAATACCAGGTACGACAAGTCTCATGAATCATGATTCATCGTACATTGTCACGAAATAACTATTCAACCAAAGGATCCAAGATGATCGTAAGGATGCAGAAATGCATTGCGAATGTATCTTTTGGTTATAAGCCCCGCTTTTGCAGGTTAAGATATTCACACGCTTGACGACGAAAGAAGAGGTTCTGCCACTCAGACCTTGAACAAGTCCATTCCTAATTCGTGACATGAGGGATACGGTCAAAGCGTATTAAGACTAAAATAGTATTAGCGAATCCAAACCAGGCCATGTTGGAATATCTTTCTCCTCTTCTTCATCGACAGATAGATCACCGTCTTCATCGTCGGGGTCACTCGCGTTACCGTCTTTCTCTACTTGTTTCTTCTTCTTGTTGTTGACTCCCGTCTTATTCTTCTTCAGTGCTCGAGCATGCTGTTGTTGACCTTCGGCTTGTACCATTTCCATCACCACTCGATCCACCAATACCGGCTCCAGTGACTGTTGGAATGCTTGCTGTTCGACAATGCGCCCGTACGTGTAAGTGTCGTGACAGAGAGGAAAAATGAAGGATTGCGTTGTCAAAGCCGCGGGCGCTTGTACGTACGCCATGCGCGTGCGGTCGTGAAAGAAATCCACGCCCGCGAGACCCACCCACGTGTCCGCGTCTTCGGGCGGTGGTGTTTCGTGATTTTCGTCTCCAATTTTGGGCTCCGGCAATGGTTCGTCCCAGTATTGAATAGTGGAACGACGTTTTCGTTTGTGTGTTGTGTGTGTATCAAAACTGTTGTGAGGATGACGGGGAAATGCGGGCTCGGGGGGCGAAGGCAGTGGCGGTAGCAGTGATTTTCGGAACGACCCTGGCGGCAAAGAAGGGTCCTGGGTGTTGTTGTGACGAGACATTTGGTGTGCGTCAATCGCCGCTTCGACCAATTGCTCCATGTAATGTGTCGTTAAAGCTGCTAGTAATGCAGTCGTATCCGGGTTGACTTCGTTGGGCATTACATCTCCCGCTCCATGCATCAACAGAGGCATGTCTTGCACCAATTTCGCGACGGTGGACTGAAACGCCTGGTTCAATTTCTCTTTCGGCGTTGCGTTTCCCGACATAATGACTTGCGAGTGACAAAATGAAATGTTCCGAAACAATTAAGGTGCAATGTGTATTGTTAACTTATTGTTGGTACTGGTTGACGACCATTTGATGGTCTAATCATCATCGTCAATCGCAACAGAGATCGCACAGCACGCGTCGTTTCGAGCTCGCGGCGCGATTTATGGGTATTTCCGGGTCCCCCTACAGAGATAAATTTCCTACGGCGGCTACGTGAAAACTGCGTAGACTTTCCAAGCATTGCAACGTATGCAGTTTGTCTTTCTCTGCGTCAAAAATGCGTCGTTTTGTGTTTGATGGAGCATTCCGATTGATAAGAGCTAGATAATAGCATTGATTTTATTGGCGATGTATTTCGTTTTTTTAGATGCAATATTCTTTTTTGGGCTAAGGCTTACCGTGACGCGTGACGCATGACCCACAGAAGTCACGATGGCGACGTCACTCAGGTGAGTACGTAAAGCTACGTAGAAATTTACGTTCTCGTTCCGGCAAATATTGAAGACGGAAGAAGAAAAAAAGATGGGCGGTCGTCGTCTGCTTTTTTTCGTCGTCGACTTTATTGATGTGACTGTTTTCATTATCAAAGAGAGAACACTCACTTAACCCTTCCTATCAAAAACACCAGCAATCCACACTATTACTTGACTCATCAATACGCATAATTTACTTATAAGTCATGGTGCCGCGGCCAAAGATGCTCGCGGAACACGACGGGTCTGCCAACAAACTACGTCATGACCCGTCCTCCGATTCGGAGGAAGAAGTAGAGAGTTACACCAAGCCCGGAAATCATTTTCAGCATCACTTCATGATTGCAGAACGAAGGAACGTTTCGTTTCGTCGAAAGTTCGTGCACCTATTATCACATCTTCGATCCATAGAGCGTGTATCGCCTCCGACGACATTGCTGTTGCTGGTACTCATCGACATGTTTGCCGTGTCACTGGTGGTTCCTTTACTCTTTCAATATTACAAATCCGCCGGAGTTAACAACGCGGGACAACGAGAACTGTTATCGTCTCTCTTTTCGACTTCGCAAATAGTTGGCGGTCTTCTCATGGGCTTGGTCACCGACGCCCGATGCGTCCGTCGGAAGAGTCTCTTGTTTCTTTCCTTTGCGGGGTCGGCTCTTTCGTATGCGCTCATTGCGTTTGGAGGCTTTACAGCGCTGGTCTGTAGCCGCGTCCTGGTAGGATTGGTCAAACAGACCATGACCGTCACGACAGCCATGTTGACGAGCTGGACTTCACGAACGACACGAGCACACTATATGGGACGTTTGTCCGCGGCATCGACGGTGGCGTGGATTGTCGGCCCGTCGGTCGGGGCCATGCTTTATCGTTATGTGGATCCGAGAGCACCGGCCTTGTTGGCTTGTGTCTTGTTTGTAACCAATATTCTACTAGCGGCCAAGTGTTTACCGACGGATGAAGAAAGCGATCCTCCTGACGTTGACAGTCCAAGTCAACGCATCACGGTGTTACAAAAGCTCAAGTCGTGTTTTACCTCGCAAACTCTCGGTACGGTTGTATTGGCGCGATTGATATTTACTTGGGTGGCGAAAGCGACCAATTACTCGCAATTGGGAAATTTCTACGAAGACATGTATGGTTTAGAGCCACACCAACGAGGTTACATTTCCTCGTATCAACAATTCCTTCAATTCTTGGTACAATCCACAATGGTGACAGCCGTCATGAGATGGAGTGGTGGGGAACGACAAACTATTTGCTTCTTCACGGCTTTGTTGGCATTCACGTTCCTCTTGGAAAGTTTTCAGAGTTTGCCCCTCTTTCTTACCGTCCTTTGCCCGGTCATGTCACTGTGTTTTGGCATGACGCAGTTGTCACTGCAATCGCTATTGACGCATGTAGTGCCGCTGCACTCCGTGTTTTCCGTTCTCGCCGCTCTCGATGTGTTACAGAATGCCGTTTCCGTCTCCGTCCCGTTTTATCGAACGTTTCTCTTTCGCGTACTAGTCAACGCAAAGAGTGATGACGCCCACCAAAGCAGCATGGCCGACGATCCGGACCCAATCTCCTGGATTCGGTTGAGTGTATGTCATTGGTTTGTGGCGGCGGTGATAATTGCCGGCCTGCTGCTTCCGAACTGTTTGCGAAGTAAGAAAGAAGCCATAAAGAAGATGCAGTAACATTACTGATCGGAGGCGTACAAACAAAGAATATACAATGATGTTAATAATAACAATATTAGAACAGCATAGACAAAGTATGATCTCTTTTGTAATACTGTTGGATTCAAATCACAGCCGTAAAAAGTTCTAGTGATCAACCGAAGACGCTTGAGCTGAGAGCAATTCACACGAAATCATTGCGCCTCCCTTGTCCTAAACGTTTCATTGTTTCCAAGCCATAGGACGCACGACACCTTTTAAACGCGCTACACCAGAGTGACAACTGGCTTGCCATCCCGCACGATGAAATTGTAACCCTTGATAGTGCGCATTCCCACATTTTCACTCAACACAATGCGTCCCTGTGCTTCTCTCGTGTATCCACTTTGCAGGGGATGAACATCGACGATGTAATCCGCCAACTCCAACAAAGCCGTTTCCCACTCCGGCTTCGACGAAGAGGGCTCCACGAGCCCACCGGCGCCGATCCACGTCGTTAATTCATCTTTGTCTCTTTGAGGAGTCTCTTGCGAACAGCGTATCATCAATTTGAAACTTTCGGCTTGCAAGGACAGTATCAGTGCATAGATCAAACGTGGGCCCAGCAAGGTTGACAGCACAGAAACATCATCCAGAACGATCCAGGGTTGATTGCTCGGTGTCGGCTGTTGTTGTTGTTGAGCGACCCATTCTTTGACTTGTCGATAGAGTTGTTTAGTGAATGTTTCCGCGTCGAAGGATTGCTCGAGTGACTCGGCCATTTCCGCTGGAATGCACCGGAAATTGTTGGTTGGTTTATGACCCACAGGAGGAGGACCACCCGACAGCCACAACACCGAATTTTCTTGAGAAAGCCACGCCTGTAAATGAACCTTCCTTCTTGTTCGACCGAGTCTGTCACAAGAATGGTAGATGCCGCCGAAGGAAATATGTCCTCCAGAGGTGTTGTGGCTGATCCTAGCATTATGAATGTAAAGGCGGGTGAGATAAGAATTTGGTTCAAAAAACTTAATGGAATGGAGAGGAGCGAATAATGATTGCTGTCGCTGTAAGCAATAATGATGTGGGGGTGTGTTTTTTCACGTTTCCCGAAAATATGTGGGTGTGTGTTTTTTCACGTGTCCCGAAAATGCGGGCGTGTGTTTTTTCACGTACCCAGAAAATGTGGGGGTGTGGTATTTTCACTTACCCAGAAAATGTGGGCGTTTGGCCTTTTTACGCGTGTCCTCTTCTCATCCCAAAAGCGACGACACTCTATTCTCTTTATTAACGCGTGCCTCCAGCAAATGCATGACCGCCTTTTTTTCATTTTCATTATATTCTAACTCTTCCAGGTCACTGTTGAGCAAAAATTCAAACAGAAAATAGCCATGACACAGGACAACCAGGAAATGGATGATTCTGAACACACGAAGAGTTCTCTTTCCAAATGTATTCCCAGCGACGTGAATTTACATCGGACGTGGTCGATCTGGTACGACAATCCGAAAATGGTCGTCGGCGGCGACTGGAAAGACTGTTTGCAAAAATTAGCAACTTTCAAGACTGTCGGGGAATTCTGGAGCCTTTACAATAATATAAAAGCACCTTCACAAGTGCCGTTGCAGTCGAACTATTCAGTCTTTGTTGAAAACGTTGAGCCGACCTGGGAAGACCCCGCTAATATCAACGGAGGTAAATTCATTTTAACAATCAACAAGAAAGAATCAAGGGTAGGAAAAACGGACAAGTATTGGTTATTTACACTCATGGCCATGTTGGGAGAAACATTAGATACGTCAGGGTCTGAAATTGTCGGAGCCGTCGTGTCGGTGCGCAAATCCGAATCCAGAGTCTCCTTGTGGCTCAAAGGGACCAACAAGGACACGTGCGAACGTGTCGGTGAAAAGTGGAAAAAGACGTTGGAAATGGATAGTGCCACGACGATCAAATTTCAAGCTCATAAAGTTGCCAAGGCGACTGGGAGGTCGTTTCGCAATGAAGTGCAATTTCAAGTGTGAGATAACAGGGTAAGGAAAGAGGCAACTTCAGGTCATAAAACTCGCGTGTGATTCCGAGGTACGCGTTGTTGCGTGGGATCTAGTCGCGCCGACGATCAACATGGTAAGAAAAGGACATTCGAGGAACACTTTTTCATGTAAATTATGTTTATAAGCAAGATTTTGTTGTGCATACCCTTTTACGGATGTCGTTCCATCGCGAGTTGACGTGCAAGTTCCATTTGTTGTCGTATGACTCGACAATGATCTCGTCGATACACTTGCATAGCACCCGGCTCCCAAGTATCGAGTCGACTAATCCGAGATTGATGTGAAGGGTGTGTCGATAGAAACTCGGGTGGGTTGCCTTTCCCGTGTCCAGTATCATTCTGCATGGCTTGGAAGACTCGTTTTGCAGCGCGAGGATCGAAACAAGCCCGTGCCGCTAGATCGAGACCAATCTGATCAGCTTCCGACTCTTGTGTCCGGGAGTGGGGCAAATCACGAAGGATCGTCGACGTGGGCATCAAAATAGCAAACAAAATTCCCGAAGGATCAAGCAAGAGTGCCAGTCGCGACAACAGCGACATGATTGCCGAACTAGAAATGCGCTCTCCCGCATGCCGTGCCAGAGTATGAGCGACTTCGTGACCTAATACAGCCGCGAGATCGTCTTCATTGCGAACGTATTTGAACAGTCCGGTCATGACAAAAACATGATTACCCGGTAATACAAATGCATTGGCAGTATCGGAGCGGACGATCGTGTACGTAAATGGCTGGGAATTGTCCTGTAGATTGTATTCGCGAGAGAATTCTTGGGCCGCCTTGGCAATACGGGCTCCCACCCGATGCACAGTGATGGAGGCACGATGATTGGGAGGCAGTATATCTCTCTGAAAATGCTGAAGTAAATTCAAATATTCCGCGTCGCCCATTTCGTTTTCCCAAATGGGTGAGGTGGCAATCCATCGAGATCGTTGGGTCAACGGCACCGTATCCAAGAAGGAATAATAGCAGTAACCTCCTGCGAGGACGGTACTGGCTGCGGTGACACAAATGTAAGGAGGCAGCTGCTGCTTGTTGCTATTCTTGCTTTTGTAGTAATACTGTGACGAAAGGTTGCGTCGAATGGTGCGGAAAGTGAACGGTCTGGAAAACATGTTGCTTAACAATTGTTTTGGCGTTCGCGGATAACTGGCTACGGCTTCTGATATGGATCTTTGTCTCTCAGACTCTCTCTATAGCAGCTGACTATCAAATATGGGGTTCTATTTCTTCCGTTATATTAGAGCGTGTGTTCTCTTCGTCGTTATTCGAAGGGGAAGATGACGATGAATGTTTACCAGGTATGAATGAATCAATAAGGAAAAGATGGACGAAAGGACGAAAGAAATGAGAAATACAAGTACCATACGTGTAGGTACTTGTGCCTGTACAGCTGGCTTCGCGCATTATGCGCGAGCTGTAGCTTCAGTACAATTCTACACAAAACGTCTTCTACACGCCAGCCGACCCGTCGCGGAAGAACATTTCTCGATAAATTATCGCCAAAAAAAGATGAAAGTTCGACACTCGCTCAGCAACTTGCTGAGCTGTATTTCGCGACTGAAATACAGTTTTAGTTATCTTTACGTACCACTCACATGGGCTGTCTGATTTCCGTCGCGAAATCCGTTGCCGTTGATACCCAAAAGCGAAGCCGATATTATTTGCCTGGTCGTTCGGCCAATCATTTTGTCGTCGCTATCAAACACACAGAAACAAGTTCCCATATAGTTATTCAATTATTAGACACGCTAAACTTACCTGTCGACTGGATCTCGCAGAAAAAACCTTCAACGCTACGAATTTCCGAGCTGTAGCGCACCTTTACGGGGCGTCGAGTCTGGAACAATTCTGGGTCCATTATTGTTCGCACTCTACTTATACAAATCAGCTGCCGAAAAAGCGAGTTACTGCTTCTATCTATCAATTAAACAATAATAGTGTTCCGTTGAGTTGCTTTTTCTATTAGATGTCCATCTTTCAATCCAAAAGATTTGGTTTAAAAGTTGCTCCCTCATTGCAGTTAACTAGACCGGTTTTAGAACATAGACCTCATGTAATTAAAGAGCTAAGTGTGAAACCAACTATGGTACTCTAAAAAAATATGAAAGACAAGATGAGTTTTTGTAGTTATGTGTATTCTACTGGCACCGACGACGCCCAAACTCGTCCGACGAGGATGGAGGTCGAACAGTCCGACGCAATGAACGAAATGCTTGACTCCAAATGACTTGCTTTTTTATTCATTTTCATTGTTATATCGAGCTAAACCGTCATTGCTGATCCACGGAAAAGATGATGTCGTATGCTTGTAAAGCCTCTAAAAAGAAATCCAACAAATGGATGGCCACGAGGTTCCTCGACATTGCCATGGCAGACAACCGACTGCGAGACAAATGGCTGCCGGCAACTGTATACTTCGAAGCTCTTGAAGCCGATAAGTACGAAGATGTAGTTGGAAAGGAAGCCCAAAAACAGCTGATGGCTTCACTTTGTCGAATTTCAAACGTGCCGTGAACAAAGAGCATCAAGACACCCGATCTAATTTTGACGGTACCCACAAAGGGGTTTTGATCCATGAAAACAAAGCGCTCGACGCAAAGCAGAACTTTTATTACTACGTCACAAAACCGGGAAAAAGGTTGCTAAGCCCAAACAGGGTAGTGTGTTTCAAACAACGCAGGTTTCTCAGCCTCCAAACAAACGAAAAAAGACAATTAACCAGGCAACAACTGAGGTAGCGGAAAAGATGCCTGATGAAGTCGAGGAGATGGTAGTTGAGAAAGCTTCAACAGCGGAACATTTGCGCTTACTTCGCATATGAGTCAACACATAAAGATGGAATTGTAATGGTTGCAGCAAGAAGAAGAGCAGCCCTAGAGGGATCGATTGATGCACCTCTGCCGGCGCCGGATGATCTCCCTACACTTAATTACAAAGAGATCCAGAAGCTAATGAAAGTTTTCAAAGTGCACAGGGGTGCTTTAGACTTTGATAAAGGATTTATTCTGAAGAGCATGGTGGAAATCAACGACTAAAGAGTAATATATGTGACATTTTGTCCCCTTAGCTCATTCTCTCGAAAAAATGTACTTTTTATATCACAGTAAATATTTAGCTGGTACTCGTCTACGTGGACCTACGGCTCGATTACGACATGCGCAGCCAACTGTACTAGCTGTACCTCCGCAATCCGCAATCCGCAATAACCGCGTGACGCGCGTGACTCCTTACTCGTCCTCTAATCATTGGTGCCGGTACGAGATCTAAGTGATTTTACAATTAATGCTGAAAAGTTGCCAGGCTCCTTTGATGATAAACGCGATGATCAAGCACAAAAGAAATTATTCTGCGTGCTTTCACACAGCGACGATGTTGATGTTGATGCGGGTACAAATATATTAATAAGAGAATAAACTATTTATCTAGCCTCTCTCAGTCGATTCAATTGTTTGTTTAATTCACAACGGAAGAAATTGAAGCAGTCATGACGTTGTGGTTCCTCAGCAGCAAAAGCGATTATCAAAATCGAGCTAATCCTCCGCTGAAGGATATTGTCAAATTGCTGTACCCGAACAAATCTGCATCGCAGCCGCAAAAGAGTGACAATCGCACTCGCTTTTCACACTTATTACTGGAACACGGAGAAAAGTCTATACAAGACTGGGCGGTAGTAGCCAAATCATCCCCAGTGTCGCTGTCGTCGCTCCAATCTCCTTCCTCCGGTCCTACTCATTCCATACACTGGGCACAATCTACAACAAACGATGCACCGAAAAAGCAGTCGTCTCGTCGCAAAAAACAACAGGATACATCCAAAGATGCTAGTCCTACCGCTCATATGAATGCGTGGCCCGGGCGTTTGCATCTATGTTCGAGATCACTGGTCTTTGAACCGAATTCGACTGCTTATCCTATCGTTCGATGTCCCTTCAATAAACTACAAGAAAAACCAGCTGGTCGTGACAAAGTAGTCGAATGGATTGCGAAGAAGCACATTGCTATTCATTCGGTCATTGCTCCGTTTCAAGCTGTCAATCATGCGGTTCATTTCCGCATCGAATTTTCGCACTCGTCGGTCGACACACTGTTGCAACACACGGGAGAATTGTACGAAATATGCCAGAAACAAAGTCATCATCAGCTAGCCCAACTGGAGGCGACGTCGCTCAAAACACCACCGGTCATGGATCCTACAATGCTCCACGTGAGAGAACAACTGGTTACCAGTCCGGTACCGTGTCAGTGGATGACACCCTTGCAAAGCACCGATGGTGTTCTCCTCGTGACCAACGAACGATTCACTTTCCAAAGTGCCTCGGGTACGTCGTCGTTTTGGTATCTTGATCAAGTCGCTGCTACAGCCAGGCGCTATTGTGGACTCCGCGATTGTGCGCTCGAGGTCTACTGGCAGAATGGCACTTCGACATTGTTGGCGTTGGAGCGACGACACGAACGAGAACAAGTTTTGCGACATTTGCATCAAGTTCCTTGTGTCACCAATCGAGAGTTTGTATTGCAAGTATTGAAAGCGTGGCAAATGAAAGAAATTAGCAATTTTGAATATTTGTTGGCGTTGAATTCGGCAGCGGGTCGGACGTTTCACGATTTGTCACGGTATCCTGTATTTCCGTGGGTCCTTCGTGACTTTACCAGCAGCAAATTAGACTTGACGAACCCTTCTGTTTATCGTGATATGACAAAACCCGTCGGTGCATTGAACGAAGAACGACTCGAGTATTTTCGCAATCGCATGTTGGGAATGCACGACATGGGTGAAGACTTTTATATGGGACTCACTATTCGGCTCCTGGATATGTGCTGTATTATTTGGTGCGGAGCATGCCCGAACACATGCTGTGCTTGCAGAATGGGAAATTTGATGCGCCGGATCGAATGTTTCATAGCATTGAGCAGTGTTTTCAATGCGTGCTAACGAACCACGCCGATGTCAAAGAGCTGATCCCTGAATTTTATAGTCAAGACTTTGACTTTTTGATCAATGCACGAGGGCTCCAACTGGGGGCGACGCAGAATGGTGATCATGTGAATGATGTGCAGCTACCAACTTGGGCGCGGTCGGCTCGAGATTTCTTACGCAAACATCGCGAAGCTCTCGAGTCCGATATTTGCACGAAAATGCTACCAAAATGGATAGACTTGATCTTCGGGTACAAATCTAGAGGAGAAGCGGCAAAGGAAGCTTCCAACCTATTCCATCATACTGCGTACCTTGGTCCACACGATCTGGCAGCAATGCAATCGGCGAAAGACCGTTTCCAGGCGGAGCTGCAGGCAACAGAGTTTGGCATTGTCCCGGACATGCTATTCATCGGCCCTCATCCAGCCCAAATTGACAAGTTCTCGGAAGATTGTGTTTCGCAAGACATTGGTCGCACTACGAGTCGAGAAGACTCAAGTAGAGAGGCATGGGAGCTCTTAGACCCTCCATCAAGCCACGATGATATACATACTGATGCGGTGCCTGGCTTAGTTGTAGAATCCCCTGAACAAGAAGAGATCGAATCTACGTTGTCTATGGACCAAAATGATGTGTTTGGTGTTTCGAATGAAAATTTAGAAACACTGGGATCTTCGGAACGTGCTCGCGAAGTGCAAGTATCAACACCTACAATGGACGCCTCTAAGGTTCAAAAACATCACCACCCAATCCGACAGCGTCTGACGCAAACGGTGCAATTTCAAAGTGGGACATGCAAATTTTAGAAAGGAGGCAATTACACAATGACTCCGTCAGTGGCTGTGCACTCCTGCTAGGAACTCTTGAGAACAGCAAATCGGTCTTGGTTACGACCTCGTTAGATGGGGGTTTGAAAGTTCACTCAATGCTTCTTGAAACAGCTTCTATGGATCCGAAGGATCTGATCGCCTCCACGCTTTCGCGATTTACTATGATCAATCGTAAGCAGACGCCATTGTCTTCCGGTTCGTCAAAACTGGTCGAGTATCGCAATCATTCCACGAGAGACCCACTAGCAAGTCTTGTCCTGGCTTTAGATGGCACAGGTGGCGCTGTGGCATTTGCTGGAGGTCATGATGATGTGGTCTTAGCCTATGGAATCAATTCAGCCTGCGCTGTCGCCTCCGTGTACTCACACCGAGACGCCGTCACTGGTCTAGACTTGATAGCACGCTCACCATTTGATTCAGGGAATGCGCTTTGGTTAGAGAATGCGACTCATATCCTGATAAGTGGAAGCTGGGATGCCACGGTGAAAGTGTGGTCGGTTGCTGTGTCAGGAGGTGAAACAGTGGCGGTCAATCGAGAACCCTTGGCCGAGCTGTTCGACGCGGCTTCGTCGATCGTTTGCGTGGCGGCTATTTCCATCCCCACCGGCGGTATTCTTGCAAGCGCAGGTTGTGCGGATGGTAGTTTCTGTGTTTGGAATATACATAGCGATGGAGTACAGGTCGTAATTCACAATGAACCTGCAAAGCGGGGATCGGGACCTTGCTCTGTTGTAAAATGGGTGTCTTCCGGGGGCGCTTTACACATGTTTGCTGCTTTCTCGACCGGCAAAGTGGCAGCCTATTCTTTGGTTGAGGGAGTTCGTTTGGAACGACGTAATGCTGTTTCAGTGGGAGTTCCTATCCTTTCATTGGCTTACGCCGATGGTTTTATCCTTGTTGGATGCGCTGATGGTGGGCTCCGGCTGATTCCGCTACGACAAGGTTGTTATTTTGAAGCCAAACCGACCCTATGGCCGGCTGTGAACAACAAATCCTCTCCCGCTATCAGTAACATCAGTCTTTCGTACACCATTCCTGCCAACAAAGACGACGAAGTACGGTGCGTATGCTGTACAGGAGGCGCCGACGGTAGCGTCGCATTGTTTGAACTAAGAAAGGCTTAAGCTAAGAGCGACGAGCTGCTGACGTTAAAGGCATCTAGTGATAATCTTTCGCAAATTTAAATATGCACATTTATTCTTCGTCTTTATCAAAAACTGTGTCCCAAAATTTGGGATTGCGCTCAATATTCTTCTCCTTTAAACGAGTCACTGGAGTCAATCGGCCTAAAAATAGCAAAAGTTGAGAGGGAAAATCGAACAAGCATGACTAGCCCGATACGCCGGTCGTCTAACTTACCATTTTCATCGGGCATCCATTTAAAGTATCCCGCACCCGACGGACCTTGGTAATCCTCGGTCGGGTCCGGAGTGTCGCGATCTGTTTTTCTCATTTTGTCTTTCTCACCATAGAAATTGGATTTGCGTTTGCCGTAGAAAGCAGCACCGTTCCCGAGCCTGCGAGCACTGGCATCGTCAATGAAAGCATCCAATTCTGCAAAGAAGTTCTTGACGCCTTGAAACGGCCCGCCGCCTTCTTCTGCGCGCAGCGATAATGGGCAGTTTCTTCCGGAGGGTGGTTGCGAGAGGAATGCCGAGCTGAGCTGAAGAACAGCGAGGCCGACGATGAATGAAAGAGCGCGTTGCACAAACATGTTTATTGTCTAGTTCTCTTTTAATAACTGAAGTAGCTTTTCTAATATTATGTTACGAAGCTTCGCTCCTTTTTAGTCGATGCAGAATAATAACGCAGAAACGAAGTGCATCGAAAATGTTGCACAAGTTATTGGGCACGAACCTTCGCTGTCTTTGCATACGTGTTTCTGATCGTGACTCACCCAAACGGCATTCCTCTTAGGACTGGAAGCGGCACTCAAGATCCTATTTCAGTGTATCGAAAACAGTTTGGGGGTGACGTCCGATACCGGTTAAATTCACTGTTAATGAAAGAGTAGTCACGCTTAACCACGCTACCAGGTATGAGTGATGGGTACCGCTAAGAGGAGGAACCTATTTTTTTTTCGTGGTTGTGGAGCATTTATTTTGTTCCTCGTGGTTTTCGTTCATGTCAATAGTTATTGCTACTGATAGCATTCTCGTTGCGCATCATCAACCACAACCAAAAGTTCAAACTGTAACTGGCCCACGGCTAGCCCAATTCAGTAGCGCTGCAACGGGAAGAAAATGAATCATCGATTCGCTCTTATGATGGCTTTCATTTGTTCTTTGCGTCGAGCATCCGCCTTTACTTCTTCTTTGCTAAAAAGAGAAGAGCCACGAAAGGTTTCTTCAGTTCTGTTCCTTTCATCCGAGGCTCAAGTAACACCATGGAACTCACCCGTTGTGTCGGAACGGGTGGCAAATCGTCGGCGCAATAATAATGCTCGATTTCGACAGCACGTGAATCCATTGGCGAGACAATATCAACAACCCACGGTTTTGACGGATTCTTGGCCTCATGATACCTTTACAATCTGCAACAAACCGTTACATCTGGATATTGGTTGCGGTAAAGGAGGCTTCCTTCTGGATATGGTCAAAAAGACGGCGGAAGACTGTGCGTCGTCAGAATCGTCGATGGCCGATGCCTTACCGTACAATTATCTTGGCTTGGAGATTCGTCCTGGTGTTGCTTTAATGGCGAAAGAGCGCATTCCAGTGCATGGTGCTGTAGGTGTCTTGGATTTTGTTGGGTGCAATGCGAACGTGGATTTGGATCGAATCATGGATCGCTATAATTCCCAAAGCAACCGCCTCTTGTTGGACCGTGTATCCATTCAATTTCCAGACCCTCATTTCAAAAGTCAGCACGCCAAGCGACGCGTGGTTACACCTGCGCTGGTAAATACATTAGCCAAATACATGCCGGAGGATAGTCACGTGTTTTTGCAAAGCGATATTCAGTCTGTTCTCGACGACATGAGACTAAGATTTCGAGAAAGTGCGTACTTCAAAGACACCATCGATTCTGTGGAACAGTATTTGGAAGAGAATCCATGGGGAGTTCCGACAGAAAGGGAAATCAGCGTGCTAAAGAAAGATCTTCCAGTTTACCGAACGATACTGACCAGAAACGGTGTCGCTTTTGTTGCTGGCAACAATGAAATCAGCGAGCTCGATCAAGACGAGGAATGATCCAAAGCAGGACAACACATCGCAAGTGTCTTCGTCAAAAAAGATTTATAAGGGCAATGCAGCACGAGAGTTCGTAGACTTGCAGCAACGCAATACATTACAAATTTTATTTACCGCTACTGTTATCAATCATCTATATGAGCTTGCGTTGGCAACAAAAATGTGCACAAAACTAATCCGAAAGGTCGGCTCGACGATCCGTGACGAACATGTGCCCTGCCGCGTGAGTGATAGCGAACGGCACTTGGCTGTCCATTAAGACGGTCTGTGGAGTGACGCCGCAGGCATGGAACACAGGAATTTCGTCGGGGAGCACGTTCACGTGGTCGCCCCATTCGGGAGGATTGTTGAGATCGATTCCGAGAATGTCGGGTCGCCCTATACAAATAGGTCCACCGTGTGCATGCCGGAACTGAGATGTAATCTCAACGTGCCTAGAAATTTGCATAGCAGGAATGGGCTTCATGGATACCACAATATTGCCCTTCAATCTCCCCGCTGGTCGACAAGGAAGATTTGTTCGATACATGGGGACATTCTTTCCTTGCTCAGCGGAACGAAGAGGAATGCCAGCTTTCTGAAGGGCGCCATCGTAAGAGAAACTACATCCAATCAAAAATGCGACAGAGTTTTCAGGCCAGATATCTCTCACGTCGTTTCGTTCCTCGTGCAACTTTCCGCTTCGATATACTGCGTATCTTCAACAATTGTTAGATTTGCAATAATTCCTTCATAGAAGTAGACAGTTCCGCTACTTACTTCGGACAATCAGTTCGTAAATCCGCGGTGGGAGCCAGCAAGGTAGGAATAGCCGAACCAACGTCACATACTTCGAGCAGGGGGACAAGCTTGAGGATTTCTTTGACAAAATAAAAGAAATCAAATGCAATAGGACCTTGTGGCAGCACAACAAGGTTACATTGCAACATTCCGGGGCAGACACCGTTCGTGGGGCCAGTGAATTCACCCGAACGAACTCTTTGGCGGAACGTTCGTGTCACTAGAATATCGGGATGGCTAAATGTTGGGGCTCCGTACCAATTCAATGTTGCTCCTTTCCTCTCCAGTGAATAAGGTCGTTCCGGCCTTTCCCACCTTTCGCATATATTCAAAAGCTTTGCGTCGTCTTTCGTTTGGGTTTCAGGCGGACGGAGTGTCAAATTGGGCATCACTGCTTGTAACTTCTGGAATTCGCTTTCAGTGAAGGTGTTAGCTGGACTGCCCTCTTGAGGCTGAAGCGAAGGAAGCACATTGCGAAGAATATCAGTTGTGACGGTCGTTTCTGTGAGGTCGCGGCAAGGATCGTCACCTTGAGCGTTCATGTTGCTTACGGCTCGATTTTCTACGAGCCGTGAATTGAAGAATGCAAGATTTTTTTTAAAAAAAAGTACAGAAATAGCGTTTGTTTAGTCGAGGTGTCGTTATCAACTATCAACGTCAATAAAGGAATGCATGCCTGCCTGGAATGGACCTGGTAAGCAAAACAGAAAATGGACCTCTTCGATTTGACAATACGCCAAAGAGTACCTGCTTTTCACAAAAACTCGAAATAGATCATCATCGTCGCGAAGAATTCAATTCTCGGGGAATTCTCTTGCGCTCATACGCCAAAGCAACAAAATACAAAAGTAGGTCATCGTGCATGTAATTTGAGAATAAAAGTGCCATGAATTATGCATTGTATGGACCGCGTCGATGAATTCTATAGTATGCCTTCATAAAGAACAATTGCCCCTACGCTATCATTATGCAAATGAGCTATGCCGGCTTTTCGCTCGGTCGATGCCCTGCATTAGAATAAAGAACGCGGTAAAGTTCTTTGGCTAGGGTCCTCGGCTCGCACGGGAACGGTTTAAACGTAAATACATCCGCACCCGCTTCAAGGAACTCACTCTCCTTATCATTAGCCGAAAGCCCACATATCCGACAATGGACGCCCTTCTTTCTCAATGCCACTACTGTTTCAGTTCCTAGAAGTTGCTTCTCAACGCTCGCCATGTACATATCCATGAAAATCAAGTCAAAGGATTCCGTCTCTACTAAACGAAGAGCAGTTTCACCGTTCGATGCTTCTCGAAAAGACCAGCCAGGAGCCACTGTTTTGGCCGTCCTGATAAACAGTTTCCTTAACACTGGGTCATCGTCAACAAACAAAACAAATAACTGCTCAGGAAGTTTACCGCAAAGACCACCTTCTGGAGTGATATTGAAACGTTCTTCCAGCTGATGCGCGATCGTCGTGGGGCTTATTGGCGGCTGACGGAGACAGACTACAAATCTGGCACCAGGATGGTCTTTCTATCCGCTGGTAAAGGACTCGTCTAACTTGATCTCTCCTCCCATCAAATTGACCAAGCTCTTGCACAAAAACAATCCGATTCCCTAAAAACTCAAATCCAGATACGTATTAGATATAATAGAAAGCAGTTGCTTGAGACGAATGAGCACCTACCGTTCCCTGGCTGAGACTGTCAAGGCTCTCCTGAAATTTGTTGAAAAGTGAACCCCGCTTTTCTGGTGGAATTCCAGGACCGGAATCTTCGATCGACAGCTCCACCATACCCTCAGCTACCTGGGCGCGAAGACGCACGTACCCGCTTTCTACAAACTTCAAACTATTTCTCCCGAGATTCAAGACAACCTGCTTCAATCGCAGCCGGTCTGTCACAACCAAGAGCTGCCGAGGACAGTCTAAGTCAACAAGAAAATTGGCGTTTCGTTGATTCAACATCGAATGCACAGGCTCCAAAACATCAAGAAATAAGTCGGTAGGTTCCATGGTGACTTTCAGTTGCTGGGTTGCCGCTCGGTGCATATCGAGCATATTTCGCAAGAGGTCGTTCACGAACTTCATGGCATTCTCAATAATAGCTATGTCTTGTCGAGTCGTGGAGCACGACTCCTCGGTCGCTAGAGGTTCGTTTTCAAAGACTGCTGCCTTGACAAAGCTACATGCAGTCATTGCAGCGGCTACGGGATTGCGTACCTCATGACCTAAAAAATCATTGAGTTCGCGCTCGGCTCTTGTAGCCTCGTGGGCATTCTTCAAAATCATCTTCGCTTTTTCCACATCAGCAACTGCCTTGAGCTTATTTCGCTCCTCAACGCGTCGAGTCCGCGCACAAATGAAGAGAGCTAAACACAAACTGGCAAGGAAAATAATGATGCCACCGACACATACAAACAGCACCCCCGGCTTGTAAGTGTCATCGATCGTCAGAACTGATACAATCCATCGCCTATCAGCGGCCCTGATGATTCGCTCCATATACAAAACTTGTGTCCTCTGTAGCTCGGTCAAACTTACTTCCGAAAGAGGAGTCAACAATGGTCCGCTTTCATTATCAGAAGTCGTCACCGACGCCGCTCCTAGAAAAACCGGAGCTTCTTTGAAATCAGATGTATCAAAGATGTATACAGCAGAGTTTTGCTGTTGGTTCTCGGTGGACCGTTTGATCAGATCAGGAATACGAATAACAATAGATGCTAGGTCTTTCGGCCAAACACCTGGGTCATCCGAGATCCGAACACCGGGGTGCATAAGTATAACACCATAAGAATCTTCCTCTGTTTCTATCACTAATTTCAGCCGATCTGTTAACGCCTCTCTTCCTTCCCTCGATACATTTTTTTGACAGCCTTTTGACGTGGTCCCCATGAATTATAATCTAGACCAAGGGCAGCCTCGTTCTTTTCGACCGGTTCCACATAGTCTGTGACATATTATGTGTGAGTGCTGCAGTAGAATGCGGATGCAAAACCCTTATGAAAACACGTACGAATAGGAAAATAATAACTGGTGTTCAGACGCGGTTCAACGATTGTCGAGTTTTCGTAATTAAAGCCAATAAATCCTCCGTAGTTCAGTTTTGGATAGTGCTCTTCGTAAACGCCCTAGCCTCGGCCTCGGCCTCGTCTCGCTCATTGTGTGAAATATTCGGATGGAACTGAGCTGCCTGGAAATCCAATCCATTGAAAACCAAATACTCATACATTTCGCGAAAATCAACACGATTGAATTTCCTGTTTCTGCATTTTCCGTGAATCCGCAGTGCGGCGGCGACATATTCCTCCCACGCACCCTCAATCTTGTTAATCAAATCCAGAGCGCTACGAGCAAACTGGTGCTCTTTATCTCTCTTGGCTGAACTGATTCCCATTGCCATAAACGCAGCTGCCGCGCCACTTCCCAGAATGGTTATCATTAGCGCCGAAAGTCCTGTTTTCTTTTTGTGCATGGTGCTTGCAAGAGCGCCGTCGTTCCTGATAATTGAACACGATTCCAAGTCAACTTTTCGTCCCGTTTTCGATCGCTTTTGGATATGGCTTGTATCGGAAACGCTCGACATTGCTCTACCTGCTTTCGCTTTTAGTAAATGTATGCGTTGGTTCGGCACTTCTTTACTAAATTGATCGAGAATAGCATCCGACAGTAACGAAGTGAGAGGGCGTCAAGGCCGAAGTGCGGTCGAACACATCGGACGTGTACTGCGACGACGTTTCCAATCTACACCTCACAATCTTCACTCCTAGATGGTTGTTATGAAGATCGGAGTACAGTACTTGTGACGGAGTATCTTCATTCGTCATCCCTCGCTGCTCCGCGGCTTCGGCAGGTTCACCTTTTGGGGTCACTTGTCTGTCACGAACCAGGATCCTCGTGTTTCTATAATACCGGTACCGTATTTCACTCAATACTGAGTAAGAAAGATCCAATATTTGGTCGTGTATGAAAATCCGTCTCATTTGTTGGTGATGGAAATGGCCTTTTCATTCAATCCAGTTCAATCAAGGTTCGTTTTTCAAAAAAGGGTTGTTTTCCCCCTGCATGTCCCTTGCCAAACTAATAAACCCCCTGGCGAGACGACTCCTCAAGAGTGGTTCTTTGAAGTCGAATGCCGTAATTTTCTGCCACAATCCACGCAAATAAACTAACTTAAATGTTCATCCGACTGTCAGTTCTACATTCGGGTGGTATATGTAGTCATCCGCCAGCTCCTGGGCGGGATTCTCCCGCTCAATTCGTAGAACATCATCGATTTGGGACAAACGGGCACCTAGGTCGACGGCTATGTTGTCTAATAATATCCACTAGAGAGCAACGCCCATGTACACGTATGCCGGTGAACAGCGTAAATCCGACTCCCAATTTGTAGAGCTGGAAAAATGAAAAGCAGCTCTACAAATCACACATCTCTATTTTCTTCCCATGGCCTGCTCCCTAAGTTGTAATTGAGGATTCTGCACAGTTCTCGAGTAACTATCCTTACATCACAGGGGAAAGGCTTAATCGTAAATACGTCCGCACCCGCCTCAAGGAACTCGCTCTCCTTATCATTAGCCGAAAGTCCACATATCCGACAAAGGACTCCCTTCTTTCTCAATGCCACTACTGTTTCAGTTCCTAAAAGTTGCTTATCAACACTCGCCATGTACATGTCCATGAAAATCAAGTCAAAGGATTCCATCTCTACTAAACGAAGAGCAGTTTCACCGTTCGATGCTTCTCGGAATGACCAGTTCGGTGCCACCGTTTTCACTGTCCTTGAAAATAGCTTTCTGATTATTGGGTCGTCGTCAACAAACAAAACCGAGAGTTGCTCTGGAAGTTCATTAGAATAAGAATGTGGATTTTGACCAAAGACTTCGTTCGACTGTTCAGTGATCATTTTGGGGTTAAATGGAGGTTGACGGAGGCTAACTACAAACCTGGTTCCAGGCTGGTCGTTGTATCCACTGGCGAACGCTTCGTCCAGACTTATCTCTCCTCCCATAAGCTCAACCAAATTCTTACATAAGAACAATCCCAATCCCTTAAACAAAGAAGTAAAGGGTAAGAGGGCTGTGAGTCAACTTGACAGATAAATTCTATTTATTACTTACCGTACCCTGGTTAAGACTGTCCAAGCTTTCTTGATACTTCTTGAAAAGCGATTGGTGCTTTTCTAGCGGAATTCCCGGACCAGAATCCTCAATCGATAGTTCCACCATGCCGTCCACTACCTGGGCGCAAAGACGCACGTACCCGCTTTCTACAAACTTCAAGCTATTTCTCCCAAGATTCAAAACAACCTGCTTCAATCGCAGACGGTCCGTCGTGACAAAAAGATGATTTGGACAGTCTACTTCGACTCGAAAGTTGGCATTTCGTTGATTTAGCATCGAGTGGACCGGCTCAAGAACATCGTGAAGCAAGTCAGTAGGCTCCATTGTAACTTTTAACTGCTTGTTGGCTGCCCGATGCATATCTAGCATATTCCGTAATAGATCGTTGACAAAAGTCAACGAATTTTCTATTATTGCTACGTCCTGCCGAATTGTAGAGCGAGCCTCATGGGTTGTCAGCGGTTCCTTTTCATTGACAGCCGCCTTCACAAAGCTACATGCAGCCATTGCCGCAGCAACGGGATTGCGTACCTCGTGGCTCAAAAAATCGTTGAGTTCCCGCTCGACTTTAGTAGCTTTGCGAGCATTTTTTAAGATAAGGTTCGCTCTCTCCGCGTCTACTTCCCCTTTCACCTCGCTGAGGCGCGCTAGCCGCTGCGTATGCGTATGAATCCATAGAGCCAAACATAAACTAGCAAGGAATATAATGGTCCCACCAATCCATACAAACATAGTATCAGGTTGAAACGTCTCATCGACAGAAAGAACTGATACTGTCCAGACTTTATTCGCCGCCGTGATATTCCTCTCGAGATACAATCTGCTTGTCGTGCGTATCATATCTAAAGTAATATCTGGAAGAGACTTGAAAGTACTATCAGTATTGTTGCCATTGGGCGTCATCTTGGCCGCTCCGAGAAAAAGCGGTTCCCCACTAGAATCGGAGTAATCAAAAATGAAAACAGCAAAACGCCGCTGCTGTCCCACCATTGACCGCTTGATCAAATCAGGAATACGAATCGCAATGGAGGCTATATCTTTGGGCCAAGCAACACGCGCGGTGGAAACCTCAATACCAGGGTGCATTAGTACCACCCCATAGGCCTTCTCTGATGTTTCCATGACCAAATGCAGGCGATCAGTTAGCGAGGGCTGTCCTTCTGTCATGCAAAATTGAACTGCTCTCTGTCTAACTCCCGATGCGTGGTAATCCAGACCAATAGCGGGTTCATTGCCAATTACTGGTTCCATGTAATCTGACGTGAAGCAACGTGATACTGTTAGTGTCGAATAAAGATTTGTTATCAAGAGTAAAAAACACTGACCGATACTTACGAACGGGAAAGTAAAAGCTAGCATTGAGCCTTGGCTCTGTAGCTGTCGAGTTTTCGAAATTAAACCCAATAAAGCCTTGATAGTCGACGCTCGGATAATTTTCTTCATAAAACACCCTTGCTTCCGCTTCCGCCTCTGCTCTTTCGTTGTGTGTCAAATTTGGAGCGAACTGGACTGCTTGAAAGTCGAGCCCGGAGGAAACTAAATACTCGTACATTTCATGAAATTCGACTCGACCGAACTTCCTGTTCCGGAACCTTCCATGAATCCACGTTGCGGCATTGACATAGTCCTTCCAGGCGTGCTGGATCTTATTCACTAAATTCTGGGAGCTGCGGATAAACTGATCTTCCTGGTATTTTTTGGCTGAACTGATTCCCATGAACAAGAATGCCGCTGCTGTGGCGCTTCCCAGAAGAATTACTAACAACATCAAAAGTGCGGTAGTTTTGTGTTTGATAGTTGCGAGGGATGAGCTCTGGCTGCTGCTACTGGTGAGCGAGCATTTTTCGATTTCATTGCCTTGCAGCTTCATCGGTTTCTTTTCGGTGTGAATGTATGTGTCGAATCAGATCGATCAGTTCTCACTGGGATTGTGCATAAACGAAGTTTTCATCAAAGTTCGACAGCGTTTTTTGCTCATGGCTCATGGATACATTGTAGATCATTGCGACGTTAAGCTCGTCTGAACGAGGAATTTGGCGGGCCATACAAACGTGACCAAAGCTGTTTCACACAAACAAGGTTACGTCGCCGCACCGAAAGTGCAACATCCTCCATCACTTTTCTCTTTATTACGAAAATTGAAACCCTTTCCTTGCTCCTTGCGCTCCATGTTTACGACGATACACATGCATGACGTGAGCAATCTACCTCGTAGCTTTATTCACGTTATTCCAACAGAAATTGGGTCCCGATGTCTTTGACAACAACCCATAACATTTTCTTCTCTCTCTCTCTCTCTAAGACTGCCCTACTTGCAGTCCCATGTAAATGGAATTATTCTAGTCAACACAAGATAATTCTGGGCAACATTACAACTCAAATACAACAATACAACACGCATCGCACGTCGCGCCTTATTTGTACCGCCAGTACCAGGTACCAGTACCCTGGTAATGCTCTCACCGAGACGCACTCCCAAGAACGTTCTTGCGCACTCGTCACTCGTCCCCTTTCCCCTTACACATTTCGGTACCGCTACGAATGCATTTTTGCATTTTGCACCATAGTACTTGTAAAGTCTATAGAGCTAAGGCTATTAGTTGCTTCTCTAGCTGCTACTGACAAGGACGCAAAATTATCCGCAATGAAGTAAAAATAATAATGCTTTTTTAGAAAACTAAGGTTTGACTAATCTCAATGCGCAAATTCGTCTGACGTTTGTAATGGGTGATGTCTTAGGAGTAAAGAACACGGCAAAGTTCTTGCGTTAGCGCCTTCGACTCACACGGAAACGGTTTGAATGTGAACACATCTGCACCCGCTTCAAGAAATTCGCCTTCCTTATCGTTTGCCGATAGCCCGCATATCCGGCAACTAATTCCTTTCCTCCTCATAGCCTTTATTGCTTCTGTCCCTAAAAGTTGCTTTTCGACACTAGCCATGTACATATCCATAAAAATTAAGTCAAAGTGCTCCTTCTCCACTAAATTCAATGCAGTTTCACCGTTAGATGCTTCTCGAAAACTCCAGCCAGGTGCCACCGCTTTTGCCGTCCTGGTAAAGAGCTTCCGTAAAATTGGATCATCATCGACAAATAACACCGAGATTTTCTTTGGAAGCTTACTACTGATATCAGATCGTAGACTTGGATAGATAACTTCGTTTGGTGGAACTGCGACTGCCTCGGTGTTCAATGGAGGCTGACGAAGTCTAATAACAAACCTGGTACCAGGCTGATCGTTGTATCCACTGGCGAACGATTCGTCCAAACTTATCTCTCCTCCCATCAGCTCAACCAGAGTCTTACACAAGAACAATCCCATTCCCTTGAGTAAAAAAAACACAATGTTAGACGATAATACATCCACCCCAAAAGACAACCCTCACTTATACGTACGGTTCCCTGGCAAAGCATGTCAAGGCTCTCCTGAAATTTTTGAAAGAGCGTATATCGCTTTACCGGTGGAATACCTGGACCGGAATCCTCAACCGATATCTCCACCAGACCGTCAATTACCTGGGCGCGAAGACGCACGAACCCGCTTTCTACAAATTTCAAGCTATTTCGTCCCAGATTCAAAACAATCTGCTTTAACCGAAGGCGGTCAGTCATGACGAAAAGATGACGCGGACATTCAATGTCGACTTTATATGTAGCATTTCGCTGATTTATCATCGAGTGTACCGGCTCGAGAACATCGTGAAGCAAGTCAGTGGGTTCGAGTGCGACTTTTAATTGCTTATTAGCCGCCCGATGCATATCCAGCATATTTCTCAAAAGGTCGTTGACGAACTTCAAAGAATTCTCTATAATAGCTACGTCATGCTGGACAGTCGAGCGAGCTTCATGGCTTGAAAGCGGGTCTCTATCATGGACAGCTGCCTTCACAAAACTACACGCAGCAGTCGCGGCGGAAACGGTGTTACGCACCTCGTGACTGAGAAAGTCGTTGAGTTCCCGCTCGATCCTCGTAGCTTCGTGGGCATTTTTTAATATCAATTTCGCTTTCTCTGAATCTGCTTCCGCCTTCATCCTGTTTACCTGCTCTACTTTTTTTTGTGTGCGTGTACACCCAAAGAGCTAAACATAGACTTGCCAGAAAGATAATGGTGCCACAAATTGAGACAAACAACACATGTGGCTTGAACGTGTTATCAACCGAAAGAATTGATACAGTCCAAACTTTATTCGCAGCCTTGATATTTTGCTCGAAATACAATCTCCGCGTTGTTCGGATCTCATTCAAATTTGCCTCTGCAAGGACTGTGATCATAGAACCGATGTTTTTGCCGTGGGGAGTCGCCTTGGCCCCTCCGAGAAAAAGAGGCACTCCACTCGAATCGGAGTGATCGAAAAGGAAAACAGCCGAACTACGCTGCTGGTTTTCGCTCGACCGTTTGATCAGATCAGGGATACGAATAACAATAGAAGCCAAATCTTTGGGCCATACACCCAGTTCAGTGGAGAGTTCTATGCCAGGATGCATGAGCACAACTCCATAAGATACCTCATCTGTCTCTTGTACAAGTCGCAGGCGATCCGTCAGAGCTGGCTTTCCTTCTCTAGTGCAAAATAAGACAGTTCTCTGGCGGGTCCCGGAAGCGTGGTAATCTAGATCAATAGCAGCCTCGTTGCCTATGACTGGTTCCATATAATCTGCGAAGAAACAACACTGTGTTAAAAACACAATACTAAATCCTTCTTCGAAAAATGGCCCACACTTACGAATAGGAAAGTAGAAACTGGCGTTGAGCCGTGGCTCAATGGTTGTCGAGTTTTCGAAATTGAAGCCAACAAAACCCCGGTAGTCTATTGTCGGGTAATTTTCTTCATAGTACGCCCTGGCCTCAACCTCCCGCCCCGCGGCGCTCTTCGTTTGTAATGTTCGGAATGAACTGAGCGGCTTGAAAATCGAGCCCGGAAGATACAACATATTCATACATTTCACGAAAATCAATACGGCTAAAGTTTCGGTGACTGCATCTTCCGTGAATCCACGCGGCTGCGGTAAGATAGTCTTCCCAAACGTGCTCAATTTTGTTGACGAGGTCTAGTGAACTGCGTGTAAATTGATTTTCTTGATCGTTCCTAGCCGCAGTGATCCCCATCGACAAGAACGCCACTGCAGTTCCAGTTCCCAGAATGACGATCATAAAAACTAAAAGTAGAGTGTTCTTGTGTCTGGCACTGGGAGCGGTTGCAGCTACGTCGTTGCTTGCCAGCGAACAATTTTCTAGGTCCATCTCTGTAGACGCACTTGCATGTCCTTCATCAAGCTTTTTCTTTACTAGGCTTTGAAGCCCCCATTGTCTTTGTTTCAGCTCTAAGAGGAATGAAACTTGTGAATAATCTTTTCTTCTTGATTCAGCCGCGAGGATCCCTCGAGAAACCTATCTGGCCAAGAAGAACAAACCAAAATATCGAGTATTCATGTATCGGAAATGCGAAACATGGGCGCGATTACTCCGACGATCCATTGATAAGCCCATCATGTCTGCTATGTTCCGCATTATAAGAAGCAGGATCAACATTACTCCGACAATGAATAAAAACAACAAAACGGAGTAAAAGCGTTCTTATCCGGCGCTGTTATTCTGCTCTCCGCGTTGCCGGATAGGGTTCACTTTTCTTTTCTTCAAAAATAAATCAGAATTTCCGTCCGTCTCAAAATATCCTGGAATGTATCTGTAGTAGTAATAAGCGTAGTTTATCAACTTATCCACGACTGTATTTCAGTCATGAAAGTATAAGCATTTGAGCGACATTCGTTCGTTTCGCAAATACCTTGAGCTACATTGGTCATTGTTGCAATGAAATCGACTTTAGCAGCGATTCCGCAACACTTAATTCTAGTTTAGCATGGAGAGCCTCACGAAACATCTCGGTCATGAGTCATGAATGAATACTTGAGAACATATCACCATTAGACTGCACCCCCAGATTTTCTTGGTACTTGAACGCCGCACTTCCAAATTATTTGGCCACGAGAGAACATAGTTTTGTTGATACAAGTACATCACCTTGACGAAAGAAAACAGGAAAGGACGTTAAAATTCTGCCTCTCAGTACAAGTTTCTACGTAGAGCCTACGGCAAGGCAGAATTTTAACGTCGATCCCTTATATCCATTGGACAAACCATCCTACAATTACGCTCAAGCTCAACGCCCCGTACCCATTTGTTTTCAATTTTTAGAGTCTACAGTCAGCTAACTATCGTTCACTGTAAAATTTTTTCAGGCGTATTTTCCTGCTATTCTATTTGTACTTTCTTCAGGCCCTCTTGCAGGTGTGAGAGGACTCATGGTTCAGTGAAACATAACTCGCCGCAAGTTTTTATTGTGACGAAGTTTATTTAGCCTGTATTATTGTCCATTGAATACAGATACAAGCAGCCACTTTGTCCATTAGCAACGCACTCTGGAAAATCAATCGTTGCTCGGCCGAGACAGGCAGCGATCGACAATGTCGGTTCCAGAAGACCAAGACGAAAGTAGAGAACGACAAATCTGCAGCTACAACGATTCGAACTCATCTGTATGTTGTGAGCAATAAAGGCCTTTTTGAAACAGATTACTCCAGAATTTCTCCTTTTGACCGATAATTCGAATTTGAATACAGAACCCGACAAAGTTCTTGGGTCAGGGCCCTCGACTCGCAAGGAAACGGTTTGAATGTGAATACATCCGCACCCGCTTCAAGAAACTCACTCTCTTTATCGTTTGCTGACAGACCGCATATTCGGCAATCGACTCCCTTCTTCCTTAAAGCCACCACAGTCTCAGTCCCTAAAAGTTGCTTCTCGACATTGGCCATATACATATCCATAAAAATCAAGTCAAAGTGCTCCGTCTCCACTAAATTCAATGCAGTTTCACCATTTGATGCCTCTCGAAATGACCAGCCAGGCGCTACTGTTTTCGCCGTCCTGGTAAATAGTTTCCGTAAAATTGGATCATCGTCGACAAACAAAACAGAAATTTTCTCTGGGAGTTCACTGGTGAGTTCGGGGTGTGGGCTTCGATCAGAGGCTTCTTCGGGCTGATAAGCGATCGTCTCAGGATTTAATGGAGGCTGACGGAGATTTACGACAAATCTGGTACCCGGATGATCTTTGTATCCACTGGTGAACGATTCGTCGAGACTTATCTCTCCTCCCATAAGCTCGATAAGATTTTTGCAAAGAAACAAGCCAATCCCCTAAAATAAAGCATCGCGACATTAGAAACGAACATTGTACCGCAATCACTTCAGATATGCTGTACGTACCGTTCCTTGACTAAGACTATCGAGGCTCTCCTGAAACTTGTTGAAAAGTAAACCCTGCTTTTCCGGTGGAATCCCAGGACCAGAATCCTCGATCGATAGTTCCACCATGCCGTCCACTACCTGGGCGCAAAGACGCACGTACCCGCTTTCTACAAACTTCAAGCTATTTCTCCCAAGATTCAAAACAACCTGCTTCAATCGCAGACGGTCCGTCGTGACAAAAGATGATTTGGACAGTCTACTTCGACTCGAAAGTTGGCATTTCGTTGATTTAGCATCGAGTAGACCGGCTCAAGAACATCGTGAAGCAAGTCAGTAGGCTCCATTGTAACTTTTAACTGCTTGTTGGCTGCCCGATGCATATCTAGCATATTCCGCAACAGATCGTTGACGAACTTCAAAGCATTTTCAATAATCACCACATCTTGCCGAATTGTCGAACGAGCCTCTTGAGTTGTCAGCGGTTCCTTTTCATTGACAGCCGCCTTCACAAAACTACATGCAGCCATTGCCGCGGCGACAGGATTGCGTACCTCGTGAGCTAAGAAGTCATTGAGTTCACGCTCGGCTCTGGTAGCCTCATGGGCATTTTCCAAAATCAGCTTCGCTTTTTCTGCGTCTGCATCTGCCTTCATTCTGTTGAGTTGCTCAACTCGGCGCGTATGCGTAAATATCCAAAGAGCCAAACACAAACTGGCAAGGAATACAATGGTGCCCCCATCGATACAAACAGCACATTTGGCTTAAAAGTGTCATCGATAGAAAGAACCGATACAGTCCACACTTTGTTGGCAGCCCTGATATTCTCCTCGAAGTACAGCTTGCTTGTTTTTTGTATCTCGGTCAGCGTTGTTTCGGGAAGGGGCGTAAGCAACGCACCACTGTGGTCGCCATAAGGTTTCACCTCAGCACCACCGAGGAAAAGCGGCTGGCCACCAGAGTCGGACCTATCGAAGATGTAAACAGCAGAGCTCTGCTGCTGGTTCTCAGTGGACCGTCGGATCAGATCAGGAATACGAATCACAATTGACGCTAGGTCTTTCGGCCAAGCATCTGGGTCAGTTGAAAGCCTAATCCCGGGATGCATAAGTATAACACCATAAGATATGTCCTCTGTTTCTTGTACAAGACGCAGACGATCCGTTAAAGCCGGTTCTCCTGTTTCTATACATGTCAAAACTGTTTTTTGCCGTACTCCCGATGCGTGATAGTCTAGACCGATAGCGGCTTCATTGCTGAGTACTGGTTCCATGTAGTCTGTGAAATATGAACGAGTTGTTAACAATACATCAACACTGTGGTGCGCAGCATAATTTTGCACTTACGAATAGGAAAGTAAAAGCTGGCGTTAAGCCGTGGCTCAAGGCTTGTTGAGTTTTCGAAGTTAAAGCCAACAAACCCTCGGTAGTCGACGCTCGGATAATATTCCTCGTAGTAAGCCCTCGCTTCAGCTTCAGCTTCATCTCGTTCATCGTGTGTTATATTAGGATCGAATTGTGCTGCTTGAAAGTCGAGTCCGGATGCAACTAAATATTCGTACATTTGTCGAAAATCGACACGATCGAATTTCCTGTTTCTGCACCTTCCATGAATCCATGATGCAGCAGTGACATAATCCTCCCACGCGCCTTCAATTTTTGTGATTAAATCGAGTGCGCTACGAGCGAACTGATCTTGTTGATCCTCTATTGCCGACCCGATCCCAACGGCTAAGAACGCCGCTGCAGTACCACTGCCTAAAATTACTACCATTAACACCAGCAGCAAGGTCGTCCTTTGCTTGAAAGCTGAGATGGTCGCCGAGCCTTCGTTGCTGTCGAGCGAGCCTTTTCAAGATCGATATCAGATGAATTCCTTGATTGTTCATGTGACAGTATCTTTTGGTTGCTAGTGGACATCTCGACCATGGCATCTCCTCCGTTGCTAACCATGATGTTATTTGAGTGAACGTTTGACTTAACAACGCACGTTTGCGAGAATAGGATTAAACTTTGTTTTATACGTACTCAGAGGATCGATTAGGTTCGAAATACGAAGGACGGCGAACGATGATGATTCGAAACGCGTGTCATTAATTTTTCCGCCACTTCTCGTTTGGCTCCGAGCTCCGATGCGGCGGAGAGCGGAGAGCCGGGCAAGGGGGCCGTTTTGTTTTTGTTTGTGGTTTGCGGACGGCGGACCGGACGTCGGACAGCCATGGTCATGGGTCATTTTCCTTTCAGACACTATTCTTACCTGGTATTTGTTAAGTCTTGAGCATTCAGCTTTTTTGTTCTTCTGGTTTCGTTTCTTCTTTCTTCGTTCTTTTGTACAATATTGTATCGCAGGTTGCAGGTTGCATAATTCTTACTTACTACGTACAAAATGACGACACTTATTTCCAAACTTCAAGCTACGGATTGAAAAGTCACGCGGGAATTCGTTGCCTCTGCGACGGAAACAAGTTTCCTACTACTTTCGGGAAACGAGCATTCGCAAAACGCATGAATGCAAAACGCAAGACGCGATAGGGGTCTAATGATTGAAAATAAAAGTGAACAAGTACGAACAAAATACTTGCAATGCGAATGAATGGCTTTCTTGATAACTTACTACCAAATGAAAACATACAATAATAAGCACGGAGCGCGCAAGATTCTAAAGGAGGAAGATTATCAGGCCGCTCTTTCCGACATAATTACGCGTGATTATTTTCCTGAAGTAGACGCCTTGAAGAGGCAAGTCGATCAGCAGCAGCAGCGCTGCATAACAGACAGTTCACACGGAAAATTTCAAATGCAACAGACTTTTCGATTACAAGAAGATAATCAGCACGCCAGTGTTCTCGATGTGCGTGGGACGGAGCTTCCCACATCCCGTCACATGGAAAGTCTTTCCGCCTTTCACGATCGTGTGACAAGCGAGGATAATGCTTCATTCGATCAGGTGCAAACTGAAGAAGTAAGAAGGAATGCAAAAATTGCTGCTCTTTGCAACGCACCCGCACGTACGGAGAAGCGACCGCTTCTGACTCTTCGCAGCAGCTCGCATGCAATGAGTCCACTGCCACTCGCATCGAATCAATTTGACCCACCATCACATCAGCTTTCTATCAGCGCCTATCAGAGAGAGTCGAACAATGCGTTTTTCTTTGCGCCTGAAGACTGTCGCACTGCTGGTCGTCCGACACTGGCAATCACATCGTCCTCAAATGCTTCTAAAAGTCCTTTCGTACAAACGATGCCGCCTCCGGCCAATCGAGGGGACACGTCAACGACGAAGATCGTTTCGCAGAAACAAATTGTACCTTCAGCAACTCGCTTTCCGTCCAGGGAGATTACTCCTAAATCTGCGCTAAGCAACTGGGATCTGGAAAGCCAAAGTGATTTATGTTCGTCAACGGATGACGGCAGTGAATTTACTGATTTTGACCGTTCTCCTGGTTTTCCGTTACACGTCGAAAGAGATCAAGCAATCAAAAAGTGTAATAGTGAGCTCAATAAACTCGTCCGAATGACACCGCTAATTGTGCCAGGGTCTCGGGGGCTGAGGAGTCGTCGCCCCTTATCACTTGGGGCACAGTGGATAGTACACCACTTGTTGTACCCCAGCAAGACGTGCACGCGTCTCCTGTCTTTCAGTTACCACAAACGAGTGCCAGAGATGAGGCAGCTACAAAGGCACACGAAAGGCTTGCTCGTCGATCAGCAACGTCGCATCAAAGGAACTCTGTTCTTCCAGCTTTACGAGCAAGCATACAGAGAGACAAGAGTTCAGCTGGGCAAAAATGTCGCCCCGTATCCGCTCGTTCTAGCAAATCTCTTGGATCCGCGTTGCGAAAGTCTTACCTTCGAGCGCCTGGATCTGCGCAACGTGGATCTAGTTCGAACGTGATGATACCCGCTTCCACGGATACGGCCTACCGGCTTACGCCAAGATTGCCTCGGAAGCTTGGATAATAATCACTTCATCGAAAATTGCTGGGTTCTATTGCGTTCCACAGCTGAATATCACTCCTCTAGCTGTAAAAGTCGACCGATGAAGAATGCGATAAAATCAGTGTATTCAGTCCCTTCTTGGTAAGCGCGCGTAGCTAGTCTTATCTTAAAAAGCATAGGTTTCCTTTTTCCCTTTCCATTCTTGTATTTTCTTATACTTTCTATCAATAAACTCAATCAGGTCCAACAAGGATGTAAACTCGGAAGCATTTCGAGCGCAGTGCTGGTTATTATAGCTTTATGAACCCTTAACCCGTAACCGTAAACTTGCCGGAGGGGCGGAAAAGATGCAGCAAACGCAAAAACGACGACAGCACTCAATAAAACAATATTAACATTGCTTTTGCTACAAATCATTGTTGAATCTAGCTTCAAAAAAGAATCAAACGTGAGCATCAGCATCAAGTTCGACCCAGACAGTGTTTTCGGGACCCTTCATTAAAGTCTCGCCAACAATTTTGCAATGTCATCCGAAGACCTTTCTCATCTTCCTTCCAGCTCTAAACGGCAACGAACGACAAGTCTGCTGACAATGCACCGCCCAATCACCAACGTACCGGCTCTTTTACTAGAGCAGCAATTAGAAAGCTTGCAAGCAGAACTAGATCACGAGAGGTCTTTACGAATTCTCGACCAGCGGCGGGCGCAACAGCAGAAGGAGCTGCTCGAACAACAAGTTGAGTTTGCCGTGAAAGAAGCAACTAATGCAAAGCAATTGATCAATGACTTTCGTACGGAGAGTCAAAACACTCTGCAGAAAATGAAAGACGCAAGAGATATGGCGTACGAAGAAGTCCGCAAATTACAAGTCGAGCTCATTTACGCTAGAGAAGAGGCGGAGAGCGGGGATGATGAGGATCATACCTGGAAATCAGAATACAACAGTCTTAAACAAAAACTACAGTTTCAAGCAGAATACGAGCAAAAGCTGCTAGAGCAAATCAAAGATTTGGAGAACGAAGTGAAGAAACTTTCCGAAGAATTGCTTCGAACAAAGTCACCCGATTCACAACAGATGAATTTAAGCCCCTCTCAAGATGCCCCATCTGACTTGCTGAAAGAACTACAGCGCGTCCGCATTGAATTGGCGGAGACGGAGCGATCTCACAGACAGCTGCAGCGATCACTCCAGGCAGCGGAGCAGCGCAACAAAACGCTTGTCGATGAGCGCGAAGTGGCGCAACGTGGTGCTGAACGGTTACCCAAAGTTCTGGCGGAACTCGACAAGTTACGAACAGACCACGAAGATTCACTGGCTACGCAGACAGCTTGGAAAACGTTTGGCGAAGAGCTTTTCGAAAAGCTCAAGGCTACGGGTATGTATAACATGTTTATCAAAACAAGCAATCAGTTGCTACCTCCGGAAGTGTCAACCGTTCTACGAATTCTTGAATCAGTGCAGCAAAAGTCTGAGAAGACAACGCAAGAAAACAACAAGCTTTGTGAAAAACTTCGAGCATTGGAGTCGGCAATGAAATCTACCGAAACGCAATCGTTTCAGAGCCTAAACAAACAGCTGGAGTGGTCTAAAGAAACAAGTAAACTCGAGCAGAAACTTGTGATATCTGAACAAGAGGTGGCTTTGCTGAAGAAGAAGAACTCTATTTATCAGGGTGAAATAGAAAGTCTACGTGATCTTATTAGGACATTCGATGATCTTCCTTTGGCGCCGCACGGCTCGGCGGCATCGGACAACGCGAAAGATGCATCCGCTTTGAAAACCATGCAGTTATCACTGGACACGAAAGCACAGGAAATTGCCGTATTGGAAAAGGAACGAGAGGAACTCAGAGCTCAACTCGAGTCAACCAAACTGGCAAGCACCGAATCGAAAGAGGAACTTGAACGAGTCAAAGCAAAATTCGTCAAGCTGCGCGATGCTCTCCAAGACGAACGCGCAAAAGTTGAACAAGCAGAGGCAAGAGTCATTGAGGCTGAGGCCCTCGCTGGTAAGGGATCATTTGACCCCAATCGTACGCGCGTGTTGCACTTAAAAGAAACGCCGTTAGTTCAGTCTCTCAAAGAGGAAATTCAGGTTTTGAGACGCCAGTTAGAAGTGAAGTCCGCGTCATCGTCAAAATTAGCACCGGACCCCGACAAACTGAACCAACGGTTGAAACAAAATTTCAAAGAACAAATTGCACTTTTCCGCGAGGGCGTTTATTTGATGACCGGATTTAAAGTAGACATGTTACCTGGAACCGAACGACCGACATTTCGCGTGCGCTCCATGTTTGCAGAGCGAGAGGAAGATCATCTGATGTTGAAGTGGCCGAAAGGAGGCGAAACAATCAAGTCTCTTGATATTCTTGGCACGGAACTGGCCAATTTGTTGGCTGCCAGTCCTAGTTACGAATACATGACAAAATTTCATAGCCTTCCGGCTTTCTTGGCCAGCGTGCAGCTCAGCTTGTTCGAAAAACAGACAATGATGATGTAGCCTTTATAGTCAGTCTTGATTAGGAAGTAAGTAGAATAATGATCATAATGTTAGAATGATAATCTCATTGGATGTAAAGACGGGATACGAGCAATGCGAAATGGATCACACCGGTATACGACTGTCGATTAGAAAGTACAGCTACAGTTACTGTTGTCTTACTGGCTTTCGATGCGATTGTTATTGAGAGGTGCGCTCTCGTCTTATTTGTTGTCATTGCGTTGGTTGATCATCTTTATCGCGGTGTAGATGATCAACTTCTAATAGCGAAAGCGTTACCTTTCGAGAATCGATAGGGTTGACGTACTTCTTGCGTAACTAGACGGCGAGCGAAGTCAAATCCGTAATCGTTGTATTTTGCGGGCGTCAGCGAACGTCGACACCATGAAGTCAAATGCGAGAAAGGAAATGATAGCCAATCGGGCCTTGCTGGCGCGAAAGCAGCGTCCAGGGAACTCTGGCAAAGTTCATTTTTCGAACTTGGATGAGCAGGACTCGACTTCGGGATCAATAGCGACTAATAACACACAATCGACGAGTGCGTATACGCAAAGCTGGAGCTACCTCCGATCAAATCCGACAAATAATAATGAGTTTGACAATCCCGAACGTCTGAACGCATCAACGCGACAGTTGCCCTTGCCAGTAACCACCAGTCCAAGTACATCGTCTGTACCGATCAAATCTCCGAGCTCGAGAAAGGATGTATCCTATCACATAACAATCGGTCAATCACCGCGACATCAAACGAATGGGGCAAAGCTTTCGCCGAAAAATCACTTGCTAGAACGCAGTACCGAGGTAGCAGACGAAGTTGCCGCTCTGCTAGCATCAGTTCGGAGAACTACGTCACCTCGTCGTCTCAATGCTGCGGAGGACAAGAACGAAGTGCACGGTAATCAGAGTTACGAAAGCGCAATGATGAATTCTTCGCAACTCGAAAACAGCATGACAGAAGACAGAAAGGCTCAAAATAATGAAATTAAACAATCTGCGGTGGCTAAGATTGAGACCGAGAACATCACCGTTCGTCGAAATCATGTGAAGAATCATATTCATACTGAAATCAAAGAAGAGTTCGAGGACACCGACGAGGAACAGGTGACCCCCGTTGCCAATCGACCATTGACCTTGGAGGATTTGGAACCGACTATTAGCGAACCGCTGGTCACTCCAGCGTGTATTGTCGATGGGTCGACTGTGGTTCTCCGTTCTCAAGAAACTTTGAGGACTTTGAGCCTTGATAAACATCCAGATGAAAGTCATGCTACCTATAAAATGAACGGATACGGGCTAGGCCAACCGGAAGAGCTCCTCCACCTTCACATCCAGGAATCCAATATGGCTCGAGTAAACAACGATGACCCTACCGTGCTTTGTTACTGGGATCGTATCGTGTTAAAATCGCAACGCTTCAAAGGCAATGTTTTGGGTGCTATCCGGCGTCGACACTGGGAAATCGGTTTCACGCAGCAGTCTCTACCCGGGCCCGCTGAACAGTGGAGAGTGATACGGACGGATTTCAAGACAGCAATTAACATTGGTCGCTCGGCCATCGATAATGAAGCAATCCTGAGAGCCAAAATGGGACCGACAGAGCCTGTTCAATTTGGAGACCCAATCGTTCTCCGTAATTGCCATACCGGTGGCATTTTGTCCCTGGCAGAGCCAAACCTTCAGAATTTGCGCCTTACTGCGGATTCGCACGATCCCAATCGAATCCGCCACGATGATCTTCATGATGCTACAACTTTAGGTAAGCTTCAGCGACACGATCGGATAGTGCCGGTGCCAGCTGAGGCCTATCACTTTTTACCTCCGGCGATCCCAGCAGCGCCACTCCGGAGCATCTCGCGTGTTCTACAACAACAACAACATCCATTTCTGAATGGAAACTTTTATTTTCAAGCCTTGGATCGAAACGAGAAAGTCGCAGCAAAAGCCACCACTTGCCCTAAAGAAGCCTCTCACCAAGAGGTTCTCCTTATGGATGAGCTCTTGGGCTCGTTCTTGGGGCTCGAGGGCGAATACATAAAAGTACTTGGCCCCAATGAAGATGTGCTTGAGTTTCGCTTTTCGCTGACAGACTCACCCGTGACTACGTTCGACAAATTCTGTCGGCATATTGTCCAAGGTATGCTTCCACTCTCCAAAGCCTACATCAACGTTAAGCGCTTTTTGGGCACCCACGAGTCACGGTATGCATATGGCTGTGTCGTTCATGCATTCTGTGAGGAGCTTGATACCATGATACAAGAATACATCGGTTTCATAGCAAATATTGAAAGTGACTATCGTAAATCTATGGTTGGAGGCCAGGCCATGACACTCTGTAATTTGCAAGTACTAATAAAGCCGGCAATGGACGTGATGCTGGTGCTCGAGGCCGCGACTCTTGCGGCGCGCACGAAAAAAGGTGGAGCTCTCCTAAATAGTTTACGCGATCTCGTGCTGCAATCATTCGAAGGCAACAACGTTGCTGAGGCGGTTCTCCACCAGCTACTGAAGGCGGGAGCAGCCCCATACCTCAAGATGCTCAGCGAGTGGTTAGAATGTGGCGATCTTAGTTTTGACCCACATTCTGAATTTATGGTGCAAAAGATGGGCGACAACAGATCTTGGGAATATCGCTACTCGGTTTGTCTAGAACATGTTTTGAAAGATCTTTTTCCTTCTGAGTTGATAGTTGAAAGGATTTTTGGCAACTGGGAGATATTGGAACGCTCTGAGAAGTTGTACCAAAGCAGATTTGAGTATCGCGTCTCAGCCACTTTGTTACTTTGAGAGTACATCTACCTTTGCTAACTACGTGCAAGGAAATTATGAAAAAGCTTCCCAAGCGCTTGTTGACCTGCTTTTGAATGACTTTGATTTAATCGGATCTCTTCGTTTGGTCAAGCGATTCTTTCTCTTGGATCAAGGTGATTTCTTCATTAACTTCCTGGATGCAGCTGAAGACGAACTGCGAAAGGATTTGGACACAATCTCGATGGGAAGAATCCAATATTGGTTGGACCTGTTTATTCAAAACGTTGATAAGCACTTCGATGATTCCTTGGCTATAGCACCTTCCGCTAGGAGCCTATCCCGACAGGGCCTGGCACTTACCGGTCTTCACTGCTGTTTTGCATCAGGAAGCTTAGCAGATCGTCTAGACGAATTGTTCGCTGCAACTGGAGGACTAGACACAAAGGAACCTTGGACTCCACTTCGACACGCATACGGTGGCAACACTTCCGATACCTTGACGGGTCTTGATGCCTTCATGTTTGATTTCAGATCAATTCCGTTTCCGATATCTTTGATTTTTATCAGAGAAGGCCATGGATAGCTACCAGCTCTTGTTCAGACACCTCTTTTTGCTAAATACGTTGAACGAAGACTGGTCGGAATATGGCAAGATCATCAGGACATGAAAGAGTTGCAGTCACTTCGCAAAGCTCTAGGTCCTACATTCTTGCTTCGTCAGAGAATGGTGCATTTCGTTCAAAATCTCATCTATTACTTAATGCATGAAGTGCTCGAACCCCAATGGATAGAAATGGAGGCTTTCATATTCAACTATGACGGCAAAAAGACGAGACTATCGATGACATCGTGAATGTTCACATATGTTTTCTGAATCAAGCGCTTGAAGCATGCCTATTGACTAACCGCAATCTTGTGAGGTCGCTGACGAAACTGATGAAAACGTGTCTCCTCTTTTCCGACCAAATGAAGCTCTTTATGAAAGCAACCAAAATATCAGACGACAAATATCATGTCGCAAATGAAAAACAGAAGGTGGTACAGCGGACGCTAAATGATCGAAGGGATTCAAGGCGCTTCCTAGTTGACCAAAAGACTTTGCAGAAAACTATTCAGAACTCACGGATGGAGCGAAGAGAAAGAATCCAACGACAAACAGCTAGGGTAGAGCACGAAATCAATGGCGAGTCTTACCCTAGGATGATCAGCCGTTTCGATGAAGTATTCTCCAAGAATTTACGAGATTTCATGTCGCAGTTGACACAATCCGACGATCTATACCACTCGCAAAGGTGAATCTTTGCATTCGTCTGGATTACAATGGGTACGTAACGAAAGCTATGGGTTTAAAGAAGTAAGCGCAATTAGTTTTATGAGGGTAAATGTTAGCTAGCCTAATTTCTAATTTCCGCAACCCTACTTGGTAGTAAAGTTACTACAATCAGTACTGATGTTCCCTAAGTAACCATGTCAACGGCGATACGGCCGTTTTGCCTCTACGCGCCGGAAGCGTATCGGTACTCAAAATCGGTTATCGGCGAGACGAGAAACTGCTTCCACGACATTCGATTGCGGTTTTTCCTCGGCGAAAGATTTGGACTGCGCTGCTTCATCCTTACCTGAAAAACATTTAGTCTATTCGACCCTCTTTTTCCTTCAACAATCACTTGTAAGAACTCTTGACGAGTACAATGCCATCTACTACCAAAGGAAAAAATCGGAGCAGCAATTCTGCGCAACGTCGTCTCAACTTCGATCAACAGGGCTCGAGGACGAGCGACGAGATTATCAGTATCGATGATGATATCGCGCAGACGACAGACTTGGTATCATCTCCGCAGAAAAGAAGCTCTGTAACATCTTTTGAGTCACCAGCTCCAAGCAAAAAGCAAAAAAGTGTCGTAATTACACCCGAGGCTCAAAAGGAGGATCTTTCCCAATTTGTCCCGAAGTACATACACAAGAATGTCGAGTACTGCCGTGAAGGCTCGTCTACTCTTCCCAGTAAGACAATTCAAGTTTACCAATGGATTCGAGAGCGGTACAAAATTCCTTCCGACTTTGAACAGCAACGATTCTTTGGTCCCTTGAGCGGTACAAGCTATGAACAGCGTGTTATCACTGAATACAAGCTCGGCAAATTAGATCGCAAAGAAGATGCGCCCGACGATGAGACTTTGATTTGCTCGGGCTGTGCGCAAACGGGTCATCTGCGAGATGACTGCCCAGCACTCATTTGACAATGGAGTTTGTGAGACGCAAACACCTTATTGACGATAGAACTCTCCACTTGCACAGAGCAATACGTAAAAGCTTAGAACGATAAAATGAAGATTTATCTTTACTTGAGTAAATTCTTTAGAGCGAGCCACTCAAACACGTTGCTGGGACGAGTTTGCCACCAGAAACCTGGCCAGTGCTGCATCCAAGAAGACTCTCTCAGATTGAAAGCGTAGTCGAGCGGAGGCTCCCAGCCGTGCTCTTTATAGATGCGAGTTATATCATTCAAACATTTAGAACGCCGATCCATGTGTCCGGTGCCAGAGCTAATACCACTGGAGAGACCCGTGTCGGCAATGTTACCTTCCACGTAAATGGGAATCTCCGGTACATGAGCTTTGGATTCCGCGCGAGTTACATTCGCCACGAGAATGGACATCGCAACGTCTTCACAGTTTTTGTATTGATCGACATAGTCCAAAATTTCTCGTGGGTGTTCTTCGTTCCAGTACATGGCCATGTAACGTTCCTGAAGAAAACACGCTTTGGTCAAATGAAATTCATCTGCTGCCGCAGATAAACATTGGGCCAAGAATAGTAGGTCAATTCAATGTCAGCTCCAGCATTTTGGATTCGGGAAGGAGCGGAAAGTCGTGGATAGTAACCCACCATTGACTGTGGGTGAGCACGCCACGCGTCAAAGCCCGCTTGCAACGATTTGCAGCTGACACGAACATCATCGTCCACCATGAAGATGGCTTTCCAGGCCAAGCCTTCAATGGGTAAGAACCTACTGTTCAATGAGTCTCTCGGAACACGAACAAAAGTCAAATCAGAGTTGTTGCTCGTGTCGCCTGGCCGTAATTTGCTGCTTTTGAAAAAAGTGGAGGGATGGGGAGGGGTGACATCCAACTCAGCCCACACTATGTAAATGTGATCAACGCCAGATCGCTTTCCACATTTCGAGCCATAGTGTGCAATAGCTTCTTGTAGTTGCTTGGGGCGTTTGTAAGTGTTAATAATGACGGCAAAGCTTGTCTCTTCAACGAGGAATTTCTCCGGCAGTCGATAACCGCCCACAACGACATCTCCCAAGAAGCAAATTGTTGACACAGCGAGAAAAAAGAACAGTATTTGCAAGCCCGTTCGACAACCAAGGGAAAGTAAGGACCATCGAAACCTCAATTCTATCCAAAATCGTGTGCATCGCGGAACGTTAGTCGACGAAGAAGTTCGTCTCAATTCTACATTCTCCGAGGTCGCTAAGCTTTGATATTTCCGCGGCGTCGCAGGTTGCCTTACTCGCAGCATATTAGCAGTCACCTTGAAAACAAAAAACGATGTAAAATACTGAGGCGCTGAAAGAAATAATAATCTTTCTAATTGCTTTTCCATTGCAGCAGTATCGTCATCATTTTTTTGCATTTTTTCGATGCAAGCGATGATGATGCAACGTCGTTGCGTATAGCGGAGATGAATAGGGACAGGGATACAAACGAACGGATTTTATTGCGACCCTCGAAATTTTCGTCTACACTTTGGTCTACAGTAAAATTGCATTTCAACTTATTGTCAACTTGTTCACAAGAATTTCGAGGCAATCAAACGAGGTATCTATTGCAAATGACGCCTATGGGAATTGAATGCTCCGCAAGCTAGCAGATCAACGGTGAAATAGGACTCAGTCTGTTTTTTTTCTAAAAAAGATGATGTTTCATGACTCATGACCAAAACAGTCGTGATTAAGGTCGTAATAATTTTAGAAGTGCCAGTAGTCTATGGCAATAAAACTTTAGCCATAGATTGTGCTTTCTGTCGTCAAAACTATAAGTGTCATGTAGCATGTCGAGCGCATCCGCAAATTGTTAGGGGTCGGCTTCCTCTATTCGTTGTTCCTCTGAAATGGAAGAGGTCACTTTCTTCTTCCGGACGACTTTCTTTGCCGAATAACCTGCTGGAGGGTTACCTTTTAGTAGTAATAGATCTTCTTCTACAGGATTCTGCATGGGAGGAACAAATCGCGTTCGCGGCATCCATATCAAATCGGCACCCCCTTCATAAAAGACGCTCTCTAACTCCGCCACTTGAGGAAGTATATCAGCCAGCTTCCAATCTCCAACTTTCGTGTATGATCGCTTTTCCAAGTCAACTTGTTCTTGAACAGGTCGGATCCATGTGGTTGTCTCGCTCAAGAACTGCAAGGCAGCCAAGACCATTTCTTTGGCATCCATCATGGGCGGAACCATTCCTGGACGTACGGCTAATGCACACGTTTTGAGAAAGGCTTTCGCCGTCACGTTTCCTCCATCATCGTCGACGACTTTCAAGAGACTTGCTAGAAGACTCATGGATGACGGAACCTGCTTCGCATACTGCAAAATCGTTTCGTCGCTCATGTTGCTGTCGATCGTCTTGAGTGTTTTAGGTTTCTTGACAGGAGGCGGTCCTGTCAATCCCGTATCATTCAAAGGATCCACCCGATGGTCTTTTAGTATTCTGCGCAACAAATCCTTCTCTATATCGTTCATCTCCTCGGAAAGCAACTGCTGCTGCAAGAAGAGGAAACCCGCCCCGCGAAAATTTTGAGAATGACGGTAGCGATTGCTCGCCATGGCTTGCTCGACTTCGGCAAGAGACGGATATTCTGCCATTATGAATTGAATAAAGATGAAGGAAAGTATACAATAATAAAAAGCAATTAATAAATAAAGGCTCGCGATTCATCATCAAACACCGCATCGCATTATTTTTCTTAATAACCTCAGTCCCGGGTGCATAGGTCCCGGGTCTGACGCTATGCGATATCTCCACCGGGGACCGAGCCGCCCACATGCGGAAAGAGCGAATACGAAATAAGTTACCCGCACGCACTACTGCTAGACACTAAAGAAATGTTGGAAGCGGCAAGTGTAAGGAAAAGAAAAGCGTCGTTGCAAAAAAAGACTTTCAGAATTTCCGTCTGCCTCAAAACAAGGACAGCCGTACATCTGCTAATCATAGTCGAAAGTGTACCTGGTAGTAACCTTAAGGTTATCAACTTATCCACGACTGCACTTCAGTCATGAATCAAAGTTTTTTCGACGACACTGCTGACCACAATACGTTCGTTCAGCATGTTATTGAGCTCCTATCTGGCATTATAGCAAAAAATAGGCTTTAGCAGCGTTGGAATTACACGTCATTGTATTTTTGTGTCAAAGCGCCTAGCGAAACGTTGTCTTCCGTGTTTACTATTGAATATAGTGTTGTCCGTTTTCGCCACGATTGCATTTCAGTCTTGAATCAAAATTCTGCTAGCCTAGCGACAATGCTGCAACACTTTGATCGTTCAGCAAATAATTATCTTGGGCTTCATTTGTCTTTATTGCAGTGAAATAGTGTTTTGCAGCGGTTTTTTTTTTGCGTCGAGGAGCCTTGCGAAACGCTTTCTGCCGTATTTACTATGGACCAAAGTGATTGACTGCAATTCATGAATCTAAATAATTCGTGATGATTTATGATTACAGCATACTCTCAGCTTTTTTTAGATGTGAAAACACTGCACCCCTATTTTTTACACGTCCAGATGGGAAGGCCGAGTACGAAAACATGAATCTAAATGGCACGAAAAGAAAATGCCAAAAGAGTCGCCTACAGCATCCGAAATCCCTAACCTTAGACCTTACCGAAGACTAGCGTAGCTAAACAAGCTAAAGAACCAAGATCAAGCGCTTAGCTATATAACCAAAGAAGAAATAACTTATTTTCGTTTGAATATGGCCAATGTCTCCACATGATCGCTCCCTGGGAATAGAACGTATCCAGTTGCACTTTGTAGTACCCACCCAGCAGGACTAGATAGAAGACACTCACAATCGCGAGCCAAGGCGTCAAAGCCGCAGCTCACATAGATCAAAGTCTCTACATCATTCACCCAATTCACTTTGTCGTCGAACATTGTCAAAAACGTCGACCTTTCGACGTATGGTTGATTTGAATTGAAAGGTTTGCACAGCTCGTCCAAAACCTCGGCTTCAAGTCCTTTCCGAGGTGGATCTACAATCAGTACCTGCGCACCTAAAGCCTGACCCGCCTTTAGCGCTTGTCCAGCAGAAGCCACGAGATACGATGGCTCCTCTCGCTTCGAACCTTGCGATGTAGGCGGTGTTTTGCCCGATTCGACCATTGAAGCAAGCTCTGCCAAAGTCAGAAACTTTTCATCAGAATCTCCCTGCATTTGTCCGACGCCCCGACCGGATACATTTAAAGGTAACGAATCGACTGCTCGATAAAAGCAACGAGAGTTCGACGGATTTTCATCACTGCAGCGAATCCATGGAAGGGGTGAAGATCCATTTTCTTCGTTGGCGTGATACGAAAGCGCGGTAAGACCTAACACGCCCACACCAGCGTATAGTTCGCAAACCTTACTGCCACCCGGAATAGCACGCGCGACGTCTTCTGCAAGTATGTCAAACCCATCCAGATTCCCTTGACGAAACGTCAACGGAGAAAAATACAGCCATCCTTGATCCGTCGCCGGAATGGGTTCACGAATAAACTCTGGTCCGGCAATTCGATGCCACCTTCGAGGATTTCGTGAAAAGATGTTGTTGCCAGTACTATCGTTGCAGTGACACCAGAAGCTATGCCAAAGATCCGGTTCCTTAGCCTCCAGTTCTTTGATCAGTCGCGACAATGCGGGTTGCGTCTGTTTTAGCGTTTCCGCATTCCAGATCAATGTGAGGCAGATCTTTCCCGTAACACGTTCCACTTGAAACTGAACGTATCGCAGTCCGTATTCTCGCGTGGTTTCCTGGTACGCAGCAATTCCCAACTTTTCGGTTGCATCCACCAAGGCATGGACTGCTCGATTGATAGAAGGATGATGAACAGCACAATCGGGAATTTCCAACACTGTATGTGTTCCCTGCCGAAATAGTCCGAACTGACATCCATCCTTCGACCAAGTAGAGCTTTTGGGAGCAACGGCCAGCTTCGCTTGCGTCCTCCACGCTTGAACTTTAGAAGGAACAACTACCTTGTAGAATCCGTCGTCTTTCTCTTCCGTAGCAAACGGCAACCCTCGATTTAAAACATCTACTCGTTTCCGGCGTACGGATGTGGAAGAAAAGTAGAATTTAGCCGACTGTACAACACCGACTGCCGCCACATTTTGATCGACGACACAGCCTGAGCAATCTTGGAAGTGCTTGCACCCAATCGCCTCCCTCATGACGGCGTTGATTTACAGCAGGATTTCGGTTCGCCATGTAATCTGTTATCACTGGACGAGGTCCTGTTGGCCGAGTCCGTCGCTTGGAACTTTCCGAGTCTCCTACTTTGAGCTTTTTGGAATTTGGTTTGCTTCGATTTCGGTTCACTTTTCCTTTTGCGTCATTCCTAAATTTCGGACTGGCATTCTTGGATGATGACAATAGTGAGCTGCTAAGAGAAAATCTTGTTGCCGATTTCCTATCTAATGTAACGAATGCCTCGGTTTCAGAAAAAGTGGAAAAGAACAACCATGATAGGAGGAGGGAGAAATAAGCAGTCGAGCTCGTTCCTCGTCTCCGCCGGTGAAAAGAACCAGTGTTGCAGCTCAACATTTGTCTATGATGACGCAATGATTAATATCCTTCTACCGATTCAAATAAAGTAATCAAAGGTTGTTTATCCTTCCACCGAGCAATGAAAGTACGGAGTAGAATGGAAGGAAAAAATGTTTGTGATTTTTGTGATGGCGGTGATGGCGCCGCGGTCGGAAAAATCGGAAACAATACGAGGCGATGATCGCATGACGCATGACAGACGTGTCCGTTGCGGTACGCGGTACGACACGCATGGAATATTATTCGAAGAACGCATTTTGCATTTTTTTGCCCTCATTCGTCGTCGTTCGTCATTCGCCTTCATCATTCATCGATGAAGCGACAGACAACAAGAAAATAAGATAATGATTGTCTCCAAGAACCTCAAGATCGTTGCAGCGGGCCGGGGACGCTCCATGTCCCTGCCTTCTATTGCCGAAGCCGTCCTCAGTCTCATTTCTGCGACGACAACCAGTTTCAACCTTGTTTACTTGGGCACGGCAACTTACGACAAAGACGAAGCATTTCTCATCCAAACAGAAGCTTACAGAAAGCTTCCTAGTTGTCAAATGATCAAGCTAGATGTGAGTGAGGCAGTCGACAATATACCTTCGGAACAGGAAACACGAGACGCTATACTGTCCGCTCATGCTATCCTCGTCAGCGGCGGCAACACGCTTTACGCCATCAATCGCTGGAAAGAACTCAAAATAGACCAATTCATTCGACAAGCAGTCGAAGAAAATCAACCTGTTCTTTGTGGTGGAAGTGCGGGAGCTATTTGTTGGTTTGATTACGGACATTCAGATTCGATGGACCCGACTACCTTTCTCCATGTGGACCCAAACTTGACGGAGGAGCAGAAAAGCGACTGGGAATACATTCGGTAAGGACCTCATCAAGCGAAGGCTTTGAGATTTGTCTGTTGCTCTCATCCGTGATGCATCTAAAGAGTGGAGGGGCTGGGGTATCTACCAGGGCTTTGTGTGCCCCATCACGACGCAATCCAAAGTAACGGAGTTCCTCGATCAGAGGACTCGGATGCGATGCTACTCAGGTACCCAGATCAGATCAGTATTGGTATTGATGAAAATGCTGCATTGATTGTAGCGGATGGACGAGCTAGAGTTATTTCAGCCGACGGAAAGGCAGGGTGCGTCCTAAAGAAAGTGATTACTCCCGAGAACGGCCCGACTGTCATTGAACGAATATCCTTCCCACACAGCCACGGATCGGTACCAGTTGACCTTCTACTAAAGTGTCGCATGAGTTAGTTATGATTGACCCTTTGCATCCGAGACGGCTTGGTATGTCAGAGTTATCGACGCGAAAACATTTGCAACTGGTTTCTCTTCAAGCGCTCGAAAGACTCATCAAATAATAATGAATGTTTTTCGCATTCACGCTGCCGTACGGTTCCAAAACGAAATAAAGAGTCTGCTGTTGCGGCGCACTGGCGTGTATGCGCATTGTCGACACTCAAAAAAGGAAATAATTTATTAATTTTCTGTGTTTCGTGAGTTCATGAGTTTTCCGTCACCAGCAAAATGATAGTCTCGCCTCTATAGAGGTCTCACGGGACACGGGACTCATAACCATCATTTTTTTCACTACCTGGTAGCACACTACTCCGTATAATAATGCGTCGTATGATGTATGATAGCAATGACAATGACGTCACAACCTTCAACCTTACCAGGTATAATACAACGTGATGATTCACGCACACTCCCATTTTTTCTTCTATTCATTCATCGGCAAGAACGAATTGCCAGCGCAACAAACAACTGCTAATTTCTCTCGTTTGCTTAATGTTCCCCTACTAAAATGATCCATTCTACATTGCAAAGGCTTTACTTGTCACTAATTCCCTTCCCAATCTTGACTCTAACCTTTGTCGCGAAACAATCAGTTTCTTTTGTGGTGCCCAAAATACACACTCCATCATTTCGCCTCGGTATTTGCCGGAGACTGTCTTCGACGACGACGTTTGAGGAAGACGAAACGCTCAAGTGGGAGAGAATGTACGAAGCAGGAAGGTACGACAGGAGTGCAGTCGATTAAATTTAAATTTATCAATCACGCACATTGCCTCACCGCATTTGTTCCCTCTAGCAAACCGGTGATTTTTGAAGACAAAATTGAAAAAGTGAATTTGAAAAGCGAAGTGAGAGTCGTTTCGTTCGATCTTGACAATACACTGTGGAACACATCGGCTACAATTGACGCTGCCAATGATGCGCTCGCATCTTTTTTGGATTCGAGAAAGATCGTGCAACCGATACGCGTAGAAAAAGTAATGGGGGAGCTCTTTCAGAAAAACAAAAGTCGATACTGTCCACTGGACGAAAGAGCCAAAGCCCCTGTTTACTTGACCTTACTAAGAAAAGATGCGATACGGAATGTTTTAGTAGAAGCCAATGGCTATTCCACCGAGGAAGCAACTGCACTATCGGAAGAAGCATTCGAATTATGGGTTCAAGCGCGACACGATGCCATTCTGAATAACATGGCTCGTTCTGCGGCGAATTGTTTGAAGGAGATATCTTCGATGCAACGTAAGGATGGTCATCGTATAATCATCGGAGCGATAACGGATGGGAATTCAGACCCCCAGCGGGTCGAAGCGCTGGCACCATTTTTCGATTTTTGTATAAATGCCGAAAGCGTTGGTGTCGGAAAGCCAGATAAACGAGTGTACTTGGAAGCGATCCGTCAAGTTGCTTCTATGCCATCAATGCAAGATATTTTTGGAAATTCGCCGCGGACTCTACCTGTGGATTCCTTAGAAGAGAAAGTGGGTCCCTTCTGGGTACATGTTGGAGACGATTTCACGAAAGATGTCGTCGCGGGGAAAGGACTGAATATGAGAACGGTGTGGTGCCGTGAACTTATTTTAGATAATTTGAAACAACAGAACCTAGTCGACGAGGAGATACCTCCGGAGCGTTCTGTAGAAGATCTCGTAAAGCAAGTTTCCGATATGAAAGTCGTCAAGATGGAAATCGGAGCAGGAGACTACTTGTCCGACATGCTGCAAAAGAATTTGCGGACTCTGTCATTGATAGTTTCATCGATTTAAGCTCTGTACTGAAAGAGTGGCACACAACTGAGACACCCTCTGCCTCGTCATCACTTCCAGCGGAAGACGCACAGCAAGTGTCACCGCTACAATTGGAAAAGTCAAGTTCACGAGCACTTGCACTAGAGGCCACAGAACCAGTGAACGGAGACGAAACGAAGTTTTGTATCTTTTGTGGGACTAAGCTCCCTTCGGTGGCTAAATTTTGCTCGGGTTGTGGACAGGCACAATAATTATTTCGTAGTTCATTAATGACTGTTGTGCATCTAAAACACGTTGCGGTACTTTGTATACGCGTTTGCGGTTTGCTAGGGCGCTGGGAGAAAGCTGAAGTCAGAAATGATTCATTCTGTTCATGGTGATTGGTGTTCATTGTCTACGGGAAAGGAGGAGTCATCACCGCCTGGCTAATGATTCGACCGCACAAAAGATAACGCCCGCCGCAGTTTCGTTCCAATTTTCAATCCAAGCACACTGACCGAGAAGCTGTTTTGAATATCGATCCAAATCGCCGAAGGAATGATTCGGAAATCGAGAGTCTTTGTGAATAGACCCCAAAGGCTTTAAAAGATTAACGAGCAAGTCGGCCAGCTCTTGGCTTGATTCAAAAACACGGCCATTCACATCGTCTTGCACCAACTCAGAAAGACACGCAAAGTTCACCGCGCAAACGGGAACGCCGCAACCAAACATATCCAAGATTTTCATTGGTAAATCCAATCCAGAAGTAGAAGTGTGCAGAGAAATTCCCAAATCGGCGCATGCTAGTAGCTTGGGGTAATCGCTAGGTTCCAACCAGACCGTTTGTATCGCAATATGACGCATCCCCAACTTTGATATTCTTTCTTCATAGATCTCTTTCTGCGGCCCTTTGCCAGTTACTACAACAAGACATCGTAAATCAAGGCGCTTTGCTTGAATGAGTCGGTCCATGATCACGAGGGCGTCGAGCAATATGCCGAAATCTTCGTCGGGTGTCCAGGAGGTCGAGCTCACAATCAACGCAGGTCTCCTCAATCGAGGGAGATACTGATTGTTCTCACAGCATTCTGTGAAAAGCGTTTGATGTAAATTGTCTTTCGAATGACTCCATTCTCGCGGGCAATTTTGGCACAGTTGTTGATCCAATTTCATCAAGATACTATGTTGTTCGGCGACTGATATTCTTTGAAACATGGCCGGCGGGCAGTCGTATAACACCTGTATGGGAATACTCGCCCTGATATTCATGTTTTCCTGTAAAAATTTCTTCATTGCTCTTGTGACAGTGAAATGCGCATCCGCAAAGGGCGCCATGCTTTGTTCGTATCTTCGGGCTAGTTTTTGAGCGGCACCGGCGTCTAACATAGAATACCCCAAGTTGTGCCAGTCAATGATGAAAGCAGGTCGTTTGCCGTGCCAGAAAGACATGATCTCGCAGTATAAGACACAAATAGCCATCATAGGCATCGCAGGTGGATTTTGAACGATGATACAATCAGCGACACTCGGAACGGAAACGAACAGTGCCCACATCAGCCACAAAGTTAAGCTCACTATTCTGCAGACGAAATAGATGGGTAAAAATTTTCTCAGAAATGAGAGCGGTGGCGGCATAAATCGCACAACACGGAGTCGTTCTTGGTCCTCTTGCAGCGCCGGTATCAAGTCTTCGCCGGTGTAGCCCAGCAGCGTTACGTGATGTTCAGCTTCGAGCAATGACATTGTGTGATACTGCATTCGAGGAGATCGCCCTACGTCGCCGAGAACAGCCACCACAACGTGCATTTTCCTGTGTACTTCTTTACGAAAGGAACTAACGATTCATTCCCCTAATATTATGTTGAAATAGTTTTCTCGGAATGCTTTTCGATTTATTTATTTTCGACGCAATTCGTTATTCGTTTTTGTTTATTGTGTTGCTAGAGACTAATCAAAAGGTTTTGCAGATAACTTAAGGATTGGGCTCAGTGTATACTTTGTACTCCGTAATACGGAGTGTACCTATGGGAGCTTGACGAAAATTCAGTCGGGGTCTCGTAGAACCAACACATTGATTCTATAGTGACAATAGCAGTCAACGCGATCGAATTTCCGTTACGCTCCAACAACGGAGAACGAATGGAACGGCGACAAGCTTGGCCACAAATGATAGAACAAAATGAATTTTCGAATATAAGCCTTTTATTGCTTCTCATTTGAAACGCAACATCTTGATTTACACTTTCAAAGAGCGTCCGGGTCGTTGACTGCTATTGTCACTATAGGATCAATGTGTTGGTTCTCCGAGACCGCGACTGAATTTCAGTCACTCTCCAACTCCAACTACGGAGAACGAATGGAACGGCGACAAGCTCGGCCACAAATGATAGAACAAAATGAATTTTCGAATAAAAGCCTTTTATTGCTTCTCATTTGAAACGCAACATCTTGATTTACACTTTCAAAGAGCGTCCGGGTCGTTGACTGCTATTGTCACTATAGGATCAATGTGTTGGTTCTCCGAGACCGCGACTGAATTTCAGTCACGCTCCCTGGTACACCCACCAGGTATTATGGGTGTAAATAATAGGGGGCACACATTGGCGATTAAACTGATTTGCAGTCCCGGTTATTTTTTTCTCTGACGTACGTCAGTGCAGACCTCCGACAAGCCGATCATTCATCCCACCTCACAAGATCAACGATCTTTATGTGTTCATGATTCCGATCAGAGGGTTGAGAGCCATGAAAACTATCCTTTTCGTATTCATTTCAATAATTGTGAGAAGCGCTCTTACTTTTTCGACCCCGAGTACCATGGCAACTGCAACCGCCACTCTGTTTGATGTACCAGTGTCGAATCATGGCGCTCGATGTCGCCTCATTCTCTATAAAAAAGACATCCCATCTTCAGAAGTAAGCATTGTGTCTCCCGGAGAAATCGGAGGTCTCAAATCACCCGAATATTTAGCCCGTAATCCTTCCGGAAAGATGCCATTGCTGACATGCCCTGATCTCAATCTCCACATTGCGGAATCCGACACTATCGCAAGATACCTTTGTAGCAAATATGCCGACCGAGGACCATCCTTCCTCCCGGAGGACCCTCGATCGAACTTGATCGCCCGGATTCATGATATTTACATTTCACCGATTCAAAGTTGTCTCTACAAGTATCCTCCTTTTGCAACATTCGGTACTCGCAAGGATGCGATTGCCGAACTGATCAAGCAACTGAACATTATTGAAAGTCACATTGTGGATGGCTCTGGACCCTTTCTCTGCGGCCAGGAAGTTTCACTCGCCGATGCTACACTATTCCCTACGTTGATCTTCATTGAACATATGTTACCCAAGTTTGACATTGAAGCTGGAATTCCTCCCAAAATGGCCAAGTGGTTTGCGAGTTTGAAGGTAAAAGACCCCGACTTTAAGAAAGTGTACGACGAAATAGCGGATAGTTTGAAGCAGTGGGACGCCAGTGGACGATGGGACCCCATACTTGGTGCGGGGCTTCGAGATACAGATCCTGCGACCTTGTTTGACAAGATTATTTCGGGCGCAATCCCCGCAGCCATCGTCAAGCAGGATGACAAGATGATGGCGTTCAAAGATATAAATCCCGCCGGGCCGGCACATGTTTTGATCATTCCGAAAGATCGAAATGGTCTTACACGCTTGGGAAAGGCAAGCGTTGAACACAAGGAAATTCTTGGTCATTTGATGGTCACCGCTGCCGAGATTAGTAACGACAAGTCACTCGGCTTTGGTGATGGCGCCCGCGTAGTGGTCAACGACGGTCCAGACGGCGGACAGGAAGTTATGCATCTTCACGTTCACGTGATCGGAGGACGCGCCATGCAATGGCCTCCTGGTTAAGAAACTCAGTATTACCGGCTTCTGGTGGTGCCCATTGAGAACGACTTCTATTCTTTCATTCTAAGAATACTAGCACCGAACATCCAAGTAGCAAATGAATAGGTTTTTAGTACAATTAATTCATAAGCTTCAAAAGGAAGAAGTGTTCTTGATGCGAAGATCCCGTAGGCTACTCCCCACCAATCAATCACTCCACCATATTTCCAAAACATAATCGATAGCTTGCGCCATCTAACCGACGTACAAACTGCGGTCGATGACGGGAGGAATCGGTCGAATCTCTGTTCCAAGTTCTTGTTCGACACGACGCAGATTGGTTCTGTCCTCATTGCTGATCAAATTGACAGCCAATCCCAGGTGGCCGAATCGTCCCGAGCGACCGATGCGGTGCAAGTACGTTTCACTATTCTTCGGGAAGTCGAAGTTGATGACGACGTTCACCGACTGGATGTCAATACCTCTGGTAAAGAGATCCGAAGTGACAAGGTGTCTTGTAGCGCCGTTGCGAAACTCGTGAAACACACGGTTGCGGTTTGCTTGCTGCATCTTGGCGTGAATGTAGTAGCACGAATATCCAAGCTCTGTAATCTTCTTGGCCAAGAGCTCCACTCGGTTCACTGAGTTGCAAAAGATAATACTCTGGTTAATCTCAAGTTTGGTGAAAAGAGTGTTGAGACAGTGAACCTTTTGACGCTCTTCGACGTAAGCGTAAAACTGAGTGATACCACGGAGGGTCAATTCGTCCATGAGATTGATGCTGTAGGGGTTGGGGACAAATTTTTACAGAAGCCCTTGACAGTGACGGGGAACGTGGCGCTGAAAAGGCAGATTTGATGATCCTCATGACATTGTCCGATGATCTCTTCAAGAACCGGCTGAAACTCCGGAGAGAGAAGCTTATCGGCTTCGTCCATGATAATAGTTTTGACCTTGCTGAGGTCAGCCACTTTCTTCGAGCCGAGGTCGAGAATACGACCTGGTGTTGCGACGATAATGTGGACCGAATTGTAAAGGCGCATGATATCGTCTTTCAAGGATGTACCTCCCGTGGTCACCATGCACTGGATCCCCATGTGCTTGCCCATTTCTTTGACAATAGCAGATGTCTGCAGAGCCAGTTCACGTGTAGGGATCAAGATCAAGACTGCCGAAGGAATCAGAATCTGCTTTAGCGACACAGCTCAAGAAGGCGTGATCGGAAAGAGATTACTTACCCTGAATAAAGTCCTTCGTGGTGTCGGTCTTCTCTAAGCATGGGATGATGTAAGCAGCTGTCTTTCCCGTCCCGTTTTTCGCGCGGGCTAAAACGTTGCGGTTCTGTAGAATAACAGGAATTGCTTCTTCTTGAATTGGGCTAGGCTTTTCAAAGCCCTTTTCGAATATACCCATCAGCAGTTCGCGCTTGAGAAAGAAATCTTCAAACTCTCGTCCTTTCGTATCCGTTACATCTTCTGTTTTGTAGCGGGTGTCTTTTGGTGGTGCGGTGAGACCGTCGCGATACGATCCGTTCCCTCCTCCGTTGTTCGGAGGGTTTTGAACCGATGCCATTCTTGATATCTGTTGTGTATTTATGCTGTCAGATGCGATAAAGACGGCCTCCTCTGAAATGTCTTCCGCCTGCTCGTGAATCTTGTTATCCGTACTAAAACGAAAAGCCTTTGCTTTGAACTTCCCAGTTGTTACCTTGATAAATAAAGTGAACAGCACCGAAAGAAAGCAAAAGCTCTAGTTAGTAAGGTGGCTTGAAAAGTATGCACTTTAATGGGCACGATGATGCAAGCAGCATGCGCTCCACATGTACGGGCAACGGCTATTTCTACGGAGCCTTGAGTACTGCGGCTACGTGGGCGGTCAACGGGGCCTCCGCAGCAGCGCCGCTGCAATCTTTTCTTTTTCACGGACGTTGACGTCGTACAGTAATGGTAAACTACTTTATTTCGTATATTCCAGAATGTGTATAAAATCCGAAGTTTTCCCGTATCCTTCGACACCGACATGAACATCACACGACGATGATGGCATTTTTCGCCATTTGAATTCCGCATTCCAACTGCAATGACAGCAATGCTAAATGCTACCGGTATACCTTTACTATAACTTTCCCATTGACTCTGTTGGTCCGAAACGGAGCGAGAATGGAACGATAGATGAGCCAGGAAAAAGGGAATCTCATCGACAAGGCTTGATTTGGGGGTCATCGGTTTTGTTATTCTTTAGGATGCTGACAGCATTCAAGCTCGTTTATCAGACCGCTGTGTTCGCATCCTTGATCCTTGGGGATGGGAGGTACCAGGTATCAAGCAAAGTCTCATGTCCTGTGATTGGGGTTCGCAAGTAGACCTTTTTTTCTGTCATTTTATTGTCGTTGATAATGTATCGCGAATACTCGACGCTTCGCAAATCTTTGACGAGAGTTCTCGACACTGCAATTCTCGTGCTTTTTTGTTTATCGTGATCACTAAAATCAAGATTTTAGCGGGCAACACCATCAAGAAAAGATCATGGAAACATCATCTCCGCAACATCTATCCATCCTCGAAAGGATTGGAAAAGCGCTTGGATTAGGCAATATTTATCCTGGAAGTGGTTTGATCTTCATCACAGGAGGGACTGGCGTGATCGGTCACCGTGTCGCCCAGCGATTGCTGGATGTGGGCTACTCTCACGTACGATTGGGAACTAAACATCCTGAGGGTCTAGGAGATTTGATGAAGCCAGGAGCCGAGACCGTTGACTTTGCTTGGGGCCACGAAGAGTCCTACGAGAAAGCTCTCAAAGGCGTCAAGTCAGTTCTTTGCACAGTTCCATATATCGACGGCTGGAAAGATCATTTCCCTGCCTTTTTCAATGCCTGCAAGAACGCTGGAGTCAAACACTTTGTGAAGCTCTCCTTCTACCACGCTCGAGATATGGCAGGGCCTATGCAAGAGATCCCTTTGGCAAGAGATCATGGCATTTGTGACAACTATGTTGTCGAAGAGTTGACTCCGCGCTACGCAACGAGCGTCATGACGGGTGACATGGATGTCGGCAACGACTTCATTCATCCAGAAATGGCGTTTACCATCCTCTACGCGAGTCATTACATGTCAAATCCTTTCATCTTTCAGAGGAAGCATCTTGAAAGTGCACATCCTGGATTTTTGTACGGAGCGTCGGAGAACCATGGAGTGAACTATGTGTCTCCGAACGATGTGGCAGAGGTGGCAGTCCGCGTGCTTCTCGAACGAAAGAGCCATAGCAACAAAGAGTATCTGTTGACCGGCCCGGAGTCGATAATTGGCCAGCAAGTCGCCTATCTGCTCTCGGAGCATTTGCAAAAACCAATTGCTTATATCGACCAACCTTTGGAAAAATATGCTCAAGAAATGGAACATATTGGGGAGGCTTCGTGGGTTGTGCGTGATTTAGCGGCTATGGAAAAGATTAAGGCTTCGGGAATCGAGGAAGCCAAAGACTTCTTGTCGGGTGATATTGAGATCATATTGGGTCGCAAACCGGAGAGTTTCAAAGAGTATTTGGAACGAACCGACACTATGACCCCCGTCGAAGCAGGGGCCCCGCTGGGTATTGCTGAATAGTTTGACCCAATGCCTTCAAGTACTTTCATTCATATCATCTACTTATTTTTTAATATTCCGTTGTCAAATTGTCACGTCATTCTAACATCTAACTGTTATACCTGCTACCTGCTACGGGTTCATGTGTCATGTAACACAGAGCCTTACTCTCCTTCTACCTCTATTTCAATTTTTGCCGAAAGATCCTGCGTAAGCGATATCGTCGCTCCAAACTTTCCAGTATGTTTAATGTCACCAGCGATCTTCTCTCCGTCGGCATCCAACAGTGACGTGACTTTGACAGACTTGCGACTCAGAAACTCCTCCTCTCCAAAGGTACTTTGCAATTCCTCCATGATCGCCTTTGCTCCAATTCCTCCGAAAAGCTGGCCATCGGGCCCTGCTTTACGTTTGAAAACAATCGATTTGCTGAGAAATAGCTCCTTCAATCTCTCCGCTGTCTCACGCGTTTGTTTGTCTGCCTCGGCGGCTTTGACTTGCTCTTTTGAACTTCTTCGTCCGAAATGAGCACAGCGGATTGCGTGGGTCGTAGTTTGTTGTTGTAAAATGCTGGGTTACCATGATAACTAAGAATGTGATTCCAAAGTAAGGCTGACACGAGATAGCGAAAATTCGAAGCGAGACGCAGTTCACGCACCTTGACCCGCCTGGCCCGTCCCTGCGATGTGTTTCAATAACTTGACCTGAACTTTCTTGGTAGCCGTATTCACTGGGGCCTTCTTCTTAGCATTAAGTAGGGTTGTAGTGGAAGACACAAAATTCACAGGACCAGCCCTCTTTGGGGAAGCTGGTGTCACAAAACTAGCTGTCATGAAGTGAGCCGAGCGATTGGCTTGCACCATCGAGATGAACCATCCTAAGCACAAAATCAACGATAATTTTGCATTCGATAGGGGCATCCTCGCAGAATTTGTTAAATAGCTTAAAAGCCAAGAGGGGCCTGTTCTCAGTCTATGATAATATATCTTGGCCTGATTTGATTGCAATTACAAGTACCAGGTATTGTGTTCGCTATCATCATCATCGCATCGTCGCAATTCTATTGACTGACGTGACTCAACCTGATGCAGTCCCGGAACAGGCTCCCTCACAATTACATCCGAGACCGCGGCCGACCATTGCCTTTCAGTCTCTAAGACCTGATCTACCCAACAAAGTTGCAAACACAAAAACAGTCCTTGCGCTTGACAACTAGTTTGACACATATTGTGAAATGCATAACGTACTCAAAGTTTGCCAGATTTTAGAAGGCTTTTACTAAAGACTTTGACCAGTCTAAAATTCACTATCGTTATCCTCCATAACTGGTACCGATTGTGAAGCACCCAAGTCTTTCGCCGGTTCACGGCTGCCTCGCGTGGCGATGAAAAGCACCAGATATGTAATTGAAAAGAGGGTGAACACAATAATGAGTTTGACCAAATGCCCCCCACAAACGGCATTCGCAGAGTTGTAAGCATTCCGGATAGGAGCAATCGCTTTCTGAAATTTCTTCATGGACTCCAGTGTCGCATCCAACTGCTCATCACTCATTCCTTCAAACATGCTGAGACTTGACCGCATGGCCTCGACGGAAGTACCCGGCGGCAACATGGATTGGACCATTTCTGGGTTCTCTTTCATCATTTTCATCAGATCCCTCATCTGCTTTCCGGTCATATTCTCCAACATATTAGCAGTATCAACCGGAGGCTGCGTTCCAGCAGTGACTGGCCCTGAAGGCTGTACTCCGGAACCGTTTTGCCGCATGCCCTTCTGCATCTTTTCCATTTCTTCGGGAGTCATGTCTTTCAACTGATTTTTCATCATTTCTAGCATGGAAGGATTCATAGCCATTTGTTCTATTTGCACAATCGATTGCTCTATTTGCCCATCTGTCAAATGGGCGAACTGCGGATTAAGCTTGCGTAGCTCATCTTTGCTAATACTTCGCATCATTTGAGCCTGATGCAGCAACTGCTCGGGTGTCATCTCCGCAATCGATTTTGGCTGTTGTTGCTGCGTTGTAGCGCGGTGTAACTCTTCCGGTGACATGTTCTGCGTTTGATTCACCATTTGTTGAAGCATCTGTGGATTGTCGGCCATCATTTCCATTTGCTCGGCCGCTTGACGGATTTGTTCATCCGTCATATTACGTAGCTGAGGATTCATTCGACGCAGTTGAGCGGGAGGCATTGATTTCATCATTCGAGCCTGCTGGCGGATTTGATCGGGTGACATATCCGCCATTTGGTTCGCACGTGTTTTCATTTTGCTAGCTTTCGCGGCAAGTTCCGCTTCTTTTGCCTTTTCTAGAGCCGCCTTGGCATTTGCGTGGGCTAGGTACTCAAATGCATGCTCTGTTTCGATGTTCTTTACGAGGGTGCGCATATCGGCAAGGTCCATGCCAGCGAAATTAGTATTTTCGTCCTGTTCCTTCAAAATCGCTTTTAAATCTTGAATCGAAAGATCTTCGACGGGTCGGACTTCATATTTCATATTTGCCGGCTTAATACCGAGTATCTTCTTCCCAATGAGTACTTCCTGACGACCGTCTTCTTTGATGTCAGACTTCACGATGCCCGCTTTGTCATTGAATTCCTTCGCATTGAGACCGTGCAGAACGACTTTGGCGTTCATCGGAAACGCTTTTGTTTCGCGTTTGGTCTCCGGCTGAACTTCCGGCGCCGATTCCTGTGCTAATTCCGTTATTTCTGTCATGACAACAAGGGATGTCTAAAAGGTTTCACTTGTTTGGTTTTTATTGGGCTCTAGTATCGATGGTTGATGGCAACCGATCGATGGAGAGATGGCGATCGCAACAAAAGCGAAGAGCGAAGCAAGAGGTACTACTGTATGAGCGAAGAGAGACGGCGAGGGTGGACGATGCCTACTACATAGCTTACAGTAAGGTTTACCAGTACGACGCCAATTGGAAGTCTGCAAGTGCGTTAAACTGTCACACCGGTGCAATGATGACGTGACCGGATCATAATTACACGTGGAGAGTTACAGTCGCCGAAAAACATGACTGACAATGGACAGAACGCACGGGACGCAACACGCGTGCACGATACGACGCAACACGCGCAACATGCAAACAATAAACAAGAAAGCAACACCCGAAACCCGAAACAGGGAACGACCGAGAAATAAACAACAAAAGCAACCTAAGATCAAAGCTAAAGTAATCATGTCGCGCTCTGCTTTGTGGAGACAGGAAGGGAATTTTAAGGAGCGCGAGAAAAGAGCCGATGAAATTTTCCAGCTAGCTTGCGAGGAAGGGCGGCGTCGGAACAATGCTTTGCCGCTTTGGGGACCGGATGATTCATTTCATTTTAATCCTTTGTTGCTTCGAAACACCATTCAGTCTTCTTACTTTCAGACTTGCTGTGAGTCCTTGTCGAACTGGAATGCTGTAATTGATGAAATTTATTACAAGGTCACACACTTGCAGCCTTTTCAGGCAGAAAAATCTCCAAGGTAAGTTCCATTGAGACAGAAAAGAATAATAAACACTCAGCAGTAAGTTCAGGAGAACAAAAAAATCGTTTCAGCTGTTTGTTTCCCTAATATTTCCTTTTTTTGTTTGATTGACGAAACAGCACGGCATTCTGTTTACTTCTGCGTTTGCTCACGTTGCGAATGACGGCACATCAGATGGACTTGACTTTGAAACATGTCGATTCTCCGTACATTCGCGGGATAGGGTTTCTTTATCTCAGATACACTGGGCCTCCGGAAGAGATATGGAAATGGATCCAACCTTATCTGTTCGATGAAGAAGAGATCAAAGTAGAGATGTCGGCTCGACCCACGACTGTCGGAGAATTTGTTCGGCGATTGTTTTCGGGACGTGACTTTTGCAGAACAACATTGCCTCGACTTCCTATTCTAGTTGAACGCGATTTACAGGTCAAGATACTTCAAGCTGATAAGGCTGCAGAGAGGGCGGCGTTTCATTTCAAAAACTCGGCGAGGATGGCGTATTTTCAGACGTTGGGCAGTAAAGTTATGGCTCTTTACGGAGATGACGACAACCCGGTTCAATGGTACAAAGCAGAAATCGATAGAATTATCACGCGTGATGAGCAAACGGGTGCGCATCTGAAATATCCGCGTTTTGTCGTGTCGTTTCCGGAATACGGGAATGTTGAAACGGTGACGTTGGGTGAACTGGATGTGCTTGATGGCGAATGGAAACATGACCGCAGTGTCCAAGCATCAGGAAGGGAAAGGCAACCATCAAGCGAGAGAGCTTTATACGACGAAGTCAGGCGACGTGAGAGAGATAGTGTGACTGCAAATAGAAACTGGGCGAGAAGACCGCCATCGACAAAGGATAACGTTGCTTCTGCAGGATATCGACGACCGGAACCGGAATATAATAGCTATCGACAACCTAGTCAAAGACCCAACGAGCCCCGCGTTGATAAAACAACAAGTCGCGGAGAAAGCGTTAACACGGTAGCCCCCAAAAAGAGAAGTCAAGAAGAAGAAGCAGCAATTGCGGAAAAGAAACGGAGGTTGGCAGCGCGATACGGGTGATGCGTTACGTAATCAAGCAATCAAGTAAGAGAAAACAGCATGGTTGTTATTTAGTTAAATCGTTACAATTACAGAGGGTCTATAGCGAATATACATGTGTGAGCCTAAGATACTTGTACACCTGACTCACTCTTCTCAGGTGTTGGTTTGACAAAGTCGACAATTGCGACAGTATTTGAAGAGAAACATCCAGCGACTCGAGTTTCTTCTTTGTTCCACGCAACCTCAAATATATCGCCAGTTCCCTGGTAGCTCTTGACATGACAGTTTTCCTTGATGTCCCAGATATACATTTGCCCCGCAAGTGCCCCACTTGCTAAGTAGTCGCCAGAAGGAGAAAAACTTACGGAGTAGACCGAGTCGCGATGACGATCGAAGACGCGATACCGTGAGCCATCGTCGATATTCCATAAAATTACTTTTCCATCAAATGAAGCAGTGGCCAAGAGCGGTGGTCGTCCAGTCGTCACAGGACTCCATTTGAGAGTATATATCTCCTCGGAGTGATCTTTCAAGTCAAAGAGCGGATCACTGCGATCGGAGTCAACGTCCCAGATCTTCGCTGTGCAATCGTCAGAGCAGCTTGCTAGATATCGCCCTGTTGGATCCCATTTCACGCCATTGACTTCATCCGTATGCCCTAGATAAACCTTTAAGGGCTTCGAAGACCCAACTTTACACACTTGCACGGTTTTATCCGAAGAACAAGATGCAAAAGTTTCGTCATCTTTCCAGTCTACATCTAACGCAGGTGCATTGTGCTCGGTGAACTGCTGGACGATGAAACCAGTTGATTCCGATACGTCCCAAACGATCGTTGTTCTGTCATAACTGCCTGAAAGTAGATAGTTCCCTCGTTTGTTCCATTTCAGCGAAAAAACCGGACCATTATGACCACGGAGAGTATGTAAAGAGCACCACTGAGCGACCAAATTCGCGCAACCCCATCGTAGCTACCCGTCGCAAGATATTCCCCATTTGAGGCCCATTCCAAAGTAGTAACATCTTTATTTTTTGAATCCCATCTATCGGTGCCATGAGGCAGCAGTTTTACAGAGTGATAGCCGTCACGTGCGTATTTGCCACCCATTTCCCATATTCTTGCAGATGCGTCCCCGCTACCTGTTGCAATGTAATTAGTGTGAACAGGATTCCACGCGCACATGAATACTTCCGATACGTGCATCTCTAAAATCAAAACTTCTTCCTGTTTGGCTGCCGTAGCGCTGTCGTCTACTGCCGGAAGGCTCTTCGTATTAGTAAGAGCCGATGATTTGATAGGGACCGAATCTGATTCGCCGTTCTCGCTATCATCCTTCTTTTTCTCTCCGTTTATCTTGATTTCGCCATTTTCATGCGCATGCGATACTGTTAATAAAGACTCGACCTTTTGATCTTGAGCAACCATAGCAGCTGATTCTGTTTCATCGTTTGTGGGCTCGTCCATTGGAGGATCCATCGGTTGCGGCTCTGTTATGTTCTTGTCTGACTCACTTTCGGATGCAGGCTTCGGCTCTTCCATTTTCAGCGTTTCGTCTTCCTCAATAGGCTCTCTTACAGAAGAATTTCCTCGTGAAACATCATCGGCTTTCGCTGTCTTTAACTTCTTTCCACTTCGCTTTAATCCAGCCACTGCCCCACGCTTCCCCAAAGATTGCGTGGCCACGGCGAAATCATTTCCTTCTCTTTCACCGCTGGATTGTAACAAAGCAATATTGACCAAACTTGCAGGTTTACCATTGATCTGTCCGTCCCCGGCAACAAACGAATTTCCCATTTGTTGCTGTAACTGACTCATCGCTACCGCTGCTTGAGCTGCAGCCGCTTGCGCTACTAACGCCTGTCTCGCTAAAGTGCTCTGGTCTGCAGCTAATACTGGATCAAGACTTCCTCCAAAAGACATGACCTGTCGATTCCTTAAATCCTCCTCTATTTTGGCTTGTGCCTCGAGTCTCGCTTTCACCGCCGCCGCTGCCGCTGCTGGAGGTACATTGAGTTGTATCGGTGGGTTCTCCCTCGTTATTGACGCAATTGTCGCCGGCGAAAGCAGCGAAAAATCATTCTCATTCTCTACTTTCTTCCCGTCTGCTGAGTTCTCACGGTGCAAGCCTTCCTCTATTCCGACGTATTGTAGGCCTTTTTGCAAGAATGTAATGAGAGTTCCAGGTGGAACGATTTTGTCGATAGAGCGCAATCCTGTCCTACCCAGCATACTTTCATGTACAAAGGAAAAAGCAGAATGAACAAAACCACACTCCTGTAGATATCTACATTTATCAAAATGCAATTCAGAAACGGTGAGCGCAAAGAAATGAATTTATTAGCAATAAAAAGGTGTCGAAGGACGTACCGGAAGACGAGATAATTAACTTCGTCGCTCGAAACTGTCATCTGCGGTCTGCTTGTTGCAGCGAGAACATTTTCGTTCAACTCTACCGAACCTTCGTCCATTTGATCTCCATCGGAGGTGTCCATCGATTGCGAAACCGAACCTGCCATGGTCCATTGAGGTGCATGAATAAAATTTTTGTTAACGAGTTGCTGTCGCTTCGTTCCTGCCGCCTGTTGCCTCCACCATTCAAATCCTCCAGTCAGCCGCCTACCGCAATCTGCAACAAAAAGTACAGTTGCGTTAAATTACTGTAGCACAGAAAGTAATGTGGCGTGATGCGGCCATGGCAGTCTCCGTTGGGGGCAGTTTCGGATTTCCACCTCGCAGGTCAACTGACATCAACGGACAAAAGAAAATCTGGTACATAGGAGAAATAAATCTATTTATAAAAATAATTAGAGAACCAATGACCTTGACTTCATACAAGTTTGTATTAAACACGAAAGATAGGTGCCGGATGTGTTCTGCTGTAGGACAAGCAGTACGACGCAAGTCCTTGAAATTTGGAAAACAATGTTCGACCCACTTTATTCGAGAAGAACGTGCCGAAACTTGCTATCCTTTACTTCAATCAAACTATTCTAGAGACTCAAATTGCCCTTTGGACCAGTGGCAAACCAACTTCACTCGAAACTCTGCCAACTGGATACCGAACTGCGTAAGGAGTTTGCATTGCTCAACGGTGAGCTCGTCTCCTTCCTTGCAAATACTATACTCCTTCGGAACCAAAACAATTTTCCCATTCTTAATTTCCACAGGCATTCCAAGCTTTCTCAGTCCTTCCATCACACTCACTGGCTTATCATTCAGGTCCTCGTCCGTAATCGAGATAGTTCTGTGCGCGACGGCTCCAGCACGTGCAAAGTCGGGCTCCACCAACTTCTCAAAGTATTCTTCGACCTCTTTTCTAGACTTGGAAGTCAAAAGCAACCCCACGTTGGCGCCATTGATAAAGTTGGAGACGTGTTGCAAGTCCGTTTCATACTCGTCCGCATCGGATCGACCAAGGGCAATCTGCATCAATTTGTTCTTTCCCATGACAATTCGACTGTCAGCGAATTTCCAGCGGACATCCTTAAACTTTGTACTGCGCATATTTTCGTACTGGAAAACATATAATCGATCGTATTGATCAATGTTGTCTCGTAGTGTCTGAATGAATGCAGATTTGTGATCACGAGTCGACCGTTTATCGGTTTGCGTCAAAGCGACTGTTAAAGAAACGACTTGAGCTCGGCGCTTTACTTCAACAACATTGAATCGCAATTGCGAACGTACCTGCCCTGTGTCTCTTAGATTTCGGCATGGTTTACGAAGAAGCTATTGTCTTGGAAACAAATTGGCCAACAAAGAACTCGGTTGTTTTTGTTATTGTTTTCATGTCTCTTTGTCGAACCGCTTGACAACGAAAAACGACGAAGCTTTGGTTGGTGCGGGGCGCGATGATCGCGCGTCATCGCGCGCAAATGTCGCTCTGTTCCTCCCATGCATCGCACAGGCACCCAAAAGCTTCTATTATCACGTTCTAATTTATGGTCAAATTTCGCTACTGTCAGTTAGAATGAAGAGCTGAACAGAGTTCAAAGACAGGCAGACGAGAAACTCCGAATTGGTATTCACTCTAGCTTATGAAGTAGCGACTTATCGAAAACGGCACTAAATTCGGAGCGAGGAATGAATAGAGCGCCGCGGTCTTTTTCTTTTGGGCAACTGCCATTTATGCTATTCAATACTTTTTAAAAATTAATATCATAAAATTGCCTTTGACTTTTGACAATCAAAGATGCCAAAAGAGGACTTCCAAGACAAATGCGTTTCTCAAGCTGTGCTAGACCTTCGGAAGAGGTTAAGTTGTTTTGAAACGGAGGAAGGTAGATTGAAAGGGATCAACTATCAACCTCGACCCGATGATGTTGCCATATCCACAACTCCGAAAGCGGGAACGACTTGGATGCAGCAAATTTGTCATCAGATTCGATCTGCGGATATAGGGGGTGATATGTCGTTCGATGAAATAAGTAGAGTTGTCCCCTGGATTGAGCTTGCATTTGATCAGCAGCAAGATCTCGAGGCGCCTCAGTTTGGACACGACGAAGGAAAGCCAAGGATATTTAAAACGCACTTATGGGCGGATCACTGTCCTCCTTTTCCGAAAATCATCAATGTCGTTCGTGATCCCTTCGATGTTGTTGTCAGTTTTTACCGCTTCTTTGAGGGGTGGTTTTTTGAGCCGGGCACGATTTCCTTGGACACTTTTGCTGCAGAATTTTGGCTCGGACGTGGTGCTCCTGAGAGCAACATGAAAGCAGCATCTTATTTTCACCATCTTATCTCGTGGTACACCCGAAAGGATGATCCAAAGGTTTTGATTATTTTCTTCGAGGATCTCAAAGAAGACCTGGAGAACCAAGTGCATCGAATATGCAAATTTCTTTCCAACGAACAACATGATTTTGCAAAATCAGAAGTAGTCAAACTAGCTACTGAGCGATCTACTTTTGAGTTCATGAAGAGGCACGAATCTCACTTTGACGAGAAATTATCTAAAATTTACCGGAACGAAGCTTGTTTTCTCCCGAAAGACGCTGGCATGCAGTCGAGCAAGTTAGTCAACGGTAAGATTGGAGATGGAAAGTATCAACTAGGTGAATCGGTACGCCAGCGAATCCATGATAAATGGAAGGAGATTGTAGAACCTGTCACTGGATGTACGACCTACGAAGAACTGAGAGAACAATTTAGAAATTCAGCATTTTAAACTAGATATTTATCTAGAGTCATTCAACACCTCCAACAGGGTTACATCTTAATTTAATGCGCGTGTTTTCCGTGTTTCGCTTCGTATGCCTGTTTGGCTTCTTCCAAGAGAACAGCTTTTACACGCGTTAATTCTTTTCGACTGTGCAGGCACTCGAAGTAATCTTGACGCCGATCGGAGCAAGGTTTTGAGTCCTTTCCCTCAGTAAGAAGCGTCTTTTGGTATTCGTGCTAACGAAGAATAGTCATGAGAGACAGCGAAAATCGATTTAGAGTGAAAACGAAGAGCAAAAATCACGTACCTGGCACTCCAAGAGGTCATGATAGAAGCCGTAGCATCGGCCAGTAGTACCGCGTACACCCATTCCGCTTGCCATATTTTTTTTTTTATTTCAAAGTAAGTTAAAAAAAATTCCGTGATCAACCAATATCCTCAACAGAATATCGGCTTGAAAGTGAACTTGTAAAGAAGGATAACAGAATACAACAGCAACAATAAATAATAATAATGGCATCATGGCGATCATGCGTTTATTTATTTGCAGCACAAATAATCATGAGATGTCCCACCACCTTTAGTATACAACAATGTGTATATTACTTTTTCAGTCCTTAAATATTGAAACCGCATGGACAGGGCAAGCCTACTGCTTTCTAAATGTCTCCACTGACGTCTGACGCATTTTCTGCAAACTCATAACCCATTCTCTGACTCTTGATGGTCCGCGTTCGTTGTGATGGTTGTGCCCGCAGTTCGTCTTGTTCATGCTGTTGATGTTGTTTCTACAATCACTTGTTATTTACTGACAATGAAGAGCTTCCTTTCCTTAATCCTTGCCGCCTTGGCGGTTATCCAAGTTCAATCCTTTACTGGATACACCCCTGTCTTCGGAGCGGGCCAGAAAGTATGTATTTTCGATCAGCGATTGTTATCTTTCAAAGCCGTACTTTTACTCGAGGCATTACTTCAAAGTCGTGTTTATTTCGTATTATTTACTTACGCTTGTTGAATATCTTAGACGCAGAATGGATCGAACATGCAGATGCGAGCGCGAGTTTGTGACTTGTTGGGAAAGACACCCAACCGTCAAGCACGTGTTGTTACCTTCTCCCACAAGCGCAACAAGAAGGTTCAGGAAGTCAACTTGCAATGGAAACGATTCTTTTCTGAGGAGTTGAACCGTAATGTGCGACTTCGTTTGAGCACCAAGGGAATCAAGACTGTCAACAAGTACGGAAGTATTGATAAGGCTGCCAAGAAGTTCGAATTGGACCTTGCCAAATTCTAAAAAAATACTATCAGTTTAGAATATATGGTCGCGTCTCAAGGTTTCGGTTATTCAAACGTACATCGTCTATTTTATATGAAAAAGACCTATGACTGGCATGTGATGCACACATCATCGCGTTCGGCGTCTTCAATGTTTGCATACAAACTATTCGTTGCACCTTTCTCCACCGTGTATTGAATGGCGTTCACTGCTGGTTTCGTTCGTAGGTAGTACATCCCTGTCTTTAATCCTTTCTTCCACGCGTAAAAATGCATAGCAGTTAGCTTGTCAACCGTAGGATCAGCGATGAAAAGATTGAGAGACTGACTCTGGTCAATGAATTTGCCCCGATCAGCAGCCATGTCAATGATGTCTTTCATCTTGATTTCCCACACTGTCTTGTACAGATCCTTTAGACGATCGGGTATCTCGGGGATGTTTTGAACAGATCCGCCGTCTCGCATCATTTGATTGCGTACAGAAGGAGTCCAGAGACCTCTGTCGGTCAGGTCTTGAAGTAGGTGTGGGTTGGCCATAATGAACTCACCTGCTCGCACTCTTCGAAGGTAGAGATTGGAACTAAAGGGTTCAAAGCATTCATTCACACCCAAGATTTGCGACGTTGAAGCAGTTGGCATCGGTGCAAGAAGGAGTGAGTTCCTCAAGCCGGTAGACATGATGCGTTCTCGAAGTCTCCTCCAATCATATCCACCATTCGTTGAGACCTCGTCTTCATACTTTTGAATCTTTTGCTGCTGGTGACCTTGCTTCCCATATCTGTGGCTTGGCGTTTGATCATCGTCTAAACCCCAAAAATTGAACTGCAGCTTTCCTTGACTTGCAGGACTACCTCCAAAGGAACTGTACGGACCTTCAGCTTCAGCCAGTTCGGCACTAGCCTCCAACGCGGCATTATAGATCGTTTCGAATATGGCTTCGTTCAATTCTTTCGCTTGCTGGGAAGTAAATGGCAACCCGAGACGCAGAAATGCATCTGCTAGACCGGATACACCGATTCCGATCGGGCGATGATTCATGTTTGATGTGCGGGCTCCTTCCACTGGATAGCTGTTGACGTCAATGATTTTGTTGAGGTTACGGGTGACAACTTTCGTGGCACGATGCAGTGCTGCGTGGTCAAAGAAAAGCGCTACCCGAGTCGGGGTTACTTGACCCTATAGGGCCACGATCCGTCACAACAAACTTCGACAAACAGATACTTGCAAGGTTGCAAACAGCTACTTCTTCTGGGCTTGTGTACTGGACAATTTCCGTGCAAAGATTACTGCACTGGATGGTTCCAAGATTCTTCTGGTTACTCTTCGTGTTGCACGAATCCTTGTACAACATGTATGGCGTACCTGTTTCGATTTGAGACTCTAATATGGCACTCCAAAGTTCGCGTGCTCTGATTTGCTTGACAAAGCGACCTTCCCTTTCGTATCCCTCGTATAACTCTTCAAATGCGCTGCCGTACTGTTCGGGTAAACCAGGGCATTGTCGAGGGCACATCAGACTCCACATTCCATCTTCCTCAACACGTTTCATAAACAGATCGGGAATCCAAAGCGCATAGAACAAGTCTCGTGCCCGATGCTCTTCTTTTCCGTGATTTTTCTTGAGATTCAACACATCAAAGATATCAGAATGCCATGGTTCCAGGTAGACAGCAAAAGCTCCCGGCCGCTTGCCCCCGCCCTGGTCAACGTAACGACTCGTAGCATCGTAAACTCGGAGCATTGGCACCAAGCCATTCGAAACTCCGCGCGTACCACGAATTGGGGTTCCCCGGGCCCGGATATTGTGAACGGACAGGCCAATACCTCCGGCTGATTTGGAGATTACCGCACACCTCTTGAGGGTGTCGTATATCCCCGAAATCGAATCGTCACTCATTTGTACAAGGAAGCACGAGGAGAGTTGAGGATGCGTTGTACCTGAGTGAAAGAGCGTCGGTGAAGCATGCGTAAAGAATCCTCGACTCAGAAAATCGTAAGTCTCAAACGCGGCCTTCAAATTCGCGTCTTCATTTAGTCGGTTGGGATCGCAGCAATGAATCCCGAGAGCGACCCTCATGAGAAGATATTGTGGTCGCTCTATAATCCTATTCGTATCTGTTTTCAGCAAATAGGCCCGCTCAAGAGTTTTGAAGCCGAAGTAAGTCAGGTCGAGGTCTCGCTGGTGTTGGATCTGAGCATCAATTTCGGGCCCCCTCCGTCGCACCAAGTCCACCAACATCGGATTAATGAAGCTTTCTTCATCTTCTTCAGATAACACTTGAATTGCTTTGGAAAATGTGTTGGGCGTACTTTTGTGATTTTGTGTTATCACAATACGAGCTGCCAATCGCGCGTAATCGGGGTGTTGTGTGGACAAACTAGCTGCCGACTCTGCAGCGAGGATATCCATTTCATGTGTTGTCACTTTAGGGTAAATCCCTCTGACGATTGAGTCCGTCAGTGACTGTAAATTAACGAACTGCAAGTTCAAGCCTTCGGATAGATCCTTCAGTCTGCGGTACACCTTGTTGGGGTCCATTTTTTCCAAACTTCCATCTCGTTTTGTTACACAATAGTCCTCGTCGGGTAAAGCCAAGCCGTCTGTCGGGTCGTTGAAGAGAAACAAACTTGGGCTAGCATCTCCGCTTTCATCGCTGTGATGTGAATTCTGTGTTGGTCTGCTTGGAAAGAATGGTGTAAACTGGGAGCGATCCCCTCCGACGCCGTGGTAAAGACGGGCAGTAAAAAGGCCGATACAAATGATAATAGACGACGCATTTTAGTCATGCAATGACCCTCGCTTCGATTCACGAGAAAGACACGGGCAGTAGAGAAATAGCGTTTTGACTAGTTGTTCTTATAGAATACTTGTTAAGCATTCAGCGGTAACTTTGATGGTGCTGGGCGGTTTATTTATTTTTTTATTTATTAAGAAATGCTTTTATTCGTCGCGATGTCAAAATGCGTGATGATGAAGCACGTGTCGCACCGCATATAAAGTTACTAAAGACCATATAGTGCAACAACGGCAAAGAACCGCGGAGGCGAAGGAGTAGTAACACGCGTTTATCGCGTACTCCATGGTCAAGATGATCAACTGATCTTTTCTAAAAAGAGCTAAAGTTGTTTGGGACTTCATTACTTGCGAATACCTTTCGATCCACAAGTCAAAAACCGGCTCGGATGTTTTTTCTTCTAATTTACTATCGTCCATAGTGTTGTCCGTTTTTCAGCCGGACTGGATTTAGAGCCACGAGATAAAACCGTGGAGACAAAAGGAGTCCAAGCAAACAAGGTCCGTTTTGCTAGGTAAAGTTGCTTAGATTAGTATGTAATGCATTTTATTAGCACTAACAATGCCCTTTTCATTATACGTCGAAAAGCATCGCGAATGGTTGCCGTGAATTAATTTACTATGGGACAAAGTGTTGATTCAGCGCATCCACGACTGCACACATCTCTGTCATGAAACGCGGCGAAGAAAATGACGGCGGGTGCGGGTATGCGACGGCGATGATAGAAGAGATCATTATTATTTATGATGGTGATGATGATTGATACGGAGTAATCAATACGAAGTAGTTCCTTTTAAAGGGGTGTTCCAAGTAATAGAGTCGTATCAGGACACAAAAGACAATCGAGATAGGTGTAAGACAAGCGCTGAGAAAATGACGCAATCGCCGCCCCAGACTACAGCACAGCCAGTTCGAGAAGATGAAAAAGAATCGGCACGACTGTGCAATCAATGGGTGGAGAATGCACTTACTAAAAACAAATCCATCCAATTCCTTGTACAGCATTTAGTAGATTCTGGCTGTCAGCCACCTGATCGCTTCATTCGATGTATGTCTTGCGAAGAACCCGCCGCAGGTGGATTCGGCATGGTCGAAGAAGTTGTTCTGAAGACAAACAACAAGTTAGAATTGAAAGAGCAGTGCCATCGCTCTCTGCAAGACTTGCAGGATCAGATTCAACGCGAAAAGGAAGGCACGTCGTCACTCAAATTAAACCCGGAAATTTACATTTGCCAGCAATACATGGAAAATGAACTCATGACACACAAAACGATTGCCCATGAACTCATCCACGCGATCGACATTTGTCGGACCAAGATGGATCCGATACGAAATTGCATACATCTTGCCTGTACCGAAATTCGAGCAGAGAACCTATCGGGGGAATGCTCTTTTTGGAAGGAACTTCCGCGCATGGAGAAGTACGCGGGGCATGGAAAAGAGTGCGTGCGGAGACGAGCCATTCTATCGGTGCGAGCCAATCCGAATTGTACAAAGCGAGCCGAAGAATACGTCGATGCATGTATGGATCGTTGCTTTCAAGACGTATATCCCTTTGATCGACATCCTAACTTGAGAGATTAGTTTGATGGTAATCTTATAGATACTTGCTAGAGATAGATTTGTGTCTTTCGAAATCATTTCTCTCAATAATGAGAACTGTAAAACAAATACTGCGCTTCCTTAAGCAAATAGGCTTTTTCAATGAGTGCTAGTTTAAGGTTTATTCCTTCATGTCTTCATACAAGAAAGTGGTTCCGGACTTGCCGCAGTAGTAGCGATCCTTGTGCTGGGCCATGAAGCATCCAACACCAGCAACAGGGGAGTATTTTCTGAGACGTGTTACTTTTCCGTCTCCCTCGACGCGGTAGTACTTGAGAGTTTGAAGGGGCGTGGTCTTGTTGACACGCTTTACCTTCTTCGGCTTGGTGTAGACCTTTTTCTTGCGCTTCTTACCACCACCACGCAATCGGAGAACCAAATGCAAGGTCGATTCTTTCTGAATGTTGTAGTCGGACAGTGTTCGACCATCTTCCAACTGTTTTCCGGCGAAAATCAAACGCTGTTGATCCGGAGGAATTCCCTCCTTGTCCTGGATCTTGGTCTTGACATTATCGATAGTGTCAGACGGCTCGACATCGAGCGTGATGGTCTTACCCGTCAAGGTCTTTACGAAGATTTGCATTATTGATCTGTATTATATTGTCTGCGACAGCAACAATAGGATCCAGCAGTCAATCACAATCGGTGCTGTGATGATTTCCGAATTGCTCGCTTCATTGTCCTTGTTGGAGGACGCGTTTCGTTTAGTAAAGCGGTAACCTTTTGTCAGTCCCCTGTCGCTCTGGGACATGACAAAGCTTCGGTCCGTCCGGTACCAGTGTGAAAGCTACCACGTATTATGCAATGACGAGTTAACGGTAAAATAACAGCCAAAGCTTTGGCGAGAACCGCAAGGCGCAAGGCGCAAGACCCAATAACAACGACCCCATCGACATCGCATCGACGGCATGATGAAAAAGAGTCTTTTTGCATCAAAACAACTTCCGAATCTATCCACACGCCGCGCGATGGCGACAACACAAAGCCTTTCAATAAATCTATTTTGAGCATAGGAAAAATTGTCGGGAAACGAAAGATGTTCACGTGCAGCTATTTAGACTTCTCGAGTCGTGGAGATGATCGTCCGGTCGAATTGATGATTTTTACCTGGGTATTTTATATCATTCTTCCGCCAGCCATTCTTGCACTAGCCATTACACAGAACTTATTCGTGACTGTGGTCGCTGCTTTGACGCTTCCGTCACTTGCCATTTGCCAGGGGGGCGATTGGTATTTTGAAATACCGTTACTTCTTCGGAGACGCTCCTCATCCTTTGACTCCGAGTCATGGTGTTGTCGTAGTTCAATCAGAAGACGAAAATGATCTGGCAAGCGGTAACTCTGACGATGAAACCTCTCAGTCGCAATGTCATGGCGAGGAATACAGGGCCGCCCTCTTCCTCTACGAGATCCTCCGCGGTGCCTACAAGCCGCACTGCAACAACCTCCGATTCGTGTATTGGTGATTGGAGATTCTTTGGCGATTGGCGTGGGTCAGAGCAAGTCGGCAACTCCAATATTACCAGAGGCGATTAGTAAAACTATTTCGAAGAAGCTGGGCGGGCGAATTGTTTATTGGAGTTGTCACGGAGCCCCGGGTGCGTCGACCGGATGGATTGTGAGAGAAATTGAACGAGGAATTAAGTTTGAAAAACAAAACGATTCGAAGCAGTCAACTATCGAGGATGATGACGACTCGATCGCTCTAGATCAATTTTGTAAACCGAGTTGCAGCGACACTGATTCCAGTTCGGATGAATCTTCATCTTGTGACGAGACGTCCGAACCGTGCTCGTCGTCTCGGCGCAGTGATAACGAGGAGGACTCTGCAACTCTTAGTCAATGGAGAGAGATTTTAGCAGAGCATCGAAAACGCTTTGATCAGTCTGATTCACTGGGGCCTTATGACATTGTTGTTGCGGTGACTGGCTCGAATGATCTAAAGAGTGCATGTTTTCCGTTTCTACTTAGAGGAGAAGATATTGAATTTCGAAGGCAGGCGAGAGAAAGAGGTGGTAGCTATACGCAAGAGCTGCGGCGGCTTCTTGAATCATTGAACGATACGATGCAACGACAGTTTGAAACAATCCGTCTTCAAGTGGAAGTTGCCAAGGATTCTGTGCTCGAAAAGGTCGGAGAAACGTTTGAGTATATTTCACCTGGTAGCAGCCAACGACTTCCGAGTCCCAGTCAAAAGAAGGCAATCCACGGTATGCATCAAGAGAAAGCGACCAGAATCAGCCTACTATGAGCAATCAATCATCGCGACAAGAATCCAGAAGTCGCCCTTTGGTTGTTCTCCCGGGAATGTGTGCACGCGCCGTCCCTTCTTTTCAAATATTGCCATTGAAATTTCTCTCTGTTCCGAGCGTGGACATAATGGATATGCATAAGCGAAATTTCGCGAAAGCAAATGAAGGAGACGTCATGTTCGTTCCGGCCCCGTCCATTCATAATCTTGCAGAATATCAAAACCGAAAAGGCGAAATATGGTCGCAGAAAGATACAGAAAATACGATTCTAGCGCTTCGTGATATATCGAAAAGAGACAGGCGGCGCATTGAGCGTGACATGAGCCGCTATTACCGGGAGAAGGCGGATGCTGTGGATCGAAGTATCGCTTCTCGATTTTCGTGGCTGTACTTGCATATGCCAGCCAATGAGATGTTCTCTGTGGATCAAGTTCATCCTTGCGACGAATGCTATGACTGCTGGGGACGGTTGATTGGAAATGCCATTTCAGATGAGCTACTTTCGAAAAAGAAACTAGCCAGCTAGGTTGCCGCTCATGACCTGCTGAACGGAGTTCCTAATTTGCCTCAATCGCCTCATACGGACGCCTTGAATGGATGTTCTGTACATTTGATTTAACGATTGAGCTGCATGCGGATGAATCATCCACGCCTTGTAATTCTTTCTATTGTAAGATACATTTGATACTTAAGTCCGTTCAAATCACATTAGCAATGTCATCTAAGTCCATTCATTGATTAACATGACGACCTTGCATATGGTAATTAGATGTTTATATGTACAAATAACGCTGTAAGCTTAAATGATGACGTTAATTCGGGCAACATTTAGTTTAAAAGCTAAGCTTCATAGACTAGACCCCAGCAAAAATGTTCACAGCTATAGCCCTGACTACTCTTGGCGCCATAGTTCAATACAGTGTTCTTTCAAATTTCGAGCGAGCGCTATGCGACACTATTGACGGTTCATAATATAGCATCTTCAAAGCATCTTTCTGGTTTTACGTTTTCGTCCCTGCTTCGCGTCGACCCGCGAACTTTGAAGTTGAAAGCGTAAAGATCGCAGATCGAGGTCGCGTCACTTCGAGCACGATTTTACTTCTCGCTTTTCTTTTCCCAATCTCTCGAGATCCTACAACATCGTAACAACAAGAATCACCATGAAGACCGCTATCCTTGCTTCCCTTATCGCCAGTGCCGCCGCCTTTGCTCCCAGTGAGCAGAAGGCTCGCACTTCGGTCGCCACTCAGATGTCGTCGTTCGAGAACGAGCTCGGTGTGACTCGTCCGTTGGGCCTCTACGATCCTCTTGGCTTGTTGAAGAACGCCGATGAAGCTAAGTTCAACCGCCTTCGATTTGTTGAGCTCAAACACGGCCGTATTTCTATGCTTGCTGTTGTTGGATACCTTGCCACCAAATGCGGAAACCGTCTCCCTGGTGAGATCGCCTTCGGCACCAAGTTCAGCGATATTGGCGATGGATTCACTGCTTTGACACAGATCCCCAAGGCTGGTCTTCTCCAGATTCTTTTCTTCATTGGTCTTTTGGAGACCTCCTTCATGAAGGCATGGATCCCTGGTGAGACTGTTGGTGACTTCCGCAACGGATACATCGACTTTGGCTGGGACTCGTTCAGCCCCGAAGAAAAGACACGTCAATACAACGCGGAAATCAACCAGGGCCGTGCCGCCATGATGGGTATTCTCGGTAAGAACTCACTTTGTGTCTTTTGTTTGCTATTTATTTGTGCGTGGATCTAATGAACTTTTTACTTTTCAGGACTTATGGTTCACGATCAGTTGGGCAACGTCGACGACCTCATTCCCTTCAAACTTGTCTAAGCGTTTTAAGAATTTAAATAACTAGGATTCTGGTTGTTGCTTAGCTAGATTTGATCTTTTATTTTGTAAGGAGCAGTAGCAGTATTTGCGGTAGTGTGCCAATCAAACTGTAATTCTTGAACGAGTTTAGCTCTTGCATTAGAGGCGCGAATAGTGCAAGGCTTGTTTCAATTGAACAGCACAAGCATCATGATCCTTACTCTTTAAGGTGATCCGTCAAAATCCTGAGCCAACCGAGTCATTCCATTACTACTTTGCTTGAAAAGCGATGGCCTACTGCAATTTTTCTACCTCCTTCAAAAATGTCGCAATATGGTGAAGCCAAAGAATGACCTGCAATGGCCACAAAAGCACCGGAAGATACAGACCAGAGTAATGTAAGGAGGCGGCTTGATACAGCATCCACATTTCACCCAGCAAACACAGGGGAAAAAAGAACGCATCCATTATGATTCCGCCCAAAGCCCACCCAATCACTGCCACAAAATGCGAGCGGTGCACACAGCCCACTAATGGAGTAAGAGAGTACTCAAGTCCGAACCGAACAACGGGAAGAAGCAACGCATACCACGTATTATAAGGTGATCGCCCTTGCAGAGCATAGAGTATTTCCAAAGATGAAACACCCAGGGAAACACCCAGGGCAAATCGTACGGAGGAAGATATATTCTCATTGCACCACGCGTTGTGGGTGGTGGGATCCCACGCACAAAGAAGCAGCCATACGACATAAAGCCAGCAAAGAATCCTCACAGCATAGTACCACTTGTGCCAATCATCGGGCGTTTTCCGATTCAACTCCTGTAAAAACATTGATAATCCATTAACGAATGGATTGCGTCGCCATTTCGGAACAGGAACAATCCCCAGATCATGGAGCAGTTTTTCCATTGAAGCTGCATTCATCCACGACAGCGCCTGTCGGAGAGCTCCATCAACATCGTTTCCCTCCTCTTGATGCCTTCTCAAGACGGCGCCAGTTTCGTGCAAGTTAGCCATTACGGCGCGAATACTACCACCAGGAGTCGGACAGATAAACTGCAGCAAATTCAGATATTTTAAAAGCGATGAGAATACTTCCGCAATCTCTTCTATGGTGGGAACATGGCTGTCGGCTTTCTCCTCGGCTGCGCGATTTGACCTCCGAAAATCGGTTTGACAGCGACTGCACGTTTCGCGGCCGTGTTTGGCACAATAGATGCGACCGATTTCATCTCTTTGCACTTGCACGTAAACTGACATTACAGCAGTCGAAACTTTAAGCTTCCGTTCTTATGATTCACACTAACTTATGGTGCATGAGACTTTGTTGTTTTAAAAGATTTTTTTGCGAAAGAGAAAACGTTCTTCGTGACTAAATAATTATTCCAGTAATGAGTTATGTATTCGTTATTATATTCGCCGCAAAAAAATTTTATGCGGCGCAGCTGGGTCAAAAAAAATACGGAGTACCCGCAGAATTAACTAACGTTCTTGTCATTTCTTTTGGATCAAACATCACTCTTTCTACAATACGTCAAGCTTTTATAATATGTAGTTTAGGTAGGAGGATCGACTATCAGCTCTCTCAATGCGGCCAGATTTTCGAGGCCGACACAAGGGCTTTCAAGCCACTTTGTCACTATCAAAGTTCAGCCGTTTTTCGAGCACTCATGGCTTTCAGTAAAGAAGTATACCAGTGGACGAGTTCTAAGGACAAGAACGCCACGACGATGTATAATGCAGGGGAATGCAACTCAGCTGCATGAGAAATCATCCACAATTCGCCCACCACACCCAAGGGAGCAAAAATCAAATTCATTTCCATACAAAATTCACCAAAAACCCAGCCCATCACTGCAATGTAGTGTGATTGGTGCACACAGCCCGCCATTGGTGTCACGAACAATTCGACCCCTGGCCGAAGAACGGGTAGAGACAGTTCGATCCAAGTGGTGTTTGGTGAAAGACCTTGTAGAGCGTAGACGATTTCCAAGCAAGAAACGCCCAGCGCAAATTGCACGGAAGATGAAATGTTCTCAATGCACCACGCGTTGTGAGTAGCAGGATTAGCGCCAAGCAATGGCCAAATGACGTGAGAGCCAGCTGAGGAGTCGCACATGAAAATACCACTTGTGCCAATCCAAGGATGTTTTCTGACTCCATTCTTGCATCACCGAAGAGATATCTGCTTTGAGAAAATCATTCCAGCTTTTTGATTCTTTCGGTTCGGGCTTGATGCAGATCTCCATATGATGAAGCAGCTCATCGATTTCCTCTTTACCCATCCATGACAGAGCTGTGAGAGGTCCCTCGACGTCTATTCCTTTGCATGCAACATCTTCAATTCGCCGCCTGTCTTTTCCACATAAGAAGTGAAAGCTTCAATGTTGTTTTGAGGGGGAGGAGGATGCATCGTCTGCACGAATGCCAGCATTTGGAGCAGCTTTGAGAATGATCTCGCCATGTCATGCACGGTAGGGCTGCGAGCGAGAATTTCCTTGATGATAGTCCCGTTCTTCTGCCTTGCGTTTTCTCTTCCGTCTTGCGATCATACCAGCTTTTTGATCCTTTCGGTTTGGGCTTGAAGCAGATCTTCATATCATGAAGCAATTCGTCGATTTCCTCTTAAGCCCATCCACCACAGAGCGCTTCAGAGGTCCTTCAACGTCAATCCCTTGTGCATGCAGCATCTGCAATACACCGCCTGTCTCTTGCACAAAAGACATGCAATCTCTGATGTCTCTTTTAGGAGCGTACATTTTCTGCATCCATGTCAGAGTTTGGAGCAGCTCTGAGAAGTCTTCCGCGATGTCTTGTACGGTAGGGGGCAAGAGCCAGTATTTCCCTCATTGTAGTCCCTTTCGTCTGCTTTGCGTTTTTCTTCTGCTTTGCGTTTTTCTTCTGCTTTGCGTTTTTCTTCTGCTTTGCGTTTTTGTTCTGCTTTGCGTTGTTCTTCTTTCTCGCGGTTTTCATTCGGCTTGCGATTCCATTTTTGGAAATTGACGCGACACTTGCGACATTTGTCTCGGCCGTGTTTGGCGTAGAATTTTCGACCTTTTTCGTCAATGCTAATTTTCATCGTAACGTCCGACTTGCTTCTTCTTTGCTCCTCAACTCAAAAACTGTTCCTTCAAATTATGTGAGAAATGAATAGCAACGATCTTTCTGTTGCGAAAACACGCGTTTATTGCGAGTTCTTTGATGCTGCGGATGACGGGAATAAGCGAATAAATAATGTCCCTTCGAGTAGACTCTACTCTTTTCGTCATATATATTTCTTTCTCTGGATACCGTTACGATTACGATCGATCTGGTTGCGGTTTTCGACCTCGATGAAAGATCGCAAAGCAGATCATAGATCATTAATCATCGCTATTGATGGTGTTGACTTGATTCCACCTCGTCTTCAACAATTAACAATTTCCTGACTCAGCAATAAATCGTCCGGTTGCTTGTCTCCGCGTGCATGAAAGTAATATTGCGTCACAGTTTAACATTGGCTTTCTTCTTGTATCGCGCCGACGCATGGATTGTTCCGCGGCTTTCGAATCGGATATTCATTCAATCATCCCGCTTATTCACCTCTTTGCCCGGCGTCATGTCATCTGAACTCCCTGCACTGACGTTTGTGACGGGTAACAAGAAGAAACTTGAGGAGGTCAAACATATTCTTTCCTCGAACAGCAATCAACTTCCTTTTGAAATAACGAATCAAAAAATCGATTTACCCGAGCTCCAAGGAGATGATCCAGTCGAGATTGCGAAGGAAAAATGTAAGCTTGCGGCAGAGCAGGTCCAAGGACCGTGCTTTACGGAAGATACGTCTTTGTGCTTCTATGCCTTGAATGGTTTACCCGGCCCATACATCAAATGGTTTCTCGAAAAGTGCGGACACGATGGCCTCAACAAGATGCTGGTGGGCTTCAAGGACAATAGTGCTTACGCACAAACAGTTTTCGCATTTACGATTGGGCCTGGTCATCCTGTGGAAGTGTTTGATGGGAGAACTGAGGGGAAAATTGTCCCCCCTCGAGGGTCTTTTGGATTTTGGGTGGGATCCAGTGTTCGAGCCACTGGAAGGAAATGGTAAAACGTATGCAGAAATGAGCAAAGATGAAAAGAATGCTATTAGTCACCGCAGTCGTTCATTGGCGAAACTCTCGGCTTATCTATCCGAGAATGCCGAATCGATCGCACAGGATCTTTCGGCAAAGAAAGCGCGTTCTTCTTAAGATTGAAGCTTATAGACTTTGTTACTAATTATTGTATCTCGCTAAGGGGCGAGTTTCGTTTGCAACTAATTTCAGAAATGCATCCAAATCCATTCGGTTCAATCTCCCAAAAATTTACTATAGCTCAAAGTGTTGGCCGTATTCGCCAAGACTGAAATTCAATCACGAGACAAGTATTTAGTATGAAACAGAGAGTTGGAAAACAGGTTATGAGCTTTTATCGCAACAAACCGCCGTTCGATTTCGATGTTAAGTTAGTTGGCTGGCATCATCACAAACAAGAACATCAACACATCATCACCATCATCGCACCACAAAACTTGTCAATTTGAAAGAACACTCCGTTTAACAATTTTGTCTATCTTTTTGTATGATGCATAATCAGCGAACGATCAACAGTCAAAGACGGAATTCCTCGACTCCGGTCCGAGGCTTGCTCTTTTCCGTTTCTTTGTGTTGCATCCGTGTTACGGAAGGATTTGGCGTGCAACCAAACAAACTATGGGGTTTTATTTCCACAACACAATTAAATATCTTTGCTCCTCCTGGTTCAGGATACGCTAGTCTAGATGATGAACAGTCCGCTCTTCCGAATACGTATGAACCGATGATGGAATTTCCCGGAACGATGCGACCCGGTCGCACACCCGAAAAACATGCCCTTTCAAGATTTGCCCATTGGTGACAATGACCCCGACCCCGTTCCGTGGCCCCATTTCCAACAAATTGAATGGCACCATCGTTGGGATGCACCCCATGAACACCCTATTCCGATGGAAGAATTTATTGAACTGCAAGGTCGTTGGGTGACACCGGAGATGGAAGCCGAAATGCGAGTGGGAGCACGAAAGGGAGTGCGGGAACGTCGTGAGATGGAGGAATCGCAGAAGCGGGATAATGTTATTACAGATGACGACGATGACGATGATCTGGATATTCCGGTGGCTCTCGGAGATGGTATTTTCGGACAATTGGGTTCTTCCGCCGATCAAGCTGCAACTGCGGCCGCCACTTCGCCGAATCGGAAGGAACAAGAAGACGAAGAAGAAGACTTAGATGATGAGTTTGATGATTTCCTACTAGATCTTGGTCTGGATTCTGAAATGGAGGACGATTTGGATAAAAAGGGTCCCCAGAAAAGATTGTGCCTCGAAGTGTCGTGTTCGGTGGCGAAGACGATGATGACGATGATGATGATGATATTGGTCTGTCGGCAGGTGGTGTAACGGCTTCGATCGATGTAGATGACGATGTCGACCTTGATCTGGGACTCGATGACGACGATGATGTTGACGATTTGGACGGTACAGATACGGTTCCCTTGGAAGATTTTGGGGACAGTGATACTATGGACACTGACGATATTTTCGATGAAGGCGGCTTTGATTTCGATGACGCTGATTTTGATATGGATGGTGGAGACATGTGGTAAAGGAAAAGGAATTAATTGCACTAAATTATTATCACAATTAGTAGAATTTTACATCATGTATTTGTTGCCTTGTAGATCAAATAGTGTCTTTCATTGAATCAATTTGCTGCATATCATCATTTTCAAGAAAACCAGGGTTTTCTCCGAGAAGACGAGCAAGTTGTTGAATGTGGTTCTTGTTGCTCGACCTCGGTATGACGCTCATCCCTTTCTGTAACGCCCAACTCAAAACAACTTCGGCGGTGGATCGCCCGTGTTTGTTTGCAATAGATTGAACAAGAGGACTACCTAGTACAGGGTTTCCAGATACAGAGCGGTGCTGTGTTCCTCTGCATCACCAATAATGAAGGGAGTCAGTTTGCAGTATTGAATAAGTTCTACGAACACCACGGTTGACTTACAAAGTACTATACGACACAAATTCAATATCGTGTTCCCGACAAATCCTTCTGAGTTCATCAGCTGGACGAATGGGATCGGCAAACGCCTGGACGACATCTGGTTTTCGGGGAGGAGGATCGCCATGCTGAATATCACCGCTCTCTTGTCGTTGCTTTACGAATTGTAGAATGTCCAAAAGTTCGTCCGGTCGTACATTTGACAAGCCGATTCGTTTCGCGGAGTGATCCAAGCCTACGACAGCTTCCATTGCTTGCCAAGCAGATCGGAAATCAAGAGTGGGAGGAGGATTATCACAACGAGGATGCCAACCTTTCCAACAAGCCGGGGCATGAATGTAGTAGACATCGAGAGGATACGGAATCGATTTCTCCGTCGCAATTCCCGTGCTCTCATCTGTAACAGCTATCAACGTTTCATCACAAAAATCCCAAAAGCTCTTCTCGACTGGCGGCAGCATGAGCGCGAATGTCATCAAAGCTCGTCAAACTCCACGGTGGAATCTTTGTCGATATGCGAAGCTCTTCTACTTGACAGGATTTACCACAAAATTCCGCAGAAACACACGTCTGATCTTCCTCTTCGTTCGTCGGCTTGAAGAAATAATGGGAAAGTGCTCTTCCGACACTGGTTTGATCGTACCACCAATCTGCTTCGGCTGTATCAAACTTACGAAAGCCGGCTTCGAGGGCAAGACCGACAATGTCAAAGCACGATCCACCCAATGCGGCCGTCCCGAAACCAACACCAATGGCTGTAGAATTATTGTTCGTGTAGAACATAAGAAGAGGTCGAATGAGGAGAAGGCAATAAAAGAATAACTGAAAATCAAAATCAAAATGATTTCCTGGGAACGCGAAAATACAACTGGTCCAGATTTTCTGGACCACGTGTAAAAGCCACACCCCACATTAACTGGGAACGTGAAAATAGAAGTGGTCCAGATTTTCTGGACCCCGTGCAAATACAAGCCTCCCAGATTTCCTGGGTACGTGAAAATTCGACTGGTCCAGATTTTCTTGACCACGGTTAAACACCAATCACCCAGATTTCCTGGGAACTTGAAAATACAACTGGTCCAGATTTTCTGGACCACGTGTAAATACCACACTCCCAGATTTCCTGGGAACGTGAAAATACAACTGGTCCAGATTTTCTGGAGCACGTGTATTTACCACACGCCCAAATTACTTATTCAAATGAATCCAGCAAAAACACCGCCGATTCAAATCGATTGAGGCTCTCAACGTGTCTGCGTTGATACTTAAGGGGGAGCGAGTTGTTTCGCAATGTAGTTATCTTGCGGGTGGTATTGGTTCTGACACAATTCCAATTGCTGTTACGACTGTAAACCGTTACATCTCTAATGCCGCGGAGAAGGACATAAGCTACAATACCAGTACTAATTAAAAAATGAACTCTGATAGAATACTTGCTGTTGTCCAAAGATTGATTAAAACCTCAGGAAAACGGCTTATCTCGTTAGTCGGCGCTATTTCCCGAGCGCGCGTTGCTCGAGTTGGATGCCTGACTAGGTCTTTGTAGAGTCGGATGAGTAATGAACTGATCTAATGCTAGATCAGACCAGCCTTCTTCCCGGCGCCGGCGTTCTGTAGCATTGTTGGCCGCCACCGAAGAGTTACCGGTCGGTGAAACAACAATCGCATCTGCGTCCAGTTCCCCTTCTTCCAACAATGGCGCGACAATTGCTTCATGTCTCGAAATGGGAATATCGTCATCCTCGAGTCGATCCAGTTCCCATGCACTCGCGCCCGTCCAGAAATGTTGATCGTCGTCGATCTTGTCATTGTCGTCCACCAAAAGAATATTCGGACGACCAGCTGCCGGTCGAGCGAATGGTCTGCGATGTCTCGTCACAGCGACATAGTTGCTATCTGATGGTTGCGGCATTTATATGTTGCGCGAATATAAACAGATAAGAGGGTAATGTGCTTAATAAGTATTCGAAACTGCTGTCGAACCATCAGAAAATGGCAGCAGCTTGTTTTTCGAACGGCAACGCAAGAATAAGAAGATGCAAAACTGACAGAAATCGCACCGGTACGCAAAGTATGGGAGAGACCAAAAAAAATATTCTAAGGCTCAAAGGTCGGAACTCTAGACCTAGGTCTACATTAAAAGATAGAGATTATAGAGTCAATATTTTGTAATGATCAAAATGAATTAAAGTAAAGGGTTTCGACAGCCACATTACGCCCAGTGAGGGATTACTCTTGGATCAACGTCTTTAAGGAAATTTACAACACGGCCAAATCCTCTTGGCTGCTCGTCCCTAAGCCGTGTTGCTAGTCTTGGGATTGCTTCTGTGAATAAAGTAGAAAACTGCTCGGTTACATCCATATCATCACCTTGAGTGAAGATGTTGATATCCACATGGCTTCTGCCATCCCATAAGACGATAGCGTTTCCCCCGTGCCACAGGAGGACGTTAATACTGCCATCCCCGATGCTGATCTCGAAAACTTCTGCCTTAGCCACTGCCTTATCGTCTATCGACCGAACGACGTCCCTGACGGCTTCTTTAACAAGGGCACGAGTTAACACAAAGGGTCATCTGTCCGAGGCACTTTCTCGACGATTTTTTTGACTTTCTCCTCTCCGTCAACAATGATGGTTTTTTCCGTAACAACCTTGTCAATTATAGGTTCGACCTCGAGCTGAAGAACCGTTTGTCTTCCGAGCGGTTGCTGGGAGTTCCATTGCTGGAGAGGGGCGCTTTGATCGTAGTCTTTTGGAAGGAAGAACTGGGAGGGTTTGAACTTTGGTGTGTACCTGAAAAGACCACCTTGCACATTGCGAACGTCCGCTTCTAACTGTGTATCCTTTTCTATACTTTGAGAAACGCTAAGCAGTCTTTCAAAGAATCGTTCGTCTCCGGAAGACACAACGCCCATTTCCAAGCTGCTATCAGAACTGTTGAAGAAAACTTCGGCGCGGAAGACTGGTTCGAGAACGATAAAATCCCTTCGGAAGCGGTCCAAAAGTGCCCTTCTCCATTCCTCTGTTAAGTCTAATGAGTTGGCGATGACCAGAACATCGTCTGCGAGTATCTCCTCTCTTGTGAACCTGCTTCTGAAGACCCTATGTATGATTTGGCCAAACTCATATGAGACAGCGTCATCCAATACAACAACACGGAACGCCTTGGCTTTAGCGGCTTCCGTAATGGTCGACAGTACTTCCTTCTCGCAGGCGAGCTTCGCGCTTAGAGCGTACTCGTTCTTTAGATTGATTCCTTGGCAAGTCCACACGGGAACCACCGTTCCCTTCGCTGCTTCCTTAAGAACTTCTAGGCTGTTGCACACGGAGCTTTTGTCCCCACAGAAAACAAGGGCACTGTAGTCGGTGTCCTTAACTAGTTCTAAGGCTCTCTTCAATACCGTTTTTGAGACCTGACTATCCTCGGGGGACTTGCGGGCCACATCTGTTTTTGAATTACACTCTCGTGTGAGTCGAGGTCCTCGACTCTTTTCATCTTGTTTCCACGACTGTATGCCGAACATACCACCCGCAACAATGCGGTAAGATGAAGAGGAGTGTTCGCCGCTAGTCCCTGTCAATTGAATTGCAGCTTTCTTGATACTCTCATGTGCATCGAATTTAGCCCACATGTGGATATCAAACGCACAATAATTATGCTGCGGCCATCGCCTGGCTACTACGTAACCCTCCTCAAGTAGAACAACAACGGCAGCACCTGCCGATTCCGTCGATTGCGAAAAAGCTTCGACCACTTTGACTCCAACAGCTTGCAGAGAGGACACGAGTGCGCTCTGGAATTTTTCCGTCGATTCGAGAAGAGCCGCGGCATTTTCCGTCTCGAGGACCATCAGAATACCCGGGCTTCGCTTTTGCTCTGTTATCTCTTCTTCAACGTCATCAGGGTTCTTGCAAGTTTTTTGCAAACTGGCTTTCTTCTTTCTTCGGTAATCGTGCCAGCTTTCAAATTGGAACTGACTGTCGTCGAAAGGGCTAACGAAAAGATTAGGTCCGGTCTCATGGTTAATAGGGTGTTTGTACAACATGTCATTTGCGTAGCTTCCAAAGACCAAAGCTTGAGTGCAAATCACGGGAACATCTCTGAAATGAACTTGGACCGTGTAGTCAAAAATTTCACTAAACTTTTCGAGGTACAACTCATTCTTCACAATAATGCCGTCGGGTTTCAATAAGAGAGCAAGAGCGCCAAAGATATCGAGTCCATCTGTGACTGTCATGGACATTACTGTTTCGCTTAAATCCACGAGGACCATGTCAAAAGAACCAAAGTAATCGCTAGGAAGCATCAAAAGGCTCTTGGCGGCGTCTCCGTACCACCACTGAACTTTCTCGTTATCCCAATGTGGCTGCGTTCCAAAATGTTTGAAGCTTCCTCTCGTGACTTGCTGGTCCAATTCCAATCCAACCACCAACTCCAATGAAGGGTATTTGATGATTTCATGCAGCAACATCGAATCACCGCCACCAACAAAGAGCACTCGCTTCACTGTATCAAAGAAACGAGCTGTATAGTGGACTACCATTTCGTGGTAATGAGCGCGATAGCTACCGCAAATCTGTACAACGGTATCAAGTTCAAAGCATGTGTCCTTGTTCTCCGGATTGTGAAAGAATGCAATCTTCTGATAGAGCGACTGGGTAACCTCCAATACTTTGTATTTGGGGAATTCCATGGTTCGACCTTGTTTACAAAGATAGGACGTATAGTCTAAATGATCCCGTTCTTCCTGCAGAGCATCGTATCGAGGGCGACGACTTTCGTCTCCTTCGAGAAGCACTTCGCAAGACCCAGAGCCGTTGTTGGTCATGTCCGTACACTGGTGATCCAACTCGTTGGCCGATTCAATGGCATGAGCGATAGCGTTCATCAACGCATCCAGAAATTGTCGACACATTAGTTCTTCGTGTGCTGGCACGTTCAATTCCTCCTGAAAATCAGCCCTATAAACATCTTCCAGGCGAAGGAGTTCCCCTTCCAGAAATTCGATTCCATCGTCCGGAGGCTCATCGAATAACCACGTGACTTGCATAACTGTGCTGACCTCCCCTGCTTCGTTGGTATGTTCGACTTCATCTATTTCAAAGCCAAGATTGTCGTACTGATGAAAGATCCATCTCTGCGGATACTGTTCCACAAAACCATAATCGCGAAGGATCTCCGGAGTTCCGTAATCACTGTCGCGCGAACCACAATCCACGCAAAAGTTGTAGGACGTATACAGTTCTTCACCAGGCTGAATGTCACGCGAGGCTCGCACGGTCACATCGTTCGTGTTGTAGTGGACGGATTCGCATTCCGTGTTCAACCATTTGCCATTCCGATGACTCAACATGTCGTACACTGGAATCAACACATCATCCCAACTTCGCTGTAGAACGATAAGATACGCATCTTCCGTGAGATCATCCGAGTACGGATCCTTGCATTCTTCTTCAAAGGTATATCCAAAAGGAACTTCGGGAGGCAAGAATTGTGCGTCTTCGTGGCGATCGACGAGGATTTTCTCGAGCAATTCTTGACCTTCTTCTGACCAGCCGTTCGGAAGTTGTCCGGTGGGTTGATCGAGTAAATAGTTGACATACGGTGCGTATTTCGATTCTTTTCCCAATCGCATTTCGCGTACCAAATGCTTCACCGTGTAGCATTGGTCCTCGTAGCCTTCGGCGGTGATGAGATATTCACGAGGTATGACGAACAATGTCGCATTTGCGGGTATGAAAGTCGTCGCAAATGCACCAAACGGAGAAGACAAATCTTCGGGATTGTAACGTCGAATTTCGATACCTTCATGAACAAAGCCGGTCGGAGCATCTTTCACCCACTGCACAAGAGCTCGTACATTATCTCCCATTGGATCTTCCGCGGCCCGGATTCTCTGGGAGAACAACAATACTATGATCGACTTGAGCCATATCATGGTGTTTCTTTTTTCTTTACTGTAGCATGTAGCTACGATGATGAATGATTTGTTTTTATCAGTATTCAAAGCTTTGATTGCACGAGCTTTTCTTCATTTATGTCATTGTCTTTCATCGCTTCATCGCGCATCTTTTATTGTTGTCGATGGTTCGGATTTCTCACACGTGCACATTACCATGAAGAGTGTTTTTGGACTATGGTATGACTGTACTATGTACCCCTGAGGTTTAAAGGATGTACAGTCAGATTGTTAAAAATGAAACGTGTATGTCTTTCAACGGTTAAAAATTGGCGAACCATCCCGACCGTCCGATAGTCGTCCGTGGCGCACCTCTGCACCTCACCCTTCATCGACCAAGAAAACAAAAGAATGAAAAACCGCTTTTCCATAAAACACAATAATAATTCGAGGGACTCGCATCGTCCTCATTCGTCTGCATTTGCTGATAAAGCATATTCATAATGATAGACCCGCATATTGAAGACAGTGATGATGATTCTGGTTTTGGTTTGGCGAACTTGGATTTTCATGGTGTCGATTTTGATGCGGCAGAATTGACACATGCCGAAATGAATGCTTTGAATTGGGAACGGCAACTTCCATTTCACGCTGCCTCGCTTCAATTTGACGACAAATCTCAAAATGACTTGAAAATCATCAAAGAAATAGAGGAACTTTTGTCTACTGGTCGCTATGTCGATGTTTTGAGGGGAACAAAAGCACAAGAACTTTTTCGGGGATACACACAAGGGGTTTCACCCTCCGAGTATCTTCGACAGCAAGTTCATTCGCAGGGGCAGACTGTTTTGAGTTGTATAGAAATCGAGTGCATAGCTGTTGCGGCCTTGAACCTCTTTTTGCAAGCCAACTACACCGGCCCTTCTCTGGAAGTTTCGGACGTGCTTGACATCAATCCACACGCGTGTTTCTCCGAATGGCGGGATTTATCCGTTATGGAACCAAAGAACACCACTGATGAAACAAAAGAAGAGAAGAAGTCTAGTGTTACTAGCGGGAAAAGAAACAACGCCTACCAGAATGCAATCTTAGCAGAATTAGCGGTGGATGGTATATGGCCGGTTCAGGTATGTCAGGTGTCGTACTTTCTCTGGTTGGCGCGCACCATCTTGGCAGCGTTAAATGATTCTCAAGCGCCAATCTACGAGTATTCACGACACTTGAAGGGTCTTTCTCTTTGGAAGAGTCGTTCTATTGTGGCGCACGAGCGTTTATTACATTCACGCGAACCATCACAAACGTTATGGGTCGAAGCGCAGAATACGTTTCGGTCGTGTCTTGAGATCTACTGTGACACAAGTTCCCCTGAGTATCGCAGTGAAGGTGCTACGGTGATGTTGGAATGGGGTCTGGCGCAATTTCATTTTCAGAAAAAATCTCTTCCTACCTTCCGAAAAGCACAGAATCTATCGGGGTTGACGGTCGAGGTTACTGGCTCCATTGGTAAACGAACCAAGTTCCAACAAGAAGCTACCGCCCAACTGTTAGTCCGAGCCCAATCTACGGTTCCGGCATCCGAAACAACTCCGTCCAAAAACACGGCCTCGCTCCAGCGTGTCGAACATTCCAATGACGAAATCTTGCTGGAGAAAATTCAATTTGACGATGAACGTGATATGGAGATCAAGCCCTTGACCATTTTAGACCAGTCTATTTTGATGGCATTCTGTTTGGATGTCAAAGAAAGCAATGCGGCCGACGAACTCACGGCAGAAGAAATGGGTGCTTATCTAGCCCGGGTTTTGGATCATCACGATGATTGGATGGTGTACTCTACGGCGTTGTTGGAACGATCGTGGCTCGAGTTTGAACGAACACATGCCCGAGAACGAGCCATATTACAGATCCAGGCTTTGGTGGATCAACACACCAATCGACTGACCATTACCCAGTCGACGGTGAAAAGTATCGAAGAGTCTGCCCCGGTACAGGTTCGACTTCGAAATCTGCACTTGATTGTGTATCCACCGCGATGGTCGATGATACAAGACTTGGCGGATCGGTACGCCAAGCTAGGGATTGTGACCAGTGCCGCAGAGTTGTACACCGATATTGAGTTTTGGAATGATGTCGTGGATTGTTATCGCCGCGCCGGCAAAATGGCGACAGCCGAAGCCATTGTTCGTGAACGTTTGGAAATGGAAGAGTCTCCTCGCATGTGGGAGGCCTTGGGTGACATTACGAACGATCCAACGTGTTTTGAAAAGGCTATTGAAGTGTCACACGGCCGTTATTCCAGTGCTTTCTTGGCGCTCGGCTCGCATTACTTTGAAAAGGGACAGATCGAGACGGCAGCAGAATATTATGAGAAGGCACTGAAAATTAGACCGCTTGTAACATCCGCATGGTTTCGCCTCGGCACAATTCAAATGCAACTAGAACATTGGGAGGCGGCTTTGCGGGCATTCTCAGAAGTCGTGCAGCAAGAGCCAGAGGAATACGATGCGTGGGCTAACGTTGCCGCGATTCACATGAGACAACGAAGACCAGCGGAAGCTTATCCAGCGTTGATGGAGGCGTTAAAGTACAACCGGAACAATTGGAGAGTATGGGTGAGCAAATTATACACCTGTCTTGATTTGAACAAGTTCGACGAAGCCGTTCAAGCCTGTGAGATGCTGCTCGATCTGCGGAAAGCCAAACAGGCTTCCGATGGCATCCCTCCTCTGGAAGAGCGTTGCGTGCGAGCGATTGTCGGCGGGACGTTGAAAGAGTTCGAAGCTAGTGCTGGTAATGAAATCCAATTAGATTCTTGTAGAAGGACATTATCGCGTGTCCATGCGCTGCTGGAACGATTAAGTACCTCGTCGGATGCCGAACCCTGGATGTTTGAGACAATGGCTGTGTTCAACCAGGCAGTAGGACAAAACGAGGAAGTTCTCGACAATTTGCTCAAAGAATACCGATCTTTGCAAGCAGTGGCGGGCTGGGAAAAGGATGATAAACTTGTGATCAAGATTTGTCGAGTTGCATCGCAGATTAGCAATCTGTACTGTCAGAAGGGTGACAAACAGAATTTGACCAAAGCACGCTTTCTAGTGCGCGGAGTCAATCAAAAGATTGAAGCGTCGCGACCAGGAGACAATACTATTCCCGAAGAAGTTCTTCAGCTTTCCAAAGTGATGGATGAAATCGAGACAAAGCTAAGCAGTCTCTAAGCACGATAATGGACGACAAATTTATCGAATCATAGATCTACTCTTTTGTCGAACTTTGCGCCTCGGGGTGTGCTTTGAGCCACTTGGGGCTATATGAAATCTTTACTTCTTGATCCAACATCTTGGCGAGTTGCAGATCATTTTCGGTGATCCCTCCTAATTTGTGTGTGTATAGTTGAATTTCGACGTCTCTGTAATTGGTCAAGTGAAAATCGGGATGATGTGATTCGCGTTCGGCAATTTTCCCCATGTCATTGATTGCATCGAGAGCGCACTGAAAGTTTTTAGCCGTGAAATTGCGAGAGAGATAGGTAGAGTCTTTGTCGTTCTTCGACAAGCGCCACAGCGGGAGTTCCGCCATGGACTGCGAAAGCGTTTCGTCATCCAGAAGATGCGATGAATCCATGGACGAGCACGGCACGCATTTCGGTGCTGCTGATAGGTCTGTCAACGACGTCATTCTGTTTAGACCTGTAGTAGCTAGAGCACAAATTAGTACGAGTTGGGAAATGATAACGAGCAAGTGCAACATTGCCGCGCATTGATTTTTAACAACCTCTCATCGTTACAGTATTCTGGATTCATGCATCGCACGGTTTTTTCGTCGCATTTTTATGATGTTTTCTCGTCCTTTTCTATGAATGACTTAGCGGTACCAAAAAGTAAATAACACAACATAACGTATCATACTCACGTCAGCAAAGTTGTTTCGAAAATAGCGTGCCTAATACCTACAGTGAGGCGTATAGTGCCACGTGAGATTGTTTCTTTTCCGCACTCATCGCAGTCACAAGAAAATCGCGATCGCACCGTCAGCACGCGCTGGAACGCCAAAGAAAATTTCTTCCCAACACGATGCGTTTGTCGTGAATGATGAATAAGCAGCAATAGGCCATTATTTGTATTACTTGTACTTTCGCAATCCCCGCCTTCATCTTACTTGGATTCGCAAAGATGACAACGCCGGCCAAAGATCAGTGCAAATCGGAACTGAAAGCTCGTATCGTGTCGGGAACGATTGGGTCCATCATCACCTCGTTAGTTGTGACGCCGCTCGATGTCGTCAAAATACGACAGCAAGCTGCGATACCCGATGTTCAAGTAGCACCGAACTTAATACGCTGTCCCCGGGGGTGCGGTACTTTTGTTGTATTCAATGGGCACATGGACTGTGTCTTGTCCAAACAGTCGGTTTCTTACTTTGATTCTATGGGAGGTCTGACGCAACAAGCCAAGGCTTCAGCAACGAATGGAGGAGGACCGTTGCGATTAATGCGAACCATATTTGCCACGGAAGGATTGCGAGGGATCTATGCGGGTCTTTTTCCGACTTTGCTCATGGCGGTCCCCAATACGGTTCTTTACTTTTCGGCCTATGACGAATTCATTTACTGGCTCCGGAAGCGTTCGAATGATGCCAGTTGGGCGCCTTTAGTGGCAGGTGGGTCTGCGCGGTTTTTGGCCTCTTCGATCACGGCGCCTCTCGAAGCGTTGCGTACCAGGCAAGCGGCGGCGGGGCAAAGTGCGATCACTCTCGGATTGGTTGGCGATTTACAAAGAATCATCCGTAATGAAGGACTGGGTTCTGTTTACAGGGGATGGAGACCAACCATGTGGAGAGATGTTCCATTTTCGGCTATATACTGGCTGTGTATAGAAGAAATGAAAGCCTATTTGCTGACACGCTTGGATCACTCACCTTCTCGATCCGAACAGACCGGTATCTCCTTCATCAGTGGCGCTACTGCAGGGTTAATTGCCGCAGCTTGCACTACACCTTTGACGTTGTGAAAACAAGACATCAAGTAGCGAACATGCAGTTGGCCGAAACGATTGTTGATGCTCAATGTTTGCACGATGGAGCGAGTGCTTACCGTCCACCCACGCAGACAACGACACAGGGCACATTCAGTGCGCTACGAGAGATTGCGAAAAAGGAAGGAATCGCTGCTTTGTGGACAGGAAATCAAGCACGGATGCTGAAAGTTGCCCCGGCTTGTGCCATTATGATTTCAACGTACGAGTTTGGCAAGCTTATACTGACAAAGGATCACTCAGGTCCCATGGAATAGTTGCGATTGAAATTGTTGTTAATAAAATTAGAACAGGAAACTTAGATATATTAGTTTGGACTTCTTCTCTTGTGTGTTTGGAAAGCTATAGAGGGTTCACTCTTGTCTCGCGCGAACCTAGACTACTACGATAGTCAATCGTAAAGATAGGACCAGGTCGTACCGGTTTCACTTTACACTATACTCCGGAGTACCTGTTACCGGTACCAAAGTTCACACCGAGCAGCACAGCGCGCATCTCGTCATTTTCACCATTCTCTCATCGCTGAGCTTATGAATGATAAACAAATAATCGAAACAAAAATCAATCGTATTATCATGTCGGAGACTTGACATCTTTAATTATAACTCTCACCATGGTGAAGCCACCTAAAACGATGCAGCCTGAGGCTATCAACCTGGAAAAAGCAGGTCGATCGACGAACGCGACTTTTGGTGAAGACAGTTTTCGAAATTACATGGCGCGCAAGATCAATATGCAACGTCAACAGTTCGGTTTGATCTTGCCCCCTCCTCCTCCGGAATCTGAAGAGTTGAAGAAAAGTTCGAAAAGGAGAGTGTCATTTTACGAGGATGTCAAAGACAAGAAGGAAAAGAAGAGAAAAAAAGTCGGGTATACAAAGCGTCCTCAAAAAGTTGCAACGGCGTCACGGAAGACGGAAACGGAAGCGCGCGGACATTGCAGAGGAAGAGCAACACGACAATACATTTCTTGAGGATGATGTTGAAGAATTTGTAGACGAGACTGCTGTCAAATCTCCTGCGTCGGATGAGATTGAGTCAAGCGATTGCGAAACTCAAGCGAACAAACTTGATACCGAGGTACGCAAAGACCTTTTCTTTCGGGGTATTGTAGTCATGGTCAACGGCTATACAGATCCTGATGCCGAGAGTATACAAAGAATGCTCCACAAGCATGGTGGAGACCTGGAAAAGTACGAAACGAGTAGAATCACACATATCATCGCCGAGCGTTTGTCGACTGCCAAAGCCAACATTTACAAAAAAGCAACGGAAGCCAACACCCGTTTGTTATCCGTCCTGGATTGTTGATTGTGTGAAAGCTCAGTCTTTGCTTCCTTATGGACCCTATCTTATCAAGGAAGTGCGGGAGCAGTTTGCGACCAAAGAAAGCATCGCTGACCTTTTTCGTACGGCCAATGAGAAAGTTGTGTCTCGCGATGGTCCTTCAGTTGAGAAGGGCGAGTTTGATGCCTCTTCTTTGAGTTCATCGTCAAATGCTGTGAAGAAAGGGGATCTATTTGTAGACGAAACGTCACAATGTCATTCATGCACTGTTTCTCCAATAAACGAAAGCTTGGAGAGCCCACAACAAGAGTCCTCCGAGTATCGAGGGGAGGTATCCAGTCAGTCTCAGGATACGTACACATTGATAAAGAGTTTAGACAGCGCAGACTCCCCAGTCGATGAGATTGATCGAGTTGATGATTCTTTGTTGAACATGACAGATAATGTGACTGACTTTCGAGTCGATCAACAAATAGAAGATGTTGTTAGAGCCATTGATGAAGGAGTTGCGAACGAAGATAGTCACGAAATTGTTTCTGGAACACTTACAAGTCCATCAAAAAGGACAGCAAGTATATCAACGGTCGTATTCGAACCGTGGGAACGGACCCTGACTTTTTGGAGTCATTCTTTTCTGCTTCTCGGTTGAGTTTTATTGGCAGCTTCAAGCAGAGGGTCCGCAATATCTCTACGCTTCTGAATGAAAAGAAGGTGAATCAGCAACGCTACGTTTTTCACATCGATATTGATTGCTTCTTCGCCGCTGTTGCTTTGCGGAACTATCCGGCTTATCAGGATAAGCCTGTTGTCATCTCTCATTTCGGAGTTTCTCCTGGCTCTGACGAGCCGGTCGATGAGGTGACTGCTACATCGACGTCAGAGTGTGCGACTTGCAATTATCATGCACGCAAGTTTGGTATAAAGAAGGGAATGTACCTTGGCCAAGCAAAGCAGCTTTGCCCCGATCTAGTTGTTCTCAAATATGACTTCGAGGGGTACGAAGAGGTTTCTCAGCAAGTGACAAATATACTTGAAGAACAAGCCGTTTTATATTGTGGTAACTTGGAGCAAGTCTCGTGTGATGAGGCTTTCCTTGAGATTTTCTTGGATGTTAGCGACGAATCGAGGCAGAAGGTGGCAGTTATAGCAGAAACGATTCGGACAACTATATTTGACGTTACAAGCTGTACTGTCACAGTTGGAGTTGGGCACAATAAATTCCTTGCCAAGCTAGCGACTGACAAAGTAAAGCCAAACAGATCCTTTGTTGTCGATGACTCACATGACCTGCTCAAAGATCTAAAACTTCGCGACCTTCACGGTATCGGCTACAAGCTAGAACGCAAGCTAGAGGAGGAACAACTTGTAACTGTGCAAGATGTTTGGGACTTGGGAAAAGAAGGTGAAAGTGAGCTAATCAGAGTTCTTGGATCAGGGACGGGAAGAAAGATATGGTTGTTTTGCAAGGGGATAGATGACCGTCCTGTACAACCGGTAGAGCGAAAGACAATCGGGGCTGAGGTAAGATTAATTTTGCAGCCGATTGAAAATTTTACAAGCTGCTAACGAGGGTTTTTATTGAAAAGTGCAATTATGGTGTTCGTTTCAATGGCCCCTACGGAGTCGATCATATGATGAAAGGGCTGGCGAAAGAAGTTGCAAGGCGAATGGCTCATGTCGGCGTTAAAGGGTCGAAAGTTTCGCTGAAATTAAAACAACGGCAACAAGGCGCCCCACCCCCGCCGAAGTTTCTTGGTCACGGGAGCTGCCATAACTTATCCCGATGCTGTGAAGTCCCGTTCGATGCAGCAACGCGGGATAGCGAGGTACTTTTCCAGTGTGGTATGAAGCTATTCAATGAGATGTGCGTAAATCGAGATGATATTAGAGGCATGGGGTATGTACCTGGTGTGTGTGCCCTCTATATCCGCTTTCACTTTCCTGACATTTTTTTGCAGAATTATTGTTAGCAAATTGGTTCGTGACAATATCGAAGAGATGGACCTGCGAACAAGGTCTGAGCCATCGATTCTTGATTACTTTAAGAATCCTCATGTAGATGCGCAACCTAACGATCTATCAACTGGTGAGGGGGGAGCTGACAACCTGATAACTAGTTCAACATCGAGCGAAGATATTTCTGTCGTTAAAGTTCATCACCCTACCACTGAGGCAGATTGTGACATCGATATTCCTTCTCTTAGTCAGCTTCACTTAAGCCAAGTCAATCAGCTCCCCAGTCCCATGAAACAGACAATTTTATCTAAATTAGATACAGCAAACCAGGAGCGAAGAATGACTCATAAAAATAACGACACTTCAGCCAGGGAAGCCCGCTTACTCCAAACCGACATGCGCCGTATGATGAAACTTGCTGCCGTGAAAAGTGGCGACCAAAGTATACTCGGATCGTCAGACCTTGGCGTGTCAATGTCGCAGCTGGAAAGCCTCCCTCTCGAGCTGCAGCTCCAGATTGCAAATGACGACAATAGGCCCATTGGCATATTATCGAGGCGAAGTCGATATGCTTCGGATCTTTCATCTGGAAAACCTGTCAGGTCAAGGATTGAGAATCCAGCATCCGACCTGTCGAATCCACATGGAACTAGGTTACAGGAAGAATCCGCTATCGACTCCGACGCAGAGGTCATTGTTGTGGACGCTGATATGGATGATCAAGCTGCTTCGTTGGAGATGTTGACAAAGCAAAGCTTCTACCAAGAAAATGTCAAGCCTCTGATGATTTTTATGGATGAGAACAGTAGTGACAACGAAGAAGCTGTTAACCAAGTGCTGGAGTTTTTTCATGTTGTCGTCGCTGAAGAAGAACGTCATCAAGAAGCAGTGATGCTTCTTCGAAGTATCAAGAGACGCAAAGATACTTGGAATGGGTACCCGTACAATCGGATTCTTGATGAACTTAACAGCTCCGTGCAGCGAACATTCGGATATAGTCTAGATTGCCAAATGCTTGAATAATAATGTGAATAAAGTTTTGTATTCTATAAAAATGGCTTAATTTTGCCCTTGCTTTTCTAGCCATTTTCGTGCGATGGCTTCGCGTAATTTTTTCTTCCTGCCTTATTCTTTTGTTCCGCTGAAACTTTCTCCAGTACGAGCCGTCATCATTTGGATGTACCACCTCAATGCTCTTCGTCTCCTCGTTTACCAGAACGAGCGCTGTTCCATTTTCTACAACCATGACGGTGCGACCGCCCAATAATTTTTGATTGACGACTATTCCCAGCGGCGACAAAGTTTCGGCGTCATACTCCACTAACTGTCCTTGATGCAGCCCAATCACTTTGCCATCCGCCATGTGCCACCAGCAAACCTTTGAGTTGACGGACGCAGCATCGGCGATGGATCCATCTGGCGTCTCAAGGTAGCATCTGTAGAAGAAATCCTTTCGTCAGCATAGTTTATGAAAATCCGTTACAATGAACATTTGTTCTCTGGACTTACCCATCTTCTTCACGCGGCACTATGATTTTCACAATATCATAGGATGTGAGCACTAAGCACAGATATAGAAGAAATTTTCCCATGAATACTCACCATAGGCTTGGAACCAATTGTCGCGATCCGCCTCCTCAACCGGCTGATTCCATTTCATTTCGTCTGTTTCGAGATCGATTTCCACATCGAGTCGAACATTGACATCATCGGGCGTGCTCAGATGATGATTAATACTGTAGATCCGCAGGCGTTGTTCATTTCCTTGAACAAGTCTAGTTTGTCGATTCCCATCGCGAGTGCTGACAGGCCCCATGACTCCAACTTGAACGAATGTACACGATCCTACTTTCGAAATCGAATCCGGATAATCATGGGATAAATGAAAATGCCCCGAGAACCACAGTTTGATTTGTGGATTGTCTTTTATTGTCCGAATGAATACATTTCGGTTATCGGAGCAGTGATTTAACCAAGCACAACCGTTCGTGACGTGTACGTTTTGCAAAACTCGCAAGCCACTCCCCATAACAGGAGCATGCGAAGCTACAAGAATCTTCCATCCCTCGGACGCCGGATGCTCCTCGACTGTTTGAAGGAACCATTGTATTTGATCGTCGTCAATGTGGACTTCGTGCGAAGAATAAGGCGCATCGCGGAAGCGAACCGTCGACATTCCCAACAATACCGTCTTTTCACCGATGTAGCGCTTACAGTATGGTGTTTCGAGGTTAAAGCAATCCATCCAAGCTTTTAGATTGTCTTCATCAGACGCAAATTCGTCGAGTCCTTCCAAATCATGATTCCCTGTGACCAGATTGTAAGGCATTTGAAAACCATCAAAAAATTCCTTGGCCATTTGGAAACTGAGAGTCGTTCCAGCATCGCCCGGTTCATGTCGTATATCTTTTCTACCCAAATCACCAAGTGATACCATGAAAGTATTGAGCCAGTCTCCTTGCTGTTTGTACTTCCAAAGCAATTCCAGTTGCTCGGGCGATAAATCCCCAGCACGAGCGTCTTGCAAGCAGTCGATTGTTTCTTTCACCGACAGGGAGGAAGGTGACATTAACGATAGCTTCTGACACGCATTCCAGCAATCCTGTCTCGCTTGATGATGGCTTGCCATATCATCTTCCATGTGCAAGTCTCCCAGCACTAGCAGATTCCATGTATCCCGGATCCACGCCGACGGAGTAGCTAACGCATGCGCCGTGTGCACACACAAGAGGAACGCCAACCCAAGCATTGTAATAGGATAACAGAGTCTTTTTTTGTAAAGGAATAAAATACGATATTGAGGATGCCTTTTCTTGTAGTTGAACGCAATAAAAAAATAATGCAAACGTGCGTGTCTTGTTCGCGAAGCGCCTCCGTGACTGTGAAAGGGTGCTGTGTTTTTCGACAAACGCAGAGCGTCTGTGTGATTTCCAGAAAATCTGGAAATCGCGATCTCGTCATTCAGAAATTCTGTTTGAGTGGTCCAGAAAGTCTGGACCAGGTGTTTTCATCTCGCAGAGGTTCGGTGCTGGTTCCCAAAATCTTGACATGGTGTTGTGGATGATACAGAAACTCTGTCTTGAGGATTCTCTCTAGAAAGTCTGGACTCGGCGTTTGTCAAGGAAAAAGCGATCTCGTCATTCAGAAATTCTGTTTGATTGGTCCAGAAATTCTGGACCAGGTGTTTTCATCTCGCAGAGGTTCGGTGCTGGTTCCCAAAAATCTTGACATGGTGTTGTGGATGATACAGAATTCCTGTCTTGAGTCTCTCTAGAATTTCTAAACTCGACGTTTGTCAACAAACAGCGCGTCTGTGTGTTTTCCAGAAAATCTGGAAATCGCGATCTCGTCATACAGAAATTCTGTTTGAATGGTCCAGAAATTCTGGACCAGGTGTTTATCTAGCAGATGTTCGGTTTTCTTCGTAGTAGCGCTTAGCAAGCTTATAGAACGAACGGAGCTAGCTAAACAGTCAGGCTTGGAAGAAATCTAATAAAGACTGATTTTTGCTTCGATCGATAGTAAAACGAGTAACAAACTTTTTTGATTCATGACTGAAACAATGCAGTCGTGAGAAAAAGTAAAATACTCTCGGGTCTATAATGAACTTTTCAGATTAGAGACAAAGACTTCAGTCCGTCCGCCCATCCGCGCATACTCACCTTTTTCCCCGCGCATTTTGAAAAAAAAAGCAATGCGACGCATGCAAAAAGCAACGAACAAGAATTGTTTGAGAGACACATGAGAATTCGTTTTACTTTATCAATAAACCCTCGTCCTACACATCGAAAATGAGCTCCTCCGTTTCTTTAAACGGAAACGGTAGTAGCCATCATGCCGACTTTGGCAAAGCAATACTTGCTACGGAAGGCTGGCTCGAACTTTTTCTCACACCCGCCGAGAAGTACAACTTTAGCAAGTGGAATGAGGTCGTCAAAGACAAGTCATTGGTGCATTCTTTTACACGCAAGCTCTTCGAATACCTTGCAAAGTATCTTCCTGATAACTTGGCGCCGACCTTGCTGACATTTTCGGGACTCGTCTGCCTCAGTCAAACGTGGTATTTGGCGTACACGTATCAACACATTCATCCGACTGCTTCAACGTGGTTTTCTATGATCGGTATTACGATCTTCTTCGTCATTAGTTCTCTCTACGGCCCTCATGCTGATCTCATGCGACAACATACGTCTCTCTCGGATCTCTTCAAGTACGCTTGCGATTCGGCGAGTGCCGTGTTTCTCACTCTATTAACCGTACAATCGTTGGGAGGGGACACGTTAGAACTGCAATGGTATGCCGTACAAGCAGTGCAGCTCGTCTTATTCTTGAAGCACCTATCGGCGTTTCGGCGAAAGGCGGGGTTGCGGTATCATTTGGGGGCTGGACCGGGCGAGGTTTTGGTCACTTGTGTCGGTTGCTTGGCCTTGCGAGCGATTTTCGGCCTCTCGCTTCTCAAGGAAATCGTCGGTAGAATATGGGACGCTTACAGTCCAGTGGAATTGACGGGAAATGAATGCATGCGCATTCTTTATTACGGTCTTCTTGTCAGCAGCCTGATCAATTCGTACTTTTTGAAAAGCGGCTGGACCAAATTCGGGCTCTTGACGAGTCTCAGTATGCGTTTAATTCCCGCCTTATTACTCCACTTCGGTATGGAACCTTCCCCCTTGACGACAGCGGACGTGATCTGCGACGGTCTTTTCATGTCGGTCCTTACTACGGATATCGCCTTGGCGAAAATGGCTGGTCGTGAATTGCATCCTTGGGTCGTGCTTATGAGCTTGGCAGCCGTGCTCAGTCATAGCATCATCTTGACGCTGGTGTCTATCTACTTTGTCGGTGTCTTCTCCGATCTTTGCTTTTACTTGAACTTGCCGTTGCTCACCGTTTGCCGCAATGTATACTGCGACGGTGTCTACGATCTTTGCCACATTGGGCACAAGCGGGCCTTTCAGAATGCTCTACAACTAGGAAATCGATTGTTTGTGGGTGTGGTCGGCGATAAAGATGCTTCGGAATACAAGAGACCGCCCATTATGAGTGCGAAGGAACGATGCGCCGAAGTTGAGGCATGCAAAGCTGTTACAAAAGTGATACCAGATGCTCCTTGCTTTGGCCTGACGCAAGAATTCTTGGACGAACACCAGATCCACGTAGTTGCATTTGGTGAGGAGTATCTCGAAAAATACCCCGACCCGAAAGATGATCCGTATTATGGGTATGTTCGGCAGATAGGAATCGGTGTCCCGGTGCCTCGTACTCATGCTTTGAGTACCTCGGATCTAATCTCAAGAATTCAGAAGATCTCGGCAGATTCCCTCAAGAAGAAATCTCCAACCTAGGCAACTTTTTGGAGCTAAAGCTTGTTGCTGAGAATGAACGCGAAAAGGAGAAGATGCTGGCGTAGGTATGCCTCTTGACGCTGCATCGCCAGATGCTGAAAGCGACTTTTTGTCGAGAACGAAGACGATAGAATCAAATCTAATAAACATCACGATTTTGGAAGCTTGATTCTAGGGAGATGGCTGTCATCGTAATTCGACTTCTTCATCGAACGAACAAACACACGTTGAAAGTGTCAAGCATTCGCAGCATATTTCTGGCTTCCCAGGCACAAATCTCAAGTAATCATTTCCAACAGACTAGTTAAAGCTAATTGATGCATCTTGTTTATGTCTTTGCAATGAAGAGACGATGGAAGAAGGGTAGGCTCAACAGAACCTGCATTTGTTCGAGTTCCGTAAAAAAGCCGATCGTTTATTTCATCTTATCGGCATTGCTATTGGGTCCCACTCGCTTTCCGCCCATTCCGGTGGCAACATTGACATATCGTCGGTTGTATTGAAGACGTTTCTTGGCGCGTCCACGAGGCAATACCTTCTTGTCCTCCTGCTTTTCCACCTTGGGGGTTTGTCCCTTTACTTTACCAGCGCGAGCCAACGAACCGTGAACCTTTCCCATTTTCAATAAGTTTATTAAATCACGACTATAAATGAAGCAAAAACGAAACGAAAGATTTAATCGTGAGAAATAAGATTCACAAAACAAAGTTGCACCGCGACAAAAAGCATAATATATCGTTCGATTGTATTTCCCGTAACCCGCGCTGCCCCACTAAAATAGCTAGGTTTTCTACACCACGCGTGGCTTAAACCAACAAGTTCACAAGGAGTTCAGTCGTCATGGTTGCTTACCTTCGGCTTTTTACCTTGCAACTGTTTCCAATTTTTGCTGCTGCAATGGAGAACCGTCGCGTTTTAGTAACAGCGGTAAATCGTTACCGTCTTTCCTTCGTCCGCAAATTCAGTTTTGGTGCTCCCTCACAATAGGGTGTAACAGTAGTCTCGTGCGATCTCAAATACCAATACGAAAACCGCTACGATACGTATGCCCTTTCTTTATCCCTAAACCTTACCGAGAAAAAGCAAATGCACCCCATTGCGACGCAAATAAAAAACAACACTCTGCATCATAAACATTCGTGTCAACATCCTTCGCCTACTCAAGTAATCTTGTTTACAATTTATACTTCGTCTCTAATAACTGAAAGAAAAGCATGGTGGTACGCCTTCGTTTGCAGAGGTTTGGAAGAACGCACTCTCCGTTCTATCGGATGGTGGCGGCTAACAACAAAGCACCGCGCGATGGGAAGTTTCTAGATATTGTCGGCACTTACAATCCTATCGCGAACCGCGATGGCGTCAAGGAAATTCGACTCAAAACAGATCGACTCAAATACTGGCTCTCGGTTGGCGCACAGCCTAGTGATCGAGTGTCCTGGATTTTAGGAAAATTTGGAATATTGCCTCCTCCGCCGAAGAAATTCAGTCCACAAAAGATGGTTCCCAAGTCAGAACGCGAAAAGAAAAAGTAATAAAAAAGACTAGCGGATTTGGTTATAAGTTTCCTGTTCTTGCCCGATCATGTTGATAATGGTGCCGTTTCTCCACACGGACTGATCGTTCCGCAAACCGGACACCGGACAAGTTCGTATCGACTCGAAATTTGCAGCCTCTGACAGCAAGCTTGACAGCTGACAACCTGAATTGGAAAATGAGGAAAGGTCCGACTGTACCAGCCTGTGTAAAGTTCTTTATCCTGAAAGGACAACTGTTCTGCGCCTTCCGAACCACTCGGATCAATAGCCCCATTATTTGCACTTTCATTGAGTGAAAGACTTTTGTGAAGAGCCTCTCGAGTTGGAACACGACTCTCGTAGTATTTTGTAGAATCAGCTTCGTCTGCTTCGTCAATTAAGCTGATTCTCGTGCCGTCCCTGCGGTTTTCGTTGTGACCTATATGCGAGCCTTGGACCGCTCTGCCTGAATCAATAGTCTTTTTATTGCCTTGGTGCAGTTTCACGTCCTGATCGCCGGTAAAGTTGTCGCCGTGTAATCTGGTGCCTAGTGATTGTTCATTATTGAGAGATATTCTTCCGTCAGAATCAAATGAAGATCGACCTGATTGATTACCACGATCCACGCCGAATGGTTGAAACGATAGAGTTACATCCAACGTAGCTTCACGCGGCGGTATTAGGTTTTGCTGATTGGTCCTTCTAATTGCGGGCGGCTGAAATCTGGTGTTCTCTTCAAGAAGTGCGTTGCTTTGATTATTCGGTGACCGAGAAGTTGTCATGTTCCGTGCTTCTTCAAAACTACGCATTTGTCCTCTATATCGATCATTTCGTAACTCGTCGTTATCCCCATGTGTAAGCGATGGTGTACCAGAAATTTGACTTAGTAAATTCATTCCTTCATTGTCGAGCTGTTTATGAAAGCGACGGGATACGGACCACGATCCATTCAACACGTCATGCAGTTGCCTCGCCAGTGTTTCATCGGTGTCCTGATCTGAATGTTGACTCTTCGATTCGCCCTTTTCATTTTCCAAAAGCATTTTTATTATTTCCGCTGTGGTTTGTGCCGCAAGCTCGGGTGGAAGAATAAACTCATTTTCTACCGTTCCTTCGAATGGCGACTTGTTCGATCTGCCCTGTTCAAAGTTCTGCAGAGGTTTCGCTGGAGTTGTATCCGATTTCGGGCTGGACGGAAGCATATCCGAGTGCGACGAAGAATCCGACAAAGGCTTTCTTGAAAAGTAATTCCTAGAGATGGGCTGCCGAAATACACCTTGTGGGTAGGCCGCTGGTTTTGTGTCATCGGCCGAGTTCACGGAAATACTTCGAGCCAGCTCACTAGTTTCAACATTATCCTGGAGACCGTTAATCAAAGACAGTGCTTCTTCGGCGTGTTCTTCTTGATATCGTATCATTTCCTCATATAAAGACAAAGTTGGTTGACGCGCTGCAGCTGCAGTGGGTGCTGGAATTTCATTCGTATTCGACGTTGACTGTATTTCCGACATGCTTGCGATGAGCACTTCTGAGTCCTGCTGTTCGAGCTCTATCGGGTCTTCGCCTACGTCCATTTTTCAGCAGCAATCGATACACATTCAGCAATTAAAAAATAAAATAGAGTAAATTTTCGCTTTCTTTCCGACGTAAATACCAAAAGGCAAGCGATGAAAAGAGAAACAAAAAGGAAATAATAATCATCGCATCGTCGGCCGTCGTCGTTTTTCAGCATACAGCATGACTGTGTGCCAAGGTGTACACTCGTAGTAGTGGTTCGTGGTTCTGTCTTTTACGACGTAACCATGTTTTAGAATATAAAGTATATAGAGGCCATGAGTACAGTTGCAGTACCGAAAAGGCTTGACTTTTCAATAGCGCGTTTCATGCGTACTAAGGTTACTGTACGAAAGCGAACTCCAACTATAGTCCAATAAAGTAGTCGATAAAGAATGCAGAACGCAGAACACACTTCTTTCAAGAATGACCATGACCGCGCCCTGCGCCGCCACCCGCCACCGGAAACAAGAAAAAGCGCCGCAACCGTCGTCACAAAACGAAGAGGAAGATGCAACGAAGCCACCATAAGCTTGACGCCATTGTATTTATCAAATAACCGAGATTCTCGCACACAGCACCGAATCCTCTACACTACAGGAAAGCAGGAAGTCATCGCATTTGAATTGCTATTGCGAAAATACACACCATGAGATTGAACCGAAATCTCCGCCGATTTTCACAGCCTCTGAGTATCATCAGTAAGTAGCAAGACCGCATCGAGAAACACATGCTTGTGCTCGGCTCTCACGTTTTTGAAACATAGCTTGTACCGACAAACTGATCCAGAATGATCCTGGCTTTGTTGAATTATCTCTTGAACGATTAGGAGAAAACTTTGACTTGGATGATTTTGTCTATGCCATCAAAGCGAATCGGACTGTCAAACACGTCTGTTTCTCCGGTACTTTTGTTCGCGAGCTACAATCAGATCAGTGGAAAACAATGCTCGAGGCAGTGGGACACCTATCGACTTTGGAAGAGCTTCAAATTTGGTGTTCCACCATTCCGATTGGCGTCTTTCGCAAGACCATTGAGTCTGCTAAGGTACTCCGAAAAGTGTATTTCTTTCGAATCACCTTGTCAGGTACGCAAGCGGAATTCGATGATTTCGCAGCAACTTTGAAAGACCATCCAAGTCTTCGCGACTTTAGAATCGGCGGGTTCCAGACATCGGATGAAAACATCAATCTAGATTCGGTGGTAGAAGCATTCGCCGAAATGCCAGCACTCGAAGTCGTTAGTCTACAGTTGACAGGCTTTCATGAGTCAGTCCCATTCTCTGGCAACTCGCTGGCTCGGCTTTTTCAGTCAGAGAGCTTGAGTGACCTGTACTTGTCGCGCCTCGGACTCGTCGCAGAGCATTTCGATGTTATAGTACGCGGCATGACCGAGAACGAGAATTTGCGTGTTCTCGACCTCTTTGGTAATAATATAAGTAATGAGCACGTTGTCTCTATGGCAGAGGCGCTGGCTCAAAATACGGGACTCGAGACTCTTGTATTGCCATGTCCCGCCGAAGATCTGAGCGTCGAAAGCTGCAAAGCTATCTCACAGGCTTTGCAGGTAAACAAAACGCTGGTCACACTCAACCTACCCCGCAGTATACTTACCGATGAGGGATTGACACACATAGCTGAAGGACTCACGGTCAACACAACGTTAAAGAAGATCGAAGTTGGTGTCAGCAAATCCATCGGCGGAAAAGGAACCGACGCGCTCGAGGAGATGTTAGAAAAGAATTATGAACTCCAGCGGTTAGTTGTCTCGAGCGCAGAAAAGGGAGTAAAGGAAAAGGTTGAGTTTTATATGCGTCTGAATGAAGTAGGCCGAGGTTCCTTGCTTCGAGATGGAAAGGCTACTAGAGAACAATGGGTTGAGATGCTCTCGACGGTAACCAACGATCTGGACTGTCTCTTTTACTTCATATCAATGAATCCTGCTTTATGCCAGTTTGCTAACACACAGGGAGCCGATGTGATTATCACGGAAGAGTTTAGACCCAAGCGACGACACACGATAGAGCTTGGCAACTACAACTCTGCGGAAGATGAAGCCAACAAATTGAAAGCCAAGCCGAGAAGAGCGTCTGCATTCTAAACTACAGCATTACATAAAGGAAGCATAACTGCTTTATTATTTACGACCATACCTCCGCAATATATGTAACGACATCACAATTCTATTTTACTAAATGTCACCACTGATTATCCACATAGCCACTATCCACTACGGAGTATTATCCTTAGTGAAACGTAGTCCATCGGCATCTTCGAAGACACCAAGAACGCGTGCACTATCGGCCCAATATTTTTGCCTCCACCAGCCGATGATTTTCTTTCACGCAATTGACAGAGCTCATCTTTGATCGAAGACGGGATACTTCTACAATGATCGCAGAGATGACCGCTTGCTAAATTTTGGGCTGCTTGATAAATTCCCGTAGTTGTGCTTGGATAGTACGTAGAACCACGAGAGCGCAAATGAAGTGCCAAGTGGCTGCAGTGTCGGCATCGGATACCCACCTGTCCAAGAACTATTGGACGGTTTCTGCCTTGCGCATTGGTATTGACGTCTTCTTGGGAAGCTTCGAAAAGCTCAATTTGTAGTCTGACTAGACACTGGTACGGAGAAAGCATGTCTTTGTCGCAGCTCATTGCGAGAATCACACTACCTCGTCTCGTCAGAGGTAGTTCAGCACTGTCCTCTTGGACTTTAAGTTCAGTCTCACTATCTTGAGCGGGTGGTCCATGCACACTTTGCTGGGCTGTAGTCGAACCACTCTGCGAAACTCTTAGGCCATCTCGAATGTTCGACGAAGACTGCCCTGAAGCCTGACGAAAAAGTTCAACAAGCAGACGCTCCGCATCCGCGTTCTGGCGCATTGAGGTGTTCGAAGAGGAGGTATAGGTAGATACACCATGGTTGCTGTTACGAAGGTGGCTTTGAGATGAGTTGACTGCATAGCCGTTTGTACTAGCTCCTGGAGTGGACAATTGCAGAAGCAATTCAAGAACACCGTGATTACTTGGCTGATAACTACTTGTACTCATTGTTCCTTGACCAAATGTCTCATGCACTCCATGGTTTGTTCCTGATTCCTTCTGAGCCACATTGTGGCCAGGTGATGGAGATGCTCCTTGAGTCAGTGTCGCTAACAAGTGGGAAAGACCGGACAATTCTCTAGTAGTTGAAGAAGCCGACGCACTGCGTCCGTTTCTCATCGGATCCAGATCTGTCGAAGGGTTATGAAGTCGGTCTTGAACCAATCTCGATGATCCTTGAGTTAAAAGAGACATGATCGACTCTTGGTTTGAAAGAGAGCTGCCTTCTAAAACACAGCCAGCTATCTCTTGACTGGCCCAAGGTGGTGCACTATTCGTGTCCGACAACCGTTGGTCCTGTTGATTCTGCGAATACGCGGGGTTATTCTGCTGGAGCGAAGAGAGGTTCTGTAACGCATTGATGACGTGTTGTATCAACGACAAATCTTCGTTGTTTGAAATGGGTTGAGTGGGGATCGGGTGCGTTTGAAAGGAATTGCTGTGTCTGCTGGCTGAAGGAAGGCTTGAGTCGGGGGCAGAGCCATTTTGTGGGTGTTCAATGCGAAGCATCGATGCGATTACATCAGTTAACTGACTTCTTTCTCCCATGTTTCGATTCTGGGGCTCACTTCGTGGGAAGGTACGAAGTGTATGATCAACTGGAAGCTGGGTGGCCATGCATCGCAAAATCAAATGAAGAAGCAGCTGAGTAGGAGTAGGTGGCGGCACAAAGCTTTGAAGCTGGCCCAAAGCAAGTTGCGAAAACAAGCCTTGCGATGAATGTTCGGCGTTTAACAAAGCGCGCTCAGTGCCCTCGAGGTCCGTTCTCCTTTGTTTCGGTTCTCTATCGCTTTCGTTCACACTCGAAAAATAACTTGAACGGAGTTGGTCATTGTTCTGTAATGCATCGTTGCTGTTACTTGGTCTTTTCTTGCGGTGGTTGTTCATTGTGGATGTCGATAAATGCAGTGTGTTACAATTATTTGGCTGATTTCCTTTTGTGAACGCAATGGGGAGAGCGATGGTAATGTGTTTCCGTAAAATAAAAATCCATGGGCCATCTGACTTCTGAGCCTGAAATCTGAAATGAACAGCTGGGTGGATTCTATTGATTTGATTGGTCGAGCCCGTTCATACCGAAATACGTACTTGGCAGAAACGACATGCGAGCGTTTCACTCCGAGGTTCCATGCTTCAATTTTCTTAGGGTAATAATTCGTAGATCAAAATACACGCTGAACACCTACTCAGTCATACGTAAGCAAAAAAGAAACAGGTGGGTTCACTTTCTTTTTGTCTGTGCATCATCATTCCGAAATGTCCTCTTTCTTATGACACGTAACTCGTGACTAAGGCAATCGGGTTGCGAGAATGTGGAAACATTTCCTTAAGTGAAATCCGTGTCACTACAGTAGTGGAGAGTGGAGACAGCCTTTTCCAAATGCTCTCAACGTGTCTCACTGTGATCTATCAGGCTCGAACTAACAAGAAACAAAAAAGTCTCTTTTCGCAGAACATACAGCTGTCGCAGATGGAACACGCCAGGTGGCGAAGCAGTAGCGCAGTACCACAGAAAACCAGCTACCAGCTGCTCGAAGCGACAAATGCGAAGGTCGAACGCGAAGAAAAAGTTCAAGTTGCACTTACTACGACTGCGATAGTCCGCGTAAGCCTTAACCTTTCCAGGATCCATGAGATGACTTCCTCGATTTTATCCGTAACGTTAATGCAGATAGGTAACCATACGCCGAAAAGATTTTCCTTTCCGCGTCTTTATTTTATCGGCAAGGGTTTTCCGTGTGCGTCTATTATTCATTCGCATTCATTCATCCTTGCATCGATCATCGAACGCCTATAAATTTATTTATACTTATTCTTAGTTGTATAATAATTATGAAGCGAAGACTGACTGGTCATGTGCTTAACCCGGAAGAAGCTCTTCCAGTTCACGAAACGCAAGAGTCGAAATACAAGGATAAACGGCGACTTTCGGCTTTTACGCTTGCTATCCGATGCATTGGCTCTGTTCTGTTGTTTATCTATCTAATTTATCGGACTGTGAATACGTCGCAGCATCAACACAGCTTACTTAGCTACATACCTAAAGCTAACGAGCAGGCCGTGTGGGAATGGCCGTTGGTTCATATCGTCAATACACGTTTTATGCAAGAACAGGGTAATTTGACTGCTCTTGCAAAGGCACGACTTGCTCTGTTTCAAGTGTTCTGTCTTCCCACAATGCGAAATCAATCGACGCAACAATTTCTCTGGATCATCAAAACAGATCCAAATTTGGACCCTGATGTCCTCGCTGCATTGGCCGAAGAACTCAAACCGTTTCCTAACTTCTTCCTGGTGGCATCCAACAACAACTTTCGCATCAATGAAGATTTTCCAGGGGCTTGGAGAGACGGTGCGGAAGCTCAGGATTTGTCTCGGTCTCTAGTCTACACTGGTGATCAGGCTTTACTGGAAAATGCAATGGCTTTTCATCGAGCAACAGATCCTTATCCTGTCATTGAAACGCGGCTTGATAGCGATGATGGATTGCATTTAGAATATCTTAAAGCAGTTCAGGATGCCGCTATCGATATTTTGAAGCAACCGGGAAACGAAGAAGAGTCAAGGGCTAGCTGGATGTACTGGTGTTCACGTCGTCATGTGGAATGGCACTTTGCGGAAAAATTACAGGGTAATGAGGCTATATGGAAACAAATTACAACGTTTGGTGCATTCCAGGGTATCCAACATAAGAACCTGTGTATAACACCTGGGATTACCGTCGGATTTGGCTACGGTGTATCGGAAAAAGATGTTCCCGTTTATGGTCATCACGTTTTGGTCGACAAAATACGAGAGACTCCTAACGATGAGGCGTGCGGTCTTCCTGACCATAATGATTGCCTCCAGTTCGTAGAAGGCTTCGTTTTTGAAGCAATCAGATCAAGGAGTCCTACGGTACGTATTTGTTCTGGCTAGATTTTACTTTCTTTCTCTAGCTTTAATTTCAATGATTTCCTCATCGATCTTGCTTTCATCCTCAATGGTCATTCTATTTCCTCAGTCGGCTGGCATGTTGAAAGTTGATGTCAATGCTCATGAAGTTGCAACAGATGCTTGGCTGTATTTCGCCTACCTCAATATGGTACGCGACAAGTTCAGCATACAAATACAACAGCTCAAGTGGATGAATGAATATCTATCCGAAAACTTATTGAAGATCGCAGAGGATAATCTTGTGGGCCAATGTACCACGGGACATAGCTGCAAAGTACGTTGCTCGCTCGCCGTTTACATTTATTATTTAGTTCGATCACTTCCTTACCAATTTTCACTTCCACTTGTACAGGATGACGCCAAAGCAAGCTTGAACGCACTTATTGCCAGTCGAGTGAATTCGACACTAAGTTAGAATTAGGTAGGAGCTTGGGAAATCACCGAGTGCACTTGGACTTACTGTACCCTAGTTTTTGTCTTTGAAAGGTCTTGACGTCAAAGATACCGATGACGTCACACACATTTCGAAAAAACTGCACACAACTTTTGCAATGGTTTCACATTACTTCGGAGTATTTGTTATTGTTGCTCGAACATATTATTTTATGCTATCAAGATTTTTAAACTCTTGCTTGAATCAACAAAAAGAAAAGAAGTCGCTAGTAGCTAACTGGGAAGATCGGAGCGAGCATGTGCAATTTCTACAGTCCCCATGATCTTTGCTTGAGCATCTGCATCTTTTTGTTCTTAACCAGTTCGGGTGCTGCATTCTCAACGCGATCTTTCCGTTCGTCGGAGCAAGCGTATCAGAACAATAAAATAAGTCATTATGACTGGTTTCTCCAAGCATCGCCACTTGATCAAGAATCCGTGCAAACATGTTCAGACACGATTTCGCGTCGTGCAACCATTCGTTCACTGGCAATGGCAGCTGCTATCACCTGCTCCTCATCATTGAGCCCCCATGCGACCGCAGCTGAAGACACCGGAAAGACAGAAATCACAGATCGCATCTACTTGACTCTAAAGGGTCTTGGTCCAGATCCGAAAAGAATCGTTATTGGATTGTTTGGCAAAGAAGCCCCAAACTCGGTGTCGATGATTAAACAACTGGTATCCGAAAGCGGACTTCCAGCTCCTTGTCGACCGCGAGCGGAAAGGTCGCTGCAAAAAGAGCAGCTGGAGGCAAACAAAGTCTACAGTGCATGCAAAGAAAGAGAAAAACACCGGTGTATATCTCAAGTTTTCTTCCATTTGGAGAGTTATTAAGGATGAAAGAATTGATGTCGGTGCCGTGTCGGGACGCTTTGTAGCAAGAGCATATCCAATGTGGTCCGAGACAAAAGCATCGTCACTGAAGCACGATGCGCCTGGGGTCGTATCAGTACGACGTGGTGACGACAGTGGCTTTGGTTTCGTCATATATCCAGGTGATGGCAAAACAAACACAGCAGCGCTAGATGAAGATAATATCGTTGTTGGGAAAGTGATTGATGGATTGGATGTTGTAAAAGAGTTGAACGAGGTCCCAATCATCCTCTCATCGAAATACAACTACATGGGACTCACTGGAGGCCCGAAAACGTCAAATTCGCCAGATCGTTCTTGCCGATATGGTGGTCCGATGTATTGCAACGAAAACAAGCCGCTCATCAAGCTTTCTATAACGGACACTGGAGTTATCTAATATGATTACGTTACAATAGACGTGCGATTTCCTTGTACTTTAATTCAGCGCATCATGTTAAGGTACTGCAGCAAATGCCTGCTGGGCCAGCTTTCGTGCTCGCCTACTAACCGGAAGAGGTCTTAATATGGCACTCTTCGCCCACGCAGCGATGAACAAGATCATGATTACTGTGCGATACTTCGATAGAAGAGCCAACACTTTTGCATGACTCTCCCAGCGTAAATAAGTATTTTCGAAGTTCTCAACAATCTCCGTAAAAGCTTCGGGGTTACGCCTTTGCAAACTTCGGCCAATTTGGCAGCTTGATAATCATCTAGTGGAAAGCCAGCCATACTAGCCATTTGACGTATCTGGGGCCCGGATGTGTTTTGCAAAACGCTACAAATTTGCTCTTGCGTTTCATCCTTGTCCAAACGCTTGGAGAGCGATGACAAAACAGATTTCGCTAGGCTCCCGGCACCGCCCTCTTTGTTCGACCCGGACCCCATCATGTTACTTAATAGCGAGGACGTGAAAATGTCTTTCATATCACCCATCGGTGACGCTGGTATATCATTGCTTGATTTTTTCAGCAGGGATTCCAGCAAGGCATTGGATCCAGAAATATCTAATGTTTCCGACGAGCCTGTTGACGATTCCCGCATGAGCTTTCCGTACAAAGCAACTGCTTTGCTATCCCCAAGAAACGCCGCAGATCGAGCGTCTTGTAGCGCAGCAGCCGTGTCACCGAGCTCCAATTCGGCTTTTGCCCTCCGATAGAACGCCCGAGCGCGCAATGCCGGTGTCGCGCCGGTTCCCTCTGACTCCACCAACTCCAGCACTGCCGTGCACGCCAATTTCGCCTCTTCGTATTTTTCACACTTCAGTTGGCACAGGGATTCGTGTAAGCGACACGTTGCGTACTCGTTTAGGATACGATTGTCGCCCTCTTCGTCTTCCGACGATGATTCGAGAAAAGGAAGCAGTGATTGGGCTGCCTCCGAGAAGCGCAAAGCCGCCTTTTTAAACTTCTTCCGATCGTGCAAGCTTTTACCTTTCGCTCGTAATTGAGTAACCCGATCCATCGCTGCTGCTAGGTCTTCTTTTAAGAGTGCTGGAGTGGCCGCTTCCGTTTCTGGGGGAAAGAGTGGTAGTATCCAGGTCAACCGTCGAGTTGTCACTAGCTTCCAACTCAACAACTGCAAGATCCTCTTCTACAAGCGTTGGAGTGGCCATTTCTGCTTCCGAGGGGAGAGTAGGATTATCATGTACAAGTATCGAATCACCATTCGCTTCCATTTGAGCTGCTCGATCCATTGCGGTTGCCAGGTCTTCTTCGGCCGTTTCGGGTTCAGGGGAACTATCGACGGCATCTTGCTCAAGTGCCGACCTATCTTCGCTATGAGGTAGTATCGTTGCCATGGTGGTTTCGAGAAATGCGGGTATTGTTCCTACGAAGGACGAGTCCGACAAAATAGCTGTATCATTTTGAATTGTATTTATACCGTTCTCCTCATTGCTTCCGTGCGATTCTGAGGCCGTTACCTTTTCTTCCCGGCTATCTTCATTATGCTCTAGTACAGTTACAGTATTCTCGGTAGCGTTCAAATTTTCTTCGACCTCCGCAGCAAGCGTATCACTGCTTCCTCCCCTGAGGATCGTAAACGAAGGCGCTCGTCGTGATACCCACGATGCTTCGATCTGAATTAGTAATGCGCACAACAAGAAAGAAAGTACGACAACCACCCGCCGTAATTTACTTTGTCTTTGAATCATGTCGTTAGTTGCGTGGCAATGTTGTGGGAGCTTCGAATGATCTTATAGATGAAAGCATTCGCATCATTGTCACACATTGTGTTCAAATAACGAGGCGAACAATACCAGTAAAAAGCAAAGATCGTCGGCGGCGCGGTCGGCGGATGAACCGTCTGAAGTGAGTACCGATAAGATATGTCCCAATAACTAAGTCCCTTGTTGGTTCATTCCCGGTTCTTCGTCGTTCGCAAACGGACAAAAACAACAGGAAGATCCGGAATCGTGATTGAAAATCACGTTGTCGCAGTCACGAGTAGCATCAACGATAAAACTACACGCAAGCCGACCCTTAACTCTAGAAAAGGATTGCTCGGCCGGCTACTTTCCCCAGTGGTGAAACACCTTTCTCATCACTTTCCCCAATTGGGGAAAGTGCGAGACACTTTCCCCAATTTGCACTTTCCCCAATGCAACTTTCCCCAATTGGGGGAAAGTGCGCAACACTTTCCCCCATTGGGGAAAGTGTCTCGCTTTACGCGCAATCGCCAAAACAATGCTCCGGGCGGCTGTTCACACCTTGCAGACGACATGACGATTGTTATCATTGCAGATACCTTCAACAACAACATTGACTTTCACGGAAAATGAGGTAGGCAACATTACGGATGCGACGGCGACCGAAGCCGCACCGTTAATCGGTGCGAAGCGCGACCCTAACCAATCAAGAGGAGCCAGCCAGGACAAGGAATGGCGGCGTGGACGTGAAGAAAAAGCCAGCTGATAAAAAAGACCACAAGGTTAATATATTATTACATGGATGTTATTGAAGTAAAAGGTTGTTGCTGTTATTATTATTCATTCCTTTCCTCCGGCACGCAAAGACGACTTTTTGTTTGCGCAACGTTGAAGCACTTTACGCACTTTCCCCAATTGCACTTTCCCCAATTGGGGGAAGTGCGTGACACTTTCCCCAATTCGCACTTTCCCCAATGCAGCTTTTCCCCAATTGGGGAAAGTGCGAGACACTTTCCCCCAATTGCGCAAGCCGTGCTTATCATCATTGAACCTGTTTTGCGTGAAGACTTTTCAAATCGCTGATAAGGAGCGCGGTCGGCGTTTTATGATGACGAAATCAATGCCAAATTAAGCAAAACAGGACTGATTGAGTCACGATTCCGGATCTTCCAGTCACACCCGTTTACACACAGAACGTCGCGCACGCACGTCGCACACCGCACATCGCTTGCACAATAAAACATGAGAATGCCAATTTTCTCCAAATCATTAGTCTAATATCTCACCTTACGAATAGATTACTCGAACGATGAAAACGCCTATTCTTTGGTTCACTCTTCTATTGACATGCCGACACACCGCTGCTGCTGTGCCTGTGGCGGGGCGACGTGCACAACAGCCGGCTTGGGTGGATGGCTTGAAAAACGGTTTAGCGAGTGCGCTGGCCGCCGGCTGCGTCAAAACGAGTTTGCAGCCCATTGACGCCATCAAAACCATTCAGCAATATCAACAAGCCAAAGGAACAGCCTCTCTGACAATATGGGAAGCTTGTCGGGAAATCATGAGTCGGCCGGGAGGATTTTGGAACTTTTACGCGGGGTTGGGCGTCACGGTCTTTGGGGCTATGCCGAGTGTGGCTCTTTATTTCGGGGTGTACAGCTATTGCAAGAAAACGTTACTGAATAGTCGCTGGGGTAAGAAGCATCCTACTGCTAGTGTGGCTTTATCGGCGGCTATCGGCAACTCGGTGGCTAGTTTTTCACGAGTGCCGTATGAAGTATTGAAGCAGCAACTGCAGACCGGAGTTTACACAAGTACATGGCAAGCCTTCAAAGAAATATCATCTTCAAAGGAATACATGTCGCTGCTGTTTCCGAAAGGTGGTATTGCTATCCAGATGCTGCGAGATGTCCCCTACGCTGTCATCACTTTGATGTTATATGAAACGCTACAGAATACATTTCATAAATCGCGGTCGAACAAGCTGATTGATTTTTTGTGTCGGGGGAGCCGCCGGCGGCTTTGGAAGCTGGGCCACGAACCCCACGGATGTTATTAAGACTCGTCTTCAGACGAATTCGGAGCTTTATGGTGGATCCGTTCGAACATGTACGGCCGAAATATGGCGAGAAGGAGGAGCCATGGCATTTTTGAGAGGAAGTGTGCCACGACTTGTACACAAAGTGCCCGCAAACGCATTTTTCTTTGTGTTTTACGAGGGATTTCGGCAATTACTGGGAGTGCGAGATAACGAAATAGGGTCGAAAGATGACTAAGAATGCTAGATAGGACGCTATAGCTTATCGTCTAACCTATTTAATTATAAGCGTCGTTCGCACTATTTGTTGTTGCTTCGTTAACCTCGTTTGCTAAATAAGGAGGCAATGAAAGCTCGGCCGGTGTCCACCCGTCCAATGCAGATAAGTCAATTTCTTTCAAAGACGGAGGGCACCAGTCAATGGATATTTTTTCATCGTCGTGCGCCATAATTGACTGATTAAAGCAAGTGCTGATTGCTGAATCGTCCCATTTAAAATCGGGCGACGGCTTCAAAGGTAAGTGCTGTTTTTGTGGAACAGATTGTTGGAAAATAATATTGTCATCGTCTGAGCCCGACGATGCCATTTCGTCGTCATCAACTTCCCTCGTTGACATCGTCATTACTTCTCGTTTTCTGTCTTAAAAAGCTTGGGCAATTAAAACGGCGCTTTGACTGCTATTCCAAATAATGGGCTTGTCTATCTATCAAAGATGAGATGAACAGTAATTATTGCCAATCATCGATTAGGCAAATATAATGAGGCACATGCCAGACTTTTCAGTTGCCGATAAGACACGGGTCTGTTGATTCATTGTTCATTGTTCATTGCTATAAGGCGAAAGGCAATCCCAATAAGGTTAATGCTGAAGTGCTTAGTTGATTGTATTGCTGGTTTTCCAGCTCCAGTAGGGAGACGGGCCAAAATCATTGTAGCGAGAGTTGCTGCAATGTGCAATGTCGTACAGAGTAGTGCTTTTATTATAACTAGCCGCCTTCGGCGTCTAGCCCCTGCAGGGCTTTATTCGTTCTCGCCCTTCCCGCAAGCGGGGGGCTCGATCCCCGGGGATAGCGTCAAACCCGTGATTCAGACACCCGGGAGCGCGTTACGTTACGTGACACACACACACACACACACACACGGACACAGCGCGCTATTATAAATAGATTATAAATAGATCTAACTGGTTACTTTTTTACATTGCCCTTTTTGTATCGGCGCTCAAGGTTTTCACCTTAAACAGCCCATTCGAAGACGTTGCTTCGTTCTAGTATATATCTAGTAGAATACAGTGGATCCATTCGCTTCATCGAGGGCGTCAAGAGCTTCACTTACACAAAAATCGGCCCCGATGTTTCGAGGAATACCGGATCTGCTCCCGCAATAAATGTCTGGTCGAATACCTCCGCTCACAAACTCGCCGCTGCTTCTATCGTAACGTGCCCCGCCCACAAATGTTACATGCTTCAAGGCCGGAGTCAAATATTCTGCCACGGTCAACCGCAAACCTCCGCCATCGGGCATCGGAAATGTGTGCTGGATTAATCCTTTTCCGAACGTCCGCGTTCCAATCGTAGCAACAGTTCTGCCATTGTCACGTAGTGCCGAAGCGAAAACTTCGGCAGAACTGGCGGTTCCTTCGTTGATCAGCAAAACGATAGGCTTGGATTTCTTCGTGAATGACGCTGTCCGAGAAGCCGGCAGGATACCACGCTTGAGTCGTTGCTCTCGTAATGAAGCATATGCACTAGGAGGTGACCAATTGATCCCATTTTCGTCAAACATCTCAGGACTCTCTCGCCGAACTTGATCCAGTGTTGTCGACTTAGGTTCACTGCTGAGTAGATAGCCCGGGTATCTTTTGTCAACAACGTATTCTTCTACATCATGCGGGGTAAAGCCACCTCGCGAGTTGAGGGTGAAACACAGTACAGCGTGTGGATCTTTGAGTAAACTAGAGGCGGTCAGCATAGCTTCTTGGATGACACCTCCGTAGTTGTTACGTAAATCAATGATGTAGCTCGAAGCTCCCTCCTTTTCCAAGCTTTCCACAGCCTCAACGAATCCAGCCGTTGCCGCTTTCGAGAAGCGCGTCAATCGAATGTACCCAACCGCATTGTCTGGCTCGGTGATGGAAAAAGGATCGAATATCGTTCGATGCAACAACTCATAATGCACGATGGCATTTCCGCCAATCAGTCGCTCCTCTGTCGGGCTAAAAATGGTGTCGGCCGTCAACAACGTGGGAATTTGCAAGCGAATGGGCCGATAGGCCACCACAACTTCACGGCCATCTTCAATCCCTGCGTAGACGGGCTTCGCGACTGTCAAGTCGGGGTAGCCGAAATAGTTTTCGGCGGATGAAAACTTGTCGAGGGATTGCAGATTCCTGTCCTCACCAACCGCTATAATTCGATCACCTACTACCAAACCAGCTCGTTCTGCCGGCGAGTCTGGAATCACTGCTGTGACAACGGGTAGCTTTGCCACTTTGGCAGCGTCGAGCAGTTTCTGGTGACTGTGTTTCGCCAATTCGGGGGGTAAACTTGCCATAACCGGGGCTCTATTAGCCCCAAAGAAAAACGAATCTTGACTGTCGTTCGGCGACTTCACAACAACACCTAGCCCGAGGAATCCGTTATTAGAGGGCTTGAGTTCAGCTCGTAGTTGTTCTCGTGTCAGATAAGAACTGAAAGGATCATTCAGCTGCTTTACTAACCACTGCAATCCCTCCACGGCGCCATCGCGTGTTTCTAACATTTGTCTATCGCGACTGAGCCAATCTTTCCACACAATATAGAAATCTAGTGGCTGAAAGTATGCACCGCCGGACAAGTCGTAATACATGTTGTTGATGGTCCCTACCGCGTAATCCATAAGTGCTTTGTTTGCGGCAATCCTTTCTTCCGGAAGCCCATCCTGAATAATGGACCAATACTGCTTTCCGGCTGGTAAACGGCTTTGCGGCTGATCTTCTGCTGAAGCGAAGCCGGGAGAAAACGACAGTGCGGCCACAAGCCCGATTGTTAACAGACAATCACGAAGTGTCGTTTGCAATAGAGTGCCCAGTTTCGAACATTTTGAATTGTTATATGCATCCGACTCATCCGCTTTCATGCAGAGAGGTGACTTATTCCCAAAGATCTTTGATTGTGGCTGTATCGTAGAGAATAAGTTGGAAGGAGCATGTCCGAAAAGAGAAAATAGCTGAAAAGATGTCACCGAGAAGTGCCCCGACAGAAAAAGAATGACTACCATCAACCGTTTCATGTTGTCCTTCTTCCTCAATTATATGTGCTCCGCCGAATGCCAAAACTGTGTCAAGCAGTTAAGACGTGCATTGCTGCTCTTCTATAGTTCACTTTTCAAAGGAGTTCGTAATAAGCGAATTAACAACGGAACAAACCGAAATTCGAATGAAGTCTTGTTGTTGTTCTGCTTCTGCTTCTGCGAGGTGTTTTTGAGAAAATGCCGCTTCTGCGTGCAGCACGCGCGCGTGACGTGGCGTATTCACAACGTGTTACTATAAACACAATGTGTAGGCGACATATCACACGACAGGATTTCAGTCACGACCCGCGATGAAGCGTATCGATTTTAGTGCTCGGAAACAGCGGAAAAATTTGAATCGAATATTTTCGAACCGGTTTTTGGTCGAATCGGTTTTGAAACCGTTTCATCGAATGTCCTCCAATCACCGTAGAACTAGCTAAAAATCGTCATCTTCGCCCGTTCAGTGACGCCGAATCAGACGAAAGGTACTGTTTGGGTACCGCTAAGATCGCTCCGGTACTAAATAAAATGAAACGGTTTCAAGAAATTTGAACCAATTTCATAATTTTATGGTGAATATTCGGTTTGAAACGGTTTCGCCCCAAACCGTTCCGAGCACTAATCGATTTATTCTTTCATACGGTAAGCAAAATGGGCTCTCTATTTAGTCTACAAAAATAATACTCCGTATTCACAACATTTTGCAATGCAAGAATCGAATATTTGCGTTGATTAATCCTGCAAATTAATCCAGTGTATGTCATTATACAGAAAATCTTTGCACGTTCCACTTCCACTGTGTACGTTCCAGAAATTCTGGATTCAATGTATTTCATCATACAGAGATGTGTGTGCTTGTCAACTAGGCTCCAAATGCGATGCCAGACCCTCCGAAAAGAATCTGACACCATAAACCCATTTAGCCCAAGGAAATCTAGCCACTTCTCTATTAACCAACATTATCTACTTCATTAATGTGATCGCCGCCGTCCACTTCCTCGATTTCTCCGTTGCTTCCTCTACGTGAGGTTGATCTTGAATCATCATCACTATCAGACCCTTCCTTTTTTTCTTGTTCACTTGCACTAATATCTTTGTCGCCATCCAAACGTCTGAAAAATCTATCCACCTTCTTCTGCTGATTTTGTGTATGTTTCAGAAAATCAGGTACTTAGTGTATTTCAACATACAGATATTCTGTTTAATTTCCAGAACAATTTTTTTCCAGAAATTCTGGAGACGATGTTGCAGAAATTCTGGAGACCGTGAGGAGTGTCGTGATTAATAATTGTTGAACAACAAAATGCGATATCGCGTTGCGTTTCTTTTACTTTCAAGACAATAATATCATATCACCTACCTATCGGATAATGATGGCCGCATTGTCTGCCATGAGCTTTTTCTTAATCATGAGAGTGCTCGCATTGACATCAGCGTACTACTCGACAACGTTCTTCCGCAGACATGTCGGCGTATCAACTTTCCTACGATCTTCCGTGCAAGAAAATTCTAGCATCGAAAAGAAATGTTTGACAGAAGCTCGTGTGTTCGAACAATTATGTCACGAAGTTGGCGTTCAACCAGCCGGACTGCTGCGACTCGGTGAGTCCGCAGACGGTATCCGGGGTTTGTATCTTAATCGTGCTGTAAAAACGGGTGACCTTGTTCTTTCCATCCCTTTAAACAAATGCCTTAGAGATGACCAACAATTGCCCGACTGGATGCCGCGAACAGAGGATGAGTCAGTGGAGGAGTGTGGAGCTTGGGCTTTGCGATTGGCGGCGTGTCTGATGGAAGCCCAAAAATCACCGTATCAATCGCACCACTCTTTGTGGTTCTCTTTACTCCCCAACCCCTCTGATCTCAGGTCGTCATTACCAATTCACTGGGATGATGAAATTGTTCAATCTACAAGTCACACCGCCTTCACCATGGCGGTGGATTCTGCATATTTTGCGCGAGCCGGAGCAATTCAATCGATTGACGTTGATGTGGATTTCAGCGGTGCTCTTGATGTGATACAGACAAGGACTTGTCGAGTACAGACATCCAAAGGTTATCCCCTCCGACTACTGGCTCCAGTCTTTGATCTTTTCAACCACGCGAGTCCTGCTACTGCCGAATTTTCGCTAGAGAATGACAACATGTTGGTGGTTCGAGCGATGGCTGATTTGGAAGAAGATCAACACGTGTGTATTGATTATGGGCCTTCGACCAAGCCGGCATGGAACTCTCTAGTCTCGTACGGATTTATTACTGCTGAAGATGAAGAACTTGCGGAAGTATATCTCGATGGTGTGCGCTATGAAGTGGGCCCTGATTTTATTCCGGAAGACATGGTTGTTGCAGCCTCGTCTGTGTATCTCGCACAAACACACGCTCTGGATGAAAATGTTGTTTTGACACCTGAAATTGCCATGCTTCTCGCTCGACGTATATCAGATGTCGCACACAGCTACTCGCTTCCACCAGGAACAAACGAAGGTACAGCTATTGAGAGTACACCGGTGAGCACTATTTCCATGCGATGGGCTTCTGCTCTCCGATGGAACCAGCATCGTATTCTGCTCAAATGCTCTTCCAACCTTCAAGACTGGGCGGAACAGCAATCATCTATAGATTAAACTATTTTGTTATATTCATATTAAGCGCAATTTCGGGGTTTGTGACAATTACCTTTGCATTCTAAAAACGATTCTTAAAAGTACTTGGTACCAAATACGTCTCTGTCGTGTTGTCGTTTACGTTCCGATCGTGTCGTTAATTTCACCGACCCATCGGATTCAATGTTGGGACGATCTAAGCGGTTCGCGTAGGGAGGCTCTAGTACAGCTCGTTGAGCATCGGTCAAATCTTCGTAGATTCCTTTGGGCCATTTTGACTGTCCTTCTGCCATGTAAGATCTTCCGTAGCTGCAGGTGGCGGGTGCAAAGCGATACAAGCAGGCCCGTCGTTGTCGATTCTCCGGTGTCCACGCCAAAGCTCCGTGGACCGTACCTTCCGAGAACAAAACGACATCACCTGCTTTTGTGGCAGGCTGAATGATATATTCGCTGTACATTTCTCCGTCACGCATACCATCGGGCATTTTGAAATTCGATTTATGACTACCGGGGACTACACAAAACCCACCGTCACCTGGATTGTGATCAGTGAGCATGACATTGCATCCTAACAAGACCGAGCGAATAGTTCCTTGGAAGCAACTGTAGGCAAGGTTCGGGTTGTATTCCCCCGTCTCGCAGTCAATGGTCCCTCCGTGTAATTGAAAGCCTTCTGCACCGTGGTCTTGACAAAGAACGAAGGGTAAATGATCCATGCGATACCCTTTACCGAGAATTCCATGAAAGAGGGGAACAAGACGTGGATGCGCCAAGATGGATTTGAATACTTTAGATTCGGCTCCCCATTCTAAAACTCGTCCCAAATCTTTACGTCCCGGTCCGGATCCGTACAGCTTTGTTCCTTGAACAGCATTCCGTAACGCCGCATCCGATCGTTCTACCATCTCATGTTCGTGTCGATCGATGACCTCATTGGCTTGTCGAACTTCTTCGGGTGTCAGCACACCACGAATTACTATGAAACCGTTCAAATCAAACAAATATCGTTCTGCCTCCGTCATTTCAGTAGGAAATGACTGTGTAGATAACGGGGCAGCCGACATGATACGGTTGTTGGCAGCAACGGACAGAACTGTTTTCTTGACACGAGACGGCTTGGCGATGACAGTCAACGATCTCACTGCGCTAGTTGTCAATAGTAACGATTTTGCCAGCGTGCTCATGAAGCGCATTGCTTGTTGCTGCTGAGGCTTTAAGCGGCGAGGGATTTGATGAACACGACGAGATGAACTGGGGTCAATAAACCCATTGCCATTACCATCACTTCTTTTCTTTCGTCTCGTTCTTCATTTTGCAGAAAATCGCGAAATGGGGGCTGAGTCACTTTTGAGAGATGACGTCATGCACACGCCTTGTGCGCGCGCCAAATAATCTTCGCGCGGCGGAGAAGAGATCGCGAGGAACTCAAAACCTCTGTGACAGATCTGGTTTTCCAACCATCTGTCAAAGAGGTATGCGATCCGATGTTTTTGACTATGGCATAAAAAGTAAAAGATCCACAAGATCTTTGCACCTCGTTTCGTTTTGTTCGCCATGCATTTTTTCCTTTCGCTTCCACTTTTATTCTCTTTCTGCTTCGATCCATCGGATGGTCATTGTTGCAGAGACTATAGCAGCATAAACAACTAATTTCAATTGAGAAGCCCAAAATTGATTGCGTTCTCTCTAGAAGCATCTATTTTCCGGAAGAACGGCGCATAAGTTGAAACAAGCGACTTGCATCAACTGTAAGCTCGAGATTCGAGACGCGAACCCTCTTTGACCGTATTGCGCGTTAGCATGTCGAACAACAATTCCTCCTACCAAAAGTACGACGGAAACACCGGTACATACACCCCGGCGGATTCGAGCTTCAACGAAGCTCCACGAGGAAAACAGAAATGGCTCATCGGAGCTGTGATTGTTGCCGCTGTGGGCATAGTCTACGGATTGACATTCCCCAAGCAGAATTATCAACAAAACATTGATAAAGTCATGAAGGCAGATACCAGTGTTGACATTGGATCGAACGGAAAGCTCAAGCTTTTGATGATCTAAGTAAGTTGTTATTGCGGCTCGGAGAGTTCTGAAAAAATACTGTGCCCATTCTTTGACGTGTTTGACCGTCGCCTGCTTTTGTATCCATTGTTTTAAATCTCACATCAACTACTATTAATCTCTCGCTCGCAGATCGCTACGTCCTCGAGGATTACGATGCCAAGTCAACCTTCTCTTCTTTTTTTACCGGGTGTGGCGGGCTATTTCGGTAAGCCGGTCTGGGCGTTTTATGTCAACCGCGGGCAAGTGATGAGTACCTTTGGTACCGAATCGAAGGATTACCCAATGTTAGAGTTTAATCCGGCCAATAAAGCGTATCAGAATACGCCCTATTTGGGTTTCCGCACCTTTGTGCATGGAACGCGGGGTGGTTCTTCTTTCTTGGTCGAGCCATTCTCTCCGGAAGGGACGCGCAATCTAGAGGATAGTAACGACGACGCCACGAAACCCAAGCGTGTCCTTTATGTGGGGACGAACGAAGTGGAGATTCAAGAGGTCGATGGCGTGAACGAAATGAGTACCAAGGTCCAGTACTTTGTCATGCCCGAGGAGAACTTTGCATCGCTGGTGCGTCGAACTACATTTACGAACAATGGAAATACGGACTTGACCATTTCAGTATTGGACGGAAATGCCCGGATGGAGCCATATGGGGGTCAGTTGGATTGGGGATTGAAACAAATGGGACGTACACTCGAAGGTTGGATGGGAGTGTACCATGCCGATGACACGTTGACAATGCCTTTCTACAAATTGTCGACGGAACCCACCGACACTGCTGATGTCAAAATTGAAGTCTCTGGTCATTATTGTCTCTCCTTTATCGAGACAGCCGACAAGACCGCTGAGCTTTTGCCCATCGTCTTTGACACGCAAAAGGTTTTCGGAATGGACACGGCTCTCTTTACGCCGGCTGGTTTGAGATCCAGTAGTATCGAAAAGATTCTGGAAAATCCGCAGTACGGATGGGCAAAGACTTCGTCAGCCTTTGCTGCAGTTTCTCAAGTGACATTGAAACCCGGCGAGAATATCACAGTGGCTTCTGTGTACGGCAAAGCTGACACCATTGAACAATTGCCAACGATTAGCAGCCGCATCACCTCTCCCAATTTCATAAAGACGAAACTGGATCGAGCTCGTTCGCTAATCGATGCTTTGACGGCTGGTGTAGAAACCAAGACGGCCAATCATCTCTTTGACGGTACAGTGAAGCAGATGTTTCTGGACAATAGTCTTCGTGGAGGTGTTCCGACTATTTTGGGTAATGTCGATAGTGATGCCACCTATGACGAAGATCCAGCTGTCAAAGTATTTCACGCATTTTCGCGTATCCACGGTGATCTGGAACGCGACTACAATGCATTTAAAATTGAACCGACGTTTTTCTCGCAGGGACCCGGTAACTACCGCGATGTTGCCCAGAATCGTCGAAACGATGTGACTTTCTTCCCTCGCATGGGGTCGTTTAACATCCAGATGTTCTTATCATTTATCCAAGCTGATGGATACGAACCGCTAACAGTTGAAGCCGTTGCCTACCGCTTTGAAGATCCTCAAGTTGCCATTGATGTAGCGAAAAGGTAACTGCCGATGCGCAAAGCGCGGATGTACTGGCCAAAGTTTTAAATGGAGGTCCGTTCCGTCCCGGCCAGATTTTTAGCCTTTGCGATCAGCTGAATATTAAGCGTGACACGAGCTTGACTGATTTCGAGTTCATCAACACAATCGTTAAGCAGACTGAGGACCATGCGATGGCCGTGTATGGGCAAGGCTATTGGTTAGTAAAGTGTGCAGCACATCTTCTCGTTGATTTGGACCATATGTCTCACTTTGACATGCATTCTTCTCCTTTAGGGGCGATCATTGGGACTACTACATCGATTTGATCGAGGCTTACCTGGCGATTTACCCTGATGGCGAGGGAGGAGCTCATGTATGATAGACCTCTCAAGTACTTCTTCTCTACTGCTACTGTGAAGCCGCGCAGCGAGAAGTATGTGTTAACTTTGACGTACGATGGAACTTCCCATCATGTGCAACAGTTGGATGCTACGTTTTTGACGAGCACAAGGTGAACGAACAGGAAGCATTCCGTAATCAGAACACAGGACTTATCAGCATAGAGGCGAATTGGCAGCGTACGAACGAAGGTGAAGCTTTCCGAAGTAACGCCATTTCTAAACTGTTTCTGCTGGGTGCTCAGAAATTTGCGATGCGTGATGCTTATGGTATGGGAGTCGAATACGAAGGAGGACGTCCTGGATGGCTGGACAGCATGAACGGTCTTCCCGGAATGATCGGATCTGGTATGCCTGAGTAAGTAACTTGGTTCTTTGTCGTGCTTGCCTTCCATCGCAACAGCATCGTCTCACAAGCTAATGATGTTTATATTAGGACCTACGAACTTCTTTTGTTGCTGCAATACGTGAAGAAGGTTGTTGATAAGTACGATCGTGCTCTGGAGATTCCACAAGAGCTACATAGAATGCTACGTACCGTCAACAAGGCTTTGGATACTCTAGAGGAATCAGGATATTTGGACGCTGAAGATTTATCCGGAGATGTTCCTAAGCCCCTTTTTGAGTATTGGGATATTGTTGCCGCTGCCCGTGAAAGCTACAGAAACGATGTTCAATATTACTTTTCTGGAAATACTACAGTCCTTTCGGCTCATCAGGTTTCGAAGATGGTGGGGCGATGGATCGAACAGGTAGAGTTAGGCATCAAACGATCGTTCCATTTCGCGACAACTGGATTTGGTGACGACGGGACAAGTGGCATCCCCGCCTGTTTCTTTGCGTTCGAAGTGACCGACTGGAAACTTAACGACGGCAAGACTCCTAAAGGTCTACCAACAGTTAACGCCCTGGCTATGAAAGTCAAGAACTTCCCCCTCTTTTTGGAAGCACCTGTCAGATACATGAAGACGATTCAAGATCAACAGGACAAGATGCTAGATATGTACGAACGTGTTTTTGGATTCTGGCTTACGCGATGATTATCTGAAGATGTATTACTTGTCCGCCAGTTTGAAAGGACAAACGTTCGATATGGGTCGTCAAATTGCGTTTGCTCCTGGCTGGCTTGAAAATCAAAGTATTTGGATGCATATGTCCTACAAATATTACTTACAGCTTATTCGAGGAAAGCTTTACGACCAGTTTTTCTCTGAGATGAAGGGAGGTGGAATTCTTCCGTTCATGGACCCTGACGTATATGGACGTTCGCTTATGGAATGCTCCTCTTTTATTGCGTCTTCGGCGTTCCCAGACCCTTCTATCGTAGGTGAAGGATTTCTTGCTCGTCTCAGTGGATCGACTGCGGAGTTCATGGATATTTGGAAGCTCATGTTCATTGGACCTAAACCTTTCTTTTTGAACGAGAAGGGTCACTTGCATATGCAGCTTGTTCCCAGTCTTCCCTCTTGGCTTTTCGAAGACCCAGAAAGCGGTTCGAAGCCTTATTTCGATGATAAGGGTAACCACGTCGTCAAGTTCAATCTCTTTGGTACAATCCCTGTCACGTATCATAATCCTGGCGGAAAGAATTTGTATGGTGTTAGCCCAAGCAGCTATAAAGTGACGATGAAGGATGGCTCGACATTGGATTTCGATACTCCAACTATCCCCACAGAGACCGCTGAAGCCATTCGCCGCATTGCCACAGTTGACTCGATTGACGCCTACTTCTAAACTAGTCAATGTTTTACATGTTGTGAAGATAATTTTCACGCCATTATAATTAGTTTTAAACGGTTAGGAAGAGACGCGGATGGTTTCGGGCCCCAACTTTTCTAGCTTGTTTTTGACCGTTTCGATCTGGCATGTCACTTCTTCCAGCTCCTGGTTCAATTCTTCCTCTTCGTCATCGTCCTCGATGCCTAGCTGTTGCTGTTCCTCCAAAGACTTTTGCACTGTAACTAGCATTTCTAGCGCTCGGTCCCAGTAGTGCTTAGCTAATTCTGAATTCATCAATGCAGCAAATGCATCGCCGATTAGTGCCCACACCTCCACAACCTCGTCGTTTTCGGCTAAAAGGCTTCCTAATACATCGATTGCCGCCTGTAAACATTCCTCTGGTTTTTGGTCAAGCGAAGCACACTCGAGCAGTATTTTGGCCGTTTCACAACGAAATTCGTATTCGGGAAGATTCTGTACATTTTCTACTTGCACCAGCTCGACGGCACGCTGTTCCGACGCCGGATCCTCCCGCAATCCAACCAACGTGGCCAGTGCCTGACACCCTTCCTTCATCGACTCAAAAGCTTTCAGTATCATGTCAACCGCATCGGCTGGTCGGCGTTGAGACAGACGTAGACTCGCGCACGTTTGTAGGGCATCTGGTAATTCGCTGTCAATCTGCAAAGCTTGTTGCAGGTATGTCTCGCATTGCTGCTCCGCATCGTCCGCAAAACACAAATCAGTCAAATAGAGTTCCGCAGCTGTACAATATACAGTAGCTAGTTGTCGTCTATCATCTATTTTCTCCAAATATTCGATCGCTTGGCGATAAAATGCCAAAGCCTCTTCCCCTTGACTCAGTTGTCCCATATACATCAAAAGTCCAGCCTGACGCTCCGGTTCTTTCACTAAAGCCAGTGCACACTCATAATCCTTCATAGCTTTATCAATTTGTTGCAATGAAACGTGTATTGTCGCTCGTTTTTCGTGTATATCGACGAGAAGCGACGGATCTTGCGTGTTTTGCAGGGCGGCACCAAATAAACGGAGAGCTTGCTCGGGATCGGCTGCTTGATCGGCAGCTTCCACCAATTGCTCTACGCTCACTTGCGGCTTCGACTTTTTATTGTGCTTGTTCTTTTCGCTGAAGGCATATTAAATGGATCGGATGTTTGATATGCTTTCTTGTTTCAAGTTTCAAAGTTTTCAAGGAAAATGAGTTTATTGGTCGGCGCACAGAAATTAAAAAAATATTTGAGATTTGAGTGGTGAACGTCCAACCGTCGTCCCGTGTCGATTTCTTCCAGTGTACTATGGTCCAGAGTGTTGTCCGTTTTCTGCAAGACTAGTCACGAGATAAAACCGCCGAGACAATAAGCAAGGAGTCCAAGCAAATAACGATCCGTCCATTTTGCTCGCTTTTATAGCCAACGCTAGCATTTTATGAATGTTTTTAGCACTGATAATGCCGATTTCGTTTATAAACGTCGAAAAGCCTTGCGAATGGTTGTCGTGCACATTTACTATAGGACAAAGTGTTGGTTTACAGCAACCACGACTACGTTTCAGTCATGAATCATGAGTCATGAGAATTCGTTGCTTTTGTCATTAAAACGTACTGTAGGACAAAGTGTTGGTTTACAGCATCCACGACTAAGGCTTACACTTTACCTCTACACACATTTCGTAACAACACACACGCCATCCGCCATCCTTGCGCCATCATCGCCCCATTTGCCCATTTTCATTCTTATTAGTCTACTTGTCTTGTTGTCGAACCTACTTGTCTTTCTTCCTCGCTTTATTGTTGTCTTATCATGTCATCTACATCAAATGATCCTTGGGCATGGCTGGGTCTACTGAAATGGAGCTTGGCTTATTCAGACGGCACTTCCCCGTCGGCGACCAATCCTCTCAGCGATTCTGATCGCGAGTTTCTCGAAAAGGTCATGAAAGAAGGAATCATTAATGAGGGAGATCGCATGAGAACCATTTTAGAAGAAGTGACAACGCAGTTTCAAAAGTGGAAGGACACAAAGAGTTATACGCAGGAAGAAGACGATCAAGTTTCGGATCTTTTGCAGGAACTTCGTGACATTGTCGAACAAATCGATTACGCGACGGCATTCTGCTCGTTACAGGGTCTACCTTTTCTATTAGGATGTGCTCAGGAAACCGAATGCATACCAAGATCCTCTCGGTTGATTAGTTTGGGTATTTTGGCCACTCTCTGTCAAAACAACCCTGAAGTACAAAAACAATTGCTGGAACGTGGTGCGTTGCAACTCTTGAGTGATTTGTTCTTTGCGACTACGGATGATGGAGAATTGCGTTCTCGTATACTACAAGCGATAAGCGCCAATGTGCGATCTTACGATCTGGCGGAGGCTGTATTCGATCAGCTCGAGCAGTCTGTGACATTGCTGCAAGAAGGACTCTCGGATCCGTCGACTGTATCACGAGCACTCTTTATGCTGCGAGCTTTGCTCACGTCGGATTCTACCAGTCGCTTTCGGATGACGCGTTTCCAGCCTTGTGTCTTGTATGCAGTGGATAATTTTTGTGGTGAATCGTCCGATGTACATTTGCGTGAGATGACTTTGGAGCTCGTGCAACAAATATTGCTCCAGAAGGTCAGCGTCAATGCAGTTCTTTCAAGGAAAAACTCGTTGGTTGCCACGGGAGTCGCTAGGGTGTCAGAACTGCGAAAGCTCGCCAGCGACGAGAGTGCTGGGGAGCTCAGTTTGTGGGAAGAAGTGATCCAGTTGCTCGCCAGAGCACAACCTGACTTGGTAAATAATGATGTTGTCGAGACGACGAGAACGGAAGTTCCACCGCAATGACGGAAGGCTGGCAGCATCATGAGCTATAAGTACTGCCACTAGCTTTAGCATTTAGTGATTGTAGAGATGAAATACTTAGGGCCTGCTCACTTAGCACTCGCTTCTGTTTAAAACTACAATGAACACAAAAGGATCAACAGAGATAAAAAAAGAAGTGCAAAGTTGTTCCTTATTGTTTATTCGTTGAGTGCTGCACGCTTGGCCTTGTGCTTGGCAATAGAAGCACCTGTACCGCGGACCTTGAGTCCCTTGTTCTTGGCTTCCTTGATAGCCTTTCGCGATTGTTCTTTCTTTTCGGCAAATCCCTGGCGCACTTGTCGGTGCAACGGCTCGAACTTGCGCAAAGATTCCTCATTGTCGTAAATCAAGCAAAATCCAGTGGACTTTCCACCACCAAACTCAGTTCGGAAACCAAACAAGATGGTCAATTTAGGATCGGCTTTGTACATGCCACCAACAACGTCGGCAAGCTCCTTCTTGGAGACATTGGCTCGACCAGGATGAAGCACATCGACGATGAACTGCATTCACAGAGACAAGGCGTGAGGAATATATATCACAGCATTTTACACCGCATCACTATTGTTGCTGACAAACAAAGAGCCCGGCAACTCGAAAAAAAACGTCTGATTGCAACGTACCTGCTTTCTGCTAAGAAGCGGGTTCTTCTTGAATTTACGTGTTTTTACTACAACAGTGGAGCTCATTGTCGCTTAGTATTTATGTTGAATAAGAAAGCAAGGTCCAGAGACACAGCAATAGCAACCAAGCGGGTGTTATTCGGAGAGACGATGAAGTCGAACTGTAGGGTTTGGCGTTGTCGCGGAGAAAATTTAGTAGAGCGGTAAAGATCGTGACGGATGGAGAGCCAGACCGGCAGAGACACAAAGCATTACGCAAGACACGTGACTCAGATTGATGTCCAGTCAGGGCTTGAGACTCGACCGTTCAACGTCACACTTCGAAAACACATTTACTATTGGATCAAACAGTACATGGTCATGGTAGACTTTCTCCGTGGAATTCATGGCGCGGTGGTACTACTCACCAGATAGTGATTCAAATTTCAAACGCCCGTCGGCCAAGGGGGGAAAATGCCGCCATTCTGCGCGGATGCCGAATGCTGTCCTGCGCAGCAAGGCAGAAACAGAACCAGTTTTTGACAGCAGAACCAATTTACAATGGTACGTAAGCAAATCGTGAATTTTAATCAAGTTCAAGCGCAATGCAAATATCTTATACATGATTGTGTAGAGAATGACAAGGAGAATCGAACACCGTTGTCGGATCGAGTGTATCGCCTCTGGTTGTGAAAATATTCACCGTCAAAGTTTACAGACGATCGGGTCATATCTTTTGCGCGTTTCGTCGTCACGAGGGCATAACGTCCCTAAGACTGTGTTGTCTAATCATTTCTTTGTTTTGTTGTGTAGTCTGGCAAAGGAGGAAAAGGAGGCAAGGGTGGAAAGGGAGGAAAGGCCCCCACCTCGAAGAAAAACGCCCCAGTCGCGCTCGAGCAAGGCTGGTTTGCAATTCCCCGTTGGTCGTGTGCACCGTTTCCTCAAGAAGTCGGTACACCAAGGACACCGCGTCGGAGCCACCGCTGCTGTATACACTTCAGCTATTCTTGAGTATTTGACAGCTGAAGTTCTCGAGTTGGCTGGAAATGCGTGCAAAGATTTGAAGGTCAAGCGTATTACTCCTCGACATTTACAGTTGGCTATTCGTGGTGATGAAGAATTGGATGCCTTGATCAAGGCCACCATTGCTGGTGGTGGTGTCATCCCTCACATCCACAAGTCTCTTGTAAACAAAACAGGAAAGGGTAAAAAGGCCCAATTCTAATTTGGGTTGTTCTTGATCCCCCAAGTTGAAATTACCCCCAGGCGGCGCGGTATGGATCGTCGCTTTGTTTAATTGTGAACTTAGAAAGCAAACTACGCGTTTTTACTATCTATCTTTCATAGTTTAGATTCAAACACTTTACCAAGTAGTAGATAAAAGTAAGTGATGGGCCGCAAACCAATTCGCGGCTCGCGGAGGCGATAAGGAAAAGGGCCAAGAGAGATACATCATCAACCTCAAATATTATTATTATCAAACTCAAAACACCTTCCTTTTACTACAAATATACCTTGCAGGGCATCGCGAACAAAATTTGTCATCAATCGCAGCACATGGACTTGCAAGTCTCAACAAAACAGTCTATCAGTTGGCCGCATTGGCAGCCGCTGGAACCGCCGGAGCTTTTGTATTTGCTGGCTTTGGCTTGGAAGCAGACCCCGTACTTGATCCCGATGCACGTCGTTTCCGCTTGGTGGAAGAATTCGTTGTAGGATTGAAAGATCGGGTGGGTGGAGGACCCAGGCCTGGAATGACGATCCCCCACTGCTTGGCCAAAATCCATTGTACATCTTGTACATCGAGTGCTGGACTGCCCCTGTGCTGCGCAAGCTCAAACGACTGCTGTGTAACCTTGGTCAAGAAGTCATTGGCGAGTTGCAGGACTTGAGCTTCGGCCGCGCTATCCAGCGAGTAATTTGGATCAATGGTGTTCAGCAACGACTGAATGCGTTCGCCTACAGGTGGTACAATATGAGGACCACCTAGAGACAAGTGGCCTTCCTCAATGGTCGGTTGAGGAGTAGGTTCTGCCTTTGCCTGCACAACGGGACGTTGCAACGCCGGTTGCGGTTGGTGATAACTGCTAACCGGTGCAACTTGTGGCGTTGGTGCGGATGTTGGAGCTCGGCCAGCTGCAGAAGTTGAGAGACTCGAAGCAGAATGAGATCCAGCTGCCGGCTGCATCGGCTGTTGCATCTGTTGCTGTCGTTGCATTGTTTGCTGCTGCTGTCTTTGTAATTGCTGCTGTTGTTGCTGCTGCTGGTAATAGGCAGAAGATGAAGCAGGTTGTTGAACGGCGCTCGTTGAAGCATGCATTCGAGAAGTCAGCGACGAAGCACTTGTCGCAGGATTGACATTTGACTGTCCCAGGTTCCTCGGTGATGGAATGGTGGGAGGTGTGGTAGTAACAGAGGTCGCCGTAGGATGAACCAGAGGCGGCAACCCAGCCGCGGCCCGGGCGGCGTTCTGCATCTGTGCAGCCCGCGACTGTTGCTGCTCTTGTGTCATCGGTTGCGACTGCTGTTGCTGGATTCCCATGCGATTCGACAGTGCAGAAAAGTCTTTTCCCTTGGGTCGAGAACCTTGAGGCGCCATTGGATTGGGTGCGGCTTCAACTGCCGCTTCGGAATCGGAAGGCCGGTGATTGCGTGCACTCATGGCTGCAAAATCTTTGCCTTTCGGACGATTTGACGGAGAATTTTGAGACGCTGGAGAAGGCTGCGAGGATTGTTGCTGTTGCTGTGGGATCTGTTGTTGAACTTGTTGAGGTTGTTGATCATCTGGTTGCTGCGGCGGTGCCTGCTGTTGTTCATGACTCTGCGCTTGCATGCGCTGCTGCATCAATTGCAAAGATTTCCCTCCCTTTCCCGGCGATTTTTGTCCTGAAGGAGCATTGCTTTGTCCCTGAGAGCTCATTGTGTTTCTTCTTTTATGATATTTGTTTGCTCGATGCACAAGGCCTTCCGCAATTACTTTGATCATCAATTAGAAGATCACAGCAAAATGAAAAATGCAAGTGTGCATGGTGCTGAAAACAAAAAATCGCTCACCGGTATACACTGCGACACTGTCGCTAAGGTTGCTAAGGACTACGGAGAAACATTTTAGAATTTTAGACATCCCATGTCCCATTCTACACTCCGTAACATTCACACACTCCTTTTGAAATTTGCTACTATCGACCGATTATCATGGCGCTTTGTCTTACCAGAGAGTTGATTTGAAGGGTCAAGTCCTACAAAAACGCGGTAGCTAACAAAGTTCGAACTAACATTAGTTAATTACCACTGTTCAGCACCTCCAGCTTGATCTCCTTCCCAAGTGCTAGCACCATAGGCATCGGCTTGGTATCCGTCAACGCCGGCAGTGTCCACAAGCTGAGAAGGATCCATCACTTCGGCCGGGGCAGCCTCGTAACCGCCAGTGCCACCAGCTTCATCCAACTTAGCTTGCTGCTCTTCCTCGTTCTTCTTCAACTCCTCTACGTCACGGTGGAAGAAAAGATCGACAGGGACTTCCCAAGGCTCCGCACGGCTGATCGATCCTCGCAATCGGAGAACCTCACGAGCAAGAAGCCAGTAGAGGAGACCGATCGAAAGCTTACCCTTGTTGTTAGCCGGAATGGCGATATCAACATATTGAAGAGGAGAGTCCGAGTCGCAGAAAGCAATCACAGGAATGTTCACGTACGAAGCCTCCTTCACAGCCTGGCTATCCGTGCGAGGATCAGTGACAATCAACAAACGGGGTTCACGGAATTGCTTAGTGATCTGGTTGGTAAAAGTACCAGGAGTGAAACGTCCAGCAATCGATTGAGCACCAGTGTAGTTGGCTTTGAAAGAATAAGGTAAATGATTAGGGAGTGAACAAAAATGGAGATATCATGATGGATGACACAGAAAACGTACCGAACTTGAGAGTAGCACGCATACCGTAGGGGCGAGCAGAAATGGCAATCACATCAGCAGGATTCTCAATGGAGACAATAACACGGGCGGCCAACATGAGCTTTTCCCAGGTTTGTCCGATGTTGAGAATGTGGACACCATCAACGCGACGACGCCAGATGTATTCCGTCATCATCGAATCGGAGTTACGAGTGCCCGTGTGCACACCGGCACTCAACATCATTTGGATGTCTTCCTCCTTGGGCTGGAGGACGGCGGGGAGGTTGGAGAAGGAAGTCATGGTAAATCTCAATGGATTGTCAATATACTTCGATTGATTACGCGAATTCGACCAGTTTGAAAGCAACGGCGAGATGAATGTGTTGAAGGATGGACGAGAGAAAAACTGAAGAAGAGCGGTAAGAGGTAAATTTACCCCGAACTTTAATCAACGTTTATCCAAAATACACTATAGTCCGAAGTGTAAATTACTTTTTTCAGGACTGGATTTTAGTCATGAGAAAACTGTCATCACTCTACCTTGTTTTGCTAGCTTCAACGGTGCTCCAAAGCAAAATCCCCATTTCGTTCCTGGATAAGTACAAGAAAATCACCAAGAAAGAAGCCAAGTTTGCGAGTGCAGTCAACGTTGGAAATCCAGTGTGAATAATGAAATCGTTTAACCGAAGAAATGCAGACCCTTTGTGTGTGGGTGTCAACCTGGCTCCAACGGGCGATGCCAACGGTGCTCCATAGCAAAAAGCAAAATCCCCATTTCGTTCCTGGATAAGTACAAGAAAATCACCAAGAAAGAAGCCAAGTTTGCGAGTGCAGTCAACGTTGGAAATCCAGTGTGAACAATGAAATCGTTTAACCGAAGAAATGCAGACCCTTTGTAACCTGCAAGAAGCCGGTAGAAATTGCGACGTAAGCCGCTCTCCTGCTAAGAGGCTATAGCAAGGACCTCTTAATCTTTTCACGTAGCCGTTCGATGAGCGACTTTGTCCCCTTTTAAATGCGTTGATGAATGCGGACCATTACCTAGTATCACTTATCGTCATGGATGGTAGATCTTTCAAGGTCTAAAAAGTGACTGACTCGTAGACATGTACTGCTCCATCCGGTGTCATCCAAGGAAAAAGCTCATATCGCTTGTATGGCTACACTGGATCATTCCCGTTTCGTCCACCTGACGCATACCGGTTAATGTTGTTGCTTTTCGAGTCCTGGATGATGAGACAAGAATTCAATGTCTCTTCACAGCATCAGCGGAATACTGAACGAGTTAAATGCAGCTAAAACGTAAATCTTTGATTGCTCCCGACTAGTCTCAATTCATCAAACCCGAATCGAACCGATGCCTGACCGTCAAGCTTATTCTCTCTTGCCGGTAAGCTTTCGTACCAGCGGGAACATTGCAACATGTCGATTCAGCTGTTTCATACTCTTCGTCTGTTTCACGTATGGAATGCATACAATGACTGTAGGCATCACCTTCGAAAACAACCAGTGAACCTCCTCCATGAAGTAGAAGCTGTCGTTGGGAAAATGCGCCTTTTTGTCGAGGCTCGAAATGCAAGAGAACTTGTCCGTTACCAAGACTCAAAGTGGTGGTGCGGCTAAAATATGCGGGCCCATCGGTGTGAGGCATTATTCCCTGAGAAGGAGTATAATGATTGATTAGAATGTGATTCGGTGGCACCGATTCATCAAATATTCCTGCTTCGATCAACGCCTGTGCTATCAGTTGAATAGGCCGCGGAAAAGATCCGTCAAATACTGCAACTTTCCTTTTTGAGTGATGTAAATTGTGCCAGTGTCCATGCTTCTGGCTCTTTGCCGTGGCAGCCACGGGGAGTTTTTCAAGCCACTGCCACAAATCGTTGCAGAAATGCGATGGCAAGAAGGACTCTTTGTAAAAAAATACTACCGGGGTCTTGGTTCGAAACACAATCTCTGAGTCGATTCAATTCAGGAACCTTTAGGGCGGAAGATCCTCCATTCCACTCCGGGAGTTCTCTGGGAATAGGGGGTTCCTCTTGTTGGGAACTCGGCAATGAGTTATTTCCGGCAATGCTTTCCTGGTTTCTATGTCGAGCTTTGCGCTTCTCGTCGAAGTAAAGTTTTCTATAATCAACCGCATCTTGTGCCGGTGCCATAACAGTAAGTTTGCTAGATAATGAAACCTGGTAGCAGTTTGATTAACAATAAGCACTCATTGCGCGTTGATTTGGCTCGCAGTGCATGAATAATTATCATCTGAAAATAGCATCATCGGTGTTTTTGGTCATACAAAAATTCTGTCGGAATTCCAGAAAATCTGGAAAATGGTTTTGGACCCACAGAAAATCTGCGGAAGATGTTCCAGAAATTCGTCGACTGCCATTTTCACTATGATGGTAAAGTGTTGGTTGTACGCGATCGCGACTTAATTTCAGTCACTTGAAACGCCGCCGAAGCAATGAGAACACCAGAGTTGTGTACAAACAAAAGCGCGAAGTGTATAATCGAATGCCATGGAAATACCTATATATGATCTAACTACCATCTTCATTTGAAAAACGCCAGTATTTGCGTCGAAAAAGATTCCGTATCGTCGATTGCCATTTTCACTATGATGGTAAAGTGTAGGTTGTACGCGATCGCGACTTAATATTTCAGTCACTTTAAAAATTCGCCGAAGCAATGAGAGCACCAAAGTTGTGCACAAATAAAAGCGCGAAGTGTATTATCGAATGCCATGGAAATACCTATTTATGATCTAACTACCATCTTTGCGTCGAAAAGCATCCGTATCGTCGACTGATATTTGCACTATACTGGTAAAGTGTAGTTTGTACGCGATCGCGACTTAATTTCAGTCACTTTAAAAATTCGCCGAAGCAATGAGAGCACCAAAGTTGTGCACAAATAAAAGCGCGAAGTGTATTATCGAATGCCATGGAAATACCTATTTATGATCTAACTACCATCTTTGCGTCGAAAAGCATCCGTATCGTCGACTGATATTTGCACTATACTGGTAAAGTGTAGGTTGTACGCGATCGCGACTTAATATTTCAGTCACTTTAAAAATTCGCCGAAGCAATGAGAGCACCAAAGTTGTGCACAAATAAAAGCGCGAAGTGTATTATCGAATGCCATGGAAATACCTATTTATGATCTAACTACCATCTTTGCGTCGAAAAGCATCCGTATCGTCGACTGATATTTGCACTATACTGGTAAAGTGTAGGTTGTACGCGATCGCGAATCTACGGGTCGCGTGAACCGTGCATTTCCACCTGCACGTAGAATTCTACAGGTTATGGTACAAAACCTTTCTGTCGGCATTTTGCATCACGTCGTGTCGCACATTTTTTAAAAAAAAATGATAATAACGAAACACTTTATGTATTCGAATAAATAAACAATTGATTATGACTAAAAATAATGATGCTGAGAACATGGGGTAAGCCGCAGTGCGCTGCTGTATATGGTTCAGTCGCATTTTGTCATTTTGCTCACGATGGCTCGACGCCTCATTTTCACAGAAACCTCGATATGTCGAGCATGTAGCTCTAAATCGAAGCACTTTTGCCACAGTTGGCTTAAGAAATAAAAGTTTTGTTTCATGGAGCACTGAGCGGGCGCGTTACGCCTGGGGTCGTGACATTATTTCGCAATATGGTGTCCTCTTGAGCCGGTCGTCGGTCGAATATGTCGATTATAATCATAATATGCCTTGATCTCATCACCGCAAGCTTTTCTCAATGCAATATGTGAGATAACTATAGAAGGAACACTACTTTATTTGGCGAAGCAACAATCAACCACTATTTTATATCCATTGCAAGAAAGGGGTCGAAAATCGCCCTTCTACAAAATTCGCGAACAACTAGCGACGCAGGAGGACTCCGGATGCGCCAAAGTGCAGAGCGTTTTCTCTTGATCGATATTGCTGACTGTGGTTGAATTCGCATCTCAATGAGCATTTTCATTGAGATTGAACGGCTGAACTTCCGGATTTTTCTATGTTGTGTTGGGCGGCGTTCAATAGCTTCTATCGTCATCAAAGAACGCTCAAACCCTATTTGAAGTGACATAATATTAAATCTGCACATCATGATTGCCATATGATTTTATTTTCGAAAGATAATAGTTGTAAATGAATTGACTTTGCGCTTTTCATCGAACGGGACACACCGAAAAATGCTGGTCTACCAACATACGTACAACTGGCGACTCATGCGCTACCTCGATGCACAAATACGCCGATCTTTTTCCCATCTTATTTATCTTTTGTTGTTTATATTTTGTGCATCCAACCATCCATAGATAAAAAAGATCTTGACAGCGGAAGTTCACCTCCGAGTTGCGTTTCAATGGAAAAAGTGTTTTCTCCCACCGACGTGAAAATTTCTTAGTATCGAAACGTGTTCATGAAAAAGTTAATTAGACAAAAATTTAAATATCCATCCGGTACTGGTCCGGTACTCCTTATTCTGCGCACAGTTGGTGAAAGATGAAATGCACGGTTCACGCGACCCGTAGAATCGCGACTTCATTTCAGTTTACACTCGGGAATATCTGGGACAGGTGTATTGCTCCTAAAGCAAACCTGTAGACGTTCAAGAAATTGCGAAATTGGTGGTTTCCATCCTTCATTCTATAGGAAATTTCTGCACGTTCCAGATAAACTGGAATCATCGGTGATCGGTGTTTACGGTCCTATTGAAGTTCTATGAACATTCCAGAAATTCTGGAATCGGTTTTTAGTCTTACAGAAATCATATGTACGTGTCAGAATTTCTGGAATCTGTGTTTTTGGATCCTAGGTCTACATCCCACAGAGAATTTGTGCGCGTTCCAGATATTTTGGAATTATCGGTGTTCATGTTTTTATTGAAGTTCTATGAACATTCCAGAAATTCTGGAATCGGTCTTTTGACTTACAGAAAATCCGAGTGTGCCTCGGATGATCTGGAATGGTGTTTTTGCTCATAAACTCGTACTGGTAAGGAAATCCTGTTCAATGAAATTCAATCTTGGTAGCTTTGAGACAACAGTATTGTTTGCTAATACTTTCGTATTAGTCTATAGAAAGACGTCCCGTTATTATACGAAATACGGAATGCTATTTTTTCCTCCTTGACTGTACTGTACTCCATTTGTTGATCAGATAGCTTAGAGCGGTGCATCGTGTTTCGAATTTCAAAATTATATCACAATCAATCAAAAGTTGAAATACAAAGGGACACGTTTCACATCGTAGATGTCGTTGGTATCTTGTATAGGCGTCACTTTGCAAAGCAATGCTTCCGCCGCCTACAAAAGTATGGGAAAGCCTTCATCCCAGCAGTCTTCGCGAAGATACGAAACGTATGGCCACAACTACGAGAATTGTTGTGAATGCCATTTTTAACCACGGCAGCAAATGGCCATCCATCGTTGTATTTATCGTCCGCAGTTCATCTTCTGACCAAGTAGGATGCGGAGTTTGTAGAGTACGTTGACCCGTACTCAGCACGGTCTGGCCATACTGATTTCGCACTTTAATTTCTACAATTGAATTATCCCAATCGATGTGAATGACTCCATAGTTGATGCCAATGTAATAACTAAGAAAGTGTGAGTGGAGCATCAAACCATAGCTTAGAACCCTGAAAGCACTTACTTTGTTATATTGTTGTGGCGATGACTGGAAAACGTGTTTAAGAGAGGCTTGCACAGTCCTCCATAGAATGGCGAAGCGCAATCGTGGGTTAACCCCGAGCTTGTCACTTCCAAAAACGTATCTTCTTTCATCGCCATCGGGTCGAGAATTTCACCGTGATGCACGTCACCTGAGAGAATATAAACCGCAGTCTTGTGTGACATCTGGGATATCAGCCGAAACAAGCGATCTCGTTCCGATGGAAAATGTCCCCAACCTTCCATCATAGGATTTGTGGATAAGACCTGAATGCTACTGATGATCAGTGTCAGTGCACTGTCTGATGCCTCGGTTTCTTGCACAAGCCACTGCCATTGTTCCTCACCCAATAAAGTGGACTGCGATGGACACAGGCTAGGAAACAAACCAGCCGCGAACCACCTCGTAAGACAAGCAAACCCCGACCCCAACGGTACTTTCATGGCGACGGAAGGAATGCAATGCTGCTGCCGGTGCCACCGAGTATCAAGAAATAGGATTTTGACCTTTCGCGGTGCACTGCCGATCGTAAGACTCGAGTAAACGCCATCTCTGTTCTCTATCATTTTGTGGCCCAGAAAATCCCAAAACAAGTTGGCTCGCTCTCTTCGATTCGGTAGTTCTCGCCCCGCATCGTTCCCTCCATAATCGTGATCGTCCCAAGTACCATAAATACCGAGAGGAGGATGAAAGTCTGAGTAGCCCAGTGTAGCGTTTGTTTTCATTTGTTCGTATTCATACTGCAGCGCTTCGAGAGATGCTTCGGAACGGCCTTTGGTATAAACCGAATCCCCAGTCCAAAAAAAAGATTTGTGGTTTCTCTGCCCGAATACTAGACCACGTTTTCTGAGCATTTGCGGCATATTTTCGATTGTGACAAGAACCAAATGCTGCATTGGTAAGAGTGATGTCTGGGAATTCGAAATCGGCGGCATTCGCTGTTGGGAGGAGCCAAAGCGCAATCAAGAGGTCTATGTATAGTTGTCTCCTCATTACTGGAAACTTGACGTTTTGCAACGAAAAGATTGTAGTGGAAAGTATTATCATTGCTATGGACGATGCGAAAACACCATCACACATCACATTCAACATATTCAACATCTTCTCTGGGCATTGTGAAAACACCACACTCCCACATTTTCTGGGCACGTGAGACACCGGTCGCACAGATTTTCTGGTTAGTTGTAAAATCCACTTCCCCACATTTTCTGGGAACGTGAGACACCGGTCGCACAGATTTTCTGGTTAGGTGGAAAATCCACTCCCCACATTTTCTGGGAACGTGAGACACCGGTCGCACAGATTTCTGGTTAGGTGGAAAATTCACTCGCCCATAATTTTTGGGAAAGTGAGACACAGCTCTCCCTGATTTTCTGGCTGATTGAAAAATTCACATCCCCACATTTTCTGGGAACGTGAGACACCACACTCGCAGATTTTCTGGGTAGGTGAAAAATCCACTCTCCCACATTTTCTGGGAACGTGAGACACCGCACTCCCAGATTTTCTGGCTAGGTGTAAAATCCACTCGCCCGCATTTTCTGGGCACGTGAAAAACCCACTCTCCCACATTTTCTGGGAACGTGATATCTTCTTCACGCTTATCGCGTGACCCAATGATACGAGACTGCATTCAAAGCCAACCAATATTTTTCAAGATTTTTGCTTTTCTGTGCTATCATTATTACTCCGTGTAAGGACGAGTTCTTCTTGTTCTTGCAACGTAACGATACCATATTGCGACAACATGGCTTTCAATTCATCCCCAAAGGCGTCCGCAAAGACCCCTACTAAGCGGCCCGCACAAGCCAAACCGAACGCATCGAACAAAAAGGCAAAGACTACAACCGCGGCACCTCCTCGTCAGCGCCGCCACGCGGATATTGTGGAAGAAGCCAAGGTTTTATGGAACAAATTGCGTGTTAAAACGAATTCACCCGAGCAGACGCGGGAACTTCTCGATCAACTCATTCCATTGATCCAAAACAAGGCCTGTCAGATTGCTTTGCAACATGATGCCAGCCGTGTTGTACAAGCCGTATTTCAGTTTGGCAGCCCCGAAGAGCGAGCTTCGTTGCTCAAAGAATTACTAGAAGACGGCACTACATTCCTGGAATTATGCAAAAGCCAATACGCTCACTTTTTGGTTTTGAAAGTCATCAAATACTGTCACAAAGAACATTCCGAACAAATTCTCAAGGCGTTTCGCGGACACATGTCGAAATTGGCGGTACATGCGGTGGGAGCACGGGTGTTGGAATCGTTGTTCAACACATTCACACCGAAACAGACGGCTTTTCTGAAACAAGAATTTTACGGTCCCCATGTTACCATCTTCGCCTCGGAACAGTCGGCTTTGGAGGAGGCGCCGACATTGCGAAAGAATATCGAGAAACTTCCCGAGAAAAAGGACAAAACCATTGCAGCTATTGGAAGTTTGGTGAATAAAGGAGCAAAGAAGATGCTTTACGGATTAACGTTCTTCCAAGAACTGATGTTCGAGTATCTTTCGGAGGTGGATCCGAAGGAGATACGTGCATTTGCTGCCACAGCAGAAATCGTCCATCTAACCTCCAGTCGACCTGGAGCACAAGCGGGAGCTTTACTTATTTCGTATGGAACTGCCAAAGATCGAAAGCGAATGTTAAAGAGTCTCAAGGGGTTTACTCTATCGGCTCTATTGCATCCCGATGCCTACTTGATGATTATTCGTCTGGTGGAACTCACCGACGACACTGTTTCCGTACAGAAGAACCTTCTCAATGAGCTAGTAACTGCTCCTCCCGAATCGGAAAACCAAGATTCTCCCCTGCTAAAGTTGGCTGTCGGGATTAACTCTAGCAAATTGTTTCGGTTGCTCCTTGCTCCGGAAAGTCGCCAGAAGTTGTTTGATCCTTTTGAACACTCCGTTTTGTTTGAAAATCCGACAGTCAAAGAAGACGGTGACGAAGTGCCGACTAGCAAAAAAGAAGCTTCTGTTCGAAGACAAGAGTTGCTGAAATTTTTGCGGGAGCCGCTGGAGCAGCTTTGTACGAAACACGCTCTGGATTTGATGAAATCCCAACCTGGATCATATGTTCTAAGGGATGTCTACGCAGCGTTCCGTTCCAACGAAGTTGTTAAAGCCGTAATAGAGGCATGCCGTCAAGAGAGCTCAATTCTGGATGATTTTCACGGACATTTGTCTATCAAAAACATAGTCTTGTCGGATGTGGGCGACTCCGAAGCTCTATTTTCGTCGATGTTCATTGAAGCCTTTTCGGATGATCTTACTGAAATTTGCGAGACGAACCGAGGGGCTTTTATTGTGGAGGCTCTATATAAAGTACCTACCGTGCAGAAACTTGTGAAGAAGAAAATTGACAAGAAGAAAATCAAACAAAAATCGAGAGGTGATGGCCCAACAGCTGGGTTCAAGGCTCTCCTAGCAGTGCTTTAGATGATGAATGAATCTAGTTTCTTATTTAATAAGTATGTAACATCATTGGATACTTTAGCTTTAGGGAGCCATGCTCTAGCTAAATGCGAGACGTTTCGGCGGACTTCAAGTCTGTACTAGCCATAACCTTAGTTCGCGCGACGTCAAAGCGAGATTGAAGTTCAAGATGAGATTTTTACTCCACGCGAAAGCGAACGACGGAAAGTTCGACACCACACGGCGGCGTCGCTTTTCGTTTTCTTTGAGAAAGAATAAGAGACTTCACAGAGTAATAATTAAAACCCACAAAAGCAATACAGTATAACAGAAGAAATGAATCGAACAAGATCGCTGACGTTCTTTGCGGCCTTTGCTGGAGCGCTGTCATCCTCGATGGCTTTCGTACCTTCGACCAACTCCAACCGAATGCAAGTAATGCTGCTGCAATCCTCGCCGACCCCTGCCACCACATCCTTTATCGAAAATGAGCTCCGAGGAGCAGCAATGAGACTTCATACGCGACAACAGGCACCAAAAGAAGGACTGGCCCCGGCGAAAAGATGGAACCGTACACACCCACCAGAGCCGATTATTTGCAGTTTCTCATTGATTCACAACACGTTTACAAAGCATTTGAAAGTGTTGTCAACGAAAGACCAGAACTCGAAGCATTTCGTAACACGGGCTTGGAACGAGTTGCTCCCTTGGAGACGGACATTAACTTCATGTGTTATGAATATGGTCTGACGCGGACCGAAGTTGGTCAACCCGGAATACGATACGCTGAAATGATCCGAGGGATTCAATCAATTCCAGAATTCATGTGTCACTATTACAATTTTTACTTTGCACACACTGCAGGAGGGAGAATGATCGGAAAGCAAATGAGCGCCCTCCTTCTCGACAAGAAGACACTCGAATTCTACAAGGTACGTCGATTCTTATTGTTGATAAAATCTGCTTCCGGTGAACTTACATTCGATCTTATGGCTTTCTATTCGCATCTCACTTCAGTGGGATGGTGACTTGAATCAAATCAAGGCGCGCGTGAAGGATAGTATTGAAGATATGGCAGCGCGTTGGTCAGAAACAGAAAAGCAAGAATGTGTCGAAGCTACAGCGGCCGCATTCCAAGGAGGGGGTGGGGTCAACTCCCATCTTTCCGGAGGACAGTCGCCGCACTAATTAAAGTTTTCGTTCATGCCGCATTGGGCTGAATATCTATTAATATTACAGCATTTGACAAAGCGCCAATTGTTCTATATAACGGAGTATATTTTTTATTATTGCTTCATCAGTCGTTGCTAGTACTATGCTTCTCTACTCGATCTAGATGAGTGTTTTCAAATGGCCGATCCGATCTTGGCTACAGCAGAGAGATGACCTAAGATACCTCTCTAGAGCTCTAGCTCTAGCTCGTGACTTGTGAGTATGACGTCAGTCCTACCTCTTCGGTCAACCTGTGTCCTAAAGCTAAGTACGAAACATATGCCTTATGGATGTATAACTCAACCCTGTACCTTGAGTGCCGTAGCGATTTTTGGTGATATCACTGAACAAGCCACTAAAAGTAGCACAGTGACGCAATGGTGACGAAGCACGGTCGCTTTTGGGTCGGACAAACGGCACGTCCACAAGCGACGCTGCGTGCTGCATACCGATGCATTACAATTGCATCGTGACCATGGCGCCTTTTAGCAAATTCATCGCGACGCGAGTGTCGCCCCGCGTCTTTGGATTGTAAGTTAGTTGATTTAGTTTTGAGCGACGTAAAGACTCGACGGACTTGAAAACGGAAAACGTCGACCTCTTTTAAATCAAGATAAACTGGTGCCGATAAATCGCTAGACCAGGATTCCTTCGCTTTGCATTATGAACGTCAACATCCATTGTTATGCTACAAACACCTCAAAATTTTCTCCCTTCTTTCACAGGTTGGCGCAACAGTCACGTGGTATGGCTACGGAGAAGCAAAGTAAGTGTCGAATGAATTTTTACCTATTTCCTACGAGCGCAGGTTCAAAGTCCGGGCATCGGCGCTATTTAGAACGGATTTCTCATATTATTTTTTTCTTATTACTCTTTTTTTTAGTTCTTAACCAGATCAATGCTACCAAGAATATCAAAAAGATCACGAGTTCCATGAAAATGGTGTCCGCAGCCAAGTTGAAGGGAGATGAGAACAGACTTGCGGTGGCTGAACCGTTTAACGCTTGGACCTACAACTTGACGTCGGAACCCATGCTTCTCGAGGACGCAAACTTTGAGGGGCTACCACAGAAGGTCCTCATTGTGCCTTTCACCACGGATAAAGGTCTTTGCGGTGGTGTCAACTCTTTCATCTCGCGTGGTGTTCGAGACATGATCAAGAAAATCAAGGAAGATGGCAAAGATGCCGATGTCGTTGTTGTTGGAGACAAGGGCCGATCGCAGATGAATCGTTCGGTCGGTCAGCACATCACCCGCTCCTTGACGGAAGTGCTTTCTCCAGGAACCTTCGGACTAGCATCTTGCTTGGCACAGGAAATCATCGCTGCTGGATATGAAGATTATGATGCTGTTGTCCTGGTATACAACTCATTCGTCAACGCTGCTGTTTACAAGCAGATGTACAAGGTCATTAAAAAGTTGAAAACCGAAGCAGAAGGCGGGGAAGAGATGTTGATGGGTGAATATGAATTTGATGCCGATAAGGAGGAATTTGTCTCGGACTTGAACGAATTTGTACTTGCTTCGCAAATCTTCCATTCTTTCATGGACGGAGCTGCTGCCGAGCAATCTTCTCGAATGACTGCCATGGAGAACGCCTCAAAGAATGCTGGGGAGTTGATTGATAAGTTGACCTTACGATACAATCGAGCCCGTCAGGCTCGCATTACCACCGAGCTCATTGAGATTATTTCTGGAGCTTCTGCTCTTGAGGGTTAGAGTAGCTTAACAATCGTGTAATGTCAGGATTTCCCTTTTTCGATATTATCCACTTATTGAAATGTATGGGCACTTGCAGAGAGGTTGACTATCTTCGTCACTTACTTGATCGTGACGAAATTTTGATGACATGTTGCTTACCAGGTTATGGCCGTGCACGGGCAAAAATAACAAACAGCTGATCTTAAATTTACTGTTTAATGGACGTCTTCTCTATGGAAGATTGAAGGCTGCAATCATAAATCTACAAAACTTTTTCTCCTCAAAGAAATGCGCCAATGGCTACTTTCTGACGGATTAAAATTCACCTCGAACCGCGATGCATTATAAATCGGAAGGGTGACTGGTTTTACTTTTTCACGAAATACTGACCCCTCTACCTTGTTCTCGGACGTTTATGAGAAGAAAACGTAGGTGTGATCGAACTCGTTGGCTGTGCATTCATAGAGAAACAATATGTAAAATATCGAAGAGAAGAAAGGGCGCGAACCATTCATACTTATTCGTGGCCGAAAAGCAAATCGAAGACATGAGACCAGTTCTCATGCCAGGTTGTCAAAAGTGCTCACTCATTAAAGAATCAGCATTTTGGTTTCGCAAGGAATGCAAATAGCAAACAGGTGCATCGCTTCATTGGGTGGGCAAGGTCCCACTTGAAACGATAAATTTTGCGAGCAATAAACTGCGTGTTGCTCGTAAGCCTCTTGTAAGCGGTCTTTGAAACTAGGTAGAGTCAAACCGAGCTGATTGGGTATGTTCAAGTCGCATGATGAGTCCATCGTGTTTGGGCATACGAATGCGCCATTTTGTTCTTGTCTCAACAATGCATCCGTACAAAGAGGGCACAGAACGCTCTCGTGGAAATCAGAACCATCTAAATCTTCATCGTGTTGATACTGCAATATTCTTTCTTCCAACTCACGCTCTTCAACGTCCGCCAAAGCAAGCATCTGTTCATAGTCGTCTAAATCAGCGGCATCCATTTCCATTTCAAGCTCGGCCAGCAATTCGAAAAGTTCTTCCTCGCTGATAAAATGGTGCGCTGTTGGGGTCAAAGAATCTGTCGACACCATTGGTGAAGTTTCAAAGTCCTCTCCTAACATAATGGACCTTATGTTCTCCGCAATCATTAGACGTGGCTGTTTGTGATCGATGCATGGAGAGTCGACAACAACACCCATATCCATCAGCTCCTCTTCTAGTATTCTGCGCACAGCGGACATGCCTGAAGAGCTTGCGATCAGCCCATTCGGCGACTTCTTTTTCCTTTTTAATCGATCGAGACATCCTTGCCGTAGCTTTTCCTTCCAGATTTTCGAGGAAACTGGAATGTTTCGTTTCGTGATCACGGATCCAGTTTCCGATTTCGACGGCATGGCAATGCGCAAACACTCAAAACTATCTACAAGGCAACTTTCTTTTGAGCATGACAAAATGGTGGTGTCAACTGTTAATTTTCAGGCTGACTATGTTTAACATGAACATTGAGAGCAACAAAGTGTCGCGTTGTCGTCGTCTATCTTTTTGCGACGACTTGTCTACGTAGAGACCTACGTGTTTTTGTACCAGCAAAGTGGAGTCCCGGATAAATTTCAGTGAATATTTAGTCACGAACTTGAAAGAGGGTCCAGTCTGTCCGTGCATCCTCTACGACATTTTACAACCGCACTGCGACATTAACCATCACTCGAGTACCGTTGTGAAGACTCTGGTACACTTCCGGCTTAGATTCGCCATGAGGCTACTTTCAAGAGGTAGTGTGTTTAAAACATGCTTTTCGGCCAAAAATGCAAGGGCTAGCACAGGATTTTTTCGACCCATTGCTTTTCATCATCATTTCGTGCCTTAAGCGACGTTTTGAGGGCAATTACCAATCTTCTTCTCAAATATCTTTTACATTTAAGATGGGAGATATCAAAGAAGAGAACCCGACGAAGAAGAAAATTGGGAATTCGTTTCAGTAAGGGTTTTCTCTATTTTTATGGGATGGATTTGCTTAGTGACGATTGTCGCCGCCGCGTAAATGCTAACCCACTCGACTGCAGAACAAGTAGGCGACGTCTTTCAAGCAAAGCTTTTCAAAGATGGGTCTGTTTGAAAGCTTTCAGACACCGAAATCGCGCATTTTGACCCAAGAAAACTATACCTCACCCGTCTTTCTGATGATGCTTTGGTTATGAAATAGTGCTCAATGGATATTTCCGCCAGAGTTCAGGGAAACGAGGCACGCCACGCAATAAATATTCCAGATTGTACAGGCCACGCTTTGCTGCTCAGACAAATGCTTCATACGTGACAAGTTTTCCGGGGGGAAATATAATGTTTTTTCCGTTGGATCAATGTAAACGACGATCATTGCATGATGCTTCGCGAGAAATTCTTTAGGCAAAACCTGACATCAGTCAAATGCGCGTTTTCGGAAAATGGCTAAGTGCGACGCTGCTTGTGAATGCTAAGCGTTCATCCACGAACTTATACTAATTTTGCTACGAGTTACGTTGCGCATCACGTTTTTGCGGCAAATCTTTTTCAGCTTAAGCGGCAGTGCATCGACTGCTGTTAGTGAGCAAAGATGGGAATCACAAGTTTGATAATGTTCTTGCCGATGACGGTGACCAACAAGTACGCCGGTAACAAAGCTCGGAGGAATTTGTCGATTGGGATTCAGACATTACGACGCTTGAATGAATTGGATCCGCCAACATCACGCCAACATCACGAAAAGATTTCTTAGCAAAAGTGCATACAAGACGTCCGTCATTGTCAATGACCATGACGCGTGGTAGTTCAGCGTTAGCGATCTTTCTTCATTCTCGAAAGCCACATACTCGGAGGGTCAATTTTAGAACCTGATTACGTTCTTTATGTGGCCTCTAAAGGTGTATAACTCTTGTTGTGTCGTGCCATGCAATGCCATGTACAGCTTACAAGTGCGTTTTTCGCTTTGCTTGCCGATGAGTATATCCCACGTGCGTCATGTGAAAGCCAAAGGGTGATCATGTTGTATTCGTAGTGTCAATATTTCTCATCGATGACGGCAAAGATGCTGCACCTCGTTGGACAAAATAATATTAAGAGGCCATGTCCACTCTAGAGAAAAGAATCTTGCATCTTACAAGTCAAACGCATCAAGTGAGCGGCGGGATCATTATTGAAAAATGTCAGCCCCGAAACTTAATCGACTACTGCTATAGTTTTAAATTTGCTGCAGCACTTTAATGAAAGAGTTCTATTTTTGGGCTTTCGTGTACTGACGAATGATCGTTCTGCTTCTTCGCGCGTTGGTACATTGGAGCCTAGCTCCCATGCTATCCGAAGCCATGCAATCGAGACAAAACTGCTGAGTATTGAGGTTTCTTGTAAACCAATATTTCCCATTGATGATGTCAACGCAGATAGGACCAAAGACATTCTAAGGTAAACAATTTAGTAAGAAACCTGAGGGCAAAAGGTGCAGCGACGTTGAGGGCATGCATACTTACAATGACTTCCCGAATCGGTAACCAAAGACACCGATCAGTTCCTTTCCTAAAAATCTGGATTCAAAATCCAGTGGAACAAAAAGCATTTCATCCAGCAGTCGTCGCACAGAATACTCCGTAACTTTCATCACCAAGAAAGATGCACTGACAATCGCCAGAGAAGGGTTCTTCTGCGTTGCTTGGAACGAAGTAAACAAGAACGTTAGAACAGGCATGGCACGCCAGAGATCCCGTGCTTCAATCGATTGAATCAAAGAAGGAAGCGCCCCAAACTGGATGAACATTGTGAGCAAGTTGATTGCGGAGAAGAACACACCAACATATCCAGCACGCTTCGTGTCATTCGGTATAGCAGTGCTCAGGGCGGCCACAAAGCTGATATTGAGAATTGTCGCCATGGCCTGACTCGCGAGTACTTCAAAGAATAGAAGACGGAGTAAAGGAACTCGTCCAAAGAGTGACACCATCTTTTCTATCGTTCCTACACCATGAGACGATTTGGACGGTGTCTTTGCTTTCGGGCGAGACGATTCGGTCGTATCTTTCGGTTCAAAGCCGTATTTTCTAGCCACATCATACGCCGATGACGACAACAGTGAACTGATGATGAGAGTGACCGCCGTACCCATGAGTGCTCCTGACAAGCCCACACGTTGCACCACGGGCGTGACGAGAAATCCTGAAAGAGCACTGGTCAAACTGGTGAGGCCCGCGATGGGACCAAACCATTTTTCAGACTGAGATGGATTTAAGATCGAAGCCATGAACGACCAGTACTGCGACGTCAACAACTGGACGTAGGCTTCCCGAAACACAAAAAGCGGAGCTGTAATAAATTTGACCAGTGGAATACCCCGATACATTATTTGAAAGTGATGACAGTAGGCAATCAACACGGCCGACAATGCTATGGCCACGGAACAGAACGACGTCGTCTGTATCATGGTCCGTCGTGCACCATGTTTGTCCAATACATGGGTGTACCCCATCAGAAGCAACAGTGATAGCGGACTCACAAACGCCATGGCGAAAGGGAAGGCCCCTGCCACTCCAGCATACCCTGAGGAAGCCGACGTGAACAATGCTACTGTAACAGGCCGGGCCAACGAGTATCCGAGATAATGAAATGACATGGCAATGGCCATAAACAGAACGGCTTTTCCTTCGGGCGTCAAACCGAACAGTCCCTTTTCTGGTGCTAATTGTGTATCGGAAGAAAAGGAAGATGCCAATTGTATTGCTGAAGACGCTACACCCAAAGCAGCTCCTCCTCGAGGGATTGGTAATAGCTTCTGCATCGAAGGTATCGCAGAAATGACGTGAGAATGAGTTCGTAGCATTTATTTTACAAGCCGCGCGAGCTATTACGAGAAATTTAGGTTCTTCCCTAGTCTTTCACGTGAGAAACGTTGAGAAAAGGGTAGCGCAGTATGAGTCGAGAGGGAAATAACACACCAAGAAAGTTGGTTGTCAACGATCCATCATTTTTTTTTTGCGAATGGCTTTGACTTGATGGCGCTGGCTTTGCTTGGTTGGTGGGAAAAAATTGAAAGTCAATAGTGGACGCAGAACACTCGACCAGAATGTAGTTTCCTTTACCGTTCGGATGTAAGTACAAGTCGTACCAGATCCGTTCGTACGGCACACGTTGTGAACAAGACCTTGCAACTGGTACTCGACACTCCAATGAATTGTAGGCACCAGCTGGACCGGCACTGATCCGTCAGCACCAAAAGATCGCGCGAACCGCGCCGCGATCTGGTTGAACCTTTCAGCTCGCGATCCAACTTCGGCTGCTCTGCTCGCCTTCGTTGTGTGCGTTTGTTCGAATGCACCTTGCTTTCCCTTTCGCGAAAAAAAGTCACTTTCCAGCGGAATAATACGACGAATAATAACGACCATGATGCGCAACACTGTCTTTGCTCTTTTGTTGGCGGGCGCTTCAGCCTTTGCCCCTGCTTCTATGGTATGTGGCAACAAAGTAGCCGATTTATTGCATGACTTTTTGTATGACAATGCCCTTACCTTTTTTCCTCCTATTTTCTCTTGGTAGCAAGCACAACGCTCGGGATCCGTTGCGTTGAACGCCGAACAAATGTCCAAGTCGATTCCTTTCTTGGTCCGACCCGACAAGCTTGACGGATCTATGGCCGGAGATATGGGTTTCGACCCCATGCGTCTGTAAGTTGACAAACGTTTGTATTGTATTTGCTCTTATTATTTACTTTCTCTTATTCCTTTCCCTTCCATTTTCACTCTTTCTGATCAGTTCGGACATCCAAACGGACTTGAAATACGCTCGCTGGTCGGAATTGAAGCACGGGCGCATCTGCATGCTCGCTGTGGTGGGAACCCTCGTACAACAGGCGGGTATTCACTTCCCCGGAGAGGCCTACACCAACACGGATATCTACGGTGCTCCCAGCACGGTCGGATGGGCCCCCAACTTGCAAATCTTCTTGTTCATGTCGGCCTTGGAACTATCCACTTTCAACTTGCACTACAGTGAGAGTGAACCCGGTGACCTTGGCTTGGACGGTGGCTTGTTGGCCAAGTTGACCCCGGAACAGGTCAAAACCCGCAAAGAAAGTGAAATCGTGCACTGCCGCCTTGCCATGATTGCCTTTGTCGGTCAAACCGTTCACACTCTTTTGTTCGGTAGCGCAATTCCCTAAATTCTCGCTTTAATCTAGCTGATTTTTTGGCGAGTCATGTTTATTGCAACGAACGAATAGTCTAGTAGAACTTGTGTTTGTTGGCGTCTACATTCTTTTGCTTTTGTAGGTACATCATGTGGTGTTTATATTGTTAGAGTTTCTTATTGTTTTAGGCTAATCCTACTCTTGCAACAAGTTCGGAGACGATTCGTTGGATCGGGCGATAGCAAAATGACTGAGCAACGCCGCTGCCGTTTGTGTTTCAGCTCCGGGTCGGCAAGTCACAGAATGGTTGCTAGTATGACTGATTTGCGAACCATAAAAAAGCAGTGACGGATGCACGGACGTAGACGATTCGTGATGTGAATGCTGCGATTGGGAGTTTTCCTTTTCCATGTCCGACAGATCATCCCTGGTTTGGCTATGATGCTTCGCCGAAAGGTTTAGTGAACTTGAATCTAAAGGTAACTGTGCATGAATGGCTTGATGTAAGAGTGCGATACCCGAGTCATGTTCTTGTTCGCGCTTACGTTCATGCGCTTCCGTTTCGTCTTCGCTTCGTGTCGAAGGATGCCGTTGATCCGATGCGGGCGACGAAGATGATTCCTTCCGTTCAACTTTATCGACCTCCATTTACACGTTTCTTTCTTCCTCAAATGTCACGTTCTTATCAGAAACTGTATCACTGGAAGGACTTTCACTCGAAGAAGCAACAGTAGTTTTCTGAACTTCTCGAACGCTGAGTGCCGAAGGCTCTTCAATATTATTCAAAACACCCTTTTGTACACCATTCAGCATCGATGGCTTGTCACTTGTTTCCTGCGAGTCATTATCCACTTCTTTCCGCAATGTATTGGGAAAGAGGCGATGACAATACTCTGTCATCGAACACCATTGCGTCGAATTCTCTTCCGTGATCTGCTGCGTCACCATTGCCGCAATGCGTTGACTGAGTTCCAATTGCAGCTCCGACAATTTGCTTTTCGCTTCCGCCAGCTCTTTCATGCCCGTAATATCGGCGAACTGTTCGGCTGTAGAAGCGTTCATTTCCGCGAATTGTTGCAACGAGAACGCTGCTTGCTCGAGTTCCAGTAAAATCGCATGATTCATTTCGGCCGAAACGTGCTGTTGAAGGCTCTGATACGAGTTGCGCTGTAACAGCGGTACCAGTGATCGTGTCAAGGGATGATCTTTACCGCAAATGGATTGTTCGAATTCAAGGTACTGTAGCTTTTGTCGAAAAGCTGCTTCGGCGGTGGCGATGAGGGCATCCATATCTTGCGCACAATAATGTACTTGCAAAAACGCTTGCGCTTCGGCTCGACTGAGGAGTGGCTTTGTTTTTGTGATAGTGTGCGGTTGGTATTGAAAGATGACCGCGAGAGGAACATTCAAGAGACTGGCAACGGGGCCGTCTCGTGCAGCATTGTTGACGATTGTCGACGGCGATGAGTCGTCCAAATGATTTTGACGTTGTCGCTTGGCGGGCGGGCTCGTTGTCTCTTCCATGGTTCTATAAATTACTGAAAGTGATCTCCAAAAAGAATTTTTGAGTCAGAACGATGGCAATGATGAGAATTTGAAAGCCTTCTTGCTTTAATTGTAACACACGACGTTGGATGGATGTTTCAAAGTGCTGCGTTAACATTGCGACCAAGGATATTCCGTAAGTAACCGTGATGCTACGACATGCTTTTGATCTTTAAATAGATAAACGAATACCGTACCGATTTCTTAGGTTGACACATACCACGTACATCCTACTGTTATTGCTCTTTGCGTACATCATCATCATTAATACCAATGTCAACAAGACTTTGTCCAACATCGCTTATGCGAGCGATCAAACAATAATCTACCTTGATTAATCTGTGAAACATGAAAAAGTAAAAAGATACAACGCTTCGAATGTCTACAAGTAGTTTACGTAGCCGCCGTAGGAAATTTATCTCTGCAGGGGTACCCGGATGTTGTGTTTTTCTCCATCCACCAAATCTTGGATCTTTAGTGCCCAGATGTCAATGTTATCATGAAAACCGTATTGGCTTCGAATCAGAAACCAATGATTGGCGTCGATTTGAAAACAAAATGATGATCGAACGAATGATGCAACGCTTCGAATGTCTACGGAATTTTACGTAGCTCTCGTAGGAAATTTATCGACAGAGGGGAAACCCGGACATTGTGTATTTCGATCACACCATTTTTCGCGTCTTCTAAACACCCATGTCAACAAGACTTTGTCCAACATCGCTTATGCGAGCGATCAAACAATAATCTACCTTGATTAATCTGTGAAACATGAAACAGTAAAAAGATACAACGCTTCGAATGTCTACAAGTAGTTTACGTAGCCGCCGTAGGAAATTTATCTCTGCAGGGATACCCGGATGTTGTGTTTTTCTCCATCCACCAAATCTTGGATCTTTAGTGCCCAGATGTCAATGTTATCATGAAAACCGTATTGGCTTCGAATCAGAAACCAATGATTGGCGTCGATTTGAAAACAAAATGATGATCGAACGAATGATGCAACGCTTCGAATGTCTACGGAGTTTTACGTAGCTCTCGTGGGGAAATTTATCGACAGAGGGTAACCCGGAAACCAGAGCATGCGCACCGTCGTTTTTTACATCATTCATATTCGAGCATACCTTGTACTCAAGCCTACTTCTTATTATCTTATCTCACATTCTTACCATTAGACTACATCCTTTCAGTGAGGTTTTTGCATAGGTGCCATTTGCCGTACCTGCCAGCCGTCACAACTGCCATCTTCCTCAGCTGCCATCACACGTAACCGCCCTTAAAAAAAAGCTTCTTGTTGACAATCTAAACAACGGGGAAAGGAACAATAGTTTGACCATTTGCATTTCAAACTTAACACAGAATGGAAGATGAAAGTAGGATATGGGTGGATACTTTTGTTTAGCGCCGCTCGAGCCTTTTGGATTCCTCCCACACGCCACACTTCTCCGCACCGATTAATATCGCTTATTTCTGGCAGTGTCAGCGGCACCTCCGTATTTGCGAACAATGCCGGGGTCTATGTACATATTCCATTCTGTCGAAGACGTTGTCGGTATTGTGACTTTGCCATTGTTCCGGTCGGCAGTGAAGATCGTACCGGCTTTGCGCACCTCAATGATCAGTATACAACAGCCCTACTGCACGAGATCACGCATCATCCATCAGCCAACCTTAATCACACCATTACGTCCATTTACTTTGGCGGCGGGACACCGAGTTTGGCGCCGATTTCGACGCTGCGAGCCATTTTTGAGAAACTGTATGAGCAATTTCATGTTGCTCCCGATTGTGAAATAACGATCGAGATGGATCCCGGTACATTTGATTTCGCCAAAGCTACGGCACTGCGCGACATGGGATTTAACCGAATTTCCCTGGGAGTTCAGTCGTTTAATGATACCATTCTAGAATCACTGGGTCGCATTCATCGAAAAATCGATGTCATGAATGCATTGCAAATTCTACAAAAAGTGTGGGGCGATGATTTAAACTATTCGATGGATCTGATCTCTGGTCTTCCAGGATTATCGGTGGCTGAATGGGTCAATACATTGGAGAATGTAATACATTTACAACCAAGGCCGAACCATTTGAGTTTGTATGATTTGCAAGTCGAACCGGTAAGTGCATTCAACGATAAGTGAAATAAGTGCAAAGTGAATGCAATTGATATGGTGGGTATGTTCTAATAAATGGTTAAACAGGGCACTGTGCTCGGTCGATGGTACAGTGACTCGATAACCAAATCAACATCATCATCATCATCATCATCCCTGGTAACGACGCTGTCACTTCCCTCCGACGAAGAAGCTTCTTTCATGTACAAATACGCTTCTGGATATCTTCGCTATTATGGCTATGAACACTATGAAGTGTCATCTTACGCTACACCCGGACATCAAAGTCAGCACAATCAAGTATACTGGGCTGTGGATGGAGAATGGTACGCTTTTGGACTAGGAGCAACGAGTCATGTGAAGGGTCAACTAGTAGCTCGACCGCGCACCATGGCGGACTACCTGAAATGGGTTTATGAACCGGCAGTATCGTTACCATCGCCGACTAGCTGGCAGGATCGTCTTTTGGACATCGTATTGAAACGTCTTCGTACGAAAGAAGGGCTTTCTTTGCCATGGATTGGTGAAACATTCGGTTCTAATTATCAGAATGCCATTCGGAGAGGAGCTGAATTAGGTGTCGACCTTGCATTGGCGCACCTAGATGAGGAACATGGCATTTTGACGCTGACCGATCCGCATGGTCTCTTATTCTCCAACTCAATCATTTCGACTATTTTCGCGGAGTTGGAGAACTTGCCCGAATGGAGCACTGTGAAGGAAAATCAAAAGACTGCCGTATGATTGATCCCGTCATTTTGTTGAGGTGTAATCAGGAGGTACACACTGCTGGTTACTCGCGAACTACCCTTTTGATAGTTTGATCTGGGTGACGTGCGATCTCGCTTTTCTTGCTGTCTGCGCGACATAGGCTTCTATTGTTTGATGTTCATTCCTTAGCTTCAGTAGCTAGAAGTCACGACCGTACAAGGAAGATGTCGATACTTGCAGCATCGCGGATTGAAATACACGCAGCAAAACTACTGGTAATTTAGAACCTGAGGTTCGTCTTGTTGGGCGATGTGTTGAAGAGGTGAAGCGGTGTCCGGTCGACAGCAACCGCTATGGGTCGTTTCTCAATTGATTGCTTCGCGTGTTTCTCTGTTGCTCTGTATGCTAACGAGGTGAGGCCATCGGAAAAAGCCGGCAACTTATTATTTTCTCTTGGTAGATGATTAATTGGGCTACCGACAGAACGGCAATATTGGTATCCTTCGGTACCACTTTTATGATTATCATGCTTCGATGTGAATTTATTGATAAGCCCATGTAAAGTCGTAAGGTAGGGATAATATCGTCGGAAGAGCTGTCTATTTAACAAAAAAAAGTTCTTTGGAATGAATTTGGGTCAATGAACTCAATCATTATATAAATTATTTACTCTCCATCATTGCTGCCTTGAACACTAGACCACTCGCGGGACTGATTTACTGTTGAGTCGTACGATGTTGTCTCTACACTATACAGTACCAGGTAATAAGGTCGTTGCGTTATCGTCGTCTTCCAAACTAACCCGTAACCTTATTGTTGCCTTTTTTCTCCCCTTTGCAGTCGCCGCAACAAAAACGCATCAATCATTATTTTTTCTTTTGTCTTCGATAGCATCATCTTAAATGCATTCACAATGATTTACAAATGGAACCAACCAATCTTCGTCAGCACTTTCTCATTCAGAAACACCCAGCTCACAACAGATCCGTGTTAAAGGCAGATTTGGGTCCGTCATTTTATGAAAACGAAGCCGTCGGCGCTGACGACTCGTCGTCGTCATGTCAAGTGTGTCGAACGAATCGAGCACGTTATGCATGTCCGCGCTGTTCGCTCCCGTACTGTTCTGTAACATGCTTTCAAGTGCATAGCACCGATGAGGCGTCGACATGTGCAGAAGCATTTTATCGAGAACGCGTGCACCAAGTCTTAAATCTCGACATTAAAGCGAAAAAGGAACAAACGCAAGAAATCATTCAGCGCGTGCACGTGCAACAACAGAACACGTTACCGCCGTCGGGAGTTGCGCCGTGCGGTATACCCGAAGATCAGTTGTACGAACTGCTAGTCGCTCTCGAAAATAAGGATGAAGGAATGATACAGCAATTGTTGCGCTCGAATCGGCCGCTTCGATTGGCAGTGACACGGGGATTGCAACACGACAATTTACACGAATGGCTTTTAGATCCTTGGGTACCCTGGTGGATGCCGCAGTTCGGTCCGGATGATGAAGTGAATGATGATGATCCGGATTGTATCAGGGGAACATCGGTGGATGAGTACATTGTGTCTCTTTCGCCACTCTCGAGCCTACGATCGGGTCCTACGGCCGATCTCCGATACAATGTATTGGAAGTAATTTACGCCACGGCTTGGACACTCCGCTTATATTATGGACCCAACAACGCCCAAGAGCTTGCTGAACAAGCCGTCGAAACGTTGTTAGCCGCCTCATCCGTGTTGTCGCAAAACATGTCATTCGAATCATTGGAAGCTGTCTTGACGCATTGCGCTACAACATCAACGCATGCGCTTACGGTCAATGAGTGCAACGCATCATGGACCGACTTGATGAATGATTTGGTGCACATTTGCGCAAATCAACGCTTTGTTTTGAAATGCTTTTTGGAAGCGAAGTCTATTATCAAAAAGGCGCTAACACATGAGAAAGAACAGGAGAACGACAAGCGCAATAGTCATAGCCACACGGGAAAGAAAAGTATGCTACGAAGGATAAGCAAAAGATTGATTTTTATGCTTCATGGTGCAAGGCACCTTCGCATCACATGGGTGCTTTAGGCGATGCCATTCGCGCGTGGGCCGAACAATGGTCTCCTGATGAAACATCATCGCTCACTCCCGACGTACTTCGCTTGACGAAGAAACAATTTTATACTTCCCAATTAAATCATGTGGATCCGGTTCGTTTCCGTGACAGCGACGATGAATCTTTGTTTCTACGGGAAAATGTCAGTCCTGAGAGAGCTAGTAAAGAATAGAAATTCTGTTTTGTTTGAAGAAAGCTGAATGCTAACCTATTCTAATAGAATCATTCGCAGCAAATCTTCCGTGAATTAAGCTGCTGCTAAAGTATTAGGATTGCTAGATTAGAAGTATAAAGCGGGGGAGATGAAAATAGATATCGACGTTTAGGGAAAGTCGGGGAATACCTTGAAGTGAACGAACTTGACCAAGATGTAGAGAGTAGCCCAAAGAAAGAGATATTTCCCTACAAAGGTGTCGAGAGCGTAGATGGCTTGTTGAATTGCCTAAATAGCGAAGCGAACGACAATGCAGTGAGTGAATGTGAGAAAGGAAGCAGATGCAATAGTTGAAATCGGGTAACCGGCAAGTACTTACACCCACAACTTGACCAAAGAATTTTGTTACGCCACTCACAATCAGAACTACCACCTTGACGAAATTTAAATCACTCTTGACAAACTTTTCTTCCTCTTCCTTTGGAGGACCAATGACACGTGTTTTAAATTGACCGATACCAATATCCAAGGTCACAGGCTTGCCGGTAGCTCGATCGTACACAAAGCCGCCCAGAGTCCGAGTCGGAAGTCCAATTAAAAAGTCCACATACGTCGCAATAACGCTGACAATCTTGGTGGATCCGATTAAAATGAAACTCGTGGCAGCGGCAAAGATAGTCCCCGCCAGGAATGTTTCAACCGTTTCGTGGACGGGCAAAATCCAGTTGAAACCATTCTTTTCAATAAAGGGACCGATGGCTTCTTCAAAGAATGATTCAACCACACAAATTTCGAGACGCACTCGTAAGAGACCCCCGGAAATCAAAGGAGCATATTCAATGAAATTGTCCTTCCCCACAATGGACAAGACCGAGGATTGCAACAGACGGTAAATGATATCCGACGTCGGACACACGGGTTGAAACTCTTGTGGCGTCATGGTGCCCAAGTCGGTTTTCGCCATGACGTCCGTCGACGCGACCGTTAACGCGGTGGCAGCGGTAGCGGCTGCCGTGGTCAGACGCGAAAAGTGAGACACGATCTTGTCCTCATCATTGTCATATCGATCTAGAACAGTTTCGTGGTCGACATCGAGTATAGTGTCAGATTTGACTGTTCTATCTTTCGTGAGAGTTCTTCTTGCACAGAGAGGTCGTAGTGATGCTCGTTGACGAGCGTTATTCGTCAGCACTCTCTCATGACACTGACGCAATACGGGTTGGAAAGCTGTGACGATAGAAGAGCCGACCAGAGCAAGTACCAGGTAGCGGATTGAAAACATCATTTACTCCTTTCACTCGTTAAATTCCTGGGGCCACTATTAGGTTCTATACGACAAGTAATTGCTACAAGATGCGTCTAATCGCGACAACTTGTGATGAACTATAAGCTTATTGTGTTGCAACAAGCCAAGGGAACGAGCAATAATGAGGCGTCATCAGTCATCATTGCTTTCTTTCATTTTTGCCTTACTATCGCCTTGCAAAATGTCACGGATTTTACTTAACAAAGCGAGTGGAATTTTTACAAATTATATTTAACCATTCAAAACCACTCCTTTACTATGGTTGATGGTGTAGACAGTAATCCATAAGGGGAAGCAACTTTTATTCAATAGATTAAGGATATCTGAGTTAAAAGTTGAATAACCTTAATAAGATCGGTCGATCAAAGTGTCATATTATGGATTTCCGACTACACAATTGAGGATACTCGTGAAAAGGTTTTGATTTGATAAGTACAATCCATCATAAATTATGTCGTTGTATTAAGTAAATTCCGTGGTTTTTCGCAAGGCAGTAAGGAAGAAAAGGAAAAACGAAGCAAAATTTCGACCATGACATAAAAAAAATAATAATCCGATCGATCATGGCATCGGTGATACTTGTATTAATTCATCTCTTAACATTGACACTTCTATCATCACCATGACAGAAACAAGGAAAAATACTATTTCCAATCTTCTCAACGACATGAAAAAGGCCTGTCGGAGACCGCTTTATGCGGATATCGTATTGCAAACCTCTCAATGGAAAATCAGGAACCAACCACCAAGGAATCCGCCGAAAACAAACGACATTCCGCACAAATCAGCGTCAGGAATCTCATCGAAACCTTTGAATGACAAGGAGGAAGAAAAGTCGTGGCAACGGGTACGTTTGTGGTTGTCAAAGTCACGTGTTTCGATTTGCAAGATTGTCGTAGTCGATGATTACTCATGTTATTTGTTTTCTTTTCATAGCTGTTGGCTGAGGCGGCGGAACTAGCTAGCTTTTTGACAGAGGAGGAGCACAACACGGTATTCCGTTTGGCCTCCATTATGCTACTGGGATATTTGCTACCGTACTCGACGGGAAATGACTATTACTTGTTGGAGGATTTTCGGAGGGATTATGCCGACCCTGCTCCATTGGATATAGAGAAAGAAATCATTCAGTTGCCGCTCGAAACTCGTATTCGAAAATCAATCCGCAATCTACCGGTCAATGAAGTGGGGGATATTTTGACGGATCCGTATCACGATGTGGCATTTCATGACTTCATGACCGAGGGTTTAGTTCCGCTATTAGAGGCGAGACCATTTCCTCGCGAACAAATTGATCTTTTGCATATCTTTGCCATGCTCATACATCCATGCCCCACTGTGTTGTTTCTTCCGCGCTATTACGAACGCGACTGCTCGATTTGGAGAAACACTTGCCAGCTTGTGGAATGCAGCTACGGTTGTCATTTTCAAACACAATACAGACATCGCGTTCAAGCGATACAAATACTCGCCAAAAGTCTTACAATACCGCCATTACCCGTCGATTCAATACGGCCTGTCACAGCTCTTCTTCGAGGAGCTATCCCGCATTTACAAGCAGCCTTGCATTGTTTCGCCATCGGCGCTGAATCCACTTACGATGCCCATTTAGCATATCGTGTCAAAGTGAATCTTGATCTTCAAACGCAGAATGTGGAAATAATAAGAGATACTTGGGATTCGTTACTGCATCACTTTGACGAAAACAGTGATCATGGCTGTGGCGCCTGTTCAAATAGACATCACCATCGGAAGTGCAAACCAGACGTGTTTGACATACCTGAGGACGACGAAGGTTTTTGCTTGAACACGGCTCGAGGACAACTTTTGTCCTTTTTCATTGTGCGATCGTGTTCCACATATGATACAGTCGATCCAGAGCTCCTCTACAAAATAGTGGACGGTCTCGGGGAACGGATTGAATGGCAGTTGGAGGGTTGGAAACGATGCGACGAGCCAAACAATGGGAACGATACAAAACGAATACGATTGCCGTGTTTACTTGCCGCATTACTATCTGCGGTACGGCACGCCTTTCTATTTCGACCCTCGCGTTTAAAAAGACGAGGACGATGATCCATGTGCGACGCCCATCGAATGTGCAATAGAACTTCTCAGTCACCCCAATGCGTATATAGCTGAGGAATCAGCAAAGTTATTGACCACGGCTTTTCGTCAGGACAGAGACAACAATATCAGTTTATATGCGGTTGCCCTCTTTCAGGGGGATTTATGAGATGCTCAAAGGTTATGGTGACATTGCGCAGCTGACAGAATTAGCTGGCGTTGCTACTGAACAATCACCGCAACACGGGCTTTCCCTGATGAACTTCTTGATAGAAACACCGGAGATAGAGTCAAATGAGCAGCTGAACCGTCGATTGCAGTTGATTGTGGCCATCGCGACGAATTTTCCGTTGATCGCCTCAAAACAGATGGACAAGCTCGTAGCGTTGATGAACTCTATTCCATCGAATTCAACTTCGTCGCTCTTCCCTGCATTCTCAGCAAGTCGTCTTGCACATTTCCTTCCTGGTAAAGAAGACAAAAACATCAACGAAATAGCGACTCGCATTCTCTCTCTCGACGCTTGGTCAAGGTACAAAGTTGCACGACATTCATTTGTATCCGGAAATTTCCTAGAGGCTTCCCAATTTTTCAGTAGTCTCCTTGAGGATTGCTCCGTTGAGAATCACTACTTGTGGATCGATTCATTGGAACAACTCTCTTCAGCTGAAGCAGCACTCGCCGCACGCGCTTCCATGGGTATCCCAGAAGCTGTGGAAAAGATGCAGAGAGCTGTGGCTCGACTTCAACACATCCGCAACACAAAAGAAAGTTACCATTTTACAATTTCCTTCCTACGACTGAGGCTTGATTTCCTAGATCTCACTACTGTGCTACGGCAACTAACACGTGAAATGCGACTGACGGGCTCTTTTCCATCTAAGAAAACGCGCAATCATGTTTATATGCTAAACACTATCAAATCGTTCAAGGTTCTCGCTCAAAGGTTCAAAACTCTGTGTTGGGAAGAGGGAATCTACTTTCGACATTATCAGTCGAGAATGGCGGTTTACCTCAACAGTCAGATGGCTCTATTCTTGCACTCGTTTGCACAGATGACGTTTGCTGACGCAAAATCGGTGAAACAGAATTTTTCGTTTATATGTGATAAGTCGATACGTCACCCTATGGCCGTATTAATGCGAGAGATGGCTTCTGCCGTGTCGGAAAAAGCAGAGTCTCTAGGTCGAGCTGAAATTTTATTACAGCTCCTGGATGGGCTGCTGATGACACCCGTGCCCATCCCGCGAGACATCTTGTTGCCAAAATGTGACTATACCGCGGACATTCGACTGCTGGTAAGCTCTGGCGATAGAGAACATCATATCATCCACGCCTGTCCAACAGTTGGTTTTGAGTTTCAGGTGATAGGGCGTATCTCGCCTAATTTGCTTCATAAAGCGCTTGACCCTATTGCAATGGTTTCAGTGTGGTTTCGAGTGAGTTATGTGGCCCCAATCGATGAAGAAGACGGTAATAAGGGCGACGAGGAGGACGAAGTAGACACAACAACCATCGCCTCCATTCCCGATCTGTCCAAGATATCGCCGTGGTTAGGTACATTTTGTCCCTTCAGTGGTAGATTCGCGCATGAAGTCGAAGGAATGCCGTTTGCTGACGAGGGTATCTTTCTTCTGGAAGCTCAATTAGGTTGTCAAGATATTGCTGGAAAGACCTGGAAGTTGCAAAGTGTACCAGCCTCAATACAAATTCGCGTTGCTCGACCGCGCTAAAAGCCTTGACTAGTTACAGCTTGTCTGTAGTTCTATGGTGCACCATGTTTGAAGAATCGACATGTACTAGAATGAAGCAAGACCGTCGAATTTACGCTGTAATGGTCACGCGAACCAAATCAGTCTGCTTTTCTCATTTCAGGGTGCAAATTGATGCCCTCGCCAAAAGCAAATCAAAGCTTTTCAATTTTGATTGTACCATTTAATAAGCTAGCTAAAACGTTTGACTTGTATACCAGATTCGGCGAATGCTTTTCATGCTGTCGACGCAAGAAAATGAACTAGAGCGCCTTCGATTTCCTGTGTTTTTACAACGTTATTTCGCTTCTTGTTCATCGATTGAGCTTTCTAGCCACGCGTGGAGTGCTGTGCGAAATAATTTTTGCCACGTACGACCGTTGCTGTCATCGTCCGATAAAATTTCAAATAACGACCGCATGCGACGTTCGACCCAGACTGGGTCAACTCGCTCTACAAACTTTGTAGCAAAGCTGATTTGCCATCCATACAGTCGCTCCGTGTTTTCTTTCCAACCGAATGCGCTTGTGGCAGGAACTCGATGAGACCTTTCGTCCGCGCAAAACTCTTCTGCTGAACTGTAGATATGTACACGCGAGAATATGACAGAACCGACAATGCGGCTGGTCTGGAATCGATCGGGTAGAGCACTGTGACTGGAACTTTGATCTTCCGATTCAAGTAAGAGTATGCGACGCCCTATCAAGGGTTCTGGAAGAGGGTAAGCTCTTGCTTCGATAGTCTTCTTTCCTTCTAACAGAAATCTGGACCATGGCTGTTGTACTTCCAAAGCGTATTCGCCCGTCGACCAATTAGGGGAATCGATCGAATAAAACTCTTGTGTACTCATCGAGAGTAGCACGGGAAGGTTATTAACGGGTTGCACAACATCTATTTATTATTATTCACGCTATATCATCAATAATGAGCGCATAAATAGAACACAAACCTTGCGTTGTCTTATGGTCTTGTTACACATACCCAGAAAATCGGGAAAGGACGTTAAAATTCTGCCTCTCAGTACAAGTTTCTACGTAAAGCCTACGGCGAGGCAGAATTTTAACGTCGCTTCCGGAGAGTTACGTAAGTGTTTGCACGCGTACCCAGAAAATCGGTCGGTGTTTTCACGTATCCAGGAAATCTGGGGGTATGGTGTTTTCACGTCCCCAGAAAATGTGCGCGTGTGGCGTTTTCACGTACCCAGAAATTCCGGGAGAGCGGTGTTTTCACGTCCCCAGAAAATGTGGGATTGCGGTTTTTTCACGTCCGCAGAAAATCTGGCGCTGTGATTTTTACGATTGCACTTTTTGCGTGCCGACGATGACATTATTTTTTGTTAATTGCAATGCAAAGGTCTCTATTACTTGTAAACCAGGAAAGGAAGTCGCCATTAATAAAATAGATGACTATTCATTTCGAAATCCGAATCGATGAGCAAGCCGTCATTGAATCAGTCGACAAGCTGCAGCTTCAATGGAAGGAGTACTTGCAAAGTCGTTCCGCAACCATCGACGCAATGACATTTCAACAAGCTCCTTTGCATTTGTGTTACGGTGGCGATTACACCATTTACAGTGAAGGGACGACAGTAACGAGTATTTTACTGACAGAAACGACATCGTTTGAAGTATACACGTTTCTCTTAAGTACGGAAGAACCTTCAATTGAAGAACTCGAACCATCGGAAGGAGGCGGGAGCGATCAAGAATGGACGGCTGCGTGTGAAAATTTGACGCTGCCACATGTATCGTTGCACACTTCCTGGGAATCATTACTGTTTGAAGGATCTATAAAACAACAGTTGTTTTATTATGCGAATTCCGCGTTGCACTTTGCCGACAAACAAGTTTCGGGTCATATGGTTCATTGGAATCGTCTCGTCTTGCTGTGGGGACCTCCGGGAACGGGAAAAACATCTCTTTGCAGGGCTCTCGCACAGAAACTAGCGATACGATTGAATCGACGTTTTCCTCGCGCGTGCTTGTTGGAAATTCATTCTCATTCTCTCTTTTCGAAATGGTTTTCCACGAGCGGAAAATTGATACACAAACTATTTGATCTCATTCAAGAAATGCTGCAAGAAGACCCGGAGCGATTAGTGTGTGTCTTGATGGATGAAATTGAAAGTCTCGCGGCCAGTCGGTCGGCTGCAAGCAGTAGTGAACCCACCGATGCCATGCGCGCCGTCAATTCCTTACTGACCGGGTTGGATCGGTTGCGACACTGTCCCAACGTTTTGCTTCTGGCGACCACCAACTTGACGCAATCGGTCGACACGGCCTTTTTAGATCGCGCTGATGTTAAAATTTACATCGGTCCTCCGTGCCTCGAAGCGCGATGTGCCATGTTGCACTCGAGCTTAAATGAACTGATGCGAGTGAAGATTGTCAGAAAGACGGAAGAGACGGATCCGGATGGTAATGCAACGACAAATTCTTTGTATCAGCAACGAGTACTGTCACTGGCGCTGCTGGCCGATGGCTTAAGTGGTCGAAGTCTTCGACGATTGCCATTGCAAGCACATGCGCGTGTTGCGTCATCCACTTTAGCTAGTATCGATTCCATTCCGATGGATGTATACATGAATGCTTTGGAGCATACGATACGAATGGAACTAGAATCGCTTAAATTGATGAATAAAAGCTAAACTTTTTTGTTTTGTATATGTAATGAATTTGCTGTTGTTACAGTGATTTAAATAGGACAGTCTAGCATTTCAAAATCATTGCGCCCGACGACGCTTTGCCGGCGGCCCATCGCCTCTATCCTGATCGCGACGCAAAGGATGATGTTTCAGCATGTCAAAGGAAAAGCCGGATCGTTCTGGAGCGGGACCACCGTCTTCCCAGCCTTGTACGGCCCATCCTGCTTTCCCGAATGCTTTACTCCCGTACCCTGCCTTCCATCCGTTTCGACCAAACGCCACTGCCAATCCAGCAAACTCGCCACTCGAAGTACTCGGTTGTCCTGCTCGCAGACCGACATGCTTCGGTCCCGCTGGTATGACTCTCTTTTGTTGTTCCGCACGGGGCGTCGCCAGTTTGACTTCCACGGGTCGTCCGTGAATGTTGATGGGTTGTACTTCAATGGCCTTTTGTGCCCCCTGCGATCCATTTTCAAAAGTCACAAAGCCAAAGCCTCGACTCCGCATTGTTGTCTGGTCTAACATGACAATCGCATCCACCACTGCACCAAATTGTTCAAAGATCTGCTTGAGTTCTTCGTGATCGACTTGCGGTGGCAGTCCTCCGACGAAAATTTTATTGTGCAACTGTTCCGGCGTCAGTTCGGCTTCGACCGGTGGAGCGGGCGCTGCGGCGGGACCGTCATCGCCGTGATGGATGGAAGGAGGAGCGAGGCCTCGGGCTTGTGCGCGTTTGACATCGACAATTTTGTGATTGATTTCGTGTTTGGCTTCGTTCATGACTAAATCAACCGTCGATGCGTCACTGAAAACAACAAACGCAAAGCCTCGTGGTTCACCCGTTTGACGATTCTTCATGACTGTGTATGTAAAGAAGAGATTAAGGCGCAGTTATAGAAGGAGAACGACGCGAAATGCATGCGAAAACGCACCTTCGACGGAAGCGACGGGCCCGTACTGTTCAAAATGCCATCGCAACGATTCTTCTGTCGTTTGCCACGAAAGACCACCGACAAAAATCTTGCCATGATCCATCAATATGTTTTTGTCTGTCATCTTGTGTAACGAATAGACGATCTTGACTTATTTGTTCTATTCAAAAGAGGGCCCTTTTTCTGCTTTGTTGTCGAGGATGTCAAACAACGAAAGGCTGCTGGTTTCGATTTTGCTTTACAACAGTAAGGCAAAATTTTACGGATTTTGCTTAGGAAAATGTCATGGATTGTATTTAGCAATCCAGAACCATTCTACGACACTGATCGAATGTGTAGACAGAAAACCATATAGGGAGAGCAGTCATCTCGGGTCTGATTAAGGTTATCCACCTTTTAAGGAAATAACCTTAATTATTTTGTTGATGAACACCAACCATTTATGGTTTTCGTCTACACATTTGGTGACTGTCAAGAAAGCGGTTCTGAAAGGGTAACTAGAATCCGTCGAGATCCTTATCTATTCACTAATTATAATCCGTAACATTTTGCCTTACTATGGTAAAGCAGTTATTCAAAATATCGGCCTCGTTTTCTGCCGTCATTATTCACCGTCATTGTTTTGTTGTGGCTGAGTCTATTTATTTCTTGGTTGCGGAGATGATAAAAAGCAAATCGTCAAAACTAAGAAAAAGTCGTCTCATTTACAATGGATGAAAATTAGGAACGCGGGAGGTGGCGTTTGCAGGCAAACAGCAATTGAACGTCATGCTCGTGAAACAGCGTGAAAGTATTGCTTTCGACTTGCGTCTTCCCATGGGGCTGTCTTTTCTCTTGTTGTAATGATTTCACTTTGACTGTCTCTAGCTAAATGGCATTGAGTGAAAGATACGAGACGACGCGACGTATGACACCCTCTTTGAGATTTATTGTTCACGACGTAAAGGCCAGCGACGTGTGACGCTTTCTTACTCGTGCTGAGTCGGTGGTGGTATGTTGTCTAAGTTTTACGTGTCGTTTGTGGAAGGCCAAGGCCAGCTATACAGTTTATGTCAGATGAAAAGCAGATTTTACTAATGGAGATATTTACCGCTTAAATATCTGCGGGGACGACAAATTCCAGCTCAGTCTCTTGACTGAAAGCTCTGCCCTTGTCACCGTTCGTGAAAGATCACTTTTGCACCCTAATCCAAAAGTAAGATTGTAAAGAACACTTCGGCCTGTGAAAATATTTTGACGAATGTGGGTTCATCAACATACTGCATATCGAGGCGAGAATCATTCTCACTGAGCAAGATCGTTGATTTTGAGCTTCTTACGAACAGCCGGCTTGCCGCATATGAAAGCACAAAGCGAAATGTATTCACTACATTAGATTATTGTTTCGTGTATTAATTTTTCTTTTCGCTTTCAGGATTGACAAAGATTTCCATCTTTTCTGTTCGTGGGTTAAAAACCATGGATCGTTCACGACGAGCCGTTGCCACTTGATCTTCCATCTTCTGTCGAAGTTCGGCAATGCGTTGTCTCTCTTTCTCTCGTGCCGCTTGAAATTCGGTCATATCCTCTAGGGCTGCCTTTCTTAATCCTTTCCTCGCGTCTAGCATTTCTTGCAGGTCAGCGGCTGTGAGACAGTCCAGCCACTTGGCGTACTCTTCGCGACTGGAACCTCCAGGAGTCAAAATCTCGGTGGCTAGCAGTTCCGCGCCGACAAGTTGCACTTCAAACTCCTTCCAGCTTGGACATTTGGAACGAAGAATAGCATAGGTGGGCTTAAGACCCGTCACGAAAGCTTTGAGAGCTTCGTCTTGCGCCGGATCGTTCGACCCAAATCGTGGAACAATGTACGATAGTAAACTGATCTTGTCCTCAATTTCAATAGCCGATGTATCCATTCCAACTGGCTTCCAGAAGTCTTCTTGGGGCATTCGTAGACCAAGACCTTCTCTCAGTGCCAGCATCTGCTGATCGTTCCCGTTGAACGCTGGATCGCAAATCAAGTCGGCCGCCAGTTGCGATTGCATACTAAACGTAAAGGAGAATTTATCCATTTTCGCGAGGACTTCGTAGATTGCTGGGAGATGTTCAATATTTCTTTCGATAGAAGCTTTTAATGTCTCCTTGTCATCTGCTGTCTCGAGAGCGCGTGTTAAGCGAGGTACCACGAGCTTCTTGTCACGATCTTCCATGACCGGAAGCATCCACAACAAACTCTGCAAAGACCGTTCCAAATTTTCGAAATCAATGCAATCATCTTGAAACCCTTTCGTTGCTTGAACTACATACACGTTGTTGGCTTTGTTGGGTTTCAAGAGTTTTTGTAAAGGTCCAGCGTTCATTTCCGCGGCATTCTCTGGCGAAATGTCGAAACCTCTCAAGTTTTCCCAACCATCTCCCGCCGAAAAATGAAAGAAACTTCCCGTCATCCACATGTGCTGATCGTCATTGTATTGTTGCCAAATTCTCGTTCGAGCTTCGGTAAATTTGTCCTTAACACCGTCCTTGCCCACAAACGTAACAATCATGGACCCACCGGGCTTGATAAGGTACCAAGCACTACGAAAGACCTCGCGTGGATTGGTCAAGTAGTCGACGGTGCATGTCATGACAATCATATCGAATGGTTCCTTAGCCAACAAGCGAAGATCATCGCTGTCGACATCCCTTTCTTTGACAACTTTATTGAGATCGACGACCAACGTATCGGTCAAAGATGGATTTCGTTTCATGTCGGCCTCATTCGCACCGACACCCACATGGCGTGACAGTTTCAGATCGGAAGGAAAGTACGAATTCGCTCCGGCTCCCAATTCCAGCACCGACATTCCATCCCGCATGTAAAATGCAAAATGTGCTTGCAATTTCGCAATCCCATCTTCATCCATGACACTGCTGGGTTCGTCTGTTTGCGACCAGTATTGTAAGGGATCAAACGCCATTTCTTTCGCTTTCTCCAAATCTTCTTCTTTCGGTACTTGCGGCATACCCGATAACATGGTCGTTAAACTCGAAACCGCCTTTTGTTGTTCCATTGCGGTCGCTTCCCCGGCCGATTTGAAAATGCTTTCATCGTACGGCCAAATCACGGGCCATTTCCAAATATTGGCTCCCACACGCAAGCCGGGAGCTTCTTTGGCCTTTTCGTCTAAATCCGCCATCGGCAATTTCTTCTTTTCTTGTTCTTCTCTCATCTTTTTTAATCATAGGACCGATGATCATGGGGGGCGGCACGGCGGAGAGTGCGGTGGTGCGTCGTGGGGATGCTGCCGATGGCATCGTCGTCGTCCATGCCGTTGACGATGGCAGGAGAAGCGTCGATAAAACGCTGACGGCCGTAAATAATTTCATTTTAGAGGAAACGGACAGAACTAGTAACAACTAACAACCCGAATAACTGGAATGTCGGGTTGATGGATTTTGCTTTGTCAAAAAAGCATCTGGAAAACGGACTTCAACTTGGTTTATATTGCGCACCCTGCCTGCGGACTTTGATGCGTGTTTGTACGTCATACGTCAATAATACTTAGACTCATGACTAAAGGCCAGTCTTGGTTAAGTTGAGCTTACCTGGTACACATTGGGTATACAGAGACAGAGGCAGTTCTAACTCTCCGTACGACGGAGGCACGCATTGAGCAAACTCCTCCAATCAATCGCGTCGTTCCTTTTGCGCCTTTTTTCACAGAACAACAAACAAGCACAACACACAACAACACATCTTGTCATCATTACATTTAATCATTGTAGAACAACGAACGCTACGAAATATCATGAAGTTAGATCCCACTGTACTGCGCACGATGCACACGAACGACTTTCGCGTCTTGGAAGCCGTCGAACAAGGAATGAAGAATCATGCGCTCGTGCCGCTCCCTCTCGTGTCGTCCATTGCCAATTTACGACACGGCGGTGTGCACAAAATTGTTTCCAGTTTATTGCGTGACAAGCTATTGAGTCATGAAAGAAGAATGGACATGATGGTTATCGCATTACGAATGCGGGGTACGATATTTTGGCGTTGCACAATTTAAAAACACGAAAACAAATTGCGGCTTTGGGTCAAAAAAGTCGGTACGGGCAAAGAAAGTGATATTTATTTGGGAGCTACACCGTCGGGAAAGCAGGTCGTCTTAAAATTTCATCGACTCGGACGAACATCCTTTCGAAATGTCAAAAGAAGCGTGATTATTTTGGCAAGGCGGTGCAACAGGCACATTCTTGGTTGTTTTTAAGTCGATTGTCCGCCTTGAAAGAATACGCCTTCATGAAGGCATTGCACGACGTCCAGTATCCGACACCCACTCCGATTGCACAGAATCGACACGTCGTCGTCATGAGTCTAGTACGAGGGATGCCCTTGTATCAAATATTTCCCAAACAACTATCGGCCGATCAGGCGGCCGATATTTATCAACAAGCCATTGGTATTGCGGCTCGCTTGGCACGACAGCACGGTCTCGTGCATTGTGATTTGAACGAATTCAACCTATTGGTGGATTTGTCGGGCGTACAATCCTTGGCGACACAAGATTCGGATGATCCGTACGTGAGACATTCGGGTCAATCGGTGGCGGGGGAAAAATCCATGGGGGCCTTGTCGAGACCGGCCTGGGAGCAATCGTTGGAACAGGGTGACGATTTGACGGTCATGCCGGAACCGGAGGAGCGATTGGAGAACGGTGAACCGAAACCAGTCGTGACACTCATTGATTTTCCGCAAATGATTTCCATCAAACACCCCAACGCACAAGAGTTGTACGAGAGAGATTTGGCGTGTTTGCGTAAATTCTTTGAAGTGAAACTACATTGTCAAATTCCGGAAGATGAAGAGGAGCATGTGTCGTGGACGTCTATTATGGCGTTGCAACCGGAGTCTGTACAGACGCGATTGGATTCCGAACTGAAAGCGAGCGGCTTTTCGGATGCCATGGGTCGAGGTTTGGAGCTGTATTACTTTGATAGTGGTCCTAATACTACAATGGATCATTTGTACGAAGAAGAAGAGGGCAGCGATAACGAATCTGACGAGGAGGAAGAGGACGTGGATGAGGAAGAGAATGAAGACGAACAAATCAATGATAGCGAGTCTTCGAGCAGCGATCCAGTTCCAGAACAAGATGTGAATGACACAACAAAAAAGTTTCAACCACAACCTCGAAAGTCGAGATTGACATGGATGGCCTTGCACTCGATGACGTAAGTGTGGACCATGAATTGGTAGATCTGTTGGATAGCGAACAAATTCGTTCAATAGCACATTCAAGAGCATTGGAACACGCGAAGGAGCGTGTTCGTCGTCAGTTGGAAGAAGAAAAGCGAAAGTCACGGCGACAAGGTGCGTTCCGAAAAGGCAATAAGAACAAAACCTACGTCAAAGGCAAACGTGTGATGAGCGATGCAATGTTCTAGTTTTGGTGTGTTTGAAGATATGCTGAAGAGAGACATCAATGATACTGGCAACTTGCTAAGAATAACATTTACTTTAGCAGTCTCTTTGCTAGATGCGTATACGAATAACACTGGTGGCACCCGAGTTAACCTAACTGAACTGCTTCATTTTGCGCTGTATGGCTTCCACTTCTTGTAGTTGCATGGCTTTGGCCAGCAGACCATCATCGCCCCCGGCAAAAGAGGGCGACATAGTGTCGAGCTGACTTATTTGCTGGCACATGACACAGTAAACAGCCTGTGAAGCCTTCTAATTCACTTGAAGAAAAGTAGCACAGTTGGGACACTGCACAACTGTGGCGCATCCCTGGCCGATGGACTGGTAGACATGTTTCATGCCTTTCATGCGAATCGTTTGCCCGTTCTCGAGTTGCTGGACAGTATCCTCGTGGTATCGTTGGACCTTTTCTTTGTCGACTTTCGCAGCAGACCCGGCCGATAACTTGCTGGCTTGAAACGACGAAAAGAGTCGGTGCTGCTCTCGCATCACTTCGGGGTCGTTCATCAACATAGATACATCGACATCGACAAATGCTTCGGAACTTGGGGCAGCTCGAGCCGCCTCCTCAAACTGCTGAAGATGTTTCGCTTGTTCTTGAATCAAGCGAGCCATTCGGTCACTGTCTCCTTGTTGTGGAAAGGACAAGCTGCTGTTAGATAAAGAACGATACATTTTGATTTACCCTTTCGTTCTGCCTCGAAACAATTTTATGATGAAACATGGATGGCGTCGACTTTGGTTTCGTCTGCCAACCATTGAAAACTTTTATAATTCCGCTGTCGGAGTCTCAAAATGAGAACATGGGGGAAGGCCGGCGTCAGCTGGCGTCTTCTGCAAATCTTCGATCTGAACTTTCAATTCCCACGTCCCCGCCGCCAGCCTCCAGAACTTTTTTCGGAGAAGCGGTGGCAGTGAAAACAGGTGAAAGATGAATGAACACAGTGGAGCGTGAAAAGGCAACCAGTCGCTAGCCGTGAAAGCGCGGTGCAAAGTGCAAAATGTGCTGACCGACCGGTCGTGAAGAAGTCGAATGGTGAATGGTGAATGGTGACTCGACTTTGGTCACACTTGAAGTAACGTAGTAGCCTCTTCGCACTTTCTCATTTAGTACTAGAAAAGATGAAGTTACTGTAGGCTTAAAGAACAAGGACAACATCTGTACGTCACACATCATTGCTTTTATATCAGTCGAAGAGTGTTGAGAACTGTTAAAGGGAATCTGTGCGATATGACTCATATAAGGCAGATCACAGATTTGGTCATTTGGTCCTCAGCTTTTTGCTTTACAGTACTGTACAAATGTACGAAAGACGTACGCCGTACGCCGCACGCCGATGTCTTATGTCCCAAACTATTCTTTTACGAAAAACGAAAACAGTGTATATATACAGTATACAGTATACAGTCGATTAGAACTACGTTAAAGTGTACCCGGGATTTCTCTGACTCAGCTCGATTTCAGTCCCGACATGAACGTTCGTTTTTTTGGCATTGCAAAATGCGATGATCGATTGACTGCGACGATGATTATAACTTTGTTGTTCAATAAATTAAATTTTGACTTGTTTGATAATTGAATCTCCGTTAAAAGTCTTCAAATTGAGAATCAGCTTTTGTGAGAGCCATGATAAATCTGATTGTCGGAGGCATTCTATCTCTTCCGGGCTTGTTGCTTCATGTCGTCACTGCCCCCGTCATTGCTTTGCTTTCGGCTCCTGCCATGATCTTTCTGGTATACAGTAAACCGAAACAGGCAAAGAAAGCATTATCCACTGATCCTTCTTTGAAACGGGTGATTGTAACGGGAGGAAGTAGCGGAATTGGCAAAAGCATTGCTGTCGCAGCCGCAAAGCAAGGCATCGCGGAAGTTGTCATCATTGCCCGAAACAAGGAACGTCTCGAAGAAGCGAAAAAAGAAATTACGCAAGCAAATTCATCAATCGTCGTTAAAGCTCTCTCGGTGGATGTCGAAAGACCCGAGTCTCTTGCTGAAGCAGCCAAAGAAATTTTCACAAAAGACCCAACGCCACCGAAAACCACGCATTTGTTTTGTTGTGCCGGAGCCGCGTACCCACAGTACTTTCAGGACATTCCCCCGGAAGAATTTTCAAAAGCCGTTCACACCAATCAACTGGGAAGCATCTTTACAGCGCAAGCGTTCGTACCACTCATGACCAGCGGATCCGTCACATTTTGCAGCAGTGGGGCGGGACAGATTGGTGTGTTTGGATTGGCGTCGTATTCTCCCACCAAGTTTGCGTTGCGAGGATACGCTGAGTGTCTACATATTGAGCTTTGCGAAAGTCCTATCTATGTACAAGTTGCTTATCCTCCCGATACGGATACACCTGGTTTTGCGGAAGAAAACAAAACGAAACCGTACGAAACGAAGAAAATATCCGAAATGGCTGGACTCGCCAAGCCAGAGGATATCGGAGGGAGCATGTTGAAGGAAGCTTTGAAGGAAAATCCTCCATTCAATGTGTATTTTGGACTGGAAGGGTGGCTTGTAACGACTCTCACTTGCGGATTCCAGCCGGTCTCCACGGTGCTGGATGCCATGGCACAAGTTTCCGTCATGTCAGTCACCCGTTGGATTTCTCTCTTCGTTCTCAATGATTGGTACAACATGATCCGAACGTACAAGCGTGGTAAGGCGAATAATGTATCAAGCAAACACGACTGAGCGCGTTGCTTCTTCAGCTGGTAACAGTACCTTATCAACATGAAAAAGTAAAGTTAACAATCTTTTGTAATACCGCAATCAAGGCGCCTACAAAGATGGCTTACTGTGTACACATATTACGCTTTTCGCTACATACTGCTTGCTATGCGTTACTTACTTCCGACGTAGCGCTTGGTGCACCAGAAGTGCCGTGATTGCGACAGCCGTATATAACTGAATCAAACTGCCGTACCACGGAGCCTCGCCCGCTTTCTTTTGTTCTTTTCTGTACACCACATCCGGATGATGAAATTGATCGAACAAGCGTACCAGGTTGCGCTCCAGCATGGCCACTGTCACCTTCCCGACCAACGGCACGTAAACAACTCCAGGAATTTTGAGGAGCGCTTCTTCGTCAACATTTTTAAATGAAGCAACATTGACTACAGTTGCATTCGGTTGAATCCATTCGGTTGGAAGCATGTAGTTTTTCGTGGGTACACCGGTGATGACGATAGAAGATTGACGGACGCATTCTTCCGGTGTAAGTTCGCATTTGTGCAAACGGCCTCCAGAAAATTTGTAAATCGAATTAATGTCAACCGAGTATACCTCTGCTCCGTCGTTGGCTAGCATGGCTGCCAGCGGGCGTCCCACAATCTCGGATCGATTGATGATCGTTACCGTTCTACCCTCGAGTTGACGACCTACAGCTTTTGATTCATCGTAGCAGTTTGGGCACTTTTCCAGAATCTTGACAACGGAAAGAGCGGTACACGGCAAAAGGCACTTTTGTGACTGATTCGGGTAGTCTAAATAACGAACGTTTCGATACAAGTTGGTCCGATACGTGTGACAAAGTCCTTCCACATCACATTTGAAACTAACAGAATCGCGGAGGTAGTCATCTTGACTAGCCCCGGAGAAGGATTCTTCTTGTCCGAATATCGGATAATAAACAATAATGCCGTGAACTTTGGGGTCTTCGTTTGCTTTCATCAGTTCCGCCTCGACATCAATCGCATCGTCCACACATCGTAATTCATATCGAAGACCATCTGACTCACAAGCCTTTCGCGTCCACTCGGCGTACTGTTTCGCTGCAGGATCTTTGTTGGCGAGTAGCCCTACTAAAAGCGGTGCATCTAGAAGCAAACGAAGGCTATTTCATGAGTTTTTGATTGCGAGTAGGAACAGAGAGTGTTTCGTAAGACGTACCGACTCCGTGTGCTTTCAGGGCCTCCACCTTGTCACGAATTTCCTTTCGAAAAGGAGCGGCAACCACACCGGCGTCTACTTTCACTCCCTTGGAGGGGTCTGCAACAATCACGGGCTTTGACATTCTTTAGCAACTTGGGGAAATCGTTGATATGTTTGTTGTGCTTGTATTTTCTTTTTCCGAAACGAGGAATAACGCAAAAAAATCGCTTGATGGCCGGGGGCGCGGCGCGATGGCTGACGATGAATGAGCAGACAGACAGGCAGACGACACGTTGCCGATACCAGTTCCAGAAATTCTGGACCATAAGCAGCTTTTCTGTGTGAAACTTAATCGCGGACACTAAGGAATTTCTGGAACAAACGCAGATTTTTTGAGTGACACATAACCACAAATTCCAGAATTTCTGGAACGTGTATTTTTTATAAAAAAAAAGATTCTGGATAAACCAAAACACCGATAAATCGACAGTTTCTGGATCGCCAATAGGTTCTGAGTTCCGAATTCCGAATTTCTAGAACGTCGATAACCTTAGGAATTCTGTGTGACCGAAAACACCGATGACATTCCAGAATTTCTAAAACAATCGCAGATTTTCTGTGTGACGCATAACCAAGATGTATAAACCAAAACAGCGATGATTCCAGAATTTCTGGACCGTCCAAAGATTATCTGTGTGATTTATAAGCACGGATTTCGAAATATCTGGAAGTCTCACAGAACTTCTGTACGACCCAATACACCGATTCCAGAATTTCTGGAAAATGCACAAAACCCTTGTCTGACAGAAATTCCTGGAAAGTGCACCAAAGCTCTTATGCGACGTACAGCACCTAATCCAAAATATCTGGAAGTCTCACAGAACTTCTGTACGACCCAATACACCGATTCCAGAATTTCTGGAAAATGCACAAAACCCTTGTCTGACAGAAATTCCTGGAAAGTGCACCAAAGCTCTTATGCGACGTACAGCACCTAATCCAAAATATCTGGAAGTCTCACAGAACTTCTGTACGACCCAATACACCGATTCCAGAATTTCTGGAAAATGCACAAAACCCTTGTCTGACAGAAAGTCCCGATCCCGAAACTTCTGAAATGTGCACAGAATCTCTGTGTCACCTCAATCACCTGATCGAAAATATCTGGAAGTCTCGCAGAACTTCTGTACGACCCAATACATCTGGTCCAGAAATTCTGGACCAACCACAGAATTTCTGTTTGACTGAATACCGATTCCAGAATTTCTGGAATATGGGACAATGTTATCTAAAACCCAGACAACGATTCCAAGAATTCCTGGATCGTGCACAAAAGCTCTTATGCGACGTAAAGCACCTAATACAAAATATCTGGGAGTCTCACAGAACTTCTGTACGACCCAATACACCGATTCCAGAATTTCTGGAAAATGCACAAAACCCTTGTCTGACAGAAAGTCCCGATCCCGAAACTTCTGAAATGTGCACAGAATCTCTGTTGTGTCACCTCAATCACCTGATCGAAAATATCTGGAAGCTTCGCAGAACTTCTGTACGACCCAATACACCTGGTCCAGAAATTCTGGACCAACCACAGAATTTCTGTTTGACTGAATACCGATTCCAGAATTTCTGGAATATGGGACAATGTTATCTAAAACCCAGACAACAATTCCAAGAATTCGTGGAACGTGCACAAAAGCTCTTATGCGACGCAAAGCACCTAATCCAATACATAACCACGATTTCCAGACTCTCTGGATCGTCCATTAGATGAGGTTCTAGATGAACCAAAACACGGATGATTCATTTCAAAATTTCTTTATTGTCCGTTGGTTATCTGTTTGAATTATATCCAAGGATTTCCGAATTTCTGGAACGTCGATAGAAATTCTGTGTGAGCAAAAACACTGATGATGATTCCAGAATTTCTGGAATTGTCGCAGATTTTCTGTGTGACACATGACCAGGAATTCCAGAATTTCTGGAACATTCGCAAATTTTCTGTGTGACACGCCAACGCAACAGGTGCGCGCACAAAAACCATCCCGCAGAGCCATCGCCCTCTGAGCAAAAACTATCGTCATTATTGCTTCCTTTTAAGTCTATCGTTCGACCTTTGCTCTATCGCATATCGACGGACACGTAATAGGTGTAGTTTCACCATTATGAAAAGAAGCGGATATCTACTGAAGAATCTTTGCTTCGTTGTGCAATCTCATTTCTTGACGAACAGCCGAACTTCGTCGGCCATTCGATTTCCCCTTCGAACAAATAGCGTATGGTACAACGAAAAGAGCCATGTCAAGAACAACTGTCGATCATAGTCTCTTCTGGAACCGCGAAATATCCAGTAAACTATCGTATGATGCAAATGCACCTATTGTCAAAGAAGCCAAGATTATATCATTGAGTGATGTCAATGATCCTTCGAATGGGCCTCTGAACAATCCCACAAATGACCTACCCCAGGGAAGTCGTCTTCTTGCTGTCGGGGGTTCCATTGACGACTTTGATGTGGAACTGTTGAAGCGGGAAGGGGCGAATACCATCTTTGTGAGTCATCCACTGGCACGTGATCCTCTGGATCGTTTGTTACAGGAAATTCCGTCCATTGAATGGATTCATTCACGTTCGGCGGGGATGGACTTTGTAGCTTCACCCACGCTAACCTCTTTCCAAGGAAAAGTGACGAATGCCAAGGGACTCTATAGTAGTACACTGGCAGAATACACGATGATGGCGTGCTCCTACTTTGCCAAGGATTTGCCTCGATTACTCAAAAACAAAGGCTTCAAGAACTGGGAAAAGTACAATGTATTGGAGCTTAGAGGATCGACATTGGGAATTGTTGGCTACGGTGATATTGGTCGAGCGGCGGCGCGATTGGCGGTTGCGTACGGCATGAAGGTAATTGCCCTTCGACGACGCCCCGTACCAGACGACCTCTGCTCCGTGGTCTATGGGAATGACAAAGAGTCTTTGAATCGACTCTTTGCCGAATGTGACTATATTTTGTGCGCTGCACCTCTCACAGCAGAGACGAACGGTATGATTGGTAAGGAGCAATTTGATGCAGCGAAATCCGGAGCCGTCTTTATCAATGTAGGACGTGGACCGATTGTTGACGAGGACGCTCTCGTAGAGGCTTTAAAGGATGGCCGCCTTAAAGGAGCAGGGTTGGATGTGTTTGCTACCGAACCGTTGTCGAAATCATCTCCTCTCTGGGAACTGGATAATGTTTTGCTATCGCCACATAACATGGACCAGACTGCTACATTCACCTACGAATCAACGTCCTTTTTCGTGGAAGAGAATCTTCCTCGGTTCGTGAGAGGCTTGCCTCTTCTTAATCCAGTAGATGCATCTGCAGGATACTAGATCATTTGACGTTCGAACAGTATCGATAACCTGTAGATTCTTTGTCTTTATTATGTTAAGAGCTACATGGCGTCGCTTAAAAGGCGAAGTCACCGTCGTCGAAGCCATAGTCATCGCCTTTGTATTCATCGTCCTCGTCCTCGTCATCATTACCACCCTTGGCATGATCTTTACCTGCCGCATCCTCAAAGTTCGAAAGTTCAACAAAGTCAACTTTCCATCGCAAGATACCGCCAATACCACCAAACCCTTTTACAAATTGTGTTCCTTCGCCAGATCGATCAGTAACAAATTCCAAATTGCACCCAAACTGCTTAAAGTTGTTCGCAAACCACTCCACCAAAGCTTCCTTCTCAATTGTTTCTAGTTCTGTACCACTTTCCGGATCTCGAAAGTGTTCATCATTTTTCTCTTCTTCCTTACTCAAGTGAACAACTTTCTCTTCTCCTGTTGTTTGATTGCGTAGAACATATCGGGAAACTTCTAGATTGTCCCAGATAATGAGGTCTTCTACAGCACCCAGATCTAATGCCTTGAGCGTATCTTCCACCATGAAACAATACTTGCCCGTGTCTTGCGAGATTTCGTCCATGTACCGCTGTAGTAACTTCTTTTCTTTCATGAGCTTCACATTTGCCAAAGCGTCCGCAGCCAGCTCAATGGCTTGATTGAACCCTTGTTCTCCACCGTAACTGACATCCACCAATTTGACTACAATTTTGGCCAGACGAGGGTCAAAGAGATCACTGCGCATGAGCTCGGCTTTAAAGTCGGCGGAACCAGCCAGTACGATACCTCGGACGTTCGGTCTTTGACCGTCGGGTACAAACAACTGGGTCGCCATTTCCGCGACTTTGCGCACGTAGTTGTGTCGCTTTTCCAAGCGCAGACGGGCGAAACGTAGCGCGGACTGACCACCACGGCCGTGTTTCTTGGGTAGATCGACGGAGAATTTGTGCAAGATTTCGCGGTTGCTGCCTTGCACATTGCCGTACAAGCAGCCGTTACCGTCCATGACAATGAAACCAAAGCATTCGTCATCCATGAGGAGTTCTTGCAAGTCTTCGGTGTGAAATTTGTTGTCACAAAGGTACAGCGATGTATTGATCGGTCGGAATGGCTCAAAATCAATGTTCACCTTTCGTTCTTTGCCGTCTTCTGTGATAACTGTGCCGCAGTATAGAACCAGACCATTTTTGGGGCATTTGGTGTACAACTTGAGGCGCTGTTGTGTCGATGTGATCGCCGATAGAACGGAAGACCGATTGACGCGTGATTTGATATTCGAAGCGGTTCCGTATTCGTCACTCAACATCTTATTGACTCGGCTAATCTGATCGCCGGGAGGAATAATGAGAGAAATCATGCTCGTTCCGTTACCTCGGGCAGCTTCGAGATTCTTTATCAGTTTCTTCACTTTGAAGATCTCAATCTGCTGTTCCATATCATCGTTCGTCGACATGATTGCTTCGTTGTGGTATAACTATCGAATATGCGTATCAAGGCAAAGAATGCGGGTATTTCTGATTGTACTGACCCACTTCTTTTGTTGTCTTTGGCGACGTCTTTCTCGTCGATGGCCTCGTGCATGTTGGTTGGCCGACGGCTCAACAAGAAACACACGCAAAAAAAGAGGCGCGAGGAGTTTCTTCAAGGTTTCGAATGCCATCCATTGTACATTATGCTCTTATAGTACAGGAGGTTATGAGTGTAAAGCCCTTCACCATCACCACAAAAAAGCGTCCGCGTGATCGAAAAAGAATCACGAGTCATACGTCCGTGACTAACTCTAATCCAGTCTTGGAGAAAACGGACAACACTGTTTCGAGTGTCCAATCCGGCAAGCTCTTAGACGCTATTCAATCGAAAGGTTTATTTCAAATGTAAAAGATTATTAACAAAAGCACTTCCTTAGTTGCAAAACTATAACCTTCACGTACTGTATGCTAGGGACGACAGAACAACAGCTCATCATCCAACCATTTACGGTCTCATGACTGAAATCCAGTCGTGGGGAAACGGACAACACTTTGGACCACAGTAAGTTTCAAGCGCCCCATCCGGCAAGCTCTTCGACGCTATTCAAGCTCAATCGTAGACTTCTTTTCTTTATTTCAAAGTTATTGACAGCAGTTCCTAAAGACTATATAATCTTTAGGCAGCTCTTTCACTTGCGAAACAATGACCTTCATATATGCTTTAGGGACGACAGCATAACCGCTTATCGTACAATTCCAGCCGTGAAGAAAACATACAAGTGTTAAGTACGGAGTAGCACTTATTGAACCGCACAGAGTAATACCGGGTAAATATCAAGTGAATGCAGGTTTTAGGACGGATTGCGACGATGACAACTAAAGTCGAAAATTTTACTCCAGGTGCTATTCTTATCATAGTAAGAGCAACTATATGGTCGACTAAGGTCAGATTATCAAAGTTATCGCGAAACGCGATAGAGATAGCGGCCCACAGATTGTCCCCAACGCGAATAACATCGTGCATTAGGGTGAACGCCGTCGATGGCGATCAAGGCCCCTTCCTCCATTGCTTTCAATACGTTTCCTTTCATGCCACTTTTCATGCGCGGTGCGTACCAAGATTCTAACTCTGCCTTTGACAGTGGAACATACATGACATCATTTGATGGAAATGTATCCACAACAACTTTTTTTGGGATTCCCAAAAGCCAACCACCATGTCAATGAAGAAGAGCAATGGGAATATGTTCAGCGGGGAATTGTAATGTATCATTTGCGTTGGCAATGCCGGTAGAATTACTTTCGATCCCGGAGAGAGCCGTCGGATTTCGAGAATAAGATCATTGAGTAGCCCACGAAAATCTTTGGGTGTCAAAGGCTTGAGTGGGTTGGCCACTACCTGCTTCAAATCATTCAATCCGCACAAAATGACGACACAGTCCGGTGCGCGGCCTGCTTGAACCTCTTGTTCCAAAACAGGAAGACACAAGTCGCGAATGTGGACCACGGTGCCGCCATCCACACCGGCCGACCTCCAACTCACCGGATGATCCGACAAGCCCGCGAGACAGCCGGCTAGTGCCTGTGGGAAAGCGGGACTGGGAAGAGACGGTGAAAAATCTAAATTTTGGTAGAGCTGATAATCGATGGATTGATTCTTGTTCGCGTCGAAAATGTCCACCGTCCCCAATCCGACGGCCAACGAGTCTCCAATGACTAGTATCCGTTCGATGTCCTTTTGCTCGTAGTGTTCGTAGTGGGTAATGGATCGGCTGAGTGGGTCTCGTGTTGTGCAAAAAAGGCGGCAGGGACGTCAAAGAGCTTGACCAAGGTTAAAATGAAACCGATGTGCAGCACATGCATCGAGCGATTAAAGATAAAAGCCACTTGTTGTGCTGCTAGAGGCAACAGAAGAAACAAGAATCGATTAACGCGATTGATATTTCGCGTATATGCACTTGTCGACGATGCTTCGGATACATTCGTTTCGAGAAAGGATGTCTCGTCGGTGTGCGTATTGTTGTAAGATGACGACTCGTATAGACCCGTGTTGTTCTTTTGATTCGGATGCGCGATTCCGACCGTCGGGCCCGGTGGAATGATGAGTTCACCAGCGGGGTTTGTGCGATACTGAAAAAGAGCAATGACGGCTTGCAAGAACGCAATCAAAAGAGAGGCAATTAAGATAGTTTCTCCAACTTTTTGAATCGCTTGCGTCGTCGCCCACAAAGAAAAGCCTTGGCTTTGAATGAAACTCATGATAAAATGTGGTTCTTTCGTTACTTCCGAGGCCAGCGCAGTGTCTGTCATCGGATATGTCATGATGACTGGCGCAACAGCAAGTCCGCCTTTTGCTGGAAAGAAGGTACTTCCGGGTAATATGAAAAGTTGCATGGCATGTCTCAACAAACTAAGATGCCGCCGCCGAAAGGATCGACTACTTTACAAAAGTAAGGAACGAGATGAATCGAAGAGAGTGACTCTGTTTGCTGAAAAGGGTTCGCACGAACGCCGATTGCGAATTTCGAAAGAAACCGAAGTGGTGCAACAAAAAGTGGCGCGAATCTTTTGCGTATCTTTTTCATCCAGAAAAATCGACGTCCGATAACCGACGAATAGCAGACAACCAAAACGCGCTTCCGTTCAAAGGTCATTTTATACAGTTTTGCGTATAGTCCAAGGGTCATTTTTGCGATCTTGCGAACTATCGAGCACACAGTGAAAGCTCCTTACACGATCCGAACGCGCAATGAAACCAGCAATAAAAAGCGCAACAAAATCAGAAGCCATGACATTGACATGCTAAAGAGAAGAGTATTTGTGAAACGAAAACAATAAAAGGAAGGAAGAGATCCAGGATACACAGTCATGTCCGAAACAAAAAGCAAAGACGAAGACCTTGTTGAGGTTTCATGGACAGGCCGAAAGCTGTTGATCAAACGCTCTCTTCTGGACGGTTGGTATCACCAGATGTCTTACGAGGACAAAGTTCAGTACGTTAAGGAGCATCCTTATGCAGAGCAGCCCGTAAATGTTCATACTTTCAAGCCGTTGAAGGATATGAAAATCGAAAAGGTAAGTCGATCACCCGTGAAAACTTCATAGTGTGTTATTTCAAAGTACTCTTTCTCATCTTCTTTCAATTCTTCCTTGCACCTCTTGGCCTTTTCCAGATCTTAGACCCCGATGACTACGTCCTTATCAAATGGGCAGGAAGTAAGGTTCTTATGATTCCCAAAGATTTTGTTGAGGAGTGGTACGCCAGTAGTTACGAGCAGCATCAGGACTATGTGGAAAAGAATCCGGACTGTGTCATCGAGGAATCTACCTAACGGAAACGCTCTAATAGTCGGATCGAGCAATGGTAATACTCCATGTTCGTGGTCGATTCACTGCCCTGTAGCAATGTCGGAGTAAGCTATTAGATGCTTCTGAAAGGGCGTACTGTAATAGTTAATGTCTCTCCATGTTTCATTTGATCTAATGTTTGCTACGGAATAGTATTTTCTTCGTCGTACTTGTAGCGAATTGTTAAGAAGATGTTTATCGAGAAAATTTCTGTAGAAAATGTTCATTAGTCGTCTGAAATCTAGGAAAAAACCTGATGTCTACGTGTGCCTAGGTCTAACGCTCTTTTTCAGCTTTTATTAAAAACTAAGATGCCTCGTTTTGTTCATGCTCTAACTCAAATTGCGTTTACGTCGCCACTTTCCTTCCACTACATGGCACCACCATTCTTCTGGAAGATCTTCGATGGTCAAATCTTCATCGAAAGGTCTCCCGATCAGCTTTTGATATAACTCTTTCGACGACAACGCCTTCAGTTGCTGAACGACCAAGTTTCCCACCTGGCCATCTTTGCAACACTTTTTGAAGAGAATCTCCACAATTTGTTCTCGGCTGTGAGAATCTGGCATTTGGTTGGCACATACTTTAAGAAAAGTCCCGTAAGTCACTTGGTCAGGTTTGCCGTACGTTGACTTTTCAAAGTCTTTCATAATCTTATGGGCGATTTCGACCGCCCGTGTTTGTTCGGCGAGATTGTCTCCGCTGGTGTAGGCGCATGCATTCATGACGGCATTGGCAGCCACAACATTTGGTCGAACGTGAGGGTTGCCCTTTGCACTTAGCGCTTGCATCTGGCGATACAGGTTATACGAACGTTCGGCTTTGCCTGGTTTCTGACTTCTCGCCCATGCTGTTGATCGAGGCAATCAGTACTGAGTCACTGCGCAAACACAGCCTTGAAACATACATTGTGGTACGTACCATTAATCACCGTACAAAAACTATGCACGTCGGGATGGACAAATTCGTTGCCTTCTTCGCTCATTCTCGTCATCGTGTCAAGAAGATTTTTCTGCGATAGCGGTAGCTTCGCTTTCACCGCTTTTGCCCATGCTGAAAAAGAGTCATCTGTGAGTGTAGAAAAGTGGAGTGCCACTGCAGAGCAGCACAAGCACTTACCGTTAATTACAGAATTGAAGGACCGAGTGTTCGGCCTAGCATTCGGATTTTCATTTGACTCATACAGATACGTCATGTGATTGAGAATATTTTGTGCCTTTTTGGGGGCATCTTCTTCGCCGGATTTGGCATAAGCATCGATGACAGCATTGTAGCTGACTGTGGTGGGTACAACATCCGTCGAACCTCTTTTGAAAAGCATTTCCATTCGGTCTAACACTTGGCCAGCTCGCTGTGCGGATCCATCATCATCGCAGTTAGCCCAGGCTGAAATTAATGTGTTAAAGTTGACAGTCGTCGGTTTCGCATCTTGCGCGCCGAAATTATATAGTTGTTCCATGCGATCGAATAGCGATTGAGCTTTCTCTCCGTCACCCGCTTTGCCGTAAGCGTGTATTGCGGCGTTAAACGCTCGAGCGGTAGGCAGCACATCCGGATCTCCAGCTTTGTATTTAGAAACCATGAGCTCGCAAAGCTCTTCGACGCGTTGAGCCGAGCCTAATCGACCCGAATTGGCGTGAGCTTCCATGACGGCCGTGTACGTAAACGTATTTGGCTTGACCGACACGTCTCCACTATTGTACATGGATTCCATATTTGCCAAAATTCGCTCAGCCTCTTCGCCCGCCGTTAAACTGGCAGAACGACTAATGGCATTGATCGCCTTGGTATAGGATCGCACATCGGGTTTCATGAGAGGATTGGATCTCCCCGTTTCTTCCATACACTTTAATAAGTTCATGGCTTGTATTGCTGCGTCATCTTCGCCCGAAAAAGCCCAAGCATCCAATAAGAAATTGAACGTTTTGCGTTCTACTTTCATTCCCCCTGCTACTGAGCGCAGCGTCGTATTTGTCACTTTGTGCGAGTTCGAGGAGAGTCGCCGTTCGTTTCCGCAAAAGTTGGTATCGGCCATGGCCGGATTCGATCGCTTCGTGTGTGCGTTTTCGTGAACTGTGTCACCCGTTGTAATTTTGAGATCGAGTAATTTGAAAGCTTCCTCGTCATCCTCTGGGAAAAACGAGGATGAAGAACCGGGTTCTGACACGAGTGTGGCTTGAAAGTGTGATTGCTTCGTTGCACGATCCCGAAACGGTACCGAGAGTCCCTCAATGTTCGGTTTTGATAGATAGCCGTGTGCGAATTCATTGGTGACCACAGCCAGAAAATAGACGAGTGCAATTTCCTTTCTTTTGCGAGACGAAATATTACAGCACCGTAGGGAAGAGTCGTTAGACGCCATTCTCGATCTTTTTGTCTCGTCAATGGATGAAGAGTAACAAAGGTTTGCTCTCGCTATCTTTCCGTTGCTAATTTATTTTAATGTTATTAATAATAGGTGTGAAGTTTTGGATGGCCGTTGACACATGTGCTTCTTTTTTATCGAGTTGAGTGGAGAAAGAAGACACGATGATGTGTGTGATGCAAGACGATTTTGATGGCAGTTATTGCGCGCGTTGCGCTTGTGGGGAGGGAGGTTTCTCATTTTACTCTAACCGCCATAGTATCTTTCGACCAAAGTGCGTTAGTTCGGAGTTCGGATAGTCAAGTCGTACCGGTAACCGAACTGCACTGTCCGTTGTCCGGTCACAGACATTTATATTGTTGATGCTTGATGCGGAACGACGAGATCGAGCAATGGAGGTGCAGAAGCTGAAGTCAATAATCCGAAAACGTCGAACTTGACAACACAATTTGACTTTGACCATAAGGAAGAGCGTAAAGAGCGTGAACCGGAAGGGGCTATTGTTAAACAGAGGAGAAGGCGCTCTACGGCTGTTTTCTTGGGGGCAAGGCTTTATTCTACGCCTTAAATGAAACTGCGAACGAGCAAAAACTTTCTTTCTTGAAGAGTGCACTGCTGCGAAGTGAACTTGAGCCGAGCCCAGAAGCAACCAAACCAAACATTTGATAGTTGCACTTCGAAAAGCACTTTGGTGATCTACAAAATATGCTAAACACCCTAGAAATATCAAAGCTTCTTCATTGAGAACGTAAGGAGGCCAATGGAACAATCCACTCTCAAACGAGCAGCTGCGACGGCTGAGGTGCAAGATCCTGCTCTTTCCACGATTACCCCGTCGACCACGGCATGGGAACAGCAAGGAGTGTCGAAGCGCCCCCGTCTCGATGAGTATCGAGAATCAACGCAAGAAAGTGACGACGAAGAAGATGACACTGACAGTAAGGAAAGCAGCCGGAGTATTGCAAATCCACGCACTGCGAGTGATAATGATGCAAGCTGGTCCTTCTCCGATTCTGGTCTATCGGGGACGGAGGATTCGCGACGAAAAGAGCGCCGATGGATTGTTCGGAAGGACTCGGCGAACCCTTCCGTGTCGTCTGTCATTACGGAAGTTTCGGATTCCGAAATTACGTCAACGATGCTTGGACAAGACGATGATACCTCTGAGCGTCGTAAAAATCATCGCAAAGGATCGCAATCCATCGAGAGCGTGATACGAAATATGGAATCGTGGAGTGTTACGCACATTCGCGCGTTACGGAGAAACAACGTTTATGAAAACAATCGATTATCAGGGACGGGTGCCAAATACCGCACGGCTGTAAATAATGCGAAACGTGATGTTATGCGGACGTTACGACGATCGAGCGATGACAATCTTTCGCGATCGAGTTCGAGGGTAACTTGAAGGACGACGCGTCCTACACCTACTCAAATGATGGGGCCACAGGGCTCGATCGCTCTCCGAGTCCTATGGATGAACTGTAATCCATCCTTTCACTTTTCAAGAAGCATGAGTTCCCTTGACCATTTAAATGCTCATAAGCGCCGCATAGAATTTGTTAACTTTACAATAAGAGGAATTACTTTGATAAAAAAGTGCAGACGTTGCCCGAATAAGAGCTTTCGTCTATCAGCTAGGCATCATTCGCTTCCCGAACAGCGACTCCCATTGTTCCACAAGTACCTACTACAGACCGGGCAATCCCCTCCAGGGGAAGATGCCATCGCATTTCGTCTTGTTGCTTAATTTTGGCTATTTCATAGACAGCCTCTGGAGTTATGTAGGCTACTGGTGCATCTGGATTCGGCTGAGCTGGACCTTTCTCCAATCCGACGACACGTTTGATGAGATACGATGTCGGTGGACTTCTCACGTCAAACGTAAAGCTTCGATCCGACATGGCCGACAATCGGATCGACAGCAAAATGTCTTTTTCATAAACTGATTCTGTTCGCTCGTTAAACTGCTTGCAAAATTCAGCCATGTTGATTCCCTGTAAAGAGAAGTAAAAATTAGAATATTTGCCTAACGAGAGAACGCGGCAGTTTATTCTACTCACCAGCGGGCCGAGTGCTTGTCCCAACGCCGGACCAGGGCGTGCGTTTCCTGCTAAACATCTTAGTTTCACAAATCTAACAAAGGACATAATGCGCCGCAATTTTCGGTAGAAGACAAATGGATTGCTGTTTATTATTTGCTTTTCAGTGTCACCGAATGTTATTGTGCGAGATCGATAATAGCGATGCCCGTGCGCATCATCATCTTGCGTGGAGGAGGTTAAGTCATGAATGTTTAATCATGAGTTAGTGTCATTAAAATTGCTACTCCGTATGATTAGGAATCACACTCTTGCTATTGAAACCATTCATTTATTAAAGCTAAAACTATATCCTCCGTATTCTAATTACTCGATTCATATGTAGAACAATGATTGGAGTGCTGCGTCGGAAACACAGTCGAGTTTTTCCAATGCCGAAAATCTCTTTTCTTGCCCTTAGAGACCAGAAAGACACAAGCACGAATCGAAAGGAAAGTCATCCACGAAATCATCGTAGTCGTCGTCAAACTCCAGCTCCTCTTCTCGGTCTTCCGGTATCCCCTTATTTCTTGTGCTTCTACAAGTTTCTTCGCTTCGGGTTTCAGCAGTACCTTCAATGACATGTATTCGGTGAGTCCGTCGAGTGTTGTCGGGGATGCGGCCGGAACCTCTATTGTTGCGAGTCCTGAATTTAGACTGTTCCGACTGATTGTGGCGTTTGCGACGAAAGAGTTTACGCAAGCTCGCCATCTTCGGCTCTGGGGTTGTCTTTACTGTTTCGTCGGTGCTCGTTCGTGATGCTTTGGCATTCCGCGATCTCCGAGAAGATACAAACACAGGCTTTGCTTTCTCAAAGTTAAATCGGCTGCGAGACGTGGCTGACGTGTTGTAAATCGCATTTGCTGAAATAGACCTGTCAACTCCTGCGTTACTGTAGTCGTCGTCGCTCTCTTCGTCTGGTAAATCAAATATGCTCACTCCGTCTAAGGATACAATACTAGCGGTATCATCCTGATCCACAGCTGCTTGCAACCGCGAACTAACTCTCTCTTCTAGCTTTCTGTATCGTTCTAGTTTCTCATTATCTTCTGATAGAAAGTCTTCATCGAAACTCCCTTCGTAGAAGCTTTCCTCGTCGAAGAGGACTCGAGGAGCGAGCATATTCTCCTTTGACTTTGCAAAAATATTTCCAGTCGACTTGCTGCAGCTCTTTCCCATGCTGTGAAACCACCTACACTCGTGTTGCTTGAAGGTTGAATGTCCCTTGTGCTTTTGGATAATTGCTGGTGTGGATATATGATTCGTGGCCTCTTTCCGGCGTCGCCACAACTGTCTCTCGTTTTTCGATCCTTCAATTCGACTATAGGGTTAATCTTGTCGTACGATCCGAGCTTCTTCTTATTGAATGGTTTTATTTCACCAGCCCCTTTCGAACGGTCATTTTTATTGTGATGCCTATTTTTTGTTCGTTTGGTCGAAGCAACTTTAGCAGTCCCGACAATTTTCATGTTTTTCCTCGCATTTTTATAATCCTCCCCAGTGCAACTATCCTTTTTGAACGAGCAAAAGAGAATATGACACGCGGGGATCTGTGATTACTCGTTTGCGATGATCTCATTGATCTCGACGACAGTTGTTCGACATCGCTTTGTTCCCAGCAACCGCCGTTGTCATTTCTGGTTCCATCGATGTCGCAGGACGCTGACCGAAAGAGACTCCTCGTCGAGCTAGCTGACTTTGTAAACTTCATTTTACATTTCGTGACGGTGACTTTCTTTTGGGAAAATTTCAAATCGAAAAATGGGAGTAACTTTCTCATTTTTTCGGTGCTCTATCGCGTCCGTTGAAGAGGAAAAGCGGTACTTCAACGTATGAAAAATTATGGTCAACTGCCCACAGTCAAAACCGCAGCGACATCAAAGAATGGTAAATTCAGCCTTATTCAGACCTAAGGTTCATTCAGACCTAGATTGTGTACTTAGTTTTTAGTTCGTGCGATCAGCCAAACGGTGAAATCATTACGAAAATAACATTGTTAGACTTATTATTAGAGAATCATGGTGAAAGCATTACGAAAATAACATTGTTAAATTATTATTAGAACAACATAGTTTGAGAGCCAAAACAGAAATTCACTACGGATCCAAGCGATTGCTTCTGAAATTAACTTTTGCCGATGTCGGGTCAATACCTCGACGGGGTTGGCGACCAATTTGTTTCTTCAGATGGGCAACTAAGGGATCCTCTTCGATAGCAGCATGCACAAAACGAGTCTCTGTGTCGTGGCTTGCTTCGGGTTCAAGGTCGTCACAAAGCGAAAGTGTAGAGTCAGTTTCGGTGGGCTTGTCTAAGCCCTGTGCAAAGACCTTCGTGGATTCAGGGCACGTCGACACAACCGTATGGGTTTGCTCTGATTTCGAAAAGCTTCTATGTGATGGGCCCGAGACATGTGAAGACGCCTGAACGTTTTCAGCCTTATTGTTGATGACAGGATGCTCGTGATGAGTATGGAGCAGGTTGTCACTTTCCGTCTTTGCATCAGGGAGACCTCGTATCCGATAGTGCGGTAAGACAAACGTAGCACCTTGCTCGGTATAGTTAGTCGGGAGGGATTTCACTTTCGTTGGTGGATCACTTTTCCTTATCAAAGGGGTATTCATTGGCTTAGAACGAGTGTACTTGTGGTCGGAAAGGGGATTCGCGTTACCGAAGCCGAAGAGATCAGCAATACTTTTTCGTTTTAATCTTTTGCCTCGTTGTAGCTTCATCATTTCCGCGGCGGGTACTTTGCTTGCCTTCATAGCGGTTTTATGATGCGTCTTGCTCGTTGATTCCACCTCTCCCATGATGCGGATGCCCCTTGGTGACGTTGTCTGTAGTTGCGCAGAATGGTAATGGTATTGCTCAGTCTTGTACCCTGAGCGTGGTACCGTGTACTCAGGATGGTATTTATCTGATGGCGACGACTCTCGTTGTCTGACCGGACTCTGATCGTGAGATGATCGTGTACCAAGTGTTGAAATTGTGTCCAAACCGGGAAGAGTGATGATGTTCTTTTCGTCGCCGCTTTGCAAGAACGTGCGAAACGAGTTTGTGGCCTCAACGATATCGTCATCATCATTAGATAGCACTGCGTATCGATCACACATACTGTTTGCGTTTTGAAGTGACGAAATTCGTAAATGAATCAATTCCTTCTTTGGAGCCGAATGGCGCAGTCCTCTGTTTGTGGCGACCTCAATTTCGAGTTTTGACCATATCTTGCTTTCCCCTTTCTGTTCTTCAGGATAGGCTTATGTCCAGCAATAGTCAGAGACTTATCCGTGGGGAGCGAAACACTGCAGTCGCTTGCTAGAAGATCCGGATATATTTCTTCTGCTGCTACAACTAGTCTAGACGTTGAATCCTCAGTCTTTTCATTTTGTATCATGCGCTCTAGTGTTGAATCCACTCGAGTTCTATTTGCTGCAGATTCCTGTATGAAATGTATTTTCACGTTCTTTCGGGAATCTATACCCTCGATGTCAACGATGGGAGTATCCTGCACTCTCTTCGCAGCGGCTGGAATTTTTACTTGTGGATGGTCAAAATTACTGACTTTATGACTTGGCTCTTCCGGGCAAGATGAACCGTTGCCACTGACAAGCGACGCAGCATCTGTATCTGCTGTCGTCTTTTCTTTCCGTTTCTTTTCTTTTCTGGTTGCAAATAAGCCTCCCGAACAAACCAGACCTTCGCGACGAGATTTTTCGTTGGTCCCTATGTTTCTCGTTAGTATTCGTCTCATGTATCGTCGAATCGCGAACTTGCACTCCCTGCATTTGTTACAACCGCATCCGTGCCTTCCGTTGAAGCATTTGTGGATATCTCTTGTAACCTCTTTTCCTCTGGTTTTTCCGTCATTTGCTCGGGAGTCGTAGTTGTGGCCTCTTCCTCCGGGCCGTCCAAAATTTCATTCAATGAACTCATGCTCAGTACGTCGAAATCCTTAGGTTTCGCGACGTTCTTAAATATTGCATCAGATGAATTGACTGTTTCCAGTTTCGTATTCGAAAGCAATTTGTACCCATCCAACGAAACCTTTGGCGTCGCAACTTTGTTTTCCGGGAGAATAAAATCCATCAAACTTCGAGCTCTACTGGCATGATTCTCTCCTTCAATTTGCAATGTATCATTGTTGAGTTGTTGGTTGAGCTCCTGTACTTTCAATACTTCTGCCTTTCCTTTGGTAATCGCATCATTGATTATCGTTGTTAACTCTTCTGACGTGTTCATTGGTAGCTCCGCTAAGCTTCTCGCTTCCATTGCTAAAGAGAATGCTTTGTTCGATAACTCACTGCTCCTTTGCATTGACTTTTCGTTGAGTGCTTGCTCTAGCATCTGCTTGGCAGCCGCCACTTTTTCAGCAGTAACGAGCAGTGTCGATTCGGAGCTCACCACATTATCTTTCACTTTCACAGAAAGCTCAAGCGCTTCTTTGGGAACGGTATCGATCATCGGCTCGGGTAAGACTATTATGTGACATTTTGATCCGTCGGCAATGATCTGCTCTGTTCTCTTTGCCGTCGCAAGTTTTGTTGTCTCCCCTAATTGCGAGTTTGGGGTCGTTAATTCGGCCTCATTCTCGACCCACAAAATTTCTTGTCCTTGTTCCTCCGGAAAGTCTTCGTCTGTGGCGACAGAAATAATAGAGCCTTTGAGGACCAAAGGATCGTTCTGTCTATCGGGAGTTGTTGGTTCAAGATAAGATCCTTTCATTTTTGTTGTCGATGTTTCGCCAGGGAGATTGCCGTTTTGATTCGGATTGACTGTCGTGCTCTTGTCAAGGATGGTTTCCCCCATTGTTCTAAAGTCCCCTGTTGTAAAGACGCTTTGAACTTCTCTCTCACTCGGTTGTTCGAGCTCAAAGTGCTGCTCGGTATAACTAGAAAAGTGATGAGGTGATGGAGACGTCGAAACGTTCAATTTATTTCGATAAAATTGTGGCGAGGCGCGAGTTCTTTCATTTGAGAGGTGTGCGCATTCATCACTCTAAACATAGGTGATACTTAGCGTATCTTGCCTATTGCTCACATACGTGTTCATTTAAATAAATAACCATGAAGTCTTATTGCCATCTTATCTCAACGGAAACAGGACAAATTATCCTAGTAGTAAATGGGCGCAGTCCAAAAGTGACATAACTTAATGAGTGATAGTGAACTTTCTGGCTCGCGCGGGCGCGCAGTGGCGCGGCAAACACTCAATTGTATTTGATCCATGATTGAAGTTCATTCACGTTTCTGTTTTCTGGCTCCTTCGCTGAGGTTCATCTGCATGCGGCATCCGCTCGTCCCCTGGGGACCATGGTGATGCGCACATTGTACGGAGGTTTTCAATCTTCAATAAATTTTTCCTTGATAGGATTATAATTGAGAATGACAACAGAAGTATCTATGATGCATTCCGCCGAGTCTCAGAACTTGAAGGACGGGGAAGTGAGCACCGGCACAACTATCATCGCAATCCCTTTTCAAGGCGGAGTGGTCGTTGGTGCGGATTCGCGCACGTCTACCGGAAGTTATGTTGCTGTGCGAACGTCAGACAAAATCGCCTGCCTTTCCGATCATATCTATGCCTGTCGATCTGGAAGTGCCGCTGACACGCAGGCGTTGACGGATTATATCCGTTATTATCTGCAACAACTCAAGTAAGTTGTCAAGCGCGTCTTCTTTAGTTCTTTGTCTGCGTCTCACACCAATCTATTTATCAACTAGAATTGAGACTGGTCGTCCTGCTCGGGTCAAGTCGGCTGCCCATTTGCTACAAAAGCTTGTTTATCAGAACAAAGACAACCTGAGCGCTGGCATGATTGTCGCGGGATGGGATCCAGTCGAAGGACCCGCGATCTACAGTATTGCCTTGGGTGGAACTTGTCTTAAGGTCCCCTTTGCGTTCAGTGGGTCTGGAAGTTTGTATATTACCGGTTTGCTGGATTCAGAGTTTCGGGAGAACATGACAAAAGAGGAGGCGCGAACTTTGGTCAAAAAGGCCCTTGCTCATGCGATGGCCCGTGACGGCTCATCTGGAGGAATCATCCGTACTGTCGCAATCACAGCAGAAGGAAATGATCGCGATTACACATCACAGCTTCCCTACGGGCCTGTTTCGTATTGAGGTTTTTTAAAATGCGTATAACCTATGACTTCTACATTCTTTATAAAGCGTGAAGATGGTAGCATTGGAGTCGACTACAACAGCCTGTTATCAGATGCATGTCCCCTCTATCTTGCTCAAAGCTAGTCTTTAAGAAACTGTAGAACATCTTCCAATTCGTGTCATAACTTGAGCTCTAGAACACACTCTAGTCTAGAGGTAAAGTGAATATCGCGTCGACTTTGTGAGTGCTGCAATTTCCCGCTCCTATTACGCAAGGTTCATTGCTGGTATAAGCCATAACTAACATTGACGTAAGGCGAAAGTGGCTGTTATACTCATGGAAAGCTCCTATCATTGGGGTCGTCGAATTGTAGAATTTCCGGGTACCCCTGCAGAGATAAATTTCCTACGGCGGCTACGTGAACAATACGTAGACTTTCCAAGGACTGCAGCTCTCCCTATTCCTCTTGTTTTCACTCGAAAACAACGCTGATAGACGATAAAGAAATGCATGTAATATGATGCTGCAAGCGAAACTTGATTTATGCTCATGAAATGCTCCTATCATTGGGGTCGTCGAATTGTAGAATTTCCGGGTTCCCCTGCAGAGATAAATTTCCTACGGCGGCTACGTGAAAAGTACGTACTTTGTAGACACCTAAAAACCGCTCCCCCACATTTTCTGGAAACGTGAAAATACCGCCCTTCCACCCCCACATTTTCTGGAAACGTGAAAATACCCTGCGCCCACGCATTTTTTGGACACGCGTGAACCATCGCTGCTTTCGGCAAGCACGTTGTCACGCTTTATATTACGCGATACAAGGTACGGGCCGTGCGATCTCTTTCAGCTTATTATTCTGCTCCTGCCTTCTTATAAAAAAGGAACAAAACAAGCTGTGTTGTCTTCACTTATCTCGGTCAAAGGGGATTGTGTGGATGGGCAGCAAATAGCGGCTTTATCCTATACTATGAAGACTCTTTCAACAACCCAATTTCTCCTCCTGTTTGTTCTATTCGGAAAGTCCAAATCAAAGAAGACGATAAGGGGTGCTTCAGAGAACAACTTAAGGTTACAAAATGAGTTTCCGAGCATCGATGACACAGTAGAGATGGCGGCTCTTTCTGTGATTGTATACACGTTCCGCGATGTACTCGATGACACAGGCGTTTGTCAGATGGTGAATGAGCGAAATTTCAATACGACCGGCTTGCATGTTCCCGACGTCATTCAAAAGAACACAGATATTGAGTGCCACTGGTATCTGCATGATCGAATACAAGGAACACAAGTCATGCTGGTTTCTTCTCCCTCCAAGAAGTACAACGCTTTAGTATTCGCTGGCACGGACAACATGAGGTCGGCGCTCACAGATGCGGATATCATGACGGTTCCGTTTGGTGATGGGGAAAGTACGGTATTGCCCCCCGATTTGGCAATACGCGTCCATGCGGGTTTCAATCACGGTGTTTTTCTTCAAAAGATCTTTGCGCAAGTGCTGGACCATTTTCACGCGTTGCAGTCGAAATATCCTTCGCATCGGCTGTTCACGACGGGTCATTCGCTGGGGGCGGCCGAGTCGATACTTGCGGCAGTCGCTCTTACCATGAAACAACGTGAACATAAGAGTCGCTATCGTTGGTGGCCTTGGAAGCGCAAAAAGACGGTTCAACCGATTACGAATATTAACTTTGGTTGTCCGAGAATTGGGAACGAGAACTGGAGAGCGTTTGTCGACGACGATTCTTCCGTGGCAAATCTGGCCATCTGGCGACTTGTTCTGGGCTGGGATCTTGTACCACGCTTACCAGAACTATTCAAACACGTTGGTCACACCATCGAGTTGCTGAAAAATAGTATTGCGGACGAAAGTGGGAGCAATGCCACTGCCGTGGCCTACTATCAACATTACGGAGACGAGTCTCTCGGGTTGGCGGGCGTCCCTTTTGGCTGGTCCGCCAAACCTTACATTTGGGTCCCAGGCGCCTTGTGGTCGCATCACGTCACCAAGTACTGGAGTGTATTAAATGATTGGGCCAACTCAACAGTGGAGCATCGAGCTGCGTGGGTGAGTGAGTTTGAAAAAGTGGATTCATCGCATAATAATAGCGACGACGGTAGATCAAGGAATGTTGACGACGATTTCTGGGTGAATCCACCGGACGATGATTTCCGGTATAAAGACGATTTGCTCGATTCGCAACTCGAGCAAATGATATTGGATGAACCGTATCGCGCGGTTGCATAGTGCTGTATACTTGTATATTGTAATAGTTTCAATTTTCACGCTTGTCCTAATCGAGTTTTCTCCTAACAAGCACGGAGAAGATATAATAGTCGGCTATTGTATGAGTAAAGATCGGTAGCCAGATACTTCCTCCCGTTTGATCCGCCATCCACCCGAGGAGAAAACCGTAAAGAAAAGTCAAAGCAACTCCCGTCATGCCGCTGGGGATTCCGTAGTAATGTCGAATGCCAAACAGTGTTGCCTGCCCCAGGTTTGAGTACAACGTGATGCTGGGATCTGTTAGAATAGTATTTGTGGAAATGCTTTGGATTGTTTCGAGCCAATTGAGATGGTTTTGGCCATAAAAGTGGGTATGCACGCAACGGCAAAGATTGACCGCCAAAGTACCCTTGCGGAAAGTTCTTCGCATATCGCGTTGATTGCTGCCAAGCTAAGCAGCTGTAAATGTTCTCGTCGTGTCAGAGCCCTCCCTAAAGACCCACGGACCATGCGGTTGACACCGGAATGATTTCCTCGCGATTGGGGGAGCTTGGACCATAGCTGTAATACAAAGTTGACAGTTAACGAGAAAAGGGTCACCGACAAAATCGCGACCCAAGAAGGTGAAAATCCAAGTCTCAGAAACATCGGAAACGAACCTAGCCCTGCTTGTGGTCCTGTGTGATACCACAGAAGAAAACCCACCAGAATCTCACAGAATTTGGAAAGGCCGTGACCCAAAGGACCACCCTTCACAATCCAAAGTGGAACGAAAGAGAACAAGCGGGGCCATGATGCAGCTAGAAAAGAAGACAGACATCTCCACCATGCCAACGAGCATAGAAATGGCAGTACGGGTAAAAAATAAGACTCTCGTAAAGTCCAGTAGATTGCAAAGAAAGAGAGAACTGCCGAAGCAGCAATGTGAATGGCAACGCGTCGCGCATTGTTTCGGAAAAGAGTCCACCCTAAATCGTGCGTGATAGCTGTTAGAACTGTGAAGGCCACCAATAACATAAGCCAAGGATGGAGAACTCGAGAAACTTTGAGCAATTAGCCTCGGCATTGGATGCATCGTAAAAATAAATACTCCGTAAATTTTTTCGTCGTTGCGAAATAATCGTAGTGCCACGACTCAAATCAAAAACAGTCCCGGGCTACGTCTCTAGGGATTAATCTATGGGCCTTAGAAAAGCAATCGTCGATCGTGAAATGTTTACTCGTCGCGGCTCAGAAAAATAGCTAAAAAGTCCTAGCTCTCATTTATTTAAGTCGAGTTCGGGACTTTTGTGAAAACAAAAAAGGAGCCATGATGGCCGCGAAGAACTCTCATTGTTCGATCCGCATAGATTACGTCGATAAACGCCTTTCCGTGGCCACCAATTGGTCGATTGAGAGAGTATGCCATGGTTCCATCCTCCGACATACTCTCAGGAAGGTCCGCTCCCGCAAATACCCGCGCAGCTAAGATGCGCGCTGACTGAATAGTGGAACGGGAGGGTAACAATTCTTTGTCAAACAACTCTTTCCACTCACGCAAGTCTGCCTCCTCATTCTCTACTTCGAGTGCACCTCCTGTGAACCAGACAGTCAATCGGTTACTGACTTCGGGGTCAGGTAAGCAGTATCCATGATTCGTTAACAGGCATTTGATTGGACGACGAACGACATATTCATCACTTGACTGAGCTCCTACTTGTCCGCTTCGTGTTTGACCCGGTTCGATAGTTAGTGTAAAAACAAGGCTTCCAAACAAAGAAGAGGTTAGAGCAATGCATGATTGGCCAAACCCGAATATGTTGACAAAAGCTTACTCGTATTTCCGCAGTGGAGCCCGACCGGATAATGTGCTGGCTTTGATTAGACTAGCAGGATAGATCACAGGGCGGGCTTTCTCTTTCTCAGGATCCCAGGGACTTATTATATTAAAAGCCCCTTGCATAGAACATAACAATCCAGTCGGCCGAAACATATCGAAAGCAATACGACCAAGTGGAAAAGAATATCGCCGTTCTCGTTTTTGCCAATGCTTCCAGTGAGTTCAGACTTGGAAAGAGCTAGCCAAGTACCGTCAAGATTGCAACTTGCTGAAATATCTCCAGCTTTCCACCGTTGATCCGATCCGTGATCCCTGTAAAACTCTCCAAGTGTATTGATCAGCGAATGAAATTCAGGAGACGTTGTATCACCTCTGTTCCGACGAAGAAGCTGTATTAAAGTTGACTTCAATTCAGAAATTTGATGATTACGCCTGGATAGTGGTATTCTTTGCTCCATATAACTTATTGATGCGTCATCAGCCCCAGTTGTTATATCCTTCTGCTCATGAAAAGCACCACTCGTCGATTCGGAAATTGCTTGACGGAAGCCTGGTTTCTTATCCGCTTGATCGTTCAATTTCTGACGTTTCGCTATTTGATCTCTCTCTTGTTGTTTGTCTTCCAGATAGCTTGCTTCTATCCACCACCTTTTAAACAGCTTGTCGGCATCAAGTGCCGCCGCATTCGCTTCATCTGGATTTATCCCCTGCATCAAACATTCCGAGTAAAACTTAGCTCGTATCAAGGCTCTCTTCCGTTCCTCTTTTGGAATAGGCGCTACTTGAGGACGTGTAATGTTGGCTGTTACACAATTCTCTAAAACGAAATGGCGTGGAAGTTGATGAGACCCGCTCAACAGATGGCTGTTCCGATCTTTCGATGATCTTCCTGATATTGAGGTTTCATCCCTTACGACGAATGCTCCACTCTCCGTGGAAAGAGTCTTGCCATCTAGTGGATTGTCTTTATTCATTCGATACAACCGCTGTACGCCTCAAATAGCAATAAGAAGATTGTTGGCAATGTTGCTATTAATTGCAAAGGGTTTCATTGTTGTCTTATCGAAGGTCGATGCGGGGAGAAGCGAGAAAGAGTTGAATGTTGAATGCGAAAAGGACTGTTCTTCAAACGTCCGACTGTTTTTCGTTGCTCGTCGTCCTTCAGTATAAAACATTTCAAAGAACAGAAAGCAGAACACAAAGAATACAGAGAACAGCACGACTACAAAATAGGTGATACTTGGTCAATGCGAGACAGCCGCCTTTTCAGAAAGTGCCGAAGTGCGATGTGCGACGTCATAAGACGTGTCTAATCCGTACTAAAAACACAACAGTATTTGTTTCTGTGTACTCGGAGTACCTTTTTTCTTCCGTTCTGATCTTCTGTCATCGTTCTTCATTCTTCATAAACTACTGTTCACTTTATACTGCAAATGACCATTATGTCCGTTTATTCCGATGATCGACGTTTTTCTGTTCTTCATTTTTCACTCGATCAGAAATTCCCACCGACCAGCAAGCGACGAAAGAAAATGAGACCACTTGACCATGAAGCTGTTATTCTTGCCACAAAGGGGTGTTCACAACACAAGCCCAGGCATAGCTAGCCTACGGAGGTGTGAAGGAAGGCTTTGTTGGGGTCATCACCCTGGGTTGTCGGAGTGGCTCTCGATTACGACGAAGCTAATTTCTTGGGCAATCCGCTTAGTTGATTCCACCTTTTAAGAAAATTGACCATCACGCCATTTTACTTTCCATCTGATCGTTTCAAAACAGTACAATGACTACGAAAACAAGTCTTAACGAAACTGCAGATTGCAAAGTTTCTTCTTGTCTTTTCGAGAAGCTAACGATCTAACTTAATTAGCTACTTTGTAAGCAAACGCCAGCGTAATTACGAGTGACGTATCTTCCGGAGATGCGGTGCGTTCAAAAGATAAAAGCATTTCGCGGAATAGCTCTTGGTTCGACTCTGTGAAGTAAGTCGATCTTACCGCGTCGATGCACTTGGGAGTTTTCAGGAATAATCCGAAGCAGCGAACAAATTCCGAAGAAACGGGTGGTCTAGCACACTCGAGCACTCCACCGACAAAGTAACGAATGAGAGATGCATCCAAATCAGACGATCCGTGCTGCTCCATTTTGTGGGATAATTTTCCAAGTACATCCGGTATCTCGCCTTCCAAGAGTAGAATGATAAGTAGCCGGATACTTTGTTCCTTGATTGTGGTCACCTTTTGATACGAAATATCTTGGTTCGAGTGTCCCAGGAAATTGACGGCAACGTCTATGATCCGCTTTCGTGTGAATGGATGCTTCACACTGATAGTGCGGAGCAATGATAGAATGCTTACAGAAATCGTCGGAAACGCGGGAGAGCTTGCAAAATCTGTGCCGTGGGTGAACGCCTCGGCCCAAATGACAACGCCCTGAGCAATCGCAGCGCAGTTTAGCGCTAGCGAGCATAGCTTTTCGCCCGGTGATGTTCCACTCTTTGTCTCGTCCAAAAGCACCAGAAAAGAAACCATAGTTTCTAGCTGTTCACAAAGCTGACTCGCCTGAACTATCATCCTTGTAAGAGCTACTTCGTCCGAATAATCGCCCGCCATACCCCCCCTCTTCTCCTGCGGCTTTTTCTGCAGCTAGGACAGCAAATGCTAATAACCTTGCGCACTTGTTGCGGAGTACTGGAGCGACGACTCGCGTTGATCCTGGCTTGAATAAGTGTTCCAATAGGGCTTTGATTGCGACAGGGTGTTGGACGAAAAGCCTCCCAGTATCCGCGAAGGACGTGATATCAATGCCGCTGGGAAGAAGAGAATCCAGGACTACGTCATCAAGTTGCATTCCAACAGAGTGTCGGCGAAGAAAGGATAATAAAGCGGTCTCTAGTTTTCTTTTCGTCCCGTTGCCGTTCACCACATGTTGCTCATTGGATTCCGGATCATTCTTCACACGTCTCCTTTCGCTTTGATGAAGTTCACTCATAGTCAAAGCAACATCCAGTCTTCGCTTTCGAAACAAATGCGAAGTACCACTGGCATTTGATGGAGCTGACGGGTCGATCATTGAGTTTTCAAGACTTTGCGAAAGAGCACGCCATTTCCGAATAGCTCTGTTAAGTCGGGAGCCAGTGCTACTCCCGGCAACCTCCAGCGCCCGACTTACCAAATGACGTAGCATTTCCATCGAATACAAATATGTGTACGAAGTAGAACAACAAGCTCTCACCAAATCGTCAACAAGATCATCTAGCTCCACGGCTGAAGAAATGTCGCTTTCGGCTGACACTGATACATTCCCAACAATTGTTAGCTCAGACTGCAGCATAGCATTGAAAACTGCAAAATGATCGGATTGGTTCACTCGCTTTGCAATTTCCCGGTGGTGGCCGCGCTTGGATATTGCCTGCAAGCAATAAATGAGAACAGCACTGTCCTTATGCACTGCGGAGAGATCGATGAGAAGCTTCCGCCATCGAGATGAGTCCATCATTTCTTCCAGAAAAGCAGCTTCTGCTTTTGAAAGGTTCAAGATTCGATCGCCTGTTTCTTTCGAGAAACGTTCCTTCACAAAGCGGCTGATTACACCTTGAGTAATTTCGCGTACTGCATCCGTTGACTCTTGTGATGGACCATCCGCAGGTGTACCAGCAGAAGATGTAGCAGCTGTACGAAAATCAGCAAGCCAACGCCCCAGAAGCCCACAAATAGCCGTTTGACCGTGATAGTTATCAATGAGTGACGTGATCGCTTTCTGAGGCTGTCCACCTTCACTTCGTACAACTTCCGCCACGTTTTTGATACAAGTAGGCTCTAGGATGGAATCGGTTTGATTCAAAGCAGCTTCCGCTTCCTGAACACGTAATACTTCCGGATCTACCCACTGTTTTTGGCTTTCTTGTTTCGCTGTCTCCGAAGCATCTTCTTTCGGCGATCCATGACGCTCTCCGTCGCCTTCCATTTCCATTTGCATAGACTCCCCACCGGTGTCGATGAGACCGCGATCAATGTCTACAATGGTTGCTGATCCTTCGACAGCCTCTGTTCCAGCTGTCTCCTCGTCAACTTCCAGATCTTCAGCGGACACGACATGTTCGTCCGGTTTCTCCCATTGTGTTTCCCCCGTTGATGAGTTGTAATAGTACTCGCGTCCTTCTTCGTCTTTGTATGCAATCCATTGTGAGACAACCTCTTCGGTGGGCTTTTCTGCTGAGTTGTCGCCGGCTTCTTGCTGATTACTGGTTGCTTCCGCTTGCTGAGCATCGATATTCGCTCCGTCGGTATTGACATCATCCGTTGTGGCCACCGCAGTTTCCTCCCCCTCCACTATTTCCGGTGGATTGAACTTCCCATCTTCCGGTGGATCCCACGAGCTTTCTTCAGTGACGCTGTTGTAGTAATAAAGCCGGCCTTCTTCATCATAGTAGGCGGACCAATCATGCACGTCGCTTTCTATTTGTGGTGTTTTTTCTGTTGTTAGTTCAGACATTGCATTCGGTGTATCCCAAGGGGGACTTAACTCAATGGTTGTTATACTACTATTAAGTCAATTGAGCTTTAGGATGGTGATGTACTCTGCGATGGCGATGAATATTGAATGATGTTGTTGTTGATAAAGTGCGGGGTGCGGTGCGAAGGCCAAAAATCATGGGCAATCCCCTTGCATTTTTGAGCAAAAAATCACGGTTTAATACAATAAGTCTATTAAGTACACTTCCAGGCTATATGAATCAAAAAAAGTAGTCTTAAGGTCAGAGCGGTATTTAAGTAGCGCGACATGTCGGAGCGTGTATCAAAAATGTGTCTCAGGATGCACGGACAGACTGGACCCTCTTTTCAGACTCGTGACCAAAATAAGAGACCGTGACTCGACTTCTGCTACTGTTTACTTGATATACGATTTCAGTATGACAGCTTTTGAATGTCATTCCTTTATAATAAATCATCCTTGCATCGTACTGCTACCAAGCATATAGCAAAATTACTTGTTTGTGACAGAAATGTTGTTCCACTCTGACCGTCTCTCGCGGCCGCATTTTTCCCACCACTCCTCCGGTTTTGTGAAGAGAGATGACTGCATCGCATCATCGTCGGCCTTTCTCGGTTCTCGTGAAGAGTAATCCAGCAAAAGAATAGACATCATTTCCACGTTTCACTACATAGACACTTTCTACTCTTCTTTTATCAGAACAAAAAGTTGACGGTCGGCAGTAATCGAAGAGAGGCAGCGCAAGGCATTCGACATTCAGAGACGCTCCCATGACTTCGTATGGCAGCATCCAGGGAAACACGTCGCCGTCGAACACCGACCTTCATGAGACAACTCCCCTCGTGAATGGTAGAAACGACAGCAACAATGAGCACATATCGACAAAGTGTAGTTACTGGTCGAAACTTACCTTTCACTGGTTTACTCCAGTTCTGTATCGAGGAAACGAAAAACTCAAACTTGATCAAGACGATCTTGACCTCGTGCCTTTGTTAAATGACTGCGAGACCGACTATGTAACGAACACCTTCGATATGTATTGGGGGCAAGAGCTGCAGAAGGACTCTCCGTGTTTGGTAACCGCATTGACACGGGCATTTGGGGCGGAATATTTAGAGGGTGCTGCCTTGAAACTCGTGCATGATCTCTGCTTATTTGTGGGGCCACAAGTTCTCCACAGCATGATTGTTTTTCTGAGAGATCCCGATGCACCACTGATATGGGGTTTGTGGCTCATTTTCGCTGTGACGATAAGTCAGTTGGCCATGAGCATTTGCCTCCGGCACTACTTTTACAAGGTAAGTGATTTAAGACAGCCGCTAAATCTTGAATCAGTTCCAATTTGGCACAACTCACTGTTCCCTTCAAGTGCTACACAACTGGACTGCGAACTAGAACAGCAATTGTCATGGCAGTCTATCGAAAAGCTCTACTTTTAAGTCCGGAGGAAAGACAAAGTCGTAGCATCGGTGAGATCACTAATCTTGCTTCGATTGATGCACAACGCTTACAAGGTACGAAAGGAACCTTGTTTTCAGATTGTTAAATTGCATGTTTCTCACCGACAATCATTGATCAAAAATAGACTTGACAACGTATTTGAATGCTGTTTGGTCTAGTCCCCTCCAGATTGGCCTCGCTCTTTTCTTTCTGTGGAGGCAACTGGGTCCGAGCTCGCTGGGAGGCGTATCCGTCATCATTATTATGATCCCAGTAACAAAGTACATAGCGACTTGGATGGGCAATATGCAAGCAAGTCTGATGAAAGCAAAAGACGAAAGAGTGGAGCTAAACGCAGAAGTGTTGGGCGGAATGAAAGTTATCAAGTTTCAAGCTTGGGAAGAGTCGTTTCAAAAAAGAATACAAACGCTTCGTGAAGCAGAGTTAGCGCAACTGCTGCGATACTTTTTGGGGACCTCATTTTCTCGCATGTTGTGGGTATTCACACCACTCTTGGTTGCTCTTGCAACCTTTTCTGCTTACGTTTGGAGTGGTCATAAACTCGATGTGGCTTCAGCGCTGACTGCTTTATCTCTTTTCGATCTTCTTCGATTTCCACTATTTATGTTGCCGCAAAGTAAGTTACTTCGAAATTAGTTCTTGCTTCTTCGGTGTGCGTGTCTTCTCATATTCGGAATGACAGCCATCAATTCAATCATTGAAGCAGCAGTTTCAATTGATCGCCTTCGAAGCTTTTTCATTAGCGAAGAGCATCATGCGGTAGGACCGGGAAATCTGACAGAAAACGGAATCAACGTTAATGGTGTTTCGGCTGTATATGGTTCGAAAAGCACAGAAGGAGGGACTACTGCTCGAGCAGAGCGAAAGGGCACACTGGAGAAGGATAGGGAAGTTGCTATTCTGAGAGCCTTACTTTTAGACGCTGAACAAGAAATCCAGAAACTGCAAGGTGAACAATCCGATTCGCGCCAAGAGCCAGTAATTGACCAGGCAAGCTCGTCGCTTTGTCTGCGAAGGGTAAATTTTAAAATTCACCAAGGAGAAGTTATCGCGATTGTGGGCTCAGTTGGTAGTGGGAAAAGTTCGCTGATTAATAGCATTCTCGGCGAATTACGAATACTGACAGGCAAAACTGAAGTTAAGGGAACCTTGGCGTATTTTTCTCAGACCCCTTTTATCATGAACGCATCCGTCCGCGATAACATATTGTTCGGTCATGTGAACGAGCCTGTCGACGAAAATCTTTATCAGCGCGCGCTCGATTGCTGTGCTTTGCGGCATGATCTGTCTTTATTACCCGATGGTGATCAGACTGAAATAGGTGAAAGAGGTATTACATTGTCGGGTGGGCAGAAAGCGAGAGTTGCTCTGGCGCGAGCTGTGTATCATAGAGCCGATATCACACTCGTTGACGATGCTCTTTCGGCTGTTGATGCGCACGTTGCGAAGCACTTGTTTGATCGAGCTATTCTTGACGAGTTGATGCAGCCTACTATCCCAGGTAGTATGCGCAGTGTCGTCTTGGTTACCAATGCTCTTCAATACTTGAATCATCCTAGAATCAACAAAATATACGTCATTGAAGACGGTCGGATTGTGGAGGAAGGTTCTTACAATTCATTATCAAACAACTCAGATTCAGTCTTCGCCCGAATTTTATCGGTAATAAAAGATAACAAAGTGTCGAAAGACCTGTCAGAAACTGAAGACGATTTGAATACGGAACCAAAAAAAACTCTAACTTCCACTTTAAGCGATAACGGACATAATCTTACAGCAAAGGACGCAAAACCGTCTAAGCTGGTTTCCGAAGAGCTAAGAAAAACAGGGAAAATTTCTACTGAGGCATATTTATCTTGGATACATGCATCAGGTGGCTTCATGATTGCCTTTTTCATTTTGGTTCTGTTCGCCGCGGGTGAGGGGGTGGGCTTTCTCTCGAATTGGTGGTTGACTTACTGGTCTCGACATGCAGACGAGGCAAGTCAGTTTAGTTTTCTCAGTACATACGCTATCATCAATCTATCTGCTGCTTTGGCAGGGGTTTTCCGCATGCTTTTTGTTGCTTTGGTCAGCCTCAAGGCCTCTCGTCATGTAAGATAATTCGTTTTCCTTTGTGCTGATTGCCATTTCCTTTCCATTCTAATGTGGTCTCATTGCAGTTGTTTGATGGTCTGCTGAACGCGGTCCTCTTTGCGCCCATGTCATTCTTCGACACGACGCCTGTCGGGCGGTTGGTGAACCGATTTAGTAAAGGTACGTTGGAAACTGATTCACTAGCAGATGTATAAACTTTCAGAGAAGCCAGCACCTCATGATTCGTTTCACCAGATGTTTACACCATTGACGAGCAATTGGTTCAAACACTCAGAATGTACTTGCAGACTCTTTTTTCGATCTTAAGTACATTTGTAGTCATATCAGGTGTAACTCCGACGTTTCTTGTCGGACTTGTCCCACTTTGTCTGTTTTATATATCAGAGCAGCGCTTTTTTTACGGTAAGTCTCGAAATACCTGTCCTTGCAAATTTGGCGTCCGCATTTGTCTTATGCAATAAATTCTTGTAGCTTACGTACCGCGAGTTAAAACGACTTGACTCTGTTCTGCGATCGCCGATCTATGCGCTTTTGGGCGAAACAATAGATGGAGTTGCATGTATCCGAGCTTTTTCAGCACAAAGATCACTGACAGATAGGCTCAAAGTTATGCTTAATGAACAGCAGCATGCATACTTTTTGACATGCACAGCACAATCATGGCTGGCCGTTAGGTTGGAGCTAATCGGAACTTTGGTAATCACTTTCGCTACAACAAGTGCAGTCGTGGAGCATGCTCTGTTTGGCGCAGATGAGACTTTCGCTGGATTGGCAGGACTGGCAATCTCATACGCTTTATCGGTCACGCAATCACTGAATTGGAGTGTTCGTATGGCCAGTGATCTCGAAGCTAATATGGTGGCCGTCGAGAGGGTTCAGGAATATTCCCAGATTCGTCATGAGGGGCTTCGCAATGCCGAGCTTGACGAAAAACTTACCCCAACTTGGCCGACGCACGGCGAAATTGTCTTCAAAGGAGCAAAGCTGCGTTACCGTCCCAACCTTCCTTTAGTTCTCAAAGGCCTCGATTTACACATACCTTCAGGGTCTAAGATTGGTGTTGTTGGGCGCACAGGTTCGTTTCAATTTTCTCTTTGAAATTCCGTTTTATTATTAATTCGACTCGATTTCTCATCGGTTTATGTTTGGCTTCATTAGGGGCTGGAAAGTCGACGCTTATGGTGGCGCTGATGAGAATAGTTGAATTGGATGAAGGAAGTATTTCGATTGATGGTGTTGACATTCGACAGATTGGTCTAGGAAAACTTAGACGAAATGTTGCCGTTATACCTCAAGATCCAGTTCTGTTTAGCGGAACAATACGAAGCAACCTTGATCCATTTGACGAATTCAGCGATGAGCAGCTACACGCAGTTCTTGAAAGTGTTGGTCTGTACAAGAGAACCATGGAGGGATCAATGCACAGTTACTCATCGCTACCGTTGGCCCGGGTTGATTCCATCGATGACTCAGTAGCTGAAGGTGGTATTAACTATTCCGTTGGACAGCGGCAACTTGTAGTAATAGCCAGAGCACTTCTCCAGGGAGCGAAGATAGTCATCATCGATGAAGCTACGGCAGCGGTTGATGCAGAGACCGACGCTGCAATTCAAAGAGTCTTGAGAATGGAGTTTGCTAATGCTACATGTCTAACTGTCGCTCACCGATTGAACACGATCATGGACAGCGATTTTATTCTAGTCATGGACGATGGTAAACTTGCCGAGTTTGACAAGCCCGATGCTCTTGTGCGAAAGGGTGGCTTGTTTAGAGATCTTGTCAAAGCTGCTTCTCACGATTAAAAATAACATTTTGGTAATTTCCGTATATCACGGCTATGCTAGTAATAGAATCCGCCACTTCTCCACTAATAAAATCGGTATTTGGGAAGATGAGATGTTTCCCGAGACGTTCCCTTGCTGCAAAAACTAGAAGTAGTAGAAGACGCGCTCCTTAACTTTAAAGAACTCTCGCATTCACATGAGGAGCTACGAAACAATATCTTTAAGAAATCCACTGTTCCGTTATTAATGCTGTCATTAGGCGCTTTCAGCTTCAGGGTTCTTCATCTCGGCCAACTGTTTCTCATACTTTTGACTTCGGCGGAATAAAGTTAGTGCAAAGATCAGAAGGATCACGCAAAGCAGACCCAGCCCAATGCTCAAACCAGGTGTGAGCGAGTTTTGACCTTTTGATTTAGCGTTAGGCAACTCTGGTTGAACAGGACAATTAATGAACATAGCCTTTTCGACATCATAGTCCCAGCGAGGTGTCAGCTCCACGTCGCAATATGGGGCATCCAATGGGAAAACATTGTCTACAGTGCGCTCAAGACCGCCCATCTCTGTTTCCAAAATTCGTGCTTTATTGATGGCATGAATGATAGTCTTCCGCACGGTTATATCATTGAGAGGAGTTTTCCCAGAGTTCAAAAGGAGCAGTACATTTTGAACATCATCTGTGAAGAAGACCGACAAATTATTGGTTTCTTCGTTATTTTCGATCTCAATCAGATCTTGTGCACTCAAAACACCAGATCCCCAAACCACGTCCAATGATCCATCTAATAACGCTTTCTTTACCTGTTCTGCTGTGTCGTATCTCACAACAAGTAGCTCTTCGATTTGAGAAGCACCTCCCCAGTAATTATCATGTCGCGCAAATAGAACTTCATCATCAACAACATCACCATCGGCATTTGTGGAAGACGTTCGACTACGGAACATGAAGGGTCCCGTACCCGAAATATTCTTTATCCCCGCACAGATGATGGATGAATCATCGTTCTCGGGAGAAGTGACATTTCCCCATCCAGCATGACACGAGTTACCTGTCACTGGATCTTTATCAACAAATGCTGCAGGCGATAACATTCGAAGAGGCCGAATAAAAGAGAGCTCTTGAAGAAAAGGGTAGTACACTGACTTGGTAACTACCACAAATGTGGCGGAATCTTCGCAGCTCCATTCCGATATTTGTTGCGGCAGTCCATACCAACCATGGTAATCGGCAGATAGAAGCGGATCCGCTAAAACGTGATCGAAATTGATCTTGGCTGCTTCACAATTCCAGGGTGTACCGTCGTGAAACGTGACCCCTGTTCGCAATGAAAACGTGTATTTCTGCCCCCCGTTTGAGTGTGGCTCGATTTTATACGATTGTGCCAAGGCGGGAAGAATCTGACCGTACTCTCCGTAACTCACAAGACCTTCGTAGACCCAGTTATTTGCGAAAAATTCGTTGGGACGGTAGGTGTGAGGATCAAGACGACCGACCGACTGAAATACTCCCGTTTGAGCTCCAGGTGAGATGCGCACTGTGGTGGATCCGGAGAGAACTTGCAATCGATGCACGGGGTAGTCAAATTGCTGTAACCCGGCTTGGTAGCCCGTCAATCTGTTGTTTAAAACAGTCGGCACACGTTTACCCCACAACGGCAACATGACAGCCTGTTGATGAAGAACATTGTGTATATCTTTCCACTTCGTTTCACGCTCCCGGTGGTCCGACTCCTGAAGTACGTCCTGGATCATGTCGAAAATCGCATCCCTCGATGCTGGTGGCTCCAAGTTGGCCATTGCATGATAATGTCCTTCATCGCCCGTCATCCATCCCGAAGCGAACGAATGGGGATCGTAGGGGGCGCCCCACGTTTCACTAAACGACAAATGGAAGTCACCCGTCTCGTGGGCCTTGTTGAAATCTTCTTTGGACAGAAATCGTGGAGTAACTGTAATGCCCAGTCGTTCTAAATCCATTCGAATGTCATCCTCGATTGAGACCAGAGAAACGTCCCCTTCTACCATGATGAAGTCGATCGTATGCTTCTTGCAATCATTCTGGACCGTTTGTGCCAGCAACATGGTAGGTGCAAGAACCAGAAGCAACGCCAACATCTTAGACAGAAGATAAGATAATCGAATATTCGGATCTCCTCCAAGTAGAATTGTGCGAGGCATACCATCTACCGATTTCTAGAAAAAATTGTGAGACCAAGGCCAAACTTCAGCACAACATCGAGGCCTACATGCATTACAATTTAGCCTCGAATCAAGCTCGGTCGGCAAACTTCATGTCTCTATACTTTTGGCTCCATTTTGTTACGTTTTATTTTGCCTATTGCTGGGTTGAAAGGCCTTGGCATTAAGAAGCCTCTTTGTTCAATCGTTGATGCTTTACGGCTTCAGCTATAATAATTGAATCGTTTCAACCCAGTTGTGAAATCAATCATTTGTGTCGAAGTAAAATAGAAAATGAGGTTTCGGCCTTGTTAAAGGCAATTTAGAGCCTATGAGCAGTAACCAGCGCTCACAGTCCCGTATTGGTCCGGCCCTAGAAATAGCCTAAATATGTGTCACTTTTTCGCACGCGACACGCGACGACAACGGCCTTCCCCCCACGAGGAGTCGTCGATCTTGGGCGAAGGAAGGCTACAATTGTTAAAAGTGGCTGTCGGCGGGAATATTCTATCTGCAAAAGAAAGACTCCGTAATGTTCTTTCCACATAATTTTGTGACTTGACCATGACACAAGTCGCAGGGATTATCGTGGCTTTGCTTGGCAGTCTTGTATTTCAACTGCAGAAAAATTCGAGTAATATTCTGTACTTTTATGGAAACAGCTGGAGCTGCACCACATGGCAAGAATGGACATGGATCGCGCTCACAGGGCTACTTATGCTTATGCTTCAAATGAAACCAAACAGTCAGATCGACCCGCCGTCAGAACAAGCGAAGACCAAGCTCTTTCTATGCTTCTTGGCAATCAACTTCATATGGTTTTTTGTTGCCATCGCGGAATTTGATTACACGTTCTCGGTAGTAAAGGCAGTAGAGTTTCTTGGGGCGAAAGCTGCCTGGCCAGGCATGTGGAATTTAGCATTTGTGATTTTCCCCATCAAGCGCTCGTCTGAAATGTTGGCGATCTCACACAAAGATTTATTATTCCTTCATATTTGGGCTGGACAAGCCATCTTCTTCTGGTTAGCCGTCCACACGGTGCTCTTATCCATCGCATACGCAGTAAATCTTGACTATTCACTTCGAAATTGGACAAAGGTAATGATCCCATCCGATAACTTGTATACAGAAGGCGTAGTGAATTTCATGGGGTGGCTTGGACTAGCCATGCTTCTACTTTTGTGGCTCACTTCTCGACCGTGGTTCCGCAAACATTGTTATGAGATGTTCTCCTTCCTGCATCTAGTGACAGCCGCGTCCTTCATTCTGTTCTCCAATCTTCACGATTACAACACAATCCATTTTATTCAACCGGCATTTGCTGCGTGGATCGCTGAGCGACTAGTGCGGCGTATTTCCACCGTGAACGTAATGATCGAAAAAACACCACCACCTACTACTGTTGAAGATGGGATCCTCGGTAATGGCGGTATCCTCGCTGTTTCGATTTGTGAAACAAGTGGGAGAAAAGATTTTCCTCCTTTGGTGCGTCTTACCATGACTTTACCACGATCCTGGAATGTTTGTCCTGGAACGGCAGCATTCCTGTATCTGAAATGTCCGAGCATTTCCAACTGGCAGCTACATCCATTCTCGATTAGCACGATTGACGTCGAGAGCATGACGTTTTCTGTACATATCAAAGCTCTCGGTGATTGGACGAATCAGTTTGTTCGGCAATTAAATCAGCTTGTCGTCAAAGCGGACTTGCCGCTCGACGATCATCAAACTGGTCGGGAGGAGGCAAGTGAAACAATTCAAAATGCCACGAACCAGTTTGGTCTTTGCATTGAAGGTCCCTATTGCTCAGATCTTGGTGCACAATTGGATTCCGATCAAAAGTGCTTATTCATAGCTGGAGGAGTGGGCCTCACCGGCTTGTCTGAAGTCTTATACCGCCGACACGGACGTGGACAAGCGACGCTACTGGTTTGGATCCTCCGCACTATCGAGGAAATGGACTTTCTGGCCAAAGACTTACTTGATCGCCTACAACCACCAAGGGACACAACACAAATCATGGTGTATATCACGCGCCAAGACGAGCGTTACGAACGTCGTCGCCGGCAGACCGCGAAAGTGGATCACACACCGTTGCTGCTGCCCGGCTATGTCAAGTCAATCGACAGGACTGCAGCGGCAAAGAATTCGATCTTGACGTTTCCTACCATTGTCGAAGAGACGTCCACAAATCCAGATCAAAAACCGATGTCACTTGTCAGCCTTCTCGGAGTCTCCCTCAGTTTCTTGCTTGCTCGGATGGCCTGCTGCAATAGGACCGTACGTGATACCGAGACCGGTAGAATTCTCCACACCTGTTCCGCAGTAACTAGAGCCTCGACCAGTATGACCTGTTCCAATTCATGCCAAGATGATGGCTTTTCTTGCTGTACCACGCCTATCTGTTTCTACTGCTTCCGAGGGTTGCCCGTGCTCTTCATGTTCATCCTGGCTCCTTTGTTGCCTCTTCTGTTTGCGTGGGTCTACCCGTACTGTATTCAGGTCACGAAATGGGTGCGCAAAGCCATTCGACCTCATCACGTTGCACCAGGGTTCCGATCTTGTACGTTAATACCGCTTCGCATGGCGGGTCGGTCGGCATCGGCAGTGGAGGATACCTCCGAAAATTCCGTAACATACGGTGATGCAAGGAACGATTCGTTGCGAGTGATAGACCATTTGTGTCAACGAAACGCGCCTGCCATCATGACCAATCTCAATCACACCACTGTTGAGTTTCGAAAACCAAAGTTGTCGCAAATTATTCAAGAGTTCGGTGCCTCCGTGGGCAGAAACGAGGATGAAGACTTTGCTTTCCGCGAAAATAGCCACGTCCGGAGAAACGCAGAGGAGGCCGCGGTTTTTGTTTGCGGATCCAAAGCTCTCGCTGAAAGTGTGTTGAAGGAGGTGGAAATCTACAATAGTAATGATACAAGCAATGACGAAAGAAGCACGTCATCTCATGGAGCTTCTCGATCGAACCGACGTGTTACTTTGTCAGTATGGACGGCCACCGGGGCCTATTGAAGGTTGCTTCGGCCTTTTGATTTTGCACTGTTATATTTGAAGCGTCCCTAAAGCGCGCTCGTAGTATAGTGTTACCAGGTAAACGTTTTTGATCGCAACCATTGAACTGTAATTGGGTAAAATATTGGGATGCATTAAACGAATAAAAACGTTCTAGTCCAGTCCTACTGGTATTCATCACTATCTGGTAAAGTGTAATCTCGTCCGTTTGGTGACTCTAGACTCCAATTGCAGTCCCAGCATTGCTTGACCACCATTAATGAAAGTAATAGTTCGGTATGACTCCTCTACTCTAGCTTTTCTAATTTAAAATAGAAGAAATAGCAACCGCCGCTTCTGAATAATCTTGTTGAACATTGTTTGCATCCAATTCTCAAGGGACGGACGAAGGAATGGAACGTCTAGCACTGCCGGTGAATTTAGACGGACATCCGGCGATTGAAAAAACGAAAAGATTACCCACTTGAAACCTCCCGAATGCTGTCTGCATTTTCGAACGGCTTTCGTAATTGCATGTCTTGCCCCCCTTACTTGAATACCCGACTGAGGTTTATTTATTTAGTAACTACTCAGCCTTGTGGCTGATAGCGTGACTTATAGCTTGTTCTAGTTCGTCTTTGCCAGCGCTGGAAGGCGTCAACAACGACAAGCGCTCTTGTTTGTCGACCCCTCTCCCAAAAAAGGCAGACGAGACGACTTAAATTCTCGTGCGATACCTGCTTCAGTTCGATTGGGGATGGAGTAGCAAGACCGGAATGGCCAGACAGGAAAATGCTTCCGAGAGGTGGACATCCTTCGTCAAAGTCGTTTACAGAGGACCACCAGGTAAATCGATGTCCCTGTATGATAGCAAAGCAAGTTTTCCATCGATCTCCCGAACTCGATAGAATTTGAATAGATGAATACCACCGAGCTCGGAAAAGCATCTTCAATCTCTTTCCTCTCTTTTCCTCGGAAAATTGTTCAGCTTCGCGGACTCCCCGCCGAAGACTTTCCCAAAAATATGTCCTCCTTAAATCCTCATAAGTCGGAATTCCACGAAAAGCGTTCAGTATCCAAATTCCGATCGGACTCGGATTTTTCTTGTTCACTTTCTCGCTTTTTCTTCTCATTTTTCTTTGAAAGAGATAATCAAAACGGGCGAAGAACGTGGCTCCGTATTGTCCCTTTATTTTGTTGGTTAGATTATTGTTCGTTTGTATACACGAAGGCGGACGACAGTACCTACCAGAACTAATGCGTAAAAAATAATTTTCATGGAAACAAGCGAGAAGAATATCCAAAGTCCGACGGCGATACCGAGCAATATTGTCGATTTCCAAGGATCCTTCATAGATGTCACATGTTAGGCGTCATCGTGTGGAAGATTACAGTTGTCGAACCAAGATCTTACCGTAAACGTAACCGCGTTACAAATGGCTTCCACGGTGTCCAGGACTTGGCCAAGAGAATTTTGCACCATTGCGAGGTGGCCCGTCAAACCACGAACTGAACTTATTGCCCCTAATGAGCTTCCGATCACACCGCGCCGCGCTTCGGCTTGGATGATCGCGGAACGCGTCATCTCTTCTTGTATGAATACAGACTCTTCTCTGTTCGTATCACTTTCTCTTTCGATGTCTTCGTTATTATTTTCGTTTAAAGGAGGCGTCCACCATAGCTTCAGAAATATTTGCGGAGTTCCATCGTTATCGGAGACTGGGTTGCAATGCGAGCTCACTGTGTCAGGATGCTTTAGTTTAAACCAGCCTTTTATCTCCTTCTGCTTGTACACCTCGGTGAACGGAATAGAAATCACACCCGCAGTTGCCTCAGAATCGGGAAAGATACTGATAATGTCAGTGAAGTCTACCTCGATATCAACCGTACACGTACTGCTTTCCCACGGTTCAAGAACGGGGAGGCCTTCATCTAGAGTATTCGATGGCTGAAGAACTGGAAAAATGAATTGCGGTGTACCAGTCGATCCATTTCGCTCTGCAGATTCCCGATTAAAGTGCTTAATAGAGCGAAGGCGCTTGGTTAGAGAACTCTCCTTCGCTTCCTTCCACACAGGATTGGTTGAATAGACACGATCCGTCGATCCTATTTCGTGCACAATAGGTCGAGCATTCCCTCTCTCCCTCTCATCATTTGACTTTAAGCCTTCGGTGTTCCAAAATGCACGGCACATCACACTTCCAGCGATGCCAAACTCCAGAGAGCTGATGTTACGACCAGCCGATATTGATATACCAATTTCTCCAACAGGACGGTGTACGCTATGCTCGAGCACTATATTTTCTTCCTTACGGCGTTTTTCGACTTCTCTTTTGACAAAATACTCTTTATGACTCTGAAAGCAAACGTGGCGCAAAGCACTGGTCATCATGAACACAACGACACAGAAACATGGTAAACTTCCAAGGAAAGCAGGGTTAAAAGTGGCACACACTTGCACTGACATGAATAGTGATAACGAAGTGACGATCGGATTTTTCCAACTGATAACGTAAATGTACCCGTTCACGGCCTCTTTCATAGTTTCGATGAGGTTTGTCAATCGAGTCAAGTGTAGCTGAAAGAGACGCATGTTCAGGTCATCAGGCGGGCGAGGAGGACACTCATACGGACTGTCGCCGTATAGACTGGTAAAATCTTCCTTTATCGAAACAAGAATATCGGTATAACCGACAATATCTCCTGTGCCAGAAGTTAGAGACAAATTGACTTCATTAGGTACAGAGACTGTTTCGCTTACCTCGATGGACCTTCGATGAATGAGGGGAAGGGGTCGGAGGCGAAAAATACTCAAGCGTTGTTGCGTCTTTCATATCGTGCCTCAGATCAATTCTAAGAGGGATTTTCGGCGGGGGCTTCTGGTTGACACCGAAAAAGTTAAAGAATTGAAATAAAACTCCCCACTATCACTGTCACGTTGAAGTTGCAAGATTGATTGAGTTGTCACGAACGAACTCCCAACGGGTTTGTCGGTCAAAGCGTCGACCAAATCAATCCGGTACGCGCATCCGTAGTGTGGACTATTGATGATTGAGAAGAATGAAACGAAGTAATGAAAGACAGAAAGGCAGCAATGATCAACTTACACGTTCAATACCAACTCTTGAGAATCGAAGACAGGCTTGCTTGAATTTTGTATAGTCTGTGTCCTTGCCGAATCTCTACTTCCGACCCTGGTCACTCGCATGTAATAGTCTCCAGGTTTGAAAGAGGTTTTTTCATCGGCAAGAATATCACCTGCGTCTGATTCTGGGGACCACGGCTCGTACAGCACAAATGCACGAAGAAAAGCCATCTCCATGATCCCAATTCCCTTGGATGCACCAGCACTTTGATTGGACGGATGCTCAGGCCCCTGTGCTATTGTTGCATTATCGCCAACTGGTGCAACAGTGTTTAAAATAGTGTTCAAACTCAATTTGTTTTGAATCGAGTGTTTTGTCACATCTTGCGCTTCCAGTGAGCCGCAAGGCATTTTGATATCGACTTGGAGCATACAATCTTCGCAACAGTCAACTTTGCATTTCTCACAACGATATGCCGGTTGGGCTCGGATAGCAGACATAATGCTTTTCTTACAAACGCAGCATGTCGCAGGCAACCGAAACTTTCTCAGTCGAAGAAGATGCTGATTTGCCTGACTGTGCGTACTTCGTTGTGACTTGGCAGAAAACGGAGGGGTTTTATTCGACACAGGACTAGCCGTCTCGTAATCGTCAGCTCGCGGACCTCCTTTCGAACCCCGACGCTCAGGTGTAAACGGAAAATCGTGTTGGCTATCGTTTCTCGCACTTTGAAATGTAAGAGCGTCCTCCGGGATCTCGATGGTATCAGGAGGCAAGACGTCGCCATCCTCGCTGATCTCCGAATCCACAATTGTAGGTTCGAACATAGCTTCAACTTGCAGCATAGGCGAAGCCAAACGAGTAGATCCAGGAATTTTCTTTGTTTCAGGAAATGTAAGCCAATATCGGCAGGCGCGGTAAGGATTCATCAAAAGTTCTTCGCAACTAAGTGAGAGTGTACCCATGCTAAAGCCAAGTAATCCCATGCCTAGGGGACTGACAGTGAGGTCAATCTCAATGGTTGGTGTAGGACTTTCGTCACTCGAATAAGCATGTACCATCGAAACACGATTATCCTCAATATCATCCCACACTGCACAGACACCGTGACCTCCCTTTGACGAAGAGAAGGTTTTCGTGCTTTTCGTTCGTACCTTCCCCTTCCAGGGTTTTAGGGAAATAGTTCCTTGGACAAAGGATCCAGTAGAGCATGAGAGTTTACGTGCCCGCACTAGACGCAGATTGACCATTCCATGACAATTTTTGCTCTTGTCAAATGGAACATTTAAATTGAAGTTGCTCCATATCGATATAGTACTGTCAACATCAAAATCGGTCTTCGCCACGCTAACTGACTTGTGCGACGAGTCTTTCACATTCTCTGAAGGTGTGAGTGACCCGTTACGAGCAGGTGCCTTCCATACAGCGGGTGGATCTATCAGAAGGTCACGAGCTTCGGATTCGTCAAATTCTTTCCGATCGAAAAGTAGCGGAGCATCTTTTGTGATTTCATGGCTTGTATAATCGATGGCGAAAGATTCACCAGTCGTAGCAATGTGATCTTTCGTCGGCTGACCTGCCGTTACTTGTTTCTCTGAAATTGCGGTCGATCGTTCAGGCTCGGCGTCGATATTACCTGGCATTTGCTCTTTTTGTAATTGTGGAGGATTCGAATCAATGGAAACATTTGATTGGTTCGCTTTTTCCGTCAAGAGGGGAGACTCTGTACTAGGTAGAATGGGCCCCTTTACCGCATTTCTGTGATGCTGTTCCATATCGTTCGTAGGTAAAGGAGATGGCTCGTGCGATTCGTCATAAACAGTCGTTTCAGTAGGATGTACAAAATCGTCGTCGTGGGATGGTTGCAGCCGCTTTTCATCAATGCTATCCGAAAACAAAGCAACAACAATACCACCGTCTTCTCCACGGTTTTTACTTCGCGTCGCAAGCTCTGGCTGTGTACCCTCTTTCGCGGCGACTATTTTCTCAGGGGTGATAATATCATGCGATGTATCCAAGGTGACGCCAGCATCCTCTTGTTGTTGGTCGGATCTCAGCTCCAATGCCGGTATCGAAGATGCTTTGAGACTATCGGCGCGGTCCACAATGTCAGGATGATCCTCATTGCGATTCGCCTGTAAAAATCCCCACACATTTGTCTTAGCCATACAACCTTCTGATTTGACTACATCAGTAACTGTACATTGCTCGGGGCTTTGGTCGGTTTGTGATAGCATTTTCGCCGTTTCCTTGTCCGAATCTTGTTGCATTTCTACTTGTACTTCACATTCGTCGTGATCCGTCTGATTAACGCTTATTGCGGTCACAGGCTCTAATGCTTCCGCATCGGTCTGATTAACTTCCTCGAAAGCCGCTGCTTCTAATTGTCGATCTATTTTGTCCGTCTTTGTAGGATCTAATGAAAGAGTTGGTTGTGCTTCCCTCTCCGAGTCTGACAATGATTCTTGTAAATCATTACGCTTCGGAATCACTCTCCGTTTTACATTTCCGGGATATTGTTTTTTTTTCTCCGTAGTTTCATGGCTCGTTCTTCGTTTTAACGTTCCTGGCATGACATTTTTGGGTTGATTGCTTGGCCTGGACGGTATAGTTCCTTCCGAACGCTGCCGCCTCACTCTCCCAGGAACAGATGTACGCACCACTTCAAGCGACCGCGAAGGGAGTATTGCGGGAGAGTCATGACTATTTTCGCTGTCATCGTCGCCCAGTTTTTCCAGGATATGATCGGCCAGAGCCGATTGGGATTCGCGGACGGCGGAGGACGACCCATGACGAGAATTTTGCGGCGTCAAGACTTTATCTAGCGCGTCGTCTAACCGATTAAGCCAATTCATTTTTTAACAGTTCATAGCCGGTATTTTTATTTGTTGTGTCTTGGATGAAAGGACAAGGAATATAATAGGGCTCTTTCAACGACGCCATGTGAGATGCGAGGTTTTATTGCGAGCAAGCAAGGCGCAGCTGACGAAAACGGCTAGCGGTACCTAATGATTAGGTAAAGACTACCGCTTCGACGCATTCTCGTTTCATGAATTGGTAAGAGTATCGCTGATGTCGTACTGTTTAGCTTTCAATGGTACGTATCATTTTGGATCCATAGTAAATGTATCGCTTGGCTCTTCGACGTAAATAAGGCTTGTAATTCAAGCGCTGCTACAAGACTATTTCATTGCAACAACACAAATGGACCTCAAAATGTTATGCTGAACGAACGAATTGTAGGCAGCATTGTCGCTCGGAAGAATTTTGATAAGATTCATGACTGAAATGCAGTCGTGGCGAAATCCGGAAAACACTTTGATCGATAGTAAATCGGAAAGACAACGTTTCAAAGTTCTTCGACGTGAAAAATAATGACTTTTTATGCAAATGTTGCTAAAGGAATACAGTATTTCATTTTGACGAATGAACGAATTTAGGCAGCGTTGTCGTTCACTGGTAGTCGTTCAAATGCAAACGGATTGATGACTGAAACAAATGCAGTCGTCGATAAAGTTGAGGGCATACTTCGGACTATATTATAGTCAACACCGTTGTCTTTCTAGAGGCATACGGAAATTCTGAATGAGCCTTTTCCGTATTTTTTTTTGCGAACAATGAAAATTACGGAATATTGCTTCATTTTCAAACAACATAGATTCAAAATGGAAGAGATGGAAAAATTGATACGATGTTGCGACTCTATTACTCGTAACTCTCTTATATATCGAACACTCTCCGCTCCGGTGTCGCAGTTCAACCGCACGAGTGAGAAAATACGCTTGGAGAAAAATCTAGCCATTTGGCTCGATCAACGAATCTTGGATTATCGCGTTCAGCTCAAGACCCATTCCATAGAATCTCAAACAGACCGGGAGGACATATCGACGAAGCAGGAATATGCACTACTTTTGGATGAGACTATACGACAGCAACAAGACTTGTTGATACTGAAGAACGTGGCCAATTTGAAACAAGTCAAACAGGCATTCTCTAACGAAGGAGATCCTCTCATTCGCGACGCCTTGCCTATTCACTTTCAACTAGGAAGACAAGTAGAGCAGTCTTCTCAGCAATATAATGAACGCCGTGTCGCCATTCAAGAGAAATTACAAGCACTGCACCAAATGGAGCAAGAAACACAGCAATTATGGGAACAAATACAACGTCGGAAAGTAGGGCAAACGCCAAAAGCTACGGTATCAATATTGAAAAGAGAGAATAAAGTTTTGAAAATTATGATTGAAGACCTGCTATCTGGAAGCAAAATAGACTGGTGTGAGGATCCGCGTTTGATTCAAATAGTCTCCAGGTTACAATCGGATCGATAGGATCATTGAAGGAATCTACCATGTACGGAGTATATGTAACGAGCGAGATGACAACTATGAAGACCAAAAGAACGAAAAGAAATAAACCAATTTCTATCCTAGCACGTTGTACTTATGAGAAGCAGCACTACTGGAAGATTTGGCTCCGACTCGCAGTGTTTCCTCATTCAAAATTCGTTGAATCTCAAGAGCGCATTTCTTGACGCTCTGCTCGCTAGCAGCTTCCAGATGGAGATACAGTCGCCGTTCGCCTTCTTTTGGCTCCTTTCCGGGTGGATAGTACGAACCTTTGAGCGTAACTGCAGTACGGAATTCATCCTGTAGTCTCGATGTCGTATCTTTCTGGGTTACTTTCCAGCGCGCTTCTCGTGGATAATCATTGATCTCGAATTCTTGCAACCAATGATCGTCTCCCAGTCGTACGGGGGCGCCTAAATAACCGTTCTTCTCGCTACTATCAGCATCTTCAGCCGGCAAAATTCCGGCCTTTCGAAGAAGCGCTTCTTTCATGCCCGGTAGAGCAAGCAACTCGGGAGTAAGATTGTCCGGAATTTCAATGTCCTTCTTTTCGACTGATTTTGCATCTCCCGTTTTCCCTTTTCCTTGTTCGACTTCCGGCCGGCTGGATATCGCATCAGAAATTTCAGACATCAGCGGGTCTTCATCCTCAGGATCTAGAAGACCAGCTTCAATCAATGCCTGTCGTTTTTCTAAGTGGGCCATCTTTTGAGCTTCAGTCATCTCACTGGCATCGTACGTGTAGCCTCGTCCTTTGAAACCACTACCAGCGTATCTTGCCTCTCCTCGCTCGACCTTTGCTTTGTACTCGTCCGACAATTTCTTGAGATCGGGGCTAATTCTTTCTGATTGCCCTGCTTCACTCAAAGCGCGAACAATGGTTGGCGCGTATTTAGCCCTCATCCGTTGAATTCACAAATGTGTAGCATACACCCTTATTATTAGCTCGGCCTGTTCTTCCAGCTTGGTGCACATAAGCTTCTAAGTGACTAGGAGCCGAATAATTCACGACACATGAACACGCTGGCACGTCAAGACCTCTTCCTGCTACTCCAGTCGCTACCAAAACGTTTGCACCATCCCGTTGCTTGAAATCAGAGATGGTCGAGTCGCGATCTTCTTGTTCTTTCCCTCCATGCAAAGAAAGCGCCATATAGCCGTTGCGTAAGAGCTGCTCAAATAAACTGTCAGCCCGAACTTGAGTATCAACAAAAACTATCGCCTTCTTTGTGCCTTCCACCTGTTCGCCCAATATTTGCAGCAGTCTCAGAAACTTATCGTCTTCTTCTACCAGTTCCGCATATTGAGTGACACTATCCGACGCAATAGATCGACCCCCAACGACGACCTCAACAGGATACTTCAATGACTTTCGCGCTAAATTCTCGATCGCTTTCGGGAAAGTAGCGGAGAACAAGACAGTCTGTTTGTCGGGACGAATCGCACCTAAGATGGCACTAATTTGAGGGGCAAATCCCATATCATACATTCGATCGGCTTCATCCATGACGCAAAAGTGACTCTTTGCAGCGATAGGATTTTGCCCGACTGCATGGTGAGAATATCAATCAACCGACCTGGAGTGGCGACAACAATATGGGCTCCACGCTTCAAGTCCCCGATTTGCTCCGCAACACCAGCTCCACCGTAAACTGCTGTTGATCTGATGATCGTCAAAGTAACAAAGAAACGGCAATGTTAGAATCGAAAGATATTAAAAATATATAATCATTTCCAGCATTTTACCCTCGGTTGATTGCTGGAAATAGGTGATTATTCAACATCGCGCCCAGTTAGCGACTTCACAAAAGAAATAATCAATGAGAAAAAGTACTTACTTGAGTCCAAGCGGCTTGGCAAACTTCTTGTTCACCACGTAAATTTGATAGGCAAGCTCTCGGGCTGGCGCCAAAATTAACCCAATAGGACCCGATTCCTGCGGTCCCAATGGTGGTTGGACAAGGATATGGCGTAACATAGGAAGGAGGTAGGCCAGGGTCTTACCACTGCCCGTTTTGGCGATTCCTATCACATCTCGACCAGCCATTATACAAGGAATACACTGCGCCTGTACCGGATAGGGCTCCAAAATCTTTTGCGCAGCGAGAATTTCAATGATTTTTTCCGAGAGACCACACTCCGCAAAAGTACGAACCGGTGCCGGAGCACCGCTGCCTCGAACGCGGACTTTTAACTTGGCTCGCAAATTAAGCACATCATCATTTGTGAGATTTGCCAGCGATCTCGGGACGCGATACAAATTCTTTTGAAACGGCAAATAGTCCACCTTTGAATGATCGATAGACTTGAGTTCCTTTTTCTTATTCAATTCCGCCAAAACAGTCAGAGCGTCCGGTGCAGCCATAGCAGCCTGCAGATTTCGCTCCGCTTCTTCCATTATACCATCCTCTGTTTCACCGACATACAAACGTCCAACTTCGGGATTTTCTGCAGTGACAGCCGATTTTCTAGCCTGATTCGCTTCGTTCTCCAATTGTCGCAATCGTTCTTCGCGACGCGTCTTTTCGCTTCTGACTTCTTCGGCCGTTTGTGCTGGACGCGATACTTCAACGAATTCTTCTTCGCCACTGGGCACTGGGGCTGCCTTGAGGGCATCGATCAATGCTCGTCGTGCTTCTTCCTCATTTTCATCGTCTGTGTCCGATGGAGCATCACTCAACCAATCTTTTGGCTGGTAGAGGGGTTTCGAGTGGTCCTCCGAAACATCACTTGCGGCTCGACTTTTTCGTTGTTGCATTTTCATAATGTCTTCTGCAGTAATAGCCGTCCCCGATGTATGAGCGACTGGTACTTTGTGTTTTCTCCGCATCATAGAACCAGACGCATCAATGGATAATGTGGCCTCATCTCCTTTTGCAGAAATATTCATCGACTCACTTGAAGAAAGTTTGTCCATAAATTGATCTAGTAAGTCTTTTGATGACTTATCCCATCTTCCATCGGTAGTCTTGGTGCGTTTGGGCTCCGGAGGTGCATTGAAGTCCACCAGCAAGTCGACGGGACGTTTCGAACGCGTATCCACCGCCTGTTCGTCTTCGGAATCACTTTCGTTGAAAAAGGATTAATCGGCTTCTTGACCGAAAGTATTTCAGCTTTCTTGGCCGGAATTTTCGCAACGTTCAAAGATAAAGACACTTTCGTTACCGGAGCCTGCGATTGCTTGCGACGCCATTGCTCCAAGCGCTTTCTTTTGCGTTCTTCCGCCGATAACTCTTCAGATTGCATCCCTTTTCAGACACTCAAGGACAACGAATCTGTAATTTTAGTTTATTTGTGAAAGTACCTGGTATGCTCAAAGGAAACAATACTGGTTATACTGGTTATAACGCATTCCGTCTTCTTTCATCAGTTCGTTGGCGGCCGACGATATTACTCCGTATTTTTTCGCGCCGCACACTAGTCTACCAGTTGCCGATACGACAACAAACGTTGACTGCCATGTTACTATAGCGTCAAGTGTTGGTTTAAGCACCATGATCCACGACTAGATTTCGGTCACGACCCACATAAGTAAGGCTAAGACGACAACCAACAGGGCCACATATGGTAGCGTGAAATGTTGAAATAGATGCAATGGCGTTGATGGTATTTCTACTAGTCTATCTACCACTTTATTCGAAGCATCTTCTCGATTCTTTGCCTCGTAAAGCTTCCGGATCGTTCATTACCGCTTTGAGTATAAACTCAAAGTGTATTTTACATTTATCACGACTGGATTTCAGTCACGAACTAACTACCGAAAACAAAGGATCTACGGAGTATAGTAGTCTACCTGGTACGCAAGATGCAAAAAACCATTAACCCAGATGTGAAGTTGTAGGAAAACGATTTCGATGGATTTTTCGACATTCAGATCCGAGGTGATTGCAAATAATAATGCTGCATGACTCTAGAAGGCATTTATGGTAAATCTACCAGGAACATTTAGCTGAAAGGTGGCTACTTCCTATCGTATCCCTTTGCACTACTTGGGCCTTTTCCCAAGTGTGCGAGGTGTTTCAAAAGACCATTTGTTTTGCCGGCTTCATTCGTTTCTACCTTCGGATCAGTAGGCACAGCAACGTATTTCTTGTCCTGCAAGAGAAAGCTACATGAGACGACACTACAATAATTACAAGATATTGGCAACTCGAGAATACTTACCCAGTTCATGTACCCTCGACAATCCTTAGCACCGCAGTAGCATGGAATTCTTTTCTTCTCATCAAATTCCAGTGGAAATTTGTAATCGTAGCACAGTTCTTCTCCAGCCCTGATGGTACGCTTAGCATAGATCACAATCCTCTTACTTCCATCTAAAGTAATAATTTTCGTGTGGCAGTTTGGTTCGCAGCTTGCGTTTATGAAACGTGCAACGCATCCCAGCTTCGTTGCGTCGCAAACTGTAGTGGCGTCAATGCGAAACATGTAATCGCTACCGATATTTGCTGCTTCGTATTCTACTTCCCGCTTCTCTGCAATTGAATTGCCAATAATTTCGCCTCTGTACTCGAGAATCATTTCTCCTGCAGCAATATCCTCGTCTGCAAATACACCCCATGCATGTATACCACTCCGATCAAAACGAAGCTGAGGCTCTCGGCACGCTAGAGTGTCGATATTCAGCGCAGTGGATGATCCGAGAGAAGCCACACTTTTATCACCCTTCGTTGATTGGCACGCGCAGCACGCCCACTCGTGGTCTTCTCCTCCTTTTCCAAGTCACCACCACCTTTCTCGTCGTCCTTTTCTCGTAGACTGCGCGGTTTATCTCTTCGTGTTTCATTAGTACTAAAGCCGTCCCTCTTTTTTATTCTGCTTCTATCATATGGTGTGAAGCGGGCACAAGTCGCCTGGAAAACTGAAAAATCTTCTTGTGTTTTTGTCGAATCAGTTTTGTTGGAGACAATGCCATTTACAATACCACTCAAGCGCCTTTTCTTGTTCTTTGACTCGTTGCCTGCGTGCGTTGCAATGTCCTTTGGAGGTCTTCCGGGAGCTGCACGCTTGATTTTCGATGGCCCCTTCGGCCTGATTTTCATAGATACGCTGCCCCTCGCAACCGGAATGGTAGAAGGAGAAATATTCGGTGGACTGAAATCAACTATACCAAGTTCGTCGATGGTGTGATATATATGCGAGAATATACTGTTCCCACGCGATGTACCACTTAAATCCTCTATGCGTGAGCTCATCTCAGCCTCCCAGCCCTTCGATCGATCACCAAGACAACTTCGGCACTCGCACTTCTCAATATGAGAAAGAGCACCATTCCCGGTAATAACCAGCTCGCTAATACAGATTTGACATAGCCACAACTCATTTCCTCCTCTTTGCCACGATTTATCACCACATTGATCATGCGAAATGATCCGACGACAGCGATGACATGATGGACATGACTTCAACACTGACTCTTCCGCACTGAATGATGATGGACGGTAGACGTTATTAGCTTGTGAGTACGAGTGGGATACAAACAACGCGGACAAAATGTCATTTGAATCCGACTGTCCTGCCTCTGAAGCACCGCATGTCGTGTGAAGATTTTTGCTGATGATAATTAAATGTTCCACTGGTACTTTCAGTAAATACTGGCGGTCCCAGTCTTGATAGGCTGACAATGCTTGGTCCTGCGAGAGTCTCCCTGAGCACGTTTGCTCGGGAAGAAATATTCTTTGAAGCGTTACCATGGCAAGAGTTGAGGTAGCACTTCCATTCGTTGGTGTATTTGACCGTGTAGGTTCCACCTTAACGACTTCCGCACAAACTCCAGCACACAGCGATTCAGCGTCAAAAGGTCCTTTTCTTGTTCCATTGTCGCTGAAAGCAGCGTTTCATGATATCGACTAGCTACCCATTGAAAGTTGATTGTTTGTTGATCAGCTGAATCATTACCGTCACCCAGATACCGAGCAGCCGTAGATATCGTCGCTTTGCTCTTGCGCCGTTCTTTTGTTATATTCTCGGACTGAATATACTCGTTGTCACTCTTTGAACTTGTTGCTGCTGGCCGATGAAATAGTTTTGTCGGAACAAGCTTTTGTATATCCCATCTGGCAAATTTCGCCGAATCTAACTCCGGATTGGGTTGATACTCCATCCACCAAGGTTTCATGAGATTGACGATGACACTGACGGTATCCTTTCCTCGTATTATCTCTTCAAGTTGTTGTTTCTTTGTTTTCTCACCCGTTTCCAGCCCTTCGAATCCATTTGGCAGGAATGAAAATCGCCCCGCGTTCTTTTTTATCAATGAGGAGCTCAACAGTAAAGCTCCGTTTTGTCCCCCGCAATTGTTGTTCCCCGTAGTCTACCAGTCGTATTATTTCACCCTCTAGTAATTTGTTCTTGCTTTTCGGATTATCTGGTGCTCTCGGAAAGAAACATCGTATTCGCTTTCCTATCAATGTCAAGCCTTCATCCCGCCCGATGCAAGGTTTCGTCCAGATCCATGTGAATGCATCATCCCAAGCAATGGATTGTAATAACGAAGCTTCTTCTCCGTTTTCGTTAGACGGTCGTCGTACTACCGATATTCGACACTGTTGCACTTCCGGTCGAAGTCGGAGGGCAACCACACACCCTGTTTGAATACGAAACGGTCCAGTCCGTTTCCGCTTCTTTACGGGCACCACTGCTTCGGCCGTAGTTGCTTTGACAGGTTGTTCCGCATCATCTGTTTTACGGGGGATTTTCCAAGAGCCGTTCGATGTCATGATTGCACTGTAGATGACGCTTTTCCGGAACCCTTGGTTTACAATGACGAGTGTTTCATGACGGCTCGTGTTATACTTATGAACCTTAAAAACAAGCGAGGGAATTTGTAGTAAACGATGTTCTGTCTCCGGACTTTCAATTAGCGTTGAAATGTTTTCTATTGAAAAATTAATGAAAGGATGTTCCTTGTTTGCAATCAATAGGCAACAACAAGAAGAAAGTTGCACCGCCGTTGGTAGGATCCCCAACGCCGTGTCCAGACTATTTTCGAAACGTTTACAGCATTTCGGTACGATCGAAAAAAACTGGTCCAGAATTTCTGGAGCACAACAGAATTTCTGTTTGACCAGAAATGACTCATCTAGAATTCCAGAATTTCTGGAATGTCCACTTCCTTTCGTTATCATCAAAACACCGCGTCCAGAAGTTCCTTGAGCGTGCACAGCATTTCGGAAGGATCCCAAACACCGTGTCCAGACTGTTTTGGAACGTTTTTAGCATATCGGTAGGATCGAAAAAATCTGGTCCAGAATTTACCAGAAATGACTCATCTAAAATTCCAGAATTTCTGGAGTGTGCACTATCTTTCGTTATCATCAAAACACCGCGTCCAGAAGTTCCTTGAGCGTGCACAGCATTTCGGAAGGATCCCAAACACGGTGTCCAGACTGTTTTGGAACGTTTTTAGCATTTCGGTAGGATCGAAAAATCTGGTCCAGAATTTCTGGACCACTACAGAATTTCTGTTTGAACGGAAATGAGGCGTCCAGAATTCTGGAATGTGCACTATCTTTCGTTATCATCAAAACACCGCGTCCAAAAGCTTTCCTACACAATCCTAAAAATTTATTCCTAATTTCCTAAAGTCCGAATGGATTTTTGACATTCGAATGCATTTTCCACTGGTTTTGTTCTCTTCTATCACAAATCATTTTTTCTGCTTGAACGTGTTTTTCGTCCCCACAATACACGTCTGGCGCGCCCAGGCGGGAATGTGCTATCGTGACGGCTGGATGACAAACATCATTATTTATTTTATTCAAAAACGTTATCTAATCTTTATCTGTTTAATGTCATGACTGATTTGATTGCCTGGTCGATGCAAATTGTTCTTTGCCCGCAGTATTCTGTCTACATCAGCTTTGCGATTGAAATGCTGCTTGTGTAAAAACACACTCAAACTAAGACTCCGATGTCATAAATTGTTCGATTCTTGCGCACGCTTTTCCAGTGCTAGCAACCGGGCTTGTCTGGCTTCCGCAGCCGAAGTTGTCCCACGTCTCGTAGCTCCACCCAATGTTCTTCCCGGACCCACCGGATTGTTAGTCGTTGACGACGAGGAGGAAATGGAGTTTTCGTGGCCATCTTCAACCGACCTGGACTGGCCAAACAATGGTAGCCTCTGCAAAAGAGATTTTCAGAGTCATAATAAGAAACGAAAAAAACATCAATAATGGAACGACGAAGACCTACCATTCCGACAGCGTCCGTTTCGTTCCAGGCGCCTGATCCGGCGGCTGCATGACCCGAAATCCAGCCTGGACGATTCGTCCAGTCATTCAGATATTTGTCTTCCCAAGCTTTTGCAGTAACACTATCTATTAACAAATATCGATCTAGCTTTTGACCGATAGCAGAAGTGTCCTCGCCATTGCTCGCAAAACCGAGTGCATACCCCAAACCCAAGGATATGCCTTGCCCCATCAACAATCCTTGCCCCATCAGCACAAACAGCAAATATAGCGAAAACGGAAAGTAAAGTACAGGAACGTCTACGACAAACAGTCTGCGTGTCGATCCTCGTGGTGCGCGGACGCATTCCATGGAAAGAGTACCGAAAAGAATGATCCAAATTCCCGAAGAATCTTGAAACAGAAATGAAGTTTTACCGAAGAGAACGTACAACGTGAATGATACCGCAATGAATAGTAAATTGGTCAGAGTGCCCATCATCAGACACAGCCAAGCAAACGAAGTTGACCCTAAGCTTTGCTCCAGCCGCTTTCCATGGTCTTGAAACGACCAAAAGGCGAGAATCAAAGCAAATAAACTTGAGTTCACCAGAGGACTCAACAAAATTCGATAGATCTCGAACCGCAGTATGGAGAAATGGGGTATATTTCCGAGTGCGTAATGTGGATCAAAGAACCAGGAGACGATGTAGGAGACGGCCTGAACGATGAGAATGGTCCGCGTCACAAAGGGCGTGGATTGTGAAAACTGTTCGTACGCCTGTAAAGCAGGATTGCTAGGCGGGGGTTCGCCATGGCTATTCTGCATTCTTTTTCTAAATTGTTCGCCAATGATAATAATAACAACAGGGGGCCGTAAATTTATGATCAAGTGCAATACTTTCTTATTGTTTATTACGGAGTACGACGTTGACATCTGAGCACTTTTGAAAAACACAACATCCGGGTATCCCTGCAGAGATAAATTTCCTACGGCGGCCACGTAAACTACGCGTAGACATTCGAAGCGTTGCATCTTTTACTGTTTCATGTTTCACAGTCCAATCAAGTTAGATTATTGTTTGATGGCTCGCATAAGCGATGTTGGGCAAAGTCTTGTTGACATTGGTGTCCAAAGACGCGAAAAATGGTGTGATCGAAATTGAGTAATATCCGGGTTGTCCCTCTGTCGATAAATTTCCTACGAGAGCTACGTGAAACAGCGTAGACATTCGAAGCGTTGCATCATTCGTCATGTTCGTTCGATCAACATTTTGTTTTCTAATCAATGACAATTATTGCTTTCTGATACGAAGAAAATACGGTGGACATGGAAACATTGACATCTGGGCGCTTTGAATCCAAGAATTGGAGGATGAAAAACACAACATCCGGGTACCCATGCAGAGATAAATTTCCTACGGCAGCTACGTGAAAGTTATGTAGACAACTGAAGCGTCTGTAGTTGGTACGCATTGAAAAGAAAGCCGCCAAAGCCAAAAATGGGGCAACAAGAATAACGACGATACATGTACCAGCTACCGGTAGGTCTCACCATTTATTGCATTTATCGTTATACGTCAAACGAACTTCAGAAACAACTCAATAGTCTACTTGCATTGATTGAGGAAAAGAATGGCGCGTCCAGCAGAGAAAGCTCGAGCCATGCTCAATAAATGGGTCGCCATGCGTGAAGCCGGCAATGTCGACCCGGCGATGCGACGCAACCGCAAACGACCGAATCTTGCTTCGGAGTGTGAGCACTTAGCGGACGCCGAGCGATTTCGGAGTCAGATTGTCAGAGAAATTTCCGATAAAATTGCCAAGATTCAAAATCCGGCTCTTGGAGAACATGAGATTCGTGAATTGAACGACGAAATCAATCAGAAGCTTCGTGAGAAATGGCACTGGAACAAGCGTATACACGAACTAGGCGGTCTGGATTTCAATGCGATTGAAAGAAAGCGCCAAATTGAAGAAGGAGACACTCAATTGAGTGGATACCGATATTTTGGAGCTGCGAAAGATCTGCCCGGAGTAAAAGAATTGCTCGAAAAGCAAAAAGCAAAGGAGCAAAAGCGTAGTATTGGAGACGTATACAAGCGTATTCCACCAGATTATTACGGATGGAGGGATGAGGAGGACGGAGTTCTTTTGAAACTTGAAGAAATTGCGTCGCGAAAGTTGGGTGCGAAAAAGCCACGTGGTGATATTGATGCGTTAATTGGAGATGTAGACTACATCGATGTACCCACCCCAGACGAAATCGCTGCGGCTTTGTTGGAATATAAGAAGAAAGCTTTGCTTGAAAAGTATTCGTTGTAAATTCCTCGAGAAATGGACGCGCGCTGAGTGACAAGCCGCTGATTCCATAGTAAGAATTAGCGAACTTTAAAGACGCAATCTTTTGCTTTGTAGGAATATAAGTGATAAAGATGGAAGAGTTGGTGCTTTCTCAGTCACTGATCGCTGCTGGAAGCTTCGTGTTATTGTCTAGCTGTTACCTGGTATGCACATATCGAAAATAGGTGCCATCATTTTGCAGCTTTTCGCCGGAGATCATTGTCGCATTTATCGCAACTAAATATGCTACATGCTCCTAAGCACTTACATTTATCGTAGTAGTAAGATTTATCGTCGACTAGACTATTCCAAGTGGAGATGTATATTGGCATTGTTGCTAATTTTCATGACTCATGAATTCGTGACTTGCTGCAGTCACGGTCACGGTCGCGGATATTCTTCGTGTTCTCGTCGTTATTTTTTGTTTTTATTGTGCGCTTCCACCCCATCGAGGGCTTTGCTTATCACTTGTATGAAGACTGCATGGCAATCATACAATACAAGTCTTCCAAAGAAAAAACTTCGCAATTAAAGTTGACGTTCGTGCCGCAGGCTCATCTTGCGATCCGGTGCGATTTTTGTCTCTAATCCGCTGAGTTTGACATGACGATCGAAACCAAAGTCCAGACTTCCGCTGGATACCCTCGAGCGACGCAAGCTTCTCATAAACTCGAGAAGCCTTATTTTCGTGATCCTCTCTTTGCCGTGCTCTGGATCGTTCAGCTGATCATTGTTGTGAGCTGTGCTGTGTTCCTACGCCCTTCGCCGTCGGACTCAAAAAATAAGGATGACGAAGAGGGGTACATCGAAACCGCTTTGCTTGCACTGGCGCTATTGATCGTGCCTTTGGGTGCCGCTCTGATTGCCGTTTGTATGGTGTTTCTATTCATGTCGGCTTACTCGCAACAAGTGATTCGAATGGCATTTTTCAGTCCAACGATTGCTTCGATTGCAACAAGTATGATTGCTACATACAACATGGGAAAGAGTGCGTTGCCTCTGTGGTATGCGACAGCAGGTGTAGCAGCAGTTTCTGCTTTTATGTATTTCTGGGTGCGTCGGTATGTTCCGTTTGCTGCTTCTACCCTGAGGGTATCTTTGCAGGCGCTGCGCGATTACAAAGGATTGATCGGTATGGCAATGTTGACATCGACACTGGTCTTTGCATGGTTCGCCGTATGGGCCGTGGCGTCGTTGGGAATCTATCAATACCGGCAACGGCACCCACGCCCTCCACAAGTTCGTTGGATGCCTTGCGAACACGATCCGAGAAAGCAGTGTTCCGAAACGGTCACCAACTATGAGCCCTTCTACGTGACGGTTTTCTTGTTGCTATCATTGTACTGGACATCGCAGGTGTTGTCGAACATTCTTCACACGGCTACTGTAGGTACCGTGGCTTCTTGGTGGACGTCGAAGTCCAAAAACGAGCGGGCGTTGCGCGAAGCATTGTATCGAGCCAGTACAACATCTTTGGGAAGTATTTGTTTGGGGAGTTTGGTGGTTGCCATCGTTTCCACTTTAGAAACCATCGTCTCTACTGTAAGCAACACGCAAAAGAAGATGGAAGAGAAAGCAGAAGAAGCTCAGAGACGCGAACGTGGACAGCGTCCACGCCGTCAGCACAGCGGGGCAGCGAATGCAATTGTGAAGCAACTTTTACAGTTGCTTCGTAAGATTTCCGAGTACATCAACTCTTGGGCTTTCGTGTACGTCGGGTTGTACGGCGACACTTATTGGGCAGCTGGAAAGAAGGTTTCTTCGTCCCTTTTCTCGAAGACAGGACGACCAACGTTTGTATCCGACCGCCTCGTGTATCGTGTTCTCGGTCTGATGAAAGTCGCGATCGCTTTACTGAGCGGAGCTCTGTTGGTGGTGACTCAATTCGCATTTGACTGGACGACGAGCAGTGATATGAATCCCTCTACTTGGCGGGGAATCGTTTTTTCCTCCGGTGTTGTTGTAGGATATTGGGTGTCGAGTGTTTCACTCTCTGTCCTCGAAAGCATTGCCCGCACCGTCATTGTATGTTTTCTAGAAAATCCCGATGCATTGCAGTCCAGCCATCCTGCGTTGCACAAAGAGCTCCAACACGGCTGGTCGACAGCTTATCCTAACGCCTGGAAATCGTTCAAACAGAAAAGGCTCTGAGACTGAGACTTGCATTTCTAATCGAGCGCACTCGACCTTCTGAAAACGTAACTTCATATTCTGCTTGCACACGAAACGGGAAACTACACATAGATCAACTCGCAGTTCGTTCTCAGATATCCCTTAAATTTTAGATATCTCAATACCAGATGTTGTGCCGCTCTAGTCGATGTAAGATACTTGTTGAAACTATGGTTAGTTTTAGGGATGATTTAGATTCTAGTTGCTCATCAATTTTCAAACGACATAACCTCTCTAGATTTTACTCCGAGTGTTCTCGGCATTCGGAATCAGCAGATTAGAGACAATAGAAGATGACTTCATAAATATAATGTCCTTATAGCCTTAGCCTTACAGCCTTAGCCACAGGCTAGAATCGGACAAACGACAGACGAGGAAGAATAATTGGGCGGAAATTACACGACCACGAAAAAATGGCGCAAAAAAAATTGAATTCGGCGATCTTTCGTACAGTATATTGTTGCACCTATATTCGTCGCACAAATCACAAATATCCATTGAGAGATAAGCGAAACGAGAACCATCATGGCTGGATTGAAACGAGACTATGATGTGTCTGTGCCGGACGAAGAGTTGTTTGTGGATGATCTCGCTGTAGCCGCAACGTATGCGGTTGCCGCTCCGCCGGTATCTGTGTCGAACGAAGTGCCTGTGACTGACGACCAGGACGAGATTGAACTGGAGGATTTTCTTTCAGCAGAGAATACAGAGACTCGGGATACGCCGGAGATTATTGAGAAGCAGACTGCGGATACGGATGGCCAAGAAAATGGCGAAGACGATGACGAGTCGGATGTTGATTTAGAGGAACAGTTACGACAGATGGTGGACGAGGAAGAAGAAGCTCCAGTAAACACAGCGACAGACAGCCGCCCTAGAACGGCACATGAGATCGACCCATACAGTTCGGGCCAGAATGAACTAGAATTTCTATTTGATGTTTCCGAAGAAGAAAGGCTGCGACTAAAGAATTTAACTCGCAATCATTTGAAAGTAGCTGGGAATGTTCGACATCTTCTGGCGTCTGAGCGGACTGTTGTGATTCAAAGTAAACCGGGTGAAGCTGTACTCGAAGAGGGAACTATACTTGTTGTTTGTACAACATCACTCGATGAGAATTCCTCCGATTCAAAGATCGTCCCCCTCGGCAGGGTGCTCGAAGTCTTTGGCCCGGTTTCTCAGCCTCTGTACAGTGTACGTCTTCCAGAGCCCCTACCAGCCGAGACAACCGAACCAACGGACGCGAAAGACGCACGCACTGTAAAAGAGAATGATCCATGGGCAGAAAGCGGTGATTTTACCAATCTTTTGAGACGGGACACTAACGCATTTCCAATCTACTATGTTCCTGAAGGAGTTCGAGTAATCGATCCTGCCTTGATCATGAAAGCGAGTGGCCGAGGTTCGGATGCTTCCAATTTCTATGATGAAGAAGTTACAAATCCAAATGATCTCGATTATTCTGACGACGAGCAAGAACGCGTGGCAAAGCGGAAGGGTCGACAAAACAGACAAGGAATCGACAGCGTTGCTTCTTTCGGAGGCACGAGAAATGAGCATGGCGCGGTAGCCGTGGATAACTACTTGGCACCCCAAGGCTTTCATCACATCTCGCAGCGTGAACACCATTTTCATTCGACGCAAAATATGCTGCCTCGATATCCTGGAGTGGCGTCGAACAATTCAGGAGCCCATGCACCGTCCTCTGAGCAAGAAGAATCCGACACGGTTTATTTTTGAAGTAAAAATCTCATAGTCATGTCCAAGGGAGCCAGTTGGGATGCATGATGACACCGAGAATATTGTAGAGTAAAAAGTATCCGATTATGGCATCTCCAAACCGTTTGTTAAGAGCACCGACCAAAAACCAATAAAGCGCAGGACAAGAGCTGCAGATAAGACGAGTGGAAATCTGTACATGAGCTATTGTTAATCCCAATAGCGTACTGGCTGCTAAGACCGCATAGAAACCCAATAGATAAGGGCTCCCTTGCAAAACGTCGCCTGGCGTCAACAGTGGAGCGGTCGGACGCTGTTCGCCACCAAAAGTCTGCAGTGCATCCACAATCCACAAAATGGTTCGGTTGGGCACTGATTTCTGATTATCGCTGAGAAGCGTCCAACTCGTTTGAATCCATGTACTCGTGGCAAGGGCTGATAACATTAGAATAGGACCCGCCAGCAAAAAGTTTGGGATCTGCTTGATTTGGAAATATCGTAGAAATCCAACATTCCAATACTTTTTCTGTACATGACCGTACAGATTGAACCACGGCCCTTGTTCGCACCATGCTGGTCGCACTCCCGTGAACTCGACGCAATGCATCGAGTAGCCTCGGAAATTGTGCCAACCCATGCTTCCATAGGCCACAAAGACAATCAATAATAGAATATAACAAGCGACCAAGGAGCGCCGCCACCAAATCCATCGCCCACGACGTTTTCGAAGAACGAGACCCGCACCGTACAAAAGAAGGAAACCGCCATACAAAGTACTGTTGGATCGCGTCAAAGCGGCTAACCACCAAAAAGGGGTAGCGCCTAGCATCGTCCACCAAGTAGTAGAAGGGACGATGCCGTTTGGACTAGACGCAGCATTGGATAGAACCATTTGGAGAGCCCACCGGCAGCCATGACAAAGCAGGGCAGCACACAGTGCCTCGCTGTAAGCTGTTCCGAAAAATACATTTGCCGGGTTGCAAACAAAGAGCAAGGCAACGCGTCGCGCCCATGTTTCGCAGTCGCTTAAAGACAATATTGTTTTCTCTTTGTACTTCTCTTGCATTCGATAATGAAATAGCAGTAGATCCTTGGTCATCGCATACAAATCCATAGTCACCATAAGGAAGCAAATCGTGTTCAAACAAACCGCCGAAAACACCATCAACGACGTACACGTCGAAGGTAATAGAAAGCGAGGGACCAGATAGGTAAGAATGGTTGCGGTGACTCGAATCATGGTAGGAAACAAGGGGAAGAAGGCATGAGTCTGTTCCGAGTCGGCAAATCGATGCAAGAGACACTCTTCGTCTTCGTCGCATTCGTCGAGCTGCGGTTTTCTCGATTGCGGTTCGTACGCAAGACGCAGAAATCGCGCCGCATCCCAACGAGTCAATGGCTTTAAGAGAAAAGGATATATCTTGCTTTGAAGCAGGAAAACCGGGAAGGATACAGACGCCTTGGTAAGGACAGACTTTTGGCTCTCAATATTTCGAAAAGGTAATGAACACGTTTCCCAGTCGATCCACCTCGCGTTCGTGTGCTGGTCGTATATTAATTGAGGTCCTTCCAGAGGAAACTGCAAAACATCATTGCCTGGATTATGATTTGGAATTATAGCGCACGATAGACTCATAGCCAGCCAAACGATCAGTCGCCAAATAATGGCCGTACAGAAAATCTTCTGGCGATTGCATTGATTCGAAAAAGTTAAAAAGCGCTCCGCGAGACCTTTCCTTTTCAACCGTGTTCTGCGAAGACTCATTATTGTTTGACAGGCGTCACTGTGAAAAAGATCACAACATTATTTCATTGACGATGATCATTCAATTTTTTCACAACCAGACGAGCAGTTCGCGCATCCGGGTTTCTACTTACTCCTATGCATCCGTCGTCAACATGTCTCGAGTGAATACTATGGACAAAAATGTAGATTACCTTTTTCATGACTGCATTGTTTCAGCATCTTCATGTTCCGAGCCAGATTCTACCTACAGTAACCTTTGCTAGTTTTGCTAAAGTGTAAGGCTTCAAATGTCTTTCCTATCGTGGACGTCCCTCTAGCAGCATTTGCAATGCGCACTTTGGATCTCTACGTTGAAAAGGTTTGCAATTTATTTTTTCCTTTTCATTACTATCGACCAAAGTGTTGGTTTACGAGACTGTGAGGAGTTTTTTTTATTCTTCCGAGCCAGACTGCTACCTAACTGCCGCTCGTTCTGCAAGTCTGCAAGCTTGTTGAGCTCTATCGTTTGATCACAATCCAATACACTTAGCAGCGTTTGCACTGCATGAATCGTTTCTTCAAGACGAAAAACCTTGGGAGTTGTTGTATTTAGTATTTTACTATAGACCAAAGTGTGGCATCCTCTTTTCCACGACTGCGTTTCAGTCACGAGACATTTCACGAAAAGACACGTACGTTTGCATTTTATTGCGCTCAGCAACAACAAACGTATGCCTTAATGTCGTTGCTCATTGTTTGTTCTTCGATTATATAGATCGCTTGTAGAGGCTAGAGACTCTGTTGACTAATTATAATACAATGCGCTAGAGGCGAATGAATAAATGGAGGGAGTTATTGCGGTCACGGACGTAAAAAGAGCCCTAACAAAATTAATCAGAACAAGTCTTGAACAATAGTACCTGAAACACTCTACTACTATGCTAGCTATACTGCGGATTGCACTGGTACGGTACTTGCACCCCACCTCCGTGACCCCTTTCTCATTCTCGGAGAATAATGAATCAGTCCCCACCCTTTTTTCATTTCATTTTGCAATGCATCTGAGTAACTTTATTGTGTTGTCAACCCGTTTCATAAACACGGAGTCATTAATAAAAAGTCCAACAATAGTCAATACAAATGAGGACTTGCTTTTTAGCGGTTTTTCTACTATCATGGACGCGCCCTTCGACCGCGTTCGCTCCTCGTCCAGTTTCCACTCGATGTTGTAAAACACGTCTTCCGGTATTCTCATCGGGCAATGGAGATGGAGCGAGGCGAAAAAAAGAAATCACTGTCCGACCGAACACCGCAGGAAGCTATCACGTTGATACAAGATATTTTGAAAGCTGCCATCGAAGCGGGTCCGCGGGCTGGACCCGCTCGAACGTTGCAGGCCTATCGCGCCTTTGCCACCACAACACAAGAATTCTTACCGAAATTGCTGTCGCAACCCTCCAGTGTCGCATTGCCAGCTGTGTTACGGACATTATTTGAACGCATGGGTGCCACGTACATCAAATTAGGACAATTCATTGCGAGTAGCCCCACACTCTTCCCCAAGGAATATGTTGTCGAATTTCAAAAATGCCTCGATCAGACCGAACCTCTCCCGTGGTCTACCATCAAAGAAGTGATTGAAAAGAACTAGGGCCCATTTCGAATACTTTTTCCAGCATTGATCAGACACCGCTCGCATCTGCCAGTATCGCGCAAGTCCACGTGGCGACGTTGAAGTCGACGGGGGAAGAAGTTGTCATCAAAGTACAAAAGCCGCGAATTGACGAGTGTCTGCAGGCCGATTTGGGGTTCTTGTACGTTTCCGCTCGTGTTCTCGAATTTTTACAACCCGATTGGGAACGCACGAGTTTATCGGCCGTCGCAGGGGACATTCGTCAATCCATGTTGGAAGAACTCGACTTCGAGAAAGAAGCACGCAACACGATCGAGTTTCGTCGATTTTTACAAGACAACCAGTTACTCAAACAAGCTACCGCTCCTCGTGTGTTCACCGAACTGACGACTCGCAAAGTGATGGTCATGGAGAAATTGAATGGTGTCAGTTTGTTGGATCAAGATACGATTTCGCAAGTCGTCCAAGACCCCGAAATGGGTACCAACACCATCTTGACAGCTTTGAATATTTGGTCCATGTCCGTTACAAGTATGCCGTGGTTTCATGCCGATGTTCACGCCGGGAATCTTTTGCTATTGGAAGATGGCCGTGTGGGTTTTATTGACTTTGGAATTGTGGGTCGCATCAGCGAAAAGGTCTTTCGAGCGGTGACCGAGTTAAGTGCTGCGCTGGTCGCGAATGACTCCAAGGGTATGGCGCAAGCGTTGTGCAACATGGGCGCCACGGACAAACAAGTGGATATTGCGAAGTTCAGTCAAGACATTGATCGCGTACTGAAGCGACTGAATGGTGTGGAGACGCAGGTATCGGTATCCGCCATGGCGGATGGGTCTGTCACAGGACGAATTGATGTAGACGACACAGAAATCACGAATCTGCTGCTCGAGATTGTGGAAGTGACCGAGAACAATGGTCTCAAACTGCCCCGGGAATTCGGATTGCTGGTCAAACAGAGCTTGTATTTTGATCGATATCTAAAGATTTTGGCCCCGAATGTCGACGTAATGAATGATTCACGAGTGATGATAGGGGGAAAGAGTCGCGACTCAGTCAGTGGCGAGGACGGTCCTATCAATGGAGAACGAATTAACGGCAATCAAGTTGTAATTGATGTTTAGAAGGTTTGGGCGCGTGAATTGAAGGTAGAGTACGTCCATAAGAAAATTCTGTTTTTTTTAGTTTCGATTTTATAAAGACTACGGTAGTGTTTTTGCGCACCGTAAAGGGTTTAAATAACTTATATACCACCTCCCGAATGTCCTCCTTCAAAGTCTTCATCCGGCGAGATACTGACCGTTAGGCCTTGTCGTTGCAACCCTAGACAAAATTGTTCCGCCTGTTTCTTCCAAGTTTTTGTAATGGTAGCTTTACCAATCCCATGTGTCTGCACGCATATTTCGAAAGCAGCTTTTCGATCCAGAGTACCGATCACCTTGGTCAAAGACCGAACGACGTAATTAAATGTGTGCACTTCGTCGTTGTGCAAAACGACCCGCCACATTTCTTCCTTTTTCTTTTGCTCTTCTGCCTTTGTCTCCGTCTTGTCGATGACTTGTACACTCTTTCCCTTCTTGGTCGTACTGCTCTTTTCGACAGATGACATGTAAATTGACGTGTCGCTTAGTCGCTGTGGCGACGTTAGTGTCGAAGAGGAGCGCGGAAGCACGGCAAAGCCGTGCACCGGCGTCAACGACGCCGCCACGAAAAAGTAAAAGTTGAATCGTTCTTGTTAGCATTATTGACTGTTGAAGCAATTTTGTCTTCCTTCAGCTGTTGAATGTAGTGATGAATGAACTAAATGGTTTTGTCTCTCTAAGCTCTATGATAACGATAAGAAAGGTGGAAGTTGAAGACGGCGAGGCAGTTTCGTTTGTTTTCAAAAACATCCGCGTGGAAGGTCCACAAACAGTTGACCACGTCATGCACGTGAATGTATTCTTTAGTCTCGTCAAATGTCGTCTACACTTGAGGGGTATACTCAAGATGGACGATGGATGATTCGCGAGGATTATCGACGTACAAAAATGAGCGCTGTGCATTGCAAATGCTACTGTAGGCAAATGATTGTGAGGAAGACAATAAAGCTCACTAATCGACCAAAACGATTGGTGATTAAAGAGCACTCCGACGACGACTCCTCTTCTCGTCGACATCACCGACTGAGTAGCACAGTTGGTTACTCTCCGGTTGACGAAACCGGAGGGGGCGAGGTTCGATACGGTGGTTGGTCGATCTTGGCGCCCAGCGCCGTAGATGAGAGTCTTGAGACGATCGGTGGTCCCCGGTCGTGTCTGAATCAGACAGGAGCCCCTCTGCTCCGATTGTGACCTGGCAACGGTTCGGTGTTCGGTGGATTCCATCCATTTTCCACTGGGTTAGTTGTGTTTCTCTAACTCGATTAGGGATTCGGTTCTCTTGTAGGGATAGGACGTAAGCATAGTAAATTCTAGCCATTTTTTGACAACTCATGACTGAGATCCAGTCGTGGTTATGGTCTTCGTAAACTTTGGTCCAGTCTTACCGGTATCGAGTACTGCAAGTAGTTTTTTTGTAAAAACTCCCCCGATTGATTTTTTTCTTTGAAAAAACAATTTCGATTTCGATTTCAGTCGAGAAGACGATTGCATCCGAAAGGAAGAAAGGATGAAATACTAAAGATCATTTTAGATCGAAAGGTCAGAGGAAGTAAAAATGGAAGAGTCGTGATCATTCACTCATTATTGCAAAAAATAAGTGCTCTACGCTTCACGAAATTACGTTTCTTCCCTTTTCGAATCCCCGCACTTTCTCGTGTCATGTTCAAGACAACGTTAGGCCCATTCCTACTCCTTTTATTGTCTCATCTTTCTTCCACAGCATTGGCGTTCACCATGAAAGCGCGTGTGGCTGTGGTTGGTTCGGCCAATCAAGATCTGACCACGTATACAGCGGTTCTTCCGCAAATGGGAGAAAACTGTCACGGGGACGACCTTTGCCACTAGTTGTGGAGGGAAGGGATCGAACCAAGCGTGCGCCGCGGCTAGTTTGGGATTGACCCCGGTAACAATGATCTGTCGCATGGGCGATGATGTTTTTGCGAAGGATCTATTAGCGAACTTTAAGAAGAAGGGCGTACACGTCGATGAGGAAGCGACTATTCTTCAAGGAATTTCGACGGGTGTTGCTAGTATTGTCGTGGATACAAAAACGGGAGACAACATGATTATTGTGACACCCGGTGCAAACCATCAAATGAAAGCCAGCGATGTTGAGAGGTCGTTGAAAGGTCTCTCGGAAAAGCCGGCAGCTGTTGTCGTCCAATTGGAAATTTTGAAAGAGGCTGCGTTGGCTGCTTTGAAAACTGGCAGTGAGTTGGGTGCTATAACCATATTGAATCCTGCTCCTGCACCAGAGGCTGGGGTACTTGACGACTTTTACAAGTATACGGATATCATCATTCCCAACGAAACAGAATTGAGGAAAATCTGCGGAGTTGTAGAAGATGCCAAGGGCGGTTCTGATATGGAAGAGTACCTTGCCAAGCAGCTTCTTACTGATAGTGGAGTCAGAAAGGCCGTTATTGTGACCTTGGGTGCACGAGGTGCGATGGTGGTTGCGAGGGACCAAGAAGGTGCAGACGGAGTTACTGTGTCGTATGTGAATCAACCTGATGATTTGCCCTGCAAGAACGATCCCATTGCCGATACTATCGGCGCCGGCGATGCATTCTGTGGAGCGCTTGCTGCTTACCTTTCTTCTGGAGTCGGACTAGAAGAAGCCGCTGCAATGGCTTGTGGCTTGGCTAGCATGTCGATTCGGCGCACAGGAGCCTCGTACCCATCTCCTGACGAAATACCCGATTGTCTTAAAATTAAGTCAGCGGTCGATTGCTGAGATGCAGACGAGGGTCCGATACTCTACAAATGGCACATATTTGATAAAGGTGACATAATAATATTCTAATAGAACGCTTTACAAGGATGAATCATTAGGAAACCGTAGGTCAAATCTGACCTCAACAAAACCCCCAACTATCATTCAACTTATTGAATAACGAGCCAAGTCTGATTGTCAATCACTTCAGGGTTGAGCAGCTGTCCATGTTTGACGGATGAAGGGAGACCATTCTAGACCTCACAGATAGAACGCGGAGATCGCTGGAGCATGCACTGATGCGCAATGTTTTTCACACTTCTTCATTAGTTGCTACAGTACTCCGTACCAACTAACCGAGTTACTTGCTGTTGCACTTAAGGAAGTACCATGTGAAGATTTTAACAAGTATAATATAAGTAGAGCAGATATAGTCGATGTGTGAAAATTGTTTAGGCTAAATGTAAGGAGTGTGGTTCTTTTGAAGGATCAAAAAAGGAAAGTCGGGGCTTGTTATGTCTCATCGCTCATCGCCATTGTATACAGATTGTGGCATAGGAACGGTAGAATTGAACGCTTTTTTAGAGGCTCAAACCAAGGAATGCGTCTTCGGCTTCTTGTAAGAGTCCTCCGGTAGACTCATCCGGTACGCGCAAGAGAAAGCCTTTGAGTTCATTCGCCGGCGCGCTCTGAGTGTACACAGGAAATCGCGTTGACTTGACGCGACTTGACAGTTTTATAGGGGTGAAATTGGCGAGGATTTTGTCGAAATTGCGACCGGGGGGAAGGACACCCAGGCACAAAGCTTGTCTCGCACAAAGACAGATCATGCATTTGCGTGAAAGGCATACCTTCATCTGACACAGTGGATGGGCACAACATATCAACAAAGTGTCCCCAAGGAGAAGGGGAATTCGGTTGAGATCCTGGTTGATATTCCGTGTTGTATCTCCTTGGGGCGAGCTTGATTGAATCATCGCTCTCATTGAAGGAGGGACTTGAAGCGAGTTCGGAAAGCTTCATGCTAGAACTCCGCCGCCTCAATCGATTCACAGAACTATTCTGACCATCTATTGTCGGTGAGCTCGGTTCACTCGACACTTGTCGAATATCCTCATCTGATACCATACGTGCTGCGGCGTCACGCGTGAGTAAATCAGCGGGGAAATCGAGCCAACACTGAGACAGGTCTTGTTGGCGTTGGTGGCGGCGCTTTAGGCAGAGTTTGGGCATTGCGCTTGTGATGTATATTTGTTATTTATCTTTATGGGGTATTGAAAGCTCTCTTCACCGAGAAGATGTGTCCTCTTTTATTGCCTTTCCTGTGCCTTGCTTTTGATGTCAAGATTCAAGATGTGTTCAACAATGGTGTGATGCGACGTGATTGCGCAGAACACCCACGTCAACAAAATTCACCAATGGAACGAACTGTGTCAAGAAAAGGAACAGTCGTGTCTTAAGTCATCTGGGAGTTCTATGATGAAGAAATGATCCGTTGCCTCATCGTGCTTTGACAGTGCTCGACAATCTCCCCGGTAAGAGTTTATTAGCGGATGACCATTTTCTGAGTTCACTAATCTAAAATGTACCACAATATCAGAAACGCGACAATTTTGTGAGGCATTGAGTACCGTTTTACAGTACGTGAGCAGAAACGTTATTGACAGCGACTTTATTCTGAATCATCATCCAGATTCTTACCAGATTTGGGAGCCAAGATCCAAGATGTCAAGCGTTTTACTTGAGACAAGCAGGACGCACGACGACGACGACGACGACGACATGACATCAAGAATCCAGAATTCCTTTGGTCTCGATTCTTCTTGATGTCGACATGGCATTTGGCCGACGACAAGGCCGATAGCTGAAGTACAACTCACCCTACTACGCTTCCCATACTATGATTCAAAAATGCATGACGCTTCGAGATTCGGGCTAAATGTAAATACTGTAATGCAGAAACGGGAGACAGACGACAGACGAAGTTTTATCCGTGACTGATGGTATTCGTGAATCTTGAGTGGGAGAAGGCTCACAACTCACAACCATTTACAGAGCATCTGTTGCTGGGCGCTGGTCCCATTGCTAGATCCTAATCAAATAATGATATTGTGTTCTACATACTGTTTGAACGTAGTTTACACCATAATTTTTATCGGCAAGATATTGTGACTGAGAATGGGTCAAGCGGGGAAAAGGGTCCTTGTTTCATTCAAAAAGTAATTGACTCCATAACTAAGCTTTATTTTCTATTTAGTCTAAAGTAGTTACAATCACCCAAAACTAGACTATGTGAAGCGTGAACTTGTAATAATAAACCCACCGCCCACCGCCCACCGCCAAGCTACAAAGTACAAAGAACGTAGTCCGGGCGTCTGTCTGTCTACCGGTACTCATTATTCACCGCAACGTCAACAAGGCCACGCAATGCGAAAAACGCAACACACCTTTCATTCTCAAGTGGCGATCAGAGATTCACAGAAAAACACCCATTGAATCTATAATTACCCGAAATTGATAATTCGTAATAACTTATTGTGTATGCTACAGAAAATGGACGAAGAAAAAGCAATATTATTGAGCAAGGACTACGGTAGCACCGCATCCTTGACGCCCGCCTCGACCAAACGATGTTTTGAAGAGTCGGAACAGGCCGGTTCGGTAACATCCGCGGAAAGCAACGAATCGATCATTGTCGCTGGATTTCATATTCCTTCCTTGCGGACGATAGCGATTCAGCTTTCGCTTTATGTGAATATTCTAATTACGCTGGCAAAGCTGATAACGTACATTCAGACATTCAGTCTTTCGGTGCTCGCAGCCCTTCTCGACTCTGTTCTCGATGTGGTTTCGCAAATGGTTCTTTTTCATACTGAAAAGCACAGCTCGTTGCAACGCTCTTCTGCCTTTTATCCAGCTGGAGCTAGTCGACTGGAACCCATTGGTGTTTTGACATGCGCCGCGTTGATGGGTGTAGCATCCTTTGAGGTACTCAAAGATAGTCTTATGGCTCTCATTTTCAACAAGACCGCCATGGATGCGGATGACTTGACGTTGTCGAGTTTCTGGAACATGCTTTCTATTGTTTTGATCAAGGTAGCCCTACTTTATTTGTGTAAGAGGGCCGCGAATCGAAGAATGCTCCGATCTAGTAGCAGTATGGAAAACGACACGGAATCTAAAACAAAGACGGAAATTGCCGATTCGACGATGGAAGCCTTGGCTAAAGACCACCTGAATGATGCACTTTCCAACGTTGTCGCCGCATTGGCTCTACTGTGCGCTCTGAAGCAACCTTCTTTGTGGTGGCTCGATCCGGTCGGTGCTGTCGTTATTTCACTTTACATCATTTATTCATGGTATACCACCGGGAAGGAACAGATTGAACATCTGACGGGCAAAGTTGCACCGGAAGAATTCATTGAAGATATTGTCAACATGGCCAACGCGTTCGACGATCGCTTAGAAGTTGATCATGTAAGAGCGTATCACTTCGGACCAAAGTTTCTGGTTGAGTTGGAAGTTGTCATGCCGAAAGAGACATTATTGTTTGAGTCACACGACGTTGGAATGGAGCTGCAGTATGAGATCGAAGGCCGGGAAGAAGTTGAGCGTTGTTTTGTCCACATTGACTATCAGACGAGGCCTTACGACGAGCATGTTGTCAGCAAAGTACCCGAACTGCGCGAAAAGTATCGACCCCGAAAACTTCGATCAACCCAAAGCGTTTGAGGTGACTGTATGCGATGAAGTTCATAGTATCACGAAGTTGAATTCCTATTGTTACATATTAGAATAGAAGCCGAGTAATCGGGGTCATGTTTTACTGCAGTCGAGATCGAAGTCGTAGGACGTTCAAAAGCGAGGTTAGTCCAGCTGTTAATATCTTATGCCCGCAGCGAGCTGTAGCACACTTCCATTGACGCATCAGATGGGTTTCGCATACAACTTGGCAACGCTATACTTCCTAGTAGATAAGCATGAAGACAACATAAAAGATTTACTAGAGGTTACAAAAGCATACATTATAACTTATACGAAGTGGCAGATAACATGATGATCTGTCTAGTCAAAATCGTTTGTGCACCATGTGTGGGTGTCGAATGCGTTCCCAAAATCCAACCTCCATTGCCAGCTCCCGAGAACGCTGAATCTCTCTCACTTCCTCGCGGGTTTGCACAAGCACCTGCTTCGAAGCTCCCGCACTTTGGGCGATTTGTTCGCGCACGTACGGACTAAGTTTTCGAGCCACTTTTCCAGAAGTGTCGTGTTGGTCCAAGGAAAACGTTTCACACGAGTTGTGGGCCCAGGATAAAGTAAGAGGAACTCCTTTACTCACTGCCGGATTATCACCGACAATCAGCGAATGAAAGCACACTTTCACAGTTGAGAACTGCACCCTTTTCTTAGGCGACGATTGTTCCGACATGCTGGTGCTCGATGACGACTTCGCAAGATTAGAACTGCTGACATCGCTATTGGAAGACAAAGCCTTTGCCAGAGGAAGAGGTCTTTTGCGATGGAGACTTAACATGTTTGTCTTTAGAATGGCCATGATGATTGTGACGGAATCGTGTTCGTCTCGAGAGTTGAGAAATTTTATGAGCACTTTCGGAATGGATGTTAATGAGAAAGGCCTCTCGCAAAACGCGGACGCGGACGAGGGAAAAGGAAGGCTTTTTCGTGAGGATTTCCAGCGAACAACACTCGGATGAACACAAAAGAACCAACAAGGATTCTACATTTGGATTCTATATTCTTATTTTCGGACGTGTTCCTCAGTCATCGGCTCTGAGAACAATTGTGATGCTCATTCGCTGTACCAGTAAGACATCGTAGAAAATGTACACTGAGGTCTTTACCGGCTCCCGGCTTCACCCGAATCAGCCTAAGGGTTGACGACCTCCTTTTATTTTTTTATTAAAATAAACAACTATCTCCCAAACTAACAGCATTTAGCATACTTGAGACTAATAGATGCGAATGAGTAAATATTTTTTGTTTATTGACGCAGAAACGATTGTGGGTGATCATGCAGAGAGCTTTTACGGATCTATAGATTTGATTTGAGCGTTTGAAATTGTATGAAACTCGACACCAAGCATCCGTGACCATGACACCAAAGAAGCCGAATCACTTTCACTCATTATGCTAAACACCTTACCAGGAGTACCTGCTCGTCCAGTTCTTCCAGCTATGTGCGTGTATTCATCTGGACCATTCGGTCGTCCAAGAACCAAAACATAATCTAGACCGTCCAGATGAAGACCTCGGACGGTGTCTTCACCAGTAACGAGCACGTACCCGCTGCTCGCACTCTTGTCATCTTGACGGCGACTTTGTCCAACCCCGTCAGCTCCCGATACTTCTCTGTAGAGCTCAATCATATGATCGGTACCATCCGCTTCTAACGTGTCCAACAGATTTTGAGGCTCAGGTTGGCATCCGAAGTGTTTCAATGCACCGATCGAATTTTGCGTATTCATTCCAAATCCTTTGGACAATACCAAGAGAATACGCGCATTGCTTTTCACGGCAGTGAGCGACTGAATCACTTGATACGCTGCCGTTAACACCTGACCCGGCGACGAGCCAGCAGTTGGAACAACATAATTCGTCACCGAATCAGGGATCGTTACCGCTCTGGTGGTTGCTGCATCTTGCCCAGCGTCTCCAGTACCATCACCAGCACATATTACCGGGGGACACTCCTGTGGTGGAAGTCCGAGAACACGTGCCAGCTCGCGTCGGAGTGGTCTACCAACGGTGGCACTGGCCGCCACAATTTGCACCCGACCGAGCGTCAATCGAGTTACGGCCGCACATACGACCGCGGCTGGCTTTTCGTGAATTTTCTTGTATTGCTTTTCGGCTCGGCTCTTTTGCACGGCCAACATCCGGTCCACTTCATCCATTACAATGCAGCGCACATTTTTGAGAAACTCCATGGCCTCGGGTTTTTCGTGTGGGCGGAGCCGGCATCTTCCCCATCTCCGTAGAGCGAATGCATAATAGTCTTGGCACTTCCAATAAAGAGCCTAGGTTTTGTACCCAGTTCATCAACATCAATGGGTACACCCCTTTCTTTAGCACCATCGGCCATGAGATCCGTGGGCCTCGAAATAAAACGGACAGTTCCCGGAGGAGCCAGCACAGCAGCAATTCCAGCAATTTGCGATGCCAACTCTCTGGTCGGCGCCATAACCACGGCAAACGAGTCTCGGTCTTGTCCTTGTGTCCATAAGTACTCAGTCAAGGGGGAGAAGAAAAGCCAGTGTCTTTCCAGACCCTGTCTCCGCATGCAAAATACAGGATTCGCCTCGTACTAATTGAGGAATGGCCGCGGCTTGAATGGGACTGGGCTTGAAAAATTTGGCCCGACCAAGCGCATCACCGGCAACCGTAGATAACTTCAACCCAGCAAAATTGATCAGTCGCTCTACTACTACTTTTGTTTCCGGCATTTCGTTGAGTATGTCGTCATCCGCCACCAATTGCTTCAACGGCACGTCCTCGTCGTCTTCTCCTTTGACAGATTCTCCGTATATTTTTCTCAAATCGTCCGCCGCTAATCGCATCGCCAAATCGGGTTTTCTGCCATTTCTGGGAAGCTTTCTGGTTTTGAGTTCGACTTTGAGAGAGTTTGCTGCTTGTAAAAGATACTGGCGATAGAGTTTCTCGCGTTCGACGCTGAGAGGATCGTACGGTCCGTTTTCGTCTATTTTCGGAGCTTGGCGCTGCCGTTTTAGTTTCTCTAAATGCGATGCGGTCTTCTCAAGTGCATCCTGCGCCAAGGGGTCGGATTTGGACGAGGATAAGAAAGTTAATGGACGGCCTGACAATGGAAGAGCCGGTGAAAAAGCCATCAAATCGCGTGCTAAACACAGCGTGAAAAGGACTCTCAACCTGCGCTTCATGTAATATTTCTGCATCATAAACTGTAACTTCGTCAAGTGCTGGCTTCTTATGAATGAAATCTTTTTTTATAAAGGCTAGTATTTGTCAACAACTACTCTTCGTGTTCTGTGTTGGTGGTTGCTGGTGATGGGACGAGAACTTTTTCTTGGTGGTGGCGTGTGCGGGCTTGCGCGCACAGTAGGTAAGCGTACGTGACACTACGCAGGAAAACTAGCACTCACGTATAGGGGCTCCGCCTCCCCAATGTCAAGAAAAAAGCCAGCTGCATGTTCAATAACTACCAGGTACGTAATGAGAGCCGTACGTTTTACACTGCTTTAAATCAAAGGTTTCAGACCTTGCAACGCGATTAGTTGCAACGCTTTAGTATCCGGGACTGACACTATTCCGGGGAGTGAGTCGAGTCGTATGTCGTATCGGCGTCATGTATACTCTTTACAACATAGTACTAAAAATTCTTTTTCTTGTGACGGACAGACCGCTCCGTTGTTGATGCGATCATCACGCCGGACTTTATACCATCAACACCTTTCCCTTTTCCGTTTGCGCCATTGCAGCCCTTTACAAATATTACATCAAGGTAATAATGGACACGAGCGATCTTCCCGCGCCGCAAGGTGAGAGGCATATCCTTGCCGCTGAAGAGGAGTTGCGCCTCGAAGTAGGGTTTCAAAAGCAGAGTATCTGTCAGATAATTGTGCTGAAAGGCTCCTGTGAGCTACAAGGCGTGGAGCTGGCAACCAATAAGCCGTATCAATTCACAGATGGAGGTTTAAAGCTAGCTCTTTTTACTTGGCACGGCTGTGTGGTCGATGTTCAGTGCGACGAAAGCCTTATGGAAATTAGTTACACTAGCGATGAAACGGCTTGCAACATTGCCTTTGTCAACACGCACGCGCAGTTGGAGGCGTTGCGCGACGAAGCCGCCGCTTCCAGCGGAGAAGGCCCGCGCGTATTGATTGTAGGTCCTACGGAGTCGGGAAAGTCGTCTCTTACCAAGACATTGATTGCTTATGCTACCAAACTCGGTCGGGTCCCACTTTGGATCGATTTAGATCCGGCAGATAATGCACTCTCCGTTCCTGGTACCATGGCGGTTTGTCCTATGGATCGGGAGGTAGTTCAAGTGGAGTTATTTGCGACGACGGGAATACCGCACGGAACAGCGGCACCGTTGGTTTTGTGGCACGGAAATACCGAAATCTCTCCGGATCTGTTTCGCGCACAAGTAACTGCTTTGGGAAAGAAGATTGATGCTCGGATGCAAACAGATGATTGGGCACGCTCCTCGGGAATTATTGTGAATACTAATGGATGGATCCAGGACGAGGGCTATCAGCTATTACTGCACACTGTGACGGCGTTGCGAATAACTGTCATTTTAGTGCTGGGGCATGATAGGTTGTACAGCATGATGAAAAGCGCACTGAAGAAGCAAGACGAATCCATAAAAGTCATCAAAGTTCCGAGATCCGGGGGTGTCGTATCAAGAGGAAAGGAGTTTATTCGACAACATAGATCAAGGAGCGTGAAACGCTATTTTTACGGTGATACCGTTGAATCCGCGCCGCAGGGTTCTACTGGACACTCATCTTCCGCGTCAACGAGAGTACCGCAGTTGACCCCCTTCCTGGCTCACGTCAAGTTCGACCAAGTCACGGCCTACAAATTTGCGTCCATGAGCTTGTCGGCTTCTCTGTTGCCGGTGGCAGCGGCACAGACTACAGAGTCCGTGCAGCTTGTGGAAGTGAGCGATCTTGCTTCGCTGCAACACAAAGTTGTTGCTGTGTGTCATCCTCAAGCTGTCGCAGCGTATCAAACAAGCAAGAAAGCTAAGGACTTGTACGAATCAGGGGTCGCAGGATTTTGTGTAGTTGAAAGGGTCATTTCCGATACCGAAACATTGCATCTGCTCAGTCCATGTGCTGGCAGCCTGCCTAGCTACACACTGCTGGTTGGAGATCTAACATGGATGGAGTAAAAGCTCGTACAAAACATAAGATATATAACTATAGGATCATCTACCTCATAACAATTGAAACATACTCTTTGGGCATCGCATTTATGCATGAGTCACCCGGTGCCCTGACATTTTGCTCGTATTGTCAGGCTTTTCAATAACCCAATGATCCATACAAATGTCCTCTTCATCAGGTCCCATGCAAACTGCGCATCCCAGTGCCCTATTCGTTGCACTGGATAGCGAAGGCAGCTTGAATATTTGATAATTCACTTCCCCCATGAGTTTTTGAATTCGCTGAAGTTCAACTGCCTCAGGGTCTAGTTCGCGTTGCATGTCTTCCATTGCTTCAAGTAGTGGAAATGCCAGCGACCATTGTTCGAGCGATATGTGACAAATCACCATTTTCTTCACAACATCTAATTTCTCTTCAAGACAGTCCTTGGATCCTCGCATAGCGCTCCATATGTTCTCGTAGGCGTTCAACGCCTTCACTGGTTTTGCCAGCATAAAATAAGCATAGCCTAAGTTATCCAGTGTACTTTGCACGAGCTTGTTGTCTGTTCCCAAAACCGAACGCTGTATTTTCAAAGATTCCTCAAGAAGAGCGATTGCTTCCGTGAAACGATCTTGCTCGATCTCTACGTACGCCTTATTGCACATTGTTGATGCCATGGTTAGAATGCCAGGGCTATTTCCGTCGACTCCGCAAACAAGATTGATCCAACTTTTGAAAACCGTCTTTTGCAATTCAATAGCATCATCAAAGGACCTTCTTGCATCTCCAAAGCTTCCCGCTTCAAAGTTCACACACCCAATGTTATTCAAGACTTTTGCAATTTTCAAGTTACTTTCATCGATATCTTCTTGCGCGAAGCTTTCATCTCTTTCTTCTCGCCGTAGCTTCAAGGCACGCTCAAATACTTTCAAAGCATCCTCGTTCTCATCCATGGATAAAAGAATGATTCCCAGTTCAACAAGTGAGTCCTGATCACACGAGATCAAATCAGATGATAGGTAAGAAAACTAAATCATTGTCGTGGTCGCATTTGAGCAATGTGTACTTACAGCGACTCTAGGATGACTCCGACCAAGAGCACGCGATCTAATCTTAATAGCTTCCTCGATGGCATCCATAGCGTCATCCAAGGAGCCTGCTCGAAGGTTCGCAATAGCGACATTATGTAGCGCTGCACCAATTCGCTCATGTCTTTCACCATATCGACCAAGCAAGTCAGATAGAATTGATTCAAACTCTGTGAGGGCTTTTTTATAAGCTCCACTCTACGCAATAGAAAGTTGACGGCTTGTGTGAGATAAAGATTATCTTGTAGATGTAGTAAACATTGAAGCAATTTTTGGAACTTACGGACATGGCCTTGCAAGCCTTCGTATGTTTTCGCCCTCAGCGTTTTCTCAAAACGCTGAAAGGTTTCGCTACGTTCATCTAGGCTCTCCCCTTGGTCTCTAACATCACCTTCTGTTGAAGCTGATATATCAGATACTGCAGACGACACATCGTCCTCAACATCCTCGCTTATTGCTTTTTTCCATTCTTTATTATCTTCCTTCTTCTCCGCAGTTTGCTTTCCGGCCGGTGTCGATTGGTCTCGAGGAATCTCTGCCTCAGTCTTGTTTCTTTCAAAAAAGCTGCTGACTTTCATGGTCCCAAGCACAACCGAGCTATCTTGTTGATTTTCTTTTCGCTTGGTGTTTCGTTGGACTGTGCACCTTCGACTTCCGATGTATTCATTCCTTTGACATCGCCAAGGTCGGTGGAAAAATCGTGAGTTCGTAATGTTGTCGATCTGGCGAGAGTTTGTGGCGCTTTAATTGGGCCTACCAAATTGAACTGTACATAGGACCAAAAATTCGCACGGTACTCGTGCTTAGATCCAAGAACGTGTACGCCCAAAAGGACAATCAGCGCGCACGTCGAATATGCATTAGCCAACACTATCGCTGAAAAGCAAAGTACTTTTTGTACGATATGAAGGCTTATGCCCTCACAAGTTGCTATCGCTCAAATGATTCTCCTTGACCACAAAATGAGAAAAGAACAACAAGTGAGGCCGATATCTTTCCTTTTCGTTACTCCAGTATAAAGAGAAGATAAATACAATGAAGTAAGTTCCTTACAACGTTTACGATTAAAATCCAGAGGAAAGAAATTGTTGCTCACCTTCTCGTTGTTCTACGACCTCAGGGCCGGTCTTCGCGGGATGCTCCGAAAAGCTCGAGAGGCTCGGAAGAAAACAGTCGACGAGTACCAGAGTAAAAACAACAATAAGACGCTTGCCCCTATTGATGAAGCCAGTTTAGAGGAAAGTCGTGCACCAGAGGAAGGCCGCGAACCTGAGGAGTGTGCTAAACCTGGGGAACAGAAAACAAAGAGGGTGCCAAGGTTTTTCCGCGGCAAGAGTGCTAAAAATGTTGAACACAAAAAACAAGAAAATGACGAAGAATCGAAAGCTGACAGCCATACTATCAACAATGAAGTCGAGAGTGTAAAGAAGGAAGGGCCAGAAAAACCCAAAGCCGTTGACGATAACGAAGATAGCGATGAGACCCAGAAATTTGCTGAGCAGGAAAAAGAACCCGTTCTCTCCCCGGTATCGATCAATAGCCCAGTCTCCGACCATGACATCCATTCGCCAGCTAGCTCCCGCTCCAGTATGGACGACGACCGCGACGCACCAATGGTGGACTCAAATCAAAGCATCGATTCCCACATTTCAATAATCCAGTCTCCCCGGGGAGCTGGTATTCGTTCCGCACCAAAAACACCTGACTATACAACCCGGATGGAAGTAGCTGAAGACACTCCTATAGCGCACAGTACCGGTTTCCTATGCGGTTGCATCTGATTTCCCGGAATTGGATGAGTTTGGAAAGCTTTAAACTTTTGGTGAACAGTGTAATGTGTTTTATATAGTTGCTTTATTATGGGTCATCATTCATCAGATACAACTAAACTCAAAGTGACAAAGATACATCGCACAGCGTCATGTAGACATGACGCCACCAATGCTACCACTTTAGCTCTCCTACGATGGAGGAACAGCAAACCCCATTGCAATCTTGGCGTGTTTAAGAGTGCGAGATGCAATTTCGTCAGCAGCGTCAGCTCCATCCTTAAGCACTTGCCATAGATACTCATCATCCTCTCGGATAGCTTTGTATCGCTCTTGAATTGGTTCGAGATGATTTACAATGGCATCCGCTAGCACGGGCTTAAACTGACCCCACGTCATGTCTCCAACTTCGTTCAATATATCTTCACGCGTTCTACCCGGCTGAACTGCCTGGAAAATTGTCAGCAAATTTGTCGCTTCTGGTCTGTCTGGATTGTCCCATTCTAAACCGACTTGGGCATCTGTTTTGCACTTTTGATCTTTTCACGGATGACGTCCGGAGGATCGAGAATATTGATGCGACTGGCATCGTTCGGATCGGACTTTGACATTTTCGAGTTACCGTCCGATAGACTCATGATTCGAGCTCCACTCTTGACAATCATGGCATTTGGTTCAACGAAAACAGGCCGACTCGGAACTCCCGCAGCTTTGCATAGTTTTTTGTATTTGTTGCCTTTGCAGAAGAGATCATGAAATCGCCGGCTGATATCACGTGCTAGTTCTAAATGTTGTCTTTGATCCTCTCCTACTGGGATCTGATCCGCTTGATACAAAAGGATGTCGGCTGCCATCAGAACAGGATAATCAAAAGACCGACGCCTACAGATTCTCCCTGCTTTCTGGCCTTTTCTTTGAATTGAATCATGCGCTCTAACCAATTCATAGGCGTTATGCAGTTCAACAACCACGTAAGTTCAGCGTGAGCAGTCACGTGAGACTGCACAAATACTCGGGACTTCGACGGGTCGATGCCTATTGTATTTCGAGAAGACAGGACGGTTAGACGGCAGTTCACCCTCAACCAACGAAGAATGTGCGAGAACTAAACTCACCAGCTGCCAGATACAATGCGGCTGAGGACAATGTGCTTTCTGTCAGTTCCGTAGGATCATGAGGCATGGTAATTGCATGTAAATCAACGACACAGAAGAAGTTTTCTGTTCGAATCAAGTTTCCTTCTTCATCTTGCGTCTCCGCGTTGTCTTGAAACTCCACCCACTGACGGATGGCACCAAGATAATTTCCCAAATGCAAGCTTCCCGTTGGCTGAACGCCCGATAATACGCGCTTAATACGAGTTTTGGGAGCCGAATCTGCAGGGGGCCGACGAATCGGCTGAGGTAGCCGTGGAGTGCAACAGAAAAGGTGACTGTCGTGCAATCAGTCCTCGATGCGTTCGAACCGCAAGAGGCGAAAAGGCAGTCGACTTTCGCAGGAAGGCAACAATCATAAGAATGAATCGAAGCGATAGGAAAGAGCTGCTGTTCATTTGGCTGAAGTTGTCGGTCTATCTGGGATGAGAGAGTTTTGAAGATGTGGAAGTCCTGTCTCCTTCAGAAAGTGATTGAACCGATGCCGATAGCTAATTGTTAGACTTGCAAACGGTTGCTTCTACCTCTGCAGCTTCTTTGTCGCTCGATCGCTTAATCTTTCACGAAATGTTAACAGAAGAGATACCTGGTAGGTTCGAAGGTACGGCGTATCGCTTTATTATTAGAGATGCGATGGTGTTCGTTGCCTCTACCTCGGCGTTTTTTTCCGCCCTGAACTGGCGTCCTGCCGTCGTTCCGGTATTAATTATAACATTCTAGTCAATAGTGAAAAAATCTTATTCATGACTGACGTATGTGCGTGACCTACTGAGTCAAGAGAGCAAGAGAGTCTTATGAACACTTTTCTTCAACTCCACCAACATTTTATCACGAGCTAGTCAACGTTGACAATAAAAGCTTTGTTACAAAATAATAATATATCAACCGAAACACTGAAAAGTCACAAAATATGCAAGATGTAATTTAAAGAAATTTAGCATCACACTTCTGCCTTACTGAAGAGGATCAATTAAAGCTCCTGCTACTACAGCAGCTACTGCCAATACACCAAATCCGATCGCGGCAACTTTCGTAGCCATTTGCTCTTCGTTCGTTTGAATTTCAACCAAGCACTGGCTCAAGTCGTTCTCCGAACCATTCTTGTCTTTTTCGGTAACACGGTAAACCCAACCACCGGGCTCAACTTGATCGTCTAGGAAGCGGTAAACCCCGCCACTGGATCCTTTAGACTGCAGTGGACCGTAGTTTGCGTACGAGGCAAGAACTTCGAATTTCTCGGTTTTTGCCGGCCGACGCTTCACGATGAATCCTTGTGTGTTCGATTCTTCACCGGTCGTCCACTCCAACTCGACGGCACCATCAATGACCTTGTATTTTAACCCTGTACCAGAAAGTTCTTGGAAAGCAGAGTCGCGCAGCAAACTTCCCTGCACCTGTGTTTCCTGCTCTTTGCGCTTGCGACGGGCCTCGGCTTTATCACGCATGACTTTACGGATTTCCTTTTCGTCTTCAGCCGTGATCTTCATCCAAGGAGCGTACTCAATACCTCTTTCGTTTCGCAAGTTGGACATTCGTTTCGTCTTTTTCAATTCCTGCTGCACCATCTCTTCAATTTCCTCTTCCAGAGTCTTTTCGAAGCAGACAGTTGTGGATTGCGGTTTCGTCGCAACATAAGAAGAAACACGAGGAAGAGGCGCAAAAGCGGCCGACTGCCCAATGAGTAGAGCCAAGCCTGTAGAAACGAGAGTCAACTTCATGATGAAATATATAACGACTGACTGAAGGATATCAACTTAGATTCGTATATTTGCATCAAGGTAAATGAGACGGCAGTTTGCAGTGTTCGATGCAGGCTTTGCTGACTGCAATACAACGAGTAACGGATGACATCATTCGATCGACGTCAGCTTGCGTGACTCGTGGCTCGTGGCAATTTTCTCCCTCCATTCGTCTGTCCTGCCAACCGTCCTACCTGGTACGATCGTTTTGAACGGATGGCGCTCGCACCTCGCACGTCTCATCGCGTCCTCCGTTCACCGTCTTCCAAAACTTTTCTTGTTGCGCGGGTGCGGTACCTTCAACATCAATTAAACCGCATCATTGAATATACGATTATCAAAACTACAAGAATGGCACGAGGCAAGAAGAAAGGAGGCCGCAGAGACGACGACCGCGACGACGAGAAACCGGCGCCGGCTCCGGCGCCTCAGGAGGCGGGCAAACAAATGAGCCGCAAAGAAAAACGACTTCAGAAACAACAACAAAAGCCGAAGCAAGCGGCCGACGACTCGGATAGTGACGTTGATGATAATCTGGCGGCATTGCTCGGTGGGAAACTGAAAACGAATTATGGTAGTGACAGTGATGACGACGATGTGCCCCGGCCCGCCAAGGCTGCTGGCAAAAAGAAAGGACGGGCGGCGATGCTGGCTCAAGCCATGGAGTCTTCTTCGGAAGAGGAGGAAGAAGAAAAGGTGGAAGAAGAAATTGACGCAACAAGTGACGCTGACGAGGACGACGGTGCTATTCAGCAAGTTTCGATGAAATTGGCTGACGACTGGGGAATCGATTCGAAAAAGAAAAAGAAGGATAAGAAAGAGAAGAAGGAGAAAAAAAGAGAAAAAGGAAAAGAAAGAAAAGAAGGATAAGAAAGACAAAAAGGATGAAGAGGAGGAGGAAAAGCAGGTAAAACCGAAAGAGAAGTCAAAGTTTGAGCTACAAATGGAAGCTGCTCTTCGAAAGAAGAACGAGGAAGCGAAAGACGAGGATAAACCTGCCAAGCCAGTTCCCGCACCGCCCAAGGTGCAGGAAGTAGCGCCTGAACCACAACCGATGGTTGTCGAGGAGAATGACGATGAGGATAATAATGAAGATACCGAAATCGTTTATGGCGCTCCTGATGATGTTGCGTGGACGGACAAGAGTCACGCTCAAAGAGAAGCAGACAACAATGGTGATAATGATGACGATCCTTCGAAGCTACTGTATGGTCCAGACGGAAAGAAACTGAGTAATAAGGAGCGAAAGAAATTGTTGAAGGAACGAGAAGCTGCGAAGCGACAAGCGGAATACGAGGAATCTGCTGCGAAGGCATCAAAAGAAGGTGCACAATTTGCATGCTCGCAAACTGCCGTTAACGAAAATGACCCGCAATGGATGAATTCTCTGGATATCAACATTCCCAATTTTACCATTAGTGCAGCGGGAAAGATTCTATTCAAAGATGCTGCCTTGACGATTGCACACGGTCGTCGCTATGGGTAAGAGATGATGGTTTTCTGATTAATTGTATTGAATCACTGATTGTCTAACGGCGCGTATTACACAAAGGCTTGTCGGTCCAAACGGAAGGGGAAAGAGTACGATGTTGAAGATGATCGCCTCCCGCGATTTGAAACTGCCTCCTCGTATTGATTTCTTGTATGTGGAACAGGAGGTTGTGGCTGACGACACTCCTGCCGTCGAGGCCGTACTACGGGCTGATCAAATACGATGGAAGTTGCTGGAAGAAGAAAAGGAACTGATGCAGGCTATCGATAATGGCGATGAAGCTGTCGACAAGCTAGAAAGACTTCAAGAAGTCGTCGACGAGTTGACGAACATGGGCGCTGACGCAGCCGAGGCGAAAGCACGTCGTATTCTGTACGGTCTTGGTTTCACTATGGATATGCAGACGAAACCTACTAAGATGTTCAGCGGTGGGTGGCGAATGCGCATTTCACTGGCTCGGGTAAGTGCTGTCAAGAGTGACAAGTCAACGAAAACATTGACAAGGAATGCTAACACACTCGTCAAACAGGCCTTGTTTATGGAACCAACGCTTCTTATGCTGGATGAGCCCACCAATCATTTGGATCTTAACGCGGTTATCTGGTTGGACGAATACTTGCAAAAATGGAAGAAAACTCTTTTGATTGTATCGCACGATCAAGATTTTCTTAATAGTGTCTGTCAAGAAATGCTCCACATTGAAGATCTAAAACTTATTTCCTATAAGGGCGACTACGATAGTTTTAAGAAAGCCGAGAAGACTAGGTTCCTTGAACAAGTAAAGGCGTGGGAAAAGCAAGAGAAACGACTAAGAGAGCTCAAGAAATCTGGCCAGTCCAAAGCCAAAGCACAAGAAACAGTCAAAAACTCGAAGCGCGAAGCTGGAGCCCGAAGTCAGAAGAAGAAGAATGACGCTATAGCCGCTGGTTCTGCTACTGCTGAATTGAAGGAGCTGATCGCTCGGCCGCGCGAATACACGGTAAAGTTGGAATTTGCGGAAGTGGCAGAGCTCGGAAGACCTGTCATCGAGGTCAATAATGTGCACTTCAGATATTCGCCGAAACATCCCATCATTTTCGAGAAGATAGATTTTGGTATTGATATGGACAGCCGAGTTTGTGTTGTTGGTGAGTATCATCGGATGCATTTCTCGCTCTTTCGATGATCATTCGTTTGGTCTGACACATTTATTTTACTTTGATAACACCAGGCCCGAATGGATCGGGAAAGAGTACCTTAATCAAACTTCTCACTGGTGAGATTAACCCGACAACAGGAGAAGTGCGACGCAATCCTCGGTTACGCATGGGTATCTACAATCAGCACTTTGTTGATCGACTACCAATGAACAAAACACCAGTTGAGCACCTTCGCGATCGATTTCCGGGACAAGATTATCAGAGTGTGCGAAACCGTCTAGGAAAGTATGGACTAGAAGGCCACGCGCATGAGGTTACGATGCGAGATTTGAGTGGCGGACAGAAGGCACGTGTTGTCTTTGTAGAGCTAAGTCTACAAGAGCCGCATGTCTTATTGCTGGATGAGCCTACCAACAACTTGGATATTGAGACAATTGACGCACTTTGCGAAGCCATCAATGAATTCAAAGGTGGTATTGTCGTCGTCACGCACGACCAACGTTTGATTGAAGAATGCCAATGCACCCTATGGGTGGTTGAGAAACAGGGCGTCACAAAGTGGGAGGCAGGTTTTGACGACTACAAAGCGAACATTCTCCGACAATTAGAAGAAGAGGTCGAGCGCGAGGCAGCTAGCCGAAGAGCGAAGCTTGAGGCGGCAGCCGCGGCCAAGGCGGAGAAACTGAAACAGCTTTCCAGCAAGTTGAAAAAGAAAGCAAAGAAATGAGCTTCGATGATTGCTGAGGTAATGTCTCATTAGTCAAACGCAAAGCATTCATAAATACTACTACTAGTACGTTCAACTTTGCAAAGAAACGGTCTATCGACAATGTATTATTGTTTATTGGTTTTCCGACCTCTGAATTTCAGAGTATTTCTGTTCGACTGTAGGTTTCAGCCACGTTGTTGCCCGAGGCATGGCACGGTTCGCTGCATAGTCTACAATGAATGTGGGGAGAAGTTTCGAAACTTTGAGGCTGCAAAGCAGCCACACACGTGTTACGTTGGGCCCACGCCCATCGGGATTGCGCTGCGTGTACCAAATGCCCTTGGCATCTTGTAAAACGGCACCCTTGTTGGCGCGATCAAGAGTGAACACCATGTAGTGTCCGTCCGGGTGAGGCTGGTATTTGTGGATTGCAGCGATCTTAAGTTGGTACTTGGACAAGACGAAAGAGGCACGCGAAATACTGGCAGTACCGTAGTGGCGCATAGCTCTCGTACTCTCCGGTAACACCGGATCTTCTGCCAAATAACTCGACGCCAAGTGTGTGTTGGTGAACATTCTCATGCTTCGCACTGTCTTGATGTATTCCGGATAATTCTCAAAATCCAGCAAACATTCCCACACAACATAAGGCGGAGCGTTCACATCCACTACAACAAAACCAGATCCTTCGCGTCCCATTTTTGACTGTTCCTGTATTCTTTCTCCAGCTGCAAGCTGTTTCCTCTGCTCGTCCGAGAGCGACGGAAGTGAAAAGGGAAGTGGCGAGTTTTCGGCCGTTAACAACGCATCCACGTCGACACCCAGCTCTGTAGCTTTTCCGGCTCTTTCTTCATCGGTCAAAATAGGAGTAAGAATAAACCCTTCTGTTTTATTCCACGTCCCCGGGGACGCAGTGTTTCTGGTAAATACTAAATCCGACACTTGATCCAATCCACCGATGGAAGCTGCTTCGGCAATTACCTGACGCGGCTCCGTCTCACTGTAATTCTTCAATCCGGTTCGTTGTTTCGCTCGTTCCAGCACATTTTTGACTCTTTTCCGCACTCCAAAACGACTACTTTTTCGTTCTTCGCCTCCCTTGGACCACGAATCTGTCGTGTTGCTGCGGATGGGCTTTTCCACGGCAAATCGAGTCACTCGAATGGGCTCTGACAAAAATCCCCATCGAAGACACGACTGTCGAGACGATAAGAAACCATTTACCGGAAACGAAGACAGAAATGAAGCTGCCAAAACTGTTGATAGAAGGACGGAGCACAGTCGTCTGGATCGACAAGAAAGACGACTGCCTTGGTTCCTTCGCCGCCGCCGACGACTCATTCCAGTGGATTGTGTGATTTCTGCGATGGTTGGCATACTCAAATAGACGATGTAGATTGTAACGAATTAAGACTTGCTGGATAGTCTTTTCTTGTTCTTTTTGATAAACCTCAATAGTTATTTCACACAGGCCGATCGAGTTGATGAGCACACGGTTTCTTGTCGTGACTGCGTTGACTTGGCGAAACCAACGAGGGCCTTTTCTTCGCGTTGTTCTGTGTTCTGCGGGGGTGTGACGAGCGCAAAGAGATTCCCGTCGGACGTCCGACCCATCACCATCGTCCAAGCAAAAGCACTCGTTTCCGTCTGCGCTGTTTTGTCATGACGGCACAACCGAGCGGAGTACGTCACTGTCGCCGAAGAAGCCGAAGGGTGGTGGAGAGCTCGGGAGTCACGGTGAAAACGGATTCACGAATAAGGCGTAACAACATCTTCCACGTCAACTTCATCGGTGACGTATGTTGTGACGTACCTTGTAAAATTTTAGCATCCAGGACTATGACCGGATTGTGTTCAAAAAAGTAATCTACTTTTAGCGCTATACTAGCGCTGAATACCGGAAACCAATCGCGTGCCGCGTGAAAACGAGGCGCATCGATTTTTCGCTTTTTCGCGTCTCTCGTCTCTCGCTCGCTCGTTCAGCGATGTTCACAAACGACAGAAAACCGGCCGAGACTTATCAGCAATAAAAGCAATCGAAGGTGAGTTTAATAAGTTACAAGAGAACCATATATGAAGATGAATCATATAGAAATGTCGAGAGCGGTATTTGTGTCTAAGAGGAATGTGTTTGCGTCGAGATTCGGAAGAAGACGAAAGGGTCGTCATTTTGGCGGCATTTTCATCAGTCGCCCCGCGTTTTCGACATATCGCACTCCTGGCTACAGATGTGTCAACGAGTGATTTGATCTCTTTAGTCTACATCTATTTCAATGAGAGATGCTCCCCATCATTGCTGCTGCGCCTCTTGCATCGACGGTGACGAGAGTCATTCTCGGTCGTGCTTTCTACGTGCCGGCCCTACGGCGCGAAAGTGCGCGTCGTGCCCCCAAAAACCACTCAAAGTGAACCTCCAATTGCATTCCGTCATCTGACCCGGTCTTTTTTTCGCTTTCATTATTATTTTCGTTCCCCGTCGCATTATCATTACTTCATAATTAAATCACAGATGTCCAGCTCTAGCGAATTTATCATCAACTTCCTTGCCGGAGGTGTGTCTGGTGCTGTTGCCAAGACTGCTACGGCTCCCATTGAGCGTGTCAAGCTCCTCATCCAAACCCAGGATGCTAACCCCAAGATTATCAGTGGAGAAGTCGCCCGTTACAATGGCATCGTCGACTGCTTCTCTCGTGTTGCGAGCGAACAGGGTGTCAAGGCTTTCTGGCGTGGAAACTTGACCAACATCATCCGATACTTCCCTACTCAGGCCTTCAACTTTGCCTTTAAGGACACCATCAAGGCCATCTTCCCCAAGGCTGACAAGAACAAGGAGTTCGGAAAGTTCTTCGCCATCAACATGGCCTCTGGTGGTCTTGCCGGAGCCGGTTCGTTGTTGATCGTCTACCCCTCGATTACGCCCGTACCCGTCTTGCCTCGGATGTCGGTTCCGGAAAGGCCCAGTTCAGCGGCCTCTTCGACTGCCTTAAGCAGACCATCAAGACCGGTGGTCTTGCTGCCCTCTACAACGGTATCGGTGTGTCAATTGTTGGTATCATCCCCTACCGTGGTGTCTACTTCGGATTGTTCGATACCATGTCCGGCTACAACCCCTACCAGAAGAGCGATAACAATGTGCTCCGTGCCGGATCCAAGTTCGTGTGCGCTCAGTCATCTGCCATCGCCGCCGGTTACGCCTCATACCCCTTCGACACCGTCCGTCGTCGTCTGCAGATGCAGTCCGAGAAGCCCAAGGCGGAGTGGGTCTACAGCGGAACCATGGACTGCTTCGGCAAGATCGTCGCCAACGAAGGTGCGGGTGCTCTGTTCAAGGGTGCGGGTGCCAACGCCCTCCGTACCGTCGGTGCGGCCATGGTGCTTGTGCTTTACTCCGAGATCACTGCTTTCTTCAACGCCAAGTAAGCTCATGTAAAGCGGATAATGATGTAATCGCGATGTTTGGAATGACTATTGTCGTCTTTGTGGTTATTCAACGTATTCTATTGCCAAGGCGGACTAACTAGTATCAACTGCAACAATATTATTGTGTATTAGTTGATCTACATGCAAAGGAACCTGGAACTGGATTGTTGTCGTCAAAACACTTAACACAATTTCTCGGACGTGAACGAATGGGTAACTGGCATTAGACGAAAAAGCCCCAAGGATATTGTGTCGCGCATCGCTCCGTCATTCCTTTCTGATTTAGCATTAAAAAAGTTTTTGATTGTCTCATCGTTTCCGGAGCAGATGATTCGACATGATATGTTGTCGATCAATTCCAAACATCGAGTGTACCTGGTATTCCTTTACATGCAATATTAAAAAGACAATGCTTTGTGTTTAAAAGGCAACATGTAAGCACGGTCTTGTCAGAAAAGAAGTTTTTTATGAAGAAGATGGAAAGCATACGCCACTTCCTGTGTAATACTTTGTAAAGATGCAAGATCTAATACAAGCGAGCAATTCTCTTGCTCTTTGGCAAATCAGCACCTATAGCTTGCTCGATACTTCCGACAAACTGCTCATTTGGTGATCCATTGATTCACTGGTCGATTGGAAGCACCAGTACGGAGTATCGCATGAAGACCGAGAAAGGCAAGAATGGCCGAATCTTGTGAGGGGGAACATTTCTCGGTAAACAAAGTGCTGCTACATCCGTGTCAGTATCGACGCCATGAACAAGATTTGAGACCGACTTGCTCCCGACTAGCGATCCTATTGATTAAATCAAGTACGACGTAAGAATGAAATTCCTCACGAGGCTTGCAAGTTGTTGCAAGCAACAGAGAATAAGAGCACATTTTTGGTTTTTCTTGTTGCGTGTTGCGTGGATTTCGTCCGCTTCTTCCTTTTTCTCCGTTTCGCGTTTTGTGACCCTATGTACTTAGACCACGAGTGTCTCTGCTCGAATGTCTTATCGTGCGTTCCACATCTACAGTAGAAAAATCTAGCTACACTAATTGTCGTTTGACTGTAGGATGGAAAGTATCGGGAAGATTCCCGTTTCTTCTTTTCTATCAGCTGGAAAGTAGGCAGCCAATTCGCGTGGGAAGAACTGCTTCCATTTTCTGCCCCCAAGGGAAAAACGGCTTTACCAGTACAACAACAAACAAAAATACCAACGCCCCTTCAACTTTCATTCTCATAGTTATCATCATAACATAACCGCAACAACAACCATCCAAGTCCGGAAACACGCCGCACTTGCCTATCTAATTAAATATGAATCGAGATTGGGGAATGAATCAGGTTTTGAACGAGTCACCGCCTCTATCCGCTGAGGATTACGAATACGAAGAATGTGCTCCGTCACGACGGGAAAGCCCGATAGCGTTTTGCGGAAAGGGATTTAAACCAGTTCTTGATGTTCTAGTCAAAGGAGATCATGCTCCCCTGCCGGCAGATCGCTTGGCTCGGAAGCAGCGGATAGTTGGTAGAAGAGGAGGCGTCGGGCAATTGCAGCTCGTAGAAAACGCCGCCAGGGCGGCACTCGACACAAACGAATCCGATGACGAAACCGGCATCCAGCGGGAGAGCTTACCAAATTCTTCCTTGAACGGTCCACAGCCCATGGCGGTAGATCGAACGAGTCCGCGCAAACGAGCCAGAATGGGATCGACCCATGCTGCAGAACCGGATCCTTCCGTCGCGGCAGCTGGCAAACTTTTGAAGGTTTATCCACACTGGATGACAAAGATGAAGAAGATCCTGTTCGAGGTGTTGTTCGGAGAACGTCGCGGAGAACTTCGTACGATAGTAAAATCAAAGATGCAAAGGACGATTTCTTGCTCTTATCAGCTTATGCGACGAACGCATCGCAGCTGAAGCGATGAATAAAATATATGTGAAATAAATTCGAATGTCTGTTTTAATTAAAAATTAAACTTTAGAACACTATAATGTTAAGTCATTACCAGAGTTCTTCAAATAAACCGAAGGATGCGCCAAGACTTCGAAAATCTTCGTGTACACAAACTATTCCGCGTTGTTAGCATTAGCCACTGTACTCCCAAAGCTCCTTATCCATAGCGATGCGGCCCCATTCTTTACTTACAATCGAAGCGTTGTAGATATCAGTGTTCGTTAAAAAGCTGAATATATTCAGGACGGTGCGCTTGGGCTGTTTGGGTTTGCCGAATAGCGTCAACATCTCCCTCGGATTTGCTTTTGCGCGACGACGAGGGATCGAATTCTATCCGTATTGGGGGCGTTCGAGGTGCAGTATTCTTCGATGTAGTGACCGGCGGTGAAGTTTCTGGTGGACAAGATCGCTTCTTCGACGACGCAAATTTAGTCTCCGTGGCATTTGTTGACTGGTCCTCGGGCTTGTAATGTTGCATCATGGCGCGCATTTGCATTTCGTGAGCGCGCTGCTGCTGACCGAACATAGGTGTGACTGGAGGTACACCCATTGTGGAATAACCGATATGACCCATCACCGATGAAGTCATGTAAGCCGGGTGCATATATCCACGGTGAGACATAGTTCTTTGTGGCATTTGGTGACCATGAACCGCCCCAGCTGGCACTTTGCTGCTTCGAATGTTGGCGGGGGAGGCAGCAGGGCCCTGCTGCGGGGCACGCTGTCCTTGCCAAACTTCATGAGCAACTCGTACTGCATACTCGGCGCCCTTAGAATCCTTCATTTTTCTCCTCTTGTCGATCAGCGTCTGAGACCCAGCCAGGTTTTGACAATCCACGCATTTACAGCTCGGTCCGCAAAATTGCCCGGCAACAAAACACTTTGACAAAGAAACAAACAAAAATGAGAGGTGACAGGATAGCAACAAGAAAAGGTGCGAAAATACTTACATCGCAATACTTTTTGAGGCAAAATGACCGCTTGCATCTGCAGCCGCTCGTACTTTGTTGAAAGGCTGTGGGGTTCTTGGCGCGAGCACTCTGAATCGCTTTCTCTCTTAATTCATCAAACTGAGGAAGGTTGTTGCAGTCCACGCATTTGCATCCGTCACAGTACACTTTCGCGGAAAAGCAGAAGCAATAAAGCTTGAGACATTTCGAGTTTTTACAGTTACAGGACCTCTTCCCTGAATCATTTTCTTTCGTTGCGCTGTCTTCGCTAGCCGGAACGCTCTTCTGGGACGTTTTGACCGTACTCGGTGGGATTAGTTTCGGTACTTCTGCCGGAGTTGAAGAAGATAGGGCGGTCTGAGTTTTGGGTGTGGAGACGGGTTGTGTATTCTGAAACACATGAGGTTGCGGTGCGTATCTGTGGGCTTGGAGATGGGGTTGCGCGTACATGTGTGGCGGATAAGCAGTTCTATAGGCCTGTGCTGAATGGTATGCTGCGCTTGAGGCTCGCATCATGTTATTGATCCCTTCGAAGGACTGCTGTGTACTTGCATACTTCGTTCCGACTTGGCCCAGTTCAAGACGCATCCCGTTCCGGGGAACAGATGGCATCTGTCGATTCAATGTGCCATCGTTCCACAATTTCGTTGGCTTAACTTCACTCGAAGGTAGAACAGGAGATGCTTGCAGAGAAGTCGTAGCGCCGATTCGAGAAGCACTAGACATGGCGCTTTTCGAGGCTGAGACTTTGGTAGCGGAAACTTTCGTAGCCTTTCGGACAGGTGACCTGGTCACTCCCTGCAGCCCTCCAGAAGGTGGTACGGTGATGAAGTCATTCAGAAAGCCTTTGAAGGAAGAGTCATTTTTCGAAGATCTTTGTGGTAACGGAGGAGCATCGATTTCGTCAGAGCTCGATCGCGTCAAGGAGATCTTTGGATGGTGTTCGTCGCCCGAAGGTTCAAAATAGACAAGCGATGGACCGACAGGTGAGAAAGCATCCGCCAACTGTGGATCAGGCGTTTCCACTATCCCAAAACTGGATGATAAACCCAAATGCGGTGAAGCACGAAGAGGAGATCTATTAAACCCTTTTCCAGGAGGCGAACGAAAAAGATTTGAGGTAGATTTGTTGCTCGGTGTCATGGCCATATTGACCCCGCCCAAACGTGTCAAAGGAGAGGTTCGCGCAGACGTGGCAAACAAATCGTCGACAGGCGGTGGAGAGCGCCAAACTGGTTCATGCTCATAAAAAATGTTGTAGTGACCTTGTGGATGGGGTCGTCCATGAAAGTGTCCGGGTGTCGCGTGCGCAGTCGACGTGCCTTTCTGGTGCCACTCTCGATCTTGACCGTAAGGAGTTGAATAATCGGAAAAGTGCATGTATTGGTAATGCGAGAGCGGCGGGGAGCCGTGAGGCGAAGCAAATAGAGACGAGGGCCGATGATCACGGTAACCTGAAGGCGATCCTCTTGGCGGTGAATCGCTTTCACCGAACGAACCAAGAGGGCCTTCCCAGATCTCAGTGGATTGAAGGGGGTCGTGGTGGCTGCCAGTGGTGTCCATATCGTTCGAAAGGGGCGCTGAAGCTGAAGCCTGTGTTGTCGAACATTATGAATAAAAGGGTGGAAAAAGCACGCGACAAGATTCGCGCCATTTTGTTGATAATAGCATTTGCAGTCGTGAATACGTCACAATTAGCAAAAACCGTTGCAATCGGTAATCGTGATACCCGTTGAATGGCAATAAATTCCGTATGGACGAGTTTTTGACCGACCATAGTAATCATGTCAATGTATTAAACAGTATCGTGCGTAGCAAAAATACATAATGAAATAATAACAATGACAACGGTGATAATCATCAACAAGGCAATCGTGCAACGAGAAAAGGAGGGAGGAAATGCGAATTCGAAACAAGGCAAGTGAGAAGAAGTTGATAAAAATACGATCAATAACAGCTTGCGAAAAGTTCATCCGATTTAGATGTAAATCATTGTGAGAACGTACCTTTGGAGATTTCCGGGGCATTTTGGAGCGATGAATAGAAGATACATTACTTCGAGCTGGCGTTGCATCTTGATCACGGCGCGATGAGCCATGATCCTCTCCTTTGCGTGACTGGACTTGGGCATCGGCTGGCAACGTCGCTTTCCTAACAATACTCTTTGTTTGTGAAGATTTTGGAACTTGGCTGGATGGAGGAAGAAAGTCGCTGTGTGTACTCGTGGCTTCCGATTTTATTGACGATTTTTGCCTGTTGATTTTGAGTTCTTAGAATCTTTCCGTGATGATGTATCTGCCGAGGACTGCCCTCTTGAATGCGGCTGCATGGTGTGAGAAAATCTGAAATTCCGCACGTAGCCTATGCAAGTGTAATTGTTTCTTCAAATGTCTTTCCTCTGTTGAGCGTCAAATCCTAAGTAGACGAAAACTTCAGGATGCGCTTAAATCAATGGATCGCCCAAGTTTCAATACGAAAGACCAACTGACACAGAAAAGCGGCAAAAATGCACCTCAGGTGGTGACGATCTCTCCTGAGTCTCTTCGCGCGCCTGAACCTCGCCTGCTCTGTTCTTGCTGCGGAAAGGTCTTACTTTGTGAAAGCAATTTCCCAGACAACAAAGCCACTGATTTCGGCAAGGTTGGATTGATAGTGACGTGATTTCTTTCTGTATCGAAGCTACAACACTACTAATTCTATTGCATTTCTTGACGATAACCAAGGTCGGTGAAGCACGGCCGCGTTTTCTGCCCCGCTTTGGCGCCACAAATGTGAGCTCAACATGACTGGGGGCAAGTCCGGCGCCGTTCCACGTGCGCAGGAGGTCCTGCTAGGAAACTTCCTCCTGCCTAAGTAATATTTCCGTTGTAGTTTACTTAAGGGATCTGGATAAATTTCCATCCGATTGAAACGCACCGAGTTCATTCCTCTAAATTTGATAAAAATAGGTTATTCTGTGTTTTAATGTTATATTATTGAGAATTTATTTGGATATTATTTTTTATTGTATTGAAATTAGCGTTATTCGTAAAAAGTTTTACTTTCAACTTTCATTTCGGCAGAAAACGGAGATGTAGCTTGTATCGAAGTCCTGGTTGCTCATTCCGCATAGAGTGAGCGCAATTTTTGGCGGCGAGCTCGGCGGCCAACGAAAAGCGGGAGATGCTCAACGTATCTATTTTGGCTACTTTCTTGCTTCTGAAATCCAGGTTTCCCAGAACTAAGGAAGGCCATCTTAAGGTTTGTAATCGCAGGTTCCTTTGCTCCGAGCCACTGGATAAACTAAATTTTAGCCCGATAGCTTCTATAGTAAGTTGGTTGCTTCTCTGATGTCTAGCATTCAATGAATAATGTATTCTTTTACAAAACTCCATATCATGGGGTTGGTGATAGCTGCATTCGGATTGCTATTTCAGGATGCATACTATGTTGGAAAAAATGCGTGCCTTTGTTCATAAATTAAGCGATAGCACTGAGCCTCAATCGAGCAATAGTGCATGAGGTGTCAACCTACAATGAGTCTGATTGTATCTAGTCCCCAAGATTAGGTTTAAGTTCATAGCTTCTAGCTTGAATCGACGCGGTACTCAAAAAAAAACAGCTAAAAATTCTTCTCAGCAGACAAGGCGTTAGTTTGGCACGCCAATCACGCAGAGGAATTGCAGCCACGATGATTCTTGGCGAAGACAACTTAAATCCAAATCTAAAAACTTTAGCTCAATGATTAATTTCAATAACAAAAGGATAGCTTTTTGATGTACAAGCTTACAAGAATTATAAGTTTGGTAGAAGCATCAACAATCACCTTATATTTGGCTATTAGGTCTGACCGAAAAGCTAAATAGTCTGTATTTTTAGAGCTCGATTCCTTTTTGTGACTCAGCGTGAAGACTCTGTCACGTGTCGCAACGAGTACAAAGTGGTGAGTTCACTGTTTGTTCGAGAGTACCTGGTACCCGGTACCAGTAGATACACAGTGGTCGTTGCGGCGGTTGGACGACGACCTTCAGTTGGCTTTGATCTTTGTTGTTGCAGCGAAAGGCAAAAGTAGGTGCAGTTCTCGCGACAACTAATTGACGATAATATCAATATCCTATTTGAATTGGGAAACGAAATCAGCACAAGCATTCTACAACGCCGATTTAAGAGATAGAAAACGAGAATCGATAAAAAGACTTTTTGTGGAACTTGTTATTGACTGATCTAACGCATTCAATTGTCATGTCGAGAGACGGCTATCCCATGGGCGGCCCCAATCGGCGACGACAAACGATGAAATCGGGTGGTTTGGGAACGTTCATGGACGATCCTCGATCGCGCAGTCGGGGACGATCGAAATCAAAGGACGCCGATTTGTCGATCATGAGCGGCGTGTCTGGCGTAGACAGGATTTACGATACTATACCGGATAAGTATCTTTACAACTCCAAAAATATAGAGCCAACCTTGTACTTTTGCCGCGGCTGCTGGAAAACAACGCAGAAGCTAGAAGGGATCCTACAGCTGTCGCAGGGAAGAAGAAAGCGTATCATCTTACGCTCAGAAACTTGATCAAAGCGGCTGAGGAAGATGTCCGTCTTCACCGGGCACGGGTGCAAGCAGCTCAGGTCAAAGACGTTCGGTTGCTTCGAAACTATCAACTAGAAACAGATCCAGAGTATAAAGAGCGCACAGATAGGTTGAAAGAACGCCAGGCTCTCATCGACGAGCTGAATGATCAAGCCCATGCTATTCTGGAAGGACTACATGACAACCAAGATGGCCAGGGGTTGACGCAGGCGGAACGAGCGCAGGTGCATCTAGCACGTTGGCAACGCGCACTGGAGCTCTACGTACACACGCAACACGAAGGAATGGATTGGCAATCCATTTTCGAATATTTGCTGGGAGGTATTTCCGAAGATCAAGATATTAGCCAAGTGTTACAAGAGGCATCGCAGCTATGCTCGGCAGTTGTTGATTCGACGACACAAGCATTGAAGGACGCAGAGGCATATGTTGCCGATCTTGAGTCTCCTTACCTTATTCGGCTGGAAGCGCATTCTTTGTATGCAAATGAATGTATGCGACAAGTAGGCGAAATCGAAGACCAATTCAAAACGTCAGGACGCACTGCCCTGCAGATCGGACATCAGCTGGAGCATGCTGAACTAAAGCGCAATCAGTGCGAGGCCGCTTCGATGTTGATTCGTCGCTGGTGGATGATGGAGAGTCTTGCTGAAACCGAGAAGAACAGTGGAAAGCCAATTGATGTAGAAGCCGAAATTCGCGGAATCATCTCTCCGGGGGCCTGTAAAATGGATCCTTTGTTTACGAGATCGGAAAACTCGCTGGATGCCGCGAAGGCATTGAAGCAGCTCCGGGCCGTTGTTCGTTCAAGAGGAAATGCAGCGGCGACGGGAAGTGCAACGACGGCAATGACTGCGGACAAGTCGTCGTCTCGTCGGTTCGCGATTACAGCGAATTTGATTACCAGAACGAGCGACGCGGTCGAAGGTCGCCTATTGAATGCGTTTTCCGAAGTCTACGGTGCTGGTGGAATCTACGACTTTTCTTCAAAGCCCAGACCCGGTGCAATTGATTGGCGCGAGCTTCGAGCACTCGCTCAAGCTTTGCTTTTGTTTGATTCCGGACGGAATCTACACAAGCGCTATGTCGACATGGTGGTCGGTTCGCGATTCCCTGAGCTGTTTTCTCCTCAGATGGATGACGGGGATGAAGATGCTATGTATTTTAGGGAGGCATCAGACGCGGATGCCACAAGAAGTAAGCTCACAAATCTGTTTCAGAGGGTTGGTGAAGTTTGCACGGCCGAATTTGAGTTGATTGCCCACGTTTTTGGAGCCGATGAAAATCGAACTGATCTGCTGGACGGGAATGAGGAAATGCCGCTCGTTGTAGCGCGGGCACTTCTTCAGCGCGTAGTGAGTGATCCTTCCCATGGTCTACAAGCTCGTATCAACGCCTTGTTGGCCAGCATTGACCGTCAAGGCGATTTGGAAGCTGCTGCAAAGAAGCTTGATACATTCGTCGTGGTCCATGAAAAAGCAGCAGGGCTCTTTAGCCTTCTGATAGGTGCTGCAGAAGCAATGGCATTTCGTGAGGAAACATCTGGCACTTCCAAAAGTTCGTCGAAAGCAAATCAAGGGAATGCGGTGGAATCTCTTAAAGGCTTTTTAAGATCACAAGAGCTTGCGATCACAAATGCCCATAGACAGGCCTACGTCAATTTGGAGCTGCGCTTAATGCATCACGATTGTTGCAATATTCTGGATCACGCCGGTTGTGCCATGGTAAAGAATGCCCCATTGCGCCCCGATCCTGCTTTGGCGGAAAAAGGAATATTGGAAGAGTTCCGCGCCCCTGTGTTGCCGCTACACAAGGAGTCTCTTAAGCGTATTGGGTTCACAGGAATTCTTGCTGGTCCCCTCAAGCAATCTTTAATGATTCAAACTCTTGTTCGTGGAACAGATTCGCTTGTGCGAGCTAGACTCATGTTCGGAGCTAATAAACGTAGTGGAGAAGCAACTTCACGAGTAATTCTGAGAATTTACTCTCAGATGTGCTCTTTCTTTGGTGAAGCTTTTCTTTTCCCATTGTTGAGACATTAGGAGACATCTTACCTGTAAGCGCCCCTTCTCAGCCACCTCAGTTACCTTTTGACGAGGAACAAGAGCCGCCGGATCTTGGTGTCCCAGCTGCTTTCTGGGTGTGTCTAGAGCATGTCAGCTCTGTTGCGAAGGCATTTGATCGAGAGCTGTGGGCCGAAGGTCGTGAAGACAGTCAGCGAGTTTGGGAAACGTTAGAAGAATGCGGGGACAGCAACTCAATGGCTATTGCACGAGAAGAACGCGTTCTGTTTTACACGAAACTTGAAAAACGAGGCGAGGCGGCCATTCTAAAGGCGTTGAATACATTGAGCGCGCATATGCAATGGATTCTTGTAACCGGGGGCGAATCCATGTTGGCAACGGGTGGTACACGCATACTGAGCTCCCTGACTGGACAATCAGGTGGGCCATATGCGATTCCTGCCAACACAATTGCTGAAAACAGCAACAGTCCAGCTGTCAAATCTCTACTTTACTGTTTGCGGCGTCAGCTTCCGTCAATTCAGGCAGCACTTACTCAAGAAAGCCTGACTCGATTCTGGACGGCTCTTTCCATGCGCATGTATGATATTTTTGTTTCGCGTTTGTTACAATATTATTACATTACAACTGCAGGTGCTGTTATACTCTTGGAAGATATCAAGTCGATGACAAACGTTGCGCAGTTAGTTGGAACAAAGCATGACCACTGGTTCAAATTGATTGAACTCGTTGCTCTATACCTGCCGTCTCCGGGTGGAATTACTTCTATGTTGACCGGCCCCGAAGGAGACCCTGGAAAGGGTTTGTTTGCGAAAGTCGGTCGGGACCAAGCTTTGGTATTTCTTAGCCGACGACAAGATTATCGCTACAAGGCAGCGGCGGGAATGAAAAAGAGTTCGTGGGTTACGGACATGCTGACGAGTTTAAATGTGACCGATCCGACCGATGGAGTAGTCAACATGAGTCTTTTCGCAGCTAGCAGGATGGGTTAATCTGCGCAACTGTTCGCTGGCCAGGCTCTGCCTCCTTACGGGTTGATTCGGTAAACAAGTAAAGCGGAGTACTCTGTATTTTTGTGCTGAATTTATGTTATTGATGTGCACCACATCTGTTGTGTTTAGCCAAGGGACAAGGTCGTTGCCCCACCTTCTCGTCTTGCATTATTAGGAAGCAAGTTCAAATACAGCTAATGATGCTAGAATATACATGGTTCATTTTTTGAATGTTATGCTCCTCTTCGCAATGCCTCTTAAAATCTTTCCAGTCCCAGCAATCGTTGTTTTAGTGCGCTTCACTTTCTTGTCCTTAGGCATGAATAAAATAGCGTGTAAAATAGCAGTCGATGTAATTATATTTCTCGTTGGAAAATGTCGGATGAAACGAATCTCACTGTGATTGTCGTGCAAACGGATGATTTGCTGAAATGAGGTCAACGCTTGAGCAACAACCTCTAGAAAATAGATTGTGTCACTTCGTTGGTCGGGTCTTTTTTGGCATTACATCGATTGGCAAGGATACTCCATGATCCACTCCGGCTCCTCATAAACAATCGCAACACACATGGGACTTAATGGCAAATGGATTGATGTAATAAGGATAATACTTCGTGCAGGCCCATAACACAAGGTCCACACTCCCCCAATCCACCGCGTCACTCGTATCGAGCCGGACTGCGTCAATAACGTTCCAAATACGATCAATCTTTGTGGTTCAGTGTGCGCTGATGCGACGGGTCGTGAGCAGCTCCATCGAGATCTTTGAATGTCTTTTTTGGAGTCAACGAGTAATTGCAGTGCTGTGAACATATTTTTGTGTGTTAGGTAACTCGTCCATCAATGTTCTCAATCGAAATTGCAGAACATGATATGCTTCGGTGTCTCTGATGTTGTTGTTGTTTCGACGCTAGCACCAACACATGGCTATTTTGTCGTTCTGCATTTCACTCTATCATTATTTGCTCGGTTCTCCTTGAGTGGTAAACACTTTTTAGCAGTCAACCAAGCCGCTAGTATGCAGGAAACAACTGCGCCCCCGATGGATATTTCTCGCTACGGCTTGATAGCCCTTTCACTGTATGGAAAATGACATTTTCTTTCGTGCTATTAAACTTCATGAGGATACATCTCGCCGAAACCCTTCTCAAAAATGAAGGGTTACACCCTTACTGAAACGAATTTTCACTCGCATCCTTCCTTGACGAGTCTGCACTAGCATGAATGTAATGACGGCAGGAAAAATTGAGAAGGAAGTCAAGTATCTGCTTCAAAAGGTCACACAATTCTGTGCTATCCCCTTGCATTTTTGGCCGAAAAGCACGTTTTGAAAACTATGCATTGCTGAAGTAGGTGACAACTAAGTGTACTACAAACAGTAGTAGCGAGATCGGAGCGGTACACGGGTTTTGGTCTATGTCGCAGTGTGCTTAAAAATGTCGCAGAGGACGCACGGACAGACTGGACCCTCTTTTAGACTCGTGACCCACAGTAAGGAAGGGATTACTGTGACGTATACTGTAAACCTGGAAGTACACGGGACACACCTTTTTGACTCTGCCATCGTCTGCATCATCAGAGCATCAGAGCATTGCAAACGAAGCCCTGATGAAAGCCATTAACTTACGAATACGGAGTATTTTTAGCAGTAACTACAACATCGCTAAAGCAAAGCACTATCGGCAATGAATGAAGGCAAGAAGCGAAAGGCTTTTCTCGAGCTTATCGCAAATGCCAGCAAGCGACCTCGAGTTGCTCCTATTTCGTCGAGCGGTGGACAGCGCAACTCTGTTCCGACCGGCGCCACCGATAACGGAGGAGTGGCAAATGAATCATTGAGAAAGACTTCTGTTCCACCGAAAAAGGGTGACTTGGAAAAAGGTTGCGGTGCATTATCCAATGATTTAAGCGCAAGTTCTTGTCCACGAGAAGTCGACTCGCGCGAATGGGTCTGTTTAATGTGCACGCTTCACAATTCCGGTAATCGCAAGCGATGCCAAGCTTGCGGATCTCGTGAGCCGATTTTGAATGATGCTCCACCAGTTAAGGCACTCCGTGATCCGTTACCTCGGATGGTATATTCTACGCCTGCTGTGAACAATAGGCAACAAAAAGACTCTTCAATCGTTATGAAACTTGTTAAGAAGTTGGATACACCGAAAGAAAAGACGGTGAAGAAACCAAAGACGTCGTTTCAGAGCTCGTCGGCTATTAAGAAAGTCGATCACAAAAGTCGCGCTTTAACATCCTCTGCGGATAATGAGATTGCTCCGTCCAGAAACCGAGATGGAAACAACGAAAGGAGTCCTTCAGCACTTACGGGTCTGAAAGCTACCGCACTCACGAACAACGATTCATCTAAGAATGCAATTTCTGTTAGTGTTACCAGGGATGCACGATTGGCACCAGCGCAAATTCCTCGCGACCAAGAGACTCCGGTATCGTCGCATTGCAATCACGAACAGATGCAACAAATGCTCGTCTCGATTGTGGATAAAGTGCATTCTCTGAGCAAGCTTATTCAGGCTCAAACGGATGAGATTCAGAGTCTCCGTAAACAAAATGAAGAACTGTTGATGATGCAGAAACAGACTCTTCACGAAGCACAGGAGATGCGGACCTCTTTGACAAGTTTCACGCTTGGTCATGCTACTGAGCGATCTCACGCAGAACTTGATGCAGCAATCGTCACTGATTTTCCACAAACGGGTGTTTTGCAAGAAGCAAAGCAAGGTGGAAACACCATGATGGTGACAGGCATCGTTGGGTGTTGTGTCTCCCTGATTGCGGCTCTCGTATATTCGAACTACAAGCCGTTATCTTAAAAAAGCTTAGCGTCTTAGTTAATTGATGCTTTATTTGCAATGAAAGTTGGCCGGAATTACTGCCTTGCTTGTTTGAACATTCATGCGCTCTAGTATTAGAAGCAGCCGTTCCACGCTTGAAACAATAGACAATAGATACAGCTGGTGTCCGATCGTCAGAGCACCATGTACCCTCATACGAAAATCTACGTGTAGTACATTTTCTACGTCCCATTTCTCCGTAGGAGTAAATTGAAAGTAAAGAATCTAAGAAAGAATAATCATGAACTCAATTTCAATTACATTTTATTCCTTCTGTTGACAATTTTACACATGTAGGAATATAATCTACGGTTAGCTGGTTCGATTTCGTGTTTTCTTGACCTTGAAATGAGATTATCCTAGATTTTCGCCTCAGTCACTAGTCAGTCATGAGTCATGTTAACTATGTTATGCAGGCGACGATTCCCACTTGTATAGGTTTGTTTGACTAAAATACATCATTGTTCATAGTTATATTTAATAGTTTACTCAGTCTGAAGCAGAACTCTATCACCAGTAAGGAAACACGATGGAAATATTGACAAATTAGTATATAAAATTATTAGTTATGCCAGTTCCTCGTCAAATTCTCTATCTGATGGCTGGTAATCGCTCCACTCATTTGATGTCTCATGCTGCTTTCTCATCAAAGATTATTTGCGCTTTGTATTCACCACTGCCCTAACGAAACACCCCTCAAAATTCATGACACAGCGGAAGTCTTTAACTTCTTTACTATCTTTTCGAGGTCTTTTGCGTGATTGCCATCGCCCCAAGTCCTCTCTTCATAAGAGCTTGCCGAAGTTATAATGAACCGCGCGCTTGATTTCTTTATTTGGTCATAATACCTTGATTTGATTACGGTAAACTTCCGGAAGACCAAAATGAGGCATTTAATGAGGGACTTCGAATAGGATAAGTCGGACGAAATTGGCACGTCTAGAGTCCCTCTTGAACGTAATTGCCGAAAATGGGCTGTATTTGATAAGAAACGGAAAGAAAATTTCGTCACAGATCAACGTATTCATGATAATCGTCCAATTCAACTTGACCAACAAGTGAGTGCCTTGTTCTTGCGATGTTTTTGAAGTCCGTCATGATCTGATCTCGTGGATCAAGTTATACCGTTCGACGCGAAATTAAAAGTTACACAATTCAAGTTTTTCGATCCACGAGGTGAGATGTTTAGAACGAGTTATCAGTGATCGAATGGTATGATCGGCATCGTCAAAACAACACGAAATTTGTCGCGATAAAAAAGAGTTTGGAGGAGTTTTTGGACCGGTACTCAAATCATATTTTTTCCGTTGTGGTAGGCTTATACGAGGGCTACATGGAGTTGAGACGATCGGACACCAGCTGTATCAGCAAGGACAAAAAATAGTTTTGAGTCACGGATATTGATTCCCTCGATCGCGCCAGAAACTTGCGTAGAGATTTGTACTGAATGTACTGCACTGATCTGGTCGGCGGTCGGCGGCAAATGTCGGATTTCATATTCCACCTCGCTCTTTTTCTTTTTCCCTTCGTCCTGGTTCGACTAGTCTACTATGCGATAAAACACGTTGTGAAGTAAACCATTGACAGAGAATCGAACAGAATTAAACAATCTACTACCATCGAGATGACATCTACAAGCAGTGACGGCAAGAAGCGAAAGCGCTTTCTCCAGCATATCGTTAACAAGCGACCTCGACCAAATCGTGTCTCGTCCAGTGGTGTCAAAGAAGCAGCTCCAAGCGCCACCGAAGACGAAGATATTGTCTTACAAGCAACATCGCAGACACTGTCTTTTGAAAAGAAACCTGATTTAGAAAGTCCCCGTACCTCCACGAGTGATCCCTGCACACATGTTTGTGCGGAAAATAAAGAGAATGCAACGATCAAGCCAAGGGGCTGGAATTGCGGTAGCTGCACTCTTCTGAATCCCGAGAACCGTAAACGATGTACAGCCTGTGGGTCTCGTAGACCGATTGCGGATCCGTGTGCAATCTCTGATCCACACAATGCGGAGTATTCTACACCTGGAAAGGTACATCCGATGCAAATACCTGCTGACACCTCAGTTGATAATATGCGTTCGGAAGAGTTGAAGACACCCACAATAGAGAAGGCCGACGATGTATCGACGCTAAATGAAAACAATACGTCACGCAGAACTGCTCGACAAGTGATCTGCGATCCGCCATCTAAGATGACTGCTGGTAGTAACGAACGTTCTGCGCAAAGGAAACGCAGTAAGAGACCCGCCCTGCAATCGGTATGCCTACGATTATCATCCCCAGCAATTGAAGAAAACACTTCTTCCAGTCAAGTGGAGTGCGCAAATGATAACGAGAACGCCCGGCTGGTACAGCATGACCACGAAACTTTGAGGAATGAACAGCAACAACTTACTTTGGCGAAAGTTCTGAATGAACTGAAGAGCATGAACGAGCTCATTCGTATTCAGAAAGACGAAATTGGAGATTTGACGAAACTTATCCGTGACCAAAGCGAAGAAATTCGGATTTTAAGAGAGCAGAATGTAGACATGTTGTTGACGCAAGACCAGATGAAATCGTCGTTGTTCATTTTGGAAACGAGGAGCAATGCCAGGCAGCCTAACGTAGATCCGAAAGAAGCGCCAGTTCAACAGGACGAGCCATCGAGCGTCACGCCAGAGGAAAGATACGCAGATGTCGTTTCGAAAGATTGCGAGGCGACGCCACGCCGACAAGAACATTCTCCTGTACAAAAGTGTACTCCGCCTACCGGTATTCGCACTCTTGCCGTTGAGCCTGTATTGAAATTGGTGGATCCAGTTAACCTCCTTGAGGACGACAGTGCTGAACAACTCGAGAGACGAACCGAGCATGCAGCCAAAGACAGTCAGAAACTTCCTTCATCGCCTCCTTCGCCAGCCGCGTCAACACAAACAATCGATCCGGATGCTAGTTCACAGATGGCTGCTTCGAAGGAATCATCTGTTTCTAAACGTTCCTTACCTGATCGTTTGCTGAAGAACCGAACAAATCAGGCATTACCCAATCAAGTGTCGAAAGCGTGGGTGAATAATAAACATGCCCGTCAGTTTATAAGCGAAATGGAGAAAGATATTCCACGAAAGGCATCAGCGTCCTGGATGACGACGCGTCCAAAGCTCACTTCGACGGCTCCCTTTTGTAGCGCCACCAACCCTGGACAGGATACCCTTTTGAAGAAAGCCCACAGCCTAAGTATGCTTACAAAGAAACGGTCCGCTGTCGTAAAGATCGGCAAGCGTTGCCCTGTCATGATTGCGATGAGTGCCGATACTGGTACCTGACGCTAAAGAATACGGGCCATGAGTTTAGTCAAGATCCATTGTCGTTCAGTCGCCATCGCTCGCGATTTCAGCCGCACGAATCCCCCGTCGATTTCTGGGAAATGTCGTTTGTTGACGAGCGTAAAGCTCGACAAGCCGAGGAAGCAGAGCGCAAGGCTCGAGAAGCAGAGGAAACTGAGAAATAGGCCTCCGTAAATGCAACAATAGACTTTCTTATATTTTCTTATCATTTTGTTCCGGTGAGACTACTTCCTGTCGCGTAGCAATTTCAAAATAGGAGTGGGCACCTACTTGTTTCGTTTTGGGCTTCAGATACGATACCCAAACTTGTTCGGCTTGTTGTTCCTCGCTTGGCGATGGTTTGGATGATGCTTGCCGCACCGGTGTTTCCGTGACGCCCCGCGGAGCATCGTAAATATCTGCATCGGTGAGCGAGTTCATTTCCGGGCATGAGAATTCCGAAATTTGATGAATCATATGCATCATGTTCCCAAGATCCTGCCGTAGCTGATGCTGTTCTTGAGCGTCAATTTCGTCCAAATCAATCAGCGCACGCTTGGCCAGAATCTCGATTTCTGCTTGTGACATTGGTTCGTGTTTTTGATCTAGCCGAAGGTCAGCAATGGACCACGTCGGGTCGGGAAAGCAATCGGTGATTGAAGGTTTGCCGGTGCCGTTTCGTGTCGACGAAAACATGTTAGAGGGCTGGTTGCGCGCCCGTATACCGGCTACGCATTGCAACGTTGCTGTATGGCTATTGCGCAGGACTAACTGGGAAAGTTTCATGACAATTGCTTGGCCTTCAGATCATAGAAAATGTAAGGATGTTGATGTTTATTGTGAGTTCATAATTATTTTTGTCACATCATTGAAAAACGCGTGCAAGGAAAATCCACGCAGAACGTTCACTGTACGTGGTTTATGTACCAGCCGGTCGAGTCGGGCCAAACCTTTTGCTTTTATTTAGTCACGAATCTCTAATGAGGGTACAGTCTGTCCGTGCACTCTCTGCGACTTTTTTCAAACACACTACGACACCAGCCAAATTGTGAGTACCACTCCAAAACCACGACTACTTCTTGATGATAGACAAAATAGTAATCTACTATACGTGCTATAGTCGCTAAACCGTGTTCCAGTCGCAAAATGCAAGGCCTTGTGCAAGGCGATAGTAAAGGAAAAAAGGAACGAATTAATCCTTGGGAACGAAAGCAAACAACACAAAACGCACGATGTGATCTTGTGTTTGAGTATGTCCAATTGCAAACAACAACAATACGTTCTACCACGCGACATACCGAAACTAGAATGGAACTTTTCGAGGAGTTACCAGCCCACGAATGGCGATACCGAGTTCCGGAGTTTCGATTACTTCGAGAGCCGGTTCATTTCAAAGAATTGTTAGATGGTCTGCAAACGCAAAAGTGTCTGATATGGCTTGCAGAGGCAGAAATGTTTGTTACCCACCGCGACGCTGTATGGTGTCATGTGCACGACTTCAAAAGCTGGTCCTTTTCCGTCTCAAGAAACGACCGGGATGTCTGCCAACATCCGTTCCGATTGTATGCCAAAACGACCACCGTCGTTGAAGACTCAGTGCTGTTCCGTTTACGCGACGACTACTTCCGCCGCTTGATATTCTCGCACAATGAGTTTCCGTTTGCTCAATTTCCGTTTAGCAAAAGCTTTGTTGGCACCATTCTGGGGTCCAATCCGAGTAGATGTCACGAATTTCGCGAGTTTGTATTTTCCCCAGAACAGTCGGCTGTGATGGTGAAGCAAGCTACGCCAGTCCAGTTGGTTCTCACAGACTGCGAGATTACGGACGAGGGAAAGCTGTTTTCCAAATCATTTAGAAACAGATCCGAAATGTTTGGATCGCTCACTCTCCAGGGCGCGCTACCTATTCGTGGCATGCACTTCTCGTCGTTCTTACGACAGCTTGATAAAGACTTGGTAACCCTGGATAAATTGAAGATCGAAGGCGCTGTTGTTCCCCGGCTTGATTGTGCCTTGTTGTCACGAATTAACGTTCAAGAGGTTATTCTACAACGTTGCGTGTTGGAAGACGACGGTGAATCATTGATACATGCGCTATCATGTGGTACTACAGCATTTCAGACCTTGTCCGTTGACAGGATACAAGGTGGTTGTTACCGTTCTCAATTTACTTCGTCGTTGAACTGGGTTCCCAACAATCTGCTACTTTCCATAGGGGACGAAAGGTGCAGGATCAAACATTTGAGAGTTGGTTATCCTTACTTCGATGTTCCGGTATCGCTCATCGATGCGTTGCAGAACAATCAGAGGCTTGAATCGCTTTGTTTGTACAACCCTAACATACCGATGAATTTTTGGTTACGACTTTTGGACGAAATATCGCGACATCAATCACTGAGTCTCTTTGAATTGGAGAATATGTGGAACTTCGATCCCCATAAAATTGCCTTTCTCAAGGAAATGCTTGCCATGAATTTTCGAGTGGAAGTTGTGATAAATCGCGAAATTAGTATGAAGCAGGACTGGCAGGACCGATGGGATGAAGCCATCGTCCCTCAGCTCTGTTTCAATCGCTTTCGTCGGGGTGTTATCCAATTAGGCACCACGGTTGATGGGTCGAGTAAAGTTGGCTTGTTTAACGCTGCTCTTCTCAGAAACCAATCTAGCCAGAAACGAATTGGTCTTCTCATGAGCTTTCACGCTGATGTTTTAGTAAGCTTACTTCAGACTTCCGTCAACGTGTAACAGGTTGTTTGCTAGAAGTTGATCAATGCAATGCATGCATGAATTTTTGTTTTTTCGTCTTTCATGTCAACGACATGACTTTCGCTTTTAAATCAAGTTGACAGCATTGTCTTGTGCCTCAAGAGTTTGAAGAACAAAACAAATAATCGAGAGTCCGCGGTCCTCATGGACTTAGTTCGTGTCGGGAGTCGGGAATCAGAGCTCACGTAGAAATGTTGCGTGGAATAACTACGAGGTAACGCAGAACAGCACCCAACTATAGTTACAGTACAAACTTGCTGTTCTATCCATAGATACCAAACTTCTTGAGGTGATGCTGGCGCGCACTTTGCGTCGAGTTCGACACTTCTTGTTCCTTGTCATCACGAGCTGTGTACCTTCTGTAGAATTTGTACTGCAACGCCACTGCGAATCAATCGAGCCGGAAAATCTCCTCCCACAAAACGAAAATCATCCATTTTCGCACTTCCGCGCAAACGCTCATCACCGAAATGTCGACAATCGAGCTCATTAAAGAGGCCATTACGGCTCTAAAAGACCGCACTGGATCTTCCATTGTGGCAATCACTAAGTTTATCGAAAGCGAGAAGAAGGTAAGTTTTTGGAAAAGAGTTATCGTGTTTTTTGGAGCAACGAATTTTTCGAGTTGGCGAAAACGCGCGTTTTTCGTTGACACGGCTCACATACCACCAGCGATAACTCGTTATCGACCCCGATGTTTCTTCTTCCATTCACCTTACTTTTCAAACATCTCTTCAACTTGATGATGTGATGTTTTAAGCCGAGTTGGGTGATGGAAGGGAGCGCTAAAGCAGTTTTATATTTGACGTTGAGTTGTACACAAAATTGACGTTGATTTTGTACGGGAAATTGTGAGGCATGATTTTACCCCCTTCTCGACGCTTTCGGCAACTCTTTTCACGACCCCTCCTTCATTCGACTGTTACCTTACTCTTTTCTCTTTTCATTTCAGCAAAATGTCAAGAAGCACATTCTAAAGGCTGCTTTGAAGCGGGGGTCGAAACCGGTACTCTCGTACAGGTCAAAAATTCGTACAAGGTGTCCGCCGAAGCCAAGAAGAAGCCGACCAAACCTGCTGCTAAGCCCAAGATTGTGAAGAAGGTAAATTTCTTGTCAATTGTTCTTTTTTGTTATTATTTCTTCTCAAGAATTGATTTTCATTCCGTTGCTTTACCATCAATCATTGTCTAATGACCGGGCTCAACGCTAATGCAGACGACAGAGAAAAAGGTATGTTTGATGGCTAACAGCGCCGTTCACCTATATCGTTCACTAAAAATCTCTATATTTATGAAATAAACAGCTTGCAACTGGAAAGACAGCAGTGTCTAAGAAGAAAGCTCCGTCTGCAAAGAAGGCCACAGTCAGCAAGAAGACCGCCCCCGCTGCGTCGAAGAAGAAGACTGTTGCCAAAGCGCCTGCTGCCAGCAAGAAGAAGGCGGCATCGTCTAAGAAGAAAGTCGCGACGAAGGCAAAAGTTGCTGCGAAGAAGCAGTAAGCAAGGAGCTGGGAGCATGTCCATTCGTTCTTTGATAATCACCCGTTGCATGTTGATGTTTGTATGATACATTGGAAAGATAGACTGTACCTGTTTGGTCTCAATAACCAGTAAAACTAAAAATACCGTCTATGGAATTAGATTTATCTCGTAAGAGCTAGAGAGGGCTGCGTTCATGCCCGTTGCGGAGGATTTAGGACATGGCATCGCGTAGATATAGCAAGGATACTTTGGCGTCTTTCCGTTCTGGTTCCTACCCAGCTACTCAGATTAGCCGTAATCCTGCTTTGGCCGTGTATCAAAGTTATTCACAAGTTTCAAGCACCCAAAGTATACGAAAGCACTCTGGTTTTAGTTTCTCTGCGCCTCCCCTCTTAGTTTTCGGTCTCGGTCTCGGTCTCGGTCTATCCTTTACCGGAAAGACAGGAATAGAGCATGTACTTAAGATAGTACACTCTACTGGATACTCAAGTAGCCAACGGATAATTTTGCCTTAAATTAACAGATAAACTCATAGTGGGATGCCACTTTAATTGTTCAACTAAGATAGCTTGTTTTTTACTTAGCTTTATGCGTGCTACTGAGGCTACGCGGGCGCGATTAATTGATGAAATAATATGTCGCGCAAAGCGCAAAGGTGCTTTGCGCAACGAAGAAACGAACACGATGACAGATCACGACGAGGACTTGTTCGTATTAACATTCTCGTCGCCTTTCTTGTTAAATCTTCTTAATAACTTCTTCTTGGTCGACTACATTGTACAGCGACAATGCGGACTGACATTCTTTCACAGCGACTTTTCTATGTTGGAGGTTTCGGCTTGCCTTGGTTGTGGATTGTTCACGTTCTGTATTGGAGAGGAAACAAAGAAGGAAGTTCAAGCGAAGGTCTACTAAATCCAGATGATCGTAAGTACAGCTTTAGTAGCAGCAATATCGAAATGGCATCGGTCGTCTAATCTTTAATTCGCTACGCCGCAGACTTTCACGACGAGCCGACAGAAATGTCAGCAGATGAGATTAAAGAAGCAGCAGCGAAATGGGTAAATCGATGCAGAATGTGCTCTGGGCTTTTTATCATAGCGTGGATTGTATGGATTGTTTCGGCGCAGCTGCTGAGAGGTATTGTTTTTCCGACTACGTGGTATATGCTAAGTCCAAATGATTCAGCCGTAACAGGGTGGTAGTCGGGTTTGTTGTCATCGACGACACAAAATGATATGTCAGAACAATAGGCGAAACGGCATCTCGTTGATGTCTATAACGGCTGATTCATTAAATACTGAGTTTCTCAGTATACAAATACTTTCATTATTGCTTTGCCGATGATGCAATCGCAGATCAAATACGTGTATGTGAAAATTCTACTCCGTATAGCATATGTACTGTTCGAATGACTACATTTTTGAGTTTAAAACTAGTACGATGTTTAAATCAAACGTCGTTCGCAGCTCTCAGCAGGTCAGGCTTGGCTCGGAGCACTGCAAAAAGCGTTGTGCGGGCCCCTTCCTCTCGTCGGAGAATTCGGCTGGATGGCACGTGATGAGAGCCGAGTTCATTGTCACCAGTGCTGTGGCGCTCGTTTGCAAGCAGAGCTAGCACATGCGGATAAAGAGCGGGCGCAATGATCTTTTCGCTATGAAGAGCTGGTGGATGGGCTTTCATCAAAGTGCGAAGACCATCGTCCCAGGTTCTTACCCCCGCCTTCAGTGCCAGCACCAGCGGAAGCCTTCCATTCTGCCCGTGAGGTGTGAATGCTCCTTCTGGAAATCGCTCTAGTAGAAGCTTGATAACTTTGTCAAAAGGATTCGTTGTCTGTGAAACGGTTGCTGACGAAAAGAAGCTCATCGCTTCGGAGAGGACGCTCAAGTCATCAGCATTTGCATCTGCTGGGACCGCCATGGCCGCGGCTGCTGCCATGAAGCTAGGATGCGTTTCGTTGAGACGAGAAAGAAATGACGATGCAGTGGCTGCTATGTGAATGGGGAGGTTTCCTTCCTCATCCATCTCGCGGACTTGATGCGGATGAAGAGATAAGGCAAGACGGATAATTTCTGGTGGGCATCCGTAGCCAGTCAGCCCCACAGATGCATGAACAATACGAAATTGTCGACGCCCGTGCTTGGAGTTGCTACTTTTCTCTTCTTCGCTGTCTTCTACTGAAGGGAAAGAAGCTTGAATTGACTTCCCAAACAAGCTGGGCTTCGGGCTGGTTGCCGCAATACATTCCGTCGCCCAAGACGCTGCCTCTTTGCGACGGCTGCTTCGCCCGGCGATCGACAGCCCTGCTCGTGTAAGCTGCGAAAATACTTGCTTTCTCGCTTCAACCTCTCTTCCGCTAACCGGGCTATGATCCATCCGGCTCGCTTCCATAGATCGCCAAGATTGACATGAACTGTCATGGCTGCTGCCAGAGCAGCCTTCTCGGGTATATCTTGGTGTTGACGATGGAGGCTGTCGACTCTTGCAATCACCACTTTGACACGCTCCCTGTATCGCCGGAAGAGAAGTGCGAGCGGTGTCTGACCAGTGGCATCTTTCATGCCCAAGACATTCACTTCAACTTGTGGCCCTGTGCCGCTTGATAAGTACGTCTCGTCTTCTTCGATGTCATCGAAATCTTCTTCCAAAGCACATTGATTCTCCGATCCCATCCTGAGGTTACCTTCTTTGATCGATTCCTCGAAAAGCAAGCGAAAGGCATCAATTTCCAGGCCTCGAAAAGACATGCATGCATAATGTATAGGGGCTCTCCCCATTCTGGAGAGGTCAGCCGTCGGAGAGACACTCTTTCCTTCCGAGTGGCTGTGCTGCTTGGCACATTCTATCAAGGCCCTCACCGATTGAGCCGAGCAGCGATGGCTTGCGGCAACGTGCAATGGCGTCGCACCTTCGTGGTTCGAGATTCGACTGGCGGCGCGTAACGCCAAGATGACAGCCGGAGGAGGATCCAATCGACATGCTACATGCAGCGGAGTATTTCCAGTTACCTCGTCTTGATAAAGAATTTCGGAGGGATGCTTACGAGCACGACGAATAACCTCTTCCCAAGACTGGTTTTGGATCAGGCAGATGAGAGTCGATGGATGGAAGTGACGCATGCGACGCAGACGTCGCTGAGCGAAAGAATAAATAGGATTTCCGCGGAGATCAGTAAGCAAGTGCCTCATTTTTCAAGTCAATGGTGGTCGCTGGGATGTCGAGGAGTGATATGTGATGCTATTTTACGAAAGGAATTTGCTTACGGTGGGTATTATCAAGACCAAATGGCTGACTTTTGTCAAGAATGATCTCGAGAACTTCCTTGAGCTTTTGCCTGACAGAACAGGAAAATATAATGGAGGGAGGTTCGGAATCACGAATATCTGGCCTCTACTATGTACAGTAAACCTTACCTGGTACCAGGTAGTTGAAGTGTCAAGCGGTAATCAGATTGTTGCCGGCCGGATCTATTTTTTGTTTTCCATTTAGTACTTTTTCTTCTACTGTTAATTTTGACTAGGTTTTTGAGTCCCGATTGGGGATTGGGGCTGCGTTGCGCGTTGCAGCCTATGACGCTTCATGATTATTTGATCAATGCGTCTAGCTAGAGATCCTCTAGTCTAAAATATTATTCGACGCTAGCGCAAGCGGAAATTGTTGTTGAGGTGACATCTGGTTCCGACAATAATAATGATGTTTCATGACTCGACTGAAATGCAGTCGTGATGAAATACGAAAAAAGTAGTAAAATATTTTAAAAACAACGTTTCGAATTCTTTTTGAAGTACAAGTATCAATGCGTGTAATCAAAGACTGCTAAAAAGACTATCTCCGTGCCACAACAACAAATAGAGCGCAAAACATCGGGCGAAGGAACGAAGTATACGTAGCATCGTCGCTCAAAGGTCAAAGGAACGTGACTCATGACTGAATTGCAGTCTTGGATAATTTGAGATACACTTTGGTCTATAGTAAAGCTGTTGTCCTAGTTTTTGAATCAGACGGAAATTCTGACAGACTTTAGAAATGTCGCACTTATTCTTGATTTGACACTAGATCTAGTCTATCTAGAGGCGCCGGCTGCGGATATTTTTTCGTACTCGCCCTTCCCGAACGCGGGCACAATAATCGATAAATAACTATGAATACATTATTCGAGTACGGAGAGGCGAGACGATTAGACATACCTGGTGCCATCAAGAAGATGAAGTGAACCATCGAGGTCTAAAGGGCAGCTGGAGCTTGTCGGTTGCCAATCTGTTAGCTTATTCATCAAGCGGTCAAACCGATAGTTGCCTCTAGCTACGTTTCAGACGCATAAATGAATCATGCTATACATATATAATATAATCGCTGCTTGCTTTTGAGGGTCACCTTAATTCACTAGACGGACTAGTTATTGCTTTGTCATGAATTCAGAAAAATTGCGATACGGCAAAGGTGCTACCAGAAACATGAATGAGATTCATCATCATCGAAGTATTATAGTGCGCTCAACTTGTCCCATGCTACCTGTCCGATTGCGGCATCTTGCGCTCCTGTTCCTGTCAAATCGACAACGATCAGTTCGTCGCCCTCTCTTCCTGGTTTCCCATTCACCAACTCTCCAAGTTCCGCGTAAACATCGGCTTCCGTCATGGCGCCTTCTTTCAAGGCGGATCGTAGTTCGCCAACTTTGGACGTCTGCTTTGTCAAATCACTAATATATTTGCTAGCCTTCAAAACGTCGACGGGAATTTCTTGTTTCGTCGGTTGATCACTTCCCGAAGCAATAATAGTTGTACCCGGACGTAAATCATTGAGCTCTAATACAGTATTTCCACCGGGCGTCTGAGTGAAAATCACATTCGACATACCACACAGCTCAGCCGAAGACTTGGCCACTTGAAAGTCTAATCCGAGTTCGGCACTCATATCTGCTGCGAACTCCTCGGCTCCAGCGAGCCCATAAGCAACCCCTTGAAGTTCGGTCTTACGGCCTTCGCGGCACGTGCCATATTCCTAGCAATTGCTCCACAACCAATGAATCCTATCGTTAAATCGTCCTCCGGTCCAGTGGTATATTTGAGCGATACAGCACCTGCCGCACCTGTTCGAAGGTCCGTCATGAAGCGATTTTCCTGGAAGACTGCCAAGGGGGCGCCGGTCACAGCATCTACGACAATGAAAACTCCGGAGCCTGCCGGTAAGTTTTTCTCTAGGTTCTTGTAAAAGGACACACAGGCTAGTTTGACGGTGAATGTTTTCGTTCCGGAAACGTATCCACCTTTGATGTGACAGTCCCCCGGACCAGCAGCAGCTGTTTCATGGATTCCGATATGCATAGGCATAGGGACATCGACTTCTCCTTTAGCCAAAGCACCAAACGCAGATTCGACGGATTCGATGGCGTCGGCGACCGAAAGATTGGACGTGACAGTTTCGTAGTCAAACAAACGCGGCGCAGGGAAAGCGGAGGTTGCCAGGGTGCGGCGGCTCGCTGCAACAGAGCATGACGTGAACTTTCCCGCGTTACGGATCAAGTGACGAGATGTAAGAGAGAAGAAAGTCATGTTGATATTTTAGTCAATTATAGATCCTTGAATAACTTCATCGATCAATTCAATCAAAATCAATAGCAAGAACACGCAGCATGTTCGAGAGATCTTTTTCGTCGTACGTGGCAACCTCGACGTCATGTTTGCGTCACTTCCGTTCCCGGTGCGATAAAAGGTACAATACATTTCCGTCCGTCTGCATTCCGAATTCCTATCGTCTGCCTGCCTGTCGGACGTATCGCAAGCATTCAAACAAAATACCAGGTAATATTCATTCCACCCGATAACAAACCATGATGAGATCATTGAGCATTAGCATTGCCTTGTAGCTCTATTTCCTCATATCAAACTCGCGTCCGTACCTTTTAAGATCATAATGGATCAATTTTTGAAGAGATATTCACTGCGGAGGAAGGCTCGCCTCGGGAAGAATTCCTACGTCGTCTCGATTGTGCGAAGCGGTTGGTTTTGGAGGGAGACCTGAATACGCGCTCCCGTGTCGATATTAAGACGAGTTTATATCGCCTTTCTCGTCGATCTCCGTGGCTTGTCGATCAGGGCTTAATTAGCGTTCACCACGAGCAAGAGATGGCCATGGCTTGCTTTTTTTTGGGAATTTGGAAAACTTTTCAAGTTAAGGACAGTTCTTGAATCCTTCGCCAGATCGGTTTCTCTCCTTCGAAACCTCAGTGGCACATTTCTAGAACTTTATTTGGAGCCCGACTTCTCTTTTGCTAAGTTATTTGACGAAACTGGCAGCGGCATATTCTCGTTGCCTGGGATTCTCATGGAGGCCTCTCCTCTGATCAATCGCTTCGGCGAGCCAGACAATCGACAAATAGAGTTTCGGAATCAGCGCTGGGAAATTCCGCTAGTTTACATGCTTTGCGGTGCTGGTTTGGAACTGTATCGTGGTACATCGTCAATGGCGGAGGTATTTCATACGCTCAGGGCGTCTCTCAACAAGCTGTCGTTTACGTTGCAATCTAGCCGAGATGCTGGACTGGCTTTGTTCATGCTAGATTCGTTCTTGTTGGATAATAAAGCTGGAAAAGCTTTACCAGGGATGACTTTGGAACTTGTCAAAAGACTCTTGCTGTCCAAAGGTTTGTGGATCGTTTTTGTACGACGTATCTTGTCATTGTCTCTGACATCATTTTTGTTTCAGTTATTCCAGCTTGCACACCGCTGCAAAGGCTGCTTGTCTTTCGCAGACGGATATCAACGCAAGATGCATACAACTTCTGTTGAGCTCTGAGTGTGACCATATATATACAATCGGGGACGATCTGCTTCGTTCATTTTCTATAGGGCCTTACATCAAAGAGTTGGAGAAAAAGAAAGAATCTATTATCAATCATAGCATCTCACAAACGATGCGCGCTGACATTCTGCAGCCGTCTTATGCCTTGCACGCTTTCATTGAGTATAGAATCATGTTTGGTCGCACGTTTGAAGCGATTCAAATGGCTTCAGAAATGGAACAACATCAATTTATTTTCGGTCAACGGGCGGTTGAAGATGCTTACAAACTTATCGTCAACTATTACTTTCAGTCGAACATGCTACTCTACGGAACATGGCAAAGTAGTTACGCTCAAGAATACCTCCATTTTACCGGCGTGCTTGGCTTTGAAGTTCTCCTTCAAACAGTTGCTAGCCTTCCAACCTATTTTCCAGCGTCGCATTATACTTCTGAAGAGCGACACTATATTTCGACGCAATGCACAAAAAGCGTGATTTCTCTCTTGGTTCACAAACGTGGAGAACGAACGGCGATTAGTCTAATGTCAAAGTACATGCCCGATTTCATTCCTGAATTTACGGATATTGACAAGGGCATTGATTGGGCCAAACGAATCATGAAACAGGCCAATCCTATTCCAACTTCAATTGAGTTAGAAGAAATTGGTCCTTTGGTGAGAGCAAAACTATATTCCTTTATGGGCAGGATGGACGAAGTAGAGGAGTCATCTGAATCGGTCATGGAGCAGGAGGAGGATGAAGAAAGCGTGCCGTCCACTAGCAATGTGGAAGTGAACGTGTTGGGAGGCACTGAAGGAGCCATTTCACAAGGAGAAGATGGATATGACGCGGAAGATAGCCAGGACCACAGCCTGACTGAAGATGATGACGAGCCGCGTACGCCCTCGCTTTCTGGGATTGCAGCTACATTGATTCATAATAAGAGGAAGATCGAAACTGACGACTTTTCTTCGGAGCATCCAAATGCATCCTTGCAACTAGATCCGGGGTATGATGCAGATAGTCAAGGTCAAACAGATATCGAAGAAGCTAGAAAAACAAAGAAGTGCAAAGTGGAAACTGGCTACGAAGGCGGCGAAAGTCAGGGACATACTGATGAGGAGGAAGAGGAGGAGGAAGCTTCAAGAGAGAACATAGCTGACGAAAATATTGCCGGATCATTATCTTCTGCTTTAGCGGAGACAGAATTACAGAGACACGGTACTCTAAATGGCGTGTCTCGTGCGAGAGACGAGACACCATCTGATGGCATGAGTGCTGCTGATGAGCTTACAAGTTGCCATGATGAAGATATTGGTGCGGAGTCGTCAGAACTAGATGAGGGTAATGGACCAGCCGCTCCTATGAATTTACCAGCATCTGTTTCACAACCACGAGGTTCAGTATTGGTTCAGTATGCAACGGAAGCACAGCAAAATTTTTTGTCAGGGCGACTATCGTTCGTCAATAGCTCTTTCGCGACCGACGACGCTGTCTTAGATAGTGCCTCTCAAGCTGCAAGCATTGAATCTATGGATGTGTCGGAAGCAGGGCACTCTGTTGAGGACCATGGGTCTAATATTAATCTATACGCTGGTGTAAGTGCCGAGCTTGCACAAGAATTTAACCATCAGAATGATGCTGGCGCACACGAGAACGTTCATGACTCCAGCCTGCCGACCATGGAAAGGAATCACTTGCAAAGTGAAATGAATAAAAATGGCAAAGATGACGATTCTAAGCACGTTTGGATGGAGCGTGGTTCCGAGCAGAATGGACGAGATGAAAAGTTTTTCGAAAGTGACGCGTCGACTGATCAGGTCACACAATTGGATCAGCCAGTGATGGTATCGGCGTGGAAACGTCCGTTTGCTGATATGGAAAACGACAACGATGAATACGATATAAGCACCAAGCGAGCTGCATCTATTGTAGCAGACGCTTCAACGGAAGAACCGATGGAAAAGAGGCCGCGTCGCGAATGTTTTTCCAACGACGACGCAAAAACATTCGAAGATAGCAATGACTTGAACTTATATAGGTCCACTCGAACCGATGGCAGTCAGCAACCGTCTCATATGGAGCGCCAACCGGAAATAGGTTTTAGTGAGCAAGCTTTCCGAGGTATTCACGACTCGACCCTATTCCCAATTCGCGAAGAAGCTGGATATGATGCAACAGAGCATCAAAACTTGTCGTCAACCAATGTAGACATCGATAGCGGGATGAGTGGGGATGTCCGCTCCGATAGGCAGTCCGGGGATCACATTAAGATTGATCAAATGGCCATGCAAAAGGAGGAGCGGGTGACAGAAATCGATAACGAAGAACATTCTGTTGCTTCTTCGATTGCACGGGAAAAGCCTTCTAATAGCACACGGATACAAAGAGCAGCAGACGCAAATGTAGAATCGTCCTTGCCTATGAGCACTATAGATGACCAGGCAGCAACTGTTGAAGATGAAGAGCATTCCCTGGCTGCCTCAACTGCACAAGAAAAGTCTACTTTGGAACGGAACCCCCAAAAGGCAGATGTAGAACCAGAAACCCCTTTGCGCGTGACTCGTAGTCGAAGGACAAAAATTGGAGATGATGACGAACATTCTGTTGCTTCTTCGATTGCACAGGAAAAGCCACCCTGTAGCATGAGGAAAAGTGACCAAGCAGAAACGGGTGAAAAGAAGATCTTTCCATTGCTTCTTCAGTTGCGCAGGAAAAGCCTCTATTGAAACAGAACTCTAAAATCATAGAGGCAGAATTAGGCACGCCTCTTCGCGCGACCCGTAGTCGAACGACCACAAGTGGAGACGATGGACATTCCGTGGCTTTTTCAACTACACAGGAAAAGTCTACTTTGGAACAGATCCCCCAAAAGACAGAACCAGAAACCCCTTTGCGCGTGACTCGTAGTCGAAAGGCAAAGATTGGAGATGACGACGAAAATTCTGTTGCTTCTTCGATTGCACGGGAAAAGCCACCCCGTAGCACGAGGAAAAGTAAAGGAATTGCTGACCAAGCAGAAAGGGGTGGGAAAGAAGATCATTCCATTGCTTCTTCGGTTGCGCAGGAAAAGTCTCTATTGAAACAGAACCCCAAAATCATTGAGGCAGAATTAGGCACGCCTCTTCGCGCGACCCGTAGTCGAACGACCAAAAGTGGAGACGATGGACATTCCGTGGCTTCTTCTGTGGCAAAGGAAAAGCCCCCACGTAGCACGAGGATAAACAAAGCTTACGACAGCCAAGCATCAATGGAAGAAGAACAAGATCCTTCCACGGTTTCTGCAATTGCAAAGGAGAAACCTTCACTGAAACAGAACACAAAAACTCCAGCGGCAGATTTAGGACCCCCTCAGCGCGTGACTCGTAATCGCAAGAAAGAGAGTGGAGATGACGACGAAAATTCTGTTGCTTCTTCGATTGCACGGGAAAAGCCACCCCGTAGCACGAGAAAAAGTAAAGGAATTGTTGACCAAGCAGAAAGGGGTGGGAAAGAAGATCATTCCGCTTCTTCGGTTGCGCAGGAAAAGTCTCTATTAAAACAGAACCCCAAAATCATTGAGGCAGAATTAGGCACGCCTCTTCGCGCGACCCGTAGTCGAACGACCAAAAGTGGAGACGATGGACATTCCGTGGCTTCTTCTGTGGCAAAGGAAAAGCCCCCACGTAGCACGAGGAAAAACATAGCAGCCGACGCGATTGTAAACCGTTCTTTTCATACGAGAACGACACATGCCCAAGCAGGAAAGGATAGAGAAGATGATCATCCCATAGCTGTTTCCCCTGCACAGGAAAAGCGTATTTTGAAACAGGGTCCAGAAACTCCTTTGCGCGTGACTCGTAGTCGAAACACAAAGACTGGAGATGACGACGGACATTCTGTTGCTTCTTCGAGTGCACAGAAGAAGCCTTCCTCAAGCCAGAAAAAGTGCAGAGTAGTAAACAGGAACGCAGAACCATCACAGGCTACCGGGCAGGCTGAAGATGATGACAACAAAGAAACAGTCGCAGGCTTAGCAGCATCTACTCCCATGCGCTTGACGCGCAATCGAGCAGCTAAGATCGCTGAGGAAGCTGGACAAAGCAGGATCCTTCGAAGCCAGAAAAAGACAAGAGGTGCTGATAAAAAGTGAGAACCTGTGTTTAAGATGCTCTAACGAGTCGTCTAGTAAGTCATGGGCAGACTACTGAACAAGTAAATCACGATAGCATTAAATAATAAAAACAACGCTACAGCTATTTTAAAGTGAAGAGCAAAACATATTACAAAACATACTTTACTTGTACGTCAAATTTGCCATCAAATGAGGATCGTTTGCAGCCAGTTTGGCTATCCTTAGCATTTCTTGATCATGGTACACACTCTTACTGGGCGACGCTAAGGGTTTGCCGCTTGCTCCAGTCGAATCAGGACTGCCGATGAGCCGCCGAGCGCCAATCTCAGCTTCTAGTTTTGCTTTTGCCTTTGCCAGATAGCTTTTTGATGCCGAATTATCAGGGTCATACTTCAGTGCTGTGGTATAGGCCGAAACCGCCCCAGCGTAATCTTTCATGAAGAAGCGACTAAGGCCAAGTCGTGCGTGCGCTTTGCCGTAGGTGGGGTTTAGTGCTAAAGACTGCTGGGAGTCCTTTTCTGCCTCTGGATACCGCTCCATGTAACATAAAGAAGCCGCACGGTTTGAATAATAAACATGTGAATTAGAGCCATTTGGACAGCATTGAATGGCTTTGCTGTAAGCATCGAGAGCTTCAGCGTACTCTCTTTTCGACATGCAGCTGTTGCCAATAACTTTCCACTTTTCTGCTTCGCGTTCGCCAGATGCGTTCCCGTTGAGGTGTTTCTGATTTGATGTTTTATCCCATTCACTCACAACGGAAAAGCTTGAGCTTAAAGTCGTAGGATTATTGTCTACGGGTTCCGCCAAACGCTTAGCAGCCTTTTCAAGATAATTCTTGCTGCTTTTACTGTCGGGTTCGTATTTCAGTGCCACAGTGTAAGCTTCCATAGCTTGTCTATAATTCCCAAGCAAGAAGTGGGCCAGCCCCAAGCGGGCGTGGGCTTTGCCGTAGTCAGGGCGGAGTGACAAGCTGCGCTCCGAATCTAAAATGGCTTCATTGAACCTCTTCATGCTAACCATTGCTGCGGCTCGGTTGCTGAAATAAACATGAGAATGAGGTCCTGAAGGGGATATTTTCAAAGCCTGAGTGTAGCAATTTGCTGCCTCCTGAAACTCTTTTTCTTGCATATGCGTATTTCCCATAGATTTGAACCTTTCTGCTTCCTGAATGTCCGTTGGGTTTTGGACCGACGACGAAAGAGGCCCGTAATCTGATTCATCGACGTTCTTGGAAAGCATTCGACTTTCAGAACCTAGTCTCTGTGACGCACTACCACTATCAAGACGTCCACTTATCGCTTGCTGAATACGCTGAGTTCTACGCTGCATCAGTTGATCAGCAGCAGAATGAACAGCCAAGTCTCCCATCGTATCGTTTTCTTCTTTCGCGGCGATTTTATTACGAAACTTTGCAACAATTTTACGATAGCGATCTTCATAGATTCGTTTGTGATAGCTTTGCAAATCCTCTCCTTCTAACTGCTCAACACTCGAGGAAGATGTCGGGTCGAAGAAGCCTCTCGCTTGTACTGCCTGCAGAAATTGATCAAAGAGAGGAGACTGAATCATGTCTTTTTCTGCTTCAAGCCGCGTTCGAGCCCCCAAGCTAGCCAGGCCAGCAGTTGCAATTTCTCCCAAAGTAAGAGCGCCTTTCAAAGCAGGCCCACTCGCCAAGCCATTCAATGGGTAAAATCTGTAAACATTGCTGGGATGCGAGTCGTCGTATTCGTACCAATAATCGTCCTCCTCTTTCTGTTGACCCAATTCACCGTTTCGACTGTTACCTTCATTTCTAACATAAAGAATCTCACTTTCCATCGCAGAGAGACTAGGAAGGTTTTCCTTCAAAGATTCGGCGGGTAGTGTAGAATGCGTTCGAGCTTTGTCGAAATATGGATCACTATCTCTGCCCAAGTGATTTGGAGAGACAAAAGCACGCCCGAGTGCCCAACACGCAACTGTCAGGTAATCGGCATCCAGGCCCTCCACGGAACGAAGAGCATGTGGCGGGTAAACTCTTCGCAGATCTCTCAAATAATCGAGACAAAGCAACACGAGTTCGTTTTCATTCGGAAGACTGGTATATTGTCCAGGATCACCGGGATCTTCCTCCAAAGCGGGATTCTTACCAGTGATGTCTCCCATGTTTGTGCCTTGAGCACTATTGATGTCTTTTGTTTTGTTTGTAGCTTCGATTGCCTTTCAATACCAGGTAATGTAGGTGGCGCCAAAGTAAACAAGGTCGATGTGTCTCACAGCTTGCGGTTTTGCGCGTTGTGATTGCGCACCAATTATTATTGTACTGGTATCGTACTACGTACTACGCTGTATCAAAATCCTTTCTGAATACCGCTTTCTTTGTTTTTGTACTTATATAAAACATACTGAAACGTATAGATATATAATGGATACTATGCTACGATTGGCGAGTTACTTCTAATTACTGAGTGCCGCGAAAACGAGGAAAGGAGCCGATGGGCGACGATCTGAGATTTCGTCGCACCAGTTCAAAAAGGTGTAAAGTATCATGCCGTACCGGTACCGACAGTCAGTAACGGTCAGAAAGTTCGGTCACAATCCAGTCCTCTATCAAAAGCACACTGAACGGAAAGAAAAATGTCATTGTGACATAGAACGTGGCATCCAATACTACTCAAAACGTGTAAGAGACTAAATAAATTTCATGGAATTATGACCTTATTCACAATGACCCCGAAAAGCTCACGAATTTGCCCCCATGTGACCATCATTGATCTTACGATCCATGCAAAGACCCTGGTTTTCGTGTGCCTCTTGGCATCATGCAGATCGATTCCCATGCTGGCATTGACCATCAAGAAGAACCTTTTCTTCGAGAGGTATCAGCGCAGTCGACTTCTCCTAAACGCGCCGGCTTGGCGATGTCTCTTCCCACCGGTTTATCTGCCTTGATACAAGCAGCAACTTCCCAGCTTGGAATTCCTGCTGATGAACCGAAAACTGCAGTCACACACTCATCAAATCGAGTCTTCGCCATACCAAAGTCCGATGATACCAGTGAAGAGGGAGTCGATGGGCTTCGAAATAAACCCAGTCAATCTAGAACACCAGTAATGATCCCAGAGCCAGATCCCAGGAAGCAGTCTTTTCCGGAACTGTTAATGACTCTTGCAATGGATCCTTTGAACATTGATACAATCGCTTTTCTTCCAGACGGGAAATTTTTTGCTATACGAAGTCAAACTTTCTCTCAGGAGCTTATGACAGAACATTTTGTGATAGAGACGTTTGCTGCATTCCTTGAGGTGCTAGAGGATTGGGGTTTCACAAGAGTGAAAAAAGATGAACAGTGTCTCGGAATTGAAGTGTTTCATCATCCTTTGTTTTTGAAAGGTGATTGGATAAGATGTTCTCAGATTGAACACGGAAAATCACCCACCGAAGTAAGAATCTCAGCGCTTCCTGAGAGAGCTCGCTTAGAGTTTTCGTATTCACCCCCAGATGATAGCGAGAAATCCATCGGAGTTCACTCAAAACGAAGGCTTTCACCAGATTGTGCTTTAAACCGCGAAGCTGATACGTCTCTATCATGGCAGAAGAAGAGGGCTGATAATGTCACGAGCTATCTTCAAAACAACAGTAGCCGGCGGAGCAGCATGACTTCAGTGGCATCCGATTTACATCCTGATGCGTCCTTCACTGGCGTGAACCGCACTGACGATCTCAGAAGCATTGCGCTCTCGATAACAGCAGATAAACTTCGAATCAGATGCGGTGATTTACAATCAAAGACATCCCAGCCGTTGATAGACTGCGCAGTCCAATCTGCAACTCATAATATTGTCACTGACGCTATTGAAACATTGCTCAGGGACGAGACTCATACACAAGAGACCTATCGGAGGCACGAACGCGAGCTTTCGAAGTCATCACTTCCAGGCTTAGTTCCGATCAGTAAACAGCTATTTTCGCATGTCAGTGAAGACTTAGGCAACCATAGCACGGACGTTAAACCATCAGAGGGAGAAGACGAGCGTCAAAGTGATTGAGCGAACTATGTATTGCTGAGAAGTTTCTTTGCTGTCGACTATCGATTGTGCAATTTGAAGGTATGATGCTACAATACAAGAATGCGCATTTCAATTCGAAAAGCTAGACCAGTGGTATGAGATCATCTAAGAAGCGTCTTTAACGTAGTATCACTTACTGTAAGTTCGTTTTTAACAACACCTATCTTAATATCTCCGCACAAATCTACTGGAGCCATAAAAAAGGCTTTCCAGGAGTCGAATTTTCGGCCAGATTATTGGGGGCATCGGTAGCTTCATCAGTCCCTAGTTTGACGACGTTTAATTCTGAAACGTTTACTTGCTTCATGATATATTCCTTGACCTCATCCAATAAAGCCTTTTGATCGAAGGGCATTTGAACATCCATAGCGGACGCCCCAACATCTTGAACTTCACTTTTCACGAAGGATGCGTATTGCATCGTGTTCTTCAATAGCTTTTTGTCCGAAACATTTTTCGCAGCCCAATCTTTAAGGTCTTTTCCGAAGGTAGAAGAGAAGCCCGTGTCCGGTTGATACTGCTCTTGCATCCAAACCATAACGCTGACCTTCCAGTCAGGGAATGTATCAGACACAAGAATTGTTGCCTTGCTGTAGCTTTTCTTATGTTTTCCTGCGGTAGCACGGAAATCTCTCAAGCTGGAACTCAAAAATTTTATTTGCCTAGTTAGAATCTTGTCTTCTTCATTCGCTTCCGGCCATGGAGCATGCACGGCCAAACCAGCTTCCCCGATTTCCTTCCAGAGACTTTCTGACCTAAATTGGTGTAAGAAGTACAATCGATTAGCCTAATGAGGTATACGAACGTATGCTTATTGACCACGGCATCACTTACCAGTGCGGGCAAATTGGACAAATCATTATGATGACACTTCGTGCCCACTTTCGAATCACATCGGCATGCATTGCTACGTTACTATCTTTGCACCAAGAGCGGTAAAAGTCACGAGCAATCAACATTTCGAACCAACCCTGTTTCAAGCCCTCTTTAAATTGCATCGTCGAGAAAGCTTTCGCCGTGGCTTCGATGTGTCGGTTCGTTTCATTAATTAAAATCTTGTCCATTGTATTCATTTCACCTGAGCGGAGATCCGAAGAGGACAACGTTTCTTTGATCCAACCTTCTTCAGTCACCAAAGTAAGAATCGCAGCGTTCGCTGTATCTCGTTCGAAGTTTGCATCATCAAGCGAATCTCCAGCGTCGGCACACGCAAAACGAGTTGCATCGGCCCCGTATTCATCGATAGTCTCATTCAAAATCAAAAAGTTACCTTTACTTTTGCTCATCTTTTCAGCGTCAACAAGGACGTGACCGTTGCAGTAGTAACTTTTGGGCCACATATTTGGTTCATCCTCCCAAATCGCGGCGTGGTTGAAGAGAGCCATTGTTAAATGGTTCGGAATCAAGTCCTTTGCACTCACGCGTAAGTTCATCGGATACCAGTATCGAAATTCGGAGCGCATTCTGTCAAGCACATCCTGAGATATACTTGTAGACGGCATGGGACCATTTCGATAGATATAGTCGAACACTTCTTTTGTCAAGTCCTCAGGTTTAATCTTACCAGGTGACAAATACTGGTCACCGTTCAAATTATTCTCTCCTTGAAGATAATGCGCAATTGTGTAATAAGCCATGTAAATGGTACTATCCGACAAACTCTCAATGACCCATTGCTTGTCCCACGGAAGAAAGGTCCCTAGTCCAAACTGTCGGGTGCATGCCCATTCTTTTAGCCAGCCTACTGTATATTCGTAACGGCTTAAAGCGCTGGGGTCATAAGCGTCAAACGCGTCCGGATTCAAAACGTGCTTCCTCACAGCTTCACTCCACGTCTCTTCGCCGTAAGCGAGATACCACTGATCCGTAGCAGCAACGACGCACTCATCGTTTGTCCTCGAAACAACCTTAGACTCCGGTTCAAAATACAAGCAAGCAAGACCGTCTTTGATCATTTCCTCCTTAATGATGGGTTTCGCCTCACTGACCTTCTTCCCGCTGTGAGGACCGAAGGTCATCACTCCCATGGTGAAACCTTTCAAGTACGTCTCGTCTTTGGCCTGCGTCAGTTTCGCCTTGTCATTAATTGAAACGATTTTTAGCTTTTCACACATGTAAACAGCAGATGTATTTCCGTATCCTTCGATAGAGATGATGGGTACAACGTTGTAAGGCATGACCATATCGTCTGTAATGTCGAATTTCGCACGGAAATCCGGTTTATCCTGCAACACCTTCAACGAAATGTAATCGTCTGGGGCATCGCTGGGAACTGAAGTAACGATGCCAGTTCCTTTTCCCATGCTGATCGTCAAAAGCGGCAATGTGTATACTTTCTCGTAGGTTGCCAACGGTGCTTTCAACGGCAGACCAAGAAGCTCATCGCCGGTAAAGTTTTCCAAGCACGTGATTTGACCAAACTCCTTCGTGAAATACTCATTGCCTTGGTATGCCTGGCAGGACAGACCACGAGCCGCACGAGCGCTCATGATGAAAATCTCATCCGTTGCGTCAATTTGATAGGCACCATATTCACCAGTAGGAAGAACAAAGCAGTTTGTTTGTCCGTACATGGTTTCAGGACGAAGGGTAGCAGGAACAAGATAGACTGGTTTCGTTCCCGCTTTTTCGAGCAGCGCCTCCATTTTTGCATGACGTGCTTGACCGTGATCCGGTGGGAGGACTTTCAACTTAATTAGAACGTATTCCTGGGGACCGACACCTTCGCCCTCGGAACGATCATGATCGGCGCAAACTTGACCATCCACCAAGCTGTAAACGTTATTCCTTTTTCCGAACAAGATCTTGCCTTTTTCGCGAAGCACTTCAAATTGCCAGCGAATGAAAGCATCGTAGTATGGGTTCACGAAAGTGGTGATGAAGGATCGTCTCCAATCAATGCAGGAGCCGAACTTTTTCAAGTGATCCACTCCTAGGGGCGGAAAATAGGAAAGCCAGTGAAGGGCATCCTGAAAGGCCGGAATTTCGTCTTCACTCTGAACCATTTTCGAAAGAATTTTCCATTGGCGAACAATCCCTCCACCTGTTTTTTTGCACGAGCTTAGTCTTCTGACCTTTTGCTTTGTTTTCAGGCTGCTGGGCGGCCGCCTTTTCAGCCTCTTCCTTTTCTTTTAACATCTGAGCCAGAACTTCAGGATCATCCTCGGGGAACTTGGGTGGGCAACCGAACTCCTCAATCTCGGCCTTGAGTTTGTTCGCAGCCTATGGAAAGGAGGCAGTGATAAGAAATTTAAAGTTCAGAATATCACGTCAGCCGCAAAGCTGCTCTTACCGCTTGAATAGGCATTCCAGTGCAATGAAAGGCAAAGGGGAAAAGCACATTCTTTCCCTGATGGCGCTCAAATTGTGCCCGAAACAAAGCTTTCGTCAAGCTAAAGCCGTGGCCAATGTGCAAATGACCGTTCGAGTACGGATACGGAAACGTGACAAGAAACGACTCCTTGGTTTCGTCCGGATCCGCGTTGAATGCGCGGTTTTCTTCCCACATTTGCTGCACGGCGATCTCATTTGCACGAAGACTATCGCGTTTCCCCGTTCCTTTGTTGGCATTATCTTTGATCGATAGGTCTGCCATTTGCGAGGTAGCTTCTGCTGTTTGCGTCATAATCTAGCTGCGATCCTTTCTTATAGTCGAAGGAATTGTAAATATTACAGTCCACAATCAACTTCGACAAAAGGTTGCAGCCAAGTGTTTGAGTGTGTTGTTGCATTTTTGAACGCGAGAAAAAGAGAGGGAGGGGAGCTCATTGTTCTGCCGCCGTCCGTCAAGACCTTGGTCTCGTTTCCGCGTGTCCAAGGAAATCGGGACTGGGAATACTCTAAGCGGTTTATGTAGGACAAATCCGACACCGGCACTCAAAAGGTTATGATGATTAATGTAGGCTACTAAAAGCTTCAGTATGTGAAGTTCAATGTTCAAGGCCATTTCCTCTCATAGTCTCATAGTATGCAGTACCGCCCCTTTCCAGCGAGGAGAAGTGTCGTCGTTTACTCGATGTGATGCAGCAGTCGCACCCCGTTGCATCGCGCGCGAGCACAAAAAGCAAGTAAATTGCCGCCCCTTGATGAGTCAATAAGAAACTGTTCAAAGCTTTTCATTTATCTACAAGGTCTGGAAGAGTCTTTACTTACGACAGCAATTAGCGCATTCGCATCCCCTTTGATTGGTATCGTCGATTCGCCGGTACAGTAAAGGTTGTTACGTGCGGGTCTATCAAAACTTCATTATTTGTTATCACGTCAACCGAGACTTCTAAAAAACGACAAAAATGGCGTCTGCAGAGGACGTTATCAATTGGGACGAGGCCATGCAGCAATGTGGCGAAGACGAGGAATTTCTACACGAACTGCTGAACGATTTTCGTGGCGAACTCGAGACTCAGCTAGCGAGTATTGCGGAGACAATTCAGGTGCGTAGCCATTTTCGCGGTGTTACATCAACCGACACCCCTTCTCACAGTTGCATTACCTTATTAGAATCCTGGGGAAGCCCCTTATCATCTTATTATGCGCGCGGCTCACGTTGTCAAAGGAGCTGCGGCTAATTTAATGTGCGGCCAGCTACGAACAGCAGCGATGAATCTAGAACAAACCTCAAAGCAAGTTCATGAAGCAGGAGGGACCGCGGCACCTCAAGACATCCAAGCTCAGGTGCAACTTCGATATTCAGAGCTGCAGGTAGCTGTTCAGAACTACATGGAGCTCTTAAAAACGCTTAACATTTAAACAGAGTAGAAATGTTTGACTTTGTGTTTTTAAGATGCTACTCCTTATGCGTGTAGAACGGAGACTCTGCTCACTTTTAATCAGCAGCTGAGAATCGAGCCAGTATCATAAAGCAATAAATAAGAGAAAGGACATACAGCATGAAGGAAAAAATGATTTTATGTTTGACGTTTGGTCGGGTTATTGTTAACACACTTCCCCGATAACCTTAGATATCTCCATAGTATTACATCAATAAATCTCGTTTAATCAGAAGACAAGAAGTATGCAACCAAATCTCGAGCACTGACAACACCGATCAGCCTTTCCTGTTGATCGACGACGTACAATCGATTAAATCGCACCTGAGCAAAGGTTTCAAAGATTGCCTGCAATGTGTAAGACTGGCTGCATGTCCGTAACGCATCGGGTGTTGTCACGTCTTGTCGACTTTGTGACAGGATCTCCGACAAAGGAAGTTCGAGATTCTTTACAGCATGTTCTGCGTCTGTCGCCTTTGTTAAAAACGTAATATCGGATCTGCTGTAAACGCCTATAATCTTGCTTGTGCTTGGGTCCACCACAGGCAACGCCGATAGACTGTGTTGATGCATCAGCGCTAAAGCATCAGACAAACTTTGATTCGGATGTGCCACAACTAATGCATTTCCGTAGGTTCCAATACCCAGCTCCGAAATGGAATCATCAAACAGCCTTCTTTGCTCCCTGAAGTGCAAAACCAAGTGCTCTAAAACATTTGTGTACGTGATGCACGCCAGGACACGCATGTCCTCGGTAAATACAATCGGCAGGAAATCATGCGAGTTCCTATGAAGCTGTTCGCAGGCTTGCTTTAAAGTGCAAGCCGAATCCGCCCTAACGAACGGCCGGATGCAGAAAGGATGATGGCCGCTTTTTCGGCTATCTTCGGCAGCTTCTCGCAGGATTTCGGCAATACCGCGAGTTGCAAGAGCAGAAACATCTTTACCTGTAGCCTTGTAGTATCTGAGTATATCAATAAAGTCGGTCACAGTCAACATCCCTACAAACTGACACTTGACAGGGTCCCACAGGGGAGCAGCCAACATATCTGCGCGCAACCATCGATCGTTAGAAATATTTATTCAAAAAGATATCTTGTAGAAAAGACTTACCATGCTCAACTAGTGCATAGAAAGCAAGCTGGATAGGAATGCGTGTGTCGAATACCACAACTTTACCGCTCGCTCTCAACACAGAAAAACAGGCGTGTTGTTCTAGAAACTGTAGAATTGCTTGACGACCCGCTTGACGCACTACTTGTCGTTCATTCTGCATCACGGTTGTCGAAGACACCCCTTGATTAATTCCAAGAGTCTCAGATTCCATTGTAATTTTGAATTATGGCTTGACAAAGCGCAGATTGAAGTCAATAGAGCGTTATGACCGATAAACAAAGTATACGCGATAGAAAGGATACTCGACAGCGAAACCAGACAGAGATTCTAGCTTCTTATCGACCTATTGCAACAAGCGAAGGGTTTCTCAGTTCAGCGCTAGTATCTTCTGGCTTGACGCTACAATACAACAAACAGAGTGGCACTTGACTTGACAACCATCGCGACGCAGAATGCTTCAAGGGGCACAACGGTGACAGCAAAATATTGCATGGTGCCGGTCGTACAGAATGGCTGACGAAAGGATTTGATAATTATTGATAAAAAATGTCGGTCGCTGATTTCCGGGACTGAAAGATTTGTTTGGCTAGCGCCTAATCTATGAGGGCGGAAAAGTGATACGCCGAGTATCACTTAATTAATTTATTTATTACTTTTATAAAAATTCAACAACAGCAAAGGAAAGTTGATGGAAGAACGAATTGTAACCTTAGTTGGTACTGTATTCAGCATTGGCGCGGTCAAACAATATTGATTGATGACTGAAAAGCAGTCGTGGATAATTGAGTTTACTCTAGGGATACCTCTTGCTAGGGACGATAGTAAAACGGTTTCCCTTATTCGAGATAGACGGAAATTCTGTTTTATTGTGTTGTTTGCATTTGACGACGCCCTCTTTTTCTTTACACACTAAAGCTTAGCCGCCTTCGGCGTTTAGCTCTTACGGGAAGCTTGATCATGATTTAAAGTTATTGATTAAGTCGTTATGTAAGTGATGGCTCGAAATAAGTGCTTCGAGTTTTATGCAGCAGTCGCTGATTTCTTCTGAGCAGTCGTTGCGACTCCGTTTGCTTTGCTCTCCCCAACAATCATTTTGTCAATCTTGACATTAGTAACGCTAGTTTTTTTCTTCAAGCCGTCAGCAAACGCGTGAGCACAGAAATCGCTAAAATCGTTACCGGTCACATCTACGCATGTGACAGTGGAGGCTTTGGCCAAGGCATCTACCATCTTCATCGCATCCTCGTCTACTAGTCCGCATCGAGCTAGCTCGATGCTTTCAAGTGCCGAAGCATAGGAAACGGAACCAATCACTGATTTGGCCCCGAAGCACATTCCTTTGACTTGCAAGTGCTTGAATTGAGAAGCCGTTACAAGGATAGTTGATACGATAAGACCCAGATCGACTTCGCTATCTGTGGCAACGACGTTTCGAAATGTCGCAGACTCGAGAGGCTTGCCCCGGAAATGCTTGGCAACCGCAATCATATCTTCTTCATCGCCATCAATTGTCACACTGTTTAAAACAAACTTACTGAACTTGCCCGCCGCCTCAAGCTTGGACCTGATCTCTGCGAAACTAGTATGAGTGTTGGAAATTTCGAGTGTTGTCATGATCACAAAATGGAGTACGTCTTTGTTGTTTGTTTCGCTCTCAAGGGTCAGAAAGTGTGTTTTATGAGAAAGGAAAAAGATGAGGAGCGAAACGCTGGCCAACGAGCGTTCTTTCGCATGGCTCAGATGCGAATCTTCAAAGTCGGTTCAAAGAATAAGTGGTCGTTCGCATTTGACATGTACTCCTATCGACTATCATCAAGAAGGCATGACGCTCATAACTCATAACGGTTCTCATTCTGTCCAAAAACTTTCATGTACAGTGTGACTCCTCCTCGATGCTCGAGCCTTGCTTCAAGAGAGAGACGACTTCATCTTCGGCAAGTTACCATCTCATGCGTGCCAGTCACAAGGGCAAACCTTTTGTTCTTCGCCCTTCGGGTTTTTGGGTGCGAGGTGCAAAAGTGCGCGAAAGAACGAAGATAGATTTGAGTCACGTTTCTCTCAAGACTGAAGGAATTCTAGACCATTGTCGTTGTTCTGGACCAGTTTTTTCGATCCTACCGAAATGCGGTGCGCTTTCCGGAAAATTCCAGAAATTGTGTTTGGATACTAACGGAATGCTGTGCGCTTTCAAGAAATTCTGGTATTTGTGTTTTAGATCATAACCAAAGAAAATGCAAATCCAGAAAGTTCGGAAGATCCTACCGAAATGCTGTACACGCTCCAGAAATTTTGCAATCAGTGTTTTAGATCATAACGAAAGAAAATGCAAATTCCAGAAAATCTGGAAAGGATAAAGGATATTTCCGAACATACAGAAATTCTGTGGTGCTCCAGAAATTCTGGATAAAAAATTGGTCGAATGAATCCTACCGAAATGCTGTGCAAATTATACAAACTCTGGACACGGTGTTGTGGATCACAACGAAATACAGTGCACGTTCCCGAAATTCTGGAAATTGTGTTTGGATCATATCATAACCAAAGAAAGTGCACGTTCCAGAAATTCTGGAAATGAAATGCCTGATCATCTGATCATACAGAAATTCTGTTCTGTTCCAGAAAATCTGGACCAGTTTTTTCGAGCCTACCGAAATGCTGTTCGAATTCCAGAAATTCTGGAAATTGTGTTTTGGATCCTACCGGAATGCTTTGCACGTTCCAGAAATTCTGTAATCTGTGTTTTAGATCATAACGAAACAAAATGCAAATTCCAGAAAATCTGGATTTCCGACCATACAGAAATTCTGTTATGCTCCAGAAAATCTGGACCAGTTTCTTCGATCCTACCGAAATGCTGTGCGCCTTCCAGAAATTTTGGAATTTATGTTTTGGATCCTACCGGAATGCTGTGCGCGTGAAATTGTGTTTGGATCCTACCGGATAGCTTTGCGCGTTCCAGAAATTCTGGAGATTTTGTTATCTATCTATTTATAATCTATTTATAATAGCGCGCTGTGTCCGTGTGTGTGTCACGTAACGTAACGCTGGTCCCGGGTGTCCGAATCACGGGTGTGACGCTATCCCCGGGGATCGAGCCCCCGCTTGCGGGAAGGGCGAGAACGAAAAAAGCCCTGCAGGGGCTAGACGCCGAAGGCGGCTAGTAAATCATAATGAAAGAAAGCGAAACTCTTATTTGAAAAGCTGGGTACCCGGTACGGGTAACCTTACAAGTACTGTACGTTGACACACCGTTTTTGTTCAATCGAAGATACATCTAACAGAATTTCCGTGTGTCTATACCTGTGAATAGAACCAGTAAGACTCAATTACTTTTCCGCCAACATTCGATCAGGTACGAGCGGCGGTCAGGCGCACCTTCGTAACGAGCAAAATAAAGGCAAACGCAAACGCAACCGAAAACGCAACAGCAACGCAAAGCACATGCCAAGAATAACGAAGTTTTAAAAGTATAACCATGGACTTCAACACATATAAAGTACTTGCACTTCTTTAAACTACTCAATGGAAGGGGAACTTGATCAGAGAAGCTCATCGACGGTAGGCAAAACGGCATGTACAGCGACGTTATTAGATGTAGAATGCCTCGACCAAACTTTGTTTCGATTGATTGAAGGGGCTCTCTTGCCTCTATTCCGTGAGGCACCGCCATCGTCGAAGGCTTATGCGAAGCTCCTTGCATTTCCGCTTATACAATTTGCTACTATTTTCGCCACGAGAGGACAAACGCCCGCAACACAAATTCTAAAATTGGAGCTTTCTCCAGGAGCGTCGAACGCCCGTTCCTTTTCATCACGCTTAATATGTTTCGCTCTACTCAGCTCTTTGATACCGGCAATAAGTGATCCTCTTTTGAAGTGGCTTGAAGCAAGAATACAGTACAGACTGGAAGAACACCCGATAGAGGAGTCGGATATATCCAAAAGAGCACGTAAAAGACAGCGACTCGTGTTCGCTTTTATGCAAAAGACCATGTCTCGGCTATTTCCGGTGGCGCGACTGTGTTGCTTGCTAGCCTGCTGGTCGGGTATAAGCAGGACTCCCAGTTTAGCTATGCTCGTTTCCGGTCTCGGCTTTCAGCCCAAAGGTCCTGAAATGCCACGGCTACACGTAGACTATGCACATCGACGATGGCTTCAGCAGGAAGCCACATCAACAGCAAAGATTTTTCTAGCGGGCTTATGGATGTTATCGAGTTGGAAACCCGTCGTCGATGCTTTCCTGTTGAAAACTTTTGCTATTTTGGCTCCAAAACCCATTGCGCCGCAAACCGCAGCACCTACAACTTGCCCTATCTGCAAAGGTAAAATGAATGTTCCGGTATTATTATCTTGTAGGCATAGACACTGTTACACTTGTTTCTACGCAGACTTGGACAGTTCCAAAAGAGCTAGTTGTCGAATTTGTCGAAAGTTGACTCAAGAATCTCAGGCAGTGCTAGTTGCAACCTGGTAAATGCTGTTTGAAGTTTCTCTACACTGCACACTTCGCAATTATTCGCAGAAAGTGATAGACAGTGCGAATGGATCACGTAGCCATCCCAAATCTGCGGTTTTATCGCAATCCCCCACCATGGCCTGACGCAAAAGCTTTAAAAGCGCTGTTGTGATCGGTCCTCCCGGTAACGTTTGACCGTATGGAAACACGACTTCAAAGCTGTCTTCGTCGTCACCGGTAGATAATCTTGCAATGGGGACGAGTTCCGCTGCCGTTCCGGTGCAAAACGCTTCTGTGGCGTTCTTGAACTCTCCTAGAGAGACATCTCGGCTACTTGCTGTAGCATCACGTTGCCCAGTGCTTTCTTCCATTGCATCAGAGAGCTCTTGTGCGTGGAGGGTAATGAGTTGTAAAACAGTCTCGCGAGTCACCCCGGGCAGAATCGTACCCCGATTTAAGGCAGGAGTGACGATTTCGCCAGTCTTCAAAACTAAAAACACGTTAGCTGCAGATAATTCTTGGACCTTGGCTTGTTCTAGCTCCCCATCTTTGTAAGTCTCCATTTCAAGGAAAAGGTTGTCCATGAATCCTTGTTTCTTACAATCCACAAGAGGCTTCATCGTAATGGCATAATTGGAACTGCACTTGATCGCGCCTAGACCACCACGAGCCGCACGAGCTCTTCGTGTCTCTACGTGCAAGTTCAACCCAGCGCTAGCTCCTTTGAAATAGTTACCAGTAGGACTAACGTACACCAAAAGGTCGTTTCAGGAGAAGGATACAAGCCTAATTGCTGACCCGTCCCTAGCAACATCGGACGGACATACAGTTTCATTCCTTCTCCCATCGGAGGTATCAAAGCTTTGTTTGCCTGGACAACAAGTTGAATTGCTCGCATGAACGTTGCTTTGTCAGGCATCGGTAAACACATTTCCTCGGCGCCCTTCTTCATCCTTTCATAGTTTCGATCGGCACGAAAGACCACAGCTTGATCGTCGGACCGGCGGTAACATTTGAGACCTTCCCACACCGTAGTACCATAATTAAGTGACGTCGTCGCTGGATGGAAGTCAAGAGGGTGTTTTTCGTAAGAATAAATAGATGTCAGTAACGATCCGGAATCTGTTTCGAGCTCATAGTGCTCCGTAGTCCAGACATTCGTGGTCTTGATGAGAACGTAGTAATTGTTGGAAGGAAGATTCAGATTCCAAGGTAGCGAGCTAAAGTCGACATGTTCTAGAGGAGGCGGAACCGAAGATGTTGACATGGTCGTGCTTTGAAGAATGCGAGAAAGCTTTAGAAGAACAAAAAAAAAAGTGAGTGTGGCGTTCGAGTTTTTGTGTTTCGCGAAAAATGGTTGACATCTCCCCTTCTGTGACTGTGACCTTGTCTTCGACTCCGCCCGTGGGAGTACGGAATTCTTTTCCGTTGAAAGATGGTGTTGCATAGAGTGAGTGTCGCACAGGATTCCGTTGAAAACGTGAGTGGTGAGTCACACACGGAAGCGAGTGTTGATGCGCGATCTTGCACTTTCCCATTGCACCTCTATTTCATGACAAGGCGCACCATTTAAACGTGAAGTTCATCTATTTACAACTCGTCCAGCCTCCCATTTATCATGTTTGTGTCTACTGTCAACGCTGTTTTTACTCTCCTCGCGTGTGCCTCCATGGGTATGGCTTTTACGCCAAAGCCGATGCTGCAACGGACCCACGTCAGTACAACATCCCTCGAGATCGGGGGCTTGTTTCAAAGTTTCTTCGGAAAACAGATGCCGAAATTACGGACACTGTATTTTTTGACGTCAGTATTGGTGGGCAGCCGGCGGGTCGTATCGAAATGGGACTCTACGGCAACGTTGTGCCCAAGACGACAGAGAACTTCAAGCAACTTTGCAGCGGCAAGCCAGGATTTGGCTACGAGGGCTCTATCTTTCATCGTATTATCCCGGGTACGAGCCTATGAAACACAGTATCGTTGGAAGAAGCTATGATAACTCACACAACTTTTCGTTGCTTTTAGGTTTCATGTGCCAGTAAGGAACATTTTGTTGGTTCATACGGTTTCGATCCGCGTCAACTCACACACCTTGTTAATTGCATCTTATTCTCATCGCTTACTAAAATTTTTAGAGGGTAGGTCGACTGTGTAACCATTTTCGCTTTTGATAGCTGTCTGACGAAAACTCCCCGCAGAGGCGACTTCACGAACTTCAACGGAACGGGTGGTAAATCGATTTACGGAAAAACATTCGCTGACGAGAACTTCGATATTGCTCACGGAGGACCCGGTACTTTAAGTATGGCGAATGCCGGACCCAACACAAATGGAAGTCAGTTCTTCATCACGACAGGTAAGTTTAACCTTTTAGTCTAGTCCAACGACTCGGGGAAAGTCTTCTCGTCGACTCTGTACTCAGATTGAATGGCTGCTTTCCTTCATCCAGGCGCTACACCATGGTTGAACGGCAAGCATACAGTTTTCGGAAAAGTCACAAAAGGCATGGAGATTGTTCGAAAGATCGAGGCCAAAGGCTCTGAACTCGGCAGACCGTCAGCTGAAGTCAAGATTACAAAAAGTGGTGCTCTGTAAACGCTGCGCGTCAAACGAGTACTTTTATCAAAATGATAATCTAGATGATTGAGTTACCTGGTAAAAACGACTATTCTTTGTCGAGGGTTTAATAACTAATTAGTCTTCAACGTGGATTGTGTATACAATGATATTTTCGTGAAAAGCGGCGCGTTGATTTTTCATGTCGTGATACTTCCTCAGAATCCGACCTCATAAGCTCCACTTTTCAACTTGATGAATACAAAAGCCTAACTAACCGGCCTTGTCGCCTAATTGAAATGAAGCATTGGCATGCCTTCAGTGAAATAAAGGTATGAGTTGGCCCTTCATTTGTCCTCCTTAGATTTCTTCTCTTTTTTACTCTTTTTCTTCTTCTTTCTCTCTCTCTTATCTTGGTCTGAAGATTGGGCAGAGCTTTCCTCTTTGTTCGTGTCTCCGTCCCGAACCGATTCTTCCACACTCGCGCTGGCACCACTCTCACTGCGTCTCCATTTGGCTAGCTTTTGCGAAGGCGCCGCGCGCATGCCAAACCGTGCTCCACCTGTGGCTTCGAACAGCTCTTCATCGGTATACTCGCGTTTGCGTTTGCTCGACTTTTTCTTTTTCTGTTTGCTCCCAAGCCTGGCTAGCGTATCGCCGAGACTATCTTTCCACCATTGCTCTCCGGCAGCACGCTTTTCTGTGGCAACTTTCTCAATACCAAGCCCCGCCTTCTCCTCTCTCTTCTTCACCTTCACATGAGTTGTGATTCCATCCCGTTTCTTACCGAGACCGGTCCCTTCTGTCCACCCCATTTTCTCGAGTTGCTTTCTCGCGAAGGCTGACGTCGGCGCCGATAAATGTTCTTGCAAAGAACTTCCATGCTTCTTGCGAAGCTTTGATCCGGCCAAATCAACCATTACATCTGCGTTTGCCATCGTATTCACTCTTTGAAGGTCAAGAACACTGCGGGTTATTAAACGTGACGCAAAAGCAATGTCAACGTTCTCATACGTCGACCGAAAATGAACACGAAAGAAATAATAATGGTGGAAAACAAAAAGGAACGCTCCGCGCGTCCGGACAGATGGACAAACCGAACTATACCGACGTCATATTCGTGACTCTGACTCTATGGAGCCAGTCATGGGTGAATATTTGTGTAAACGAAAAATTGTGAATGTGAAACACCTATGTCCACCTGGCTTGTTCAGAAAGGAATAGCGAAGTAATCCGGAAGACAAAAATAGGTTTTCGCTATTGTTACAAACTTATTGAGGAACGAGTGAAGGTATGTTTGCGATTCGCAATTGTACTGCTGTGTGTTCTGAGAGATGTCTGCGAAAAAATAGCAAATGAAAACACCTCACCTAGACTTCCATCAAACAGTTTCCGATTGAATGGACGAATGCAAGTGATTTCTTTCTGCTTCGTCGCTGTCTGACAGTGCAACCTTCACGTCGTCTTGAATGCCCCCGAATAAAGGATCAAAACCATTCGCTGAACTTGTAATCGACGGTGCTTTCTTTTGTGATGATAAGCCGTCTTTACTTGGTATCGCCTCTACACCTTTGAACATTCCCTGCTGCATTTGCATCATTTGCATATGCTGCATCTGCATTAGCTGCATTTGTTGCCACATGACTGGGTTATGCTGCATTGCCATCTGGGGACCCAGCATCGGCATTGCAGGATATCCAAAGCTTCCCATTGTACCTTGCATGTTCGCGAAAGGCTGCGGATGTGATGGTGCAGCTTGTACTTTGGTTCCAGAGTTGTTCGACATTTGTGTACAAAGTTCGGGGTTGTCCCGAGAAAACAATTTATGATAATACGAACCCGTTTCTGGACCGCGTGAGATTCGGCTGAAGCCCCAGCGATTCAATTTTCTTGTAAAAGAGGCAAATCGACTCCCTCTAAAGTACAATGGAAGGATTTCCGACTCAAAAATTTTCTTTTTATGAATCATGAATGCATTTCCGTGATCGCACCAAGAAACGACATGTGAATGAGACCCATCCGACAGTATATCCATGAGCTGGTTTGTGGCAAAGTATCAGGAAGACGAGTGTTTGTAAAAGATGTAAGGCTTTCGATCTGGTAAACGTTATAAAACGGTGTGGTGAAAGAGTCGGAGGTCTTTCGATCAGCTACGAGCTATGACCGTCGGAAGAAGTGGCTGTCACAAATGATTCTCGGAGAGGAAATTGTACAAACAATGACAATGTAAATGCATCACTTACTTTCTGCGGAAAAGTGCGCGTAGAGTCATCCGCGAAACCTTTCGTTTCGTTATATTGATCCATCGTCATTGCAAAAGCAGCATATTCATTCTCTCCTCTGCCGACAAACCCAACGGAACTTGCTTCGTCTGCCATACTATTCTATTTTACTTGTCACTCTGTTCCATTCAATGAGAGACTATAGAACGGATTCAAGTCGGTTGTAGAGTTACAAGTACTGTACCTGGAAATAAATTGTTTTCCTCGATCAAGTGTGTCTTCATGGTCAAGGGAAAAAAGATCCTCGAATGAATATACTCTATCACACCGGTACCGCATGTTGAGCACGAGCTATCGTATAAAGTGTAGTCTTGACGACGTTCTTTGCGTGAAACTTCAGTCCCGAAAAATGTAATTGACATTCATACCTTTGCTCTTGTTTAGTCACTGAGCAAATGACTTTGCTTTCACAATCAACTTTATATAGTGTTCAAAGGCTTGAACTTTAAGTGAATCGACAACATCAACGGATTACTGTGTACAATAGAGGGGCAACCCTATGTCGGTGCGAGCACTTTTTCAAGCAATCAACTCTGCCCCCGACACTCAACAAATGTTGGTCTTAGTCGCTGTGGCCATTTCTAATGGAATCACTGTCCGTTGTAAAGCTGACATTGTCCTTCCAGTCATGCCGATATTTTCCGTTTGACACTTGACAAGACTAACATTACGTGTTCACCACCTAATCCGTAGTCTGTATCGTTTTAAAAAGTTAGTCTACATAGATTAGTGACCGAAAAAGACGGCACTGCCTTCTTCTCAGCCGTTTGGTTCTCGAGTCTACTTGTTTTCGCCATTGATTTTCTTCAGCAAGAAAATGCTACTCAACGAATCCTGAACTGCTTTGTCAGGGGTCGATGCCCCCGAAGTAACACCCATGACAACGTCCTTACTAAGGTCTTCAATAAATTTCTCCGTGACGATTTCTCCTGTGACCGTGCGGTGCGTAATGGTGTTATCAGCCCCAATGCACTCCGCGCGGTCGATGTGGAAAGATCGGATACCAGCGTGGTGCGGAATCTCCAAAGGTGAGCTGTGTTGGATGAATCCCATCCTCCAACAACCAAAATAAAGTCGAGACCATCAGCCTTGGCAATATCAACGAGCTCGACCACGGCGTCTTGTCGTTCCTGAGCAAGCATGTTAAAGTGAGATTAACGTCGAAGTACAAAAAAAAAAACCTCATCGCTTACCTGTGTAGCATCACAAATGGTATCAAACTCCATGTAATGGTTTTTGATTTCTGCAGGACCAAATTTCTTCATCATTGTTTTCTGCAAGAGCTGGCCAATCGCTCGTGTCTCCTTCTTGTACATAGTGGTCTGATTGGCCAATCCGATCTTCTTGAGCATTACGTCAGGGTCGAATCCTTTGCTCACACCTTTTTCAAAATGCTTCATGAAAGCCTCTTTATCACCACCGTTGAGAATGTAGTTCGAAAGCATTTCGGCTTCTTTCATATCTTTGACACAAATGTAGTCTTCGCAGAACGAGGTTGTTGCTACAGTCTCCTCATGTGCGTATTTCCCATGAATCACACTAGTCATGCCCGCTTTTTGGTGCTTATCAACAGAGTTCCAAACTTTTGAAACCCAGGGACAAGTCGTATCGACCACTTCAACGTTCTGCGAACCAACGCTGAGTCTATGCCATCGAGCGGGGATCAACAACTCTTGACGAACCAGGGAGACTTACCATCTTATCAAAACGGTCCATTTCCTCGAAAGAAGCTCCAAACGCCGGTAAAATCACAACATCTCCTTCCTTTACAGTGTCGAAATTCTTTTTTCCGTCATCGAGCTTCTCAATGAACTGCACATTCATGTCTTCGAGCTTTTCGTTCACCTCAGGGTTGTGGATCAGTTCGTTCGTGATGTGCACCGTCTTGCCAGGATAATGCTCCACAGCTTCGTACGCGAGGGCAATACTACGCTCAACACCCCAACAAAATCCAAAATCCTTGGCGAGGTATACTTTTACACCATCGCGTTCCATGATATAGTTGCTCTCTCGCAATTGCTGGACGATTTCACCTTTGAACTGTTCCTCCATGCTTTTCTCGACTCCTTCCCGGACTTCTTTGAATCCTTGTCGATAGAATTGCGGAGATTTCATCATGCGCAAGCGTTCTTCCTTTTGGATAAAGCACGCTCTTCGGTAGAGGACGATTGCTGGAGAACTGTTGCCGCGCGACGAGGACTTGCCGACAGAGGCCGGAATGCATCGGCACTCGTCGCCGCAAAAAGAGCCAAGCAAACAGAGGAGAATTTCATTGTATCGTTTCGAATATTACTTTGCAACAAGCGGAAAGTCACCTAAACTTTGTTTCGAATTAAAAAGACAGAACAATACTGGATTGAAAGCACATGCATGTCTGCAACTAACAGCAACAAGGAAAAAACGTGCACATGGATCTGCGTGAAAATGGCGTTCAACATTCGGGTTCACGATGACGTGTATGTTGCCCTGTATGATATAAAAGTAGCCTGGTGATGATTCATTCGTGAATGAATCATCGCCCGTCATCTTCGATTTCGTTGACGTGACACGTACAGACCTCTACCTTAAACCCTAACAATGAAGCAAGAGAATGCCTCCGTCGCACATCGCACAACGAAAAAAGACAAAAAAAAAGAGATGCATGCGCGAACATAAAAATCGAGCAAAAGGGCATTCGGATCGATTATTATCAAAATAGCCCTGTATCGTTTACAAGTAAGAGAGCTTGATCCTCGCTCGTGCTCTCTACCAGCTGAAGTGTTGAATAAGGCGTGTTGAGAATACAGTTGACGCAAAAAAAATGAGCAATATCCACGGTCTTTTTTAGCGGGAGAAACGACGACGATGACAGCGACGATGAGAACAATCGATTCGTCGGAGGAATCGGTGAACGCGGTGGTGGAAGGTAAGAATAGGGAAGCATATGTCTCGTGTGTTTTCTTTGCCTCATACAGAGTTTGCTTACTTCCATCGTATCTAATTTTTCGCGCAGCGGCTTAGCGGTTCGACCAAATCCAGAATCGATCTTCTCGCGAGCTGAAGACGCCACAGCAGATGATGAAGGTCAAGTGCAACGCACTATTACTATGGTAAGTTTCAAAACGTCAGAGTGCTTCTTTACACAAAACACTTCTAATCTTGTTGTATTTGCGTCAACAGTATCGAGACGGTTTTGTTGTAGATGACGGCCCTTATCGCCGATTAGATGATCCCAGCAATGGAGACTTCCTTCGCTCGCTTGCCATGGGACGAACACCGGCGGAGCTAGCGGGCGATGGCGATGTCGTGGTAGGATTAATTGACAAACGCCACGAAGAGTACGTTGAAAAATTCCAATCCTTTTCGGGTGAAGGGAACAGCCTCGGTGGCACCGCGAGCGCCAGTACCGACGGCGCATTCGATCCAGCATCGCTTCCAGAGAGTCCTCCTCCCGTGGACGATCACAAACCCGTGACTTCCATTCAAATACGCCTCCCGGACGGAAGCCGTCGTGTGGTGCGCATCAACTTGTCCATGACCGTCGGCGATCTCGCGGCGCATTTGCGTTCTGATGCGGGCTCCGAACCCTTTCGCCTTGTCGCAGGATTTCCTCCCAAACCATTGACGGATGCCAGTGCCACTGTGGAGGGAGCGGGATTGAAAGGCGCGCAAGTGTCATTGCAGAAAGTAAACTAAGATTTTATCGCACGCGGAACTTTCACCGGAGTTCTTGTTGCTAGAATCCATTCTTTTTTTAAAAAAATCTCATACTTATACTGAGTGAACTGGTCGCCGAAATTGTCTTCAAGGCTATTTGATCTTAATGTAGTTAAGGTTGGCGTCCTTCGTCCCTCTAGCTTGGAGGGAACTTTTTCGAGCGCCTTCTTGTACTCAATGACATAGAGTAAATGAAACGCGGGCGGGGGCAAAAATTCCAGTAGTAGCGCTACGTAGTACAGTTTGGTTCGGTCTCGATCATTTCGCCAACGATCCGCGCCAGAACTACCCTCTACTGTTTCTATCATAGTAGGAACGCCACCCGCTCCGGTGCAATTTTGAGCCCATTTTGCGTGTGGTGTTCGCGGCGACGAGAGAGTGCTCATTGACACAGTTGACCGCGGATAGTTTTGACTTTGTTGAAAGCAATTGACAACCAGCAAACTATTTGACCGTTTGCTCATTAAACAGATCATCCTCATTATCACAGCCTCTCTCGACATTCAGTTGACACTGCGGAGTAGCCAGCAACTTTACTGACGGTTTCACAGCACGACCGTCATTTTCTCGTCCCTGAGTCTTTTCTTGCGCTCTGTAATTAGGTCCGAAGATGTTTTATTCACAAATCATTCTCGCAAAGAAAGGCCCCCTGGGTAAAATCTGGCTGGCAGCGCATTGGGGTGATAAGAAGCTCGCCCGTCCCGCCATCTTCTCGACCGACATTTCGGCTTCTGTCGATAGCATTGTGCACCCACAAATCCCGTTGGCGTTGCGTGTATCGGGACACTTGTTGCTCGGTGTCGTCCGAATTTACTCCCGAAAGGTCAAATACTTAATGCACGACTGTCATGAAGCCATGGTCAAGATGAAGACGGCCTTCCGGTCCGCTCAGGATAAAGCAAATAACGCGAATGGAAATATTACAATTACCACCCACGCGGCTGGTCGTGGCAGCAACTTGAATGTCGCAAACTTTGGGGAAGCACAGGATGCTGTTGCTACTCTTATTGTAGATGAAGCTTTTACGTCCCTTTTGACATCAATGACGATGCTATTGCGGAAGATTGGATTCCGGCTGACGTGAACGACACGCTGGACGCCAGTCGGAACGAGTCAACTGTGCGCGGCGGAACGTCGCCGGGAGCTGCTCATGATACTTCCTCACTCTTCAATGTGACCGGCAATCTGCGGAACTCGGACGAGAACGAGTGGACTGCATTCGATCCTGATGAAGACAACGTTCCCGGCGCAGAAGAGTCAACTGTTTCGGATATTGAAATTCGACGAGCAGCGGATGAATCATTACAGTCAGGCTCTCTGGTAAGTGATACAAGCATAGTTGCTTATCTACGATTAACGAATTTAACATGTCCTTAACCTTGTTTCTTCCTCTTTCTCAGAATGCACGGGTTTCGCTGCAAGGCGTCGAGAAACGGATCGCTTCACCCGGCGATGACGACGACATGAATGTGCCTTTTCCCGATGACGACGAAGAGGATCTCCCACCGGTGAACTTTGATAATGACGACGCAGCTGGATTCGGTGAGAGTCATGCAAGCATGAACCTATCTCTTTCTCGAGACGATTCGACCGCAGAGAAATCCACCACTGGCAATGCCATCAACATTGGAGGGCTCGACGACAGTTCGAACGAAGGCGACGAAACAAACCGAAAACGCAAGCGTCGGACTTCCAAGACAACTCGCAAGCGTCGCCGTATTCATATTGACGAACGAACGGAGTTACGAGGCACGGAGGTCAAAGCCTCTCTTGAGGATACGAGTGATATCACGAATACGTTCTTTGTTCATCCAGCAACGTGGGTTGAAGGTGTTCCCCAGCAGGGCAAGGAGAAGAACGATCGAGATCTACTTCGGTCGTACTTGTCGTTTACGAAACAGTTCACTCGACCGGCTATCGCAGAGGACGGACAACTTGCGCCAGTGTTGCTGGAGCTTTGGGCCCGCAACGCTGCCCCTGTACTAGGGAAACCCTTTCCTTACGATGAAGACCAACCTGCGGAAAATGAAGTTGAATTACCTCGGCGGGGAAACGGAGACGAGGAGATGAGTCAGAGAGAGATGGACGACAATGAAATGCGTCCCAACCTTGACGATGACGACGCATTTGTACCACCACCCGATGATGACGAAGATATGCCTCCTGTCAATTTCAACGACGACGATGACGCGCATAACCAAAACGAGTTTGGACTCGAGGCTACGTTTGAAGAGAAGAGTAAGTTAGCCGCGCATGGCGAACACTTTGTATTTACCTCATTTTGTCTGACTATTGGTTTTGCTAAGGTCCGGGTGATAGCCGGTATTCCGATCTTGGTATCTCGCTTGGTATGGTCAACGATCTGAATGAAGATCTTATTGGTGAGGATGAGGACGATGATCCGCGTCAATCTATTGGCGATGAGCTAGTTTCCAGTAATTCGAAGTGGCACAAACACACCATCACTGTTTACAATTTTTTGAAACGAAAGATGGCCGACCCGAATAGCAAAGACGATGAGAATGAAGACAAACCGAGCGTCATTCTGTTTGACGATTTGAGCAGGATTGCTCTCGTCGCAGTGCCGCAGGTGTTTTTTTCGAGTTGCTTCAGCTGAAAACCTGGGACTACGTCGAGCTTGGTCAAGAAGAGAGCTACGGAACAATCAAAATCGCTCCTGGAGCCAAGTTTTCGGAAGGGGCCCCATCCCTCTAATTGAAAGCCATCACCTCTATTCGTAATTTCCGGTAGCGATTGTGGCGTCGACGCGAGCGACATGGCTATCCGAATACTGATACGGCAATAGCGCTTCTTTGTGTTGATAGACTCTAATGATTTGTAGCCATATTTCCTTTACTTTTCTTTGCTACTTCATAAAGCAAATCACTTTGCAATTCTATGGAAAAGCTGCAGCGCTTCGTTTTTAAACGCCGCACGAAATCGGGCTACACCCCCATTTCTGTTATCCAAAAGAGAATTCGCTCAGTCTTTTTTTCATGATTCACCGCTCTCGCGTCGTTATATATTGACGATGCTGATGACTTCAACGTCGAGAAATGTAGATCCGGTTAGGATAACAGTCTCTTCATCTGTACGTTCCATTGATTCTAAAGGTCTTTGACACGCGCGTACTGCGAAACTGCCATGTAGGTGAAACAGGAATATAATATTCTACGGAGTATGCATTTTCCAAGGACGTCCTTTCTACTTTGCCTTTTCGCTTGTTCGTGGTGTCCTACAAAGAGACTAATCAGCCTAATCAGCTGCATTCTGCGGTCTCACGTTCAACAACGAGTCGATCGGAAACTAGATTATGCACCCAATGCCAATGGTTGTAGAAGAAAAAAAAAGAAGCAACTTGGCGAATAAGTTGTGGTCTCACCATTCATACATGAAGCATCACGTTAGAAGATGACTCGACTCGATGAGATTGTAAACTTTTCATCGCAGCTCGACAAGCAAAACAATCATCACATCGTTGAAAACATAGTCTGCTTGATTGTTCCCGGAGCTGGCCCCGTACAAGTTGCATGCACCGCACGAGTCATGTCGCTATCGTAGATCAAAATGCATTTGTAATGATTTGTGAACCAAGAAAGTTGAAGCTGATTATTGATGAAGGATGACAACAGAGGTCTTTAAAAGGATTGCCTGCGACGTCAACTTTACTGTTTTTCGCTTCAGTCCGCAGTTCCGACCATCCAGCAGAAAAACATGAAATAAAGCAGCGACGAGGATGCTTCAGGAGAAGCACGTCGTGGTCATATGACTGTCGCCTGCTAGACTAGTTCAATACAAACAACTCTCCGTTTTCCGTGCAAAATTAATTTCGTGTCCATATCGAAACCGCAAGAAGATTCGAAAATTTCAAGCATATCAAAGCAGCGTCACAACTCTCTTTAAAAGAAGCAAATAAACAACCATGCATATGTGTGACCATGCATGAGCATAAAAGAGTGACCTTCGGTATCATGGAGTAGTTTACCGATATTCCACTCAGCCCGACGCTACCGATGGGCGACTTCTCGCGAGCTCTTTCCGCTTTTCCGAGGAACTCTTTTCGACCGACTCTCTCTTCAAACCATTGAATTTTAATTTGGCCCATCGTGAGGTGGTTTGTATGAACACAGCGATAAATTCTAGAGCAAGAGAATTCATTCGGACTTTAGGAAATTAGGAATAAATATAATAGCCCAACAACATACCATGGTTGTCTAACAAACACAAGGTAAAAAAAAGCGTGGAAATTTCACGTAAAGTTGACGGATTTCTATTAATGATGTAAAACCGTTTCGACGCGTCTAACTACTTGTCTGGCCGTCCCCGGTTACCCGTCGAGGAGATTTTTTTGCTGTTGCGTTTTTGTCGGCACAATGGCGCGCATTCTGTTTGTCTACAAGACAACGTTGCGGGCTCTTTATTCATTCTTAATATTCGTAACAATAAGAAATGTCTTGGAAAGCGGGATTGTCACGGTACTTGCCGAGCTTGCGATTTTTCGCTTGCCCGAATAGTCCTTCATCGCGAGGTGTCATGTAAGACTTTTTCTCAATTTGCGCTGCTGCTCGATCAACGTAAGCCTTGCCCACGTCTCACATAGTGATTCTCGTCAAACGAAAGGCAATACTATGTAAAGAATTACGATGAACTGAAATTGCTGAACCCTAATTTCCCATTAATGATGCGCACGGTGGAGAACGCGATGCCGGCGGTTACCACCGAGCTCGAATGGACGATGGATGATCTTCTTCGCTTCATGATTCAGACCGGCCGTTTCCGTGATAACAATGGAACCATTTCGGAGGCACGTGTGGAAGCTGCGAAGGCATATTTAAGCACTGACTGGAAGAAAATGGCAGTCGAACGTTGGAAGTCTCCCGGATTCGATCCTGAAAGACCTTACCTGGATGACGATGAGCCGGAATGGAAGGATAACGCTCAAATTAAAAGTGATCTTGCTACATACTTTAGCATGAAGGACGCTATGAAGGAGCAGCTTGATATTATCAAGAGTGGTCCTAACGACGAATTCACCCGCGCAGAGAATGCTCTTCTCATGTGCCAACGAGTTGACCTGTGGTGTGCTGGACCCAAAGAAGTCGAACGAGCAGTACAACATCTTTACAAGCTTGGTCGTAAATTGAATGAGCGCGAAGTGGATTACCCTGCTTTCATCGCCGAGTTCTACCCTGGAGTCGATGACATGGCAGCTTAAATTGAATAGTTTTAATTTATTTATCAATCCCCTCTTTGTCGTTCATAAGGAGGCTGAAAAGGAAGTAGGTGATAAACGTTTAGTCAATCTATAGAAATAAAAGGGAAATACTCAGTAACAAATCAAAGATAGAACCTTTCACGGATCGGCATAGATCTATTTATCCAGATCGAATACCCCCGATAAAGCCAGCCGCGAAACCCGAACCTGATGGCAAATTGTACGTTAACACTTCCATCAACTTGTCGTACGCCAACTGTCCATCGCCGCGATCAATCTTTCCGTCCTTATTCATATCAAAAAATCCTTCTACTTCTTCTCGCAGTTTCCCATGATTGACTGTGATGTATCCTTGATTCGCTAGTGTTTGTAAGCCTATAAATCCAAGTCCTTTGTTGCAAACGCAGACCATTCGACAATGAGCATTCTCAATTTAGGACACATGGAAATCGTTGCGATGAACACAACAAGTGTCAAACGTACCAAAAATAAGCCCCGCAGCTTTTCCGACCTTTTTCATTGCAAATCCAGAGCAATAACCGGAAATGAACCCGTACGAGACTTCCGTGGGGAGTCCTGTGTCAATGGCGCTTTGCACCTAGCAATCGTATTTCAAAGCGAACGATTCAAACAGCGCGAATAGATGACATGTAAGTAATCATCGTCCAGACTATTCTTTTCAAAGTCATCGATTCCGCGTACCTTTTGTCCTGCAGTGACTGCCAAATCGTCCCAGAATGATCCAGTCGGAAATTGCGCGATTTTGTTGAAGTCGAGTGATACTTGTTCCTCTTTCTTTTCCTCCTTGGGGATGACTTTATTATTTCTCGAAAACCATCCACCGAAGATTCCCCTACTTTCCTGACAAAGAGTGTTGGATTCTTTGTTGGTATAATAGCCAATCATCGTGGCCCCAGTCATCCAGACCATTTGTCTTTGCAAGTGCATTTGATTGAAAGCGAAACGAGAAAGCATTTTGGAAGACGATTGTTGAGTTGCCGCGAGCTGCTCTGAAAGCGTTCAAGATATAGGGCGATAGAATGAAGTCAGATATCGTTACCGATATGCTTTAACTATGATAAGCTTCCTTTCGAAACAAGAACCTTTTGTTTCACCTTCGTGTTGAAGCTCTTTCGCTCATCGCATTGCCGACGATTGCCGCACAAAAGAATTACGGAGTATTACGGAGTATTGTTTTGTGACACGTCGCGTGTCATTGCATACGTATTACACGTGACCGAATCCAGTCTTGAGAAAAAAATGTAAAACACACTTTGGACCATAGTACACGTCATGCGAATGAGCCGGGAAGCTTTGACGTTAAAAATTGACCCATTCGTTGAAAATGTTGTCTTAACAAACTACTTACCACTTGCAGCATAAGATTGCAAAAGAAATGATTACCTCGAGGATGAGAGAATAGCCGAAGCGGACAACAATACGGTGTACGCAATAGGCTTCGTGACTGAAATTCAGTCTTGGACTTGACTGAATGTTTGTGAATGTGTTTAACCATGACCTTACCGTAAAATATAACCACGATGTCGATATTTTGCCGACGCAACGATCTTTCATTATTTTTCATTTTGATGAAAATGCAGTGCGTCGTACGTACGCTCTCTCGCTTTTATCTGCGATAGTCAAACTAGCTTGTTATAGCATAAAGGACATCTTGCACGTTCTGTTATCAATCAACATGTTTGCTCTTTCTCGCGCATCTGTTCGCAGCGTCTCTCGCTCGGCTCTCCGAAGGTGAGACATCATACTCGTTTGACATCCGTTGTTTCTCTTTTTTTTCGTCCACTCACTCTGTCGTCCGTCGCTTTTCCCCCCTAAAAACAGTTTCGGAGCAGTCCAAACGGCCGATAAACACACCTTGATCTTGGTTCGTCACGGAGAATCCACGTGGAACTTGGAAAACAAATTCACCGGTTGGTATGACTGTCCCTTGAGCGATAAAGGACACGAAGAGGTGAAGGAGGCGGGTCGTTTGATCAAGGCGGAAGGATTGACGGCGGATGTCGCCTTCACATCGCTTTTGCAACGTGCCATTCGAACTCTTTGGCATGTTCTAGAACAAACTGGACTTATGTGGATTCCTGTTCACAAAGCGTGGGAGTTGAATGAACGTCATTATGGTGCTTTGCAAGGACTGGATAAGCAGGAGACGGTCAACAAGTACGGCAAAGATCAGGTTCTCGTATGGAGACGTAGCTACGATATTCCGCCCCCGACGGTGGATAAAAGCAGTCCCCATCATCCTTCCAATGATCCTCGTTACGCTGGTTTGACTTTCCCGAGGAATTCACGGAATCCCTCGCCACAACCCTCGACCGCGTTGTTCCCTTCTGGAATAAAACCATTGTGCCCGAAATCAAGAGTGGTAAGACTGTGATGATTGCTGCTCACGGAAACTCTCTCCGTGCCTTGGTGAAACACTTGGATGGCATCGACGAGGCGACTATTGCTGAGCTCAATATTCCCACTGGTACTCCTTTGATCTACGAGCTGGATGATAACTTGAAGCCCATTCCGCAAGCTGGAGCTATTGCTCCTTTGCAAGGGCGTTATTTGGGTGACCAAGATGCCATTCGCGCTCGAATTGAGGGTGTTAAGAATCAAACCAAGTAAAGAATTTGTTTCATGGAAAATTTTACGGAGTATGATCTAGCTCGTTGTTTCCTAATGTACGGATCAAATTGTGGTTGTTTTATCTAGAACGCAATAAAGCGGCTGAAATGCAATCGTGGAATCATCGTAGATATGACACTTTATAAATAAGAGAGCTATAGGTGAAAGACCGAAAACGTAAAGACTCGGGCGTGTATTTGCAATGTCTGAAGGTGTCATTTGTTAGATAAGACAAACATAGCTTTCGATGCTAACGGAACGAATAGAGTTGGGAAGCATTCGGGCTATCGAAAGGAAATTTACATGGCTCATCCTTGGTACAAAAGGGGAAAATTTCTACATACGCATTTTTCTACGCTTTTTTCTACTGGGTAAATATAACTATAATAAAATAAGTAGAAGAGTTTGCGCCTGCTTCTTCCCCCCAATTTTTTGTCGTTGACGATGAACATCAAAAAGTGCTACGCAGCATTATTTCTTATCTATCTTTACGTTCATTCACAAAGTACGACGCAGAAATCTTCTATAAAAGTAGGAAGAGCGATTGGTGATGCGCGGGGCGCGATTTCGTCAGCTACAGTTAACTTTTTTCGTGCATTTTATTTGTCGTGAAGGACTCACGGCATCTCGTTCTGGCGTTTTGCTGCTCCAGTAAGGGATGTAGGGAACGTCTGACAACAATTAGTAGTATTAAAGGCAATAGACCTGCTATTGGTCGGTCGCAATCAGCGAAAATGCAACAATCAACCGGTATTCTTCGTTCATAAGAAAGTCGACCTCGATGACGGCGCTCGGAAAGACTGCCATATTCGAATCAAATATTGCTAGCCACTACTTGTGGTTGCACCTCTTTGCTCATTTTTACAAGCGGAAACGATATATCGAAGTGTAGAACTATTTAATTCGAGTTATAAGTTCGGTTTTTCAGTTTAAACGCTATTCTTTCCTCTCTATGAGCAATGAGAATGTAGATAACGTCGTCATATTCTGCCAACTCTTACTATGATGTTACAGATGTGTGATCCTGATCGACAACGATTGAAAGAATGATTTTATTCCCGAGAGAAAGTCGAAGATGGCTGCATCATGGTGCCAATGATGGCACATTTTGGACGAAAATGACGTCGCATCCAAGAGGTCGTACAGCTGGCGATGCCATGGAAACTATACTCGCGCCCCAGCAGAATGCCTTTTCATGATATCTTTCTATCTATTTTTCGAAACCGCGAGTATAAAGATTAAAAACTTGGTAAGATATTGTCTATCGATTACAGCACTTTTTTTACACGGTAATGTGCGTGCTTTTTCTGTCCCGCAGGTCGAAAAAATTCGGAAACGAGTGTTTTGGAGCATTTTTACGGTCGGCGGACAGGGAAAGCCTCACGTAGAAAGTAGAAAATGAGCCATGTAAAATTGGCTCGTGACTGAGATGCAGTCGTGGTTAAGGATAAACTAACACTGTGGGGTTATAGTAAATTTTGAAGACTAGGATTTTCAAGGCTTTCAAACGTAAAGCGTCAAGTCTGTATTTTCTAATGCTACTGGAGGCGATCGCAAATTAGTTTTCCGTGCAAGCTGAAGCAATTGAGGTTGAGTAGCATACTGGCTTCAAGGAATATTGACTCGTGATTGAATTGTAATTTTTTATGGGATCGTCAACTTACTCTGGAAGGCTGTAGTAAAATATTCCAGAAATTTTGGACAGAATACTGTAATCTGTAATGTTTTAAAAGACCCATGACCACGAAAAACCAGCACCAAATAGTGTCGCATCCTACGTCACCATATTTAGCGCTTTCTGTCGCACAAATATAAATAACATATCAATGAAAAGCGCTTAAAGAGACGAATTGATCTATAAAATTAGATTTATCATATCTCTTCTAGAAAAAAGATAATTTACATTTTAAGCTATGTCAAAAATCGGTTGACGGACAGTATCAGTACCGCTCACAAATTATTAACAGTACAAAGGAGTACCGGTCAGCCGCATCGGCGATCATCGCTCTTCGCTAAATCGCTTTTTTTAGTTTGTTGCTCTATAATCTCTAATTTGTTGAGAAAAGTAAACATATCGCCCAATTCCTTGTGATAAAATGAATTTAAACTGAAGAAAATTGTGTGATTTATTTTTAAACCGCAACAATTTGGTTTTCAAGAACACGTTTTGGGCACTCGTGAGGCCTATTTTTGTAGGGTTTTTCGTCGTAAAAAAATGCTTACAAAAATTCTGTATATCTTCCAGAAATTCTGGATTTTTAACTGGGTAGAAAATAAGCTCATTGAAGAATAAGAAACACAAAGATGACGAGAGACTTGATTATGCGAACTCTTTCTAGCTAGTTTATGCTTCCTATTCACACACAATTACCACTGTTTATTGTTCCGAATTAATAAACAATTATACTTGAGCTGTTTGAGCGGCTATACGCAACATGGCGGCTTGCTCTCGATCGGTTTACCCTCCAGCGGTCGTCAAGGCCGTGCAGCGCCAAATGAAGAAACGTCAGGTGGGGCCGACATCGATTCCCAAGTCTTTGGAACTGAAAGAATGTATGGAAAAGACGAATCTGAAAGATGTAGTGGTGAGTTGACACTCCTGCCTTTGCTAATGAATTGAGCGAGTAATAATCTCATCGCTCTTCGAACAGTTAATTGAAGTCAAAACCGAAAAGGCGACGAAGCATGTAGATGAAGTAGACGTGCTTCGGGGACAGGAGGTCATTAAACGTCACACAGGGAAGAATGGGTCTTTTTGTTTCGTCGTTCGGCGACCAGGTAAGAAAACTAGTGTCTTATTGCTTTAGAAGACTCGGCGCTCACAACATTGTATCTACCATTTACAAAGGATGATTTTACTGCCGCGAGCAGGCACTCACACTGTCTGTTCTCGCGGCTATTTATCCGGAAGTCTTTGAGGGTTTTCAGATCTTTGGGATTATCAAGGAGACGGGGGTAGATGATGAAGGTTTGGTAGAGTTTGTTGACAAATACTTTGACTTTCCTCTTTACTGCGACAAAACGTTTTCATTTTACCGAGCTCTGGGTGATCGAAAAATCGGAATCAAAGATATTCTCAATCCGCTCTCTCTTATCGGGATATTATGTGATTCGATTAAACGAGTGGTAGAAAAGTCGGTCGACGGGAATTTTTACGGCGAAGGAATTGTTCAAGGGGGATATGTTATTTTCAATAAAGATGGAAAACCACAGTGCATGTACCAGGAACAAACTGGTGTAGATATTCGTGTGACGGAACTCGTTGCAGCACTTGATGCTGTTCGCGGTAACACGGCTACAAAGTTATAGATGAGTTGAAACAAGAGCGGCGTGAATGACGGTGAAGTCGGTTGTAAGCAGTTTCGCAATCGGCTTTCCTGAACAAGTGACGCAAAACCATTTCATCTTGACCAGAAACTGGGTATAGACACAGCTAGAGAAAATTTTGAGAAAGAATGGAAAGCATTCTACCTAGCCTACTAAACTTATTTTATAATCTACTCGCACACAAGCGGTGCGTTATTTGTATCTACGAAAGGTATTACACGGTTCGCTGTACTTTGCGTTTCCAATGATGCTCTTCCTCTTTTTGTTGGTTGGCGAGAATTTCGTATTTCATTTGGAATTGGTCTCGAGTGTTCATTGCCCGGGCGCGTTCCGCCAAATAAGGATACTCTTCCTCTAACTTACGTAATAGTTTCCACGCCATGCGCTTTCGTCCCGATCGAGTCTCAATCCAAACGCGATCAAAGTTTCGAGGAGAGCAAAAGTTTTGTGTGACGCCCACAGTATCTGTCAAGTTCAGAACAGCACTATCGAAAGATCAGGATGAAGCATGAGAATCAATAAGGAACGACATGAAATGACACAATTTCGTGTTCGAACACTTACTGCCACCATCCGCTGGGAATAAAGACGGTTTCTCCGGAATTCTGTGTGAATTCGTAGCAAGCAAAACCTCGGTACTCGTCCATATGCTGACATGCCGCCGCTTTCTGCTTGATTCGATCGAGAATGAAGGTAAAATAGTGAACGGCTTCATCATCTTCATTGGACGCAATCAAGCCTTTTCCTTTCACGATACGTTTAGGAACATGAGGAGGGAAAAGTACCCACCTCTTTGACCATGAATTAAAGTGTTCCATGCGCTGGTTCCCAAGGGATCGATATGAACGGTCGTACCCGAACGCTTGGGTCCAACGAGAAACCAGCGATACGGCGGACGTCGGGACTCAGAGACGAACCGAAATAGATCATCACGAAAGTACGAAGGGACCTGATAATCGGTTAAAATGCGCTTGGCGTACTTGTCTTCGTCAAAATTGGAATCGAATATATAGAGTGGCGAATCGTCGTTATTGTTTCGAAGATACTCCAGAAAATATTTCAATCTGACTTTGACTTTATGACCATCATCATCCTCCCCGCACTTGAGTCGGCGGTTTCGCAACTCTTCATCTTTGGTTAATGCTTCCAAGTCCCAGCTGGTCACCGCTGGCCATGGCTCCGTTTTCTCCGCTGAATCGTAACCCTCCGGAATACTTTTGATGACACAAGGAATTTCCTTGGCTTCATAATGTTCAAAGAAATCTTCCTTCGTCAATGTCCGGGCATCGAGAATAGCGGGAATGTCGACTGGGGCGTTTTCGTCGGACGGAATAAAGTGCTCGTAGTGTCGGCGTTCCTCGGTGACCGACTCGAGATAGCGAGGAAACTTTTCGACCATGCCATCCACTTCCCAGTTTCGAAGACTCGGTCGGTGGAGTCGTTTGGCCTCATCAATTGATTTATTCCAGTTTTCTGTTGTCATGAAAGGATATCTTGTTGTACAGGTTCTTTTTTTGAAGTTGTGGGCGGCGCGTCGGCGGAGGTACAGTCCGTCAAAGACAAACTGAGAAAAATGCGATAGCAAAGCGCCTTGTCAAGGTACGGCTCTAGCGAATGTGATATATTGACACTCTGAAGTCTCTCAAGTGCAGGAAATCTTGAATGATGATTATTTCCTAAGCGAAAGTGGCGATTGAATGGCAGCAATGAAAATGACTTCGGACTTCGGATTTCGTCGTTCCTGGCCATTGTCGTCAAAGGATCGGGCTATACTACACTGGACTACGTAGTACCTTCAGAACTCAGAAACGTCATTCATCGTGAGTACGAAAGGCTACCTATGCGACAAGTTATCGAAAGGCTCATTGCTGGTTGATGGTTGGGCCTTGGGCCTTTTTACGTCGTACCAAGTACAGACGACGGGCCTGAAAGGCGGGGGAGATTTTTTCGGAAATCTTTCATGACGACGATGATTGCTGCATATTCCCCATCAACTTGTGTACGAAAGCTATTATAGCATCAATTAAACCGACGAGTTGCCTTCCTTGAACATGGTATTAGCACTCATCGGCACGGGAGTGGTATGTAAAGGGAAATCGTTTCGAATTGACTCGCTTCTATCACTCGCTCATTCGTTTCTTCCGTCCATCTTTATAGGCACTCGGAATCGTTCATGTCTTGACAGGCCCCGATCATCTCTCGGCACTCGCGACACTGAGCGCGAATAATGACAGTCGTACCGCTTTCTTTCTGGGTGTGCGATGGGGAATCGGTCACTCCACCGGTCTTCTGACAGTCGGAATTGTCTTTATTCTATTGTCACTTTCGTCGAATCAAGAAACCATCGAGATTCCCGAGGGCGTTTCACACTTTTTCGAATCCATCGTAGGAATATTCATGATCTTATTGGGCATTTATGGAATTCGACGTGCGCATCATCGTAAAAATATGGAACTATTGTCGGATCGAGATGGGTTAACTCGTGTCACGATGCGGGAGGACTTGGATGCCTCCATAATTCAATCGCGTGCCGGCGACGAGGCTGTAGATGACGATGAAGAAATCAATCGAGTCGAAAACGAACAAAAAGAAAATTACGAAACATTTCCAACGACAGGAACGTATGCTCACTCCTATCATGCGCACGCCCGTCATTCCACATTTTTCAGTGTCGACGAAGACACAATGGAAACAAGCCGTTGCCACAGGTGCACATCCAAGCTCAGTACAGGTATGATGGCGCTTGTGGCAGGTATTATTCATGGATTGGCGGGTCCGGGCGGTGTACTGGGTGTCATTCCAGCCGTACAGATGCATAATGCCCGATTGGCTGCTGTCTACTTGGGGAGCTTTTGTGTCGCATCGACCTTGACCATGGGCTTCTTTGCTGTGCTCTACGGAACCTCCACAGTCAAATTGGGGAGACGTTGGAAGAGTGAATTTCTGGTGGAAATGGTTTCCGCGTCGTTTAGTATTTTTGTTGGAGTTTTGTGGATTGTGCTTTTGTCGGTGGGCAAGCTTGATGACATCTTTCCTTAAGAAAAATAAGTCTATGAAAATGAATTGCACAATTTTAACGGATTGTTTGTACATGTGGTAGTAGTCTATAATATCATGACTTCAACAATTAAGGAGGTAACAATGTTTTTATCACAATTATGAACAGAAACATTTTTAGTCTATTCCAATGAATCTTAAGTTGGAGGTTGTTTTCTTCTCGACCCAAAATTCAGCATTCCTTTCATCCGGCGACCAACATTCTGTATAGCCTCTTCCACCTTTTCGCTCCCTAAATTAGCAACCGTTTGCATTCGTAGTGATTGCAGCTTTTTGACATGACGTATTCCGGCGACAATTTGTACATCTTGGTATCCAACATTCCTCAGAATATTCTCTCGTCTCTTCCGACTGAGAACTAAACTTTTTCCTGTGCGACGACTTCGTCTGACAGTCTCAAACGCTTCAACGTCCAAGTATGGCAGTTCGTTGTATTCCCAATCGATCGTAAGCGGTGGTCCATCTGAGACAGCAGGGTTATCTCCCATCATGATTGGATATTCTCTCACTGTGATAGTGCTGAACTGGACCGTAAACCCCAACATGACTCCGGCATCCTTCTCAACCTTTGTTTCCTCTACTTTCGACTCTTCTTGCACCTTGGGTGGCTGTGTCTTTTGCGTTCTTTCCGCACCCGGTTCGGGGAAGTAGGATGTGATATCGGATACCACAGAGATATCGTCGTCAATATCATCATCACCCATAGCGGAAATAGTGATGGCAGAATCTTTGGAATGAGTCGATAGTGCGCCGAGAACACTTCCCTCATCTTCGAGATCCAAAAGTTCGGCACACCAAAAGTCCGGATGAAAGACTGCTTCAGACGCCTTGGTTGATGATCCTCCTGAACATCGAGAGCTCGATTCGCTCATATCGCATCGTCGGTGATTGTTCACCAAAGATTCGGCGATTTGTTGAATGTCGAGATGAGAATCGACCGACTTGTTAGAGCCCGCACAGGACGATCCGTCATCATTCTTATATGATTTTACCAATTCAGAGGCTACTTCCTTGGTAACCTTTTCAATGAAACCATCGTAGTCTGAAGTGTTTTTGCTTAGCTCTGTTAACTCGCTTTCTTCGGTAGTAGTCGTCGAAATGGAACTCCGTTTTAGGATAGGTTTACCTGATTTGGTGCCGCTAGACCTCCTTCCGGTAGGAATATCAATGAAGTGCATGGTGAAAGATGAGCGTGCCGAGGTCGGTGGTCAAATAATTATGAAAAAATGGATCGGTGGATCGGAGGCCGACGAGTTCTCATAAAAATGGAGATGCTTTCCCTCCACCCAAATAATTACTGTAACCTTATCATGACGCCTTGCGCCTTCCGCGGAGGAAGACCGACTTTCGCTCGCCAGACTCTTTGGACTGCCCAACTTCCGCTTTTTTTTGGCGGAGTTTCCAGGAATTTCCCTCGAGACGTGATGGGAAATAAAGATATCTTGGATGCAATTACTTCCCTACAGAACAATCCTTACTCCTTGACCCTTGACGCTTACGGCATCGGAAAACGCCCTTTGCCATTTCAAGTTTCCTATGTCAGTGATGCACTAAATTCAAATTCAAAATTCGAAAGTCGGACTATGAAGAATACAGTCGGTCTATAAGATGAAATAATTAGAATTTATAAGACCTCAAATTAAGTACGAAAATTCTTAATACTTAATAGCTAATATAGTTTCTTGGGCCTCATGACTCAAGATATCCTTTAACGCCGATGACGCCAATGACTGTCGGACAAGTTAGAGCTAAATGTGCGACGAGCGACGAGCGACGATTACCCTTACTGGTACACGTTTCCCACGGAGAAAGGATCCAAGATCCCAAGATTCTGTTCAGGCCCAACCAGTTGCATCGAAACACGAAGATCTGATACAGAACAGAGTGTCATTATACACTCTAATCGTGCAATAAAACTTAATGGTAGATTGATGATTGACTGGTAACAATGAGTCACGCTCAGGCCAATGCTAACCGGGGCGAATAAATCAATATTTCGGAGAAACTCAAAGTCGTCCGGTACTCATTTCAATTTATTTCGAATAAATTGAATTGCTAACCGGTACAAAAAATGATAAATCGAGTACTTCAATCTATTGGCCCGAATAAATTCGAGCCCGAACGCACAAATTTTCGCTCATTTATTCGACAACAAATCGAAATCACAAATCGAATGCGGTATTCATTACTTAGAGGTGTCAAGTACCGGATGAACCCCTCGATTTTTACTTTTTCGCCCCGGTTACCTGGTAGCATTGGCCTCACGTGTCACGTTCGCACTATGGAGAGATCAGAGAGAGCAAGCAGGGAGCGAGAAGCGAGAGGAAAGGAAAGCTCTTCATGGAAAACAGAAAAACCTTCTCACTTCTCATTCAGACTTTTCACTTTGCATACAGGTAGTCTACAAAGAGCTCTTTGGTAGTCTAGAGAGTCAACTCCAGGAGACGCCATACACCGACCACTGATCACTGATCACGACCATTACCAGCTTCTGGCTTCCTAGCTAGTAGCATGAAAATGCAATTGCACCGTTTCTTTGCTTCTCAAAGAAAAGAAGGAAGCAACGAAACTTCAGATGTCTTCAAAGCGATGGTATTTCGGATATCTTTTTTTGCTCTTTGTCCTTCCCAACTGTCCTTGGAATCGGAAAAAATCTGAGGCTATAAAAATGTCGAGTTCTAAGAACACGTGACTAAAAATGGTAGTCACTCACGAACTCTTTGTTGCAATAAGCGCACCGCCGCAAATGTTTCATCTTTCATCACTATGGACCAGCATGGCTAGTCTATATATCAACTTAACACGGTGAAACTCAATAATGGATTCGTTAGACATTGAAGAAAAAGGCGATGAATACGCCAAATTTTTGAGAACCGTGTTGCAGCCCAATCTAGATGCAGCTCTTCAAAAGAGCGGGAGGTTCAACAGGAGATCCAAGACTACGAAGAATTGATCGGCAACCTCCGAGCTGGAATTCCGTCGCACCTTTCTGTGGATCTAGGATACAAGAAGATTCACTGCAACGCTACGGTCGAGGCAAATCAGCATGTCTTTGTGAATGTGGGCATGGGCTTTCATGTTGAGTTTGAGGTGGGCGAAGCTATTGAGTTCTGCGAGCAGCGCGTCCGTTTCTTTCGTAGTCAAGTACTTCCCAAAAGAACGAAAGATTCGGACACAATACGACAACATATTAGGGAGTCAGAAATGATTTTAGACGCAATTGCATCAGGAATAAAATAAAGGTACAGTTCACTATTATTTTGAACTTGATTTCGTTTCGAAGCATCACGTTGATTTTCGAGCAGGGAGTGTGGACAAGAGACGAAGTAGAGACAGCCCTGATAACGAAATGATACAGCTCGATAGAAATCCATCGGGAAGCCAAAAGGCAAGAATCATTTGGAAAGACCATCCAAGCCATCCGACGGGCGATAGGAGAAAACCTGCACGAAGCATGGATAAGAAATATGCGAGAACAAGTCTTGATGATTTATCCAGAAGCATGACCATCAAATTCGGTTCTCTGAATCCCTCTAGAATCAGTGCGAGAGGGAGATAACAACGAAAGGCATTCAGAATAAGGATGGAAGCTTCATCTGAGACTCGACTGGAATTTGTCCAGGACGGCTGGCTGGGAAAGCGACAGAGAAAATAATAGAGGCACATCGTGGAAATGACATGGGGTAAGAAGTGAGGAAGGCTGAAAAGCGCCATCATTCTGTCGCAAATCATCGGAAGTGTGTAAAGGAGTAGATAGCATGCCAGAGTGTCGTCGTTGAGAGATACTTCCCAGCTAGCGTAAATGAGAACGTTCCTTCCCCCAACTGCGATTAACTGGGCCAAATTCCACAGGAAGAGTGTAACGTAGTTTAGAAACACCATCAGTTTGTTCAGCGATGGAGCGAGAAGAGTGATAATTTCGTCCTTCTTGCTTTGAGCGTTTGTCTTCATCGAATTTGAGGGCTCGGAAAAGATACAGTTGTCGTATCTTGCACCTTTTGTCAATCTGAACTTGTTCTTTGTCGAGAGATGATGCGTGATGGGCATCAAAGACTGGAAGAGACAAGTCTACTGTATTACTTTCCGTCGCAGCTTTCCTACTTGGTTCCGATGTAGTCGAGATGTCGACATCGTGCGGTACATGGACTAGAGACTTGCTTGGCGACTCATCACTTATCTCGTGCGTGTCATCGTCTGAATCAAATAGCAGATTAGGAAGCATGGAATTGGGACGGGGTTGTGTCGCCAGAATCTTTTCATTAGAACTCGGTTGCGCCCCAGCGCGCCCGACAGAGCCCCGGTCTACGTCGTTCCATTCCGTCATAGGCTGCGCCGGTTTATCAACATGTCTTGATACTTTCTTTGTCCGCACTTTTGGAAATGTAAATGTAGATTGGTTGGCGCGGTTTGCTAGTGGACTTGATGATCTCGCCCGTGGTACTGGTTTTCCTGTTGTATACGACTTTCCACCGTCTTCCATAGTTAGCGTATGACCTGGATGTCTTTGCTGTTTGCGCTCTGGTGTATCGAATGTAAAAGATGGAGAAGAGCGAATGACATCCGCAAACGAAATAGATCGGCTTGTTTTGACTTGCCAAACCGAACTGGCAGCGTTTCCAGTTACAGTATCCTCGGTTAAAGGAAATCGAGTATTTCCCGACCCTTCGTGCTCTGAAGTAGAACGGAGGAATTCAGGGGGATGAACTAATGTATCAGCAGGGAGTGCGTTCGCACTGAGGGAACCTCTCAATGGATAGTTTTGTTGTCTTGGTGAAGTACTATCAGATTGTAGCGTTTCAAGCAAACGGCTTTGTAAATGTGGAGCGTGATCGATTATCCAGTGAGCTTCGGTATCGGCTTGCGTTGTATGTAAAGTATTCCATGGATTTAGAGATACAGGAGAAGCGACAGAATGAAGTGAAAATGTATGAGCATCTTCAGGGGATACACTGCTTTTGAATCCTACATCGACATCATCTTCTGGATCAAGAATACCTCCGGGAAGAAAAAACGCGTCGATAAGGGCTGCATCATCCTCCCCTTCGTCATCGCTTGTGCCGAGTTGGTTTGCCATCTTTTGCTTATCGGCCGTCGCTTCGTCCCCCTATTTCACGTCGAACAAAATACTCTTGGGATGAGGTAACACTCACGATTGTTTCAAAGCTATAGACACCCTCGGCTTTTCATAGTATATTGTTCATTTGTTATTCATTTCGTCCCCGTCATCATCGATACATTACTGCATAATAGTGATTTAGCTTATCTTCGCAATCGCAATAATCCGCCGCTCTCATCTCTCATTCATATCTTGGAAAATTGATCACGTCGTAGCACCACTAAAATGTACGTAAAACTACACCTTAGCCAATAGATGCTTCTCGTCCACGTTTTGATATTAAATTAGCTTAGTACCAGTCTCATTTGAACGGTCCTTGACGTAAGAGCATGCGATAGGTGCAAGTTTTGTGCGCCACCCATTCTTTTTTCGTTCGTTGGCCTCTTGGGTCTTGGTGTCATTCATACTCTCCAGGTCTTCCAACTTCTTATCATTGCATCATGTCAGGACTAGGAAGACGGACCCATTATCGAAAGCACTTAACTGACAAGGTGCTGAATGATTTCCCAGTTCCGGCGGAAGATGAAAGCATAGCCAAGGTCGTCGCCACGCGTGGAGGCAACCAGTTCGACATTATTCTTCCCGGTGGATCGGAGGAGCAACAATTAGCTATTCTGCCAACGAAATTCAGAAAATTAGTGTGGCTGAAACGGAATGATTTTGTCATCGTACAGAGAGCAAAAGATGATTTGACGGGCGATACGGAAGACAATCAAGATGCTGTCAAGAATGTGGAAACGGGAAGCATCCGTTTCATGATTAGTCATATTCTATACAAAGATCAAGTCAAACATTTGAAATCGGAAGGATATTGGCCGGAAGATGACCCTAGATTCAACGATGCTTCTGCTGATCATGAAGCGGGACAACCCGTCGCTGCTGCCGAGGATGGTATCGTTTACGAAGCCGAGATTGATTCCAGCGATGAAGACGTAGATAGAGATCTTTTGTGAACACAAACCGCATCGCAACATTGGCTGTTGACGATTCTTCTTCCGAGAGTGATGAGGACGGTGACTAAGTACAGAAACGCCTATACGCGTTTTCCGCAGTGAGCTGCCTGCATTTTCGCCCCGCTATGACATCCTTAGTCCCGCAATCTTTTGAACTGCTAGATGGTTCATTGTGCGATCGAGCTTTTCTGTCACCCTGTCTAGGTTGCTTCTGCTTGGGGTATCACTCGAAAGATGCGTGTTGCAAACCGTCCCCTAGCAACGAAAAACTAAGTTGAATACAACTACTCGATATAATCTTATACTTAGGCTACAAATAATCGCCGCTGGTTATATGGTCTCTGGTGATTATAGCAACACTGTTTCCGGAACCATGAGTAAATGGTAAACCCTGGGGTGAAGAGAAGTCCGTCTTCGCCCGTATCCTTTTGACTTTTGACCCCTGTTTTTCGACGTTTGACCGTCGTCAGACCCTTTCGCGCTGCTCAAAAAAATTGCAGCGAAACTTCACCGTGTAACATCACGGCATAATGCCGATCTTAGTTTCTTTACCATAATATGAAAGTATGATCCGACTCGGCGCCAACATTAAAAAATGATCTTTTATTATTTATTAAATCGTTTCCGTTTTCGGGGCCTAGTCGGATCATAATTTGAAAAACGGTGTTGACATGCAAAGTTCGATCATTTTGTCGTGTTAATTACACGGTGAAAATTTTTCACAGGTCGAATTTCGACGAATGTCGCACCTGACAAAATTCAAAATGGGGGACACCAATGCTGACATGCGCACAAGTCACAAGCGCGGTGTATCACGTAAAAAGCGGTCGAGAACAGACACATCTTCACCCCAAGGTTTACCATTTACTCATGCCGGAACTATTGACTATTAGATGCCTGCACAATCGTGATTGAATCGGAGTCTTAGTCTTGCGTCACCTAGAGATCTTGAGAAGGTTCCAGAAACTCTGAAACCAGTGTTTTGGGGACAAACCGAAATTTTGTGTACACTCCGGAAAATCAGAAATCACTCTTTTCGGCGAGGCAGATGATGCGATGAATGCATGATCGACGATGCGATGAATGTAATGGGCAATCACACAAGGCCATGAATATTTTCTGGACACGTGAAAATATCACGTCCCCACATTTTCTGGACACGTGAAATGCCACACTCCCACATTTTCTGGACAAGTGAAAATATCACGTCCCACATTTTCTGGAAAAGTGAAAGTATCACGTCCCCACATTTGTTGCTGCAAGTACTGAAACTTCCGGGTACCCCAGTACAATTGTTCATTCCCGACTTCGACGAGAATTCCTTTTGTGCTCTCCCCCACTAATTCGACCCTCGCGGTTTCATTGGTGAAGCCCATTTTGATATTCATTTTGATTTCAACAAAGTGATGAGTCGGTCAAACGCCGATCCCCATGGTTCGTCCAGGGGATTCAGCGAGCCCTGACCCGCCCGGCTTGCAGGAGGCAACGTCCGGTACTCGGATCCCTAATCAAGGTACAGCAGCTGCGCTTTGTACTTAGGACGCGCTCAGTCTTGAGACACCCCTACTGTGTCGCTATAGGTACAAACACCCCCACTGTTGACATCACAGAAGTCTCGTCGCCCAGGCCTCGACCTCCGGGCCCTTGTTGCAATTGTTCCAAAACCGCAACATGCAAAAACCGACGCTGCTTTTGTCGTAAAAACAATCTTCGATGCACCAATTGTTTTTGTCGTGCCTGCACCAACAAAAACACAGCTAATCCTTCCGATGATTCCACACCCAATCCACCGGATAGCTTTCCACCCCACATCGAACAAATTCCAGAAGCCCACCGCACTGCACTTACCTTTCAGGGTGCGAGCAGAGGCTTCTGAATCATCCAATCACCAATTCACGACGCCAAATTCGTCACCGGACGCAGTGAATATCGCCTCCTACTCCGGATGTCGATGACTCCCTATTTGTTCCTCCTGTTCGCGCCTCGAACAGCACAAGCACTCACAACCGATGGCCCCTCCTTTCGACGACCTCGTGCAAGAAATTGCCAACGATCTCACAAGAGTCCTTGGCCCTCCGCTTCTCACACAGGTTGATGGTGCTGATCCGATTGGTTTTATTGCCAGTGAAGCCCATTTGCGTTTGAAACAAGTCTTTGGAGACTGGATTCACGACAACGATGGGACTCAACTCCATGGCAGTCTTTCAGCTGAGGAGGATTACGAGTGGCAAAAACGCTATGAGGATCTGTGTTCTTCTTCCCCTAATTATTACATGTTGCCCCTCGGTGGAGACACGGGTATTAAATTCCTCAATCAACTTGTTGCGGAATTTCAGGCAGTCCGGCTCCATCGCACCGCTTAATTTTGAACGTGTGATTGTCTTCGTGCAGGTGGTGCTTGCAAGCAAGCGTGATATCTCCGACGCCAAAGCAATCCGACCGTATTAATGATCGTCTTGAGCTCTGGGCTGGGAAGCAGTATCAATTGCTAGTTGATGATACTCTTCTCGAGCGTAAATTCGAATTCGTGGACCGGTCGTTCGCTCAGATCTGGAAATTGCAGAGCGTTTCAGAAACACAGTTGAGTTTGGACGAATCAAAAGGCGATGCAACAGCTAATGGAATCAACGCAAGAAGGTTCTTCTGTTTTAGACCCAGAATCAATTGATTTGAAATCAGGCAAACCTGTCCGTGATGTTCTTGACGCAAAGCATCCTCCACAACGAGTTCCCGACTTGGAAAACGATGAAGACCATTCTGCGTTCGAAGTACGATACTACTCCCGATGCGGTCCCTCTCAGAATGACAGCACAAAGTATTGAAGAGGCTGCTCGTAATATCAATGGTAGTGGAGGTCCTAGCGGCATTGATGCCAAAATGCTTCAGAACTGGCTTATCTGCTTTGGTGATGCATCATTTGCACTCACGTCAAGAGTTAGCTGCCTGGACCGAGTGGTTAACAAATGGCGACCCACCGTACGCATCAATTCGAGCTCTAATGCATTGCAGACTCGTAGCATTAGACAAGAAACCTGGTGTTCGCCCTATTGCAATTGGTGATATCTTCCGACGCCTAATAGATCAAGCGGTTTTGAAAGCAACTGGTTATCACAGCACGGCTGAGGCTTCCAACTTCAACCTTTCTGTTGGTTTGCAAGCTGGTATTGAGGGGGCACTTCATGCCGTTCAAAAACGCTTACTTGATTCTTCGATTATTTAGGCTTCTGATAGTTCAAGCTTGATACTTGACTTCTGATTCTTCGTCGGTACTTTCACTACCGTACCCGGGTGTTGGCTATGTTCCGCCCTCTTTATCTCCTTCGGATTCTGACAACAGTTCCACGACATCAATGCTAGATTCTCAGACCGACCACGAGGGCGGTGGTATTGGTGGATGCCCGTAACGCTTTCAACGAACTCAATCGCCTGGTTATGCTGTGGACTGTGCGGCATCTGTATCCAGCAGGGGCCCGACTTATCTTTCATTCTTATCGGCACACGCCTATTCTTTTTTCTCTGAAGAGGTGAGGGAAAACCGTGCATCAAACTTCACAGCCGCTGAGGGAATTACGCAAGGAGATCCCATGAGTATGATTATATACGGTCTTACCCTGGTTCCCTTGGCAAAACGCATTCGTGAAGCCACTAAGGATGTTGTGCAGCCATGGTATGCGGATGACGTAGCTTTAGCGGGTCCTGCAAGTCAAATAGATATCGCGATGAAGCTGCTTATTAAGTATGGCCCTGACCGTGGTTACTATCCCGAACCCGAGAAAAGCCAGCTTGTTTGCATTGACCCTGAGTCCCGTTTGGCTTGTAGTCGGTTGCTAGCTGAATACAAGTTTTCGTGTGTGCCGTCGCCAGATACCTTGGAGGATTTATTGGGGATCGGAGCTATCTTGGGGAGTGGCTGTGTCCCAAAATTGAAGCGTGGATATCCAAAGTTGAAGCGCTTTCCATGGTTGCTCGGACTGAACCACAAGCAGCGTATGCGGCCTTCACAATCTCGCTACAAAATGAATGGGCTTACATTCAGCGCGTAGTTCCAGGCTGTGAAGAGTTTCTCAAACCGCTGGAGGTTGCCTTACGCACTTCTTTACTTCCAGCGATTCTTGGGGAGGCGGAGTCCGACTGTCGGTGAACTTCGAGAAATTACCACTCTAGCAACTAAGGCAGCTGGAATCGCCATTTCACGACCCTAGTGTGACAGCTCCGGTTAACTATGAAATTTCGGTAATGGTGACTAAGCCCCTTACGGATAGTCTAATGCAGAATTGAACTTGATGTGGCGGCTTATCATAAGCATGCCAAAGCAACCCGTACACGCTGCTAAGGGCGCCCGTATAGACAGAGATTTGAAGACCCTGCAGCGCATCTGTAAAACAGAACGCCCTGTAGAAGTCAGAGCGTCTCGAAAGGGCTAAGGAGACCGGGAATTGGTTGACTGTGCATCCGATCGCATCAACGGTACCACCTTGTCATGTGACGAATTTCGTGACAGCATCCGAATCCGCTTAGGCCTGCCCTTACTTGGACTAAACGAAACCTGTGATGGATGCGGTGACAAATTCTCGTTCTTGCATTCACAAGATTGTCCACATGGTGGACTAGTCTCTATCCGACATGATGACATGAAGAAGGAATTTCTATTTATTTGTCAGCAGGCTATGCCCGACGAAACATTCGCTGACGAACCTCCCATCTACCCTGGTCGCGGACGCACAGTTGAGACAATGCATGATATTGATGAAACTAGAGGTGATATCTCCGTGTATGAATTTTGGAAAAGACGTCGTCTCACCATGTTTGATGTATCTATCGTTGACACTGAGGCTGATTCCTATGTTACCACTGACCCTAAAATTCTTTTTAGCAAGACGAAAAGAGAAATTCGACAAACATGGCCCCAAATGTGAAGCCCAACGTATTGATTTCACCCCGTTGGTCTTTTCCGGCAGATGGATTGATTGGAAAGCAGGCTAATCTTGCGATCAAAAAGCTTGCTGGGAAATTAGCACTAAAATGGGACAAACAGTATTCTGTTGTATGTGGCTATGTCCGCTCTCGATTGAGCATTTCCTTAGTCCGTTCCGTTTCTATGCTGTTGCGCAGCCCGCGTAGTGGTTTGCCCCTTAGCTCTCATCCGCTTTGGTTAGATGGTGCTGGTCTGTCTATCTACTAACCTTATCCTCAATGGTGCTCCTTCGCGATCTACCGTTTCCCTTCTGAGCGTACCAGATACGTCGTACAACTGATCCTCGTGTTAGACAAGCATAGTAGAGAAAGTAATACTATAAAGGACAAGTTTCAAAAAAAAAAAAAAAAAAAACATTTTCTGGATAAGTAAGGTTAGTGAAATGCCATATTCCCACATTTTCTGGGGACGGGAAATTCCACGTTCCCACATTTCTGGGCAAGTGAATTTACCACGCCCCCTCATTTTGGACACGTGAATTTACCACCCTCCCACATTTTCTGGACACGTGAGTTCGTGCGTGCATGTGAACGACCCGCCTATTTTTAGAAAGCAATCTCGTCCGCGTTGAATTCCTTTTGCCCTACAACCTTCATCGACTTGCAAAAGGCAGTCGTGTTGCTGGTGATATTCATGATTTAACATTACTTCTTGCTTCTTGATGGTAGACGGTAACGGAAATTAGAATCAATATGGGAAAAGAAGAGAAAGAGTTGTATAGTAATAATTCTCAGAAACGCCGTGATGAGGATGACGACCATAAGGATCGAAAAAAGCGACGAAAGTCGCGCGCTCGTGATGATAGTTCGGAGGAAGAAAGAAAGCCACGATCCAAGCATAAAAAGAAGAGATCACGAGAAGAAAGAAAAAAGTCGAAAATCAAAGAAACGGAAAAAGGATTATAGCTCTTCCAGCGATTCATCTTCTGATAGCTCTGATGAATCATCATCAAGTGGTAGAGGCAAGAGTGCACGACCGAAAAAGGTTGTGAACGATCGACTTTTGGCCAAATTGCAAGCCAGGGGAGAGACGTTGGAAGAGAGAAATGCACGCCGTGCGGAAAAGCGAGCGGCTTTGATCAGTCAAAAATTTGGGTACACCGTAGACAACAATCCGTTCAACGATCCTAATCTGCACGAAAAGTTTACATGGAGAAAAAGGAAGCACACAATGATAGTGAACAGGCTCCGAAAAAGAAAAGACGACACGTTTTTTGAGATCGAAAAAGTCAGGCAGCGAAGAACTGAGCGAGATCTGCAGCGAGAGGAAATGGAACGAATTAGAGCGGAAGAGAGCAGAATGAGAGAACTTGAGAACTACGACGAGTGGGCAAAGAAGGAGGAAGAGTTTCATTTACAGCAGCAGCGACAGCGTTCTGCTATCAGACTTGTTGAAGGCCGTGAAAAACCTGTAGATGTGCTGGCGAAAAACCTCCTCTTGTTCGGTTTATCTGACGAAGACAAAAGAATCGCGCCTCTATCAAATATCAGGAAAAGTATAATGCAATGGAGGCTATGAAAACTTTGGAAGTAGAACTTGAAGAACCATACGCGCTGCTAAAAATGATGAAGCTTGACGAACTCGAGGAGCTTCGCTTGGATATAGAGTCCTTTCGACAGCTAGAGCGACAAGCCCGTGTCTCAGATTTCGAGGTGTCTGGAAGCGATTTCGTCCTCCGTTATTGGGACGCACTTGCCATCGTAGTAGATGACGAAATAAAACTGCTGAAAAGTGGCGGTGAAAATGGAAGTCATGCGAAAATGGTAGGAGATGTCCAGAAAATCTTCTTTGGTCAGTCGAATGCAGATCTCAAGAAGATGAAGACCGAGGTCGAGAACAGACTTAGTTCGAGTGTAAAGGCTGGCTCTGACCGTAATTATTGGCTTTCGGTTGCAGAGCAGCTTGATGTATTTCTTTGCAAAAGCTTTTTATCGGAAGAGCACTCTAAGATGCTGGTGCGACAGCTTGAGCGACTGGAAAAGCGTCGAGAAGAACTTGCTCGAGTTTGCGATACTGGAGCCAGTGGAGGAGAAGAACAGCCTGAAGAAAGAGAAATTGTGGTGGCCGAAGAGTCTTTAGATCCATTTCAATTTCCACACGGCGATCTTGAGGAGGAACTCGGTCTTTCGGATGAATTTGATTTAGCGGGCAAATCTTATAGCTGGCAGGACAAGTATCGTCCTCGTAAGCCTCGCTACTTTAACCGAGTCAAAACCGGTTATGATTGGAATAAGTATAACCAGACTCACTACGATAAAGACAATCCGCCTCCAAAGATCGTTCAAGGCTACAAGTTCAATATCTTTTATACTGATCTAATCGACCCGACAAAGACTCCGACATTCACATTGGAACCTGCTGATTCGAAGGAGTTTTGCATAATTCGGTTCAAGGCAGGCGCTCCATATGAGGATATTGCTTTCAAAATCATCAACAGAGAGTGGAACAAGTCCCGAAAAAGAGGGTTTAAGTCGTCGTTCGAGCGGGGAGTACTATCCTTGTATTTCAACTTCACCACGCACTGGTATAGAAGATAAGTAAGTTTCGGAAAAGTCGTTCGAGCGAAAAGTATTTTCCATTCATTTCAATTTCTTCGCGCTGGTATAAAAGATAAGCATATACTAAGGTTCTGCTTTGAAAATTAGGTCACTTGCTTTTCGCTGAACAGTTTCCAAACGCTTTGTGCTCGGTACCCATGCGCAGGTTCTTCAAGACAATAATTAGACTATATAAGTAACAATGATTGCCAACTGCGAATGCATAACAGCACACTTACTGAGCCCATGTTGCTTGAAATGAATCCCATGTCTCGTCGGGCGGGTCCACAATCCTAATTTCATCAGCATTTTCCAGTTCCACGTGATAATTGACCAAGGGAGCTAGCTTCTTTACCGATTTCTGCGTCATCAGTAGAGGAAGAAGGTCAGCAACAGAACCCGCTTCGAAATTCGGCGCTGGGCATAGCACTTACCGGTACTTCATCGATGGCAGCAAGTAAAAGCTCTTCGGGTACAATCCGACCTGTAGAATGCGCTCTTTTCTATGGTGTTGATGTTAGTTGCGGCAACTTAACACTGAAGGCAAGCTCAGGTGTTGACTTACAGAAGCCCTAGCGAGGACCATCTCTCTGGGAGCCGATACATGTATGATTGCAAGTCTAACGTGAGGATACGTGCCTCTCAGTTTTTCAAAGTATTCCTCATACCAAGGAGCATCCCTCAGGCTTCCATCAACCAACACGTTCTTTCCTTCTTGTAGCGCAGCCAGGGTCAGAATTTCGCTTATAAGTCCGGCTTCTTTCCTGAGTTTTGAAGAAACATCAGAACGCATTGCGACGTTGAATTGTATCATGTACAGCGGGGTCCACGCCTTACCTAGTAAGAGTGCCAGCATCTTCGGGACTTTGTTGGATGTATAGATGAAACTCCGGTAGATACCGTCGCAACTCGTCCGGATCCACACGGACGAAAGCAAGAAGGGGGAACAGACCTCTGTTGACCAAGTGTCGCATGGTGTAACTTTTCCCCGATCCCATTGCACCAGCGGTAAAAACGACCCACGGCTCTGTCGGTGTTGTGCATTTGTCGCCATGCTTGTCCGTAAAATATGTTGCGTCAAGAAACTCGCTAATGATTGCGTCTTGGAGCATCTGCCTTTCGAAAGTATAGTTTCGATGATAGGAATAATCCAATGTCGCCCGAATGTGGGCGAAGCGGCCATAAAACAATCGGTCATCCGATTGATGATTTTCTTCGGAGGAACGAAGAACGGAAAATAGTCGGTGCCGCTTGGGACAAACAGTGTTGTCTCCCGACGCAAGACGTTGAATATTCGGCACTTCGACAGACCGCTGCTGCCCAAAGATTGTAGCAAATTGTTGTCTAATCTCTTCGGTCGGCTGTAACCCGTCAGAATCTTTAATTATAGAGCAATAGTAATCCACGTCGGACTTTGATTGCTCGACAAAATCCGTCGGCCCTTTTCGTACATCCGATGTTCGTTCCAAGTCGGTCAAAGTGCCATCTGCGACTATTGCTAAACTTGGTATAACATGAATAAGTCCAACTTTCAAGGAGAGCGAAGACGTCCGTAGGCAATGAATCTTCTGTTTGCATGATGAGATGTCAATGCGTCTGGTCATGAAAAGTACATTTCGTCCCGATTGCAAGGCTGCTAGCATCAGAGTCTCTGCAATGTAGTCGCATTCCTTTTCAGTCCGAGTGTCCGCCAAGTCGGGAGACTCTCGGAGAAAAAAAGGCATATTCCGGAAGATATTGTCGAATCTCATCCGTGTCGATAGTGACCATCGATGGAAACGGAAGGTGGTTCTTTCTTAACAGCTCTGCCATCGAGGACATACTCTCTGTTCCAGGAGCACAAACAACTAGAATAGCCCAAGGTTCGCATTGTAATTCAGCTGGAGAGGCGCTGTTCAGGATATCATCCATGATCGAGTCATGGAGCCACTGTCGCTGTTTCTGATAATGCGAATGATACGAGTAGTCCATCTTCTCCCGAATATGACCATAGGCACCGTAAAAACGTTTCTCATCATCTCGACTCCGAAAATGCTCTTCGGTCGAATCTTCCAAGCCAAACGGTTTGAATGAACACGAAGATGACAACGCGGGCATTCGTTCGGATGGCGCCGTCTCGTCGGGGGAACTGTTGATTGCTGTAATGTCGTCAGCATTTATTACATGTTCAGGTAACATGCTGGAAATAGAAATACGGAGTTCATAGAATTGAAAATGCAAAAATCATGATGTCAATGCTCCGGGGTAATTTTTATTCTTGTCTCGTAAACCTTACAGCCTCCCGTACATTTATACCACTTCTACGTCTTTCTACGTCTCGCTATACCAATTTGGTATGTTTTTCCAGAAATACTCGAAGTAGTTTCTGCGCTAATCTACTATTTTCCGGATAGTTCGGTGAGTATTTTTGGAAAAATATACCGCCAGGGTATAGCGGATGAAGAAATACCAGTGCCGTTTCGAAAAGTACCACTATGGCGTGAAATGTAGGAAATTCGTGGGAATTCTTCAATCACTAGTAATACGTCTGCCGCATTTTCCTTGACGAGCACAAAAATGAGCCATCACCCATCACGAAGAAAGAAAACCATGAGAAAACCGACAAGTCGTCGCGGCAAGAACATCTACGCTAACATAAAGTCGCCCTTCGTCGCGAAAGATCCCACTGCTTCGCACTATCGTGATTGTGATGCATCTATACGATCTGCAGTGAAGTGGCTTTCGTAGATTGTCGTAAGAATTCCGATCGCCGAACCTTTTGCTGAAAAAGATATTGAATGAGAAAAGGCTCCCCAAAAAGTTTTTGCTTCAGAGATATCACTTCCTAAAAATACGCAGCAAAGCAAAATGTTGTTAGTACAATGCGTTTAAGCAGTGTAAAACAGTTTCTACGTGACATGAGGCGTACTTTGATCGATCATCAGAACGAACGAAACAATTAAAACAGATCTCACGCAGGCTCGTGGAACTTCAGAACCACAATTTTGTGTGCCTTCCAGTATTTAAACTCTTCTCGAGAAATCGTACGAAGGTGGCAGTCGGGCACTTTTCCTTACTCCAGACAGAGCTAAATGGTATTCTCGATAAAATCTTTTCAAAAGGAGGTGGTAACGTGTTTAGCATTCACTCACAGCGCTCTAGATGATCTTCTTTAGAATTTTTATTCTAGCTTAAGCATCTAACGACTGCCTTGTTTCAAGAATTTTCGGTGATGTAGTCGCTTTTCGTCATGACATTTTATAAAAATTGGAGGTATAATTAAAGCGCACAAACGAGTTGAACGGTGGCCTTCAGACTTTAGATGTCGACATAGGCTTTGCCTTATCTTATGGAGTTACGATGCTATCGGCTTTTAGGGTCTAGCCTTTAAGAGAGCAGCCTAGACTAATGTTCATTCATCCTTATTATTTCTAGTGTGTAGGCATCGTTAGGGTTTCGGTTAAAAATCGTTTCGGTTGCAGTACAACAAAGTGCGTAGAAAATGCGTAGGAAATCCTATACCAACCGGCACTGCTTCTGGTATATTTTTCCTGCTCATTATACAGCCTCCCGTACATTTATACCACTTCTACGTCTTTCTACGTCTCGCTATACCAATTTGGTATGTTTTTCCAGAAATACTCGAAGTAGTTTCTGCGCTAATCTACTATTTTCCGGATAGTTCGGTATAGCGGATGAAGAAATACCAGTGCCGTTTCGAAAAGTACCACTATGGCGTGAAATGTAGGAAATTCGTGGGAATTCTTCAATCACTAGTAATACGTCTGCCGCATTTTCCTTGACGAGCACAAAAATGAGCCATCACCCATCACGAAGAAAGAAAACCATGAGAAAACCGACAAGTCGTCGCGGCAAGAACATCTACGCTAACATAAAGTCGTCCTTCGTCGCGAAAGATCCCACTGCTTCGCACTATCGTGATTGTGATGCATCTATACGATCTGCAGTGAAGTGGCTTTCGTGAGATTGTCGTAAGAATTCTGATCGCCGAACCTTTTGCTGAAAAAGATATTGAATGAGAAAAGGCTCCCCAAAAAGTTTTTGCTTCAGAGATATCACTTCCTAAAAATATCGCAGCAAAGCAAAATGTTGTTAGTACAATGCGTTTAAGCAGTGTAAAACAGTTTCTACGTGACATGAAGTACTTTGATCGATCATCAGAACGAGCGAAACAATTAAAACAGATCTCGCGAGGCTCGTGGAACTTCAGAACCACAATTTTGTGTGCCTTCCAGTATTTAAACTCTTCTCGAGAAATCGTACGAAGGTGGCAGTCGGGCACTTTTCCTTACTCCAGACAGAGCTAAATGGTATTCTCGATAAAATCTTTTCAAAAGGAGGTGGTAACGTGTTTAGCATTCACTCACAGCTCTAGATGATCTTCTTTAGAATTTTTATTCTAGCTTAAGCATCTAACGACTGCCTTGTTTCAAGAATTTTCGGTGATGTAGTCGCTTTTCGTCATGACTGACAGAAATTCCGAGCGCACAGATAGCTCACGGAATTCGGAATGCGGAATAATCTCACGCAAAGACGACAATCAACCAACTCAACACTCTTTGATGAGATGATCAACTGACAAACGAAAGCACTGATATCGCAAACACTCTTTGATTGCAATGATCAGCAAAGACAACCACACAGTGCGCTTGTTGTTACTTACTCACTGTCTGCCTGCCTGGACTCAAAGGATGTAGATCGACTCGCAAGGTTTGTGACCTTGAGAATTTCACCACAAAAAGAAGACTCAGTAAACTCGATAAATATGGGTTGATTTCTAATTCATTTTTATTTTGTGAGACCTATTCTAATAGAAAATGATTGCACACCTTTCTCCAATCTTCAGGAACTTGTGCTGAGGTGGCAAAGAAAACAAGTACTGGATTCCTGTAGAAAATGAACATAGCTCCGTAGGCTTCCGTAGGTTGGCTACGACACGTAAGAAATGTACTGAAGGTCTACGTGACAGTCAGTCGTGGCAAGAGAAGAAACATGTCCACGTCTGCAAAATTGTCGACGTTGCACTCTCAACGGTATCCAAACCTTGTAACTGCAACTTCAAATAACTCCCAATGGTATCCAAGTGACTCTATCTTCAAATAGACAGTCGAAGTCTAAATAGCAATACCGATGCGCCGTCTCTGTGTAGTATAAGTAGTAGACTACACAAATACTATGGAAAATCAGTCACTAACATGACTCAAACTTGCTAAGAAAATTGTCACTCCCCGTCTTCTCGAAGGCACGGCGGCTGCAATAACTGACTCGCATTCTCGTTCGAAGGTCTTCCATTTTCTTCCTAAATCCTAATCACTAACACATGCATTTCTCTCTAAACAAATATCTCTCTAACCCAAAGTAGTACGTAGTACTCTTCAGTTCTTCAGTTCTGCGGTGTCTCCAGTCCAGAAAAGTATCGCCTTCAAACGATCCCATATCTGCGAATAACCCCAATGTTTGCTGAGAATATCAGCTGGGTTCATCTCCCCGGGAATATGCAAGAATGCAACCATTCCTGACGCAATAGCCTCGCGTACAGGTCTCTTGTGTAGCTTTAAGTGTACCATGGTAGCACTGTTGACGACAGACTCATTATCCCCAAACATGTAGGCCTTCTCGCGAATCGGTACCCCTAAATATCGCAGTGTATTGCGGAGATCGATGATCTGCTCAACGCACGTTCGCTGCAATAAATTCGGAACCATAAGTAACAGTCTGTACTTGAGGACTGACAGCGTCGGGAGGACTGATATCAGCAATAGCATCAGGATCCACTTCAAGGGCGGATGTACAAGATTGTACAACTGGAGTGGACAAATGCGAGCACTCCCCGTCAGTCAGAGCGGCGCGCAAAGTAGGGTCATCCGAGGGTGTAGGGAGGGACCTGGGAGCTGAAAAATTACTTGCTGAGGATCCGAAGTAAGTATTGCCCAGGACAGGGTGGGGCAAACATGCTCAGAAATATTGACACTGTAACCCATGGCTTCCGTGGACTCAGAAGGAAAACCATAACTGCCACATATATAAGGTACTCTCTGAATATAGTAGACTTGGAGAAAGATACTGACATCATTGTTGATCCAGCCAAAATAAAGACGTAACCGCAAGAAATCGGGAAGTACATTTGGGCACAGTGCGTGAAGTGACCAAAAGAACAGGAGGAGGTTTGGCAGGAGGTAATTCAGTAGGAACAATATCGGCGACAGTACCATTTTCGAGGCCGGTCATTTGATGGTTTTCAATGCCTTGAATGCCAATGTGACAATGCCAAAAAACCTTGTCAATGAACGTGACGTCATAACCGGCGACTCTTCCCTTTTCACCACGATCGACCAAAGAAGCAAGTGAGGATGACGTATGTCCAATTGAGACACAATACGTGATAAGCACGTTTGCACTCAGTGTCCGATTGGCACTAGTCAGCGGGAGCTTGCCGAAAGAATACGTCGAATATCGCGAGGGGTCAAGGTGCAAGTTGTTGGATTGTGCAGCATTGACCAAAAGTGTTGAATCGGCTTCTTGGGAAGGATCAATGTCTTGTGGTGCATCGTGGAACTCATCACTAGGGACCGTAGGTTCAGGATCAGGATCGGGCTCGGGAGGAAGAGACTCATGGAAGTGCACACTCGCGACTCGGCGAATGGGGACCATGATGACTGCCAGAACCAGTATAGTTGGGGTTAGACGACAGGCCCAAAATAATGGCTTTATCCTTATCAGAGATAGTGTCCCAAATCGTACGTGCGTTGTCGCTCAGTTGCATCCAGCGTTCACGAGCCATACAGCGGTCCAGTAGTGCGTGTAGTCGAAGAAATACCGGGTGGACGATTGCGTGCAGGACGACGGGCAGCAGCGTTGATGTACAGCTCAGACACAGAAGAATCGATGTCGTACTCGTAACCAGCGTCGTCATCGTCATACGGGTCATCCTGAACAACGTCATGGTACAGAACCTTACGGGCGTGGTCTCGCAGAAAACTGTGCATCGTGAACGGGAACTTTGGGGCGAGGGAGAAGAGTACAGTACTGCTCGAAGGTAGCGTCTTTTCCCGTTTTCGCGGTGTCAATGTCAATGGTACTCTTGACTTGTCGTAGATCAGAAATGCCGTTAACCGCGTTTTCAAGTAATGCACGTTTCTGTTTATCGGAAATGACTTCGCCGGAAATCTGTTCATAGCGTCGTACTTGATCTTGCCAGTTCAGGATGAACGCATTGGTAGTACCGTTCCATGTACCGTCACCAAGTTTGGCCGAAGTGATGCAATAGAGTATGCTGGAAGATTCCATTTGCGCGTTAGTAGACTGTAGGTGATGGCGCTTCAACTCAGCATAAACGCGTTGTGCATCGTAGGTAGACTTCGTACTTCGCGAACAATGGCCTTGCCTTGGTCAGTAAGGACAGTAGCTTCAAGGACTGCGTACATGTACTTCTGCTTTTCGTCGAAGAGTTCCTTCTCATCGTCAGTAGTAGGCACGTACTGATCATCAAGTACGTCACTGACACTTTGGTATGAAGCTTGAGTCACGAATGACCGATGCCAAGAGTCATTGTAACTTTCATTCTTGAGTGTAGGAAAGAGTGAAAGATCGCTTGATGCCACGGCAGAAGGCATCTGCAGGGGACATAGGGGTTTTCGGACTGCCGGTATACACAGGAGGACGTGGTGTATGGGCAGGAGAGTATCCGCTCGTGAACCAATAATGTCTCCCCGTACACAGAAGGAATCGAACTCTTCAGCAGTAATCGGCGTCCAATCATCATTGATAGGGTTACCCTGATGATAACGGTCGGCAATGTACTTGAAAAACATCTTGAGCATGTCCCTATCAGCTTGCGGTACTGGAACTGTGACTGGAGTACTATCATCGGCACCGTCGGGTTTTTCGTCGTAGGTAAGGGAGTCGATAACAGCATAGTCGATACAGAGCAGTTTGGGAAGCGTAGTGTAGCCACGAGAAACAAGGGACAGTTTAAGGCCCGGAGAATTGGCACAGTCCAAAAGTACATCGAGGACGTGATCGAAGGCAATACGTCCTTGGGATCGTGGGAGAACCATCTTAGAACTTGAAAGCTTGACCTTGAACCTTGAGTGTACTACTACTTAAAAGGGTCAGAGATGGCGGTGAACTGTATGACACCGGAAAATCCAATCTCCTATCCAGGAGTAGCGACCCTGGCGTCGAGGGAAGACCTCCCGAACTTGAGCCGTAATCAGCGACAGTGAGGACCAAGTACCCTTCCCTTTGCACTCGGTGTACTCCTCAACAGCCCCCTTATACCTTCAGCGGGTTGGTTCAGGCAAGGTAGGTGATCGCCTGCCAAGCACGTGTCCCGGTCGCCTTACAGCAGAGTGTTGGAATGCGGATGTACCAAGGAACAAAGGCCCCAGTAGATTAGATACCGCCCAACCAGAATCCGAACAACAGAAAGATAAGAGAACCTGCAATAGGAACCTTACTCCCTGTCTTCAAGCCCACTGTTAATTCTTAGCACTATGTGTACCCAGTACTGCGACCTCACAGAACGGAAAATCCAAATTACTAAGCCCCAAGCCGCCCATAGGCGCCCCTACACAGCGGGCCAATTGGAACGATCGCGCAAGCGCTGAGCCGGTATACAGGTACTCCCGAGCAGTAGCTTGGCTACTCGTTGAGCGGGTACAGTTTTTTTTTTTTAGTGCTTTGGTGAACAACAGAAGATTGATAGGACTTGTCGGACGCACCACTCCTGTAAAGCGGGTCACTGCTTGGACTGGAACCTCAAGGATTCCTAGCCGAACGGACAGGTAGTCGGCTGACAGACAGACAAACAGACGAGCGGACAGCCGGGCAGACGGTAGGCTGACAGACAGGTCGGTAGGCAGACGGCAGACAGACAGCGAGCGACTCACGAGCGAGACAAGACTCACAAGTCGAACAACGACGGACGTCAAGCAGACACTGGCGACTCGCGAGTGAAACAAGACTCACAAGTCAAACAACCTCACGAGCTTCACAACAGCCCACGTGAAACAGCCAACGAGCCAAACACAATCCAGAGGCTTGCGACTGTTAATCTGACAGAAATTCCGAGCGCACAGATAGCTCACGGAATTCGAATGCGGAATAATCTCACGCGCAAAGGCGACAATCAACCAACTCAACACTCTTTGATGAGATGATCAACTGTCAAACGAAAGCACTGATATCGCAAACACTCTTTGATTGCAATGATCAGCAAAGACAACCACACAGTGCGCTTGTTGTTACTTACTCACTGTCTGCCTGCCTGGACTCCAAAGGATGTAGATCGACTCGCAAGGTTTGTGACCTTGAGAATTTCACCACAAAAAGAAGACTCAGTAAACTCGATAAATATGGGTTGATTTCTAATTCATTTTTATTTTGTGAGACCTATTCTAATAGAAAATGATTGCACACCTTTCTCCAATCTTCAGGAACTTGTGCTGAGGTGGCAAAGAAAACAAGTACTGGATTCCTGTAGAAAATGAACATAGCTCCGTAGGCTTCCGTAGGTTGGCTACGACACGTAAGAAATGTACTGAAGGTCTACGTGACAGTCAGTCGTGGCAAGAGAAGAAACATGTCCACGTCTGCAAAATTGTCGACGTTGCACTCTCAACGGTATCCAAACCTTGTAACTGCAACTTCAAATAACTCCCAATGGTATCCAAGTGACTCTATCTTCAAATAGACAGTCGAAGTCTAAATAGCAATACCGATGCGCCGTCTCTGTGTAGTATAAGTAGTAGACTACACAAATACTATGGAAAATCAGTCACTAACATGACTCAAACTTGCTAAGAAAATTGTCAATGACATTTTATAAAAATTGGAGGTATAATTAAAGCGCACAAACGAGTTGAACGGTGGCCTTCAGACTTTAGATGTCGACATAGGCTTTGCCTTATCTTATGGAGTTACGATGCTATCGGCTTTTAGGGTCTAGCCTTTAAGAGACGACGCCTAGACTAATGTTCATTCATCCTTATTATTTCTAGTGTGTAGGCATCGTTAGGGTTTCGGTTAAAAATCGTTTCGGTTGCAGTACAACAAAGTGCGTAGAAAATGCGTAGGAAATCCTATACCAACCGGCACTGCTTCTGGTATATTTTTCCTGCTCATTATACAGTACGTCCTTTGTCGAGGCATTCTCAAGTACAGTAGGTTATGGGCGATTTTTTAGACAAAAAAATCGACGCTTTTGAAAGAAAGAATCAAGAGGAAATAAAAATATATATTTCCTCTTCAAGAAGGGGAGAACACATCATGGAAGAAAATAAAGAGTATTCTATAAAGTTACTGTTTCTTCTCGCGCTTTCAATCAAACTCAGTGCTCTGGTACAATGGAGCTCTCTCAAAGCTCGAGCAGCGGGAGAAGAAGATTCGTTGGGATAGGTGACGGTAGATCATGACGAAACTCTCGAGTGGGACGGGGCGCTGGGGGGCACACGAGGACTTGCTTCTTATGTTAAATGGGAGTGCATGGTTCAAATTCTTTTCGCTCGCGTTTTCGGTAAGGGCGATGAACTTCGAGCCTCACTTTCGATTCATCGATAGGAATATCCGATTGGTTGCTTTTATTTAGTGGGACCAAGACATTGTAAAACTGAGATGATTCTTGAGGTCGCAAACGCACGGGAGAATTGCGCGCGATGGCGGTTGCCTTGCACATGATTGTATGACGACCGTGAAAAATTCTTCTCTTAAACATTTCCGGATCGTGTTGATGATGATAGTAGATATTATGAACCAACTGTTGGTCGTGGATAGGACGCTTTTGACAAGCGACAGAGTTGTTCGCATTTTTCTGTTCGAGTTTGTGTTTTGTGACTTCAAAAGGATTCGAATGCCGGCATGCACGCGAAGCCGCCAAAATCGTACTTTAAATACCACAGTTTGTTAGACAGATGAGGACAGCCGACGGGCAATATTTCTTTAAAAAGAACAAGAAAATGAAAATTGAGCGTCATTGATCTCGTTGGTGCAGTCAGTGTGTAGCATTGCGGTTTTTAAGCCAGTTACTGGGCGCTGTCAGAAGCCGAAAGGCCGCCCTCGAAAGTCTGCAATAACCATTGCTGCCAACGCGGCCACGTCCTGCGGAAAAAGCTCGCTCTCTCAAGAGCGTTAGTTAAGATGATTGCGTGATGGGCGTCACGATAAACAAATCTGCTTGTTCAAACGATATCGAAGGAAAGGATGATGATGAAGATTGTCAATGGGGCCGTTGTGTCTGCAGTTTTGAAATGCATGCTGACGTCGACTATTGACGAAATAGTAGTAGAATTACGAGTCACGGTCTCGATTTTGGTCACGAGTCTGAAAGAGGGTGCAGTCTGTCCGTGCGTCCTGAGGGACATTTTCGATACACGCTCCGACATGTCACATTCGAGAAGTACCGCTCCGAGAACAAGGCTACTTAATAAACGTACACATCCCTGACTTGTGCTTTCATGAGCTAGTGTGGCAAACCGTGAAATTTTGCTCCAAAATGCAAGGGGGTTGCCCATGATTTTCGCCCATTCTTTTGCACCGGCCCCTTCAATATCGATCGCAACAATCAATTTTGGGACGTAAATTCTATCATCTCATTATCATTTCTTTGACGACTAGTATCACTCTTGCTCATAAAAACGATATGACGACGAAAGTGACGCGAAGAGCGTTCATTTACCGCTTTAATATTGCATAATTTGACACTCTTACTTTCAATTCGAGTCGACCGAGGCCTGCGAAAGTGATCAAGATTGCATAAAACAAAGTCGATATGCACCCCCAATCAACCTCCTCTGATTCTTGACTAATACACGAGTGATTTCCGTCATCGACGTCCAAGTTATTCTTTGATAGATAAATATCGTGAACGAAGAACTCGTCATTGTCGTTTGTTCGAAACATGAAGGTGTCAAACCGCTCCCCGGAATTCACTGCTAAACGACGCAGACATCCTCTATTTCATTATTTCGATCTCTCATTGGTCCAGCCGTCACGGATTCTTGTTCACATTGGCGTCATCAGGGTGTTCTGGAGCGGCGAGGGCCTTCCCTTTCGCCAGCCTTTGTGACGAGTCCGCTTTTTTATATGATTTACACCCACGCGCTGGAAATACATGGTGCCCGACGAAACATGATACAGACAACCTCATTCAAATCCATTACCATACTACTATCGGACGTGTTGAGTGCCTACTGTCACCACATTTCGACAAATGTATCGGGGTATTCCACTGGTCAAATTCAATACAGCTCCTCTCTTCGTGTTTTGGGAAGCCTACGTCCAATTTTTGACGTCGCAAAATGGTCTTTCATGGCTTCAATATAAGATCCATCTCAGTCCGAACATCTTTTGGTCCCATTGCGGGTCTCACCACTTTGACCAGTGCCCTTTCGGGATTTCTTGTCACGCCCGTGTTGCAACAAGTGTTGGCTTGTCGGGAGCACTCATGGGTACGGCGGTCACTCTCATCATCAGTTTGCAACTTTCGTCACTGGCTTATGATGTGGCAAGAAAATACGGCTTCGAACTGAAAGATACGATCGATACATCGCAACTTAAAGCAAAGGCACTGTCCAGTACTCACGAGTCAGGCCATGGCGACAACACTAAATTAACAGCTTCGTGGCCGCCCTGAGGAATGACATGCCGCATAACACGAAGCGTGCTGAATAGGTTGGTGTGTTCTTTTTCGCAATCAACTTACTCCCGATGGTCATACAGTTCGGTGCGTTTCTATCTTTGATTCAATCAACTGATGCACGTGATCTCTGGCAAGCCATGCTCGTTCTGATGTCCTCGTTCACTTAGTTCCAAGTAACGCAGAAAAAGCTCTCTCTAGCGATTGTCAGTGTGCTTTTCTTAGGATGAAAGTGACAAAATATTCGGTACGAAGGTTGTTGGATGAAATGCTATCTGTCTCGCTGGTTGTTGAAGTCGGATTTCTAGGCAAGGAACTGGTCGGCGTCTTTGGCTACCGATCCGGGAAACAGTCGAACATGATTCCGCCCCCACACTCATTGAAACAATATTACGTCGCTCACTTCATGGTTTGACACGCATCATGCGGGATCCATTTCCGTTGGACACAACTTTTAAATCTATCATGAATAATGACCAACGCGGTGCAGCTTCCCTGTAGAAACAATTCTTGGTCGCATCATTCCACCATTGCCCTTCCTTTCCTCAATGAAAGTGTTGACATTTCGAATACACCGTGATCATCCTCAACTTTCACATGTTACACACTCATAGATCTTTGGCCGGCAAGCAAAGCGACAAACGCACACTTGTAAGCGTGGCACGGCAGAGTAAGATTTATACGCTATTTCAATATCCACGGTAAAAATTGTTATCAACTTTCACTGATTAATGATTTCATAAATCGAAATGAAGCTTAATTCAACTATAACTTGCACTATCAGCATAGAGTGATGACGACCAGCGAGAGCGGAGAGGGTGGGGGGAAATAACAGTTGGCATTTCGCCATAAGTACCAATTGAATTTGTTCACAAGACGCGACTCAATTGGACGAGTAATCATCACCTGCAGAACAATGTGTCAATCTTTTAGTCTTGGATCGTCTCCGAAAAAGCACGTAGCTCTCTACGTAGACAAGTCGCAGTTAAAAAAGAAAAAAGATGGCACGTGACATTTTGTTGCTCTCATGTCCATGCAAACATAGTCAGTTTGCAGAGTAGCTATTGACAGCACTCTTTCGTCATGCTCGAAAGAAGGTTGTACTCGATAACGATTACACAGTAAGAGAAGGCGAGAACACATTATGGAAGAAAATGAAGAGTTTTCTATAGTTACTGTTTCTTCTCGCGCCTTCAATTACAGTAATCAAACTCAGTGCTCTGGTACAATGGAGCTCTCTCAAAGCTCGAGCAGCGGGAGAAGAAGATTCGTTGGGATAGGTGACGGTAGATCATGACAAAATTCTCGTGTGGGACGAGGCGCTGGTGGGCAGATGAGGACGCGTTTTTTATTTTGAATGGGAGTACATGGTTCAAAGTCTTTGCGCTCGCGTTTTCGGTAAGGACGATGAACTTCAAGCGTCACCTTCGTCTCCTCGACAGGAATTTCCAAATGATTGCTTTTATTTGGTGGGACCGAGACTTTGTGCAGCTGGGATAATTCACGTGGTCGCAAACGCACGGGAGAGTTGCGCTCAATGTTGGTTGCCTTGCACATGATTGTATGACGAACGTAGAAGACTGTCAAACACTTCCGGATCGGTAACAGACGGGAAGACGGAGTTAATTTTGTGTTAGTGATGATATTATGGACGAAATGTTGGCCGTGGAAAGGACGCTTTTTCGACGAGCGACAGGATTGTTCGCATTTTTCTGTTCGAGTTCGTGTTTTGTGACCAGAAAAAGGATTCGGATGCCGGCATGCGCGCAGAGCCGCCAAAATCGTACTCTAAAACTCTAACTCTACCACATTTTGTTGGTCAAATGAGAACAGCCGGCGGGCGATTTATTTAACGGCTTCGTTTCTAGTATCGTATAACGTGTAGTCACTGAGTAGCGGACAGCGGACGCACCTTCCGTTGTAATTCAAAATATAAATCCGGGTTTTTTACTTCATGTTCGATGGCCGCCTTTCATCTTCGTCAACATTCATAGATATTCATTCTTCGCCACACTTGAGGTCGACATAAATGAATAAGATTAATCTCTATTGCTGTTAATAGTTCCCAGTATGGACCCTAGTCAAGTCTGGATTTATCATGAACGTCAGCGTGCTTTACTGTGCGGTCAGCATGCACTGAATAATCTCGCTCAAAATAATGTGTTCTCAGCTGGCGAGCTCGCTGACATTGCTCACGACCTCGATAAATTAGAGATGGATGTTTGGGCTCAAAACAATGAGGGAGGAGTCAATTCAAAGGAATTTCAACAGCGGCTGATAGAAGGTAGCAGCAATGTCGACGCTCAGGGAAATTTTAGTATCGAGGTTCTCAAAGAAGCAATGCACCAACGCTACGGAATCCGATTGCCTCACTTATCGGCGCAAGACTTGCTGTCGGGCAGGGATATTACTGATATGCAGGGATTTTTATGTCACAAATCAGATCATTGGTTCGCGATTCGTCTCATAGGTGACAGATTCTGGAATTTGAACAGTATGCTCGAAATACCTGTCGTTGTTAGTCACTTCAAGCTCGCGACCGAAATGAGCAAGTGGAAGGACGAAGGCTACACTATCTTTTGCGTCCCTTCGGGACTACCAATTGCTGGTGTAAAGCTGGGAAGTGATGCGTCTTGGCATTGTATGGCTGATCTGTTGCAAGGTAGAGCCACAAGCGACGCGTCGCGAAAAAATGCTTGGGAGAATGTGGGGTCAGGGATGCGTCTTGATGGACAAGTAACAAGCAGATCCATCGAAGATTTAACAGAAGAAGAACAATTGCAGCTTGCGTTAGCAGATAGTTTGAATCCTACGATGCTGAATCCAGTCAGTAGGGAAACTCATTCGATTCCAGTCCCAGAGGAGCCTCCCGCAGGTACACCTGGAGCCGCGCGCATTCAGTTTCGGCTACCGGATGGAAAGCGCGTCGTACGGCGTTTCAATGCAACAGATTCGGTTGCCTGTATTTATGCGTTTGTAGAGCAGGAGTGCGGGGGAAGTGCCGTCGATTTGAAAGGTGGTTATCCTCTGAAGGATCTTGCTAGCTTGCTTACTTTAACCATCGCGGATGCCAAACTTGCTGGTGGAAATATTCAAGCATCGATAAAATAGTAAATATTACAATGCTGTGATATGTGAAACCGAGTATAAAAGTCATGATTTATAGTAAGCGAAGCGGGATCACGCCGATTAACTAAACGTTTTGAACTTCTTGTGCTGCCCGCTCAGAGACACCGGAACCAAATGTGATTGATTCTTCCTCCCCGTCGTCTCGGCCATTGGTTGTGCGCATACGTGCCATGGTACTCTTCCGAAATTGATTCATTCTTGCAAAAGTCTGCTGACCGGATGCCTGAGCTGTAGTTGTAGTGCCTTGTTGCTGGCCTCCAAAGCGAGCAAACGGATTCCTCTTCAACACCGCTGGAACGCTCGGAGTAGCTTTAGTCTCAGTTTTTGTTCCTGGATTGCTGGGAGTAGAAGCCTTATTCACGGAGTTAATACTCGTCTTGACGGAATTGTTAAGAGCTGCGCCCAAACCTTTGAAAGGGTTGGACCTTTGAACGTCCTTTGCTTCATTTGGAGCGACAGGTGCAGGAGAGTCCGACTCTTGTTGCTTTTTGGTAGGACTAGCAATGTCACCCTCCGATTTGGGTTTTTCTGTGGCCTCGTCGGAACGATTCGGTGCCTTTGTACGACCGGCGAATGGATTGAGGAAGGTTATACGATTTGCATCTTCCCCCTGTCCATCCGATTGGCGTTCTCTCGGACGGAAAAGTTGCGGCATACGAAAATTGCTTTCTTTCTTCTCCATATCGGCCGCAATGTTCTCCAACTGTTGCGAACGCTTTGTCATTGCCACCAACGAACTTTCCAGCAGGTTTCCAAAGACACGCTGAGCCTTTTCTGAGGCCGTCTCATTGTGCATTTTCTCCATCTGTCCGAACAAAGACGACTCGGGGTTGTAGTCAACGAGAACACTAGATGCTGACAAATGATGAGCTGGGCCTTCTCGTACGAGCCACGAGTGTGCCGCTGCGAAACCTCCTTCCATGATCGAAACGAATGGAAATCCCTTCTTGATGAAAAATAAAGCGCACAGGTTTGTTCTCGAGTCATCTCCGCTAATAAGATCAATCAAGTTTTGCGAACTTTTTTGTGAATAAAGAGAAGGTAACGCCGAGAATCCTTCTCCCATGATCACAATGTGTACAGCTCCGCGAAGCGACTCGAACATCTCTTCGTTCATTTTGATCCTTTCAGGGTCCAAAAGCGCTTCAGGACTCAAGCTAACAGCAGTTGGAAATCTCCCTTGTTCCGTGGCGGCTTCATCCGAGCGAGCATCGACAATATAATATTTCAGAGACTTGCGAGAGGTGAGCAGGCCCCTTCTCCGTGCCGATCCTCGTGTTGATGAAGCATCTTTGCTCCAGCACACTACTGGTAATACCTCACCCGGAGAGACAGTGACGGTGACTTGATTGTTCCCAGAATCACCGTCAGAAGATTGTCCATCTTTGTCAGGGGCGACTTTTCGACGATTACCCAATCCCCGATTCATAGCAGCAAGTAATTTAGAGGTACCCCGCAGAGGATTTTCGCTAGTTTTTGCAGTGGGCGTTTGCCCATTGGTGCTGACCGAGTTAGCAATAGCCGGGTTGAATCCTTCCCCGTATTTAAGAAGCAACTTCGAGTTCAAAACATCTAATCGGCCCTCATAGTTCTTCATTATCTCATCAATGTTGCTCTCTTTATCCGGCGCGTGAACTCGGTAGAAAGCCACCAAACGCGCTCTATTCAACCTTTCACGTGCCGCATTGGCTTTTTCCTCCTGAGCTTTCTGGTGAGCTTCGGCCTCTGCTTTCAGTCTTGCTTCAAGAGCAGCTTCTGCGCGTTCTCGACGAAGATCCAACGCCTGCATGAGCGCCTTGTCCACCGACATATTCAGTATAGAGATCACAGATTCAGGAGTACGACTTTGTAAAGATTCAGCCTGATCCCACCATTTCGCCACTTGACACCGTAAATCCGTGTCGTCACCGCCCTTGTGCGAAGCAGATGAAAGGAAAGACTGAAACTCATTTGCTAGAGCATCATCTGTCAACAACAAAAGATCATCGGAAATATCTTGGAGCAAAGCCAGCGCCAAAAAGAAATGAACATCCTTTGATTCAAGCAGAAAGGTCTTGTCCCAGACATTCAAAACGCTTTCTACGGGGAACGACTCTTTTCCGTCACTTTGTGGCCATGCCGCGCCAGCCCACATCGTCAAAAACCATGACCCCGGAAGCTTGCCTTGCTGCTGCAGATTACGACTAATGACGGTTGCGGATTGTGTTTCCGCTTTCGTCTCATCGGACTGTCCCAAAAGGCTTTCCAAACTAGGCCAGTACCAACCAGGCATGTAACGATCCAGATGAAACACGAGAAGCGGCAAGTGATAAGTGGCCAAGGCATAGAAATCCGTGTGTAACAATAACGCGGCCTCCCATCTTTCATTTGACTTCAGCGCCAACAGAGGCAAATGATTAGCGAGAACTTTGGAAAGAGCCACGCTCACCGCCGCTGCGGGCATTCCAGTCGACAACAATATTGCTGCTGCCGCAGGCACTAACGAATCGTCGGTCGATTCGGTAGTTGTACTATCAGCATTCTTTGCAGGATCTTCTTCGTTGGGTGGAGGCACCGCAATCGTGTCTTTGAAATAACACATTAGAAGCTTGGTCAGGTCTCCTCGGCACTCGTCGGATGATCGTCCCGATTCTTGCGACACGACGGGCGCCCAACGAGTGGCGAGTTCTGTAATCCATGCCGGTCGCTGTGACTCGTCTGGCAATTCCCATTTCTGAAACGAATCGGCTAAGCTAGTTGCCAGCGTTTCCTCCAATGACTTGGAACAGAGCATTCGACAATAAAGCTCGGATCGAAGTTTCGGGTCGATTGATGGTGTTTGCACGCGGTATAATTCACGAATTTGCTGCGGTGTCGATTCGCTGGATTCCAGTGCTTCTTGAAAGGTTGCAAAAGTGGGAGGAAGATCGACGACGGTCGCCGCTTCTGGCAAAAGCGACGCTTCGGTAGTCACTTCTGGCGTCGATTCAGCCGACACCTTGGTATCCGCTGGAGGTGTGACTGTAAATGATGATTCTTCTGTCTCAACTTTCTTCGGACTAGCTGCTTCTAATAAAAGACTATCCGATATATCATCATCCAACCAGTTCAAAATGTCTTGTGTTTCCTGATCCAAATTCACCGCCGTGTTCCCCGTCCCCACGGCGGCACTCTCATTCGCGATCATTTCTAAAAGGGAGTCATCCGTCCCAGTCCTTTCTCGCGTAGCCGGTAAAGCAGTTGAATTGGAAGTTAAATTCGTAGCAGTCTCCGCGGAAAAGGAGAACAAATCTGCCATGTCGTCATCGTCTGCGTCCATGGTGACGTGTTACTTGCACTTGAAGCGGATCCGTAAAATGTAGCAATCGCACTCTGTAGTGCGCTGGCAAAATGTTCTTTTGATAATTTAATGACGTCCTTTGAGTCGCTTTTTTATAAACTTTGTTGCGATTGTCAAGTAGGAAAGACTTCAACACAGAAACACTCCACGCCCCACGCCGCCATGAGCAGGCGACGGGTGGAGTTTTTTTCGTCCTCCTGGAACGTTTTTTATAATAAACCTTACAAGATCGCGTGAACGAGTGACTTTCTGTGTCACATCCTTTCCGTTGAGTTAAGCCTGAAACAGCATTTCTGTACTGTTATTCCTTGCTGTCACCCAAAGTGTAGATTACTTTTTTCACGACGAGTAACGTTCTATGTCGTATCAACTCCGTTGTATTAAGTCTAAAACAGAATGTTTGCAGTGTGATTTTTACTATATTCCAAAGTGTAGATTACTTTTCTCATGACTGGGCTTCAGTCATGAATCATTTTGTTTCGACCCAATCTAAAAGTGCAATACTTTATTGTATCCATTTTCGATCTGTTTTGGTTGGATTGAGTTTACCAACCGCCTTGACAAAAGCCGCAAATTTCGCAATATTGACACGATTACTACTTACGCTGGAGTGTTACAAATGGTTAGAGCTATCGTCATGTCGCACCACTACCGGTGCATTAGCCTGTCTTCTTTCGCATGACCCGCGTGATGATCGTTTCACGTTTGTTGATGCGAATGTAAACAACGACGAATGACCCTTATAGCCTTTAGCTTTTGTAAAGTTGTAGACCTTGCATCATCATTACTTACCATTCCTATCATCCTCAAGAAAGTCTATCAAAGCCGGGAAGAATTTGTTTAATAAAATGGCGACTATATCAAGGAAAAAGAAATCGCGGTCTTCGACACCAAATTCCATCTACGTGATGGGCATTTTGTGTCTCTTTGTGTGCGTTCTCCTCGCCTTCGTTATGATCATTACGGTCGATAACAGCCTTGAGGAAGGAAAAACAACACACGAGTTAAATAATGTCTTGGAACAAGACGCGCCGGGGATTCGAAAGAGTCTCAAATCCGCGGTCCTACAAGAACGATTTCGTTTACGAAAGGCACTCGAAACCATGGCCGAAGGAAAAATACCGCCCCGATTGAAAGCACTTCGCGAAAAAGGTCAAATAGTGGGAGAACGTTTAGCAGAAGTTCGTTCCGGTAAAGAAACAGTCCCCGAAATATTGCAAGGAGAAGGAAGTGATGGACAGCCACCCAAGTCCGAAACGTTGATCGACAAGCCGCCCATTGAGTTGAACGAAATCATTCAATATCTAGATTCCTGGATTCACACTTTGCACGAAGTGTTGTTGGAACACAAACACGCTACATTCGAAGGCATTTGGCAAGCATACCATGATTTGACCGTCAAAACGCTCTATCCGTGGGACCGAGAATATTTGCAGCGGATGCCTCCCCGTCGTGACGATGGCTCGATTTTTCTTTCCGTCGCCACTTATCGCGATGAAAACTGCTTCAATACAATTTACAACGCGTACGGGAAAGCCAAGAATCCAGAAAAGCTCTTTGTCGGTCTCGTGCAACAAAACTGTCACGAAAATTGCAAGTCGGGAGTGCTCAGCAATCTGACCATGGTCGATGTACCGCCGGACGATGACTGCCAAAAATTATTCTGTGAATCAGACTTGGGAAAATATTGCGATCAGATTCGTGTTTTGAACATCAACGAACCGGAATCTCTCGGACCGTACGCGGCGCGCTATTTTACCAGCAAGCTGTGGTATGGCGAACCGTGGTTCATGCAAATTGATGCGCACATGACGTTTGCGACACATTGGGATTCGATTAGTATCGAGATGCTCAAAGCGTGTCCCGCTCCCAAGCCGGTCTTGTCACACTATCCGCCTTCGCACACGGTCGATTTGGACAAACGAACCAAGCTACCAACCAGTCGTCTTTGTGGGCCCGTATTTGCGACATCGGACCTTGAATCACAAATCATCCGCCTAGAAGGAGCGGCTGTGTACGACAAGGACAAGGCTCCACTGCCTTGTTTCGCGCCATTCACTGCGGCTGGATATTTCGTGGCTCACTCCGACTTCCTTCGAGAAGTACCGTTCGATCCGTTTTTACCGTGGATTTTCATGGGAGAAGAGATTATCATGAGCAGTCGTCTGTGGACGGCCGGATACGACATCTTTGGTCCCAATCAAGCCGTTGTCGGACACATGTGTAAACCCGGGGCTTGTTGAAGGCTTTATCTGTTAATATCTCATCCATTTGTATCTCGTATTACAGACGTGCGCCGTCACAAACCCAAATTTTGGGAATCGGTACATCGAATGTTCACGAATGGTGTCCACAATCCGCTTCAAGCGATGGTCTTGGATCGAGTCAAGTATCAACTTGGGTATCCGGAATCGGCAAGAGACATGCTTCCGCATAAGAGTATCTTGACGGCGGTCGATCACTATACTATGGGGACGGCTCGTCCCCTAGAAGAATACCTTCGACTTGTGGGTCTCAACATGACAACAAAAGAGGTAACGTACACTGGGTGGTGCGAAGAGGGTACACCTCCACCAGGATTTGAACAATACAATCACCTATATCCTGGCAAGGCGAATATGAGATTCAAAGGTAACTGAGCGCATTATATAACAAAGTCTACAACGTTGTTGAGGAAGATGCTTCTGCGTCGTCCCAATCGTATTGATAATCATGATTGTCTGCGATGAAGTAGAAGAAGATAGATGATTCGTTGTCTGGGTTCTTCCACCCACCTTCCATGTGAGTTGGAACTCGAATCACATCCAACATGTCTTTCGTAGGAATTGACTTCCATCGCGAAAGTTTACCGATCCACGGAGCAATCTCAAACGCTCCATCTTTATGACGCTGTCTCATGCCTTCGACAATAACCTCCAAGTCGTTTTGTAGTTCCACAAACGTCACGTTCAAAGTAACAGTATGCATGACTCTTTCTAGCGTGCTAGTCTTCGAGTTGTAGACTGTTTCATGATCCAAGTAACTCATTGAAAGCTGCACTTTATTTGTGTCAGCTTCAGACTCTACTCGACTCCAAGCAACGTTTCCGGAACCGGGCAAAAGAGCAGTGGGAATTACAAACGCTTCTCCCAGCCATCTCATGATTTCACCCGGTAGCAGTGCTGGGTTCTTCGTATCTTCCGAAGCAATAGGGACGATGCCTTCGACAGTAGCTATCATTTGAGCGGTGTCACCCACCCAAGCGTCCCGAATGTAGATTCGTGGCCAACCCAGTTTTTGAATCAATGCCATTTCCGCTTCCCAAACAAAGCCTGGTGAAGAGTCCGATGCGGAGACGGTTTGTTTAGCCGAAAAGGGCGCCCATTCGCTATCTTCGCTCGTGCGGAAATGCCCATGCTGTTTGAAACGAAGGGATCGAATGGAAGGAATATGTTTGTTTTGTTCGAGACTCGGTAGAGTACGTTGAAAGAAGGAACGAACGGGCGAAGGAAGGGACTCGAACGAACTATCGTCGGTGGATTTGGCGACAATGGAGGAAGAGGACGTGAAGAGGTTCTCTACGAGATTATCACTCTCCCTGTGCCATTTATCTCCGCGCAGACCACCCCAGACGGCGACGGCAATCAGTGCAGAAAGCGCGAGAAAAGGCAACGGAAGCTTGGAAATGTGTTTCATGGTGTTTTGGAGTTTTGTTTATGACATTTTTTAATTTTGAAACAATTTGAAAAATGCGAAGCGCTCGACACCATCACGTGCGAAGCGAAGCCGGCTATCAAGTTAAAACATCGAAACGGCTGTTGTGCGGATGAGCCGGAATTAACGATTCGAATACACCGAAAACGGAAAGAATAGCTGTGTTTGAGTTGATTGGTACTAGTTTAACACCATGTCGTGTCAATAAAATTAGAATGTTCATGATTTGGAAACAGCGGGGTCGACAAATCTTCCTGAGACAAAACAAACAACAAGTTCGTGCTTCATCTCATATAATTAGCCTTCATAAATCGGCTTGATCAAAGGGTGCCATTGATGCATCCATGCACAAAGCCAAAACAACCACATGGCGAATGTCGCTATCGAAATGACAACGTTGGCAATTGCTGCGTTATCCTTTGATAATACCCCCGAAGACCTCGACGAGAACACAAAGCCCACGCAGACCAGGCCCATTACCAAGTAAGCAATAGTGCCTTTAATGAGAGTTGGTGGGATACTCATGATGACTATGAGTTAGTCGAATTAAAAGAATTTGTTATTGTCCTGCAAAGCGGTCGCTGCCTTTTCGCGGCGATGGCCGCAGCAGCAAGCCGCAAAGCGCGATGAAACAGCGAGCGAAATTCATTTACGGATGACGACTATAAAGTTTTATGTATTATCCATAGCAGAATGAGGTGCGCCCTAAGTAAGCCTAATTATTGGCGAGATTACGACACCGTTGGAGTAATTTCACATTTTTTAATTAGTCTCATGGCGTCATGAACGGCAATGGTTTGTACAAAATTTCTGAGTCCCAATGCCGCTTACAAAACATTCATCGCCTTTTTCCGCCTCTGGAAAATATGACACCAATAATACGCCTTCTTGCAACAAAACAAGCAAGGAAAGCTGTCATTAAAATCCAGCAGAATGAAACGACAATGAGAAGATAGATCAGAAATGAACGTCCCTACCTTGCTTAGACGGTTTGATGCCACCTTGGATTGGCTCACCGCGGTTACGCCAGAGGGTTATCTCGAGGATGAGTCGCAAAGCTTCTATTCATCGCGTCGTCCACATCAGTTCAAGTCGAGGCGTCGATTGCGACAAAGATTCGACGACAACTCTCCTACAATCAGAATTATACATGAAAGGATAGTGAAGCCTGTGAATGAGGTGACTGTTGGGGGCAATTTGCAAGAATGCTTATCCGACATGACTTTCATTGAGCATGAAGGGGATTTTCAGGAGGATCATCAGTTTTCGCCAAAAATGACACCAAGGACGATGCCTCGGCGCAATAAATACACGATTACGAGAAGAAACAGGTCTGACCGAGCAAACGAGCGCCCTTGGACACCAGATAGCATTTCGAGTCCATCGAACTCGTCCGACTCCTTTTACGCAACAACGACAAGTACATTCCAACTAGCCAAAAGGCATCCGCAAAACAGTCATGTAGAGAAACACGATGGTGTGGGATGCGGACGGCTCCGCGTCGTCGAAGATCGGCACCCTCTGATTTGTCTCGACGAAAAGATTACGACGTTTCTTTCATTAGGGACGACATGTCGCAAATTTCCGCAAAGCGAAAAGAATCTCGAAAATTGCTTTCCAGGGAACAAATGAACTATAATTTACACAATTTACACAATCATCACCCCGTTCGATTAAAAGAGACTCGTGAGAACGATGAAGAGTGCGAAAAACGACAGGAAAGTCTACGCCGACGCCGCCGAAAACTTCTCTCCGTGTCCGTTGATCTTCCAAATACAGATCCCGTCTATAGTCGCCATGATACTCCCGTCAGTAAGAACAGGGCACTGACTACGGAGCATGTCAGTCATCATATTCAAAAATTTGGTGAATGCATGGATCCAAATAGTGACCTTGGTATGTTTGCGTATGAGCTCCAAAATTCTTTGGGTACAAGCTTTTCGGAAGAGGAGCTTGGGGTACCTGGTCTTGCGTGCAAGGCGCACAACAAGCAAAACGCGATATGTGGAACAATAGATGATACCGCGAATAATGGTACTTTGTTTGGCGATGAGATCTGTGCTCGTCTATCGGGGACTCTCGCGACCGCAATCGACGGAGTAAACGCCTGCTTTCACCGACGCTCTGCCGCGAAAAGCCGACGCCCGTCCTCATCGTACATATTACCCGAATATAGCCAAGAGATGAGATGGCCCATGACGCACTCTCAGCTCGAAGAAATTTGGGGCGATGAGATTAGTATGCTTCGATTGAATGGTGGTGTATCTTCGTACGACCGGAGAGATGGAAAAGAGACTGTAGCATCATTGTCACCCAGAAGCGACCGTGAACAACCACCGCAATACACGTCTGCATATTTCGACTATGTCACAATCAAAGACATCCCTTTTGTACAGGGAATGGATGTCGCTGTTGCTCCAACATGCTACATACCAACAACCAATGAACCGCAACAAACGATGGCCGACACAAAACCAGAAGAGCCCCCGTGTCTTCAGCCGAAACGACATGTTCAAAGTCATGTGCACCAGTGACAAACGTGTCAGTCGAATGCTCATCCCAGGGAGCGTCGATCCTGATTCAGACGCCAAGCAGTAACACCGGTTCGAAATCCGACCGAGGAAATGAAAGTACGGTACGGAATAATGTTGAAACCCGACTTCAGGGAGAACTTGTCGGTAGGGGTGAAGAATTCACATCAAAGTGCATAGACAATGAAGGCAAAACGATAAGTTCGCTTGGCATTAGCAACTGCGATGAGAATAAAGACAATGAAACTCAAAGCAAGCAACAGGAATACTCGCAAAGAGATCCGCCAACAAGTACCTTAGATTTTGAGACGTTAGACAGCTGTTCGGACAAGATGGCGTTGCCATCAAATTCACAGGAACTTGCTACTTTGCCAAACGTTCCAACTTCGGACGTTTCGTGCACGCTTCAACATAATTCGAAAATAGATCCGCCAACAACATCAATTGAAATCGATCCTCGAGAAAACAGTGTGGACAGTACTGCTCCGTCACCGAAAGTACAGGACGCTGTTTCGTTACAAAACAGGTCTTCTTCGGATTACTCTGGTGATTTGAAGGAGGCAGCGATAGATGAATGCGTTTTGAATGGAAGAATAGCAAACACGCCGAAAGAACCGACTGAGACTTCACCACTTCATAAAGATCTTCATGCTTCTGATTTGCAAGCCAACCCTAGTGATTTTTGGGATGGTGAAATCGAATTCATAGAGCATTCTAGTGCTTCCGTCAGACGCCAAAAGAGCGCTTTGAACAAGTATGCCAGTAAGACTCTCCACGAACGGTCGCACTATTCTTCTGGGGCATCAAAAGACCAAACTACAAGTGAGAAAATTGGTAGCGAGAAAAATCTAGACCTTACTCAGTTACTCTCGTGTTCCGTGGAGGTAGAAAGGTCAGTGGAACAGCTTCGACTACAACAAGATATAGACCACTCAGATGACGCAAAAGTGAACGAAGACTTGTTACGCCTTGCTGATGAAACGAGAGCTTGTGCTAGTAATTCAGCAGGCGATGATCAAGAACTAGAACATATTGAAATTGTTCATGTGGAGGAAAGCTTCGACCAAGGGGACTTCTTCCAGTCAGGCGAGACCAATGGTATAATTTTTGCTGCTCCCCACGCGGGCGTGATCGAAGACGTTTTCGCTCTATTAGGAGAAGGAAATGAGAGAGATCATGTTGATGCAACGGACAATTTCAACGAAATATCATCGGTAGACGAGTCTCGTTCTCCTAAATCTCTTTACGAACCTTGCGTTGAAGACGTCAGTGAAAGTTCGTCTATCAATGTGGACGACTATTCCGCTACATTCCTTGGAGTTATTCCGGGAAAAATTCCCACTTACTCTAAAAAAAGCAAAAATAGTTACTGCTAATGAAGCAAATGATGAGCAGGCTGATAAGAAAAGCTATTTTGCTTCTGCTAAGTCAAGCTTGGCTACCGATGTGCAATCAACGAAAACTGATGACGAGTTCATTGGATATCATTCAGAGGCAGCGCGATTGGAGAATGCTATTAGAGCTGAGACAAAGCTCTTAACGGATCAATCGGCTTTATCGCTTGTTCATGCTAATCCTCTGGCATCCTCCGTTCTGTTCTTTAAACCAACAATCAACGTCTTTGGTGGCGAATCTGGAGCGAATGACCTTGCAGCGTTGACTCGTGCATTCAGTAAATTGCCAGATGTATCATCAGGAAGATCAGACAGAGAAAAATCATTTGGTTCGCCATTTGAGTTTAATCGTCAAAACAACAGCAAGTCGAAAACCAACGAGCGCTGGTGCGGAACTTTCTGTGATAACGACGATGATTCGTTTACCAAGGAACTTTCTCGACTGGCTACCTCTGAGAGATTACTAAGGGAAGAGCTAGAATCTTTTCAAAGAAAACTTTCTAAAGCTAGCGAAACCAGAACCATTATTGATCTTTCGATGATCGATGACTCATATGGATCTACTTTTCCCACCAACAGTAATAAAGACCTATGGGATTGCAAATCTACAAATGGGTTTGCGTCAAATTCAGATATGAAAACTCAAATCGGAAACCAAGGTAGACGAGTCTTCCACTCTTATCCAACGCAATTCGATAGCACAACGCAACGTGCGCCATTGACTGCTATTGTGCGAAACGAGAATCCTCCATACATCAGGCAGTGTACACAGCAACCTTTTCAATCTGCAAATCACATTAGCGCGAGCGATGGACGAGTCAACGCCAAAATCGATTTACTTCGATCTCGTTTAAATCAGAAGCGGAGCGCTTTGCGAACCGCGATCGATTCACAAAGAATCGCCGGTCAAATGGATCATTTTGAACAGAAAGACATCAGCCAATTAGATGATGCTGGAAGCACCATATCGTTTACATGGCATGAAAGTGCACAGTCTGTGGAAGAAATCTTGGAGAGCTCAGAAAATGATCCATTTGAGAATACTCCAGGATACTACGCAGGGAATGCTGTGAATATAGTTGCATCATATTCAAACTCCTTCAGGGAGTCTACATTACCTACAATCGACAATTCAGGAAGCCGATCGTCTAACTTATCCAGCTCATCTACCAGACGGCTAAAAAGCAACAACCAGTTTGGTCAGTTCTCCAGTCGACCTGAATCCGGAGATCATCTTACTGGAACGCACGATTTCCCTGAAGATGACTTGCTCGAGTTTCCACAGATTGAGGTAGCTTTGTCTCCTAACTCGCTTGAATTTACAACAGAAGATGGACTGACATTTAAAGGAATCGAAATGTCTTCATTCCATTCCGGTATGAAATCGAGCGCTCTCTCGGATGTATGCTTTGATAAGTCAGAAGCAGAGACGGGGACTTCGTCAACAGAAAACGATAACGATCCGGTTACGGAGAGCAAAGAAAGCAAGTCATCCGAAAGCAAGAGCTCCGGCTATATCAGCCTCTCCGATGATTCATCCAGCTTTCGGTTCTCTGAATCAGACGGAAGCAGACAGTTATCTCAACATATCACACCTCCAGGTGTGACCGCGACTAACTCGACAACAAGTTCATTATCACTCCAGGAACATCTGCCTGTTTTCACTCGGCAAGAAGATTCAGTTGGAAGTCTTTCTTCGCGGCTTTCGCTCCTTACAATCGACTCTTCCAAAGCCGAGCAGATGCTTGTTTCGTACCGTGAATCACAACGCGGTCGGGATCCCCTAACAGTCAATCTTTTTCGAAAGGACTAACACCTTCACAGAAAACCAGTGTCGCCTCTTGTCACCGCCATGTTCGATTCGATCTACCGCTACTGTTAGAGCCAAAAATTTCCTACAATATATCATCGGATCTCGACGACGTCGATGCTTACGTCCCAGGAAACAACGATGTTGTCACAGCTCCCTTTCTTTCCAGCCTATCGACGGGGCAAAGCACTAGCGACACAAAAGCAGACCCACCGGGCTGTCTTGAAAAAGATCCTGATGAATACCTGACAAGCGAGGCAGAATTTAAACCGTATGTTGTCCTGAACAGCTCTCATCCAACTGAAAACACACGGCTTTTTTAAGGCTGGAGCGAATGAGAAGGAAAAAGAAGCAGTACACAAAAGAAGATACTCTCGAAACGTCCGCAACGAGTTTCTTCGTGTGAAGCTCCAAGAGAAATGCGAATTTCAGTTCCCTCCAAGAATACCTACCTAGACAAACTCAAGTTGTCGAAGGACCTGAGGAAATCAATTTTGTTGGGTCACAAAAAGAAATCCAAGCCTTTGTAATTGAAAAACACACTTGTTAACGCTAACAAAGACACATTGCTTTCAGTTCCTTAACCGCCGTTCACCAGCAAGCTTACTGTGCCGCTCTAGTTTCTGTACTAGTTTCGTGTATCAGAGTCACCGGCTTGAATATATCCTCGGGGAACGAGACCCCCGCCCTCGTCCTCGTGCGGGAAGGGGAAGTACGAACAAACCTCCCGCACGGCCCAGACCAAAGCGGCTAGCGTAAGAAAGGAAGAGCTTTTAAACACAATAATTCAAAATGTCCGTCTGCACCAAAACAAGGACCACCGTAGCGGCTATAGTCCAAAGTGTGTACTCATCTCATCTAAGACTGAAATTCAGTCATGAATAAAATTTCTTTGGAGCAACAAGGCAACAATGCTGCCAACAACTCTTTCGTTTAGCAAACTTTCTTAAACTGAATTCGTCGCTCTCTAGAGTGCATTTCAATAGTCTTCAGCACCGTTTTCTTTAATGTAGTCTACATGCCTTGATATTTGTACGTCGAAAAGCCTGCGAAATGTGTCGTCATACTTTACTAACAATAAGTGTTGTCCGGATTTCGCCGCGAGTGCACTTCAGTCTTCAGTCTTCAGTCATGAATCAGTTTATTACGATATCGTCCGTGATATTTACTATAAGCCCAAAGTGTTGTCGCGCGAGTCAACGAAAACAGAGGTTGTTTTTTACATATGGGCTACTCGCGAAATCGTCGCCGTTATCGCCTTTTGATGGTCGCGTGTACTGCTTTGTATCGGAGGGACGAAAATGAAATAATCTCGTTCCACTTTTTGTGAAGAAAATTTTTCTCGCCATCAAAAGACGCATCGAACATCGAACTGAACGAACGACTTTGTGATCTGTTTTATTGTGATACAAACCATGAATTTACAAGAACCAAGAGCATTCACACGAAGAGAAAAAAGCCCACAAAAGCAAGCTGCGTATCGACCCTTCGGAAAGCGCCGGTTTAAAGCCTATCGAGGTCCGCGTGGAGCGCCTTATTACAATTCTGTCAAGCTTTGAGGAATCAACAATCGACTCTTCAAACGCATTTAGTATCGGATCAAGCTTTTCTGAAGACAGCTATGAGTCCTTAGGTGTTATTACTCAACTGGAAGATTTCATTGTGAGAGAAATCGGTAATGTGCTGGATGGTTCTATGGACAACGACGATGACTATTCTCAAACTGGATATTGGACTCGCGCCGCCTTCAGTCAAGACTTTAGTGTATTGCCTTCAAAGCATAAAATAGTAAAGTCCGAGGAATGGAAGCGAAAGACAGGCGGGACCGTTGAAGAAATCCTTGCTTGCTCGACCAACGACAGTTTTTCCCTGGTGCCAGTGGATATTCCTCTCGTTCAGAATCGCCGAAAAAAAGAACTTGATCAGGAAAACAAAAAGAGGCTGTAATATCCAAAAAGCCACTACCTCAGTCGGCTCAAAATGGCAAAAGCAAAGTTAAGAACAACAAGGATTGCTGCCAACAAAAGATTTTCTCAAAGAGATCCAAACGAACAATCTGCTCACCACTGACATCCGATACAAACTTACGTCCGCATCGTGTGGGGGACAGAACAGGTGCATTGAATCTCAAGGTGTTCGCAAGTCGCAATCGAATGTGTCACAAAGTGTTCGAAAAAGAGCGATACGACCGGTCTATCAAATTTCTTCCAGGACAATATGACATTCCACGGGCCGGGGCATGATGATCAAACCGATAATTCTGTAAATTCTGTCGCACTAGAGTCTGAAATGAACAGGAACCCAGCCAGAGAATTCCACGTCGATGAAAATCTCAAGGAAACTACTGACCACCAGCACTATGCCGCAGACTTGAGTCCAAATGAAACGATAGCTGAAAACAACCAGGAGCAAAATATTGCGCTGATTGCTGGAGCAGATAGCGATAACCCCATGACGAGCGATTGTCAGCACAATCGATGTGCAGAAGAAGCGGGACCTAGTTGCAAGCGGTTGCAAGGACACATAATGAAGAATCGAAGAAGCCTCAAATTGATGACGTCTAAATTTCAATCTATCATCGCGACACTTGAATCGCGAAAGAAGACGAGTGACTGGAAGATAAAGCTATTCAAAGGGTCTGATCGAGCGAAAAGGCACATTGATATTTCGAAATCCGCAGAAGAAGATGGAGATGTTGGACCTCGTAGCGTCAGTGAAACCAATTGCGCTGACAATAGTCTTCCAACCGTTCCTAGCTCTGTACCGCCAAATAAATCTCTCCGGCTTGGAAGCGAAAAGAATCCCAATGAAGAGTGCCCTTCTTCTAACAATGCTGAAGCAAACAAGAATCAAAAAGCATTCTTAGTCGATGACAACCTCGCGATTGCCATACCGGTCACACCAATAGAATCGTTGCAAACGAGTATCATTGATCAAGGCTCGCTCCTTGAGCTTGGTCAGGAAGTCGTGGGTGAATTCGAACGTTCGATTGTTACCCCGAAAAGAAATCTGGGGGACTTATTGCGGCGTCCTTTCCGTAAATCACAGGATGGTACTCACCCGGAACATGCTTATAAGAGAGAAACTTTGATCGAGGCGAATGTAGAACCAGCAGCGGGTTGCCAGAATGAGACAAACAACGAAAGAAAATGTCACGAGAACGGAAGTTCTTCCAGTAACTCGTTAGGCACTGAATCCACCAAATCTCTACGTAAAAGTTTTTCTGGATCGGCGAAACCAGAAAATCACCACCGAAGTAAGGTGATCTCGGTTGCTACGAAACGCGAGATCCAACGACTAATTAGTGATATGGCATCTCTGAAAAACGTCGAAAGCTCAAAATTTGCCCTGAAGCCTTTGAAAGATATAGCTGTACGTGGCGGCACTATTCAGGAAGGCCCTAACAGTGATAACGCACGACAAAAGTCATACACTCTGTTTGGCGTCGCAGACGATTTCACCAATCTCTTTTCATGTCATTGTAAAGCTCAATAACTACTTTGTACATTATCAATCCACAAACACGCTTTATACGTTATAACTAGATTGAGCATAGGGAATATAAATCACGAATACAACTTTTACCTGCTGCAGCACAAGCTCTTATGGCTCACTGCGCGATCCTGTAGCATCGATGGCGATCACTCCCCTCGCCGGAGCAACAGGAAGGCATGATGGTCGAAAATCTGCAGCTTCTTTCCATATCAATTCCTGAAGTCGCAGACGATGCAGCTTTTCGTTTTCGAACGAAAAGTCAAAAGGGAGTTTTGAGACTACTTCCTCGTCAGCGTTGTGCAAAGAAGAGAAGAACGGATGTTCGAGCGATTCTGCTACCGATACTCTTTTCTGGGGATGAATCTCAAGCATTTTTCGCATGATATTTAACGCGTCAGGAGGGGCTGCAGAGAACTGGGACGAGAATGGCTGCGGCGCTTTGTCAGGGAGCTTCTTCATAAAGCGTTTAGCCTTTTCAGATGTAACAAAGTCAAGACTTGACTCGTCTAATTTTCCCAGCTTTTCGCAAATAATAGTCAACTGCAAGTAAGGTGTCAGGTACCATGTCTTATCAGCAATACACATCATCGAAAAAAAGATGAAAGCTCACCTGATCGATGTAGTCATCACCGGGAAAGTAAGGCTTTCGTAGGATCAACTCAGCGAAGATACAACCGACGCTCCAAACGTCTACTGGATAAGAGTATTCATGACAGGCGAGCATTATTTCAGGGGCCCGATACCAGCGGGTGACAACATATTCCGTCAGGAACATGGTCGACGCGCGATCTCCGTCATCCTCATCGTGAAGCCCACGAGCCAGCCCGAAGTCACAGATCTTCAAATCGCAGTTTGAGTTGACTAAAAGGTTGCTAGGCTTCAAATCTCTGTGAATGACTCTGCACGAATGGATATACTTCAATCCACGGAGCACCTGATAGACGAAATATTGGACATGATCAATGGAAAGCTTCTGCTTCGAATAAATGATCCGGTGGAGATCTGTTTCCATAAGATCAGTAACAAGGTAGACGTCTCTAAAGTCTTCAAGGTACTGCACATTTGGAGGCATCATGTCAACCAGTTGGACAATGTTTTCGTGACGCATGTGCTTAAGCAATTTGATTTCACGAAGAATGCGCTTAGCATCGATTTCATCTGAAAAAGCCTTCGGAACCATCTTGATCGCACAGTTCTTGTCGGTCTTTGAGTCTTTGGCCGAAATTACCACGCCGTACGCACCCGAACCAATGGTCCTGATCATGGTGTAGCGTTCGTCCACTGTGAACGTGTGTTTGCCAGCTGGGAACGAATGAGATCGATAGGGCTCCCCACTGGTAGAAGTAACGGTTGGCTCCAATCCTTCACCGCTTCCACCTCGCGACATAATGACTTCCATGCCGACTTCCGATGCATCGTCGCCTTGGTCTGTCGAGTAGCTAATAGTTGCCGAAGTAGTGGTCGCTGTCGCCAGAGTGTGATGATCGTGATCAAATTCATCCGGAAGCTTTTTATTCAAGCCGAACTTTTTATTCATCTCACGAGAATGCTTGTGCAAAGCATTTGACATGACTCCGTCCTTGGCAACAATGTCCTCTTCGCGGAGTGGCCCTGTCGTTTTGTCGATAGTTGGAGCGGTGTCGAACGTACCACCGCACGTTATAAAGGAGCCCTGCACTTTCTTTGTCCACTTTGCAATCTTTGAACTGAGACTGTATGAGCTGCACGCTTGCGCTTTTTGGAGGGGTGCCTGTTTTCCTCCAGCTGAAATGTTCGTTGTACTGTTGAGGAGGCCGCGACTGCCGCTGCTACTTGTGCGTGCGCGGGAGCCACGGCTCTGGACGGAATACTCGTTGACAGTAATCTTAATGGTTTGAGTCTCGAAACGCACAGATCTAGTCTACGCGCTTCGGAATGCTGAAGAAGTTGATGTCAATTAGCTGACGCGCGCAAGGAGTGTCAAGTCGGCGTTCGAATGCAGTGTTAGTGTTGGAATCTCAGATCCCCTGGTGGAGTAATCAATAGCCTTTTGATAAAAAGGAACCGTCTTAGACAACGACAAGAGATGGATGAACGATGTTTCTTTCGTGTCACTGTCACGGCATTTTGTTGCGTTTTGTTGTGCATGTAAGAGCTCTGCCGGCGCTCAATTAGACAGAAGGTGGAGCGATATGGCTTTTACTACTTAAGAAATGAAGATAGTCTGGGACCGATTTTCTTAAATATATTCCTTGTATAAAATGGCTATAAACACTGTCTGCTAAGCATAGAACAAGTACTGGGCCATACACACTCTCCCAGATTTACAGTACCGGTACGAGATGTCAAAACTACATAGAATGACGCTTTCGCGATCTGTACTGTAAATTTTAAAGTACTTTCCAATACCGTTGTTGACCTCATTTTATACATAAGCTATTGAGTGCCACTACGTTCTTGTTCCCTTAAACCTGGATTTTGTTATTGTTCGTCCTCGACCTTGACCGCATTGTGAATTGTGAGGCAACAACGAATGAATGAAACGAATGAATTTAGTCAGCATTTCAGCCTTGATCATTGTAATTGATTACCCGAAAAACGATCGCGAGCGATAAAGGTTGCATTATGACATCACTACGAAATAATGTGGAACACTGTCGTGACGAATATCGAAGGAAAGCTAACAGTAATGATGGGAGAAACGGACGCACCGCGGGCTTTGAGTATGCTGTACAAAAGGGAGGAATTAGTTTGGCTGAAAGGCGATGGAGAGAGCTTCGTAGACAGAAACATTCCTGTTTTTCGCTTCACAAGCCCACACCAAGCTCAAGTGGACGCTACCAGCCGGTTTTTAACCTTGAAAGCGTGTCGACGTTGATTGAACAACAAAGAAAAGAACATGCTTCCGACCCTCAATTGCTACCACAACAACCTACTCTTTCCACTTCTGATCCGTCAATATTACAAAACACAGACCAGCAGCATGATCATGCCGCGGGTACCCCGATGAAGCGGATACGAAATCGACACAACGCTGTGTACGGCGAACATCTACCTAATGCTTTCAATTCTCCAGCTTGCGCTGCAAAGGTTTTTGGCAAACAGTCTCTTCAAAATGAAGAAAGAAATGTCTGTCAAAGTCTGATTACAGCTGGTACAGGTCTTCTTAATGAGTCAAATTTGCTTGTTGGACGTGCGGCTACGTCGGCATCGATAGGTATGGATTCGAATTTGGACGACGATGGTGATCTTGATGACATCATCGCCAGCATTGACGAGGAGCAGATCATAGCCCAACAGCGCCTCCCACAAGCAACTAGAGAGCAAAGGAACGACGACTACTCATTTGATTATGGTGTTGAATGCCAGGATGAGAATTTCGACACAACGTCACTTTCTCGATCGTCTACTGGACACAACTTCAAAATGCCCTTGAACCGCCCAATTAATACGCCGCAAAATGCAGATGTGCCTGGATTTTCTTCGGCTTCAACACTTGTTGACTCTTATTATTCGAATAGGGTATTCGCTCCGAAACCTCCACCCAATGTTCCTCACTCGATCGATGGCCGCAGCAATTTCCCACAATCCAACTCAGGTATCAGTCCGTATCAAGAACGTGATCCTTCTCCCAATTTCGGTTCCTTTTCTAGCCTTGGTCAAACTCCGCTGTGTCCTGGCCACGGGGTGCCTTGTCGTATCTTAACTGCTAGAAGCGCTAATAACAACGGCCGAGAATTTTACAAGTGCTCCCTTCCCGAGGACCAGAAATGCGACTTTTTTCAATGGGTTGACGGAGTTGAGGGAAGCTCTTACCAGGCAGGTGGGAGCGTCTCGAGTGGGGGTGAAGTGAAGGATATGTACGCCGAGAATCGACGAAAATTTGGTCACCGTGAGTTCAGACCGGGACAGAAAAATGTCATTGAGAATGCTATCGCTGGCCGTGATGTTTTCGTCCTCATGCCGACCGGAGGAGGAAAGTCTCTTTGTTATCAATTGCCCGCATGGTGCTGCCCCGGACTAGCAGTTGTAATCTCGCCACTGTTGTCCCTAATACAGGATCAAGTGCAATCAATGACCAAGCTTGGTATTGAGTCAGTGTACTTAGCATCTTCGCAAGACTACGAGTCAGAGCAAGTCGCCATTACACGGCGTATCAACGAAACTACAGCGCACGGCGGTGTCAAGCTTTGTACCTCACACCTGAAAAGCTGAGTAACTCAACACACATGCAGTCCATGCTTCGGCGTCTTCATAGCCGCAACCTCATTAGTAGATTTGTGGTGGACGAGGCGCACTGTTTAAGCGACTGGGGTCATGACTTTCGTCCGGACTACAACAAATTGGGAATGATCCGTAGCCAATATCCCGGAGTCCCAATTATGGCACTGACAGCGACGGCAAATGAGAAAGTTGTCAATGATGCGATCCGTGCGCTAGGAATGCAAAATGAATACCGATATGTCTCCTCTTTCAACCGCCCAAATCTGCGATATGAAGTGCGAAAGAAAGATGGCAAAGTCATTGAAGAGATTGCTGATTATATTGCTGGTCGACCGAACGACTCGGGGGTAGTATACTGCCTGAGCCGAAAGGATTGCGAAAATCTGTCCGAGAAACTCGAGGAAATTGTGCGGAAGAAACCGAATTGCCACAGGTTGCGTGTTTCATTTTATCATGCAGAATTAGATGCTCGTGAACGCGAGCGGCGTCATCGTGATTGGAGCAACGGTTCCATCAGTGTCCTATGCGCGACAGTTGCGTTCGGTATGGGCATTGACAAACCGGACGTTCGGTATGTGATCCATTATTCAATGCCCAAATCAATCACTCATTATTATCAAGAGAGCGGAAGATCAGGCAGAGACGGCGATGTGGCTGACTGCATTCTCTATTATTCATACAAAGACATGCGGATTCTAGCCGCAATGATAGAGAAGTCTTCCAGCGATCCCCATGGCCAAGCTACGCGTCGCAAAATCGACCAGTTGCATACATGCGTACGATACTGTGAAAATGACTTTGAATGCAGAAGAACTATGCAACTAGAGTTCTTCGGTGAAAAGTTTGATAGCTCGAAATGCAAAAAGACTTGTGACAACTGCATAGCTGGCAGGCAACCCGAACAGCGCGACCACACTGCCACTGCCCTCTCGATTATCCAGTTACTAACAAGCACGCTGAATCAGCGCCGCAATGGCGGAATAACCCTGAATCAACTTTCCGAGCTATTTCGCGGATCGAAGAATAAGCAGACGACACGGTTTCTTGATACGGATCGGTTAGCCAATTATGGAGCGGGCTCTAGTATCAAGAAAGGTGACCTGGATCGCATCATCCACGCAATGATTTTTGAAAGAATACTGATCGAGACAACTGTACAGAATAAAGGGGGCTTCGCTTCCGACTATGTTTCACTTGGCGAGTCAGCCTACCAGATTGAGAATGGCCAAAAGAAGTTCATTGTGAATTTCCCCCGAATTGAACCGACTGGCGTTGAGAACAAAGAGAAGGCTAAGAAGAAAAAAGCGACGAAAACGTCATCTCTTCCAATATCCAAAAAGCAGGCGAAGAATGCAATAGCTGCTTTTAGCCGCTCAGTTGTCGTTATCGATTCGGATTCTTCTTCCGACGAAAGTCTCGAAGCATCTTTGTCGAAGAAACAACGAGCTGCTTCGACGTTGCAAGTTGACCACACGCAAAATTTGGCCGAACGAATTAAATTGCTTGCACAAAACTGGTCGGAAGAGGAACGGATGTGCGGTAAAAATATTTATTATTGGAATATTCTTTCCAATAACACGATGAAAGCTATCGCATCCCGAAGGCCGCGTACGATTGAAGAATTAAAAGATGTTGGCGGCCTAGGCGAAAACATCATTTCTGAATACGGAGATCGGATAGTGAAGGTAGTCGTATCGTATATCAACCAGAACGGGCTCGATGACATGACCCGAGCAACGAAGCGACCTAAAATCCCATCAGATTCCGATAGCACGAACCAACGCACTGCTACAAACAACTTAAGCTCGAATATTGTTGAAATTTCGGACAAAGATGACGAATTCGATGCTGGAATCGACTTTTCAACCATTGAGCTCCCCGAAATCGGCGGTACAAGTACAACCGGTTCGTCGAAGTCGCCTTACTTCTGATAATGCTGTCATTCAGTGATTCGTTAGATAATTGATACGAAGTACCCCTGCTGTATTAGAAGAGACATAGATTATCATATTATTACACTACTTCGTATTGTTCACACTTCTTTCTGCGTGTACGTCATACACTCTCAAGATAATCGAATGATCTTTCGATTCCTTGAATCAGATTGCTTTCCTGGACTGGTCTATGATGCACACCTGTCGAGTGAAAGTCGGTGGTTTGTTGATTATGCTGGCTAAAGATGTGAATCTGTTTACTTTCATTTTTTCTGCTAGCTCCACCGCCATGCAGGCGACACAGTTGTCTTTTTCCAATAGCCACGCGATTGCAACCCTCTAATTTGCAGCGGACACCGCCTCCATGAGCGGCACAAAAATTTGTCCGACCCCGAGCTACTTTATCACAATCTGGTTGAGCACACTTCTTACCACCGCCATGCTTCACACAAAATTGGGTCGAAGACTGCGCAGACTTATCGCAACCTTCGACAGAACAACGCCTTCCTCCACCATGAGCTGTGCAAAACTTAGATCCTCCTACAGCCGACTTAGAACAACCATCATGAATACACCGTTTTCCACCGCCATGGGCTGCACAGAAGAACTTATCACGCGCTCCCTTGTCACATCCTTGAAAAGTGCACCTCCGTCCTCCTCCGTGGGCGATGCAGAAGCGAGTAGATCCTTGGGCGCACTTAGAGCAGCCTTCATGCTCGCAAAGACGAGTCCCGCTGTGTTTCATACAATGAGGTCTTCGGGGCACAGCGATCTCTGAACAACCCTGTATGCGACACATTTTTGCCGAATAATCGGGAATCATCACCGCAGAGCAATATTGACTGTTTAGAGCAACGTTGTTTACTTGACCATACACCAAAGGCCCCGATACAAATTCTTGAGATTGTTCCGAACCAAGCGACTGTGTCGAAGTCGACAAGGACGCTGAACGTTGATACACGTTAACGTTCATTGGTGAGTAGTCTTGACGGTCGACCTGTGGGCTGCGCTTGCCAGGGAGCGACTCAGCTGCACTGACTACTTTAGACGGCAAACGGTTGGGTTGGGACAAAGGAGCAGGGACACGGTTCAAAACATGCGCACGTTTCGTTCCCTCCACATTTGTATACATGTGATCAAAAGGAACAGCTGATCTGAAAGACAATAATGCATCCGAGACATGCTCATGAACAGTAGCATTGATTGGATTAGGATTCAAGTCCTCTTCCGTGAAGCCCAAGATTTTCATTTGCACAGTTAAAGGATAATTCTGATCATCGTTGGTTTCAAACTGATGTTCGGGAGTCGACATGGAATTATGCGGGCGCTTCTTCGACATAAAATGGTGCTGCATCTCGATATCCGCAGCCATCTCACCCAGATCTGCCGGTGCAACTCCGCTCCAAATTGTCTTATCGACGCTTTCATGAGGTTCGACTTTATCAAGGCCATCCCAAAGAAGGCGCAGAGCTTGCTGCACGAATTTCAAAACAAATGGCACAGACGCAGACTTTACTAACGAGTAGCACACCACTACACAAGATGGAGTCTTCCTTTTTCCCGCAAAAACGGGAACGGCGAGGACAGTTTGAATCTTCGAGAAGACAAAGGCATCCGCGCGCATCGGGTCCGCGAATACATTAGGGTTGGCAGTCCAAACCGGATTCCCAGAAGCAAAAGCTCTACCCACGGCCCCTGTCCAATGCTTAATCAGCTTGTTTGTAGAGCACTTCCTGAACTCATTCAGCAACTCATTCGTTTCTGTACATGTTGCTGACATGCAAAGACTGAGACTGTCGCTGTGATTACTATCGGGTACCCACACTTCAGCAAGGTCGAAGACCGACATGCCAAGAAAAGCATGGCAGAACTCTTCTAGTCTTTGGATTCGAGAAGGTTGCATCAATGAGATATCGTCCCCTATATACCCCGAATCCCTTTGCTGCGTCTCACGGTCACTGATATCAAAGACGCTAGCATATTCGGTGTCGTCTTCTATGCTTGTAACCGGCTTGTCCATAATAGTAGTCCAGACACCATAAGTTGCTTCATCAAAGGCATCGATTGGCTCGTCAGCGACTGTCCCACCGATTTCAGCAAAGGACGGTAGCATCGGAATACCGAAATCGTCTTTCGGCGCAGATTGTAAGTCATGATCATGGCTCAGGTCTGGCTCAAATTTTGTAACGGTACCAGATCTCCTATCAATATCAGTAATTGATACAAATCGAGCGTTGACACCATCACCTAACAGATTTTGACCAGCGTTCCGCCCCAACGCCACAAGTGCTTGCTGACTGACCGTACTTGGGCCGATTTGTCGCATACCTGTTTGAACAGGATCAAAAGCAGGAAGTAAACAAGGGATCGATGTTGTTGCCGCACTCTGACTCAGTGACCGTAGAAAATCAAGCGCATCCTCCGTACTCTGAATATTGTTGGGGGAAAACATCACCACGACGCACATGTTTCCATTCGCATCCACTGCCACGGGCATTCCCACTGCTGTTTGTAAAACGACATCTGATCGTCCCGTCAGTCCCTCCTGTTTCTTTGTGGTTGCCCATACGACTTGCGCCGTAGAAGAGATAGCATTTACGAGTCGAGGCGATAAGACATGCTCCGAAACCTCTGCTTCACTATCGTTCTTATCATTCCATGAATGATCCGGAGGATTAATCAGCTCCGCCCGATGACTTTCAAAGTTTTTTGACGTGTACAATTGTACGAAACGGAGTTGCCTTCTTCCTTGACTTCTTGCTAAAGCACTATCTTGATCCTCTGCATTCATTATTCATTCAACAAGAAAACAAACAAAGTAAGAATGCAATGTCCGAGTCGAAGATTCAGCCAATCAGAATACTGGAATCAGTACCGCTTGGCGAGAATTTGTCGCAGCACTTAACAAAACACTAAACATGCAACAAGCTCCCCCTCTTCCGACAATTATCCGGAAGAAAGGACGATGAAGAAGAACTCACCGATTGCAGCAACCGTAGAAGATCCGTTTTCGCTAGAAGTCCACCATACCTCTCCTACGTCAAAACCGAGGCCCGCGCAAGCAGCTTGTAAATATGCTCTTACACGTTCCGGATCCATGTTCCGGTTCGATAATTTTTATCTCTTGATGGGGGAGGCGAAAAACAAAAAGAACTGTGATCGCAAGCGTTCGGACCGGAGGAGGTCTGAATGAATTTTGGGGGGAGACCGTGGACGGTGGAGTGGGACTCAGTCAGCTGGTCCAAATTTCTGCCACGTGCGAGTACTTTCGAAGTGACAGCCACCCAAATGCTGTCGGAATTCTTGAATCGCACTCTCCGATGCAAAGTATATTACTTTTTCTGTATCGAATTGATTGTTAGGTACAGACATGCGTAGATTTCTACGTAAGGTTAAGAACAGATTCTTGCTTTGAGTCCCTAATGCTAGCGACTCGGTTCGGATTTTACCTAAGATGTTGAGGACAAAAGCAAAGAGAAAGCTTTAAGTTCAGAATCAAACCGTCATCATCTGAATAAAAAATAGATGGGTTTTTACAAATATGAGCAAAAGTGTCTAAATATTAAAATCAATTCATCAATTAGTCGGTTGTTGCAAAGCTGATATCTGCTCTTCAACTATGTTCCGAGCCATACCAACAGGTAAGGCAAAATGATCCTCTTCCATTTCGAAACCGCCACCCCAACTCATTAGACCATCCACAAGGCTTTGCATAGAGGCGCTCATTGCGCCACTTTCTCCTCTATTTGTTTCTTCTTTGTCTTGCTCAAAGTCAGGAACATCGTGGATGCCCGCTTCTTGGTTTGACTCATCAAAAATGGGGGACGCAGTGACAAGCGGCAGGAAAGAGTCGTTATATGATACAGCATCACTCTCGCCTGCGCTGGCGTCGACTTTTACTGACAAAACTTTGTGATCAACAGCAACTATTGTTGGAGGCAACATGTCGTTGCCTGGGGCAAGTGGATTCTCAAATATTCGCACAGAGACCTCGTCATAGTCAGCACTAGCATTTGAACTTCTAGATGGAGACCCTTGGCTGTTCCGATCTGTCATCGGAGACGCCGCAACTGTTCTCTCCTTCATCGACGGAATGACCGGGGATACAATAAACCCATCCCGTAGGGTTGACCATGCATCAACAGATCTTCGCGCTGCTTCATGCTGAAGCTTGGCATACGATAAACATGCGTTAAGCATTTCCCTTTACGGTGAATGTTCCAGCATTTCACATCATGAGCGAGGGCCAGCGCTGCTCGTCTTTTCACCGAATTAGCTTCGTGTTCAATGACGGCGGCATGAATCGCATGACTCTGAGATATGGACGCTCTTGTCTGCGCAGCTCTTGCCTCATCTATGGACGAAAACTCTCCGTTTTCACATACAGATTGAGCAGAGAAGGCAGCGGCACTAGCGGCTGCTTTTGCGCTGGAGGCGGTCTTTGACGCGCGAACCGCCTTACGGACATCTTCAGCTGCTGCCACGGCCGAAGCAGCTAGCGAAGCCTGCCACGAGAGGTCTATAATACACAAAGTTAAATCCGAGTCAAAGAATGCTCTTGTTGATGCAAATGGACACAGTCACACAACGTACCATCAATGAACGCAAGGTCGCTCTCTTCATACACCTCTCGGCTCTGACCAATACCAGGGACGCTCTTCATTAATGATCTTTGAGAAACAAAACGACCTCTCATTCCTTCCCACGAATCAAAACCTCCAACGATCTCTAAATGTTTCGACTGTCTTTCCTTTTGGGCTTTTCCGATTCTCCCGACGCTTACCAAGCATCGCGTCAGAGTGCTATCGACAGAACCAATTACTTCTCGGAGTTTATCTATATTTTCATCGACTGATATGTCTCCAAGAAAGGCAGAAGCGCCATCATCATCGTTGTGAGCCTCCAAAGCAAAGCCCCTTTCATCAAACCCCGTCCCGTAATGAAAGCGTTCTTCTTTCCCTGTGTTCGTTAGAACTTGACCGTGCCTGCTTCCAGCTGAAAGTATTCGACGCTCTGGAGCAGGTACTGGGAGCGGTAATAAGTCATAGCCATCTTCACCATCAACGTTGATAACCCCATCTTCAAAATCATTACCGGCACATGCAGATAAAGGGAACGAACTATCTTCGATTGAGGAGTGAGCTAGTTGTTGAGCAAAGGTTTCATCCTCTTCGCGACCAATACCTCTTCCAAATGTCGGCAAGGAGGCGTGCTGGAGCTTTGCACTAGCTGACTGAAGACCTGTTGTTTCCAACATTCCATGTACTTTCAAAGCCATTGCAGCCTGAGCTGCGGTCCTCACCCACGCAAAATTGGACAGCTCGGGCGAAACGCACGTCCAGGCCATCGACTTGTCGTCGCCGCCTACTTTGGGCGCATGATGACTCCTCTCCTTTGTAAGACGATGACACTCCGCAAGAGCAACCTTCGCAGCTTCTAAGCCAGACTGGCTTGCCTGGAAAGAGCAGATGTAAGCTTAAAGTCGTGCCTCAGAATTCTCCGCGTGCAGCAACTTACCTGTAAGATAGTGTTCAAAGGAAAAGACGTTGATAGCGCTGGATGCTCCAATAAGAAGTTCAGGTATCGTTCCAGTTGACGGCCCTTAAACACCGGTGAATTAGGATTGTAGTAGCTTTCAGGAATGGACGTCGAAGTAATGGTCGCGTTCTTCTTTGTAGACTTTTTGTGTGAGACAGTCTGACCAGGTTTTTCATCGTGCATCATTGGATTTGCATTCGGCAACGACGATGGACTTGATTCACTAAATGAGGCAAATATTGACTTGGCAACATCACGAACAATACCGACGCTAGCAGCGGCAGCGTTAATTGCACCACCCGTTTTCTTTATCGACGCATTGATTACCGAATCCTCTTTCTGGAAATGCGATGCAAGGCTGCCACCAGCGGTCTGCGAGCCACCTGGAAAAGGAGGAAGAATTCTACCACACAGTGTTCCGCCTAAGACTTTATGCGAAGCAAATGTATCGTCTAGCCACTTCAAATCCTCCATCGAGCGTCTTACTACCACCTCGTCGTGTGTGGTGTCTGATGGCTTTATGAACGTCAGCGCAAATTCTAAGGCTTTTGTTGAAGGGGCTTTCCCAACATTGGTCGGAAGAAACGTAGTTGGATGCTGAGTTCCGAAAAGAGATACCTTGACACGACCGCTTGTTCTGTAAGTCGCTTGATGTTTCGCAAGGTCATGAGCTGCCACAAGACTATGATCAAGATCCAATTCCGGCAAGGGCAAAGGTGTTTTATTCATCCGCTCGTAGTCCGCTAATTGTGCAACGGATAAAGGCACCGGAGGATCAGCAGGCGGAACATCGATCATAACAACTTCACTGCCGCGAGGAGCATTGCGATGTCGCATAGTTTGTTGCAAGTGTCGAGCGGAGAACCTTCGTTTCGCCTCCAAATACTGTGCCAGAGCGACCATGCGACAAAAGACGAGCCATCCCTCAATACCGATAAGTTCAGGTTCTTCTTTTCGGGATGAATCAAGACCGCATTCACTTGAATTACATGCCGACAGCACGACTGCTTGCCATATCTCAGTGAATGTCATACTGCCTCTGTTCTTCGTCTCTCCCGTCAACTCTAGCCGACGCAAGTCATCGTCTCGCCTCCAGAATACAGGACACCGTAAGAGAGCAAACTCACGAACGCTCTCTCGAGTAACCCATCCCCGATTTTCAGTATCCACAATAGCGAATAAATTCTGAGCAAACTCCAAATCGCGCCGACAAAAGACGAGCCGGTGAAAGCTATCCATTTCCGGAACTCGAATATGAATGACGTACGGAGAGTCTAGGCTTTCATTTTCCCGGACCAACTGTCCGCGATGAGGCAAGTAGCGAGTAGATTCGGTCGTCATTAATCGTAATTGCAACAAAATGTCGAGCGGCGAAGCTCTCTTGCTTTGAGTTCTTTTACTTGCGATACGCAACCTTTGAAGAAATCAAATGCACCTCCGTGCATCAAACCAGTCAGACACGTCGCAACTCGATTTCTCGATGGTTCAGCGTTGACGATAAAGGTAAAATGTTACGTGATGGGTAGAGGAGTAGCACGTCACAGTTTTGAACGCTTGCGAAGAAACTTTGACCCGCTTGATTGAAACAAAACGTCACAACCACTAAACTTGTAACTCCCCCTTTAAATAAATTTGGAGCAACTCGTATTATCAAGACGATATGATCACTCCACTTGTTTCAGGCAACGTCTTTCGCCAGAAAGAACTTGACCGTGAAGTTCGTTCGAAGTTCGAAATGGGTTCTGTCGTGTGTTGTTGTCATTCCGCGCGTGAGTTCTCGGTTCTGCAACCATCTTGAATCTTTGACGACTCGTGATTCGCACTATAAAATCGATACAGAAGAAGTTCTGACGTTTGGTTTTTGAGTCCCTCGAGGGGAAGAATCACAGGAAATCTGGGAACGTTGTATTTACGCTGGTCCACAAAATCTGGACCACCGGTACTTTCAGGTTTCCAGGAAATCTGAGAGAGAGGTGTTACACGTGGTCCAGTAAATCTGGACCAGCTGTATTTTCACGTTTCCAGGAAATCTGGGATTGTGGTACTTACACTGCGGTTCAGATAATTTGGAACAGTTGTTTTTCACGTTCCTAGGAAATCTGGGAATGTGGTATTTACATTGGTCCAGAAAATCTGGACCAGCTGTATTTTCAAGCTTACAGGAAATCTGGAGGAGTAGCATTTACAATTGTCCAGAAAATCTGGACCAAATGTATTTTCACACTCTCAGGAAATATGGAAGTGTGGTTTGAGTGGTCCAAAAAATCTGGACCTGTAATACTTTCACGTTTCCAGGAAAGCTGGGTGTTTGGTGTTGGTTTTGGTCCAGAAAATCTGGACCTATTGTATTTTCACGTTCCCAGGAAATCTGGAGGGCCGTGATTTCCCCTTGTCCGACATTTCCTCCGCAGAAACGCCACAAATCATAATCCTCATTGCAAAGCAATAACGACCCTCAAGCTTTCTGTATCCCTTTGTTTGTTTCTCATCTAATCCGTTAAAAGCTTAATTTGTGTAATCAAAAGTGAAGCTATTTGTTGTATAAAATGGAGAATCTAACGCGTAAAATTCAGAGCGCTATTCAAACGAACGACTTTGCCACCATCACGTCCGTCTTTACCGGATTCGGTCCCGACTCGTGGCAGAATGTCGGGCAGGGTGAGCAGCGATCATTAGCGTCCGATTTTATTTGTCAAGCGGTGGCGAATCCTAACTTTCTAGAGCAAGCGGTGAAACATCCCGAAATGGAGCAAACCTTTTTGCAAGCGCTGGGTCATCTTCCCGCGACTGTCCCGAATGCCTCCGATAACACACTGCGTCAAGCATTGTTTGATGCGAAAGTCAATGCCGATGATGCGGATTACTCCGGCGCTGCTCGCATTCTCGGTGGGATGCGCATGGACGATGATACGAATTCAGTGTATTATACTTCAAAAGTAGCCAAGGCGGAAATTTATGTGAAAATTGCCGAATGCTTTCTGGCCGAGGATGAGATCGCGGAGTCCGATTCTGCCGTCAACAAAGCTGGAAGTGCGGTCGAATCACTTTCGACAGAAGAAAAAGAAGGACAAAGCGCGCTACTTTTGCGCTACAAGAGCACTACGGCTCGTGTACTTGATGCCAATCGAAAGTTTCTGCAAGCTGCCTCGCGATATCATGAACTCAGTCAATCATCGTCCGATCTGCTTGACGCAGAAGAATTGCTACACTTTTTAGGGCGCGCCACGACATGCGCTATTCTGGCACCGAGTGGTGGGCAACGACAACGAGTTCTGGGGCACTTGTACAGGGACGAGCGCCTATCGGAGCTCGACCGCCTTTCGGACTTCTGCACGCACGCAAAGATTGTGCGCAAGATGTACCGCCACCAGATCTTGCAAGCTTCTGAATTGAAGCAGTTGGAAGAATCATTGGATCCGCATCAGAAAGCGATCATGGGCGACGGCTTGAGCATTTTGGAACGCGGCGTTGTTGAGCACAACATGGTTGCGGTGAGCAAGACGTATCGCTCGATCTATATTACCACCCTGGCTAAAATTTTGAATGTCGATGAGCGCCGAGCGGAGAAACTTGCTGCTAGTATGATTTTAGAGGGTTTTCTGCATGGCTCAATGGACCAGGTGAACGGGTTGCTAGAGTTCGACGCAGAAGAGCCCACTGAAGTGGCTTGGGACCGTTCGCTGTTGAGCTTCTGCTCGGAACTGAATCGTGTTATTGATGCTATTAAAGTCCGCACTACTACGTAGCCACTTCGATCTTCTCGATGCAGTCCCTTTGCCTCGGTGATAGCAGATGTATCTGTGTCAGAGCTTTTGCGTAAATCCTTGGTTTCGACTCGGCTTTTAACACTAGGATAATGCAGCTCTCTGTGAACAAGAAGAAATAACTGTGACAACAAGTAGCGTTTTATTTCGTAAAATATTTCATGTTACATGTGATCACCTCTAGACTAGCAGCATTTAGAATGATTAAATTTTGATTTCGAAAATCGTTTCTGATGGTGGTTCTAGGAACCACAACTACATATCACATACGAATGGATCAAGAAGAACAAGAGGCAACAGGAAGGCATCATTCCATGCACACATAGCCGAACGGATTTCACTTTTTTTTTGATCGTTCTTTATGTTGCTTCAAGGCTGCCGTGAATCCTTGAATTTCCACTATGAAACGGAGTGTTGGTTTACGCCAGCCAAGACTCAATTGTACAGTAGTCATGAACCGAACAACAAAGGGTTCCGTTTTGCGTCTCTCCCATCCGTCCATTGTCATTCAACTGCGAATACAATTATAATTACGGGTATATAAAGTCGCAACAATGATCATTCTAAACTACTTGTTAAAAGAGTTTCTTTTATTTTCACGTCGAAAATCCGAAGATCGACATCTTGCATTTCCACTATGATACGGAGTGTTGGTTTACGCCAGCCAAGACTGGATTGTCAGTGTACAGTGTACAGTAACCATGAAACATAATTGTTTTGTTTCCTAATGCGATGCCTTTCACAGAAACAAAACGTGGCCTTTGACATCACAACAAAGAACAAAGCAATGTCGACTTCATTACCATCCTTTGTTCGTCCTACTATACTAAATGGAATCAATAAACAGGTGTTTCTGCTTCGTTTTCTCTTTCACAGCGGCCAAAGCAACAATCAACCGTCAAACATCTTCATTAAGTGTCACTTGTGGTCTATCCCTTGTTAATTGTTCATAGAAGCAGCAGTTTTATTAAAACTTGCCCAAGGCGGCCCAAGGGCCTTACCGGACGGGGTCAAAAGTTGAAAAAAAGAGCTTCGCCGAGGGTTGGAGATATCAAAGCCACGAACGCCACGTGCCGCGTCATTTGATCGATGTCGCAGGTGTCAAGGTAACTTTAACTTGCTCTGTAGGACCCCTTTTCACGGTACTCACTGTTGAAGTAAGTGCGCCAAACAAGCCAAACAAGAGATGATGGACGGACGAGTTTTGGTAGCATTTTTACGTACGGTGGCGCAGGTATCTTTTTCTGCGTTTTCTTGTCCCAACCTTGTCCTTTGGCGTTGCGAAAGTATACCAGGTAAACTGGAATAAAACCGCGGAAGTTCGCCTCGTTGCTTTTGCATTCGAACATTCGCTTTGTAGAAAAGACCTTCGACCCTCCCGTCGGTGTACGATAGCACTCTCGTCATTTTGTTTTGCCCTGGACCAAAGCAACAGCGCAATCATGATCTCCGTAGCAACTTTTCGTCTTCCAGGGTCGGCTCTTCGCCGATATCCTTCGCAGGTCATGATGTCGTTTACTACGTTGCAGCAGCGAAACTACAAATCGACGCAAGCTGTCGAACGCCCAGAAGAAGAGTCGCATTTTCTGTTGATACTTGGACCACCGGGAGGCGGAAAGGGAACGATTTCGAAGAAAATGTTGAAGGTACGGCGCCTCATAGGATGGACTCGTCACCGTCCAGCCAGAATTTGAGGAATTGCATTCGGTTTTGCACGTTACTCATCATTTTCGTTAATATCAGGACTTCTCTAGCTTTCACCACGTGTCGACCGGTGATTTGTTGCGACAGCACGTCAGACAAAGGACTGCTCTCGGTATCAAAGCGAAGGGATACATGGATAGCGGCGAACTCGTTCCGGATAATCTCATGATTGATCTAGTTATGGAAGACGCTACTCCTTACCTTGAGGCGGGCCAGAGTCTTCTTTTGGACGGTTTTCCACGCACCATCGAACAAGCTATGGCCCTTGAGAAAGTCACGCACATTGATGTTGTTGTTAATTTGGATGTTCCCACGGACACTATCGTGGAAAGATTGGCTGATCGGTACGTTTTGCTCAAAATGTAGTTCAAATGTTCTCAAAAAGTACGCTCATTCGATTTTGTTTCAAACAGATGGATTCATCCGGCCTCGGGTAGGGTGTATTCTTACTCATACAACCCTCCAAAAGTTGCTGGCAAAGACGACATTACTGGAGAAGACTTGGTTCAACGAGACGATGACAAGCCCGAAGCAATCCGAAAAAGGCTGGAATCGTATGCTAATGTAAGTGACTCAGAACTGAAATGCATGCCTTCTCAATCTGTTACGAACGTTCTTAATGGTGCGCTTGTATCTAGATCACGGCTCCTTTGGTGAAATATTATGAAGACAAGGGACTGGCTAGGACGTTCTCCGGAACGAAGAGCGATGTTATTTACCCTCAAGTCAAGAAATTCTTGGAATCGACCCACTTCTTTTCGTGAGAAGATTTGAATAATGACTAAATATAGTCCATGTGTAAATCTAGAACTTGCAAGATATTATTCTTCAATCATTTAATTTTTATATCAGAAACCAGTTCGCGCACTGCTAGCCGCTGTATCGATTATCAATAACCTTGCTCTTTTCGTCTTAATTAGCAACAACGATGTCCACCGCATGTGCGGGATTTAACCGCAATATATTTACTCATGCTGCAGAGAAACCTGGGAGTTTAAAAATAGGGCAGTGTATAGAACGGCGCATCGATAACGAAAGGTCTATTATTCCCATATAATAGGTGCTTAATTATTCGTATTCCCAAATCAACACGCAGTTTCAGAGCTGAAGATTTGATCGCCGCGACTGGCAGGTTTAATTTGCGTGGTGTATAAAATCTTACAAGCCAAGTCTCTTCGAATCCTCTCAATTAGAATCGGCAATGATTTCCCAGCGCCGAGTCGATGATCTTGTACTTGCAGTCGAAGGTTTTCTTGCAATTTGTGTTCGACTAACGACATTATCCCATACATTGTCTTCCAAATACTCCATGAGGCGATCTACAAACATGGGTCGTACTTGTGCATGGACGTTGTTGTGGCTCATTCCTTCAATATACAAGGGTCGTGCTTGACAGCTCTTCGGTAATGCATCAAAAAGTCGTTCGGAATGATGGAAAGGTACGATTTGGTCGCTGGTTCCATGAATGAGAAGTGTCGGTGAATTGACCATTGGTATGACATCCAAGTTCGGGAACTTGTCACCGTACAGAGTGCAACCGGTATCAACAACAACTCGATAGACCGACAAGAAAGGAGCATGTAAAATAAGTCCACCGACAGGACCATCATTACTTCCATATTCGGCGTCTTCTTTCGACTTCATCGCTGTCTGTGCTGCTAAATGACAAGAAGGACCCGACCCTAATGAGCGTCCATAGAGCACAATATTTTGAGCTGGTATTCCAAGGGTGTTTCTCAAATAATCATACGCGGCCTCAATATCGGCGTAGCAATGCTCTTCTGATGGCGGACCTTTATGGTGAAGCGAAAGAAATGCGTTATCAGGTGCTTTAGAGAGGCTGTCTCTCGTGAAAGACGAACGGGAGGAACTTACCGTGCTTCATTCCCATGCCATAACCAGAATAATCATAAGCAAAAGATTCACTTGCAGCATTTTGCTGAGAAATTTACACCATGGATAAATTGAACCGAGATCTTCCGCGTTCGCGTGCGAGTATAATATTGTTATTCCTTCATCGGGCTGTGAATCTTTTATTTCTTCTGCTGACAAACTCCGACAACTCTCGACGCCCGCTTGCCGCCGGTAGGAAATGTAAAATCCAGGAATCCTGGAACCTCTTCTCGTGTTCAGCCAAACAATTTTATGTTCTTTCAGCTTCGACGGCGGAGGAGGCTGGAACAGTAACGAGCTTACAGTATCACCCATTGTGCAATCGCTGTTATGCAATTATATGAATCAAGAACTGTCCGATTTTGTTTGCGAAGACCTGCCTTGTGCAATCAATAAAAGGTTCGGATGATAATTTCAAAGCTGCTACGAACGCTGCTAAATACAAGGAAAGCGGCTTCTATTGGTTGACAAGTCAATCGCAGCAATCAGTAAAATTCAGGCGAACCGTTGGTCGTTATTTAGCTAGCAATTCGACTCCTTTAGTGACCTGCTACGTTTGCAATGAGAGTGATGACAGCGAGAGAGGAGTTGGGACTTCGAAAACGAAAAAGTACGCCAAAAATAGTTGGCCAACGGGCGCATTTCAGCTCGTGAATTTCCTACGTATCATTGTAGTCCGTTGGAGGCAAATCCAATGAGAATGATAGCGTAAGTACTTCGCGCAAGCCGTCCAATCGAGTTTTCAGATTATGGAGAGCCGGCAACAGAAGAGTGAGTGGCTTCCGTTATCCGTTCACTCCGTAAATTTTCAATGCCTAAGTAAGAATTTTGAAAATGACGAACGCTCCATGGCGTGACAGCCTACTGTAGGATACAATCTACTTCGGGCCTTCTAAACATTTTGAAATTATAGGATGCGCGCAGCTGACATTGCACTGTGGAACAATAAGAAGATTACCTTTTTGTAAGAAGCTTGAACCTTAGTGGGATGATAGTTCAGCCCTTGCTCGTAGCTCATGTTATTGACTAGGAAGGTCTATAGGGCTAGAGCGACAACGCACCTAGCTCTCAAGGCAGGAGACTACAGGACGTTTGCTGCTATGGACTAACCTATCAATTCAATGATCCAGCCTCTGAGAAGTTGTAGAAGCGCCTCAGAAAGTCAACAAGAAGAGAGTTAGAGTTCGAAGAACCAGCCATTGTCCCTCAGCCGTTCCCTTGGGTGCCCAGAAAGTTCTGCCATCTAAATTATCGTGTACAGCGGATGATCCGCATCTTAGCACAGAACAAACACAGTTACACGAATTTTTCTTTATTTTACTGGTCTCCGTGCATTATGTTCTGATGAAATTCCCTCGGGACTGACTCGCAACTCGTAACGTTAAACGAAGAACAGGCCACATGTAGACTAGATTGGAGTAGAAATTGCCAGCATGTCTCCTATCTCTTGGTATCCGAACCTTTCTTTGCCTTCGCTTTGCTCTTGCTGGATGGAACGTCGGCATCGTAGGAGTAGCTGGACAAAAATGATTTTGCTTCGGCTGTTTGCTCGGCTTCCGTCTGTAACTTATAGCCCTCAGCCTCGAGTCGATTGTTTGTTTTCAATGCTTGTTCATTCAACGCATATGTCGCTGCGGATGGATTATCGCCACCAACGTTGCGTCGCTCGTATGCATTGACTGGAGCGACGCCAAAGAAAACATTGTTGCGGCGACAGAGCCGGCACGAACAACGGTCCCCAGAGGAGTCATGCAAATTTAAGTCTAAGGAGCTACCGATGGCAAAAGCCGGCGTGGCGACTGCGCACTTTTGTAAGAAATTTCTTCTCGAGGAATGTTGCTCGGTCGAAAGAGCCACCGCACTCACACATATCCCAAACGAAACCAAAACAATTTCTGCCCTCATGCCTCACCTGTAAATCAGCAAAGTATATATTACGCTTGTTTCGAATTCAATTGAAGACGGTTGCCATTCAATCTCTGATTTCGCAACAATACGACGACCATGATCATCAACCTTCCAATCATCGTATTATGCGTGATGCGTAATGAGTAATGAGTAATGAGTGATGAGTGATGACGCAGATTTTCTCACCCCATGGCCGTCTGTTCCCATCCGTTTCCATTTACCGTGAGACTACACAAATTCCCATTGTCAGTAGTACCGGACGACATCGATTTGAACTTTGAATGCACCGACGTGCTGTACACGTACACTGTGATTGACGGTGATGGACAATCGAAAAACGACCAAAGACCAAAGACATCGCTTGTTTGATTCAAATGACAAACAACAAATATCACTAGTCTAACAAGCAACTTCTAAAGACAGTTATTTCTATTGTTACATTACGCCTCTTCATTTCAACAGTCCTGCAATGACGAGTGACAGCGCCGAGTCTTCGGGTTTCACTCCCGATACAATTTCCGGTACAATCGAATCCATTCGCCTTCACACGTCGTCATGGATGGCAAAATGCAAAGTCGAGTGCGCATCGAGACGCTTCGCCCGTTACCAGAGTTCCTTGGCATTGATCCTGCGGCTGGCTTTTGTTTGTCGTCGGGGGCATTTACTCCTCCAGTCAGGAAAGTCGACAAGGGAAGCCCTGAAAAGGTGCAGAGTCGTATGAAGTTGAACTTGGCCTTTTTCCTGACAAACTATGTTGTGATTGCGGCAATGACTGCTGTCGTTGTAGCCCTTATGCATCCGGGTATGATATTCTTCGTCGGGCTGGTCTATGGGTTGTGGATGCTTCATGGCTACATGATCCGTCATGAAATTGTTCTTGGCGGGGTTCGTTTGCACTCTTTGGTATCCGTCAAGCATCGATTTTATGGTCTCTTCGTGTTGACGGTGCTCGTGATAATCTGGAAATGCCTGATTCCTACTTTGATCTTTGTCGCGATCTCTGGTTTGCTCATTCTGATGCATGCGTTTATGCGCGATCCGAAACAAATAGAGATGCTCGACAGATCCAGAGCTGACAGCGAAGATGATTACGATGCGATGGAAGGAGGAAAGCATGAAGGCAACAACTACTCAAAAGAGTCAGAAGGATTAATTAATCGTTCTCAAGGAAAAAATGACGCTGATTAAGCCATTGTTTGTGCGACCGGGTTTGAGAATTGCCACCATAGTTATCATGTTTTGTATCCCTAAAGCTTTCTGTGATATTCTTAAAATAAAAACGAGTATTTTTTCATGGGGCCAGCATAAGCTTGAGATTCGGATTTGTGCAAAGGCAGCTCTAACTTCATTATATCGACTAGTCTAGAGGTATAGAGACAACGAACCTTGATGAGAAAACAACGGGGATAGTCGTACATCCACACCCCATTTTCTATGAAAAAGCATCGAATAGTTCAGGGCGGGGAGTTTGAGGTGAGAGGAAAGTATTTATTGTTAGGAACTAGGAAGCATGGACGTGAGACTAATCCCTAATCCGGACGTAAAGTACCGGTATTGTTGTGATTTGACGCGTTTCCTAGCCTATTTCGTAGCTCAAATCGAAGCAGTAAATCGGGATTGCGATTTAAATAAACTCAGTCATTGTCATTGATCCTCTTTGTCGCCATTCTAATCGTTGTCCGTACTTGAAGCGTGACTAAAAATTCAGTCGCGGTTTCCGTAATCCAACACATTGATCCTATAGTGCGACGTGCGACCATGAATAATGTCAATGATCCGCGGATGCTTGCGATATTACTAGTGTAAAAAAGGCGTTTGTTTTCAATTCTGATACCTGATACCAACACGCAACCAATTAATGCATAGTAAGATGAACCTAGCCTCTCCAGCACCTCGTGTTGAACCTGCAACGGCAGCCGATGCCAAACACGAAGAACCTGCCCTGGCGCGAAGGGCGGAACAATGCGAACCTGCGATTGCATCGCCTGCCCCCATCGTAGAACCTGCTGGACTATCTTCAGATGTATTGCATGCAATAAAAGAAACAAGGAATGGTAGTACACCCAAGCTGACAGTTGAGATGCTGCGAGGGGAGAAGGGAGCTGATTTGGAATGCCACGCAGCAATCTTTCGCGGAGCCCCACCAAAGAACATTTTGAAAGTTCTTCTCCCGTGTATTTACGACGAACGAGATTTCATCTCTTACAACGAAGTGAAAAAATACATGGTCGTTCAATCTGGAACCTGCTTTGTGTATATGGAAGAAAAAGACCCTTTTCCTCTCTATGCAATTTCACTTGATAAGTTCGTTGCTATTCTCGAAGACCCCGATAGACTCGATAAAGGCAGCGCTACAATATCCCCTGCACCTGGAACCAATAGGTCTCGTGATGGAATGGTAACTGTTCTATTGAAATACTCGGATACAGGAAAGCAAGCTTATCAATTTACATTTGATACGAAAGCGTTAGACAAATCATTTCCGAAACTTTTTATCGATTTGGTGTCACGAAGTCAGCAACAAAGCGAGAAAGTTTTCACAGAGACTGCACAAGTCGAGACGCTAGGCTAGCTTTCTGGAGTAGAACAATCGGTATATAACTTAGGAAAACCTGTTAGTGTTGTGCATCCTACAGCACACTGATGTGGAATCGGTGGTGTCATAAAAACGCGGAAAGGAATGGGATAGAATCTATCACAACTTCTCGTCACATGGGGGATGGGACTTGAATACAACTTAATACTTAGCCATGACCGATGCACAATGATCTTGATGTCCAATAATCAGCGCTGGCTTCGGCATATCGAGATAGAGTATGACTAAACATGATCTTTCCGAGCTAGATTGCAAATACAACTACCTTGAAAAGCGAAAAGTAACGTTACTCTATTTCATTTATCTTCATCGGCATTCGCATTGCACGCTTCAAATCTCTTACGTCGGAAATCCTTTGAAAATCCTATGAACAAGATGTACGGAGTAAAAGAAAAATGGATCTAGAGCGGCGACTTTTTACCACGACTGCATTCATGATTTCAGTCATGATAAAATGCTCCCACTTATTACTCGAGTATTGATGTTCACTATCACTTATAATGTGAAATTTTTCTAGCCGTTTGGCAAAAGGCACGAAAATAAGGCGCGCACCGCATGCACCATGATACTCATTGCGCTCAACGGTCGCTTGTAACTTTCGTCTTTCATCTTGAATCAAGTAACTTGCGTGTACAATCGCATCAACACGACAGTGACTCACTTCACCGGAAGAGACTTGGGAACGTTAAAAAACATTTACCATGAAAGAAGGTCACACAGCGAACGCGTCGAATCACCCAAACGTAAGAAGCCTTGCTCAAGAGATCACAGCTTGGTACCTCTCACAAATCGACGAACGAGCTCCCCATTCGGAGAATGTTCGGAACTTTTGAGGGCTCCCGTTATTGCCGTGACTGATCTCATTTTGACAAATGATGAAGAAACCGACAACCCTCACACAACTGCAACTGCAACTGCAACTGCTGCTAGCGATAATAAATCCCTTTCGCACAGCGTCCCAAATCCAGACTGGAAGCAATACCTCGTAAAAGCAGGAAATGAAGGGATACCTCTCGGCAACTCTGACAATTACGAAAGATTTTCTAAGCGGACCAAAGCGAGATTGGAAGCATTTATGCTTGGGGTTGCATTAGCTATGCCCGCGTCCTCGGCGGATGACACAGGGAATGATGAATCAAAATCCAAGAGAGAAAACAGTTCCTCAGGTTCCAATATTACGAGAAAAGGACATGATACTAGCAAACAATCTCCGTTCTCTCTAATTGATGGTTTAGCCAGTTTTCGTCCCTTTGAAAAGCATCAATCGAATTCTTTATTGCGATCCATTTCGTCATCGAGTTCCACAATGACACGAAAGCGCCCACAAATCCCAGAAAGCGATCTAGTCACCCGACTTGAATTATATTTACGGTGCCTTTACCGTGTGCACTCGCTGAAACAAGAATGCGTCGTGAGTGCGGAGCCAGTGCGGGCGGTCAAAGCGCGAGCTAACGCTATTGTGGCCGCGTTCATTGAAACTGTGTCTACTGTTCGACAACAAGGCCCTGTGTTGACTAGTCTTCTAAGCTGCATGACGAAAGAAGTTTTAGCCGTGGACATACTCTCCGAGGACCTTGAGCGTGTGATTCGTCGGATTGTTTCGGAATATGAACACGCTACATCATTCGCATCTCTCGCATTCCTTTCGAGTCCCGAGGATGCCGCGGAACACAAATTGACTCCCCCTGATATTGGATTACTTGCGCTACCTGCGCGTCAATTGGCAAAACGCAGAAGCATCTTGTGAACTTGAGGAGATGCTACGAAATTGTATGGATCCTCAGATGCGCAAGACGTTCAAGACGGTTGAATTTCGCTCCATCGGTCATTTGCTAGAAGTTTGCCAAAGCTTCCGATCCGAGCTTCAGCAAATTCAAATACAGCCCAGCCGACAGTTTCGATCTGTGGTGGATACGAATGGCGGAGAAGACACCGCTTCCACGAAGGATGCTTTGCGACAAGCGATTCGTGACCTCAATCGCGAGGTGATCACAATAAACGGGCATGTTTTACCACCCGCGACCAGTTACGAGCAGCTGAGCTATTTACTTTCTCAGACCTTGAACTCGCAAGCCTTAACGAGCACATTTGTATCCAACAAGCCTGCACATCGAAAGAAAAGTAAAAAAGAACGCCGACTGCATGGAGACCATGTGTCTGACTTGTCGGATTCAGGAAATGAAACCAATAACTCCATTGGCAACGAATCGGCTAGATCTACATCGGATGGGCAGGGTTCGACGGGATATCGGAGCTTTAGGCAATCGACAATTGACTATCTTGCGAAGCGACTCGTTTTGGCAGCTAGTCGTACAGGTACAGGTGAGATCTTACATGAGTGTTGCGGTTCTCTCAGCTGGTCATCGTTGCTAAACCATGCGGCACTGCTGTTTCTATTGGTTCACTAAAGGTGGCGATGCGTTCTTTGTAGTTAAAGATTTGTTCGGAGGGGGAGGATGTGGAGGTTGTTCCGTCTTCGCCCGCAAATCTACTTGGTGAATCCTCGAGGCGCCGCGAGTCGATAGAAATAATTGTTCGATTAGCGAGTATCATCATTCGATGCCACGGTTCTTTTGACGTGTACCCAAAAGCTCTCGTGGGCTGTTGCGAACCTCTTATCCAAGTACATACTACTACTTCGGAAAGAATTTCATTGAAAGAATCAAGAGCTCCAGGCGTTGCGCGCAACGATAGCAAGTCTGACGAATCCGACGAGGAAGGTGAAAATAGAGCACACATGGTAGTGCAAGAGCTTATCACTGACAAGTCGGGTTGGCGTACGCTATCAGTCCGTCCAGCTCTTTACGAGAAAATCGAAGTGTTGACAACACCTAGTTAGATATACTAACTATCCCTTTAGCTTTACGCGACCACAACGCATGGAATAAATCACTTTTCGCTTCTAAACTCAACGTCTCGACGAAGCTAGCTGTTTCATCTATGCTTCTTTGACTCCAACCTCCAACGTTTTTTTGAAACGCATATTTTCACTGGTCCCGGTACTGGTTCATTAGGATTTTCACGCGAGGCGCGTATGTGTATAACAATTTATTTGAAATTCAAAAATCATTGTTAAGCTGTTTCACAAACGCTCAAAGAAAAATGTGCATGTGTATCCAATGCAGATGTTGCACGAAAGCACCTCAGTGCAATTAACCGCGTCATTGGAACTGTAAAGACGACTCTTGTCATGAAAAGAGAAAAAGCGCTTACGATGATTGCATTGATTCATATTGTTGTGGTGTTGCTCATAGCACCGTGTTTCTCACGCGATCACATGTCTTTACGTGGGTTGAGTTTCGGAAGCCAGAGAGTTGTTTCGACCGCTTGCCGAAAAATTCGTAGTAAGCCGTATCGAGGGAGACTTGATCTTCTGTTCATTTATGTCATTCAATACAGTTTGGAAGCAGAATTCGACTTGTGGGCTATCAATGCTGCAATATCAAGCCATCTGATCTCAGTTCTTGACGACTGTGACGTGAACGGCGAACCGGAATTCGCCACTGAAATTGACCCTAGCAGCCATACCTTATTGACGACGCAAGGTAAACACATTTTTGTGCGTCCATTTCGCATAGTTTTTAAACATAGAGTGTCCTGACTTCTTTCGCTCTTTGAAGATGGTTTTTGCGAGTCTCCCAAAGCAGGCGAGGTCCAGTGTGCCGAGATTCGAGGAAGAGTGTCGGTATATCTGGACGACAATGCAGCAGCCACTGAAAAGCGATCTATGCCCGTTATTCAATCGCTACTTGATGACACGTATTTGCTGGGGCAGTTAAGCGGATTATCCTTTGTCAATTCTTTCTTTGTGCGATCTCTGGGTGAAAATCTGGTTGTAATTGCTGACGGAGACGGCAAGACCGAGGAAAACATGGAATCGGACAGCGCCGACATAGTCATTGCAGCTACTGTGATATCTTTTTTTGTCGTGACAGTGATGGTTGTATACGGTTTGTACCGTCGCCGTCAACCGGCTAGCCGTTTCGGATTTCTCTCCGTGAAACATGCAGTGGCTCATTTGTACAACCGACGACGACAGTTCTTTGAAGATCTCTCAGATGATGAAGAACACGAACCTAGTTGGATGGCAAGTTCACCGGAGAGCGCAATATACGAGCGCTGTCCTCCTCCGTCGATAACTTGGAGCGTATCTGACTTGACGAGTGACTCACGTTCCATCCGTAGCACTCTCCAACTAGGTCGGATTGTAGAGGAAAATAACTCCGAAGAAAGTCTTACAAGCGGTAGAAATCACGAACCACCCAGTCAAATTTATCGGCATTTCGACCCCGCGGATCTCGATTTTGTCCCCCAATGGAATGATGCAAGTTTCTCTGTCCAGTCTTCGTTCAAAGCAATTGACTCGACGGATTCATTCGACGATAGTATAGTGAATCGGTTTGGTTCTAACTCAAGTGACGATTTTGGAGTTTTTCCTCTCCGGGGATGTCAGTTCGTCCCGGACGCGAGTTTCGATGAAAGCTCCGAGAGTTCAAGCCATTCAAACCGTAGTCGGCGCACACTGTCTCTTGACAGCTGCATGTCTCCCTATGCAACGTCGATAAATGAGCCCGATGCAACGTTGATGAATGACGGAGATGATCGATGCAAAGAACTAGACGACCCAGGTGTTCATGCAGCAGAAGACTCAGGCATTATGGAACGGGTCATTCTTTTCTCTTCTGCATTTCTAGTGCTCGACTTGAATTCATTGCTTTGGTGGGCAAAGTTTTGCATCGCTGTTAAGAGAGGACGTTCGGAGCCTCGGCTAAAATACTGATGTTCACCTAAAGATTAAGATAAAGATATAGCTCACGTTCCTTTCCTTATCTCGAAAACCGAAAGTATTTTACTTCTTATTGCTCTTCATAAGTTCATAAGTGCTCATCCACTCATCCAGGCTCATCGTTCAAAAAAGCAGCAAACGGTAAGAAACGCGGTAAATACGAATAAGCTGCATCGATAAAATTCCTACGGGGCCTACGTGAATTCGACGTAGAAACTCGAAGCTTAGTATCTTCGCTCTTTTGCTATGTTTTAACAGGGATTATATTCCCCTTGGTTTTAATTCTCAAACCAATGGTAATTATAGCTTGTTAGTGTGAAGGATCAATGTTAGTTCTGAGTATGATGGCATTGCAGTCCAACAAACTCTATTCTTAGGTGTTTAATGCCACCGCATTTTTAATGACTGAAATGCAGTCGTGAAAAAAGTAATCTACACTTCGGCTCACTCTAGCAAGTAGTACTCTAATAGCTATTGTACGATATGTGGCAGCCGTCCGTCGCCGGTCGCCGACGTTGGCTGCCGAAGATAATAAATAATCATCATCTCCCCCATGACCATGGGCCTCAGTTTTACCCTTTCTTCACCGAGCCTTTGTTACCCATTTAATAATACCTCGGAAAAGAAAACAAAAGGAAATGACTCGTCGTGTTTCCTATTTCTACGATGCCGAGGTCGGCAACTATCATTACGGACAAGGTAAGATTTTGTCTCGCACGGTCGTGCTGTCTTTGGATCTTCGTCGTTGTCGAACCGTTTGTGGGTGTCAGTCTTTTACGCGCATACTTTCTTTTTTACAACATGATTGCTCAGTCCTTTTGTTTCCAATGAAAATATACTCACTTTAATTATAAAAAATGAAGGCCACCCCATGAAGCCTCACCGCGTCCGCATGACGCACAACCTTGTTGTCAACTACGGATTATACCGCAAGATGGAGGTCTTCCGTCCCCGTCTCGTCTCCCCGACGGCTTTGACCCGGTTTCATTCGGATGATTACATCAATTTCCTACGCGTCATTACTCCTGACAACATGCAAGATTATATGCGTCAGTTGCAACGCTTCAATGTCGGAGAGGATTGTCCGGTGTTTGACGGGCTCTTTGAGTTCTGCCAGCTGTACACATCGGGGTCAATCGGAGGTGCTGCTCGTCTCAATGAAGACCAGGCCGATATTGTGATCAACTGGGCTGGAGGACTTCATCACGCAAAGAAGGCCGAAGCTTCTGGTTTCTGTTACGTCAACGATTGTGTCTTGGCGATTCTCGAGTTGCTCAAGAAGCATGAACGTGTTCTCTATATTGACATTGATATCCATCACGGAGATGGAGTCGAAGAAGCCTTTTATGCCACCAACCGCGTCATGACGGCGTCCTTCCACAAGTTTGGAGAGTATTTCCCCGGCACTGGTGACGTCCTCGACAGTGGTTTTGCCGACGGAAAGAACTACGCAATTAATTTTCCTCTCAACGATGGAATGGATGATGAAGCGTACAGAAATATTTTTCGTCCGGTTATTGGGAAAATAATGGAAATGTTTGCTCCGGGTGCCGTGGTGTTGCAATGCGGAGCTGATTCACTTTCCGGTGATCGTCTCGGGTGCTTCAATCTCTCCGTCAAAGGACACGCCGACTGCGTGGAATATGTTCGAAGCTTCAATATTCCTACTTTGGTTCTAGGTGGAGGTGGATACACTCTTCGTAACGTGCCGCGTTGTTGGACGTACGAAACCTCCATCTTGACGGGCGAACAGGTGAATGACGAGCTCCCCTTCAACGACTATTTTGAATATTTCGGCCCTGATTATCGGTTGCATCTTCCTGTGAGTAACATGGAGAACTTGAACTCGTTAGAATATCTCAATAAAACGCGTAACCAGCTCTTGGAGATACTGAGTCAAGTCGAACCGGTGCCGGGTACTCAAATTCAGACGGGCCAAGTGGAATCGCAACTCAATCCTAAAGGCATGGAAATTGATAAGGAGGAAGAAGAGGAAGAAGCCGAGCAAGCGGGCGAAAAAGGTGACACCGATGAGGGAGGAACGCAAGGAACACCCTGCTGAACTTGCTTCGTAACTTTGTCGATCGCTAGTAAATGAACCTACCTAGCGGCTTTACTGAAATATTTTAATAATGGCATTAGTTGGCGGTCTAGTTTATTAGTTATGACACAATGCTTCAATGAATTTCGTGACCGTTTTGTTTGTAGAAGTTAGAATTTCTATTTTCTCGATATGTCGGCTTCAGTGAAAGGGACGATGACAACAAAAGTGGCCTTATTATACAATCTACATGATTGGGTGATAATTCAGCCCGCATTTCGTGCAGTGCAACGGACATTCGGCGTGTGCGTACAGAGACGAGTGTTAGCATCGTGACACGTTATTTCCGCATAAAAAACAACAACACAAGGAAATGAGGTACAAGTACGCGGAGAACGATTTCGCGCAAAGTAGAAGCAACTACCCCTGCCCTATCGACATTGCCCTATCGACAGCCCCCCTAATCTTCGATTGAATCATCTTTAAATCTTGGTTAACAGTTAAGTCTTGCAGTTTTTGATGCACTGCTTATCATTACCAGGTACAACTAACTTTCTATCATCGAAATCCCTCCAAAAATTCTGATGACCATCATTATCTCGACGACTCACGACAACCAAAGTTTTCAAAAGTGATGCTGCGCACATCGGCACTCATTCACTAAGGTTTTATGTACATCTGTGACATTTCATTATACTACAGGCTACATAGTAGAATCTAAAATTATACTGTACGACCGCATCAAACTTGGAACTATGATCACTCTTGTTCAGTCATGGTTCAATAATATGCGTCTTTTTAACGATACGTATGAGGTATGAGGTACAAGTACAAGTATCACAGTCACAGTAACAAATATCAAGTACCAAGTACCTTTTCACTTTTCACTTTCACGATTAGAATAAAGGACAAATTTCTTTGACGCCGTAAATGTTTTATGTTCCACGTTCTACGTGCTACATAAAAGGCTACACATTACACATACTGTTGAGTTTCCGAAATTGCTTCCGAATTCAGGCTGGCTCTGAAACTTTATTGCTGGAATATATGTATACGACAAATTTGTACTCCTCTCAGAAACGTTGAAACGTTCTCTACTGCAATTGAACCAAATGAAAACACTTGATCTTCGATAAAGAGCTAATTTTTCTAATTCCCACAGTAAGTTTCCTATGGATTTTACGGGGAATCGTCAACCGGTCGTGTTTAGGCACCATTCGATCGATCTCCGTCCGTTCTCCGTTCAATGTACTCATTTCCGAATGACTTCGGATTTCGGATGACCGGTATCCGGTATCTATTAATCATATGGTTTCTCATATATCGCCGTAGCACGTCTCGAGCAGTCAACCGTGAACCCTCAATTGTTCTTATTGGTCCAAAGTGAGCGTTTGAAGTGTGTTTGGTACCAATCGTACACAATGTGCGAATGAAATGCCGTTTTGGTTTACGGCATTTCCTCCCCGCTTCTACAAATTCTACGATACAAACGTGACCCTTTTCGCCGCAAGCTGGCTCCTCAACCAGTCGAAGACGGCATAAAAATCGACGCAAGACCCAGCAACAAGCGCAACAGCATCCACTTGCCGCAAAAACTAATCAATTGAATAAACAATACGAGTAGTAATTCAATTAATTAAACACAACAATGGACGACAACAATATCGATTTCTCATCAATGCACGATGGTGACTATGACGAAGAAGTCTACCGTCGCATCGGGGTAGCAGCTCCCAGTTTTGGTGCTACTACATTCGAGCCATCCTCTCTGGACCCCGAAGCGCAATCTACACAAGCAAACAAGATTCTTCATCAAGCTTCGCCACCAGAAGCGTTTCGCAATGGAGTGTGGTCAGTGACAGATGATCAGATCTCTGAATTGCCTGATTTGTATCAACTAGACCCGAGCGCTGTGTTCATTCCGGATGAGTCTCCCGAACAGATCACCGCGCGAATCAGCGGAGAGCTCCGTGACCGATCGATTGAAGCTGAATTTGATCAAGAGCACGCGAAGGCTACTTGCACAACCACAGAGGGTGTTGAATTTCGAATCAAGCTGTATCGTGGCCGAGGAAAGTTCAGTAATGGAACCATCGTAGAGGTTCAACGAAGGTTCGGCACCGCGGCTAACTTTCATGCAGACACATCTGCTATTCTTGACAGAGCTCGAGGAAAGCAAATTGCGAAAGCGACCTTACGAAGCGCGAAGGACGTTTTGCCTCTTGTAGCGGACCAAGAAGATGACTACCAACCGGACGGATCTTCTTCACTAAAGATGGTTGCCAAGATGTTGAACCAACCGGGATACGACTCTCATTTCCTGGCCCTGCAAACTCTCTCTTCACTTACGGACGTTCAGAAAATGGGAACTACTACGGTAAAGAGCGTTGCAAAGGAGCTGATCAAGGAGAACAATGAAGTGGGAAACAAGATTCTCTCCATGATTCTGAATAGCAAGGGCGAAGATGAGACATTCAAGCTTCGAACACTAGCCATGACTATTCTTGGCAACACTCTACAAGCCGTGAGCAAAGAAGAGATCTCAGATTCACTACGAGAGCAGCTTCAACCTGTCCTTCTTCGCGAACTTCGCGCGGCACACAAGAATCAGCGAAATGCCGTTCAAGCTGCGAAATGTGTAGAGTCTCTGCTTACTGTTGAAGACAGTAGCTTTGCCGATTACGACGAGGCGTTGAAGATTGCAATGGAGGTCGGCCGATCAAGACACTTGGCTTTGGAGCGACAGGTCGAAAAGTGCTTCAAGAAGATTCAAGCATAAGCCGGCAGAGCAGAGGCTCATTGTGTTTCATAGTTTCCGTTTGTAGTTTTATACTAAATTGTAAATTACGAACGATATCATTCAAATTCGACTTGCTAGAGATGCAAATGTAGAGAATTAGAAGCACTCTAAGCTGCGAGTCAGCGTAGACTAGTGTCGTCAAGCTACAGGTATTTCGTTCTTGCACTTCACACAACCGCAATGGAAGAGATTTTTTTTTTTTTTTTTTTTTTTTTTTTGAAACTTGTCCTTTATAGTATTACTTTCTCTACTATGCTTGTCTAACACGAGGATCAGTTGTACGACGTATCTGGTACGCTCAGAAGGGAAACGGTAGATCGCGAAGGAGCACCATTGAGGATAAGGTTAGTAGATAGACAGACCAGCACCATCTAACCAAAGCGGATGAGAGCTAAGGGGCAAACCACTACGCGGGCTGCGCAACAGCATAGAAACGGAACGGACTAGCATAAAGTTCTCGTTGCCGTTTGTGTCGTCCAAGCCTTCCCGTAGCTGACTGTGGTCCTGTTCCGATGTAACTGATAGTAATCTCCTCTCCCGATTCTATGGTCTCTTTGGCAACTAAATCAACATGATTGTCAACAAATTCTTGCGATAAGACCTCCGCATTGGGACAGCATGAATGATTGATACGTGAGATGAGAAGAAACAGCGCAACAATCTCGGGAGCTACCTTTGCATCAAGTTGGCGATCCATACCTCTCTGTAAAGACGATGCACCGAGGGCTCGCGCAACATGATTTTGAACTTCAAGGTGCTTGGCTGAGTTATCTCGTCCACCAATCGATCTCAAAAGAGCGGCATAGTAAGAGCGAAAAGGACTCTGTGTCCTTACTCCAAAGCCATTACGCGCAGCGATAGATGCGAATCGACCTAAAAGCTCCGACGAAAGTGTTGATTGCTCTACAGCGGAAATTGAAAAGCGTTCGACCAAAGCGTCGTAGAGGCGTTGTAGGTTGTAAGTCAACCTCCCATCCGCACTGCTTACTACAGGCTGTCCCAACTCAAGCGCTATCAAATCCTCTGCATCTCCGCACATTGTTAGGATTGAATCTTCCATCCAGAGCTTGGATGCTGCGCGATAATGATGTACGTTGATCACAAACAAACGGGTTGCCAACATGAGAGCCGGCTCCACATCCTCGATCATTTCTACCTCTTCATCATTTCTTGAAGAATGAATGTAGTTGCGTATCTCTCGCTGTATAGCAGTAAGCTTGCAACAGTCTCCTATGTGACTTTGAAAACTGTTGTGGCAGCTTGGAGAGCAAAAGTGACTCTGACATAAGTTGCAATGTCGTCTACCAAACCTGTCTATTTCTATGTTACCTTCAGCTTCTCCACTGGAAAAGTCGAGATTGGATATAGGCCAAAGATGAGGAGATGGTAGTTGTTCTGTTTTCGAAACACAGCAAGATTGTATTGGTTCCAGAGAGCGAAAGCAAAATTGGCAAGCTCGAATCGTGGCCCCAAAAGTTGACTGGCTACGGCTGCACGCTCGGTGAATATGACTTGTCCTCGTTCGATCCGCTCGGTTGCAACCAAAATATTCCCTCGCCCTTCCGAAGACAGATCCACAATACGCACGGGAGGACGAAGGTTGCCGTACGGAGTACTTTTGTGAGAGTTAAGGAAGGCATCGTGACACGGAAAGGATTTCGACGCGAAAAAACCGTGATGAAATATCTTTTGTAGATTCTCCTCTTCTCTTTGTCGATGTTCGTGTAAAACGTTTGTATCCGACACGCTATCCTGTTCGGGTAAACTTTGATTATCCCAAGCATCGTGTGTGAAATCGGAGGACGTCAGTCCACCCAATAAAAATCGTAAGCCTTCTTCCGTTTCTACCGACGAGCCGGAATAGTCTTCGTCATGGGTCATTTTAGACTCGATCGAAGGAATGAAAGACGCATTTAGTGGTTACAGTCGGTTCTAAGCCAATGAACAAAGGTCTTTTGATGACATGAAAAGAGTGAAATGAAAATGGCTTCATTTTTTCAATGGTGGGAGACTTTTCCGCGTCGCACTGTCAACTGTGGAACGTCGCACGCACAGTAAGATTTCTTGTATCTCTCAAATAGTATTGCACCTTTTTATCAACCTTTGAAGTACTTTCAATCGTGAACACGGATCAATCCGAGTGAATCGTGACAACGAGATGTCCCATCAGCTCTCGTCAGTGTGTTTGCGAAGAGCCGTATGTTTTTTCCACCGCACACCTCCATATTTTGTTGTCATTCAATGCACTATTTATTGTAAATCAATCACTTTTCTCATTCACGACAATCGTGTTTCGTATTACTTTCTATCTCTTTTTTATTTATTTGTAAAGAAACAACATGCCATCACCAAACTTGAATTCGGAAGACTATTACCAAATTTTAGGAGTTGCGCGAAACGCGGACGATGCCGAACTGAAAAAAGCGTATCGTAAGTTGGCCGTCAAGGTAAGTCATCCATTCATGTATTATTCACACATCGTACGCATGTTCAGCAAGTCACTCACTTGATTCTTGTTTCTGTCGCTTTCATCTATAATTATAGTGGCATCCCGACAAAAATCCCGACAATGAAGAGGCTACTAAAAATTTCCAAAAAATATCCGAAGCCTACGCTACCTTGTCGGACAAAAAGAAACGTGACATGTACGATCGGTACGGAAAAGAAGGAGCGAATATGGCGGATCAAATGGGAGATGATGCCCCGGGAGGACACTTTCCCGGTGGAGGTTTCCATGGAGGTGGAGGAGGAGGCTTTCCGGGGGTTCGTTTCACTTTTCCGGTGGGCCGGGTGGTCACATGAGTCAGGAAGATGCCCAAGCCTTCTTTACTTCGTTCTTTGGTCATGATGATCCTTTTGGTGGATTCGGTGGAGGCGGATTTGGTGGACCTCGTCGGTCCGTTCGACAGGATCCGTTCGCTACGATGTTTGGCGGAGGTGGAATGCCGGGTGGAATGCACGGAGGTTTTGGAGGTATGCCCATGGGCGGAGGAATGCCACAAAGACCACGCGTCAAACGATATGATGCGATTCCTAATGGTACCGTTGTTTCACTGAGAGATTTGGTCAGCAAACCGGAACGAAATGGAGATCGAGGAGAAATTCAGGATTTCGACCCGGCTACTGGCCGTTACACGGTAATACTAGAAGACACGGAGGAAGCATTGCGTGTCAAACCGAGTAACTTACTACAGCATGTACACGTCAAACTGAATGGTATTGAGAGTCAACCGGAACTAAATGGTGCGCGAGGGACTGTTATTGCTTGGAACTCTCACAATGAGCGCTACAACATTTACGTCATGGACAAATCTCGCGTTGTGAGTCTCAAACCGACAAATGTTATTCTAGACAATGGTACAGTCGGTATGATTGTTGGTCTTGTGTCGAAACCTCATCTGAATGGTAAATACGGTACCATCAAATCCTGGGTACGAGATGCGAACCGATATGAAGTCCAAGTCTCTGCGGATCAAATCTTACGTTTGAAAGTAGAGAACATCCGCGTGTAATTATTTCCCCATAGCGATATCAAAATTATAGTTTTTAGTTAGCAGTTGTAGGTTCAATGAATAGTATGATTTACATAAGAACTAGTTTGGGTGACCAGGAAGCGAACCGATCGCGCAAACCTCCCAGTGCGAACATCTCACCCAGCACTTTCTTCTTAACAGCGTTTGATTGTTGTCGTAATCCAGATCAGGTTCTTCCGCAGCAGTGGCATTGTCGGTCTCGACAATCATACCACTAGTTTCGATGCTCTTCGCCGGTTGTGGTGTTTGCGTGGTGTCGCCGAGTAGTAGCTTCTCCATTTCTTCAAGCGATAACGCTGCTGGCAACATTGATTTCGTTTCGTCATGACCAATCGCACTGTCTTGGCTGCTTTCCTGTATCACGGCCTCTTGCTGTAGAACGTATTCCGCACCAAAGTATTTGACACGTTCATCGCTCAGCATATCTCGGAACAAATTTGCAAGGATATAACTGGACGACGAAGGATCTGTCAACCCTTCATCTTCGCAACGGTCGCATAAGCTATTCAAAGGGAGTTGAAGCGACCGCAACGAACGGCAATGAATGGTATCGCCTGGTTTGTAACATTTGAGTTCAGGCCCTAGAACCGGAAACGTTTGCACAAGAGAGTCTTTGGAAAGTAAGCAACGAACCCACTGTTCTAGCAGCGAAATCTTTGTACCAAGGTCTTCACCACTGCCGCTGCTCTCTTGATCCATTGTTTCCATAGAAAGCAAAGCATCCATCAAGTGAATCAAAATGGTTGTTAAAAATCCTGGCCATGCTCGGCATGCTGATTGTATCAAAGGCAAGTATCGCTGCTTTAGTAATTCAAAGCTATCGCCCACACCTTGATCATACGCTTCCGCAAATAAAACGCCACCGACAATCATTTCATCGAACTCCGGGCCTTTCCAAATCATATAGGAAAGTATTGCGTGTCGCAAAATATCCAGAGCCACATTTGCTTTTACAAGCGCTTGTCCACACGAGGCACACGTCGATTTCCCGGATGCCAGTTGAATGATTTTGACGGCTTTCCGTGGCTCCTTTTGTATCTTTGCAACGGGTGGCTTTCGTTTTGGTCGTTTCTTCTTTTCTTGAGTTTTCTTGGACGTAGATTGGAGGACAGCGAAACGATTGAACGAAGTACCCAGCATTGATTGTTGAAAAGGCAATAACAGCGCTTTCAGTTCTGTATCTTCGGACTTTTCTTGTTTCCGATCCGGTGGTCGTTCACTCTTGACAGAAGGCTCACTTTCGGGTAGTGTCATCGGTTCCTCGGTCTCAAACACAACTTGTAACGCGGCCTTATGATAAGCTTGCAATAACGAATTCGCATCGTTCCAATGATCAAGCTTAGCTCTCGCAAGAGGATCCCAGTAGACCTGATGAAAATAGTGCAACAACGATTTTGCGGATAGACGCAACACAGCCAGCGACGGAAGTTGATTGTGCGTTGATTCGTGTCGAATGCCGACCAACCATGAAGGAATACCGAGTTGCTGACACAAGACAGCGACACTCGCAGCGTTCACTCGCTGTTGCTGTAACACATCTGCCAGTCCATTGATGGCACGTAAAATAGCACTCGCATAAGCTAGCCTCAATTCCGTCGACGAAATGGTTGCCTGGACGTCGCGCAAAATGATCTGAGACAAGGCTGCTGTCGACTCGATCGAGTGTGACATGACAGTCGTTCGTGACTTCCAGACATTCACTTGCTGCAAAGCATCTTCCAATCGTGCGATAATTGATGCTCTATGATTCTCAGCTTCAGTGGAAATAATGTGGTCGTCGCTCTGCAACAATTCCGTAGAAAGAAGCAGCGCTTCGCCCATTCGTTCAAATTCAAAACGTCCCTCCACGGATTCAACCGTGCATGTCCGCGGAGCCTCTCATTCCGCAGCAGTCCCCGTGCCGCATCCAGCATTCTGACGCCGAAATGGAATGTTCGTATGGTGAATGGTTCCCCCGAATGGGTTTGATGGTTGTAAATGAAGGAAAAAAACTGCGAGGGTTTATGCAAGTAAAGTATCCGGGTTCCCCTCTGACGATAAATTTCCTTACTGGGGCCTACGTGAAACCTACGTAGACATGTAACCAGTTGCATCCTTCATCATCCTTTATTCGTTATTCGTATTGAGTTCGAATTGATGTCTAATGTCACCAATTGGCACTCGTCATCCATGGTAGAGAAAGTAAAGGTGTTTTTGGGGCAAGATGGACCCGAAAATGGTCGTGGTCAAATTTTTCCATTTCCGGGTTCCCCCTCTGTCGATAAATTTCCTTACTGGGGCCTACGTGAAACCTACGTAGACATGTAACCAGTTGCATCCTTCATCATCCTTTATTCGTTATTCGTATTGAGTTCGAATTGATGTCTAATGTCACCAATTGGCACTCGTTATGCATGGTAGAGAAAGTAAAGGTGTTTTTGGGGCAAGATGGACCCGAAAATGGTCGTGGTCAAATTTTTCCATTTCCGGGTTCCCCCTCTGTCGATAAATTTCCTTACTGGGGCCTACGTGAAACCTACGTAGACATGTAACCAGTTTGCATCCTTCATCATCCTTTATTCGTTATTCGTATTGAGTTCGAATTGATGTCTAATGTCACCAATTGGCACTCGTTATGCATGGTAGAGAAAGTAAAGGTGTTTTTGGGGCAAGATGGACCCGAAAATGGTCGTGGTCAAATTTTACCATTTCCGGGTTTCCCCTCTGTCGATAAATTTCCTTACTGGGGCCTACGTGAAACCTACGTGAATATTCGACGCGTTTTGTACGGCTAAACCTTACACCTTACACAAGAAAACTTCGTTGTTGACTGTTATTGACATCGCATGAATGAGGATGCAAGTCAATTGATGGATTGATAATTGTGCGCATAAACAAATGAGTCTCTTCAACATGCCAACATCTACCTGTTCAAGAGCCGAAATCGAGAAAGAAGTTCGGAGCTTATTTCAAAGCATCAAACAAAAAAGACGTCACCAGAAAAGCGTAGATTTGGAGCGAAAACTGAAATGGAATGAAAATGATAGTAACAACTACCTGCATCCCAGCGACAATCGACCAATACAAATCATTCGTCGAACACCAGCTCCGAGCAACGGCCGTCCACCCAAACATTTCACTACCCTGCATTACGAAGGAGAGCCATCGCGTGTCACGGCGGCAACTCCCACGAGATTGCCCCTGGTCGAACCGTTGCCCAAAAACATTCTACATGCACCCATCAGTCGTTACAACTGCTCTTCTATGATCGTAGATCCCGTATTCATTCCGTATTTGGGCGACGACAAAGTAGATCATACTTCCTTCCTTTCGGAGCAGGAATTGGAGATTCGGATCAAAGCGACAGACGAAGGTCCGCCGATGGTTCGCGACGAAATGAATTCCATTGTCGATCAGGTTCTTTTGGAGTGTTCGGTCGTCAAAGGGGTGGCTGTGTGGGAACATGCTGAGACGACGGAGTATGTTCTTTCGGTACTCGTACAATGTGCTTGTCTCAAGCGAGCACGCATTCAAGAGCGGTATGAAGCGACGATTCTTCCGCTACATTTACCACAACTAGCACAAAACAACTCCCTCACTCAGCCAGATACGGCGCGATCAAATGCGAATTATGATAGTAATCTCATCAATACACTGCAAATGGACGTGTGCGGAGAATGTGTCAACGAAGAACGAGCCGTAGACAACCAATTGGATGCCAAATACCTGCAAGATATGGACTCCTATCGCGCACTCTTCTGTCGAAGATGCCTTACCTACTGTTGCTCCATACATGGTATAGAGTCCAAGCCCAGCTTGGAGTTGCAACAGAACATTTTCCAAGAAATGGATGAATCGAATTATTTTCCTTCTTTGGGCATTGAATTAATAGATACCGACATTCGTTTTGATGAAGTTGAAGAACTTTCCGCTTTTCAGAAGACAATGTGCAAACGAGCTTTTCTCATGTGTAATGGGGAGTACAAGCGCATTTCGCTGTTGCTGGGTGCGCCCGAGCACTTGATCCGAGCGTTTGTCCGTGAACACAATTTACAGCTTCCACCGAAGAGAGACACAACTGCGGTCAAGCTACGAGCCAACACAATCAAGTATTATTCAGTGAAGAATTACAATCAAAAGTGGTACAATGCGACCAAGGATGCTGAGATTCATCCATTTTTTACTCCGTGCTGTCACGAAGAAATGTGTTCCGAGGAGAACTGCAGTTGTATCCAAAATCGATTCTTTTGCACCCCGGCCTGTTGCTGGGGCGCAGCGAGTCCCAACTTCTTTCGAGGTTGTGGATGTAAGGGTAGCTGCAATGCTAGTAATTGTACGTGCTTCGCGGCGCATAGAGAATGTGATCCCGAATTGTGTTCATGTCGCACTTGCTCCGATCCACCCGATAGACCAGCATCGAAGCAGGTTTGCCGCAATGACAACATACGAATGCGTCGACATGCCCATTTGCTAATAGCCCCGTCGGCTGTTTCGGGATGGGGGTGCTTCACAAAGTATGCTCTGAAGAAAGGTGAATTTATACACGAATATGTCGGGGAACTCATTACTCAAGAAGTCGCAGAAAAGCGTGGTCAGTTTGACGATGCCAAGAATCGTAGCTATCTTTTCAACTTGACGTCCGATTACGTACTCGACGCGTGTCGGACTGGAAACAAAACCCGATTTATCAATCACTCGGACAAGCCAAATGTCAAAACAAGAAACGTATTTGTCAATGGTGATCAGCACATTGCAATGTTCGCACTTGAACACATTGATGCCGAAGAGGAGCTCTTTGTCGACTATCGCTATAACGTGTCCATGAGCAATGATCTCATCGAAAAAGCAAAGTTTGAACCGGAGTGGCTTTCAAATAGTGGACAGGTGCCATCGCCAAAGAAAACCAAGCACGGTAAACGCAAGCGGGGTAAACGATAAATATCGACAACTGAAATACAATTTCTTTTTTATATGCTCCGATAATTCTTTGAACTTTACATCGCGCTAAAATCGTAATCTTCAGCAGAGGCAAGGCCGTGTTGGACGTCCTCGTCCTCTTCCATCTCCGAATCATCAGACATTTCATCGTTGGAGCTGCTTTCGTCCCCATTCGAAAAGAACTGAATGGCGTCTTTAGAAGCTTCACCCATTTCAATTGTCTTTCCCGCATCTTCGAGCTTTACAAAATCCATTTCATCCATTTCACCGAGATGGTTTAAAACCTCAGCGTCAAATTTCGAAAGATCAAATTCAGTGGTAAACTTTGAGATGATCTGAGCATCATTTGCTCTTTCCGGTCCAGAGTCCTTTGGCGGCACAGTGTAAAATGGAATTTTCCCATGGTTCCAATCCTTTAGCACAGCTCGCGCAGCCGCAACTTTATCAGGAATTCCCCCTTTCAAGACACGCCCGAACGATCGTGCAACCATGGCCAAGAACATCATTACATCACCCGGTGGAAACGCGGGGATGCTATACGTCATGAGCAAGCTCTCGTGGTTGCAACGCTGAAGCAAGGCTGCAACCGCTGGTATAGGATCTTCTATGGATTCAGCGTCTACGCAGTTTCCTAGCATCGCCGAGCGGTCATCAAAAACAACGCCAGGGCTATCCAAGAGGCGTACGTTGCGGTCAAGAACAACTTCTTGCATCGAAGTCGTAAAACCGGGACGAGGGCTCACACCCACGGACCTTGTTCTTTTCAAAGCGTTGATAATGCTACTCTTTCCAACATTTGGGTATCCGATAATACCAACAACAATCGTCGTCTTTGATTTTCCACCCGTTCCTCCGGTGCGAGCGTAGTTCTTTAGTAACTGGAGTAAACCATCCATACCCAGAACCGTTGCTGAATTCGCCGACGCCGCTTCATCTTCGATCGTAGTCGAACCCCAAACGCTACTCGCTTTGATGGCTATCGTCGGATGAGACCGCCTCAAATATGTTAGCCAGCTTCCAACTACTTCTTTGGGAACTAGATCGATTTTATTGAGTACCAAAACCATTCTTTTATCGGAGTGCGAAAGAATAGCATCTTCGACGGATGGATGAATGCGTGACCCAAGAGGATCGCGGGCATCAAGAACTTGTAGCAGCACGTCAGCTGTGTCGACGACCTTTTTAGTTCTCGTAAATACTGCAAAGTAGAGACAAAAGTATTTGTAAGATGAATGCGTATGCATAGCCGGTAAAGTGGTGTCAAAAGTACGTACGGCACGTCGTGATTGCTGGCCGGCCGCGACCGTTCCGTCACTCTTTTGTTTCGCCATTTGTCCTCGACCCTCTTTTGCCTCAAAATTTGCTTTATCTTGATTGGCTTGATCCATTAGCTCTTGTACGGTTCTGGCTGTTCCGCCTTGCTCCTGATGAGCCCTGAGGGCACGAAGGTCGGATTTTCTACGTTCTTTCGTTTCCGCTTGCAGCTGTTGTTGTCTCTCACGCTGTCGCTGAATCTCCTTGAGTAGATCCTGCTTGAAAGGCCAAGAGTTGGGAATGCCTGGATCCTTCTTTGACTTCCCATGCCGAATAACTCCATTCGCAGCATCTTGCTTACTCTGCTTCTTGCGTTTCCGGTGCGTTTCGAGCGTTCTCTTCTGAATCTTGTACTTGTCTTGCAGCGTTGTACGCTTTGACTTGCCCTTCTTTTTCACCATGTTTTACAGTCACGAAGTTTTTATAGTCAAACAAAGTTTGCGACAAGGATTGTGTCGTTGATAAACGAAAGAATATCGCTTGCAAGGTGCTCGAGTGCGGAGCTGTAAAAAAAAAGATGGTTGGTTGCGTTGCAAGAAACCCAGCTTGTGTTGGTGTGAAGCGCAGACGTCGCGTTCGTTGTCCGTTGAGAATGGATCACGCCTAAGTAACTCTGTTAATGTCTTAAGTAAAAAGTTGCGACTTTTAAATAGAGATTTCTACTCCGCTAAGAACTCTTATTCGTCTTAACGATACTTAGCAGAACCATATTTCCGTTGAGCCTGGGGTGAATTTTTGTACGTTGCAATAAGATGCCACGTCGTACTACTCTAAGCAGTAGAGTCACTAAATACTGTCGCGATTTCTGAATACCACGTCACACCTTTACTATGTCATTATGATGTCCCGAAAGGTAAGCAATAAGAAAATCAGGGACAAACTATGATGATCACCCTTTGATTTAGACAGCGACAAACTCAGGCTTTTGAACAAAGTTGATAATGCGACTAAACTTCGACGCATCTAGAGAGGCTCCTCCGACAAGCGATCCGTCAATATCTGGTTTGGCCATGAGCCCATCGACTGATTCGGGTGTGACGCTTCCTCCATACAGGATGCGAGTCTCGTCGGCAATTTCTTTGCCGTACATTTCAGCCAGGATGCCACGGCACATCGCATGAACCTCTTGTGCGATTTCAGGAGTGGCAACTTTGCCCGTTCCGATAGCCCAGACTGGTTCATACGCAATCACAACCTTATCCATGTCCTCTGGTGCAATTCCCGCCAAACCTTTCTTTAGTTGGACCTCGCAAACAGCACTGGCCAGATTTTGCTCAAATTCTGCTTCCGTTTCGCCGACGCATAGTACAACGTTCATCCCGAGACTAATGAGTAGTCGGCATTGTTTATTTATGTATTCATCGGTTTCTTTGAAAATAATTCGGCGTTCTGAGTGACCTGCTAGTGACCACTGAATGCCCATACTTTGGAGCATAAGGGGCGAAATTGCTCCAGTAAATGCCCCATACGTCTCGGGTGTGATCATCTTTATTTGATAAAAGCATTTGAGATCCTTTCATTCGAAATAGAACGTCGCATGACTTTCGACTTACCTCGGCGCCAACCGAAATCTTGTCGCCGACTGCGCTTTGGACTGCCTCAATGAAAGGAAAAGGAACGAATAATGAAACATCTCCTGGAGATCCTGGGGAAACCGATGCAGCAATATCTGTCGCCAACTTCACCGCCTCCGCCTTTGTTTCCGGATTCAATTTCCAATTTCCGGCAATAAATGGTTTCCGATTGGCTAGTAACTCCATCGGTAGCCGGAAGGCGTCATTCTTCGGCATAAAAGCCTGAGATTGGCCAGCAAGAAGCAATAGTGATAGTGATCCGCAATAAAATTTCATTGTTTACGGTAAATGTTTCAATTTCCGATGAATGACAACAGGAGAACCTTGAGTGGTTTGAATCTCTTTCTTGTTCGAGTTCGGCTCGAAAGGCCGACGAAGGTGAGAAGGGAATGCAATGATGACGTGTGACCAGTGACGCAGGCGTGTAGTGATTTGTACTCTTGAGATCACAGTGACGTCAAATCCAAGTTGTTGCTGTCCGTCCGTCGGACAAACTTCTTCTCCTCCGCTCCGTTCTCCCTCCGCCGCCTGTGCGCCGGTCACGACCATGGCGCCATGGTGGATGAACAAAAAACATAAAGCGTGAAACGCAAGAGCACTATTTTTTGCTCGTGTCAATGCTTTTGCAACCGTCAATATCACAATTGATTCATGTCTTAAGGCGGAACAGATGAGCAAGGGTCTCCTGTGCTCGTAATCGGTTCAGTTATTATATTGTTGCGTCTCGCTGTCGAGAAATACTCAGCAAACGATGGCGTACGCATCGCGCGGTCGCACTATGGCCGAAGTCGTTTTGGCTGCCATATTCGTCGGCTTTTTAACTGGCTTTGTTGCTGTACTTTGCATTGGAAATTACTTTCGGGCCAAACGAGCAATGGAACGACAGCGGCAGCGTCGATTGGCTTATCTGGCCGCGGGTGGTACTTTCGATTCACCTCGCAGTAACTATTCGTCGTCCGGAGCGTCGTCCACTGGCGGCGAGCAACAAATGCTTCTAACAAGGCAACAAATGGGGGATCGACGAAAACGCGGAGACGAAGATTTGCTTATTTTCAACGAGAATTCCAGACCCGCAATGAATCTCATCCGGGTATGACGTGTCACATTTTCAAATAATATCATATCACACAAATTTGAAAAGCTAATTTTACTAGAATGATAAGAAGATGCATGTCACATCTCTCGTTCCGCGCGACTACATCATCGAGTCACCGGCAAAGGGAGGGCATCGATCACTCTTAAAGTAACGCTCCAAATTGGGACGATCTTTCATCCAAAGGTAATATTCTTTCAAGGCAGGAACTTCGCATTTATCCCATGCCATATCATAGAACTCTGTATTGAATTGAACAACCGATGCATCAAGAACGTGGAACAAAGCAAAGTCGGCGTCTGAAGTGAAAATGACTGTTTAAGTTGACCTGTTAAAACACAACGCAAAGAAGAAGACCATAACGACACGTACATGTTACATGGTCTCCTCCAGCTACTGGCTTGTGAGAACCACTTTTCTTCACAACTTTGTTGAAGTGATGAAGATAGATGGGCATCCGCTTCTTGGAAAATTCCTTCGAAGCCTTGTCGCCTTCTTCCTTCTGGTCTTTATACGACATCTTGTCTTCAACGGGATGAAAGCTGCGACGTCCTTCCGATATATAGTCCAAGGCATTGAGCATAATACAATCAGCTCGAGCTCGTTCCGCGGCCGATTTCGGTGCATATCCAAGGTTCTCCCCAAGATAGACCAGACAAGCGGCAACTTGATTGACGATTACTTCGTCTCCCTGCGCGGGACGATGCCAGATCGCCGGAGGGAACAGCAACGGAAAGGGTGCTACGTCCTGATCGACATCTTCCGGTGTGCCGCGAAACATGTCCATGACGCCCGTGGGTCCGTACAAATTGTCGGAACTATTTTCGTACTCGACGCCGGCATCTTCGAGCATGAGACGGAGAAATTCGCCGCGACCTTTGAACGAGAGGGGCCCATGATACAAAATGGTCCATTCCGGGGGGAGGGCGTGGTGTCATTTTGCAACAAAACAGTAGTCTCGAACGATCGATTGTGACGTTCGAATGAATCTTTCGGAACACTCGGAACATCGCAAAGATCGCGATACGCGGAACGCGGACGCGACGAGGGGCGGCAAAAAGGTCGTCCGCCTTTTCTGTGTGTCCCGTGTAAGGTGAGATACATCAGTTTATGTGAGTGTAATACTATCTGCTCTTTGAATCACGAGTTTGAGAGAGGGTCCAGTCTGTCCGTGCGTCCTATGCGACATTTGACGACCGCACTGCGACCTAGACCGGCAACCGAGTACCGTTGTGAAGTTTCCCTTACACTTTCTGCTTAGATTCGCCTTATTCCTACTATCGAGAATTAGTGTGATCAAAACGTGCTTTTCGGCCAAAAATGCAAGGGCATAGCACACGATTTTTTCTCGCATTGCTCATCATCTTCAATTTCATGCTATGAGCGACATTTCGAAAGCATGCACGACCATCTTGTCAAACAAATTATCAATTACGATGAAAGTAGTATTTAAGGAGACTTGGACGAAAGAGCGCATCGAATTTCGCTTCAGGAGGGGTGAAAATCCTGTCGAATAAGATGGGTGTGCTCAGTTGCGTTTGTCGTCGCAGACTTTGATCCTTCGTAGATGCCACTCCATTCCACAGCAGTACAAGTACCAACGTATCTTAACCGATATCTTTCAAATTGGATTTATTTTTGCAACTAAAGCACGGAGCGAAGCACTATCAAGGACTCGGAATCGCGACGAGTGTACAATTCTGCAGCCGATGACGGATTTCTCGAGGTTCTCCGACACTCAACATCGACGATATGGTATCACAGTCAAGTGTCATGGTCTTGCGAATGAGTGTACAAACGAGTTATACCGACACGTCACCCATCCCCTCTCTAGGCGTTCTAGTCGCTCCCTTTTTTCATCGCTTTGTGGATATAGTAGGGACCATAATTTTGACACAAATAGCTAAAATACAAGTGAGCCCCATCGCAACTTTTCCGTCAGTGCTAAACGCTTGATGAAATAATTCAATATATCTTAACTCAGACGAAATCTTGACAATCTGAGGCTCTTGTCGTAGCTCGTCTCAAGAAAGATTGGACGAAGTTCATCGAGAAGGACCTTCTCGGAAGTATGAACTCACGGAGAAATTTATTATGGAAGGGCAATTGCCAACAAGGAACGGCTCACCATACATTTACATAGTGCAAGAGTGAAGGTATAAAACTAGTTGCGAAAGACAGCAGTCATCCGTTAAGCGCAGCTTCGCGTATCGAGAAAGCTACCGTCTCGCGCGTCGCAAATAAAAATTTATTTCTTCAGTGCGCCTAATGCTTATTGGGTCTTTCAGGCAACAGATGGTTCATTTTACAGGAAGAAGAAAGAAAAATTCTGTGACCGATGATACGTAAGGTTTCATCTACACCGCTTTTGTCTTGAATGCGGAATACACAATATAATCAATCCTTGTAATATCCGATGAAGCACTTGGCAAGGCACCTGGAAAATTGATTGCTTATTGAGCTCCCGTTCGAGCAATCTAAAAAAAGATTGCAGGATTAGAAACAGCTACGGTACCTTTCCAATCATGAATACCTCACTCGCTTGTGCTTTTAAACCATCCATGGAGAAAACCGTTTCCTATAACCACTGTAAAATCCATTCCTATAGCCGCTGTAAAATCCATACAGCTCTTTCTTCCCGAACCGTGTAAAAACCAATAGCGTCATCAACCCGAGATCCCTGTCATGTCGTTCCGAGAGAAATATTCACTGTGCTTGCGATGCGGGTGACTCATTGCTTTTTTTGAGTGTTAGTTGGTGTCCTAAGCCACAGAATTGTAGCTCCACTTATCTCACTTGCAAGCAACAAGCGCACTTTATCGGTCTCTGTTGACAAGTCTGACACCGGATTCATTCGTCGCTGCTCCATGCGAACTGCGGACAGAAGGTATGCGTCGTAGAAAATTTCATAAAGAAAACGGTTTCCTATAACCGCTGTCAAAGACAACCAGCTCTTCCCCCCGAACCGTGTAGAAGCAGATTGCGCCCATCAACCCGAGATCCCTGTCATGTCGTTCCTAGCGAACTCCCGAGCGAACTCTTGACTATGTTTGCAAGGCGGGCGTCTCTTTGCTTTATTGAAATGCTAGATGGCGACTTGAGTCACAAAATAGTAGCTCCACGTATCTCACTTGCAGTCTCTGTTGACAAGTCTTACACCCCATTCGTCGCTGCTCCATGTAAAACTGCGGACATCAGGCATGCGCTGTAGTAAGCTCCAACTTTCAACCGAGCTCCCGTGGGATTATCCATTGCCAGACGAAAATATTTTTTGACGCAAATGAATGAGCGTCAAACCACACCTTACTTGTTTCCCGATTTAAAAAACACATTAACAACCTTTGAGCCAAACTTTGAATCAAGAAACAATATCATTGTAATCAGAGACGGTGTCGATATCCTTTGCGAATCCCACGACAAATGTGCTGTTGAAACTCCCAATACGACACATGCATACAAAAAAAACCCTAACTGGTCATGATATCGGAATATGCTTGATACGAAGCGGCTTCCTTCAAAGTCATCCCTTCAAAAACAATTTCCGCTTTGTCGCTATCCGTTTCACACATTTCGTCGACTGAATTGACCCATCAAGATAAAACAATGGCGCGTGAAACGATCGAGAGCTCGCTCGGGTTTGTCAGCGGAGGTCAGACATTTTCTATCATTCGCCGTCGCGAAAAGGAGTTTCGAGCTGAAAACTGGCCCGCCAAAGTCTCTTATTTACAAGTGTAGGACTTCCATTTTTCTTGATAAGCACCGGCCAATCGCCCAACGTGTCGTCTGAGAGAGCTTGGCGCGCAGATGTCGGGGTTAAATTTACATGTAGCTTGTCCTGTCTTGAGTGACCTGCCGAACGATGATGGCCACTTATATGCGGAAATTCATTGCCGTGAAGCGATCAAGCTTTATTGTAAGGAAATACGTCCTCTTGACGATGAATGCTCATTGTAAAGTGCAAAGAATGTCACATTTAGTGACTGTCGCTCGTCGAGCATCGAAGTCGAAATGTCTTCACAATCGGTTAAAAGGAGATGTTAAACGCCTTTTGCGGGATCCCACGCACCGATATTTTCATCTGTAGAAGGAATGACAGTAACTAGGAAAGAAACGACATGAATTGATGGAATAGCCTTCAAAAGGTCGCTCAATGACAACAAATGAGCCAAATATTTTTATTTCACGCTTTTTTTCATGGGCAAATGCCTTGCATTTTTGGCCCTGTTTCGACACTAGCGTTAATTTGTACGAATTTTGTAGTGTAAGCTTAACTTGTAGACTTGTCTCGTAGCGGTATCGAAACGGCAACAAATGTCGCAGTGTGTTTACAAAATTTCATAGTAGGGTGCACGGACAGACTGGATCCTCTTTCGCGGTTCGTGACTAAAGAACGTAAAAATATTTCCCGGGACACACGTGGAGTCTCGTAGGAAATGTACGTAAACTTGGAAAATATTGACAATCGCCATGCTTTATTCAAGGAGGTCCTTGGATTTATTGACGTTCATTACACATTCTTTTCATTATTTGCTTTCTTATTTTGATCAAACACTTAATACAATATGGAGGGGACTTCCACATTAGCCGATGCCCTCCTCGACGATCTCGATGACCTGTCGGATGTCGAGAACGAACAAAGCTCGGAGGATGCGACATACCACATTCCACCGGATGAGGCAGCTGAGAAAGCGACAGTCTCTCTTGATACAAATGGCTTAGAGGAAAACTTTGTGCACTCGAAAACTTTGCAGAATCATTTATTAGCGATTCGCTCATCGCCGCCAGCTACCACGAAGGAGGAGAGAGAAAGTGAACACGAAATGATTGTGCAATCCAACAAACTGTTATCAAGATTGTCGGATGAATTGGTGGTCGCGCACGGCAATCTTCGGAGAGCGTACGCGCCCAAATTTCCCGAACTCGAAGAGATTCTTCCCAATCCTATACTGTACACAAAGGCGGTTCGAGTCATTGGAAATGAAACGGATATTGCTAAAGTCAATGATGCTCTCAACGATTTTCTCAACAGCAATCAGATCATTACCCTCAGCATTGCGGGCAGCACAACGTCGGGACGGCCTTTAAATGAAACAGAACTAGAGACTCTTTTCTCGGTAGCTGATTCGGTCGAAGAGATACTCAGTATTCAGGAGGAAATCACACATTTTGTTGAAGCTCGTATGGAGGGATTGGCTCCTAGTATTTGTGCTCTTATCGGGCCCTCTTTAGCGGCTCGAATGATTGGATTAGCGGGAGGACTGCAGCCTTTTTCGAAGATTCCAGCGTGCAATTTACAAGTTCTAGGACAGCACGTCCGGACGAGCGCGATTCAGAGCACTCGTGTCTTGTCGAATGCGAAACATCATCAAGGAATTTTAGCGGAATGTGATTTAGTACAAAGATGCCCGATTGCTCTTCAGAAGAAAGCACTTAAGGCGGTGGCTGCCAAATTAGCATTGGTCGCGCGATGTGATTTTGTCAATGTTGATGCGGGGCGATCGCGAACTGCATCCGCGGGGCACAGCTTCCGACACGAATTAGAACAAAAGTTTGAAAAGTGGCAGGAGCCAGATAAAGCGCAGACGCTGAAAGCACTACCAAAGTAAGTTCTTATGCAATCGTTGGCTCAAATAATTGGTAACCGAGGATAGTGTTTGGCTATATTCTTTCTTTAACAACGCTCACACTTTTTTATTTCCAGACCTGATTTGACCACCAGGAAGCGCAGAGGAGGAAAGCGGATGAGACGCTTAAAAGAACGTTACGAAGAAACTGCATTGATGAAACAAGCAAACACTAGAGCGTTCTCAGCCCAAGCTGGTGAGTATGGAGATGACGCCATGGGATTGACAATGGGATTGTTGGGTACATCGGGAGAGGTTGGTACTGGCGGCATACGAAAAACAACAGAGAAGCGAAAGATGAAGCAAGCAAACACGAAAGCATCACGGAAGCGAGCTGCTCAGATGAATGCCAAGACTACTACCAGTGGCTTGGCAAGTAGTATGGTGTTTACACCGGTGCAAGGAATGGAGTTGGTGAATCCTGATGCCAATAAGGAACGGGTCGCAGAAGCTAACCGAAAATGGTTTGGTGATAACGCAGGTTTCATGTCAGCTCTGCCCAAAAAGTAATATTAGTTTTGTTAGATGCACGCCCTAATATAATTCTATTTTACAGCGCTTTCAATGTGCCAAACTTTGGTGGTTTCGGTAGCCGGCCGCCACGGATAGAGTTCCTCTTACGCTTGTCTATCAGTCTCCGCAAACGGAAATCGGACATCTCTTTTGTAATTATTATCTCCCCATCGGCTCCAAGTGGTGGTGATCGACTTCCGTCTGAACTGCAAACTTTCCCCCCGAAAGCATTTCGATTCCAGTCGGCTGGAATTGCTTTATTTCCTTCCAGCTCTCGGCAAGACGAGACGACAATATCGATGAATCGATCAGATGGGACAGACTTCTTAAATTCCAATAGAACCGTCTTATTTACCATCCCTGCATCCCGACACAAATCGAAGACTCGTTCTGCAAATTTCTGTCTCTTGGGCAAGGACAAAATCAGAGACTGGCAAGCTTTTAAAAGCGTCGCAAAGCTACTGGAGTCTGGTGTAATCGCGTGGGAGGAGCGAGCGACTTGAACAGCGTCCAGTACCTCACCAAGCAGATTCATTCCTTCCGTGTCTGATTGAACGTTCGCAGAGGCACATACTTCGATGAATTCATTCAGTACAGCCACTTGATCACGACGTGAATGCGTACAATTCTCTCCGTCTATGTTGCGATAAAAGCGATCCAGAATATCCCTCGCCCGATTCAGTTTATCGCCCATTGTTCTGTTCTTCAAAAGGCGGAGAACAAGGCAGTAAGTTGCCGCGTTGGGTTTTTCAGGAGACGATGATTGCTCCATTTTACGTAGCAGCTTTTCTGCTTCTTCCCACCGCTGTCCCTCTACTGTCAAAGCCTCCAGTACGTCATTATAGATTGATGTTGTTGGTCGCACCAGGACCGTCGAACTCTGATTGTGTGCTACATCCATTTCTCCAAGCAATTCGATCACACGATTGACAGCCTGAGTCTGAAACATTCTATCATGTTTTGAGTTGAATGCCTCATGCTTCCACGTTCGAATAGCGGCCTGGTAGCAGATTGTGTCTGGGACCAAGAACCATTCACCCATTCGCTTTAATACACGGTCCACAAGTTTCCCTAAATCCGCGAGCTCAGGTCTCCGGGAAGCGGTAACAAGAATAGATCGATAGCAGTCGGTATCAAACTGTACAAACGTGGTTCCTCTATCTAGTGCATGATCCAATAAATTTACGACGGACATGGCTTTTTCCGGAGCATGCTGGTCTCTGAAGAACACCCAACAAGAGTGAGACTTTTGCGCACATTTGATCCAATGAAGTCAATGAATACTTACTTGGCGCGAGTCCACGAGTCGAGTACTATACGATACTCATCAATCGACGGCTCCATATCGCGATTCCCCTCATCCAACAATCGCAGCATGCGCCGCAAAAACCCCGTCGCGGTAAAGGCGCCTCGTCGCTCCCCACTAAACGCCCAAGCACGTATCATGAGACGGTACGACTCGGCATTCGGACTCGTCATAGTATCGAAAATACTTTGCGCCCGCGTTCCCCTCCAGTGCTCGTGACTATACGCCCATGTTTGCAGCAGAGCATTGGATGAATCGATCGATGGGGGCAGCTGCTGCCACAGAAATTGAGCACGCTGAGGAATCCCCCGCAATTCTTTCCGCAAAGATGATCGACGGTGTCCCGCTTGTGCGGTGGAGGCCCAGAGTGCTAAGATTTGATTCGCACTCGCGATTGCTGCTGGATCATTCTTTTCTTCGGACGTTTTTCCGAAGCGCCGAGGAGACCATTGGGGATACAAACGATCCAGTACCGAGTGCGCACGATGAGCAGAATCAATCATTTCCGAAAGCTTTGAGTCATTTTTGGTTTCGTCTTCGTGATAAAAAAGCAGATAAATCAGCGTGATATCGTATCCATGCATCAAGTAAATCGGGGGCGAAAAATTGTTGCTCCTCGACAGACAGTGATTTCCATCGTTCGTGTTCCTGGATTGGTGAAGAACTACTGTTGATACTTCTCTTTAAATCATTCTTCAGCGTTGATCGGATATCGTCATTGGTAGCGAGTGAACGCTTGATTGTATTCAAACAATGAAGTCTTGATCGTTCGACGGACCACTTTTGACTTGTCGTCGACAAAGAAGTCAAGGAACGAGCCGCATGGCTGCATTGTCGCGCTACCTGCGAGCTACTCCGTTGCACAATGTATCGATACATGCTTTTCCAAGGAGACTACGCGGACTTGTGGAAAGGACGAATGGCATTTTGATAATAATTGTTGGGGTATTTTTGTTGCACCTATCTTTCATTCATCTTTCCAAAATCGTCCGACGGCAGACGGCCAGGAGCTTATAGCGGGACGAATAGGACGAAGACGAAGGACGAAGTTAAGTACTCCGTAGTTAAGTATGCGTCGCTCGTCCTTCATCCGTTACTCAACATCATTCGCCATCCATTTGCTAGAGACCTATTTTCACAGAAATTCACTTCAATTATTGTTGGCGAGCTTGAGGGCAACAATATAATCTTAAAGAAGCACTTCCATTCATCAATCAACATGTCCGACTCCTCCTCTTCATCCGATAGCGACGATGGCGAAAAAGTGCGTATTTCGCTCAAGCTTTCCACCAATTGCACCCAGCGCGACTTGGAAGTATCGTCGGAACCGGTCGCCGTTCCGGTCGATGTGACACGCAAAGGACTTTCTGCCATTATCAATCATTTGCTGGGTCGGAAACTGGTGGATCCGAGTGAAGAAGAAGATGATGATGACAGTAGTAAATTACCTTCCTTGAATTTTGATTTCATTTTGGGGTCGAGTAATAAATTGTTGCGAACTTCGGTGGGAAGAGAAGCCCGTCGCCAGGGGCACAATTTCGAGCAAGCCATTACTATTACGTACTTTCCTTCACAACCGGCACCGGAAGATCAAGGAGAAAGTGAACCGATGCCGGATTGGATTGGGGCTTTGTCGGCGGTATCCGGAATGGTGTTTGCGGGATGTTATGATGGTTCGTTGCAAGTGCTGCAGGAAGAAACGATGGAGCCTTTAGTGCCGCGCGTCTTCTCTCATACTGGAGCTATCAAATGTGTTTCCTCTGTAGCACGTAATGATGATTCTTATTACGTGGCGACAGGATCTATGGATCATTCCCTCTCGGTGCAGCTCTACCAAGACCAAACATTGCAACAGGTGGCGTCGTGTACAGGAGGTCACAATGCGGCGGTATCATGTGTTGATTTCGGCAATAGCTCACAGCTAGCTAGTGGGGATTGGGGCGGTGAGGTGTATCTTTGGAATTTGGATCAAGATATTTCAGAACAGGCGACGGTGAAAAAGGTCAAGAAAGACAAAAGCAATGAAACGGCCTGTGTTGTTCGCTATCTGACACCCACTGGCTCCATGAAAGCACATTCCTCGCAAATCAGTGGTATTGCCTGGAACAGTCCGGATCAAATGATAACAGGTAGCTGGGATCACAGTATCAAAGTGTGGAATGTGGAACGCCAGGATTGTTTGCTCACGCTGAACAGTTCCCGGGTTGTCACCTGTCTAGACGCCTCTCGGGTCTCGGCGGCATTGGCTACGGGACATCCGGATTGCACAGTCCGTCTTTGGGATGTTCGCACGAAATCCGAAACGTCATCCTGGTCCGTGTCCGACAACACCTTCCGTCCCAGTCACAAAGCATGGGTCTCGGCGGTACAGTGGTTCGATGCCTACCAGTTGGTGACAACGAGTCATGATGGTATGGTGAAATGGTGGGACATTCGATCGTCTCTTCCGTTGCATTCGGTACGCGCCTTTTCCAAGAACAAGGGCCTCGCACTGTCGGCCACATCTTCGGCCATTTACGTGGGCGGGACGGACAATCGAGTGAAACGCTTACAGATACCACAAAGTGGTATGAACGTACACGAACAAGGGATAGCTAAACAATAATAGAGTCTTCCTTTTCTACTAAGTTTTCAAGCTTATGACTACTTTATGAGGTCGGGTGTAATTATCATCTATTTGTTGTATCGGACGTTGGGACGCAATGGGAAAGGGTCAACAACGATGCTGGACTATCCTCATGCTCTGCATAATTTCGTTTTGGATTTTGGCGTTCTTGTTGCAGAGGAAGAACACTAAAAAGCACCAAGTTTCGTGCTTTGGCAGTCTCGTGGAAAGCGAGCTGTGCTTTCTGTGCATTGGGGTATTTCTGCGTCAAATACGACAGCAATCCGGAATAGTCGCGTACGCGCGTACCATCTATCAACTTCCGGTGCGGAAACTGCGCCGGAAACACGCAACAGGGAACGACGCAAAATGGAATATTCAGCAATTCGGCCAATTCAAAACAGAAATCAGTTGCCTGGTCGGGATGGAAGGCCGCGATCAATTTACATTTCTGGATGAGATCCCATGCTTCTTTCGGGTCTGTTACGCTGCTATTCTGTGGTGGAGCTGGCGAAAGGTCCGTGTTGTTGTCTATAAATGCAGCCATGGCGCGAGCCCAGTATAATTCCCATTCGACTTGATTGCCCTTTTGAGCAGCCTGGACGGCTTGGACGAGATTTTCATCGACCCAGATCGGAAAATGCCGCGGAGTCTGAAACTCGTCGGTGGGCAACTCCGGCAACAACGTCGCCAACGGCTGGTGAGTCGGCTGATTACGGATTGCTCGTAGAGCCGCTTCGTCCGGATGCTTTCTTAAATAGTCAATGGACCGCAGAACGTGTTGATGTTGCGTAGGCCGAGGATCGACGACAATCGAACGATACCCATCTGCATTCGACAGCAGCCACGAGAGATCACCTTTTCCGCCGGCAATGTCCAATACAACGTCGCCCTGTGATAGATAATCACTTCCGTAGGTTTCTAGAAGAAATTCGCGAAACACGTACACCCGATTCTTGCGAGAACAAGCGCGTATACTGGGGAGTGTCGTTGTTGTCATTATGAAAGAAAATTCTTCCAACATTCCCTCTCGTGTCTCCAAAGAGGAACCAGTTTCTCTCTTGACCTGCGTATCGACTGTGCGAGTCGGTTATCTTTTACTGTTCATGATTTACAATCAACTGTAACACAAAACATCATTCAGCAAAGACAATGTTGCAATTGTCGAATGCGAGAAAAAATCGTGTGCTATGCCCTTGAATTTTTGGCCGAAAAGCACGTTTTGAACACACTAAGTCTCGAAAGTAGGTTTAAGGCGAGTCTAAGCCGAAAGTGTATTAAAACCTCACAATGGTACTCGGTTGCCGGTCTATGTCGCAGTGCGGTTGTCGATTGTCGCAGAGGGCGCACGGACAAACTGGACCCTCTTTCAGACTCGTGACTCAGAGAGTAAACAGCAATACACTGACATAAACTGTTACTTTTAGCTTACACGGGACATGCTGAACAAGCGGATATGTTTTTGCGGCCTCGCACTCGCACAAGGCCTCGCATTGATCGACAGCCGCAGATCGAATTACAAAAAACAGTTTGCGTAATACAATTCATAAAGAAACAAAGCAATTGCACTTGAACCGACAAAAGGATGAGAAAATCTACACCCGCCGGGCGAAATGACGCGCGGCGCCAATTCCGGCCCCGCCATCATGTTAATGCCGCCGCACATCCGCTCCACGTTCATGCCGAATCCTCCGTTGAAACCCATTCCTCCCTCTCACCAAACGACGGAAGCAAGAATGGCAGGGAATGACGGCTTATTTAAAGCATTTCGAAACGACTCCTCCACCGGAACGGATCGTGCAACCGACACCTAAATCCTTGCGGGAAGAGAGACGAAAGAAACAAAAGGAACAAGTTGAAAATGAACTGGCTCCGAAAATCGAAGACTATCGCAAGCAACAAAAGGCCAGGGGTGGAGATTTTCAAGGAATGAATTGTTATAATACATTGTTTGTGGGACGATTGGCGTACGAAGTCACCGAACGAAAGTTGTTGCGCGAAATGGAAACGTTCGGGCCGGTCAAGGATATTAAAATTGTCAAAGACCAAGAGGGCAAGTCGCGAGGGTATGCGTTCGTCGAATACGAACACGAAGAAGATATGAAACGAGCGTATCGAGCAGCGGATGCGATGCGGATTGAGGGACGTGAAATTGTGGCCGATGTCGAACGAGGACATACCGTACCCTCGTGGCTTCCGCGTCGCCTGGGAGGTGGCCTGGGAGGCACCCGATTGGTGGGAAAGACGTCAACGTTACGTTTCCAGGTCGATTTGATCCGGCGCGACCGGAAGCATCGCAACCAGCGGCGCCCATGGGAGGAATGGGACGTGGTGGTGGAGGCCCTCCACCGCCACCCCATTTTGGATACGGCGGTGGTCCTCCTCCCGGTCCGGGTCGAGGACGGGGCTTTCGTGATGGTCCTCCGCCGCCACCTCGATTTGGAATGGGACGTGGTGGACCTCCTCCTTCGGACAGATACGGAGGTCCTCCTCCAGATCGTTACGGCGGTCCTCCAAACGATCGCAAACGCCCACGCGATTTTCCCGATCGAGATGGCGGTCGATTCGATCGCCGTGATAGGCGTTATTAAAAAAGCAATTAAGTAATTCTGATTATATTACGATGTGCTATACGTACGAATCAGAGTCTTCTATATTTTCCTTTTGTTCTTCGTCCGCCGTGATCTGAATCGCGTTTTCGACGGCTCGCCACACCCGATCGACATCGTCTTCGTAAAGAATTCTCTGAAAAACACGTTGTGAGAATTCCGAAGGAGTCATGCCTTCTAAACTCACAGGGCCTACATAATCATCGTGTTCAATTCCAACACACGGAGCTTGCTGACATGCACCCAGACACGGAGATTCTTCAATTCGCACCGCAGGATATCGGTCTTGTGTGCGCGAATAAAAAGCTGCAAATGTAGCGTACGGATCCATATTCAAAGCTTTTCGTTTCGCTGCACAGGACGTGGAACAACAGATCAATATTTTGAATTTCTCCGCCGCATTTGACTGTGAGTTACTGGTTTGAGGGTTCGTCGAGTTGTCGTGAGCCATAAAAGTGTGTTTCTCATTCGACATTTTGTCAAAAAGGAGAAAAGGCCAGCGCCGCTGTTGTCAAGGACAGCACGTTTGCAACAAATAAGCTGAATTTCATAAAGGGTGTTCCATGAATCTCTACTGGTATAGGTGGTTAAGGTGGTTAAGGTGATTATTGGGTTGAACCATTATTGCGGCGAGAATTTCTGGGCAAAACTGTAAATACCAACATCAAGATTTTCTGGAAAATTTCTTTTTTTAAAAATAAAAATACAAACTGGTCCAGATTTTCCGAACCAAAAGATTTCCTGGGCCTCCTGTATGACGATCGCATATTCCAGAATTTCTGGAATTTACTCGGAAACGATGTTTGGTAAGGAAAAACCGTCTCCAGATTTGCTACAAATAGCACGGAAGATCTGTATGCGCTATAACAACGAGGACGAAAGGCTATTGTAGGTGCACATATTTTCTGTGAGATGAATACACTTGGTCCAGATTTTCTGGACCATCACAGAATTTCTGTATAATGAGATCGCAAATCGCAACGAGCGCAAAAGGTTATTGTTGGTGCACATAATTACTCTGAGATGGAAACACCTGGTCCAGATTTTCTGGACCATCAAAGAATTTCTGTATGTTGAGATCAGGTTTTCCAAAATTTCTGGAATTTACTCGGAAACGATGTTGGTGAAGAAAACTTTCTCCAGATTTGCTGCAGATAGCACGCAAGTTCTGTATGATCTAAGACAACGTGAGAAGTACATTGGTCCAGATTTTCTGGACCAACGTACAGTTAATGCCACTTGCCCAGATTTCCTGGGAACGTGTAAATACAACTTGCCCAATTTTTCTGGACCAGTGTAAATTTTAATCTTCCAGATTTCCTGAGAACGTGAAAATACAATTGGTCCAGATTTTCTGAACCAGTGTAAATATTGTAAATACCATTCCCAGATTTCTTGGGAACGTGAAACGATAATAAGGTTACCAACTCTCCCATACTTTCTGGGTGTGTGAAAACACTTGAACATCGCCCGAACCGTTTTATGAGATGTTAGAGGATCATTCACAACGCTAGCACCTCGCACATAGCACAGTCTCATCAAGTTCTTGATTCCTGTCTGTATCGGGTGGCGTTGACAAAAGGCGCATGAAAATCAGCTCATTTCTTTTCACGCGAAGTGCCATTTTCGCCGCCATTTCCTCTTCTTCGTTAACGACTGTTATGTCACTCTCTGGAATCGGACCGAACCGTATCAAAGTTATTGATTCTCACTTGCACGTATGGGCTAGTCCTGAAGAGGCTGCTGCAAAATTCCCGTACGTTCAAGATCCTCCGGATTCATTGAAAGATCGAGCATCGGCGTCATGTCTTCTACGAGAAATGGAGGCGGCCGGAGTTGATGGTGCACTCATTGTTCAGCCCATCAATCATAAATTTGATCATTCGTACGTAATTCACGCAATACAGACATATCCGGATCGGTTCAAAGGAATGATGTTGTTTGATCCGAGTATGAGTGAAACAGACGCCATGGCGCAACTGCAAGAATTGAAGGAGAAAGGTTTTGTAGGCGTGCGATTTAACCCCTACCTCTGGCCGAAACTGGGAGAAAAGAAGTGGTCTCCCATGTCACAAGGTGTTGGGCTGGCCCTGTATAAAAGGTGCGGGGAACTGAAAATGCCGGTGGGAATCATGTGTTTTCAAGGTTTAGATCTTCATTTCGACGATATCCTTGCCTTACTGGCGGCCTCGTCCGAGACTACACTCATCCTGGACCATTTTGGTTTTACGGCCCTCGATAGTGATGCTACGTTTGATCAGCTGCTGAGTCTAGCACAATATCCGAATGTATATGTGAAGATATCTGCATGGTTCCGCTTGAACGACAATCCACCTTTTACAGATGTGAGAGAAAGACGTTTTATTCCGTTGCTAAATGCGTTTGGAGCCGATCGTCTTATGTATGGCTCAGACTTCCCTTTTGTATTAGAGCAACCCAGTGGTTACAGCATGGTGCATCTGGTCTCATCATGGATAGAAAATGAGAACGAGAGACGAGCGATCATGGGGGGAACAGCGGAACGTGTCTTTGGCGTGTGGGGCGCCTAATGAGCTTTCTTCTTTGGCTGAAAAAGGCGGCGCTAAATATTCTATTTACTTAGTTCAGCTCACAAAACCACATGATAGAGACAAGCTACCTGGTAGTAACCTTGTCAAACTTTACGCCGGTTCGTGTTCGAGCCGTCTACAATATCTACTCACTTGGCGTATCGAGCACGTTTCTTCGCTCGTTCATCCGGAGTATTGATCTCACGGAGAGTTTGACTTGCCTTTTTCCGTGCTGTGATGTTCAGCACTTCGTACCAAGAATCTTCTGTCCCGTTTTCAAGCTTGAGGAATCGGCCACCGCGTTGATGAACGAGATCCACGAGTTCTTGGCTTATAAGTGTCTTCTCGTTCTTGTCGGCTTCCCTGTATCGCTCTTGGAGCATTTCTTTTAGCTCTAAATAAGTTTTGTTACCAGGGTGGTGATTCGTTCTTCCTCCTCTGCAGCAATGCGGTCAGTTGTGTTCATAATCAGAGCGACTAAGACAAAAAGACCTCTCACGCTTACCTTCCAAACAGCACATCTTGACTGTTTACTTCCACAAACACTTTTTGAGCCGGCTCGTGAACTTTACGTTGACGCTTGCGTTTTGGTTTGTCGTCTCCTAAACTCTGTCGTCGGAGCATCTCTTCTTCACGAGGTTGCATTGACGCAAGAGCCATTGCTGCTTCCGCGGCCGAGTTGTCGCCTCCACTGTAAGCTGGCGGTCTCGTCAACATAGGATTCTGTGCGAGCCTCGTGTTGTCCAGCGCTTGCCAATTCGGTCGGAGCGGAACTTGAGCCACAGGAATGGGAGACACCGTACTGGCTCCATTTACCGGTAATGCTCTCTGCATTGGCAGCTGCCTCGCTGATAAGTCCCAAGCGTTCATATGATTTGTCTGAGAATTGAGTAATGCCGATCGAAAACGTTGTTCCATCTCAAGCGACACTCCTCGGGGAAGGAACTCTTGCGTGCTATTCAAGAAAACAGAATTCTGCGGTGAAATTCCGCTCAGTGTTTTGGATGACTCCAACATTTTTAGCAAATCCGTAGAAAAGTCGGTCGACTTCAACATGTTATCCATGTAAGCGATGCTAGCATTCCTCGTTGCAAAGTCAGTACTTCTATCGTTGCTATTTTGCGACGCATTCATTAAGCTCATGCTTTTCATGAACTTCATAAAAGGAGAATCTCCGTTGTCGTCTGGGGGTCGGGCGTCGAGCGTTTTGAAGAACTTCAAAAGCTCATTATCTCCACCGACACTCCCTGGCAATAGGTTGCTAAAGTCTGTGGGGTTATTGTTGTTCGTACCCACCGATCTCATACCAATCGAACTCAGCATGAATCTCCGAAACAGTTCCTTGTCCTCCGTGTCGAATCCTGCCATAGGTGAGGGTAGTGTAGCAGTTGGGTCTTGCGCTAGAATTTTGACTGAAGGAGGACCTGGTTTCCCGTCATTTTTACGACCGTTTGTGCTGAATCCGGCCGGAGTATCTTTCGCTTGTTTCATGAAATCGCGGACGAATTGCGCATCTCCACCGCCCTTTTTCGTCTCTAAAAAAGAAGGTTTTGCCACTCCTTTGGCGACACCCAGAAACGAAGATCCTGGATTTTTAGAATGATCAATGATCTGTGTCGTTACGGCGGTATTCCTTCGCGCGATGGTGAAATCTTTGGGGTACGTCCCCATCGCCGCCAGCTCGGTAGCTCGTTCGGTGCCGACCGATCTCTGCATCAAACTAGGAAGATCGCCTTGTGCGAAGATTTGACTCGTCACTGTTTGAGAATCTTGCGACCCCGAAGAATGCAATCGGATCAAATGCTGCAAATGATTGGCGTCGGTGCTTCGGGACAGTGAGTCACGCAACATCGCCGTCGTGGGGTCGTTGCTTTCAAAGAGTCGGCGATAAAAAGCGGCTTCTTCGACAACGTCTTCCGCTGACACTTTGCGATCACGATCAAAGGACATGTCGGGTTTCGGTGCCATCGAGAGAGTATTCACAGGTCACGGTTGCCTATTGTCTTCTTTGCTTGACGCAGCGTTTGCTTCTTGATGATTGCGTTGGAGACGTGCTCTCTCGAAAAGCCTGCTGTACGTTTGGACGAGAATATTGCCACGTTCAAAATTAGTCCGTGTCATTACGACGTACAGTCGTAGTCATTCTGTCATTCTAGCGAAAGCGAGAGTAGAAGATAGAGTACCACAGTCCGAAATCTAATCCGAAAAAGCCTGTCCGTCTGGCGTACTGTACGATATGAAAGGAGTCGTGGTGTGAGTCACGCTTGGCGCAGAGCCACACTTCATATTTTTTCGCGTGCGACACGACAAAAAGAAAAACGACAGAAAGAAAAGCTGCTGCTTATTATCCACTTTCGGATCATTTACATAATTACAGTAAAGCACCATTCTTCTCAATTCACGATACTGTGGCTTCGTTTTAATTTCAGATAATGAGCGGCGCAAAAGAAGAGCCAACCGAATCATCCACAAAATTGCTCAGTCGCGCCAAGGGCCGAGCCGCTCGTCAGCGCCGACGCAAATTGCGCGACATACAAGAGGCCGAAGAAGCCTTGCGCGAAGGCCGAAGCTCATCGGCGTCAACGGCGATTCCCAGTGATCGAAGTGCGGTTTGGCCGGCTGTTCTGGATTGTAGAACTAAATACGGCTGGAGTCGAGAGGATGAGATGGCGCTGGTGGGTCAGTTGGGTTATCTTCCCGGAAACGCGATCCGTGTCTGTGCTCGAGCGAGTGCAGTTCCTTGTCTAGGCGACATGGACGGAACCGAGCCGGTTGTACTGAAATTGTACCCCATTGCAGTCAGAGAGGAGTGTAGCGGCACGTCGGCGGGTGGGCGTCGAAAGGCTAGAAAACGAACGAGACAAGTAAAGGACATTGCGGACGAGTCGGATGCTTTTTCAGAAAAGCATCTTATCGAACCCTTCCCTACAATGTACTGGGTAACCAGCCCTATGCTTCGGATTCTAATATCCAAACTGGAATTAGAGTCGTTCGGTGTGAAGCTGAAAGAGAAGCTCGAGTCAGAGACGGAAAGCCTGGAATCAATGAAGCGTGCCCATATGGCATACGGCAAAGCGCGGAAAGAACTTTTAAGTGACTCCGATGATGCTCTGATTATGGAACGAAAGTGGGAGTCTGCATTCGCTGAGACTAGGGGCGTTGCAGGCCTTCGGCATTATTCTGCTATTAAATGTTTACACGCTCATGCCGCACACTTCCTGAGTGGTGAGAACGGTTCGAACGATAATGTTGTCGGCCGCTGGGTAATCGAAGAAGTTGAAAGAAGGCTTCGTGAAGAAGGGGATTCTTAAAAATGTGACTAAGATGTCGTTGTCTCTTTCTTCTGGGAAGGCTTATTTCGACATAAACATACTCACTGAATTATGCATTAGGCTAATTTAAATTTGGCTTCTAGCAAGGAGCAAGGTCCTTATTAACCTATGGGGGACCTAGTGTGTTTTGATTTTTGATCGTCGTGGGCTTAGATTTTCGAAGGAATAGTCTAATACGACCCGCCTTATTCTACGCAATGCTTATACTTGAGATGATGTCGTAACGGTAGTAGTGTTAGCTGGTTTTCGAAAACGTCAGAAGTGTCCGTTGTCTAAATAATATTTCGGTTATTTTTCCGTTGATGTAATTCAGAGCGCAACGTGCACGCCGAACATGTGAAACGCTGCGTTTATGCATCTTGATCTTCATTATGATTGTGAATGAATTGATGCTTTAACGAACCAATTGCGTTGACCTTGTTGAATGATACTTCAAAATGGATCGATTTCTTGCCTATAACTATGGCTACGATTACTGGGGCAATGCGACAAACCAAACGGATACAGACTTTGACTCAAATTTACACGCACCTGAAGATGTTTCGGTTGATGCAGTTGTCACCAGTTTGTACTTCAACTCGGTTGTCTTCTTACTTCTCATGACATCTTATGAGTGTTTACGTCGTGTTTTACCGACTGTTTACTCGTCACAGAAGAAATTGGATCATATCATGCATCCCCAACGCACGACTGATGAAATGGACGAGTATCACCAACTTGATGAAAAAGAAAAAGGTGTCTGATGGCAAGTACGTTCCACCAACTCACGCTTTCTCGCAAAGCGAACCGATAAAAAGTCTCGATAGTTGCGAATCCACTGGTTCTTCATCTCTATCTTCTCTGCCTGATGATATGCCTCTTGATTGGGTGGCGCCGGTGTTCGGTGTCCCCTGGTCAAAAGTTCGAAAAACGGCCGGCCTTGATGGCTATTTCTTTCTGCGTTACATTCGAATGAATATCCGAATCACAGCAGTATCGACATTTTGGTTTTTCTTGGTCCTGGTTCCTATTTATGCAACGGGGAACGGCAACGAGATGTACCCGGCCCAAGGATGGTACCGTATTTCGGCTTCAAATTTACCTGCTACGGGCTGGCGCATGTGGATACCATGCCTTTTTGCGTACTTGTTTACTGGTTTCATCTGCTTTGTTATCAAGCAAGAATATAGGCATTTTCTTGAGCTGCGGCAGGACTTTCTTGCGAGGGGCGTTTCTCATGTGGACCCTCAGCAGCACTATTCTTTGATGATTGAGGACATTCCGTACGAGCTTCGGAGTGACCGGGCTTTGAAAGAGTATTTTGAGAGCTTATTTCCTGGAAAGGTGCACTCAGCAAACGTAATTTTGAATATACCCGATTTGCAGGAAGTATCGGACCGCTGTACCAGGGTTTGTCGGCGATTGGAAAAGAGTATTGCTTATCTCCATGCGTACGGAGAGAGACCAACCCATATTGTCGGGAGGGGGCGACTTACGGTGCTTGGTGTAGACTTACAGCCGCTGGATTGTCGGCAGTGCTGGAATGCGGATGATGAGCCGGTATTATTAGCAGACGATCACCTCGCACAGCGTCCGCAAAGGGTGAACGCGTCGATTCAATCTCCTACTATACACAAGATCTTGCAGCTCAAAGCCGCATGCTGTTTCGAATGCAACGGCAGAAATCTCAAGTCGCTACTTCTGGAAACTTGTCAATTAGAGCAGATAACTGGTTTGACCAAGTCGTGATGGAAATATCGGAAGTGGCGACCAGAATAATGGATGATTCCGTCATTGACAATGATTTAATATCCCCCAGTAGCTCAAGCGGACGTTTTCCTGGTCGACCGAACACTGCGGAAACGATGACATCCCAGTACGGCTCTATAAGTTCTGTCGCTGTTTCAGAGCGACTATTTCGTGTGCATACAACTGAAGCTGAGCTCAATGCCTCTGCTTCGCGGCTAATACAAAATGACCACCATCTTGTAAGTTGATTTGCGTGTGCAAATGTGTTTTCGAACGATCAATCTCATGACGGTATGGTTTATAAACATTTAAAGGGTGGAAAGGAGTCTGTTGAAAATTATCAAACGCCTTTCGGCGCGGAACAGTATAGCTCGACAATACGACGGTGGGCTGGTCGACTCGGCCTAGATTTCGTGGTTGCTATATTCAGGTTACTCAACAAACAGATTGATGTTGCATTTGAAAGTGTACTAGGGTCGACTATGTCTTCGACCGGTTTTGTCACTTTTCTTGATCTCTCATCAACTACTTGTGCTGCAAGTGCCATCCTTTCAGCTAAGGCTAGTGTTTTGTCTGTTTCAGTTGCTCCTGAGCCGAGGGAAATCATCTGGGCCAACGGCCATGTTTCAAGGAGCACGCGTGAGAGGCGTGAGTATATAATTGAAATCATCCTCGCTCTCGGTATGATCTTGTGGAGTTTCCCGTTGGCCTTTATCCAGGTCTTTGCTAAAGCCAGAAACTTGGCCGAACTTCTTCAGATGGAATGGATACTCGAATACGAAGATGGGGCGCTTTTTCGACTTATCAATGGATATCTTCCTGTCGTTGCTTTGCTTTGCCTTATTTTGATTCTCCCCGTAATCTTCGAATACATCGCCGTCAAAGTCGAGAAGCGGAAGACGTTTACCGACGTCCAGTCCTCTATGCTCTGTCGGTATTTCAATTACCAGCTGGCGAACATTTACATCACCGTCACGGCTGGTTCTCTCTTAAAGAGTCTGTCGATAATCATCGAACATCCTCAGAACCTGTTACCTTTGCTTGGCGAATCTCTGCCAACAATGGTTGGCTACTTTGTCGCCCTACTCGTGACAAAAATCATGGCAGGTTTACCGATGGTCTTTTTGCGCTTCGGGGCATTGTCGAGGATGCTTGTTTTGAAGCTACTTTCCTACGAGCCAGCGATGTCTCAAAGAGAGCTTGACGCTGTGTATCGGCTCGAAAATGTGCAGTACGGCTGGGAGTTTCCCACGCAGTTGCTTGTTGTGGTGATCGTCTTCACCTACGCCATCATCTGCCCTGTGATTCTTCCATTTGGCTTGATTTACTTTTTAGGGGCGTTGACGGTTTACAAGAAACAGATTTTGTACGTCTACAGCCCCGTCTATGAAAGCGGTGGAGCCATGTTCCCATTGGCGGTTCAGCGAACAATTTTCGGACTTGTTTGCGGCCAAATGACGTTGCTCGGATATCTTTTCACAAGGGCATGCTACTACCAAATGATATTTCTTTGGCCTCTTCCCTTCATGACGTTGGTGTTGATGCGGTATTTCCAGAAGACCTACGTAGAACCTGCTGCCAAGTTGAGTTTAGAACGAGCGCGTGAATATGATCGGCTGACAAGCGTCCTTGCAGGTGGTCCTGGAAGCACAAGGTCGAGCACTGTAAGCCACGATGCGGGTATTGCGTTGCGAGAACGCGAATTTGATAAGAATGCGTATCGCCAGCCTGTTTTGACGGAGCTGGCCACAGAGCCACTTACATACAGACGCGGAGTTGACGATGACGAGACGATTGAAGTGCGGCGAAGACTGAGAGAGATTAATCGATTCGCCTCGCAAACAAGCGATTCGGAAAGGGAATCTGCCTTGAAGATTTCATAGTAAAGTAGTTTTTAGATTCTTTCATTATTTTTATAAATAGACAACAGCGTTTGATCGTAAAACTCAATCTTGTTCAGTTGATGGGCTGTAGCACATTTCCAAAGGCGATATCCTTCTTTTTAATTAACAAACAACGCAGCAACCGCCTTCGCCCGAGGTGCCCGTGGACGTGTGATACTGATTTTGCTCAACGGCACCTCCTTCTGTCACTAGAAATCCGTCTTGGTCTTGAGCAGCTAGAATATTAGTAATCACACGATTGCAGGCTACGCTCGCATTTTCCGCAGTCCCGACGGCCTTTAGAGTCTTGTTCAGATTGCTGAGATCGATTTCCAGGGTTTGTAGCTGAGTAAATCCGTTTTCATCCGTCATTTCCGCAAATTAAACTCTGTTTCTCCTCACGATATTATCTGACTTTGGCGTTACCGCTGGCGAAACTGTGTTTCACGTCGATCCGACTGCAACACCTGGCTCAGATACTGCAATGCTTGCGGTTATTACTGTGTTAATGGTTAATGGCATCGTCATCGGCGGATGCGTTGCGATGCACTTTTGGCGTTGCAAAAGGTGCGGATGTCACATCGGGTTCTAGAATACTTTATAATCAATAGTGCATGTCCCTTCGTTAATATCTCCAATCCTTATAAACTTACTAGATTTTAAGTGTACGTAGTCTAGTACGGAGTAGAAAAGATCATGTTCCTTTGAATCACGAAAAAGGCAAAACTAAATATAGTAGCTAAGGCTGGAGTCAATATCATACTTGCTCTCGCTCCTTGTCGTATCACTATCAAGAATCATAGCGCGCATGACTATTGATTTTATTTCGATTACAAGCAATCAAAACGAAATCATTCATCACTCTCTCAATCGAACATGGATTGCAAAAGAGCTGCATCGTGGTAACCCGCAAACCCCATGAGCACTTCTTGACATAAAGGAGTCCGTCGCGGCGAGCATGTACATCGTTCCTGACATCTTCGTATGGTGGATCTTGCCCCAATGATGAAGATGCGGCATGTTGGGACACCAGCATCGCGATACGCAAGTTCATCCGCAATGCTGTTACCGATTCCTCCCCATAGGAAGCGCGCCGGATCTGTGCACCCAATTTCGTTGTAAGGCGTTAGAAGACACGATTTTAAAGCCTCGTATTTGTAGAATCTTGCGGTCGCGTTCATTTCCATTTTCAACACACCCGCCAGTGTACCCGTAAACCCAATGAGAGGTCCCTCCGGCAAACCGAGACCATCTTGTTGCGCTTCGGCAAGGAACTTTCGGGTAGACGCCGCCATGGCTACAGGTCTCGCTGTCAAATACAACAGTCGCAACTGACATGGAGCTCGCTCTACGAGTTGAGATAAGAACTGACAAACACCCGGATGACACACGGTATAGTTTTGTAGATATACTGTGGCCAAGAACGCTGGTATGGTAGAGGATGTAATGGTCCCATCCACATCCACAATGCAAATTTTGTCTCGATAATCCCAGACGAAGATGTTGGTGGGGACGATGCTAACAATGCGGTGATGTTGGTCCGTCAACACAAATCGCGCCGTGCTTCTTCCCGGCTGAAGTAGTTGAGCCAGAAGATGCAATGAATCCATGCGATGAGTAGCAGCGCTCTCCGCGTAGTGCGTAGTGTTGAGTTTGTGTGTCAGTTCTTCGTGAATCTTCCCTTGGCGCACCGCAAATTGAAAGTGTGCGCCGTCCTGCGATTTGACCAGTAATGTCAAACATAATCCCAACTCATGAATATTTCGGCGTCCGACAGTCCCACCGTACCAACAAAATACATCCGAGCACGAATACCTTTCTCTTCCGCAAAATAAGATCAGATCATTGGAACATCCTGTCGAGAAACTGTGCTCCATTGGCTGAGTTGCGCGCTGTCGAAACGAGACAAGCTAATATTACTGCTAATCGCCCACCCGCCCTGGCCTTAAATTCATAGAAAAGAATACACTTTACTTCGTGCCATAACTAAGTTTTCTCAAACGTTGAAAGATCAAAGACATTGCTTCATCTTCTCACAGCAACGAAACAACAAAAAGCAGAAGCCAAAAGGTGCTCATTTTCGGGACGGTTATTTGCTTCGTGACTGAATTGCAGTCGGGCGAAAGGTCGCCTACACTTGGACCGAGAGTGAATAGAGAAATAGACGATCCGCGAAGCTTTTCGTCGTCTAGCGTCGTGACAAATGCTTCGAAGAATATTTAATAGCGTAATTGACTTTAGTAGTTTAATTTTCTAGAGGCGATTGAATAAAGTGTAGGTAGCAGTTTGGCTCAAAAGAATGTTTTTTAGTTGCAATCACCTGGTCAACCACCCCAGTCTGAATCAGACGACAGCCCCCATGCTAACCATCCACATTGACCTGGCAATCTGAGGGATATAGGCAGAACCTAAAGTGATGGTTTGTGTTTTTTAGTTTTGTCATACAAACATATACCTGGTACGGAGTAAGGGATGGGACATGAGTAAGGTTATTACTTGTACGATGTAAGTGTCCTACTGGCAATAGGTACTGTTTATTAGAGACTTTCAATGTGTGCCATTTCGACCAAAGAGCGGCTCGGCGGCAGCAACATCCATGCGATCAATGAACATCATTGATTACAAAAAATAACATTGCAAAGACCCAAATCCGGGTTTTAGTACATAAGCATCTCTAATACTGAACAATTGAACAATTAACATGGTAACTTGGGGAAGCAACACGATACACACTGTTCCGCAGCGTGCTCCAGCACCGACAACCACGTTTGGGTCACCCGCTCCGGCAACTGGTTTTGGGGCGCCGGCAGCTTCTTCGGGCTTGTTCGGGAGCGCTTCTCCAAACACCACATTCGGTGGAACCCCTTCGCCGAGCGGAATTTTTGGTTCTGCACCGTCGTCCGGAAGTTTGTTTGGGTCGGCGCCCTCTTCGGGGACGTTTGGTGCTCCTGCTCCGTCGGGTGGATTGTTTGGGTCTGCACCGGCGCCGTCGACGAGTTTGTTTGGTTCCGCTCCTTCTTCTGGAAGTTTGTTTGGGTCTTCGCCAGCGCCGTCGGGTGGATTGTTCGGTAATACTAGCAATACTTCCTCTGCTCCTTTCTCCTTTTCGAGTGCCGCACCATCGTCGGGTTTGTTCGGTGCACCCTCGACTCCTGGATTCGGTCAGCAGCAGCAACAACAACAGCGTCCCACCGTTCCACAACAAGCGGCTCAACAAGCTTTGTTGGACGCATCGGCTCGTCAAGAAGAATACCGCGTACAAAGTGCTCTGGAAAAACTCAATCATGCCTATCAGGGCACCGAAATTGCGACGGACACAAATTCGGCACATTTCTCGGTGACACTGTACCATTCCGTTTCTCCGGAAATTAGTCAAATGCAATCCTTGCAAGGTGTCGGTTTGGATGGGAAACCATTACCGATTGCTCCGCCACGGCCGCCACAAATATCCGAGGAAGATTGGACGCGGGCGGTTGTTTGCAATACGGATCATGAGAATTACATGCCAGTTGCCCTGGTGGGTGCTCGGGCACTCCAAGCACGAGTCCAGGGTCAGCAGGAACAAGCCAATACATGCATTCAACAGTTGAATGACATTCAAGAAACAGCCGAAGTCATCCGCGACCGAAATCACGGTGCGAATGCGCGACTCGTGGAAGCCGAACGGGAACAAGCTCGCCTGCGCAAGCGCATGTTAGCTGTTATGCGAAAAGTCGAAGTCTTGCGTTGCTTTAGTCATCCTTTGCAACAAGGTGAAGTAGAAGCCATGCACAAACTTGCGGAGGTGGAGAAGCAAATATATCAGAATATACAACCGGCGTTGCAGCGTCTCGCGGAAATTGTTCGCTCGAACGTTTCTTCGCAACCACCGACTGTGGCATTACCCAACGATTTGGATGAACTCAAAGGTGTCTTGACGAAGCATCGGGAGGCTTTGAGTCGTATGACGACAGCTGTGCAGCATGATAAGGGCGACCTAGAATTGATTCAAAAGCGAGTACAAGTGAAGGCTCCTTCTTCATCCAGTTTGTTTTAAAATGAAGTAGTAAGACGATCTTTCTCGTTTTTTTTCAAATCACGTCTACTTTTTGCTTATTAAAAGTTTCGGTCGTTAACAAGCTGCATATACCGTCAGATAATCTCTACAGACTTGAATTGTCGGCCTTCGGATTAAATGCAATACTCGACCACACTGCCTTAAGATATTATTCGAGAACGAGATCATTTGTTGTCAAGGCTATCCTTTTGAATCTCTATGCAAGAGCTTTTGCATAAAAGACATGAGTCCTCGGGCAGCATGTGCGGTGATAGTGACGAATCCAGCCGTGAAGACTGCTGCCGTGACTGCAGTCGGAATTGTGACACCAGCTGCTAAAATGTTCAAGGTATTCAGCATCAGCGGTGCCATGACGATTCCAACCGCACTGCCAATGGCTGTGGAGATTTTCATTTTCCGAGAGTCATCCACCGAAAAACGAGAACTAAGGACGGGAACCGTTTTGAGAGGGACAGCGATGGGTTCCATCATCGTCCGTGTGACAGGAGCGACAGGAAGGTCCAAACGTATGATAGGACAAGGAACTGGAAATGGTACAGTTATAGGAGCTTGAGATTCCAGGAAGTTCCCCTTTGTAAGTACTCTGGAGTGTGCCAGTGAATTGCAAAGGGTAGTTCAATTTTGAAAATGAGCCCGATGAAGCACCACAGAAAGCGCCTACGATACCACCAACCACGAGCATGAGAACTATGCGAACGAACACCGACATTTTGTTGCTTTCCGCTGAGGAAGTGTGCTTAAAAGCTCCGGGTCGTTTGACTTCGTGCGTCAACGGCGAGCTGTCGACAGCACTGCTTCCCTGTCCAAAGACTTTGCAAGAGTTCCGTTCGAAGAGCGATAGCGAGGTCATGGTACGTTCTCGTGTCCTAGCTCGTACGAAATGATCCTGTGGGAGGTGTTGTAAGGTGAACATCCCCGCAATGCACGTTTTATAAGCTTGAAAGATTTCCGCCCAAGTAATAAACGCCTCCTCGTTCTCGTCGAAAGCTGGATCTTCAGGCGATGTCGCTTTTCGCGTTAACAATTTCAGAACCATCATTAACTGACGATCCGCCAGCAAGTGCTCCGTTAGTGCTGTTTTTTCCTCGAGTAGATCCACGGCTTTTTTCAATGCGGAGAACGAAATCTCGCGTGTCAATAAAGTTGACTCAGCGACAGACCACGACAATGATGCCTTTTTGTCGGATGGCTTTTTCTTTGAAATTACCCCAGCTAACTCTTCCAATCGCTCGATACAGGGACGTAGGTAATCGAGAGTGGCCACGTCTTCGGCTTCCTGCTGACGAATCATCGTCTCATAGCGCAACAAATATTCCAGGGCCTCTCTGTTTTCCCCCTCCCTTTCGAAGGTGGTGGATAAGAGCGACGTGTCCGTCTAGAATGGCAGCGTCATCGTCGTCCTCCGTTAAACTTGGGGCAAGGCAAGGCTCGGGACGTGTATCAATATTCATGGTTGTATTCTCTTATTAATATCAATCAATCTTTCTTTATTGTCGAAAGTAAGAAATGCCAAGAGAAAAAAAAAATAGCAAAGCGCCATTTTTTGTGTCTTTCAGATGTTTTCCGTTCCGTTTTCTCAATGTAAACAAAAGCATATACTCCAGTACACATTTTAAAAAACAACGGAAACGTGATTAACTATGTTAATAACAAAAACAAAAGTGACCTAGTAAAAAACCACTTCAGTAATGAGGACGTATAAATAAAAAATGTTTACCGGTATTTAACGGTTAATATGCTCCTTGAGCATGTCACTGTGACACCAAGTCGTGACGTCATATTTTCCGCTCCATGTGAGACTCTGAACGGTACTGGTACTTGATAATAATTGTTGTAGGAACCATGTTCAAATGCCGCATACGACGACCTCCTCCTCACTCCTCACTCACTCCCGCTCCGTCTCTTTGTCTGTCGCACAAATAGTTCGACCTGAAACTTTCATTCATTCAATAATACTATATCTACCAGAAAATTCTTTGTTCTGAATCAGCCATGAGATCGAAGTTACTCCTTCGCCCCGTATCTCTTTGTGGGGTGACGACGCGACGAAGCACCCGTCCATTCTTTCCAGCCTCATCGTGTATTCCTGACGATTCTTCATCGATCCGTCCTTCGCATGCGCGTCGTCTTTTCTCTGTATCATCTTCGGAAGTAGACAAGTTTAGTGCCATGGATCAGGACTGGTGGGATCCGAAAAAGAACGTTTTGATTCATATGAACACTATACGAATGAAGTATATCCGTGAGATGGTCCGTCAAAATCTTGTCAAGAAGGACGGTACGATTGTTTCGTCGGCGCTTCCTTTGGAGGGATATTCGGCACTGGACATTGGTTGTGGCGGGGGATTACTCAGTGAATCTCTGGCTCGACTCGGCGCCACCGTGACGGGATTAGACCCCAGTGCAAGGTTGGTAGAAGCCGCCAAACAGCACGCAGCCCTTCATCCTCGGACACAAACCATTGATTATCATGGTGGCAAAACAGTGGAGGAGTTTGCGCAGGAGCACTCAAACAGAAAGTTTGACATCGTTTGTTTGCTCGAAGTTCTGGAACATTCGACGGATGCCGCGTCGTTGCTGAGGGCAGCTTCGGCTCTTTTAAAAGACGATGGTGTGCTCTTCCTTTCCACTATCAATCGCACTCTCAAAAGCCACCTTGCTACTATTATAGGGGCCGAATACATTATGCGATATATTCCTATTGGGACTCACAATTGGCATGATTACCGTTCCCCGGATGAAGTAGCACGCTTGATGAATCATGTGGCTGTGGAAGAAGTCGACGTGTCGGGGATGGTGCTAACAAAACCTCCAATTTTTGGTGACTGGTCGTGGAAACTGGATCCGACTGACACGGATATTAACTGGATCGGGGCGTATCGTAAACGATCAGACTCTAAGTAATTATAGACTTTTCTTGGGTTATAAAGTGAATCTCAGCACTGCTTTTAACGACGCACCCACTGTGGCGACTTTCTGGCCTTTTTATGACCGACTTTCTTTCGCTCTACTCGCCGAGCATCGCGTTCTAACAAACCGAGTCGCTTCAGCGGCGGTCGATACAAATCCGGATTGTAACTGTTGAGTGCGTGAGCCAAACCGTGTCGCACAGCCCCCGCCTGGCCTGTCAAGCCTCCTCCCTGCACCATGACTTGCACATCAAAGTCACCACACGTCTCCGTGGCCACGAGAGGTTGTAAAATCAAGTCTCGATCTGACATGCGCGGGAAGTAATCCACAAACGACTTTTTGTTGACCGTGACTTCGCCGAACCCCGGCTGAATCCAAACGCGTGCCGCAGCCTTCTTTCGGCCCCCACGTCCGTACGCTCTCCCGCGTTCATCAATCTCAGATTTCCAGACGGGAGGCAAGCTATTCTCGATCCACTTCGCACGTTGGGCTTGATCTTCGGCCTCTCTGCGGCGTAGCTCTTCAATCAAATAGTCTGTTTCGCTGAGTGTTTGCTCACCTCCGGTGTCACTTTCGTATCCGCCCATCGTTTCGCTCGCTTCGTAATCATCCTCGTCGTCGTCCCACATACTTTCAGCATCATCCTGGTAGTCACCGGGAAACAGCATCACACTATTCGGTCGCTTACCGCGATCGTCGTTCGAGATATTGCTTAATTGATTACTTCGACGGAAACGAAAGAGAGCCGACGTTTCCTCCGAAGAGAACGATCGATGTGACGTCAAAACGCTACTAGCATGAACGTGACTTCCCAGACGCTTCGTGCTACAAAGGGCGTGCCGAATCAGCGTATTGTGGAGTAATTTCATAGACATTCCTGATTACTTTCGATAGTCAACAAGCTATGCTGCAAGACTTATGGCTTCCGGTGATGTTGTTGTGCGGCAAAAAAATAACGAGATGCCGCTCAGCGGTCCGAACAATGAGACGTACAGCGTACGTACCTGCTACGGTACGGCGGACGGACGTGCATGTGTGACTATAAGTCCAAAATGTAGCATCACTTTACCACGACTGCATTTTAGTCATGAGTCGATCTTCTTCGTGGTCAGACTACTGCCGAACCTCCGTTCGTTCTGCAATATTATCATATTACATCGCTTTTACAGTATTACGGCCTTATTATTGTAGGTAACATTCTCAACTCGAGGAGAGTTACTCCTAACGTTAATTAAACTGGTGAATCATGCCACGACTGCTTTTGGGTCATGAATCAACATTTTCCGAACCAAACTCAGCCTACATCCGTTCTGCAACCTTTTTAAGACGCAATTGTTCTTATAATCCGCTTATGTTTGTCAGCGTTGAAAAGACACATGTCGATACGCAACGTCGGTAAAACTTATGAATCGTTGTTTTGCGTATTTACTATGCCCGCCACAACTGGACTCCAGTCAAAATTTCGAGCCAGGATACCATTAGTCTAACCATCCTGCTAAGTTGTCGAGATTTAATTACTTTCTTTTACGGGCAACAATTGCAAATACAAAATCGTTTTTTACAAGTTGGAACACGTCATCTCTATTTCTCGCACTCGCACCGCGCAAGACCGCCGTAATCCTTCTCCTTAATGTCGATCTTTTCTACCAATTGCCTTCAAAATTCAATTCCTTCACAAGAAATAAATAATACCTGGTCTTTTATAAACTATTCATTCCTTTGGAAACATGAGACATCCATTTCCACTATGTTAACATCTGGTTTGATTTCGTTAAACGTGCACGAGGCTCTCGCGTTTGATGGGACGGAAATATGCGTCCATCCCGACATTTTCAATACACCCGGCGCGAACCAAGATCCTCATGGATCTGCCCTACACACGCTTTCGATGGGGAGCAACTCGAAGAATTCCGCGAACAATGCTTCTCATGATGACTCTACCGTACCTGCGTCTTCTTACAGAAAACTGGAAGTGGGAGATCTGATTGAAGTCAGAATTTGGGATCCGAACCCAATACAAATGAACAATAACAAAGTCAACAACAGCTCTGCTATTCCCTCGACCCGGGTTATTGCCAATGCTGCCAGTATCATACGTCGCAATCCCGCATCATCCGGCCCGGTTACAAGCGTACCGCAAAGTGTCACTCCAACAGACAACAATAGTGTCGCTTCTGGCTCGGTCGAGAATAATAGGCGATCGCCGTCGAAGGACAACTCGGAGCTTGTTAATATCGAAGGTGTCGACCCTTTTCGGACGAAATCGCTGATATGAAAGACAAAACAACACTGTCGGTCGTCAATTCCTTGCAGTATTCGGAGCAGGCGGACGAGGAGCAAGATAGCGTAGGAACCAGAGCAACTACGAGGGAGCAAATCATGAATCATATGGAAACAGTGTCGACGACTTCATCGCGGGATAACATCCGCAATGACACACCTTCCTCTCCATCGAACTCGCCGAAGACGTCCAAGCAAACTATGGCTTCACTCGCTTTTACAGATGGAACAACTCACACACCTCCTCCTCCAACCAAGACGGTTGTCACGTCTTTAAATGTGCCGCCCGGAGGAAGGATGCCTCCCGTGTTTCCGAGGGCCCGTACATCCACTGCTGATTTTCCTCGTACTACTGCCAAGCCTCTCGTCAGTGGCGGCGGGAGTACTGGAACGCCGACGACGACCAAGCCCAGTCGAAGCATTTTGAAGTCTCATCATAAACGAGAAATTTCCGACATGACGGTAGAAACAGCACTCGGCACTTTGCCATCGAATCCAACAGGGTGGTCGGGGCAATTGCCACTGGCTGGAAACTTGGGGACGGGAAGTGAAGACTTGGACGATGACTTTGACGTGGACGATGATATCTGGACGCAAATATCGAGCACCCACAATTTACGCATGTCCTTTGTTATGAAAGTCACGGAGAAATCACTGACTTCTTTGAAAGGCTCGGCACGCACTCAAGTTTCTATATTACGTCGTGTGGCGGATCTCTATGAGTTATCCAGCTATGATATGGTGACGATCAGTAAAATCAATGAACACGACAAAGCCTTGGTTTTGGACACCGTTTCGGCGGATTTCGTGGTGGTTACGATTAAGGATCAGTTCATATCAAGAGGGGACATGCATGTGTTTCAAGAGACTTTGATCGGCAGTTGGATTTACGAAGGACAACGTCTACTTGAACCATCGAGAGGATTTCAAGCTTACGTACAGGAAATTCGACACAGTGACAAGCTGGCGCGTTCGGGAATCGTTACAGAGGCCACAACTATCACGTTTCGGTCTCGATCCGCTCGTATTATGTGGCTGGTGCAAATGTCCAGCGAAATGTGGGATTATGCTTCTCCTTTTGAAAACAATCGTCCTTCCAGTCGTTGTGAAATATATTTCGATAGACTGATTGATATATTGCACCAGCTTTTTGCAAAGTGGAAAGAACTGGATACCACTCATTCCGTAACTGTTATTTTCTTCAGCCGAACGTTTGTGGGGAGATTCTGGAAGTCCCTTTACAAACGAGAAAGAGTTTGATGAGGACTTCAAAAGGGATATTTACGGTCGACAGTACGAAGATCACTTTCGACTAGTTATTGAGCACGAGAATCCTTCCGACTGGGAAACATTCATTGTTAGCGTTAAGGAAGCTTTTGTTCGTTATCCTATTGAGGTACAATGGAACCTGAAGTCGGGATCCCAATCCAGACGGCCATCCTCAGCAAGCCAAGGAAATGTATTGGAAGCGATCAATGTGACACTTAATTTACTCCAATATCACTACCTCGACAGAGACCTTCATAGAACTGGAAATAGTATTGTTGTCATATCAGCAGGTAATGGTGTTTTCGAAGTCGACAAAGGACTCGCTGGTATATCCTACCAACGCATGATGGACAATGGAATTGGTTCCGACATGCTTTCCCTTGGTCTCCCCCCCTCTACATACTGCTCCATTTTTTCTATATGTCAATCTTTATCAGGACGTTGATCCTGAGAATGTTGATGGGTCCGAAACTTTCTACGAGGTACCCCACTGGATGAATCTTTCTTTTGCGAGCTATGACGGCGATTCAGATGGTTTGGGGAGGCCAAGGCGGAAATCTGAATTTACCCATGAGTCTAACGCCGTCAAGTCGAACAATCTTTCCGTGGCTCCAAATGGATTTTTACTGCCGCGTTTTAAAGAACAAATTGCGCTACAGCTGAATAGCAGCCCTTTGCTTCGTCCCAAGTCGTTTTCCGTCGCACTAAATGGTACTTCTTCTCCCAAAAAGCCTCCACACCTTACACAAGAACGACAGCTCATTGCAGGTCGCGATTTTTATGATATTCTAGAGGCATGCCGACCACGTAATATCGGAGCTTTGCCATCTCCATTAAGGGCTTTGCTGGATATGCAGAGCAGTCTTGTTGCTGAAAAGGAGCACGACGAAGTTTCTGCTGTGGACAGTGATGATGACGTATCAACTCCGGTGGAATGGGGTGCTTTGGAATCGAAGCCCGCGGCGACTGGCGACTTTTGACTATCAATCGCCGAAAGATATCTATTGGAAATGAATCTTTTGAGTCGACATCGCGTGCCGCTCCAATCGTCGCTCCAACAAAACAAGAGGAGCTTGATATCCACGAGAAATCTAGTCAGTCTTCCAGTTTTGCAAGCCAGATTTCCAACCATTTGCTTGGAGCATCGTTCGATCGGTCTTTCCTTTCTCCACACGGACAGATACAGCGATGCCCGTCTCTTGAATTTGAACGTACTCGCCATGACGATAATAACACCATTAGTCGAGAAAATGAGGAAGGCGAAGATGATAATTTCCAGAATCTGCGAGCGATGATGAAATCTAGAGACGCCCTTTCTTTGCGGGTTACCGTGTCGCCTGAGATCGTTCCTCAAGCAGAACCGGTTGTTTCTAGTGCCGAATTAAGTGCGAATCGGCATGGTCCAAAGCACCGTCCGATGTCTGGAATCGGAGTGTTTTCTGGGCAGAGGCGAACGATGGCTAGTCAGGGCAGCGGTGCACCTGGAGGGATAGGAGGTGCCCTCGCACAATATCGAGCGTCATCTGTTTCGAGGACAGAGGCTGAGAAGGAGTCGGCTTACCTTGGACAAGGGGCAAGTAGTGGATCTCTCTTTTCTTCGACTCGAATTCCAAGGCATTTTGGAGAGAGCGCTCCGGTGGGGCTATCTCCGCTATTACTACCACCGGCACCAATTTCGGGGCGAAGGGACGTCACAGCAGAAGCTAGTGGGTCTAGGTTCGCGGTCTTTAATACAGAAGGATCTAACATTGCAGTATCGTCCACCTACGGACCAATCGTTGGTAGTCTCACTGCTATCGAGTCTAGACTGAATAATGGAAACACCGGAAAAGGTTCTGGATCTGGGTCTGGTTCTAGTGGTTTCAATGGTCTTCCCTCGAGTCCACCTACTGGTTCACGAATGATAGTCGGAAACAACCGATTCGCTTCTTCATCTCAACGACCACAGTATCGCGACACCGGTTCAAAAGGTAAAAGCGCATACAATTCGAAGAGAAAGAAAGCGTTCAATCCGTTTCGTCAGCAGGACGAAGATGAGGTTCTAGCCAAGAACTCGCATAATCGTCGACGTTGGAGCCATGTGTTTCCAGCAGGCGAGTTAGAGTTCCGACGGCGGACGGGACCTAATTGGAAAAGCCTGACCGCACCCGCGATTCTACCGACGTATGTAGGATACTTTCCAACACAGAGTGAAGTTGATCATGCCTTCACATTCAGTATCCATAACATTACTTTGAAAGAGTTTGACAAGACTTTCTATACCTCCAACAAAGATCTCCTCATGGAAATGGTTCGACAGCGACTCATTCAAGATTACCAGCTTGTACCTCCGTCACATGTAAACGCGAGTAATCTGAGGCGTGAAACGCTTCGAGACGGACTCGCGAATAGAGGTTACCCACACTCTTCTATTTCTGATGAAAATTCTGAGACTATGCGTCAGTTCCTATCCATGGGCCATCGTTTACAAGTGCTCACCTATGATAAGGGGACTGATATCATCGAGGTCACACGCTATGATTTAAAGACGGCACAGAGTTCTCAGTCAAACACCGTACAATACCAATACCTCTGTTTTTGCACTGAAACCAAGCAGTATAACAAAGTCACTCAAACATTCAATAAATACAACAGGCCTTACATATGGAACAAAGTTGACCGAATAATTTGCGGCGATGACGACCGAGAAATGCGAGAAGGGATGCGATTCAGGAGGATTATGTTTGGACTGGTGCCTCCCAAAATTGACAGTGATGCCGCGGAGCAGGAGTATTTGGATAAATTGCACCGCCTACTCGAATATCTAAACAAACTTAAAGAAAAGGACGATTCTCAAACGACAGACTTGAATGTGAAAATTGTGAAAAAAGCGGATAAAATAGACACAGAAACCGATCAAGTTTCTTCTACTCCGGGTATCGCTCGCAATTCGATGGAGCGCTTCTACGTGGACCTGCGGAAAAATAAACGAGACGCTTTAGAGTGGATGGAAGTCGTCATTGACTCTACGCTTGACACTTCCTGGTCATACAGAATAATGTTACATTGGCTTGTAGCGAGTTCGGGGAAGGTAGACAACCAAATTCAATTACTGCAACGTAGATGTACGCAATACGGGTTGGACTTGAAACCTTTCCCGCAGATTACTGTTTCCAGGAATGTGTTCTTAAATCCCTTTCGCGCCCCTGAGATTTTCTTGGTGAAAGACAAGGAGAGAGCTGGCGATATTGATAGGAAATTAATGGACATGGACTTTATCCACGACGGCGTATTTTACACGGATGCAAAATCTATTCTCAAATGCACCAAATTTGACGAATTCGATCTGGGGAATCGTCGAACATCGGTCTTGGGGCGCCAGTTTGTTCATAGGTCAGGTACTCTTTTCGTTCGGTTGCTGTCCGACCAGCACGGACACACGATGGTTGTTGCCACCGGTAACTACTCGTACATAGCAAAAGACAGGCAACGGCAGACTGCTGCCCAAGAAGCGTTCAATAATTTGGCTAAACTGATGAACAAATATTAAAAACAAAGCTTTTTCTCAATTAAGATGTCTACATGATAGGAGTAAAACTGTAGACCGTTAGTCGTGACCCGAGCAGATTTTATGATATAGATCTTCTCTTGTGGCAGAGTTTTCATCTCGCATCCTTTTGAAATCGTCGGCAATTCGCCGCCTCGCGACTGATAACGCAGCTTCTACCTCCGCTTTCCCTGATCGTCGCGTTGATTCCAAGAGGTCCAGAGTCAACTCCATCATCTCCAACCTTTCACGTTCAAGTAATTGGCATCGGCCGTAGAGCTGTTCGACGAAAATAGACAACTTTGAATCGTCGGTAGACATTGTCTGGCGAGACACATCGTGAGTCTTTTGGATGAAGACTGATTCATTTCCTCTCGGGTGATTTATCTCAAGGTGTGGAATTGATGTATTGTCCGATTTGTCTTGTTTATCAATCATTCCTGCCAGGTTCTCCATAATTTCTAAGACGTTGACCTCGTGCTCATTATCATTGTTTCCTTGGACGAAATCACTAAGACCTTGCGCCAGCGCCAGAGCTTCGTCGAGGAGAGTTGAATCTCCCGAGAACGATGCCGCGCGCCCGAAGCCTACATGTTCAGAAGCCAGAGAATCCTCCTCGTTTGAATGTTGGGGTTGACATATCAATGCATAGTTCGCTTTCGCTTCCGCTTCCTGGAGAAGTACTTCCAGTTTCGCATTTTCGGCCTGTAAATGCATCAGTTCTTCAGTGTATGCAGTTGCTTGCTCGTTCATAATTGCTATGTCTGCCTCGCTTTTTGCCGTTTCATTCTTTCCTCTTTTAATTCTTCTTTAACTTTTCCAAATCTCTCTTTGGTTGTTGTAGCTCTTCGCTCTGATTCTCGATGACCTTTGCGAGGCTGTCTCGAAGAATGGCCATTTCAGACAACATATTGTGCTGGAACTCGACAGAAGCTTTATCGTCTTGATTACTGCCAGCTCCTGTGAAATGATTCTCTGCTAATTTCCGGAACTCGAACAACGATTCGGTTTGAAGCGCCGCTTCACCTGCGACGTCATCAAGGTTGTTCTGAATTTGCTCCAGGTTCGCTCGTAAAAGGTCAAAACTAGATTCTTCCAAGATCTGGTCAGTCTTTCGCGTTGCCTCCATGATATTTCTGATTGAGATGACATCCTGTCGAAGTTCCTCTAAAGCGTTTCCGAGCCTTACACTACTGCCTTTCTCGCCTAATCTAAGCTTGTCGTTTTCTGCAGAAAGCATTTCAACTCTAAGCTCAAGACCTTCTTTGATCAAGCTATGGCGGGACGTCAATGATTGAATACAGTTTTCGAGGGCTGATAGGACTTCAGTGGGAGACATCGATTTAGTCTTAAGATGCCACCCTTCGACCGCTTCCATGTCCGACGATAATACGGTCACTAGCGTTTCCATTTTCTGCTTCAGGTTGTCGATCAACACAGTTAAATCCTGGTTTTGTTCCACAAGCTTCAGATTCTCCATCTTTGCAGCAGCCACCTGTTGCTCGATTTCTTGTTTTTCTTCATTTGCCTTGCACAATTCTTCTTCTACAGCTTGTAAGTGGGCAGTCTGTTCCTGGGTAGTTTTTAAGTGTTCTTCATTGACCTCTTTCAACTTGTCTTCGAATTGTTTTGCATCTCTCCGTGCCACATCAAGTTTCTCCGCTAGATCGATCGAATCCTGCTCTACTTTTTCTCGAAGTTGTTCCGCATCTTCGAGTTTCGACTTTAATTTGTTGATTTCCTCTTCTTTTCCCTGCATAGCTAAGCAGTGCTCCGACGATAAATTTTCTTGCGACTGTTTTCGAGTAAGCTCTTCCTCGTTTACTTCATTCCTGATCTTTTGCTGCCGTTTCAACTCGACAACCAGCGCTCCATTTTGCGATTCAAGTATTTCAAGCTCGCTAGTTAGTCGATGAATATCTCGAGCGTGACTCTCGCGCAACATTGCCAGTTGACATTCGGTGCCTTCTCTGGCTTTTTTCGAGCTCTTCATGAAGCTTCATAACGTGCTCTGTTATGCCACTAGGCTGGGCATCATGAATGGTCTTACTGGAGAGAAGGAGTCGCGTGTGGGACAGCTCATCACGCAATAACTCGGTTTCTTCTGACCGACGTCTTCGCTCTTCAGCAATCTCTTTTTTCAATTGCTGCACAGTCAACGCGGCCCTTCGAGACTCTGAAAGCGCGCCTTCAAGTTGGAGCTTCCATGTACCCTTCTCTTCACCACGTTGCTGCTCCATTCTTCTCAAGCGCAAAATAAGTTCATTCTTCTTTTCAAGGGCCTCTCTATAATTTTCTGCGAGTTCATCGTCCGAAGACTGCATTTCACTCAACTCGGCTGCATGAATTTTTTGAAGCTCCTCAATTTGGTTTCGAGTTTCCTCTTCCCACTCTTTAACCGTGTTTTCCTGTTTTTCAGCCCACTGCTGTCTCTCGGCTTCCCATCCGTTTCGAATTTCTACACATTCTTTCTCTTTAGCCTCAATCTTTTCCTCCCATGTTCTTCGCTCCGCTTCAAGTCGATCGGCAGCATCTCTACGTTCAGCCTTCAGCGCTTCTTCAGAGTGTTCTTCCCATTTCTTCCTCTCGACTTCGAGATTCTTCGCAGCCTGACTAGCTTCTTGTTTGTATAAGTCCCTTTCAACCATCGCGCGGTCGAGTCTATCATCCCAATCTGTTCGTCGAGGAGGAGAGAGTGTTCTAAGACGACCTACCTTTACTACAGCCCCCCGGCTACTCTGTGTCTCCATTAGATTTTTCTGAAGCTGCTTGACCTGTCGGCTCATCACTGCTTTTTTCTTCCTGTATCTTCGCCAAAGTCTCTTCCAGGCTCGACTTTTCATCCTGGAGAGATATATTTTCCTTTGTGATCTCGTTTAGATCGAGTTTTAACCTTTCATGGGCTTCAAAAGCGAGTTGAGTTTGTTTTTCAATGGTGCTTTCATATTCGCTAGCCCGTCGCTCCCACTCTTGCCTCTCATGCTGAAATTGAGTTTCAGTTAAGGTGAGCAAGTCCTTCAACACATTATTCTGCTCTTTCCACTTCTTCTTATGTTGTTTCTGTTCATCCGCTAGCTGCTTTTTTAAGTCAGACAAAAGCTGTTCCTGGTAGGATGAAAGTTGCTCGCCCGCCTGGGTGACGGCGGCTGCTTCCTCCAGCGCTTTGACCCAAACGGCACGATCAGACTCATATTGCCTCAGTGTGTCATTCAACGTCTTTTCCAACAGTTGAACCCTGCGGACTGATTCGGGTGATAATATCGTCGACCTGGAGCTTTTCTCGTCACCTGGAGGAGAACTGTTCTGTTTTCCTTTTCCGCCGCGTTGACTGTTACTCGAGGTGCTCGCCGTCCCAGTAGATTCTCCACTTGATGATTCAAGCAAACTCTTCCCCCTCACCATGAGCAAAGTCTTTGCCGACCGCGCAGTGAGTCTCTCCCACTTTCTGGAGCTGGTTTTCGAGCCATGTCAGTTTTTCCTTGTACGCGTTGGTGAGTTTATTTTTGTACGACGACTTGCTCTTTCTCTCTTTTTGCAACTGTTTATCCCAATCAGACTTGTCATCTGAGTGCTTCTTTTCTAAGCTTTTGAACATATTCAACAGCCAAGCAGTGTCTTTGTTTTCGTCTTGTCCATCATTCGCAAACTCATCTTTGACGGCTTGGTCCAAATGGTCCGAGATGTTATCAATTCGTGCTTCCTCGAGAGTACCATGTAAAAGCCTGACCGAGTCTCCCAGACAATCTCTCGAATCAAGTGAAGCAATCACTTTCTTGAGCGGAGAAAGCTTGACTTTTGAATCATTTGCTGCTGATTTGCGAGTATCACTACCTTTGCCAGGAGGATCGGGTGACTGCTGCGTCAAGCCGAAGAGCTTGTTCGGCGAGAAAGTAGACAATGGACTCGAAGAGAGCCTAGACTTTGTCGGTGTTTTCATCATTGTCGTGAGCTCAGTTCTGTTCTCCAAACAACAAGTAGATGCTATTGTGTGCGACAACAGATCGTCGCATCATCGAGAAAAGATTTTGGAGAAGGTTTCAACAAAACGAGGTGCGCGCTGAACGTCTCATTTATTTTGAAAACATGCTCGCGCAACATTCATTTAAGTACCGAACGTCATATATGATTTACTTAAACAATGATCGCGCAAACGAGACTGACTGGGGAAATGAGTCTATGTAAATTCCACCCTACACTGGTAATATAAGTCAATGTGTAGATTACTTTTTTTCTCACGCGCGCCGCGCTTCTGTCCTTCGTCAGGGAATGGGTTATGAGCCAACACATCATTCAAGTTCCACCTTGCACCCGCCTGCCCTCGTTGCACGATGATCGGATGACAATGATGTTGATCGACTTCAAGCAATCGCAGTTTGTCTTCTATAAGATACAGAATCGGATCAAAATGAAGCTTTCTATTCGAACGCCGTTTGCATTAACTGTCTTAATTACTCTTTTCTTTTCGCTGACGGAGGCGCGTCAGAAAGTCAAGAAAGATCCGGTGGTGTTGACGGATGACTTGCTCTTCATGTGCGACAAACGCAATCCGATCTCCTCTGCCCGTCAGAAAACCGAACTCAAGTGGCTCGTAGAGGCCACTGGTAAACAATCGCTGCTTTTGAGCTCGAGTGCTCAACATCAAGCGGCGTGCTGGATTTTATACAAAGATCGGCGGCAGTCCAAGGGCAGATCCAGAAGTCTTTATCTGCAACGCTACGCATTGTCGGTTTTGCATTTCGCCTCGACCAAGTCAAACTCAACATCATGGGACTGGTTCATGGCTGTCGACGAACCTGGTGCGGAAGCTGCCAAAGGGCATTGGATGAGTCACAAACATCACGAATGCAACTGGTACGGTGTGAAGTGTACTGCGATTAGAAAGAAAATTAAAAAGCTAGCTTTGGGCTATTTGAAGCTGGACGGGATTTTGCCGCGTGAATTGTACTTGCTTGATCAATTGAAGGAGCTAGATATGCATGCGAACGATTTTCAGGGCGTGTTGCCGTACAAAATCGTGGATGGTCTACGAAACTTGGAGATTTTAGAGTTGCACATGAATGGCTTTTTTGGTAACTTGCACAAGGAAATTGCGGGATTGCGAAAGCTTAGGGAATTACGACTTTTCGGAAACTACTTTGCCGGTACTCTGCCAGGCAAAGAGTTGGCGAGCTTGAAAGATCTCGAGGTCATAGACATGTACGCCAACTTCTTAACGGGTACGATCCCAGCAGAGCTGGGAAAGCTGAAGAAGCTGCGTGTCCTTGATTTACACGATAACAACCTGGTGGGTAGTGTTCCACAGGCAATTTGTAATCTTAAACTGGAAAGCCTGATTGTGGATTGCTTAGGACCGAACCCGGAAGTCCAATGCAGCTGTTGTACGGTATGCTGCCGAGGATTGCCAAACGCCAAATGTGTTGACGTTAAAACGGGTGCAGAAGTATAACATTTTTCTTTGGAATACTTTAACTGAGCTTTATTATTATTTTCGATGGCGGATGGTCATCATACACTTCTTTATGTGCGTAGGCTACTTCCGTATCGTTCATTGCCGACGATACGTAAATAAAAACGGTAATGCGTTTTCATGAAGATAATGGTTAGTTCATATATTGGTATATCCATAGCATTTGATTATACACTTCGCCCTTTTGTTTGAGGACCACTTTGGTAGCGTTTCAATACCTGTTCAATACTGTTTCCTTTTCTTGATCGTGACTGAATTTTAGTCGCGATCGCGTAGAACCCACACTTTATCATTATAGTGAAAATGGGAGTCGACGATACGGATGCTTTTCGACGCAAATAGCTGCGTCTTGAATGAAGATGATAATCAGTTCATATTTCATATAATGGTAATTGAATGGTATTTGATTATGCACTTCGCGCTTTTGTTTGTGAACAACTTGGGTGCTCTCATTGCTTCGGTGGCGTTTCAAGTGAATGAAATTTAGTCGCGATCGCGTAGAACCCACACTTTATCATTATAGTGAAAATGGCAGTAGACGATACGGATGCTTTTCGACGCAAATAGCTGCGTTTCGAATGAAGATGATAGTTAGTTTATATTTCATATACTTGTAATGGTATTTGAATGGGATTTGATTATACACTTCGCGCTTTTGTTTGTGAACAACTTTGGTGCTCTCATTGCTTCGGTGGCGTTTCAAGTGACTGAAATTTAGTCGCGATCGCGTAGAACCCACACTTTACCATTATAGTGAAAATGGCAGTCGACGATACGGATGCTTTTCGACGCAAATAGCTGCGTTTCGAATGAAGATGATAGTTAGTTCATATTTCATATACTTGTAATGGTATTTGAATGGGATTTGATTATACACTTCGCGCTTTTGTTTGCGGACAACGATGGTGCTTTGATTGCTTCGGTGGCGTTTCGAGTGACTGAAATTTAGTCGCGATCGCGCAGAACCTACACTTAACCATGATAGTGAAAAATGGCAGTCGACGATACGGATGCTTTTCGACGCAAATAGTTGCGTTTCGAATGAAGATGATAGCTAGAGGTAATATTGGCATCTACGCGGATGTGATTCACACATCGCGCTTTCAATTGTGGACCCCTGTCCTGCCGTTTCTATCATTTGCCTAATGTGATCGGGACTGAAATTTCAGTCGTGGTTTGCCTAAACCATCACTTTGAGACTATAGTGAAATCGTTGAAAAGATATACCGGTAAGACTGCTTCGTGGTCCGTCCGGTACCAAAAGACACTACTGTACTCCCTAATGTACAATGCAGCGCACAGCGCTCTTCCATTCATTCGTTCGTGAAGGAAAAGTCCATCGTCCGCGCTAAAAATCTTTCTTTATTGTGCAACTCTTTCCCTTCGTTCCTTCTCTATTGTCAATATCGTAGAGCACGAGTAGAATGAGCACAACGGCAAATGACGAAGAAGAGGAGCTCTCGCAATTGCTCGCGGCGCTCGCGACAGGAGTACGCGCGGTGACGCGTCTCCCGACGGACGAAGATGAGTTTCGGTTTTGCGCCTCGTTGCCCGAATTTCAAAGTGCACATCAATCATCACAAACGGCTTTACTTGAATTGTTGAAAGAAATTATATCGCAGCAACCGAATCCGAATGACGCACTCAACGGAGACACTAGCGATGATATCATGTGGGATGATATCAACGATCCTTTGCTCTGGGAACATTGCGCGGATGTCTGCGATGCCATGCTGGAACGGATAGAGCAGCAATTAGACGCCGTTTCATCCGCAACAGCACCAACAACAGCTTTCGTTCAACAAGCACGACAGCAGGCGAGGAATGGGTTGGATCGAATGATTGCAAATACCATGGATATGTCCAAGCCACAATTGAAGTTTGTGCTGTTTCCAGCACACAACCATCGAACGAAACCGTTTGTGCCCAAAATAACCAAGAAATGGAATGAAATTGCACCACTTGATTTGACATTGCAGCCCATGTCTTTGGATGACGACAGCAACGTTGTGAAATCACACGTTGTTCAGCCGAGTCATTTTGTACCGCACGTTTATAGGGAAGAAGTCGAGCAACTCAAATGCCCTCACTTTGATATTCCTGCCCAGCGACCTCCACGTATCCAACAGGTGGAGCCATCGTTGAAAGCGACATGGATTGATACGAAAGAAGCCCTGCAGTCCTTGGTGGAAACGAAACTCATGAATGTGGATCGAATCGCTTTAGACCTGGAAGCTCACTCTTATCGCTCCTTTGCTGGCATCGTCTGCCTCATGCAAATGAGTTTCAAAGATAGCAGCGACAACTCCATTCATAACTTTCTCGTTGATACGTTAGCACTGCATGACGATTTGCACGACTTGTTGCTACCAGTTCTCACCGACCCCAATATTGTCAAGATCATGCACGGGGCAGATTCTGACATTATGTGGTTACAACGGGACTTTTCCTTGTTCATTGTGAATTTGATGGATACTGGTCAGGCAGCTCGAGCCCTGTCCCTTCCATCAGCTGGTTATGCTTACTTGCTACAGAAATATACCTCGATTAAGAACCCCGACAAGTCGTTTCAGTTGGCTGACTGGAGAATGCGGCCCTTATCAGAAGAAATGCAGCAATATGCAATTCAAGATACGCACTATCTGCTCGATATTTACGACTGCTTGTTGTACGATCTAGACCATTCGACGAATACGTCTCTGGAAGAGGTGTGGCGAGCCAGTCAAAACATTTCGCTCTCGACATACAAAGGCGTCCCGTTCTCTCCACATGGATACCAAAAATTGCTGCGACAACGTGGTCGCAACGTACAACAATACACTCCTGTTCAACAATTAGCGATACAACGATTGTGGGATTGGCGTGATGCTACAGCGCGCGCTTTGGATGAATCGGTCCCCTACATTATCACCAATTCTGTTTTGCTACGACTGGCGACCGCCTTACCCACCAGCACAGCAGCATTACAAACGCTGTTCAACCCGATGCCACCTATTTTGTGGCAGCACGCAACCGACGTGACTCAATTGTTGCAGCGACTTGTGCATCAACAGCAACGACTTCAAGAAAATGACGACGACCAGGAAGAAGACGAACTGAATGTCAATGACACAGCTGGTGCTGATCAGGAAGACGAAGACGATGGTCAAGGCGATGACGACGAAGAAGAGGAGATCGACGAAGATCAAAGAAATTTGCACCGTTCAGCGTTTTTCAAACCAGCTAGTGGCGACGCGCGAGATGGATTTGTTAGCCCTGTCCTTGGTACCGAGGCTCTTTACAAGCAAGCTGGATGGATGACTCCGAACGAGCAGCAGCCGGAGAACGCCTTAGCCACATCGACAAGTGCAACGGAAGATGAAACTTTAGACCGGGATGACGGTAAACCCAATCGGCTTTTGTCTGTGCACCCCTCCAATCAAGATTTTCAATCTGGCAGTTGCATGGAACATAGTATCGGCCGAGGACGGAGTGTGGACGGCATGCATACAGTCCGAGCCGTTCGAGCACATTCGACATCCCCAGTACCCAACGAGGCAATTACCAGCGACGACGATCAGCAACAGCAGCGCTTGCGGCAACGCCAAGCGTTACTGGGACAGAAACAGCCTATACCTGTTGTATTGGGAATGATTTCTCCGGCGGACGATAAAGATGAAGAAGGAGAAGTAGATGTTGGAACAAAAGAGGAGCGCGGTGAATCAGATGATACGGACGAGGAACTTATGGTTCCGCGCTCGATGCGAGAAATTTATCGTATAAGCAACCGTAATCGTCGAAATAAAAAGACTGGATCTCTTACTCCCGATCGAGGCATGACACCCACCAGCGACAAGGAACGGAACGAGTTGGCAAAAGCAGAATTGTTGATAAAAGAACGCGGCGCGGCAGCACAGGCATACTTTGAGTCAAGTCCAAAGCGTCCACGCACACAATCAGGGCGAGAATCCGAAGAGTCTGTTCCGCAAGAAAGCAACAATGATGAGGATATATCTTTCATGCAGGAGATCGGATGGATAAAAGATCCAAAGGAAGCGGAAGAACTGCTGGAGACGCGCTTTGGGTTGCCGAAGCAGTCTTCAAGACAAACTCCCGTTGAGTATACTAATGCTGTGGGAGTAGTGCCTCCGCAGCCATCCAATAATCCATTTTTCGCTGGAGCTGCTCTGACGGGAGGGACGCTGACGCACAGTTTTTCAAGGTCTTCACGAAAAACCAATACAAGTAACGCCAGCAAACCAAAGCCGACGAATAGCCGCCGCCAGCAAGAGCGCCCAGAGAAGAAAGACGGAAAGAGTCATGCTTACCGAAAGAAATAAGATCGCAGAGTACACTAGTGAAAGTATTGACTGTTGAAAATTCATGGTTTAATGGACACTCCTGTACTAAGAATCTCACAATGTTTGCTTTTCGGCCATCTATTTTTCTAAGAAAGGGAGGAGCCGCACTAATAATAAGCATCACCTAATAGTCTAATCGTCTAATCAATACAGTACCACGTACCGGTACTCATTAGTATGTTCTACATAGACGAACTTTTTACTATAGTCAAAAGTTCCAACATCAACTCTTCCATGACTACTTTTCAGTCACGAATACATTTTCTTTCGAGCGACAATGCTGCCTACAATTCGCTCGTTGAGCAAAAGTTCCTGAGCTCAATTTGTTGCTCTCGTAATGAAGAAGACTCAAGCATCATTTGCAATACATGTCATCATATTTTACGTCGAAGAGCATTGCGAAACGCTGACTTGTGGTATTTACTATGGTCCAAAGTGTTACTTACATTTGCCACGACTGCCCTTCAGTCATGAGTCATTAAGCGCACACCACACACCAAACACCCAGAAAGCACGTTAAAATTCTGCCTCTCAGTACAATTTTCTACGTAGAGCCTACGGCGAGGCAGAATTTTAACGTCGTTTCCCAGAGTTTTGGGTACCCGGTACGTGAAAACACTGTACACTTAGATGTTTTGATGACGTGAAATTCATGGCCCACGTCTAGTCTAGATTTTCCGGGCACCTGATTGATGATGATTGATGATACACTCAACGATTCATTCGAAGCAAGAGATTGTTTACCTGGTATCAAATCCTTTGAACCGCATCAGCTTCTTTTATAATAAAATCAGGACAGCGTGCGTTCGCATCCTTTTAGCACGTCTTCGCCGGATGATTCATGCATCGCCCGCCATTCTATCCTAATCCCTATGAAGGTATCCATGTGTAACGTACCGGTACTCCTTAGTATCTTCTACATAGAGCGACTGCATGTACTACAAAGTATTGACCAAAAGTGTTATACGGATTTCGCCACGACCCACGACCCACGACTGCTTTTCAGCCATGAGAAAATGTCATTAGACCACCACACATCCAGATTTTCTGGGAACGTGAATAACACTTCCAGATTTCTACGTCGAGAGATTTTACTGGCACATGATGATTGATGATACACTCAACATTTCGAAGCAAGAGATGGTTTAGCTGGTTTCAAAATCTTTGAACCGGATCAACTCATTACTGTATAATAGGGCAATGACAGCGTGCGTACGCATTCTAAGCACGTCTTCGCCGGATTCATCGCCCGCCATTCTCTTGGTGGCACCCGATGGATCGAAAATTTTAGTCAATTGCGGTGAAGGTTGCCAGCGCACCTTTCTCGAGAACACGCAGCGACTCTCCACTGTAACGACAATCTGCCTGACACACATTGCACATGATTCCGTCGGTGGATTGCCGGGGTTGATTTTGACGAGTGCGGATGCATCCGCCGTGGCCATCGCATCTCAGTTCGCAACCAATGGAGATCCTGGAAATTATGACATCAATGCAAAGCCGGAAACGAAACAAAATCAGCAGAAAGATACAGTGAACGACCAACAAGCCGGGCTCGATATCATTGGACCAGTCGGTACACAACAATTCATCCACTCTCTGAGACATTTCATGCGTCGCGAAAAATTTCCGCTTCGAGTCCACGAAGGCCTCGTCACGCACCAGGCCGAGACTTCCAACCGACAAAAGAGAAAAAAGAAAAACGTAAAAGTAGCGATCAAGAAGAAGACTCTTTCAAGTATACTGTGCAGTCAGTGGCTGTTGCAGACGACGAAGGCCGACAATCTCTTTCCTATGTGTTTACTAGTCCTCCGATACCCGGAAAGTTCCTTCCCGAAGAGGCACTCAAGCTTGGTGTGCCGAAGGGTCCTCTTTACGCACAGTTGAAAGCAGGAAAGTCGGTGACTTTTGTGGACGGTGTTTCAGGTGTAGAAACGACGGTGGAAAGTCATCAAGTCGTTATGCCGCCTACACCCGGAATCGCTATCATGATATTGAGCTATCGTACTCTCTCTTGTGGCGACAAACTCATCGAAAATGATTTGCTCCGTAACATGGTAAAATCGAACGAGTTCTGCGTGGATCTAATAGTGCATATCGCTCCAAAGCCTCTATTCACTGAACTCATGGCGAGCGGAAAACTGTGGAAACGAAATGAAGACAGTGATTCGGAGATCGAGCATGTACTTGTTCCGGTGGAAGTTGATGGTTATTTAGCTCTCACTGAATCAGAGCCTACACCCTTTCGCTCGGCAGCCGTTGGCGCGTATTGTCGATCGCTTCTTTGTCCGCAAATCTACGGCTATCCGCTACCCATGAAATTGCCGAGTGAATTGGATACTCGCGAAGATTTAAACAGTCCGCTCGGATACAGACTAGGTAGAACAATGATGGAGTATCAGTTTATCCCACGAGCTAGTAAAGGTTTTTCGGTCGGGTTGCAAGGCGATTCCGCCGCGGAAGCAGACCAAATCGACTTAGTCAGTGTTTCTGGGGCAAGCTTACTCGCGAAAGAGATTATTGGAACGGAGGAACAACAGGATCAAACGCAAGGTTGTTTAATATTCACCGGTACGGGGTCTGCTATTCCATGTAAACATCGGAACGTCACTGGCATGTTTCTGAGGCAAAATAGTGGACGAGGAATTCTTTTGGATGTCGGAGAAGGAACTGTGGGACAGCTACTTCGCACGCAGCAACTTTCTTCCTCAGCCAAACTGTTTCAAAGTATCAAAGCTGTTTGGCTTTCACACCCACACGCAGATCACCATCTTGGAGTACTAAGGCTTTTGCATGAAAAGAAGAAACACCTTCCTACTGACGGTCCTGTCATCCTCATTGGGCCGACTCCCTTGTTTGATTTCTTAGACGAGTACAGCAAACAGGACTCTTCGATTGAAAATTCGTTTGTGAAGGTAGATTGCAGAGACCTAGTCCACGGACAATCGTCGACGCTTGCAAATGTTCTCGAAGATGAACTAGGAATATCCAGGATTCGGACGGTTCCAGTTGCGCATTGTGCACACTCCTACGCAGTGGTGTTGGATGGAACGAGTTTTGGTCGTGTCGTTTACAGCGGTGACTGTCGCCCTTCGCGTCAACTAGCTGCGGTTGCTCTTGGTGCTGACTTGCTCATCCATGAAGCTACATTTGAAGACGGAATGGAAGCCGAAGCTGTCCTAAAGCGTCACTCCACGGTCGGTGAAGCATTGAACGTGGCGCGCGACATGCAGGCTAAATGTATCGTGCTGACGCACTTCTCGCAAAGGTATCCCCGCATACCCCCGACATCAAGTAATGAAAAAGAATCTATTGATGCGCCGTCGCTTAAAAGTCATTTTTGCCTTTGACTACATGCGTCTCACACCGGGAAATTTGGGATTGGCTGCCCGCATCACTCCCGCTGTTCGTCTTTTATATCCGGAAGATACAGAGAACGAAGTAACCAACAATGTGGGCGACGACGTCATACATGCACTATCTACACCCGGATTATTTGCTCATAATGAAGTCCTATAAATGATACAGCGTAAACACCCGTGATTGCTGTTACAGCCTGGAGTGTCGTGGTAGATTGCTAAACGTTTTTTTTGTTTTCGTGGCTCGAGCCATCCATGCATTCTGCAAATCTTGGCTTTGTAACGCGAGAGCATTGTAACTCGAAATCTGCTCCAAGCCATCTGCTACACTATGATCTCTAGCATATATTAAACCTTTCTTCGTGCCTTGCACTGCGACTGGGGAGTGAGAGGCAATTTCGGCACACAAAGTTATTGCATGTTCGAGAAGCGCGGCGTGACCTGGAAACAACTCGACTGACCAAACCCATCTGCAATGCCTCAGAGGCATCGAAATTTCTACCACTCAAGCACACATCCCGGACCCACGATTGATTGCCGACAATTTTAGGCAGACGCTGCAAAGTCCCGACGTCCGCTGCTAACCCGAGCCTCACCTCCCTTACACTAAAGATCGTGTCATCCGTGCACCATCTTACATCTGCCGCACAAATAAGATCCACACCCGCCCCGATGCAATTTCCGTGAATAGCTGCTACGACTGGAACCGGGCACTTTTCAAGTGCCGTGAAACAGGCTTGCATGTCGCGAATGAGAGGTGTAAATGCGATTCCTATGTGAGCCGCATCTTCCCCTCCGTTGGATGGCATCAAGGACGTATCGGTCACATCAATACCAGCTGAAAACGAATCCCCATTTCCAACCAGGAGAATGCACCGACACCCATCCCCCGTCGTTCCTAGTGACGAAAATACTTCTCCAATTTCTTTCCACATGCCCCGATTGACAGCATTCAACTTGTGGGGACGATTAAGAGCGACTTGAACGACATGCTCGCCGATCCATGTCACAGATAGGTTTCGGTATCTTTCCCGCTTGTTAAGTGGCATTTTAACTTTTGTTGTAGAAGGCTTATATTTGTAGTTATATTTCATAATACTATGTAACAAGTAAAACAATTGCATTGATGCAATCTGTTTAGCTGTCCATCAGATCTATGAGTAGGTTAATGGTTTTTCGGCTAGGGTGCGAAAAACTAGATTTTAAAAATAATAGACTAGAAAGACAATATGATTTGAGCAAACACAAAGAAAAGGTTCATAATATTCAGTATTCGACTTATTGAGCATTAAGACAAACGGGACTTTTTACGCGCGCACTCACGGTCCCGGGGAAGAGGGGATGACGAGACCGGTACCAGGTATTTCCGGCGCCAAATCGTTGCGAATTTGGTTGCATGAATATAGCTTGTCAATGATGTTTCCATCCGTGCATCTTTTCCCAGGCTATCAAGAACTGTAATGTTTCGGTTGCGCCAGAGCAACCGCTTCAACCAAGAATAGTCCGGATCCGCAGTCACTGGATAATCTTTCAAAACAAACGTCTCCAGTTGTTCGTGCTCCTCCATAGCCTTGAATAATTTCTCCAACTGGGAACTCCAACTAAAAGTTCGGAGATCACAGCGACGACTCGGAACACGCTTGTAAGTAAAGCCACTCAAATCTAGATACGCCAGCTTTTTGTTGCCCTCAATCACAGCCACAAATGCTTCTGCAATAGCTTCTGCTTTTTCACGCACAAACGTCAGTCTACGATCGCAACTACGACAGCAGGTAATTGTCAATCTTTCGAAGTGACCCAGTTTGGCCATACGATTCAAAAGAGAAATGAGCCGCTTGTCCCAATCGTTAATGTAGTCTTTGTCATTAGGAGGCTCCCAGTCGAACATTACTTCGATCTGAAGGTCACGTGTAACAATGTTGATATCATGAAAAACATCCTCGTCAACCACACAAACCAGAGCCTTTGTCTTTACACTGAACGGAAACACTCTTAGTGGTAGGCTTTAAAAATCATTTGGAAGTCTCAGCTTTTCAAAGCGTACGTCAAGAGTAAATAGCCGTTCCAAGTTTTCACAACTGATAGGCGTCCAATCTTCGTCTGAGATTATGAAGTTCATAATGCTGAGCGAGCCAAAGAGCGATGAACGTCGCTTTGCAAGCGCCTCCACAAAAGCCGTTCCTTTGTCCTGAAATGAGAATTGTCGAACATTTCGTTCGTTTTCGTTCAGTTTCAAATCAATTGGATAAGGCCGCGTACAAAACAATAGAATGCTCAGGACTCCAATTTCCAGCGGAAAACGAAAATTGTCGACTCAGAGATGCATCCATAAAGCATGCCAGTTGCTCGGGGTTGAGAATCGCAGCAAAGTCGTCCTGGAATCGTCAAAAAAAGCGATTCGATTTCCACGCGTGTGTTACGTTCTCTCTTATAGTCCAATAAGCGCAGCCGTCGTTAGAACTCGTCCGTTATCTTTCCAAATGAAACCGAGGTCAATGTTTTTACAAATTTGGCCGCTTAGATGATTATTCCCACTGTAAACTGTGAAGTCAAGCAAGCTGTCGAGAGGGAAAGGGTCATCACACTTGCCTATTATGACAGCAATATCATTTTTGATGTCGCCACGACTATACGTTTCCCGCATAAATTCGAGAAGGCTTGTCGGTTCCCGCGTCAACTTGTAAATGGGAAGATGGTGACTGGCTGGGCAACACATTCTTTCCCGTCGCGTCAATAGCTCATCTGGGATGAACTTTAGAAGAGGCGTACTCATTTGATGCTGTCTCGCTTTCTAATTGATTAATCAATGAGTGTTTGTAGCAGCACAACAGAAGGTCTGTGATTATTACTTCAAGGCTTGATGATGTTCTCCGTCTCGCGAAACAATGGCGGGAGAGATTGATTTTTTGTTCGGCAAAAGATGCGCGACAAGAAGTGTATAAGAATAGAATGTACTAGATCGTGTCGTAGCACTACATACTACGTAATCGGGGAAAAAAGTAATCTACACTTAAGGCCTATTGTTTTTCTATTACACTAACCATACCGTAGAAAATGAAAAATGAAACGGTTCGTTCCAAGTGGAACATTATTTGCAGCTACCTAGGGTCTATGGTACGGCAACATATCCATTCAAAATTCAAACAAACTCCACGATACTCACACAAAGTTGTCGGCATCGTCCGCCCAGGACGAGACCTATTCGACTAAACTTGTTCATAGCGTTGCGATTACGGAACGCGGAGCCTGCATCCTGAAACTGCGAGCAGAAAAATCCCATCATTAGAATCATGCGTTTATCCCAATGGCAAATGACACGGATATTTCACAAGAAGTGGGCCCTCTTTTGATTGTAGCTACCGTCTTCCTGCAGATGAGTTGCATGTGTTATGGTCAAGATGATATCGAGGCAATCGAACACATTGATGACAGCGAAACGGCCGATTCACCCACAGATCTGGTGGAATCGACAAGCGAAGAAATCCACGTGGAAGATTATTTGGAGTCGCTTTCTTTATCGGAATTAGATGAAATTTGCCAGCACAGGGGTTTTACTGTCGAGGGTTCCACTAGAGAAGACTACGTTAACGCAGCAAGGCGGTGTTTGTCACTGGAAAATGAAATGAACGCAATCTTAGCCGCGAATCCGGAACTCGCTGCCGAACTGGAAAAAGAGATTGAACGCATGAAAGCCGAAAAGGAACGTCTCGAAGCCGAGCGTCAAGATTTGTTGGAGCAAATATCGGATTTGCAACAGCAACTGACTGAGGCAGGTATGAATGACTCGGCTTTAGAAGCACTTCTGATACAACACAAGGATCCGGCGAATATGACGTTCGAGGAGGTGTTCAAAGAGTCGATTTCGCAGCTGTACGATCGCGTCGCCCAAGACGTCCGATTTGTGAGCAAGTTAGTCTCGCCCGTTTTAACGCCTATCGTTCGTTCCATCTTGGGTGCCTTGAAGTTTGGTTGGCGATACGCAAAGACAGTATTTTTGGAAGTTGTACCGGAGGACACACGGATGAGGCTCGAACAACATGTAGCGAGGTTTCCCCCGGTCAAAGAATGGGTCAGCGAAGGAGGAGCTATTCAGCAAATAGTAAGCCGAGCTAAGCATTTCTTGCAAGCTCACTTTACCCGTTAGAGAGGAAACAGTAATCGACGAAAGGGTCGAGATTGCGACACAATCGAGGCTTTCATCGCTGCGATATCCAATGCAGTTGAAAGGACAAGTTCTTCCTTTAAATCTACGACCTTTTCATAAGCAACTATAAAGATGCGAAACTTCAAAGTGGAGAGCCATGATTAAGCGAATAACTTTGTCATCAAAGGGATATTAGTCGTTGTTATCGTCCCCCATGTGAGACGAATAACTACATATTGCTGAAAAGTTATCCGTACTTCTTTTTATGACGATAATTGTTCTACTATGGGTTGAGAGTTTCGTCTCAAAGTATCCATTTTCGCTACAAGAACCTTAAAACGCAGGCTCCTTTTTCTTCGGATTCCATACACCCTTCACAACACCTTTGATGCCACCCGGACTTGAAAGAGCAATCTTGGACATCCCAAGCATCGTCACAAGAGCAAGACCAACGTTAACAATACGAGCAGGTCCCAACAATGCTTTGGAGATTTTGGGGACGTAATCCGTAATTACGTAGTTGAGGCCGACCCACGAATGTGCGGTAATATTTGCCGAAAGCAACAGGCCAAATGTCTTGTTGAATTTTCCATCCGTCATCGAATCAGGAACCATAAAATACAGGGGCGTAAGAAAAGCCAACGAAAAGGTCATTCCGTGATGAACGCGCGTAGCAAGAGAACCGGCGTCGCCCTCTAAGAAGCTGGGAGTGGTAGAGAACCTTTTTGGTGATTGCGCAAGTCGTTGTTGCGCTCGGCTCCGAAGAAGCATGAGGGATCGTGATGATAGTGTGCGAAACATGATTGGTAAGAGATTTATGGCAATGGGTAAGGAGAAGGAGATTGTTTGCCCTTTAATAAGCCAATTGTGCGATGACCATCAAACCCGAAGTTTTATTATTCGCGAAGATCGCTTTTGACCTTCTACTGTATCGATAGCAAATGCGTCGAAGCCTCACCGGTTCTTCACCCCTAAACCAAAAGAACACTAACACAATCCTAAATATTTATTCCTAATTTCCTAAAGTCCGAATGAATTTTCTCATTCGACTGAATTTTCCACTGTTTTTTCTCTTTTGTCACAAATATTCCGATTCCAATTTGGCATTTTGCCGAGTGATTCTAGGACTTGAGAGCCCTAGTGCTAGTGGAGGGCAAGCCCGGAACCCGTGTCCCAATGAGGGGGGAAATCGTCTTGGCATTCCTTCTCTTGGATTCCGAAGAAGCATACTAACCGACCGAACCAGAGAAAGACTCATGCGCGCTCTGATGAACCCACAAATCTCAGAATATGGCTTGTTCCACTTCTGCTGAAGTTTCCTAGCAAGTTGTCTCGATGCTGAAATGGCTTGCTGTCCCATCATACCGTCTATGGAGAAGACCAGGGGAGTGAAATCACGTCGGCGTTCATGGCAGGGGTCCATACAAGCTCCGCTTTTCACGCTCTTGAGAAGCCAGAACCTTAATCGGGTCGCGGTTTCTGTACGATGGTGCGTCGGTGTCTGTAACTCGGACGTCGAAAATGGTGGTTCGTCTTTCATTCCAAAAGCCGTAAGCAGAAACATCTCCTCGAAGTTCTTGAACTTGTCGCATGAGTAAAAAATGACGTCGCATCAGAAGACTTTCCGGGTCCCCCCTCTGTCGATAAATTTCCTTATTACGGGGGCCTACGTGAAACCTACCTACACATTGACGCGTTAAATCTTTCATCATTTTTCATTCGTCATGAGTTCGAATTGTTGTCGAGTGTCGCTAATGGACACTAATGGTGCATGTTAGAGATGGTTAAAAAATGATGTTGGTGCAAAATGGACAATGGACCCGAAAATGGTCGTGGTCAAATTTTACCATTTCCGGGTTCCCCCTCTGTCGATAAAATTCCTTACGGGGGCCTACGTGAAACCTACGTACACATTTGACGCGTTAAATCTTTCATCATTTTTCATTCGTCATGAGTTCGAATTGTTGTCAAGTGTCGCTAATGGACACTAATGGTCCATGTTAGAGATGGTTAAAAAATGATGCTGGTGCAAAATGGACCCGAAAATGGTCGTGGTCAAATTTTATCATTTCCGGGTTCCCCCTCTGTCGATAAATTTCCTTACGGGGGCCTACGTGAAACCTACGTACACATTGGACGCGTTAAATCTTTCATCATTTTTCATTCGTCATGAGTTCGAATTGATGTCGAGTGTCGCTAATGGACACTGATGGTGCATGTTAGAGATGGTTAAAATGATTTTGGTGCAAAATGGACCCGAAAATGGTCGTAGTCAAATTTTACCATTTCTGGGTTCCCCCTCTGTCGATAAAATTCCTTACGGGGGTCTACGTGAAACCTACGTAACCTACGTACACATTTGACGCGTTAAATCTTTCATCATTTTTCATTCGTCATGAGTTCGAAATGATGTCGAGTGTCGCTAATGGACACTGATGGTGCATGTTAGAGATGATTAAAAAATGATTTTGGTGCAAATTGGACCCGAAAATGGTCGTGGTCAAATTTTACCATTTCCGGATTCCCCCCTCTGTCGATAAATTTCCTTACGGGGGCCTACGTGAAACCTACGTAACCTACGTAACCTACGTACACATTTGACGCGTTGAATCTTTCATCATCCTTCATTCGTCATGAGTTCGAATTGATGTCGAGTGTCGCTAATTGACACTAATGGTGCATGTTAGAGATGGTTATAATGATGTTGGTGCAAAATGGACCCGAACATGGTCGTGGTCAAATTTTACCATTTCCGGGTTCCCCCTCTGTCGATAAATTTCCTTACGGGGGCCTACGTGAAACCTACGTGCACATTGGACGCGTTAAATCTTTCATCATATTTCATTCGTCAAGAGTTCGAATTGTTGTCGAGTGTCGCTAATTGACACTAATGGTCCATGTTAGAGATGGTTAAAAAATGATTTTGGTGCAAAATGATGGACCCGAAAATGGTCGTGGTCAAATTTTACCATTTCCGGGTTCCCCCTCTGTCGATAAATTTCCTTACGGGGGCCTACGTGAAACCTACGTACACATTGGACGCGTTAAATCTTTCATCATTTTTCATTCGTCATGAGTTCGAATTGATGTCGAGTGTCGCTAATGGACACTAATGGTGCATGTTAGAGATGATTAAAAAATGATTTTGGTGCAAAATGGACCCGAAAATGGTCGTGGTCAAATTTTATCATTTCCGGGTTCCCCCTCTGTCGATAAATTTCCTTACGGGGGTCTACGTGGAACCTACGTAACCTACGTACACATTGGACGCGTTAAATCTTTCATCATCCTTCATTCGTCATGAGTTCGAAATGATGTCGAGTGTCGCTAATTGACACTAATGGTGCATGTTAGAGATGGTTAAAATGATTTTGGTGCAAAATGGACCCGAAAATGGTCGTGGTCAAATTTTACCATTTCTGGGTTCCCCCTCTGTCGATAAATTTCCTTACGGGGGTCTACGTGAAACCTACGTAACCTACGTACACATTTGACGCGTTAAATCTTTCATCATTTTTCATTCGTCATGAGTTCGAATTGATGTCGAGTGTCGCTAATGGACACTGATGGTGCATGTTAGAGATGGTTAAAATGATTTTGGTGCAAAATGGACCCGAAAATGGTCGTGGTCAAATTTTACCATTTCCGGGTTCCCCCTCTGTCGATAAAATTCCTTACGGGGGCCTACGTGAAACCTACGTAACCTACGTACACATTTGACGCGTTAAATCTTTCATCATTTTTCATTCGTCATGAGTTCGAATTGATGTCGAGTGTCGCTAATGGACACTAATGGTGCATGTTAGAGATGGTTAAAATGATTTTGGTGCAAAATGGACCCGAAAATGGTCGTGGTCAAATTTTACCATTTCCGGGTTCCCCCTCTGTCGATAAATTTCCTTACGGGGGTCTACGTGAAACCTACGTAACCTACGTACACATTTGACGCGTTAAATCTTTCATCATCCTTCATTCGTCATGAGTTCGAATTGTCGTCGATGATCCACGTTCATTATTGACACGAAATTTCGTTGTAAGCTGGGCAAGGGTTTATGCGACTCCTCAAGGCAAACGGACCCAAACAAGTAACCTTACGAGGTCGAAACTCCACTATTTACTGGTACTGTACCGGTACCGCGGTACCTGGTGGTATGGTACTGTACATGGTACTGTACCGGTACCTTCTCACGGAGTAGTTCGTACGACGTGCGGCAAAAGCTCGACTTTACATACCGCCGCCAACCGCCGTTGGTGCAACCATGAACACATTCCAATTATTTTATTCATTCATTTTATTGGATCATTAAGGCCTCAGATCATATTATTTAAGCTAATAACTACAACATGCCTCAACAACGATACCCAAAAGTAGAGATCTTGTCGGTACAACCCCACGAAATCAAATTTATTTTGTCGGAAACGGACACGAGCGTCGCGAATGCGCTGCGTCGCATCATGATCGCTGAAGTACCGACGCTAGCGATCGATTTAGTCGAATACGCTGATAACTCGTCTGTTTTGAATGATGAGTATATAGCGCATCGTTTGGGTCTCATCCCGATTCGTTATCAAAAACCAGACTCGATGAAAGGTTCGGATTGCACCGACGCTTTCTTGCCCCATCACGAATGCGTTTGTTACGAACATTGTTTGCGGTGCTCGGTCGAGTTTGAATTAGATGTGGCTTACACTGTCCACGGTGACGAAGATGTTTTGGCCCCATTGACGGTCACTTCGAGGGACCTACGCAGCAATAATGAGTTGGTACATCCTGCTCATTTTCTTTCTTCGGACGAACAAGAGGAAGCACAAGACGATGGAATTGCCATTGTCAAATTGGGTCCCGGACAGAAACTTAAACTTAAGGCAATCGCACGACTTGGAATCGCCAAGGAGCACGCAAAATGGAGTCCGGTGGCAGTAGCGACCTACCGATTCTGGCCCAATATCGTTCTCAACGACGAGCAATTGGCGACACTTTCGATGGAGCAAAAGCAGGAGTTGGTAGACGCCTGCCCCGATAGAATATTAGAAATTGACCAGACTACAGGAAAGCTACAAGCTGTGGAAAATGCTTGGGATATTTGTACTTATACCGAGGATTTAATGTATGCTCAAAATGCCCTGAAACGAAGAAAGGAAGATGATGATTTTGTGACAGTGACACCATCCACGGACCGCTTTATCTTCTCTGTCGAAACAACAGGTTGCATGGATGCTGATGAAGTACTGATGGCGGCTCTGAAAGTTTTGAAAAAGCGATTGAACGACCTGGCCCGAGAATTAGAGACGATCAAAGAAATGAATAACTAATTAGAGCATTGATGTAATCTCGTGCTCTTGATATTACGACCAAATGAATAACCACTTACTTCTCTAATATTTGCAATTCGAAAGGACTGGATTCAAATCTTTCGCATTACGCTAATATGTTATCTATGCATTTAGTAAAATAAAAGAACATTACATCTCCTCTTTGAAATTCTTGTGCTGCTGAGCAATGTACTGGTCAGCTCCGACCGCGTCTGCTAGTTTGTCAAGCAGTATGGCTGATATTATTCTGATCGGCTTCTTCAAATAATTGGGATCGTGAGGCGGTCCCTTCAATTCACCTATTCGATCAATTACTTCTTGACCAATAATGATAGTCCCGAAACAAGAAGGCGGTCCATCGTTGTCAGCTTGATTTATGTATATAGCTGGCCCTGGTCTATCTTTGATTCTATCGTTTGGCTTGAAGCACACCGTATACTTAGATTGTGGCAACGCATTGGCGCTATCTTCAGGAAACGGCAAATGGCCCAAGCCATGTGACATCATTTTGTCTATTGGGATGCTGGACTGCTTCGCGTTTGCGGTTAACTTCTTTGCCAGTGAGTTGTTTGTATTCATCAACTTTGTAGCCAAGGCAGCGGTGAGCGCGCCAGCAGACACTGTCTGTGTCAAATCGGTCGAAAGAGTGCGTCCGTCATTGAAGTATATTGTTGGGCCACTCCATAATCCAAGGTCAATTTGTTTCAAGAAGAAAAAAACGCTCGTCGGGGCTACGATCTCGCTTGTAACTTCAATAGTGAAGTACGAAAACATGTCATCAACATCATCTGTCAGTCTTGGCAAATACAGTTGAAATTGAATGAAATGCGGTCCGGGTCCGAATTCTTCGATGGTCAGCTTCTCAAATAGTATTTGCAAATCTTTGTCGATTGCACGTCTCTCTGCCTCAATTTGTGATGTGTAGAGCTGATAGGACCCCCATGCCTGTTTCACCTCTTCTGCAGCCTGGTCAAGTAGCTTCCGTTCTTCGGCAAGCGCCCGCGCTTGCTGAGCGAGCTCTTTTGCAGCAGCTCTAAATGTTGCCCCATAAGAGACGACTTCTCAGGATCGGTTGTCTCGTCGCTTTCAGTAGATATTATGTTGTTCTTATTTTCCGAGTTTTCTCCGGTTGTCATTGCGGTCTGGGTTGATTGCGATTGAGATTTGGCCAATTCCACAAGAAGTTTCTCCTGACTCAACATGAGCTCATCCCTCAGTGTATTTTCAGCAACGTTGTCTTCCTGAATCTTCACAGAAGCATGTTGTCCAAACAGGATACCCAAGTAGAACGTTCCCCCAAGTAAGGCTGAGGCTATAATAAGAAAAAGCGCAAGATTCTTCTGACAGGTTGGTGTGCGATTCTGATAGATATCTTCTTCGCTAATTCCGGCCGCAACGGAGGTTAGATCCAAGGAAAAACTTGATTGAGAATCATCACTGTCGGTATCTCTTGTGAGCCAGGATATGTTGGATGTCATTCGACTAGTCAGCGAGTTCCTTTTTGTTGATATGATATCGTGGACCGGAGAATTTGTGTGTATCGGGAGAAAATCCGAATGTCGCTTTCCCATGGTTGCTTACTTAGTCGGTTCGTTCTTCTTGCTCAACTCGCTTTAATCATTCACCATGTGGCTTATTGATCTCAAAGAATGAAATCGAATTGGAATAGAAGAAGATACTCTCAATGTGATTGTCTCGATGCACGCGTTTCTTTTTGTTTGCTTTCAACATCGCGTTTTTGCTTTACGGAGTTTCATAAGGATCAAGGCCGATACTATACAATATCGATGTACTCCGTATCTAATTTACTTCAACAGAATGCGTTCAACTATCTATCTCACGTCAACGGAACTAAAACGATTTATCTATCAAATTTTCTAACGTAGACGTTATTAGTGCTTATATCAAAGTACATTAAAAAGTAGAGAATACTTCCAACGGATCAATGCGTCTGTCGTTTGGTCGTCTACCCCTAACCCAACCCCAAACAAAACGGAACAACAACCATTTTTGCCACCGCTCATTATTGTGCTTATTCAACGATTCATTCCTTATTCAACACATTCCTTATCAACGCATTTCAAGAGACTCTTTAGAGTGCCTCTAATCGAAAGTATGGTCAAACCAAAAGGAGGCGGTAAAAGAAACCAAGTGGACAGCACTCGCGGATCAAAACATCGCACCAGCAACGGGTTCGAGATGGGATTCTAGAGAGTAGTGAAGAAGACATCAAACGGCGCAATGAAGAGCTTACGTTCTGTGGTGAAGTGAAGAAAGATCCGTTCAAAGGTCTTTCGTTGCGAATGTGGGATTTCGCTCAATGCGATCCGAAGCGCTGTACGGGAGCACGATTGGCGAAACGTGGTATTTTTCAGAAAATGCCGCTGAAGCAAAACTTCCGAGGGATTGTTCTCAGTCCTCAAGGTACTCAATCGGTGAGCCCCGCAGATTTGCCCATTCTCGAAAAGTCCGGTATATCATTGATTGACTGTTCGTGGGCGCGTTTGGATGAAATTCCGTTTCGACAAATGCAAGCCGGACATCATCGACTTTTACCCTTTATGGTGGCGGCGAACACTGTCAATTACGGCAAGCCAAGTAAGCTGAGCTGTGCCGAAGCTGCTGCCGCGACTTTGTATATCTGTGGAAAGCAAGATGCTGCCATAGCTTTGATGGACGAGTTTTCCTGGGGCGGGAATTTTTGCGTCTCAACAAAGAAGTTCTTGAATTGTACGCAAGTTGTACAGATTCGACCGAAGTTGTTGAGAAGCAAAACGAGTGGTTAGCAAAGTCAGAGCTTCAAGCGACTCGCTTAGTAAATGCCGACGACTACGCGTTAGGTGATCTTCCTCCTGATGATGACGAGTTCAATGAGGACGACGAATATTCAGTAAGCGACGATGCTTCTGAACCTGAGGTTGACAAATTTGGTAATTTCGTTGAAAAGGGGAATGAAAATAGTGATGACGAATACAATTCGTCGTCAGAAGATGATTCCGAGTTGGAAGTGGATCGTTTTGGTAACTTCGTTGCGAAGCAGAAGGATGTCGGAGAGGAAAATTTTGAATAGCCTGCACGTCAGACATTTGTTGTTACGGTCGACCTCGTTAGGTCTAGCGCATCCTATGAAGACAACATGAATGGAGTCCTTAGATTTAACATCAGCAAGCCTATTTACGATCAAATATGATGCAAGAAGAGTCCATTTTTGAATGCAACACTCAGCGCTCATTATCCAAGATGCCAATCATTTGCAAAATCCTCTATAACTACATCTGTAAAGCATCGTACTATAATTTAATTCTTTCTTTGGGATGCATGAAGAAACAGTCTTTTCGTGCACACTCCGCCCCGAAGCGGCATTGTACTTTTGAAATCTTCGTTTATCCTTCTTGATAGCCGCGTGCCCTCCTCCCCATTTTAACACAGAAGGTGCAGCTTTATTTGATGTTGCGTCGGGTAAAATGGAATCCATCCCGTTGTTAGTCCATTCAACATCTTCTGCTCGAACAGTTACTCCCTCTTCGACACACAGGGGGCATCTTAGTAGCAAATTGTCGTCCTTTTTGGATTTCGACGACATGCATTTATCACACATGAGCACCGGAACACCGCACATACTGCATTTCTTTTTTCCAAGATAGCGATCCCATGGTTTCTCGCATAAACAGCATTTTGTTTCTGTTGTAGATGAGTTGCTGTGACCAAGAACGCCTCCATCGCCGTCCCTATCTCCGGCTCCACAAGCTTCCCGTTTATCAAATACAAAGTTTTTACCTCGAAAATAACCTCCCGTCGGAAATTCTTGAAGATATTTCTCCACGCCACCTTGTAGTTGAAAAACGCCTTTCACGTTAGTAACTGTATTTCGTAGGTACGCAGAAGCACGTTCACAACGCACTCCACCCGTGCAGAATAGCATGACATTCTTGTCTTGCAATTTTTCCTGTGTTTCCTTCTTGTTCAGCCACTTGGCAAAATCTGTACTCTTGCGCATCTTCGGATCAATGTACTCTGCACCTGCTGTTGGTGCTTCGGCCTGTTGTCCATCAAATCGTCCCAAGGCGGCTTCATAGTGATTTCGGACGTCAATCACGACAGTACTCGAAGAATCTTGTTCTAACATCTTATGGAAGTCGGCAGGAGGAAGGTGAACACCCGTCTTTTCCAATGGAGCTGGATCCTGGTCTTCTTTGCTTTTCGGAAAACCGTAAAATACTAGTTCTTGCACCGGAAATAGCTTGAGATCCTTGAAATGACGATCGGCTTGTACATGGTCAATGAATTTGAAATCCGTTTGACTGAATACTTTGGAATCGAATCGTTTCAAGTCTCGACAGAAATGACGCAGCGTTTCCACTGCTGTACTGTGTTGGTCGTCGATGGCACTCAAGGTCACGTTGAGGCCTTCTCGCGCCACCCGGATGCGACCACCTAAATTCGGTCGATGTTCGGCGATTTGCACCAGAAAGGCCATGAGCAAATCAACTTTAGATTGCGGCCATAATGGTTCTGTTACGTATTGATAAAAGAGAAGGATCGAAGCGGTGGGTAGCTGCTCGGGTGGCGTTTCTTTGCGAGTTTCAGAATCTCGGCATTCGTATAGTGCACGGACGATTTGAGCACGACGGCTTTTGGAAACCATTTTCCCAAGGATTTAGTGTGTTTGGCACTCATGTCTTGGAAGGAAGGAATCGGTGTGGGTACATAGGTCGTTTCGAGTTCTTCTTCGCTGGGAATCGTTCGTTGAATAAAGTTATTGTTGAGTGCTTCATTCGATGCCGTGTCACTCGATTGCTTTTCTGATTCTTCCCGCTGCTTCTTTCGCGCTTTTTGTTCTTTTTCGACTCAAGCGGCCGCGTTTGCGATCGCTTTTCGCTTTTGTATTCTCCTCTTTATTTGACATGTTTTTGATAATGAAAATGAGTAGATTTGTTTCAGTAAATTTAGTTCTTTGATGCAAACAAAAGGGTAGCTGTTGCACGTTTTGCTGTCCGGTGTGAATGGTGCAAAAGTTGCACCGCATAACTTTATTGTCGTACAGTACCGGTACCTGGTACTCTTATACGAAGATACGTTGTGTTGACGGTCAGACGAATGATGTCTCGCGAAACCAATCAATCATCGAAGAAAGAAAAGCGAGCCATTGCAATTTTCGCGTCCGTCTCTTTTAGGTATTAGCTCTGTCATAATTTTTTATTCTTACACAACAGAAGACTATCAAATGACGAGTGAGGACGAGGAATCATCTCGTGTAGGCGAAGAAGGAGAGAAAACGGAGCAGGCCGAGACGGACAAGAAACGTCGTCGTCGCAAACGAAATCGGAACAAGAAGAATGCCGAAGATCAAGAGGAAGAAAAGGCTTCCACACCTCAACTCACTTCTATTGAAAGCGAGCGTACCAGTCAAGTCGATAGGACAGTGTTTGTGGAAGGCATTCCCTATACTGCGAAACCCGACGACATTCGAGAATTCTTTCAACAACACGGATTGGAGGATATCGAAGACGTGCGTTTGCCGGTATGGCAAGATACCGGACGATTGCGTGGCTTTGGTCATGTTGTTTTTACGAGTTTAACATCAAAAGACAAAGCGCTGACATTGTCCGGCAAATACCTGCATAATCGCTATTTATCCATATCAGCGGCCAATAAACCAAAAGAGCAAAGATTCGAAGCGACGTCGTCGGAACCTTCCAAGAAAATCATGTTGAAGAACTTATCTTATGAAGCTACAGAAGAAGACATTCAAGCTGCTTTGGAGAAGTATGGTCGAATTGTTGAGGGTGGAGTAAGAGTTGTGCGTCATTCGGTCGGCGAGCGTCGCAGCAAAGGATTTGGCTACGTCGAATTCGAATCCATCGAAAGTGCAAAGAAGGTCATGCAACAAAAGATTGTTATTCACAATCGTCAAGCGTTCTGTGATTACGACCATGGTCGAGTGAAAGGAAGCTTTCGTACCGCTGATGGACGCTACTGGCAAAAGAGTATGGTCATGCCATAGATGGCAGAGAGCCCAAGAAACAAAAAGTATAGAGCAAGTGGCTTAACATAAAAAGACTTTCTGAAAGAGTTGTCGAGCGTGTTTCGTAATAGCAAACTTTATGCATGTGTAGTATTGAATTTTTAATCCATCCGATGGAAAACTATACACCAACTAAGCCTTACAGCTTGATTTTATTCAACTAAATGTCTGGTTGTTAAAAGAGCGAGCTGTGGCTTTAAACCATTAACAAAAAGCAAAGCGTTCACTCCACAGTCGTCTATTTCTCAAAAACTGGTCTCGACGTGCTCGTAAAGAAAACAACCACTTATACGTGGTTTTTTAACACAGAAATTCTGTGGGCTGGCCAGAAATTTCAGAATTCTGGACTTGTTGTTTCGAGTCACACAGACATTCCGTGCACGTTCCAGGTGATCTGAAATCAGTATTTTGGTGTCATACAGAAATGCTGTGGGCGTTCCTGGTATTCCGGAATTAGTGTTTTAGATATAAGAGCCATTTTTGCAAATTCCAGAAATTCTGGAATCCGCTGTTTTGTGTCAAACAGAAATTCTGTGTGATGGCCAGAAATCCCAGAATTTCTGGATTTGTTGTTTCGATTCAACAGACATTTCAATTTCATGCACGTTCCAGGTGAACTACCTGGTAAAATCGACAAAAATTTGAGCCGATCTGTCATTTGGGTCACGCAGAAATCCCCTGCCTTTTCCAGAAGTTCTGGGATTATTGTTATTTCGCATTAGACAGAGATTTTGCAAATTCTAGATATTCTGAACTTGGTCACATAGAAATACCCTACCTTTCCAGAAGTTCTGGAATTATTGTTATTTCGCATTAGACAGAGATTTTGCAAATTCTAGATATTCTGGACTTGTGGTTATTTTTATCATACAGAAATCCTGTGTACAGTCCAGAAATACTGGAATAGTTATTTCGCATCAGACAAAGATTTATTGCACGTTCCGGACAAATTTGCAGGCTCCAGAAATTCTGTACCTGCTTATTTTCGGTCATACAGTACCAAAATCCTGTGTGTTCCCTTTCCAGAAATTCTGGAATCATCGTTATGTTTCGCGTCAGCAAGATTTGATGCACGTTCCCAAATAATTGCACGTCCATCCAGAATGAAAGTAAAAATTTGCTTTTTTAATGAGATATACTGTACAGTTCACGGCAGGGAGGAGTAGCATTATTTACCAGGAAACAACAAGAGAATGGCGACCTTCTTCCATTTCACATCGAAGCACACACAATGAAATTTTTAAGACCTGTTAGCGGACAGTGGGCCAAAAGGAATGATAAATGGGGAGAATTGAGTCTTAAAACCATGTTCATGTGACGAACGAAAATCGAATTGAAAAAATCAAAATTTTCTGTGATCTTTTCATCAACGAAAAGAGGAAAAGTGGAAAAGATGAAACGGTAAATAGCTCTAACGCGGATTCGAACCACGGACCTCCTCATTACTAATGAGGTGCTCTAACCAACTGAGCTATTAGAGCTGCTGAGTCTGAAAGAACGCTTTAACTTTACAACGGTTGCATCAAATTTAGAAAAGATAACTACTCGTACTTTTTAGCCTACCGATACCGCATTGTTGTTGTTCGTAATTGCTTTTTTCTTTCAAAATATTGCCTTTCATGCACAAACGAATATTCATCCAATTAATTCTTTATCTCCTAAGCTCCGTGTCGCAAGGGGCTCTTCCGTTTGTTAAGCGTACCTGGCAAAGCAGACAGGTGGAGCTGTTGATGAAAGTAACGCACGGTGGGGCACAGAATAGGGACCCAGATGAGTCTCCCGACAATACTCAAAAACCTTCCCGGCGGCCGGATCGAAAAAAGAAAAAGAAATCCTCTCTGATGCATCTTGCGGAAAAATCGGTGCAGCTATCGACAAAGACGGCGTTCATGACAGCGAAGCAATCTGGAAAGGCTGCCTATTACCTAATCAAGCCAAAACACGTGGACAAAAAAAGAGCTCGTTGGATTATGGCGCATCGATCAGCAGATATCGGGTGAGGATGCTTTACCGCTGGAGTGTTCGGCCAACATAGAATTCAGCCCCAGTGATGTCTTGGTCACGGTACGTGACGACCAAGAGAAGGAGGTAATAAGGAGAACGCCTTGGACATTTCAACCATCAAGGTGGCCACGAGCTGCTAAAGTCGAGTTTGCAGCCAAGGCTTTTGTGCTAGAAGGGCACCAAGAATTGTTTTATTACAAGGGACAAGTGGATCGGAAGTTGGCTGCAAGATCGGTAATAAAAATCAAGGGGGATATTTATCGAATCGAGAAAGCTGGCTGGAGAGGGAAGGAGCGCAAGTACGTAAAAATTGGAACTTTTGTTGCCAGGCGACGAGTCAAGCTTCACGACGAAGATCAGGTTGATGACAAGGACGACGATGATGAGAGTGATTGGGATGAACTCACGGAAGAAGAGGAGCTAAGTGATCGAGAGGACACTGACAGTGTGTATGAACATGAACTTGATATTTAAACACTTTACTGCCTATATTTCTCCCATCCGACTCCTACTTTTGCCGGCTGCCTTCTTTGTGCCTCCGTCTCCTTTACCTTGTTTAACTAATTTACCCCCAACAATTTTAAACGCTGGTTTCTCGATCTTTGTCGGAGGCGGTGAAGAAGCCTCGTTCTTTACCAGCTTGCCATTTTTTATGACAAAACTTGACTTGGCTTTTACCGACTTCTTGGAAGCACTTTTACCCCACTCACCGTCGTCGGCTAGGACTATATCAGATCCGCGAACGGCAAACTTACTAGACTTTGTATCCGTCGTCGACTTACTGCTTGATTTTGCTGGAACTTTGCTTGCTTTACCTTTCCCTGGCTTATCACCTTTGGTAGTAGTCTTAGCTTTCGCTTCAGGTTTACCTTTAACATCTCTTTCGCTACTTTTCATTTTGGCCTTTTCTGGTTTCTTCGGCGAAAGAGCCGGACTCACTTTCTCACCAAAATCGGTCACTTTCCTCTTTGGTTCAAAGTTACCAGGCTTTCCTCCTTGTAACAACATAGATGAGTTCTTTTCAGTGGACTCGTCATCGCTCTCCATCGTGTCGCTCGAGCTACTATCTTCGGAATCATTGGTTATCTGGGCTGGTGCACGGAGTACTGGTACATTACTGGACTTGACTGCAGATCGTGCATTGGACGTTGAAGCAATGGGGTCGCTATCCTCTTCGCTTTCGTCGCTGCTGTCTTCCAATGATCCCGCAAAGGTTTTTGCAACTGTCACGGGTTTCCTTTGTTCATTAATTTTTTCGCCGACGTCTTCTTCGTCATCGTCATCGCTACTTGAATCAGCCTTGGAGACTTTTGTGGATGTTCCTGGAGGAGCCCGGACTTCTAAAGGTGTTGTTTCCAGTTTTAATGCTGTAGCTTCTGCTGATCTTTGTTGAGTGTGGTCTTCTTCTTCGCTACTCGAATCGCTATCGTCGTCAGATTTAGATGACGAAAATGGGACTGATTTTGATGCCCGTGATTCCGCCGTTTCTTCCTTGTCGTCATCTCCGTCGCTACTGGAATCGCTATCGTCGTCGGCTTTGGATGATGAGGAAAGCGGGACTGGCGTCGCCGTCGGGACTTCCGCTTTTCTCTTTTCGTTGTCTTCATCGCTACTGGAATCGCTATCGTCGTCGGCTTTAGATGATAAATATGGGGCTGACCTTGATGCCTGTGGTTCCGCTTTTCCATTGTTGTCTTCATCGTCGTTACTGGAATCGCTGTCATCGTCAGCTTTAGATGACGAGAACGGGGTTGACTTCGATGTCTGCAGTTCCGCCGTCTTTTCCTTGTCGACGTCGTCATCGCTACTGGAATCGCCATCGTCGTCGATTTTAGATGACGAAACTGGGACTGATTTTGATGCCTGTGGTTCCGCCGTTTCTTCATTGTCGTCGTCTTCATCGCTACTGGAATCGCTATCGTCGTCGGCTTTAGAAGATGGGGAAAACGGGACTGATATCGACGTCTGGACTTCCGCTTTTCTCTTGTCATTGTCATCATCACTACTGGAATCGCTACCGTCGTCGGCTTTGGTTGTCGAAAATGGGGCCGACATTAGAGCCTGTGGTTCCGCTTTTCCGTTGTCGTCTTCTTCGTCGCTACTGGAATCGCTGTTGTCGGCCTTGGGTGATGAGGAAAAAGCGGCGGGTTTTGCTACCTGAGCTTCTGTCTTCCCTTTTTATCGTCTTCGTCGCTACTGGAATCTTTTTTTATCGTCGGTTATCGACGAAGACAATGCAGCTTGTGGTCCAGACTCGTCGGTTGCATCACTGTGGTCAAGTTCTTCTGTGCGACTTATGGTAGAGCTCTCATGCGGAAGCTCGGTGGCCAAATTTTTGCGTACAGGATCGAAAGTGAAACTACCTTCATTGTCCTCGCTATCGTCGTCCTCGTTCTTTTTCTTTCGAGGATGCCACGGTATTGACGACGATGTGTCCGCGAATCGTGTACCCCCGGAAAACGGTTGTCTCAAGCTTGTCGACTCTCCAGAGGTTTCGATGACACTTTCGTTGGCGTTTCGTGCACCAATTGTCTTAAACTTTTTCATAAATTCAGGGACAGTCTCCTTCTCGATTACATCACTTGACTGCTCAGCGGCTTTCTTGCGTGCCTGGGCTTGTAACTTTGCTAGAAAACTCGACACCGGTTTGCCTGGTTTCGATTCTGTTGTTCCTTCGTCTGTGATTTCCTTATCATCCTTCAAAGCAGTTGCGGATTCTCCAGATTGCTCGTACTTCTCGTGCGTTGTATCACTGGACGCTACGATGACGTTGTCTTTTTCTACAGAGATTTCTTGGACACGGGAGTGATTGGAATTAGCCATTTCGGACGGACCTCTGTGAGTAGCCTGATTTGCTAGGACCGACAGACTCGAAGAGCTTAAGATGCGACTACTGCTTGTTGCGACCGCCGTTGACTGTTTTGCAGCAGTGTCGCGCGCAGAGGAGACATTGGTTATTACCCTACCTTTCTCTTTGTGGAGCGCGTCTTCTACGACGTCATCTTCCATAAACAGAAATGCGTTTGCAGACAAGGAAGTCGACTGCAACATGTTTTTGTGAGCAACTCCAGCGCCCAGAGACTCTTTGTGTGCTGATATCTGGGTTCTTTCAATATTCTCTTCGGGTCTAGTGATCATGAAAAGCAAATCGTCCACATTAGCTTCTGGGATTGATGACGCGGCCGCTTCTATAGTCGACAATTCGATATCTTTTAAAGTCAGCAAGACTCCATCGGTTTGAGTTTCAACTTCGCAAGGAATAAAGTCGCCATTCATTTTGTGTGTTTTTTCAGTTTGCGTCTCGGCGTCAACCAGTAAGTCTGAACTGGTTAAGTGAAGGTCAGTTTGCGCTTGAGTATCCTTCACCTCTTTCATTTGTGTTTGACATTCTCCGTCAACTCTGTCGTAGTCAGTTTGTGTCTCGACATCGGCTCTCCAATGCATTCGACGCCTTTATCCACTCTCCCGCTTCTCCTATTGACGCGCGGCGTAATGCGTTCTTTGAATCTGCCTTCAAATCTTCTTTTGAAGAGGAAAAAGGGGCAACGAGTCTGTAGTGAAAAGGGGTGTTTTCATTGGACTGTTCACCGAAGAAGCGAATAGGACTGGAGAAAGCGCGTATGCGTTTAGAGAGCTCGGCTATCTCGTCGCGTAAAGATTATCACCTCGTTCCTTCTCGAGGACGAGGGAAGTATTTTGCTTGAAGCTTCGGTAAAGGTATTCTCAAGGTGAAGAATTCGATTATCTCTTTCTAGCACCATTGCTCGAAGAGACTTGCCAGCCATGTGCATCTCGTTCATCTTCCAAATGACAGCATTCAAGTCGTGCTCTTTCTTCTCAAGCTGATCTTTCACTATTTTACTTTCCTTTAAGCTTTTTAAGCGATCCAGAGCAGCGGCCACGCCAACACTTTTTGTAAGCGTTTCAACTTTCTGTTTCTCCTCCACAAGGGATCTTTCTAGATGGCTGGCCTTTTCTGAAAGAGACAACAGCTCTGATTCGAGATCATGTTCGCGCATCTCCAAATACTTTCCAGCTGGGGTACTGTGAAGTCGCTGCCTCGCTTCAACACTTTGAGAATTGTCTCTCACGATAGCAGATTTGGAAAATGACGCCTTTTCGTCCATATATGCTTTTGACTGCATCATTTCGATGGCCCCGTTGGAGCTCTTAGCCATTGCTTCGGGGCTTGTTTTGATATAAGGATCAATATCACCACCGATTTCATGTTCCTCTAGAAGCCCACTTTCAACCATAAGACTATCAATGTCAACCAGCTTGTCGAGACTAGGCGCGCCGGGAACTTCTTGAATAATTTGGCCAACGTTCCCGCTCCCGTCTGTGGCCATTTGTTTGCGCAGTCGAAAGTAGAAACGACGAAATTGTCGAAGGAAGACCACCGCTTCGTTCTCCCGAAATCGGCTTGTTCGCAAATTGTACTCTGCTTCTTCTTTTGTGCCCGTGCCACCAAAACTTCGTTCTTTAACCGAGCGAGCTCTGCTTCAGTAGTTTCCTTGCCTTCCAACAAACGTATATTTTGGTCTTTGAGCAATTGAAGGTCGGACTGCATTTGAGATACACTACTCAGTAATTCGTCTCGTGTTTGTACTGCGCGCCGCATTTCGGATCTGAGCTTCATTTGCTCGGTTCTTATTTGATGTTCTGCCTTTGTTTCAATAGTAAACTTGATATCTCGGTGCTCCGTGGTGGCTTCCGTAATCTCTGATATAACGTTCTCCAGCGTCGTGGAGGAAAATCGAGCCCCTGATTTCGAGTGAAGTCGATGACATTCACTTGCGAGAACCCTCACTAGCTCTTCAAAACGAAGGTTGTTCTCCCTAGCCTCCATTAATTCCGCGGAACAGTCCTGCCATCGTTCATGGAAGTGAGGCGCAGGTGTATTGTGGATCGATCGACAAAGTTCTCCGAATTTGAATGTGTCGATGGTTTCTTTGGAAGCAGCATCACTGGTCGACGCGGTTAACAAAATCATTGTGTGCGATGAGCCACCCAGATAAGGAGACAAGAGTTGAGCAACTGGAGGAGCCGTAATTGGCATGGTCACTGGTACACCACTTCTGCGTTCCTCGACAAGTCGCTTCAAAGTATTTAAGGAGTTCGACACCAAGGTTCCACTGCGTTCCGTATTGCGATTCTCGTTCCCAGTCGTCGAGCATTCACTACCAACAAGGTCACCAATCAATAATGTGCTGGATCTGACACTCTGGGAGCGCGAGTCGTATTGCTCTATTTCCACCTGTATTATCATCGACGAGCGAATCGATTCTCTACATGGGTCGATCGACGAGCCCGTCCTTGCTGCATGACCGCGATTTACGGTGGTGGTAATATCCTCAGGACTCAAACAGGAAAGACGAGAGCATCCTCTTAATTTTCCCTCTACCGCACGAACGTGACAAGAGTCGACCAGCAGGTCTCTGAGTCGATCCAAATAAATTTCCACGACGGAACAGCGTACTGTGAACTCGATGGCAGGATCCGACGACCGAATCGCATCAAACATAGACCGGGCGAGTCGGGGAACGATTCCATCTTCTGCACGGCATTCATCGATTCCTCCATCCAAGTTTCCTAGTATTGAGTATGTTTTCCCGGAGCCTTGGGCTCCATACGCAAAAATGGCACAATCGAAACCATCGAGAAGTTGCTGAGGGACGTTAACGCATGTTCTTTGAAAGACGACTTCTTGATCGCTGGAAGAGTCAAATACCTTTTCAAGGAGAGCAAAGGTTCGCGTTAGATCGTTGTACGAAGTGTAAAATACTTCCCAATCCTTAACCAGTCACTTACGGAATCGAAATCGGTCTGATACTCTCCGACAGTGTCGTTCTTGACCGACACCCTTGTTTGACTGATAGATTTCGCCGCCGAACTGCATCCTGACGTTTCTTCCTGCTTACTCAAAGGTCTTAGTCGGAGAAAGACTTTGACCGGCTCCTTTCGTGCGGCCGTCGCCATGGTGAGATGCATGTTTTGTTTGCTGGAAGCTCATGTTCATTTCTTTTTCGTTTTTTTCTTGGAACGAATGACCTGGGTACCAGTACGATCACTGTCTTTTGGGCGGCCCAACGATTTTTTTGTCGACGAAATTTCTCCACTGTCGACAAAAGAATAAGAGGTGAAGTACAAAGTGAGTACCGTTTGCAAAGAGTCATCCTGACATCCTGTTGGGATGGGTCATTTTTGGTCTTTTTTCTTCATTTACTTAAGCTCAACCAATACCGGTTCACGCAAACGGCTCTACTATGCACTATCAACTGGATCTTGCCATCGTTCTCCAGACTACTTATTGAGCCACAGTACATAGTGGAATGAAATTTGGGACTGGATCGAGCCAGATCATCATCAAACACCACGCCGCCGTGAAGGTTGCGCGAAGATCTTGAAATGACCGTTTTCCGCATAAAAGAAACTTCATCTGTTGCAGTTTTGATTATCCGAAAGTAATTATCATTCGTATCTATTGAATAGACTATTGATTATCCACCGTTTCGAAGATGGCAAGCTTCTTTGGATTAGGTGGTCTCGGCTCGAGCGACAAGCGCGAGGAATCTGCTTTGATGGCGCATGACAATCTTGGTGGTGGTGAATTGGGAAGCTCCACTGCTAAGAAAGACAAGGACGCCTCGAAGAAAAAGAAAGATAAGAAGAAACTTAAAGGATCGGACGCAGCTCTTCACAATGCTGAACTGGCGGAGAAAGCGGCTCAGGAAATGAAGAGTGCGATGAGTTGGTGGAAACAGGGCCCTACCGGGGCAGCCGATCTTGCGAAGAACAATGACCTCAGCTGGTTGAACGATAAAGTGGAAGACGTGAGCGTGATCAGTAAATTCAGCGTGCCTGATATCGAGAAATTTCAGGAAGTTGATAAGAATGTTGATATCATGGCGAACTTGAAAGATCGTAAGCTTCGCACCTTCAAGTACGATCCGGAAGAAGAGGCGAAACGAGCGAAAGAAATTGAAGAGCGTACGAACAAGATGTTCGACGCGGTAAACTGGTGGCAAGCAATGAAACCAGGTACCGCTGATGCGCCGACTGTTGATGTAAATGCTGGAATTGCGGAGTTTAAGGAATTGGCGCAGTGGTGGGCCGACAACGGGAACCTGCACAAGACCAACATTAAAGCCAAGCGAGCTGGGAAGATCCGTGGCTACATCAGCAAATACAAAGGCCAGACAGCAAATATGGCGGAGGAAGCAGCAAAGATACACAAGGCGCTTTCGTGGTGGGTGAAGAACGGCCAGCAGTATCAAGTTGATTTGGTTGTGTTTGAAAAAACGTTGAGAAGCTGAAGAAAGTCAACTTTCTGTTCGATCACTGGCAGCTAAAAAGCCTCCCGGTTCGGATGCATGTTAATCCACTTACAGATCCACGTGGCGCTGAACGATTGGCACAGAAACTTGAGACGTCTCTTGCACGCTTTATGGAGAAAGGAGAGTTCCAGTTCTCGAGAATCGAAGCGAATGAAGCAGATCCATTTCGCCAAATTAAGCATGAACTCATTCGCATTCAGATCAGCAAGATGAGTCCTGAGCGTGTGTCTGAGGAGGTAGAATCGATCCTGTCGTGGTGGAGGGGGCAAGGAGTGTCGTTCGATCCTCACAATCCGAAGTCCCCGGATGATTTTATCATGTTTCAAAAAGCGTGTGAGCTTTTCAAATTTTGGGGGATCGAAGAACCGAAAAATGTCCCTCTCAGCCGTCTCGCGGAGCTTGAAAAGGAGATTCGCGACTCTATTTCTTTTGGAACCGCAACAAAGATGTGGACGAGGAGCACTTGGATGCTTTCGAAATGGAAAAGCTTCGGAAGATAAAAAATGTGTCCATTAATTTGTGTCAATACATGACGGAAAAGCAGACGAAGGAGTCTATTAAAACCATTGAAGATATGATTGGCTGGTGGCGTCTGAAAGGAGGAAAGTTCAATCCGGATTCCAGCTCTCCTAGTGATCTCAAGCGTTTCGAAGACCTCAAAATGCTGTACACCAGTTACCGATGTGGACCAGACCTAGTTGCCGATATGGCAGCCAAAGAGCTCGGAGACGATCTGAACTGGTGGCTTCGCAACAACAAAGGGCTAGATGCAAGCAAGTATAGCGATATTGATATGAATAGATTCAAAAGGGTTCAGGGTGCTATGCAGTTGTGGTTGAGCAACGGGAAAAGCAAGCAGCTGCAAGGGATGACATTCCACGACTTATCCGAACCTGATGCCACAAGCTTGGCAAAGGAAATAGTTGAGTCAATGGAGTGGTTTAACGAGTCGGGCAAGTCTTATGATGTTAAAGAGAATCGCGAAAAGCTCCGAGAGTCTTCTGTGTTTTCGAGAGAGGCAAAGAACATGTTAGTTTGGCTCAACGACCCGGAAGGCTTAAAAGGTCTCACTACGATTGATCTTGAGCACTTCGATCCGAGAGATCTTGATAAACAGGCGAAAGCTTTGAAAGATCAGATGGACTGGTTCAAGAATGAAGGGAAAAGGTTGGTGTCGCCGAAATCGACAACGAGGAAAAGTATCAAAAGGCCCAAAAATTAGCTCAGTGGTGGAATGATCACGGTCGGCCGATCTCAAAGAGCGACGCAAAGGAAGCTACGTCAGCTATTGAGGAGATGTTGGCGTGGGCTCGAAGTGTGAAAGGAGACCCCATGCTCGATAATCCGGCCAGGTTCAATTTTCTCAAGAATCTATTCAGTGTCTGGTCACCTGAAAGGTCGTCCGGAAAAGCTCTCGATGAGCAAGTGATGAATGAAATCGAAGAGCATCTGGGATGGTGGCGTCAGGCAAAGTTTCCTATAGACATCGGAAAGCTGTCGGAGCCGGAGAAAGTCCCGGTGCAAAATTTACTGCAACTTGTTCATGCTTTCAGAGCTGCACGAGCAGGACAGAGAACGCAAGACGACGCGAGTGACGTTCTAGCCTGGACTCGCGAGTCAAATACGACGATCGAACTAGATTCTCACATAGGAAATGCATTGGAGGATGTCATGGGCTGGTTTGATGTTCAAGGTGCAAAGGACGTCTTAAAATCGCCTCTACCAGTCAGTGCCGAAGAAAAGTTCGAGAAAGTGAAAGAACATCTCGTATGGTGGGAGAGAACCGACCCGTCTGCTCGACCCAGAAAAGGTGAAATCGATCAGCTTTACCTCAAGTTTGACTTGTTGCCTCCCCCTCAAGGAGTGGTGGTCTCATCGTGGCAAGGAGTTCGCTGTCCGTAACGGTCATATGAATCTGAAAGAAGCCAAGGATGTCGATAAGAAGCTGAACGCTGCTTTCTTGTGGCTAGAGAAGAACTTAAGGGGTGCTGACATCCCTTCCGGTATCGCCACAGATGTGAACAACATGACGAATGCTTTGGGTTGGCTCAGAGGCAAGGATACTGATGCCGAAAGTATCATGTCCAAGTCTACATCAGCTGGGAACAAGTTTGCTGCAACGCGCCCCTTGACTGAAGAAGAGAAACGGGCTAAAGAAATGGAAGACGCGTTGAATTGGCTTCGCACCAACGACATGAACTTTGGAGACAAAAACCTTGACATTCAGTCTCTAGCAACTCTTTCAAAAATATCCGAGATTATTCCGGGAGCCAAAAACATGGAGAAGAGCGATGTTGAAGCAACGATGGAAAGTGCTTTAGATTGGCTCCGTAGCAATGACGACACAAAAGAATTTAGTTTAGACGACATTTCCGTCGCATCGTGGAAGAAAGGAAGGTCGGCTCTTGGTATTGCTAAGACCGATGAAGAACAGAGGGCCAATGAGATGGCAAGCGCCCTTGACTGGCTCAGAAACAACAATGTGGCAGACTCCTACGATGTCGCTTCAGTCAAATCTTTCAAATCGCTTGCCAGTTCCAACTTTCTTGCCAAAATTCCAGAGTCTGGATCCGAGGCCGACAACGGCTTTGGGTGGTTGCGCAACGATAGAGCAGTTCGTGGTTTCGATGACATGTCGGACGTGTCTTCTAAGAAAAGTGCAGGTCAGCTAGCCCTTAGACCAAAGACCGCCGAAGAGCTTCGAGCAGCGGAAATGGCAAGCGCGCTGGATTGGCTTCGTACGGAAGTTGTCGATTCCCAGTCTGTGGCTAGTGGTCTAGGCTCCCTTGCTTCCTTTCAAACAATCGGTGGCGGGAAGATTGGAGATACAAGTGAGATGGCAGCAGCTTTAAACTGGTTACGTCAAAACGACGCTGGTCTTAGAGGTCTCGACGATCCTTCTGTAGCGTCTTCACGCAAGCTTGGAGGACCGATGACTGAAGCTGAGAAGAAAGCCCTGGAAATGCAGAAAGCTCTTGACTTGTTAAAGTCGGGTGATGCAAGTGTTGGTGGGATGTCCGCTCCCTCTATGGGATCCTTGGGCTTTAGTCTTGCTGGCGGTGGTGCAGAAAGTTCGGCTATGGAAGATGCACTGAACTGGTTAAGGGGCTACAAAGGGAATAAAGGTGACGATTTGTCGTCTGCTTCCCAAGCGCGCATTCCTCGTGGTCCAATGACTGACGAAGAGAAGAAGGCAAGTGAAATGCAGAAAGCGCTTGACTTATTGAAGTCTAGTAACGCTAGTGTTGGGGGAATGTCCGTTCCTACTGTGGGGTCACTAGGGCTAGCAGAGTCTCCAGAGATGAGTGACGTCTTTGCAAGATTCAAGAGAAGACAACTCGATGACCAGTCTATTGGATCTGCGACTTCGCGTCCACCTTTGCCAGAACAGAGAAAATCTAGTCAGATGGATAGTGCATTGGCCTGGTTAAGAAACAACACGCCAGATATTGAAGATCTCGACATGGACACGCTCAACGCGTTTCGGAACCTCGCTGGATTGCCAATTATGGACGTTGATTTCTCCATTGACAAGAAATCAAAAGCGGTTGATGACGCCCTCGACTGGCTGCGAAAGAACCCACCCAATGTCGAGTCTTTGGATGACGAGGCCATAGGTACTTTGGCAACCTTGGCTGGTATTGACATGCCTACGTTTGACTTCTCTCCCGAAGACAAGGCACAAGCGTTTGACGACGCACTGGCATGGCTGCGGGTGAACGGTCTTGATGCCAATGACATTGATGATGTAACCCTAGTTAGCTTTGCTAATCTAGCCGGTCTGGATATGCCTTCGAGGGGAGCCTTATCTCCTGGTGACAAGAAGAGAGCGGTTCAGGATTCTATGAGCTGGTTACGTAGTAACAACCCTACGATCGAAGACGTACAAGCACTGGATGATGACGCCCTTCAAGCCTTGTTGAAAATTAGTGGAGTTGACATAGCACGAAGAAAACCGAAAAAGCTTTCTGATGGACAAAAGGAAAACATCATAGAAGGAGCACTCGATTGGCTCCGAAACAATGATTTCACCCCTAATGTCTTGGACGATGCTCTGGTGTCTGCTTTGAGCGACTTATCTGGACTCCCCATGCCTAAGAGAACTATTTCCGAGAAAGATAAAGTTCGCGCAATGGATGAAGCACTTCAGTGGCTCCGTCAAAAAATCAGGACTTTGGAGATCTCGACGAAGGCAAATTAGTTGCTCTTGCTGAATTGGCGGGTCTTGCGATGCCACGACGCAAAATAGGTGGCGACGCTGAAATTAAAAGAACTGTCGTGGAGGGTGCTATGAGTTGGATTCGGAGCAAGAAAGCGAAGCCCAACGCCATTGATGATCCAACGTTAGCGGCACTGTGCGACATGGCTGGCTTGGATCTTCCAGATGTCTTTGTTCCAAGCGAAGATAGAGAAGATGCTATGAGAACCGCCTTGGAATGGCTGAGAAATAACCAGCCTGATCTCGAAGGTGTCGACTTTGACGACACATCCATCTACGCGTTTGCCAATTTGGCCGGACTCGACTTGCCACGAGGGAACTTAAATGAAACGCAGAAAAAGGAGGTTGCATCACAAGGACTTCAATGGCTTAGGAACAACGATGTAAACGTTGAAGAACTTGATATGCCGAGCTTGACCGCTCTTCTTAACATGGCGCGTGTTGACCTTCCGGCTGCTGAATTTACAAAGAATGATCGCGAGAAAGTAATCGATGATGTCCTGAAATGGATCCGATCCAAAGCTTCGTCCAAGGTATTTGTCGACGAGCTACCAGGTTTGAACGCGCTTCTTCAATTGGCGGGAATGTCCGCTCTCCCTGATAAAGACGCCTTGAATCCTGCTGCGCACGCGAAGGCCGCATCAGAGGCACTTGTGTGGCTCCGTAACCATCAACCGAAGAAAGAAAATGTAAACGACCCGATGCTTTATGAACTTGCAAGACTGGGTGGCATCGACTTGCCAAGGATGGAAGTTTCGAAAGAAAACAAGAAACGGGCTGTAGACGATGCTCTCCAATGGTTGAGAGCTAACGAGCTCATTGTTGAAGATCTGGACGACGTGGACATAGCCGCCTTCGCCACCCTGGCCGATTTACCGCTTCCCCAAGGAACGTTATCTAGCCCTGAGAAGCACCGCACGATGGATGCTGCTCTTACGTGGCTCAGGGAAAACAATCCTCATCTTGCGGATGTCGACGCCGCCACTGTTGAGGCTTTCAAGAATATTCCTGGCATTCCTCTTCCGAAGAAAGTTTCCTCACTTGACAGGGCGAAGAAAGTAGAGGAAGCGTTTGAATGGTTACGGAATAATGACCCCAATTTGAATGGATTGGACGAAACGAGTTTAATGGCCATTGCCAAGCTGTCTGGAGTTCCGATTCCGCGAAAGAATCCGTCTTCGGAAGAAAAGACAAAACTTGCAGAACAAGCGTTGGTGTGGCTAAGAAATAACGATGGAATCAATGCAAACGACGTTGGACTGCCTGTTGTAGCAGCCTTAGCCGACTTGTCCGGGATTCCACTTCCGCAAAAGAAGGTGACAACAGAGTCAAGAACGAAGACCGTGGCTGACGCCCTCCACTGGCTCCGAACACACGATACGCTACATCTGGATGATACAACCGCTTTAGCCCTGGCGAATGTGGCTAATTTAGCACTTGATATCCCACGAGGAAGAGAAAGGGCTAAGCTTTTCGATGATGCGATGCACTGGATAAGGAACAACAATGTGAATGTCAATAACGTGGATGAGCCTACCTTGCGAACTCTCGCTCAAGTATCCGGAATAGATTTACCGAAGGGCAAACTGACGACATCTGCCAAAAAGAGAGGTCTCAACGATATAACGGAGTGGCTTCGAAACAGCCAAATCACACATGAAAACCTTGACGATCCAGCCTTGCATGCTCTTGCCAAGGTCGCACACATGATGTTACCGAACAAGCGCCCAATGCCCTCTAACAGCCAAGCTGTTATAGATAAGGCCTTACATTGGATCCGAGAGAATAATCCCAATTTGAAGAACGTGGACGACCCAAGCTTGCGAGCTCTCTCGAGTCTTGCCGGACTTTCGTTACCGAAAGGGAATCTATCCTTGTCTGCGAAGAAAAGCATTTTTGACGATACGCTGCAATGGCTTCGAAACAATCAAGTCAGAGAGGAAGACATAGACTATCCGACACTACTTGCTCTTGCTAACATCGCAGGGTTGCCTCTCGAAAGAATCCCTTCGACGAATGATGAGATCGTAGATTCCGCTCTTAATTGGATCAGACATAAAACACCAAAGTCCAGTGATCTAGATGAACCAACGTTACGGGTTCTTGCGAAGCTCGCCGGGGTCGATTTGCCCACTTCGAAACTCAGCGCCGATGCTATGCGAAAAGGGCTACACGACACCGTCAAATGGCTTCGGACCAATGATGTGAGGCAAATGGACCTCAGCGAACCGACAATAGATGCGCTCGCAATTCTGGCGGATATTCCTTTACCGGGTGGTCGTTGTCAGCAAGCGCTTGATAGGAAGAGACTTTTCAAAGATTCTGTAAAGTGGCTCCGATCAAACACTCCGAAGATCTCGTCAGTCGGGGAACCTGATTTACGTGCTCTGGCCGAGTTGGGTGGAATTCCTTTGCCTGTTGGTAAGCTCACTTTGGTGGATAAGACAAACGCTCTTCATGATGTGCACCAATGGATACGCAACAGCATCGTGAATTACAGTGAGTTAGACGATCCTACTTTACGTGCCCTTGCCAATATAGCTGAAATTTCGCTTCCAGCATCGATGGCCTTGCCGAAGAATGTTCAAGAAGATGTCGACGTGGCTTTGCAGTGGATCCGCAACAACTACCCAAAAGCTAACGAAATCGACGACCCAACCTTACGCTTATTGACCGATCTTTCTGGCACAAAACTGCCCAAAGGAAAGTTGTTCCCTTCTAGTCGGCAGAAAGCACTTGACGATTCTCTGCAGTGGATCCGTCAAAATGGCTTGCAGGCCAAGGACCTCGACGAACCGACCATCTCGGCCTTGCAAACGCTATCTGGTATCGTGTTACCTCGATCAAAAATGACAACTCCCGAGAGAATTGTCGAGGGCGTCCTGCAGTGGGTCAGATTCAACGACCCCGACGCTAGTAAGGTTGATGACCCTACCCTACGAACTTTGACCAATCTTTGTGGAATTGAATTGCCGAACCGCAAGCTTCACCTTAAGGAGAAGCAGCAAGCTCTTGATGGGGCTGTACGCTGGCTTCGTGAAAACAGCTTCGAAGTGGGAGGGTTGGACGATCCTGTAGTACAAGCTCTTGCCAATTTATCGGGGACACAAATGCCTTTTTTGGCTGCCACGCCATCCTCCACCGATCAAATGGTGAAAGATGCTATTGAATGGTTGAGACACAATTCTCCCCAAGTAAAGGATATTGACGACCCAAGCTTACTGGCTCTAACACGCATGAGTGGAGGGGATCCTGTCGAGGTCGTTAAAGCTAGTCCGGAAGGGAAGCAGAAAGCTTTGGATCATGCATTAGAGTGGCTTCGTAACAACGAAGTGTTCTTCGGAGACCTCGACGATCCTGAAATCAAGGCCCTTGCCAATCTTTCTGGCATTTCGCTCCCGATTGAAGCAGGATTGCCTATTGACAAAAAGTCAACTGTTGACAAAGTCTTACGATGGTTGCGCGAGAACAATACCCCAAGCCCCGAGGACCTGGATGAAGATACCATACGCACCTTGGCAAAACTTGCAGGGCGGCCGCTACCACGTGGCGTTGTCTCCTATGAGAAAAGGGAGAAATCGCTTGAACACTCTGTGGACTGGTTACGGAATAATCCTTTTGATGCCGAAGGCCTCGATGAGCCCACTCTTCAAGCATTAGCGAACTTGGCTGGGATTCCAGCAGTTCGTGTTTCGGGCTCTATTCAAAGTCAACAAGCGACGGTAATGAAGGATGCTCTTGAGTGGCTCAGGAACAACAATGTAACAGCTGCAGACTTAAATGATCCCTCAGCACTTGAGGCTCTTTTCGATCTGGCAGAGATCGAATTCCCTGAAGGACTTAAAGTTGGTGGAAGTAAAACGATTGACGATTGTTTGAATTGGTTACGTAGCAACGAACTCAATCCGAATCAGTTGGACGACCCGACTATTCAATCTTTTGCTAATATGGCAGGTGTACCTCTAGCTGGGGATTCACTATCAAGGAATCAGAAGGGCTTGATTGTTGAAGATGTCTTAGACTGGCTGAAGGAGAATGAACCGAACCTAGAGGACATGGACGGACCCAGTATTCGCATTCTTTCCAACCTTGCTGGAAGACCACTTCCTAAAGGAAAGATGACGAAGAATGCAAAGAAGAAGGCTCTGGACGATTCAATCGAGTGGCTCCGCAGCAACAGACTCAATGGAGAGTCGCTCAGTGAGCCGGTCGTCAAAGCACTTGCCGATTTGGCTGGTGTATTGTTACCACGTGGGTCTATTCCAGATGAAGAAAAGGCACGAGTCGTCGCCGATGCATTAAGCTGGGTTCGAGGCAATATCTCACCATCCGTGAATGACGTTGACGAGCCGACCTTGCGAGCCCTTAGTACTCTGGCAGGGCAGCCTCTCCCACGCGGTAGATTATCCCAACCGGAGAAGATTCAAGCCCTCGCTGATGCATTGAATTGGTTGAGAGCTAACACCCCCGATTATCGCTTTTTGGATGATCCATGCGTTCATGCTCTGGCAAATCTCGTTGGAATCACTTTACCTGGTTCCAAGCTGATACCTGACGCCACAAAGCAGGTTATTCTCGACGAAGTTCAGGAGTGGATGAGAAACAGCACACCGAAGGCCGATGACATTGACGAGCAGGGCCTTCGACGACTTGCGAGCCTTGCAGGAATCGAGCTTCCCCATGGGAAACTATCTTCTGCGGTAAAACAGAAAACTCTTGATGACACACTTGTCTGGATGAGGACAAACGATACAGACCCAAGGAAAGTAGACGATCCTTGCCTTCACGCTTTAACTACACTTTCAGGAATTCCCTTTCCTCGCGGTGACATCCCACCTGACCATAAAAAAGTTGTCATGGAACAAGTTTTGTCATGGGTTCGAGCCAACAATCCGGTTGCAGATGACATCGACGAGCCAACTTTGCGTACTCTTTCGACAATGGCAGGCACCCCGCTCCCAAAGGGGAAACTGAACCCTTTGGTAAAACAGGAAGTGCTGAACAATGTTGTAGAATGGTTGCGAAGAACGAACCCCGATCCGTACAACATTGATGACCCCTCAATCTTGGCTCTGGCGAACGTAGCGAGCATCAAAATGCCAAATGGTGACATTCCTTTGGACGAGAAACGTCAAGTTCTCAAGGATGCTTTGGAGTGGGTGCGACACAGTGATGCAAAGCCTGAAAACCTTGACGATTCTAGTATGCGCGCATTATCGAATCTAGCCGGGTCCCCTCTCCCTCGTGGTCCACTCTCTCGAAAGGACAAGAAGATGGCATCAGAGAACGTATTGAAATGGTTAAGAAACAACCAGCCAAACCCGGCTGATCTAGATGACAGTACCATTCAAGCCCTTGGGAATCTTTGTGGTATTCCGTTGCCTAGCATAAGTATTCCGAAGAATAAAAAGCAGCTGCTGCTTGATGCTGCTATGGATTGGGTTCGCGTTCATGACCCCAAGTCAAATGATTTGGATGAGCCGACTATCAGAGCTTTGGCGACAATCACAGGGATTCCGATGCCAAAAGGCAAATTATCGCGACCGGCAAGTGAAAAGATCCTACGTGACGCTATCACATGGTTGAGAAGTAATTCAGTTGATCCAAATGACCTTGATGATCCTTCAATTCACGCGCTTTCGACACTTACAGGTATTCCTCTAGCGCGGGGAGCTATCCCTGTCGAAAAGAAGCGAATCGTTCTAGAAAACGCTCTCCAATGGATACGAGATAACAAACCAAAAGCGGAAGATTTAGATGAACCAACTGTGCGGACGCTGTCAACTCTTGTCGGCACACCCCTAACTCCAGGTAAGCTTTCCCGTCCACAAAAGAGAAAGCTTTAGGCGATGCGGTCGAGTGGCTGAGGCATAACAAGCCGGATGCATATCTTCTTGACGATCCAGCAGTCCATGCACTCGCGAGCCTTTCGGGGTCGTTTTTACCCCGTGGAGATTTGCCTGTTCACAAGAAACGCACTGTTGTTGAGGACGCAACAGAGTGGCTACGAAATCATCAAGTAAACGTTGCTGATATAAGTGAACCTGAATTGCGTGCTCTCTCAAATCTCGCCGGAAAACCCTTGTCACGTGGAAGACTTGCTTCAAAGGATAAAACAGAAGCCTTAGACAATGCTATTCAATGGCTTCGTCGCAACGATGTTGACCCGAATGACATTGACGACCCGACCGTCTTTGCGTTGTCATCCCTCGCCGGGTTTCCTTTGCCAAAAGGTCAAATTCCTTACGAAGATAAAGCGCCAATTGTAGCAGACTCTCTCGATTGGATTAGAGAGAACAAGGATGTAACACCCGATGATTTGAATGAACCCTCTGTCCGTGTTCTCTCAACGTTGGCTGGGATCTCGCTTCCTGTTCGCAAGCTTACTCCACAAGAGAAGAAGGAAGCGATCGACAACTCAATGGCCTGGATGCGTGAAACAACGCTCAATCCCCACGACTTAGATGACCCAGCAATCCATGCCCTTGCCAACTTGGCTGGACTATCGCTTCCGAAGAGATCTATATCCAAAGCCCAAAAGACAGCTGTTTTGGAGGACTCACTTGAATGGCTGAGATCAAAGAGTCTTAGTTCGGAACATCTCGACGCTCCTGCGCGCGTTCTTCTTTCAAATCTCACCAACAAAGCACTAGATATTCCTCCCAAAGTACAGTCGAAAAGGGATACATTTGAAGATGCCGTTGAATGGATTCGTGGAAACAACATCAATCCCGATGATCTAGATGAGCCAGCCCTTGTTGCTTTATCTAATATGTCTGGCATTCCACTTCCCAAGGGCAACATCCCGGTGAAACAGAAAGAAAAAGCTCTCAAATCAGCCTTGGATTGGATCAAGAATCATGAATCGCTTCCAGATGATCTCGACGAGCCGTCGATTAGGTGTCTTTCGAGCTTAGCGGGCTTGCCTTTGCCTAGAGGCAAATTGTCTGCTCCGGTGAAGAAAAAGTCTTTGGATGAGGCAGTCGAATGGCTCAGGCACAACTCGCCCGATGTACACAACATCGATGATCCAACCACCTACGCATTAGCTAATCTTGGGCGCGCGCCGATTCCTGAATATTCCATTCCTTTTGAGAAAAAAAGCCCCAGTAGTGGAGGAATCACTGGCGTGGGTCCGTGATAATGAACCCAAAATGAACAATCTTAGTGAACCCGCTTTGCGTTGCCTGGCAAATTTAGCGCACATTCCGTTATCCAGAAGCAAACTTTCCACCCCCGAAAAGGAAAAGGTTCTTGGTGATGTTGTCAATTGGTTACGATCGAACGAAGTTCATATCCGAAACCTTGACGACCCCACAGTCCATGCTCTAAGTACTTTGGCGGGGCTTTCGATACCTCAAGGCACAATTCCCATCGACAAGAAACGAAATGTCGTCCGAGATTCTCTCCAATGGGTACGAAGCAACGCACCGAGTGATGATAATGTAACTGAGCCGACTGTTCGAGCCCTTGCAAATCTCGCTGGACTTATTCTCCCAAGAGGGACCCTTCCGAAACCAGCCAAAAGAAAAGCACTTGATGACATCTTGGATTGGTTGCGGTCGAACGAACCTGACGTTTACGCCTTGGATGATCCAGAAGTTTATGCACTTGCATCAATTGCAGGTATTCCGATGCCAACGTCTGGTCGAGGACTTGCCGAGAGCGTTAAACGCCCTGTAGTCGAGCAAGCGATAGACTGGGCACGGAACAACTTAGGCGCTCCGGACGATTTGGATGAACAAACCGTTAGAGAACTATCTAACTTGGGAGGCAAACCTTTGCCGCGGGGACGACTTTCCAAACCAGCAAAAAAGAAGGCGCTAAGTGATGCAATAGCATGGCTTCGTGATAATCAACCCAACCCTGATGAGCTGTGTGATCCAACCGTTTACGCGCTTGCGAAATTGGCCTCGGTTCCGTTACCACAAGGACTTATACCACTTGAACAGAAAGAAGATGTATTGAAGACAACACTGGAATGGATACGCAACAACGAACCGAAGCTTGGTGACTTGGACGGACCAACCTTGCGCTGCCTGTCTAACTTAAGTGGGACGCCCCTCCCAGTAGGAAAGATGAAACCAACCGAAGAAAAGGTTGTTCTGAACAATGTAGTGGAGTGGTTGAGACACAACGACCCCAATCCTAGTGAACTGGACGACCCCACAATTGCGGCTCTCGCCAACTTGTCTGGAATGCAGCTTTTACCAAGGGATCTCCCAATCGCCACGAAAAAAGCCATCTTGGACGATTCACTGGAATGGCTACGCAACTCTGATCTAAGACCCGAGGACTTGGACGAGCCTTCCCTTCGATCTCTTGCAAACTTGGCCGCTGTACCAATACCCCAAGGAGGTGTCCTTTCCGAAGTAAAAAAGAAGACCTTGGATGACGTTGTGAATTGGGCACGAGTGAACAACCCAGATTTGGCTGATGTTGACGATCCCACTCTTCACACTTTGGCTAATCTAGCAGGGACTCCAATTACCACCAGAAATATACCCTTGGAGCACAAACAACATGTCGTTCCAACTTCTGTTGATTGGTTGAGAATGAACACTCCAAGTAAAAAGGATTTGACGGAGCCATCGTTGCGGGCACTCGCAAATCTTTCTGGTTTGTCTCTTCCTAAGAGGAAACTCTCGCCAAAGGAAATAGAGAATGGATTTGATGATGTATTGGAGTGGCTCCGCACCAACTCGCCTAGCATCGAAGAAATGGATGACCCAACTCTTCACGCTCTAGCAAATTTGAGCAGCGTTCCTATTCCTCGAGGTAACATTCCATCAAAGAGCAAGAACTTTATTATTGACCAAACTGTAGACTGGATTCGCAAGAAAGACACTGTCATTGGAGACGTCGACGAGCCGACTGTCAGAGTGCTCTCAAATTTAGCGGGGCGTCCTCTCCCACCAGGCAAGCTACCTGCCGCTGCGAAGCAGAATGCACTAGATGACGCAATTGAATGGCTCAGACATCATAAACCTCATCCACATGATGTTGATGACCCAACAACTATCGCGCTGGCTAGCATTGCGGGTTTATCGATTCCCAGAGGCAACATTCCGATCGAAAAGAAGGGGCCTGTTTTGAAAGATTGTCTTGATTGGGTCCGAAATAACCCAGTCAGTCCCGACGATGTAGATGAACCCACTTTGCGCACTCTGTCCAATCTAGCAGGCTCGCCGCTTCCACAAAGAAAGCTCTCCCCAACTGAAAAGAGAGATTCGTTGGACAAAGCAGTCGACTGGCTTAGACGAAACAATCCGAATCCATCAGACCTTGATGACCCTACTATGTATGCTTTGTCAAGTCTTTTTGGGGTGCCGCTACCACGCGGTGAAATACCCGTTTCTAAGAAAGTGTCAGTTATCAAGACGTCACTTGAATGGATCCGCAACAATGACCCTTCACCAGACGATATTGACGAGCCCGCGCTACGTGTCCTTTCTAACATGATCGGACATCCTTTACCACGAGGCGGAATCCCTGCCACGTCAAAAGCAAAGGCCCTCGATGAAGTTGTTGAATGGCTGAGAAACAACAACCCAGATCCATTCGTGGTTAGTGACCCAACGACAGTCGCACTAGCTAATCTCGCGGGCGTCCCCGTTCCGAAAGGGGGGCTACCTTGTGACCAAGTTGAACGTTTAGTTCAAGATACACTTGAATGGCTCCGAAAGAGTAACTCGATCCCAGATGTTATCGACGAACCATCCTTGCGAGCGCTATGTAACCTTGCAGGTGCCCCGCTTCCCAGAGGTAGACTAACCCCAGAGCAGAAAGAAAATGCTATGCATGGTGTGGTAGACTGGTTACGGAACAACAACCCCGATCCTTACGATATTGATGACCCTACTGCCGTAGCACTCGCCAACCTGGGCGGACTTCCGACGCCGTTGGTTGACACCGTCGTTGAACAGAGGGCTCCGCTTGTTGAAAGCGTTCTAGACTGGCTTCGATCAAACAATCCTGACTTATATGATATCGATGAGCCCACGATTGCCGTTATTTGCAACTTGCCAAACGGTGACGTCCATCAACCAAAGATTCCTGAATTGAGTGATGACCAGGTCGTTGATAGCGTCTTGGACTGGCTTCGAAATAACACACCTGGCGATGAGAAAGTTGATGATCCGACTGTTAACGCCTTGGCTAATTTATCCGGTATCCCGGTACCGCGCGGAACAATTCCGCTCGATCAATCTCGCCCCATAGTCGACGAGGCACTGGACTGGGTACGACGAAATGAACCGAAGTGCGATGATCTAAGCGAACCCGATTTGCGCGCCTTGTGTAACTTGGCAGGATGTCCTCTTCCGCGCGGACGCGTCGCTTATCCTGAGAAAGATAAGGCTTTCAACGATGTTATAGACTGGCTCAGAATCAACAAACCCGATCCAAATGAAGTCGACGACCCAACCACAGTGGCACTAGCCAACTTAATGGGTGTCCCTTTGCCACGGCGATCTATCCCGGATGACAAAAAGAAGTTTGTCGTCGAGGAGTCACTTGACTGGGTTCGTCATAATGAACCTACTGTCGACTATTTGAAGGTACCGGACTTGCGTGCTCTGGCGAACTTGGCATCAGTCCCGCTCCCTCAAGGAAAACTTTCACCTGAAGTAAAAGAGAGTGCACTTGACGAAATTGTTGATTGGTTACGTACGAACGATCCCAGCCCGCTTGATTTGGATGATCCGACCATCCATGCACTTTCAACGCTCTCTGGTGTCCCTCTTCCGAGGGGTAACATGCCATTGGAAAAGAAACGTGCTGTTGTTGAACACAGCCTTGATTGGTGCCGTATCAATAAACCGGAACCAGAAGAAGTTTCAGAACCTAACGTTCGAACCCTTTCGAATTTGGCAGGAATCAATCTCAACCCCGGCCGACTGCAGCCCGATGAAAAATCGAAAGCATTAGATGACGTGATGGACTGGCTGAGGACTCACAATCCCGAGCCCTCCGACCTTGATGATCCATCTGTAATAGCATTGTCAAACATCTCGGGCGTCCCGCTACCGAACGGAGAAATCCCCACGGAAGACAAGAAAGTCATTATCGACGATGCGCTTGAATGGGTTCGTCACAACGAACCAACACCAGATGTTCTCAAGGAGCCTGATCTCAGAGCTCTTTCAAACCTTGCTGGGTTTCCTCTCCCGCGAGGCAGGCTCAGACCATCTGAAAATACTGACGCATTTGAGAACATCGTTGAATGGCTCCGCCAGAATAACCCGGATCCGAACAATGTTGACGATCCCACGACCCAGGCGCTCGCAAACTTGTCAGGTTTGCCGATGCCCAGAGGGATCCGTTCCATTCCTATTGAAAAGAAGCGTCCTGTGATAAAGGAAGTTATGGACTGGATTCGTAACAATGAAGTTGCGCCTGAAGACGTTGATGAACCCACACTGAGAGAGCTGTCGATTTTAGCGGGATCGCCGTTACCAAATGGAAGGCCGACCCCAAAAGAGAAAGAAGAGTCTCTTGATAATGTGATGGAATGGTTGAGACGAAACGAGCCCAAACCCGATGATGTTGACGATCCTACAACACAAGCTCTATGCAACCTGTCCGGACTCCCGCTACCATGTGTGGACCTTCCCCTTCCGAGCAAAAGAGCTGTGGTAGAGGACACAGTCGATTGGATCAGGCATAATCGCCCTCAGCCTGAAACCGTTTCAGAGCCCGACTTGCGTGCCCTCGCAAATCTCAGCGGGGTCCCACTTCCCAATCGAAAGCTTTCCCCTCAAGAGAAAGCGGAAACCCTAGATGAAGTCATGGATTGGTTACGGCATAACAAGCCGGACCCTAAAGATCTTGACTCACCATCAACAATAGCGTTGTCGAATATTGCCGGAGTGCCGATCCCTCGTGGTTCCATTCCACGTGAAGAAAAACAACCTGTCGTCGAACAAGCCTTGGACTGGCTCCGCACGCGCGAACCGAGTCTGGAAGATTTTGACGAGCCTACGTTACGAGCTCTCGCGAATATGGCCGGTGTACCGCTCAGTCCCGGAACACCATCTCAGTCCGATAAAGAACAAGCTGTCGCTGATGTCATGGACTGGATCCGCTCCAAAGACCCTCACCCGGATGATTTAGACGACCCAGTTGTGCATGCACTTGCAAATATTGTGGGTTTGCCTGTCCCACGCGGTGAGATCCCTGTTGACCAAAAGAAACCTGTAATTGATGACGCCATCGACTGGTTGAGGCATAACACACCAACGCCAGAAGATATTGATGAGCCGACGCTTCGACAACTATCGAACTTGGCAGGAAAACCCTTGCGACGTGGACATCTTTCGTCTCCGGATAAGCAGAATGCATTAGAAGATATAATTGATTGGTTGAGGGAAAATAAGCCGAAGCCCGAGTACGTCGATGATCCAACTACGATAGCACTGGCCAACATTTCAGGCGTGCCTTTACCTAAGGGTTCGCTACCAATGAATGAACGAAAACCAATCATTGATAGTACCATGGAATGGATTCGTAAAAATGAACCGGCCCCCGAAAACCTTGACGAGCCGTCCTTGCGCGCACTTGCTAATCTCACTGGGCACCCTGTTCCTCGTGGTGCAATTTTGCCTCACAAGAAGAAAGATATAGTCGATGATGTGATTGAATGGTTGCGTTCGCATGATCCCCGCCCAGAAGATCTTGACGATCCGACAATAACGGCGCTGGCTAATCTTGTCGGACTTCCACAACCCTCTTCTCAACCAGTAAAACAGAAGGGACCAGTGTTAGAAGAGGTCTGTGACTGGCTCCGAAGCAACAAACCCCAAAAGAGAAGCATCGATGAGCCAACTCTCTCTTCGTTGTGTAATCTAGCTGGGATTCCGCACCCTTCTCGCGGAGTTGGAGAAGTTCCAGTACAGAAAGCGATTGATGATGTCGTAGATTGGCTTCGAGTTCATGAGCCGAGTTTAGAGGACATTGATGAGCCCACTGTTACTACTTTGGCGAATATTGCCGGATTGCCGCTTTCTGGAAATCCAAACCCCACGAAGGAAGAGGTAATAAAAGATGTCATGGACTGGATCCGTACCAACGAACCGGAACCTGATCATTTAGACGAGCCTACAGTACGTGCTTTAACAAACCTTGCTGGAATTCCGCTGAAACCAGGTCGTCTATCTCCTTTAGAGAAAAAGGAGGCACTGGATGACGCGTTGGACTGGATTCGAAACAATGAGCCGTCCCCGCAAGACATAGACGAGCCTGCAACAGAAGCGTTAGTTAACATCGCGGGACTTCCAATTTCCCGAAGACAAGTTCCTGCTGTAGAGAAAGAATATATCATCGACGAAGCAGTGGACTGGATTCGCCACAACGAACCTAAGTCCAAGAATGTATCCCAACCTGACTTGGTTGCTCTCACAAATTTAGCTGGTTTGCCAACTCCGACCAATCCAACGCCTCTACAGAAAGACAAAGTTGTTGACGACGTCGTTGAGTGGCTGCGACACAATGACCCGAATCCTGGCAATGTGGACGAGCCAACAATGGCGGCACTGGCCAATATCGCTGGAATTCCGCTTTCACAGGGAATTGTCACACCGAGTGATAAAAGAAGGCAATCGAAGACGTAATGGACTGGGCAAGACAGAAAGATCCAACACCTGGCGACATCGACGAACCATCTACACAGAAGCTTGCCCGTCTCGCTAAGGTTCCTCTCCCTACGAACCCAGTCAAGAAAAAGGCTTTGAACGATGTTATGGATTGGTTAAGAACGAATCCCAGTGTTCACGAGATCGACGAACCAACTGCTCGAGTACTGGCGGACCTATCCGGCCAACCTCCTCCGAAGACAAAAATGTCTCCAGCCGAAAAGTCTGTATTGCTGGATGACATTGTTGAATGGCTAAGGAATAACGAACCAACCCCCGATTTTTTCGAGGAACCAACTCTTCACGCTCTAGTGAACATTGCTGATGTGCCTCAACCGTCGAAGGAACTTCCCATAGAAGACAAACACCGTGTCCTTGACGAAGCAATGGAATGGATTCGCAGCAATGAACCCAAAGCTAAAGACGTGGACGTGCCAACATTGTGTTCTCTTGCAAATCTCGCCGATATACCAATCCCAGAAAAACCGTTAACAGAACCAGAGAAGAGAACGCTTGTCGAGGACTCGTTAGACTGGCTCCGTTCTAATCGTCCGAATGTTGATCTGGATGAGCCAACCTTGATTACTGTTGCAAATATCGCAGGCGTTCCGGTTCCGAAATCCTTGACTCCGGAAGACAAGAGTAGTATAGTTGAGGATACAGTAGACTGGCTGCGAAACCACCCCCAGAACCAGACAACGTAACAGAACTAGAGGCAAAAGCTATTGCCTCCCTTGCTGGCGTTCCTCTCCCAAAAAAGCTTCCGCTGCCACTGAAAGAAAAGATCTTGGATGATGTCGTGGACTGGCTGAGGAAAAATGAACCAGGAGCGGAAGTGGTCGATCTTCCTACTGTCTCAGCAATAGCAAATCTGACGGGGGTCAATATACCGTCCATTGTATCACCCGAGGAAGCGAAGAGGACGGTGGATGATACTTTGGAATGGATTCGCTCTAACGAGCCGAACCCATCAAGTATTGATGAACCTACACTCATTTGTCTTGCCAACGCAACGGGCACACCGCTTCCAAACATGACGTCTCCCGAAGATAAGCAAAAGTTCATTGATGATTCTCTTGATTGGATTCGACAGAACCCTCCAACGCCAGAAGATGTGGACACACCGACGCTTGGTGCACTAACGAACCTAGCTGGAGTTCCGAATCCGGATCGCCCATTGGGATCCCAGGAAAAGAAACAGGTGATAGACGACGTGGTAGATTGGCTAAGAAGAAATGAACCTAACCCAGATGACGTTGACCAGCCAACCCTTCTTGCGATGACTAATTTGGCAGGGACCCCGTTTCCTCTGACTGAGCTGGCTCTTGAACCTTCTGAGGAACCATCGTTTGACTGGACCCGACAGAAGGGTCCGAAGTATGGATTGGACAATCCAACTCGTCCACAAGTGAGCAACCTCCCCATGGTTCCTGTCAATGCGCTACCACTCGACGAAAAAAAGCAAGCAGTTGAAGATGCGCTTGATTGGTTGCGAAACAATGAGCCTCCACTTGACGATGTTGACGAGCCAACGTTACGAGCATTCACAAACTTAGCTCAAATTCCTTTGCCCACGGAAATGAGCCCAGAAGAGAAAGCCAAAACGGTGGATGACTTCATGGAGTGGATCCGAAGCAATGAACCAAAACCGGGTGACGTTGATTTACCGACTCTCACTTCATTGGCCAATATTGCTGGTGTTCCAGTAACTAAAAAGCTATCGCCGGAGGACAAGAAGAAAGTTCTTGACGATTCAATTGATTGGCTACGTAATAATACACTCAATCCCGAAGATCTTGACAATCCCTTAATTACTAGCATCGCGAACATGGCAGCTTTGCCGATGCCGGAAAATGTTAATCCCGAAGACAAGATCAAGGCTATGGAGGAAGCTATCGATTGGATAAGAAACAAAAGTCCCGATGAACTTTTGGAGCCTAGCGGTTTTGTGCCGAATAATTTGAGCGGAGTGGAACTCCCCCCGCCGGATAGGGAGAAAGATGTCGAGACAGTCATGGATTGGCTACGAAGCAAAGGTGCTAATATACCCTACGAGGAGCCGGAGCCCTTAACATCCAAAAACATTCCCCCGGTTCCAGTAAAAAGGCCGGAACAAAAGACCAAGGCAATGGAAGATGCTATTGATTGGCTTCGTAGCAAGAAGCCAGGACATCCGGATGAAGAAATTAGTCCCATACAATTTCAAAATATACCATCTGTTGATGGAATACCACAGCCGCAGGATACACCCAGCTGGGATTGGAACCGCAATAGCAATCCACCAGGAATCGACGAACCTCGTCCTTTAGAGTATCCTAGAGCACCAGGACAAGAAACTCCTCGGCAATCTCAGGCCCAGGATGGAGCTACGCCAGTTCAACTGGAACAAGAGGAGCCTGCTTGGGACTGGAACCGAAACCGTGAACCTCCAGGGACTGATGAGCCACTTCCCCTACAGTTCCCGAGAGGACCGGGACAGGAGACTCCTCTTCAGTCTCAGGCCAGGGACGGAGCTACACCAGCTCAACTGGAACAAGGCGAGCCTGGTTGGGACTGGGCTCGTAATCGTGCACCCCCGGGTGTCGACAACCCGAATCCTATGAACTACAAGAACCTTCCCGGCCCAGACGTAGAGAATCCTGGATTTGACTATGACCTGGAGCCCATTGACAACCCGGACGTTGTTGATGGATCAGCTCCGTGGGCGTCAGCACCTGACGAAGCGTCCGACGACGGCCGGGGTCCAAAGCCGATGGCCCTTCCAGAAGACATATATAGCGAACCTTCTTCGGAAGAGCAAGAGGAACCAAAAGGAACTGTGGTCCCCGTACCGATGATGCTTACAGTTGCTATACTGGGATCAATCATTGGTTCGGCGGCGATGTCTGCTGCGCCTCCCGTTCAGCCTGTTCCACCACCAGGGACAGTTGGCCCGACTAGTCCTGGAACACAAGTACTACCCGATTTACCAGTCGTACCCGACATTCCTTGCATAGAAGACCCGGCATGTAATTTCATTATGGGTGCAATTGACCCTGTGTACCCTCCAAGTACAAGAGCGCTCATTAATATCCCAGGAACTTGCCAAAACTGGTCAAGAGAATGGCTGCGAACCGGCAAAGATATAATGGAATTCCAAGTCGAGCGAATTAGGCAGCGTTTCGCAATGGCTCTTGTGTACTGTGAGTTCAATGGTGACAATTGGTTGGAGGGCGAGTTGTGGGTCTCTGAGCTGCATGAATGCGATTGGTATACAATGATCGGTGTAGACCCATGTGGCCGCCGTGAACAGTATCAAATTATCAGAAATACAGGCCAGCAGATGCGCGGTACACTTCCGCCTGAGATCGGTATGATATCATCCCTCTGGGAAATTAGTCTCTCTGATAACCTGCTTTCTGGAACAATCCCGGAAGACTTGAATCGACTAAGTGAATTGGACACTGTGTCTCTGTCATTCAATCTTCTCACGGGTACTATCCCGTCTTTCATGTATGAATTTTACGACATGACTCACATGGATCTTGCTTACAATTTTTTCGAGGGACAGTTACCTAACAATAAGCTTAGCGTATCTCAGCCAAATCTCCAAGTGCTCTTTCTGGAGAATAATGACCTGAGTGGGCCTCTGCCGGACGATCTTGGGCAACTTCCGCTGAAGAAACTACACTTGGACGGAAACCAGTTCAGCGGAAAGATTCCCGAAAACATTCATACACCCGACATGGAAGAGCTCATGCTGCACAACAACCAGCTCACTGGTACCTTCCCAACCAGTGAGTTTGCCGCAGATGCCGCCGCCGCAGCAGCAAATCCGAAAAAAGTATCCCCACTGAGAGAAGTAAGCCTTCAAAACAACAAGTTGGAGGGCAGCGTCGACGACATGTGCCCTTTAACAACCCCAAACGTCGGCAGCCTTGCCACCTTCCAAGTCGACCCAACTGTAGACTGCAGCTGTTGCACTACAGGCGTTTAGGTCTGTTGCATTCTATATTATTATATATTTCACGAAAAAAAAGAAGAAACGAGATTTGTTGAAAGCAGGAAAGTTACTTCCCAAGCTTTCTTGCAATCACGAAGAAGTACGGTAACCTTCTCGGACCAAAGCCTCAAAATGACAAAATAAATCGAAGTTCTTACATTTAGTACATATGTTTTCTATTTAAGAGGCTGTAAGGTAGGAATCCTAAATGAACAATAGGCTCGGGCGTCGACGAATAGCTCTGGCATGGCTTCTTTCAAATGATGGATAGTCTCAATCTGCAGTTCCGCGTGGGGAGACGAGATTGGGTTGCCGCAATCTCTCCCCTTATTGCCCACCAATACTTTTTTGCCAACCTTCCCGCCTGGCTGCCTCAAGATTTGACAAATTGTCGTCCAACAAGAGACACCGTGATGCGTCTCTCACACCTGCTATTGCCATGGCTCGTCGAAAGGAATGGGGAGAGTGTTTTGTCTCCAAATCACAGCACTTGCAGTCAATGATGCGCTCTACAGGAAACAAGTCATCAATCCCAAGTTGCTGCAAGCAGCGATGCGCATGATGCCAAACACTTGCCGTAAAAATATACTTTGGAATGGTAGGGTCCAGATCAAGAAGCATAGATCGCAGTACGTCGTCTCTTGGAAATTCGAGCGGAATGTCGTGCACCGCTTCAAGAAAGCTATCTATTTCACTCTTATCAAGGTATTCTTCTGCAAGTAATCCTTTAAGACATGTTCCATAGTTTTTGTACAGTTCGTACGCTTTGCCTTCTGGCAAACCAAGTTTTTGCACACAATAGTCGTCAATCTTTTTCGTAAGTCGATTGGCTGTCTTCCAATCATCAAAATAGAGACAATCATCGCAGTCAAAGAAGATAGCGAGTGGTCTGGGTCGTAGACCGTAATTGTCCAAATTACTACTCGAGCATCCGACTAGTAGGCGTCGATCCGCTCGAATATCAAGTTTGCGTTGAAAGTAGAGACGGAGTGCATGACAAGCGTCCGGCATAAAGTCGTCGGGTGTGTCTTGAATGCGCTGATACAACTCGCGCAAGGACATTCGGTAACAGTCCTCCACTTCGGAGGATTGCAAACGTAGATCGCGCATTTTACCAGTGAATGTGCACTCGTAAAAGTCGCCCCACACTTTGACTCTATCATCGTGATACGCGAAAGTAAACAAGCGATCGAGTGAATTGTTCTCGTTGATCGAAATGCCCATTTCTTCATGAATCTCTCGTTCTGCATTTTCGCGATAGCTCTCGTTATGACCAACAACGCCTCCCGGTGTCGGATCGAGCTTTCCGGGACAATAATCTTTTCTCATCGAACGTTTCTGCACTAACACGAAATCTTCGTCGTGGTATTCTAAATCGGTCGGACGGTGCTTGACCAAGATATATGTAGCTCGATGCCAAAGATTCTGTTTCCGCATATCCTGACGACGAGCTCCTCCGGAAACGACCTGATTATCGGGTGTGACCAAGCATACGCGTTCTTCCGCGTCGAGTGTTTCGTGCGATGATAGCTCTCGACGGCTCCAAAAAACCGCCAGTATTGTCGATAGAGAAAAGAGCGTTATATCCAGCATTGTGATACAGAAATAGAGGTATCAGGTACAAAAGCGACCAACACTATTCCTGGCTTCAAAAAGTAAGTGGTCGCGGCAATGACGACTTTTCATCAACGAGTGAATGTGATGAATAATGAGCCCGCGTCGCAACAACTTCTTGCGTTTTGTTGACTTTGTTAATGTGTTATTGCGCGTTGCGCGCCTTTTCAATTTTCCCTCCAATGTGCACTATCTGATAGAATGTAAGGGTGACGTATGAGCTCTGACTCAACTGAACTACAGTCCCGGCACTTATGGACCACATTGTTAATGATTAATGATTGAAATCACAGGACACCATTCTGTAGTTTGACAAATCAATGTCACAAAAGGTTCGGAAGAAATTTGTATAGTGCGGATGAAAAGTGTAGCTTCATTTGATAGGAGTCGTTGGTTCGGTAGCAGCTAGCAGCTTGGCTCGGCAAAAAATAGATTCTGCGTGACTGAATTGCAGTCGTGGCGAAGGTCGTTTACACTTTAGGCCCATAGTAATATAGAGATCGACGATCCGCAAAGTCTCTCGACGTCTAGCATCGTGACGGGGACGGCAAATGCTTTGGAATGTATTATTGTCGTGCAAATGACAAATGTAGCCTCATTTAATAGGAGTTCGAAACGAAGCGTCGGTAGTAATTTGGCTCAGAAGATTTTTTCAACGTGACTGAATTGCAGTCGTGGCGAAAGGTCGTTTACACTTTAGGCCGATAGTAAATATAGAGATCGACGATCCGCAAAGTCTTTCGACGTCTAGCATCGTGACGGGGACGGCAAATGCTTTGGAATGTATTATTGTCGTGCAAATGACAAATGTAGCCTCATTTTAAATAGGAGTTCGAAACGAAGCGTCGGTAGTAATTTGGCTCAGAAGATTTTTTCATCGTGACTGAATTGCAGTCGTGGCGAAAGGTCGTTACTTTAGGCCCAAAGTAACTAATATAGAGATTGACGATCCGCATAGTCTTTCGACGTCTAGCATCGTGACGGGGACGGCAAATGCTTTGGAATGTATTATTGTCGTGCAAATGACAAATGTAGCCTCATTTAATAGGAGTTCGAAACGAAGCGTCGGTAGTAATTTGGCTCAGAAGATTTTTTCAACGTGACTGAATTGCAGTCGTGGCGAAGGTCGTTTACACTTTAGGCCGATAGTAAATATAGAGATGGACGATCCGCAAAGTCTTTCGACGTCTAGCATCGTGACGGGGACGGCAAATGCTTTGGAATGTATTATTGTCGTGCAAATGACAAATGTAGCCTCATTTTTAATAAGAGTTCGAAACGAAGCGTCGGTAGTAATTTGGCTCAGAAGATTTTTTCAACGTGACTGAATTGCAGTCGTGGCGAAGGTCGTTTACACTTTAGGCCCATAGTAAATATAGAGATGGACGATCCGCAAAGTCTTTCGACGTCTAGCATCGTGACGGGGACGGCAAATGCTTTGGAATGTATTATTGTCGTGCAAATGACAAATGTAGCCTTATTAAATAGTCGAAACGAAGGTGTGGTATGTGGTAGCAGTTTGCCTTGGAAGAATTTTGCTTCGTGACGACTGGTCGAAAAACGGACAACACTGGGTCTACAATACAGGTCCAGTTTTTTCTGTGGATGCAAAGACACATCACAGCACAATTCCCTTACCTGGTATCATGCTTCAAAATGCTCCACATCCACAGACGTTCTGCTGACGCAGATACATCACGCAGAATTTCCGTGTACGTCGATAGGTATCTGGTTCACCCGATAATCTGTGTGGAAGCAAAGACACATCACACAGAATTCCCGTGTGTCTTTATACTTTAGTCCACAGATTTTCTGTGGACGCAAACTACCTAAGAAAACACAGAATTTCCGTCTGGGAAATGACCGCTCTGGAAGCCACGGTTTTCTGAGCGAACAAAAAAAAACCGCATGATGATGGGGACAGAAATAATAATGGTCCTGAATGCTCTCGGCAACAGTTGTTCATTGTAAATTGTAACAACTAAGCGTATACTTATTGGAGGCATTGATTTCTTTAGAGCAATGAGCGACGAGCAAAGCTGTCAAAGGCCGCTGCAAAAGTGCATCAAAACTACAGAAGAATCGGTGCCCGAAAAGATGGATGAAAAAACGTCCATGACAACGACGGATGCGTCTACATTTACATTGATTGCCAAGTTCGGCAAGGAACGCATTCAACTGAATGATCTTTCTCCACACACAACCATCGAAGAGGTTAAACTCATTTTACAAGAACGAACTCGTGTTTTGTGTAAGCGTCAAAAATTGGTGGGTCTCGTCGCCAACGAGGGCGGCGCGAAAGGTGTACACGATGCATTGCCGATCATGCACTTGAAAAGCAACGCGAAACTCAAATTAACAAGCGCAAACAGAACCACTCATCAATTCATTCTCATGGGAACGCCTGAAGAGAGTATTTTTGTTGACCCCGATCAACTCGATGAGTTACCCGATGTCATTGAAGATTTTGATCTCGACTTCAATGCCGGGTCCGAAGAATGGCTGAGGCATGTCGCAAACGGAGAAAACTTGAAAAAATTCACTGCGGATACTCTCATTCATATGATGAATCCTCCGCGGGACGGCAAACCGTTGTTGGTGCTCGATCTCGATCACACGCTGCTGGATTTCAGCTCGAGATCATTGCAACGCGATGCCGTTTCCGTTCAAGTCGGACAAGGTGCAGCAAAGACCATGAAACGACCGCACATGGACGAGTTCTTGACGCACATGTATCACTATTATGATCTCGTGGTCTGGAGTCAAACATCGTGGCGATGGTTGGAGACAAAGCTCACTGAATTGGGTATGATTGGGACCGCTTACAAATTTTGTTTCGTACTGGACAAGACCAGTATGTTTACCGTTACCACTACCGACAAACACAATCAAACTCGCACGCATCATGTCAAGCCCCTGCAAATTATCTGGAGCAAATTTTCTCGTTGGTCCGCCGCCAATACAGTGCATCTTGACGATTTATCACGAAACTTTGCACTCAACATGTCGTCTGGACTGAAGTGCACGCCGTTTTATCGAAAGAAGAACCCGAGAGATGCAGAACTATTGGCAATTGGGAAGTATCTGGTGGAACTAGCACAAGCCGGCATTCGCTTTGATCAAATTGATTTCGGCAAGTGGAAAGATGTCGCCCTTGGGGAGTGTTCGTTGCTGGATACTTTAACCCAAGAAGATGGTTCGAACGGCCAGAGCGGACAATAAGCTAGCTATCAAACAATCATTCTACAAGTACTAGACTTAATGGGACATTAACTTTATTAGAAGTTTCGGTCACCCACGTCACCTCGCTTGTTACCACTGCCTCGCGGATTCTCATCTTTGAAATCATCCCAATTGCGATCGAGCGCAGCACTGGCATCTACTAGGTCAGCATCATCTTCCAAACCATCTCGAACCAGAAACTCGTATCGTCGCGGGGCAAGAGCACGTTCAAGTTCCGCTTCCTTTTGTGCCTGTTCGCGTGCTAAAGCCTGCTGTAATTCGCGCTCACCTAATTCTTCCAGTGTCATGGTGGGTAGATTCCAGCCCGGTCGCAAAACGTTGGCTTTGATTTCTTGTCGTTCCAGACGTAACTGACCTGTAGTAATATCCTGAGTAATCTGCGTGACTTGCAAGCCTTTGCCTTGCGGCGGTCGTTGCGGCGGAGATGTATAACGATGTTCCTGCGACTGGTTTTGCGAATGTTCACGAGCCATTCTTGCACACAGAGGCAGCTCTTGCAAAACACTCCCCCATCCGTCAAATGCTTGCACTTTATGAATTTTACCGGTAATTGTCAGAGCGATGGAGCGTTCTAATGATTCATCGTCGTGACCATCCATTGTTTCATTTTGAGCAATATTCAATTTCCTTCGTCGTTCCTGTAGTGATTGCAATCTGTCCTTCTCTTGCTGCGCCTCTTTTTGCATCTGAAAGCGTGCGATTTTCATTTCTCGGGAAACCGGAGGCGACAAAATAGGGGTTTGATTGTCGTTATTATCATCAAGACTCTCTTGCACTTCCAAAAGTGCACGAAGCTGCTTCTTCTCATCCACTGAAAGCAAGTCGAGCCGTTCCAGTCGTTCAAAAAGGCTTGCCATAAATCGCACGCGCGACGCAAATTCCCAAGTCGTTCGCCCATACCATTTTGCATGGGGAGATCAACATATGCCTCCGCCAGAAGATGCTCCAGAGACAGGTACGGTAGATTTGATGTAGCAATGTCGTTGAGATCTTCGTTCGAGGAGATGCACAAGGCAATTTCTGCCTGCAACGATTCGAGCGCCGCTACCATTTGCGTTTTGTCAGATAATTGCTGAGCCTGCTCGAAGCGCTCCTGTAGACTCTCTCCATGGCCCGTCATTCGCTCAACGTAGTTGTTAAAAACTCAATGAAACGTAATTAAATTTTACACAAGGATCATGCAAGGACCATAATTGCCTTGTTTTCATTATCATCACATCCACAAAAAGTCAGTGCGAAAAATTTGGGAGTGATTTTATCACGTACCCAGAAAATGTGGGGAGGTGGTGTTATCACGTACCCAGAAAATGTGGGGATGTGGTGTTATCACGTACCCAGACAATGTGGGCATGTGGTGTTATCACGTAGCCAGAAAATGTGGGGATGTGGTGTTATCACGTAGCCAGAAAATGTGGGGATGTGGTGTTATGGCCCAAAACAATATTCCAGAATTTCTGGAACGACCACAGAATCTCTGTTTGACCCAAAACACCCACTCCAGAATTTCTGGAACTACCACAGAATCTCTGTTTGACCCAAAACACCAATTCCAAAATTTCTGGAACGATCACAGAATCTCTGTTTGACCCAAAACACCAATTCCAGAATTTCTGGAACGACGACAGAATCTCTATTTGACGCAAATCGCACCAATTCCAGAATTACTGGAACGACCCCAGAATCTCGGTATGACCCAAAACATTGATTCCAGAATTTCTGGAACGACCATAGAATCTCTGTTTGACCCAAAACACCAATTCCAGAGTTTCTGGAACGACCCCAGAATCTCGGTATGACCCAAAACACCAATTCCAAAATTTCTGGAACTAGCACAGAATCTCTGTTTGACCCAAAACACCAATTCCAGAATTTCTGGAACGACGACAGAATCTCTATTTGACGCAAATCGCACCAATTCCAGAATTACTGGAACGACCCCAGAATCTCGGTATGACCCAAAACATTGATTCCAGAATTTCTGGAACGACCACAGAATCTCTGTTTGACCCAAAACACCAATTCCAGAATTTCTGGAACGACCACAGAATCTCTGTTTGACGCAAATCACCGATTCCAGAATTTCTGGAACAAGCACCAATTCCAGAATTACTAAAATGCCGACAGAATCTCGGTATGGCCCAAAACAATATTCCAGAATTTCTGGAACGACCACAGAATAAAAACACCCATTCCTGAATTTCTGGAACTACCACAGAATCTCTGTTTGACCCAAAACACCAATTCCAGAATTTCTGGAACGACCCCAGAATCTATGTTTGACCCAAAACACCAATTCCAGAAGTTCCGGAACGACCACACAATCTCCGGTTGACTCAAAACACCAATTCCAGAATTTCTGGAACTACCACAGAATCTCGGTATGGCCCAAAACATTATTCCTGAATTTCTGGAACGACCACAGAATCTCTATTTGACGCAAATCACTAATTCCAGAATTTCTGGAACAAGCACCAATTCCAGAATCACTAAAATGCTCACAGAATCTCGGTATGGCCCAAAACACCCATTCCTGAATTTCTGGAACGACCACAGAATCTCTGTTTGACCCAAAACACCCATTCCTGAATTTCTGGAACTACCACAGAATCTCTGTTTGACCCAAACACCCATTCCAGAATTTCCGGAACGACCACAGAATCTCGGTATGGCCCAAAACATTATTCCAGAATTTCTGGAACGACCACAGAATCAAAACACCCATTCCTGAATTTCTGGAACTACCACAGAATCTCTGTTTGACCCAAAACACCCATTCCTGAATTGCTGGAACCACTACAGAATCTCTGTATGACCAAAACACCTTAGCCAGAAAATGTGGGCGGGTGGTGTTATTACGTACCCAGAAAATGTGGGGGAGTGGTTTTATCACGTACCAGATCACGTACCCAGAAAATGTGGGGGAGTAGTGTTATTACGTACCAGTAAATGTGGGCGTGTAGTGTTATCACGTACAAGGACCATGTCCTTGGGATAAGGGCCTGTAACGATCGTCGTTCAATTCAATTTTCCACTAACCTTACGGTAAGGTTACAGATAGACGTGTCTATGCGAGACTCACCACTACATTTCAATCATGAATGAAGATTCTTTCGAGCGTGTCTCCCACCTATAACGTCCGCTTTTCAACAAATCTGCTAAACTTTTGGCTAGACCCTAAGCACCCTCGTTCTTGGTAATATAACGATGTCATTGACTTTTTTAAAGTGATGTTGGAAATTGCTTACGTCAGATAATATTAGTTTAGTCACTAATGCATCTCAGTCACGAAAAAACGTCATCGATTCATTCTAAGGTCTCTTCTAGCAGACGTAATGGTTCCATTCCTAAGTTCATGCTTCTGGTCCCGACAAGTCAACTACAAACGTCTTGACAAGCAAAAGTTAACTCAACCGTTTTCCGATTGAATTTACTTGAAATTTAAAGCGAAAGACGAAGTCGTAGAAAAGAAGACTACAATATGTTATATTAGTATATCTTGCACATATATCCGCTACTTGAATTTCTTACGAAGCTTTGCGTCCAGCGTCCCTAGCCGCTGCTTCACGGACAGGCGCAAAGTACATATGAGCCATGGCTTCCTTGGCGGAAAGGCGTTCTTGATGATCATAACGCAGTAACTTTGAAACAAAGTCGATTGCTTCGTCCGAGACAAGGTGTTGATTCTCCGGCGTAATGAATTTTTGCCAAGGCTTTTTCGAGTGACGACCCAAGATGCCATCAAAATGGGGGTCCAATTCCAAATCGTACGTGTCCAAGTAATGAAACAACTCCTCCGTTCCCAACACCTTGGCAATTTTCACGAGCTGATCATAATTATCGTGTCCATGAAAGAAAGGCTCCTTCCGAAAGATCATACCCGCGAACATACAGCCCAAACTCCACATGTCGAGGGAATAATCGTACTCCTGCAGATCAACCAAAAGCTCAGGACCTTTGAAGTAACGAGATGCTACACGAACGTTGTATTCACGACCCGGATGATAGAACTCAGCAAGGCCCCAGTCAATTAATCGAAGCTGGCGCTTCTCGTGATCGATCATAACATTGTGCTATCAAATACCACATTGTGAGACAGGAATCTACAACAAGCAGACGACCCTAGCAAAGAATTCTTACCGGCTTGACGTCACGGTGCATGACACCATTCGAATGACAATAATCCAACGCTTTGAGCAGTTCAAAGATATAGTATCGGATGTCAAAGTCCGAAAGCGTGGGATAGAGAATTTTAAAGTCAGTATTGTTCACATGCTCAAAGATGAGCGAAGGCGTCTTTGACTGAGGATCTCGAACGACATCCAAAAGCTGAATAATGTTTGTTCCACCGCACATATTCTGCAAAATCTTAATTTCTCGTTTGATTTTCTTCTTCTTGACCGGTTTCAGAATTTTGATCACGCACTTGGTATTATTAACGACATTAACACCCTCAAACACTTCACTGTACTTTCCGCGGCCGATCTTGCGGATCACTTCGTACTCTTCTTGATCGCCCCAGTTTACCGTTAGTGCCTCGTAGTCCCAATATTCACGAGGTCGATGAACATTCACATCGGGATAGACTCTAATGATTGTTAAGAACAAGATAAAAAGAATACAAGTCATGAGAACTCGTCTGACTGGAATCGAGTCGTCCGAGTGTGCTAGACCCTTGCACCTCCAATTCACTTACCTCGCTCTACTCATGATAGTCGCTTTCCTGAATGAATTGTTGGTCTGCGAGAACCTTTTCCCGTTATCCCAATTTACTGCGAGTTGCCGAAGCCCAGGTATACGCGATGTTATACGCGAAGATATCTTGAGCGAATGGTAAAGCGTACCGGCGTTGCCTTTGTGACTTCTTCAAATCCAAAATGAGACTCAAAGATCTACCGACTACGTGCGCGTTCGTCAAAGAAAGGGATGCGCTGCTGATATTAATGAACCGCGGATGCCTCTCTTCCTGTTACGTGCAAATATTGAAAAGACTCGAAGCCTTCCAACTATTTCGCAACGCCGTCAAAAGCAGCCGCAGCAGAAGGCGCGGCGACAGACGAGCGGTTTGCGAAGAAAGTTGTCCGTTCATTCCATAGCCACGCGTCATTCTTTTATTCTTCCCTGTTCACTGCTTTTGACACTACGACACAATGTAGTCTCGGCTGAACAGTTTTGTATCAATGCGGTCATTCGGATCATAAAATCCAATACATCAAAGTAGTGACACAGTACCGTTACGACGAACTAATGTATCTATGTGCGTTTAACAGCAACAGTCATCAAAGTTGAGGGAACGTGTTGGTGTCACACATCGATACCGGTACGAGATCACAATGAAGTGAAAACAAGCGACAAAAACAACGCAATAAAAAAGAACGCATTGCATCATCTTTCATCTTCATTCTTTATCCATTCATTACCTTACACTTACACGGCCAACTAAGTCATGAAGTTCTCAATCGCTTCATCGATTGCAGCGCTTCTACAAATTGCGCTGATTGGTGCTTTAGAACAAAAACCGATAAGACGCGTCGGTATCATCGGATCCGGAGTCGCCGGTTTGACTCTTGCCCATGCTCTTCAAGAGCTTGACCAGGTAGAAATATTTGATGCTCGCAGCGAACTCAACCGAAAAGAAGGAGCTGGATTTCAGCTCAACGGCGGCCTTGCGTCTTTCGAAGCTGATCTTCAAAGAGCCGTCGCGGAAGCTGGAATGCCATTAGAAGGCATTCAGAGTAGATCAAAAGCATGGTTTGGGAAAACAGAAAACCAAGATTACAGTACCTTACTGCAACTCAATATAAATGAATTGATAAGGCAAGCTTCCGAAGAGGTTTCCGATGAACTTCTGGATGACGACGGAAACGCAAAGTGGACAGCTATTACGAGAGGAGCCCTTCAGGAAGTTTTACGAAACAATCTACCCAGTAGCGTCCCCATCCGATTCAATAAGAAGCTGACCAGCATAAACGAGCATGAGAGTGGTGGTGTGCTTTGCGGCTTTGACGACGGATCATGTTCAGGTCCGTTTGATATGGTCGTTGGCTGTGATGGAATACGGTCAGCCACGAAAGAATTTGTGAATACAGCGAAGATTGAAGAAAAGAAGACATCATTACCTCCATCGAACGCTATATACTCCGGTATCCGTATCCGTTTTGCTGTTGTAGACGAAACAGTTGAAGAAAAGCAGACATCAGGGACAAAGTTGACGCAATACTTTGGCGACGGTGGCTACGCCTTACACGGAAAGTTCGGGGCAGGGAAAGGCCGGCCGCTTACCAGTATGGCTGTTTTTGTCTACCTGGATGAGAACTATATCGGACCTTTTCAGGTAGCAAAAGAGAGGAAAGATCGTGTAACAGTTGGCGAAAATGCGGACTGGACTCAAACTGTCGAACAGCAGCTCGAAAGCTCTCGAAGTAACATGCTATCTCAGCTGACAGCTTTCAATATACCAGACAAAGACAAAGCTCTTGAATCTGTAATAAGGAATGCGGACCGTATATACGAATTAGGCTCATACTTCCACAATCCCTTCACCCGATGGAGTCGAATACTCAAGAACGGTTCCTGTGTTGTACTCTGTGGTGACGCGGCTCATGCTATGCCGCCATTTCTTGGACAGGGTTCGAACCAAGCGATTCAATCTGCTTACTGCCTTGGCAATAAAATTTTAGAATACAACCAGCAACTGGAAGACGAGAACGGCGATTTAACACTGGAAAAGACCCTCGCTACTTACCGAGAAGTTCGGTGGAAACCGACTTTCAATATACTTTGGAAAGCGCTCTTTCTCGGATACCTCGAAACAGGGGGGAGGAAACGGCATATACTCAAAGCCCAGGGACAGCTTCTTCCAGTTAATGGGGGCTGTTGGTGTTGCAAAAGGAGTTCTACTAGGCGCTGCAGTTCCCAAAATTCGGTGAAAGTTATTCGTCAATAATTTTAAGGAAATAATGCTATGCTTTACAACCACAATAACTATACTAAACTGGGAAATAACGCGTCAAATCAGTACATGTAAATAGCTAAGCTGTTTCCTCCACCATGGATGCACTATCCAAAGCCATTCCCATAGCGTGTAGACCATTGTCGACGTACATGGTAATACCAGTAATGGTGCGAGCCATGGGGCTAAGCAAAAACAAACCGGCATTTCCAACATCGTCGTTGTACAAGTCCTGAGCCAATGGGGCGTTGGCTTTGCTATAATCGATCGCCTTCTCAATAAATGTTCTCGATCCAGGCTCCTTCGATTTGCCAATGGCAGTCGCAGCTCGGCTCTTTAGGGGACCAGCAGAGATCGTGTTCACACGAATTCCGTACTTGCGTCCCGCCTCAAAGGCAAGAGTGCGCGTGTCACTCTCGAGTTGGGCCTTGGCGGACGACATACCGCCTCCGTAACCAGGGATGGCCTTCTCAGAAGCAATGTACGTGAGGGAGAGGAACGAACCGCCCTCATTCATGATGGGACCGAATTTTTGAAGAAGCGACACTGCAGAGTACGCAGACGCAGAAGAAGCGGCGAGGTAACCCTTGCGAGAAGTCTCAAGAAGAGGCTTCACAACCTCAGGACCGTTCGCAAGCGAGTGAACCAAAATATCGATCTTTCCGTAGTCGGCTTCGACAGCCTTGGCGACTTCGGAAATAGTGAATCCATCCAAGCCTGCATAGCGTTTGTTGTTCTTGATGTCTTCAGGGACATCATCAGGCTCGTCGAACACAGCATCCAAGGGGTAAACCTTTTCGATGGTCATTTTGGAACCATCCGACAAAGTGGAGTCTTCGTCGAACTGACCCTTGCTCAAACCCATCTGGAAAATCTTGAGCACAGGAGGCCAAGTTCCGACGACAATAGTAGCACCGGCATCAGCCAGAGCGCGAGCGATAGCCCAACCGTACCCTTGCGAGTCGGCAACACCAGCAACGAAAGCCACCTTGCCCTTCAAATCGACCGTTTTGGCCATGTGAAGGCTAGTATCGGCGACTCTGGGCGATTGGGCGACATTATATGCCGAACGTGCACCAAATCCTGCTTCAGCGAAGAAGGGCCGACGAGAAAGTCGGAATGTAGTGTGAGACACAACAAGCAGCATCAGCTTATAATACGAGGGATAACGACGCTCGCTCGATTTTCGAGATCTAGAATGATTGGTCGTTCACTTACCGAAAGTGGACGGGATGAAAGCGTTGGTAAAAGCGGATAAGAAAATCGTGATGAATAAAAGAACTCGGGAAATCATTGTTTTTCTGCTAAGAAGCTCAGTTGTCGGATAAATGCGTTACAGCGTTTGCGAAGCAGGTGCTACTCGTGAGGATAGTACCTGTTACGGCGATGAAGATATAGTATTGACTGTAAGTAGAACCAAAGATGGAGCGATGAAATTGTTTTAATCGATACAAAGAGCAACAGTTGCAATAGAAAACAAGGTCACATCATTGCGCTTCCTTTACAACGCAACGATACGAGAAAGGGTTAACGACGATCGTACGTCACTTCGTCGGTCGGATCTTGTTTCACGTCAGTCGTGGATACCTTGAATGCTACTCTATTCCCACAAAGTAGATTGTATACTCGTAGCGGTACTAAATTAGGTCCATTTTACAATCATTTCGTTTGGCAGCTGGCAATCAAGTCTGACGGTGCAGGAAGTATAAGGCAGTCTAATCATAAAAACTGTATCATCATCAGCACCGGAAATAACGATTCTCATACATTCAAGGCAAAATATAGCAATTCACCGTAAAAATCATCGCCCTAAGCGCTGTTGCTCACACCTTTTACCGGTTCGTTTATTAAAAAGTGTATGACCTAAATAAGCCGCTCTCTCTCTTGACTCTTGCTTAACAGAATCCGGCGCGATTCTGTCAACAAATGAGACCGAGATCTTGCACGAAGGACGAGAATGCAGACATTCATCTTAAGTCATACTCCATATCTTCGAAGCCAACGGAACATAAATAGTTTTCAAAACGAAGTCTTGCAGTGGACCAAGCGGCCCAAGATAAATTCTTAAACACATTTTACAAACGTAGAAGATAATTTAATTGATGAAGAAATACTCAAGTCCAAGATGAAAGCATATTCAAAATCTATTACTCCATACAATCCATGTCAATTTATGCACTGACCATTTCCGGTTCTTTCGCCGACTCGGGAACGGGTTCCTCCACCATGGATGCGCTATCCAAAGCCATTCCCATAGCATGTAGACCGTTGTCGACGTACATTGTAATACCAGTGATGGTGCGAGCCATGGGGCTGAGTAAAAACAAGCCAGCGTTTCCAACATCGTCGTTGTACAAATCTTGAGCCAAAGGGGCGTTGGCTTTGCTGTAATCGATAGCCTTCTCAATAAATGTTCTCGATCCAGGCTCCTTCGACTTGCCAATGGCAGTGGCAGCTCGGCTCTTTAGAGGACCAGCAGAAATCGTGTTCACGCGGATTCCGTACTTGCGTCCCGCCTCAAAGGCAAGAGTGCGCGTGTCACTCTCGAGTTGGGCCTTGGCGGACGACATACCGCCTCCGTAACCAGGAATGGCCTTCTCCGAGGCGATGTACGTTAAAGAGAGGAACGAACCGCCCTCATTCATGATGGGACCGAACTTTTGAAGAAGCGACACTGCAGAGTACGCAGACGCAGAAGAAGCGGCGAGGTAACCCTTGCGAGAAGTCTCAAGAAGAGGCTTCACAACCTCGGGACCGTTCGCAAGCGAGTGAACCAAAATATCGATCTTTCCGTAGTCGGCTTCGACAGCCTTGGCGACTTCGGAAATAGTGAATCCATCCAAGCCTGCATAGCGTTTGTTGTTCTTGATGTCTTCAGGGACATCATCAGGCTCGTCGAACACAGCATCCAAGGGGTAAACCTTTTCGATGGTCATTTTGGAACCATCCGACAAAGTGGAGTCTTCGTCGAACTGACCCTTGCTCAAACCCATCTGGAAAATCTTGAGCACAGGAGGCCAAGTTCCGACGACAATAGTAGCACCGGCATCAGCCAGAGCGCGAGCGATAGCCCAACCGTACCCTTGCGAGTCGGCAACACCAGCAACGAAAGCCACCTTGCCCTTCAAATCGACCGTTTTGGCCATGTGAAGGCTAGTATCGGCGACTCTGGGCGATTGGGCGACATTAGATGCCGAACGTGCACCAAATCCTGTCAAAGCGAACAAGGAAAGATTCGTGAGATCAAATTTCGGCGTGAAAAGCGTTACGGGATATGGCTCTCAGTAGGAAAGAGTCGATGACCCGTGCTCGATTCATTGCCTATCGATCGACGACGTACCGAACGAAGACGGGGCGAAGGCATTGCTAGAAGCCGATAAGAAGACGGCAACAAGTAAAGTAACACGAGAGATCATTATTCTGTATCTAATGCTAAGAAATTATAATGGGAGGGGTAGGAATCTATGACGAGACAGATCAAATGTAACGTTTGTGAGAATTTTTCGGTGTTGTGATGGATGATGATGAATGGCAATAGTCAACATCACGTCTTTTTTGTGAGAAAGCAACTACACACGTCATCCGTCACCTAATACACGAAACAAACTATGAGCGATGAAGTACCCGCAACGGTTATTTGAGACTACAAACTCGTTTTAAAGAATGACTCATTGAGTCACACCGGTACTGTGTCTTCTCCCGAGTCCCGAGTCCACTACCAGCTACCGGTACCAGAGCTTTCGTCTTTCGTAAGTTTAACGTAGGCTGTAGGCTAAGATGGGGCGCCTTAACAAAGTAATTGTAGTTATGCTTATCAAAAATCGACAAATGTATGACCCAAAGTGCATGATGTCCAACGAAGAACGACATAACCTCGAAAGAATGGGCTTCGGTTTTACACTTTATTTCTTCTCACGGGAGGTGAAAGAACTAGCTAAAGTATCCACCTGACAAAGGCGTACCTTCCATTAGCGGACGCATTTCAAGTTCTTGCATCTCTTTTCGCTCCACACGCATGCGTATTCGTTCTTTCTGATTTTTCAAGTTACGGCCGAGCCGATCAAAATATTCCCACGATTTTGGATGAGAATCTTCTTGCGCATGTCCCATGGACCTCTTAATAGCTTCTTGTTTGGCTTCCATGATACTATTGACCCAGACAAGTGCTTGCTCCGGGTCACTTGCGCAATAGTAATACTGTTTCCGAAATGTTGACACACAAAACAGCGTGCCATGGTCAAACGGCGTCCCTTCACTGCCAAGAGGTAGATATCTCAGGGAATTGTTGTCTACAATGAATGCTTCTATTGAAGTCAGAGCCAGAGGGCTACCCTTGGGTTGAGAAGGGGCTTCTCTCTGTGTCAGATCATCCTCAAACTTGTACAGATAACTACCCAATAAAACAAGGTAACGCGCTTCCCAGCGAGGACAGGTAAATCGATTGAGCAACGGAACAGCTGCGACGCATCTCTGTATGAAACGCGGCAATAACGAGTAAAGCAGAGGGATATGTAGTTTCCGAACCGGTCCATGTTCCTGAGGCGATGCCTTGAGCAATGCGGATCGACTCAAAGCGACGGGTGACGATGTACTGCCTTTGCTCATTATTTCTGCGGTAGATCCTCGGCGTTGGCGTAGTTGTCTTTGCGACATGATGAGTGAAAGAAACGATCGTAATTAATGGTTGCAACAAACTATCTTTCTTCATTTATTCACCTCTTCCTTTCTCTTCCTGACGCGTTCACGAATCACGAAAAACAAAAACTCGTTCCGGCCTTTTTCTTTTTCGTTTGAGTACCGCTGATATTTCCCCGGTATTCGTTTTCTATATTGAAATACTTGTTGATGTCGTTGCTTTTTTGGAATTTCAGATTCCTATCGGCGTCCTTTATCAATCAATGTGTAAAGCGATTTGTTTGAATAGGGAATCTTGATCAAGCCCTTTGTAACCGCAAAAATAGTCCTCCATTATTGAACACGCACTTCGTTCGGCAAAGCCCATCAAAACCGAAAGACGCGCCGTTCCACAGGCAACAGCCAGTCAGCAGGCCAACAACAGCGGAAAGCGACCATCAACTCGACGTTGTCATCGTTGTTTACCGAATTAATAAACAAACAACCCACTTGCATCATGGTTTCCCGTATCCTACTCCTCCTTACTCTTCTTGTGCTTGGAACTGAGGTATGTCGTTAAAGCACGCAACATTAAATTATGCTTGGCCCGGCGATTTTCTAGTTTTGCTTCGTCTCGCTCATGTCATCGCTTGTGACTCACCTCCTTTTTTACTCGAACTACAGGCATTTGTTATTCCCACTTTGCCTTCCTCTGCCAGCGTATCACCTTTGATGGCCAGCCGCGTCAACGCCAAGAAGGAAAAGATCAAGCGCAACCGTGACAACATGCGCAAGTTCAAGTCCGTCGGACGCAAGGGAACCAGCCGCAGAAAGATGCTGAAGAAGGCACAAGCTTCCAAAGCTCGTCAAACGGAAGCAGAATTCATTGCTCAGTGTTACATCACCGCCCCTCCCCCGAACTCGGTCGAGGAACCCAAGCAGTAAATTGAATTTTTCTTTTAGAATAATTCAAAGTAAATGGGAATGAATGGTGTGATTCGCGTGCTGTGATTGAGAGTTTGTGGTTCTATTACCTAGACTGCTCGTACTCGCTTTCTATTTATTTAAATTCTTATCGTGAATCAGAAGTTTCCACCACGTTTCGACTAGCACCAAACTTTTACAAGTATTCCCTATTCTTCATCCACTCGCTGACTAACGGCACCGCTTTCCACGGCAATATGCGGGCGCGGCTCAACCAGTCTTCGGGCAGTCTTTCCCATAGGGTTGGGCCTGTCTTCCAGAGCAGTCTCGTTAGGGAAAAGCTCGCACTGTGCTTTCTGCATCATGATGTGATCCATCAATGTCAAAGCAACCATCGCCTCCACCATCGGAACAGCACGAGGTAAAACACAGGGGTCATGGCGACCTTTGCCCCGCAACTCTACTTCTGTTCCGTCTCGTGTGACAGTTTTCTAGACAAGACAACAAAGAATTGGGCGGTAGTGAGGACGGAGGCTCGATGAAAACATGAAGAATAAAACAACTACGTACCTGTACTTGCCCAATCGTAGAAGTCGGCTTGAAAGCAACATGAACTACTATACTCTCTCCGTTGCTGATTCCACCTTGAATGCCACCGGATCGATTAGTTTTAGTTCGAGTTGCTCCAGTTTCCGGATCAATGTAGAATTCATCATTATGATCCTTCCCACTCAGCAGAGTTCCGGCAAAACCGTCCCCTGACTCAAAGCCTTTGGCGGCCGGAATGGACATGCAAGCCTTGGCCAAATCAGCCTCTAATTTGTCAAAGACAGGCGCACCTAATCCGGCAGGGACATTGCGAGCGACGCATGTCACCACACCCCAATGGAATTTCCCGCCTTTCGAATTTCATCGATCCGCGCCAACATTTTTTCCGCCGAGACCGTATCGGGACAGCGCACAATGTTGGCGTCGACGTCTTCCATGGTGAATGTTTCGTCGTCTACGTTTTCCGCCTTGATATCCTGCACCGCCGAAACGTAGGCTAATACTTCGATACCATTGTACATTTTGAGTAATTTGCGAGCCACCGCACCCGCCGCCACACGCCCAATAGTTTCGCGAGCACTCGAACGTCCTCCACCCGCTACAGCTCGTACTCCGTACTTGGCATCATACGTTGCATCCGCATGACTGGGACGATACGCGACTTTCATATCATTGTCCAAATAGTCCTGACTTCTTTGATCCTTGTTTCGCACCAACATGGCAATGGGAGTACCTAAAGTCAATCCATCCGGCGACAAACCAGAAATAATTTCAACCGCATCTTCTTCATTCCGCGGAGTGGTAATACGAGACTGACCCGGACGCCGCCGATCCAAATCCATTTGAATCTCTTCGCGTGTCAGAGGAATACGAGGAGGGCAACCGTCAAGTTGTACTCCAACACCTCCTCCGTGTGATTCACCCCATGTGCTTATGCGAAAGACGCGACCAAATGTGTTGCCTGTGCCCATGAACAAAGTCAAGGCACTGGTTGTTGGCGTGGCGAGGAATAGAAAGGATACAGAGAGTCTCATGGTTGAGTAGCAGTTTGATTGTTCGAGCAATTCTCAATGCAGCCAGTACTTCCAGCAGCTTTCAATAAAATCAATCTGTTTGATCTTTCTTTAATTTGTAATTTGCGGACTGTCTGATAATAAGCACAGAGCTGCTCTTCAAGTCGATGCCGAAGTGCCGAGGTTCAACTTTTGGAGGATGATGATTCCGTGTGTTCGACGGTCTGACTTTATTGATGGCGAACGAATGAACGGAGCAAAAAAAAAAGCGGGGCAAAGGGGCAAACCGAGTGACGCGTTTCACGGGACTGAGAGCCAAGTCAGTCGCGTAATTTGATTTTCTAAGTTTTGGCGTTTCGATTAATGTCGAATGAATCTTGCTTAGGGAATTGAAGAACGTATGCGGCAAATTGTTCGTACGATATTGTTTGTCGCTTTCGGACCCGAGTTTTGATACTCAAAAATTCAAAAAGTTTTGGGTGCTACCTACATCGGTAAAATTCCTACGGGGCATACGTGAATTTGACGTAGACAATTAAAGCGTTGTATCGTCGCCTTTTTATGATGTGGACCTGATTGTGAACATCATGTTTGAGTGCGACTTATTAATTAATGTCGGTTACCTGGTAATGGTTTATTGGAATGGCAGTCGAACATACGCGAAAAACGGATGATGTCAAATTACACAAATCCGGGTGCCCCGAACGAAGCAACCAAAAGAGGACGAAGAGCGCCGTCGTTCAGAATCGTTATGAGCGCGAAAAATGTCTAGAACACAATGGCAATACTAGTCTTCTGGTTCATCTTCCTTATCGGTGTTCTATTGACGACAGGACGAACAAACGCGCAGTATGGAGATCTGATTTTGCCAGGACACACGAAACAAAACGACTACTCATTGCCCCTCCCGCACACTTATTCGACCGATTTACCGCGAGCGTTCTCTTGGCTTGATGTAAATGGTGTTTCGTACTTGACACACTCTTTGAATCAACATATTCCGCAATATTGTGGAAGCTGTTGGGCGCACTCCGCATTATCTGTTCTAGCGGACCGAATCAAGATTGCTCGACGCTACGATGTCATACAACGAAAACCAAAAGAACGCTTCAATGCCGCAATCTACAATCATGACGATCTCAACTTTTCGGTTCAATTCCTCTTGAATTGTGGATCACACATGGCTGGATCGTGCAAAGGGGGATCCGCGACTGGCACTTTCCAATTTATACAACACGTTGGTTTCATCCCGGTCGACACATGCCAAAATTATATCGCTTGCTCGGATGACTCAGATGAAGGTTTCTGTGCTTTTGTCAATACAACCTGCCTGGATATTAATGTATGCAAAACCTGTTCGCCCTCGGAAGGTTGTCGAGCCGTCAAAACGTTCCCCAATGCGACTGTAGCGGAGTTTGGGACGTATCATTTCGACACAGCTGCCATGATGGCCGGTAAGTTTCCAAGTTGACCCGAAAGTACTTCCGCGTGAGACTCATCTATCTATCGCTTAGAAATTTACCACCGAGGGCCGATCAAAGCCTCTGTGGACGCCACGTTTCTTGTCAATTACACGGGAGGAGTTATCTGGGATGCCCCCGACTTCCATTCACGACGTCACAATCACGGAGTCGAGATTGTAGGCTGGGGCTATGACGAAGAAAAAGGTACGAGCCTTGGGCTGCGTTCCCGCATAAATGGTTCATCTCTAAAAGTGTTTTCAGATCGTCAGTACTGGGTGGTGCGAAATTCATGGGGTACCTATTGGGGTGAAACGTCGTTTTTTCGTGTCGAACTAGGAAAAAACTTACTGATGATTGAAAGCAACATTGCTTGGGTCACACCAAAATCATTTTCCGTTTGGGGTTGTGACACAAACATGAACTGCGGGCTTCAGGAGGAACTCTACATCGATCCTTCCTTTTACCTCGCACAGTTTCGTAGCACGGGTTGAAACCGACAACCAAAATGAGCAACGCTGGTAAATTCACAAGTCGCGTTTGAATATCATCTGTGGACTGTTGTAACAAGAATATATTTTAAATGTACAGTTTAAGGGGCGAAGTAACTTCGCTCGATCCAGGCCTTGTCGGTCTGGTGCATTTCATACGAGGCAAAGATCGTATTTCGCTCCAACATCATTAACAAAAGTATTAATTTTGAGGATGAATATACCTTTATCTTTAGAAATGCTGATCAAAGACAAGTGCTTAGATATTGATTCAAGTAATAATGAGTGCGGTCAATAGTTTACGGGACTGCGGTGGGTCGTCGTCCGGAAACATGCTACACTTCAAGCGATACTCGAAAGTCTACTACCTGTACGTTGGTTCACGTAGGACTCCGTATGGAAATTTATCTGCACAGCGGAACCCGGATATTGATCTTTGTATTATTTTTTCGCAAGGAAAACAAGCACGACAATGACGCTTGATTATAAAGAAGTCGTCGTCGAAACTTCACTTATCTTATCCGAAAAATGTCGCTGCTATGTCGACCGAACCTATAGAACAATGTTTCAGCGAAGATGAAGCGGAGTCGCTTGTCAAGGACGCGCATTGTGGTTCGGAGGATCAGACCTTTCGTCCGAGTCATCCCAGTCTAAAAGAAGACAGTCAGTCGCCGTTTAAACGGCAAAAGTTGATTGACGGGGAAACGCCTAAAACGAACCCCTTTGCAAGATTTGCTCATCAAAGCGGGTCCACCAACAATGCGCACGTAATTGCATCTCGTCCCGTTTCAACACAGCAAAGAAAAACGTGCAAGAAAAATGACAAGAAATGCAATGAAGCCCCTCCTCGGATGGATACTTTGAGCCCAGAAGAAGTGGAAAAAGTCAAACAAAAGTGGTATAGCTTTCTACAAATGGGTGATTCTGTGGAGGATCAGAGGTTTCAGCTGCTTGTTGCGGCCCGTCTTCATGCCCGATGTCAAGACAAAGCGGTTCACCAAGCCATGATCGAGCTTCGCAAAGCACTCCATCCAATGTCATTTTCAGCTGAAACTGTAGCTCGAGCTGATCCAAACCAATTACAGGAGTGCATTTCTAATTTACAGTTCTATTCCGTGAAAGCAAAGCAAATTGTGCAGGCGGCGAATGAGATTGTCGATCAGTATAGTGGCCAGGTTCCAGAATCCGAGTCCAGCTTGATGAAAGTGACGGGGATTGGGCCTGTATTTGCAGACTTACTGGCGACAATCAACACACGGGCCGAGCATCAGAAGAGGAGAGGCGATCTTTATTGGTATCGATGACGACGTTCGAACCTAGTTGATACTTTATTAATTTTTTCGCAAAGCAAGTCTTGCAGCAAGCTTCTCGGTACAACTTATACCGCCTTGTTTCCGTATCTTGAACAGGAAAAAAATTAACACACAGGATCAGAGTTCAAACTGTTTAGTCGATTGCTACTCTGTCCCTTGTCTCCTGTTAGCAGATCAAGCAATAAAAATCTCAAGGACATTTATAGAAACAACAATATCAATCCTGTTTAATTTTCAAAACTTTTCATCAATCTAAATTCTAAATCATGGCGTGCACATGCGGGCTCTTTCAAGTCAGACACTTCCGATCACTCCCAAATATGGCTTTCTGTACTTTCATTCGTCCCTTCATGACTTTTCAAGGTCTGGCAATAATCTTCTCGCTGTCGCTCGGCATTATCGAATTGTTCTCGCGCTTGTTCTAAGGACAGCGCCACCCATTCTTTTCGTCGCCGATTCGTTCGACTCAGAGCCGGCATTCCACGACGCGCCCAGGATAGGGCCTTCGCCATGTTTTGCTCGCGAAGAGCAAGCAAGACCAGCAATTGTGGAACTTCGATGTGCCATGGTTTCAAATAGAGAGCATGCAAAGCCATTTCATAGGATTCTTCGGTTCTGCCTTTGTAAAACAGCAGTGTCGCCAAGCGAATGACCGGTTCGGCCCAACCAGGTTGTTCTTGAATCATACGACGCAACACTACCTCCTCTTGCAACAATCCCACAGAACATTCTTTTTCCATTTCCATGATTGTAGTAGCATATTCATCACCTCGTTCGGCGATCCAAAGATGCATGAGTTCTTCGACCGCATCGTCGGAATCGTTCAACGACGCGAGCAATTGAATCTCAATTTCGCGACGACGACGGGACACACTGCTCAGCATGACGGGCATATCTTCATCTTTCAAAAATACTTGTTGCGAGACCGAGTCTTCCGAAAACAAGCTTTCAAAGAGTTGACGTGCCGAGTCAATATCAGGCAAATCGCGTCCGACGGCATGATGTTCTGGGACGAGCGATGGCATGTTTCTGGCCCTCTGTGGAAGCAAAACAAAGGCGTGGCTTCTGAGGGTGGCAGTAGCCACTGCTATAAAGGATAGGATGATTCGGAGGCACATGATGTAATGGAAGAGAAAAATAACCATTTTGATGCAAAACATCACATCTGCGTTGACGCTTGTCATAAGGATGAAAAGCGACGAACAAGATACGTTTGTTCTTCGGCGGAAACGGCTTCTGTTCGCGATGCACTTCACACGCGGTAAGACATCACAAAAGTAAACAATAATCTCACTCTTTTCACCATAGTGTCGTTTATTATCGCGCAATATAATCATCACGAAGAACACCGAACACAAACATTACGACAACAACAGATGCTTATAATCAAACATGGGGTTCTTCTCATCCTTTGACGGTAAGTGCACCCGCACACCATCGTGATTTTATCGTTTTCAACGATGCTCACAACATCACAACACGCGCAGAGGCGATCGACGACGTCGAAGAATATTGGGAGACGAAATGGAACACCTTTTGTGACAAGGTTGCCGCGAGTGGAGTACTCGGAACGAAGTTTGCGGATCATGTTTTGCGCAAACTCACCGTAACGGCACCCGTGATATTGTCGTTTGTGTTGGTATGCACAGTCCTCCATTTTATCGGTGGATGGTCCGAGAGCGTACAACGGATGCTGGCTGTTCATGATACATGGAACACTAGCCGCCCCTTGCAGTACACGTCTCTTGTGACGCACATTTTTGTTCATTCCAGTTTTGGTCATTTGAGAGGGAACATGACTCATCTATTGCTCGTCGGTCCTTCCGTCGAACACGCCTTTGGATCACAGAATATCTCGATCATTATGATGGTAGTCGCCATTGTTTCGGCATTCGCTCATATTCTGGTCGGAAATAACTATTCTCATCAACTGGGAGCGTCGGGGGTCGTTTTCGCGTGTATTGTGCTTAATTCTCTGGTCGGTGCTAGTCACGGCAAGATACCATTGGCCTTTGTTTTAGTAGCCGTTCTCTATCTTGGTGAAGAATTGGCTTTATTCTTCAATATTTGGAATCCAGATGGAATTTCTCATCATGCCCATCTCACTGGAGGTATCGTGGGTGCGGTGGCGGGCTTTTACATACATCGACAACAAAGCAAAAAGGTTCCAGTAAGAGCCAACACAATTGCGAACTTGTGGAAAAGCAAGCCAGTATTAACCAAAAAGAAGAAGTAATGTGAAAAGCAACAAATAACGAAATTAATCATACAAAAAAGTATATCCGGATTCCCCTCTAACGATAAATAATTTCCCCACGTGAAATAATTACGTAGGTCTAGACATTCGAAGCGCTGCATCATTCGTTCCAATAACGTTTTGTTTTCAAATCTATGAGCTTTTGTTGCTTCGTGACACGAAGCAAATACGGTGGAAAAGTAACTTTGGCATCTGTCCGCTGTTGATGCAGGAATTGGATATTCGCAAAATAATCTATACCTGGGTACCCCTAGACTACAGAGATAAAAAATAATTTTCTACGACGGCTACATATAATATGCGTAGACCCACTAAGCGTTGTGTCTTTTAACAGTTATTTCATGTTTCAATGATACATCAATGTCGATTGCTGTTTCATGACATGCATTAGCGATGTTGAGTGAAGTATTGTTGACACTGGCGTCCAAAAGACAAACGAATAGCAAACTGAATCGAAACATTTTTTTCGTGAATTCTTGAAATTTCGCTATCACGCGGAGTGTTAGTTTACGCCAGCCAAGACTGGGTTGTACTGTAGTCATGAGTCATGAACCGAACAACAAAGGGTTCCGTTTTGCGTCTCTCGCATCCGTCCATTGTCATTCAACCGCGAATATAATTACAATTACGGGTAAATAAAGTCACAACAACGATGATTCTGAACTACTTGTCAAGAGTTTCTTTTATTTTCACGTCGAAAGTCCGAGGATCGACACCTTGAATTTCCACTATAGGACGTAATGTTGGTTTACGCCAGCCAAGACTGGGTTGTACTGTAGTCATGAGTCATGAACCGAACAACAAAGGGTTCCGTTCTGCGTCTCTCGCATCCGTCCATTGTCATTCAGCTGCGAATATAATTACAATTACGGGTAAATAAAGTCGCAACAACGATGATATTGAAGTACTTGTCAAGAGCTTCTTTTATTTTCACGTCGAAAGTCCGAGGATCGACACCTTGAATTTCCACTATAGGACGTAATGTTGGTTTACGCCAGCCAAGACTGGGTTGTACTGTAGTCATGAGTCATGAACCGAACAACAAAGGGATCCGTTTTGCGGCGAATATATTTATAATACGGAGTATATAATTATGGGTTTAAATAAAGTCGCAACAACGATGATTCTGAACTACTTGCCAAGAGTTTCTTTTATTTTCACGTCGAAAGTCCGAGGATCGACACCTTGAATTTCCACTATAGGACGTAATGTTGGTTTACGCCAGCCAAGACTGGGTTGTACTGTAGTCATGAGTCATGAACCGAACAACAAAGGGATCCGTTTTGCGGCGAATATATTTATAATACGGAGTACCCCGGAGTATATAATTATGGGTTTAAATAAAGTCGCAACAACGATGATTCTGAACTACTTGTTAAAAGTTAGGTGCTAACGTATTTGAAGTAAATCGATAGAACTGATTCAGACTGGTTGTTACAACGACATCCGGTTGGCTGACTGGGAACCCTAGAGAAAGAATACGTATTTTTTCTAGGGGGAAAACCCCTCAAGATTCTCATCTACGGCGCGGAGCGCCACCGAGATCAACTCGACCCACTACCACAACCGTATCGAACCCAGCCCCTCCACAAATGTTTCAATGATAACTGAAGTCGATTATTGTTTCATGGCATGCATTAGCGATGTTGGGCAATGTATTGTGGACATTGGCGTCCAAAAAGACAACGAGTAGTAAAAAATTGTCCGCATTTTGTTACTGTACTTTTGAACGTATCACCCAAATATCTTCACTCACGACTCCGCCAAAGCGCCATCGCAAAATTAATCGTTTGTACCACGCTTCATTGAAAAAGGCATCGCTGACACTTTCAATACACTCCACCGAGGCGATCCAGGGTTGATGCTCAAACAAATGTAGCACTTGATCTCTGTTTAACGTAAAAGGAGGCCCCAAAGTTGTTTCGCTATTGGGACGAATGTATCCAGATAGTAAGAGCACTCCACCAGGTTTCAGTACAGATCCCAGCACTTGAACATATTCTTCACGATCGCTCGGTTTAATCGCTACCATAGCGGCCCGATCCCATACCACATCGAATTTTCCCGCCACGACTGGACCAAAATGAAAGAAGTTCCCACACAACAACCATATCTTCTCGCCACGAAAGCAATCAAATCCATTCTTCGATTCCACCGCTTCCATTTGTAGATTGGGATTCTCTTGCATAAATTCTTGCACGCCTTGGAGTACACCTTCCACTCCAATCACTTCTTTAGCTTTGGTGGTCAAGTAAGCTAAATCCACTGTCTTTCCGCAAAGTGGCACAAGGACTCGCGATTCTTTGTGAATAAAATCATCTCCATATTTCTCTAACGCCCAATAGACATCAGGTTGATGCCATCGAGTCATGCCGGTATCCCATCGTTTCTTCCACGAATCTAGCGCACCGACCTCCTCGGATTGCGTCCGCAACGAGCGAGTATTTTTACTTAGAACGAAAGCGGCAGCGGCTGCCGCTGTAGGAGCGAGCACACGGTATGTTCTGTAGCATTGCATCATGCTTATGTTTCCATCTCGAGTTAATTAACGAAAGAATTTAAAAAAAAATACTCCGTCTTTAACAATTGTCGTTGAAAGCCCAGCAAAGATCCTTTTTTGTCGAAGATGACGACGACGACTCCCTTCTCACTCATCGACAACCCGCAGATTTCCTGGGAACTTGATAATACAACTGGTCCAGCTTATCTGGACCAGTGTAAATACTCAATCACCAAGATTTTCTGGAAACTTGAAAAATACACGTGGTCCAGAAAATCTGGACCACTGTAAATACCAAACACCCAGATTTCCAGGGAACGCGAAATACAGCTGGTCCAGAGTTTCTGGACCAGTATAATTACCACAGACCCAGATTTCCTGGGAACGTCAAAATACAACACTCCAGATTTTCTGGACCAATGTAAATACCCTACTCCCAGATTTCCTTAAAACGTGAGAATACAACAGGTCCAGATTTTCTGGACCGTTGTAAATACTACACATCCATGTTTTCTGGAAACATGAAACTACAATTGGTCTAATTTTCTGCACTAGTGTAATTACCACGCCCCCAGATTTCCTGGGAGTGTGAAATACAACACCTCCAGATTTTCTGGACCACCGTAAATACCACTCACCCAGATCTCCTGGGAACGTGAAAAAATACAAAACCTCCAGATTTTCTGGACTAGTGTAAAGTCCTGGGACCGTGAAAGCATCACGCGTGCCCAAATTTTCTGGACCACGCATTCCCAGAAAATTTGGGAGTGTGGTGTTTGGTGAATTTTCACGATAATATCTTCGTGACGGCGGAGGCAGCGCGGTAAAAAAGCGTCCGCAGCGAGCATCCCTTCAATTCCATCCATAACGCTGCTTTTTACTTTTGCAGCTCGACCTTATTACTAGTAAAATAAAATATCAGCATTGTTGCTCATCGTTTATTTACACAATATGCCGAATACGTCAAAGCAGAAGAGTACCAAGCCTAAGAATGATACGTCCAATGTAGAGTCAGCGCAAAGGCTAGACTCCGCAAAGAGCTGGATACTTTGCATCAAGAAATGGAAGTGGCAAGATACGCGACTATCGAAACGGGCCATCAACGAAGAAAAGTTCCAAAACATCAGTCGAAAGCACGTACTCGTCAGCGAAAACATCTGGAAAAGATAGATCACGAGGAGATCTTTGCCTACGATGAACAGGGTGAAGACGTTCCGATCCGTGGGGCAGCCGCTGCTCACACAGCCGACGTAATCAACGGGAGTCTCATTTTTGGGGTACCTGGAAAGCCCGACGAACAGCAGGATGGCTCAGACGATGGGGGCGATTCTTCTGAGGACCAGCAAAGCGACGATGATTCACAGTTCTCCGGCGAGGATGAGAACGAGGAAAGCGCCAGTGAGGACGACACGGACGAATCTGATACCATGGAAGAAAATGTTGATGAAGATTTCGACGATGATGACGAAGACGAGGACGAAGACTTGGAAGTCTTGGAAGAAGCAGAAGATACAGACAACGGCATAAGAGCCAAGTGTAGACCTGTCGCCGATGACTTGAACGCAAACGAAGATGGTGGCAAGCAACCAGGCAAGAAGCGGAAAAATAAGTTCCAGGGCATGAGCAACAAACGTCGAAGGTACCGCATGAAAAACTTCAAGTCCTTTCGAATGGCTCAAAGACACGGAGAAGCTCTTGCGGCTCATGCACGTGGTAATCCTTCATTAGCGATTCAGAAATTGAAAGCGATCGCTCAAGATCATCCGTCGGCACCACAAATCTACTCGTCACTGGGAATGATTTATGAAGAGATGCTGCAGGATCAGAAAGCGAAAGTAATTGGAGATCGAGATGGTTCAGGAGTTACTGATGGCTTGGATCAGGGTCAGGAGGACGATAATTCGTCACTTATCGCCTTGGCAACCAAAATGTACGGGTCTTTTCATGTAGCCGCTTATTTATGCACGAAAGACTACGCTTTGTGGGAGAGAGCTGCCAACGCCGCCATCGAAATATCGGCCTTGCACACAGAAATGATGGCTGCCTCTGATGCCTCCAATGCCGTTCGCGAGTATCACAGATCAGCGAAAGTACGTTGGCTTTCTGAAGCGAAGAGTGACTATTATAGAGCCACAAAGCTGAACCCACCTGGAATTGAAGTGGCTTGCAAATTAGCTGCTACTCTTGTTGAATTAGGGCATCTTTCGGAAGCCCTAACTCTGCTCACAGATTTAAAGAATCATGCAGACAAGGCCCCCTCTTTCAACGCTAGCCATGGGGCTTGGTTACTGTATGCTGATCTTATGCTACAGATTGGCCACGAATGCTCAAAATGGAACAGTGGGAATCAAAGCAATGGTAATCACATGTTCCGAAGATGGCTTCGCAAAATGTCGAAGACGTTTAATTGGGAAGAGAGGCGTTTACAAGCCCTCGTGAAAGCGTTGGAAGCGGCCGCAGGATCAAACAACTGCGGTGCACTCTTGAGCTGGATGCATGAGAGGGCCTTGAGTATGAGCTCGAATACAGGCAATGGTCTCCAGGGACAGTCGGATTTCAATGAAATAACAGATGCAGAGATAGAAGCGGAGAAAGAAATAGCGATGAAGCGAAACAACGAAGAACTTGAAGATTTTGACAGAGTGACCGCTGAAATGAAAGCCGTCACGGATTCAAAAGGTGCACATGCACGCCAAAAAGAAAGAGAGCATTTGCTCGAAACGCAAAGGACGAGACTGGAGAACATCGAGGAACAACAAACTATGGCTCGTGACGAGGACGGATCGACACCTCTCGCTACGAGTTACGAGACAGCTGCCAGTCTCCCAATGTCATCATCGTGCCGCACAGTGTGTACTATTGCGACAGACTTAGTACGTCAGGCTCTTAGTATGGGGATTGCTACCATTGGAAAGCTTGCTTGCGAGGCATTTTGCTCTTATTTGAAAGAGCGATCAGAGATCACTGAGAAACGGATTGCCGATAGACAAGCCTCGACTCAAAGTAATTTGGATAACGACAAGAAATACCGACATCGGGATTACGACAATGTGGAGGAACTCAGTGACGGTTATGTCAGTGACGTCGCTTTTTCGGATGACGAAGAGCTAAACCACTCGAACAATCCAGCACTACTTCAGTCTCTAAAATATGGAAGCCTGCCCCCAGAGCTTCGTTTCCTATACGGGATTTGTCTCGCCGCAGAAGGTGGAAAGCGATTTTTGGCAATGAGATGCATTGAAATTGTGAACTCTATCGGCTTGGAAGATCTTGATTGGTTTAATGAAGACATCAATGATACAGCTGCCGTACAAGATACTTCCTGGCAAGTCCTTTTGAAGTGCACTACTGCTCCTTTAACCAGAACCGCTGCTTACGCACTACTTGGTGATGTGCTCAAAAACGATTGCTAGATATTCCCTTATATGACCTTTCCCGTCTCCTATCAGAGCACGCAAGACGTCTCATTGATCTTGGTATTGTCAAAGAAGCTCTTGCTGAGCAGTCCAAAAACTCTCTTCAGTCTCGACGTCGCAGACTCGTTATTGATGTACTTGTTACAACTGCTCGCATTCAGCTCCAACATGTGGAAGAAATGATGTCTACAAGCTTGGATTCGGAAAGAGAAAAAAGGAAAGAGCTTGTACTTAATCTCCTGGAATCACTGACAGCCTACCTCAGAGCGCTTTGGAATATTGATTCAAGAGCTGCTGTATGTACTTCTTGCAGGGAAATTCTAATTGCTCTAGCGGTGGCATTGCGGTTGTTGTTAGTTCTTGAGGAAGACTTTCAAGAAATGTGCAGTATTACAACGAAAGTCGAAGCAGCAATTTCAATTCTTTGCGGTGTTCCTAATCTTCAGTCGACTGACAACGAACTTTACCCGACTGATAATCTGAGAAGTCTCCCATTTGACTCTGCTTTCCAATCTGACTCGTTGAAAAAATTATCGCTCAGAGTGCACAACTGTGCGGTGGCGACCAACTGTTCCCATTTTTCCGGTTGGGAAGCTAGCGAATTTTCGACGGCTCTTCTTAAAAGTGTTGACATTTCATATTTTTCGGGCATCTCGGTCGAGAATGGTCATACGTTTGGTATTCTTAACGATCGCTGGGTTCCAATTCTTGCGCGACAGTGGGAAACACTAGCAATGATTCTTCCAAATTATCGTCGATTCGATTTTGCTGAACAGTTCAAAGCTGCATCCACCCGAGACAGATACGTCGAGGTCCGAAAGAGTATGGAGGAGGCTACTAAACGAGACAAACTTTGTATCTATGGCGAAGAGAGCGGCGTCGAGATTTTACTTTCTTACTCGGAGTTGTGCCTCAGGCTTGCCTCAATCTCAAGCGCAAGGAACCGTGATTTATCCTCACAAATGTTATACAAGGCTCTGAGCATCATCTTACCACTTTCTCAATTTGCACTCCATCAAGAACTTTGGACATCTACATTGGGTACAGTTGCAGCATGTCAGACTGGACTTATTGAATGGAGACCAATAACAACACGAACAGATGGAGCAGTTTTGCCGTCGTATTTGCTTCCAACCGAGAGTCGCAGTAAAGGGAAATCGATAGAATCAAGTCTTGATCAGTGGTTTGATTGGGAAAATGACCAAACTCCTCTTGCTAATTTGATTCCGATTGAACCAGCGAATCTGCTGTCGTTATGGAAGATGTACGCCGAAAAGATTCCATCATCTTCTGAAAAAAGCAGAGTGGCAATGCAGCAACTCGACGAATCACTCAAGCAAATGCGCCTATGTTTCTCAGAGCAAGCTGTTGAAAATCAGTCGCTCATTGTGGCGGCGAAACTTTTAGATGTAGCCACCTGCGCCGACTGTGCAAACCCTTTTCTTTGCATATTTCAAGCAGCTCGCTTTGCTCGACACAGTAGAAAAGGTGGATCAAGTAGCGATGTATTCAAGGTTCCACTGGCCCTGGAAGTAGAATGTACATCTCGAGATGTCGTTGCCATTCTTGGCCGTGCGGGCTGCCTTCAATCCCTCTATTGCTTTCACGAAGCTGCATTCTTGTATAGCTTCATCGCTGGAGTCTGCGCGGTTCACCGAAAGACAGAAAATGGTTCTGTCGAGCGGAACGACCTCTGGAAAGCTTTATCGATACTTAATTACAATCAAACAGTGCGTCTTCGCGCTTCGTTCCGAATGATCGTGAAAGAGCATGGGATCAAGGACGAACCTCTGTTTGTCTGGAAAGGCAGCGTAATTGACGAACTAAATTCGGCGAGGATCGATGGGTTGGCGCTACAACCGCATGTAGAACACGTCGCTAGCGTACCGGACGTTCTTTTACCGTTTGAAGACGTCCAGCCTGGCAGTGATTTCAACATTGACGTAAATAATTTAGGCGCCTCGGAGGATGAATCAAAAGCTGTGACAGGAGAACCGATAGTAGTTGCCGTATAGTTTCTAAAGGAAAAAAATCCAAAGCGATTTAGTCATTAATGAACATCATTGCTGCAAATTCTACTCAATACCAATAAAGGCTCTTTGTTGTTGTAGCATCATCATAGGATCGGGTATGTGTTGCTGCATCATCATCGAATTAGTTCCAAAGGATCCTTCGTAACCTTGAGAAGGAATGAGTGCCATGGTGCTGGCCGGGTAAGTTTGATAATAATTGCCGCCTCCCATTGGACTACTTTCTAACCCCCGACTAAATATCCTGTATCAACTCCAGGGTTCTGATGCATCAGAGTAGGAGCCATCGCCAGGGACCCCGGTTGTTGACGCAACGCAACAGCGCGGAAATGAGGGTTACCGTACACGATGTTAGTACCCTGGACAACAGGAGTGGAGATAACGCCTTGTGGTGCTGCCGAGACCATCATGGGCTGCATTTGCAGCTGACCTATTCCCGAATGCAAAACGCCGTGACCTTGAGACGAGCTGTAGATATCATCGCCAACAAACTTCTGAACCATTTGAGGTGCCGCTAAAACACTAGCAGACTGAAAACCACCAGGCGCACGCAGCAGACTGCCATGAAGATGATGTTGCTCTTTACTTATGTGTTGCGCAGAGTTTGAATCAAGATACTGGCCAGAACCTCCCATCGTACCCCCCTGAGTTGGTATTCACAAGCGGAATCGGAGCATCCTCTAAAGAAGGAAGGGGGTTTGTTTTATTCAGAGCATAAAAATCAGGCTCATCTTTCTTACGCATGGGCAGCTTCTTGTGGGTTTTTGGTAATCTTCTCATGTATTTTTTGCAAGTGAGGCATACCTCGAAGAAAAAGCTGCGGGCAAAAAAGTTAGAAGAACGAAGCATCGTCTCAAAAAAGAAGCATTTGCGATTGAATCTTACCTCGTGGTAATACGAACCGCGATCAGGTCCTCCGCTGATTCTCCGGAAGCTCCATGCATTGACTAACCGGTTGAAGGAATGATAGTTGCTGTATTCAAAGAAGAGGGGCATTACCATGCTTTCAAACAACGCCGGCTTAAGAATTTTCCAAGATCGCCCGTGGGGCATCCATGAGATGATATCTTGAAATTCCTTTTGAGCCAGAATAACATAGAGCTTTACAGGGAATTTTTGCACGCGAATGGAGCTTTCCGGGCTTGTCCGAGAAGAAGTCGGAGGAGGATTGTCTGCAACAAGCCCTGGATCATCATCTTTGGTCACATTGCTATAATCTCGATAGGTATACTTCTCGCACTGATGACGCTCCGTTCCTTCATTGTCGCAATTATCATCAGAAAGAAGAGGAGCAATGCTTACGCTTGACGCATCTTCCTTATCATGTTCACTCATTTTGGATTTCGGCGACGTCCTTGCGACCGTTGTTATTGATTTTCAACTTCAGATGCTTTAATAGTCGAAAGCGAGGTGCATCTCGAAGTCTTGAAGATTGCACCGCTCTCGTCGTCTCTTCTCCGTGTACGTTTTTGGTCTGTCCGCATTGGTAATCGTGAACTTCAAGGAATTTCTCGCTCAACCGCTATGACCTTAAAGTACAATGTGATATGTCAATACAGCTTTGATATTCTCCGCAATAGATTCACGGTTGCAGACAAGACTACACTATATATATTTCACGACCATCTCATTTCGTGGTAGTTCTATTATCAAGCGAACTGTGCAGTCGAACTCATCAAATTACCCGTGAGAAAATCACTTAGTACAAAATAAACAAGCCTTTATTCACTTTAACCTGGCATGTAGAGAAAACCGAATGCGATAATAAGAATAAAGTGAAACGTTGTATGCCTGTTTTCTTTCGGGTCTCATTTGCATTATGCCTATCGCCTATATCATGTTAAAAAAGTATAGAAACCTATACCTACTATAATCATAACTGTACGAATTGAAGCCAGCTGTCAAAGGTAAATCTTTTTTTTCTTTTAAGCCTCACTTCGGTAGGTTTAAAGGGAGTCTTGAGCATTGGAACTGCGTCCGAAATTGTACACACTGAGTGATTTCGTTCACGGTCCGCGAGAAAACGAGATTTTTGGACGTTCCGACTGTTTTCACGTAGCAAATTTTATAATGTGAGATGGTGGGGCGGTCGTGTGTCTGTCTTGTCGTCGCTTTTCACTTGCTATTTGACTGTTTGACTGACTCAGCTTCCTCGCGCGCGCTCTTTGCCTCGGATGCAAGACAGTTACCGGGTAGTTTCTCCGTGCTAAGGTTATGAAAACGCAAATTCGATTCAGGCTAAGAGCCCAGCGCCAGCTAACTCCCGTCCCGGAAAAAGATAATCAATACAACCAAAGACGTATCGCTTGACGAAAGAAGTTATTGATCAATGATCAATCAATTTTCTTAAGGTTACCGACAGATTCGATGATCATCAAAGTTGTCGCTGGCGGGAAAGTGAAGGAGATTTGACAATTGTTTCATGTAGGCATGTAGACTGTAAACCCGTCATTCTTGTCACAAACCGTGTTCCTTTTGTTTGTGCTACTCCGAAATCGCGTTAGACATCAAGCTCAGTCTTCGAGACCAAAGAAATTCACATCGTAAACAATCATTCCCTTCAGGTCTTCCGCTCTTCTTTATTCGAGTGTTACTCTTTAACTTGTTAGGAAAGAAAAGGAACGATCCTTCCTTTTGAGAGAATGCAAACGAGCAGAATGCCATCCGAAAATACTGACAGACGCAAAGTGGCCAAGACTACATGTCAGTCATGAATCTATGGTTTTCCGAGCCATACTTCTATCCAACCCTTCGGTCGTTGTCGTTCCGCAAGATTAGTCGACTGAATTAGTTCCCATTGCATTCTCGAAAATGCACGCAATGATGCATGATGTTAAAAAGTCTTGGGGATCGTTGTCTTTTACACGACTCCATTTTTTTAGTCACGAAGCAATAAGAAGAGACAGCAGACTCTCTAGCTAGATACCCTCTATTCAATGACTGTTATTGACGTCTTTGACACAAACCTAATAGACTGTCCTTTAAAACATTTGCAATTTTCGTTAAAATCATCTTACGTTGAGACGTCTTGGGGCTTGGGGATCGTTGCCTTCACATTGACTATAGACCTGGGTGTAGGCGAAACCCGACAAAGACGGCTTATAGTCACGAGACATGAATGAATGTTGCGAATAATTTTTTTTTTTTTTTTTTTTTTTTTTTTTTTTTTTTTTTGGATGGTCAAAGAATTTTTTTTTTGTTAGTCTATTTATTTTTAAAATTAAAAAAAAATTGCGCTTATTGTTTACGCCTAGCATAGGTCCATTGACGCTACCTTGTACCAGTCTAACGCTGTTTACACCTATCACGAAATATTTCTGAAGCTGTTTAAGTGCCTTTAATTGTCTATGTTGGCGCAGTAATCTGGGCAAGGAAACATGCCGGGGGCATCTTGGCGGAGGCTGATGCCGGTGCTGTCGAAACGTCATGCACTTCCTCCCCTAAACGAATCTCTCAGCATGTTCTTTTCCGCGTCTCCACGTGAAGCGTTAAAGTTGTACAATTCATTGACAGGAAAGCTCGAGTCTCTACCCATAGGAGATTCTGTGGCGTGTTATACCTGCGGTCCTACAGTCTATGCACCAGCTCACCTTGGGCATGCCAGAAACTACGTTTTAATGGACATTTTCCGTCGCGTATGGGAGTCGACGGGCGCTCGACCCGTGTTTGTTCTCAACATTACCGATGTCGATGACAAGATCATTGCCGCAGCTGCTCAAAACAGTGAATCGCCTGTGGAACTAGCTCGTCGCTATGAGGAGGCATTTTGGCGAGACCTCGATGCTCTTAATTGCTTACGGCCAACGATCGTCACGCGTGTCACGGAGCACGTAGAATCCGCGATTATTCCCTACATAGAGCGTTTGGTAGACCAGAACATGGCATATCTTGTTCCGGGGGAGGGGATATACTTTGACGTCCGAGCCTTTGATAATGTGATGCAGCGTCTGAATTCGCGATACGGTAAACTGGCGCCGTCTGTTCAAGCAAAGGACTTTGTTTTGGAGAATCAGCGAAAGAAAAGCACAACAGGAGAGTCAAAGAAAGATCCACGAGATTTCGCACTTTGGAAATTTAAAAAGCCGGACGAAAACTTCCATTGGGCATCATCATGGGGAGAAGGACGACCGGGATGGCACATTGAATGTTCCGCTATGATTGAAAGTGTATCCAGTGCATTGAATGTTCCCTTTGCGTACACGCAGGTGGAATCGACTTGCAGTTTCCCCATCATACGAATGAAATAGCCCAAGCAGAAGCGTATCACATGCGTGGTCACTGGATTGAGCACTGGCTGCACATTGGACATCTACATATTGACGGTTTGAAAATGTCGAAGTCGTTGAAAAATTTCATTACAATAGAACACTTGCTTTCGGATCATCCTTCTTCCAAAATCTCATCTCCGGCTGATGATTTCCGTCTATGGTGTCTCTCAACATCATCCTATCGGAGCCCAGTCACATACTCCCAAGAGCGAATAGAGCAGGCAAAACAGAAAAGATTTGAGCTTGTACGCTTTCTTATCGATGCCGAGGCTTGGCTTCGGCATTCTGTAACAGAAAGGAAGAAATGGACAGCAGATGATGTGAGTCTCTTTCAATTCGTGCAAACGAAAAACGCCCAAGGAAGGGACTCGCTCTTGAATGATCTTGGTGGAGCGCTGTACGTTGAATGCATGCTAGACATTGCCCATGAAGGATCCCGTTATCTGTCAGAATGCAGTCCTGAGCGTACTCCCCACGAACCACTGACAGTTGCAGTGAGTACGTTAAGAGCAATGATGTCGTTGGTTGGATTTAGTGATTCTACAACGAAAGCTGGGCAACACACCACTATGAATGAAAGCTCGAGTATTGTGGGCGGCGAATCAGCACTATTAGACGAACTGGCGCAATTTCGAACAACTGTTCGCTCGTTAGCTATGAAGAGCATGAAAGTTGACTTGAATAATGTCAAGCAAAACCTAAGTGCTCTCCTTCAATCCTGTGACGACCTTCGCGACCGCACTCTACCATCCATGGGTATTGCACTGATCGACGAGAAAGTGGAAGAAGAGGAGTCTAAAGTTGGAGAAACAGTTCCCAAGTTGTGGCAGTTTTGTGTGCCGACGTCGAATCTACCGCAAGAGCAAAACACACCATTCCAGCAGCCACTTTCTTCAGACGAACTTAAAGCAATACCATTGCAAGATTTCTTCAAGGCGGGGCAATATGCAGGTCAGTTCGCTGACTTTGATGAGACTGGATTCCCCACAAAGAACAAGGATGGGTCCGATGTATCTAGCCGTCTTCGGAAAAAGTTATCGAAGAAACTAGAAAAACATGCAAGTAGGCTCAGAAAGATATAGGTTAGAAAGATACAGGTTAGGTTTACAGATGAGACTCTTTATCTGGTTTCATCATGCAATATTTGTTGCTTCATAGACATAGACTCTAGGTGAATGCCGAATGCCTAAAAAAATTCTCCAGTACCAGTAATGAGTTGCGCATTGCGCATCGTCTGACTCACCCGACGTCATGAGGAGTCGTGAGTCACTGCTTCTTCGACGTCCCATTCACGAATGACAAAAGCACGACGATGAGGCGCATGCAGCACGGCGGCGACCATGAACTAACTACTACGTATTGTTGACCATGAAGCATCAGTACTTAGTAATCTCAGGACAAAACACATTGAAACAAGCATTATTTCTTAGCGACGAAATCTCTCATTATTTGTGACCATCGAACATGCATTCCACAAAGATATTGAGAGTCCGGAAGAATCCCTTGTCAGGGACACCGCAGCTCCTTCTCCCGCCTCCCAACTTTTGGGAAAGTGCTGGTGCCGCTCTTCAAGGAGCATGGAGTCACATCGTAGATCAGTCAGCGCGCGATAAATACGAAGTTCTTGTGGAGAAAAATGTCATCAAGGACACTGTATTGCAGAACGCCACCACGGGGGCAACGTTGACGTTTGCTTTGTTTCACAATCTGCAGAATCCTTTATTTGAAAAATATAAATTTGATGCCGCTGAATTCATGCATGCAGTAGGTCCTGCTCTCGAGAACTTTCATGATACTTTGGGGTGTTTGAAGAACGATCTTCCGGCAAATCTTGAACAAGACAAACTCAAGCTCGAAGAGTCCTTAAAAAAAGTCCGACGAGGAACTCTTGGGAATGAAGGAAGATCTTACCACATCCTTACTGGGTGTGAATCGTTGGAAACAACAAGCCAAAGAAGACGAAAACAGCCCCGCTGGTATTCTTTCCAAGATGACAACAGAGATATGCCTGGATGCATTCTATTATACATGCAAATTAGATGTGTTAGGTCGTGACGCGCTGGAAAAACAACCGACCCCGGCCATTCCAGCATCCCCAATCATTACATTCCCGGAAGTTGCCGAGTCAATGAAGTCGCTTTACTGAACGCTCGCGCTTCAGAAATAGGCGTTCCCGACGACAAAGAGATCGATGAGGAGTATCCCGAGTTCCGTGCATCGGAAGACCAATCCTTTCAGAAAAATCTAGACGTCGCTGCTCAATTGGATGTTCTCTACGAGGTTTCTCATACTTATCGACTCAGCGCTGATTCGAAAGACGATTCTCAACAAAAAGACGATAGCAAAGAAGACACAACTTTGAGACAAGGGGAACGCGCTCATGAAAGCGTCAAGGATGGAGAGGACAAGCAGACGGTAGAGTCCATGGTTTATACCAACTTAGCGGTAGCAGTGTTTGAGGGATGGCTTTATCGAACATCCGGCGGCAAGAACAGCTTACGGTGGAAAATTGCTATGATTCGGGATGCCTACGAGTTTCCACACCATCAACCTAGAGTTATTACGAATCCCCCTTCCTCTTAACTTTGTCTGTAAAATCTGTATTAACTGCTAAATGCATCCCCTGAAAATTAGCTGAGCAAGTATATCATTTAAAAGTTAGGGACGCCATTGATTTGACGGATAAGATCCCTTACGAGGAGCCCTTCCATACGATGGCCATCGACATCTCCACACCAATCGCCGGTAGTCGCGGATAGAATATATAGTAATTGCCCAGAAATTGGGGACTGCATCATAACAACTTTTTGCTCCAGATCTACTTGAATGTTATATTGCCCTCGCACGGGACCCAAGTCCAGCAGTATGAAATCCCCAAAATCATCTTCGTGTCCTCGCGTCAAAATGTAATCATCATTCACCGACTTTAAAGGTTCTAATGCGTTGTATATTTTGTTCATGAGCTTTTCAGACTCTCTGGCAAATATTTCCGGATCTTTTACGGCAGGTTGACGAATTCCCATCGCGTCCGAATCTGTGAGGCGCTGTTCTGTGTTATCATCTTTCGCATTTCCTACACCGTGTCGTCTTCGTCTTACGGGGAGGGAGACTGACGCGGAAGAATGAAATGAATTACCCGCTGTCGGAGCTATAAGAGAAGAAGGCCACGGATTCCAGATTGTTTTACATTGTGCTAACTTAGCCGAGGACGGGCGGCGTAAGCAAAGAATGACCCGAGTACTACTTTTCGCACAAGAAGCGAGCGATCCTCCACCGACGAACATCGCTCAGTAAATGCCTCTTCTTTCAATCTATTGACAGTCTAGGATACTTTTAATGAGCAAGGCGACTATGAAAGAGTTCGCTGTTTGTGGGGTTTTAATAATTTTCGAAGAGAATCGAATGATGTGTTGCAGGAGGAGTGTTTGTGATGCAATAAAAAAGGTACGGTCCGGAATCGTGAATGAAAATCAAGTAGGAGCAGTCACGAGTGTTTTGCCGATTGACAGACGGGCCACACGTAAGGACGTATAATACTTCGATCACACAACGTTCACATGCCCCTGCTTTCCAAACATCGCTAATACATGCCATGAAACAATATTCGACTTTGATCTATCATTGAAATATGAAAAAGTAGAACAGATACAACGCTTCCAGTGTCTACGCATATTTTACGTAGCCGCCGTAGGAAATTTATCTCTGTAGGGGTACCCGGATATTAAGTATTTTCGCTATCATCCAATTCTCATATTTACAGGTACAGTCACCGATGTCAACGTTTTTTTTGTCCGAGGTATTCTCTTCGTATCAGGAAGCAATAAAAGCCATCGTTTCGAAAACAAAACGTTGATGGAACGAATGATGCAACGCTTCGAATGTCAACGTGATTTCACGTAGCTCTCGTAGGGAAATTTATCGACAGAGGGGAAATCACACCATTGTTTGCGTCTCAATACCGCTACGATTGTGAGTAGATACTGTCTTATTAAGAAGTCTTTTGACGGTTTCTTATGATGTAATTGTAAACCATGTTAGGATGATTTGAAATTATTATTTAGCGTTATCGCATGATTTGAACGTTGGCATGAATGTTGGCGTCAAATAAAAACAACCAAAGACTTTTGGTAAAGGTAGCTGGTACTTTCCATTCAAGAAGTCGTCTCAAAACCATAATTAACAGAGTAACTGATTCATCACCTCCAAAAGAGAGGATTCTACGCGGCAAATGAGCTCCCAGGAGTTTGGATCGACGCCAACGAGAAGTTCGTCCTCCGTGGCGAACCCTTTGAATGATGACGACGATTTCTTTGCAAGCAAGAAGAGTTTTCCAGCATTCGACGATGCAATTCGTACAGAGATGACCATGAACGAAAGCAGTGTCGACGACAACGAAAGGGGAGACAACGAGAGTTCCGTTTGCTCGGATGCGTCAACAAACATGCTCAACCTCTCCATTGACGCTCGAGCAGCCCTCGATGAGCACTTGAGGCACGTCGCCAAGTTCGGTATCGACGATTCTCACTATGAGAGCGACCATAAACAAGATTGCTCCTTTGAGTCATATCAAAAAGACCCTCGCGATGCGCTTTGGCAAAGACTGGTGGACCCAAATTATTCAAACAATACAACAAAGGACGCGACGCACCTTCTGTCACATGATTTGACGAGACTCATTAGGAAGGCTTCCTTCGCGCAGTCAGCAGTAGACCAAAGCCAGGACATTGAAGCTGTGAATGATCAGAGCAGTGATTATTTCAATAGTAGCCGCGTGTATCTGCTGAAAACTCCGGAACGCAATCGGTCACAACGAGCAAGCGCCGTAACCTGTCGTAACGACGAAGCCTACGTGGACGAGTCTTTCATCACGTCAGAGTCACCAGCATGCCTTTCGCGAAACCTTTCCAACAACCGACTCTTTGATTCCGAGACTGCAAAGATAGATGCCTCTCCGAGAGTTGGTATGCCACGCAATGACCACAGCTTTTTGTTTTCGGCAGTCGATTTTTCTCAAATCAACGACGACGGTAGCGATGACATTGCTGAATGTACTAGTCCAGTAACATCATTCGCTTCTCGTGTCCGGGAAGGCCATATCAAACCTGAAGAAAGTGGAAGGCAACCAGCGAAAAACTGTCTTCAACCCAATCAAACTGTTAGCTATTCTCCGTCATGGCTGTCATCGAACCAGACCCCGTCTACATCGCAACGGAAAGAAATACATTCTCTCGATCCGAATAATCAATCACTTGGAGTGTTCAAAAGGCGGAGCCCACCAACCACACCCCAGTTTTTTAGAAGAGAAGATGTCTCGGATTTTGCTGAGAATTTGACGCTATCTCCTATTGGATCACATAGTCGACAAAATACACCTTCTTTCAAACTACCGCATTCTCCTGCACAGCCGTGTCAAAAGCATTCTCGATCTCCCGCTTCGCCACATGATGACCATATCAGTTGTCTAGCTGCGTACTGTTCTGCATCAAAGTGTGCTCCTAGCGATGACCGTTCCACACCACACAATTCGCCGCCGGTGAAACAAAGACATAGAAACGGTTTGCCGGGGTTGAACTATGGACAGGATAGCCCCGAAAGTTTGTCCTCTGCTTTTTTGCTACGAGATCGACGACGCTTCCGGACAGTCGTCCCAACTCGCGTATTCTTTACTGACGCGGACGATATTCCGGAACACCACGATAGTTTCGCGGTGCCGCTGAAGGGCGACGCGCTGCATTCCGACCCAAATACAGCGCAAGACGTGTAACTAATGCTTGGAATGTAAAAAGTATTTTCTTATGAATGTAGTGGCTGAACATAATACGGAGTACTTCGCACCTTAGAAATTCCCTTTCTCCTCTCAATCTCACAAGTCTAAATTATTTGTTCGAAATGTTCCCCGTGAAGTAGACTTTACGAAATCTGTTGCCATTGTTTGGACTTGCATGAGACCATCCTTCAATTTATCCATTGCCCTGAGTTTGGTGCGATAATTGGGGTCCATCTGAATGATATCCTGATAATTGCGGCCGGCACTACATCCAGCATCAGTAGCTCTCAACAAAACCAACTCCTCCGTGGCTTGATTTTTGCTATTCGCAATCCAACGCGTCGTGTCTGGATGTATAACAAACGCATCTCCTGCTTTGACTTCGGGTGTGTGAGAAACCCCATACTGCGAGAAGCACCCTGTCCCAGAGAGCACGTAGTAGAATTCGACACCAAGAGACCTTGTCGGAGGAATTTCACGTCCCGGATGTAATGATATGACTGAAACATTCAGTGACGATGTTTGGGCGTTCTCCGGACTAAGAATAAGACGAATGGACCCGTTCTCAGTTTCCGTCAGGACCTGCCCCGAAGTGCAGAGTTTAGCAGCTTCGTACCAGTTCGTTTCACGTTCCTCGTCTCTCCAGATAGAATACCAAGTGTATCTCAGTCGCTCGTGGATTCGAAGCTGCGTGACAGCAGCGTTGTACAGAAGAGACAATCCTATACCTAACACAGCCCCGGAAAGAAACACACGGTCCGCCCTATCCATCATACCCGAACCGGTTTCTGAGAAACCACTATAGGACGTTTTCTTTTGATCTTTGCTTGTCGTCGCAGAGAGGGCAATGGCTAACGCCGATAACACAAGGCTCCACATTCTTATTTCTCTTGGATGGTTGAGATTTCGTGATGATGATGATTGTAGTTGCTGCTATTCGTAGAGCATTCGAAGATTGACACAACGAAGGCACATCAACATGGTGGTCGTGTGTCAACTGTCAAAACATCATGCTCATGCGGGCGATATTTTTGATAGTTCTCCAGAATTCTATCCGCCCACTTTCAACATCGCAGCGGCAATCGTAAAAAAAAGTAATCTTCACTTAGGTCTATAGTAAAAATTACTATGGTTCCAAAGTGTTGTCCGTTTTCGCCAAGATTGGTTTTAGTCATGAGACGGGTTTGGAAACGGTGGCGATGCAACAACGACAACGTGCGACAATGACAAAGCGGAGCAACAAATAGCATACATTCTATACGACGTTGTCTCTTCAACACTTCTGGCTGTAAATGATGCACTGGTGCGACAACCCATAACAGCGGCGCCCTTGTGCCACTTCAGGATCTAGATTCCTCCGCCAAGTATCAGCGACTAGCTCTATAACAACCGGATAAATTCTGACGTTAGTACAGCCACGTTCTAGCCGTAACTCAGTCCACAACTGGTATCAATTACCGGTACACGAGCACGAAACAAGTACCACCCGATCGGATTTCTCATCACAGCCCATGTATGTATTACCCGGAGTAATTTTTTGAGCCTAACGCATTCTCCGAAGTACCAGCACAAGCCTGCTTTTTCGTTCTGCATGACTACCGCCACCGCTGCGCCATAAGCGATCAAAATAGCTGGCTCCTCCTTCGGATGTAGGATCATAGGGAACATGCCCTATTTGCTCATTGGGTTGACCTTCAAAAAGCTCTACCGTCTCTGTCCCCGAACTGAAAGAATCAATTTTGTGAAAACCGCCTTTACTCAGTGCAATACTAGATTCTGACTTGAGGCGTACGCCTTCCTTTCCTAACACTAATATTGCTCGTAGTGCTGTCGTCGATAACAACCGTGCGTACCAACGATTATCGGTCACGATAACAATTCTTCCACTTGCCTTTAGACGTTTCGCCATCGATATCATGGTAGCGGAGTTCAGCATGTGTGCTGGTTCAGCTCCACCGTCGACTACAGCGCCAAGTTCGCTCTGGTTCTCACCGAATGTTTGGGTCGGTGGTTCAGGATGATTGGCGAAAAAAGTGGAGATTGATCCTTCTTGTGGAAGGCGTAAGTCCAGAAAGCTTCCAGCATCTGATCCTACTACGCAAAGTCTCTTACTGGAAGACGAATCTAAACCCAGCATCCCCTTCGCAAAGATTTGAGCAACACGATCAGCTCGCAGCTCGACAGCGATATGATTTCGGTCTTGATGCATGCGGGTCTGTCTTACAATCCAATCACCAAATCCAGCCCCTATCTCAACGTCGATCGGTAGGTTCGGGTTGTCAAAGATTTGACTCAAAATCAACGTGCCTTGAGAACTGACTGCACTAGCCGTATTTTTGCCATCAGTAAGGATAGGCTTTGTGTGTGATGGATGTCTATTTTGAGGAGTCGATTGCATCACTTCCGCCAATCCGAAAGAATACCAGATAGGAGACGAAACGTCAGATACAACACTTTTACCGGAGGTTTTAAGCATATCTGTTGTTCCTCCTCCACCGAAGTAAAACAATCGCTTCAAAAGTCCACAACGAACTTGCTCCAATAGATCACCCTTGTCTTTCAGTTTTCGAAGCCTAACCAATTCTTTAGCCTCGTTCTCAATCTCAGAAAGTCTATGATTGCGATAAGTATTGTTGGAAGATTTTCGTTGAAAAGCGCCTTCGTCTGATACCTTCTTCCAAGCGCGTTTCCCTCCGACAGCCTGCTGCTTTTTCAGTTGTCGTTTGGAAACAGGAGATTCCGATTCAGCACCATTCATTTCTTCCACGAGCAACGAACGTGAAAGCTTGCAAGCGCTAAACACCCGTTGACATGCGGTCCACATATTATCAAAGTCCCCGAATAATGCATACGCTCTCGCCAGGGCGATATTTACGACAGCAAGGCTTTCTAACGATGCCTGATCTCCGCCACTGATGCTTGCTTTTCCTTTGATCACAATTTCATACGCACTTTGAAGTTGCTTGATGCGTTCCAGGGCATCTTCGGTCCGAAGAGCTTGACAAAGAATCACGGCAGAGTATTCATAAGAAGAAACATCAAGATGATCGGCACCAACATTCTTGCAAAGAGTTCCCATGCGTCTTCACTCGAAACGACACCCCCACATAATTCGTCACTCTTTCCCAAAACAGACGTCGAAGCAGTCCACAAACACCCCCTTAATAATGTATTCAGCGTCCGAACGTTAGGTTTCTCCTTCTCCGACTTGCTCATTTTCCTAAACAATTGCATTGCCTGTAGAATCCGACCCGAATGAGCGTATGCTTTCATCAGTGCGGTGTTCGTTTCCACGTTACAATCGTCCCCTAAAGCACCAACAACCTTTTCTGCTTCTTCTACATTACCGCATCGCGCACAGCAGTCTATTAGGATACAAGCATGGTGAGTATCTCGGATGAAATCGTTCTTGTGACTTCGATACAAGTGTAAGGCTTCATCCAGTCGTTTACGGCGTGAGCAATCCTGCAACTGTTTTGTCAGCTCGATTGCTTCAGCGGAAAGAGGTTTCCTATTGTGAAATCTTTGTCGCTTTGGATTCGAATTTGTCTTATCATGATTGCGGTCGTCCGAACGTCGCTTTCGAGACTCTGATCGAGGTGGGCGTTCTTTGACGGAAATCTTTTCCGGCTTCCGCGCTTTTGCCTGGTCATCCTCCTCCTTACTAATTAGAGAGGATGATTTCGTTTTCTTAGCCAAGGCTGATTTGAACAATTCTCCAAACACCATTCTTTCTTATCTTGTTCGTAGATGGCAAAATGGCTGCATTTTTTGTGTTGTCGTGCCGCGATGTCGGCTGGCGGGTGAAAAATCAAGAGCGAAGCGACCGACGACCAGACATCAATCCATTGTACTATCGACTGAAGTGTTGGTTTACGAGATCACGAACCACGACTGAGTGTCAGTCATGAAGCAATAAAAATCCGAGCTAGACTGTTGACCTTACCTAACTTCCCTTCGCTTTGCAAGCAATCAGCAATTTATTAATGCTTGTTATCACTATCCACTTATTATTATAGTACATACAGACATTCCTGACGCTCGTGGTATTGTAAATTTACTATATTTTTTTTAGCAGAATCGCTACGACTCCATTTCAGTCATGAGCCATGAACAATTTTCTTCTCATTCGAACTGCTAGTCTAATAGGTCTAACTATCCATCGATTTTCCCGCAATATAGGAAAGCTATTTCCTTTATCGTTATTGTCTTTAATACCAGGAGCGATGTAGTATTCTTTTATACAAAGTAGCATAGGTAATGTAGGTCATTTTTCTTCCTGCGATGGTTGATCGATAATCTAGCAGTAAGTAAGTTTTATCTTTCAAAAAGACATGGGTATACGTTTGAACCAAAAACTTATTGCTTAAGGAATTAATCTATATTGCTTTATGCGAATAGTAATCCTGTTCAGGCACCAACAAACGATACCAGGTAACCCCTTAACATGTTACGCGTTTCTCTCCATTGATTCCGTGAAATCATCGAAAACCGATGATTGTCGATAGGTGATCTCTCTAGCTTCTGCGATGATTCTTTGCACGAGATCTTCTACTAGAGGAATATCGTGAATCATACCATGCGATTGCCCAATAAACTGCACTCCTTCGTCCAACTTCCCGTCTACGGTTGCTGCCATGAGTGCTTCTGTAGCAGCTCCAAACTGCGCAACCATAAACATCTTGTCCCACTGAGCAATGAGGCCAGGGAGAACTTTCCATAGCGGCAATTTCATCTTATCAGCAGCCTGGAACGCTCGATATATTGTTGTTCCTATGAATGGTTTGGACTTCATAAGTTTTTCGGATCTTGGTGTTTTCAGAACGCGAGCTGGTATGCCGTCAAAATTGCTTCCATAAATTGTATTTGATTCGTTCGATTTTACGATGGCTTCCTTGACCGCATGCGCCAAAGGGCTCTCTTGTGTTGTTGCAAATCGCGACCCCATCGCTACCGCATCCGCCCCCAACGCTAGCGCTCCGGCCAAACCTCTTCCATTCGCAAATCCCCCTGCCGCAACAATCGGTATTTCAGGAAAATGCTCCGCTATAGCGGGGATTAGTACCAGCGAGGTCACGTCCCCTCCATGTGCCGCTGCTTCGTGTCCGGTCACCATGACGGCGTCCGCTCCTGCTTCAATAGCGGCTGCGGCATGTTTTTTTGTTTGTGACTGTCGACAGTATTTTTCCTCCATAACTGTGTGCAGCATTTGCTATCCAATCTGCTTTACCAAGACTGATATTGATGATGGGGACTTGCTCGTCGAGAGCAACTTGTGCATTCTCCTTGGCTCCGGGCATGAGCAATGTAGCCCCGATTCCGAAGGGTTTATCCGTCGCTGTTCGAATGCGTCGTATAGCTTCTCGTGTTTCGGATGCCGTCAGAGGACCCGTCGCCAAAATTCCGACCCCTCCTGCATTCGAGACAGCAGCCACCAGCTCCGGCGTTGATATCCAGCTCATACCGGGTAAGACCAGAGGATAGCGGCATCCAAAAAGCCGGGTGATTCTTGTACGAACAGCAGGTTGTGACATTTTATGACTAAACGGCCTTTTCGGTTAGCGTATTTTGTGAATTGTGATTTGCTAGTGGATGATTCAATTCGATATTATTGAAATGACTGACATGTAGTTTGACATCGAAAACATGACGGCCAATATTTTTCGTTTTGTTCTTTTTGCGTTATTCTTCTCTTTCATTCGACAGCCAAAAGATACTATAGCATTCTGCAGACGGTACGACATCTTCGTTATACATGATGACTGATAGTATCCGACCTCCAACCGTAATGTTCGCTTTCGCTTGGAGTGTGGCGCGCCATAACCACGAAAGGCGTCCGCCGATGGCTAAAATTATCGAAGCAGCTGCACTTTTCGTTTCCTCGTCGTCTTTCGTGTGGTTTCTTCCCTCCGAAAACTCCAAACAAAGGTGCTGACGTCGTAAAAGCCATCTGTTTCGCCTCTTCAGACCCACATTTGCTTGGATCTCAACCGCTTTACAACTAGAATAGAAATATCATGTTCGGAGGAGGAGGACGAAAGCGCCGCGATGAGCCGCAATCGCTTTCTCAAGCGATGCAACCCGAAAATCCGCCGACCGGCGGTCGCAGCAATGTCACAGGATTCGATCCCGAAGGATTGGAACGCGCCGCAAAGGCCGCACGCGACCTCGACAACAGTCGAAACGCCCAAGCGGCGATTGAATTGATCAAAACGCAAGAAACGACCAAACAGCATGAAGCCGCCGCGAAACGCGCCGAAATGGACGCGTATGCCCAACAGATGCGCGCACAGAACATTGAAAAGGAAGCCGATGAAGCACGCAAGACGCTTGATGCGCAGACACAACATGATAAGCACCGTATGGAATATCAAGATCAGCTGGAGCGGAAGAGACAGGTGGACATGCTCAATGCGCAAAAATACATGCAAGAGTAAGTTATTATCGATTTTGGTCGAAAATTATCATGCTGAAAACATGGTCTCATTTTTCGGATTGATCTGGTCTTCTTCAGGGAGCAGCTGAAGAAACAGGAAGAAATTGCGGCTCGACAAGAAGAGATGCGTCGCAAGACGGCGGAATACGAGGCGGAGTTGCGCACAAAGACCGAAATTGCCAAAGCACGAGCCGAAACTGAAGGAAGAATTGCTCAAGAGCGTCAAAATCATGATCTAATTTTTAGAAAAAGTCCGATTGGAAGCAAAAGAACACCGAGACACGGTCATACAGGCTATTACGGATGGTGGAAAAATCTTAGGAGAGGGCCTATCATCGTACCTTGAAGACACGGAAAAATTACGCAATACTACCTTGACAATCACTGGAATTGCTGTTGGTGTTTATACTGCTCGTACCAGCATCGGGGTTGCAGGACGGTTTGTGGAAGCTCGCTTGGGTAAGCCTAGCTTGGTTCGTGAGACATCTCGACTATCTGCGGGGCAATTTTTGCGTCAGCCGTTGGCATCGACGCAACGTCTTTTTGGGATGGGTCGAAAGGATAACGATGCTTTGAAGGGAATTGTGTTGGAGAATAGCTTGGATACGCAACTTCGAAAGATTGCAGTGTCAACGGCAAACACGAAAAGAATCGTGCTCCGTTCCGCCATTTACTACTTCACGGTAAGTAACATCTCAGTCTGTCCCTGCAACAGTAAATTGTTTACTCAACTTTTTGTTGATCAGGTCCTCCGGGAACTGGAAAGACAATGTTCGCGCGCAGCTTAGCTGAGTCTTCTGGTTTAGATTATGCCATCTTGACGGGAGGTGATATTGCTCCTTTGGGTCGTGATGCTGTTACCGAGTTGCACAAGTTGTTTGATTGGGCGAAAACGAGTCGCAAAGGCCTCCTTGTGTTTGTTGACGAAGCGGATGCCTTTTTGCAGTCACGTGAGACAGCCCGCATATCAGAAGACCAAAGGAATGCATTGAATGCTTTTCTGTTTCGTACAGGAACAGAGAGTGATCAGTTCATGGTAGTTTATGCTAGTAACCAGCCCTCTCAGTTCGATGAAGCCGTCATGGACCGAGTGGATGAAATGGTAGAATTCAGACTCCCCGGTGAAGATGAGCGCCGCGCAATGATTGCACTGTATATTGAGAAGTATTTGTTGAACCCACCGGGACGTTTGACAAAGAAGGTGACCACCGAAAATATTGCCGACGCCGAAATCGAAAGAGTTGTCAAGGAAACCGAGGGGTTTTCTGGACGAGCTATCTCGAAACTAGCTATTGCATGGCAAGCAGCTGCCTACGGAACAGAGGGCGCAGTACTGGATCGCGACACTTTCTTCAGTACCGTTGAACACCACAAAAGAGTATGCTAACAAAGGAGGAATGGTTGAAGCACGCCGCAGAACGGGCTCAACTGCTCACGGCAGATCGTTAAGATAATTGAATTATAGAACTTGCGCTGTCATGTCGTCTTCAATCTTAACCCCTTGCCCGTAGTCAGCGGCCAGTGTTGTCAGAGGACAAATGGTTGCATTAGGCCATTGCGCCCAAACATCACATATCCGTTGTCTCACTTCATTTTGATTGATATATAAACATGCCAAGGCGTCGTAACCGCCTGCTCCTGGAACCAACGCAGCGACTACACCCGGTACGGCACTGGTGGCATCGGCAAGAGCAGTTTGTTCATCAGGCTCGATAGGAACTCCAGCACCCTCACCCATTGGCTTGAGATGCCGACGAGTTTCTAAAAACAGTCGTCTCAGCTCTGCTGTTAGGCTTCCCGTCTTCTTCTGAACTTCTGTCCAATTGTTTGAGCCATCGCTCCATGTCTCGGGAGAGCAGTTCGCTAGTTGGGTCACTTCATCCTTGCTAAGAGAGGGAAGTTCCATCAACTGCTGCCACACACGAACAATTTCCTGATTCGCTTCTGCAAGATCATCCCAATGGCTTATGCGTCCTTTCTGTTGCTTTTGTTTCCACGCAAGAACCGACCGCGCCATACTAGGACTCTCGGAGCCACCGGAGACATCGGCCATGATGACTTGTAAAAAGCCGCACATAGTCAGTGGTTTGATCACGCCCCCAGGCCAAATAGACTCGACAACATTTTTCAGTAATGATTTTGCGTGATCGACAGAAGAAGGAGTTTCGAGTGTCGACAAGAGTTCGTGCAAAGTCGTTTCAGGAAATCGTTGATAGACATGAGACCCGTGACAGGCGGCGCTCACATCGAAGCCACTGCCGACCTTTCCTTGCGCATAGCAATGACTGATTTGTGCCAAGTTATAGAGAATTGCATCCGGTTTCTGAAACGCGTGACAGAGTGCTCCGACCATACTCGTCACAAGACACGCGCTACTTCCCAAGCCGGATTTGCACACTTTTCCCGAAGTTTGGTCGACAGTCGCTGGTAAGAATATCGGAAGTGATAAAGCGTTCTGTAAAGTGATGGGAAGGTTTCGTTCTTTCAAATGAGTCACCAGGGAGTAAAAGTCGTTGTCGGCTTGTATTGTCAAGTGTATGAAGTCAACCGATGGATCGTTCTCGAGGAGATAGAGCAATGACACGCGCAAAGTTTTCTCAATGAACTCATTCGATGAAGCGTTCATCGATTCGGCAATAATCCCTTCCTCTCGATTGTAAGTATACTTCCAGCTTTGACCGAATTGCGGGCTGTCGACTTGAATTTGAACCATGTTGGCGCTGTCTTCCGCACGCGATATCTTGGCGGTGGTAAATACTCTCTTGTCGACGGCAATCACGAGACCAACGTTCATCGGTTCTAGTACAAGATAGCCCCCGGCTAGCAGTATTTTGCCTGGGGCTGATACAGTAATGGATGAGGAAGTTGTCATGTTTGTTGTTAACGTATCACTTCATGATAATCTACGGAGCAATGCCGAATAATTCGATTGTGTTTGTTTTTGTTTGCTTCATCGCGTCATGTCGTTTTTTTTACTCCCAGAAAAGCCGCATCGTCGTCACGCGACACGCGACACGTGAACGCTCTCATGCTGACGTCGACTATACGATGGGTAGTAGGATAATTACGAGTCACAGTCTCTTATTTTGGTCACGAGTCTAAAAGAGGGTCCAGTCTGTCCGTGCGTCCTGAGGGACATTTTCGATACACGCTCCGACATGTCGCAAAGAGAAGTACCGCTCCGAGCTCAAGACTACTTTTCGATACACATCGCTGTACAACCTACTTTAAAAAGCTACTGTGCCAAACCGTGCATTTTTGCTCAAAAATGCAAGGGGGTTGCCCATGATTTTGGCTCATTCTTTTGCACCCACTTCATTCGATCGCAACAATCGATTTTGGGACGGAAAACCTTTCTTTTCATGGCATTCTTTTTATGATGCTATCACTCTTTATCAATAAGATGGTATAATGACGAAAATTACGCAAAAGGCGCTCAATTTACTGTTAAATGCTGCATAATTTGACACTCTTGCCTTTAATACGCGTCGACCGCGGCCCGTTGTTGTGACAAAGATCGCCTGAATTAAAGTCGACTTGCGTGGTCAATCATCAGTCAGCAATCATCGATCTTCTAGACTTCCCAAAGTATGTTTCTCTTTCACCATCTACGTAGAGGTGGCCGTCATCGACAATCTGTTAATCATGGGTAGATCAAATAATACAAGTTGGCATGAATTGGTGCTTGTCGTTTATGTCAGAAGCACCCCCAGACAACATGTTTAACGAAGGATCCGCGCTCTGGTCATCGAACTACCTGACTATCAAATAAAATTGGCAAGGCGAGCTTACAACAAGCGGGTCGGATCAACGAATGAATACAGATAGATTTAGAAAGATTTGGGAGCTCTGAATAATGCCAACTTTCTTTATGACAAAATACATTGACCAGCGATTTCAAAAAGACGACGTAGTGAATGACCATGTCGCATTCGTCAATGCAGCCAGCAGTCTAAGCGCAATTTCTTACGGAATTCCGCCTGCAGGTCAAATGGAGACACGGCGAGTTGCAAGCAACATGATTCCCGCCATGATAACTACCACAGCCCTGGTGTCGGGCTTCTCGTGTATCGAGCTACTCAAACTGGCGTAGAGTCGTCTACCAATTCGAAGCTATCGAAATGGTTTCATCAATTCAGCTCTTCCTTTCTTGCCTTCCAGCTGAGCCTGTTTCGATCTACAAAGGGCGTTCGTGCACAATATGGGACTGTTTAACGGTATGGGAAAGTAACGTGTCAGCGAAGGGAGGTTTCACGATGAGATCTATGATGTGAAGACTAAACAAGGTGATATCCGTTAACAGCGAAAATAGATAATTCTTCTTTTTCGTTGGGGCCTTCTCTCCGTTACGCCAGTTCCCTGCATGAAGACGACGAAATAATTGACGAATGATTGTGGGAAGTAATAGGGAATGCGCTTGATGAGAACCATTTGCTCGACCATGAAAATTTTGGTGGAGAGGACACTTCCGGTCGGGCTAGTTCGCTCATGGAAAATGTCACCGTAAATTTTACCTTGACAGTCCTAGATGAAGATGGAGAGAACATCGAGCTGCCCGCGGTACCGGTTGTCCGGCACTCTGGCGACTAGCTAGACCCTTTTCACTTCCATTTTGATTAAAGCGAAGAAAGGGGAGAAAGGAAAATCTATGGGACCGTGTTCATTTTTGACCATCAGCAGCGAAAGCTTCGTCAATGAAATGTCACGCATTACCTTCCAATCTGTCGTTTTCATCGCATGGTCTGTGAAATAAATCCATCTTAATAATCCTTTGGGCAAGGGTACAAATCAGTCTAATTAGACAGACTCGAAATCTTTGAAAAAACAATTGCGTTCGCAACACGGTAATATCTATGACAAAAGGCTCCGGCCTTCTTTAAGGATGTCTTAAGGATGTCTAGAAATGGATCGGACGTCGTAAAGATAGTATCATCATGCGGTCCGGCTTGAGAGGTCAGATGTCTTCAGAGGCGATTGCCTTTTAACATAAGACTAGACCTATAGAACGAAAGAGAAAGCACATGACACCGGCAGCAACTCAACAACAAGTACTAGGCGTTTGGGACTTGGATCCAATTCACTGTTGAACACGTTGTTCGAGTAGTGAAACAAGAGATAGAACAGGAGAACGATGCGGTGAATACAGCGATTGTTGCAGCTGCTATTGTCGGTGTAACGCCCCAATGTCCTAAAATTCTTTGCAATCGCGAACAACGGATTAGTTACCGGCGGACTTACATACAATGAGCAGGATTTGAATTGGAAGCACATGACTTTACCCACTAGTGACCCGTTACAGATAGCACGAGCAATAGAGCACAAGTCGATTGACGCAACTTGGTAAAACGCCAAGACACATTCAATGTTTTCCTTCGGACACTGACGAGGTACAAAATGGATGAAGCCATGCTTGGCCACTTGCTGCACATGATAGTAGCGATTTGGGTACTGCTCCTGACCATCTCATGTGACAAGGTGACAAGACAATTGCCAGGTGTGGTCAAGCGTGACTTAGTTTGGAATACGGATGTTCGGAATATGGCGAACGACATGGCGGATTGGGTCGCCGACGCCTTTGTATACGCCATCAATGAAGGGGGTATGGGTACGCGTTGTCACTGGAAGTGCATCTACTGGTAGCGAGCGAACTAAAAAGGCACCGCAGCGCTGCGTTTTGTCGGTGGTAGCCCCCGCATCGATGAAACGTTTTCGGGCTAAGAACTCATTTGATTCTGAAAACCCTGTTTAGTAGACACATTTCATCGTGATTGAGTTAGCCGAACTGCTAGAAATGCGCCCATGAACAGCAATAAAAGGTGTATTTCTTGAAGACTAGACGAGCTATTTGGCATTGCAATTTGTTATTTGTGGCAGCGTCTTGACGTTTTGTCCGAAATAACTTATAGAAGCATCAAGAGACATGAATATTGGACGATGAAATAGATGAGAATGTCGATGCACGAATGCACGACCGCCTATCGCGCTGTGAAGCAGCGAGAAATACTACAACAAGTTGAATTGATAGCGATATTTGGAGCCGGCGCAGTGAGTCTTTCTTGTATCATGTTATTGATAGGGGCAAAGAAAATTGTGGCAACTGATTTGTCGAACGACGCACTCGACTTGACAATGAAGCCTGGTGTTAAGACCGATGAATCCCACAGTTTCGGGATCTGGACTTGTATGGCTCGTCTTCAGCATATCTTCTAACGATAGCCTGCGGCGAATTTGTGTCCGCTTCATCATCCGCAGTAAACGTATCGTTGCTTTATTTCATCAACTATCTGGGAAGAAACTAATTCTCGGTATCAAATCTTTCTAAATCTATCTGTATTCATTCGTTGATCCGACCCGCTTGTTGTAAGCTCGCCTTGCCAATTTTATTTGATAGTCAGGTAGTTCGATGACCAGAGCGCGGATCCTTCGTTAAACATGTTGTCTGGGGGTGCTTCTGACATAAACGACAAGCACCAATTCATGCCAACTTGTGTTATTTGATCTACCCATGATTAACAGATTGTCGATGACGGCCACCTCTACGTAGATGGTGAAAGAGAAACATACTTTGGGAAGTCTAGAAGATCGATGATTGCTGACTGATGATTGACCACGCAAGTCGACTTTAATTCAGGCGATCTTTGTCACAACAACGGGCCGCGGTCGACGCGTATTAAAGGCAAGAGTGTCAAATTATGCAGCATTTAACAGTAAATTGAGCGCCTTTTGCGTAATTTTCGTCGTTATACCATCTTATTGATAAAGAGTGATAGCATCATAAAAAGAATGCCATGCAAAGAAAGGTTTTCCGTCCCAAAATCGATTGTTGCGATCGAATGAAGTGGGTGCAAAAGAATGAGCCAAAATCGTGGGTAACCCCCTTGCATTTTTGAGCAAAAATGCACGGTTTGGCACAGTAGCTTTTTAAAGTAGGTTGTACAGCGATGTGTATCGAAAAGTAGTCTTGAGCTCGGAGCGGTACTTCTCTTTTGCGACATGTCGGAGCGTGTATCGAAAATGTCCCTCAGGACGCACGGACAGACTGGGCCCTCTTTTGATTCGTGACTAAAAGACGTCAAAAGCCAAAACATTTCCCGGGACACACGTAGCTCCCAGTAGGATATGTACGTGCAATGGGCTTGCATTATTGTCCTTTTTTTTGCCTGCCCCATCTTCCGAAGGTTATTAACAACTATCTTTGACCTTTTCCCATTATTTATCGTTGCAACTCGCTTTTGAATTCGAGGTGCAATCAAAGGAATTTGGATTGAAGTAAAGGTTTTGAATTTGTTAGGTCGTTTCCTTTTCCGCATCCGCAACGGTGCAGCAAAAACAGTGTTTTTTTAAGTACAAGAAAAAAAATGATGGAACGATTTTTCTTCACAAACGTATGCCTTTGCTATTTTTTACTCTGTCTTGAGCCATCAACCGCTCGAGATCCTCTCTACGCTGTCACTGATGTGAGCACGCGGCATCCGTGGCGGCGATCTCCTTCGTATCAACGATCGTTACCAAAACGAAAGTCGCAGTACGTGAGAAACTACATGGATTATGAAACATTAAAAATGGACAAACGTTCTCGGATTTACTCGGTCAATTTCAAAACGCGCAATATTGGAAAGTTATCTTGGACCAGTCGATTGGTGTGGGCGAATGTGCTGGTCTTTTTATTACAAGCTTGCCGACCTTCGGTCACTTCGTGGGGCATCAACCTTTCCGATCGAATACGCAGCGGACGAGAACTGTATCGTACCATCACTCCTGTGTTTCTGCACGGCAGTATATTTCATTTGGGTACCAACATGGTCTCCCTACAACGAACTGGAGGAGACGTGGAAAGATTGTTTGGCGGTGGCCGATACTTGGCGACTTATTTGGCCGCTGGTATAGCGGGGAACATCGTTTCGGCCTGGTCGTCTCCCAACCCGTCCTTGGGGGCAAGTGGAGCAGTGTTCGGTGTATTTGGAGCGTATTTTGTTTTTCTCAATCGCAATGAATGGCTGTTGGGAAACTATGGAGCATCCATGACGAATTCGATCACGCAAACCATTGCGGCGAATTTGTTTCTCGGCGCTCTCAATCCGGTCATTGACAACTGGGCGCATTTGGGCGGCGCTCTGGGAGGCGCCGCAATGGCATACTGGTTCGGGCCGCGTTTGTACTTGACCGAGCTACCGGAATCGGGAAGGCAAATACTTGTCGATCGTCCGGTAGTTCGGTTGCCGCGGGCGCTAGAACAGCTTCCCGAACGGCTAGGGTCATCAGTAAGTTGTGTACTGGAGAAGCTACCAGGCCTGCCGCAACAATCCGCGAAACCATGGCGAAATGGTGACTATAGAAGGCCTAAGGCCTACATGCCTACTCGATCTCTTAAACCCTTGCCGGTCGACTAGTAATTGTGGACTAGAGTTGTGTATCAACTCCCGACTGGCATCATCAAAACGGGTTGCCGATCAACTAACTAGATCATCTGAGCTTATAAATGACCTCTTCTTCTGAAAATGGCCGTCTCGTTCGTTGTTTGTTTACATTAATAACTTCATTCTGTTTTCGAGCAAGAAATATTGCTGATCTTCACTTGGGCATTGTTGGAACTAAACAAACTAAACATACTAGGCGTTCAATTAACAGATGCTCATTGTTTATTGTTTGACACAGACTGCGGAGGCAAGCGTTCGAATGAAAACGAAATTCCTATTACATGACATTTATCCCTCCATTGTTTAATGTTTGTACTTGATCGCTTCTCGATCAAATGCGGTGACGACTCGTTCCAGTCCGGCGCAAAAGTCATGATTCGGATACGTTTGTTGCATCTGACCAATAAACTGGTCGGTTGGCTTGTTCTGTTGCACCAAGCAACACACCAGATTGATTAGAGTGTCAGGAATCGGCACTTCCGGATGATCACGCAAACATTCTTGTAATTTTCCTTCCGCCGCCGCAAAGTCTCCTTGATTCATATAAGCGCACGCCATGAGATTGAGCAACAGCGACGAGGGACCATACTGTTCCGTGAGCATATTCAAGGAGTGAACCGCATCCTCCGCTCCCGATGCCCCTGTCGCAAGATTGACATAGACGGAACCCAACTGAGTCAAGATGGCATCTTCATCGGCTTGACGAAGCAATTGCAGTTGCTGCGTAGCCAAATCGAGTCGATCCATTTTCAAAAGATTTGCAAAGCTAACGCAATGTGTTCCATAGTCGCTCCCAAATGAACCAAACTCAAGGCTTCTTTGGTTTGTCCTGTCGACAAAAGAACTTGTGCGGCCGTCAGCTGTTCGGAAGGTCCCGCGGTTGCGGCAATGGTGCGGAGCTCATCGAGGGCGTTGGCGTCTTGACTGGCTTCAAAGTTGGCTCGGAGGATCAATGCGTCGAGTGCTGCCACAGTAACGAAGAGAGACGATTACAGGGGAAAATGAGAAACATAGGAAAGAGAAAAAATGATTGAAACGCAGATGTAAAACAAAAATGACTTACCAGAAGTACCGCCGGACAGCTTGTTGTATTGACCCAACGCCAAATAAGCGCGATTGAGAATTTCTTCCCGTTCCGCCTTCAACGCCGGGCTCATAGGTCGACGGGCGATAGATTTAGCCTCTTCAATGGCTAAATTGTAATGACCCAGCCAATATTGGGCACGTAAGGTGTAAAGATCATCCGGTTCGGTCATGGTGGTATTTTTTGTGTTGCGTTTATTGTGCGTTGCAATCGATAGCGACGACAGTGTCGGTACAGTTCCTACTGGACTCTACGTGTGTCCCGCGAACGACTTGCACGTCTTTTAGTCACGAACCTCCAAAGAGGGTCCAGTCTGTCCGTGCGTCCTAGGACGAAATTCTGCAAACACACTGCGACATCCAATGCCGTTTCGATACCGCTACGAGGAAATGCTACAACTTGAGCTTACACTAGAAATTTGTACAATTTAGGCCTAGTGTCGAAACAGGGCCCAAAATGCAAGGCATTTGCCCATGAAAAAAAGCGTGAAATAAAAACTTGGCTCATTATTTGTTGTCATTGAGCGACCTTTTAAAGGCTATTCCATCGATTCATGTCGTTTCTTTCATAAATACTGTCATTCCTTCTACAGATGAAAATATTGTTGCGTGGAATGCCGTCAGAAACGTTCCGTTCTTACTTTTTAATGATGTTATGGCATATCAAATTCGATGCTTGTCGCGCGACGGCCCGCGGTAGTGCAATTATGGCACAATACAATTGACCTTCACCGCCCATGAGCACGTCTTTCCTTTTCAACAAGACCTATTTCAATCGAGTGACATATCTCTGTTAGTCAAAGCTGTAATTGCGAGATGCACTTACCATACTAAGTGTTGCAATTCGATGTCGGTCTTAAAGATTTTCGAATCAGAAGTCCGGCCGAGAGGATGGAACGATCATTGCACTTGCAAAAAAAGTTTCGCACCGCTTCCTTTTTTCGGTTATAAAGACAGGTGTCGTGGAATCGAATATTAGCTCTCGGTACATTTCCAGCCTGACGCACAATGATCACGAATCATGTTAAAAAAGGTCGTCACTATCTCTTTTTATAAAAACTAAGCGTACAAGGTTGACCCGTTTCAGGCTTAACGCTCAATAATCATGACCCATGACGCATCACATCTTATCTCAAGTCAAATTATAACGCGGTCAGTATTAACTTTGCCACAAAGCATAAATAAGGAGGTATAAACAAATGAGAAATTGAGGGATTTCCACACCACCCGTCGCGGAACGTTACCGAGCGCAACAATCCAGGTTTAATCCATTCGGCGAAGGACAACAGTCGCCAGTCAAATGCAGTTCTGCGCATCGAGGATGCGACTCGCACGTCCCACCAGATTGCGATCCATTACTCGAATGCGTTTCATGGACCTTAGAGGCACCAGATGATTCATCTGATTGAGGAAAAGAATCTGTTTGATTGATAAAATGTACATTTTCCGTGTCGCTTTTGTCGCCACTGATGGTCACAACGTCAAAATTAGCTCTTGTTGCAATCCAGTATAGTACCTGACTTTTGCTTAACGCCGAATCAAGTTGCGAGCTGATCAAATCTTGAGCCTCGGTCCAAGCAGTCGAGGGATCGAAAATCGCATGGTTAGCAATAACATATCCCTTCCACGCCATCTCTGCTCCACTCGCTTGCGCTTCCAACACATTCTGATACTCATCGCGGACATAGTCTATTGAGAATAGTTCTCCTGTAACCGCTGTCACTGGAAGAAAATTGATCGTATGCACGTAGAGCTCCTTTGTCCCGAACCATGTAGAACAAATAGCGTCCATCATCCCTAAATTTCCCACCATGTAGTTTCGCGAGAACTCCTCACTGTAAACTTTTAGAGCGGGCGAGCCGTTCCTCTTTCCCTGAGACTTTGTTGGCGACATGTGCCAATACGTTTTGGCCCCGCGTATCTCGGTTGCAAGCAACAGGCGGGCAAAATCAGTTTCTGGTGATACATCGGACTCAGGGTTTGTCGCTGCCCCGTGTCTCACAACGGACCACAGATATGCGCCGTAGTATCCATTCACAGCTTCACTCGAACTTTCTTGGGACTTTCCGTTGCCGAACGGAAACAATCCCGACGCGAACGAATGACCGTCAAACCACGATTTGTGTCTCGCAGCTGGAAAAAAGACTCCATCAACAACCTTGGAGTCTAAGTTGGTATTATGGGCAATATCATAGAAGATGGTGTCGACCTCGTTTCCGAATCTCTCAACGAATGTGCTGTTGAGGCTCCCTAATATCGCACAAGCATACAGAAGATATCCATAATGAAAATGATGGTCATTGTATCTACGCCATGAAATCGGATTGAGATACAAGTCAGTTTGTCATTTCGTATGCTCATATTATTTCTTGTTGACTTACCTTCCGTTTCCAAAATCCGCGTGGGAATCCAGCAAACCGTTAGAAGTCACCAAGCCTCCAAGGTTGGCATCAAAGACTAAACCATCCGTAACTCGATTTGTAAGGACTCGTTCCAGTATAGTTGAGAGAAATTGGACCGCTTGCTGCAATATACCCGCCAAATTTTCCTCCTGTATGCCATCGACAGCATTGTCGTTATCCTTTTCTTTTAAAAGAACATTTGCAATATGAGCAAGTTGAGCAAGTCTAGCACTCTGTTTCCCGAAGCCATAGATATCTTCGGACACCGTTGGTAAAGATATTTTGATGTCTTCGTAAAGACTCCGTACTATTTGCTGTCGAACAAACGGATCGTGCAAAGCTTCCGTCGTGCTTGATCCACTGTCCCCATCGAAACCTACACTGGGAAGTACTTCGTCGTACATCCATGTAGAGCCAACGACAGGTGGCATAGGTCCTTTGATCGATTTGTATGAGAGCTCAAATTCGTCACTTGCTAATTTTACCGACTTCGGTAGACTTTCTGCGTGATGAGGTAGTGCCAACATAAGCAACGGAAGGGTATTCGTTGAACCACTAGAGGCGGAGAAGGTCGCTGTCGTATATTTAAAGCGGATGGTTCCAAGGCGCTTTGTTTTCAAAGACGAAGGAGCACTAGCTATCCCTGAAACGACTTTTGTTATCTTGTCAATACTCCCGATACTCTTTGTCTTCAAGTTATGAGTAACGTCGGTTGTCGAAGCAGGTCGGAAGGTCCAACTGACTTGTCCACCAGTTGGGTAAACTCCTGCATGATAGACAAGCCTCTGTAAAGCCTTAGAAGAAATGACATTCAAATCCGACGAGCCGGGCTGTGAATCGGTAACATTCTGTCTTTCAGCGGGTGGTACATAGGCGAACCGTAAAACCCCGCTAAAGCTGTGTTGGGCTTCAACGGTTACTTTTTGAACTCTGTCGAATGTCAACGACAGCGATTCTGATGCAAAGGCAAACCAATACTTGTTGTCCGTCGTCTGCATGACAAACTGGGTACCCGTAATAATGTCGATTTTCCCATCCTCGCTCCGTTCAGAGCTGCAAATACTTGATAATAAACGTCTTCCATTAAAGTCGATTGCCCCTTCTTCGTCTCGCGGACAAAACACATCAGCGATTCCCGGGAACGCACGGATAGCTGGCATTGAATTTTTGTATTTGATTGTAATGTAGGGACTGCCCTGTACCAAATAAGTTTCCCAAAATCCGCCCGACATTGTACCATACTTCAGAGTAACACTCAATGCATCGAATTGCTCGATGTGCCGGCTCGTCGTACCTTCTCGGCAAGTAAAAGCTAAGTCGGGAATTGCATAGTCGTGAATTGATTTTGCGTCCTCTAGTCGATGACCAGCGGGATACGATACCTGTAAGATATCATCGGACCATGTGTATGCATAGGGATACACTGCCGTTGGATACGAAAGACCGTGATCAGCGGTTACCGGCAAGACAAGATTTACCCAGAATGCCCCGGTCGGAAACGGAAAAGTGAATTCGCGGAAGGGCTCTCTTCCTTTGTAATGGAATCTCGGATGAAAGAGATTCTTTTGCAGAAAAAGCAGAAACGGGGTCGCCCGCGTCCGCTCGATTTACGGAAGGGAAAGGCATGATGTACGCGGCCGGCGAGCTGTGAGATACCAGTAAAGATCCCGACTTGCTGAAGTGTAACACGGTAACAGAAACGGCGAATAGCAACATGGATACTCCTCCGACCCACAGAGAAATGTACGCCGTCGCATTTCGTTTCAAGGGCGCAAAGGAAATTATTCCGAATAAGCAACGTTGGCTACGACGATCTCCATTTGCATTTTTGTTCACCAGTGGCTGAACCTCGTCACCTTTTAGAAGTAATACGTGCGGTATATCAATAGAGTCGTTGACTGCAAGATCTTCCTCCTGCTCATTGTCGGTTGTAAGAATTGATTCTCCGACTAACGAGTCTTGGTCGGCGCCGGGAGGGGCTGCGCCGTTGCCATTCGTCCTATTATCGACATAATCAGTGCTGCCGTAAAAATAAAAGTACTGAGGCTTTTCTTTGCGCTTGTTGCCGAGTTGCTCCTGCCCCATGGCTCAATCGAACGAAGAAATTCGAGCGAAGCGTCTAAAAATGACAGAATGTGCCTTTTGCCGAACTGATTTCAAACCAGCCTTGCAACGCCTCCATACGCTAGCGATTTTCGCCTCTCAGTACTTGCTTCAATACCGAGTAATTGCTGTCTGGTCGCCTTGCCCTGTTTGCTTTTCAGGCACCGTCTTGTAGACAAAAACAATAATGAGAGCGGAACACAAAAATAAAAAGCGTCCGACGGCGACGTCCGAAACTCGTCCTCCTGCTCTGGGCGAGTATCTCGCAATGTGTAGTGAGTGACGAATGAGAGTTTCCTGCGCGCGCGCACGCCGCTCGGCATTATACCGAAGGAACGAGAACACTGGGTCAGTATTCACAAACTTATCCTTTTATCATTACAAATGGAGGCACTTCTAATATGCGCTATGCAATGCTTTCGTTCTAAGAATAATTTAGATCGGTTCCACTAGCTTTAGTCTCCCTCGGGCGGAATTTTTGGTTCGTGACTGAAAACCAGTCGTGGCAAAGTTGTTTCCCACGACGGCTACGTGAAATTCACGTAGACACTGGAAGCGTTGTATATTTTTATGTTTATATATTTCAGTGATAAACAAAAATTGATTATTGCTCAATGACAGACATGCATTAGCGATGATGGACAGAGTATTGTTGCCATTGGTGTCCGAAAGACGCGAATAATGGTGTGATCGAAATTACGCAATCTCCGTGTTACCATCTGTCGATAAATTTTACTACGAGAGCTACGTGAAATACGTAGCCATTCGAAGCGGTGCAACATTGTTCCATCAACGTTTTGTTTTCGACTTGGTTGTTCGGTTCATGACTACTGTACAATCCAGTCTTGGCTGGCGTAAACCAACACTCCGTTTCATAGCGGAATTCAAGGTGTTGATCCTCGGATTATTTCGACGTGAAAATAAAAAACTCATTGTTGCGATTTTATCTACCCGTAATTGTTATCATATTCACAGTTGAATGAAAATGGACGGATGCGAGAGACGCAAAAACAAAACTCTTTGTTGTTCGGTTCATGACTACCGTACAATCCAGTCTTGGCTGGCGTAAACCAACACTCCGTTTCATAGTGGAATTCAAGGTGTCGATCCTCGGATTATTTCGACGTGAAAATAAAAGAACCTCTCAACAAATAGTTCAAATCATCTTTGCTGCGACTTTATTTACCCGTAATTATACTTATATTCGCAGTTGAATGACAATGGACGGATGCGAGAGACGCAAAACGGAACCCTTTGTTGTTCGGTTCATGACTACTGTACAATCCAGTCTTGGCTGGCGTAAACTAACACTCCGTTTCATAGTGGTATTCAAGGTGTCGATCCTCGGATTATTTCGACGTGAAAATAAAAAACTCATTGTTGCGATTTTATCTACCCGTAATTGTTATCATATTCACAGTTGAATGAAAATGGACGGATGCGAGAGACGCAAAAACAAAACTCTTTGTTGTTCGGTTCATGACTACTGTACAATCCAGTCTTGGCTGTCGTAAACCAACACTCCGTTTCATAGTGGAATTCAAGGTGTCGATCCTCGGATTATTTCGACGTGAAAATAAAAGAACCTCTCAACAAATAGTTCAAATCATCTTTGCTGCGACTTTATTTACCCGTAATTATACTTATATTCGCAGTTGAATGACAATGGACGGATGCGAGAGACGCAAAACGGAACCCTTTGTTGTTGGGTTCATGACTACCGTACAATCCAGTCTTGGCTGGCGTAAACCAACACCCCGCGTCATAGAAATTTCAAGGATTTACGAAAAATGGCTAGATTTGTACTGACGTAAAGACTAAAGAATTCACACATAGAATGAAATCATTAATAAGTCTTTCGAGGTTTTAAATAGGCACATAGGGCTTATCAATAATATGCTTGTGTTTACCGAGAGTGCCGTGACTGACCATGGCTCCGAGGGCATCCACAACAATACGAAGAGCCATCAAGGAGGTAATGTCGGCGTGATCATAAGGGGGACTGACCTCAACGACTTCCATACCACACAATCCTTCTTTGGCAATAAGTCCCACCAATTTGAGGGCTTCACGAGGCAACAAGCCGCCGGGCTCGGGCCAGCCTGTGCCAGGAACAAACGCCGCTTCAATCGAATCAATGTCGTAACTCATGTACACCGCATCACACCCGTCCCAGGCCCTCTCCAGAGCCATTTCCGCGATCTTATCAATACCATATTGCTCAATGTCGTCCATAGTAAAGATATTGGTTTCACGCTCCACCATATTGGCAACCGCCGGGCGCGGTACCTGCCACCCACCAATTCCAATCTGCACCAAGTTCTTGGGATTGACGTTGGGCAAGTTAGTGGCGTGAAAGTATGGAGTCGTGTGCATTCTCTCGTCGAGATCTTTTTCTTGAATATCGGCATGTCGATCCACGTGGATGATTCCGATGTTCTTTGACGTGACAGATGCGATACCACGAACGGTTGGAAAACCGATCGAATGGTCACCTCCCAGGATGATGGGCATAGTTCCCGTGGAAGCGATATGTGCAACAGCGTTTGAAATCTGATCAAACGACTTTTCAATATTGGCAGGAATTGTGAAGACGTCGCCGATATCGCAAAGAGTCTAAACAAAGTACGGAGTGAGAACCAACAGAAACAAAGGAGCGCAAAATCCAATGTCACTTTTTTGTGTCTATTTACCATTTGCTCCCGAAGATCAATACCCTTTTCGTAATTGTAAGGAGTGTATAGGGCCGAAATGCGTCGGATGCCTTGGGGACCAAAGCGCGTACCCGGACGGTAGGTGCAGCCTCCATCGAACGGAACGCCGACGACGGCACAGTCGTACATGCCAACCTGGCGAGCATCTTCGACGTACGGAGCCTTGAGAAACGTGTTGATACCCGCAAAGTGAGGAAGTTCTCCTCTGGAGAAGGTCGGAATGGTCTTATCTTCTAACGAAGAAGCACCCGGAAGACCAAATTCCAGTGCATGAGCAATTTCTTCGTCAAACTTGGTCCTCGGAATTTCAGCTTCCTTTACGATTAAAAAAAGATTGAGATGAATGTACTTGCACGAAAGCGTCGAAAGAATCGTTAGAAATACTTACTTTCAAAGCAGCCTTCCATCCCTTCGTAACCTTCGGGTTGAAGGGATCGGTGATGAGCACGCGCTTGCTGGAGAGTCAAAGAAGCTCTAGCAATTTCGCGTGTAACAAGCTTGTGAGTGAGGCGATTGGCAATGGACATGAGAAGATATCAATGAGTAATGAATGGTATATCAAAGCGGTTGATCTATTGATGACTATTTCTGCTGTTAACATGCATCAATGAACAAAATACGTTCGTGCGGTGCTGAGAAGATCTTCCGACTTCCGATAACTGGAGAGCATAAAGAAATTGTGACACTGTTCCATCAACATCACGGCACTTTTTGCGTGGAGTGAAATTACGACGTATCCGTGATCGACACGTGCAATTTTCGCAGTCCCCGATAAAAAGGATCGGGTCATGAGCTGCTACTATGACGTCACTTACCTTCACCGTGTGACGTACGCACGATCGGAATTTCCGATCCCCGATCCGTTTTCTTCTTCCTGCATTTTTGCGTTCTCATGACGGTGACCGGGCCACGTAGGCTGCGTAGGTGTGCGTACGGGTCGTTGCTTCTTTTCATTGCATTGCGATAATTCAAAGCGTGAATCTCATCAATAGAATCATTCGAATAGCCAGACAAGCCCCTTGATTGACTTCCAGCGGTTTCGAAAGAAAGAAGACGCTTAACTGAGCGGCCCTCCGTTGCTGATTTCCTTGAATTGAACGCCAATTATTATTTCATAACACACTATCATGTCCCCATTTCGCGCGCAAGGCCTGAAGACGGTTCTCACTCATGTAGCAATCGGTATGGGATCTGCGTCATTGTAAGTCATTACCGAATTAGCGCAAGGATCCATGGGAAAGGCGTGATTCTTACAATTCCTTTCGTTCCCGTCACAGTTGGAGAGGAGCGTGGTATGTTTTAGACGATCACTTATTTCCCGAAAACAAAGAATACTCTGCTCTGGCGTCCTTTGGTCTAGGAACGTTAGGCATGGCTGCTTCACAGGGTCTAGTGGCTCGCATGGAAAATTTCGCAAAGATGGAAAAGTACCCAGTTCGATTGTCTCTTTTGCGATTTGGTGCTTTGTATTCGATTGCCGTTTCGTGTGTACTCGTCTGGCGAGGAACATGGATCGGTTGGGATTGCCTTTATGCTCGCATGCACCCACTGATCGCTGAAAACGAAATAAAGACGGAAATTATTAATGCCACCGACCCCGGACACGCGACCAAGTCCGGCTTTCTCAGTCACGTGGCCGCTTGCACCATTCTCTTGGGAACGGGATTTTTCGCCAGTGTTCTCGCACCTCCGGCTGCGGCGAGTGTCATACGAGATCTCGCCGTCAGTACCGGCGGCAAAGTCTACAACGGACCCGCGCAAAGTGTGGCACGGCAATTTCTTGGACGTGTGGTGGCCCCGACGCGTTCGGTTCATAGCAATGCGACGAGACGGAGTGTCAAGTGAAAACGAGATTACATTTTAGGATGATCGGGAGTGTTGTGTTGTTTTACAACGTGAACACTCATTGTTTCGGCTCCGGATGACACTCTGCTTCATGCTCACCTTGACTACAATTTTGTTCCCAGCTAGCTTCGATAAGCAATAGAACAATTTTTGACAATCAAATGCCATTTGAACCGTACGTAGTGAACAAACAAACTCATTATTCAATTTTATTGATTCTCTAATGCGCACCTTCTACTGCAGGCTCCAAACCAACTAGAGTGATACCCACACAAATGAGAAACACTCCGAACCAACCACGGAACGTCAGAACCTCGTGCAGTAGACAAGCCCCTAGTACACAACCAAAGAAAACACTGCCGCCAATAATCGTCGGTATACTCTGCATCGCCTGTACTCCCAAACTTGAGACAAAAAAGCTTAATATTTCGGCCGCTCCGACGGCAGCCCCCGCACAAACGGCCCATCGAATACCCGCCGCGTCCCAGTACAGAACATTCTCCTCATCTTCCGAGTTCTGAATGACAATATAAGCCAGTAAGAGAGAGCCCAGTAGAGCAGCAACAATCTGTAACACGACACCACCCAGGATTGGGTGGATGGAGGCGGATCCCTTTTAATGAAAATGTTGTAAAAGGCATACGCGAGTGCACAAAGAAGGGCGGGGCCGATCCACACCGCGAGAGGTGGCGATGCCACGGAATGCAGTGAATCGGAAGAAACGAGTTCTACCAAGGTGCGAGGATCCATGGATCCTCCTTTTGTGGTGACTTTTGAACCGAACAACAGTCCATCTCTTTCTGCAGCAGCTCGTTGGAGAAGGCGCCGACCGGGTGAAGCTTGACTTTTCGGAGAGTCAAAGCGAAGACGACCGTACGCTAGGGACGGAGATGATGGCGCTTGTCTTAGAGAGCTATTGGAAGATCCCATGATGCTGAAACAGTTCCTCAAATATGGTTGATTGGATGGCTGTTGTCTGAGTTCCAAAATTTTGTCGGCACTTTCATTATTTTTTTTACATCACAGAAAAAGATCGGATGAGGGTGCGAAGGTGTCAATGGAGGGAGACCCTCCGGTACTAACTGTTTGCAAAAGAGTAGGTTTACAGGCAGAGGTGCATGATAAGAAACGTGTATATGTCTGCGTCTATTACTCTAGCACAACGTGTAGGCGACTTTTTTTCACGACTGGAATTCAGTCATGAGTCACCTTTCGTTTTCGCAGTTTGTTGCGATTATATTATCTCACACCAACCAAGGAGAACCGCAAGAGAAAATAATGTTCGAACGAAACAAAAGGTGTGAGACTACCTGTATGAATGATGCCTACGATGAAGTCCTCAATAACCGACGGGCACTGCTTTCCGTTCATTTCCTACTATTCGACTACACAATAAATCTGCCTTTTTTATAGAAAATCATGTATACTAGCATTTGAAAGGAAATGCGCTGCTTCTTCCGAATGCGAAGGCTACAGATGGGACATTCGGTGCCGGCTGACGCAACACAGGTATTGCAAATGCAAAGGTGTCCACACGGGATCAGAACGTGACGGGGTCGTCGGTCTTGACAAACGGCACACTTCGCCGTTGTGAAATCGGCATCCTCCTTCCAACGACGAAAACCCTTCATGTGAGCGTTCGAGACTACCAACACACCATCCTCACCGAGACCATTCTTCGTATCAACGACAAAGAGACTTTTTCGTGTGCCACTCGTGAGACACGTGACACGATGAAGGACCTCCGGCGGATGTTGAACTAGCGATCCCACGGGCCGTTCCAACACATGGAGGATATCGTTGACAAAGTAGACAAGACGCCCCCTACATACTCCGTCGGATCATTCAAGGCGACTTGTATTGTGCTGGTGGCATAGGAGCCGTCGCAGTGAAAGTCGATACAGGCATTCGTGGGACCTTTGGTCATGCGAAGAACCACTTTAGACTCCGAAGAATGCGACAGCTCCCGAAAGCCTTTTGAAGCTTCTCTAACACCAAATTGGGTAGGATATCACCAGCATGCCTAAGAAGTCGTTTGAAGTGCTCATCTGGGACCACGAGGCGCATATCGACGCGATTGGACGAAGCAGTTGCTTCCCACATGTAGTCGAGGAAACGACAGCATCTTGTTTGAAGCTAAAAGTGTTCCATCGATTGACTTCCGCACTTTCGGCCTTCCGACGAAGCAGATCAAGAGGAATAGGTACTTGGTCGCGCTGTTCGTCCGTCAACATCAGATAGCGAATCAAGGGGTCGGAACTGTCATTGTACGTAAAGGTGCTGATCATTCCACGCAACCTCAAAATCAAATGAAGGGTTGACTCTTTTTGATTTTGTAGGAGGCTAATGAGCCTTCATCCTCAAGTTGCCGTCCCCCAAAAATGAGGCGCTGACAGTCTTCGGCTATTCCTTCCTTTTCGGCTATGCGCGTCTTCACCGTTGCAATAGAATTACGCGGATGAACGTCTAAGGTAAACGTCTTGCCTGTTATTTGTTTGACGAAGATTTGCATGATCTCTTGCCCTTTGCTATGCGAAACAACCTCGTCATTGCAATGCACCAAGTTTTGTGTGGCTTTTTTCTGCAACTGTGCGAAAAAACAGAAAAAAACCTGCGTAAACCCGCGAACGTGACATCAGTACTACGTCAGTCTGTCCATCATCAGACGGAATTTAGATTCGCACGTTTCACGATGACGGACGACGACGCGATTCGATGACTTTTTCTCGGTGTTTCATTATTTCTCATTTATTTGCAAGAACTTTCGCCATCATCACAAAAAGAAATGAAACCTTGTTTATTTTTGTTGTTGTCGGTGATCTGCGCGCCTTACTGCGATGCGGGCGCGTGGTTTGGTCAAGATTCAGGATGTACAAAGCCGTGTGTACAGGGAGACGAATCGATTATGAGTCCGAAAGAGCACGGCACGTCACGGACGCCTGTGCAGTCGCCGTTACGATGGGGATGCGATAGTCAAGTAGCCGATCAAATTTGTAATTTCAACCGTCATTATGCGGAATATTCGGGTTATTGGCAAGCTACATCGTTCCTGGAAGAGGTCGACACTGCGGTGAAGGAAGGAACTCCTATCGTCTTTTATGACAGCAATACAGGGAAGCCGTTGTTCCGAGCGCCGGTAAATCGATCGTGGGAAGAGTTTTTGAAAGAATCTCGTAGTCATGGATGGCCCAGTTTTCGTGATGACGAAGTCGTTTGGGAGAACGTTCGAGTGTTACCGGGCGGGGAAACCGTATCCGTCGATGGCACACATCTCGGGCACAATCTACCAGACAGCATGGGACGCCGATACTGTATTAACTTAGTTTCGGTCGCCGGAAATCCGAATACGAGTCGTCGCTAACCGTCGAGTATAATGTGTTTATAGCACAAGCCGGCACGTCAAGCAAAGGCTTGATAGTTTAGATTAGTACATAAAACAATTTTGTAGGTCGATAGTGCTGAAGTGCTTCTAATCGCCTATGTTCTTCATCAAAGTAAAGCAGTGTCGGCTGGCCAAGTCGACCAGCAGTGCAAGAGACAAGATATGCAAGAAAGTGGTGGTCATATATAAGCTATGAGATGCAAGTTCCGTTAACTTTTTAGCACTCCTCTAAACAGAAGCTAAAGCACCCAGACTCGCATTCACTTTAGCTGCTTGGTCCTCCAGCTCAGCAAGTTCAGCACGAGCTTTCTCTACAACATCAGCCGGTGCTTTATCTGTGAATCCCTTCGACTGCAGTCGGCCAGCAAGCTTTTCGATTTCTTTCGATAACTTTTCGCTCTGCTTTTCTAGTCGCTTTCTCTCTTTTACGGGATCGATTAAACCCGAAAGTGGTAGATATGCCTCAACTCCCTCTTGCACCACGAGTTGAACAGACTCAACAGAAGCAGCTGTCTTCGCCTCTTCTGAACCAGCTTCATACACGGCCACCTGGTCAGGATCCAACTTGGCCAAAGCAACAAGCGATTTAATCTCTTTTTCGATTTCTTTCTTGATATCTCCGCTTGCGATAACGACTGCGCTGATTCTCTTGCCCGGTTCCACATTGTATTCAGCCCTGGCGTTTCTTATTCTACGTGTCAGTGCCTGAAAGCATTCGAACTGGTTCACACTACTCTTATCAGTCACGAGCGGCTGCGAGTCATCCATTTGTGGCCAATTCGATAACATGAGGGCGTTGGTTGCTTGTCCCTCTGCTTTGGGACGTGGTAAGTGATGCCACAATTGTTCCGTGACGTAAGGCATGTATGGATGCAGAAGCTTCAGACTAGTGTCAAGGACATAGACCAAAACACGGCGGGCAATCTTTGCCTCTTCTTCGTTGCCACCGCCTGCGCCTTCGTAAAGTCGGGTTTTTGATATCTCAATATACCAGTCGGCAAACTGATCCCACAAAAATTCATAAACTTTACTTCCAGCGGAGCCAAGTTGGTACTTCTCGAGGTCTTCCGTGACCTCAGCCACTAGCGTGTGACATTTTGAAATAATGTACCGTTCCGGCAACGCCATTTTCTCGAACTCGTCTTTTAGAATAGGTCCATCAACTCCGAGACTGTCGAGTTCGGCTTGATCAGCACCTTTCAGTGCATTTCCAGTTACGAACTTGCAGCAGTTCCACAACTTATTCGCGAAGTTTCTATTTGCTTCAACCTTCTCCATGTTGAGAGGGATGTCCTGTCCCGGCGTTACGCCCGTCACGAGAGAATACCGGAGACTGTCAGCACCATACTCAGCAACAGTGTCTAAAGGATCAATAACGTTGCCCTTAGTCTTCGACATCTTACTTCCATCCGCCGCTCGAACAAGACCGTGCAAATAAATGACACGAAACGGACTCTCGCCCGTTAACTCCAGTCCCATCATGACCATACGGGCAACCCAGAAAAACAAAATGTCATAACCTGTCTCCAGGCATGTAGCAGGGTAAAACCGCGAAAGATCAGTATCCGGTTTCCCCTCGTCCTGAGGCCAACCGACGGTGGCGAACGGCCAAAGACCCGAACTAAACCATGTGTCGAGAACATCTTCTTCTTGTCGCAGCACAACATCAGCCGCGTGACCTTGCGCAATTGCTTTCTCTCGAGCTTCCGCTTCGTTCCGGGCAACAATATACTCAGCGTCGCCAGACTCTCCAACATACCATACCGGAATTCGGTGCCCCCACCATAATTGACGAGAAACACACCAATCATGAATATCTGTGAGCCAGTTCGACCATATTTTATCAAATCGCTGGGGTACAATTTGAATGTCTCCATCCTGGACTGCCTTCAAAGCCTTGGCACCCATGCCTTCCGTTTTTACAAACCATTGACTACTGACCAAAGGTTCAATAATTTCACCTCCCGCGCTGCGAGCGGGGAACACGTTGAGTATGCGGGTCGACCTTGATTACAAGACCTTCTTTTTCCATATCAGCCCACAGTGACTCTCTGCACTCGAATCGATCCTGTCCTTCGTATTTGCCCGCATTTGCGTTCATGGATCCGTCTTTGTTCATTACGTTAACAATAGGCAGATCAAACTTTTTCCCAAGCGTATAGTCATTAGGGTCATGTCCAGGCGTAATTTTTAATGCTCCAGTACCAAACTCCATATCCACATACTCGTCAGCGATAATAGGTACAGTTCTCCCTCCGCTCATGGGCACTACAACTTTCTTTCCAACCAAATGTTTGTATCTCTCATCTTCAGGATGAACGCACACAGCGGTATCTCCGACAATTGTCTCTGGACGCGTGGTTGCGACAGGTAAAAATTCTTCAAGGAACGACAGAAGATACAATTTAGCGCTCTCGAACAAAACGTCACAAAGCAAACGCCGTGAATCACATACCTTCACTACCGTCAACCATGTACTTGAAATAGTAGAGCTTGCCTTGTTCTTCCGAGTATTCCACCTCCAAGTCACTGACAGCTGTTTTCAGCTGGGGTGCCCAGTTGACCATGTACTCGCCACGATACACCAATCCTTTCTCGTGCAATCGAACAAACGCTTCAGCAACTGCTTCGCTCAAAGACGGATCCATAGTGAATCGTTCGCGACTCCAGTCAGCCGATGCTCCTAGTGAGCGCAATTGACGTGTAATATGTCCTCCTTGTTCTTCTTTGTACTCCCAGACCCGCTTTAAGAATTCTTCTCTCCCTACTTCTTCTCGCGTCGTTCCTTCGGCACGCAGCAGTTTCTCGACTTGTAGTTGCGTCGCAATACCTGCATGATCGGTTCCCGGTAACCACAAAACCGGACGTCCTCGCATGCGATGAAATCGCGCCAACACATCTTGCAATGCGACGAAAATAGCGTGTCCCATGTGCAAACGGCCAGTTACATTCGGTGGGGGCATGGGTAACACATAAGGTGGTTTGTCTGCTTTGCTCGATTCTGCTGGCTTAAAACAGCCGGAACTCTCCCACCATTTGTAAATTTCTCCTTCAAAGGAAGAAGGATTGTATTGATCGAGACCCTTTTCTTTGTTCAGAACATCGTAGCTCTTTGCTGAGGATCCAGTAGTGCTCGCGGTAGAGAAGAGACGCGTTTGACTTCGTCCTTGTAATGCTAGATTTGCAATCGAACGTGATGACAACTTGCTTCGAGCTGAATTTACAAAAGCCCCGTTACGCACGAAGGCAGCACGAGCTGGGCCACTCATCCAGCAAAGGAAACAGGCCACCATTAAGGGACGACTTTGTGGCAAAAACCAAACGAGGCATCCCTCACTTCACGATACCGCTATAATCGACACGAACAATTAATAGAAACCGTAGTCAACGAAGGAGGCGCTTCCTTTGTTAATTGTGGATCGATATGAATTACAGTATAGTGAGCTTTCGAGGACGAGTCAGCGACAGAACGGCGCAATCTCATCATCGCATCAAGATGATGGCCTCGTTCGTCTGATGTCACCCGTGATTACCAGGGATCGTCAGTCGCGCGTGATAATCATAGCGTAACATACGCGAACACGTGGAAGTTGAAACACGAGTTTTATTTTCTCCCTCTAACCCTCCAATTTTTGTCTTCCCGGTACTCAATACTGAAGCAGAAACTACGGAATAATCCGTCGCGAGTACCGTACGGTTTCAAAAGCTACAGAAAGCCGAATGATCACGGACAGACGACGATGAACAAGGCGCGCGCAAGAAAAATAATTCATCATCGATTTTGATTTAAGGCAGTCCGAGAATCATCATCTGCAACACCAGCTTGACAAGAATTAGATGTTTGTTTGCCCTCACTTCATTTAGAGACACAACAAAGCGTCCTGGCTGCTCTTTACAATGGAAATATAGCTACCATATTTCAAGAAACATTTTTGCATAGAAAACGAGAGACTGACGAACTACCTCGCATACGACAACAATTTCAACGATTTGTGTGCCTCGCATAATATAAAAGAAGCCTCAAAATGCTGGACGTCCCCACATTTTTAATGAGATGGCTATTCCTCTCGAGCTTGTCAAGAGACGCAGCCGAGGTACAAACACTTCCCTACCATCCCTATCAACCGCCGCCGCAAATGCCAATGGCCAATCGGCAGATGGCCGAAGAAATATACAGAGACGATTGCGTGAGGGGAATATTATCAAACCCACCCGGGCCTCAACGGATATTGGTGATTGATGCTTTGAGATGTAATTTAGTGCATCTTCTTTGTCAGGAACTACAACAAGCCGACCGCGTTATCGATCGGATCACCAGTCGGCAAGCACAATTACGTCATGATGTACAAGACGACAATGACAGCACACTCGACGCAGACACTGATATCATGAATGTATTTGAACGAAAACTATCGACTATAAAGAGTGCGGATGCACAAGCTACGAATGGCGTCGCGGATCACGAGCCAACTGAAATCGCCCAAGATTCAGCTACTAGCGAGCCGACCGAATCAGAGATACTGATCGCTCGCCGTCTGTTACAGGATTGTCGAGATTTCTTACCACAACTAGCTTCCGCCGCATTGAAATCACCAGGAGCTTATGATCCTTATGTATCTGATCCTTTACTGAGATTACGACGCTTATTACTTCGGCGGTGTTTGCGAGATCCGAGTTGGGGTATTGAATTGTGTTGGCAGTTGGAAGCGGAAGTCGGCAAAGCGTGGAAAACCTTATTTGAACATAGGCAGCAAACGGGAAGGAGACTAATCGTCGTCTTACCCGCCGAGAAAGCAATCGTTTTGGCAAAATTGGTTCCGAAAAACGCGAAGCGTTCGACCTATTACAAGAAGCAGAGCAAGCGACTGCCTATGGCTACACGTCTTTTGATGATAAATATTCGTTAGGCTCTACAACAGATGAGCACTCTTCCGTCCGACTCCCATCTAGTATTGGCCTTCGGCGGTGTAGTCATTTTGGCGACACAATGCACTTCATTGATCGTCTCACAAAGGTTTCATCTGACCTACGCCGAATCCCGGCTGCTGAGAGGGAGGTACGTAGAACCATTTCCTTCAACTTTACTTGCGTTTCCTTTCCTGAAGAATGCCATGTAGTCTTTTCTCTTCCAGAGTCTCAGCGAAATCAATCGAAGGATACGGCGGCGAATGGCGAGTAAAGGGGACATAAGTCTCGATGTAGAGGATTATCAAGAGGCACACGGGTGGCCACAACTTACTGATCTTACCACAGATGACATTCAATACTCGGTACATCTTCCTTTGAGACCCCAAGGTGGTACTTGGCCGTCAGGGGATGAAGCTTCTAATTTCGACGGAAACTCTGGTGCAGCGTCTCCTGGAGTGGTTCGGGTCCTGAATATTGTAGTTTCGGAGAGTAGGATTTTGGCATCACGGGAACGCTGTCCTTTCTTGATTCATGTCGAAGTGGTCGATACGGGAATTGCAGGACATGATGCGAGACTTTATGCAGCGGGGCCGTCGGCGCTTGGATCCACAGTCGAAGAGGCAATCGGGGTAAATCACATGCCTCCGAGTGGAGAGTCAAGCTCTCCATCTTTCGTATCAAACCCTCAGATGGGATACAAAATTCCTTCCGAGTTACTTCAAGACCAGACGTTTTCTGGCAGGTTCAACAATGACGAACAATCTGTTAATCAGAACGTTGTCATGGAGACGAATGTCGGCTCTGCAAAGACATTTCCACGCGGCGGTTGGCAACACGACGATTTCTTTCCAGAGAATATGTCTGGCGGGTATTCTGAGGCATCTGCATACGACGAAATTCGGCAGCGACAATTTGAGCAACTTCATCAAGAATTGCATCAACAGCCTTCGCACGCGCACCACCAGCATCATTTTCCCAGACCGCGACTCTTTGTTAGGTGAGTGAAAGTATTTGAGAGGGAAGACGTCATTTGTTTGACGTCGTACTAACCATTCTTTAAGACACCCGCACGATACCGGAAAAGCGCTTTTAGATAAAACCTTCGGGGCCCCGTGGAGCGAAAAGTGCAGGGAAATACGTGCTTCATCCCCATACGGGCACTTGGAGAAATGGAAATTAGCGTCATTCATTCTCAAGGCCGGAGAAGATATACGCAAAGAAGAACTTGTCATGCAAATCATTTCCAAATTACTCCAGTGGTTTCAGGAAGAAATCCCGTTAAAAGACCGTCCGTTTATGCGCCCGTACACAATCATGTGCGTTGGTGGAGATGCTGGACTAATTGAATGTCTATCAGACGCTAAGAGTGTGGACGAGGTCAAGAAACGAACCGATGACTTCGTGTCTCTTAGAAGCTTCTTTGAACGTGCATTCCCACGTGCGTCGCTTTTCCAGAGCTTACCGGAAGGCGTTATCTCATTCGAAACTGCGCAGGACAATTTTCTCCGCTCACTGGTAGGGTACAGTGTTGTGTGCTACATTCTCCAGATCAAAGACCGTCACAACGCAAACATTTTGCTTGATCGACAAGGCCATATTATGCACATCGACTTTGGGTTTGTGTTAGGTGAAACACCCAAGATGGGTAAAGTTCCAATTTTTAGCGAAAGGGCGCCATTCAAGTTGAGCACCGAATTCTGGGACGTTTTGGGAGGTTGGAATTTAGCTGAGGGCGGCCTTGGAGTCAGGTTTTGCAAGATGTTTGAGCTGGCATTTGCTTGCGCTTCTCGCCACGCTGATGAAATCGCTGGTCTAGTCGAATCGACGATGCTTTCACTCGATCAAAATCCTAGGAATGCTCGCTTGATTGCCAACGGTGTGAGGAACAGGCTTCGAATGAGGGGTGCGGCGAATTCTAGGGACCAAAAACTATTTATCATGGATATTGTGAACGCAGCCTTAACATGTTGGGGAACGAGCACCTACGACTGGCTGCAAAAGAACATGAATGGCTATCAATAGACTGACGAGAATCAAAAAGATCAAGGTGTATCACTAGAGTTAATTAATGCAAGTGCTTCCGAAACACTAGCAACGTCAGCTTTTCGAATCTTATGCAATCGCGAGAAAATACCTTCCCCAATAAATCGAGCTTTGTGCGCAGGAAACAAGCCGCTAACACGGCTGGTACAAGTTGCAAGGACTCGACCTTTTTCTTCTTTTCAACCTTCTCATCCGACTTCGCTAATTTGTCTTGGATCTGAGATTCGCCGTCACGGGCAACATGCAAAATTTGCTGCATATCGACCTCAAATGTACGCAAATCAACTCCTTTATGATGCAGATAAAAGAGGACACGCTGCATATCCGCTTCGCCTGGCCGATAGTGACCGGAATGTGGATACACGCGCGTCAAGAGTCCGTCGTCGTCTGTGAGGAAGATCCCAGCAGCTGCGACTGCTTTCCCTCCGAAGAATGAAGAGTGATGAAATCGCTGCTTAGATTGACCCGAAACCGTCGTAATTTTCTGCGCACCGTACATGATTCCGTCTCGAAGCACGAACATCCAACCGTCCGGTCCAGTTCGTACCGGATCGTTGTCTACGTCTAGAACCAAACCGCGCCCCATGTCGTCAGGTACAAAACGCATAGCATAACCACTAGTAACATCTGGATTGGAAATGTAAAGAACTGTATCGGAATCGAGTTTTGCGCGAGGGCATTCCTCCAGCTCCGGTAGCGGTTGTCCAGCAGCTTCACCTTTGCTATCGAGCCAATCGAAAAACATGTTCGCTGGGCACCCCAAAGATTCCCAGTGCCTATAGTACAATCTCAAGTTCTTCCCATATCGATGATACTTGTCTGACACCTCCAGCCATGCTTTTCTGTGAAGCTGCGCATAATTTCCGCGCGACGTGCCGCTCTTGACAATCTCCGGCGGGTTGCTTTGTATGCCTTTGTAAACAAAATCCTGCGCAGCAGATCCTTCTGGCAATTTGTCGAGAAAGATTCGCTTAATCGTAGCTCTCGTTCCCCCAAAAGGCCATGGAAAACGTGATTTCGTTGGCGGCGAAATGGTATCAACACTGATAGATGTGGCGGGTTCAATCTGTTTGAGCGGCGAAGTGCCTTTGTAAGACTTCAATGATACATGGACCTCCGCAGCATCGTCGTCGTCATCGTCGTCGTCATCTACTTCTTCTTCAATGATTCGCAAATCATCTTGCTCACAAGGTCGTAGCTCTCCGACTGCTTCCGCAAATTGAGCAGCCTCGCGCTTGCGTCGAGAAGCAGTCTCTTCTTCTTCTACTTTTGACGGAACAGATTCTTCAATCGGAAATGGTTCTTCTTCTATAACGGCGGACTCCGACATGCCGTCTATGTCACCATACATCGGTCTCTCTGAATTGTTATCATAGTCTTGTTGGACCCATAGCTCCCCGGATAAAGCTTTGCGGACTGCTTCCAGGTCATGGAATATATTGTCGGATGACGAGTTAAACGCATCACCGTTTTCCGAGAGAGCCGAGATACTCCCCCTTATTGAGTCGAAATGACGGAGACTTCTCGATCAATTGCTCGACGACTTGCTGTTCCTCTGACGACAAAAGCAATGACATTCGGGAAATAGTGCGGTTGTGTGAAGGAGATGCGTGCAGCGCCGAAACACCCGTGTTACTCCCATCAACACAGTCTCCGTTAGCGTGAATACTCTCCAAAATATCAGCATCTTGCTCTCGCATTAAAAGTTCTAACGTATCCCTGGAAACGAACTCAGTGCGTGTCCTGTTGGAGCGACTAGAACGAACGGATCTCGTCTCTGCTGCATCGTCTTCTGCTATCTCGTCCTCAAGACTCTCGTCTTTCTCCTCTTCCCACAGCTCAGAGCAGTCATCGGGTGTAAAATCAACAAGACTTTCAACGGTGTTAAGTTTGGGACGAGCAGCAATGTCAGATGTCATCTCCTTCTGTGATGATAAAGAGGAAGCACGATCGTTTCTGATGAGACTGTGAGATCAACAGCAACACCGCATTCTAACTTCTAACACGAGCGAGAGAGCTCGAAAAGCATCACTGGTATCAACCAATGGCACTGTCTTCTCTACTGTAGTCAGCAAGAAAGAGACGACATTGAATAATTGAATTTCGCTCACCTAAAATTTCTGTACATTAATCTGTAGATAACCAGTACCGGTTCCGGAGATATTGTACTTTGCACTTATTGCGCGCGCCACGCCGCAACGAGAGTTTTCCTCCCCATTGCATTCTTCATAACATCGCGAACATGAATCTTGTGCAAACGAATCTTGTTGTTGAATCTCTTCTCTTCCCTTTTCGTCGCAAGGAACACGTAGGCAGCTTCATGAGATGAGTGTGAAGCTATTGGTGACGACCGTGCTATTATTACTTTCATACGTGCACACTTTTGCGGTGGAGAAAAGAGTATCGAAACTGCTTTCTTGGTCGAACTCAGAAAATGAGGCCCCTACTATCCTGGGATGGTGCGAGGAACGCCGTCTTCAAGACGCAAGAGAATTACAGGTAACCGTCAGCTGCGATGACAGTGAGCCGCTCGAAGTTTCTATCCCGATACCAACCGATGAGAACAGCTTGGCGCGCACCTTGTGGCCTTCGTCCCTGGCAGCGGCGATTCTCCTAAGATCACCCGCATCAAAACAACTTATCAAAGATAAGCACGTTCTCGAGCTGGGCTGTGGTCTAGGGCTGGCTGGGATTGTTGCATCCAGTAGCGCAAAGAGCTGCTGTCTCACGGATCATGACGAAGAAATCATTCAGTTGTTGAAGAATCAGAACATACCTAACATTAATGCCAGATACTTGGAATGGCGTGATGAGGACCGACCTGATGATATTCCTTCATGTGACTTAGTGATCGGAGCGGATATTGCCTACTATTTCTATCTCTTACGCCCTCTAATGGATACAGCGAAGGATATGCTAAGATCAGATAACTCAGCATTCATGGTGGTGGGGCAAGCGAATCGAGAAAGCCAGTGGGATCTTTATCACAATATTCGAGACGGATGCTACAATCAGCTCACTGACGAAAGAGAAGCTCCGTGGAACGGGGAAACGCGCATGTTATTGTATCAGCTTCAGATGTTCAAATGGCAAGTCGATGATGATCCTTCTTTCGAAACCCTTGACGGAACAATTCCAATCGCTGTTATGCTACATACATCTCCGGACTTGGAGAAGTTCACTTTACGACTTTCGACCACATTGCAACAAAGAACGACGAGGAAGGCATTATGATGTCGTTTTAAACGCGTCGTCTTGGACATGCGAGTATGAGGACGCCATTTGACGCAACGAACGTTTGCTTCTAAAGCAATTTGATCATAGCTTGATGCCACGCGAAGGGTCGACAGAAAAGCTCCAATTTGTTGCACAACTACGCAATCATCATCTCTTTGGTAGATATTTCGTCCAAGAGTTGAATGACCTCAGACCTCAGCCTAGTTACTCGTGATCGAAGCAATACAGTCGATTTGGTTCATCGCAAGATGCTCCAAAAGGAGCGTGAACTTGACGTATAGCAATGCCTATTGTTTTAACCTAATTGCTATTTCTTAGCAAGAAAACGTTTCTTCGATTGTCTAATCTCAGCTTGCGAGAGTTTCTTGTACCGTCTGGACACGTTGTTGGGATCTTAACAGAATTATTATGTGCGCATTCCAGAAATTCAGGACACGGTGTTTGGGATCGTAACGTAAGAAAGTGCGTGTTCCAAAAATTCTGGAAAATGCATGTTTGGCCATACAGAAATTCTGTTGTGGTCCAGAATTCTGGACCAGCTATTTTGATCTTACCAAAATGCTGTGCACGTTCCGAAACGTCTGAACACGTTGTTGGGATCTTAACAGAGTTATTATGTGCGCATTCCAGAAATTCAGGACACGGTGTTTGGGATCGTAACGTAAGAAAGTGCGTGTTCCAAAAATTCTGGAAAATGCATGTTTGGCCATACAGAAATTCTGTTGTGGTCCAGAAATTATGGACCAGCTATTTCCATACTACCAAAATTCTGTGCACGTTCCGAAACGTCTGGAACGTCTGGATAAGTTGTTTGGGATCTTAACACAATTATGTGCGCATTTCAGAAATTTCAGGAGACGGTGTTTTGGATCGTAACGTAAGAAAGTGCGTGTTCCAGAAATTCTGGAAAATGCATGTTTGGTCATACAGAAATTCTGTTGTGGTCCAGAAATTCTGGACCATTTTTTATAAAAAAAATCAAAATTGTGGATATTTACCGTTTTTATATCCTATGATTTCACCCTAGCATTGTTGCCACTACGACAATTAGGACGACGCACGTACGTGACATGTCCCAAGCGCAACGCAACTTCACTCACCGCTCACCAATCAAAATCCGACTGCGTACTATAGTCAAATATGTACTTTCTTCCAACTCCGGCATCTAATTTTTTGAACGCAACGCCCGCACGCCGCAGACATTCTTCCCGCCCATCGAGCCCAGTGTTTTCGCGAACGGTAGCCAGTGTACTGTAGCCGAAAAAGTAGAAGATACATTCGCGATTTTTGCGAGCGAAAGCGAGTGGCGAGAGGGAGCTGCGTAAACAACGCGGTAAAAACCTTACGGTACCTCCAGTAGTCGATGTTCAGTGCTTGAATGACACTTTTGTAATAAACAACTTGCAAAAGCTCGTCATTGAAAGTATCTGACGTGACTATTCTACACTGCATCAGGGTATTCACTGGTCCGGGGGAGAAAGCATCGAACAGTTTGCAGCCGCATCTTCGAAAACAATCCGAACAATCGTGTTCTGTTACGGTTTTACTTTCAACTTACTGTGAGCATTTGCTGTGTTTTTGATCTATTATCTCATTGGATTACTCTTTCCCATGCTGAAAATGGTCACAGTTAAGGATTCGTCCTTGGTCACACCGGTCGATCCGACGAACGGTCATCTTGAAGAGCCAAGCAGCTTGAGTGACATGCATCACCACAACAAGTCCCCCGCTGTTAATTCTGCTCTCCGCGAGACGGCAATGACCACCGAAGAGCTTTCGGAAGTTGCTTTTCCCGTCGAAAAAGAACCGATGAAGTCGATTGCGGAACCGCCCCCGGTAGTCTTTGCAGTTTCGGCTTCGTCGTCCATTTGCACGAGAGAAAGTGACACCGGTGTTCTCTCGGACTTGGAAAGTAATAAGAACGGGATGGAGACACCGCTCAAGTTTCGTCAAGGGCATTCTGAAAGGTCAAATGCGCAGCTATCCTTGCAGAAGACTTCTCGACAGGGAAGGGATTTGCAGCGCTGGTCGATCGATGAAACTACAAACGAAACTGTAAGGCTCGTTACAGGCTGCGTCCCCATTCTAAGAGAAGGAAAAATACTTCTTATTTCAGCGAACCGGAAAGCCGAATGGATTCTTCCCAAAGGTGGCTGGGAACAGGATGAAACTATGGAGGAAAGTGCAGCTCGTGAATGCTTTGAAGAAGCAGGTGTACTCGGAAAGCTAGGGCCCAAACTTGCAGAGATTCAATACGAGACTCGCAAGTCCAAGAAAAGGAGGCTGGACGCTGTGAGCTCAGAGAACCAGCAAGTCAAGAATTCTGGTCTAGATACCGTTGAAGCACCTGCATCAGATGGTAATGAACCGAATACATCATCTCTTCTCACTAACGAATCGATTAACAAAATCGAAGAAGAAACTGCTTCTGTAAGACGGCCATGCGATGAAACTCATTCCATAGCCTCTTCATATACAGGCAACTACACACAAGTTCGGATGACACTGTTTCCGCTGTATGTCGACACAGTCTCAAGCACCTGGCCAGAAAGTGGAAGGCTGCGCAAAGCTGTTGATATTGACGAGGCGATAGAGCTGTTAGATTCACGCCCAGAATTCAAAGCGGCTCTGGTAGAGGTGAAAAATCGCGGCTTGCATGCCCTACCCTCGAAATAATGTATCTTTTGTAAGATACATGAATTCATGTCATCGAAACTAAAACTGATATTGTACACTATAAAAGCATTAAACTGATCCTGTACAACTTGTAAAGGATTTCCATGGTTATCTCCGAAAGTTGTTAGCATCAGTAGGCGCATCGTAAAACACGTCATCCCAGTCATCGTCCATCTCCTGATGTAGTGGAAATTCCGTTCCATTGGATTCGTGTCTTCTGGATGCAGATGAACCGTTATCAGTGGTAATTTCTTCCTCGCTCGGTTCGTTTCGACCTTCATTTCGTTTCGCTTCTAACAGTGCGTCTGAGACCGTCCAAATAAAAGCGTAGACAATCATAAAGATCAAGGTCCCGAACGTGTAACATGTAAAATACCAATCACGCAGTATATTTTGCAACGTGTTGAATTCTTTTCCCATTCTAATTTCCGCCTTCGTGATTTCAACCAAGGTACTTGCCGCTAACCGTGGCACAATTTGCACGCGAATGTGTCGCTTCCCAAGAAGATTCAAATGAGACGCACATGAAAAAATTGGTTCTCGCGATCATGCAAGATCACTTTGTGACGACTTACCAGAGGGTAATCGCGACTCTCAACATAATGCCGGAAAACAGGAATTACGACGTGCTTGGATTCTTCTATAGCACCAATCAAATAAGGTACAAGCAGTACAGCCTTCTGCAGCACTGAAATCCATCTACTTTGGTGGGGGAAACCGCGCACTGCGGCGAGAAAGGGCCAGCACTGTACCGTTGTGAGATGCCAACTCAACTTTGACACCAAAGATACCAGTTGAAGCACGGTTTGTATCCGATTCTGGTAAGACTAGCACAAGTTCCATGAAATAAGCCCGATTTGATACAAGCAAGCGACGCGATGTAAGGGGAGTCGGCACAACGTCCTCGGTATCGACAAAATCCCAATGATGCTTTGCAAACAAATCGATTGAACCCCAAGGAGTCGGAAGCGAATTACCGTTTACGTGGCTTGATTCAACGCTCGACAAAGAAGAAGGAGCGGGCGCTCCAGTATAGTCGAGATAAATTGGAGCAGCCACTGAGAAGGATGGCATAACGACCGTGTAGAACAGATGATATGAGATGATCGACATGGAGAGAATGGCTAGGAGTTTCAGTAGCCTTCTGATCTGTCTTATCATGAAGGGAATTATACCTCCAAACTCTTCTCGGTCGTAGATACTATGAATATCAAACAAATACGTGAAAGTTTCATCCTGAAACGGCTGCAGCCTCGCAACTGAACTAGAAACAGCGGACGCAGGAAGATAACGCCTTCTTGTTAAAATAGCCATTCCGCTCGCTGCACATCAATCATTTCAATAACCTTCTAAGATCAATCTTATTAAACGAAGGAGCTTTCATAAGCTTCTTCTCCTCTCCGAAAGGTTAACAAGATAAAAAAAAAGGACAACAACGTTTTATTTATTCTGTGGTTCAGAAAATCTGGAAAATCGGTGTTTGCGATCCTACTGCTACAGAAATTCTGAGGAAAAAATCCCCATGAGATGAGATGGTGTGAACGAAATTGAACAATATCCGGGTTGCCCCTCTGTCGATAAATTTCCTACGAGAGCTACGTGAAATCACGCAGATGTTCGAAGCGTTGCATTACTCGCTCCATCAAGTTTTTGTTTTCAAGTCGGTGGCAATTGTTGTTTTCCAATACGAAGCAAATACGGTGCGCAACAAAACGTTGACATCTGTGGACTGGAAACCCAAGAATGGGACGATGGCGAAAAAGGCAATTTCCGGGTTTCCCTACAGAGATAAATTTCCTACGACGGCTACGTAACATACGCGTAGACACTGGAAGTGTTTAATCTTTCTACTGTTTCAAGTTTTACTATCCAATCAAGGTCGATGATTGATGGTTTCATGGCTCGCATGAACCATGTTGGGTTAAGTATATTTGACATTGGTGTCCAAAAGACGCTTAAAATGGTGTGATCGAAATTGAACAATATCCGGGTTGCCCCTCTGTCGATAAATTTCCCTACGAGAGCTACGTGAAATCACGCAGATGTTCGAAGCGTTGCATTACTCGCTCCATCAATGTATTGCTTTCAAGTCGGTAGCAATTGTTGTTTTCCAATACGAAGCAAATACGGTGCGCAACAAAACGTTGACATCTGTGGACTGGAAACCCAAGAATGGGACGATGGTGAAAAAGGCAATTTCCGGGTTCCCTACAGAGATAAATTTCCTACGACGGCTACGTAACATACGCGTAGACATTGGAAGTGTTTAATCTTTCTACTGTTTCAAGTTTTACTATCCAATCAAGGTCGATGATTGATGGTTTCATGGCTCGCATGAACCATGTTGGGTTAAGTATATTTGACATTGGTGTCGAAAAGACGCTTAAAATGGTGTGATCGACATTGAACAATATCCGGGTTTCCCCTCTGTCGATAAATTTCCCTACGAGAGCTACGTGAAATCACGTAGACGTTCGAAGCGTTGCATCACTCGCTCCATCAACGTTTTGTTTTCAAGTCGGTGGCAATTGTTGTTTTCCAATACGAAGCAAATACGGTGCGCAACAAAACGTTGACATCTGTGGACTGGAAACCCAAGAATGGGACGATGGTGAAACAGGCAATTTCCGGGTTTCCCTACAGAGATAAATTTCCTACGACGGCTACGTAACATACGCGTAGACACTGGAAGTGTTTAATCTTTCTACTGTTTCAAGTTTTACTATCCAATCAAGGTCGATGATTGATGGTTTCATGGCTCGCATGAACCATGTTGGGTTAAGTATATTTGACATTGGTGTCCAAAAGACGCTTAAAATGGTGTGATCGAAATTGAACAATATCCGGGTTGCCCCTCTGTCGATAAATTTCCCTACGAGAGCTACGTGAAATCACGCAGATGTTCGAAGCGTTGCATTACTCGCTCCATCAATGTATTGCTTTCAAGTCGGTCGCAATTGTTGTTTTCCAATACGAAGCAAATACGGTGCGCAACAAAACGTTGACATCTGTGGACTGGAAACCCAAGAATGGGACGATGGTGAAAAAGGCAATTTCCGGGTTCCCTACAGAGATAAATTTCCTACGACGGCTACGTAACATACGCGTAGACACTGGAAGTGTTTAATCTTTCTATTGTTTCAAGTTTTACTATCCGATCAAGGTCGATGATTGATGGTTTCATGGCTCGCATGAACCATGTTGGGTTAAGTATATTTGACATTGGTGTCGAAAAGACGCTTAAAATGGTGTGATCGAAATTGAACAATATCCGGGTTGCCCCTCTGTCGATAAATTTCCCTACGAGAGCTACGTGAAATCACGGAGACGTTCGAAGCGTTGCATCACTCGCTCCATCAACGTTTTGTTTTCAAGTCGGTGGCAATTGTTGTTTTCCAATACGAAGCAAATACGGTGCGCAACAAAACGTTGACATCTGTGGACTGGAAACCCAAGAATGGGACGATGGCGAAAAAGGCAATTTCCGGGTTTCCCTACAGAGATAAATTTCCTACGACGGCTACGTAACATACGCGTAGACATTGGAAGTGTTTAATCTTTCTACTGTTTCAAGTTTTACTATCCAATCAAGGTCGATGATTGATGGTTTCATGGCTCGCATGAACCATGTTGGGTTAAGTATATTTGACATTGGTGTCCAAAAGACGCTTAAAATGGTGTGATCGAAATTGAACAATATCCGGGTTGCCCCTCTGTCGATAAATTTCCCCACGAGAGCTAGGTGAAATCACGTAGACGGTCGAAGCGTTGCATTACTCGCTCCATCAATGTTTTGTTTTCAAGTCGGTGGCAATTGTTGTTTTCCAATACGAAGCAAATACGGTGCGCAACAAAACGTTGACATCTGTGGACTGGAAACCCAAGAATGGGACGATGGCGAAAAAGGCAATTTCCGGGTTTCCCTACAGAGATAAATTTCCTACGACGGCTACGTAACATACGCGTAGACACTGGAAGTGTTTAATCTTTCTATTGTTTCAAGTTTTACTATCCAATCAAGGTCGATGATTGATGGTTTCATGGCTCGCATGAACCATGTTGGGTTAAGTATATTTGACATTGGTGTCGAAAAGACGCTTAAAATGGTGTGATCGAAATTGAACAATATCCGGGTTGCCCCTCTGTCGATAAATTTCCCTACGAGAGCTACGTGAAATCACGTAGACGTTCGAAGCGTTGCATCACTCGCTCCATCAACGTTTTGTTTTCAAGTCGGTGGCAATTGTTGTTTTCCAATACGAAGCAAATACGGTGCGCAACAAAACGTTGACATCTGTGGACTGGAAACCCAAGAATGGGACGATGGTGAAACAGGCAATTTCCGGGTTCCCTACAGAGATAAATTTCCTACGACGGCTACGTAACATACGCGTAGACACTGGAAGTGTTTCATCTTCCTAGTTCTGTCAATCGAATTGCGTTGTTTCATGAAAGCGTTGATTGCCAAAGAGAGACTGTCTTCCGCATCGGATCATCACCACGCCAAGTCTACTGTAGGCTCGAAGTGTAGACGACTTTTTGCAAGACTGAGTTTCAGTCATGAGGCGAATTTGAAAAATAACGTTTTCGCAGAAATGCGGCGCGTGCAGTGAAGGTGCGCGACGATCCGAAGCATCTATTTATAATAGCGCGCTGTGTCCGTGTGTGTGTGTCACGTAACGTAACGTAACGCTGGTCCCGGGTTTCTGAATCACGGGTTTGACGCTATCCCCGGGGATCGAGCCCCCGCAGGGGCTATTAGGGATCGAGCCCCCCGCTTGCGGGAAGGGCGAGAACGAAAAAGCCCCCCGCAGGGGCTAGACGCCGAAGGCGGCTAGTAATAATAATACCCAGCGTACTTCTATTCTTCCTTTTCACTATCTTTTAGTTGCACCGCCGAGTAAAACATGGAAGACACGGACGAATTACGACAGTACATTACGTGCGACGCGGAAGGCTGCAACGCGACACATCCGGCGAGTCGTTACTCGAAATCAAGATGGTGTATTACTGCAATCGAACGTGTCAACGAAAGGACTGGAAACGACACAAGCCCGACTGTCATGGTGTCGACGAAATGAGAAAACGGTGTACGGGAACTGGGAATTTGAGCGAGATTCAAGAAATTACCGGCATCATGCCGGGCGAATAGACCGAGACGTGCGAATTTGTTTAGAAGACAAGATGGTCAACCCCATGATTTTTACCAAATGCCAGCACGCATTCTGTTTTTCGTGCTTAGTGCGCTTACAAAGTCTCGGTCGAGGTCCGCATAGCACTGTGAGTGGGACTAAGTGTCCTTATTGCCGTTCGGAGATCCCCGACTTGGTCGAGGAGTCGTCGAAATCGCGCATTTCGGTCTTGGCAGCCCGAGCGGGTCGACGCGATTTGCCCGAAGAAGAGCGTGAAGCCCGTGTGGCAACGGCTTTGGAAGAAATTGAGAAACTGTACAACGCAGGAGATACCGATCTGATGTTCTTTCTAATACCCATGAAAGCGAGACTACTCAGCTTGCGGGGTGACCATCGTGCGGCCGAAAGGTTAACAAGATAGAAAAGGACAACAACGTTTTATTTATTCTGTCGTTCCAGAAAATCTGGAAAATCGGTGTTTGCGATCCTGCTGCTACAGAAATTCTGAGGGCTTTCCAGAAAATAATCTGGAATGACTTGGTGCTTGCGATCATACAGAAAATGTGTAGTAGTTCCAGAAAATCTGGAAATCATCTGGAATGAATGAATAGGCGTTAGCGATCATACAGAAATTCTGAGGCTGTTCCAGAAAATCTGGAATGACCCGCATCATTTGCTGTTTGCAAAATTAGTCCGTATAACAATGTTATCAGAAATAAGTGCACTCATAAAATAATCAGAACTTCGTCATGTTTGCTGACGAGCTAGCGGGAAACTCCAGTCGTAAGCGGGCGGAAGAAAACAAAGCTCGAAGATTGAGACTCAAGGCGCAACAACAGAGAAAGGCGACGAGTGAGAAAAATGTGTCGTCGACACCCGTTCTTGTCGCTGACGAGGCAGTGCCGCTCGCCGAGCCCTCTTCAATCAAACCGTGTTTATCTTCTCTATCGACAGAGCATACTACTTCAGCAGTGGCGAAGAACGTTTCGTCGACACCAGCAGCACCCAAAACAATCACTTCTTCCGCACAACTCTCAGCTGTCGAGAAAGCTGAACAACAGCGTCAAATTCGAGCCGAAACAACAAAAAGGTTCAAGCTTCGATCGTGATTCAAACATTTTATCGCCGATATAACTGTAACGTTGACTTAAGAAAGCACCATGTTGAATTGTTATCCAAACGGACACAAGATATAAGTACGATTCGTGAGATGCTGCTTCAGACAAAGAATATCAGATATGTACCCCCACCTGCAACCGCGACAGCTATGGTACGGCAGCTTCTTTTTCTCACTACGCGGGTTATTTACGATAACAAGACGAAAATGAGAGTGAGGGTGAAACGTATTGACTCTTTTCGCCATTTGGATTTGCTCGCCAGTTTGGTGAATAACGTATTGCTGCCAGGGATGTCTAGTGTGGACGAGAAAGTCAACCCTATGTTGTCATGGCTTGCAACACAAGAAGGACGAACTCGACTTCAACATCTTTTGCGTGTCGTGATGGTTGCTATTTCGTCAAAAAAGACAAATGGAAATGTTTTGGATTCACTTCTCCATTTCTTGCAGTCGGTACTAGGACTATCGAAAGATACATCAGCTCCGAAACAGGTTCAAGACTATTGCTGCTCGTTATTATTTCCCAACAATTTGCCATTCTATGATTCGTCGCCATCAGACGATCCTCCCTATGCTTTTGAAAACAGCGATCTAGCAATGATTTCAATTGTGCGTTACTTCCTACTATTCATATCCGCGGGACCGGACCCCATTCCCCCGGATGCCATGAACGCACGCGAATCATGCATTCCAGAAGCGTCCAGAGAGCAGGGTGGTGAGCTATTCTTGATTGTTTTACATGCTGTTAATCGTGCTCCTATGTCGAACAGACGTGGGCTCCAGAGCCAGATGGTTACCATGCTGATGACACTACCCCTCTTTACGTGGAAGGTCTCTAGTGCTGCTTTGAATGTCTTAATACATACAAATGATGCTTCAACAAGAACACCCATGGTTGAACTAATCGAGTCATTCATGGAGCATCGGTCGAATGATTTGTCACAAGGTTATGTTAACGCGGTTTTAACGACTCAAGATCTTGTTTTGACAAGATGTCCGGCTACCCCAGCACAATGTTTGTTGGCGAATGTCGTTCAGTTAGGTCGAATATGCCCGACAACGAGCGGCATTGATACCGACCTGTTTGACTTCAAGTCAACGGCCATTTTATTTTCTATGATATCAACACTCGTAGAAGCCATTCCAGTGGGCACTTTCACGGCAAGAGAGTCTTGCGTCGAGTGGATCGACGACGGACATGGTGTTCATAAGCCTGTTGTTTTGTCTCCGGTTGTTATTGAGCAGTGCAAAGCTCTTTTGGTTGACTCTCACGTGCGCCGAATGTTCACTATAGCAATCGATACCGAAATTTTGAAAACGAACGAGGTTTTACAGAAGAAAGATGAGAAGGACCTGAAACTTGAAGATGAAATGATGAAAGAAGGAGCTACATCGGCAGCTGCGCTAGCCGCGAGAGAAGCCCGAATTGATCGGAGTAAAAGTTTTGGAACTCAAGTAAATGGGCGCGAAAGTTGACCAAAGGCGTTGCAAATCTTCTTGTCAAAGATGGAGATGCAGGTGCGAAAGAAACCATATTTACCGACAAAATGAGTACAAGTGGGTTGAAAAATATTTCTAGCGAGTCGCGAAGATATGCCGAGGGCAGTCATACTAAATATACAAGAGATCTGTTGTTTTGTCTGACCAGGACTTACGCCATTGTCATCGCGCGATGGGGTGGTGGAGGCAAAAACGATATCGTTCAACGAAAGCAGCTAGATCGCGCGAAGGGGGAACAAGACGTTGCTACCACTTCGGTAGAGCCCTGTGTGATCAGCCTTTTGAACACACTTTGCTTTGGAACCTCTTTGCTCAAAGTTCTTTGGGCTATAACACAATCAGATAGTCAAACGGTTGCAGAGTTGCATTCTGTAATTGATCCGGATAAAGGGCGTGTTCCGATTCGCATGCTGCAAATCAAGCCAGCTATAAGCAGCGATTCGAGATGTGACGGATGGACACTGCTATTCATGTTTGTTTCCTTGCTTGGTCATGTGCTGATCGTAACTGACGATGTTGAGCTCTACGATATGGACAAACCGCTTCCCATCCACCAAATTAGACGGTGCATTCAACTGCTGAAGAAACTCCTCTATCGAGCATGTTGCCTCGACGACTTGTCTGTTGCGCAAAATTCTACATTCTTTGGCCTTGCTTTGATTACCGCGTCATCGAAAGCGATGAAAGATTTGTACGATCGCTCTAGTCGACGACCCCTCTGTACACCCAAGCTTTGGATAGTCTCTGATTTGATGGAAAGCGAGATCCGAAGTTGCAAACGGCATGGAGACTTTTCGAGTCTACTTAATCTCCCTGTTCTGCGAATATGCCCCTTTCTTGTTTCTTTCAAGCGCCGACTGAAATTGTTCGAATGTATTATTACCACTAGTCGGATTGAGATACAAGGCGTGAACGATGTAAACCCTTTCAACACGAACCCTTTGAAAAAAGGCATACCTGTCCGCATTACCCGGGGGCGGATCCTCGAGGATGGCCTTGCCACCATGAACAACTTAGGATCTAACATGCGCCAACGTATCGTCGTGAATTATTACAACGAAGCGGGAGTTCGAGAAACTGGAGTTGACGCAGGCGGTCTCTTTAAAGAATTTTGGACCGACCTATGTGCGATCGCTTTTGACCCAAATTACGCTCTCTTTCGTGTCACAGATGGTGCTGGCGATTGTATGTACCCTAATCCGTCATCCGCAGCTGCTCATGGTTCGGATCACATAACTCTTTTGAATTCCTTGGCCGCATACTCGGGAAAGCTCTTTTGAAGGAATCACGATACATCCTCGATTTGCGCACTTTTTTCTGAGCTTTCTTCGCGGAGACTACAATTATTTACACATGCTACCAGATTTAAGCACCGTCGATCCTCAACTGTACAACAATTTAATGTTCCTGAAGACGTACGATGGCGACGCCAGAGACCTTTGTCTATCTTTTACCGTTACCACGGATGACTTTGGCGGTACGAAAGAAATTCCGTTGGTTCCGAAGGGTGATTCCCTAGAGGTGACTAACGCGAATAAATTACGATACATTGGTCTAGTTGCCAAGTATTATGTCGTGGATCGAGTGAAGGAGCAAAGTGAAGCGTTCACTCGCGGGTTGTGGGAAGTGATTGATCGTTCGTGGTTGCGAATCTTCAACGAGCCTGAGTTACAGGTGTTAATTAGCGGAGCATCGGACGGCAAACTGGATGTAGAAGATATGAAAGCCAATACACGATACGTTGGAGGTTTTACCGGGCTCGATCGTACAGTGGCGAGATTCTGGAATGTTGTTGCTCGATTTGACAGCAAACAGCAGGCAGATCTGTTGCGATTTGTGACAAGCTGCGAACGACCTCCTCCTTTGGGTTTTGGGAGCATGAATCCTCCCTTTACTATCCAGCGCGTCGGCATATTGCGAGACGGTGATAAACTCCCAACAGCGTCTACATGTTTCAACATTCTGAAACTCCCTACATACAGCAGCGAGAAAGTCCTCCGTGATCGACTTTTACTGGCAATTCAGTCTGGAGCTGGATTCGAATTGGCGTAGTACATGTATTCAGTATAATGTAGCTTCAAATGTAACCTAAGTTGGCGTTAATGCACTTCCTTTTAGTTCTAAAAAGTGATGAAGTTATAGTTCAGGGCTGCTGGCAGGAGTCAATTGATCAAGAATGTGAATTCGTTCTTGAAGCCAAGCTACAAGAAAACATTGAGCAAAATATGAGACAGAGTAAGAAAACAAAGTACAAAAGCAACGCCAGAACTCACATTTCAATGCCTTTTCCATAGGCTTGCCTTGCATACTGATCAGGCGCTGCAACTCCTTCGATACGGCATCTACATCCTTGCCTTTCCATTTGGCAACATACTCACGCGCCTTCTCATCACATGTTTTTCTCGGTATCGTCGACATCACATTTCGCAGCGAGCTCCACGTCGACGTACGCCATCAAGTGATCAAAGGAACGTTGACCGGAGTATTTCTCTTCCTCACCGTTCTTGTATACTTTGATTGTTGGATATCCCGTAACACCATTCTCCTTACAAAGGTTTTCTTCTTCTCCACAGTTCACATCTGCGATGAAGACAGAGCTGTGAGCCTCTTCCGCCAACCGATCCCAGTCGGTTTCATCTTGGTGCAGTGACCGCACCACGACTGATAAAATTTGATCATCCCATTTTTCCCCGACGACACGAGTTCATAAAAGGCTTTTCTCGTCCAGCTGTTGCGTACCCACAGCAATTTGAATGTAAAGTGTTACACTAATAAGGGAAAGGAACTTCATCTTGATCATTTCAACCGAATAGCAGGTGTCTCTTTATTAGTGATAATAAGCAAGACGCCATTTCGGTTTTTGCGCGTCGCGATCGCCGTTTTCCGCGATAAAACGCAGCGAGCAAAAAAATAGTTTGAGTCGTCTACATTTTGTTCAACTGTTCGAGTACCACTCGACACTGACCGGTATTGCCCAAGATCTTTTTCCTTTGTTTTTCGCCGTGTTGTTTGCCAGTTTCTGTACGTCAACCGACCAACCCGTAACCCTCTCGGATCACGGCATCCACCAGTATTCGGAGCGACCATTTGATAGCAACCTCGTAGCTCATAATAATTGAGATCACCTTATCATCATCTAGAGGTTACCATCAATAGATCTCAATTATCTTTTTTCTTTCCTTTATCTTTCGCGAATTGATTCACCGACAACAGTCGTCAATCTGTGACTTGTGGCGTCGTTGTTGCCACTAGTGCAATGTCCACCATCGACCCCAATTTCCCCCAGTTTCCCAACAGGGCTCTGGATGTCATCCCCGGACGCCCCACTTCATATACTTTGCGCATCCTGAAACGGCAAGTGTATGCAAATGCTGGTGCTATCCGTTCCGTACGTGGTGGTGGGGCCCATGGTCATTTGGGCGTTGCCATGCCCGGCCGAATATTTTGGCGTTGACCAATCAGCATTTCATCCCACCCCCTAACCCCGGATTGCCTCCGGTGCCCCAACAGGGGGACACGAATTATGTTCTTACCGCCACGCGACAAGCTTACGATGCTGCGGTGGCGGAATTCAATACGTACACTGCTCTTATTGCCACTCTCCGCGCGCAAATTTTGGCCGCTGTGGAACCAATCTACCGTGAGGAACTCCTTGATCCGCTCCATGAGTACAATCTTGTGAGCATTTGCGATTTTCTGGCATTTTTGGATAATCAGTACGGTCAGATGACGGCCTTGGATTACGAAAACAATCGTGAACAGCTTTCCAATCAATGGGATCCCTCTAACCCTATTGAGCATTTATGGGCGACATTGCCAAAATCAAGGCCATTGATCCTAACATTACGGACGCAACGGTTATCCTCAAAACTCAGGACGCGTTGGCCAAATCTGGAGTATTCCATTACCACTTGCAGACTTGGCGCGATAAACCGGCGGCTGAGCAGACGTGGGCGAATTTCAAGGATCATTTCACGCGCGGATTCTGATCGTAAACACAACCTTACCACTCAGGCGGCAGGCTTTCACAGTGCACACATGGCTGCCACATTCGCCAATCCCATTGCAGCAGCCGCGGGTAAAAATCCACCGTCTTCTGGCACACCGATCCCCACGGCTGGATTGGAACTCTTCTATTGTTGGTCCCACGGACTCAACCTGACCCACAACGGAGACGCATGCAAGAACCCGGAACCTGGCCACCATGCCGATGCGACTGCGGCCAATCGCAAGGGCGGAAGTGAAAAGTTGCGCTTTGGAAAATCCGGCAAACCGAGCCGTAATGGTCGTCGCAACAATCCTTTGGCCAACTCGGCCGCTGCCCCTGAGCCTTCCGAATAGGGACGAGGGGAGCCTGAGCCAATTTGTCAGAACGATGTTAAGTTTAACACCACGTTAACTTCTCCGCCGTCTGTTTCTAATTCTAGCCCAGGTCCCCCCGCTCATCTCATTGCTGACTCAGGTAGTACCGGCAATTACGTCAGCAGTAATTTTCCGTCCTGAATATTGTCCCCACCAACAACCCTATTCACATTACCATTCCCGACGGATCAACCCTTACCTCTACCCACGAAGGCATCTTAGACTTCCCCGGGTTGGCGCCGGCAGCTCGCCATGTCCACATTTTCCCGGAACTCCACCAGTGTTCTCTTCTTTCCATTGGTCAACTGTGCGAGTCGCGGGATATCATGTACGGTTTGATGCCACGACCATGGCCGTCCACGACAGTCTTGACAACATTGTCCTCACTGGTCACCGCGATCGTGGTACCGGCTTATGGCATGTTCCAATTCCGCCTATTCCAGTCCCGCATGCCTCTATGCCAACACCGGGGCCTCCGCCTCAGCCCATGGCCGCCCGTGCAATTGGTGCACCCGCCCACGGCTGAACTGGTAGCTTTTGCTCATGCCTCTTTGTTCTCACCGGCATTATCAACACTGGAAGCCGCACTTTTGCGGGGCTTTCTTACCAACTTCCCGGGTCTCACGCTTGCCAGTCTCCGGAAGTATCCACCGCGCAGTCTCGCGAATGCACAAGGGGCACATGGATCAAATTCGAAAAAATCTGAGGTCCACTAAGCACCTACCCGGCCCTCCTACTGATGCACTATTGTTTCCCGGCGACACAGAGCTTGAGGATCAACAACCACAACAGTTGGCGGCACGCACAAATTTTTGCTACATCAGCATTATTGAACCTACAGGTCAAATCTATACCGATCAGACCGGCAAATTCATCACGCCGTCTACAACTGGTAATAATTATCTCATGGTTCTTTATGATTACGACAGCAATTCTATCTGGGCACAGCCATACCCTACTAAAACAAGTGCCAGTCTTGTGACCGCCTACAAAAAGCTCCATAATCGTCTTGTCCGTGGAGGCCTACGACCTCTGCAACGCTTAGATAATGAGGCTTCCCATGAGTTAAAAGAGTTCATGACGGATGAAGGAATTGATTACCAGCTTGTCCCGCCCGGCAGTCCATCGCCGCTTAATGCTGCCGAACGTGCTATCCGCACCTTTGCCAATCATTTCATTGCGGGTTTATGCAGTACCGATGTCAACTTTCCCTTGCATCTGTGGGATCAACTTATCCCACAAGCCGAAATCACGTTAAATTTGATGCGTGGTTCCCGAATCAACCCAAATCTATCTGCCTTCAGCGCAACTCAATGGCACCTTTGACTTTAACCGTCACCCACTTGGACCACCCGGCACCTTTGTCCTTGCCCATGAAAAACCAAGTAACCGCACTACTTGGTCGCCTCATGCCTTGGAAGCCTGGTATGTTGGTCCTGCTCTTGAATCCTATCGGTGCTACAGAGTGTGGATTATTGATACACGCGACACTCGCATTTGCGATACACTCGAGTGGTTCCCGCAACATGTCAAAATTCCAGCCAGTTCGTCCACCGACCTCATCTATTCTGCACTACAAGATATCCTGTATGCTTTGCAAAATCCGTCACCGGCATCCCCTCTTGCCCCACGCACAGATAGTCAAACACAGGCACTCCAGGATGTTGTCACTTTGCTCACGACCATATGTACGGATGAGGATGCCGCACTTCCCAACGTGACTTCGATTCCGGCAATTGCGCCCACTTCCAAGGGTGGTGCCCAAAACGGTCCCCGACATCGCTCCACTTCCAAGGGTGGAGCCAAGAAAGGTGCATTTTGACCCCAACATACCATCCAGCGATCGCACAACCACTCAACTTTATCGTGAATTCCAACAGCCGGCGATCTCCAGACCGCCCTGTGCCTCCCGGAGCAAACCCGACAGAGCCTGTTATGCCCACCACCTACCGTGAATTAACTGGGCCTGTGGGCCGCCGCAATCGGCGCACTCAACGCCGCGCTCAACACAAGAAAGCTACTGCTGGTCCACACCTCATGGCCGGTGTCCCGCGTCGTTCTGGCCGTCGCCCAAACCTAAAGTTCCCTTTGCCGCTCCTGCTGTTGCCGCTACCGCACCTACGACACCCTCTATCACTCTCCCTTTGTTTGCGTTTTCATGGTACCGCGTTAAATCCCGACACCGGACGTGTAGCTGAATACCGTGAGCTCAGCCAATGTACCACCGGTCCCCTCTGGCAAAAAAGCAAATTGTGATGAAATTGGACGCCTTTTTCAGGGCCTCGGACCGTCCTCCAAAATGCCCACTGGCACGGGATACATGCCACTTCATCTACCATCACGAGGTCCCTGAGGGTAAAACTGTCACCCACGTCCAAAGTCGTTTTGCGCTGATCGACCGGAAAAGGCCGATCCGAACGTGTTCGATGGACTGCGGGCGGTGATCGGATCCAGTACCTTGGCGATGTTAGCACCCAAACGGCCGATGTCATTACGGTCAAAGTCCTTATCAACAGTGTTCTCAGTACTCAATGCTCAAGCAATGTCCATGGACCTCAAAGACTTTTACCTCACGGGCGAATCTTGACGAGTATGAATATATTCGGGTTCCGGTTTACCTCATTCCGACTTCATCATCGACTTGTATCAACTTCACGACAAAATTCACAATGGTTTTCTTTATGTCGAGGGTCCGCTTAAAGGCATGTACGGCCTCCCACAGGCCGGCAAACTCGCACATGACCGGCTCCGTAAATATCTTGCTCCCCACGGCTATGTTCCATGCACCCACACCCACGGACTTTGGCGCCACACAACATCCAATTTACTTTTTACTCTGGTCGTGGATGATTTCTTTGTTAAATACACAGAGCGCCAACAAGCGGAAAACTTACTTCAACTTCTCCAGCAATATTATGTTGTGAAAACCGATTGGTCGGCCAGTCGACACGTCGGTCTCACAATCAATTGGGACTATGACAATCGCGACGGCTGATATATCCATGCCCGGCTACGTCGAACGTGCTCTATCCCGCTTTGAACACCCAACGCCCGGCTAAACCAGAACATTCTCCTCACGCCTGGACGGCACCGATTTACGGATCACGTCAACAATACGCCCCAAACGTTTGACGATGCCCCACAAGTTAGCCCTGCTGTCACCACTCGAATCCAGGAAATTTTGGGAACATTGTTGTATTATGCCCGCGCGGTTGATTGTTCTTTACTTCCGGCCATCGGCACTCTCGCTACTCAACAAGCCCACGCCACCGAACACACTGTTGAAGCTATCACGCAATTGCTCAATTATTGTGCCACACACCCCGATGCTACCGTCCGGCCTTCTGATATGATCTTGCACATTGAAAGTGATGCTTCCTATCTTTCTGAAACAAAGGCTCGCTCACGGGCAGCCGGCTACCACTATCTCAGCTCCACTCCAAGCACCAGTGACACGCCGCCGCCTTTCAATGGACCCATTGCCGTGCATTCCACCATCCTGAAAGAAGTTGTATCCAGTGCTGCTGAAGCTGAACTTGCGGCTTTATTTTACAACGGAAAGGAAGCCTGTCCGATTCGCACTGCACTTGAAGAAATGAATCACCCTCAGCCCGCCACGCCCATTGTCACCGACAATAGCACCGCCAGTGGAATTGCAAACGATACTGTTAAACAAAAACGCTCCAAAGCAATGGATATGCGTTTTTATTGGATTCGCGATCGTGTTCGACAAGGCCAGTTCCACATTTATTGGCAAAGAGGCGAAACAAACAAAGCAGATTATTTCACCAAGCATCACTCGCGCAAATATCATCAGCAAATGCGCCCCGTTTATTTTGTGGATCCACCGGAGCGCTCGAATTATTATGCGTGCCTAGCGCATGAAACTGAAGATGAAAATCCCCGTGCTTTTCATCGCGATGAAAATGAAAAACGAAAAAATCGGCACGACTCAGCATCTTACGGGACTGCGTCTCTCTTCGCTCCTCCTACTGCTGGCAAGGGTGTGTTGTTTGCCAGTTTCTGTACGTCAACCGACCAACCCGTAACCCTCTCGGATCACGGCATCCACCAGTATTCGGAGCGACCATTTGATAGCAACCTCGTAGCTCATAATAATTGAGATCACCTTATCATCATCTAGAGGTTACCATCAATACGCCGCGCCTCATTTTTGTTCTCCACCACAACAAACAATGCTCGAATGCACTACGTTTCTTTCACACTCCCCATTAAAGTCTTTATCCAAGATTTGTCTGCTTTCTAAAGTCCCAAGAGTAAATGGGCTGGCCACAGGATTCTTCTTCTTCGAGTCCGTTCGATTGGCTGAATGATTACGTATCCGTCTCCCCGCAACTTCAAAATGTGCTAAACGATGCCACCCCGCCCCAGCTCGTCTGTGTGGGACTCGCTTGTTCCGCTTCGTTCGTCGCCGGATGGAAAACGGCACGGTCGGGGTCTTCCTGGAAACGCATTACGTCCATTGCCGATATATCCTCCTCTCAGATGGGTCCAACGACGCCGTTTTTGCGCGGTCGCGTCGTGTCAGTGAGCGACGGAGATACCTTTCGATTTCTGCATCTGCCCACTCGGTTTCATTCGTCTCACTTGGGCGATCGAAAAATGGCGGATGTTACTTTGCCAATTCGAATCTGTACCATTGATACACCCGAAACAGCAAAATTCGGTAAGCAGGGACAGCCCTTTGGCGACGAGGCCAAGGATTATTTGAAAGCAATGATAATGGATCGGATAGTAAACGTAAAGGTTCTTGAGAAAGACCAGTATGGTCGTGGTGTCGCTGAAGTCTACCGACCTGGTCCGTTTTTGGGCTGGCCTCGAAAGTACATAGATCAGGAAATGCTGAAAGTAAGTTCGTGCGGTTCGTCTTTCGACGAAGAAGTTTGTTAACCTAATGACCCTGAATGGCTTACATCGCATTCCATTGCTCTTTGATTCACAAGGCGGGTCTTGCGGAAGTTTACGTAGGAGCTGGGGCTGTCTATGGACACAAGAGAAAGGAAGCCTATCTTCAGATGCAGTCAAAGGCTGAACGAAGGAAAGTCGGGATGTGGTCATTGTACAATCGCGAGTCTGCTGCTGAATTTAAATCAAGGATGAAGTAGCGACTTAAATTGTTCATGTAAGTAGTGATGGATCTAGATCTCTGGCACAATTGGAGAGGTTTATGTAGATTCGACAGTTTTTACCGTGGATTTAGCAAAACGTCCTTTGCTAAAGGGCTAGACTTGAGTCCATGTAACATCGATAGATTCTTTTCTAGATCAAGTGGTGGTCAACTGTTTAGCATTTCTGCGTTACAGATGACTACCATTGACTACGTCTCTGGTTTGCCTCGAACATGAATCATCAGATTTCCACACCAAACTTACATAGAAACTCCGTTCGTCCTCTTTCTAATTGCTGCTCGTTGTTTTCATTCAACGGGGACTTGGTAAACAAGCATGTGTGGTAATCGCGCTGCACTGTGTAAGTAAATATCATTAAGAATGGTCCACCTCCGCCACGATTGGTATTCAGTCAACACGAACTACTTTGTTGCGTGCCGCAACGGTATGTTGGCTTTTTCGTTTAACTTCAAAACCAGATTTCCATAGAGCTATGGTTAGATCTTAGCAACAATTTGAAATAAATAAAATTTGCTGCAAAATGCCGCCAAAAGCCGTTGAATACTCGTCTCGTATTCGACCTTCATGAATTTACTATGGCCCAGACTGTAGGTTCCACGCACCAAGACTGGTTTCAGTCATGAGAGACGTGGACGACGAATTTTTTCGTTTTCTGCGTTTTCCGCACAGAAGATCTTCGCGGAAGGAATGGCACCACGTCTGAGTTGTTACCTGGTATGGTTATTATTATTTGCATGTAATTCCGATTGCTCAAGTGCAAATAACGAGATCGTATCAGCACCCATAGCTTTCAGCGATTGAAATTGTGTTGAAAAGAGTGGGCAAGAGTTTGTTGTGTCGAGCAAGCATGTGTACAGAGACTACTTATCCCCAATTGACGAAGGATCTCATCGTGGAGGTCATCGATCGCGCGTGTGATCGTTTCAACGTCGAAAATACCCAGTGGCAGTTGACACGCAATGTGCGTCTCGATCTCGAAGATGGCGGTGATTATGTGCATGGTTTTGTTGCTAACGCAACCGAGGGCCCTGATACGACGGAAATTTTGACAACTTTCTATTTTGCTTACTCGACATGGAATGGCCGTGTGCTTTACATTGATGAAAGATATCGAGGCGCAGATAACGATCTAAAACTACACTTGCGCCGTGCTTTGGCTTGTATTGCTGTTCAGCTGCAATGCAATCGACTAACTTGGCAACATTATGCCGAAGATGACGGCGAGCCGTTCTATCCGGAGAGTACGAAACCTGAAACACTTCATGGCTGGTTGACATTGCACTGGCAGGCTGACAGCATTCGATCGTTTCTGAGCAAGCATAGCGTCTCAATCCTGTCCCAAGATAACGGCGTCCTCAGCTTAGAAGACACTATCTCAAGGGTGCTGGCAAATCTCCGCCATGAATCATATCAACTACGATTGGCCACCGAAGAAGACTTGCCTCACATCTGTCGGCTGGTACAAGGACTGGCAGATTTTGAGAAGAGTATGACGCCGTCCATGTCACTGCGGAACATTACCGCGCGGATGGTTTTCGCTCCAAGAAACTGTTTCAATGCTTGCTCCTGGATCATGTCAGCGCAGATAAAGAGACTTACACATGCGGCATGGCTTTTCACTATCTAGGAGCGACTGCGAAAGACAGTCTTTTCTTATATCTCGAAGATCTTTTTATCGAAGAACAGTTTAGAAAGAACGGTGCAGGAACTTTGTTAATGAAAGCTTTAGCATCCATTGGGTGTGCCCTGAATTGCAGTCGACTTGTGTGGCAGGCCTTGGTGAGTAAAACAAATGTTGCCTTTCGTTTTTGAAAAAGGACTCGCTCAGTGTCCTCCTTATCTTCCAGGATTGGAACACGCCAGCACTAACATTCTATGGAAAACTGGGGGCAAAGGTTCAGGAAGGACTTCTTACAACTCGCTACATGAATGAAACGTTAAATGCGTTCTGCGGTAGTCCTCAAAATTGAAATAGGTCCAATGATTTAGGGTGTTCAGTAAAAGCCTTAGGACAGCGCTTATGAACCGAATGAATCAAGTCGCCGAAGTAATCATTTTTAGGTTCATGACTAGTGACTGAAATTCATTCTTGACGAAAAACGAAAAACAAGTAAAATTATAGATACGGTATGTGGTGGATGATCGAGCGAATTCATCTACATTCATTTTAACAAGTGAAGCTATGGATTATGTAATGTTTTTCCCTTGTTTATACACTGCTATAAAGTGTTTTGAAAGGATGTTGGTGCAGGCGATAGGAGCATTAGTAAGGGCTGAAGAATATGGATATTTTTGTAGTACGCGAAAGAAGGCTCAGTTCGCGGATCGAAAAACTTATTTTGTAGCTCTCAAAATTCTGAATCTATCTATATAATTATCTTATTCATCCGAAGTTTTTATGATAGATAAAAATAAGCATGAAAATGGGAAATTTTTACGTAAAATTATACAGTAAAATTCTTTGTGGAGCCTCTGGTACATTTTCTACGAGGTGTACATGGTGTAATGACGAACGAATCCCAGCTGTAGGAGTGCGAATGTTGGAACTTATATCCGCGGTTGACGGACAAACATTACGGACCTCGAACAAACAATGAAACCGGCCGCAACAACAAAAACACAAAAGGCGACGTAGTCACACCCGTTTACACAGAAGGCGACGATGATCATTAATGATCAATGCGCTCAACCATTATTATTTTTGTTGCATCGTCCTTTTCGCATTCCCAGTCGCATAAGAGACGGTGTGTCACCTCATTTTGAGAGATCGCAAATTCCGTGTCATCTACCTTTGAAACTGTAATTTACGGACATGTCATCGACGTTCAAGCGAAGAAATACGTCAAACAATCAAATCTTTCAGCAACTAGAAGGAACGAGACCTACCACGACTCCCGGTATAACGTTTACATCTACCGGCTTGCGCGACTTGGATCAGGTGCTGTCTGGAGGTCAGCCTTTGACAACATGTATATGGTTAGAAGAAGATCGGTGGACATGCAGTCTTGCTCGCTGTCTGGTTCAATATTGGTGCGCTGAGGTAAGTCTTTTCGAAGAGATTATAATAATTGTCAGTCATTTTTTAATTTATGCAGCATATTCTCACGATTATTACAGGCTTTATCTCAAAATCAGCTCGTCATCGTTCCAGTAGAATCGGATGACGGCGAGAGCTCTCTGCTGGGGCCAATATCTTGGTGCGCCGACGAACGAGAGCAGTTGGAGGCACAATCTCCACCAGTTTCATTTTTGAAACAAGTGAAAGATCTATTGGCTGCATTACCACGTAATTTGAACAAAGACAAGGACATCAAACAACAAAAGATGTCCGGAGACGACCCCGCTGAAGTACTTTTGGAAACTTTGGAGGAGGAAGAGGAGGACGAAAATAATGACGAAGCACCAGATGCAGCAGATGATGGTTTAAAAATTGCGTGGCAGTATAAGGAATCTGTTCAGCGCGAACGAAGGGGGCACACTGACGCATCTCGAGGAGTACCCTCACCTCGCTCCTCGCCGTCCGGCAACGTCTTCTGCCATTCTTACGATCTACAGGGCCGTTTATCGAATCAGTTGGATACCGAGCAGAACGTGTTATTTCCAGAGATCCAGTTCCGTTGTCTTGGCTGTTCTTATCCTCGACAGTGCTGTGGATTCGCTTACTATAGGAGCTTGAAAGATCAGCTTCAGTCGCTACCAACTACGAAAGTACAGCGTTTGCTGCTGTATCACCCCGATCTGTCTGTCTTGCAGACTGCGCTTCCGTTACTTGTCTCTTTCATTCGAAGCAAGAAACTCCCCGTGGTTGTCATGATTGTGGTTCAGCCTTGGACGACATCAGTTTCGACGAATGTACTACGTCGTACGAGCGATTTTGTTCTTGCTGCAGAATCCTTTGTTTCTCGTCAACAATATCCGCCTCCTCCCTGAATTTCAACGGTTCCATGGTCTCCTACAGGTCGTAAAATCAGCACACAAACGACCGATCTCGAATATCTATGGCTTGAAGAGAGATAGAAGGAAGCTCCTCATTGAATTGCTGCATATTCCACCCGAGGACTATGCCGCGAAAGGCGGATCCACTGGTAGCGGGGTTCGCTCGGGGGCGGGACGTCCTTCGAGTGGATTAGGCTGCAGTTCGAGTGGCAGCGCACTGGATTTTTAGTATGCCAAGCTTTGACGTCTGACACACCTGCTTCTTTTAAAGAATTCTCAAACAATTACCTAAACCTAATCGCACAGCACACAACATCTAACGATTCGCGAATCGTATGTGCATCGTGCATGGCAACTACTAAGCACTAAACTAAGACCTTTATGGCTTGCTTTATGCTTATAGCGACTCGATTATCTAGTACTGTAGTCCGCTAGAAATCGTGTCAAACATAGGGAGCGCCACGTCACATCATAACAAGGATCGGAGATCGGAGATGTCAAGCGTCAAGCGTCAAGCATCAAACTGCCACCTGACACCTGACATGCTGACATAGTAAACATTCAATGAACGATAAAGGATAAAGGGCAAGTGACAAGTACCGGTACTGACAAAAGGTCAAGTAAGCAACGAAAATCGAAAATTACGGACCGCAGAGAACAGTCTGCAAAATCTGCAATCCATTCCTATTTCCTATTGCCTATTGCTGCTGCAAAGTTGCAGAGCGATCAGTCTTCTCTACTTTCTCCAGCTCTATACTCTATAGACTATAGATCTACAGTAATTTATCTTTCCTGAAACACGAAACACGAAAGATGAAGATGACAGCAAAAAATAAGAGTGAAACAAGGAAAACAGGAAAACGGCCATAAGCCATAACGGATAAAAGATAAAAGAGTACCGGTAGATAAAAGATTCTTGATTGTAGATTGTAGATTGTAAATAGTACTGCAGCGCTCAAACACTCGGCTCTCGGAGAAAAAGATGTATTCTTCGTTCTGCCGTTCCATACTTTTGAGTGATTGAACGCATCGCATATCAGTTAAAGTGTACGACAAGTTAACTCCGCTCGCCGCTCTCCGATGATTTGGTCTTAATGGCGTAGAACGTCGGAGTTTTTCATTATTCAACACGCGTAACAAGCGAACAAGCAACAAGCAACGTTGCTCATCACATAAACATCGCGCCAACAACACTTTTAGGCTCTCCTTTCACTTCATTGATCATCGAGCAACGAGCAACAACACGGACCCTCTAGACTACAAGCTTTCTCAATAAAAAAATGTTCCATTCATCACAGAATTATTCAAGCAGTGCTCCCGTCGAGGAGTCCGGCAACGACCACGCAAAAACTGAGCCTCTTGCGCAAGAACGTGACGACGCTCAGAAGTCGAAAATCGAGGTTTGGGCACAACGTATCAAGACAGATGCAGTTCACGTATGGCAAGTGGACGATCTAATTAAGTATTTGAGGCCCCAGGAGCTAAGCAAGCTACAAAACGGCTTCGTTCGATCCACTATGTTGTGGGTGTTCGAGCAAATCAACAGTCCGGACGGAATCTCGGATGACAAGCTTGAAAAAGTGTACGACTTGTACATCAAGCAGTTCTGCGAAATAGCCAGCGTAATGGGAAAGAAGAAAAGAACACAGAAAATTCGACAGGCTATCCAGAAGTACGAAAGGCATTTCCGATGCGGTTTAAATGATGCCAAAAGCGTGAGTTCGTTGCCGAGCTTACTGAAAGAAATATCAGCCCTCGATTACGGACAAGACGTTGTCTTTCACTTTTTATGCCAAAGACCTGATATTCTTTATTCGAGATGATCTCAGCTAGTTTAGAAGCTATAATTCATAAGTAAAACAAATAAAGGACGCTTTTTTCCGCGAAAATGTGGTGCGAGTGCGAGTACCAGATGAGGCTTTTTCGCAGCAGTAAATATAATCATCAACGTTCATTGGCTCATTTCCGGATGTGAGTACCGAATTAGGCTTTTTCGTGTTCTGCCGTACCATACGTCAAGCAACATTCACTCGCACCTCTCGCACACCACAAAAGAAGCACAAACGCGTAGATTGGAATGATCGGAATTGAGCGATGATTATAGTCACCATCAATGCATGGTAATCTCGGGCTGACGTTTCGTTGTGATCTCCTGCTATAAACAACATGCACTGCTGCTGGTAATACTTTCGATCTGTTCGTGAGAGCAAGAGGTATATGGACAAGCCCATATACCTCTTGGTGAGAGGAACGGTCGTATGTACGGTTCGTCCAAAGACATTCGCGCGTGAAAAATGCCGCTGCAAAAGGTGTACGCAGTAGTTAATCTGGTGTCTACGGCACAGACTTTACAGTATGGAGAGACAATCCGTCACGGTCGAAATGATCTGATGTAGCACTCGGTTAAAGTAACGGGGAGTATCTGAAGTCTCGCCCCTTACATCAAGAATTTTACCAAGAAGTTCATGTGAGTAGACAACGTCCACACCAGTCTTAACGCACCGAAGTATCATAGGCGTTACCCTTCAAGTTTGAACAGCTTAATAGGAGAGCTCGAAAGTAATGGCAAAATGTTGTTGCATCGTTCACTCCGGGTCGTTCGTATAATTGCGAGGGTGTCAAGGTCTTCGAAGAGAACAATAAAAAGTCGGCGTTTTTACCCAGTGCTTTTCAAATTTCCGTGAACTCACACTGGACCTGTCTGTCGTTACATCTTTTTAGGCTATCTTGTTTAGGCTTGAATATTTGGATCACCTCAGGTGCACCTCGATTCGAATTCAGTCGATAGACAGATGGAAATGGCTTTCGCATTGTCATTTGTTATACTGCCAGGCTAACTCACCAAGGCTTAACTTGGTAATTCCAGCTAGTGCTTCGCTAGCTAATCTATTTTTCGGATGTCACACTCTAGATCTCTAGGACCGTTCAGTTGGTCTTGCCGCATCGAAATTCTTATAATATCATAAGATTGCTACCGCTTTACTTCTATTTAATCCACAGTTTTCAATACTTTGGGTATCTACAGGTATCGATGCCAACGAGCGTAATGTTGGCCAAGCAATTAATATGATCGGTAGCACTTCGTCATCCAAAAAGCCAATACACGAAACGGAATCTGAGCTCAGTCTGCACTATCCGACTTCGTCAATTAATCAAAAGGGGGACGCAAGCACACATTGAAGCGATATTATTCGCACCAATGCAACTAGCAGTAATCCATCAGCTGCTCCGCGGCGACCTTTGTGATATGATGAGGCTGTATCACCACCGCATCACCAGCGGATACAGATTCGTCGATGCAGCTTTCTTTCTCACATTCCGCCTCGACTGCCGCTTTTTGATGCAACGTACGTACAAAGATACGAAGTAATTCTCCGGTGAGCAAGACCGCTTCGTTGGTAATCCGTTTTCCATCCTTGGCCAGAACAAGTTTCTTTGTGAGGCCCGCGTGAAACGGCTCCTTCGACGAAAGATCTTTCAGCGTATTACTCTTCATTTAAATGGGTAAAGCTGATTAAGTCGGTCTTCTTGAGATCGGTAATACTATTTCTATAGTGCTTTGGCGCCTTGTTATTTCGCGGTATGATGGACTGTGTGTTATTTCATTTTATTTCATCGCATCATTGTTGCCACGCTCGTCATGAAAAAAAAACGTGGAAATACCGCGCACTCCCACATTTTCTGGGCACGTGAAATACCGCACCCCCACATTTTCTGGGAACGTGGAGTACTGCACTCCCACATTTTCTGGGAACGTGAAAATACCCCTCCCCCTCATTTTCTGGGAACGTGAAAATACCGCTCGCCCACGACATTCTCTGGGGACGTGAAAATACCGCACGCCCGCACATTTTAGGCAACAACTTATCGTCTTCTTTACAAAAATAAGCATTGCATTCAGCAGAAATGAGTAACAGCAAGGATATGCCTAAACGCGCACTAGGAGGATCAAAAGACTTCCCGATGCGGTCTCCATCGTCGGCTTGGGCTGTTCGTCGTTTTCGACATTCTTTTGGTCTCCGGAGGAACTACAGCAGAGTCTTTCCGGCTCCACGAAAAGTCGGTCCGTCAACGACCTTGACCGCAATCATCCTCGCGTGCAAGAGTGGATTCGTACCATTCATTTCGCATTAGAACAAGGCATCACGTATCTCGATACGGCTCCGTGGTACGGTCACGGAACTTCGGAAGTCGTCATTGGGTGGGCACTCGAAGCTATCGAACATTTTGATCGTTCTTTCATTCAAATTAATACAAAAGTCGGACGATACGAAGCGGATCCTTCTATCATGTTTGATTTTTCTCGAGAAAAGACCCAAAAGTCTATTGAGCTTTCGTTGCAGCGAATGAAATGCGATTACATTGATGTCTTGCAACTGCATGACCCGGAATTTGCACCGACGTTGGATCAATTGCTGGAAGAAACGATTCCCGTCATGCTTGAATGTCGAAACGCGGGACGATGCAAAGCACTGGGTCTTACGGGATACCCGTTGCATGTTCAGCATTTGGTTTTGCAACGGTCGATGGAACAATTTGGGGAGAATATTTGGGACCAATCATTGACGTATTGTCACTAAAATTTACACGATCAAAGTCTGGTCAATCAGCCCATGTCGACGACAAGCTACAGTTTCCTCGAAGCCTGTCAACGGCAAAGCATGGTTGTCTTAGCAGCCGCTCCTCTTTCCATGGGTCTGCTGACGAACCAAGGACCACGAGATTGGCACCCCGCGTCACCAGAATTGAAAGAAGCCTGCCGAAGCGCTGTTCATATATGTCAACAGGAAGGAATCGATATTTCAAACTTGGCATTACTGTTTGCTCTATCGAACGAGAGGATTGCTTGTACCGTGGTTGGCATGAAAGATGAGGAAGAAGTCAAGGTTGTTCTTGCGATTGCGAAACGTATCGGACGGGCAGTGGCTGACGGCGCGAGGAATCAAGAAGATGTTTGGAAAGCGGTCCTCAACGATGCCGAACGTAGAGCCCTGTCTCGTCTTTTGGATTCTGCGAACGGGCCATTTTCGAATGTATTCAAGCGTGGTCTGTTTGAATGGGATGGCGTGGAAGAAGCATGGAATTTTTGGCAAGCACAAGAAAAGAGTATTGTCGCATGGCAAAGGTTATAATGAGTAATGCCTTATTTCTATTATATTGTTGCTCTAATCTACCTCTTCCACACTCGGGCCGTCATCGACACCATCGAGGTCTTCTCCCATAAAATCATCGTCGGCGTGAGAACCGCTGGCCGTCCCTGCACTTTCGTAGGCCTTTTTGATAATCGGGTTGACAATCGCTTCAACTTCTTTTTGTTTACTGTCGTAATCATCCTTTTCCGCAGCAGGGTGGTCTTCTAGCCATACCAAAGCGGCTTCCACCGTTTAGACAGAGTTTCTCGATCATCCTCGTTCAATTTCCTGAAAGCGAGTCATTGATTGAATTCTTCAAGTTGTACAAATACGCTTCCAGTTCATTTCTAGCCTGCACTTTGGCCCTTTCAGCTTCGTCTTGTTCGGCAAACTCTTCGGCTTCCTTTACCATTCTCTCGATCTCTTCCTCAGACAAACGGCCTTTCTCACTTGTGATTGTCAACGTCTCGGACTTGCCAGTCCCTTTGTCAGCTAGCGGAAATACTCAGAATACCATTAGCATCAACATCGAAGCTCACTTCGATTTGTGGAACACCTCGGGGAGCGGGAGGGATGCCACCAAGCTCAAACTGGCCTAAAAGTCGGTTCGACTTTGTCATACTTCGTTCGCCCTCAAAGACCTGGATGTTCACACCCGGTTGGTTATCTGCGTAAGTAGAAAACACTTGAGACTTTTTGACGGGAATCGTTGTACCGCGTTTGATCAGTGCTGTCATTACTCCACCCGCAGTTTCAATTCCCAATGAGAGTGGCGCCAACATCTAAGAGCAGCACATCTTTTGTCGCATCGGAAGCGTGACCACTGAGAATACCGCCCTGAACGGCAGCACCGTAAGCCTGTTTGATAATAAACACAGATGAGAACATAAGTCAAGGTTATTAAGTGAAACAATACACAGATCTTGAGCTTCGGAAGTAACGTGATCATCAAGAGACACATGAAGGTTTTGTCCGGTAACTACATCGGCCTTCAGAATCGCACACAGTAGCCAAGCGTTACGGGTTATCGTCATCAGCTCAGCACAGAAACAAAACTACACTAAAGCGCAACGTACCACCGCTTCATCTGGATTGATTCCTTTGTTCAAAACTTTGCCACCGAAATACTCCGTCAGCATTTCCTGAACCTTCGGTATCCGCGTAGACCCTCCAACTAAGATAATCTCGTCGACATCGTTTTTGCTCATTCCAGCATCCTTCAAAACTTGTGTGACAGGAATCATTGTCTTTTAAAGAGATCAAGGTTCAATTCTTCAAACTTAGCGCGAGAGATGGTGGTGGTAAAATCCACACCATTGGCGAGGGCATCGCAATCGATTGTTGCCGACGTTTGCGTCGAAAGAGTTCGTTTGGCCATTTCACATTGCTTTCTCAGTCTCTGGACGGCCCGCTTGTCATCCGAAACATCAATACCGGACTGTCGCTTGAACTGGCTGATGCAATACTCCATGAGTCTTTGATCAAAATCTTCTCCTCCCAAATGTGTATTACCAGATGTCGCGCGCACTTCAAACACTCCATGATCGATCGATAGAAGCGTAACGTCAAATGTTCCTCCTCCCAAATCAAACACTAAAATGTTTTCTTCCCTATCCTGTTTGTCTAATCCGTACGCAATTGCCGCAGCGGTGGGCTCATTGATGACACGGTCAATTTGTAGGCCGGCAATCTTCCCAGCATCCTTCGTCGCTTGTCGCTGAGCATCATTGAAGTACGCGGGAACGGTAACAACGGCATGCTTGACCTCACAACCCAAGTAGGTTTCGGCAGTCTCTTTCATTTTTCGCAAAACCATCGCACTGATTTCCTCCGGCGCAAACTCATATTTGCTGTGTTTCTGTTTCAGTTCATTGTCCAGTTTCAAAGTTGGTTTCCCATCTTTACCAGCAGCTATTTCGAAGGGTAGTAGTTTCTTGTCTTCCTGAACCGTTCGATCTGTAAACTTCCGGCCAATGAATCGTTTTACATCAAACAAAGTCCCCGTGGGGTTGGAGGGAGCTTGATTTTTCGCCGCATCTCCCACCAAGCGCGAACCGTCTTTACAAAACGCCACATAGGACGGTGTGATGCGATGCCCTTGTTCGTTCGGGCAAACGTCGACTCTCCCGTTCTTCCACACCGCCACACATGAGTAGGTCGTTCCTAAATCAATACCAATGCAGGGTCCGTCGATCGTCGAATCGGCCCCGCCCCGTAACTTCGTGACAGCATTCAGCGACTGTCTCGAGCCCCATAAGGAAGAGACATTTTGTAAGACGAGGAAAAGTAAAGTGGAAGTCAGCGATCGGGTGATCATGATGAATAGTTTATGGATGAATACCAGTATTGAAAATGAAGCACGGTCGATTTTCGTGTCAAGGAAAAGTTCACCCCAAATATTCCACGTGGACATACATCAGGATGACGGATTTTCTGTATACTCATTATTTATGGTAATTTGTATTCCACGTGGAAACTTATCCTCGTTCCTTTTCTGTGCGGGATTTATTGCAAGAAACGAGTGTGGTTCGCAAACCATTTACTCCGACCAGTAAACACAAAGTATAGTGGTAGCTCGATAACTCTGTGAAAGCTTTCAAAAATAATGGACCCCTTTTGTTTTGGGGCGAGCGACTCTCCTCACGCGTACAAGTAAAGAACTGTGCGAGCCAAACGACTTAGTATCCGTGATCGAGGCGACAATCCAGTCGTGTCGAAAGTCGTCTTCACTTTGATAGTATAGTACATTTTGAGGTGCACAGTTAGGGACGACTTGTTACCTATACGTTTGATAATTGGGCAGCGGGATGAGTGTTTTCGAAATACTTTATCCATCGTTTGTGCGAGAGCAAAAGCTGGACTTCATTTCAGCGACCTAAAAAGGCGTTGTATTCATAATTGAAGGCTGTAATCAAGTCGCACCTATAACTGAGCGCAACCTACACTTTGATAGTATAGTACATTTAGATTGCGCTTTTGTGGACGATTTTTTGCCCACGGGAAACGGCGTTAAAATTCTGCCTCTCCGTAGACGCTACGTAGAATCTTGTACTGGGAGGCAGAATTTTAACGTCCTTCCCGATCTTTTATTTGCATGCGATATTTTGCGAACATTCTCGTCCGCGAAGGAAAACAACAACAAGTGCAACAATTAAAAAATGATTTCCAAGTATAGCGCTCTAGCTATTCTTCAGTGATACACAAGCATGTGAATGTTGCTTTTTCATCAATTGAAACTGCTACACTTTAACCTTGTCTTATCCAGTCGAAGCCGATTAGCGACGCCTTTCGAGGACACCATGACACCCAAACCGAACTGTTCTTTGAATGCAGCGCCACCTTTAAGACCAACCAACCGCTGGTGTGTCACCGCGGCGTGGGATGAAGTATCCAACAGAGTAATCTCCCAGAACGTCGACTATCCAATTCAAACGATAAACGAAAAAGTTTTAGACTTGACGACAAGTCCAGATTGGATGGAGTATTTGGAGATTTCGGAACACAGATCGGAAGAGTCGGGCGGTGCAGGAGCGTACGATAGCTTTCGATGTGATTTGATTCTACAAAGCACAGGTCAAAAACAATCGTGGCGCATATGGGGTCAGGACTTTCATCTGAATCGGATTCAAGAATCTTATCAGTCAATTGCGAAAGATGTCAACGTCGGCTCCTTGATGGACGCTCGACACAAGTCGGAATTGATTATTCAAGAACTTTTGTCGAAAGCATCAACTTCGCCGACCCTATTACAGTTGGAGAATAACAGTTCTGGCAATGCAATGTTCCAGCTGATTCGGATGACATTGCTTTGGTCGAATGCCAACGGCGAAATAACCGTGCGGGGACATTCGTGTTGCTCCGGTTCGGCTCTTTCACTCGATGAACCTGTTCAGCCGATAGTAGTGTCAGTAGCAGCGAAACAGCATGGTAAGCAAATAGATATGGACAGCGCCATGCCGTCTCGAGTAAATGATCCTCGACACAAAGTTGCTTCGTGGACACGTTTACGTAAGCAACTGGAGCGCCCCGAAACGTACAAACCACCCGGTACATCAGAAGTATTGATGCTACGACCGTCGACGGACCATCGACTTGAAGTGTTAGAAGGTCTTTCAAGCAACTTCTTTGTGGTATACAAAGATGGGACGCTCCGGACTGCTAGCGACGGCGTCCTTCTGGGATATGCTCGCCATTTAGTTTTGGAATGTGCAGAAAGTTGCGGACTACGCTTCATTTCTTCCAAATCAATATTTTTGCAAGATGCGGAGCAAGGCCTATGGCAAGAAGCTTTCATTACATCGTCGTCGCGACTCATTTATCCTATTTCGAAAGTCATCATTCATACAGACAACGAAATGGAGTTTGAAGACTACTGGACGTATGAAAGCAATGGAGAGAAAGCAAAGTGGCAGCAGCTGCTCGATGAAATACTAAAAAGGAGGAATGCCGAAATAACGACAGTGTAACAACTCGGTACTGTATGACCAATCGAAGTCAAGTATCGATGTCTCTTGTTCTTTTGTTCGGTTTCGTGACACTACTTTTAAGTCGACAAAACACAATTCCTCGTATCACCATTTGACTAGAGAAGAATTCTCGTGGTTAGTCTCTATTATCATCAAAAGGAAAAACGTACGCTAGCATGGCTTATGTGTCTATAGTATAATTCTCATTCTGTACCAGTACCATAGGAGCTTGAAGCGAAGGGTCAATAGTCTAGCAGCTACGAGTAGCATCCTTAGAGCTACTGCAATGGCATGGCTCCAAAAAAATGCTTCGTGACCATGCTTCGTGACTGAAATGCAGTCGTGGTAAAGTTGAGGACACACCCTAGTCCTATAATAAATACAGAAATGTACAATCCGCAGCAAACTTTTCCGACGTCTAGCTTCGTGGCGGGCACTGCAAATGCGTCGGAGCGTATTTTTGTTGTGCAAAGGACAAATGAAGCTTCAAACGAACGTGCTGCGGCAGTTTGGGTCGGAAAAATTGTGCTTCGTGACTGATTTACAGTCCTGGAAAAAGGTAGCAGACACTTGGATCTATAGTAAATACAGAGGTCGACGATCCGCAAAGTTTTCCGACGTCTAGCTTCGTGGCGGGCACTTCAAATGCGTCGGAGCGTATTTTTGTTGTGCAAAGGACAAATGAAGCTTCAAACGAACGTGCTGCGGCAGTTTGGGTCGGAAAAATTGTGCTTCGTGACTGATTTACAGTCGTGGAAAAGGTAGCAGACACTTGGATCTATAGTAAATGCAGAGGTCGACGATCCGCAAAGATTTTCGATGTATACCATCGTGGTGGGCACTTCGAATGCGTCGGAGCGTAGTTTTGTTGTGCAAAAGACAAATATAGCTTCGGTGATAGGAGTTTCGGAACGAAGGAGCGGTTGCAGTTTAGTTCAAAACTTTTTTCTTCGTGACTGAAATGCAGTCATGGTAAGTTTAGGATACATGTTGGATGTATAGTACGTATCTCTTGTAAAACGGAGTATACTCACTCCGTAAGGTAGACGACTACCAGTACGATAGTCACATTTTTTCGTGTACGCAGTAAGTTACGTCGTTAGTCGTTACAACTTACAACTACAACATGTCAAGAGAATGTCTGGCATTCAACCGCTTTATTGCTTACCTGCCTACTAAAAACGAAACAACGCGCCCTCGCTCGTTGTTGACTCCGTCTGTTTCATCAACGCAATAACAACAATAGGCTTGAACTTTTTCTTTGAGGTACGAACGTGATCAGACAACAATTTTACAAATAGATTACTCGTCATTGTGACCCAGATATGGATTGCTGCTGCTTGGGGGTCGGCGATCTGTTAACCGCATGGGGCTACAATTGCGCATCCACAAGTGGACGACTTGCGGGGTCTGGGGTCGTAACAAGGGAGATTACGAAGGATGCTTTGCTTCTTCTGAAAAGAATCGTTGTTTGTGGCAATTCATTATAATTTTTCTTGTTGAGTTGGCAAAAGTAGCATCTTGACTCACCCAGCTCTCGACTTTCTTGCGCAGACTATAGAATAATACTACATTATCATGGCAGAAGAAGCCCGCGGTATTTGTGTGCGAGATGTATCCGCCACTGAATTCATCAAAGCTTACGCCGAGCATTTGAAGAACTCGGATAAGTTCGATTTGCCTGTTTGGGCCGATACTATTAAGACGGGAGTGTTCAAGGAACTTGCTCCTTACGGTGATGACTGGTATTACATCCGTGCTGCCTCCATTGCTCGACGAGTGTACCTTCGTCCTGGAGTCGGAATGGGACAACTGCAAAAGTGGTATGGAGGCTCTTACCGCCGCGGTGCCCGCACAGAACACTTCCGAAAGGCGTCATCCGGTGTCATTCGCTCGGTTCTTCTGCAGTTGGAGGAAATGAAAGTCGTAGAAAAGCTTCCCTCGGGTGGACGTCAAATCACAGTTGTAGGGCAACAAGATTTGGACCGAATTGCCGGTTCTGTTGTTGCTGCCACTGAAGAGGATTAAACTATAGCATTATGTTTTTCATGCACTGTTTAGGGGATTCAACGATCTTCCATTATTTCTTCGCGACTTGAGTGCATTGATCGCGTTATACGCTCGAAAACTTAGTGCATAAACAGAGTAAGGTCTACAAGTATCCCAATAATTTAAATTGTTATTACGACTATACTGCTAGAACTATGAAGAAAGGTTCGAGAGAGAACCTAAGAATTGGATTCTTTCAGGGACTGCAACACTGGACTATTGGAGAACGCTACCGTCGCTGTTCTGCTTAGAAGACTTGATTCCTCGCCTTCTTAATTTATCGATTTTGTAGTTTGCTTTTTGAAGATGCGGATGACTTGGACTGTATCCATGATCCGTGAAGATCCGAGCAGCTTCTGTGAAGGCATCAAGAGCTCGACTGTCCTTCTTGACAGTTTCAAAGACAAGTGCCGTGTTGAACAAAACTTCAGCGCAGTCCACGCTTTCTTTGGCGTGTCGTTGGAAGATATTCAGAGCTTCCACTAAGAATTTGAGAGAATGAGAATGATTGGCAATCTCGAATTCGGCCACACCCAAGTGATTCAGGGTGCGGGCAATGATTGGGAATTCCGGCTGGCCAATCTTTCTGCGAACAGAAAGCTCCTGTTTGAAGATTTTTGCCGCATCAGCATGATTCTTCCTGTCTTTATTGATCAGAGCCATCTCATGCATGATTTCTGCAATCATCTCGGCATCAGTAAGAGACACAGCCTTCTTGACAAAGAGTGGTAGAGCTTCTTTCATGCACTTGAGAGCCTTCTCCAGCTGTCCGTTACGCCGCAAAACCCGACCGAGTCTGTAGTAAGTCTCTCCAACAATAAGACTTTTTGGTCCTTGACTGGCTTTGCGCCCCCGAAGTACGCCAAGGTAAGCAATGGCTGCACGGTGGTAGTCGCTCGTTGCCTCGTACAGTTGAGCCATTCTATTGAGTACCATCGCAGATTCCTCCGAAGAGTAGCCATTGATATCTGTGTAAATCTTATACGCCTTCTTCAGTGCTTTCATTGCCTTTTCAAAGTTTGACGAACATTCGTAAGTGGTTGCGAGAGTGCATAAGGAAGCTGCTACCGACGGGTGTCCAACACCGTGCGTCGCAGCCTTCAGTTTTACCACTTCTTCAAGAATAGCCGCAGATTTTCCAAAGTCCCCTATGGTCACATGTAATGATGCGATTTCATCAACAGTTCGCGACACTTTTTCATGAGAGTCTCCAAGTGTCTCTCTGTAAATTTTCAGGGCCCGTTTAAGTTCCTTGATGCCCTGAGCGTAATCTTTCTTCTTTCTCAACACTTGAGCTAGGAGGACGTAGCCGTCCGCAACGGACGGATCAGTTTCTCCCAACAGAGACCGCTTCATAACGGTTGTGTGGTAGTACGTATGGATGGCTTCACTGTAGAGCCCTGCTTCCTCGTAGATACTTCCAAGACGTATCTTTGCCGCGAGGGTCGTGTCGTTATCGTCACCTAGTTTGCAGGAGTAAATCGCGACAGCATCTTTGTGTAGCTTAATTGCTTGCTCGTGCTGCCCACTCTCAAAAAGTAAATCACTTAAAGCAACGCTGATATTAGCGCATTTGACGTCATATCTTCCGCTCGACGCCATGGTTTCCTTCAATTCATTCACTAGATAATTGCGCCTCTGTAGAAACGCTGATTCCCCAACACCATGTCCCAAGTCATCAGACTTGGCTCCACCCATGAACTGAAAGTTATCGATGTTATTTGCTGCTCTTTCAACAACAGACCCATCTCCACGACTTCCAATCTCGATCTCGCTTCCCGCGAACGAGCGTCCTCCATTCACGGAATCATAGCCCACCATTGAGGGAAGAGAGTTGAGCTCTCCCAGTAAGTTCCCTGTGCCCTCGTCTTTAGTTGAAGCCAAAGACAGACCTTCTTTCTCGTTCTCTTGGCCAGCAGTTGAACCCGTAGGACGTGTCCAACTCAACAGCGACCACGTGTTTGACTTCAGGGGCTCGACGTTCTTTTCTTTTGGCTTTGTTTCTTTCTTTACTTCGTCTGTGACCGAGTCAATGCAGGACCACAGTGAATATTTATCAACCTCTCTCTGCTTATCATGGCTATGCTCAAAGCTTGAAGATCGGTGTTCAGCATCTTCTCTTTCGCCGCCACCGTGCTCTCTCGCGTCTTCGACATGATAACGGTCGTCCACCCATGCTTTCCCCTTGTGAGCATCTCTAGAGGCCTTCATTTCCGATTTCCTTGAGGCGTAAAACGACTTATCGATGTAAGCACTTTCTGTCATCATCTTGGGCCGTCTTCACTTCGCAAGTTTGTTACTTCGTTCTTGTTGGTGAACAAACGCAAAGATGAAAACGAAAATGCCCCAAAATTTCAAATCCGATCACAATTGAGTACCGTTTCCTAAGCGCTGTCACGTGGATGGAGTTTTAGATTTAACGGGTAAGTCGCCAAAGCAAAAACAACTTGTTTCGTATAACCAGACATACATCAACTTCTTTTAAACGAGATTCTAAGGCGGTACTCATTTATCGCCGTCGCTTTATTCTCATCCGGCATACGACGGCAAGACGACGAGGACGTAAAGAAAACAGAAAACGAAAAGCGCTGACCGCGATGATTTTCGTTTCGTTGCAACTTTTATAGAAAGGAAGGCGACAATACCGTAGAGGAGACTGCAAATGACGAATGCTTTTCCTGACAAAGAGATAAACGCATCAATCAGCTTCTGGTGAGTGTTGTTGTTGATTTTTTCCGCGGATGAATCATTCTGACACTCGTCGCACTTTCATTATCTTTTAGTTGTTGGTTGACATTGCTTCCGTGTACCTTTGGAGTAGTTCCATACAAGACTACCTTGCTATTAAAGCAAGAAGAAGTCACAAAGACAGATATGTAAGTAAAGGGGTTGTTGTATGAGCAGCGGATAGCAGGGGTAGTTTCTAATGTTCTTGAAAATTTTGTCGTACATTTGAATACTATTCATCAAAAGAGATCTTTGCGGTCGGCACACATCGAAACGACCTTATGGAGAGCTTGGTCATATAGAAAAGGCAAACTGTTGCTGTTTCGTAAGTGTGCGATCAGGATTTGGGGAAATATCACCGGGGTGTGGATGTGAAAAAGATACCGTGGACGAAATCGTTTTGGAACTCAAACAACGTATGCGAGCTAGAGGTGACACGGCCCAGATTGTTCGTGCGGAGGAAACACTATCAAAGCTTGGGGAAATCGAAGCAAAGCTTGTAAGTACTTTCAATGATGTATGACCGCGGACAACAAGAAAGCCATGGTGTCTAATTTTTCGATTGTCCCAGGATGCTATTCTGTCCCATCTCAACATACCAGAATCTGAAATCATGACCGAACGTGGGAACTAGACTCAAAGTTTGAAAACACGGATTTCATTCGCCCGTTGTTCTAGCCTTATCGTTACGGAGCTCCTTCATGATGTACTTGAAATAGTAAACGAAAGCAGCGATCAACAGGGGGTCAACCATCTTAATAATTTAGGAAGGCTAGTAATTTAAGCGTCATCTTCAGTTCGTACACGTGCGTTTCCGTTTGTAACACGGATAGCCAACTGTTCAGCACGCTCAATAATTCCTCGTCGAACTCGACTCGAGACCGACTTTCCAACAGTTGCTGCGTAAGTGCGGTTGTGCATCAAAAGCATTTCCAACTCAGATACGTTGTTGACAACAACAGTCTTAAAGCCGTGGGGATGAATGTTGCGTGTCTGTTTGTCGGAACCGTAACCGATACTGGGCATGGGGATGGCACCTTTGAAGCGACGACGAACACGTCCATCGATACCTTTGGGCTTTCTCCATGACGAACTCTGAAGACGGACGAATAGATCAGCCTGATGGCGGGCGAATTTCTTCGTTCGCTTTTTGACGATAGTTTTCTTATTCAAAGGAGTCGGTCCTGCCATTTTTATACGATGTTGATCTGTAGAAGAGGTAGGGAAGGATGAGTAAAATTCAATAAAATGAAATTCTATTTCCTCCCAAGACAACAGCACAGCAAACAGAGTCGTCCTACTGACCCAGGCGAATAGAATTGGCTATCAAAGAAAATGAAGTTAATTTCTTACCTCTCTACAAACTTCTTGACCGATAACAACTGTCTCAACCATGTCGAGGTGAACGAAATTTTTTCAGCGTTCGTTTTAGTAACGCGGTAAAACGCTCGTTTGTCCGTATACCCGTAAAAGAATGGGTGTGTTGCAAAACGTGAAGTTCAAAATACCATGTAGGTTATAGATACCGGTACGATTTCTAGGCTAGGTCGATCTCAGCATTAGCAAGGAAATAATGATATTAGGTCTATGCTTTATCTTAAACCACAACACCTTTAAAAAGTCTTGTACTATACGCTAAATCAAAAAAAGGTAACTGTAACTGTGTGACGAAAAGATCTCGAAAACGAACAAAGGGACCAAAAAGCTTACTAGATTTATTTGCACAAATTGAAGAGGGAAATTTTCCGGATCGCTTTGTCGAAAGCGCTTACGTGTCAACAAGATTTTTGTTTGCCCCAAGCATGGCTTGTTTTCGAAAGTCATTCTCGGCGGAGTAAGCAAACGCGTCGTTTAAGGGTGGTGACTTTGTTGCAGCAGGTGCGCTGGCGTGGGCTCTTTTAGTGATATACCAGCCAACAAAGGAAGTTGCTGCAATACAGAAAATGAGAATTCCAAATGTGATGATAAAACTTTTCAGAGCTTCAGGGATGGCCACATCCGGTCGCGTGGACCAGTTGAAAAGAGGTTACCGGAGCATTTCTGCGTGTTCGCGCCACCTAGGTCATAGTGATCGGAGCGAGGATCAGATGTAAAGCCAACTTCCACTTTAGGACGGAACTTGTACTGGTATGAATCCGACTGAGAGCCGAAGTAGAATGTCTCTTGTAAATAGAAATACCCAGCTTGCAGAAAGCCGTTGTTGCAGAGCGTTGTTCCTGTTTTTCCATATATACTGGATACTCCGCAGATGTCTTCCACTGCATGCACGTAGACGCTCTCTACTGTTCCATATCCTTGGACATAGACCGTAATGTAGGTTGTACTTTGAATGATCTCTTTGACGTAAAATTTCATGTGAACTCTTCCCTTGTCACCAGCTTGACAGGTCTCCGAATTCCGATATTTTCCACTGCCGTAATAGTAAGTTCCGGGGCTGTCACATGTTATGCTGAGTTCATCGACAGTAATCAAGGAGTCCGAGCAAACAGAAAACTCGCTGTACGTCTTGTTACTCGCGCTTTGACCATTGTTATTGTAATAGTTGCCGTATCCATTGTTGTTGCCGCTCACCGATACCACGAGAACAACAAGCGACAAAAGTGCTTGGTGCACGAATTTCATTTTCAAAACGTAGGAACTACTTCTTTTTCTCTCTTTGCAAGTAATGATATCGTCGATCTCAAATAATATTTTAATGATTTGCCATGTAACTGTGCAGACATCGGTGCACTCGTGTGATTTGGTGAAACAGAAAAGTGAGAGAGGCCAAGTGCAAGTTAGCGAGGTAATATGAAATCGAATGTATTCTTAAAGCATGCATATGATTATTCATCTAAGTACTCCAAATTGTGTACAATAGAATGGCACACAAGTTTTCAGTGTGCGTTTGGTTGTTATCTTATCTCTCGCCAACTCCTATATACCTATCGTACCGGCACTCATTCTGGCGCACCGATACGCACAGCACCGACGTTAGTCTTCACTAAAGCGAGGAAGGGTCTTTTCTTGATTGCTCTCTCTAGCTAGAGAGACCACTCTATGACATGGTTCGCACCTTGCTCCCTATTAATTTAAATGTAAGTGAAGTGTCACTCGCTGAAACTTCTGCTCGTAAATAAAAGATACTCGATGAAGAATCATTGCACTTAATTTTGCTGGATGTAGGCCAGTGTGAAATTCTGCACGCACTAGCTCCATGTCGAGCTGTAAGTGTGCGAATGATGGTGCAAATTCTCCGTAAGCCTTTCTAATTTTGATATGTGCACTATCTAAACAATGGGTTACCACGAAGATGCTTCTCGTCGTGTCCCCGATGGCAGCAGTTGCCATCCGTTTCACAATTTTCGTATGCACTTAGACCAACTACATTGTCATCGTCCTGTTCCGCTTTCGTCCAGACAAACAAAGCAAAAAGAAAAAAGAACAGCGCACGTTCCAAGAAGTATGCCATTCCTGGCGAAGAATATTTTGCCGGGTGACAGCTGCGTATTCTTGTTGCTCCATGGAGCGTATACAATGCCGTTGTTGTCTCGTCCTGGGCATTCCATATTCACCGCTCCTAGATTGGATCCATAGTCCATTTGTGACGAAAAGGCAAGCTGAACTAAAGGATAAAAGTGCCTTCGATCCTTGCCATCCGGGGTTCCTAGTTTCAGATTTGTCTCGAAACTATAGGTTCCTTGTCTCGTGCAATCACCACCGATGAAGTCTTGGCAAAAATATGACGGTTTGATTGTGAATACGAGATTTGACTCGTCATCGTAAACCCCCAGTGTAATGAAAATGTTTTCACCATACTGTAAATTGTCGACGACTCGGACTGTGCCTAAAATATTCATCGTGTCTCCATAATTGCACGTCTCGGAATTGCGATTGCCGCCATTCCCGTAATAAAAAGTATAAGGGCTGTCGCAGGAAACCGATAAAAAGGTCATCCTAACGACAGAGTTATCGCACACGGAGAGTCTGTAGCTGGATCTTCCGTATGGATTGTAATAGTGGTTGTTTCCGCTGTTGTAGTACGCCGCTACAGACTGGAGCGCTAAAGCAAGGGCTATTATTCTCTGTAACATAAAAGCTGCTTTCGTAAAAGTCATTATATCCCTGGTATCTGCTAACAGTTCACTATTTGATGTCGAAGATCAAGTCGCCGGGATGATGGATGATGTCGTGCATAAGTAGTTGCTCTTCTCGGCTTTTGAAAGGCTTTCGTAAGCGCTCGCCAATCGCGCGCCGGCTCCATAGTAAAAAATTCAAAAACAGAATGAGTTAGACGACGTGTATCTAAGGTGCAGTATTTCAATGTCGTACCACCAGTCACAACGGACAAGCAAACTTTACGTCATCCCGTCTGCCATCACCAAGTTAAAAAATTTGCCTCCAACGCGACAATACGTAGACTAGTAAGAAACAACAACAAGCAACACGGAACGTTCATGTGTGTCACTACTTGTAGGTTGTCGATCCCCATTTCAATACAATGCCCAAAAGTGGAGACTCAAATGTAATTCCAGAATTACCGGAAGACTGGGACCGATGCCATGCTTTCATGGAAAAGAAGAAACGTTTCTGTCGACAGCAGCGAGCCTCCGACAGTTCGTACTGTGGCAATCATCAACATTTAGTTACCTCTATCAACTCAAAGCGCAAACGTGTTCCTTGTCCGTTAGATTCGTCGCATCTTGTTTTTGAAGATTCCATTGAAAAGCACGTCTTGGTATGTCCCAAAGCAACGAAGCAGAAAGATCAAGAACGGCAGTTTTTCTATCAGTCCAACATTAATGCGGGAGGTCACGGAACGCTTATTAAATGCGCACAACCTATCGATTTGACTCGAGCGAAGCGTCTCGCGCAGAGAATAATATCCGTACATGCTCAGATTTTTGGTGGGGGTACTTCCTTTGCCGACATCAATGAAGCAATGGAACTCCTTGACTTGTCCGAGCCTGAAATGACGAAGGGTCTGCCGGAAGCCATTGCGGTGCATCGAATTAGATCAGGAGGACCTCGTCACATTCTTCAACAGGCTAGTCTTCTGGGACACTTGCGACGGATCGGAGCTTTTCAAAGTACTACAAAGCGACGACGCATTATTGAACTCGGTGCTGGGAGAGGAATGTCGGGACTTATTATGGCGGCAGCTTCCTCTGGTTCGGGCGTTGCGACGGATTTGATTCTGGTGGAACGAAGTGGTTCGAGAGGAAAAGCGGATAAAATATTGAGAACCTTTAATCCGAAGGAAACGACCTATCCATTTGATTTGAAGTCGGTCTCGTGGCAGCGTGTGCAGTGTGATATAGCTCATGTGGACTTGGTGTCCCTTCTGAACCATCCTAGAAATAATGACGCTTTTCAAGTGAGTGAAGATTCAACAGACGAACTAGTTGTGGTGGCAAAGCACCTTTGTGGCGTTGGCAGTGATCTGGCATTAAAGTCATTGTATCCGATACGCTCTCGTGTCACAGCTTGTATATTTGCAACGTGTTGTCATGGTGTATGTCGTTGGAATGGCTATGTCGGTCGCGATTATCTTCAAAAAGCGGTACAAACAGAAGAGTTGCCTTTCGGAGAAGCCGAGTTTGATCTTATGCGAAAATGGGCCGGGGCAGTCGTAATGGAACCCACAATCGTCGGTTCGAATGCCGACCCTTGCGAAGATGATGATGAGGGAGACGATAATCGCCATTATACATCTCCTGACAATGATAACAATGATTTATTAAAGAGTGTAGGTATCGCTGCTGTTGCAGAGGGACTGGATTGTGGTACCCGAGGTCTCAGTCGAGCTTGCCAGCGTTTGATTGACTACGGTCGTCGTGAATATATTCATCACATGTTGGGGGATGCATCTGATTTGAAGGTTGAAATGCTGCGGTATACACCGGATGAAACATCACCGCAGAATACTGCCCTTATAGGATATCGGAAAAGTCTATCATCGGTGTCGTCGGGGATAAAAGGACCGCCACATCTATATCAGATAGCTCATAAAACGACTCCTAGTAAATATTCTTCATAAAAACATCTTTTCGCAACTTTCATGCTTAGGCAAGCTTCCCGAAAGGCATGATGGACGCATGATCGGTAGGGAGAATGATTGCCATGGTGAATCCCACTATTGCGTGCGACTAAATTTCTTTTCGAACAGGCTTATAATTATCAGGTCTGAGCCCGTGCCTGGTACAGCGACCCTATGTAGAGCTCTTCCGACACGTTGAGTGTTCCTTCATCCAAGAATAAACACAATATTGTAACGCATACTCAAACTGCAGAATTAGTAAGAGACCATTGTACGTCTACAATGCCATCCCTGACAGATATTTAACGCGCCAGTCCAACGGGTTGGTTCGTCAAGGGTTCACAGGCGGCTCCATCAATCGTACTTGAAACACGTTTATCATTGGCAACAGGTTCGCAACCATCGTTGCTTTGTGCCGGGCGTTTTGCGGGCCCTTCCTCTTCATTGGAACCTGGTCCGACTTTCCTCTTCTCCTTCGCCTTGTCGTTTCGCAAGTCATGGAGCTTTTCAAAGTAGCTGTCACCAATCACTTGCCCGGTCACATAGTCTCCGCTGAAACAACTCGAATCAAAACGATCGAATGATCGCTCTTTCGGGGCAAGCTCCCGGAGGCAATCCTCCAAGTCATTTAGGTCCTGGTAGACGACCCAATCGCAGCCAATTTTTGCGGCTATTTCCTCTTCATTTCTGTTGTACGCAATCAACTCATTTCGTGTGGGAATATCAATGCCATAGATGTTGGGATACCGAATCGGTGGCGCAGCCGAACAAAAGTATACTTTGTTGGCACCCGCATCGCGCGCCATTTGAACGATTTCGTTCGAAGTAGTACCGCGCACAATGGAATCATCAACCAAGAGAACGTTTTTGCCTTGAAATTCTCGTTTGATCGTGTTCAACTTGAGACGCACGGACTTGCGCCGCGTGGCTTGACCGGGCATGATGAAAGTGCGCGCAATATAGCGGTTCTTGATAAACCCTTCACGAAAAGGACGATTCAAAACATAAGCTGCCTGTAAAGCTGATGTTCGGCTGGTATCAGGAATCGGAATAACCACGTCAATGTCGTGATCCGGATATTGGCGCAAAATTTTCTTGGCCAATTTCTCGCCCATTTTGAGACGTGACTCGTAAACGCTGACACCGTCCATGATAGAGTCTGGTCTTGCAAAATAAACATACTCGAAGATACAAGGAGAAAGAACGGATTTCGAGTGAGCCATGCGGCTATGGCAATTGCCTTCCATGTCCATGAAAATGACTTCGCCGGGTCGCACATCCCTGAAGAGCAAAGGATAGTTAAATTAAGTGAGATCAAAGAGAAAATAACAATAGCGCGTATAGCAAACCATTAGAACAACGTACCGAATCAATTGAAATCCCAGTGTATCAATCGCCACCGATTCACTCGATATGACGTAGTCGAGCGATCTCTTGGCCGTGTCCATGTGCGAGGGAGTCCTGGGAATGCCTTCGTCGTCAAACATCTCATCCGTGACCGTCGGAGACCGACGACAACCGAACACCAGAGGACGAATACCATTTGGATCGCGAAAGCCGACGAGACCAAATCCGTTGACCAGATACAACCCCGCGTATCCGCCCTCGGTTTTCTGCATGACCGAACCGACGGCACTGAAAATAGCTTCTTTCATGTTGAGCTGGTCCTTTCCTACTGCCAGAGTTTCTCTCGTCAATTCTTCCGAAAACAAGTTCAAGAGCAATTCGGAATCACTGTCCGTATTGACGTGTCGGCCAATCTCCGTCAATTGCTTGGCAATTTGCTCCGTATTCGTCAAGTTTCCGTTGTGCGCTACACAGATTCCGTAGGGATAATTTGTGTACAGCGGTTGTGCTTCGGCACACGAACTGGTTCCGGCCGTAGGATAACGGCAATGGCCGATTCCGAGATGTCCCCGCAGCTCCACCATGTGATGTTGATGAAAGACATCTTTCACCAATCCGTTGTCCTTGCGTAAATGCAAACGCCCTCCTTCCGAAGTAACCATGCCTGCAGCATCTTGTCCGCGGTGCTGCAAGACGGTAAGTCCGTCAAATATCATTTGATTGACCTGTGAAAGTAATGATGATCGTGTGAGCGGAAATCGCATAATTTTCGAATCGTACAAACGTGATTTGTGCATTGCTTTGATTTTACTTACATGTTCCTTCTCGTTTGCCAAAAGTAGACCAATAATACCACACATGATGGTTCCCTTTCGTTGCGGACGAAACGAGATTAATTCTGAGAGACCTTTTGATAACCGAAAAGCGAAATACTTGTCCGTTCCATGAAGATTCTCGAGTGGATGCGGTGCAATGGCTTTTTTCTGTTTCGGCGTTATTTATTTTCCTTGGTTGGAGAAAATTTTCGCACCGCTACGCAGGTCAGACGGAAGGGACATTCGACAAAAGATCTCGCGTCTTAGACCTCTGGCTGGTACCGTACCGGTACATTTCTCTACGGTGTCCTACTGCGCAGGGGGGAGAATGACACCCCATTCATTTCTTTTCCCGCGCCTTTCTTCTTATTTTGATGAACACAAAATACTTGTATAGCTCAAGTTTACAACACTGTCAGCAAACAAGAATTTTATACTTTCGAACAGGAAGAAGAACTACAAAAGATGAACGAAGCGCTACTCGAACTCATTCCAGTCGACCAGTTCACGGAGCATCAAGAAAAAATGCTAGAGTTGGAGATGTGCGATTCGGTCAAACTGTATCGATTTTCTCGCGAGCCTTCCAGTTTGAATGAGGTCAGCTTTGATTCAAACAAATCTATCTCGATTTGGCGTGACAATGGAACTGTCATCTGCTTGGGCGGTGAAGCTCACGACAAGTACTGTGAGCGATGCATTTGCTTTGATATCTCACACGGTGAGATTACTCGTCAGGTTGCCATCTACGGCATTGCTGACGATTACGACGAAGAATATACACAAAGCGACGCGGGGATGGCGGAGACGACCGCCTTCTTTTGGTCTTTGAAGGACCTTGAAGCAGACATATCCATTCTCGAGATCTTTATTCACGGTAGCGAGGATCAAATCTCTTCCCCTTTCTCGTTGAAGGCACTTCAACCACACCAGCTCGCCTCTATCCTGGACGCGAATCCAACACGGACATTCGATATTCGATGCGGTCCTTTGACCCCGAAGCAGTCCAAGATTCTGGCAACTCCGCCGTATCCTTTGAAACTCAAATTTGGCGAGTCACTTGTGACCAATGAAGATCAATTTCGTTTTCAAAAAAAGATAAGGGACGCGCATTTGTGGATGCACTTGAGAAGCGTCAACCGCTTTTCTTTGGATCACTTTCGATTGATCTCAGCATCTCTGATGAGATTCCCTTCGGTCCTAACGAGTTGAAACGTCTTTTAGAGCTGGATATATCTTATGATAAGCTTGCGATCGCTAACGTTATCCGGGATAACAAGTCAGTCCTCCTACCATTATCCGTCAAGGCAAACAGTCTCGAATGCAAGATTGAGGCACAGCGTTTCCAGGCAAATGATTTCAATTCCCTGAATATCGTCACGAGAGACCTTCGACTGATGATTGATCTAGTCAACGTGACCGATTGGGAAATGTACTTGACTTTGTTCTTCAATCGAGTCGCCGTATTGGGTCATTTTCAAAAACTGAACCTCTTGTTTGATTGTCGTCGATCTTATGAAGAAACTCAGTTATTTGAATTCGAAAAAGTTGCATCGATTACGAAAGCATTGCTACATGCAGTGAACTCTAATCCAAAGCTCTCGCACTTGGATTTGAGCGATGAATCTTCGAAAATAGACTTTATTCCACATTTGAAGGATATTTTTGAGGGCATAGAAGCGCACAAAGGGCTACGTTTCCTCGTGGTGGAAAGTTACCCATGTACTGACGACCCTGACTACTCGTGGTTGAAGCGTCTACTTTCTCGAAACCGGACGATCACGGTTTTGGATGATACAGGCACAATACTTTCTGACGGATCTACTATCGACGAGCTTTATTCGCTAAACCGTTTCTATAACGGTTCGGAAGCCCTTTCGAAAGATTCTGCGTCCCCTCGTCGAGAGCTGGTAACGAAGGCACTTCTCGAAAGCGCTTCGAAATGCTTCCAGCGCAGTGCTTTGCTGTTGTTTCGTCTCACGGATGTGTTGTGCGAGTTTCTTCAAGACGATGATTCGAACCAAGACGAAGGTATTGCGTCGCAGACTGTGTCGGAAGCGACCGAACTTCCCGACTCTAATCCTTGTGAGTCAACTGAGACAGCACCCAAAAAGATGCGTACTTCGTAATATAACTAACTACTGTAGACTAGGGGCAAGGAGAACAGATACTGTAAGAGTTGTTAGTGAGCACGACTCAAATTTTTAGTCACGGTTGTACTCGTCCTACACTCTACACTCTTTACTACGACGCTTCTGTCATCCGGTACCCTGACGGTACCCACTACCTAAACAGTTAACCTCTTGTTTTGATGTTGAATGTCATCGCAACATGAAGCCATCCGACATCCGATCAAAAAAAAGCAGATCAACCAAAATGCACCATTACAAACCTTGCCTGATTTCCTCTCAATCTTTCTTGTGTGTGTTGATAAGCTTCTCCTTCCCGTGATAACCATGAAGGACGCAAAACTGCTTTGGGTTCTCTACTGGATCACGACACTGACTCGAATTGATGCCTATCATTTTCCTGTGTCATCGTCGCGTCGGCGTGTGTCGCCTTTGCAAGCAACAAAAACACGAGTCGGGCGTCAGAATCGCATTCAGGAATTACTAGATTGGGCCAAGAATACAGCAGATATCAAAGCAGGTGGCATTGAGTTGAAATCATCTCCGGAATCGGGGCTCGGATGGTTTGCTACGCGAACGATTCCGGCGAATTCGGTGCTTTTATCCGTCCCTTCGGCGCTTGTCTTGAGCGTAGAAGGGACCGATGGACCACCACAAGTCGAGAAACTTGTCGACCGGAGTATTGTACGCACACTGCCTTGGTACGCACGCATGTCACTTTATTTGCACTATCTATCAGAGAAGGATCCCACCATTTCGGATGTCAATATTCAGCCTTGGTTGGATTCGTTACCGACACAATTTGATACGCCGCTGCATTGGGGTTCTCTCAAAGAATTACAGTATCCGTACATGGAAGTAGCAGTAGCTAAGCAAAAGAAAGATTGGGAAGCATATCACAAGCAGATGCAAGGCGTCCTTTCTTGGGAAGATTTTGTATGGGGATGCGAGTGTGCACGCTCGCGTGCCTTTTCCGGTGCATATACGGGTGGAGCCTTCAATCCGCGCATCTATGTCTTCACGTTGTTGTTAGTAATGTTGTATGTTGGTTTGAATCTTGGTACTTTGGAGCAAGCAGCCAACGGAGCTGGTGTGGTCGTGAGTGCATCTATATTCAAGGACTTTGTTGTGCCCAAGTTGTTCAAGCAGCAAAGGTACATTATTTGTCCAGTCATCGATATGGCGAATCATCAATCCATCGGATCGGGAGGAGAAGTCTCCTTCGAATATTTTACGAATGCCTACAGTCTCGCAAGCTCAAAAGAAATTCCGGCCGGAAAGAGGTCACTATTTCCTACGGAAAACGTTCTAATGATCAGCTGCTGCAGTACTATGGCTTTGTCGAGCAAGATAATTCTAATGATGTCTATATTCTCCCAGCACTGCGTGAGTGGGATATCGAAACAATTGAAAAGAATTGCGGGCGTAAGGTTGCTGCAGGTCGACTCGCCAAGCTTGAACGGGCTGGCCTGTTGGGAAGTACAGTCGAGAATGCTGCTGCGAAATCAAATGAAGAGGCAGCAAATGCAGCGGGTGGAGTTGTGGTTAAGCGCGGCTCGGGAGTTGATCCGGCTGTTTTGCAAGCCCTCCGAGCTCTACTATCCACAGATGAAGAGTGGTCTGCTGCGAGTGAAGCGATAGGTAACTTTGTCGAACCCGTCAATCCGGAAAATGAAAAATGTGCTCGGATCGCCGCACGAACTGCTCTTGAACAAGAACTATCGAATAAAGCTACGACTCTCGAAGAGGACGAGACGTTGCTGCAGCGAATGGAAAGTATGAAGAAAGCAACGGATAGTAGTGTTGAAGACTTACTCGCCATTCAATTTCGAATAGAAAAGAAGAAATTACTTCAGGAAACGATCGACAGATTGAGATGATAATAAAGTCGAATTATTTAAGCCGTTATTGCATTATAACTTCGATAAAAAGTATACAGTAATGATTTATCAACGAGATGCCGTTGATGTATATCGTTGCAGTCGGGGAACAAGTAATGACCCGATGATCAATTGAAGCGGGTGCAGAAACATGATTGGTGCGCAGTAGGCGGCCAAATTAGGATTGCCCTCAAATATAGTATTGATTAACGGTAATCCAAATGCCAGAGTCTTTTGCGCAGCACAAAACATGGAAGCAACAACTTCACCGCGCGAGAATCCGAATGCGGGGATGGAGAACAACGCAAAGACCGTTGCTAACGATACTCCATGGAGAATCGGTAGCAACAGCAAAAGCCCGATCCCACTTTGAAGTTCAAGCCCGATATTTTCCGAAATGGCCGTGCAGAATGCATTCCAAAGGATACTTAACAAGATGACTTCCTGTAGCCGCTTGAAAAATTTCGAGTGCTTGTTGTACATATCTTTTGCTTTCGTTGCTCTCAACATTTGGCCAATTGTAACAGGAAGTAATACTTTATTCGCAAGCTTGATGAGCATGTCCATAAAGGGTAGAGAGATCTGTGACCCAAAGAAACGAAACAAGAGAAAGGGTGTCGCAAAAATTCCCCCAAGATTACTGACGACAGCATTGCAGAGTGCACTAGCCACATTCCCTCCAGAAGCGGAAGTAAGAATCACATTCATGTTAACAGTGGTAGGAAGGCATGTCAGTATTAAAAGACCTTCAGTTAAAGGCCGCGGAAATATGCCAGGAAGGAAAGCATTCAGAAATGACGTCAATGGAACCCCGACGAGAAAAGGCCACACAGCAAATATGATTGTTTGAACGAGCGTGTTTAGCTTGACGCTGGCGTATGCTTTCGTTAGCTGTGATAATTCCAACGAAAGCCCAGAAAGAAGAAAGACTGCGGCGACTCCGTATTTTCCGATGATCAATTCAGGTTTTAAAATTCCTCCTGTTTTCCCAAGTGAAGGAAATGCTCGGGCAAATCCCACAGCAAAGAACATACCCATGAGAAAGAAGTTCTTTTCGATAAAGCTTGCTATTCTCCTGAGTTTTGGAGTCAGTGAATCATCCTGCTCCAAGCTGGCGGAAAGAAGTAATCGATCATTCGGTGCACGTTGAAAAATGAGGGGCCGTTCTTTGCGTAATGAGCTGGAGAACGCTTTCGCATGGCGCGGGTTGTTTAAGAACCCTTCCGCTGCGGCGCAGCATCCCAGAGCGTATAAGATTAGTACGAGGATCGCTCCTTTCATCGAAAAGCTATCACGTTAATAGGTTTCTTGCGTTCGAAATCAAGCCATGGTTATCGATCAAATTAATGAATGAATGCCGAATGTCAAAAATTCCATAATCTAGTAAAAGCGGATCCATTCTTGTCCGTTGAAACTGTTTATACTATTCGTATGTACTGTTTATAGGCATCTAAAATTTTCAAGACAGCACTCAAAGTGTGACAAGTGAATAGTAGACCTTTTGCCAACGGACAGATAATATTGAGCTGATGCTACATTTGCTTTATACTCTTGCTCCGGACTCCTCCGGAGTAGTAAAAATAATGATCGACGAGGACTGACGCACGACAGACTCAACATTTTTTTTACAATAGGTATACAACAAAAATCACTCATAACATCAACTAGCAGATGTGGTGCAGTGGTAACACGTCAGGAGCTAGGGAGTCCGGTATGATGTAGGTGGTTAGCATACTTGCCTTTCACGCAGGATACCGGGGTTCGAGTCCCCGTACCGGAAATTAACTTTTTGACTCCTGTAGATCATTTCTGATCTATAGGAGGTCATGATTGTTGTTTTGATGCACCTGTGGGGAACATGGGCTACACGATCTACCATTCATCAACGAGCCATTGGGAATACGACAACGGCTAATGCAATTATTCACAAACGATCTAGAGCCATTGCATACCGAGCTAACGTATTGAAGTATGAGGGATGGTCTAATGTTAATAGAGAAAGTACGTTACCGCATATTGGCTTTCATTGGCGCGGTGATGTTTGCACTGCACGAAGCAACTGCAGAAAACGGTAAGGTTTATGTACTATGTACCGAGGGCAACTTATGCATGAATTGATTTGATTTCAGTCATGAGTCATGGGACACGACCTACGCTTGACTGCATTGTAACACACACACTTCCTTATGCAAAAGTTCGAATAGATCTACATTATTAGCGCTGAGCAGTTTCGTGGTCTTCGTTTTGATGATCAATCAATGCAATGTGTCGGCGTTACGATGATGCCTTTCGTTCGCTCTTGATCATATGCTCCATAAAGAACTCTCCCGCCTTGTATGAACTACGCACCAAAGGCCCGCTGGCAACGTACTTAAAACCCATTTCCTCGCCGAGCTGGCGAAACATGTCAAACTTCTCTGGTCTCACATATTCTACCACCGCCAAATGTTGCTCTGTTGGCCGTAAATATTGTCCAAAAGTGACCACGTCCACATCAAAAGCGCGAAGATCTTTCATTGTTTGAATGACTTCCTCGTCCGTTTCCCCTAATCCAAGCATAATGCTCGTCTTTGTGTAAAGACTGGGTTTCACTTTTTAGCGTGTTCCAATGTTGAAAGACTTTGTGCGTATCCAGCGCGATGATCACGAACGAACCGTTGTAACCGTTCCACTGTTTCCACATTGTGTGCATATACATCCAAGCCAGACAGAGCTAACGTTTCCACCGACGACAGCATTCCCTGAAAGTCTGAAACAAGGCACTCAACGAGCAATTCAGGTTTTTTCTGTTTCAAAAGTTCGACTGTATGAGCAAAATGCTGTGCTCCTCCGTCGGGGATGTCATCTCTATCTACAGAAGTCAAGACAATGTAGTCTACACCCCATTTCGTTACTGCGTCGGCTGTTTTAAAAGGCTCAAATGGGTCTGGCGGCGGGGGCTTTGCGTCTGTATTGACAGCACAAAACATGCACCCGCGTGTACTGCAAAAGAAGCATAAGAAAAAGCTTTTTTCTTCCCAATGCATATGCCGAGGACTCATTTACTTACCATGTGTCTCCAAGAAGCATGATTGTTCCGGTCCCACCGTTCCAACACTCGCCAATGTTCGGACATTGGGCTTCCTCGCAAACGGTGTGCAAATCCAAATTGCGAAGAGATTCTTTAACCTCGCTATATCGAGAGTCTTTCGCTGTGCGCAAAGAACAATGTGATGAGTCTCTTTCAAAAGATACCAGCGGTCGGCAATTATGCATCACAACGATACATACCTTGAGAGGGGGCAGGAACTTTGAACCAAGAGGGTCGTCCCTTGGGCATTTCGGCACCGACTTTGGGTCGTCGTAGTTCACTTTCTTCTTCTGAAGCATTCGGCATGGCACGACCTCCTCCTCCAGACATGCCATCGCCTCTTAAAGCAGAGTACGGTACGTGCTCTACTGCTTCTTTGGTTTCTTTTGATGCGACGTTCATCAAAACATTATTCTTGTTTCTTGATGAAGGTCGAATGATGTGTTGAAACGCCCATGATCGGTTGATCGCGTGAAGAGTCACAAGAAACGAAATGATTGATGGAAGCTTCATTCTATTCACTCGCTTTAAGATCGGTCTAACTGGAGAATATATTAACAGCAATAGAATTTGCTCGACTTGATGATGTTTGATGAGTTTCATCGTCGATGAAAACTTTGCAGACGTCGAATGAAACAGAAACGTCACGTTTTACTGAAAGGACTGTCGTACCGGGTCCCGCAACCTACTAAAATCAGTCACGTGCTAAAGGGATCCAAACTATCCAAACGTAAGCTTACTTATTATTTTAGGTCGCTTTGCGAAGAAAGTACATCGTCAAGCTCATACCCTCAACGTATCCTGATGTCAAATCAAGGCCACTTTTAACCAATTCACCATTGTAGAGACTCTGCACATCCTTGCTTTCAATCTGCAACCCAACAGTCTTACATGCACTCGCGAACTCGCCCACGCCAAATCGGTGCGTTGCGTCGGCACACACTACATAGGCCATGCCTCCCGGAACAAGCACATCGTAGATTGTCTGGGCGGAAGCCACTGCATCTTCTGCTTGGCAAATCATATCTGCGGCTAGCACGACATCGACGAGTTCATGCGAATTGCCGTCCATGTCCGTCCATCCGTCACCACTCTGTTTTTGATAAAAGTCAAGTCCCACAGCACTGCAACTCAATGACAATTCATTGAGGTCGATGTTTCTTTGCAAATTGTTTAAAACAGTTGCGTTGAAATCGGTCAGAACAACACTACCATTTTTGTTTGAATAGCGTTGCTGAAGAAGTGCCGCAACGAGGCCCGTCAATCCACACCCCGCTCCAATCTCAAGGACTCGCTTCCCTTCTAGAACAAAAGGCTCTGTTACGAGCCAGCGAGAAAGAATTAAAGCCGAAGGCCACAAAACTGACGCGAAATGCGGCGTATGAGAGAGAGTGTCAAATTATCTCGAACACAACAAGGCGCGAGACTTACCAAAGCCGACATCTTCTTGTGCCGATTGACGATCCGTCACCTGATGAATGAGAACTTGAACCGACTGACCCGAAATGGCCGGAGCAATGTCAAGCACAACCGGTAGACGTGCCCTTAACTCGTCTAAAGTGTACGGAAGTGATGGCTGCCGTTTCGAAGCAACTTGACAAGCTTTGTCCTGCATGTCCATGACATCCTCTTGCTGTTCTAGTCTTTCTAATCTTGTAACGTTATACTGAATCAGCTGAGATATGATTTGCTGCGACTGTGTTCTTTGAAACTCCTCGCCAAGTATGGCGTCTTTCTGTGTCAATTGTACTTGGAGATCAAAAGACGACCAAGATAGCAAGATGCCGCGTCGTCAAATATTCTGAAAGCAGAATTGCTCTCGGCAACACGGACTACATCCAAGTAGGCTTTTACAGCATTATGAATGATAGGAATCAACAGAGAAGCTAGGCCGTCAGATTCATCAAGGAACTTTCTGCGGAGAAAAGCAATCTGGCGCGGCGACGAAATGTTCGTCTCCAGAAGGTCAATGATATTCTCCGAATCCATGAAATAGGTGGCCCACTGCATGATGCGTATTGTTGCTTGGAATGAAATAATGTCGACCAATGTCCCCCGCATCACCCATCGTTTCGTTGTTTCCTGTGGGCGACGATGTTGGATGGAGATTTTGTAACCTCCTAGCATAACTCAATAGGGTTCTACTTAACCGCGCACCTATTTGCGCGGTCATCGATTTTGGCTAAGTATTTTGACAGTAGCATAGAATGTAAGCTTAACGGATGACTTCGCCGTTGGGAATGTACCAGGTACCAGGTACTGTTTCCGTCCATCACTTTTTCTCAAAACATTCTGCAAATATTTCCCGTTGTTGCATTCAACTACAATAACAATATCAGATCGACGAGGGAGCAAGTGGCAAGGGAAGACTCTAGACGATAACAATGAAGAAAGTATTGTTTCACCTATGGGTGAGCACATCGCTTTTCGTGATCCCTTCTACTGCCTTCCGTCCTCAATCGTTGACAGTCACTCGTCGTATCTCCCCAACTTCTTCCATCGTTCTCTCTGCCGTCGCCGAAAACTCATCGGATGATCTCAAAACAGGATATAAACTAGGATCGTACATGCTAGCAGCTACGGGAGCTTTTCTGTTATCGATGCCAGATCGAACAGGGCGAACGTTGGTAGCCAGTAAAGTAGGGGGAGCAGCCGGCTACGGATTGGCGGCTGGTTTATGTTACATCTTGTGAGTAGGAAATCAGCTTCAAACCATCTTTCCTATGATAAATCCATCCTGACTCTTACTATTGCAGAGAAGGTGCCTACGATAACAATCGTCTCGGAAGTGACACCTACAAGCGACTCAACCTCGGCCTCTTTGCGTTTATGGTCCTGGGTCTTTTCGCTATTCCTGGTGAAGCAGGCTTCCTGCCATCTGCCGTGGGTGCCATGATCCTGAGTATCCTTCTAACAGTTGTTCGACTCTACGGAGTAGCCTTAGCATGGAAAGGCTGGGAATATGGAGTAGGTGCGGTCAGCTTGAAGGGTTTGTGGGACGAAATAGTGATTGGTACAAAAAAAACGATGAAGGGTCTTCGAGTAAAGAACCAGAAAAAAGCGTTGACCTATCGGAACATGCTACTACTCATCCTTATGGGGTCAATATCAAGCTTCTTCGATGGGATCTTTCTGTTGCGCTATTTGAAAGAATTTGGCAAAAGTTTGTTCGAGGTTTCATTAAAAGTGTCCGCAGTCGGCCGATTACTGATGATAACAACAATGGTATACTCACTGAAAGATGCGGCAGAACGTGATCGACTGACTGGAACCACATTCATCCAACTTAATGTCTTAGTGGGCACTTGGGCATTTTTCGTCGGTTTGGGGCAAGCAGCTTTTCCTTATGGGTTTGCGGTTAATCGCGGTGTAGAAATGTTTGCGATTGGTCTTCCGTTTCTTATCAAAGCGTTCAAATCACAAAAAGAGAAATTCGAAAAGGAATCAGTAAAAGACGATAAACCATCTGAACGATAGTCGGGGCACTATCATGATGTGCTTATGGTTGTGTTGAGTAATAGTTACATTTAGCGAAGAGTGTTGTAAGTGGGGTATTATTGATAAACTTTATTGACGATATAAATGATCACCAACGTCGCTGATCGAATCGCACCTCCAAGTTACGGCCTTGAAAATCAGTCCCATTGAATTCGGCAATAGCTTTCTCGGCATCCATCCTTTTACGAAATTGGACAATACCATATCCTCTCTTGACTTCTGCGTGTATAATCTCACCGCACTGCTTGAAATGATCTTTTACTTCTGACCAGCTCGTCTCGAATGGCAAATTTCCGACAAACAATTTTATTCCATCTGTTGTATCGCCTCGCCCGCCAACAAAATCGCGACCTCCTCTTCCGCGGCCTCCAAAACCCCAGCCAGCTCCTCGACCGCGGCCTCCAAAACGACCACCTCCTCGGCCGTGCAACTTAGAGTGAGATCGATCTTCTCGAACACTTATTTGATAGCCCATGAGCTCCGAGTCATTCAATTCACGAATCGCTCGAGACGCATCCTGGGGTCTTTGATAAGTAACAATACCGCTTCCAGCTTCTCCAGATGCATTTGCGTGAATAGTCGCGGAATCGACGTTTCCGGCCCGTCTCATGTAGTCTTTTAGCTGAAACCAAGTGGTGTCGGGGTTCAAGTTTTTGACAAAAACGGATGTGTTTGGAGCAAAGGAGGCGGACCCTCCATTCTGATTACTCGTTTCGCGGTCCTCGCGTACAAACACCATTCTACCTCGAAAGTCTGTATCCGTAAGCATCTCGATGGCTTGCTGTGCACCTTCCACCGTGGCAAATTCAACAATGCCACAACCTTTCGACCGGATCCCTCCAGATTCTTTGATGATTTCTGCGTGAACTACATCCCCGGCTGCGAAAAAAATAGTGAGCTGTCATGCACTCCAAAACAAGATTCCTCTAGAAACACACACCTTGCTTGCAGAAATCTTTGAGGTCCTGCCACTCGACATCCCATGCGAGGTTGCCCACGTATACTCGCCGACTTTTGGCATTGTGATCCGATGAAAAGGCGCGAGAGGAAGTGAACGAACCTCCAGGCCCTCCCAGGCGATCCTCACGATCCTCTCGCACAAAAATTTGGCGTCCTTCCAACTCACTGTCATTGAGAGTAAGCACGGCCTTTCGAGCATCATCAGCGGTGGCAAACTCGACAATGGCGCACCCTTTACTTCGTCCGTCTGGTGCCATCATTACATCAACTCGAGTTGCATCCAAATCATGAGACTTCATGAAATCTTTCAAAGATTGCCAGTTCACACGCCACGATAAATTTCCTACGTAAACACGACGAGATCGATCCTCTTGTCCGTTCGCTGCGGAGTCGGATGCTTGAACCGTCGATTCGTTCTTTTCGTTGTCGTTGGTCGATGCTACATCATTCGTTTCAATTTGGCTTTCATCCGTTCCTTGATGTTCGGTTGAAGTTGTGTTCAGCTTCGGCTGGCTCTCGTTCATATTTGCTTGCTAAAAGAAAACAACGTTTAGGAATCACTTGTTTGATGACCCACGCATCGGATTCGGATGGCTCATGGACAATGCAAGCTGATCCAGACCGACAATACTTACCGTAGACGCCATTGCGAATCTCCCGATGGGCTTCTTTTTTTCTCTCCGTTTCTTTGAATCGCTTACCGCTTGTTCTAAGCTGTAGTTGTTGCAGATTCGAACAATGATGAAGGGGTTCAAGAGAGACGACAAAAGCGAGAGAGATCGTCGCGGATTTCCTTGCGCGGAGAGGCGTTTCGGCTTGCAGCTTGCAGCTTGCGGTTTTAAAATTGAGGCCTTAATTATTGTAGTACTTGTCCGTTACTAAATCTACTTAATGGTTCCTAGCGAGCGTCACCTATACAAAATACTTCATTTCAGACAGGCTATTTAACGGACGAGTTTCAGCTACTTTCCTGTTCATAGCCATTGAGCCTGATTAATCAACGGCTCTCCTCCTTTTCTGCGCCTATATGGTTCTGTACGACGTCCCTTCCCTACATTACGTTGTATAGTAAAACGACGTGCAATCAATCATCGCTGGAGGCTTCGACATAGTGGCTGTTTCATCTCGCTTCCGCACTGCTTTCATGAAAGCATTCAATCAATATCAAAAGCTACGAACAATCCTTTACTTTCATAACGAAGGCTTTGTTCGCTTATCGAATTTATTGCTGCGTTACAGGTCGCCGAAGCTAAACCAATTTGATATTGGAATCAGTTAAAGAAAGAAACTACGAAAGGTGCAGAACGACCTTGGAGAAGCGTTTCGTTAATCTACTTCATAGGCTTTAGCAAGTCTTCAGAAACGAGAACTTATAACAAACATGCAGCCCGAACGTTCTTTCCCGTTACCTGCGTATTTGAAATTCTGTCCTGGTGGAATTACCTACCACGGCGCGGCGCCGGAGGATTTCTATCGTTTATCCGAATACACGGGCACAAACAAGTCAAACTCCCGCAGCGGAAGAAGTACGCCCTCTTCTGTGTTACCGTCGCCGCGTCCCTTGCTTCCTGATACGCTTCTCACGAAAGCAAAGCAGGCGGATACACGACTGCGTGAGTACACGCTTCTTGCACAGCCATCAGGTGCGGTACCCGTCTTTTACCCAGTCTCTCGATTCTCGCGGAGCAATGTTTTGGTCGTTTGACTGGGTGTCCTGCCAACGCCGCTAAATCTTGGGCCGATGCTATGATACTGCACTACTTTGAATCAACTTTAGACGATAGTGCGGTCGCTAGCGAAGATGATATTTACCGGGGCAAACCAATAGCTACGCAGCCGTTGACTGGGACTAGCACCGCCGCTGCTTTGCTCCGAAAGCTACACGAAGACGCCCAAGCGGGGCAGGCTAGCGATTCTTTAGTTGGTCGCCCTCGTCCTTGCGGTTACGTCTTTAAAAGGGGTGACATTGCGTGGAATTGCCGGACTTGCCAAACGGACGCCACGTGTGTGATTTGTGATACTTGTTTCAGGCACAGTGATCATCAAGGACATGAGGTGTATTTTCATCGTACTTCACCCGGAGGATGTTGCGATTGTGGGGATGCTGAAGCATGGAAATCGGAGGGATGTTGTGATAAGCACCGACCCTTATCGAGTCCAGTCGGTCAAGAGCGACCATCAACTGAACTTGATCCTATGGAAGCAGTGGCGATGTCTTTGAAAGGTTTAAAAGACGGAATTGACACCGTTTCTTCTCATCCTGCTACTAAACTACCTCCTCGTCTAGCTGCTGCCCTGGGGGTTGTGATTGGAGCGGTTGTTAACTCCATTTTGGATGCCGTCGATGGTGCAGCAGTCGGCGCCGATCCTGTCCAATGGAAACGGCGCTGGGCTCACGAAGCCGCTTGCATCTATAATGGTGTTTCAAACAATGAGCAATACTATCTAGCTCCTGAGTATGCATTTGCAACCCCTGCTACCTTCGCAAGCGATCCTTTTCAAACGCTGCCGGAGTCATTCGACGTCCAACTGAGACTTCATAATGACGACGTACACACTTTGACGAAGTAATAGAAGCCTTGCACGGCGATCCTCGTATTCGAAGGCATATGGAAGACCCCGCTAATATTTTGGTGCCGGTACGGGAGAGTGCTACCGAGATGACCCACCACGTCGATGCTGACGGACAAGTGACCGTCAAAGTGTATTCGTCAATAGCGAATGCATTGCATGGATTTAATAGGTTGAAAGCTTCCGGGTTGCATTGTGCTGTGGTCAGTAACGTGCAAGTTCAGATGGAATTGAGAGCTAGAGTATTGATTTCGTGGCTTTCTGAGATATGCGCTGCTCATCCTGCTGCTGCAGCACTTGTTGTTCACGCGCTTGTCCAAGTAGATCCTTGTCATGATTTGGGTGGAGTTCAGGTCTGGGCAACAGCGAGAATGATTCCACCGTGGATTGCATTTGACCAAACGGATGAACCGCTAGTTTGTCGACGAAGATTCGATGCTTTTCCACCGCATTTACCCTCTAGTTATTTGACCCGTGAGGAGTGCGAGCTGTTGCACGGCATCGCGTCGGAAATAAATGCAACTGCTTTTATCTCTCTCACTGGAACGGAGCCAGGCTTTTACACCAGCGTTCCGTATCGCCTACCATCAGATAAGTATCGCAAGTCCCCTCACTCACTTTGGGGAACTCTACCCTCGCATTATTCTGATCCGGTCAGTCGCGATTCAAAACATCCCTTGCTTCGTCGTTTAATCACCGGTCGTTTCGATGCAGAGACAGCTACCTTACCAAACAAACTGACGGAATCTGTTTTCGTAGTAGACACAGATTTGCGGAAGCAGCAAAACCCAAAAATACTCACATCAAGTCTTTACACTCATAAATTACCGGGCTTGCACATCATCAGCGGAATAGGCTCAGTACGAATAAGCGAGATATCCGCGAGGCGTCCTCCTCTCCCGTATCCTATGCATCTCCGACACCTGTTGGGTATATCGTCTTTCCGAGCACCAGTTTCGCCGATTATGCTTCTTCTTCTCTTTGACCCATACCCTACAAAGCAACTGCGTGGGAGCTTGCATGTTCTATTCTTATCTCTTTTGACGGATTCACGATTCAAGTCGCGTTTTGCGGGTGCTCTAGGGGTCGCGTATAGACCCTTGTGTACGTTGTTTTGCGCCGGTGTTGGAACGGAAGCTGATTCGCCCCTCCATTTCAGCGTTCAAATTTTTACTGCAGGAAGTTTGGTCAGAGCTCTTTGTCACAGAAATGCAGCAGAGAAGCTTCTCCTTTCTGACCACCTTGCAGACTCTTTATCGCCGGAAGACAGCCATCAAAATGAATCGTCGATTGGGGTCTTTGTTCCTCCGATTTCCCACGTCATCGTTCGATGTGTTCACACAAACCTTCTGGGAGCAACTCAAGAAATTAGTATGATTTTAAAGAACACATTTTCAGGGAGTGACGACAATAGCATCGACGGGCCTCTTCAACTGGGCAACGACAATTTACTTCCTGCTTTGACTTATGTTGCTGGTGAGCATCCTCTGTTGACGCTCCTTCCAGCTGCCCACGACGACGGGTTCTTAGACTCTCGGTCTACTCGACATAAAAGGCTTCCTCACATTCTACGAGATCTCGAATATGTCATTGAAACCCCTGGGACTGCAACGCGTCTGCTTCTACCGCACCGGTTCCCTACGCAGTACGGCCCATCCTTGTCGCTGCGAGGGGAAGATATCTTATCATTTGCGTCGATTTTCGCCAGAATGTTGCGTTTGGCCCAAGGAATGGATACACAAAAGAGAAAAAATTTCAGGAGGACACGTGGAGTACGAGCAGAATAGATGGTTAGAAGCGTTCGGACTCAGTTTGAATTTTGCTGGTACACGTGACGCTCTGGCAGAAAGTGCTTGCAGCTCAGTTGATCCATCCTCAGGTGACATATCTCATCTGAAAGCCGCTCGGGAGGCAATTGGAAATTTTTTCGCCGCATTACTAAGGGAGTTAAAGCTTTGGCTATACAGAGAGAGTTTGCTAGAGACGGGTCTTCCTGTTTCACCTTCTCAAGGTATCGACATTTCACAAGTCACTTCTCTTCAGCGTAGTACCCTGCACGTATCAAGTTCTGATTTTTCCGATTATAATGAGTCTGAAACGTTGGATGCCGTCGCACATTCAGCTCGACCGGTCAACACAGTAGCTTTGTCTTGCGCGACAGGAATTAAGATGACAGAGGCACAGTTGATTCTCATTGAAAATTCGTTGAAAGTTGCAGTTTCCCGGCAAGAATCCCAAACATCAGACGATAGCCTCCCCTTCTCAGACCGGTCCCCTGATCACTGATTGGTTAAGAGTGCCTCATTCTCCTCTTGGTGGTGATGCTTTGTCTTTTCATCTGCCTCTTCACCGTGCTATGGCAAAGTGCATCAAGAGCATGTGTTCAGTGGTTGTACCGTCATCATATCGTGACTCCTTTCCGTCGACTTGGTGGCAATTACCTGTCCTTGATGACAATCAGTCTTCCGTCGCTCAAATAGATCAAACAAGCTTCTCCAATCATCCTCTTGTATCAGTACTTCGTTCTACATTACGATCAGGCAATTGCAGAGTTAACTGGTCGTCAGGACCCGATTGTACCCCGCACGAAGCTCAAAGACGACGTGCCAGATCAAGGGCAGTCTCTGTGAACATTGCTGTTGCAAAGGTGATACACTCGCTTGTAGACCATCCCCTTCGGTGTCTTGCAGCAGCACAACAAGTCGAACGTCATTTGTGGACAAGAAACGGCGGATCTTTGGCGGGCATGGCAATGAATTATTCAAACACTCCTTTATGTCGCTCGTTTCGGGATCTAGATCTTCTTTTGGTTCAACTTTCGGCAGCTGGCATGAGTTGCGGTTTGGGCGCCCGCCGAACTTTTTCGTTAATTTTGAGTCGTTTCAGCATGGATGGGTATTTGTGCGACCCTGAAAGGCGCTCTGCCGTTGGTGCAAGTGGAAGCTCGTTCGTTTCACAACCATCGACTTGGGTAAACCCTCCACGTCTGCAGGACCCAGATCACGCAGTCATATTGGCCGAGTCTTTTTTTGCGATGATCTGTGTCCTCGTCACTGAACTCCCTTCACCGCCTCCAGATGCCGTTTTAGACAATGTTTCATTACGACAAAGTATTCGCCGTGAGTTAGTCCACGCTTTACTGGCAGAGCCTAGATCGCACAGTGCAGCTATGGCAGCCGCGTCTGGAGGTATTTCCAGACGGGAAGAAAGCGACGGCAACTCAGGATCTGGTGGTGGAGCTAGTATGTTTAGTGAAGCGTTTGCTGCGGTTCTTGAAGAGGTTGGCGTCCAAAAATCTCGTACTGGTTCGAGGGCCGCCTCCGGACCTCCGGTTTTTGAGCTGAAAGCTGAGGTTTGCGATGAGTACGATCCTACTTACTATCACCTGAAAAGACAAGAACACCAGCACGCGATGGATATTGTTGAAAGACTTCGAAAACAAAAGCTCGGGAATGACAAGAGTAAGATAGATTCAACATCGCTTCCGTTAGTGTGTCCACCCCCGAAGGCACACCCAAGATTTCTACCTTGCCGGCTTGTGTTGCACCTTGATTTGATGGACGCCGCGATTCGGCGGTCCTTGTTGTTCGCATTGACAAATGGATCGTGGTTACCACCGTCAGAGCCTACAACCACGGGAGATACGAATTCTGATAAGGCCTCTAGTGATGACGGCGAAGTCGATGTCTCCGTCTTGGTAGCGGGATCTCCCAGTGGCGCGGATGTCCCGGTGACCGCTTTTAACAGAAGAGTTCTTCAGACACAAACGTCGGGGGCTTCATTCTCGATTTCCAGGCGGGAAAACGAGACAACCCTTTTTCCAAAGAGGTTGTCGCTGCATCATCTGTATCTTTTCTTGAAGTACTGCAGTTGCTTACACTCCAGATACATACCCTGGAAGAGTGCGCCTCGCTCCATCGCCTGCTTTCAAATCTGGACGATGAATCTCGGGTACTGTCATCGGGACTGTCAATAAATTCATACCTGACTCGCCTAATACATGTGCCGACTAGCCTCGTAGATGTCTGGGCACTTCGTCCACACCCGCATGGACCGCTGCAATCAAAAGGAAGTGGAGAGAATCGAGGATCTATTCTTGGTCTTTTGATTGCCCTTTACGAGCATAGGTCAGATCACGCTGCAATCCTAGACTCGCAAGGAGGAGATCAAGCTGACGAAGGGCATGGGGGTGCCCGTGCACTTGCCTCCAGTGGCCTCAAATGGATTTTAAGGTTTGTTAATGCCTTAGTTGACGGTGCACAAGCTGTCAGCGCAGCAATTAGATCGGCGACCAACGGAGTTCGAGAGATTAAAACGCAGGATTCGAGTACTTTGTCCTGGACAATAGACGAAGAAGTGCGAAATGCCATCCGAAGAATGTTGGCAAACCTGACTGACCTATGGCCAATGGAACGCGGCAAATCGGAGTCTTCAGAAAAATCAACACCCAAAGTTTCCGAAGCTGGTAAGGCAGCCCAGAAGCGCCAGTTGGAAAAAATGAGGAAAATGCAAGCAAAGTTTGCTGCAACCATTCAAGGTTTAGATGACCAGAAAAATATCAACGAAGCAAATACTGGAAGCGACCAGTGTATTATCTGCCGCTGTGATGATGTTGATGGCGAGAACAACGGCCCATTAGGATTTTTAGGTCACGTCCAGCGCTCGCGGGTCGTCCAAATGCGTTCAACGATCGAAGCTAATAAGAGAAAGGGCGTTCCGCTTGATCTATCACAGACTTATCTCGTTGTCGGTCATAAAGGATGTCAGGTAAGTCGTCGTTTTGCTTTGCGCATATGGTATCCTCATTTTCACTAACAATATCCCATAGTTAAGAGAAACGGAAGCTATGGATTCTAGGCCTCTGACATGTTTGCCGAAAGGGAGTATTGTCACAATTCTCTCCGATAAAGTGTCCAAGGATTATGGAGTTTTATCTAGGAGAGTTTTCGTTCGCCACAAACCGGAAAACAACGCTGACCAAACGTTTACTGAGGGATGGGCTAGCATTCAATCCTCGCAAGGTTATGTGATTTTGAGCCCTCTGATTTCGACATGCTTCACTAATTCTCGTTGGGGCAGCACGCGCCCAGTTATCAAGCAATGTGGACACGCAGCACATCTGAGGTGCGTCGAGACGCATACTCTGTCTCTGCACCACCGAGCGGCGAGTGAACAAACGTATGATGGACGATTTGCTGCAAATATTGACGACGGTGAATTTTTATGTCCGCTTTGCAAGCAATTGTGTAATATTCTGATACCAAGAGATAAAATGACTGAAGGAGATTCGGAATTTATGGATGTAGAGGAGGATTGTCCGTCTGGTAAAGGTGAACTTGCAACCGTCCGGAGTATTTTAAGGAAAGGTTGCTCTGTACACCTGACAAGCGCGGAAAGCGAATCTATGACAAGCAAAGCTCTGGATCAATTCGGTTCCAAATTATATAGTGCTATGAACGTTCCGTGGGACCGAGCAACCCAATCGCAAAGGATAAATCAGCAAGAATGGCTTCGGGCTATTCAAATGTGGGATTTTGAAGACATGTCTAGTGAAGATGGCAGTGTAAAGAATACGCTAGCATTGTTGCGACAACAACTAATTTCATGGTCGGCTGTTGGACACAACGCGTCTATCCTCGAGGCTAGTACCCGGGCACTGGAAGAAGTTCTGCCTTTCGGAACTTTTTCAGTGACTTCTGATCCATGGCAGGGGTTCAACACAAAATCGAGAGATTCTCATCCCATGCTACTGGAATTGCGACGCATGCTCAACGCATCGTCGGGTTTGCTACAACTTCTTTGCCGACGTGTTGCCGATCAGTTAACTACAAATGACAACACGGGACAGGTCACCGTTATTGGGGAATGTCTCGCTAGTATTCTCGAGGGCCGATGCTGGGTGCAAGATGTGTTGTCCAGTAAGGGTTTATGTGGAACCGATGCTGCATTGTGGAGTTGTTTGTACAGCTTGATATCAGCTGTCCCTTGCCACGTAGCTCGGGATGGCGCCATTGCACAACGATGCGAAGCAAGGGCAACAGCTGCCGCGATGTGGACGATGAAGGGTACTGGAAGATCGCACGACGAAAGAAGGGAGGTCCCCACTCCTTTGCCATTCAGCAGCTACCTAATGAGCACACCTGCTCTACTGGCTGGGGAACAATGGACCCGTGTTTAGATCCCACTCAATTTTTTTCCAAGCCCTTTCGTCCCGCAATCGCCAGTGTCTTTCCCTATCTCCCCCCTTCTTTCATGGGATCTTAACACTTACACTGCTTCCATATTATCCGCCTTCCTGGGAAACCCCGTGAAAATGTTACCAACATCAGAGCAAATACTCTTTGTTTGTAAGACACTTATTCTAGCACGTGTGGTGCAGGCCATCGTCACCCCTTGTGGTTTTGACCTTCCTGATGAGACTGAATTGGACGAAGAAAGTTGCTGGGATGACACTGAAGTGAAAAAGCAAGGGAGTGCGTTGAGTAAACTATTAGCTCATTGCCGATTCGTTATCGACAGCAAGTCGATGTCTCATGGCCAAGAGCTTCTGGGCGACGCCTCTTGGTATCAAGACAGTGTCGTGTTGGCTGGCCTTGGACGTGCTATTTTGCCCTTTTCCCGTTCACTTATTCTTATGTTGAGAGCTTTCGTTTCGACTGTTCACGAAAGACAGCAACGCGGGGGGCATCGAGTTGAAAGGAGCACGTTCAATGAAGTTTTGGAAAGTGTTCTTTGCAATGACGATCTTATGACAGTGGAAGACGGTTTTTGCCTTATCAAAGCGATGGATGGGCCACTGCCTAGTCAAATGGTCGACCCCGCCGACGAGTGGTGGGAATTAATCAATAAGTGGCTGGTAGCGGCTCTTGGTCTTGAATGTCATCACGGCTCTCGGGGTAGCACGATTGGAAGCTCTGTTGACGATATCTCGTCTGTGATCGGTAAACACATTGACCCGCAACACGAAAGCACCGTGTCCAATCAAAGGGAACATAACGCTCCTGAAGCTCCAGCCTACTATATAAATGAGCCTATGGATCACGGTGATAGTGACGCAGAATCAAGTATAGAACCTGACCACGGCAACTTTTTGGGTCTCAGAACAGACATTCTTAACGATAGTGACGACTACGAAGAAGAAGATGTGATGATGCAAGATGTGGAGGAATTTCCTGTTGTATCCGGTATGGTTCCTACTTTCACCTTTTTCAATCCGGCTTTGAACCAGAATGCTGACGGAGAGGAGGAGTCGTCTGAAGAATATAGTAGTTCTGAAAACGAGGGCCTGGATGGCGACCGTGCGTTCGCCCATGTCTCCAAGTCCCCTATCATATATTACCAACCCAGTTTATTAGGTCGTGAAAAGGTTGGCCCAGGTAAGCCCGGGGAAGCCTTTGAGTCGGGCCGCGCGAGCTGCGTTATGTCGGATTTGAGCCACCTCAGCTTAGTGCATCTGAGGGGAGTCCCCACTTTTAGCTTGGTCCGTCTGCCGAAGTCATTCGTTGAACTCTACAACATGGTGAACATAGTGAAAGGAAGCGGAGACGATTCTCCTAATCTTGACGATAACGAAGATTTGGCTAATTCTGAAACAGCGATTTGTCTTCTTACTGGAGCCGTCATGCGCTCAGGATCCCCTAGAAGAACATTTGCTCGTGCAGCAAGGCAGCCCGGCTCATGCACGATACATGCCAGGAAAACTGGATCAGGAATCGGAATATTTTTTCTCGTTCAGAAGTGCACCGTACTCTTGATGCACAACAATAAATCGGCATATTCTCCTAGTTTGTACGTAGATGTCCACGGAGAAGAAGACCCTGGATTAAAACGAGGCCGACCACTTTTTTTGCAAGAAGATCGATTCAGGGCTTTGGAGCGACTATGGCGTCAGCAAGGTATCCCAGGAGAAGTGGCCCAGATTCGATCAACATCCGACCGCGTCATTCGCGACAACTGGTATTAAGAGGCAATTATTAAAAAACTAATACGTCGAAAGTTAAAACTGTCATTAGGCATGATTCAGAAATTCGCCAAGAATCACTTAGCGTCGTCGACGATGAAATCAGCCCGACCCCAGGATTGGTCTCGATGGCGGTATAGTTCACTGATGACCATCCCCGTGGCAAAGTCGTCAACAAATTGTCGTTTATCTACCTTAGCAATGTGGAGGCGCGTTGACTCACGGGTTGAGGCAATTAATGTGCCCGCTGCAAGATCATCGAAGAAAGTTTCGGATCGGATGCCCCAAACCTCCAACGCATCCACGTCAAATATTGCATCAACGCCTCGCTCCTTTCTTAAAAGTTGTCCCGATTCAAATGTCGTGTCCAGACATCCAGCGTAGCAACCTTCTAAGGACGGACGCAAATGCAGTCGAGGGGTATCGGCTGCAAGTCCACCGATTGCCAAGCCTTCCAGCGGTCCGTGGCCCCGGCGGTAAGAAACAGGGGTACTCAAAAATTGATGATAACATCTGCTAGACGTATAACAAGTTTGTTGCAGTGAGCTGCCAGATGTCGCATCTTCTCTTTTCATATTGTAACAGGTCCACGAGGGCTGAATGCGGAAAAGAAGTGTCGAACCTTCCACAGCCGTTAAGGATGAAGCCTCATCGCTGCTGGTCGTGTACCATTTAGGACCTTTCTTCCAAGGCAATTCTGTGTAGAAACCAAGCACTTCACTTTCTGTAGTTCGAATAAGTACCAAAGTAGGTCCCATGAATGATACCAAAGCATGGGAAAAGCTGGAAAAAGCGAGTCCGTCCTCGTCACTGTTGTACAGTCTTTGATCTTTTTGAAACCAAGGCCCGCCCAAACCCATCAACGACAGATGAAACGGAATCGGGTCCAATGGATGCTTCCAAAATCCTGACAAGTCATTCAAAGAATCACTTTGTCGTTCACAACTAGTAATCCAATTGAAAAGTAATGATTTATACCGTGGATTGGTGAATGAATCATTTTGTAGATTCGTGCCGACAAGTGTCGCGCCCAGAAGCGCATAATGGAAAACAGTAGAGAGCAGATGCACAGCATGCTTTGCTTGTCCTTCCAGCCACGCATTGATTTGAGTTAATGACAAGTAGCTATCCCTTTCATCATTCGATGACGAAAAACTGGACAAGGATTCAGCCATCGTTTCGCGCAACCTAGATTCATTGATTTCTCGTGACCACAGTGACCGAAAGTGCAGCAAAAGAGCAGCTTTCGCGAGCCGAAGAATGAAATCAGCTATTCGAGAAGGCGAACAGTCGTCACCGAACGCTCGGTAAAGTCGCGTAACCAAAGTTTGTGCACTCCCCCGACCCATGAGCGTAATAGCCGTTTCCATGAATTTGGCTCTTGCGTACAAATCTGGTTGCTCATGTTCTGAAATACCGACAACGGCGGCATTCGCATACTCTTGTTGAAATATCTGTGATAGTTCGGGCAAAATCTCTGTCTCCACTGACACTACAAGTGTCGTAAACTCTTCTTTAACGAGACAGCTCAATAAATGCGGAGTTGACAGCTGATCACACTGTTCGTAGACGGCAAAAACTTCAAGCAGGCGATCCAGTTCATGATCACGAAGAGGATATCGATCCAGAAGTGATTCGCGAAGAGAAATCATAATAGAAATATCAAAATTATAGAAATTATAAACTACTACGTACCAGGTAATTGGATTGAGCGAAACACACAGAATTGAGCAGATTTTTATCTTGGGATGTGATTTTTCACGTTCACAGAAAATGTGGGTGTGGGTTTACATACACAAAAAATGTGGGAATGTGATGTTTTTACGTTGACAGAAATGTGGGGATCTGGTGTTTTACTATAATCCAAACAGTTGGTTGTACCAATCCACGACTGATTTCAATCATACCTGGTAAGACTGCATCAGTCCTTCAATCCTTTCTTACATTCAGCCTGCAGCGCGAAATTTTTGTCTTTTTCGCATTTGATTATAGTCTCATTACAATAATAGATCCAAAGCTAATTATGCTCTCACCTTAGAATTTCACGCAATTGCGATTTCGGCCGGCAATGTCTTCGGGTCCTGACCTTCATGTTTTACTATGATCCAAAGAGTTGGTTATACCAATTCAAGACTGGATTTCAATCATAAGACTGCATCAGTCCTTTTGTAATGCAGCCTGCAGCGCGAACTTTTTCGTCTTTTTTCGCGTTTGACCAAAGTCTCACTACAATAATGGACCCAAATCTAATTATGTTCTTACTTTGAATTTCGCGAAATTGCGATTTCGGCCGGCAATGTCTTCGGGTCCTGACCTTCATGTTTTTACTATGATCCAAAAAGTTGGTTGTACCAATTCACGACTGGATTTCAATCATCTATCAATCCTGTATCCTTTGTATACATACAGCCCTCGCAGCCAAGGAGGTAGCGCGATTTTTTATTGTCTTTTTCGCGTTCGATTTGTTTGATTGCGTCGGTTGTCGGTTTGAGCAGATACATAAGAGGAAAAGCCAATATTGCAGTATTCAATACAAGCAATCATTTTTAAAAATGACTTTATTAATCGGGAGCTCGAAATGGGCGTGGTTTCTTTTTCTGGTGCAATACTTTGGTTGGCACGTCCGGTCATCGCCGTTTGGAAAACGACATGATTCATCCTTCCGGCATCGCTGGATCAAAGAGGCCACAACGATTCAAGAATACGAATTGTGGGACTCGAATCAAATCAAAGAGGAGTTAGAACGATGGGCCTCCCATTATCCGCAATTTGTTCGGCTCACAACATCACAAGACGCGTACGGTCTGCCGACCGCCGGACGAGCGGAGGATTGCCCCTTTGATGAAGGCGATGGCTGTAAAAATTACATTCTGACTTTACAAGACTTTGAGGCGTATCCGGAAGGATCCGAGGCGTCGAGGCATCTTCCCGAAGTCCTGTGGAGTGGAGAAGTACACGGTGACGAACGAGTGGGCCCGACCGCGGTGCTCGAAGCTACATCACTGCTTTTGTCGGCGGCTGCATGTGAGGCGCTTCCGCGTCGAAATCTCATGCCAGAGGGGGATGATGAAGAAGTACAAAAGGCTTGGGAGCGGGAACGACAGTTAGCGGACAATTGTCGAATGGAGTTACGACAATTTGGTATTGAGGATCAACATCGGAAATGGCTTGCCAGGCTCCTTTCGACGCGACGTCTGGTCGTTGTGCCGACAGCAAATGCATTAGGTTACTATAGAAGCGAACGAACAGAAAATGGAGTGGATGCAAATCGTGATTTTCCCTTTGATTTGACGGATCCGAAACAATGTATGACGACCATCGCCGGAAGAACTTTGAATGAAGTTTTTCGAGAACACTTGTTTCAGCTTTCTCTTACGTTTCACGGCGGTACAGAAGTCGTGAGCTATGAATGGGGAGCACCCTCTTATGAAGGCTTTGCGTCACCGGATGATATTGCACAATCCGCTATTGGAGGGGCCTATAGCCGTTTTGCGGGTGGGTGGTCTACTACAAAACCGTACATCTACGGAAATATGAACGAACTCGTTTACCCTGTCAGAGGCGGTATGGAAGACTGGGCGTATGCAGGATCGTGGGATCCCGATCGAGTCATCTCCTGCGAGCCGGATTCGTTTGGTGGCTATCCGAAGGAAAAGACTATTTATAACAACTCCACTCTTCGGGTATTCAACATGTTAATCGAAACGAGTCACAAGAAAATTCCACATAAATCGACTCTTGGCACTTCTATGGATGTCATGCGCAGTGACACTGAGGCGAATGGCCATGTTTCTCGTAACATTCGACTTGCTTTGCTTTCTCTCGAGCTAGTTCAGCCATATCTATCGATAGCATCCGTTAACGGATACAGCTTCATAGACGACGTCGTTCCACAGTACCCGCAAAAGATTCGTATTCATGCAAGGTAACAAAAGCGCTGAATGTTTCGTCAGCCTTGACGGAGCTTACAATTCAATGGACCGTTGGAGGCGCCTTGGACATTGATGATACGCAGTTGTGGTATGGAAAATGGGATGACTTGTTGATGAACGAATTGAACTGTTGGTCGCAGCCTTCGACCGATGTGTTGAAAGATGTGCTGAAGAAGGCTTCACCCATCGGGACCATGAGCGGCAAAGGTGCTTTTGCGACAGGATCGCCCGTCGGAGGCGCCGGTGCTACATTTTCAGCTCTCGTTGACATGTCATCCTTTGAAGCTGGAGATGAAATCATTGTCATTGCGATGGCTGAGGTCGACAAGGGATGGAAAGATCAACCTAAGAACATAAAACCCCAGGTACCACCGCAATCACACATGGTAAATGCAAGAACAAATCCTGAATGGTATCACGAGACTGATGGAAGCGTCATCCAAGGCAGAGTCCAATGGTTTTCGATGCCGGCGACCTTATACATTGTGAGCTCTTCAACTTCGAAAACCATCATTGAAACGCAAAGCCGATATACGAACTCGAATGCTTCTCCGACATCAAGTTCGGCAGAGGCACACGATAAGAAAGGAGAGGAAGCATTTGTCACAGCCACAACACTGTTAATTGTTGTGGCAATTGTTGGTGTGATTTTGCTCATGGGACAAATAATACTCAAAAAACGATTCAGGATTGCAAAGCGCAACAGAGTTCTTCAATACGTGGAAGGAGAATTAGTTGAGTTACCAGGAATATCACAGCAAAATGGCTACGCTGACCAAGAAATTTTATAATGAATTATTTTAAAGTCATGTTAATTAGACGACTAAGAATATTATCTTATTCGATTAGTGAAGCGGTGGTGTGCAGCCATCGAAGCCATTTCAAACGAATCATGGCCCATTTTGATTAGATTCTTCCATCGTAACGTTAGCCGAACTTGGCTGAGGAACATCGTCGAGTTCTTCGGCCTGACCAAGCATTTTGAACAGCGATGCTTGAATGACCCGTTGTCGTTCTGATGTCATACCCATTTCTTCGTGGTCAAAACCAGTTTCAGAGGGTTCTCTTTCAGGTTCTGGTCTTGTTCGATTTGATGCGGCAGAAGTGCTGTTGGATTGTCGTCGACGAGAAGCACGCTTCTGATACATTTCGAAGTACCAGGGAGGGTACATAAGATTCATCGATGTAGGAACATCCAACGCCCATTCAGCAGGAATTTGAAGACACGCCTGAAGGAAAATGGCGGCGGAATCAAACATGAATTTCGGGCGTGGCGAGTTATGGTCGCCTTCAACAATAATAATATTTTTATCGCCAGCATACTTGTCGTAAAGTTGCTCGGAATGGTGCTTCTTGATGAAATCATCGTGCTCTCCCGCAACGAATAACGCCGGGATGAAACACTTGTCCGCGTGAGATATAGGAGATATTTTCTTGAGATTGAACCCAGCTTGTTTGGTGACTGAATTTTGAAGCATTTTGATTGCTAGCCCAACGACGAAGTTCGGAACTATTATCCCCTGCTCTCGACCCTTGTCCACCAACTCTTCGCAGAGTTGCGTCAAATCGGCAAAAGCTGAATCCAAAATCATGCACGCTATCGACGGATCCCGATCTCCAAACATTAGCGCCGTTGCCGCCCCCATTGAGCGCCCCCACAATGCAATTGTTGAAACAACATTCGTCGCGCGCAAATGGGCAACAACACAAGAGAGATCCTCTCGTTCATTGTAGCCCAAGCTCACGTATTCACCATCTGACTTCCCTGATCCGGCAAAATCGAAAGCAAAGACAGCAACGCCCAGCGATAGGAGGTACGAAAGCTGCGGCAGAACTTCGACACGAGCCGACGAGTTTCCGTGCATATATACGACAACAGGAATTCGGTCTGTAGCTCGTTCTACTGGTTCCCAATGAGAGCATTCTAGATTGAAGCCACGTTTTGTCCTCAAAGTGAAATCCGTTCTCGTAAAGCGCTCACCGCAAAATGTAAAGGCGGGAGGACCAAGGCTTTCCATCTAGATGTTTCAACGATTCTTAGGAAAGATGACTTCCGAGCAATTGGGTACTCAACTTGACATACTCACCTTATAGTCGGCCCGAGGGGGTCGAATAATCGCATTTACGAGCTCTTGATAGCCCAATTTGGCCATTTGTATGTATGACAGTTTCTTCGGATCTTGCTGGGCAGGTGGTTGCTCTTGTTGCTGCATGTGTTGTCGTTTATCTCGATGCTCTAGCTGCCCCGATGAATCTGAATGACCTGATTCTCTTGAATCTCTCATATGTACATGACCTCCCGTCGAGACACCTTCATCTTTCGTATGTTTCGGTTGACATTGTGGGGCAGCTGTACCAAAGTTGATTTTTTGATCAGCGTCCGGCGATTCCAAGTTGAATCCCTCTTCCAGAAACACGTTTTCCTCTGGTTCCTCTTCTGATAAAACGTTCCCCATTGCGGACTTTCGAGTTGCTATTCTATTTTTTTTATTTATAAATCTAGCCTATCGATGAAGGAATTGTTCATCGTCGTCAACGAAAAAAATTGAAGGTCGTAAAAATAATAACACTCGTCGTTTTTTCGACTTCATCATGACCGTTTTGTCCGTGACGGATTCTATGTCCTGCGAAAGTAGCACGTTGCCGTCATCGGTACTAAATTCTGTAATGTCTTAAGCACCTCAAACAACTTCACGGTTTCTACTTAATTATCCACATTATCCGCAAAAAAGTACCTGTACTGTACCCTCAACGTGTTTGGTGTTTGGTCACGTCTTCGCGTGACACGACGCGCGAGGTGACGTATGATGCTTGTGACGTCATGTTCCGAGCGAAGAGCAGACCGAACCCATTTTTCTTTGCAAGCCACCGAAAAAGAAACGCGATGGCGCTCTTGCGTTCTTCCTTCTTGCCTTTTTGACAAACCACATCTACCTTATCAACGCAATATATCTTCAAAACACAATGGGCGGAGACGACTTGGGAGAAGACCCTTGGCTGCAAGATGTTGTCGCGGACAGCGATGATTCCGAAGAGGAAGATGCGACAGTCGAAGTCAAGAAAAGAAAAAATGAAGATATTTCGGAAGAACAGCCAACAGGAAAACGGAGAAAATCGCCGGAACAACTCATTGCTGAAGCAGGAAGAGGAATCGAAGAGCAGTCAGCGGAAGAGCAGGCTACTTTGATTACGACGGTCGTCAAACACAACAGTATATCGTCCTTAGAAAATCCTATTGCAGTTGACAATATTTCCTTCGCAGGAGGATCGTTCGTCAAAGCACCAAATGAGGGATGCTATGCGGATCGCCTTCGTCCTTTACTGTCAATGAAAAAGCTAAGACGATGGAATCACTCTCAAAGTCCTTGCGTGGTCATCGTTTGTCTGTCAGCTCGACGAGCGGTTGAAATCCTGAAAGAATTGACTTCGTTGAAGTGCCGGATTGCCAAGCTATTTCCTAAGAACGGTTCAGTGGAACAACAAGCGAAAGAACTACAGAGCTTCCAATTTCCTATTGTTATTGGCACTCCGCATCGCCTTGCTGCTCTCAGTGGATGTAATGGCTACGGAAGCTACCAGTCTTTGAAATTCAACAAAACTATGCTTCTTGTGATTGACTCGTACGTGTCGAACAAGATGTATTCAGTGGTAAGTCCAACTCATCTTTACTTTTTTGAACCCTGTGTTTTTATTTTTTTCATCCCTAAACATCGACCACAACCTAGATTTCACTTCCAGACACAGCCCCAGACTGTGCCTCGTTGCTACGCGACGCAGTTCATCCTCAACTGAAACAACGACAAGACTTAAAGATAGCATTTATTTAATAAACTTTTCTCAAGCAATCATGAAAATGACCGCATGAAAAGAATTAGGTGTCGTACTTTTAACACGCCTGGGAATACTGTTCCCGTCACCAGAGATTGTAATGACCAAAAGGTACAGCCGTTGTTGTCCATACATTGGTCTCAGCCCCATTTTCAAACACAATGAGTTAAGAGAACTTCATCTGACTTGTAAACTAGTAACAGCAAATACAAGTTGTAGATTAGCCATCCAAGGGAACAGAAATAAACGATGTCTGAGTCGTATTTTGACTGTCGAATGGATCGATCTCGCGAAGGTGAGCGACTGCTGCTTCGAAGGAGGCGAAGTAATACCCAGTTTCTCCTATTCGGTTGATAGGGTCACATATTGTACGAAGCAAAACACAGAGGGCGCACGGTCGCTCCATTTCCGCCTTGACGACGCAGTAGATAAAAACAGGCAAAAATTCATCTGCCCCTATGTGACCATGTCTCTCGTCTTCACAGCCTTTGAGACGCACAAAAATTCTATTAATTTCGCTTGCGGCTTCAACAATGGCTCGAAGTTTGATACAGGGCAGCGAGCTGAGTCCTACGCCCTCCTTTAGAATTTTCGCCACAGGCCCCCAATGATGCAGGGTGTTCTCACCCATCGAAAAATATTTTCCAGAGTGCCTGCTGAGCTCCCGCATTTTGTAATGAGCTTCAATATCTTCATGCCGCCAGCCATTTACAAGCCACTTTGATAGAACACTTCGTAAAGGAACATACACTTCAATTTCTATTTGCTCGCGGACTGCCTCACGTAGGAGTTTGTCCCAGAACCCTCCCCCGTGAAGCGATTCATGAATCTTTGAATGCAGCAAGTCGTAACATTCTCTCTCAGATATTGATCGAAAGTCATGCATACATCCCAGTAAAATAATATCTTGCAAATGATCTATAAAAGCTTGAACACGGGACAGTTCTTGAATGGCGCGGATTTTCAAAGCCTTTTGCCTTCGGCTTCTAGAAGTTCGATTTCTTCTAAAGTAGGTTCATGAGATCGTATCCCATCAACGAAGTTTTCGACAGTGGTAGCCATGGTATCAAGTAAAAAGATACGATAGACGTAACGTTGGATACTCCTCTTCAGTCCTAGTCGAACGTGGCTCTCATTTGCGTCCATCTCGTCGACATGCCCTTCATTTTCATGCCATCCAACATCCACCAACGACCCAACTACATTATCCCATCTCAAAAACATTGAACATGATGAGCCACTTCCGCCATACCCGGATGAATGTCCTCCTTGTAAATCATGGCAATTAAAGCCCGTAAAAACGATTCTAGCTGACGCACTTTGCTAGCCTTGTCGGATGACCGTTCCTTCACAATAGGACTTCTAAAAAGAGATAGCGGACCTTTTGGAAACGGAAGCGATGCAATTGAGTTGCAAATCGGTGATGTTGCCGCCCGCAAGTCCTGAAAATCCTTAAAGTACCTGACAGGAGCGTACCATTCGCGGCCAGACTCGACGTCGTAAATCCATATTGTATAGGCTGTATCATTCTCGTTCTCATAACTGTTTAAGATGCGGACACAAAGCGCTTTTCTAACTCCAACTATAGGAACAAGAATCTCCTCGTCCTTCCCCTTCTTGGGTATAAAAGTGAACGAGCCATTCATTTCCCATAGTCTTGCTCTTTCATTCAACTGCATAAATTTCCTGTATTCTTTGACTTCATTTTTAGCAGGAAGCAGTTTCTGTGACACCATTCTAGCTATAAATGGATGACGAAGGCTGTGTTCGGATAGACTGTTAAGCGGTGTCGAGTAAAACGGTCGCTCCGAGCGGAACGATATCTCAAAGGAGGGAAGCTCTTCCAAGAAATCAGATGTATCAAGGATCGATTGAGTAATCATAGAAGAGGGCGCCCCGTCATGCTGACTGTCATATTCTTTTATCTTTGCTTTTGGCCTTAAGCAGTGCAACACTACTGGATCCGAGGAAAGAAGCAACGTGCTCGCTAATCGCTGGAGTGCATTATCAAACTCAGCGTCATGCGAGGAAAAGGACTGTCCATTCACCCCAACAATAATATCGCCAGGTTTGATCCCCGCTTTTGATGCCGGGCTCCCTGAATCTTCGATATTGATACCAATGGGGTGGCGATTCAACGAATGGACGTAAATTGTGCTATTCTCTGCGAGCAGATTCATCCCGAGCCCAATTAAAGGATCTCGCACCAGCACAGCAGAAAAACGATCGCCATTTGTCGCTATAGAAGAACTTTCTAAAAAAGAAAAGACTTGTTCCTCAAATCTCTCAATAAGTTCCGAGTGCAAGTGAGGCGCACTGACAGGTTGTGTTACAGCATGTTCATTTACCGCTTTCCCATAAGGAGGTGAGATGTGTAACTCCTTGGTGCGTCGAGTCCGTTGTAAGATGTCACAATGCATGACTTTCAAGTTGTCAACTGTTTCTTCCGGAAAAATTTGCTTTAGTAATGATATTCCTTGAACATCGCTTTTAACATCTTCAAGCTCGTTCAAAGAGGCAGAGTCGGAAGAGGTCGAAAGTATGGAACATTGTTCTGCCTGTGCCGAGCTCGCCTCGTGATGTTCCGACTGCATTGTAAGGGTATTTCCTGTCATCGTGACATTCTTTTGAACTAAGTAACGACCAGTGGTTTCACGATATATTGATTGAGTATTCGTTAAAAAACGACAACAAAAAAGAACTTCTCCAGGCGATCCGTGAGGAGACCAAAGATGAGACGTCTTAGTTGTGCAGCATCCACAAATTTTCTGTTAACGCGAGATCACCACCATCCCAGATTATCTGTGTACGTCGGACGTGAGAACGTCTTTTCGAGAAATCCGTGTCCCGTGTAAGTTAAAATACTACAGTCTATGTCACTGGTGTGCTGTTTACTCGCTAAATCACGAGTCTCAAACAGGGTGCAGTCTGTCCGTGCGTCCTCTGCGACATTTTTCAGCCACACTGCGACACAGGCCGAGACTCGAGTACCGTTCCGAACTTTCTTTTACATTAAATGCTTACACTTACTTTTCGGGTACTTTAATGGCGTAGTGTGTTCAAACCGTGCTTTTCGGCCGAAAATGCAAGGGCATAAGCACAGGATTTTTGCCCCATTGCTTTTCACCCTCATTTTCGTGCCATTGAAGCGACCTTTTGAAGCAGATAAACGATCTCCTTCTCAAATTTTTCTGCATTCATGAAGGAAATAGTAACTTAAAGATGTCGACGAAGATTCTCGCGAAAACTTGATCCAGGAAGGGTTTTATTCTTTTATAGGAAGATGGGTCTCGTCGATGACTGTTGTCGCCCCAGCGTGAATGTCATCTCACAACGATAGAAGTGCAAGTAGCGACGTCTTGAAAGCGATGTTCTGCAAAGATGGGTCTATTCAGAGATTATTAGACACCGTATTCACGATCGGAGTTTTACAATAGTCTAAAAAATCAATGCAAACGCTACCCAATTTACCTGTGTTGGTCGGCTCGTCCGACTACAACGCGGTTGTGAAATGCTCAATCTGGTTGTATAATGCTCAATCACAATACTCGATCCAATTTCAGAGCAATGAAGCCGTTCACACAATAAAAAAAATTGGAATCAATATGCTTTCAGGTCTAGACTCTGGACTCTGGACTCTGTACTGATTAGCGGGGAACTTCTTACCCACACACCCGCCTTTGAGAGCGACACTGAATTACACAAATACAGGTTTAGTAGAAATAGTGGTCAACTGGGACTGTAGACTAGTAAACTCTGAAGTGGATTATCGGTAATTGGAGGTCATATTGCATAGACTAGGTGGTTAGTAGTTGACTATAATCATTTCTCTAGTCACAAAAAAGAATTGCCGGCTTGACTGCGCCATCATAAGGTTCATTTGGATCTAGTGTACCTGGTACTTCGACCCACAAAATAAAATAACTGATGATGTTAGAGCTTATCAAAATCTATCAAAGATTCCTGCCCACCTTCTACAGTCTTGAATTATCGGCCACTTGATCGACGTTTTCTCGGAAGAACACCAGGCCTATCGCTATCTTCTTGTTCCCCTAATTCCGGCAGCTCCCGAGGAATACCACCTGGGGAACTTAGACCTGTGTTCAGAGGTGGAAGCGGAAAGCTTAAATCAGATCTGGTAAACGGCCCACTCAGTACATATCCCGGACTAAAATTAGATGGAATGTGACCGGAAGGCGACATAAAGAAGTTTGGCGGTAAAAAGCCTTTCGACGAAGGCGATTGTAAGGGCATGTTAAGGAAATCGTAGTGCATGTGAGAAGGCGATTGGGGTCGACTAGGGCTGGAAGCGATACGAGGCGTCTCTGGTGGCCCGGACCTGGGAATGTCATATCCCGGGTAGGGTTGCTGATAGTAGTACTCGCCAGGATGAGCTCTGCCGTGCGATGCAACTGGTGTAGGGTGCTCAGAATATGGTACATCATTCCGCATTCGCTCTGGCGTAGCCCGATTTTTCACTGGGGTACTTTCGTGACGACCAAGTTCATCAAACCGAGAAGGCATGCGAGGCGTTTGACTCCATCCCTGGGCGTAAGGATATCCAGTATGCTGGCGAGACTCTTGCGCGATATCAGCGTGGGTGCGCTTTTCGTGAGGAACGGCCTTTTCATCTTTACTCCGATCGCTGGTCTTAGATTTTGCAACTGCACGGTTACTTCGAGTTGGAGTCGGTAACGGTTCAGGTTCAGTAGTAACAGCTGATTTGGAGTCTCGCAAGTCGTTGCCACTATCAGTGGGGAGTACTAACGGCCGGATAAGGTAGACATTGATAGGTCCACCAGACGCATTCTCTCCCGAACCAGGTTTGCGATCCGCACTATTCAAGAACATCTGGTAACGACGAGAACCTGGCGCTATACCTTGATCTGGATCTGGTACCTCCAAATTCGTTCCAATCGGAGCCTTGATACCGATGATAGTGTCGTCGCCGTACATATCCAAGCGCGTGATATCAGAGTATCGAATGTACATGTTTTTCTGCTGCTGATCTTCAACTTGCTTCGATCCCGGTGGCGCCTTCGTGGAGATATCGATTGCTCGCTCTCTAACAATGTTGAGCATATGGTCAAGCTGCTGCTCCTCCCTGTTCAGCAGCTGCAATTTTACTCTTCAAAAAAATCATCAGTCCTTCACCACCAACATCTCCCGATTCAAGGGAAACCTCTGGTCCCATGTTAGATATAGAATTCGAGCAGGAAAGGCCGACATCAGGGTGGTCGTTCCAAGCAACATAATTTTTCCCTTCCTTTTCAAGAGACCAATTCCTTCAAGAACGTTGGTGATGTCGTATATGCGGCGTTTCTGCACACCTAAGTCTTTCACCGCTTGGTTCAAGTCCAAGGTAGAAGACGGTGCCGTTCGTAGAATATGTACAAACTTCTTCGTCAAAAGTCCCAGAGACGAGTCGTATCTTGATTGTCCCAACGACGACGGGGTGCCCATTCGCTCCGAGTCCGCAGGACTTGTGCGATAGAATAAAGAGGAATCCGGCGTCGAGCCCAAAGTAGAAGGTGTACCTTCTATAAGTTGACGAGTCGGAGTAAAGATTTCCATCGGGGTTGAAGCCATCGATGAGGGCGGATAAAGGTCACATGAAATGTGCGAGGGAGAGTGAATCAAAGGAAGGTTCATACAAGAAAGCGGAGAAAAAGGTAGTTCCAAAGGCGTTGAAGGTCGGGGAGATACGAGGGGATGGTGATCAAATGCATGGGAGAAAGTCGGATTAATGTAGTGAGTAGACCCGGTCAAAATGAAGCATTTGGTCGTTTCAATCGAGGATCGTTCACAGTCCAAAGAGTTCGGAGGCGGGTAATCAGAGTCGCGGTCAGCGGGATACATTATAAGCAATAAAGAAGAGAAGTGAAGAAGGATGTGTCAGATTTGAGAGGAAACAAAACAATCATAGCCAACGAGATCACATTTTGTGTCCAACGCAAAGACGTCGCATGAAGTAAGTCCAGCAAGTTGATTCATTCTCATTCCAATAGACATGCAGCAGTAGAGTTAGACTTCTATCAATCGGTTTGCCTCCCTTCCGTTTCCCCCAGTGTTAAGAAAGTTGACTAGCCCGGACGCTTTAGTGCAAGAACGAAAAGAAGCAATGAACGGCAAAAATGCAGTCTCGTTAACGAGTGCCGCTTCGACATGGGTTCGTATACAGACAAAAATTTGGCGCGACAAGCGTTCCATAAGGAATTATTTAGAGCGAAATTTTGCCCGCGAGCAGGAAAAACAGTACCCAAGGAATTTAAAATCGAATACATAGGAAAACACGCGATACAATAGAGTGCGCACAAGCCTCTTCAAATGTCTCAACGGAAAAGTCCCAACTTTTTAGCCACGGAAAAACTCACCTGGTCGTCTTTGACTCCGCAATGGGGAAAGCGTCCCTGTTCCCCCCGTAAATGTGCGCCTTTTGACGGATGTTGGCGGAGATCCGTAAGGAAATGCAGCGGCTGACTCGGGTGTTACCTGTTGCGAATGCGCTCTCAACGGCTCCCCTATTTGGTGATGCATTGGACCAGGAGGCATTGACGTAGCACCATGCGGGTGAGGATATGTTGCGTGTCGTCCTAAATGCGATGGAGATCCTTGCGGATATGAATAGTCATACACAGGGGGATACATTGGAGCCTGAGGTTGACGTGCCATAGGCGGGGAGCCATAATAAGGCTGAGGTGCAGCTGATGTAGACCCATCCTGCGGCTCACGTGCGGTTCGTTTTCTCGGTGAAATCTTCTTCTCTGACATTTTATAAACAACAAATCAATCAAGAAAAAAACGTCTTCGCTCTTAGTAAGAGTGCAGCAAGCTGGGTTCGATAAAGCCTTTGCTCCTGGCAAGCATGAAGCTTGCAGGCATTATGAACGACGAATGAGGGAGACCGTTCGGCTGCGTTTGCTCCGACGGACCCAGAGAAAACGGCCCCGGCGTCAGATGGCCAAAAATTCAGTCTACTTAATTTCTGATACACATTGAGATCTTACTGAATTTTTTCCTATATACATAGTTAATGTAGTATCCCATCAAATAACTGTCCGACGCGAAGGACATGGTCTTTATTATGATCTGAAAGTCCCCAACGGCAACGCGCGACGCCGTTTACGGAAAGGGGGAGCCATGGCGGGAGTCCCATGTGCGTTCCGTGTTTGCAATTAAGTCGCAAAGGAACTTTAGTAACTAGCTAGAGCCACACCTTGGCTCTATAGCGAAACGAAAAGTTGTTACACGACCTGTTTGAATAGTTGATGCTTCAATGGCAAGTGCGCTCCAACTACACTGGACACGACCAAATTGGAAGTAGCTAGAATCATCTGAACAACTTGTGTGATGATTTGCATTATCTGTAGTGTCGGAGTTGATTCATTGCTAGAATCCAGCGATTATTATAAGACATACAGGTCAGTCACTTCGGTAATTGAATATACGCCAGACAGGAGCCGCGGAAAGCAAAACATTTGTATAAAGGAATAGCTACGCATTAGCATGTCAATCGCACGTTGTAAATCTTAGCCAACGCGAGCTTTCTTGTTAGGCCTGTACTCCTCCTCGGACAAGATGCATTCTTTGAGCTCGTACTCCTCTAAATCTACAAACTCAATGAGCACACTGGCATACGGATGGTGTGTCGGCTCGTCATTGAACACCACATGATAAAGAGAAGCCGGCTTTCCCGTCTTTTCTGAAACAAAGCCTGGCTCTCCCGCCTTATCAACATCGGTTTCACTGATCCAACCCACCACTTCACCAATTTGCTCTACGGCAACTTTCCTTCTCGCAGATGCTTTATGTTCCGTGACCCATCGCACAAACTTGCCCAGATATTCGCTGCCGACGGTTCTCCACGGGGGATCTTCTTCCGTCAGACTGTCCTTACTCGGCTTATCGGACTTGTTGTTAAAAGCCTGTAATGCTGCCTTCTTACTCTTATAAACGGTGCCATCCGGTCCGATGATTTTCCATCGGTTTCCCCCTTGCGAAAAGGCTTGCCATGTTTCATCAAATCCATTACTCGCGGCTGTTTTGTGAGGATCTTCGTCGTTCATTCTCGGGCGAATCGAACTTTCGGCAACACCGGATTGCTTTGAGCTGTCCGAACTGTAGAATACCTGGTAGCGAAATCCATCGACCTTATGTTCGTTCCTGCGCAAAATCTTCGCGTCCCACCATTCCCCTTCGTACAGAACCTCTACCTTATCACCCACATCAAATCGAGCTGATCGCGGTAACATGTGACCGCCCTTAAAATCGAATGGAGTCGGTGCCGGACCCGATTGTTCGGGATCTTCGTGAATGGCTTCCTTTTCCATCCAGATTAGAGCCGCTCGCGTGGCAGCCGCATGATGGTACCACATGTCACAGTCTGTGCCCGGTTTTCCAGCGTAAATCCGATCTACAATGACTTTCACCATTCGTCCTGGTTGTGTTTGAACTGCAGGGATATCACTAGTGCTGGTCGGCTCGTCCCGCGCAATACTTTCTTTTCGACCTTGCACGGGTTTGCTTGATTCATCGACGTGCGAGGTTGCTCGTTCATTGTCATTTACGTCGAATTTGATTGTAGAATCCTTCTCCGTTGCTGGAACCGTATCCCCTTTGTCTTCATCCGCTCGAACATCTTCCTTTTTGATCTGACTATTCCCAGGCTCTGCCTCTTGCGATGCAACATTCATTTCGGTAGGACTCGTTTCCTCGTTTTCTTTCCTTACAACTGTTTCGTTGTACTCCATCTCTTCCATGGTACGCACCACTCGCCAACCTGCCGGATAGCCCAATGCCGCCGCCAACTGTTGCGCGCGGAGATCCGTTGGCGTCGGCTTGGCGGCCCATAGGGCATGTCCCATGATGTTGAGCACAGTTTGATCCGACGCCATGATTATCGGGGTACGGGTTGGATATAAGACAAAATCTCACGAGAACTATGTCTTTTCTGGTAATAATGTTAGCGTCAAAGGATTGGCTTTGGTTTGTCGGTGTACAAGAAGAATAACAACAAAGACAAAAGTCGAGTTGCGTTTTTATAAGCGGCAATGGCTTCACAGCGAGAACCCGGATGTTAGATATTTCGACGCTATCCATTTATCGAGTATGTTTGACTGCAATGCTACAGAGATATGAAATAATAACATAGCTCATTAACACTAATAAAAGTTGTTCACAATCAATTCGAAACCAAAACGTAGAAAGGAGCAAAGATACAATGCTTCGAATATCTACGTGACATTCACGTAGGCCCTGTAGGAATTTTATCGATGTAGGCAGCAACCGGTACTTTTCGAATTCGACCTCATCAATTCTCGGGTCCGACAGCGACAAAATTCATCGAAACATACATCAACGTATCTTCATATCTATCATAAGCAAGAATCGACACGGAATCGGAACACCAAACATCAAAGAGACAACAGATGCAACTATGAAAATAATGTCTACGTGAATTTCACGTAGGCCCCGTAGGGAAATTTATCGACAAAGGGGGTACCCGGAGTTTAGGCCTACACTTTTTGATAATCTCGTCGGATAGGTACTTGACTATGGAAAGACGTGTGAGAAATCTTTGCCATTCTGTGACATTCCGCTGTTTTGTCCGTTTTCGTTTTGACTATGACATTATACGCTCTTATCATTGCATCGTTCTATCCAACAACAAATTGACTATCATTGAGAAATGACGGACGCTATGGAAGTCGATCACGTGGAAGTAACCATCGGTGCAGAAGAGGACGAAGAAGATGTCACCGTTCTTGAAGATGCACTGAAACAAGCAGACGAACTTCCGGTCGGTAGCGGTCAAATCCCTTATTTTCTGAAAGTCATTGAGAATAATGAGTTGACAGGTCCAAAAGCCTCTCAACTTAAAGAACGTGCTGTTTATGATCTGACACGGGCTTATTGCGCTGCACAGCAGTACGACCAAGTCGTAGAATTCGTTACAGGAGCATCGGGCCAGGCCTTTCTTTCGACCATCACCAAGGCAAAAACCGCAAAGGTCGTCCGACAACTTCTGGATATTGTGTGCACGGCTGCACCGGAAGCGCATACTATGCAGGAATCTGTAGCTCGCAGTATCATTCAATGGACGGAACAGGAAAAACGCTCTTTTTTACGACAACGTGTCGAAGCCAAATTGGCGAGCATTCTCTTTGTGCAGCACAAATACGTTGAAGCGCTGGAGATTTGCGATCGCTTGTTGCATGAATTGAAGAAATTGGACGACAAGCAGTTGTTGGTAGAAACACACCTGCTGGAAAGCAAAGTGCACTTTGCGTTGCGAAACTTGCCGAAGGCCAAGGCGGCGTTGACAGCCAGTCGCACGGCGGCCAACGCCATCTACGTCACTCCTCGTTTGCAAGCAGATATCGATAGTATGTCGGGGACTATTCACACAGAAGAGGACGACTACAACACAGCACACTCGTATTTCTTGGAGGCGTTCGAGCAGTTGGATCAAATGAATAACGACGAAGAAGCTATCATTGCTCTCAAATACATGATGCTTTGTCGTATTCTCGACTCACTTCGTAAAGCGTTGTTTTTGTCCTCCTCTGGAAATGTCGGAATCAAGAGCAAAGACGAAAGCGTTGACTTGTCGGGTCTTTTGACCAGTAAGCAAGCTATCAAGTATGCTGGAAGTGAAATTCAAGCCATGTCCGCCGTTGCGAAAGCCGCTTCGAATCGAAATTTAAAAGAGTTTCAAGAGGTGCTGGAACAATATTCGTCAGAATTGCTGGGCGATTTACTGATCAAGCATCATTTGCATGTGCTGCGAGAACAGCTGCTCGAATCGAACTTGATTCGCATCATCGAACCGTACAGTTGCGTGGAATTATCACACATTGCTTCACTTATTGAGATGCCGGTTGTCGTGGTAGAAAAGAAGTTGTCGCAAATGATTCTTGACGGAAAACTGCACGGAATTTTGGATCAAGGAAAGGGACAACTTGTTGTTTACGAGGAATCCGAGAAAGATCGTGCTATGGAGAAAGGTTTGCAGGTCATAGCAAACATGGATGCGGTCGTGACGTCCTTATTTGAGCGAAGTCAAGCACTGAGAACCGTCATGATGTAGATGCCATTCTATTAAGTCTTTTATTACCCTATAATCGTCATCGCACTGGCTTGGTTAGATAGATTAGAGTACGTTAAGCTGTGTTTCACAATTCGCTACATCTAAAATTCTAGTCAAATAATAGCCTTGCAAATCGCGGGTTCTTACTGCATTTCAGTCATGAATCAAAAGTCAAGAATCATCAATTTGTAATCAAATCAGAATACAAATCCATGGCGCGCGTCCATTTCTTTATGGAGCTCCGCATGTGTTTTGTATTATTTCGCCTGCAACTACAGTATCTTGGGGCAGTTTCTCATGAATCCGCAGCTCGTCTTAACACGTGAGGAGTAAAAAATGTGGGGACGTTATGTTTTCACACTACCAGAAAATGTGGGAATGTGTTTTTCAAGTTACCAGAAAATGTGGGAACGGGGTGTTTCCACATACCAGAAAATGTGGGAAAGTGGCGTTTTCAAGCTACCAGAAAATGTGGGAATGTGTTATTTTCACGCTACCAGAAAATATGGGTACTTGGTGTTGACGTTACCAGAAAATGTGGGCATCGCGCGCAACCGCGCGACCAATCACAAAGCTCCACCCTCATCCCTCCGCACCCACATCCACCACACCTTCTTGCGAACAGAAAAACGCATCCGATGATGGCTTTATTCCGAAAAGAACCAAGAGCTTGTCCTTATCACATCCATTGCAACCAATCGCTGCTGTGTACAATCATCTTTCAATGATCATGTCAATAATAGTTGCCTGGTTTTCGTTCTGGTGCCTCTGGCCGGTGTATGAAGTCGTACCATTTGTAATCAGTCCGCGAGCTGTACGTCGCACGCCAACCCGGGGTATTGTACTTTTCGGAGGTCGAGGAATAGCATCCGGCTATCGGTGGAAGGAGGAAGCTTTTGAAATTGATGTGACGGTTCAAGTACCGAAAGAGACAAGAGCAAAAGATATAATATTCCGGCCTACCGTCAATTCGATCGATTTGCGTTTGAAAGGGGACGACGCGCCTGTTTTACTGGACGGATCGAGGACGCTGAGAGGGCGTGTGAATTTAGATGGGACGTATTGGGTCATTTCGGACTCTGAAGACAAAGATGACGCCTTTCGAGAAGTGACTGTAACAATTGAGAAGCTTATTCGAACACCACAAGACGATTTTGAGGTCGTGGAGTACGACTGGAAGGGTGTTTATGCCAACGATACCGAAGAAGTGTTAGAGCGAACATATGACGAGCCAGAAGAACTTAACGTTAGAGAATACGCGGCGAGTTTGGGAGTGGACATAGATAACATCAACATGTCGATGGTCGACAAGACGATGTTTTCTACGGGAATGAACATTACAAAGAATAGCCTCGACGAACTCAACAAGGCTGGATTGATAAAAGAAATAACGCAACAAGCGGATGGTACAGAATACGAGATCGATGACGAAGGGAATGCCGTAAAGTTTTCAATGTTTGGCGACAGCAGCGATGACGACGAAAGGGATAGCTTTACGCAAAGCGCCCCAGCGCCAATCCCGTTCTTGGATACAGATTCTCCCTGGCATTCCGCGGTAAAAGTCGATGATACAACGAACCAAACCTACGTGAAGCAGACTCGGCAATTTACAAGGAGTGCTTTCGCTCAGGATAGTGTCAAAGATCCTGACGACCTGAAGACAAACGTGGCCGACGCCAGAGACCCGATTGATAACTTGACCGTAAAAAAGACTGAAAGAAATTTTGAAATCACAAGGACTCAAAGTTACTGGAACGAAGAAGGAATTGCAAGACCGATTAAGGCAGCAGGTTAATTCACTTCTTCAAGGGAAGCAAGAGAATGAGTAGTTAGTTTGGTGGAGCAGAATAGTGACTTGCAATGTTATTGTGCTATTCTGATTGTTGAGCTATTTCAGATAACGATAAAGTAATTTTCTTTTCTATTTCGTCTTGCTGAAAGCCTAATAGATCCTAGATTTTTGGCTAACGACCGACAGACAGATTTCTCGCGGCGCCTTTTATCAACCCCGTCAAAACTACATGCACAAAATTTCGGCTCATTGCATCGAGGGGTTTACAATCAAAGTTCAGATAAGCATAATCTAAATACATCGACTATGGAAGATTTTCAGGATGTTCAAGCGTCTTCAAATGGTGACGATCCGCAAGCACAGGGTCACGACGAGCCGACGAGTTTCACGGAGAATACTTTCATTGACGATGATGGAGACGACAGCACTGGGCCACCTCAAGCCAAATATAAAGTGCTAGAAAAAGTGTTTGCGCGAGACACAGACGGGCTACTGTATCAGGCTGTTGTTCGGAGAGCACTTTACGGTCCTATTTTTCACAAGCAGGTGCACGTTGCCATGACAAATTCAACTGGAGAAGTGTCGGATGAAAACGATAGTTCAGAATCTTGGCAGTATTTTGTCCACTTTCTCAAGTGGAATGTTGCCTGGGATCGTTGGATACCAGAAAGTAAGATCTTACCAATGTCAGAAGACACTATACGATACGCAGAAAAGTTAGCTGATGAACACAAGGCTTTACGAGCCGCTTTGACACGAAAAACGCCTGGGAAAAAAGCATTCCAAAACCTGGACACCGCAACCTTTCTTACAGAGTGGCGTAAAACTTTGGACCGTATAGATCAGCAATTCATGATGAACGGTATTGCTGCCACTTCTGCTACTACTGCCGCCTCGCAAGAAGTTGCCCCGAAGCCGGCAACGTCGAGTAATCCCCAGTGGACTAAGAGCGCAGTTCAAGCCGAAATCGCAATCCGTACCAAAGGCTTGATCTCGAAAAAGTTTGAGCCCCCATCAAACCTTATTGTTCTCCCCTTTACGCTCAAAAAGGTTCTGGTGGAAGGCTGGGAGATCATCAACCAGTGCGGAATGGTAGCGAAGATTCCAGCCAGCGTTTCCGTTCGAGAAGTTCTTGGGCAGTATTTGGCATCCAAAGGAATCGGTTCTTCATCGCACTCGATAGAAGATGCAAAAGTCAAAACTGAAGACGCATCAACTGTAGATCCGTTGGTAACAGACTCTCGAGAAAATTTGGCTAATGAGCTCGAACCTTCTAATTTTCCGCCTTCTGGAAGTAAAGAAGCAGAACCTACCCTTGGTAACGATAATGTGACACCAGCTGAGGGAGATGACGAAAAGAAACTTTCGATAGAGACAGAATGGACCAATTTATCCGAAGGACTCATCCAATTGTTTGAAGAAGCACTTCCCACACGGCTCCTTTACGAAAACGAACTGTACCAATTACAAGCAATCGATTCACAACAAGATACTTCATCACATCAAACGTATGCCGACATCTATGGATGCGAGCATTTGTTGCGCCTGCTGGTGAGGCTTCCGGCCCTCCTGGCCGAGACGATGACAGAGGTTGAGTCAAGGTCCATCATTGCCAAACTAAACGATTTTGTGCGCTACATGTACAAGAACCAGACGGTTCTCTTTCAACAAACGTACCGAAAGCTCTCTGACTTGGAACAGGAGCTTCAACAAAAGGAACAGGCACGAAAGACTCGTAAACGTAAAATGAACGAAGAGACGCAAGCATCAAATAATAGCGTTCACTAATTTTTTGAAATTATCTCAAGCTTCAAGGTATTATTTTTGAAACCATTCATGAAGCTTTGATTGATAATCATTGGTTGCAGTAGTATGTATCTACAAAATACATGATAATTAGCGAAATAGCTTAGAAATAGAACTAGCATACCTAGCTCTTTCGCCCCACTATACAGCGAACAGTACCTCCTGCCGGTTGAAGCAAGGACGTAAAGCCTCACATGTACTATTACTGTACGAAATAAATACGAAAACAGATTTGTGCCAAAAGAGAAAAACCAGTGGAAAATTCAGTCAAATGTCGAAAAATATTTGTGCCAAAAGAGAAAAACCAGTGGAAAATTCAGTCAAATGTCGAAAAAGCATCCGCATTTCAGGAAAATTAGGAATAAATATTTAGGATTTTATATATCAAAAAAAAAAAAAGAAAAAATAAATTGAACGACAAAACGACAAACGAAAAACGACGCATACACACACAGCACACACCGCAAACACCAAAATAGAGCAGAACATCGTCGGAATACCTGCGGTTCAGTCTTAATGGTTGAATAACATGCGCTTTTAAGCTCTTCAAAGTATGGCGTCCCTAATAAGTCATTGCGTGGGGGGAAGCATCCGGTACCTATCGCCTTTCTCGCTTCCCCCCTCGACCATTGTATCGGAAACTCCATGAATCTTCAAACATATTGCTATCCGCTCGCAAATATTCTGTAAGGATTACTCCTTCAAAAGCAGAAAGAAGAACTCGGCTGTGTAGTGCCTACCCGGGCATTCACAAAGGAACTTTATTGTCACTTTCGTCTCCGAATTGCGTGGCAGCACTAGCCTCGCTATCAACGATGCGTGTTTTAGAGCTTCCGAAAACTTCAAATGACCAGAAACGGAAAGAAAAGAATGCTTATGCTTATTTTCGAAGAAATGAAATACGATTTCTGTCATCTGGCGGGAACGCAAGCGATCAAAATGATACAACCGGCGCGCAGCCTCGTCAAGTTTCCGCTCATTACCCGCCGCTGGATGACTTAGACAAGGCTACGCAGGATTCAAAGCAATCATCGGCTACACCTCTGTCGCAAGCTCACTTAAAGCGATTACAATACGTACTGTCAGTGGATGATGATAAAGGTTTATACAAGCGAATCCGTGAGACGCAATTGCAGAAGCTAGAGCAAAGCCGTCAAAAGACCGCCGAAAACGTGAACCGAGCTCTAATGGGAAATGTCGTTATCTGTTTGGCGAAATTGGGAGCTTGGGTTTCGTCGGGTAGCAGTAGTATGTTATCTGAATTTATTCACTCCGTCGTCGATTGTGGCAATCAAGCTCTGCTACTTGTTGGTTTACGAAGTGCGCAACTTTCCGCCGATCGCAAGCACCCTTATGGTTATGGCAAAAGTGTCTACTTCTGGGCTCTCGTGTCCGCACTCGGTACTTTCTTCTTGGGAGCTGGTGTCAGCATGACACACGCCGTGGGTCAGCTGATGCATCCTTCGCTTCAGGAGATCACTTGGCAAGTCTGGGGTGTTCTGATCTTCAGCTTCACGGTAGATGGATATGTTCTACGAGAAACAATCAAGGATATTTACGAATCAAAGCCTGATTCAGTTTCCATCTGGCGACACATTTCCAACCTCCGCGACCCTTCCGTTTTGGCGGTACTATTAGAAGATGGTGCGGCGTGTCTGGGTATTGTTCTAGCAATCGGCGGCATCTCGGCCTCGCACATTACTGGCAATCCGATTTACGACAGCGTTGCAGGTGTAGCGATTTCGGCCCTTCTAGGAGGAATTGGTCTTGCTCTAGTTCGAATGAATCATCGATTTCTCTTAGGACAAGCTGTCGACAAAGAAATATTAGAAGATATCGAAAAGATGCTTCTTACCCGCCGTAGCATTGATAATATCGGCTCGGTACAAAGCCAATGGATCTCTTCCGATACTTTTTCATACAAAGCGGAAGTAGACTTTGATGGGACTTATCTCGCCGCAAAATTGATGCCAATTGTGAGTTGTCCCCCTTTGTTCGATTTGTTTTTTGTTGGTTAGATTCGCTAACCTATCGTGCTCTTGTGTCACTAAAGTATCAACACGAATTTACCAAGATCCAGGACCCTGTGTCGTCTCATGGAGATTTACAGGTTCTGTTGTCTCTCTACGCCGAGGATGTAATACGTACGGTAGAGAGAGAAGTGAGACACGTAGAAGCAGCCATTCGGAAAAAATATCCAGGCGCGGAGTACATTGAATTGGAGCCAATGAGCATAGATGCTCATCGATTAGCGATCTATGACAACATTGAAGATGAGCTACGACGTGTTGAAAGCGATGCATTAAATCGTTATTTGAAATCGCTCAAGAGAGAAGGTGCGCTGGAGGGAATGAATATTCCAACCGACCACGATAAGGGACCGACAAACGAACAGAAATAAGAGAAAAATGTAAGGAGAAAAAGTTTTTGTGCTATGATTCCCGAAAACATTATTGGCTTGTCGCCCATGAAACTAGCTCTTCAATTTTCACATTAGCCTGTTGACCTAGCTTCAGATCTTTCACGGCAACCTCTCCGTTCTCATACTCGGATTCTCCGACGATCAAACAATACTTAGCCCCGAGTCGATCAGCGTGCTTGAAAACCCACTTCGATTTTTTTGGCTTCGAGGATTAAATCAACGCTTTGTCCCGCCTTTCGCAGAGCTGTCGCTGCCTGGATCGCCACGGGGAAGAGTTTTTCATTCATTGCGAACACAACCGTGTCAATTCCAGACTCTTCGAACGAAGGAAGAATATTTCTCTCCTTCAGAAGCTCTACAATAACAGCATCTCCAAAACCAAAGCCTGCTGCTGGGATAGAATCCCCTCCAAAAGTCTCCAGCAGTTTATCGTACCGTCCGCCTCCAGCAATCGCTCGTAACTGCCCTTTGCGATCGAACGCTTCAAATACAATACCGGTATAGTACGCTAACCCACGAACTACGGAAGCATCCAAAATGATCCAATCTTGAATACCGTAAGCGTCACATAAGCTCATGAATTTCTCCAGTTGCAAAACTGCTTTGGAATCCGCCCCCAGAGTTTCGCGCAAAGACTCGATCGATTTGTTAGTGAGAACATTCAAAAGCTTCTCGACTACCGAGCGGTCCAATCCTAACTCCTCTAACTCTCCTTGAATGGCATCCACTGGTACCTTTTCTAGTTTATCAACGAGAACGCATGTGGCCGCAAACTTTTCGGGCGGAATTCCGAGTTCATTCAAGACTTCTCCTATCACCAAACGTGAGTTCACTTTGATCCCCACATCCTCCGACGTAAGTCCCACGCCTTCGAAGAAGCGCACCATAGCAGCAATCAGCTCCGCTTCGGCTTCTTCTCCCGCGACACCCCAAATATCCATATTCCATTGAAAGTGTTCTCGTCGGCGACCTCGCGTCATCCGCTCGTATCGCCAGCATTGTGGGATCGAAAACCATTTGAACGGCAATGGTAAAGCTCCTTTCTTGGCCATGACCATCCGAGCCAAACTCGGAGTCATTTCCGGCCGTAAAGTGACGGCCCGCTCTCCCTTGTCGACAAAGTTGTAAAGTTGTTGGGTGACTTCTTCACCCGCTTTTCGTGTGTACAGCGCCTCACTTTCCAAGACCGGTGCATCGTATTCGACGAAACCCGAAATACGTGCCGTATCACGCCACTGATCAAAGAGCCAGTTCCTCAATCGCATGTCTTCTGGATAAAAGTCTCGAGTGCCTTTGGGAGGATTGGTGTCGAGTTTTTCGGAAACAACGCGACGCGTCTCGTCGGTATTCGTTTTATCCAGCAACGATTTGTCTTGTACAGCATTCGAGATGCGACCGTTGCTGGAAGCCAAAAGAGTTGTTAATTTGGTGTAAGCTCGAGTTGTTGCTGGTGTGAATGCGGTTGAACATCGCAGAGTAATCCAGACAAACATGATGGATGCAATTCGATGATGATTCATGGTCGTTTCAATGTTAAAAAAGCCTCAATTGCAACTACTGCCGGAAAAGCTGGATTACGCGCTGCTTTCGGGTTAGAATTGCCTTTAGAAATACAGAAATAGCAATAGAAGCTCTTGTTTGTATGTATTAATAATGGACAAGACGAAGGCGACGAGAATGACGACGATGATGATTCATTTCAACGCGTTGTTCGCTCCCGCCTCGTCTCGTCCGCCGTCCGCCGTCTGTTGTTCGCTGCAATTTTTTTGTCCTTTTTGTCCGGGAGCGACCGACGAACGAACGGAAGAGTGACGTCGCATGCATGTCGCATCGAGCATTCCGTAAAGCAACAGTTTACAGGACAGTCGACCTCGCACCGCGTTTCCCAAGATCTTCACTTCACTTGCGTTCGGCGGAAAAGATCTTTTGGATTTCTTCTCCATCCAACTCAAACCTTCAACAAACGTCGACAAAAACGAGAAGCGCAACAAAACAACACCAAAGTTCATTCCACATTCGCAGGATCGTTATCTTACTTTTTCATTAAAACATGTCAGAACTCTCTACTTCTACCGCATGGAAAGCCCTCGAAACGCATTATGCGTCGATGAAGGACGTACACATGCGCGATCTGTTTGCCAACGACCCGGCGCGGTTCGACAAATTCTCGTCGAAATTCGAAGACATTTTGTTGGACTTTTCCAAGAACCGCATTAACGATGAGACCATGGATTTGCTTTACCAACTCGCGGAACAGCAAGATGTTAAGGGAAAAGCGCAAGCCATGTTTCGTGGCGAGAAAATCAACAACACGGAAGATAGGGCCGTCTTGCACGTCGCGCTGCGCAATCAAAGCAACACGCCCATTTACGTCGACGGCAAAGATGTTATGCCCGAAGTCAATGAAACATTGCAGCGTATCAAGGCATTTACGGAAAAAGTGCGCAGTGGAGAATGGAAGGGTCACACGGGAAAATCGATTGATACGATTGTGAATATTGGGATCGGTGGCAGTGATTTGGGGCCCGTCATGGTGTGTGAAGCTCTCAAACCGTACAGTAAGCGAGATTTGACCATGCACTTTTGTTCGAATGTGGATGGAACGCACATGGCGGAAATTTTGAAACTGTGCGACCCGGAAACGACGCTGTTTCTGGTGGCGAGCAAGACCTTTACGACACAAGAGACCATGACGAACGCGGGGACGGCCAAGGCATTCGTGTTACGTGCCTTTCAAGGCGATGAATCATCCATTGCCAAGCATTTTGCTGCGTTGAGTACGAATGCAGAGGCGGTTTCCAAGTTTGGGATCGATACCGAGAACATGTTTGGATTCTGGGATTGGGTAGGCGGCCGTTATTCCTTGTGGAGTGCGATTGGGACTCCCATTGCCTTGTCAATTGGCTTCGACAACTGGATGGAAATGCACGCCGGAGCTCATGCGATGGATCAGCACTTTTGACGACGGAAGGCAAAGATAATTTGCCTCTTACTCTCGGAATGTTGGGAATCTGGTACAACAAGTAAGTGGGAGGCGTCTTCTCTTTTGCTTTCGGTTCGTATTGCTATCGAAATACTTATACAAACTTTCTTCAGCTTCTTCGGCGCCGAATCACTCGCAATCTTACCTTATGACCAATACATGCATCGATTCGCTGCTTACTTCCAGCAGGGTGACATGGAATCGAACGGAAAGTACATCACCAAAGGAGGAAAGCGTGTCAAAGTGCAGACGGGTCCCATTATCTGGGGAGAACCAGGAACCAACGGACAGCATGCCTTTTATCAGTTGATTCACCAAGGCACAAAGTTAATTCCGTGCGATTTCATTGCTCCCTGCCAAACGCAAAACAATTTGCCGGTCGACATTGGCGCTCCTGTCGATCATCACCCGATTCTCCTTTCCAATTACTTTGCCCAAACGGAAGCCATGGCTTTCGGAAAGAACGAAGAGGCAGTTGCGGCTGAATTGGAACAAGCAGACATGAGTGCGGAAGCGAAAGAGGCTTTGATTCCGCACAAGGTTTTTGAAGGCAACCGTCCTTCGAACTCCTTCTTGTTCAAGAAGTTAACTCCGCGGGTTTTGGGCAGTCTCATCGCAATGTATGAGATGAAAATCTTCACTCAAGGTGCCGTGTGGGATATCAATAGTTTTGATCAATGGGGTGTGGAGCTTGGCAAACAACTCGCCAAAGCTATTCTCCCGGAATTGTCTGACACTGCGCCAGTGTCGTCGCATGATAGCTCAACGAATGGCTTGATCAACTACTACAAAGCAAACAAGTAATACTCTACTTATTAGTTAAATTGTCAGTAACCAATTTAGATAAAATGTTCAAATTTTCTAAAGCAGATCAACCTTTTTCTTGTCAGCTTCTTTACGGTGCGCAAGGTAATGCTCCAGCAATCTGCCCGTCGAAGCGTCGAAGCCTTGCACGGAAGCACCCGTTTTCCGCGAGTTGCTTATTTGAGATCGCACCTTCTTTGAAAAGGCAATGCCGAGATCAGCACCATATCTATCAAAGCTGTTAATGCCCCAAATGAACCCCTGTATCACTGTCCGATGTTCGTACATAGCAATCAACTGCCCAGTCGCGTAGGCATCCAGGCGTGTCATAAGGAGACTGCTGCTGGGCCGATTGCCCGGACATGCTTGATGTTCCCTCAGCTTTTCTGATACACCTTCTTGAATAATTTCGACGACGGTCTTTCCGGTGGCGAGAGCATCAGGCTGTGCGAAAAAGTGGGACATGAGTTCATCATGATGAGACAGTGCCTCTCCTGGTACGTCAATGTGCTGCTGTGGTTCCATAAAGCCAATAAAGTCTACTGGCATTTCACGCCCTTGGTGTAATAGCTGTATCCACGAATGCTGTATAGTAGGTCCTACTTCTCCAAGATTGATTTCACCCGTCGGATGGAGTAAAAGCGTTCCATCCAACGCAACCCTCTTTCCGTTGCTCTCCATATCCAGTTTTTGTACGTAAGCGGGGAAGTCACGAAGCGCTCTCGTATACGGCACAACGGCACGGCACGAGTAACCAAGAAAGGTCGAGTTCCAAACGCCAAGCAGTCCCAAGAGCACAGGTATGTTGTCGTAGAGTGGTGCGTTGAAAAATGTTCGTCCATGTCATGTGCGCCCTTGAGGAAATCGCACATCACAGGGTAAGAGAAATGAAGCGAGAGAGGAAGTAAGCCCACCGGGGAACATAATGAGAATCTTCCGCAAATAGCCAAGTAAGGAAATGTATTTTCTTTGCTGATTCCGAACTGACGAGAGCGAATGGGGTTATCCGTGACAGCAAACATTTGCGTTGCCGACGCGTTGGTCTCTGTGGCACCTTTCGTCCCTTCCTCTTTCTTCAAACTTTCCACAAGCCACGACCTTGCAGTTCGGGCATTCAAAATAGTCTCAGCGTCCGTAAAAGTCTTGCTGATAACCACGACAATCGTCGTGCTTGGGTTCAAGTCCGATGTCGCTTGATGAAAATCCACAGGATCCATCGTGGCTACAAACCTTAATTTTCGGCCTTTGCTGGCTTCAAAGGCCGCTGGATCCATTTGTAGAGCCGATGCCACACAGTTGGTCCCGAAATAGGTGCCACCCGAAACTCCGATGCATAGAACCGAATCAAAAGGCTTTCCCGATACTGAACGCTTTGTCCCACTTCGAATGTCGTCCGTGACCTGTTGAATAATCTTTCGCACTGTATGAATAAACTTCAGCAAGGAAGGGCCATCCTTCAAATGCTGCTTAAGGCTTGTGGGAGAGACGGCTTCTGCAGTGGCATGAGTCTCTGTCGGAGGAGTGCGCGATCGACTTCGATGAGTAGAACGTTCGGGACGCGGAAGATCCTCATTGTATGGTCCTTGCAGACCGATAGGGTAATTTTCCGGAAGTCTCAGAACGTGATGCAGAACCGGAGAATCTTCCGTCGTATTTATTTTTACTCCTGTCTTCATTGCTTCCCTCCGTTCCGTCATTTTCACCGCATCGGCTAGATCGAAAAGTAACTCCATCGTTTCACCGGTGACACGCTGTCGGCTATAATCTAGAATGACAGTTCGTGGTTTTATGCCCGCGTAAGAAGACAAAGCCGGTGCAGTCCGATGAATGGTGACTAAGCCAGTGCAGCGGGCTGAGTTTTTGCACAAGTTTCGAAGGTGCAATTTGTCGTCTGTGTAAAACCGTTCAGCATGAGCGAGCAGCGCATCAAATTGCGGTAGATCGGTGCACTTTAGGACCCACGATGTTGAAGGCGCCGAGCCATTGCCGGCATTGTGTCGCATGCTCATCGTTTTAATGCTTTAAAAATGAAAAGATGTTACCAGGTATGGACGATGTACCTGGTACTTATAACCAACGCCAAAAATTGCGTTTATTATACTGTATCCGTGGCGCGATCGCGAAAAGCGTGTAGATTCAATCATGACTGAAACGGCAATCGTGACAGGGACTAACGATCCGCAAGTATTATCTACAAAACCAAGCGACACGTACATGCGCGCCGTGCATCTTGTGTTCTTGTTTTTCAGTAAAAATTGTCTGGCATCATATTCGACTTCGAAGATATCAGTAACGCGTAAAACGACAACGGCGTGATGATATAATATAAGGATAAAGAAAGCAATCTCTATCGTTTGTGTTAGCTTAGCCTCAAGGATACTCTACAAATTCATAGGTCGTGCAAACACCTCAAGCTGCAACAAATCGCGTCACAAATCAATCGATCTTTCTCTTGCGTGTCGTCTTTCTGCTTTTGCTTTTGGGTGCGGACTTTCGAGCCGAGGGATTTTCATCCTCCATCACTACTTGATCTGTGTTCTCTTCACCCATGGGCACCGTTTGGTGCAGTAGATCGCACACCACATCAACCTGGTCCGACACTAGCACCCCCATTTCCTGGAAATTATAAAAAGCAAGCTCACGAGTCAACGCGGCACCCACGAGAGCCGGTCGAGTAGCGGATGGCACGTTTTGAAGCCTCTTTGATCGAAGGAGAAAATGGTTTCTGAAAAACAAATGGTGAACGGGGTCAGGTAGATCCCAATCGTAGATGATCTCTAAGTATCGTTTTCGTTTCAGCAGCCGTTCCAAGAATTTGAATTCGGGTCGGCGTGATCTGGGTAGCCGAGGATCTCAAACTTCTGCAATCCCTCGTGTCTTTCCACAGCATGAAAAAGATCCTTCCAGCGGCTGCCCCACTGATGTTCATGGACCATAAATGAAAACTTTTTAAGATTCTTGTTGTTACGAACAGCACGAGCCAACGCCTTTCCGCAACGAGTAGTAATGCACTCGTTGCCTTTATCCATCACTGACGATTCTAATTCTTCCAAATGACCTAATTGAGCCACTCGATTAAGAAATGACAGCATGAAACGTTTTGGATACCTATCATCCTCTGAACCGATTTCGATGCGGATGGCTTTGGGGACGATCTCTGCGTTCTCCAGATTGATCAGCTCGACTTCTCTGTCGAAAAATATAGAAAGCCCAACGCTTCTAATCGGCGCAGCAAGAAGCTTGGGAATTAATTGATGCGGTAAATCTGGGATGTCGAGGTACTCGAACAAATGCAAATGATCGAAAAGACGTTGTAGGACATGATTTTCCAGTTTTGTATATGGCAGCGAGAGAGATCCAAAGCATGTCGTGCGGGTCACCAGATGCTCTACGAATGCTTGACTATCCAGCGAGCATCAACTGTCAAATTTATCGGAAACGGCCGTGTTGCTAGAGCAGCTGAAAGGAATTCGTTGGCTCTTGATTCGAGAAAGAACTTATGTGATGATGCCGGTCCAAAGAATACAGCAAGTCGCTCCGACCGGTCAGCGTCAAAGTTCAATTTGTCATTGAACGTAATACCAAGCCATGGTTCACGTTCTTCATAATAAAATACATGGTCTTCCTTGGGAGTTAGCAAAGTCCCAAAGAATACAGCCGTATCAACAATCGCATCGTCTGAATCACCATGGATGTCGACAGAGACACGAGATCGAAGTTGAAGACATTTTTGAAAACGAGTAGTGACTTTTTCCTCCAAAACTCCAACCAAGGCGTTGTTTGCATCCAAATGGCGCTATTTTTGTATTGCTTCAACTCTTCGAGCGTCTTTGGTGCTTTCAACAGCTTGTACGTCGGCAGTTCTTCGTCTCTCCATGTCTTTGCAATCTGATGCGGCTCAAGCTGCGAGCGAGGAATCAGCTCCAATAATGAATCTGTGTTATTTTCGAAAGAAAGGGGCATCGACATGTTGATGAATATTAGTTGTGTGCTATTCCCGCTCCTTTTGTTGTTGAGGGGCAAACGATTTTGTGCGTGCTGTGCGATCGCAAAAAAAGAAGGCACATCAACATCACGCAGGCAGCAGGCAGGCGAAAATGTCATTCGTCTAGCCGTCGTACGTTCGATTAAAGTACATGACAATATGGATTATGCACTTTGAGAACGATGCGCACGTTTTCTGACTTTATGTAAAGCGAAATCTCCAAACGCTGTAAAGATCATACTATTGATTGAGGTATTATGGTTCAGCAAATAGGAGGGATAGCGGGCTTTTAACTCCGAAATAGATATTCATGACTGAAATTCAGTCGTGATGAAGTTAATGTATGTTGTATGTACACTTGGGGATATAATAAATATTAGTGTGAGAATGTTCCGCGGTATACCTCTCGCCGCCATCTATCCTCGCGTGCCGTGTAAAAAAAAGCTAAAAATTATTGCACGGTGAAAAGACAAACAGAAACTACCAATCATGCAAACGAATGAAGGCTACCATGGTAGGTAGGCAGCAGTCCGGCTCGGCCGAACATGGGTGACTCTTGACTGAGACTCAGTCGTGGAAAAAGTAACATACATGTCAACCTATAGTAATCAGAGACAATTATCCATAATGTACTATCAGGTACCGGTAAGCCACAAGCTTTACTGTACTATTGTAAGAGGTAAGAGGAACATGTAAGGAGCTAAGGTTATAAGGGTTTGCGAGATCAAAAACAATCAAGTAGGATCTTCTTGTTTACAGAATGAACAAATTGATTAAGGTCCTCTTTGGTGAGCGTTGATTCGCATTGTGGATTGGAGAATCTTGTTGCAGACTGTAGTGTTGTTGTGAAGAATTTTTGACGTCAAATGACAAACGCAACTGAATCTTACAAAGGAGCCTATACTCCAACCGTCCCATTTGCTTGCAATCAAGGAACGTAGATGCTCTTTGTCTCTTTTTATTGGCTTAATTTTCAAAGCTGAATCATAGTTTCTTGTTCATATATCTCCGTACAAATTCCTGATTTTCGCCTAGCTCACAATCTCGTCAATAAACGCCATCCAATTACTTGTTGACCTTAGATCCACTAAATCTTCGACTAGTTCTCCTAAAGAACATCGCGTGATTTACTAATCAAGATTCTTTTTCTTTCATCGGCCACGAACTATCTCAACTTATGATGTCAATGATTTACATTATAGTAGCCCACAACTCGAACAACTCATGCGGATCAAGGACGCAAAGACTCTGGCAGCATCGATTTGTAAGACACCTAGTACTATTGTCCTTTCCTGAATAAACAGTTAAATAAAAACCTAATTCGAATAAGGCCTAGGTTACCGAACGCGGGTAGTTCTCGCGAGTAAGAGAATGCAAAAAAATTGCCATGTGTGACACGGAAGCAAAGCCTGATAGTCGACTCAAAGCCCATTAGCAACCGCACGATTTGGCTTCATCTACATTGGCCGGTGCAGCTGAGAGTTTAATGTCGACCACGTTCGAAGTTTGCTGCGAGGAACCATTGGCTGCCGAATCCGTTGACCCAGGTAGAGCTGTCGCTAATTTACGGAATAACGACTTAACGTTGTAACCGGCCTTGGCAGAGCATTCCATAAAAGAAGGCCGTCCTTACGGGCGCGTTCTTCTCCTTCTTCCGTAGAGACCTGTCGCTTGTCGTTGCCAAGGTCCGTCTTGTTGCCGACCAAGCAAATGACGACATCGTTCCCTCTCTCCGCACGAACATCTTCTATCCACTTTGTCGTATTCAAAAACGAAGCACGATTCGCAACGTCGTAAACTACAACGGCCACGGACGAGTCACGGATGTAGGAAGGGATCAAGCTACGAAAGCGTTCTTGCCCCGCCGTGTCCCACAACTGAAGCCGCACTGTCCTATCTTCAAGATACATCGTTTTCGACAAGAAGTCAATGCCGATAGTAGCTTGATAATGACGATCAAAATTGTCGTACATAAAACGCGTAATAATGGATGTTTTGCCGACCGACTGGTCACCCAAAAAGACGAGCTTGTACTTGGCGAGGGGGGCCAAAGAGTTGCTCGGGTTTCGCTTCGCTGCGGGGTTCTTGCCGTCACTCATTTTTCTCGGGGTGATTTATCGTAACTATCTGTGTAGTGAGTCCTATTTGAGGATGAGAGGATAGTGTTTAATACTTTCGTCGAGGCTTTGTTTGAGCCATGAGGAAGATGCAGGAAGATGCAAGGCGAAAGCAGCAGCGGCGTAGCTGCGTACCAGTAGCTGCCACGCGACTTTCAATACGGCGGAACGCATTATTTTTTCCTCCTCCCTCCACCTGTACTTTTCGTACTTACACTCAAAACTCAACGGACAAAATGGCACAATGACCCTTTGCATGAACCCGGATGAGACTTAGTCGTGGCTAAGTTAGGTCGTGGATCAATAAAAAACGGAAGATGGTGAAAGTGGGCAAGAAAAACGAAGGATTTGATTTGTAGTATCATGAACAATCCCTGTAGCTCAAAGGATAGCCTATCTCTTTTGATCTAGAACTCAAAGATAGAGGAAAGTTTGCGGTGCTTAAGTCTACTCGAAACTACTACTTAGTGTTGCCGTAGTTAGTTATTTACGGGCGGAGGCCAGGCTAAATAACAAAATTCAGTTTCACACCGCATTTTTTTTCGTTGCGAGTTTCGACACAGATGAGTGTAAATGGCAAATGGCGTAAAGCAAAGTTTGTGATACCATTTTGATGAGCAATATAATCAACTTTCTTTAATAACCCTCGCTGAAAGAACACTTTGAAGAGAGTGACCGAAAAAGATGCCATCCGTCATCGAAACAATCTTTCTTTTCTTTTCAATAATAACATTACTTGACGCCCGTCGTCTGGAATTTGAGGAGCGACGCGTTTCGTTCGGAAAATGGGGCTTGACGGATATCAAAGACACAGTACATGGTGCTTGCAGTGTATTTAGAAGGCTTGGTAGAAAGGATGTTTTTGAATCGACGTTGTCAGCGTCTGTGACTGGCTCTATAGGTCTTTCTCATTCGCATATCAATCGAGGTCAAAAAAAGTTTGGTGTAGAGAGTCTTTTCGAAAGATCCCTATGGCAATAAGAAACAAAATGCCAATATTTTCAGAATCACGAGGCTATCAGATATCGGTCGAAACGTTCAGTACACCTGATGCCGAAAGCTCTATCGCAGTGGAAGAACGTCTTCGGCATATAACAGAGCCACTCATTCCTGAAGACGTTTGGGAAACAATGACGGGTCAGGAGTTTCAACAACACCCCGAAACTCTTGATCAACTTGCAAAAACAGGGGCATGGTTGGCAGAGAATGACGAGGTAAACGAATGGGTGGATTGGAAAGTATTTGGATCATTAGGGTCATTAGAGAAGGGTGATATTCAGGTATGGACGGGGAAAGCTAAGAAAGAAGGACACGGAAGCGAAGTTCCTTTCATTAAATCACGATCCATACTGCCCATGCCGCCTGAAGAGGTTGTAGAGCTTCTAATGGACTCGGAAAGAGTGAAAACATACAATCAATGGAGTCAAGGTCGAACAGACTGTTGGATAGCACCCGCGGAGGAAGGGAGCCAAAAACAAACCAAAATCGTGAAAAGCACAACTCAACCGCCTTTGGGCGCAAAGCCGGTGGTGTCCGTTACGTTACTTCATGCTCGACCATGGGGATCCGACGGCGGGTGGATCGTTGTGAGTCGTTCACCAGGAGGCAACGCCTACTTTGATGCGGATGACTCGCTCACGAGTCGTTCTGATATTTTATTGGGAGTTAACTTGCTATCGCCACTGGATGAAGAATCGTGTATCTTGACATCTCTTACGCATGTGTATTCTCCCGCGATTCCCGCGATGCTCGCGGAAAGATTGGGAGCGAGGAGTGCTATCAACTTTGCTATCGACGTGCGCAACTCAAAGGTTCCCGCTTAGACCTGCCGATTCTTAACATGATAGTAATATCGAAAGTGAAATAATGTCGGGGTCGATTCTTCTTCGTCTATGAATTACGATAAATTCATTGCTTCGCCATCTTGTTCGACTGCCCGTTTCCTTTGGTGCTTGCGACGCCACTTTCGGTTCGTCTGACATATTTCGCCTTCCATTTGCTGTTTCAATTTCTCAACTGTCATTCTTCCGTAGCGAGTATGCGAGAATGCTTGAGCTGTCACAGCTACTGATCTTTCGCTGATGCATCGAATCGAAACTTCAATTTGAAAGTGTCCTTCGAATGGTAGCAAACTTCTCCGTTGCTCTGGTGAAAAGTGATCATGTACGATTTGTTGCAGTCTAGGTGGAAGTGTGTCATCTCCAAACCAAGCGGATGAGTTTAGAGCTTCATGTTGCTCTTCGATGATTGCAATATTTCGTTCCGCATTCCATCGGATCATGAGCTGTCGCCCCTGTACTCCTCCTTCGCAATAAGCTTGCACCCGCGATGCAATTTCGCTTATTTGCTGCTGATTGTTGAGGTTCAAGCCGCCGACGTCGACATTGAACGACCAGAAGTCCGTATGAGCTAACGGAGATCGAATATGAGGCCGAAGAAAGGTCCAGGCCAAGAACCAACGGGTCATGTGACCTGGACCAAACTCGGTACTTTGAACGTGCGAAAAACCCAAGAGTTGTTCAAGAGCGTTCTTGAGCGTTGTCCAGGATGATTTTTTGCCGATCATCGACGAGCACCATTTAGGGGGCGGGACTGATGCTGGTGCGCCAGCATTCGCAAATGACAACAAGCTTGATAAATACGCTCGAATACTGTCGCACAAGATATCCAAAACAAATCCCATTTCACCTCCCGGATAACTTCCTTCTGACACCGTCATGGCAGTTCGGTGTCGTCCATCGGCTCGCATTTGCGACATTTCACTGGGATTTTCGCTATCATAAAACGGAGGGTTGGTTATGCAGACATCAACTAATCGCGCTTCTGGAGGTAAATGGGCTAAACTACATTGAAGGGGTCCACAGTGATCGCGTGCCTGATCCATTGAGACCTGCACGATGTGCACAAAGGGAGTCAATTCTGGGTTTCCCTGAGCGTTCTGCCGGGCTAAATCTACCGATTCAGGATCGATTTCCGTCGCAAAAAAAAGCTCGCAGATACGGTTTGTGTCGGTGATGGCCCTGCTGATGGCTGGCGGCAAACAAGAGAGGATAAATGCAACTAGCCCCGGTCCCTATATCAAGCATGATTCCCGAGAGTTGATCTTGCATACTCATAAAGGGTGAAGTACGATAGCTGACTGGTACAAGGAGCGGTAATAACTCCGTTTGAATCCACCGAATGTAAAAGAAACGATTAGGAACTGGAGGGCAGAGATGGTTAACCGGAATTCTCGGGAGTGACACGTGAAAGTGAACGTGCAACAAAGCTTTTGTCAGTGCAGCACTGAAAGAATGAGTCAAAGAAGCAACTAGCGAAGTGCTCTCTCCTCTTTGTTTGGCATTTCTTCTAGCGTTTTCCACCTCTTTCCAGGCTTTTCGGAAATCTGGAAACTGGCTCGCAAGTTCTTCGAAATCGGGCGTAACTAGAGAGTTGAACAAAACACCGAAGTAGCCACAAGAGCAAGTGGCTGGTCGGCTACAAAGACACGCTTGCGGACCTTCCGTTACACTGGGAGGAGAAGCACGCCCTCGCTTCCTGCAATGAGATGACTCCATTCCCTGTCTGTCGACTCTCGTGAACGATGCCACACAAATCGTCGTCTGTGCGCGCTCAAGGTCTTCTCCCTCGTTTGCGCAGCTTTTCGGAAACGTTCCAGTCTGCTTCAATGCATCTACTCTCGATGACTGCAATACTGAGTAACTGTGAAGTGCTTGTAAGGCTTACCAGGTAAACAAAGAAGCAACGGAACCCAGCATTTACAGCTTAGCCATCGTAAATCCATTTTTCAGCGGTCAGCGCGTTTTATCATGTTTTCGTCCCTTGTTGAAAAATGTTTCTATACTCCGTATATTTTCTGTTCATACAGAAATTCGGTGGTGGTCCAGAGAATCTGGACCAGTTCTTTCGATCCTACCGAAATGCTGTGCGCGCTATGGAAAGTCAGAAGATGGTGTTGGGAATCATAGCGACACGATGTGCACGTTCCCGATATTCTGGAAACTTTGTTTTTTTGGATCATAACGAAAGAAACTACATATTCCAGAAATTCTGGAAATGTTACTCTGTATAATTTCTGTTCATACAGAAATTCTGGTGGTGGTCCAGAAAATCTGGACCAGTTCTTTCGATCCTACCGGAATGCTGTGCGCGCTATGGCGCTATGGAAAGTCAGAGGACGGTGTTGGGAATCATAGCGACACAATGTGCACGCTCCAGAAATTCTGGAAACTTTGTTTTTTTGGATCACAACGAAAGAAACTGCAAATTCCAGAAATTCTGGAAATGTTACTCCGTATAATTTCTGTTCATACAGAAATTCGGTGGTGGTCCAGAAAATCTGGACCAGTTCTTTCGATCCTACCGAAATGCTGTGCGCGCTACGGAAATTCAGGGCACGGTGTTGCTTACAGCATATATTATGGCTTAGATTCATGATGTTTGTAATTTAGTTCAAATTGGCATTGTTCGTGTTTAATGAGCTGGTGGATTATATCGACACATTGGCAAGTCAACAAGTTGCATCTTTTCAGCCGACAACACTCTCGGATTCTGTACTAAACTTACGACCCAAAGTGTTCTGCTTAGACATTTGAGACTAGATTCCAGTCATGAGACGTGCACGAGTGCATGCAGTTAACGGTGCACCTTTCTTTCTTCCTGCTTCCTGCGGGCAGATTTCTTCCTGCGGGCAGACAGACGTTAGATCTTCTGAGCCTCGTTTTATTGTTTTTTTACTTACCAGGTAACGAACTGCGGGTCGTAGCTTTTAACAAATAAATAATTGCTTGACGTTCATAGGAAACAACAACCTTCTCCGTGGCCTCCCTAATACTCTGGTTTCATTATGCGGCTTTTCTCACGGAAATTGCTTTTTATCTTGCTGACATCGAATGCTTTGATTCATTGTATCGCTTCCACCGAAGAAGCTACGATCGACCTCGACGGTATAGCCACCGAGTCCTTGTCGGATGCAAACCCTGAAGTACCGGATACAACAGCAACAGATGTCGATTCCCAAGAATCGAAAGCAGAAGCTACGCAACAAGATTCAAACGAAGAAAAGCCCGAAGAGCTGCCTCTTCAGTCAGGCCCATTCATTGATCTGTTTGGGCCTGTTCTCCTTTCGCTCGAAATGCTGGACGAAAAACATGCCCAATTAGCACCACAATTAACCAACGACGCTTTGAAAGGAAAAAAGGTTGTCGGTCTTTACTTCAGTGCAGACTGGTGCGGTCCGTGTCGTCAATTTACTCCGGAGTTAAATTCCTTTTACAGTAAGATGAACAAAAGGAGAGGTCGAAAAGACGAGTTTGAAATCGTTTGGATATCAAGATGTCGTGATACAAACTCGTACGGCCAATACTTTACGCAGATGGGTGGCTGGTTGGCCTTACCGCCCGAAGAAGCCATGGGGCAGCGCGGTGCGTGGTTGGGAGAGAAATTCAAAGTCAAGTCCATTCCCACTCTGGTTCTGTTAGACGACCTAGGAGTAAGTGTTTGTTGTTGAATGTACTGCTGTGAAACGAAAGGTCAATATATCATCTCATTTCATCCTTCTTAGAATGTTATCACACTAGATGGCCGCAACAAAATCCCACAAGACAAGGCTGGTATCGGATTTCCCTGGCGCAATCCCATTGCATCTCTTTACATAGCGTTGGTTCCTCGCACTTTGAGATTGATGATGAAATCACAGATCATTGACGTGAAAGATAGGCTTTTGGGTCAGCTTGGGCGTATCTTACGACCAGGGCGTGCTAAAGTGGCTTAAGAAAGCTGCCGTTTGTAATAAAGCTAGCATAATGATTGTCTACAATCGGTAAATAATATGTTAATTTTAATCGCTATCACCGTCGTTTAAGATGCCAAGTCGCTCGTAGATATCGCCAATCATTTTGTATTGATCCAAAATCTCCAGTAAATCTCTTTTCCGTTCCTCATGGTCGCCATCCAGGAAAAGCGGATCCCCTCGAGCTGGTAAAACGACCTTAAAACGGTCCGCGTAACTTTGTACAAGCGACACTGCAGACTCTATCTGCCGACCGATGCCTCCTTTGTTGGTAGATATATACCCTCTACAATCCAAAGCCGGACCTGCTCCCCCAATGCCCATGTTTTCTTCGATGCGTGTATCTTCCACGGGGATGGTGTAACCGGAGAAGCATAGGTTCTGTGACGGAAATAGATACGACATTGAACCAAAACTGTGCCCAGGAGTATACACAGCGACGATGTCCATAGAATCTTCCTTCAATCGAATGTCTTCCGGAGAAAACAAATCATTTTCGTTCAAATCTGCCTCTTGTTCCGCCTCCGTTTGTCCACTGAGGATGTCCTCGGCGAGATCGTCATCCCACTCCTCCACCGTCAGTGGTCGGCCCAACTCAGTAAAACTGGCATTGAAATAAGCTTCATTACCGATTGCATCCTTCAATCCAAAAGGTCCATATCCGTCGAAAATCTGTGTTACAAACGGCCGGCACTCACGTGGAATATCAAGTCGATATGCCACAACTTCCAGATCAGGTAGTGCCTCTTTCCAAAGCTTTAAATCGGACCGTCTTGCCGAATATATTGCAGGCGCACTATCATAGTGGATAGCATCACGGTTCGTAATCAGCGCCAGAGCTAAGATCGATTCTTTTCCCAAGAATCGTTGTATTTGACCCAACAGTTGAGGAGAGTAGGGAGGAATGTCAATCATAGCATATCTTGCCGCGTGTACACTTCTGTCAGCTTCGCCTTCCTTTTTAGTTTTCGGTAAAGGAGATAACGGAACTAGGTATCGAACAGGCTCAAAGGAGCCTGTGCGGACGGCAGTCGTCACCAGTTGCGCAACCCCCGTCAAGCCTTTGATCGGCACTACTTCCGTGACAAAACGATCTTTCGCCGAATTTTCAATTTCATCACTAACTGACACTCCTGTATTCGGTATTTGAAAGTCGCCTCTCTGTTCGGTCTCGTCGGCGTTGCTAGGTTCGGCAAAAGGCCATGTGACTTGAACGTTCGCGGCCAACTCCCGAAGCGTCAGCGAAGTTATTGGACCTTTTGTGGGGCGATTGTGAATGAGAATGCATTATCGATCAACTTCAGGACGAGTAGAAAGTGAATTGAGGCTGTTTTTATGTGCATGGTGATAACAAAAGTGACTTTCTAATTACAAAATTGTTATTGTTCTTTTCATTTTCATCGCGCTCTTTTTCTTTTTTTTTGCGGTGGGGGAGAAAATGAAGCGGAACGAAAAGGATGACGGTCGACGTAAGGTTACGACAAGATCGAGAATTGAGCATGTTGCATGTTGCTGACGCCTGTGATGACGGCGGAAAAGTGAGCGAGTCAGTCGTCGATCGATACTCCCGACTCCCGATGAACAAGGAGAAATCTTGCTCCTGACGCCATCATCTGCCATTCCTTCGTGGATTAGTTTCGGTCCGTTCGACCATGAGAGGATTGAAGTAGATGAAACATTAAATCAAACTAACTCCAAAAGAAGTACGGTAGCAAGAGGGCTTTCATCGCGGATGCAAGAACTTAAAATCCTTGCAAAGTGCAAAGAAGAAAACGAAATGACTCATGACTCAATCCAGTCATGACAAAGGTCGCCTTCACTTTGGGGCTATAGTAAATCAAAGTGTATAATAGTGATCTCGAAGGCTTTTTCTCGTATTTCTGCAATGACTCATGAAAAGAATCGTCGATGTGGTGATTAAATAGGTGCTGGCCGAGTTCGCTTTACGCGTCATTTTATTATTTGACGTCGAAGAGCCTTGCGAAACGTTGTCTTTTCTTATTTACTACTGACCAGAGTGTTTTGTCCGTTTTCTCCACGACTGCACTTCAGTCATGAGTCAATATCCTTCCGAGCGACAGTGTTGCCTACAATTCCTTCGTTCAGCAAAATATCTTGGCCCTAGAATGATGAAACGACCCAAAGCACCGATTCCAGAATTTCTGGAACGTGCACAAATTGTCTGCGTGACGCGAAACATCGATGATTCCAGTATTTCTGGAACTACCACAGAATTTCTGTTTGACACAAAACCTCGGATTCCAGAATTTCTGGAACGACCACTGAGTTTCTGTAATACTCAAAACATTAATTCCAGAATTTCTGGAATGTGCCTAGAATGATGATACGACCCAAAGCACCGATTCCAGAATTTCTGGAACGTGCACAAACTGTCTGCGTGACGCGAAACATCGATGATTCCAGTATTTCTGGAACTACCACAGAATTTCTGTTTGACACAAAAACCTCGGATTCCAGAATTTCTGGAACGACCACTGAGTTTCTGTAATACTCAAAACATTAATTTCAGAATTTCTGGAATGTGCCTAGTATGATGAAACGACCCAAAGCACCGATTCCAGAATTTCTGGAACGTGCACAAACTGTCTGCGTGACGCGAAACATCGATGATTCCAGTATTTCTGGAACTACCACAGAATTTCTGTTTGACACAAAAACCTCGGATTCCAGAATTTCTGGAACGACCACTGAGTTTCTGTAATACTCAAAACATTAATTCCAGAATTTCTGGAATGTGCCTAGAATGATGATACGACCCAAAGCACCGATTCCAGAATTTCTGGAACGTGCACAAATTGTCTGCGTGACGCGAAACATCGATGATTCCAGTATTTCTGGAACTACCACAGAATTTCTGTTTGACACAAAAACCTCGGATTCCAGAATTTCTGGAACGACCACTGAGTTTCTGTAATACTCAAAACATTAATTCCAGAATTTCTGGAATGTGCCTAGAATGATGATACGACCCAAAGCACCTATTCCAGAATTTCTGGAACGTGCACAAACTGTCTGCGTGACGCGAAACATCGATGATTCCAGTATTTCTGGAACTACCACAGAATTTCTGTTTGACACAAAAACCACGGATTCCCGAATTTCTGGAACGACCACTGAGTTTCTGTAATACTCAAAACATTAATTCCAGAATTTCTGGAATGTGCCTAGAATGATGAAACGACCCAAAGCACCGATTCCAGAATTTCTGGAACGTGCACAAACTGTCTGCGTGACGCGAAACATCGATGATTCCAGTATTTCTGGAACTACCACAGAATTTCTGTTTGACACAAAAACCTCGGATTCCAGAATTTCTGGAACGACCACTGAGTTTCTGTAATACTCAAAACATTAATTCCAGAATTTCTGGAATGTGCCTAGAATGATGATACGACCCAAAGCACCGATTCCAGAATTTCTGGAACGTGCACAAACTGTCTGCGTGACGCGAAACATCGATGATTCCAGTATTTCTGGAACTACCACAGAATTTCTGTTTGACACAAAAACCCCGGATTCCAGAATTTCTGGAACGACCACAGAGTTTCTTTAATACTGAATACAAAAATTTCAGAATATTAACGAAAGTTTAGCGAATGCAATACGGAGTATTTAAGCACATTACAGTAACTGTAGATCAGAGTAACTGTAAGTTCTAGGTTCTAGTAGGCCACCGTGCGTTATGAGTGAGAAAACTTCAGATTACGGAGCCGTACTTAATTTCTTGACGTCATTCGAACATAGGCGTCACTCTTTTTCAGCCTTCTATTAAACAATCAAACTTCTTTTTGCTACCATTTTGATGCTCGGTTGCCGTACAGCTGGGCAAGTTCTTGATGTGGTCTGACTTGGTATCGACCACACTCCATTGTACGCCGTCGACACTTTCATTGCCCACAAGGAAATGCTTACAAAAGTCTTCCTTAGTCATTGTAAAATCAAAGTTCGATTCCAGTGCAGATAATGTCCGCAGCCAATCGCGATAAGCCGCTTCAACTGTTCGAAAGCCTATGAGCACTTGTCGTGAAGTGATATCCTCTTTAACTACCGCGAGATCTGGAACAAGCAAGAGGTCGCTGCAAGTAGATGGATCCGTTAACCCAACGTTATCGATCGCCACGATAATTTTCCTCCACTTGTTTCCGTCCAAAATCACATAATCGTCGACAGAGCTTAATGCATCGTCCAGTTTTGCAATTGTGAAACCACAACAGTTTACATAATTGAAAGCTCGCTCGACCGAGTCGAAGAAATAACTTTGCTCGTCAACGCATACTTCGATGAAAGCTTTCAAATTGTCAGTTTTTGACGTCTCCTTTTCGACAAAATCATCTTTATTCTTTTCGTCCTGCTCTTCGAATCTGTAAAAGATGCCGACTCCGAATAACAATTTACAATCTTATCGTCCTCGTTTTCCTGGCCTGCGTCAGATGCCGCATCCCTTGCCAGCGAATCAAAGAAAACAAGTCCCTTTTGCAAGTCATCGAGGAACACCCACCGATAGCCGAAAATAAGAATTTTCGGATCCTCCGAAGCCATCAGAATGAGCCGGCGGATCTTCATTGAATTATCGATATCGAATCTGTCCCACTCACACGGATAATTCAGATGCAAAAACAAGTTCATGACAGCAGCTATTGTCTGCATCGTAGCATACAGTTTTATCACCCGTCCTGTATCAGGATCAAGGACGGCGACCGGACGGCCTTTCGTACCCGCAGAGGTAGCAACAATTTTATGTCGTACAGGAGGTCTCGTCGAAAGCGAGCTCGGGGCTGAGGCTTGTCGTTTCTGCTGTAACATCATCTCGTTACGTGACAATTCTTTTTGACTCTTTCAGACAGAAGGTGATCAAAGCTTTTTGAGCGGATACTAGTGGCACGTCTTTTCTGTACTTGCGCCATTCGATACACTGCACTACCCTCACGGTTAAAAATAAAACAGTTATGCCAAACAAGTTCTAGGTCCTCCAAGATTGCTATGAGAGGGTCTTCGACTGGCGTCGCTGAAGATTTGAAGCGAGCAAAGTAGACTCCATCTACGATGGACTTGGCTATGGTTCCAAGATCCATGGGATTCTTTACGATGGTAGGATAACTTGGAAACTGGATGACGTCCACTGGATCGCAAAATACTTTTCCAAAATCATAGTCCATCAAAGTCAGGAGCATTTCATATATGATGCTGAAAATGTAAATTGGGATTGGATCATCTCCTTTGGATCCGCATTTGTCGAATGCTTTCATTGTCTGTTCCAGATGTTTGGATCCATCCATAACATCCTCTTGCATGCCACTTTTCTCGTTTCTGCAAGAAGGACATTCCCAAAGGTCGCTTGTCTCAATAGAATCGTCTGCTATACAAGCACGATGGAATGCCCGGGGGCAATAGTCACAACACAAGAGATTTCCCACGGCCATACAAACGTTGCAATAATCCACGCTTCCATCTTCGACGACTGTTTCGCTTCCATCATGAACTGAATCATCCAACAAAACCGCTTTAGTCTGCGTGACGTCAGTGTCCTGGCTCACAAATGAACCGTCTTTTGTATAAACAGTTGCGTATATCACGTCTGATCCTGGATCAATGTCAACGCCCTTGAAGACTTCTCGCGGAAATTCTGCAGATGGGACTTTCGGTACCGATGGACGCTCAGCAAGAGAGACTCGCCTTTTCCCTCTCCGCTTGTCCGTTTTTACAACCAACGTTCGTCTTCGATCTAAAATATCGTCAAAAACTACATTATCAATTGCCACTGCCTGTTTGTCGTGTTCAAAGCGAAACTGACGGCTCAATTTATGAAGTACACTGAAACATGACTTGCAATCGCAACACAACGTGCAAATGGGACAGTGTGGATTAGCATAGGAAGAATCTGTAGCGGATGGAAAGAAAGCTTTTAAATGGTCAAAGCACACCGCATGATTGCCAATGGAACAGGGCAAGCGACATTCCATCTTCTTGTCGCAAAGATGACAGGAAGTGACCTCGGCCGCCATCGCAATGTCGGTACTAGTATTGCTATTCTGAGCAATCTCCGAGTTCGCCTTAACCTCAATTTCCAACGCTGCTTGAAGTCTTCGCTGAATCTCTTCGAAATATGTGGAATCCTCTATCTCACCGTCGCCATCGGAAAAAGACTCTCGTTTACGCTTTACTGGTGGTCTTCCACGATTGGCAATCTTTTCTGGTTGAGGAGCTCGTATTATGCCGGAAGGCTTACGACCCCGAGTTTTTTGCGTTGAATACCAGGCTCCGCCACGTTTTGCTCCGGTCACTTCGCCATATAAACAGGGCACATAAGACGGAGGTTTCTCTTGATAGTATAATTCACTTTGAAGAGATATCGGGGGAGAAAAAGAGCAGTTGTAAACGAAGGCTCGCAATTGACTTTGAATTGACTCCGAAAGCTGGTGCATTTCCTTGAACGACAGACCAAAGTTCTGAGCCACTTCTGCCGCGAATTGTAGAGGAGTTGATGTACTGTCATCACCGAGATCCCATGTAATAGTTTCTTTGTGAACGGCATCTTTCCCAGATCCGCCAAGCGGAAACTCAACTACGACGTTCGCTTTCAACTTTGGTTCGGTCAGATTATGATTAGTGTCGGTGGGTTCGACATCACACAAAAGTGCGCCCGAGCTTTCGTCACGCAATTCAGCCCCCAGTCGCCCCCTATGATACATGTAGGTATCCAAGATTTTTCCGTCGTCAAATAGGCCTGCAAATGTGACATTATTCCCCGTTTCGTCGAAATATCCTTTAGACTCAGTTTCAGTAACTTTGGTCGTACACGTAGATTGCTTATCCACTTCCTCCTCTTGATCGTTTGCGGCTGCGTCTAGAGATAGACGTTCGCCTTCCAGCGATCGCACATCACTGTCAGGATCAATCGACGACGATCTAGAGATACTTGACAACTGCCGTCGTCTCTTTCTCCCCCGTCGGCCCAGAGAAGTCCTTGCATTATTTTTCCTTGCTTTCTGAAAAGAAAGAAACAAAGGCTGAGAGAAGCGATCGGCTGCAAGCAAGGAAAGCGTATTGAATTGACATACCTGATGTGGAGGTAAAAGGTCAGCGATATCGCCGCCCGCAGTCCAGCCAAACTTCGAAGGATCTAAAAGAGCACGGTTGATAGAAGATTCAACGCACTTTCCTCCACGGCGGGCGCTAGAGGAACTTTCCGTCTTCTCACCAAGGTTCATCATAGAGCTCATGCTTGTGGTGGCATTAAATCAAATCAAACAGCGGGGTCGATTTGATTGAAGATTGATTATTCATTCGGGAGAAGGCCGCGCTGGTGGCTTTCATGGTCGCAGAGAGTTTGGAGCGGCGAGCGGAGAGGGGAAGGAACAGCCGCTTGTACTTTATAACCGACACAAATCGATGTTGATATCTCTGAAGGCTAAACAACGAAAGCCGATACGACAGCAGAAATCTTTGCTGCTGCTCTGGCTATTTAGTCACGCACAAACTGGTCACGGATTACAAGGATGACATTACTTCGGTCGACTTTGCTGTGACCACCACGACGTTATTCTTTACATCAAACTTTTCATCTGCTCCTTATTGAAAAGGTTTGTTAATTTCATGAAAGATAGCCGTGGATATCTGTAAAATCAATCGAGCGGAGTGAAACATATGGGTTTTATCGATTTTCTGAAACGAGCCGCATGTTCTCGTTTCTCGTTCGCCTCCCAAACCAGAGGAATTTAGAATTCAAAAATCTCAAAAATTCATTTCTTTACCGGCCTAGAGCTCTATAGCTTGAGACCTAGAAGCATGCCAGCTAAAATAAAGTCTGTCTAAGATCAGCCCTGTCTATTTATTTAACTTTTCTATCAGTTGTCGAAGGCGGTCGCTAGGAACCCAATTCCCAGCTGAAGCAATCTCTGTTGATGTTCGTTTTGCCTTGTTGTAAACGTTGTGAATCACTCGGTCTGGGTGCAAATTGGGAAATAGTTGCTTCTCCATTTCCTTCAATTCAAGCGATGCATGCGCCAGAATCTCGGAAGAACTGGCGTTTCCCCATGGAAGCCATCCGTCGCCACCATCTTTTTCAGCTGAACTCGAATTCGTTCGGTGTCGCACCCCTCAGCTTGCCCAAGGACGCCCTTTCCGACAATCTCGAACCACTGCAGCGCTTTTTTGATGTACTTTGAAGCCACACTGGTTCTCAGATCTTCTGCATCAGAACGGAGACCAAATGCTGTACAGGATTCCATGACGGTCACGTCGTCGTTTTTCTTGAAGCACAGCCTTGAAATGTTATGCAAGCAGTAATAGATCGATGCAACAACATCCTCGTCAACTAAAGGCTCGACAAAGCATTCATTCAAAATGAGAGGTAAGACACGAATAAGCGGGCAAAGAACTTCCCAGTTTATAGCCTCATGGCCAACTTCTTTGCGTTCTCGCCTGAGAATAGAACTGATAAGCAACAAGGCACCTTGTCGGCTTTCTCTCTTATTACGTTTTGCAATGACCGCTAGCGTTTCTATAGCGTAATGCTTGAGCTTAGCATATTCTTTTCCAGCTTCGGATCGATTGGATAATTGTTGAGCAAGTTTTCCCAGTAGCAGCCAAGACGGTGGGTCATCTTAGATTCAATATGCATCGAGGACGAAAGAAACGAAGCTTTGAAAAACAATCGACAAATGCCCTTCGAAGTGTTTTTGAATCCTTCACAGCAAATGATAAAATTGTGTCAACCACCTGCATGGCGCGGCCTTCGAAGACGAACATGGGCATTAGTAATTCTCTTGAGTAGTTGATGAGATTGTTAGAAAGAATCTTATGATACTCTCCAAAAGCATCAATATCAGTGCACTTCGGGAAACTTAGAGGTGGCGTCCCTAAGAACTTCGAAATACTTGTGTAGGTTTTCTCAATAAATGTGTAGATCAACCCTGTTTCGCTGCCAAGTATTGGCACAGTGAAATCCATGCAAACTATAGTCCATACCTCTCGAAAGTGGACACTTGGAACATGGCTTCCTTCTCTAAAAATCCACCCAAGGATGGATGCAAAGAATTCGGACTGACAGCGAAACAGTTCCGTCAGCCTGAATTTTGCGTGGGACAGTTCTGAGCTACCATGAGATGCGACTTCTTCTACGCGGACAAGATGCAGTACTCGCAACAGCCCCTCGCAACTGCGTGCAATGATCTCGGCGCACAAAACACTGAAGATCCTGCTCTCTTGATTTTCAATCTGCCGATAAGTCGTAATGACACCACGTAAACACTGAAATCGGCAGAAGTACTCTTTCTCAAGTGAGGATGGCAGTTCAACGACTGCCTGATCACCACGGTCCCATTCCGCATCCAAAAGAATTTTCCCCATTTGATTGCAAAGAGAAGCACTCTCCGCACTTGATTCCAACATTGATTTTCCCAGCTCACGACAAAAAGCCCAAATAGATGAAGCTCTTCTTGACACTGAGTTACCACTGCTAAATTTCAAAAAGTCGTCGACGACTTTCCGTTTGAGAGCGTCATTTCCGTTGTCAGGGAGCCGGTCAAAGTTGCATGATGGCACATTCTGTAGGTAGTTGATATCCAGCAGCGATTCTATCAAAACAGTAATCATGACAGACACAGAGGATCTGATTAAGGAACGTGTTTTGGATGATGGAACGGCGTGGCATAAGCTGCGGCAGCAGTTCAGCAAGACTTTCCTCCGAAATTCCTCATCATCTGCATTACTCGATACCTGGAGTTGCACAAGCCCAGCCAGCGAGGAAGAGAGTACGTTATAGTCTGAAACCAGAATAGAAATGAGTGTCATAGTCATGGGTTTGACGCTTCGAGAGAGAAGAACTCTCCCTTGGGCACTAGTCCGAGAGGCATGTTCGTCTGAAGTGGAAATTTGGTATCGAAGCGAAGGTAATGCAGACCGCAAGCTTTCCGACAGAGTGAAAAGAAGCTGCTGTAAGCTTTGGCAAATCCCGCTGGACCCCTTTCCTCCCGAGGAGCATTCTTCCATAGAATCCATCATGCCTAGCAGTTCATCATCATTCAGATCCCCCCACATTTCGTCTTCCATCTGGTTTTGAGGTCGAGAAGCCTCCTCCAAGGTTACGGATGATACAATAGTTCGTGGCGAAAGAGGTTCCGTCCTCTCACGTTCCGTTTCGTGAAAGAAAAGGGACATTCGTAATAACGAAAGAACAGAGACCAAGCAGTGACCTTCTGCAATCCCACAAAAGACGCCCTTAAAAGAAAGTCGACGGTTTTAATGCTTGCACGCACACATCCACCGACCAACACATCGACAAGAGAATCGACAGATCGACTGCCACGTAAAAGGTTGACGATACTCTTAGCCATGTCTGCTATCGAAAATGTAACTTCACAGCATCCCAGACTTGAAGAAACTTCAAGACATCTCAGTATGCCAGCTACGATGTAACAGATAGTTTCTTGATCTTCCACGTGGTCAGGAACCTTTAGTGCTGTCGCTGCATTTCCCGTCGAAGGAATGATCCCCAAAGCCGATGGCAGAAGGAAATACAGAACTCTAGCCATAACATAGGGTCGAAGAATGTCGTAAGACGAAGAAATAGATTTCTCAAACGTTTCATCGAGGGGTCCCAGTTCCTCTTTCCCCAGGATCTCCCAAGATTTATCGACAAGTTGTATCAGTGACCTCTTCTCTCGATTCGTCCATTCTGCAACAGAAGTAGTAAGTTCAGCCACGATTAATGAATAGACAGCGCATTCTTGCAGAAACAGAGTTTTTCTAGATTGCGGAAGCCCTCCTTTGCACATCAGGATGGAGTCATCTGGAAATGCATTTTGAAAAGCGTCGCGGCTTTTCTGATCACCACTCTTCTCGGAGAGTGAACTTTTGCTCTCTTTTTGAAAATAATTGACAAGCTTCCGAAATTCTCGATCGCAATCATGTAGCCTTGCATTGCTTTCACGTTGAGCACTCTCCATCCAAGAAAACTGTAGCTTAAGGCATGTATGCAACAAAACCGAAGATGGCCCAGCGGAAAACGTCGAAGATTCAGTGTGCCTTGTTGCCGCAAGTAAGTGCTCCAAGAAGTCAGTGTATTCGATTGCCGAAAAAGTCGAGACACTACCAGAGGGCAATTCACTCCACGATTCCAGCGATGAGAGTTCTCGCTTCAGCGCGTTCCTGTCATCTTTCATAACAGGTAATTGAGCTTCTCGCAGTTCCTCATTGTGCCATATTGCATCGGCTTGGAGCAGTACAGCTTTCCTGATAATATCCAAAACGACAGAATCCTTTCTTGGCAACGGTGTCAACGCACCCGAGGATAAAATCGAGGAGAATGTGTTAACGTCCATTTCCACGGCTTGCAAGTGGCTTTCTGATGGTACACCCGATGAAATTGAAAAGCGAAGTACTCCGCTAGAAAATATATCATGGATGGTCTTCCATCGTCCGCGACTTCCTTTCTCTGGTAACACAGGTTTCGATGTCGCCAAGTACACAAATACGCGCCACAAAGTCTCTATTTCATTTCGTGGTATGCAAGGATTTCTGCCGATTTCCTGATATCGGCTTTTTTCAACAGGTTCGACGTAAACTGCTTGTTCAAGGTAGAGCTTCCACGATGCAGGGTCGATGGAGGACACAAACAAGACGCGCCGAGAGGAAATAAGGCGCCAAATCTGTCTCCCAAGCTTCGTTTCTATTAGACAACATGCATTTTCAATCAAAGCGAGTTGCTCTCCCAAAGCATCACGAAGTGGAGAGAAAAATTGAAGGATTTGTTTTCGGTTCGAGACTTGCAGGGCCCAAGCATCAGGATGTAACAGAGCGTACAGAGCATCAAGCAATTGAAGAAAGAGAAACTCGACGAACTTGGAATCTGACTTTCCAAAAAGCTCATAAGCTATTCCATGTTGAGCCGTAAGATTGCAGTGGAGATTCCTTTTAAAAAGTCCCAGGATAAAGACGTACAGTGCGACGTAAGAACTTAGTTGAGAACTTTGTTGTGACACCAGTTCTTGGAGCGTCACGGAACCCTTGCTCGTCATCAAGTTAACGGCGCAAATAAAAAGTGGTGGCGAGTGCTCTGGTCCGCTAGATGTAGTAGAGACGAATAGCAGCTCCTTCAAAAGAGAACAACATCCAGGATTTGGGAAAACTTTTTTCAAGTCATCGCAGACGTCAGTAAGCGTCCGCGAGCGTGCAACAGATGGTTCGAAATGGTCCATGCCAAGGTCGGTTTCCGGAGCTTTCTGCCTATGCAGCCCTTGCAGTAGGTACTGCGACAAGAATTCTTTATCCATTTGGGGTATGGTTGCACAATCATCAGTGTTGTTGTTCCTCCCTATGCTAGGATCTTGATCTAGATTTTCATGATTGAGAGAAGAGGCCCTATCTGCCAAGCGTTTCTTTCTTCGCATTGACGGACGGCTTTTTCTAGATACTCGATAAGGCTTAGACTCTCCTTCTTCACTATCAAAGTCAATCATACTCTCCATTTCATTGGCATTCTCCGACGAAAGATAACGCTCCAATCGTTCCACCGCAGGTACAGACTGCCGTCGAGATTTAAACCCTTTGCTCGCTTTTGTTTTGTAAGTTCCTTTTCTTAAATTCGGCGATGACTTGTTGATACCAAGGTGCAACGTGCCCGAGTCGTTTTGGTTTTCTTTCCCATCATGGCGAACCTCGGAGACTTTCTTTGTAGCCAATCCTTGGGTCTTTCTCCGAGGGTGAGCTTTAGACAATTTTATTCCAGTATCTTTTCGTGAAGCCCTATATTTCGATTTGAGTGACGTTCTTGCATTACGCTTCTCCCTTGCATGTGGATGTAGATCGATCGATGAAGTACTGCTACTGCTTTCATATGAAAGAAGCCTGTCGACACTTTCTTGGTTCAGAGCTCTTTGGGGGGATTCTGTCGGCTCAGCCCATCCATCATCGCTGTCCACATCCTCATCACCATCGCACTCGATCTCATCTAATGACCTCAACAAAGCTCGCAATTCTTTCATAACGTCGTTTATTTCTTTCTGTAGTTGGCCGTAACGAAGCTCGCGGCTTTCATGCTGAAGATCAGGCTTGACCTTCATTCTCTTCAAAGCACGATCACATTGATCAACACCATTTCGGATGAGATCGCTCATCAATTCATCGTTTAGCTTCACACTAGAGAATTCAATTAGGTCACTACCGTGAGTCATGCAACAAGCCTAAGCACCACTTACCATGTTTCACGGAGAACAAGTACTGACTCGGCAGTCTTGCTGTCCCTGTCGAACTGTCTCACCAACTTCCTAACATTTTCCTCAGCCCGTGGCAATATCTTCTCAAGAGAGTCCACCAGTGTCGTAAAAAAGGGACCTAATTCCTCAAGTTTGAGTGTTGCCGTTCGATCGACCGTATCGTGAGGCATACAGTTTGCATCGCCTTCGGGTTGTATAAAGTCTTGTAGCGTCGAATCAAGCACCTCATCGTCATCGCTTTCAAGATTTGCACCAACTGCTTCGGCTTCACTACTGTATTCATCATTAAACATGACTGGGTCCACATCACTTCGCTCTACTGAAAAGTCCGGCGAGCCTGGGGGCGACACCGATTTGGAAGGAGATGGCTTGGGAGAAACAATGAGCTCAAGTTCAGATTCGCTAGTAGTGTCCTCAACAACGAGGCGATGCTTTGTACGCTGCTGTCGACGAGCTTTTTCATGCCTCCTTCGATGGTTCGCTCGCATTGGTGACAGTTGAGAGAGCAGTTCTTGCCGAACAAGCTGGCGCAAAGGAATATTGTCAATGTCGCTACCACTTTCTTCCGACTCTTCGGCGGATTCTGAAGAATCCATTCGGTTGTCCAAGATTCTTTGCGCCTTTCTTTTCAGATGCATGTATTGACGATAGCGGCGCTGTTGCCTTTCAAGTTCCCCGTCCGAGCTACTCGACGAGCTCTCCGAATCCAGTTCAAAGTCCATTTCATCGGGTTGATCTGCGCCTTCTAAAACTGATCTTGTATTTAGTAGCCTGTTCGTTGCCCGTGTTGATTGTCGATTGCGCATACTTTGATTACCAAGAAAGGCCTGGTCCAACGACAAGTCACAGGACCCACAATCATTCCGCAATGAGCCGCAACGGGTACATCGACCTTTCAGTAAGCCGCGATCTCTCAATCTCTCCGACGGAATACTGTAAGGTTTGACATATTTGATTGGGATCTCTTTTTCGTGGCGTCTTCCCACCAAATATCGAACGCTGACACGATCTTCCGCAACACCGGTAACTTGTCCGATTCCTCCAGGTTGATTTATGCCGGGCCATGTGCGGCTTTCAACGTCAACGTAATCGCCCTCGACGAAAGGATTCCTCTTTGCAGATGTCGCATCAATTTGCGATGTCATTGGTCTAATAGCATAAAGCTTGCAGACAAATCGTCAGGGGGTATATACTTTATGATCAATGACAATGACAACGTCCTTGAATGACAAATGCACTCATTCAAATAATAATATTGCATGTTGCATACCAGTAATATCCGGGTACCCCTTGCGAATATCCCTATGTTTTAGAACAGAATATCCGTCTGATCAAAAAAAATAATACTTACTATAGTCAAAAGAGTAAGTCAACTTTTCCACGACTGCATTTCAATCATGAATCAGTATTCTTTCCAACGACATACCGGTACCTGGTAGACCCCTCTTTTGGATTGACACTGATGCAAATGCTCGCAGTCAAGGTGCAATCAACTTCTGTATCGAACCATCATAGATATGAGACAATAAACTGCAAAGTAATGTGGAATCACTGCTAACTTATTTAAAGAGTAAAACCATTCTCGCAAACAGATCCTTGGGCCGAAACCTTGGCATAGTAAGCCTTTCCTTGTGCCTTAAATTCCTTCTTGGCTTTCTTAGCGGGCTTGGAAGCAGGAGCGCTGGCAGCGGCCTTTCGCTTTTCAGCGGCATAAGGATCAAGTTTCTCCAAAGCGACAATACTCTTGATAGCATTAGCCTTAGGAGCGTAATCCTTCTGGCCAGGCTTGACAGGATTGACAACACTTTGGACTTCATCGGAGTTGATGATACGAGCAAGATCCGCATTCGTCATGGAAGCAGCAGGGATTCGCTTGCCGTTCTCGCCATAAATAGTTTCAAGAGAATCCAAAGCAGCCTGGGACCAAATGCAGAATCGGCCCATGTGACCTCCAGGGGCAAGCTGGAGCAAGTTTAGTCGGTCAACACAGCAGAGCTCGACACCGGGCAAGTTGCGGAATGCTTGCTCAACTCCATCGTTCGACTTGTAAATAACGAGAGGACCACGTCGGAGAGTGTAACGACGGTTTCTCATTTTACCCTTACCACTGCGGATCTGCTTCGAGTCAGCCGCCTTCTCAACGTCAGCGATGGCGCCAATGGCAGCAAGAATATCCTTGGCGGCAGAGGTCTTCTTGGTGGCCTCAACAGCAGTGTCGAGAACTAGAGGAACCTCAGGAACATCATCGATCGAGTGACCACGGGCCATGACAAGGGCAGGAACAGCAGATGCCGCAAGAGCAGAGGCAACAGCGTATCGCTTTTGGGTAATGTTAATTTTGCGGTTCCATTTGCGCCACGTCTTGGTGGGGGCAAACATGCGTCCACCTCGACACATGTTACCGAAAGCACCCTGTCCGGAACGAGAAGTACCACCTCCTCCGACGCGAGGGATACGGGCAACGGCACGTCCTGTACCCCAGGAAGATGCGACGACTTTCTTACCAGCCTTGATATTGACAGCGTAAGCTTGACGCTTGTTCTTGTTCATGTTGGTGTGAACGAATTGAACCACATCAGGACGAAGGGGCGCCGTCATGACGCTAGGAGGTTGGTCTCTCCGGCCTTGTCACCGGTGAGAGAAAAAACGCTAACTAAGGGTCGTGCAGCCATGGTTTCGATTTTGAAACAAAAGCAATTGATACTTTTTGATTGCAAAGTTTTGTTGCTCGAATCCGACGTGCGGTTTGATTTTAGCAAGGCGGTAAGAAGTAAAATGCATGCCAACGGTAGAAGTACAGGCGCTATTCGAATGTCTGTGTAATCTAACAAGTGAATTAATTAAGGTTAGGGCTTTGTCAATGCATTATGTACAATCTACGGTCATAGTGCGAAGGTCGTGGAGCGAAACTTCATGCGGTTTCGGTTTCGCGTTCTCCCGAACAAAAGTACTCGCGGGAAGCGATATAACTTTACAGTATAGACATTGGAATGAAATAATGTTATGAAGTCGCCAGGTTGCTCACAATTTGAAACTACGCATCGTCAATTTACTTTAACCATGATTTTATTCCTTGAGATGAGTAATAAGCGTCCCAGTTTCCTACGAAGATATCAAGTTCAGTTGCCTGCCGCAATTGCAGCGCTTTCAGAGCCAGCTACTCTGCTCGAAAGCTTCCAACCATCAGAGCTAGATGTCATTTGTGGTCGAGGAAAGGGATGCTACGATCAAGCTGGAAACATTCGCATGAGAGATATCTGTAAAGCCAATATCTCCAAGTATCTAGCTGCAAAAACTAAGCTCGACAAGAGCCTGGTTATCAGCGATATAGTGGAACAAGTGCAGAACAACGGCACTGCTCGATTTGTAAAGCATGACAAAGGCTTAGGCTGGGTTGTTATCAGCGATGAGAAGGCAAGAGAAAAGGTGGGACACGCTCTTCGCGAGGCGCTGACTGCCGAATGTGGACATAGACAACCCAAAACCAAGTCCGGCACCGAACATCGTGAAGCACGACGTTGCCCCACGCCCGATGATTTTTCACTCAGTTTTTAATCAAGTTAGACAGTAACAATAGACGATTTCATTTTTGTGAAAAAGTAACACATCACTTCAGTCCTTATATCATTTAACCGAGAAGCTCTTGCGCGTTAAATTAGCAAGGGCGAACAGAGCAAGTGGACTAACGAACAAGAAAACGCTTTCGGCATTGGTTTGGTACAAAGAACCAAAAGGCAAAATGGATCCATTCTATTAACTTTCTTAAGGCCTCGAGGTCCACGAGTCAAAGTTAAAAGACCGTAAATAGCCCTCCATTTACAAGAAATAATCCGGTGTGCGCGGGCTCTTGTGCCAAGATTCATCTCGTGGTGCAGGATCAAACTGAGAACTGTGGTGCATTAACAACAAATCAGTGAGATTCGATCACAGAACAGGCCGAAATGATGGAAGTGCGAACGCCAAACTTACAATCGACAGTGGTCGTGAATGCTTTCTTTCGTCGTTTGATCCACAGAATCGTCTACTTCCATTATGGCTGCCTGATTACCACACCTGTAGCAGTAGTTGGGGGCCGAGAAGACTGTTACGACGCTTCTGTTATGCTGCCACTGGTAGCCCTCCATAACCAACTGATGGGCACGCGCAATAAAGTGTAAGCCGTTTATGTGCGTGAATTGCTCTGTGATGTCCTGACCAAACGTGTACCCTGCTCCACGAGGAGAAATACCCCAACCGCATCTTGAAAAGAGGGTTAAATTAAAATTTTATATATTCAAAAGACCAGAATACCTCAACAAACTTACCGGTCATCAGGATCCGACCAGACCAAGTCACACATAGGCCCTTCATGCGGAACTTCTTGCACACGGTCCAAATCACGAGCATGGTCGAGGGTGTCAATCGACGGTGAAAGTCCACCGTGCAAACAGAAAATGCGATCAGAGATTACAGCTGTCATTGGGAGGTAATCAAAGGTATCGGTGAAGTGCTTCCAGACATTTGCATTTCCGTATTTTCGAAGGCATTCATCGTAGAAGCCATAGACCTGAGTGATTTGGCGACTTTCGTGATTGCCTCTGAGAATTGTAATCCTGTTTCTGTATCGAACTTTCAAAGCGACAAGCAGGGTAACAGTCTCTAAAGAATAGTAGCCCCGATCGACATAGTCACCCATGAAGAGGTAATTTGTTTCAGGACATTGGCCTCCGATACGGAATAGCTCTGCTAGATCATAAAACTGGCCATGAATGTCACCACAAACGGTAACAGGAGCGCTGACAGCCTGAACATTCGACTCTTCGCGAAGAATTTCTTTTGCCTACAAGCGAAATCCGACATCGGCGTGAGAAAGACACTAGAGGGTGCCAGCATTACGCGCAACAAACGGCGAAGTCAACCCCTGCAGCATTGCAAAGCAGATTATCAATTAGTCGTAGAGACTCCAGAGGAGAGCTCTAACGGTAATCCGGTCCTGCTGCATCGATAATATTGCTCTCTAGCAAGACACAAAGCGTGCATCTTTACTCACCTGTTCGCAAAGCGCCCTGACTTCATTTTCCTTCAACGTAGAGCCGTTGCGTAGGTTTTGAATATGTTCCTCCAGTTTAGCGTTATCAATCGACATGCTGAGTGTTTATTACAAGTGTTTATAAAGTAATCTCCCGTTATACGCGGAAAGGTGCTGTCGGTTGCAGCGGTTGCAGCGGTTCAGCCGCAGCAGTGTGGCAGCAGTGCCTTTCATCATCACACCACTTTCTTCGCGTGCGGCCAAAAGTCACGGCTGTCACGGCAGACGGCAGTGGATGCAAAAGGGGCATTAATTTTTTCGGAACGATACTACTTATTGCCCTATAATGAAATACATTTTGTGACGTAACGGTACTTACTGTATAGGACCCGGAGCTAAAATTTAGAGTACGCATACCTGGTTTGCTAGATAAAGCATTATTGTCCGTTGAGGAATCAGAGTAGCAGTTGTATGGATTGTATATACATCAACGGACAAGTAGCGGTACTCTTTTATGTGGGAAAATGTAAAGTGAATAATAATGACAGCAACATTTGTCTCACAACCAGCATTTTATTTTGTGCAAACCACGCGACAACGAAGGCATCGTCCTGAAAAATATTACTTGTACTCGGTATCTCTTCTATTGCCATAATCATTGTTCTTGTGATATCTTTGGACGTTGATAATGACGTACCGGTCAAGAGGCAGATCACTGATAGAGGTCATATTGGTAAGCCGTAAAAGAAACTGGTATAACTCTCGTAATACTTTTTTTGATTTCTTACTTATTATCTCATGTCCCCAATTCCTTCGTAAGGCCATTGCTTTCGTTACTTTTCTTGTGGGATTTATTACCGTTCTTTGCATTGGAAATTACTTCAGAGCCAAGAGGGCCCAGGAGAGGCAGCGGCAACGGCGACTCGCAAAATTGGCAGCAAATCAGAACAATGCGAACAATATGTATGGCGGAGACCCACAAGGGAGCTACGAGGCCCCCACACATATCCCTGCCAATACTGGAGTTCCAGCATGATTTTCGAAGTCAAGTTTTTGTCTCTCTGACTAGGGATGATCAAAAATCGAAGCTCAAAAGGCGCCGCGCGCAAATTCTTCGGGTACTTGTAGCATGTAATAAAGGACGAAGTAACCTCCCTCAGTTTCTTTTGTAACCTTTAAATTTCTTTACATTACATGTCATTTGGTTTGATATTCAACTTGACCCGGAGATCAACCTTGTCACCCAGTCAATACTAGAGACACGCCTCTATTTTCATGTTATACGACGGATACAAGAGCCTTTTCTACGGATTCAGTTAATCGATCGGAAGTGTCAATAATTAAACTGCACTCTAGTCTAGGTTCTGACCTAGTTCAAAGAGCTATAAGCTCTTTGGCCTAGGTAACCTTGTGCTGTCCTATAGACCTAGCCACGATCACGATCATTGCCCAATAACGAAGGCAAACTCGAACTCTAAAAATAATTTCTTCATCCCCTCCGCCGCGCCCATAAACCTTACTATTGCCGCGCCCGCAAATACGTCATCCGTTCACCGCATTATATTTTGTTGTTCTTTTATTCATCGCATCCTCATAAGTCTTACGTTGTCAATCAACAGTAACAATAACACCAACTTGAGATTATTCAATTGAATGAGACGCTGACCTCAATCGCGGAGAATTGAATAATGTTGGCTCGCATCCGGTGCTTCGTCGTTTCACTTCTCTTTCTTATGTGCAAGTCGCGCTCGACGTGCTCTTTTGTTTATCGAAGTGTACATGTAAATCAGTGGAGAAGGCAAGCTACAGCGACACCAAATAGTCATGCTAGTACTATGTCGATAGATGAAGCGACGCATATTCTTTCGGAGTGGGATCGCAACTACAACGCGGATCGATCACTCGCGTCCTGGACAAGTGACATTAGTTTGGACGATGCCAAGCAAAAGCTACCGGAAGCGGTTATCTGTCTAAATAATAAAGCTACAGAAGAGAGAATCTTGGATAGCATTAACGGTAGAGTGATGCTTGGAATTTGTGCTTCAACAGCAGAAGAGGGCTTAGCCACCCTCAAATCTTGGGTACCGACTCTGGGATTACCTCGTGGACTGCTTCATGGTATGGACGAAGACGGTGTTCCCTTGCAACTTGACGGGGCGGTATATATCAAATATAACTCAGGGGGTGTTTTCACATTCTCTGATATTCGAAAATCAGGCATCGGATTCGACGCGATTTGGAAGCCTGGTGACGCTCTTCTTGAACTATATGATGGAAAATATCGTGGCGTTTACTTTCAAGTGGAATTGGCCGACGGAGTCTTTCGACAGTTTCTCGTTCCTCTCGATATCTTCAACAATGGTAAGCAAATATGATACTAATAGCGCTCAAATATTAATATCGGCGATTACAAAGATAAGCAATCATAGAGGAGTAGTGTTACTCTTCTTTCATGAGATCCAACATGGCTTCGGATCGAGCAACAGACTCCTTTACATCCTGAAGTATTCGATCGCTGTCTCGTAAAAGAACGTTTGCCTGTCTGACTTTCTCCGGCTCTAGTTGTATGTTCAAAGGACGTCCTAGCGAATCCAGACTTTGACACTGTGTTGACACTTTTTCTTTTGTGAGTCTTAAGTCGTCCGCCATGCTATCACTTTTAAGTTTCAAGCGCTTGATATCATTGAAGAACTGCAGTTCGGCGTCGCTAACAGTAGGAGTGAGGTCTTTGCACATTTCGAGACTACGCGTCGCTCGTTCCAGCAAAGTGGCTGCGTTGGCCTCGACAGCATCGATCTTAGCGGCCAGCTGACTGTTAATTTGAGCTTGCGAGTTTCTCGTTGTTATCAAAACTTCCATTTGCTTTTGCTGACCCTCAACCGTCTTCCGCAGTATTTCTTTATGGGAACTAACAATACTTCTCAGCTCGATAAGAGGCACAATAAGATCTTTGTCACATCGCTCTCGAACTTGCTGAACGACGGCCAAGTAATCCGCTTGAATGTCTTGATAATTTGTCTCCGGACCCACGTACTTGCCCATAGCAGCGAGGCCAGCTATAATTTTGTCAATCAACGGCCGGGTCACTTCGTACAGTGGTCGAGTGCTCTCAAACGGAGAAATGTTTCCCTCAGTGCCGGCAGTAATTGCTAGTGCTTCACTTTGAGACCCTGCCACAAAGGCTTTCTGCACTTCATGGGCTAGTTGCAGCTCCGTAATACTCACATCGGAGCGATTGCCGTTCTGTTCGACGGTAATCAGATTGTGGCCCTCAAGTGATTCTGCGCAAACCGCAATACCTTGAAGCTTGGTAGCATCTGATTTTGTTTGAAAGCTTACCCAAGCGGAAGTCGACGATTCAGGTGGCGCAAATTTTGTCGGCTTTCGTGCGGCCCTTTGAATGGCGTTAGTAGACAACGTTACGACGAAACTCGGGGTGGCGACATGGATTAGGGAATCGACAAGTGGATCATTCAGTAAAGCAACAGACTTTTCCAGAGCTGAGCCATGGTCTTCTGTCACATCGACTTGCTCTAGCCAAGCCCCCAATTTCCAAATATCGTCGTCAAGTGCGAAGGTGTCGCTTCTTGGTTCGTACGTAAATCGAGAGATGAGCGCAGTGGGCGAAACTGCGGCAAAGTCAACTTCATAGCCACCAGCCCGAGCAATCGCTAGCCCAACAAGATTTTCACCGCCCCCAAAGCATTCCAGCGTCACAGCTGGAGTAGTGGACTCAAGAGAACCAGCAAGTAAGATTGGTCCTTGGCACTTCACTGGAAAGGCGACGGTGCTTGCTTCTCTGCTGGACATCGAAGTGATGTTTGCCGTGGCAAACTGGTTGTTAGACAGGCTCTGATCTCTATAGTCACCAAAAGCCTCGAGTAGATATCGATTGACTACCGTGTATTGCCGCCATTTGGGTTGCGAAGAATCAAGGCCGGCCGTCGTTGCCTCGACAAAGTCCACCGCTTCCTTCAAAGTAGAAATAGGAACCACACATCCGTCAAATACAATGGGACTAGCAGAATAAAGATCACCGGACCCCTTCAAGAATATGACAGTCATCGAAGAAAGTAATGACAACCCGCTCGATCGAGCAAAGGTGAAGTCAACAATAAATTCCATAGTTCTATCATCCAGATCCTCCATGCTGAAGACTAGCGGACGAGTAATCCCTCCATCAGAATGTCGAAGCAAAAGCGAGTACTCCTGTACGTCTGTGTTCTCGATCAAAGCGCACATGGAACACCCTGGGCACATGACGGCAAACCCGCTCGATTTTTGAGGCGCCGGACGAACGCGAATAATATTGTGCGACAGGGAGGCCGCCAAGTATTTCTCAAAGGGCTGAGTAACCGACGTCATGGTTCCTCGTACAGGCTGCCCAGACGGTTGCGGCTCGTAATGCATTTCTAGCAGAAAGACATCCCGGCTTGTGTAAAGGCAAAGCCGCGGAAGAGATCGACGGCCGTCGGTTTGATCGGCTCGCGATGATCCTTCACCCTCAACACATAAAAGCTCAAGCGGCGGATCTATACGTAAAGTATTCTTGACAGTATCGGTTAATTCCACCAGTATACTTGCAGGTAACTTTGATGCGCTTGAGTCGGTACGATCCTCAAATTCATCTAACACGAGCGGAAGTGCCTCAATAAATGAACCTTCGCGGAGGGAGAATAGAAACTTTTGATCGTTACTACGACAAACAAGTCGAACAGAAGTTGATTGCACCATTTTCTTCAGGTCATACCGCGGAGTTCGATAATCATTTCCAGGGCCGGAATTGTAGAACGAAGGCTCGGGGGAATAGTTGTACTCATCTTCGTCATCGAGATCTGCAGCAAAACGCGGCATTGCTTGAGAGTGTTTTCAACACACTTATTGTAATAACGTCTACTCCTTTGATCGTTTATCACAAGCCTCGTAGAATAGTCAACCTGAAACGTTGAGAGTTGATAACCTTTCAAGCTAAAGACTACTGGTATATGTTTCACAGTTTTATTTTTAAAGGCAGCAGCGTATCGTCGCATGATCGCATCGCATAAAAAGCGAGAGCTGCCGCGCACCGCGAACCGCGAATAACAGTCAAAACAAGTAAATGTCGTAGCGGTCGCCTGGTCATAAAACGATGATGATGAATGATGATAAATAATACCAGGTATAGCTGCATTGTTTCATCGTTAGCCTACAAACTAACCAGGTTCTAATTTACAAGAATTCAGTTGCAAACACAAAATTGTTGAAAGGGGCGAAACCGAGCACTTCCGTTGCGAAATGAATGAAGAATCGACGGCACAAGACGATGAACGACATGGTATTTTGGCCCATTTCGAAACCTATGGATGGAAGCCAGATCCTTCTTTGCCCGACGATGAAAACATAATGGATCTCGTATTCATAATAACAAGAGCTGCCAAGCTAAAACAAGGAAGCATGGCATGCATTATACTTCGTCCACCGGATTCTTCGACCGAAGAAAGTCAAAACAACTCTCTAGTGAACAGGATCATAAGCATCTCGAATAACCAAGCACTCTACAAAGCAGGTAACAGTGACGTCCACGCAGAGATCGTTGCTATTGGAAATGCAGCTCAAAGAGGAATACCAACAGATCAAGCAACAGCATATATCACCATGCCGCCGTGTAAAAATTGTTTTGGGGCTCTCGTTTCAGCTGGGATCAAACGAATTGTGACCGTTTATCCACCTCGTGAACACTTTACTGCCGTTCTGGCAAGGTTGGGGATCGAAATGGTTGCAATTGAAAACCTTGCTGAGGTCCGATCCCGAGTGGACAAGCTCATTGCTGCTTACAACGACTTGCCAGCAAGTAAACGTCAAAAGAGCGACGATAGTTCCAATTTAGAACCATCGTGATGTTGACTTGTGCATACGACTAGTGCGCTGGAGTTTTAATGACGCTAAAAATTACGCTGATTAACTTCTGGCACCTGTTACTGATTTAAGTTTCATTTAATTGAGATCTAGGGCTCGCAAATAACTCCATATATTATCCTGGGTGATGTTGACATGAGAGCCTGGCTAGTTTGTCAACTTTGATTGTCGACTTATAAGTCTTTGGGGCGTACTAACATAGATTATGGGTCTCTAGCTCTAGCGTATTGCTCACTGCTCACTCGCCTTGGTCGGCTGCTGTCTGCTGAGGTTATAGGGACGATAAGGATGGGGTCAAAGCAAACAATACGGCACTTGTACTATATCATGCCTAAGTAGTCTCTTTGTGTCCAGTAAGACATTTAGTTGTACACACTGATGTCGCAACGTACATTTCGACGAGTTCAATACCGCATACCTCTTACCCGCATTACTAAAATTCTTTGTCGGTCGCTCCTCGTTTTTTCAATCTTCCTCGTTATGCGCATCGTTGCGGTCGATCAAACCCTGCTCCAAACAATCACATTCAAATAACAATGGTAGCTTCTGACACCAAAATCATCGATGGTCGCGATCATCTTTACGGTCGCTTGTGTAGTATAGTGGCCAAGGAATTGCTCGCCGGACAAAAATTGTCATCGTGCGATGCGACGAAATGTGCATCTCCGGTTCACGTGAGTCTCTTTCTATCGTTTCTTCATTAGTGACTTCTTCCATGTGACTTTACTAACAGCTCTAATTTTGATTGATATACAGTGACACGAAACAAGGTCAAATATGCCCAGTTCCGTAACAAACGCATGAACACCAACCCCGGCCGAGGACCGTTCCACTTCAAAAGCCCCGCCATGATGGTCTGGCGAACTATTCGAGGCATGGTAAACCAGAAAACGGTCCGAGGACAAGAAGCGCTGCAGCGCTTGTCCACCTTCGAGGGTATTCCGGCTCCCTATGACAAACAGAAGCGCGTTGTCGTTCCAGCCGCCCTTCGGGTTATGCGATTGAAGCCGGGCCGCGATTACACCATCATCGGTGACCTCGCACACGCTGTCGGATGGAAGCACCGGGAACTTCTGCAACGCTTGGAATCGAAGCGTAAAGCTGATGCGCAGGAGTTCTTCGAGAAAAAGAAGGCCAAGGTTGCTCTTCGCAGAAAGGCTGAAGAAGCTGCCTCGTCGGAACTTGCTAAGGTTAACGAGGTTCTTGCTTCTGCAGGTTTCTAACTTTATAGGATGAAAAACTGCTGACTTTACATCATAACTGTTGTAGCACGATATGCCTTATCTGTTTAAGCTTCTAGTTACCACGTATTGTAGTGTGATTTCGACCTCGTTCTTGTCTTGGCGGAGAGCAGACAGGCTGCTGTGCGGGTTTGACAGCAGGACCGTGCTCATTGCTCACAAAACCTTGCTTCGTCGCCAACAAACTAATTTTAAGAGTCTAGTTCAAGCGTGCTAACAGCTTCACAGTAGAGAAACAAATAACAATCCGAACCCTTAGTATTAATTGAGAGCATGACAGCGAAAGTGCAAAGCGTGGGCTTTATTGGGGCGGGGATGATGGCATCGGCTGTGATGGTAAGGCTGTCCTGCAAAAACAACTTCATTATCTTTTGTTTGTCTGAATGCAATGTCATGAATAGGAAGGACTAGTATCAAAAATGTTGTGGATACTCCTGGCTCCATTATCTGCTCCGATTTGTTCAAAGAAGCTTTAGAAAAGGCAGCCGAGAGAGGATTCAAAACAACTGAATTGAACCGGGAAGTTTGCGAGTTTGCTGTTGACGCTATTATTATTGCCGTAAAACCAAATGCAGTTCAGACAGTCTGTCGCGATATCTTGGCGGTTGAAAACAAAACTGCTGTCATTATCAGTATTGCAGCTGGCGTTACTTTGGAGGAGTTAGAGCGTGGCCTTCCGGGGAGACGTGTCGTACGTATTATGCCCAACACCCCTTGTCAAGTGGGTGAAGGCGCATCTTGCTACAGTCTTGGAACACTGGCAAATACGCAAGATCGTGTGATAGTCGAAGTTCTTTTTGGTGCCGTTGGTTTGATCCGTGAAGTTCCGGAACATTTGATCAACGCAGTGACAGGCCTTTCTGGTAGCGGCCCGGCTTACGTGTTCATGTTTATTGAAGCCTTAGCTGATGGTGGCGTTCGTGCAGGTCTCACCCGAGCCGATGCTTTGAAGCTCGCGGCCCAGACCGTCAAAGGAGCTGCTGAAATGGTTCTCAAAACGGAAACTCATCCCGGTGTACTGAAGGATCAAGTTTGCTCGCCTGGAGGAACGACTATTGCGGGATGCGATGAACTCGAGAAAGGGTAAGTCTGGGCTTTTCGTCTTGAATTGCGTTACCCTTGAAGTCTCACCTTTTATGAATTCAAAGAGGCTTTCGTTCAGCAACTATCCAGGCGGTTAAAGCCGCGACGAAAAGGAGCATGCAACTCGGTCATGTTGCCGAAACAGATATTACTAACAAATACAACTTGTAAAGTTTAGAGGAATGTCTTGTCAGGAAACGTCGATCGCATAGAAGATATGGAGTAATTCAACCCACGATAGCCCCAGGGCAGTACTCTAAACCGACTATGGTGATCAAGTTGTAATCAGAATTGTTGTATCAGCGCTACAATGAAATCGCTCAAAAGGCTTGAATAAATTAGACCGTTTCTCGTTAATATTTCATTCATTCATTTTCAACATGTGACTGACGTATCTTTTGAATCGCGAATTCTATTTGTCGTGGTGATCGATTTCGTCCTCATTTACTATCAAACAAAGTGTTGGTTTATGCGGAAACACGACTTCCTTATCTACGCACTCGGACATGATTTTGCCGTTGTTGGGTGCCGGATCGAAACAAACGTCGTCGCAAACAAAAAGCGCAAAAACACGCAAATGCTCAAAATTCCAACCACTCGTTTTCGCATTCATTGACAGTCGCCTCCGACTCCATCAGCGACGACGAATCTTACTTTCAAACACACCAATACTCTACCATGGATCGAAAAAATGCTAGTCCTCCGGGAAACTGCCGCTTTGCGGTGCCAAAGAAAGGACGATTAAACGAAAAGGTCATGGAAATGCTCAGCGGAGCGGGCATCGAGTTTCATCGTGAACCTCGTTTAGATGTTGCTCTTTGCAAGAATCTGCCGATAACTATCGTATTTCTACCCGCATCGGATATCGCAAAGTACGTTGGCGAGGGTGACATTGACTTGGGAATCACAGGGTACGATGTTGTCGAGGAAAGTATGGTGGAAGTCAACAAAATCATGGACTTGGGATTCGGCAAGTGCAAACTTTGTGTGCAAGCCCCTGTCGTAGACGAAATCAAGAATGTAGAGGATTTGGCTGGCAAAAGAATTGTGACGAGCTTCCCTGCACTTACCAAAAAGTTTTTCGGACCATTGGATTATAAGAAGGGTGTTGAGACGAAGATTAATTTTGTATCGGGGTCAGTAGAAGCGGCTTGTGGCTTGGGTTTGGCTGATGCTGTCGTAGATCTCGTGGAGACTGGAACCACGATGAAGGTGCGATGATGTTTCTGTTAGGCAGCTTTCTTGTTTGACTTGACTTGTGTCAGCTTATTTTGCGTTTTTCTCCGAACAGGCGGCTGGCTTGGAAGTTGTGAGTGACATTCTGTCGACGCAAGCGATCTTGATCGCCAACCCAAAAGCCCAGCACCAGGATATTGTTGATCTCATACAACGACGATTGGAGGGCTTCATAACGGCGAGAAATTCTGTATTCGTTGTCTACAATATTTCTAATCATTTGCTGGCAAAGGCCACCGCAATCACACCCGGAAAGCGATCGCCCACCATTACCGCATTGGATGATGGCGAGTCTAAGTCGGTTTCTGCTCTCGTTCCCAAAGCCAATGTGAATGATATTATGGATCAGTTGCACGATATTGGAGCAACAGACATCCTAGTTATGAATCTGTCGAATTGCCGTATGTAGCGAACTTTTTAAGAAATGGATCTTAAATGCTAAATTCGATATTTTAAAACGTGTGATTATTTAGCTTTAGTCGTCACTCGAGCCGCCACGGTTCTTTCCGTGGACTACACCGAGAATATAATCATCCCCTCGTTTCAAAACGCGGTCGCTCAATCGGACATTGTCGGGCAAAATCACTCGGTCAACGCGAATGACCTCCTTGAACTGCAAATTTGTACATTCCAGCTCGAGGCGTTCCGGGATGGGGTGCCCTCTCCGACGAAGCACTCAACGTAACGCTGAATAGGAATAATAAAACCGTCGCGTTTTAAAGCAGGACTTTCTTCCTCGTTCACGTAGACGAGAGGAAGACGAATCGGTCTGCCAGCATGGTACCGACAGAAATTGGCACAATAGATTGTCTCCTTTACGGGATGTCTTTGGACGTTTTGCGGGATAACTCGATGGACAGTTCCACTACTATCATCGTCTGGGTCCTCTACGGTCAAATCATACACCCTCGACTCAAAGCTTCGATGATACCGATCTAACTCAGCCTGTAGCAATCGCCAAGGAGTCTTGATGAGGAACTTGCTTTCGGGCTGATCCGATCGGATACCCAAGGAAGGATCGCCTCCGTACAAAATTCCCGGAATCATCTTTTCTTCACGTAGCCATTCGCTGCTACGCGACCCTGTCTCCTTTCCGAGTCTCGTAAATAGCAAGTCAGAGGTCGAATATTGAGTTCGTAGCTGTCATCCGAAACAGTCTTTGATTCGACATCATTCGACTTGATAATAGGTGCCGATGCCTGCTGTTTTTCTTCCTCTTGAAATGCAATAGGATAGTTTGCTTTCAAGTAAGCTAGAGTAACATCATCCGTCTCGGCTTTTGCCTTTGTGAGGCCTTGGACAAAAACGGAAGGGTCTTGCCGAAGTGAACTCAAGGCCTTTGCGAGAACTCTCCTATGTAGCGGTAATCTACTTGATAACCTTGAAGCAAACATCGTTGATGTGCTGTGTTTTTGTTAAGGCTAATTGAAGAAATTATAATAGCAGGTACTCCGTTATAGTCGATAAGTATAGCATGCTTTGCAATGCGGTCGACGCGATCGTCGCGGAAAAAAGAGGTCGGCGGGTGCGGCGATTGACGCTGACGCTGACGACGGACTGCCCACTCATGACTGAAATGCAGTCGTGATATCCCGCCACTTTTACATTACGAGATCCGTGTAGATGTTCAAACCGACATCGAGCTGCTGATTTCCAATGCAGCAGAAATAGATTTCATCGTGATAATCCTTGGTAAATAACATCAACAAGTGTAGCTCATCTTGGTAGAAAAGTGACTGATTTTTTTACGCTTTGACTAAAAGTTGTGTTTCGATTACTGTACTTGGATAAGTGCTACAGTTTTTCATTGGTGATACCATTGTTTTATATCCATCTTAGCAGCACTAGATAGCAGAATGAATCGAACTGAGGAAGTCTGGCTCGAAATCAAAACAATCTTGATTCATGACTCATAAGCAGTCACGACAAAAGGTCGCAGACACATTAGCCTATAGCGATTTTGAGGAAGAACGATCCGCAAAAATTTTCCGATATCCAGATTCGAAGCGGGTGTTGCAAATGATGCTGATGGTAATTTCATCGTAATCAAGTCAATTATGACATGGAAATTTTGCAGAACGAATTGAATTGAGGCAGCATTCTGGCTCTAAAGTCGGCCGTGACTGTAACGCAATCGTGGTCTGCTTGAACCAACACTTTGAGCCTATAGTAGTTTCGAAGACCCGCTTTGCTTCGACCTTCGACCTATTATACTCCGTATTTACTTTGTATTTACGATGAGATATTTGTCGATGAGAAATATTTCATCTCATTGCAATTAATAATGCTAATACCAAACTAATAGAGTTATAATTGCTCGTTATTTTTGGTGCATTCATGCTGCTTTGCATGGCGTTCGTGTCGTCTGAGAAGTAAGATAGAGGGTGTTCAGCATCCCTCTATGGTTTGCTTGGCAACTATTAGGGGACAAGCCACGCATGCCACGGCTCGTTAAGAAGGCGACTCAAATATCTATTCTAAGTGGCAATCATTGCTCATCCCCCAAGCGACTTACCATTCGATTGAAACGTACGTGGCCGTCGTACATACAGAGGAAGAGTTATGGATGCGTCTGAATTTGCCACAACGGATACAGCCCACGACGAATTTTGGGATATTGCTTTAGAAACGCACGGAACAGCTTCTTTGACAGCCCATGTTGACGATGCTAGTAGCTCTTCTTCCGAGGATCACTCGTTCATCACGACAACACGTATTACCTATCGGCTTGAATGTCCATCGCGACCACCGTTTCGGGTGTCTTTGAGTCCTCTCGCACCGAAATCGGGAATATGGAGTCCTTTGGGATCCGATATCTGGTATGGATCCGCGCTACTGACTGCTTTCTTGTTCACGGAGGAAGACCACCCAGCAGCTGAACGATTGCACCGTTTTCTTAAAACGAACCTTGCATCCGAAATAATGAGAGAATTCAGTGTCTTGGAACTGGGAAGTGGTGCAGTGGGACTAACGGGTCTTGCTGCTGGTTGGATGCTACGTTATCACCCTACAATTACATCAGAAGACGGATTAACGCGTCCAATTCGTATTATCTTGACCGACAATGACGAAGATGTCCTTCGACAGTTGAGACAGAATATCGACCATAATATCGATGCGGTACAACACACGCCTTCGACGACACGCCAGAGCATAAATTACAGTGTGGAGTATTTGGATTGGCATGAACCATCGCCTTTACTTTCACCCGTGCAGTTTGTAGTTGGGTCCGAGCTTGTTTATAACAACGAAACGGCGAAAGCCTGCTTTGAGGTTGTGTGTTCCTTGATTGATCAAAACCCACATGTCCTGATTCTCATCATTCAAGTTTCAGATAGAGATGGATGGAGAAATCGATTCATTCCCGGACTTCAGCAGCGAGACAATGTAGTCGTGGTAGAAAGTGTCTTATCAGACCCTTTGCTTCACGAGCGAGCAGCCAGCTTGGTTCGTTTTGGAGGCACGCTCAATCGAGAAGATTATTCGCTATGTTATGTATACAATGACCAAATGTCCTTCTAAATGCGCTTTCATGATTTATCTTGTAGCTTTAACCATTTACATTGACTTCTCTAGTTCAGCGTTTCTTTCGACAACAATTCTCAACTACATTAGTATGCAATCGGTGTCTGGTGCCGTGGGTATTGATATTTTCCGAAGGACTGCGAGCAATGGCGTCCATTCTTCGTCATTATTAAGTTTCGGAAGCACCATGGAGTAAAAACCGTAATCACCCCTCTCCTTCGGCCAGGTTTTCAAAACAAACTCTTTGAGTTGGTCGTCCGACATGCGAGGAGAGCGTATCAGTGCTTCACGAGTCGCAAAAGAGCCATGCATTCCAAGTACTCCACATAATGAAAAGAAACAGTTTCTTTGGAGCAACAGTCCTCTCCTTTTAGCAGCTCACCGTACGATTTGTCAAAACCACGAAACGCCTCCATACCTTCATGCTTCTTGTTATACCAGCCGTCAACCTTCCCTGCCACGACACGCGTCAGCGGGAACGCATGGAATCGATGCCACTTGTTGTGTTCTCTCGTATCAATAGCATGAATGCCGATCGACTCAAGGCATTGCGCGGTCACAAGACCTGGATTTCCTTGCAACCATGCAGACGCGTCCGGTCCTACCCAACATTTGTCCGCGTGTTCGTCCCATTTTTGCATCAATTTCTTCATAGTTCCCCGCGAAAGTAAATAACCAGCCGCTCCGGAATTGAACACGTCTTCTTTTCCGTTCCGTAAAGCGTGTCCGGCGTACAAATCGTCTTCAGCATTCAGTCCATCTAGATAAGTACACAAATGCTCCGGTATTACAAACGTATGATCATTGACAAAAAAACAAAAATCAGGATCCACCCTTTCATGAATGGCACGGATTGTATAAAACAGTCGAGGCAGACCATCGTCTACACCAATCATATCCGGCAAAAGAAGCGTTTGAGGATAGCTAAATGTGTCACTGGGTTCTTTTTCCTCCGAAAATGTAAGGTGGCTTCCCTGGGGAAACTCGGTCTGGTTGTGTAGAACGAAAATAGCCCTCGCGTACGGTCCCCATGTTTTATGAATCGAGTCCAGCCGGAGACCACGACCTTTGGGGTTCACCACCGATGGCACTGTCGACACAAAAGACGAAAATGAATTGATGAGGGAGACGGAGCACACAAAATGAACTCTCGGAGCATCCGATTAAGTACTTACTGACAACGGTCACAAAGCGCGGCGGCCCTGAATAGAAATGGTGATGAAAACCCTGTCGTCTTCGACGAAAAACAGCCGTACCGTGTGCCCATGGATTTCTCATGACATGTAAAATGACCTTTCGGTGCTGGTGATGCAACAGAACGTATCCCAAAAAGAAGCCCAGTATTAGAAAGATTGCTACTGCCAAGGCAGCACATCGATCTTCCCCTCTCCGACGCCGTTGTCGTTTGCCGGATTTGGGATTGTCACTAATACTATTTGGACTTGGATATTCGGAAGGCATATCGTCTTCGATGACGTGCTTCTTCCGTGCGTGTAAATGAGACGCCATTCTCTTTTGATTGTGCAGTATTAGTAAAGGACTCTACTTGTAGCGAATCGCGGCTTGTTTAATAATGTATGGTGCCAATAATAACAAATAATGTTGTAAATTAATGCAAATAAGGCACTTTGATCGGAGTGAAGTATCTTTGCGTGATGCGTCGTGCAAAAGCAAAAGTCTTTTTTTAAACGGACAACACTAACTACAGTGAAATGTTTAGCTCTTTTTTCACTATACAACTCATCTTACGGTACTCGGAACTCGTCCCCCGCCCGCCTTATTATTTTTTTGCAACAACCAATGCGGCCGTTTTAGTTTCATTGATGATTACCCTGTAGGCAAAGTTTGTAACATGGATGACCTATTTGCCCTCGTCGAAGAAGATGATAATCAACAGGTTCTAGGAGGAGATGATGCGTCGCAGACCTCTGACCCTCGTCGAGGAGCTTCTACTTCTCCTGCCCCTCCGAGGGATAATATTCAAGAAAGACTGTCATCGTCGATCGATGCACAAATTGGTTTACGAATTATCAATCGCAAGATATCGGGAGCCGAAATGATGGATATGATCGCGGCGTCAGTCTATCGATCGCCGGCTATGCTCAGTGCCATGAGTCTTAACGATCTCAACAACCACATTCTCGCAGAGCCCACCTTGGTGGTCGATGCTTCGACAGTTTGTGGCCGCACCAACTTTTGCACTGTTGGGATGGTCTTTTCCAATTCCGGGACACGAACGTCTTCTACGGGAAATGCCTTTTGCGCTCTGACATTGGGTAATTTTGCTAGCGGACCTGCGATTAGTGTTTTACTCTTTGGGACTGCCTACAGCAAATACGTTCGAGCTCTGACACCGGGAAAAGTCGTCTTTTTGGAAAATCCCCGTCTCGTGCCCAGTAAAAGCAATAAATCCGACCGCAAAGAAACTTCCATTTCGTTTTCGGTCAGCATTGAGAGGGAGATTCAACTCGTGGGAGATGCACAAGACTTTGGAATTTGCAAAGCAATGGTTCGCGGAAAGAATGAAAATGGACAGTGGACGGACAATGCGAAACGCTGTAAAACGTACGTGGATACTCGCGAGTGCTTGTACTGTAAAGTGCACCGTCAGCAAAACAACGTCGTGGATGAATCGTCGGGAAATAAAATGGAGAAACTCCGACAAGAAGCAAGAGAGAATCCGTCTCAAACCAAGTTACCGGGTCATCGACCGGGAGATCATTTGCAAAAACCGACCAATCCAGCACAGTCCATGCTCCGTTCGGCGGCTCAGCCATCCGTGGGATCAAGCGTCCGTGCTTATCAACCATATGAAGCTAGGCAACAATCGACTAATCCACTCTTAAAAGATTGCGTCGCTAAGCCAGCAGTACGACGCGGCGCTGGGTCTGCCGCTCTATCGAAAAACCTACATCAAGGTTCGACTAAAATGACCCCTGCTACAACGAGTCAATTACCTTGTCGGGGTATCGCGAGCAATAAACGTTCGTCCGTTTCGACCACTTCAAAACCAGATCTTCTTAGTCAGATTACCGGAGGTCGATCGAATGGCAACAAGAGGAAATTCGCATCGGTCAACACGGACACAGGTCATTTCGATGGCCAAGTTCCAGTGCCCAAACCCAAGCAGTTTGCTCCTATCGATCGAGAAAGGGCCTCCATGTACCAGGCCAAGCATCAACGGCCTGTTCTAGAAGTTGGGTCAAAGTCTGAAACGTACATTCGTATGCGACAAAGACAACTAGCAGAACAGCGCAAGTGCGACATCAAAAGTCTTCCTTTGAGACCCACGCCGCAAAATCGGCTCCTTTCTCAGAAGAATGGCTCCCATGTGCTACAAAAAGCCAAGGGAAGCGACATTTTTGGGTCCGTCAGCAAAGATGAAATGGCGCGTGTTATGGCTGCCAAAAGTCGCTTCGCCGACGAAGCGGACGCGGAGGAATATGCTCGAGCAAGACAAGCCGTATCAGAGCTCGAAAAGAAGAATTCAAGACATTACGAAAAGACAAGAACAAGCAAAACACAACAAATCAACGACCGTCGTCGATCAAGACGGAATATTTTTGCATACAATGCAAACGAAATTATGTGAAAGTTCCACCGTCGTGTCACCTCATGGAGCACAAGATACGTGTCGATCGAAAGATTCTAGGTAATCAAACCACGGCGGAGAAGCGCATGATGCTTTCGACGAAAAGTGTGGAAGATGGCGGTATGGTTTTGGCACAAGGTATCGATTGGGACAGTCGATTTAGCTATAGATCCTAAAACGATAGGTGTCTTCATGAGCACTGCTAGTACCAAACGATGTAAAAATTAATGAGCCTCTTCTTCGCAGTGGGCCTTGTATGCGTCAGCGCTCAACAATGACTTCAATTCCGCTTCGTCTTTGATTTCGATCTTGACAAACCAAGCTTTGCCTTCGGCCTCCGAGTTGACCATTCCGGGCTCATCCGAAAGAACTTCATTGACCTCAACTACAGTGCCGCTGACAGGTGCATATACATCCGATGCAGCCTTGACAGATTCGACACTTCCAAAAGATTCGCCCTTGGCGAATTCGTCTCCTACTTCTGGAAGATCGACGAAAACAATGTCACCCAATGCAGCCTGAGCGAAATCGGTAATTCCACAAGTACCGATTTTTCCATCTACTTTGACGTACTCGTGGGCTAGAAGAAGAAACAATAGTTACTGAACTATGAGGAGAAGCTTTCGATTTCTAATGTTTCAGTAAAAATCCTTACCAGGAGTAAAATAGGACGAGAAGCGGACACCTCCGAGGTGTGTGACGCGGCTCATACGAGCGACGCTGTCGAACGATCGACGAGCTACTGTGCGTGTCAAGAAGCTAACGGAAGCCATGTTGTATGTTTTAGTAAGGAAACAGGAAGATTTTTCTTAGCTGTTGATGTTACTACGATTCTTTCAATGAATGCTATGAAACTCGTCTTATCACTTTACCAATCTCGTCGCTTTTTCATTGCGATCGATGCGGCGTTGCCGTTGCGTCACTGCGGCAGTATCTTCAAAATGTTGCAAACGTCACACCTTCATTGTTGAGGCTCCTGATGACGTCAACACACATTTCCAACAGAAAGTCTGAGCCTGCGGTGTTTTCACGTATCCAGAAAATCTGGGGAGTGGTGTTTTCACATTCCCAGGAAATCTGGGGGTATGGTTATTATACTCCGTACAAAGTACTACGTACTGTACCTGGTACGTGCTCCATTAATAAAATCTGGACCTGCTTCCAGAAAATCTGGGGGTGTGGTTATTATACGAGGTCCAGAAAATCTGGACCACTTGTATTTTCACGCCACCAGGAAATCTGGTTGATTGGTATTTGCACGTGATCCAGAAAATCTGGACCAACTGCATTTTCACGTTCCACCAGGAAATCTGGTGGGGTGGTTATTGTACGTGGTCCAGAAAATCTGGACCACTTGTATTTTCACGCCGCCAGGAAATCTGGTTGATTGGTATTTGCACGTGGTCCAGAAAATCTGGACCAACTGCATTTTCACGTTCCACCAGGAAATCTGGGGGTGTGGTTATTATACGTGGTCCAGAAAATCTGGACCACTTGTATTTTCACGTCACCAGGAAATCTGGTTGATTGGTATTTACACGTGGTCCAGAAAATCTGGACCAACTGCATTTTCACGATCCACCAGGAAATCTGGGCGGGTGGTATTTACACGTGGTCCAGAAAATCTGGACCAGTTGTATTTTCACGTACCCAGGAAATCTGCGGGAGCACGTTCAACCAGAATATCTGGGTGTTTGATGTTTACACGTGGTCCAGAAAATCTGTACCAGTTGTATTTTCACGCTCCTAGGAAATCTGGGGTGTGGTATTTACACGTGGTCCAGAAAATCTGGACCAATTGCATTTTCACGCTCCACCAGAAAATCACGGGGATTGGTTTTAAAAGTGGTCCAGAAAATCCGGACCATTGTTTTTTCACGTTCTCAGGAAATCTGGGGGAGTGGTATCTACAGTGGTCCAGAAAATTTGGACTAGTTGCATTTTCACGTTCCCAGGAAATCAGGGGGTGTGGTATTAGAAAATCTGGACCAGTTTCATTTTCACGTTCCACCAGGAAATCTGGGCGGGTGGTATTTACAAGTGGTCCAGAAAATCTGGACCAATTGCATTTTCACGTTCCACCAGAAAATCTGGGAAGTGGTGTTTACACGTGGTCCAGATAATCTGGACCAATTGCATTTTCACGTTCCACCAGAAAATCTGGGAGTGTAATAATTACACGTGGTCCAGAAAATCTGGACCATTTGTATTTTCAAACTACCAGGAAATCTGGGGGTTCGATATTTACACGTGGTCCAGAAAATCTGGACCAGTTGTTTCTTAAAACGTTTGCAGGAAATCTGGATGACTGATATTGACACTGGTCCAGAAAATGTGGACCAGTTGTTTTTAAAAACGTCTGCAGAAAATCAGGGAAAGTGGTATTTACACGTGGTCCAGAAAATCCGGACCACTTGTATTTTTACGTTCCCAGGAATTCTGGGGGTGTGATATTGGAAAATCTGGGGGTTTATTGTTTTCAGGCCTCCAGAAAATTTGGGGGTGTGGTGTTTTCAAGTCTTCAGAAAAAATGGACCAGTTGCATTTTCACGAAAAAACTTTACACCGGTCCAGAAAATCTGGAGCAGTTGTATTTTCAAACTACCAGAAAGTCTGGGTGACTAGTATTAACATTGGTCCAGATAATCTGAACCAGTTGTATTGTCACGTTCCCAGAAAATCTACTGTTCCAGAAAATCTGGACCTGTTGCACTTTCACGTTCCCAGGAAATATGGACGTTGCGGTATTAATACGCCTCCAGAAAATCTGGGCTCTAGTGGTGTACCAGGCATTCACGTTTCCAAAAAAATCTGGGAGTGTGGTATTTACAATGCTCCAGAAAATCTGGTAGTGTGCGTTTTGGACGTATGTTGCATCGCGTAGCCCTTGTCGTCGTCGGTGCCGCCATGAAGCGAATGGAAACATCATCTTCTACTTGCTATCCACCCAGTCCATTTTAAATAGCAAGATCAACAATAACATAATGAAATTAAGAAGAACGATCTTATTCTACAATTCAATCGCAGCGTACAGCGTCGAAAGCTTTCCAATGGCCATATCTCAGCAGAAACGCCAATATCGGAAAAGTGGTGTTTATTTTTTGAACCGATTCCTCCTCAGCCCCGAAGAAGTCAGTCAAGACGAAGATTCTTCATTGCCTTATGCTGTTCTTGGGAAAGATGACTATCGGACGATTCACGCGGCAAAAATCTTGAATCTTAGAAATGGAGACTCCGTTCGCGCTGGTCTGGTCAGTTCTGAAGATCACAACGGCTTTCTCACCGACCATGCCACTGTTCAATGGTTACCCGAAGGAAAGGTCAAAAAGGCCGAAGTTTTAAACAATGGCGATCCACCTGGATCGCTCCATATCAGACTGCAATCACTTGAGTCGTCAACTCAGCGCTTTTCCCACTCCGTTAGTCTCATCTTGGCCTTGCCACGCCCGCTACAACTAGGTAGGATGCTGCCCATGATATCCCAAATGGGAGTTGATCATTTAGTTCTTACAGAAGCACGAAAAGTACCAAAAGATTACTTCGGATCTCATCTATTCCGAAAGCCAGAATTGTTAACCGAACGATTGATCGAGGGTCTCTGTCAGTCGGGTGATACGAAGCTGCCCCAAGTTACAGTTGTCAAAAATCTCTCGCAGTTCATGGACGATACACTGGACGAACTGTTTCCTCTACACAGTCATGCAAGAGTGATTGCGCACCCACAGCGAGTCGTCAAAGATCGAGTGATTGAGTCTGTTCGAATGCGCTCGGTCACTTTTCCCACGGATTCACCGAGGAGAATGGTTATTGCGGTAGGGCCCGAAGGAGGCTGGGAAGAGCCCAATGAAATCGAGAGATTTGTCAATCAACATGGCTTCCAGCAAATTACGATGGGTACACGGGTGCTTCGAAGTGATTGTGCGGTTGTGAGTCTTTTGGGATTGGCGCACGACATTTGCGATGACTACTCTGGATGAGCGTCTGTCTACTATTTGATAACGCTTCTGACGATGTGTGCGGAAACTGTTGTGAGATGAGACGTTTTACTAAGCCTAGTGCCGATGTCGCGTAGCTGTTACAGAATCATCTTACGTCGAATTTTTTTTAACTTTCTTGACTTGATGCAGCGAGAAACATCGACCGTAACGCCATAGTCGGCGCACATTGTAAATGACAGACAGAGAGTTCTAAGACCTTAATGCGTATGCGTTTCCGACTTGATCGATACGGCATCGTGCTGCAGAGATCTCGAGCTAAACTCCAGCAGTGTGTGGTTTTCGTTGTCATTTGGAAAAGTCTAATAGTGTTCGATTATTAATTTATCTCAATCCCCATCAAGATAAGCTTTCTATAACTTTTTTTGTGTGTTGTACGTACATGTAGCTACCACCTTGGATGGGCGGATAAGAATGCTTAACAGGAATTCTAAAGTGTATATACCCCGCAATCATTGTCATCCAAAATTCAGCTGGACACAGATCCCTTTTCCACTTGACTTCTTCTCGCTTTATATTTCCTCCAACAACTCTTCAATAGCCGATTCAAGAGTTAACGGGTCTTGCCGTTTCGGATACAAATCAATTGCCATTCCTTCACGATCCACTAGGTATTTGAAGAAGTTATGCTCAACTTGATCTTCTGGCAACTGATTTTGTAAAGCTTTGAAAACAGGATTTTGTTTCAAAGACGAAGAAGCAAATATAGGGAAATTGATATCAGGAAACGTTGTTTTCAAGAAATGGTCAATTTCATCGTTCGTTCCGAGTTCCTGATGATAGTCGTTGCTGGGAAACGCCAACACAGAAAAACCCGACTTGCCGTACTTGGCTTGCAACACGATTAGCTGTTCGAATGTGACCGTCGTTTTGCCGCATTTACAAGCCGTATTTACCACCAACGTGATGTTTCCGGCGTACTGTCGCAAGGAAACCATGTGGCCTTGATTGTCTTCAACCTCTAAGTTATAAATCGAATCAGGTGGCAGGGAGTCAGCTTCAACTCGTCGAGCTTCTAGGCCTGGCTCATGAAACCCAGCACCTTGACGGTAGCGCAGCCTGGGGAAGGTATCGACGGAAGATACGGAAGCAGCCGTTAGAGTGACCGCAATGGCTACCATACTGAGCAAAAACGTTAAAATCAGCCTCTTGTTTCTCGTTTCCTTTTCTCTTAGCAATTTCGCCCCTTTCTCGCCGTCGTCTGCGCTTGACGAATCGGTGGGGAACCACATCAGCATGATATCAAACTTATTTGCCGCACAAGATTTTCTGCAGGTTGCCGAAGAAAGAAGTCGAAGCGTTGTCCTCTCCTCTTCATCGGATTTTCTGCTCTCTGTCACTGTATACGCTGATAAGCCACACAGACAAGCAATAAAACAAAGCACGATAGCGAGTCGGAATTAGTCTCTCGTTTCACCAGATAACAAAGAGAGAATAGTGCTGTTCTTCATCGTCAAACAGGGGTGCGGAATAAAATAACAAAAAAATAAGGCACGGCAAGCACGTGAGTCCCGAAAGCCCATAAACATGCTTATTGTGCCTATAAGTAGTCACGAATAAGTCATTACCGTTTCGGTGATACGGTTTAACGGGAAGAAGATCTCTATTCATTCGTTCTTTCCTCACAAACCATCACTATAGTTGACGATTCGAAAAGCGCGAAACACGTGACCAGGGGTGCGATCGTCTTGCCTTTAAATAATTGCTATTAGAAATTGGCGAGGTTACATGCTTGTTTCCAATAAGTTTGTCAATTGACTTTAATTCAACGCAATCGGCAGACTTGTGTGATGCATTCAGAAAAGTGCATAAACTCGGTCAGTCGCAAACCGAGCTCCAGCCTACAGCCGAATCTTCGGACCGATGTACATTCGTAAGACGAAGACTGCATACCTTCATCTGTCAAGATAAAAGCAGATGCTTCCACCAACGGCTTTCTTGCGTTAACCTTACTCTGTTCCAACCAGGAAGACGAGGACCCCTCAATTTAGGTGTCATGATGTGTTCACGCGTCCAATACGCAACATCTCTTATATCGGTGAATGTGTCGTACTCAGTTACATTAATTGGGTGGCCAATTCCACACACTTTTATTGGTTCTTGTATCAAAAAAGTACCATCGTTTCTGGCTCTTCGACCACGAACATATCCACCCAGCTGGTAAGTCAACATCAGGTTTTTTGTCTGGGTTCAAAAGATTTAATGCAATATATGGTGGTACGGGTGGCCTGCTTGTCATTTGCAGCTGCTGTCCTTGCGAAGAGACCGATGCATCTGACTCCGTGCGTATCATCTTACTTGATTGCAGAGATAAGTTTTGCATAGTAGATCCTATCGAAGAGTTAGAGTCTTCGCGTTCAATGAGTTTCCTTTCTATCGGCACCTTGGCTTGCCCTGGTCCGCTACTCTCTGCTTGTTGGATCACTCTTATTTGAGTACCTTCGTTCTGAACATTACTTTGCTCACTTCGAATAGTGTTAGCTTGAAGTTGAGGTGGTGGCCCCGGTGGCGGAGGGGCTTTGAGCGAAGTCCGCTTTGGGGCAACTCCGGGCGGTTTTGGCGGCGGTGGACGTGGTGGAGGTTGCGGGGCTTTCTTTGTACTTATACCACTGTGAATTGGCGGGTGTTTAGGAAGCGGGGAACTTTTCGTTGGACTTGCAGGAACTTTGGGGTTGCCGCTGACAGAAATGGCAGGCGCAATAGGCGGAGGGATTGAGGGAGCGTTCGTTTGTGGCAATGTTGATGTCTCGCGTGGTACTTCGGGGAGCGTATTACTTTCTGCTCTTCTAGATTCTGTCTCCAACCGCGCTACTTTCACGCTAGGCGAGGGATCTGGATCGTCGGGTTCATCACGTTTGGGGGAGCGTGACGGTGACTTGCGGACAAAAACCGCCTCACCTTCCTCAACCGAATCGAAGGAATCATGAGGAGGCGACCCACAAGATGAACGAGAGCTTCCAATCAGTGAACCGATCCCTCCTTGCTGCATCGATGGAGCCTGCGAGAGAAACTTCTCAGGGACCAATGAATCCGCACGCTTCTCTTTGTATGGATTTCCAAAGTTTACCATAAGCTTTGATCTGATTCGTGTCTGCACGGAATCCGCAAACTCACCCGTCTTTGTATCGAAGAACGCGACAGGGAGAGCATCGTCATCCACCGACCATACTGGAGATCCATCAACGGCTGTCGTAGCTGCAACACCCGCTGCATCGTTAGATCCGTAACCTACGACAGGGGACCGGGAAAAGACCAGACGTTCTCTGTAGTCTCCCATTTTTGTGGTAGTTGTCCTGTTTAGGGTGGAGGCGCCAACCTTTCCTACAGTGAGAATACATTCGTCGGTTTCACCAACCGAACTTCCGTAGCGCTGACAATTACTCCCCCCGTTGCTCACGCCTTCTACGTGTAAGCCCTGTGTCAAAAGGTTAGGACCGCCAAACAGCCACCGCCTTCGTGATTCATAGTACGCCAGCAAACATGATTGTGGGAGGTCGCCCAGAATTTCAACAACGGATTTTGGAGACCTTGATTCGTCTTCTCCAATAACTGACGTCGCATCACTCTTTGTCTCATGACCTTTTCCTCCGTCTTGCTGACGACAAGTCCCGACCTGCCATGGTGGAGGCATAGTTCTTAGCGCTGCTAAATAGCTATCCACGCTACCTCTTGCATCGAATTGCCCGTAGCGTGGGCTATTGAACCTTTCTGAATTTTGCTCCATAGCGACATTTCTTTGCCTTAATGATGCTTCTTGCCGTTCTTGTCTTTCGATCATATCCCTCGATCCTTGCTCTCCATTTCGTATTTTCAGCATGCAAGATTTTGAGAAACACTGCATAGCCACAGTCTCCGTAGTATCAGCTGGTAGGAGAGAATGAGCTACAGATGGCAAAACGTGTCGCAAGCTTCTCTTTAGAGAATAAGAATAGTAGGGAGGAAGCCGAAATTGATAAGCTCGGAACTCGTTTTTCCATTGTTCATCCAGCACTACAAGAGCTTTCGCTGCTATTTGCTTATGTATCAAGCTTTGCTCTATGTCTCCCTCTTTTTAGGAGCGCCAGTTCTGCTTTCTTTAAAGCTTTGTGCTCGTTCTCGGCTGCACGTAGCAGCAGAGGTAACAAAACGTGTGGTTCCGGCGGAAGAAGTGTTAAAGTCGCCAATCTTCCAGGACCTGCCTGGGAAGCAATAGTAGAGCTCTGCAATGGGACATGTAGAATGCCAATATTGAGAGCCGAATCGGCATCGTCAGATAGAGAAGGTCTTCCTGCACCTCTACAGAATACAGGAAAATACTCTAATTTACTGCTCACTGAAACTTGTACCGGCGAACCTCCCTCTTGACCCAACCACTCGCATACATAGACATCTCTTTGAAGCAAGCGAGCTGGCTGGCCGACTAATTTGCGATTGCTTGCGATGAGTTGATCAAGGCGATGTAACATCTTGATGATAGTGGTTGGTTCAAATGACTTAGATCCAAGGTTCGAAGGGACTTTACTGAAATATAAAAATGGCTGGGCCATCCTCGGAGGTAAAGTATCAAGTTTCTTGTTGGGAAAGAAAGCTTCCGGAATAAAATAAAGCGGAGGTCCAATGCATTGCGGAGGGTCAGCTGTGTTGCTCTGTAGTGACTGCATCGTGGCGTGTGATCCTGTATAGAGCATCATCGCTCTTAGAGCCGCACCAGAACCTTCTTCTACTTCAAAAGACTGAAAAGTACATACAGGGCCTCCGTTGACAAAGCAAGAGCCAGGCGCCGTCTGGATTATATTCGGAGCTTGGATACTCGGCTGTTGGATTCGCAAAAACAGCGGATCAGGAATCGGAAGTTCTCGCGGAAGGGCGGGACGTATGCGTCTCACTAGAGCCTCCGTGATGCCTTGCAAATTTGCAGAGCTTCGTACCATCCAGTGTGATCCTCCGGTAACTTCACAAAGTGCTCTTAGTTGTGGGTGCAAGTACTGACTGCTTGTCACACCTTCGCGACCTCCAACACCAAGGCAAAATATTCGCTGGTCCCATCGAAACGGTTCCGTGTAAAACTCTCGAAGAGGCTGAGATCCGAATTGTAGCTGAAGTGTTCCACCGCCTAACTTCGGCGGCTGACGCAAACAGGCTCCGTCAGTCACTAGTATCAAGCACGCTGGCTGCAAAGCCGCCGCCGCGGGTGCTCCGTTCGACGTGGAAATCGCAACGTTTGGTAATCTTCCCATTCCGAAATTCTCTGTCAATCTATTATGAAGGCGATAGCGAGATAAAAGCTGTAATCCTGATGATAGCGCGGCGTTCAACCCGACTGCTCCACCGCCATCCACTGGGAAGGGAGAATTGCCATCCCATTCTGCAGCCACTAAACGCTTCAGCTCCCTTTGAAAGCTTTCTATGAGCTCATGCCTTTGTACACCCGATCCGTCTACAACAGAACTCTGTTCAGTCTGCATTGTATTTGTGCTATCAGCTAGAAATCGTGGTCCAAATCCCACAAGCAGGCGTCCAGCAGCTCCACAGGTACTCGTGTCGGGATACTGCCGACTCGTGGTCAGGAGAAGGAAGGCATCGCCACCATTTAAATTGCCCTTTTGTCCTAAGTTGACAATCGACTTTTGTAAAGCAGGGTCGGCATCTTGCATTAACAGACGTGTATGTTCGCTGTGTCGCTTTCGAAGTTGACGACTGAGATCTTCGACAACCATTTTCGCGACATCTAATCGAGACATTCCCGAATCACCCGCCGCGGGGCGCGTCATTGTAGGAGAAGTATCGATAACAAAGACGAATATCATGTTTGCACATTTACAAGGACGAAATAAAATCAATGCTTTTTTCTCAATCAGCAATCAAAACATCGCTTCTTTTCGTAGCATCGATTCGTGAATGAATTATTTGAATCAAGCGTATGAAAAAGTATTATACACTTTCAACTATACACGTAACTCAATGTGCCTAGTACACTCTAAGTTATACTTCAGAAACGTTGGGGTCTGCCTTTCATCCGTCAATCTCCCTTGCTGGTCGCAATAAATTTTCTCCCCGTTCATTTTCGAAGTTATTTCTTTTCCGTCTTTCCACTTTCTATCATACTACGTAATATCAAACCTTTAACTTATTGGAAATAAACAGCGATACACCATTTCAATCAAATTGTATCATAAAGAGACAACCCCCAAGGTAGCATGGACTTCGCTAGACCGCACTCCATCAAAAAATCGATAGTATCGACTTCCAACATTCGGGTCGTCGATGCCGAAGAACCCCATGCGTCCGAAGATCACCAGAAAGCAGTGACTTCTCGGGAAGAACTGAATCAAATGGTTGTTAGGGCGTCGAATCAAGCAACGAGAGATCTTATACTTGCGTCGTATCCTGTTGAATTGCGTGACGATCGACTTGCGGATGCATCGCTCTACACCGAGCGATCGATCCCTCGCAAAGAAATAATTCAAGTGGGAGATCTTGTTGTTATTATGGAGTCCTTTGACCGACTGACTTTTGCATACATTGAAGAAAAAGGGATTTATTCAAATAGACACGGACATTTCAGCCATAAAGACTTTATCGGCAAACCCTTTGGTAGCAAAGTGCGATCCAGAAACAACCAAGGCTACGGATTTTGTTTCCTGCTAAAACCCACACCTGAGCTCTGGGCTAGAAGTCTGACACACCGAACACAAATTGTACATGAGCTTGATCAGTCCCAGATAATATTTCAATTGTATTTGCGGCCGAACATGACTGTTGTCGAGAGTGGAACTGGAAGTGGTGCCATGAGTCATGCGATTCTTCGAACCATTGCACCTCACGGCAAGCTACACACGTATGAGTTCAACAAGATGAGAGCAGATACTGCCAGAAATGAATTTGAAAGAATGGAGTCAATCATCTGGTCACTGTGCATCACCGCGATGTTTGTGCGAAGATCGAAGCCGAAGCCGGTTTTGATTTACCGCCACGTTCCGTCGATGCCGTGTTTTTGGACTTGCCGGAACCCTGGCATGCTGTTCCTCATGCAGCTAAGGTTCTAAAACCAAATGCACGCATAGCATCGTACAGCCCTTGTGTGGAACAAACACAGAGAACCGTGGAGGCAATGAAAAGGCCGGCTTCCATTCCATGAAGACCATGGAATATCGCCTTCAAGAGCACTACGTTGACGAAATCGAATACAAGAGTCCTCCAAAGGCAAAGCGACCAAAATTTGAAGCGCACGACAATGAGGCAAGAATCATGTCGGCCAGCGCAGCAGGGATCAGCAAGCGGCAATGGCGAACAAAGTGACGATCTAAGTGACGAGGTTGAGACAGGAGACGATGGTGAACTCGCTGGAGACGAAATGGGAGAAGGTAATGAGATCAAAGCGAAAATGGTTGTCGCTCGACCGTTTGCAAGTATGCGGGGACACTCCGCATTTCTCACTTTGCAACAGCCGGACTTCACGCCTAACCATAATGCAATCATCGTAAACAATACTAGTTTCGCGATGATAAGCTGAACTTTCTTGTCACGTGGGTACTTTCCCGCAGAAATAAGCCCGAATAAGTATTTGAGCTGGGTGCGATACCGTCAGAGCAAGGTTGTGATTCGTGAATACCTGTAAATAATTGCTTCTGTTATTTATCTTCTTTTAATAGTTGGTCGGCTAGCATTCTTAGACCAAAAACACCTCTGGGTTCTGTATCCATGTATTCACATTTGGTGACTCTGGGTGGGTTGCCCATTGAGGACAAGAATGATTCCAGATTGTCGATCGAAATTTTTTGCCCGTGACTAACATGCGATACAAAGTTTTTCAGGTCCTTGTCATTATCCTCCAACACCTGGTTCACGACCACGTTCCGAACCTTGATCGGCATATCAGGGGCTTCAAATGTCAAGTCATTAAGTAAACGGATACTCTCACGCGCGGCAAGCTCGCTCGCAATTGTGACGATAAGAAATTCAGTCTGTTCGGCATCGGCAAACAAATCTTCTAGGTCGTACATCTGAAACTGAAACGACAGCAAAGCCGACTTTGCTGTAGCAGCAGCATTCGCAATCTGTTCTGACCTGGACGAACCGCCGATGAACATTTTCACCAAGCTGTTTGAATTGACTTTTTCCGCGATGGCCAAAAGACGCTCAATCAATTCTGCAATAAATCCAGGAGTGCTGAGCATACGGAGCGTGTGCCCTGTGGGGGCTGTGTCAAGCACGATTCTGTCATAATCACCGTTCTTTACCAGCTTAATGATTTTAGCCAAAGCGACAACCTCATCAGTACCAGCTGGAAGTGTATTGAATACTTCTTGGATTTCTCGTAGAGTGTTGCGCAAGCCGGCATCAGCTTCGGAAGCATCATCCACACCCACTAGCTGATCGACCAAACCTTTAAATTCACTGAGAGATGCGGCAGGATCTATCTCTAAAACAGAAAGACTTCCGTCACCAGGAGGAACCCCTATCAAAGGGCAATCCACGAGGCGGCCTCCTGCCAAATTCATATCGATTGCATCACCCAGACTGTGGGCAGGATCCGTGCTGATCAAAGCCACACGGTGCCCCTTCGCGGCCATAGTTACTGCCAACGAAGAAGACGTTGTTGTCTTACCGACGCCTCCCTTTCCGCCGCAAATGACCACCTTTGGCGAGTCGCGCTCATTATGAGCTTCCATGAGATGAGAGAAGCCAGGATTCTCAGCGTAGCACTGATTCCCGAGATATGCCAGAGCCGGGACACCAACAAGTTCGACATCGAAAAAGGGTACCTTTGTCAGACAAATAGGATTTGGACTTCCATTCGCTCTGTACGCGTTGCTCTCACTAACTTCCTTTATTGTTGCACTCAGCTTGTTAATCCATCTCTCCTGACCAGAACGTCTCCTTTCATAGTATTTCTCAAGAGGGGTTGTATCTTCTGTTTCCTGGTAGCCGATGCACTGGTTGACCACAATATCGGTGACACTGACCTGCTGTGAGCCAAGCTCCGACACAAGACGTTTTGACTCTTGCACACCAAGCTTTGATGGGATTGCAACTACGATAAAATTTGTTTTCGACCTGTCTTGTAGTTTTTCTCGCAGAATACCCATTTTGGTCCTAAATTTTTCCAAGCGGTTAACTGCATCGTCAATTGCTTTTGCCCTCTGCTCAGCTTGGGAATTTCCCAAAAACGCTTGCAGGGTTGAAGTAAGACCAGCCAGTTTCATCCTAAGGTTGATAAGCTTCCCTAATAATCCATCCAAGAACTTCGGTAGAGCTAATAGACGGAGGGTGTGACCTGTCGGAGCAGTGTCTACTACAATTACGTCAAAGTCACCCGCCATAGAGTCATTATCCAATACATTCGAGAGAGCCACCAATTCATCGAGACCAGGAGGAGGATTGTTGAGCAAACCACTGAATTCTCGAAGTCCAAGGCTTTCGAGAATGTCTGGCGAAATGTTCAATGCTTCCGCCAGCTGATCAATATCAAATGCAGCTAGATTTTCCCGGAACTCATCCAGAGCAGCTGCAGCATCTACCTCACAAGCAAACAACCGTCCACCTGTCAACGGATCTGTCATCTGTAAAGGTTTACCATGGCTCTTTCGTAAATCTTCATCCAAAGCATCGCCTAAAGAATGTGCAGGATCGGTGGAGACAATGAGGACCTTAAGATCCTTCTGTATATCAGATGCCAAGCTCACCGCGAGCGCAGAAGAGACGGAAGTTTTCCCTACTCCGCCTTTTTTTAAATAAGGGTGAGTTTTACGTGATGAATGGCGACGCATCGCTCGACAGAACTAATGTGCGTTCCTGTACCATCGTACCTTTGCCACCCACAAAAATAGTTCTTGTACCGCTCGTCGACGAATCGCTTAGGTCATCCATAAGAGTTTTCAGCGAGTAAAGAGAGGATTGCGTTTTCCTCGTAAAACATTCCGAACGCGGACGAGCTAACGGGGCAATCGTAGGATTCTCGACTCGTCGAATCCCAGTTTGTGGATAAAATCGTAAAACCCGCAGCGGCTGGAACGCATCGATGAAGCCGAGAATCAAGCATGCAGCTATCACGTTCACCAAGGCTCTTTTTGATCGCATGATGAACTTCTTACATGAAAACAAAAGAATAGAATACGAATGATGCGTTTTTGTTTTTATATAACGAAAACGCATCGCATGTCGCATGCACCATCAACCGCAAAAAAGTGACCGTTTCCCGATACGACACGTGGAAGACAGCGGTACACGAAGAAAAATCCATACCGTAAACACAAACACTGGATTATAGTCCTGTTTTAAAAAGGATTACTGGTACGAATAGGCCATATTTGCTCTCATTGCGATAAAAGAACTTCCGCGGCATTTGCGAATGCGCAACTCGATTTTGAAGTCGTTGATGTTTGCGGATCGTTGATATTCATAGTTTTACTGTAGGCGACGGACGTCAGTCATGAAGATGTAAGTTTATGAGCCAAACTACCATTATAGACGCCTTCGGCAAGGGGGAAATCTTGCCTTCGGCATCTAGCCCTTGCGGGGAGCCTTTTTCGTTCTCGCCTAAATACGCCGTGGATTGATTCATGACTCATGACTGGAGTGCAGTCGGGCGAAATACGGACAACACTCTGGCCCATACTGAATACGAACGACAACATTTCGCAAGGCCCTTCGACGTAATATACATATACAATGACGTGTATTTCAAACTCTGCTAAGAAACTATCTAATTGCCAACTGCGACAAATAATGAAGCCCAAGATATCTTGGTGAACGAACGAATTTTGTCGCTCGAACGAATATTGATTCATGACTGAAGTGCAGTCGTGGCGAAATACGGACAGCACTGGAAGACAACGTTTCGCAAGGCTCTTCCACGTCAAAAATATGATGAAGTGTGATGCAAATGCTGCTAAGGCCTATCTTCATGCTACAATGACAATTGGATCTCAAGATATCTCGGTGAACGAACGAATATTAGGCAGCATTGCCGCTCGAACGAATATTGATTCATGACTGAAGTGCAGTCGTGGCGAAATACGGATCGCAAGGCTCTTCGACGTCAAAAATATGATGAAGTGTAATGCAAATGCTGCTAAGGCCTATCTTATCGCAACAATGACAAATGGAGCTCAAGATATCACGGTGAACAAGCGAATTTTAAGCAGCTTTGTTGAAGCAGACGGAAATTCTGCATTCTTGTCCAGCAATAAGCGACGCTTTTCTTTATATAATACGGCATATATAGACCAGGCGGGGAGGATTTTTTTGTGCTCGCCCTTTCTGCAAGCGGGGGCTCGCTCACTCTAGAGAGGGATAGAGTCATTCGTTCGTTCTGCTACGTGGATAATCCGGTACCGTACAGTATCGCGATAAACAACCTTTCGCGGCATTCGCGATTGCGTACCATTGATGACTGGCTAACTATAAATTCTTTGACTTTGATGATTTTTCGGTTCTAAAGCAAAGATTTCTTCATTATATGGGCTTAGATTGCTAAACAGTTATTTGACACGCTTAATAAAGCGTCCCTGGTTTCGTTCCATCAAATCCCCTCGACTTGTCATAACAGATAAAGCTCGCGTTACTAACACAGCATTGTATCCCTGGCCGGCTGCCTCTTCCACCAGCCTTTGCTTATTGACTGTACTTCCGATGGTTAGTCGACTTCTCAAAAACGATTCAGTCCGTTCCATCTCAGCTCTATTCGGGGCCGCTACAGACGCAAATGAGACATCGGATCGTTGCTGATCAGCCTGATTGGCTGCCATGGTGCTGACCTTGAAGATACGCAATGCTTCGTTGACATCTTCTGGTTGAACATCGGAATCCAGTCGCATCTTAGCCAAACTTTCGGACAGACGAACCAGGGCCTCGAGCTGTCGGACGGTAATGGGAATGGTTGCCTGAGTAGCCTCACCAGCGACCCCACTGAGCTGAATGGATTGCTTTCTTACATCATCGCGAATTTTCACGTAGGAACTGGATAGCACCTCTCCCGCTTCTTCTGATAGACGTGGTGAACATTTCGACTTGCAATACTGCACGTATTTCTTCATTGCCGCAATTGAAAGTTCACCTTCCCCCGTAGTCGCTACTTTCGTTACATTTTCAGTGATCGCCTCAGGTGATTCGGCATTATTACTGAGCATAAGACAAGAAAGATGAGTTGAGACTGCCGCAAGCGCTTACTTCAAACGTATTTGGAGGTCCTACCTGTCGTTACCAATGTGGTCACTACTGCTGTCACCCACCGCCGCTGCCGCGTAGGAGAATCCAGAATCCATGCTATCTGCTCCGGCACGGAACCGGGCTTCAACGTTCGCCGTACCAGAGGAATTAATGTGCACACCCATGACGTGCTGACAAATCATACGATCACGTTCTTCTTCGCGGACATCACGAACCAGAAAGATGACATCAAATCGGCTCAAAATGGTGGTCATCAAATCAATATTCTCCGACGCGCTCTTAAAATCATCATAGCGTCCAAACACAGGATTTGCTGCTGCAAGAACCGACGATCGTGAATTGAGAACAGTGGTGATGCCCGCTTTTGCCACACTGATTGTTTGTTGTTCCATGGCCTCGTGAATAGCCACTCTATCAGCGGGTCTCATCTTGTCAAACTCATCGATACATACAATACCTCCGTCGGCCAAAACCATCGCACCGCCTTCAAGATAGAATTCACCTTTTGCGTTCCGAACAACTGATGCAGTGAGACCTGCTGCAGAGGAGCCCTTTCCTGATGTGTAAATGCCGATGGGAGCAACTTTTGAAATGAATTTCAAAAACTGGGACTTGGCCATGGAGGGATCACCAAGCAACAACACATTGATATCACCTCTGAGACGGACGCCATCGGGAAGACGCTTTTGGCTCCCGGAGAAAAGCTGGCAAGTAAGAGCTTTCTTGATGTCAACCGTGTAACTTCCAGAGATAGTCGGTGCGATCGACCGAGACAAAATGTCGTAGACATCCGTTCGACGCGCCAACATTCGAAAAGCTTCTTCCTCCGAAGGCGTAAAGGTCACTGCTTGGCCGTGTGCATCATTATCTCGCGTCATACCGACGACTCGCAGATATACGGATTTCGTGACCGAACCACTTTTGTGACTTGCTGCCGATGTGAACATGGTGGGAATACAAAAGACAGAGACCCGAGTGCCAGGAGGTGCAACATCTACGAGCGATCGTTCTACCACCATGAGAACGGAACGCGGCATCTCACCGGTGGGAACGCGTTCAGGAGATTCCTGAAGCTTAAGCGTTTGTTGATCTACAAAATGCGAGTCATCGGGGACGACAGCGTAAGGGAAACGCGGGCATTCTCGTTCTTGAGTACTTCCCGGGCATTTCGGAGGCAAGATAACACTGCCGAAGGGTCCATCGGTCGCGAAGACTGTGCGTTCGTGGTCGCATGAAGAACATCGTAACTTCAATCGCACCGCACGGTTTTTAACTGGGGACGTACTGATGACGATGCCTGGGCATTTAATCAACATATTCATGTGCTCACTGTTGATGGAACGGAGATTTGTGCTTTTCAAATTGCCTTTCAGCAAAATTTGAATCGAAATACCTGCCAGAGACTCTTCCAAGATATCCGATGGAAGAGGGTTGTCCATGTTCTCAGGATTGGCAGTGTCTTGTGCCACTTCCATATTCTGTGTAGCGTTTTCCGCAGTAGCTTTACGAACATCATAAAGAATAGTTTTGAGTGCATCCGCAGCGCCCAACTCCAAGGCAGGAAGCAACAACGCCGGTTGGCTGATCAGAAACCCCAGAAGCGACGCGTCGTACTCGCCAACGTGAGAAATATCAATCTCAAGCTTTGCTTTATTCGCGTTTTGTGCAGCAGTTGCTACGCTTCTCGCATTCATAACCTCTTCATCGTTGCCGGCACTGTCGTTTACCATCGTACAACGCCGATGCATTCTCAAGAGCTTTTCGCGATAGAGAAAGCGGTTGCCAAGGCGGTAGTTACCTATTGAACAAATACGGTGAGAATCCTTAGCTTGCGAGAGTTTGAAATATGAAATATCAAGTAATGACTTACGAAGAAACTCGCGAAAATGACGGCGAACGGCCTTGATATCGACATCACTTTCGTCATTATTACTAACATTCGGTGGCTGCTCGCCTTGACCAGCATCGTCCGTCCGCGTCTGTAGCTGCTGATGAGAGAAATACAATCGACTCTCGTCAAAATCCATCTGTGAATGTTGAAGGGGATACTTTCTATTGCTTCGAATGTAATAATATAGTACTTGCAATGTTTTTTTGTTGCGATTTTCGTCTGCGATTGCGATCGAGCATTGGAAAAAAAGCGCGCGTTTGTGTGCGTCTATGCGGAAGCTCTATGTAAAAAACGTCCTATCTTATCCGTTCAAATAATTGGTTAAATATCAAATAAGATTCAAAACGTTGTTTAATTATTTTCTCCCCCAGACTACACTTACTGTCATAGTCTTAACGCGTGGTGGTAGTTTTTTTTAAGAAGCTTGTGGGTGAGAAATCGACTAACCTTCTACTTCAATAAAGAGGAAATCTATCTAAGCCAATATGAACGAGAACCTGTTGTTACTTTATCCATAGCGCGAATCACAACATAATGAACAGTTGTTGCGAATAAGTTTTAAAATTCCCTCGAGCTATAAGGACACAGCGGCTCAGCTCGTGCAACCTTTTTCAATCCATTACTCATCACTCATCACTCCCACGAACGGCAGCTGCCAATCTGTCTCTGAAAAAGGAAGCGGTAGACATCTCCTTCGTTATGGTATGCGTGACAGCTGCCAAGTTCTTCCAGTGATCGCGATAAGTCCTTTTCATACCTTTGCCGACAAAGGTGACGCGGTGTGCGTCGGCCCGTCGAAGATCGCCAAGAGGTTCCGGTGGCGAATCGATGAGATCTTGGATCGACTGATCGACCGCAGCTGCACTATAGTTGGCTCCGTCTTCGAGTGCGCGCAGCTCTGCTTCGTATTCACTCCGTTTTTCGATCTTTTGCAACTGCTCCGCGTGCAGTGTCTCGCCCGCCATCACTCTTTTCTGAAGCTCGTCACAACTGTGAATACGACCGAGCAACTTTTTGCGCAACTTTTTCCCAGAACAGGTCAAGATACGTTGCCGCGCTAGTTTGGGAAACCAGATTTTACGAAGACCGACGCGTTCTTCTTCCGACATCTTCCCAATAAGTGATGGGTCCAGTATGAAAAGTTGATGGATGACAAGTGCCGTTGCCACGGATAGATTGAGCGAATCAGCATATCCCCTCAAAGGCAAGTAGACACGGAGATCAGCATTATCCAGCATTTCCTGCGAAACTCCTACGCTCTCCGTGCCCATCACAATGGCAATCTTTGAGGGCAACGGCCAATTACCGGATTCATCCAGATCTTGCTTCGTCAACGGCACTGCTTTTTGACTTAGGTCGGTGACCCAAACCTGATGACCGGTTTTTCTGCAATGCGCTAGACACTCGGCTGTTGTTTTGAAGTCTTTTATCGTCAACCATTCGGTAGCATTTTGTGCAAACAGACGGTGCTGTTTTCGCTGCTCAATTTCTTCCGCAGATAACTTTACGGTCATCTGTCTTGGCTGCCCGTTTTTGCTGCAGTCTTCCACCACGCCAGCTCCGTCCGTCATAGCAGGAGGATCTATTAACCATACATTTTGTATACCGAGAGCTTCCGCAGTTCGCAGGATTGCCGAGTAATTGTGATCGTTCGTACATCGCTCGACCACCACAGTGATACTACTCGTTCGAAGTCGAATGACTGCTTCTGCTTTTCGAATGAGGCGAAGATCTAAATCAGGAGTGTCCATGATGACATTTTCTTTTGGAGAAAATGTCCTCGACCGATCCAGTTTCCTTTGATTACTTCTTTCTTTCACCCATCGGATCAGAGCTGGGGCCAGCACGGTAACGGAAAGACCAGCTCCAATTCCAAGCCAAAAGCTTTTTACCTGTACTGTTTTGTCGGTCTTCATGCGTGCCACTGTACCACTTTTGATATGATTACTTTGTTTCAGTTAGAATTGGATCATCGGCGAGGACGAAATGGGCGCGGCTTTCGTTGTTCGTGGTGAAGAGTGCACTTCGATTTCTGTCCCGCGTCTGACAGTCACGAGCTAACATACTATGAAAGATGACGTGATCCTAAAACCTCCACTCCTTTAACTTCGTTCATACAGATAATATGTCTTCAATCATGATCAAACGCATATTTTGGACATGCATCGGTCAAGCACAGTAGGGCCGAGGGCTCTGTAATTCATCCTCTACGGCAAGGTTTACAAGGTACTGGTGAGAGATTAAAATTCCCTTGCAGGGCCAGAGAGCTGCCTAACAACCTTTTATTTGCAGCTTTATGGATTAAACCTGATGATCAAAGATGGTTATCGGTTACTTTAAGAAAAGAACAAGGTGCAAGCAAACTCATGGCATTACACCACATCAGGCCATTCGATCGGAAGCTCACTTGGATCGTCAAAGCAACTCCCGAGTTCATGGTCTTTCTCACCCCACATGACACGCTTGGCCAGTACTTGAACCCCTGCTTGTTCGGCCAGGCGCAAATATTTAGCAAACGATGGGCAGGAATCGGCATTGGGACGAAAGGCTTCCGCATCTCCACGCACAACTACGAACAGAACGGTAGCCTTGTACTGGCGCTCTTCGACAAGGCGCGTCAACTCACGAACATGATTGATCGCTCGAGCTGACACAACGGCTTCTCCATCCGGTCCTTTTTGTTTCGAATTACCCCAGGGGAAAATTGCTGTGCGGCGGTAGGGGACACGGGATGAAAGGAAACGACATTTCATAGTATCCGAAGGCGGCGCCTCCACGTAGTAGTCTGTGTCAACTACCTGTTTCACCTCAACCAACCGTTTGCTACCATCTTTGTGCGTAATCTCAAAATCACTCCGCATGTTTCCGATGGTGACTTGTCGCTTTACCGATTCTACAGGGCCCAAAACATTGTTTCGAATCCAACATTCGGCAATTCTTTCTCCTAGATTCGGATGTGCTCCGACCCACGTTGGCGGATACAGTTTGGGGTGCAAATTGGACTCGTCGACCAGGAGAAGCTGAGCATGGAACTCGCACTTGGGAGTGCCATATTTTGGGCTGACAGCATCCGCACCAATCTTGTTCCCTTTCTTATCAGTAGCCGCTTTGACGAGTAACGTACATCCAGGAATACACTTTCCACCCATGTCCAAGTTCGGAACATGCGCGATTGCTACTCGACCCGAGTCGATCAGTGCGATATCAGCCACATACGGACTGCGATTTCGCTTTGAAGGTCTCGCAACCATTTTTGCTAGAACCAGTTCATCGTCTTCATTAAACAGCGAAAATAGTTCTTTGCTTTCCGTGTCGGGGTCTGCGGCGAATAGTTTCTTGGCGGCCAACGGTCGACCTGTAGCCGATGCCAAAGATCGTCTCTTCCGTGGAGGGAGACTACGGAGATCAGCGCTCGAAGTTCGTCGTGAACGACGAGTAGCAACCATTGCAACACAAAATGAAGATAATCTGGCGCAGGAGTAAAGCATGAAACAAGTGGAGAGGATGAACACACTCCGCTGAAAGATGAATCTTCCACGCTGATGGGCCATGTCAGAAAAATGAGGTGCAGAAAAATCTCGTTGGTGTGTAATCAATCGCGGCAAATGAACAGTCACGAGTTTGTCATAAAACTGAACAATACGTCACCCTTTCCTTATTATGGCCCCTCTCGCGCCCAAAGTACACTACCAAACACAGTACTTCAAGTTCCGGAAGACATTCGTTGACGTGTCTTTGACAAAATTGCGCGAATTGTCTCTCGCGCTTTGTGTACGACAAGCGAGTACCGGTCCCCACTGTATCTTTCAGCTTGGTTTACTAGTAGTATCGCTTTTGTGTACACATTGAATACCGGAAATGACCGTTTCATACACACCACGATGGTGCTTCCGATCTGTTCCGGGAAGTTTGCAAATTTCTTCCCAGCGTGCGGCGTTCGAATTCGTCTCGCTATGTGCACTTCTGCCTTTCTGCAAGAGGTCTCCCTTTCTTGCCCAAACGAAGCGATACAACGTATCTTCTCCTCCCATTACTGTTGCAAAATTGGGTTCATTTGCTTGAAAATGACCGTTGCTACTACTGACGAGGCAAGGGGAGGTCTTGATATTGTGAAAACCTCCCTCTATTCGTCTCAATCATTGCAGCTTACCTTCAAAAAGCTCGAACCGATCGACTCCGAGTTGATGAGGGCTCATAGTGATGCGAACATCACGCTGGGCACGGCTGCTACCGAGGATGAGATATCTGAATCTTCCGTCGACTTTAAATGTAAACTCATTACCGACGAACAAGGAGAAAGTGAAGGAGCTCTCGATGTCGGCGGAGACGAGGAGTCGTTGGACGACGAAGGAAGCAATGGGGAAGACTTGCAAATGCTCGTTCAATCTACAATGGCTCTATCTTTGTGCTCAAAACATAAAAGACCATCTATCAAAGAATACGACGCCGCATCCATTCCGATCAAAGACAAGCCCAATGCTTGGAAACAATTACCAAAACCTGACCTTGGCTTCATCCGTACTATGTCAGCGCCAGAGTCAACATTGGACAGGTCCTCACGGGACAATCTGAAACTCCCTCGAAAAGTTCGGTTTCACGAGATTCAATTTCGTGAATACGAGCAGACAATAGGCGATAATCCTTGTGTTTCGTATGGGCCTCCTATCTCGCTTGACTGGGACTATGAAGAATGCGGAAGTATCGACGTTGAGGAGTACGAAGCCAACCGAGGGAGGAGGCGGGGTATGCGCGAAATGATCATGAACTATTATGTTCGAACTAATTTGTTGACATTCAAGTACGGAGCGACTGAGAAGGAGTTGAAAGCAGCCACAAAGGCTGCCAATAGAGAGAAGAGGTCGAGGGCCATTACGAAAGCACTGCTACCATATCAGCTGGTTGAAGATCTTGCACAATCAGCAGTAAGAAAGACAAAACGTCTAGCAAGTGGCAAGCGACAGTGCTAAATCTTGATTTTGCTCGCATTTTGAATGCGTTTTTCATTCCAACAATTTTCTATCAAATTTTATATCAACTGATTTCTAAATAATTGTTATAGAACCAAGATCTATGGGCTGCAAAGCCGAGTCTACCTATGAAAATTAGCCGAACGAGAAGTGTGGCCTTTGTTTTTGCTTAGACAACTTCACTGAAGGAGTGGGCGGGGTAACTGTCGTCGTCGTTCAAAAAGTCGTGGATACTTGCATCGTCTGCACCGTAACTCGACTGCAATGGAAAAACAAGATCGGTACTGGCTACATTCTGACCCCAGTCACCAAGTATCTGTAGTAGCCCATCTTGTTCGTCAATGGAGGCAGTAACGATACTTTCGAGAAGCGCCTGCTTGAGTCGCTCGAGTCGGTTTGAAAATTCACTCTTCAACGATTCGCTATCGGATTGATCCATTACATTGCCACTGGCCGAAGAGTCCTTGCTAGAATGGTTAACGATGTTCATCAACGGATCATCCCAGTTGCAATCAATATCTTGCCACGAAGCGCTGAGATCCAACGAGAGGTTATCCGAGAAAGAATCATCTACACCTAAATTGCTGTTGCTTCCTTTCGACTGGCAACGGCCTACTTGAGTTTGTGTGAAGCTCAACAACTCAATTGGACGCTTGTTGTGATTCGGTTCCGACTTGATCCGACGATCCTCGACGTGTCGCTGTGCTGGATGCTGCAAAGCGGTGCTGCCGTTTGGAGTGACGTAGTTCGTACCATGGAACGTGTGCATCTGAGAAGCAGGAGACGCGTTATGTTCGAAACTTAGCACGGAATCGAAAGCAGATGACGCGACGGCTCGTGGAGATGCAACAAAGAAAGTAGGAGCAACGGGATGCACATAGTGGTGTCGAACATCATGTTCGACAGCACGCGCAGATGCCGATGACGGAAGACGGAGAACTTTCTGGCGTTTAGTAGCTTGAATATATTCGGAAGTATTGGACTTGACGGGCCCGTCATCAGAAGCGGAGACTTTATTAGTAGCCCGTTTTGCTGAGTAATAAACATGGAGAAGACGATATTCGACGTCCTCTTTACCGTCAGCTGCGTACATCGTCCACAGGGCTCCTCCCTTCTGTTTACTGTAATCGGCACGGCCTTTGGGATAGCAGTATCGTTGCTGAATAGCGGTAGGTTGTGGAAACTGAGGCCCAGAAAGGGACCAAGGGCAAATTTCGGGAAGATCATCTTCCATCATCAAGTGACGAAGATGGCGTGGGACTTTCGGTTGATCCTCACCGCCCTGCTTTTTTTTTCTTTGCAGGTCGAAGCAATACGTAAAGACCATCTGTCAGTAATGAATCACAAGCAATTTGTTAGATACTTGCGTAAGTTTAAATGAAAAATACGTTCGTTGCCGTACCATCAAACTCAAATGCAGGAGGCGACAGCTTCAAGCCCGTTGGCCCGACGGGTACAATCTGGAATCGCAGGTGATTCGGAGGAGCTGTACCATGATGAAGCGATTCAAAAATAGATCTCACATCCGCGTCCGACAAGCGACGCATCGGAATTGTATTTTGGTTCATCAAGGAATCGGTTGTACGATCATATTGTGGGCTCATTTTAGAAATCAAGATCAATGAACGTCCGCTGGTTCGTCTCGGCGAATTTATGAGAAAGCTTCATCATACCTGCTGTAGGGGACTGACGTATGGTCCTCGACTGGTCATTGATGGCAATGAACCTGATCTTGATTGACATCAACGTCGAAATTTATCAAAATAGGTGCGGCGGTGAGAAAAGTCGAAATCCATCAAAAAATGAACAGAGCAAACGTTTTTTTATTGCACGTCATACTTCATAATCGATAGTCCAAATTGTACTTAACACCAAACTTCTGTTAGGATAACGTTCTACGTCGTAACGCGTTTGAAGTGCTAATCATTTTTTCCTTGTGGTATTCAGACTTAGTATGCCCGCTACAGGATATCGTATACTCGAGGCTGGTGGCCATTGTCGTTGGAGATTTGAAAACTGCCACTGACAAAAAACAAAAAACACGCGGGCAAGGAGCACACGTGACATAAGCCGCATTTAAAGTCAAACTATCAATACGCAATACATTGACAAAGTAAAGTTACTTCAAACGTACCAATATTTTTACTAGCTTCTTGAGTGCATGATCTTTGTTTGAAAAGGCGAAGTAGAATGGCGTCACAAGCGGCGAGTTTTGGTCTTGTGCGCCTCCCCGAGAACCTACGCAAAAAAATGAATTCTCCCGAGCCGCTATTCTCTCCTAGCGTGACGAGAGGGGCGAATGGTTTGCACTGCATGTTCTCGCCCGAAGACGTTCCTTCTGAAGAACGGGGCGAACTGCAGTCGATTAACGAAGAATACGACTTTAACACCGACACAATCCTTTCTCCAGAAAAGCCTGCGAAACATACAAGAATTGACAGTCGTTTGCCCACCATCAACGACATCCGCTCGCCTGAAAATAATATCAAGAGGGCTCCGATGGAAAGTCCGTATTCGATTGTTTCCCAAAGTACGATCGAGTCTTTCAAAACGGCGGCCAGCATCGACATGCTCAGTTTACCCTTCATTGAACGTTGCACCTCGGAAGAAAAGTTGGACCAGATAGTGCGTCATTTGAAGGAAGATGGTAACTATCCGTCTCTATTGTGGAGTGCTGAACAGCGACTGGCAGTAATCCGCGAGAAGTGGAATCAAGCGAATCAATTCCGTTCGTCGTCAGAGCTGCGCGGGCACGTCGATTCGTTCATGGTGAAGGAGAAATCGGGCGCCGATCATGAAGTCTCATTACAAATGTCACTGTCTACAGATTATGACGAGGAAACAGTGTCTCCGGTGAATCAAATTTTTGTGTCGAAGCCACTAGTTGCAGCTGACATGTCGGAATATAAAACCAAAGACGAAGTGCATCACCTAGAGGAGATGATCAAGAAGCTGGAAATGCGGTACGCTCGAGAATGCAAGCTCAATGAGTCAACGATTCGGACGTTGAACAATGCTATCGAAGCGACTGAGCAAAAGTCGCAACGCTTACAAAACGAAGTGAACGCCATCAAGAATGAGAACGTGGAGCTCTATAGGCTGGTTAAAGAGAAGTCAGAAGAGGTCAACAAAGTCCAAACGAGCCTTTCTGGATCGGAAAGTTTGAAACACGAACTTCTGTCACAGATCAATCAGTTGAAAACGCAGCTTGCCGAAGCGGAAAGAAAGGCACTCGATCGCACTTATCCCAGAAAGATTCACTCTCTCGAACGGCTTTTGCAATCCGCTCAAGAAAGCATTAGAGAAGTTCAACTTGAACGAGATTCGATGCTCAAGGGCATCTTTCAAATGCAGGGTAAAGACATTCCCTCGAAGGTAAGCCGTATCGCGTTTCCTTGCTCTCTTTGCAGCGTCGCTGACTCACTTCGCCGGTAGTTATCAAAGACCGATAGACAGCAAATCATTTCTGATTTTCGCGCGGACTCGAAATCTTTCAAGGTAGCTCTTGAGAAGACAATGGTTTCCTTAGCTCATGCGGAACAGAATGCGAGCAGTGAGAGACATAGGGCTAAAATGGTAAGTTTTTTGTTGGCGAAGCGAGTGAATCCATTTGTTTTACTAACATAATTTGTGTCTTCTGGAAAGATCAAACACAAGTACGAGCGACAGCTGAAAGAAGCGACCGCCAGAATATCTGAACTAGAACAAGAGGTCATCGCATTTGTTCTAAAAATGGAGAAACTGGAAGTGAGTTTAAAGGAAAGCCAACAACGAAGATTGAAAGAAAAGAGCGAATGGGAGGCACGTGAAAATCGCTACAAAGAAAAAGTTCGTGAACTTAATCAACAACCAAATGGCGTTCCCATGAGTCTTTTTAAGCTCATCAAGGATGAGTCCGAAGCCCGTAAGATAGAGATTCAAAAACTCAGAAAGAAATCAACAGAATTGGAAAACACCCTCTTGCAATGGGACGCCGAAGCAAAGGCCAGCATGGTGCAAGAACGATCTCAGATGAATCTAAAGCCGGTATCTCAGGGCAAGATGGGAAGTCTTCAATCTTATCCTCGACAGAAGAGACAGACAAGTGCGAACGACAACATGCTCCAAAGCTCCAATCAGCCTAGCGTTCCAGCTATTGCTTTCAGAAAGAAGTTGGCGATCCAAACGAATTCTCCACAAGAGGTGAATCAGCCACAACCCTTTACGGATGCGGTGGCGACGAAACTTCCTGAGAAATTTGAAAGGGGACGTGTTAATGTTGTATTTTCTGGCACTCAACTTACGCCACATGGAAGCAAAAAGATTAAAGTCGCAACGATCCCAGCTCGAGGAAAACCAGCAACAGATGCTCGCACTCAAGCTGGGAGTACTTTACAGGTTGCCGTTAAAAGTGACGGGAAAGCGCCACAAGATCGTCCGGTCTCTATGGGGAGCCAGGCCGCACTGAAGATAGATACAACAAATCACCCAAGTTCTGTTCGATCGGATAAAGAGAACCAAGGAAACAAAGTGAGCTTCTCGTTTCCTACCCCTAGCGAGAAAGGGCAGACAGGACACCAATTACGGTTGAAGATGGTTAGGGAAGCAGGTGGTCGAAAGGGTCTTCTGGAGAAGCTAGAGAAGATGCGATCTCCGCGATCTTCGATGCATTCAATGGATGAGAAAACGTCACAATGATTGCTTACCTGGTTTGGACAAACTATCAGTTATAACTTAAAGCAATTCCCTTATTCACCAAGTAATGGAATGTCAAGCGAGGTAAACGTATTGAGAACGTTATTTTAGTATTCTTGGGTCTCTCCTCTTAGAGTCTTAGGTCTTACCAGGTACCGTAGCTCGAAACCATAGACTAGCTAGCCTAGTTCTTTTCCAAGGATTAATGATTAATTAACGACTCTCTAGTAGAGTTACGGTTAGCTATATCTTTAATTAGTAAACAGTTTATCATCGTACCGGCACCGATCCTACTTGAAGTTCGTACTCTCCGTAGTTTGGCGTCCGCACTGTTTGGACGGCAAAAACAAAAGTGACACATGTCGATTTTCTGCAAAGATTTTCTTTTGTTCTTTTTTCGTGGTTGCTACAGAATAAGCGGGTTCGGAAAAAGCCGTTTTTTTGCATTGCAACCGAACAGTGATCGAACGTAAACCTGTAGTCGTTCCTTGATTTCATCATGCGAAACGCTGAATCTTTCGAGACGATGGAGTCTCAGATTCTGGACTCCGCCACGTTGGTATCGCGCAATGGTGAAGGGGACGATGGCGACGAGTCTCTAGAAAGAGACGTAGTCGATATAGATTTTGAGGACGACGGCATTCTTATTATGCCACCTGACTTTGAAGAGAAAAGTGATCATGACAGCAGTCTTTCGCTTCCAGAATCTGTACCCAGCACCGTTGGTAGTGTTACGGAGGCGAACAACAGAGAAGCACAAGGTGATATTAAAGGACGAGGAGAAGGAATAGAGCGCGAAGATGAAACAAAGGAAGGTACTGGAATCGAAGACGAGAATTCCGAAGATCGCAATCGCGATAGCAGCAGCGAGCTTGTCTATGCGCGGTCTGGTGTAACTTGGGTAGGATACATGTGCTTCGGTGCTATGCTTTGCATCCATTTCTTGACATTCTATACGAAAGGTGGCGAAATGACCCAATCCGCTAACAGATGCTCGCAGATTAGCTACAATGAAGCCCTTTCCAAAGTCAGTGTGCTGGAGAAACAAGTGCGCGATCTAGAAGCCGTACAGGAGGAAAACGAAGAACTTCGAAAAAGGAATGCGCACTTGGAAGGTCTTGTCCAGTCGATGCAAAAGGTGCAACGATCCAACGACAGTCTTCGCATGAGAAACAAACTTTTAAAAGAGAAACTGGAGTCGAACGACAACCTTCGTTGTGAGCAGGAAAAGAATTTAACAGCAGCGATGAAAGAAGTGACCCGCCTGGCGGACACCGTGAACACGAAAGCCCGGGATTTTCGGGCGATGAAGGAGTCAAAGTGTATGAATTCGCTCGCATCGCTCTCCGAAGAACGCGATCGACTTTTAAGAAAAAACCAGGCGCTTGCAGGGACAGGTAAAGAAAATGAGAAAGAAGCTTGACCGAAAAGATGAAAGCAAGAAAGAATCGGAACCAAAATCAAAGGAACCGTTCCCTTGGGAGAATACCGACGAGACCAAGCAACCAATTATCGAGAATTGCTGGTTACGAGTAGGTCTTGGTGAGTGCTCCAAAGGCGCCAAATCCTCATTGCATGAAGGAACACAGAAAGTTACCGAGTCTTTGTGGAACGCTAAGAAGACATTTTCGACCACGTTGCGTGACCTCAAAGAAGGTCTCAAGGATAGTGCTTCGTCTTTGTTCCCTCCGAAATTTGATAACGGCACAAACCATGATAAGGAATCCAAAAAGTACTACGAAAAGGTCGAAGAAGATTATGCGGATTACTATGACAAGTTCCAGGATGATATAATGGAGTTCGTCACGAATAGCGTAGAATCGCTGAAAAGAACGAGCGCATTGTAAGTATCGGAAACACGGCCAAGTCGGTCTTTACTGGCTTAGTGTTTGCGACAGCGGCTTCCCTTGATTGTTTCAAGTACTTTTGTTGGTGGTCTTTTTGGCGAAGATGGTGAAGAGAGCGATACTTGAATACCGTAGAGTAAGCTGGAAATATATATTTATTAAATCTTATCTCTTGCATTGTTGAAGTAGATCTCTTACGAGATGTCTGAGATCTGCCTGTCCTCATAGCTTGTATGGAAAATCGCATCATGATCCTTAGCTGAAGGGCCAACGGACAAAACAACACTTTCACGATCGTACCGGCACTCATTTGTACTGTTTTGTCTGATCGGCAGTTGGATGCGTGTTGGATTTCGGCTTGCTGCGTTTGTTCGAGCATTGCGCGTCTTATTTTGCTTGTCGGTGCTAAGCGACCTACTCGACCAGACTTTGTTTTTAATGCAACATACTTTCGCTGAACTGTCACTTTAAATTAAAGAAGAATGAGTGGAGGAACACTCGACAGAACCGAGCAAATTTCGTTCCGCATGGACGAGGAGGAACCGGGGAGGTATCTGCCAATGGTGAAAAAGGGCGAAATACAGCGCGAGTTTGAACCCGAAGACATGCCCCGTGTCCTGGATTTTTGATGGTGCTGTGGAAGCTCCGATTGATGGAACACTCATGTTTTGCGTAGAGGCTGGACAAGAAGAGACGAAGTTTTACACGTATCACTTTTGTTTGCGTGGTGGCTTTCTGTTTTACTTTGATATCGAAGATGTTGACGACAACGCCGGTCCATACGTAACCTACCACGGTCCTCCGAAAGGCGTCGTCCCGTTGGATAACGTGGAAGTAGATTACCCACCCGGAGGACGCCGATTGTTTCGGGAGCATGCTCAGTCAGAAGCGAGCCGCGGTTACGAAATCGTCATGCGGCACGAACCGGCGGAGGAGGGAGAAGAATTTAGAGCGCCTTCGTTCCTTGTCGCGGATAGTCTTACTCGGAGAGAGAAGTGGGCTGACGCGATTCGGTCACGGAGCGAAATGAAATTACCGACCTTGTTACGAGCAGGGTACAGCAGCGCGAGGATGGCAGCTACCGCTGTGGGTGCGAACGACACACCTGCACCTTCCGCAACGCAAAGCACCAAAGCTAGCGTCCGCAACGAAGAAAACATCGATTCAAACAAATTGAGCTCTTCGAAAGGAGCTGCAGGAAAACTATCGAATATGCATCAGCAAGTGCTTAGAGTGTCAGACGATACCAATCTAGCAGGTGCTGTGATGGAATTTGGAACGGCCGATTTCGATGAAACCGCTTGGTTGAATCATTTCTTTCAATCGCACAATGATGCCGATGCTGTTGCAAAATGTGAAGCGATGGAAAAGTGGCAAATGGATATGAAACGAGACTTGAAAGGTGCAGTGCTGGAACAATATGAATACTTCGTTCAGGCATCAGGAGAAATGACAACTATGGGTCAAGAGGTTACAGCACTAAAAGACCAGATTGAAAAGCAGAAAGTTATTTTGAATGAAATGAAAGCCATAGATTTTACCGGTTCTACGAATGACGATGACAGGGACGAAATAATGGGCAGAGAACAAGACGAAGATGAATTGCCAGAGGACGATCTTGATGCTGGAAGGTTCGGAAGGAAGGGAGTAGATGAGAAAACGTTCTTTAGTGAGTTATCGTCGCTTGATGAGGGCCTTGCGAGTGGACAGCGACGTTCAAGAGACGCAGAGGAAGAAGAGGATATAGAGGACGCACCCCCTATAGACGTCCCTGATTGGCTCGACGATACGGTCGAAGATATCGAATCGTTTGTCCGTGAATGTCGCTATTCTGACGCAATTGAGCTTTACTTGAAAGCGAAAAGCGAGATAGCCGATTTGATGGACAAGCACGAGAGACCAACTGCATATCGTCTTACCTTGAAGCAGAGGGATACACTTCGATCGATCAAGAAACAACTTGAGGCACTCGGGCAAAAAAATCAGTGATCGGCTGGACGATTCGCTAAGACGTCGTAATGAAGCGATCCGGCAGGTTTCCAAGCGTGAAAGAGGCGACATGGCCGCGTTGTTGATGCCCACCATTTCACCCTGCGCAATCAACGACGACGCTCTCTATCTCCAGCTTCTTGTAAAAATGGGCAGAAACAAAGAAGCAGCTGACGCTTTTATCGCGCGACGTTCTCTTGTCCTTCTCGACACGCTCAATGAAAGTCCAATATCGGGAGCTGGGTCTGTCGATTTGGTTATTTACGCCGCCCAGCTTAGTCAATCTTTCTTTTCGTCTCTTGCCACTTCGGTTGAAAGCTTTCTCGATCTTTTTCTGAGCTCACACTCCAATATGAACGGAGAAGCGAACGAGGATATCAGTATGGACGCATCATCTCTACAGTCGTTGTCCTCTAAGAACCTTCCGGCGGGGGCCACGGCATCAGTTGTTCTTTGGTGCGATGCTGAACTCACAAAATTTGCTAATGCTTTTGGAGGAGCTCGGATTCTCTCAAATTTAGCTTTAAGTCCGCCACCCCGGGACGAGCCAAAGAAACCACGGGTTGTTGGCGGAGGACCAGCTGAAGACGGGATGAAAGACAGAAAGACTGCGCTCGATGTTGCCGCTCAATGTATCGACCAAGCATTTAGTTACGCAGCAGCCAATTTAGACGGAGTTGGACTTCCTTTAACCCCAAGATTAGCGGAATGTATTCGGGCTAGACTGAAAGGGTGCGAAGCTGAGATATCACTGTTGCTGGATGACAAATGGGACCATCTGACAAAGACCTGGCGAAGCGGTGGCGAGGAGTTGAACGGTAGTGATCACATGGGTATATAATAGCAAAGAGACTGCGTTGCATGCGATCATAGTAGAGTTACGTCAACGTGTAAACTAGTTTACATATTTCGACATGTCAAATCAGTCCATCGTCGATGTCTTCATTAGGAACAAGTTGCATATCACCAAGAACTTGACTCGCTTGCTGATACCGTATATCTAAAAGTCTTTGTTGACGACGAAGACGCCATCTTGCGTAAAGACGCCATAAGATAAAAACAGCCACAATGCAAAATAAGAACAACAACCCAAAATTTCTTTGCGCGTCGTCGTCTAATGGCTTATTGGGTGCGGATGTCGGAGCAATGGTCGGTGGAGATGTATCTTCATCTCCTTCTAGCTTTCTTGGGATCATAATAAGTTGACGACCAAGATAAGGCGCTGCTCTAATCTATTGAAATGATAATATCGTATCCTTTCGACGATGTTCATTCGACTAATCTATTACTCCGTACACAGTACTCCGTATTCGCAATGCGCGACAGCCACAACTATACCAGGTAACAACACATAACTACTTACTCCGGAGTTTTTTTTTTTTTTTTTTTACTTCGTAAAAAGTATCCGGGTGACCCCTCTGTCGATAAATTTCCCTACGAGAGCTACGAGAAATCTACGTAGACATTCGAAGCGTTGCATCTTTCATCATTCTTTTATCATTTTGATTTCAAATAGATGAGGCTTGCTGTTTGACGGTATTAAGCAAACACGTCTCCGAAAGTTACGATGGAAGCGCGGGACAAATATATCCGAAAGTAGGTGAGATCGAAATCATTATATCCGGGTACCCCCTCTGTAGATAAATTTCCCTACCAGAGCCACGTGAAATCTACGTAGACGTTCGAAGCGATGCATTTTCCAAATTCTTACGCTCTGAAATTAATTTTGAAACAGATTATTGTTTATTGGCACGAATTGTCCATGTCGGAGGAAGCGAAGATGACATTGGTCCAAAAATACCACCAACTGGTTGCTCGTACCAGGTACGTCTTTATTTTCCTATGTGTGCTTCGTGAAACCTTAGTCTAAGCTATCTGTCCCATAGTATGCAAAACAAATGGAAGAGTTTTCAGCAATTTAGAAGAGAACATTTCCTAGAACCTATGTTTACATTTTAAATCAGCATAATCTCTCTTGTCTCCTTTTGCAAGGCCTTGTGCAAAGAAAAGCTCAATAATGCAACATTTCATAGAAAATGGTTGTTTCAAAAGTAATATTTTCAAAATGACTTTTATAATTTAATTATTCAATCTTTTAGTAAGAAAAGACACAATAAAAACGATTTATGTTTGTATAATTGGAAAAATGGCTTTCATTGACACCCGTTCGACACTGCTACTATCAGTGTTGAATGTACAAAGTACCGGTAGGGGGCAAGATTGCAAAAAGCGATGCGATCGATGAAGCGACGCATGCTTTTCATTATTTTTCAACCCAACAAATAAGGGCCGTCTTAACGTTTTCTTCATCGCTCTCCATCACAATTACCTTTCGTTGACTATCATTATTTCTAAAAGAAGTAGCAGCAAAAATGGACGACTTTGATATGGGATTACTCGATGACACGGAGTACATGAAGACCGTGTTGCGCCAGAAGATGCTTGGTATAGCACCTGTCTTTCTTTATCGCGTGCCCAAGGAGAAAGCCCCTGGGGTTGAATATTTGTGAGTCTGAAAGTTGCATGTTTTGTTTGTGTCACAAATTTGCTCACGTCTCTCGACTGTCCCATTACTTTCGTTCGACAGAGCCGACGAATGGAATCTTAAAAAGCCATTGCAACAATGTTCTTTACGCATCGAGCGTCGCGGAGATGTTCTCTTGATCGTATTTACATTTAGAAAAGAAGATATGAAGGGAAGCGCTTTGTTCGCTTTGTGTAAGATTGACTTGGTTAATACGACTTTGCCCATCGTCCATTGGGTTCAACCCGTTGGTGATTCTTCGAGATATTTCGCCGTACGAGTGGAAGACGAGAAAGGTGGTCGAGAAGCAGTCATCGGTTTGGGATTCAGGGAGCGAGAGGAAGCGGAAGACTTCTGTCAATGTTTGGCGAACTACTCAAATGCTATTGCGCGTGAGCGTTTGGAGCATGCAATGGAAATGGTCGAAGACGTCGACGAAGATGTCTAAACCTATTCCTCTTCATTTCCACTTCTTGGTAGTTCACTTGTCCTCTTTACAAATAAGCAGTACGCAAGCAAAAGACCTGTTACAGCCACCACATGGGCTCCCTTGTTCTAACAAAATCTGAAGTAGTTTCGCATTATTGACTCGGTGCTTTGTGCGATTGTTTCTGTTAGAATGCCATGTCTTGTGCTCTTACTCGTGACCTGAACATCTCTACCTAAAGCTTAGAGATAGTAGGATATCAAGGATAAAGGACTCGACCTTTAGCAGGAATGGAAATGTGCCTCCTTAGCTGACGCCTTCGGCCGTCGGTCACGTTTAGGGTCATTCACATTCGAGTTTTAAGGCTAATAATTTTTACTGTCAAACGTAGTGTGACAGGTCATAGTCACTGTCATCGGACGACAACCGGAATTTTTCCACCTCAAAAAACGCTGATGGCAGGGATCTTTTGAACTTTGAGCAACAACATACAGTACTTTGGTTGTCGTGATTCGTCTATTGATCCTTTCTTTTGTCACTTTACTGCGGTGTGTTCGAGTTGTTTTGTCGACAAAGCGCGCCAATAATGTCGGATAGCGATGACTCCTCCGACTCCTCGTCGGACTCCGATGGACCCTCGGCGCTCTCCGCGTTCATGAGTCGCCAGACGAAAAAGCGTGGAGACATAACAGCTTACAAAGGCTTTGAGGAAGGCGATGACGGTTCTATCGCTCAAAAAATGAGAGCGGTTCTCGCTTTGAGAGAGTCCTTGGGCATTGACAACGACATTACCTTCCTGAAAGAGCAGGAAGAAAGGGAAAAGGAGAAAAAACGATTAGAAAGCATGACATTAGAAGAAAGAATGAAAATGGAAGAAGAGCAGGCCGGCGATATCATGGCGAAGATTCGTGCTCGTCAGGCCGAGAAGCAAAGGAGCTTGATGCTCAAAAGGCGACACAAGCAGAGGCTCGTGCGGCACTTGAAGCACAGTCTTCACCATCAGCCGAGCCTGATATGGCCATAGATGACGCGGAAGCTGAGGGTGTCAAAAAGAAGAAAAAGAAGAAGAAAAACTGATGGAGCTGAAGAGGAAGCGGAGAAAGGACCAGAAATTGAGGGCGACACCAAAAGAAAAAGAAGAAGAAAGACGTGACCGACGATGGATCGGATAATGAAGCTGACAAGGACGAAAAGAAGAAGAAGACAAAAACGAAGAAGAAGTCAGAGTCCAACGACGATGAACCAGAGGGTACCGAGGAGAAGAAAAAGAAGAAGAAAAAAGAAGCCGACGAATGGTACTGATGGAGAACCAACGGAGGAAGAAGAAACAGGCGAGACGAAGAAAAAGAAAAAAAGTAAAAAAAGAAGACTGACGATGAAGCTGGAGAAGACGATGATGGCGGCGAAAAGAAGAAAAAAGAAGAAGAAACCTAAGGATGGTGAGGTTGAAGCCGAAGCTGCAGACGGCGAAGGGGAGAAAAAGAAGAAAAAGAAAAAGAAGAAAGATGAGGAGGAATAATCTATCTACATGCTAATAAGTGCAGCCATTGCTCTATAGAATGCTACAATCTTCTTGCATTATACCGGATCTTTTAGTTAGTTAAATCTGATGACATTATTTTGCTTATTCGACACACGACGGAGTTAATATTTTTTTTACCCAGTCGCTTATTAATTTCGTGACTAAATCGATACGGGACACACAACTACTATGAATGCGAAAACCGCTGCGGCTTTTGTATTTTATTCAACGGTTATTATTTTTGACACGGCCTTTTTTCTTTCGCGCTCACTTTTTCGCGAAATGAACAAACCGCTCAACGGCAGGTGTGCTTATTGTGTGAGAAAAGCGCATTAATCGTAACTTTATCTTGTTAATCTCGACCAAGAGCGAATCGGGAAAGCAACTTGTTATCGTCTGCTACAAATGAGAGCACGACTACGGACGACGTTCCTGCTTTTAATGGCCCTTTTTTCTTTTATTTCAGTTTTACAATATTTCATAGTTTTGCAACCCTTGAACAATTCCACTTTGCTAACAGCGACAGCAGCAGCTCGATCACTTGCTGCTTTTGTGGACAGCACTTCGGAATTCAGCGCTCGGTCAAAGGACTCTCTGACGGTTTTGAAGGCAAGCCAGACGAACTCACACCGTTTATTTCCGACGCATGATTTGTTATCCCTACGACAAAATCTCAAACAGCTCAAAGAGCAAAGACTTCATACAAACTCGACCCTTGGCCGACGACCGTTCTTTTCGAGTAAAACTAATCAGAAGATGTCTGGAGTATCGTCCACCAAAGGTGAAACTGCGACAATAGACCTGGCGCCGTCGAACCAAACAGAAAACCGAATAATATATTATCTTCATATTCATAAGAGTGCTGGGTCGACCATGTGCATTGGAGCACAGACAAATGGCATGAAAACCTCCAACAAGAACTGCAATGTACAAAGAGATCAACGGTGCTGCGGAGGCGGGGACGGCCTTGAATCACAACGGACTTTTGCCTTGTCGACCAAGAAGAATTTCGTGGCAAATGAACAAGACATGTACGACGCCATGGATTTAGAGCATTATCGCTATGTTGTCACTCTACGAAATAGTCGCGACCGGTATCTGTCTCATTGGAGGCACGTCGTCCGCGCATTGTATCCAAACTACACGACCACCTTTGCAACTTGGTGGCAAAATCAGCCGGACAACTGGAATTTTCGTAAGATATGCGGTACGAGGTGCATGTCGGTACCAAAGTATCAGATCACGGAAAGCTTGTTTCAATACACGGTCGATAGACTCCATAATTTTGAAGACATTCTTCTTTTCGAGCGTTTCAATGAAACGTTTGCGACGTTCGCACAAAATGTGGGATGGGAAAAATGCCTCTCACCAGAGGCGGCATGAAGAAGAATGTTGCATACCCTGATGCAGGAGGAGCATGGGATCCGTTGATGAGTGCACTCGATGACGCGCTCTACGAAATAGGAGAAGCACGAGCCCGGGGTGACGCTGAAGCACCATTATCCGCGAAAACATTAGACGCAGTTCATCGTTACTTCGAAACTGGCAAGGACCGTTTCTGCGATTCCCCCTGTTGCTCGAGCGTCTGTTCTGCTTATTAGGCTGGTACCTAGTATAGGTTACGAAAAAGGCACCTTTCGTTTGCAAGGGGACAAAGCCTCGGCTCGTTATCCAACATTCACTTGAGCAACTACCTACATTGTCACATTGCTATAAGTAAATTATTTGTAGTTCATTTGCCTGTGCAACGGTGAGGTTAATCTCAGCAGAATTAGCAATATGCAAGCATTAGTCATAGTTTCATGTTTTGGGCGACTAAATAATATTCGACCGACCTAGTTTTGGTTCCCGATGGACCGTGACTCCAAAAGTCATTGAACGTCAAACTTATGGAATGCGGAGAACATGTTTTGTGCGCACAACGGGCGTTGCACGAATCAGCCATAAGGCCAACGAAACGGCATTGTGCAACGACTTCTTCTTCATCAAGTAATTCTTCGTTATTACATCAGTAATCGAGTCTCTTCTGTCAACATGTCGACAAAAGAGAGGTCGAATATACCGAGCGTTATCTGCGCTCTGATGGCGAGTCTTACTACTGGAGGAACGACCTATGCTTTTGGGTTCTACGGAAATACGTTGAAAAAGACATTAGATCTGACACAAGGTCAAATAGGAGCAATCTCCACTTCATTCTTTTGTGCTGGACTGTTTAGCTGGATACCGGGTCTTTGTGCGGATAAACTGGGGACGAAGTTCTCCATTGCACTGGGGGGATGTTTGGGGGCAGCCTCGTTACTCGAGTTCTGGGCCGTGTCACGTCAGTTTGTGATCATCGAACGGCAGTTTCTTGTTCCTTTACTTTCAGTTTTAAGTGTCATGATATTCTTGTCCAACGCCATGGTGACGGGATCTGTGTTTAAAATTATTGCCGCCACATGTGGACCCGGTAGCAAAGGCTCGGCGGTGGGCATTGCGAAAGGATACGTCGGCCTCGGTGCGGCAATGTACGGAGGTCTTTTGAGTCCCTTCGGCAAAGGAATCAAAGTGATCTTGACTTCATACCTATGGCGGCTTTCTTTGCTATCGTTTGTGCGGTACTACCGGCAGTGACTGTCCTGCCAACGAAGCAACAAGTCGACTCGACGTCGTTTGAGGACAATTTGACTCCGTTGCACTTTCGGATACTGTTTTGCTCGTTGATTACTATGGCGATTCTAGTCGCAGGGAGCAGCTTATTGTCTTTGTTTCAGGAAGATGCAGACGCTTATGATGGAAACGACGGATCATCGGATGATCTAGGACCGAATTACGGAATGTTTTTCGTCTTGGTCACAGTTTGGTTGGCCCCCATAGTCGCTCTCCGCTACATTCCTACTAGCCCTACAAGCGACGGTGTCGAACTGACGATCATTGATGAGATGGACGAAGAAGAACACGACGAAGAAGGCAATTTTCGTCCTACAACATCTCGCACAGACCTTAAGGTGTCAAGAGAAACGGACGCAGAAGACTGTCAAAGTCATAGCGAGGAACACGATACGTTGTTAAGAGCAGAAGATCAGGTCAACCTGAACACAGAAATAACACGCAAACCCATTTTAGGCGAAGATATGAATCTGTATCAGATGCTGCAGACGCCGACAGCTCTTCTTATGCTGTGGACTACAACGATTCTTGTGGGCTCAGGAACGGTGGAGACGAACAATATGGGAGAAATGGTTGAAGCATTAGGTTTGGCCAAATCCGTAGGTCCCGCATCGATGACACTTTTCTCGGTGGCACAGTGTGCGTCTCGTGTTTTGACCGGCGTCATTTCAGAATCTGCTCTTCAATGGAATGTGAGGGGTTTCGGAATTGAAAAGGGTATTCCGCGTCCGATGTTCTTGGTATTTGCATCCATACTTGGTTTCACGGCACATTTGACTCTGGGATTCGCAAGAAATAAACTTTTCTTCGTTTTGGGTGCTGCTCTGTCCGGCGGCGCGTTCGGTATGGTTTGGCCAATGTTGGTTTTAGTAACTGGAGAGTTGTTTGGAACCGGCAACGTTGGTGCGAATTATATGTTTTTTGATGGTTTCACATCTGCCACTGGTACGCTGTTTTTATCGCAAATTGTCGCGCAACGTGTCTACGACAAGCACATTGATGCCAATAGTGAAGATACGACAACCTGCATAGGTATGGTTTGCTTCCGTCAAACGCACTTGATCATAGCCGCGCTCATAGTGAGCTGTATGGCGACCAGTTTAGCAACTGTTTACGCTTCGCGACATGTCTACAATAAGCGATTGCATTCGCCATGATTACATGGTAACAAACTGCCTAGCTGGATAACAACTGACTGCTATCGCATTACAATTCATAAAACAATCTTCTCGATGCTCCCGGGTTGTGTGTCCATTCTAGTTTCAGTACGGTTGCAGATCCAGACATGCGATTCTCTTGTATACTATTCAACATTGAATAAGTATCGATAATCAGAGGTAGTCTACGATCTACGATGTTTGCAAAATAATAGACGTAAAGTACCCTTACCTTCGATAAACAATACCCTTCACACAGAATTTCCGTGTGTCTCAAAATTATGCTAAACAAATTTGCTGATCGACCAGAGGCACCATTTCTACATGAAACAACATAGCGTATATGCTTAAATCATCGGAAAGTAATTGTATATTAAATGAAAGTGTTAACGTATTTTTATTGGAAAGATGAACGATGGTTCGGTAGTAATCCTTTAGCAATCCTTCTCGAAAAAATAATGTTACATCATGACTCATGACTGATGTGCAGTCGTGGTAAAGTTGAGGTACACCTTCTGCCTATTGAAAATACTCCGCTAGAAGTTTCGACATTGAAATCGTCGTCTTGCGTGCTGTAATGAAGCTGAATGTAACATTACTATTTCTTGAATTATATAGCTAAGTAAGCTAGCACGACGAATGGTTTTCTTGTGGCCAGACGTCTCGCAACGAAGTTGATTCATGACTGAACTGCAGTCGTGGAAAAGGAAATATACACATAGGCCTATAGTCGAGACACATCAAACGTTATGCGTCCCCAGAAATTTTATACAAGTACCCAGAAAACCAGGACGCAGGATTTTCTGTTATCGCAAAGACACACACGGCCAACAACAACGAGCAATGAGCTTACATGCCCCCAGTGATCTTGTCATAAATAATTTGTAGTATTCCAATCTGTTCCAACTACATTCATGAAAGACGTCGAACGCGAAGGAGATGGCGAGCCTTGGGTTTCGGGAGAAGGATATTCGCCTCTCGTCGGGTCGGACTTCAGCATGATGGCGATTTCGTATGGCGACGATGATTCGAGTGATTGTGGTCAGAACGTCGACGAAACGGAAAAGGGGTTTGTCAAAGTGAACGATGACGTAGTAATAAACCAATTAAGAGTGGGTGGCAGCAGGGATGATAACGAACTTCTTACAAGGAACTACGAGACACTGGCCGAGCAAGCGCTTGCTGCTCTCGAAGCAGACTATCTTGCCACCATACGGCTTGAAGAAGGTCACAGAAACGGTAAGGTTACCGAAAAAGAAACGGACACCAGCTGTGCTCAATTCCTTCAGCCTTCCATGACCGAGAGGCTTTTTGAAGAAACGGAATCGCCATCCGAAAAGGTCTCTCCTGCCGTTTTTGCGACGCCCGATCTCTTCCCAAAGGAGGCGAAACTACGCGAGACGTCAGTCGACCTGGAAAAAGTCCGAAAAGCTGTCGAGTCCATTGAGATTAAGAATCCGTCGCTGAAAGCAAATTTTGAAACGTGGGATCTGGATCAAAAAGAAAAGGTTGCCCGCGCGTCCATTTCCCGAAAATCACATGTTTTAATACCAGACGGCCCACGCCGCGCGTTTCTCAAGGAAACGACTAAAGCCAAACAGATTACGCATACACTAAGCCGCTCCGCTACCATTGCAGAGGCACTGGTGCGCCTGAATGTCATCGGCGCAAAGGTCTTCGAAGACACATGGTGCCTCAATGTTCACGTCATTGGTTGTGATCAAGTTGAATGCGAAACGGACGATCGGATTCGAACCTATTTTCAACCACTTGTGCGGTGGATCGGGGCGCAACACAGAGGCCCCACGAGTATACACTTGAGTTTGGTGGGGCCAGGAATAGTGGAGCGTGATGGTTCTGCTTCGGTAAATCTTTTATCGGGGTCCAACAGTGACCGCCTACAAATAGCTCATGCCAGTTGTCATAGTGCTTTGTACAAAGAATGGCTATCATCTGAAACGGACAAGCCAGATATCATTATTGCCTTCAATGCAGGCATTTGGGGATATAGTGATTGGTGTGCTACTATACGGATAATTGCCGAACGGAAACTGCAGGTTCCTTTTGTTGTCACGGCATATACATTACAAGAAGCAGACGACGATTACGATGTTTTAGAAGAGGGAATAATCAAAGCACTGGCATGCTCAAAGGAAAAGATCGATCTCTGCTGTATATGGGAACCGGAGATCAACCCGTTCGCGAGCAAAATGGATCGGCCAACTCAAAGCGCCCCGGCAGGAAGACGGTATCGAGAGAATCAAGCATGGCAAGCTTGGCGACTGTAGTTTTATTGTGCAATAAACAAGCAACTTATAGATTATAGCTCCCATCATTTATTCGTAAAAAACCTTATATGCGCCAACTACAAAAATGATACTCTTTCTAAACGACTTCCGTATCCACCATTTCGGTATTCGCTGACTTTGTAGGAGGACGGTCAGCGACTTCTCCGCTTGACCTCCACCACGACAATGAAAAGATGGCATGATGTTCCCGTGATCGCGCGACATGCAATGTATAAACACCGTAGAAGAATGCCAGTATGCCCGCAATGAATGCAATGAAAGGATCCATCCACCATGCATCGGGTGAGCTGTCGATGATGAGTGTATTCAAGAACAACGCGGCCGCCAAAATGGCACCAATCAACGAGCAGATTGCATCTTTGTAGAGGGACTCTGAATCCAGAGCCTTGGAATATCTGATTTTGATGAGAGCAATCGCTCCAAAGATAAGGATCGAAAAGAAACTGAGTACAAGGGCAGCTTCTTTTCCGTTTCTTCCTGTCGACCCTGCGCAAAATCATTTATCGCGGCGATAATCACCTGAAGTCCTAAAAACACCAAAATGAAACTAATAGCAACGCTGGCACGAACTTCACGGCCTTCCAACTTGGCTTTCACATCTTCATCCAACTGATGCGGGGCAAAAAATCGCCACAAAACGATTGCATCACTGAGGAAGTCTACGCAGTTTTCGAGACCGAATGCTAAAGCTAAGGAAAGATCTTGACGCTAATGCATGGAGACATATTTGTGAGGGAAAACACGAAAGAAACCGGAGGCGAAGAGTGTCGTCTTTTGAACGAACCTACCATCCAAATCGCGATTCCACCAAACGCCGTCAAGAAAGTAATAACCAAACAAGCCACCGCTAAACGGTAGGCATCTTTAATGGTAGGATCGGACCAGCACTTCAATCCCATCGTTCAAGAAGTTCTTTTATTGGATAACAACGTGTTTTTGTATTCGTTTTCATCGTGTTGCTCGTCTTGCACGATCTCCCCCTTTGCGTTTTTTGCGCCTTTTTTCTCTTTAGTCCCTCGTTCTACTATAGTACAAACAGTACAGCCCACGCAATGTCGATGATTAGTCTTTCGTGACTCAACGGTCATTTGTGGTTTTCCTTGAATGACGTCGGCCATGCGTCGGTCGGATGCTGCGGCTGCGGTGAAGAGAAAATAGTTCGAGCCTTAATCGGAAAATCAGGCTTTCGGCTGACTAGCAGACGGAATGATTGAGAGCCGCAAAGCGCGGGTGGACGAGAGTGCGCCGCAGCCATTTTGTCGACCCCAAGAGGGGCAACAAACAAGCGAGACAAGTTGCCGTTTGCTCGCTACAAATAGCAATCGATCCTTTGCAACAATAAGAGGGCCTGGTCAGAGCTTTGCGAAACGTCAGTTTGCATCTTTCTTGAGCTCTTTATCCTGATTAACAGAGTCTTCAAATCAACGGAGCTTACTTCAATTGAAACATTCAAATCGACACTAAACATTGCTGAACTCGAAAACATGGTTGTTTCTTCTACACTCGTCAATGTCACGGAAGATGCGGAACTGCGCATTGTCGGTTTGATGGCGGACGCGGCTCCTTCGAATTTACTGGGAAACTCGTTTCGCGACACTTGTTCGGCTAGTATTCACAATGGAGACGCATCGGGACTTTTGCAAGCAGTGGTAGGAGACACTGGAGCCGTGGCTTCCCTCATGATCTTGCAACTTGACGAAGCTACGGCCGCCATGTCGATTTTAGCGGCACTTTTAAACCGCGTGGCGGAGAAGAATCAACAGTCGCAGCTCGCAACGGCTCTGGCTAGTGCTATTCGTCAGTCGGGGGCGGAAGCGGATAATGCCACGCTCAAACGAAAAATGTTACTTCTATCGATCCTTTTTAACATGAGAGACGAACCGGTGGAGAAAGTTGCGCTACTTGATATTTTGATGCAATTGGCGGGTAGTAATGTTACGGAATTCTTGTCACCCGAATCGACATTGGGGAGCTTGTTGGCAGAACCAACACGCTCGGGCGGAGCACTTGCCTCGGGGAGTAACGGAACATCCTCCGACCGTGGTAGCGCGGCCACTTTAGTAGCCGTCGATGCTACCTCATTGTCCCGTCTGGCTGTCATGTTAGATGCCTGGAAAACTCCATTACCAGCGCGTCAGGGCTTGTATCGAACGGTGGTCTCCGTATTACCCGACACGGATGTACGAAAACAACGTTTTCTTCTTCTTTGACCGAATCATACAGCTCTGCGGATAAAAACAGCATTGAAGCTGCTAGAGAAGCGGCTATCGGAGCCATTCGGGATCCTGTTACACTGTTCGTGCAACAAAGAAACTTATTGAAGCAACCTGCTATTCAGGCTCTGGAAAGTCAAGACGCAAAATTATATGGCCTTTTGCAAGTATTTCAGGAAGGAAAGTTATCAGATTATAATCAGTTCGTTCAAAAGAACGGCGGGAATGAAGCGGCTTTGTTGAGCCCGTACGGCTTACACCCAGAGAATTGTCGCCGAAACATGCAAATCTTAAGTTTGTGTTCGTTGGCATCGGAACACGAAGAAATACCGTACAGTGTTGTTGCAGAAACTTTGCAGCTAACAAACAGCGACTCACAAGTGGAGACGTGGGTCATTGCAGCAGTTGGAAGTGGTTTGCTTCAAGCAAAAATGGATCAGCTGTCCAAGATGGTTATGGTGGAGCGATCGGTAGTACGTCGGTTTGATGCACAGCAATGGAAAATTCTTCAAGCTAGACTCCATAACTGGAAGAAGAACGTAGGAGGTATCTTGCAGGTTCTGAAGGAGCATCAAACATCGACAGGAACAGCTGCTACGACCACGGTGTAATCTTAATAGAAAAGAAGATTTTAACTTGATACGTCCGAAACTCATTATAGGCATAGGGAAGCCTAATGGTAACAATCGAATCTCTCAGCAACAAATAGATAGTAAGAATGGGACAGAGTCTAGTAGCCACCTCTGCCACCGGAACAGATTCGACGACTCATGAAAGAGTCATCGTATTCGGTAACTAGTTAACCCCCATTTCCGTCAATCTATTCCCGGTTACTATTAAGAGAATGCTGAGATGGCTTTAAAAAATGTACTACGTATCTCTTATTCTCGTTAAAAATCTTTCTTATGGCTTGTCCTCGCAGCTGTAGAAAATATAAAATGCTATTGATGGTGGAGGTCGGTGTTTGGGATGCCTAGTCGTATCTAGTAGCCCATCATGTGCTTCACAGCGGTAAGTGACCTTGGCTCCCTATAGAAAATCATGAATTCGTTGTCTGCAGTGTCGCCATAGACTAGAGTGCTAGTTCGCCTCTGAAGACTTCTCAAGTTAGCACCTCCTTTTCCAATAAATTTACCCACATTCGTTCGGCACCTGACATGCCGTGCCAGCTTCATGTCTCGAGAATTGCAACGATCAGAGGACATCGTAGAGCAGCTTCCAGCAATGCTTGGCCATCGCCCCTTGCGTTTAATTCATCTAGCTGCTTTTCTGCAACAAGCAAAAGCTTGTCAACGTGCCCGCTTGCCCAAGCTTTCATTTGTTCGGTCAGAGGTCGGGCGGCCCAAAAGGTTGGATTGTGTTTGTAGACAGATCGGTCATGGGGCGAACTCTCATCAATGCCATAGTACTTAAGCATGTCCTTCAGGCTGACATCCGGGCGACCAGTTAAGACCTCGTGGTAACTCGCCGTGACATGAATGTTATTAACCGTGATACCGTGGAGATGAAACAGCGCATCTGGAGTCCATACGAACATCGTGAATTATTTTGACGACTGTTTGAGATTCCAGAAGTTCTTTCAGCTTTGCACGAAGAGCTGAGCTGACACCGTACTTCGTTCCTACATCTACCAAAAAGACATCATCGGTTTCGGCAAGTTTCCCAAAGTAAAGAGCGACAATTTCGACCGTTCCCGCTCGACTAAGATGCACACCTTCGCAATCAAACGCTACCGAAGGGTGTTCGCTTTGACGTGCTACAAGGGCACTATCAATGGCGGCGAGGAATGAATTGGCATTTCCATTGCCCGTTGAATCGACAACCAAAATCATTGTATCTCCTTCTCTTTCTGTAACCCCTTCTTGAAATGTTGGTAAATTATGGACGTTGCGCTTAACGCAAAGATCGCATTTGCACACATGATTCTCATCATGCGAACACGGGTTCACAGTTCCTTTGATAGCACAGTAGGACGAAAAGAAGCTAGATCAATGTGTCGTTTTTGATTGGCTGTTGAAGCTTTCGTTGCTTTCGGCAAATGAGAACCAATGATGCCATTCGCTGCTGAAAGACATTCAGAATGAATAGGTGAAGATTTTATGGAATTGCGGCTGTACAGTACGCAAGACGATTACCATTCTCTAAAGCCTCGCTAAGAGTCCTTCGCAGTACTGTAGTACCCACATCAACGGTGTGAAAAGATACCTCTCTCTTTCTTTTTCCTCACAATATATTCAGAATTCACTAGGATAGTTCCTTGGTTGAACAGCGTGAACCTTTGATTTCTTAGGATTATCGGAAGACTGCGAAAGATCAAATAGATGTGCAGCAGCTTCTGGGCTTGATGAAAATTACCATCACCGCGCAGCGCTGCTCACTTGTCGACACCAGAGGTATGGACAAACGAGTGTTGTGACATGCTACGCCGGATCGTACAGCTGCGTAACTTCATGAGCTTGACTTCAAGCTAGTGAAATGTCCCGAGAAAATGTATCTTAGGGAATCCAACTGCCGCGTCCGAGTAAAACCCAGAGGCAATGTACTCATTGGTGAAAAGATGAGACACCGGAAGCACCAGCATCAAGATCAGAAACGTGCGTATTGGTCTAGGGACATGTTTGCCGATCCAAACAAACAAAGGTGCTTGTGCAAACGCATGTTCTCCCTATCAGCATCAGGCCGTTCCAGGTAAAGAAGAAAAATTGCGCTCCAAACGATGGCACGTACGGCTTCATGCCAGTCCCGCCTCGAAGTGTCATCATGACGAGCTCGAACTCATGCAAGAGTCCACTGGCCACAAAGGTTACAAAGGCGGCAAACGAAACCGAGAGACCCGCGTTTCGGAGAGGACGGTAAACTCCTCGTCGGAGCGTCATCTCTATGATTTTATTCCATCGCTTGCCCCAAAAGTCGGAAACACTAGTGCTGCCAAACAAGGGATTGTCGTTGAAACCGCTCATACTCAGACCAACGCATAACGACGCGAGAATTCCGAGACCAATGGAACCGGCTTCCAGGAGTCGGCTTGTGAGTAATGCCATGACAAAGTTATTGGCAATGTGTGTCCAGCAATAGAGGTCGATCACTCTTTCGATGGGCTTACGGTCAAACAAGATGTAGCCCCGAGGCAGGAGCAAATTGTAAAGTAGAGTACATTCCACAAATACACGTAGAAACAACGCGATTCGACTGATAAGCTCGGAGCGAGTGACCTTATTGGGTTGATTGGTTTCCGGGTGAAAAGTAAATTGCAAGGTGAAAGCATTGTAAGCGACGAAATTGAGATAACTTTCCGTTGCAAAGACAGGGAGTGTTCCATGCATGGTCTCTAGACATCGAAAGAAGAGGACAGCTGGCATTCCTCCGCATAGACAGAGAAGCAACGCAACATTTTGAATATCGAAAATCGGAACAACGATGAACGGTAGGTAGAGCACAGCTGGGCATATGATTCCGTAACCGATGATGTAAGCTTGAGAAGTCCCCAAGTTCCGGAAAACAAGAGTGTACATTGCTGTGGCGACAAGAACGTTGATAAACGCTTGTAGAACAAGAAAAAGGAAACTTTCTATCCAGAATGACATGTAAGGCAATGCCAATGCAATCTTTCCTAGAAAGGGAGCATTAAACATAATATCTGGTTTTCTGTCGTCGACGTCAAATTTCTCAAACAACTTTAGAACATCCATTTTCTCATGCGACTGTACCAGGTACTTGTTCATTGTCGATTGAATGCGATCAATGAATCTCTTCAAATAAAGAATCATCATCAATCATCATCATCTTCAGTCCTCATTATTTTTCATGGTGGTCGGCATTCGGCATTCATTCGACATGCATCATCGCATCAGCAACACTCTCATGTCTCATCGCGACGTGCATCGTCCTCATACTGCATAGATTGAAACGTATTCCGGTGGTCGGTGTATGGCTATTGGTTGTGCTCACGTTCTCCAGATAACTGGCAAGACAGAAAGAAAACAAGAGGTATCAGCTAAGGTGTACGTTCACCGTGACGACTATGATGCAACTAGTGGAAACAACAAACCGTTAACTTCGAGTTCCGCGAACCGTTTTTCTGGATCCTTTTTGCATCCACTTTTCCCATCGCCGTCGTAGGATCTCTCGTTTGATCAACAAGGATGAAGAAACTCGCACAATGCCGTCTGTTGACTTGGAAGACAGCAACAACAAGCAATCTGAGCAAGAGCAGGTGCTGGCGAGATTTCAGAAGCAGAAATGAGTGAGAATTCGACGACGACGTCGGCGGGTCGAGACGACAGCAGCGACCTGTCCGCCGAGGCGCGAACGGGTCGAGAAGGCGCGAGCCCAAGCAATGACGACACGTACATTGTCGAAGCTTTGTTCCGCAATGGCAAGATTGGCCGTAATGTGGTCTGGCTCGCACCGCCGAGTGACCCTGAAGTCTCATGTCTTCGCGCAGGCGATGTGATCCAATACGAAGACTCGACACCAGGCCAAGGTGAAACAATGATCGTTGCGATGGTCATGGAGGTTCAAAGAAGCTTTTCTACGAACTCTGTGGATCTAGTGGTACGTTTTGTGTAGCTGCTGTTTTGAAAGCAGCAAATGAAGTTATGCTCAACTTTCTTCTTTAACATTAACAGATGAGTAACGACTCGTGGTGCTTGAATAACTATAAATTGAACATCCTGGAGCGGGTTGTATATTCCTACGATGAAGCGACAGGCGCCCACAGCAAGCGTTGGGTAAAGTTTCGTTCGACGAAAGACTTTCATTTTATGCAAGATTGTTTTTATGACTTTAGCAGCAATAAGATGGTCCGCGTCGATGAGTATACGGGCGAGTACATGAAGGAGATTCGCGCAAACCAACCCCCGCCGTCACCAAGCGAGAAGGACGATTACGATTCAAGACGATTCCCGCAGTCATCACGGACCGCCACGACAAGGGTTTCTCTCGATTACCGTACTGATCTGGGAACGGTTCGCGCTCTTCAAGAAGAAGCTACCAATCAGGAACCTGTACTTGATGCCAATTATGAGGATTCCTTGGATCTCGGGCCTGCGTCGGACGACGAAGCGGAGGAAATCGATAGTGTTGTGGTTGGGGAGGGTAGATCAGAAGCGGGGTTCTCGACGAACTACGCTGAGTGTCCGGAAGACCTTCACCGATGCAGCAAAAGACGAAAACTGATGGGTGGTCCGGCTGCTAAAAGATACTCTTACTTCTGTACTTGCCCTGTGTGTAATGCAAAAGGTTTCGAGAAGGCTATGTACATATCTTTTGACGTCGACGAAGCATTCGTGTACAAAGACACAGAACAGGACGAGTATGATTGTAAACAGCAAGTGATGTTGACTGAAGACAGTTTCCTTTCCCCGGACCATAGATTACCGAACGTGTACAGAAAGCAACGAGATCGTCTTCGTCGGCATCTAAAGAAGACGGCAATCCAATTTCCGGATTACTTAGTGCCAGCGATCGCTTTTCTTCACAGCGAATCAGATGAACTTATAGGGAAAATGACTGTCGGCAAGTTACGATCCAACCAGTTGACCCGGGACGGAGCCAACTCGATTGCATTGGAATCGGTAAACCATGCAACCGGCCCCCAAGCCCGCCATTCATTGCCTGGTATGAGAGGCGGCAGTGATCCATCCGATCTTTCACCTACCGCCTCGCCGTCCTATACAAACGGCCTTGGGTTCAGGTCGTTTGCACAACCTGAAGACGGCGCGACTCGAACGATACGCCCACAATGTGCTCCCGGTCCCCAAGCCCGCCTTCCTTTACCTGGTAATCGAGGCGGTAGTGATCTATCCGATGGTCTGGCTCTTTCACGCACCACCTCGCCGTCTTATACAAACGCTCGGCCATCTGCGCAACCTGAAGGCAGTGCGATTCGAATTCTACGCCCACAACGTGCTCCTGGTCCCCAAACCCACCGTCCATTGCATGGTACTAGAGTCGATAGTGATCTGTCCGATGTTCCGGCTCTTTCACGCACCGCCTAGCCGTCTTATACAAACGGCCTTGGGTTTAGGTCATTTGCACAACCTGAAGGCGGCGCGACGCAAACGACACGCCCACAACGTGCTCTCGGTCAACCGCAATTTGATGTCACGACTGAGATGAAAATGCTCACACGACGAGTCCTTACGGCACTAGCGGCAGATTCTACGACTGGCCGGGCGAGTTTGTCGCAAAATCTGTTCAGCTATTTGGAATACTCCGTACACAAAATTCGCCAGAACATACCCAATGAACACACAGTTGATGAAACTAAACTCAACGCAGTAACGTCTTTATTGGACCATGTTTCATTGACAGGGGAGCTGCAGCAGATGTTTCAAAGAGGATTGATCAGACAGGAGGTGCTTCGTATAATAGAAGAGGCTGAGGAACGTATGCATCAATGCCTACTAGTCTGTCTCCGCGAGTTTCCACACGCTGTAGAGCGCACCTTCACCGACGGTTCCGACAAGCTGAGAGAACAGAATTCTCGTTTAAGTTTCAAAATTCTTGCGGTCATTCAGCAAGTGTCAAAAAGTCGTGATGATGCTGTCGAGGTGAATGTGAAAGATGAATTCAATCGATTATTGTCGGGCCTCAAGAAGTGTCTGGATGTATTGATTATGTAAAAATGATTATAAATAATATGAAGCTCACCGCAATAGTTATTGGACTAAAAAATTCACTGTTGTAAGCCTTGTGACAATCAATTGTCACCGAAAGGAAAAAATGGAACACGTGAGTTGATGTCATTTAGCTTTCTGTCTGAAACAACAACCGCACACCTCTAGCACGCGGTGTGAAACAGAAGAAAGCGGGACGAGATAACCTACAAGAGGATTAACTGATGAGGTATGAGGTGCGACGTGCGAATCATCGACGAAATAGAACACGCATCGCAGGAATTACAGCAACTGAAGACTTTATCTTGTGAATTTGCTCGACATCATCAAGTTTTTTGTGATCTAGAGACGAAGAAATAGAGATCCTGCTTGTAAACCTCAATTGATTACTGACGACAGCAGCAATCAATACATGGTCATCTCTTTCTTCTGCGACGTCATATTAGCGAAGCCTTGGGCGCCCTCCGTTTTCTCCGTCCTTCCACGACAAGAGACAAGAAAAAGGAAACTTTTTATCCAGAATGACATGTAAGGCAATGTTAATGCAATCTCCCCTAGAAAGGGAGCAGTAGAAACACTATGTCGAATTTCTCAAACAACGCTAGAACATCCATTTTCTCAAGTGACTGTACCAGTTATTTGTTCATTGTCGATTGTATGCGATCAAATGAATCTCTTCAAATAAATATATTATAATCATCATCTTCAGTCATCATTTCTCATGGTGGTCGGCATTCGGCATCGGCATTCATTCGTTTGAATATATCAATCATCGTCTCATGTCTCATCGCGACGTGCACCGTCCTTTACTAGTACTACATAGCTAAAAACGTGTTCCGTTGCTAGCTATATAGATTTTCCTACTCTTGACTTTCTCCAGATAACTGGCAAGACAGAAAGAAAACATGAGGTATCAGCTAAGGTGTACTTTCACCGTGACGACTACTATAATGCAACTAGTGAGAAACAACAAACCGTTAACTTCGAGTTCCGCGAACCGTTTTTCTGGATCCTTTTTCCGCATCCACTTTCCCCATCGCCGTCGTAGACTCGCACATGATCAACAAGGATGAAGAAACTCGCACAATGCCGTCTGTTGACTTGGAAGACAGCAACAACAAGCAGTCTGAGCAAGAGTAGGTGCTGGCGAGATTTCAGAAGCAGAAATGAGTGAGAATTCGACGACGACGTCAACCGGTCGAGACGACAGCAGCGACCTGTCCGCCGAGGCGCGAACGGGTCGAGAAGGCGCGAGCTCAAGCAATGACGACACGTACATTGTCGAATCTATGTTCCGCGATGGCAGTATTCACCACAATGAGGTCTGGCTCGCACCACCGAAAAAACCCTAAAGACTTATGTCTCCGTGCAGGCGATGTGATCCAATACGAAGACTTGACACCAGGCCAAGATGAAAGAATGATCGTTGCGATGGTCATGGAGGTCCGAACAGATTCTCGTTTAAACGATGTGACGCTAGTGGTACGTTGTGTGTAGCCGCTGCTTTGGTATTATTAATGAAGTTGTGCTAAACTTTTTGTCGACAAACAGATGAGTGACGACTCGTTTTGCAATGGAGAGGAAAAATTGAATATCTTGGAGCGGGTCGTGATCAACTACGATGAAGCGACTGGCGCCCAGAGCAAGAGTTGGGTGAAGTTCCGTTCGACCAATGACATTTACTACATGGATGACTGTTTTCATGACTCCAGTAGCAATGGCATGGTCAGTGTCGATGAATATACGGGCGAGTACATGAAGGAGATTCGCGCAAACCAACCCCCGCCGTCACCAAGCGAGAACGAGGATTACGATCCAAGACGATTGTCGCAGTCGTTTCGGAGCGCTGCAGCAAGGGTCTCTCTTGATTACCGTACTGATCAGCGAACGGTTCCCGGCCTTCAAAACGAAAGGAACAACCGGGAACTTGCCGATGATGAGGATTCTTTGGATTTTGGACCTGCGCAGGACAACGCAGCGGAGGAAATGAGTGCATTTGTGGCTGGGGAGGGCAGAGCAGAAGCGGAGTTCCGCGCACGCTACGCTAAAGGCCCGGAAGAATATCACCGCTGCAGCAAAAGGCGGAAAAAGATGTATGATGAGACTACAAGATGCTACGTTTGTACCTGCCCTTTGTGCATTGAAAATGGTATCGAAAACGCAAAGCTCATCTCTTTTCGTGTCGACGACGCGCTTGTGTACGAAGAAATAGAACAGGGCGAGTATAATCCCAAGAAGCACGTGAGATTGGATGAAGCTCGCTTTCTTTCCCCAAACTATCGGTTACCGAACGCGTACAAAGAAAAACGACAAGACCTTCGTAAGCACCTCGTGAATGAGACTGCCATCTTGTATCCGAATTACGTGGTGCCAACAATTGCCTTTCTCTTGGGTGACTCGGATGAACTAATAGGCAGGATGACTGTCGGCCAATTACGGTCCGAGGTTTTGTCACGGCGCACAGGCAACTTGAATGAATCAAGATTCCCACGAGGTATGCCTGGTCCCCATGTCGACCAGCCATTGGCTCGCGCTAGAGAAGCTACTGATCTATCCGATGATGTGGCGCTGCCAAGCAACGCCCTGCCATCTACTTTTAATGTCCCTGAAACCAGGCAGCTTTCACAACGCGGAGACGGCACGAATCGGACGATACGTCCGGCACATGCCTCCGGTGCCCAAGTTCACCAGCCCTTGCCTAGTGCGAGAGGTGGTAGGAACGTAGCCAGAGATGGGGCTCTATCACGCAACGGCTTGCCGGCTAGTACAAGCGGCCGGGAGCTTGCGCAACGCAGAGGTAGCGCGAATCGAACCATACGACCAAGGTATGGTTCCGGTCCCTAAGCTCAACAACCATTGTCTGCTCGCGGCAGTTCTCTGTCCAATGGTGGTTCGCTTCCAGAGAATGCCCCGCCGTCTTATATATACCTCCTGGGATCCGAGCAATTTCCACGGCACGATGCCAACGATAACCGACAGAGAATTCCAAGAAATGCGTCAAGGCTTCCGTTTCTACAGCCGTTGCCTTTTTCTGAGTGCAGTTGTCTTTCCGATGATTTTTCGCTTCGAAGCAAAGGTCCATTATCCTCTATCAATGTTTCTGATCTCGAGCAACCGACTCGGCAGGCAGGCAACTCGAATCAAGAAGCTGTATGGCACCGACGAGATGTACCTTTGCTGGGTGGCAGTAGTCATCCGTACAGTAATCATAATGGATCGGGGCAATTGCCCATAAGTGCTGGTGACCGTCAAAACAGTGTTGCGAACGAGGGAATGATGATCATACATCAAATTCTTGTGGCGTTAGCCGCAGTCAATACGGATTATTACATCCAATGCAAGTTTGTCGCAAAGACTGTTCCGTTACTTCATATATCTAATAAACAACACTGGCAGGAGCTTATCCAGTGAGTACATCGTGGATGAAAGGAACATAGACGCGATAATGTCCATCATGGATTCTGTGGAAACTGTTAGGAGGGAGCGTCAAGTGTTACAAAATGAAGCTGCAAGAGTGCTTCGAATAGCAGACGAGGCTGAGGCATGTTTGCACCAAATCCTACAATTCTGTCTCCGCGAGCAACCGAACGCAGCAGAGCGCAAAGAAAACGTTCTAAGAATCATGAAAATTATAGAACAAATAGAATTGCTGATCCGTGAACTTGCAGACGACGATGATGACAAGAAGGTGAAAGTTGCATTAACCCCAATACAAACGAGCCTTGAGAGATGCATGACTATAGTGGCACGTCGAATATAAGAAAAGAAGGGTGAAATTATTTGACGGAAAACTGCATTTGCAAGTCCTTTGACGAATATTTATACTTACAAATAGGAGGAATGGAGAATATCTAAATATTTTGATCAATTGAGCAGCCACTTGTCATTTGGTGATAGAAAGTAGTAACGAGTACGGGAGTTGAAATACTTCAATTGTTAGTCTGGAGCAACATTTACCCTTCCACCACTGCCACGCGTAGCTTCTTTTTCGTCTAAGCTGAGAGCGGGAGGTACCCTATTTGTCAAGGTGGACTGATTGATGTGCTTGTCGTGCGAATCGACGGTAGAGTGTATTGCAATGATGGTAAGTCAACTTATTCTTAAGCAACATGTAACATGACATTTCGACTTCGATTTCTGATCTTTCTTAACATCATCGACTTCCTCTGGAGTGTCCATGGAAAATAGGGAGATTGTATGTAATGCCTGATTGATCGACAAACCTTTAAGTGTGAGTCGATGAGATACAGTACCGGTAGCGGTTTCTGTAGGATTCAAAGCCTTGCCTTTTACGGAGTAGCAACATTGCCGTTCCACTGTATTGCTTATCTTTGCTCGATCTCCTCACTTACTTTCTCAGTGGAACAGAGGATTGGCGTTAGCGTGCTTGTAAATTGCATTACCGATGAACTTTCGTGTAAGTCGACGAGATAGACTAAGTTGAGCAACGATTGCAGCCTCCAAAACCACCGACTTTGGCAGCAAGACTTGTCGCTTTCAGTTGCTCACGACAACAGCAATTGGAACAAATCATTTCTCTCCTTCGCGTCGGCATATTACTCCGTAGTATCGTTTTGGAGTCGTTCACCAAAGAAGAAGTACTCCGTAGTTTTCTTTCCTTACAACTATCTAAACTATTCGCGAGTACAATCAGTAGCTACTCGTACAGCTTTCCGGATGGTACAAAAGCCTTTGTCGACATAGTCACAACTTCCTTTCCCTTTTCCGGCGTCGTTCCTGTAGAATATGTGCTCGACAAACCGAATGTATAGTTGCACTGGCACGCTTCTTGTCATCTGGTTCCTTGTCATCGTCGCGCAAAACTCACGTTTACTTCCGTGAACAAATCCCTTACGTCATCAACCTCTTTTTCGAAGAAAAGATGTAGATGCGAGCTTCTCATCGTCTCCTTTCTCGAGTCTTCGCCCTAGAGTTCAAGACTGTTACCGTTTCGTTCCGCGAAAGGAAGGATGCCGTAGTTGCAGTTTTCCCTGCAGTGATTAGAAGACGACGCATTTGAGCAGCGTAGTTTCCTTCCTAAGCATTGCTGTCACGTTCGTTCGAGAGTTTACAGATGTTTTACAGACGAGACATTATAACAGATCGTCTCCATCGTGTGCGTTGCTCTTCAACTTCGTTCGAGATGTCGACTATGGAATACGTTGTGATTGATTTGTGTTCAGGCCTTTCTTCTATCTCGCGAAACACCAAGCAAGAGATATCATTTCCATGGTCCATTTTTCGGGATCCAACATGAATCCGATATTGCCTCTCACGTTTGTGATCATGCTCTCTCTTCTTCGCTGTAGCGCGACAATAACCAAGTCGCAGCAGTGCAATTCCTCCGCGTCATCTCACGATCTCATTTCATCAATGTTTGCTGACTCAACTCCATTTCATTTCTCTTCGAAACACTAGATTGCATGCAATGCGACATTATCTCGACTAGGACTATCTCTAGCATTCTCTGATAGCCAGCATTCTTTGTGACACTCAGCCTTCAGCTCAACGAAAGCCAAGCGACTGCAAATCAACCCGCCCACATGCGACGTACAACACCATCGCGGAACGAGCACCCAAGGCTAGACCAAGAAGTCTTAGCGTAGGATCGAAAGAGGCAGACGACGACGAACCAACACAGCAACGAGAATCGAAGAAGCGAGTAACACTTGACGCTACACGAAGAATCCACGAAATAGGAAGCCATTAAGATATAGCAACAACCATCCAAAGGCATTACACCGAAAACCTTGAACAATTACCCACGAGGCAGGACGACGACTCTTTTCAAGCACAAAAATCCTGGTAAACGCCACAAGAACTCTGAATACTCGCTCGCTCACACTCACGCAAGAAGACATCTGTCTTCGCTGACACTGTGAACCACAACTTCAAGCACTGCTCGACACTACAAGTCACGAAATCTCGCGGCGTTTGAAGAAGCACCAAGAAACAACGACGACTCCCTCTCGACAACCGAAACACACAAGCGGCAACGACCTTGAATGACGAATTCGACAAGCGACAGCCACAACCATGCAGCGGTCGTAAACAATAAAAGCAGCAAATTTTCAAGCACTAAAACACTAAAGCATTTTGCACAACAAACGCTGACGACTCTCTACCCAATAGGTCCAAATCACAATGAAGTTATAACAGATGCAACCGCACCAGACTGCCCATTATGAAAGTTTCCGAACAATCTTACTTTCTCATACAGCTTCATACCCCACACGTTCGATGGCGACACGCAAACAGACATTCGAACTTCGCGACGAATATTAGCTTCCGCTCTTTTTCGAGACAACCGTCTTCCCGATGGAAGATTGCATCAGACATCGACATAGAATAACGGAATCATCCATCCTGCAGTTTTACGAAGGCGGACGAAGTGTAATACCTTACCTGGTACAACAAACTCATCTCACACTCATCGACCTATTACCTGTCCACGCCACATCGCAAAACCTGATCGTCGGTCCCGGGCTGTTGGATCACGGATCACGGATCACGGATCACGGCTTTCACGTTGTCTCGAGGAATGAAAGATGGGCTATCCAAGTAAGGTACCCGCTTTTTATCATGCCTTGAGCGGCTATCTGATGAGTAATTCTCAGCCTTTATATTTTTATTGAAAAGTTTAAAGTATATATACCGGGATATATAGCTTTGGGATATATAGCTCTGGGAGATATACTTAGTAAAATACCCTCAAAGCGACCGTAAGCTAAAAAAAGGAAAAGACTCATTAGTTCAGTTTAACACTACGTAGGGGGAGCCACCTCCAATCGTAAGAATTACAACAGGAGCTAAATTAAGGATGCTTACTTTGAGTTCCCTCATGCTAATATCACGTCTAAACATTGTTACCTATCGCCTTTGACAAAACAACGACAGAAGCTCGGTGTAGTTTTCAGCTCTCAGAATTACGAGCAGTCAGTTCCCATACTTGAAGTAATCATCGGCTTTCCGCGAATAACCGTCATAGTACACATAGTCGTGTGTGTCGTCATTGCGACCATCAAAGTAATCATCGTCAAGTCCGCTATTGCCATCAACTCGCGCAAAAGTGTCATCAAAGTAATCATCATATGCCGAAGCGTCAGTATTCAGGTTGTCGTCCAAACCAGTCCCACCATCGAATTCAGAGTTGGAATCCACAACGTCTCTATTCCGGCCGACTTCTTCCGACACCCGAATTGATAGAGTCACTATAAGAAACACCAAACCGACGACACCAAGACCGATGAGTGTCACTTCAATGGCCCGTCGAATGTGCTTTGGTATGCACCCTGCTATAGGAATTGCAGCGCCATACGACGAGTCGGGCGGTGTCCATTCAGACTCGTGGAAATCGTAAAGGGAATCCTTGGTGCCTTGTGATGAATGATGCGATGAATGAGTCAGATACGAACGATTTCGCCTTATTTTCGGAGAGCTTGCACTTTCCATGACCCCACCGTGGTAGACAGCTTTTGGAGAATCGTGTTGCTCTTTGTAAATACCATCATCTCCACCGTCACTTTGTTGTCTGTTTTTGAACCAGCCGATTCGTTGCATCCACGATCCCGATGACGACGAACTCAAAACCTCGATTCCGTGCGTACCATTGTTTTCTGCGGTTAAGAATTGGCCGTGAAGAACTTCATGCTGCGGCTTTTTGGTGGAGTTGTTGTGATCTTCGCATGTGCCTTGGCCAGGATCGAGGATTTGGTTGCGAACAGTAGATTGATTGTGGCCCTTTCGACTGGCCATATCATTCATGGTAACTGGTAACTGATTCGAGTGTTTGTGGAAAAAATTTAGAGCCCGAGTATAAGTATACTGTTGTCAAACGTTTCTTTTTTCGAAGATCTCACAATACGTCGAGTGAAGTAAAACACTTCGATCGGATGAACTGTCAAACACGGAATGATGACCAAGGCAATGTTCACTCTTTGAATAACGAGTGCGACTTCTTGATCTTTTCTGCCGTTTCCTGCGCTCTTGGTGGTTTGCTCCGGATATCGGTCGTGAAGATGTTGAACTATACAAAGTAAAAGAGGTTTGGAGATGCTTCGAAAACAAATACTCCAATTATTCCTAAATAATTCACAACAACAAAACCAACAAAACGATACGAGTACTTTGTAAACGATGGAGGACAAGCAATGTCGACGAGGTCGGCCATTTCTCTCAACGTCGAGTAAACGCTAATTAAAACAGTTCTCAAATAACCAACGGACTCTTCTTCTTTAACATAAAACAAGGTGAGAGAGGTGCGCGCAGGGCAACCGATCTCTACATAGATTTCGGTACAGTAGAAACAACAGTCCCGCTACGATGGTGTAATTAGAACTTCGAAGAACGGACCGTGGAACAGGGAGACACGGGAACGCACCTCTGCTTGGTACATTTTTCTACGGGGAGCCTACGTGAGTGTACACTTTTTCCCGAACCTTCCAGTGGCGAAGTGGCGGCGTTAACGCAAGAAATATTCGCAACTTCGTCACTCCTCTATTCATTCGTCTCCTTTCTTGCCTTCACTCGCATCCCATAAACATACGTTGACGCTGACATTTACACGTCTCTTCTTCTTGATGGTCTTCATTGTGCCTTCCCCATCGTTATTTACCAACATCATTCACCGAAAGAATTTCGCAAATAACCGGATTGCGGCATTGACTGTCTGCTTGACATTCTGTGGAACGACACGAGGCTTTTCATCTTCTTCGACCGATTCGTGTGCTGCCGACAGGATGGCGCCTTCCATTCGTGTTATACCTAACGACAAACTATTCATTTCGGAGCCCGATCCACAATGGTTTGGTAATCCTTCGGATAGTGACCCGTCGTGGACCAATAAGAACTGGTTGAAATCTCGCTTCCATTTTTCGTTTGCAGAGTATAACAACTACGGCAACACAAATTTTGGAGTGCTGCGCGTTATGAATGATGATTTGGTGCAGGCGAAAAGAGGATTTGGAACCCACCCTCATCGTGATATGGAAATCATTACCTATATTGTCGAAGGTGAACTGACTCACCAAGATTCATTGGGGACCAAGGAAAGCCTTGGACGCGGTAGTATCCAGTTCATGACGGCTGGGACAGGTGTGCGCCACTCTGAGTTCAATCAGGGTGATAAGCCGCTACGCTTTATTCAGACATGGATTGTTCCTGCGCAAAGAGGACTGAAGCCTAATTACGGATCGTTTCGAGGGGGGCCCTGGTGTTTGTCTCAACAAGTTGTTTCACTTGATTTCGAATAAAAACGACGCATCTGCATCTACGCCTGTACAGATCAACCAAGACTTGGACGGGTATGCTGCCGAGATCGAAGAAGGGCAAACCGTGTCATACGAACTACCGAAAGGCCGTCAAGCTTACTTGCTGTGCATGGAGGGTTCTGTTTCGGTTAACGGCAACAAATTAAATAGACATGATGCCTCGGAGATTACTGGAAGTGGAGGTGTGCTTGAAATCAAAGCTTTAGATGTGGAGTCGACTGAGCATGGGAAAGTCGCGCATGTTCTCATGTTTGTGATGAAGAGTGAACCGGGTTCGGGACGCACGGACTTTTGATACAAACATTTTCTTCTGAAAGTTATTCAATTACGATTTGCAATTAATAAACAAGGCTTCAACAGAAACTGCTTTTATTCTATATTACACTTTTCACAAGAATCAATGTTTCCGCTTCCGCTCTTTCAAAAGTACCATCCTTGAGATTGAACCGAACTGCTGATGAATCACCACAAACAAACAATTCCTGGTAGTTCAGCTTTTCGAGATATAACTTACAAGCGGCTTCATTGTTTTTCTCCACTTTGAGAAGTAAACCATCATAACCGGCGTCTCTCGCTGATTCCTTCACATAATTGCATAGCTTCATGGCAATTCCCTTACCTCGTGCAGTCGGTGAGACGACTAGGTTGCACAAAACACACACGGCTTGAAGGTTTGGTTGCAAAAGTTCGTCTGCTATTTGAAAGGGCGAAGCATTTTTGTACTGCCTTCGCTCTTTTGGTCCCAAATTCGCCAACGCTGCTTTCATCGTTTCTTCGGATACTTCGGGTGTCAATATATCTCTCCGCTCGGCATCGAGTAAACAGACTTCAATCCCAGCCAGTCCGACGATTTTTTTTAGTAGTTATATCGATGGCAGCAATCAAACCAGCATCTAGCAACCTACTGCCCATGCGTTCTCCGTATTTAGTAGAAAAGTCGACAAATTGTCGGTACAGCAGTTCTTTATAGACGGCGTCGGAAACGGGCCCGGATGCCACTTGCACATGCGGTGTCCCCAGCCAATACGAATTGGCAAAGAAGTCACTGGCTTTGCGAATGGAAGGTTCGTCGCCCACCAGAGGAGCGATCGCGTAGCTTTCGTCCGTCGAAACGGAGCTCAGGTCCAGTCGAGAACGATGCGATCGAGTCAACAGAAATGCCTCCGGAGGCAACCACGCGACGCAGAATGGTTTTGTCGCCATCAAAAAGCACTGGAGCGTAACAATCGTAGTTGTAATAGAGTAAAAGGTCTTCTTCATTTTGTATTGTTGTGATTCTTGTCAATTACAGTGGATTATTCATTCGTCTTGGATTTTTTTGTTGCAGTGTGCAATAAGTGCAGCAATGAAGTGCGGCGTCAGAAATCTGTAGAGAAAAATGAGTGGCGAATGACGTCATAACCGGCAATGATTCTACTTTTGTGTCCGTAGTACGTATGTCCATGTGAAACGCAGCGGTTGAAGTTTTCTCTCTCGATCGCCTCCAACCTCGAAAATGAAGAGCCTATTATTATTTTGTGTCGAACTCCAAAGAATTGCTTATTTTGTGAAGGTAAAAGCTTTTTATTACCTATTTAACAACACAAAAGTTCAGTATGATGCTCGCGGGACGAATCGTGTGCATTCTAGCTGCCGCAACTTCCTATTCGGCCGCCTTTTCGGTGAACCGTTCGTACCGACCGTCCTCTCCCATGAAATTATACGCCTCGGCAAACTCGTTGGTGGTTATTTCTCCTCCGGGAGGCGTCGGTGAAGTATCCGCCGTGAAAGCTGCAGAAATGGGGGCGTCTGTTCGATGGTTTGTTGTTTCACAAACTGGCACAAAGGATGTTGTACTGTCAAAAGAATCACTCGACAATATCGCAGCAGCCGGAGGAGCCGTCGAATTGGCAGGGGCAGAAGCTTCTACTTTATTGTTGCCATCGGATGACCCTGCTTCAGCTGTTAAAGCTGTTTCGGCATGGTGTGGCTCGGCGCAGTCTATCATTTGCACATTCGATGGCATGGCAGACGCGAGTTTGAAAGTTCAGAATCAAGATATTGTCAAAGTATGGGAGAATGCGATCAAAGTGGCAGCTCAAGAAGCTCAAAAGGGAGTATCAGGTACAAAGCTAACAATTTTGGACGCGATCGAAGACGAAGAAGACAAGAACAAGTCGGGAGGATTAGATGGACTCGTTACTAGCCTTCTTGGTGGTGCAACACAAGTGCCTTCGACTCTGGGAGAGGCCTTGGCCGGCGGCCCGGTCGCTGTGACCAAACTTCGTCACGGACAGCTATTTGGGACTCCAGAGTCATCACCTGATTTTTCTCCGCTGGTTGGAGGGCCTCGAAAGAATCCAGAGCTTTGTGAAGAGTACACAATGAGAGCTGTGCGTGTCGACCCGACACTCTCGGTATCTGGAAACGTTATGATGGGAAGTACCACTCGATCATCTCGGCACGCAGTAGGTGAGGCTGCTGCACTCATGGCACTCAAAAAGGTTTCATTCAAGGATGGTATTGATGTATGCGTTTCTTCTCTTCGTGGATCGGACAAGCCTACAATAGAGTTGTGGAACGAAGATTTCGCTCGCCTCGAAAAGGCACTCTCCACAGGTAGTGCAGCGAAGCTTTTGAAGCCGAATTTAGTTCCGTCTCGAATGTTGAACGATTGGCTGACTGGTTGGCGACTAAATGGGCCCCAGCCGTGCTCCGAACCTACGATATCGCAACAATCCGATCAGGCGCTCGTCCGGTTTATGCCAGGCGCTCGGCTGACGCTTCTGTCGACATTGTCTGGCAACAACTTGTCAATTATGAGTCGGTGACTGTGGGTACCATGACGATTCACGTTACTTCAAAGGGATTGACGGCTGTCCGAGGACCTGGAGATGCATCCAAAGGATTTGGGAATATCAGCAAAAAGCCTTTGTCGGGCGAAGACGTGTTGGTGCGGCGCCTTGCGGATGCTGCATCCCAAGCAGTAGAGAAAGGCTTGGCGACAAAGGTGAGTCAAAACATTTGCGTTTCTGAACGTGTCTCGTAAACACGTCTCAACGTTATGTCTCTATTCCTACTTCAGCTAAAGATAGAAAGAAAGCGGCTCCTGAACCGGCGAAAGAAGCTACCGTCGCCGTTACTTCTGTTAAGGCGGCAGGAACAGTTGAAAAAGAAACATCAAGCGATGCTGGTCCAAGACAGGCTGGTGCTAGAAGGTCGGCGGAACGAGCCCGTGGAAGTCGAGCTAATACAGATAAAAGCGAATAGCTGAACACCATTGATCTCTTTCTCGTCTCTTTATTTTAAATTGTTATCGCACATGTTGATTATCTGTTTACTGTTTGGAGGTGAGCATTAACATGTCATCTAGGAGCCCTTGGTGGTGAATCTGATCTAATATTGAGCCCCACGAAGATCCATCGGGGTAGGAGAGGACCAAACGTCTTGGCGTGTCCTCAGTGTCAGTATCGTCGCTAGAAAAGTGTCGAATATCAACATTCAATTGCTGGTCGGTAGGAACAGTAACATTTGACAGTCGAACCGGCCACTCGATCAATGATACACATTCACGAAAAACTACGTCCAGATTCAATGGAGCAAAGTCCTCCGGATGATCGCCGAGTCGATAGAGATCCATATGATGGATTCTGATTACGCAAAGCTCAGTGAGAAAATGGTCAAATACACAGGCACCTGAATTAATCAATCAACAACGTACTCAATATCCGATTCGACATTGTTTTCATCCACTTTTCTTGCCCGGTATGTATTCGAGAGCAGAAAAGTGGGAGAAGTCACGCGAAGGTTCCAGTCACCTGTAGCACCACGAACAAATCCCCTAGCAAAACTAGTTTTCCCAGCGCCCAAACTTCCCTCGAGAAGAATGATGGCACCTTCGGGACGCTCCGTGTCAAGCAGTAGAGAAGCTAAAATCCCTCCAACGTCTTCCATATCCTCTGCCGTTGGGACGGAAAGGATCGTTTCATTAGAATAATTTTGGAGATCTCTTTGAGTTGTCAATGAACAACGCAATGATTGCCGCCACGTTGATTTTCCAGCGTATTGAGAGACGACCGGCAAATGGAAAGCTCGCGTGAAAGCGGCAGTAAAGTACATCGCGAACGTCAACAAAACAAGGGGGAGACATGAAAGCGAATCAATAAGATCCATCGTCGATTCCGGGCGAAAGACTTGTCGAAGGTAAGTTATTGATGAGCAATGATATAGCGGCACTCTAAATCTTGTTGTATCCTACCAGAATTTGTCTATTTTTGTTTGCCGATCGAAGAATGGACGACTGCGAACTGCGAGCGATTGTTATTTCTCCGAGTTGAGCTCGTGAACGAAAGGCATACCAGTACCGGGTACCGGTAGGTGGGATTGCTTAGCAATTTGAAAAAACGCATGCCAGAAGAGTTACTTAGTCAACGGAACCTTTTCTTGTTGTAGGTTATTCTGTAGATAGCGAGGTCATTGGTCACTTAGTGAACCGGGCTACTCTTTTACATATATAGGCAAATTGTCAGAAAGAGGTGCCTTCAGCGTCTTCCGAGGTGCACATCATGCATGGCATAATGACAATGAAGTGGATGATCATAGATCATAACAAGTATTAAGGTCTAATATTCAGAAACAAATCCTTTGGTTGAAACAGTTCTGTCCTTTTGATCGAATAAGAATTCGCTTGCAAGGAACTCTGCAGGATAACTATCGTAAGTCACTAGAAGCACGTGAGAAAAATGACGGCAACGTTATCTAATTTCGGATATTTTTTCAGGCCGACAATGGACAAAAACTCCGCAATTCGTCAGCGTATGAAAGAGAGCCAAAGCAAGACTGTTCCTCAGTCGCTCGTTAGTGCCGAGAAGGAAAACGTCCCCAAAGCGCAATCTTCGTCGCATGAAACGACTTCTCCGTTTGTGTCTTGTTATGCCAGCGGCGTCGATGAGAGTAGCTTTCACACCGCCGACGGAAAGAGTATCTTATCGAATCTGATGTCTCCAGTTTCAGGAAACAACAACGAAAGTCAGAATCAATCCTACTGGGCGATGGTCGGGCAATACAGCCTTGTTCATTCGAACAACAAGGAGAGTAGCAACCACCAGATTATGAATGATTCCTTGATCAGCATGTCGCCTGCCGATAAATCGTCTCGCACTTGGTCGTGGCAATCGTCTCTCCTCCCGGATACGTCTATTAGTCCCATCAAATCAATGACGCCCCAGAAAACAGGCACGCCTGCTCTATCCGAAGACCCCACGAGATATCTGGAGGAATGGGAAAACGAAGCAGTATCTGATCCGCAAGCGATCGTGGAGGTTGTTTCAAACAGTCAAGATGACTCGGATGTCGTATCCGATGCACTCAATGTTTCGGACGTGCTCTCGCCTGTCTCGGGTCCGACGCTTCTGGCGACCAAACAGTATTTGGAGAAAATTCAAAAACTCGAACTGGAACTCAGAGCTACGAAACGAAAAGTCGACGAGGAAATGTTGCGTCGAAACAAGATCGAACCAGGAGAGCTCGACCTCAGTCAATCGCTGGACAATGCGGCTTCGTCGAGCCACCAGCGACTTGTGGATCGTAACAAAACATTGGCCAAAGAAGTCCGCTTCGCAGATCAGACTTGTGTCGAACTATCGGGGAAAAATTCTGCTTTGGAAAGAGAAATCGCAGTACTACGCGAGCAACTGGATCATCTCCGTTGTCGAAATGACGCTCTTCAAGAGAAGACAGCTGAGTCACAGGCTCAATCACAACAGCTTCAGCAAAAGGTGGCTGACCTGGAATCTATTTGCTCAAAAAATGAACTTGAAGTGGCTCGCCTCAAGGACGAGAAAGAGAAGACGAACGAGGATTTGAACAAAGCGAAGGCAGATGCAGCTAGCTGGGAGTTTCAGTGCCAGTTCGTTAAAGACCAGCTCAATGAACGAAACGAGAATGCCGGTGTTCATACAAATCATCGCGCTGAGTCACAGGCGCAGTTGGCGATTGTTACTGAGGAAAGGAACGCGCTCCGAGCTAGTGCACAGCAGGTAGAAAAATATGTTGCTGACCTCGAGGGGGAACGAAATCAGCTACAGCGAGAGAAGCTGGAATTGACGACAATGAAGGAAGTACATTGTGCTGAAATCGATTCGTTGACCACTCTTCTTACGTCGACACGTGAACAGCTCGGCACAGCACAGAACGAGACTTCTGATGCAAGAAAGCAAGTCGAACGTCTAAGCAAGGAACTTGCTTTACGCGAAACCCAACACAATAAGCGATTGGCCGAATACGATACCGAACTTTCCCGTTTGCAAATGAACGCATCGTCGAAAGAGCAATCAATGGAGCAACAAAAGAATGAAGTCAGAAGTTATCAAGAGCAGATCCGGCTTCGAAATGAAGAGTTTGCGCAGTTGGAAACGCACATCACTAAAGTTCTCGAAGAAAAGAGAGACGTTGAGCTATTACTGGAGGAATCTCGCAGCGTCGTCGCGCGCCAAGAGAGTCAGTTGGCTGTCGCCCGCGATTCGCTCGAACAAAACGAGCGCAAACTGAAGAAAGTGGTCGATTTGCTTGCCAAGGCCGATCAGCGAGCCGACGAAGCACTGAGAAAGTTAATGGAAGGTGTGAAGAACGTTTTCGACAAAACGGACAGAATGGAAGCAGTGTTTGGAAACCAGGCTTCACAGCTTCATGACAGACTATGCAACTTAAATATGCTGCTCAAGTTCATCAGCAACGCCATTGATTTCGACAACGAATCTTCTGTTGCATCTCATCTTTCACGAGGAAAGGAGAATGAGTTTGAGATGGGGGATGTTTCAAGATCGCTTGCATTGAACGCGACTTTGAACTTGGAGAAAATGGAAGAGGCGAGGACATCGTTTTATGTTCAGCATGCCATGAGTGCGGATATAGTCGAATCTCCCTGTCTATCAACCGGTGAAAGAGCCGAATTATCGAGTATTCACGACGCTTCCCAGTTCTTTTCTGACGGAGCTAGCAAGTCGTCTTCTGAGGAGGAGCTTCAATTAGAGAAGAATGCACCATCTTGTTTACCCGTCACTCCCAGCGTCAAAGAAATAAAAGGTTCGGACCGCTTTCAAATCAAATCTTTCTTTGACAATGAAACCGATCTTTTCCCCGGCGAATTGCATGATCTGCGCATAAAAATGCAAAAATATAGGGATGAGCGCAACTCCCTTCTCGAAAAGCACGAGCTTCTAGGCAAGGAGAAGGCTGCGTTAGAAGCCACGCTGGAAACAAGAACCCGCGAGCTTAATTTCGAGCTCAAGCACAGTACTAGCCTCACGCAGGTTGTTGATGACTTGACAAGAAAACAAAAGGATGCTGATGAATACGTGACGAAGGTGAAACAAGAAAAAGAAGAAATAGCCCAAAAGCTTCAGATGGTCGAAGACGAGCTACTCATGGAACAAGAGAGAATCACTGACTTGGTCAAAGATGTCCACAAGTTATTACAACGCCAAGGCGAGTCGTCGCACTATTCAGCCGAACTCCAAGAAATTCTTTTGCTCACTGAGGCAGAGAAGAAGAAGTACAAGAAGTCAATGAGCTTATTCTATAAACAGACAGCTCAAGCTGTCAACACGATTCATGAGCTTGAGCATCGAATTCAAGAGGGTGATAATGCCTCAGGCAATATGGAGACCTATAGAACAAGGCTGATCTTGCTCGATTCGCGGCTTCGTGAGACAGAAGCAAAACTTCATCTATCAGAAGAATGTTGTTCGGCACTACGAGAACAGAACCTTAGCTACCAACAAGACTTAAATTCGTTGATGGAAGAGAAGAATGCTATTGTGCAGGATCGAAACAATTGCTTGAGTGAGTTAAGCACTCTCTCAAAGGATCTCGAAATTGTTACAAAGAATTCCAGGGAGCTAAATTCGAGATTAGATACTTGCACGGCCAAGTTGTTGGTCAAGGATGACGAGTTACGAAAGCTTCAAGAAGAGCTGCTTCGATCCAATGCAGAGTTGGAAGAGTTCAAAGAATCTTTTTCCAAGAACAGCAGCGAGCTCTTTTGTGTCTCGCGCCGACAAACTGAAATTGAAGCGATCACAAAGCCGATGAAGGACGAGTACGAGAACAGGCTCTCCGAATCGCACCAAGAGTACCAGGAGGAGATCGAGCGTCTAGTCAGTGAAAAGAATTTGCTGATCAATGAATCTTCAGACCTTAAGGCGCAACTGAACCAGCAAGAAATCAAGCGTGGCGAAGTGGAGTTACGATTGGACCAAGTCTCGAAAGATCTTGAATATGCAAAGAAGGAACTAGCTGAACGTGACGTGGAATTGCAAAGCACGAAAGTTTCGCTGGATGAAGCGACCACATGCGTGATGGGACTGAAATCATCTTTTTTGGCATGCAACGAGAGACTTGCGAGTCTTACGGCTGCGCACACTGAGAGCGTTGTTGAGTTGGAACGATACAGGAATCTTCTCGAATCCGCTGATGATTTGGAATCTGCTGCGACGGCTCGTTTTCTCGATGCACAAAGTAAGCTTGAGCAAGTCCAGGAAGAGCGTGACTCTCTTCAGCTAGAGTACCAGGCCATGGTTGAAAAGCTACGAGATATTGAGGAGTATTACACAAAGCTTGAAGCGACTGCATCAAAGAAAAGCGAGAAAGAGGAGAAAAAACGTATTCAAGAGATTAAACGGCTGCAAGAAGTCCTCGAAATCACTCGAGCAGAACTTGAAAGTCGTGATGCCCGTATTAAACAGCTTGTGCAAGAAGTTCGAAATTTGGAATCCACTTTGTCGACAATGAAGACAAAACAGGTCGAGGCTGATAGCACGGCCAAAAAACTGTGTGCTGCGTCTAAAGAGCTAGCAACCATCAAAGACGAATTGGATATTGTGCGAAGAGATGCGAGCGATAAGAGTCGACAATTGCAAGATTTCGCTGGGATCAAGGCTTCCTTGGAACTCAAAGTTCGCCGTCTCCGCGACCACATTCGAGAACAAGGAAAGAAAATCATTCGCTGGGAAGAATTTCACGAAAAAAGGATGCAATTTCTGGACAAAATCAGAGAATCAAACATGAGGACACGTGAAAGTGCAGCGAAATTAGCGCAGTTCTATTCGGAAAGAGATCAGGTAAGTCTTGATGAATGAATCGCATCATCATTTGACGGGGTCACATCGTCTCATCAATTATTTTCACTTATTGTTATCAGCTACGAGCAGTACCACGAACTCCGTGGACGACGACGGAACAAACAGATCTCAAATACCTCCATGAACAGCTTGAGACGGAACTTTTCGAGATTTCAAAGAACTGGCGCACGTCGTGCCACAATTTGCGTAGATCCAAAAATAAGATAACATTAATTATTGAGATAGTCTTGAACTACTTTGACTGCTTTATTCCACGATTTTGTGAAGCGTAGGTCCTCTGATTGTAGCTACAACGGAAGAATTAGAGCCTCGCAAATTTCAATATCATTCGTCGCGCAAACTCCTGCAACGCCCGGCCGACGTACCTGCTTTGTACTGCCACGCGATGATCGTATCTGTTCAGCAAGAACTTTCAACTGCCTCTCCCCAAATTCTTTATCAACGACATTATTTTAGATGAGAGCAAGTCCAGTTCGTTGAGCCATTAACATCATTTACTAGTTCATACCTCTAAAAGCCCATTTTTCCGACAATCTTGTTCTATGCGATATCTGTTCGTCCACCATGAGGAACGATACTCCGGCAACGAGCGAACCCACAAAAAACGAAGGGATATGCATTTCTGTAAGTTGAAGATGAATAAACGATATGAAAGTATTTAACACCTTGTTACTTGCTAAATAATGCGACGATGGCGATCAATAAGGTCGCGATCCATCCTCACATCAAAAAAAAGTTCACTTAAGTTAAGCCTAACCCTAACTGAGCAAATACCTTTGCAAATTTTAACGGATTGTATTACCAGAAAGATTGCGTTGCGACGACGTATAGCTAAATAGTCAGTACCGTAACAATAGTATAGTCAAAGGTGTAGGCGGAAAGCGGAAAATGTTGCGGTCGCATTTGTTTTCGTTGCATGTCAAAACAGACTCGACGATGACCTAGCTAGACACTATTCTCACTTGACCTTTCCTTTCCATTGTAAACCTAATAAGTCTCTTATCAATGCCTGCCGAAGTATAGTCAGATGAGATGAAAGAAACTGCTCTTGTTCATAGGAAGATCGCCATTCTCGGCTTCCGCGCTGTGGGGAAATCAAGTCTGACAAGTGCGTTCGTCACTGGTGTTTTCTCAGAATCGTACGATCCAACAATAGAAAGTACACAACATAAAACAATAAGATTTCGAAAAGTCCACTTTGCGACTGATATAGTCGATACTGCAGGGATGGTGAGTGCTTCCGAGGAAAGTCTCTGTTTCTTCACCTTTTATTTCTGCTAAACGGCTGGACACTTATACTTCCTTCTTTTAAGGACGAGTATTCACGACTCTCTCGGAACGCATCCCTGGGCGTCCACGGCTATGCGTTGGTATTCAGCGTTGCATCGCGGCGGTCTTTCGACATCATTGGCCAAGTCAATGAGTCTCTACTGAACATGCTGGGCGATGCACCGGACGTCCCCCGAGTGCTGGTTGGTTGCATGAAGGATTTGACAGATCAACGTCAGGTGTCGCACATGGTAAGCGGATGGAATTGGATGCGTTTTTCTTTACTTTAACGAACCAACTGAGACCTCAACGCGCCGTTCTCCAAGGACGCTCAAAAACTCGCGGATTCTCTAGGTATACCGTACGTGGAATGTTCGAGTAAAACTGGCGAGAATGTCGCCGACGTCTTTCATACACTCATAAAAGAAATCGAAAAAGATGATGGACTCCTAGCAGACGCGGGAAATGAAGGATGTGACATTTTGTAGCAAAGAGCAATCAAAGGTCGACTGTATATTGTACAAATGCGCGATTTCATACTTGTATGATTGGATAGAGAGAATGAATAATGATATCATAAATAGAGAGCCTTGGTGGAAATTGATGGCATTTACTACCTTGTAGCTTGTGTTTCGAAATCACCCCTTCTCGACGGTCTGGCATTAGCGACCATGACTGCGGTAAGTCGCGCTTGAGGTACGAGTCGCGGATCGGATGAAAAGCTATATTTGAAAAATAACAATTAAGTCTTACAGGTTATTCAAGGTATACCTGTGTAAAGTACTGATACAAGTAATTATTCGCTTTTCCTCCTCGATGACCACTTTTACACGTATTACGAAAAAGGCGAATGTTTTGAGAGATGGCGAGTATCTTGCGATCCGACAAAGCGCCGTAGTTTTGCGTCTATTGATTCATCGAGCCCGTCAAAAGCCCTTCAACAACCTGTCAATGAACACTGTAAAAATCTATGGGTCCACGGACGCCGATTGTGGATACTGCAAGGGCCAACGGGCAGCTATTGTCGACAAGACCAGTGAGGCCTGCTCCAAAGCCTACACGGTAGTTGCTTCAAATTTAGAACCGAGAATTTACGAGGAACTCGTTAACAGAGGATGGAGAAGATCAGGTGTCGCTATATACAAACCAGATAACTGGAGCTCTTGCTGCCCAGCTTTGACTATCCGACTCCCTGTAAAACAGTTTTCTCCTTCACGAGGACAACGAAAAATTTTGAAAAGGATGGACAATCTGCTTTCTGGCGGCGCATCGACTCCCGACACAATCCTGGAGAACCCAAAGTCAGCGTCTGCTAGCGTTCCTCCAAACGTAATTGATTTTCTTCAATCATCTGGCGTCCTATCGTCGCTTCAGCATTTAAGCGACTCAATCCTTTCTAAAATTCTTCTTCAGCACTGGCCTAATGTCAATTCGCATGGTGCTTTTCCACCGTTAAAGGTTCTTTGTAAGGAAGGAAATCGTAAAGGAAATCAGGACAAGATAAGGGGGAATCTTTCTCGCGTCACATTAATGTCGACAGTCTGCGCAATGATTGCAGGAAAGTCAAAAGGCGCAGTAGATCGTGACGCCCTGTCAGAAGCATTTGTTGTTGCTATGAACGAGTATTGTAAAGGGTTTCCTTTCTTTCCCTTGAAAGAAAAGATTGACGGGATCGACATAGCTTCGTTCAAAAGACATCGCGTCGACGCTGCGGACGCAATTTCTGTTCTTAGTCTTGATCGACACGCGTCTTCTGGGCAACTGTTTTTCGAGCTTTCAATCCCAGATTTCCTTATCTCAACGCAAGGAGACGCACAAGCATGCCCAGGAGAAACACAGGATGCGGATATGAAATCTCCACGAGAGGATAAAGTTGCTAGTTGGTGGCGTCGGGCCTATCCTCAGATATCATTACCGGTCTCACGGCCATTTCACTTATCCGTAACATCACTTCGAGCACATGAGTCGGCTTTAGATCCCGATGTTCATCGTCTATATTGGAAGTATCAAGTAAAAGTGCACGGAGATACCGATCCTTTCGTCGACACGAACCAACTACCCAGTGCTTCTTCCGAATGGGCGACACGAGCTCCCTCTGGGTGGCGGGCAAAAGCAGATTCGGTCTTAGAATCGGAGTACTCACATTTACCTAGCGAACGCTATGAGCGCTTACGATCCAATTTTCGTTCGTTCTACGAATTCTTGGTGGAAAATCCTTTCGTAAATAACAGCGAAAATGGCGGTGATACCGTTGAACAACAACTAGGGACTATTCACCAGCATTATAGACTAGCGAACGGATTGCTGATTGCTGTTGGAGTTGTTGATGTATTGCCACAGGGGCTCTCCTCAGTCTATCTTTTCTACGATCCAAGTTTCTCTGATGAACTTGTTCCTCTTGGGAAATATTCCATTCTCAAAGAAATTGAATGGACACAGAGTTCGGGATTGCCGTACTATTACCTAGGCTACTATATCGAAAGTTGCCAGAAGATGAGATACAAAGCCGAATACAAACCAAGTCAATTGCTCTGTCCAACCACTTACGAATGGGCTGACGCTGACGAAGCAGTTTTAAAGTTGCAACGAGAAAGTCCCATCAAACACTGTTGTACTCTGTCAGACCAGCCTCTGGGTTATGCACCAGATGTTGACGTAGATGCATCCTTGACTCAAATTCAGATGGATATCGGCCAGGATAGCCCAATAACAATCGATATGCTGACTCCCGAAGGACAGGACATTGTCAAACCAATTCTACTAGAGTTCTTATCGGAAGCGAGTCCTCGAATAGCTATTCAATGCACGATTGATCTCAGGCCTTAGACCGATGCCTGCGTCTTGCACTGCAATGAAACTCCTACAAACTTTACTTCATACTTCTAATATAGATAGAATTTGATCCAGATATTTCACAGCATCGGCGATTGCACGTTTTGTTTCTGCTAGCTGGTTGTTCGATTCTAAGACCCTATTCACATTATCCTTGTCAAAGTTGTTGACTGCCGTGAAATCAGCTACCCCAGCCGTATAACTCAATGAATCGGCCTTTGAAAGTGCCTGCTGAAGATTTTCCGACGCCTGAATGAATTCGTCCAACCGATCCGGATCATCCAGTAGCTCGATTGCTTTCCGAAGATTCTTGTCAAGTCCAACCAGTGGACCAACTCCCGTGCGTCCTAGGTAGTCTCGAATCTTTTTATTCGATGTTTTACACGTGATCACTGACACGGATTTGTCAAAAAGAGCATACGTGCTAGCCTTTTCCAGAAGAAGTTCTTTGTTCTTTTGTTCCAGTAAATCGCGTGGAACATCGGCATACGTACAATCAACGACGGATGTCTCCCACTTGTCCAGTAAGTTCTGCAATACCTTTCTGGCGTCTGCTATCGGCTTTATTAAGGCGGTTCGAGGATCGGTTGCACTTGCAGGCGTGGCCATCAATGTATTCGCAAGGATGCCCCCAGAAGTGTAAATGACTGTTTGCAGCCACGAACGCCGATCAGTTGGCACGTACACGGAAGCTTGGTTGAGTGTGTGGTCAAAAGCATGACTTTTCGGAAGACGCCGATCGGTTGATCGATTCGTCAATGAGTCACCGCAATAAAGGAAAAGATACCCAACTAAAGTTTTTATTAACTTCTTCATTTTAGGTAATACAGCATTGTTGTGGCAGTTTTTTGGGTAATAGCACTTCACGGAACGGTTATTGCTATGATCTTGCGAAAAAACACATCACTTTTCCAGAATTCCTGGAAAATACACTCGCATTCCAGAATTTCTGGAAATCACACAGAATTTCTGTATATCCATCCGACAGCATTCTTTCCTAGGTTTATGGAAAGAACAAAAGATTTTCTGAAAGATAGAAGACACTACCTCTACTAATCTAGAATATCTGGAAGTCTCACAGAATTCCTGTATAATGCGAGGTTTTGAGAATGTGAACCGTCGGCAAAACATAGGCTCTATTCTCACCGCACGTTCGCCAGTCAATACTACTTTTAGTCTCATCTACGACTCGTAAATTTCCACCAGCTAAGTTACGAAGCAAACTAGTGAATCATTTTATAATAACAATAACACCTAACACCTACTCGAGGAGCTTCAGGTATTCACCCTTAGCTTCAGCTTCCCTGAGTCGATAACCTAATACCAGTTGCCAAAGCGCGAGCTGCTGCAAGGCCGCTCCCGGGATCGTCATCTCGATCTCTTCTTTCTTTACCTCTTTTGCCCCCTTTGGTGGAGCACTGGTACCTCCGCCCTCTAAAACGAAATCGACCAACATTTGCATCGTTTTCACAATTTCTGGACTTATGCCTTCGGTCAAGGACTTGATGTCCCCTTTTCGACTCGCAATGTAGGCAGCAATACCCCCTCCATCCTGATCCAAGGAAGGTTCCATAGAGCTTACAACTGACTGGTCTCCCAATTTCGATCCACCGGTTTCTCTCCTCAGAGCTTCTTTGAGTGCTTTGGCTTCGTTCTTCAATGTCTCCATGTATTCTTGAGCGTTCATTTCCACGATAATACCATCTTCCATTTCAATTTCAATCGTTCCGGAGAGTCGCGTTTCGTAGTCGCTACTTTCAGAATCTTCGTCGTCATCTTCTTCGAGACCAGCGGGAAGCGAAAGTGAATTGAGTAAGCTTTTTGTGGATCCTCACGGAGTGTCTGCGCCACACCTATTAACCCCTTTTGAAACTCATCCCAGGAAACTTTTCCGTCTTTATCTTCATCGAAAAAATCGAGAAACGCGTCAATCTCAAAGGATGGCGCTTTGCCGTCGTAGGCGTCATCCATCAAGTCCTTAATTTCCGATGCCTCAATAAAACCAGATCTATCTGAATCAAGTTTGTCAAATGCTTCTTTGTACTCTTGGAGTGTAGGAGATCCCTGGAGCTTCATGAGATCTTTTAGAGCCATGGCGTACTCCGCGTTGCGAAACAGATAACCCGTCATTTGCAACTGAAAACAGAGCGATGCCACCTTATCACCCGTGGACTTGACGACGACCTCGATACCCGACGTCGGACTCGCCAATCCGCCCAACAAGCTACCGACAGCTCCCGACATGGCTTGTACAACTTTGGGACTTGCTGTTGAAATAAAGCTTCCGATGGCTTGATTTGGCGATTGCGATGACATGAGTCGGAATAAAGCCTGCGAGGGGTCCTGCGATTTTCCCGATTCGACATCTTCCACTCGTTCTCGAAGTCTTCCCAATGCTCCGCCCCAATCAATTCCCGTTGCTGGTGTAAATTTCGTGTCTTTAGGTAGTGCTAGTTTCGCAGCAACTTCTTCATTCGAGTCGAGAAACTCCGACGACGCGATCTGTCGATACGGGTCGATTTCCTCTTCTTCGTCTTCGTCCTCCATTCCGTCTTCATCGCTTCCACCATCAGCCGGCTGTTTTCTCGTACGGAAGAATATATCCCTTTGCGTGAGAGATTCTTGTCCATGACGTCGCGCGGTGAGAGAGGAATGAGTCGTGATAATAGTGAAGGAGGAGACCGGCGGTAAATTGCTGCTGATTGTGAGAAGAAGGATAAGGACGGACATGTATGCCAGAGAGTCGAGCGGCTGCCCGCAGAAACCAGTCCTTCTTTTAGATCGCTGAATCATTGTCATTAAATATTACAGTTGACTTATGATAAGAATGATATTTAATTCACATTCAATCTCAGGCTTGTTCGATTGTGAAAGAACGACGAAAGAAAAAAGTGCACGATGGTCTGACGTCTGACGTTGCGTTGTCCCAGTGCATTTACACGTGTAGATGGACTATGGGAAAATGTAGCACTCGTAGCGGTACCCTAGTATAGCTTTAGCATGTATGAGACGCATTCTACCCTACCTAGCTATCCGCAACGGACGAAGCATGCACCAATGCAACATGCAACAACAACAACAAAAATAATCAGCCAGCCTCATTCAAAGACTTCTTGCATCCCAATCATTCTCGTCAATCAGTTAAGGCTTGCTTAAGGAAAAGATCATTTATTGAGAGGAAATCTTCATCATGACGGATTCCGGAGACAACAATGACGAAAAGGAAAAGCAGCTTTCGCCTGCCGAATCGGCTATTATAGAGATGCTCAAACAACAAAATATCTCTGCACAACCCATCTCTACACAACAAGGAGATTCTTCACCGCAGCATGCGTTTTGGGATAGTCAGGTACGCTAAAATTATACTTTCCTTGAATTCGTCTATTTGCCATCGCGCACTTAACGTTTTTGGCTTTCGTTTGCTTTGCAGCCAATGCCGCATGGCTCACGAGATGAGCATCAGGAAGGACCCATTCAACCTAACAAACCCACCGAAGAGATTCGTCAGGAGCCTTACGCAATGCCCGCAGGCTTTGAATGGAGCAACGTGAACGTTGAGGACGATGCTGAACGTCTTGAGCTGTATAATCTGCTAGCCAACAATTATGTGGAGGACGATGATGCGCTCTTTCGATTCGATTATAGCCACGAGTTTCTCTTGTGGGCACTGACTCCGCCCGGATTTCGAGCCGATTTCCTGTTTGGGGTTCGTAGTACTTCCAGCAAAAAGCTCGTGGCTTTCATTTCGGCCGTGCCCGCGAGAGTCAAAATCTACGATAGAGAAGTCGAAGTTGTGGAAATCAATTTTCTTTGCATTCACAAAAAGCTCCGATCGAAACGTCTCGCGCCTGTTCTCATCAAGGAGATAACACGTCGCGTCAACTTGACAGGAGTCTTTCAAGCAGTGTATACGGCAGGAACGGTCCTACCCGTGCCTGTGGCAAGTTGTCGATACTATCATAGATCGTTGAATCCTAAGAAGCTGGTGAATGTGGGATTTTCGCGCTTGGGCAGTCGCATGACGATGGCTCGTTTGCAAAAGCTGTACAAATTACCCGAAGCTCCGTCGACAAAGGGATTGCGACCAATGGAGAAGAAGGATGTCGAAGGTGTTCACACATTGTTGAACACATACTTGGAAAAGTTCAAGATCAAAATTCTGTTTTCGAAAGACGAAATTGCGCATTGGTTGCTTCCGCGGAAGAACGTAATTGACACGTACGTAGTGGAATCGCCAAATGGGGAGATCACAGACATGCTGTCGTTCTATCATCTACCAAGCACGATTTTGAACCAAGATGATACCTTGTATGCAGCCTATTCGTATTACAACGTCGCAACATCGATGGATCTGCTTGAACTAATGCGAGAGGCACTCATTCTAGCAAAGTCTAAAGGAACGGATGTTTTCAATGCACTCAACCTGATGGACAACCAAAGCATAATGGAGCCTCTTAAATTTGGTATGGGAGACGGCAACCTTCAATATTATGTTTACAATTGGGCGTGCCCCGAGATGAGTTCAGATAGTGTGGGAATTGTATTGTTGTAAAAAAAAAGTTAAAAGCTACCTTTGATTATCAAACCGGATCTGGCTAGGTAGTTCCCTCTATATACGCCATGAGCACGATTGTCGATAAGTTGCAAGCAACTCGTAACGCAATCTTTGATTCTTGATTCTTTATCGCGAGTTGTACGTGTTCGGCGAGTTTCCATTCGATGTTGTTGGTGTCCTCTTACCTTCCATTGCCACTACCGACTGACTAGCCATTCGACGTTGTTCTGCCTGTTCGTTTTCATCCAGTCTCTTTCGCCGTCCTTTCGCTAGCGTATAAAGTACGAAGAGGGTTGTTTGCGTCAACATGAGTAACAACGAGCCAGAAAATCGCATAGCCGAGAAAGGTTTAGCGTTGTACGGGGTTGTTTGGAAGAGACGACTTTTACTTCTTGAAATGTGTCCTCTTCTTTGCGGATAGGGCTGCTGAAGACCAGGAGGCTATCGTCGAACGTGGATGCCAGTAATTCGTCGAGCTTGCCTATTACGATGTTGGAATCGATCATTAATTGGAAGGCCTCTTCCATTGCTTCAACCGACGCAACTTCGAGTTCCGAAAAGTTCTTTTCGGAATTTTCACTGAGTGATTTTTCATAATAATCCGATCCAACCTGGAAAACACCAAATCTCATGATCCACGTTGACCAAGTAAAAACGTCGCCAGATATTCTTCTCACAAGAAGTTCTGGTTCACTGGAAATAATGGACATGCTATCGGCTGACTGTAGAGATCGCGGCTGTGATTCAAAATTCGACAGACATAGATTGCTTTGCGAGGTCAGGTCCTGATTATCCCTTACAACTGATACGTCCGCTTCGTTGCACAGCAAGGTAAATAATGAAGCGACTACCCCCTTTTGTACGCTGCTTTCAGGATCGTTTAGTTCGCTGAAGTCATCACTATCCCTGTACTGGGGAAACCATAGTGAAAAGCGTATTGTAATAGTCTTCGAAGCACTTGCCGTGGCTGTTTGTAGGCTTCTGGCATTTTGCTCTTTAAACAAAGAAGATCGACATGGCTTCAGCAGCGACAACGACAGTAAAACCATGATGTATTTCGTCCAATTTGCTTGCCGCATGGTAGTTATTCCTGCCACGCCGCCCATTCTCTTTATTTTCACGTCTTTATGAACAATTGAATGAATGAATGACGAACAAGGCGGTGAATAATAATACCTTCGTTTGCTTTGTTATTGTTGTTGTAATTGCACGCGTGCTCCGTTGGAGGGAATGATTGCGAATAACACGAAAATCGCTCTCACACCTCACACAGAATTTCAACGGCTCACTACACATTGTCCATATACCTCTTGGTATAACATCATGAGTAGCTAAGATGTCTGACTGGCATAACCCTGCTTACTATGCTGTGAAAAGAAGACGACTTTTTCAACGACTCAACTAATTTTCAGTCCCGTGTAACAAGTGCATTGTTCAAGGTACGGTGTAATCTATTTATAATGGGCCGAGGCTGTGTGTGTGTGTGTGTGTGTCCGTCCGTCACGGGTGAGAACTTTTTTGCCGCTTTTTTCCGGTTTTGCTTCGTCGAGTGGTTTTGTCGCTTCTCAGCTTGCGAACCCGCGAAGCGCCGTCATCGAGTCCCGCCCACTGGTTCAGTCACTCTTTTGCTTTTCTGTTTCCGCGAAAGACTCTATAAAAAAGCCAGCTTTTACGTGACCGCTGTCGCATTTCTCCGACAAAGTAAACAGCCAACAAGCTTATTCTTTTTTTAAATCTCGAATTAAACAATTAGTAACAAATTAATTGCGTACGATGAAATAATCGAAGAAAGAGTGAGATTGGCTAATGCCGAACGACAACGTGTTTACCGAAAGACTCTAACTGCGAATAAAAAACAGACCCAGAAAAAGAACGATTGCGTCCGTCAACGAAAGCAAAGAGCGACACAAAACGAAAATAAAAGACAGGCCCAGAGAAGAAGCGATTCTGTCCGACAACGAAAACGGAGAGAAACAATCGACGAAAATGAAAAGCAGGCGGAGAGGAGTTATAATGCTGCGCGACAACGAAAATGGAGAGAAACAATGGGCGAAAATGAAGAGCAGGCGGAGAGAAGTAATAATGCTGCGCGACAACGACTACGGAGAGAAACAATGGGCGAAAATGAAAGACAGGCAGAGAGAAGTAATAATGCTGCGCGACAACGACTACGGAGAGAAACAATGAGCGAAAATGAAAGGCAAACTCAAACAACAAATGCTACTGCACGACAGCGAATGGAGCGACAGCAAGCAAGAGTCAATGACGTCAACCAACAAAATGAAAGAAGAATGGGCCGTTTATTCATGCACGCGAGAAACTGTCGAATCGAATCATTTGATCCGCGTACCGTCGAACCTTTAACTCTTGGTCCACAAAATATACGGTGTAGTTTTTGTGGTGCCTTTGGATTTAAAGCAGAAAACAAAGGAACGATTGCAAAGCCTCATTTTGGAAAATTATGCTGTAACAAAGGGAAAATTGACCTTCCGTTCTTTCCGCATTTGCCGCCTGAACTACGCGGTTTGCTTCTTGGTGAAGACTCTCGAAGTAAATATTTTCGAAAGCATATACGGAAGTTTAATTCGGGGATGGCCATGGCGTCTTTGCAAGTTACCGAAACAATTCACGGTGCAGGCCCTGCTGCTTTTACCGTTTCTGGGCAGCTTTTTCGTCGTATTGGACCATTGCTCCCAACAGGATCGGAAGTACCAAAGTGTCTCCAAATTTATTTTTACGACCCCGACACTCAAGTAAATTTACGACTACAACATCTTCGAGAGGATGCTGATTCTCCCTCTCAAGATCAACAGTGTCATAATCCTGATCCGCAACATCAATGTTTCAAAAGGTCATTGTAATGGCACACGATACATCGTTCAATCCATTTCAAATCGTCTAATCAAAGCAAAGCGTCTTACACCGGGCCCATACTTGGAAATTTTAATTCCTCGCATTCCAATGCCATCTAAAGAAGCTGATTTTCCTGCAATCTTCAAACGAACTCAATTCCCGGTCCTCCCTGCATACGTTTTGACTTTCAATCGAGCTCAAGGTCAATCTCTTGAACGAAGTGGATTGGAACTACCACAAAGTGTCTTCAGTCATGGACAACTATATGTAGGCCTATCACGAAACGGAGATCCTAACACAGTTTTTGTTCATGCCAATCAAGATGAATTTCAACACCTTCAACAACAATTACCACAACAACAAACATACACAAGAAATGTGGTTTATCGACAAATGTTCCAAACCTAATTCTAAAGTTAAACACTCCGTACTCCATAACCGTAACTATATAACCTCAACTCTATTTCTTCAAATGCCCCCCGCAGAATAATAGCCCGCGTAAGCGGCTAGTTGTAATAACTAAAAACGACATACGGATGTTCTTTAGATAATACACTCTGTTTAAACCATAGATACTACAAAAGCACTTGATTGCGTTAGCGATGATGATAGTGCTGTAGGGCTAAATTGCATGGGTACTTTGTATCGTTATGACTTATACTTACGACTCACCTGACTTCAATCCTGGTTACTACATCGTAATGGAGTAGACTGGTAGATGCATAGTCCACTGCCCATTCGAAAGCTTGTACACTATTAATCACGTCTCTTCTTGTTGTACTTTTCTCCGATTGATACGCCACTTAATGATTTTTGGTGATTCACTTCATAAATGGAGATAAGAGAACGATGAGCAAACTTGATCTCGACTTATTAAATAAGAGCTGGATTTCCTGATTTCATATTGGCTTCAACGGCTCGAATCTTCTTCGCTGGTTGTGTCGCTGTGGATCCTCTTGCGGAATCGAAGCTCCCTATGATTCCACCAAGTATCCAGCGGTTTTTTACGAATACGTCATTGGCCATAGTGCCATTCTGTCGGACGCGGTTGCCGCAAAACGGATTTTCACTGAAAAAGAAGAAAGTTGATTGGGTTCCCCGTCCTCGTCCATCTCGGAGTATAGATCGAACATTTGCGCCAGACCAGGAGGAATGCTCTCGATTCTATCCAGATCCAATAAGTACTGACAATCTGCGATTCCTTCTAACTCCGTATTCGTTGTAGATAAAAAAGGGGTCCCATTCTCAATACTATTCAAAGTTTCCTTCCAATCGTAGTCTGGCACAGTAAAGCCGGGGTTGAAAAACACCACGATATCTGCCTTTGGTATATCATGTTGTTTCAATAAATCAGCTGAGTAGAGTCCTTTGATCGCAAAAAGACGAAGCGTGCCTGTAGTCGTAGATTCTCCTCCCGACGACTGCATTGAAACTGTCTGTTGGTAAACTTCACTCGGGCATTCAGGGCCAAGGAAATACAGTTCGATAGTTTCGTTTCGACACGTCTCGGCAAGATCGGAGAGGGCATCAGCATACGCTTTTGCAGCGCGATCCTTTCCGAGTCGCCCCAAAGTTCGCCGTCCAGCGATGCACCGATGATATGGAGAATAAGCTTACCCGCTTTCGAACAAGCGCGGAGAGTCTCCGAATAACATGTTGTTTCTCCAAGAAGGACGTTAGCGAGCGTTGCCTGATAAGAATGTTTCTCGCTTTCTATTCTGTTCCTGGCTGCTTCTACTTTATGTTGTTCTAAGGACTGTTCTTCTCCATTTTCGACTGCTTCGTCGTCTTCGCATAGACGGAGGAGAGAACAGATGATGGCAGAGTGACCCATAGCCGTGTCTCGATTCTCCTCTTCGAGACTGTCACTAACAATCGGTACATTCGCATCTTGTTGACGGCACGCATCGGAGCAATAATTAACGCGTTTGCAATTCCGACAAGGAATCGCAGGACTCTCTGCAGTACCAACTTCCTTGCCACATGTACAGCAAGCGTCAAAGCCCAATGAAAATTCAAAATCGGGGTTGGCGTCGATCAAGTGCGCCGTTCGTGTCTGCTGCTCGGGTAGGTCGTCTAAGTTACAAGAACGAAGAAAATCCATGGTAGTAATTTGAAAAGAGTTTAGTACAAGTGCATTATTTGAGAAATTGGTGATCCTGTCGGTGCTTTTGTTTTTGACGAAAGAGTTTTCTTGGTTCTTGCGGTTTTTGGCAACGGTCGAAAAAATGGACCCAGGATCAAGGATTCCGGATTCCAAAAAAAAAAAGGTCGTTAACCTAAGATACAGTCAGCCAGGTCTTCCAGCTACTTTTACTAATCCAAATAGAGAGTTCAAAGTTGCAAAAAAAACACGACATATCTAAAACATATTGGAGGTTAACGCCTTCGTCTTCTGTGCGAGCGGTGGGGCTCGTCTTCCTCCGTCAATGAATCGAACGAGTTGGAGCCAACGTCGTAGCTGTTTGATTTGAAGGAATCGTCGTCAGAAAAGTCTTCATCTCGTTCCATCATCGTACAGTTAAGAACTTTCTCGATAAGAGACCCTGCATCTGATGAAGCTTTTTGCTTTCCTCCTCAACGCTGTTGTCAGTCTTTCCGGTTCTACATATTACTCTGTCATCGAAACGGACGGTAGTACAAGCATGAGCCAGTGCATCGAAAATTGTGTCGCCTCGTTCCTTACTAGCTTTCGTATTTCGTTTCTCCGAATTCTTTTCTTTCTCCCGCCGGCTTGAAACGACGTCCTCCAGAGGCGATAGCGGGTTGAGTGCTGATCCCACTGTTTTGCCAAGTTGAGTAAAGACTGAGCTTTCGTAGAGTGTTTTTACTACTTTCAGAAAGCGAACAAAGCTGAAATCCTTATTCATCGAAACCTTGATTAAACCGGGGTCAGACATAAGAGTAAAATCGATGAGAATGTGAACGTGAACAGGGCAACGTACCTTAGCGATGCTCTCCTTCTTGTCATGCATAGTTCCCCAGCAGTAAGGAAGTTCAAGAACCATGCCATTGTCACAGCAATCAATGATGATTGTAACTGTAACACCATAGCGCATTGGTGCTAAAAGCGTCTTGAACATGAGAGTGTCACGAATAAGGCCGCTAGATTTATAGTCACTCGGCACAACAACTTCATCGTAAGTGCCTACTTGATCACTAGGGTCACCGAGTACACGTCCACCATGGCCAGAAAACTGCACGAAAACCACGTCACCAGGCTGAGATTCTTCTGAGAGAGCTTTGAATGCTTCGACGATATTCATGAAAGTCGGCGGAGGATGTTCTCCGTCGTCCAGTAGCACTGTCATATACTCCTTTCCCTCTGGAAAATTATGAACATTCACAATGTAGTCCTTCATGAAGAAAAACGAATGCGAGATGGAAAATAGATTAGGCCATTGCCAAAGATTCGAGACGTAGTTAAGGCGATGGCAAAGTTTCATACCTTCATGGATCTTATGTCATCGTGACTTGCTTTAAGTTCTGCATCTTTCAGTTCATGATAATTGCAACCTACAAGTAGCGATCTCTTTTTGTTTTTCTCTGGATTGAAGTTCTCGGGCGTCAGTGAAAATGGCTTGTTGAGGTCAATTTTCCGACTGGTTGTTACTTTTGGGGCTTGTGCGTATCCAATTTCTTTAAATTCAACTTTCATTCTGCGCAACAAATCAATCCAGTTTATGCTAACAGAGCTCTGACCCCCGAAGTCTAAGGATATACCAGATTTGGGTGATTTAGGTAGCGGATCCGTGTCAGTTTCATCGTCATCATCATCGAACAGCGACTCGGCAGCCGCTTCGGATTGTGCAGCGCCGGCAGCATCGTTGGCCGAGTCATAGAGAACTTTCAGTAGTGTGTTGCAGCATGCGCCGCCATAAGAGCGACCTGGCTCCAAAGCACCATCAGTGGCGGTGTACTCCTGAGTTGGCCATGGGGTAAAGTGTTAGCTTGTGAATTCGAAAGTAATTTTAAAGGCTTATCAAACGAAAAGCATTAGATCCGTACCTCGCTTGTTGGAAGGTCCCACACTCGCCCATAACGTGTAAATGTGCCACCGATTACTCGAATATCAGCAGGTAGGAAAGCAGCACTTTTTCGTGCATACTCTTCTGACGAAAGCGAGGAAACAATTCTATCCAACTCCGGGTCGTCTCGTCTAGTCACAGGAAGCTGATTGCTATTGTTCGCTACAACTTGAAGATAAGCCATCAAGTCTGCCATAGCCAGGTTGACATGTACTTGGTCATCTCTAATTTTTGTGACGGGAAGTTCATTATCTTGGGTGTCGCGCTCATCTCTCGACTCGTTCCGGGAAGTGCTGGCTTCGATAGGATCAATATGATCCACTTCACCTTGATCCCCTTGTTGCAACGTTTCTACTGCTCCAGGGAGAGGAATCTCGATAACTTCTGGTTTCGAATCTGAATTTCCCATACCACCTCGTTTTTGAATTATGCGAAGAAAAATGCCGTTGTTGACTGTCGTTCCTTTGCTCTGATAAAAGCAACGCACAGAAAAGCCAATTCAAGAACACTTAACAAGCTAAAACCATGTAACAAAGCGGGTCCCTTGAGCTTTTCCCTTCAATTTTAGGAAGCCTGATGGACGTCAATGTTATCGCGACAAAGTAAAAAATTTCAAAAGATGAACAAAACAATGGTGAAGGAGCGTGTGCCGCTCGCCAGATCCTATGCAGAAACCAAGCAAAAGTACATCATATAATATAGTGACGCGAGCCGACTTGAGAATTAATTGAAAAGTAGAACTTTTCTCGCAAAGGTTATTTTTACTATGTGAGATGGAAACTATTGGCGATACACTGGAAAATAGTTACCGCTTTTATAACGTCTATGTTTTTCGATTTCGATAGACGAAGTACCGAACTTTAAGTTCGGTACTTCGTCTAAGGCTTATCGAAATCGCGAACTTTCATTGCGTCATGACTTGGGTGATGAGTGATGAGGGAGAGGGAAAATCTAGCTCTCTAGCTAGATCGGTCGAAATTAAAGTGTAGTACTTCTTCTAAAATATACTACTATTTGCAATGAACCAGTAGGTTAGCTCATGAACCTTGATCAAGAGCAAGTTGAAGCAAGGATTATTTTCTTTTGAAGATCCATGAACAACGATGCGGAAGGGGTTTGCCATTCAGATTCCTAGAAGGAATTCACTAGCATTAGCTCCGCATTAGCTCGATTTCTACAGTAGTAAGTTTCGCCGGTCATTTAGCTAATGGTGTTCTGAATAAAGTTCTCTACATGCACAAAACCAGGAAGGCAAATCAAATAAAACCAAAATATGACAACGAAAGCGAGAATCCGAGTGCTCTCTCGAACAATCGACGTGGCTCTAAAGCTAATCCGCTAATATTTGAGTTATCTATATAATACAGCGACCGCAACGATCACTTCTACGTGATTGAATTACATCGATCCAATTCCGGTCAATTTCCAGGTCCACTTATCATCTTCGGTCTCGATGACAAGGAATCCCTCTGAGACTCCAATCGATGATGGACGGAACTTAACGATGAATTCAGTAGGATCTCCTCGTCCGTTCAAACTTCCCTCCGTGGGACTGACACTCCATTCTGCGGTGTTGGTATCGTACGTAAAGGCTGCACGGAAATCTGAAAAGCCCATGAAAGGATTTTTGATTTTCATCTCAAACACTTGAAACTGATTCATTCGACCAGAAAGGGCGATCTCCCCACAGTTGATGCCTCCCGGAATGACAGGACCAAAGACTTCGTTCAGGTCGAAATCTTGTGTGCGCTCAACGCCAAAGGAAGAAAGCTTTCGCCAATCTTCGTCAGCAGATTCAGCTATTTTATCAAATTGATCGGTGAAATACTTGTGCTGATTGCGTTCCATCTGTACTTCCTGCTGATTTTTCCAGTTTTCTAGCTGCTGAGCTCTTGCTGTGTCGTAACCTTGTTCAATCAGCTCCTCTGCGTAACCAGTTGCTTTGCCCCATGCGTTTTTGGCACTCATGACCTTTGATTTGGCCATTTCTGCCGTCTTTTCCCACTCTTTCTCGAGTCCGGTATTTCCGTCGCCCGCCACACCCATTTGTCCTGTCATAGAACGAAAGAGAAATGTGAGAATGTTCGAACGACAAAGTAGGAATACAGAAAGAAACATACCATCACCCCCGTCAAACTCGTTGAAGTCGACATAATCTTTCCAGTCCCCGGGACCATAACGATCAGTACCAGCTTCTCGCGTATTTGGAGGATTATACGTCGGTTGCTGCGGTTGCTGTGGCTGTTGGGGGCTCGAAAGGTCATCCAAGTAACCTTTTCGAATGGTCGACGGCGTCCGTGACACGATTGATGGGCGAAAAGCTTCGGCGGAACCCGACAGCGCAAGGAAGTACGCAATGGCAGTGGCAGTTATAAACTTCATGTTTTGCGGCTGAATTTTTCAAATGCTTCGGAAAAGAAATAGAAATATTACGGGTAGAATGCCATGTGAGTTCGCAGCTTTTTTTTGTTTCGGATCTGGATCTTCCTCGCTGTGCGGATGCGAGCAAGATGCGAGAGCGAGGGGGAGAAAAGAGAAGAACGAAAGAACGTAAATACAGTCCTACACAGAGTAGTGCGCAGAACCTTCGTTGACAACTGCTACACTTTCGGTCAGTGTTAAGATGTGACGTGTGCTACGCGATGTAGAAGCGTGTCGTTACGGTATGCATGGACAACGTACAGACTTCGAGCCAGCGCCTTCGACAAAATTTGAATTGACTATAGCGAAAACAGTGCAATGATTTGAAACTTGAAACGTTTCGAAGCAAAACCAAGCCATCGCTAAAAAAACATTTATTTCACGCCATTTCGCGGTAACACAAGTGCCAGTTGCATTGCAAGTAGTCACCATTAATTTCGAGCTCGTCCGTTACATCACTTCATCATCTTTTACAATGGAATTCTTGAATCAAATCCCTTCAGAACTTAAATTGCCTCTTGTTGTGGCTGTAAGTACCAAACGAATCGCGAACTCTGAATTGAGGACAGATTGCTCACTCGCTCTGTTATTCTCGTTATTTGTCAGGTTGGCCTTGTTGGTTTCGTGGCCGTCCTTGGTGCTTCCTCCCTTTCCGTTGTGCCAGAAAAGTCCGAAGCGATGGATAAAGTACCGACTAGTCCTGCTTCAAGCTCGAGCACAGAAGAGACGGACGATGCAGGTGACAAGCCCAAAACACCCAAGAGAACTACGCGCTCTAAAAAGGAAGATTTGGGAACATTCACGTCCCCGGAAGGACGTCGAATCTCTCGAAGACTGCAGAACAAGCAGAAGGACCATTAATGTAATCGGTTTTGTGTCGGCAATATACGTTAAATTGTAAAATGATTGTCATTACTTTTAAAATTGATGGATAAGCGCACTGATGCCATTTTGTTGACTACTCAATATTTTCTTTCGAACGAAATCTCTGCATCGTAAGACAGCCTCAACTTCTTGCTATATTGATGATTTGTTTGACTACTACCTATACGTCTACCACGCGAGCCAGCTTCTGAATACGGTTCAGCAACAGATCTCCTTTCTGAATCATTTCGCGGTACTGTGCATTCTTCAAATCCGGTCGATTTGTCACAATGACACCTCCATATTTATCAATTTTGGCAGAGAGGCGGTTGGACGCAATGAAGCGACTGGCGTGGTAGTCAACAAAGTCAGGGCTCACTCCAAAGGCGTCGGCCAATGCCTGGAGAGTCACCGATTGATACGAGTCCAAGAACTGCTTGTAAGCGAGAATATGCAACTCTCTCATCCAGAAAGCTGCATGTGGATGCAAGTAACGGTCTTTCATTAGAACGGCTTCGACTTCCACCATAGAGCGCAAGTATGACTTGTAGTCGCAGTCGTAGAAAGCCCGAACAAGATTGATCTAGACGAACGCATCATATAGTAGAGCGGTCAGTATACACAAGCACAAACTCAGCAAGCAAGATAATAAAAAGGAAAAGACTTACCACTTGCGGGATTTCTGTTGCCACAGAAATAATCTCCGGTCCGTCGATGATGTGCTTCTTCAATCCGGGACGCGGCAGATGCAACATGTTCGTTAGAATCGCATAAACAATGAAATCCGAATAAGTGCAGATCTCGTTGCATGTGAAAGTAGCAATGCAATCCAACAGCAGCTTGCTGGCAGCTTCCATATCCCGATGCAACATGAATTGCAGTCCCTTGTAAACCTTGAGACGATTACGACGATCCCAATCACCTCCACTTCCTTCATTCGCCAGCTTGTCGGCCTGCTCGATGAAATGATCGGCCTTTTTCGAATCTCCGTAAAAGATGCGACTCTGGCACTTTCCATCAAGGCATCAATCTTTTTCCGGACGATAGCTTGGGCAAATCAATGACTTTCTGATACGCCTCCAAAGCTTCCGCTTCGGAAAGCGATTTAGCGGCAAAGCGGGCAATTTCCAAACGGGCGTCCATGACTTCCATATCGCCAGCACTTTCTTTCGCTTCTTCTACTTTTCGTTCGAGCTCCTCGAGTTCCGCGGCAAGCTTGTTCTCCATGGCTTTTAGACCGTCTTCGGTCAGTAATGCCGGCGAGGCACCGGTCTGCATGCTCCCGCTGATTGCGTCTCGGAGATGACGATACAATGAAGGGTTCTCGAGTTCTGCTGCAATCTGGTTGAAAAGTTCAACTTGCAGGGACTCCTGATGAGGGAGATGGATCGCGCAGTGCATCTTCTGACAAAAATCCATGTTGGGGTAAGGCGCGGCTGTTTCCTCTGTCGCCGAAGGCGCTCCGCTAGATGGCTTGGACATGATTAATTGGAGAAGTTGAACGAATACGAAGCTATCTACAGGCTACGAGGGAATGAAAATGGAGTTATCGTTGACCGCCGCTGTTATGATGTTTTATCATGGTCTCGAATTCGTCGTCGTCCCTTTTTTGTCACGGCGACCCGGATCGAAGGTTTCGGAAAAGGTCTGTCCGTCAACGAGCAAAAGCTTCTTTCATGCCTCCACCTGACAGAATAAAGAATGTCGCAGACGTCCTTAGACCATGATAATTCGATACAAAAGACAGAAGACAATATCTCTTTAGCAACCTTTGTGCAAATGGAATGAAATACGTCAAAGTCGAACACATGAAAAACTGCACCACTTCGAACGGCTACGTATATTCACGTAGATCTCGTAGGGAAATTTATCGACAGAGGGGATACCCGGATATTGTCCAATTTCGATCACACCATTTCTCGCGTCTTTCCGACACTAATGACAACAACACTATGCCCAACATTGTGTATGCGTGCAATAAAGCAATAATCTACCGTGATTGGACTGTGAAACATGAAACAGTAAAATAATACGAAGCTTCGAATGTCTACGCGTAATTTACGTAGCCGCCGTAGGAAATTTATCTCTGCAGGGGTACCCGGAAATTGTGTTTTTCTCCGTCCTCCAATTCTTGCATCTACAGTGCCCAGATGTCATCGTTTCCTTGTCCACCGTACTTTCTTCGTATCAGGAAGCAATAATTGTCATCGGTTCGAAAACAAAATGTTGATCGAACGGATGCTGCAACGCTTCGAACGGCTACGTATATTCACGTAGCTCTCGTAGGAAATTTATCGACAGAGGGATGGCGGATAAGGTGGCTGCATGCGCGTCTCGGTGCGCTCATGATGTTAAGCCGAGTAAAGTGTATTTGAAAGAAGTAAACTCGCCTACTTGCCTGTTTGTAGCGTCTAGTTGCGTGTTATGTTCCGCAATAGCACGCCTTGTTCTCTTCGTAAAGCCGTTTTTCTTTCACCCGCTATTAGTCGTCTATGTCTTCCTTTCGAATCTCACGTCCCTACAGGTGCATTCACGACAGATCAAGACCTTCGATTGGAGATACAACTAAGTCACCAATCCTTTTTCGCATGCTACGTGAATTGGAATCACTTCAGACGGATAATAGCAATTGGAGGAAGGTGCTACAAGCTCATACGTTTCGTCTGTACTCGGGAAGGCTTTGCATCTTGACCAAGACAATCTTCATGCGTGACATAGACTACATGCATACCCTTTCTTTTGCCGGTTAACACGACTTGCCGTGCACGGGCTCGTTGTGGCTCACAACAGCGGATCTCCTGCATAAGTCCTCATAACAAAAGCCTGGTGCCTGGTGCTGATACATCTACGGCAAAATGTCAACCAGCCATAATGCTATCACCATCCATGACATCAGTTGCCTTGTCGCTGTCATGGACCAATCAACCGATAAAACACCCACCAAGGCACCAACGGCAACGATTGACATTCCAGGTTGTTTTTCGTAAAAGAAATCCGTACCGAACGGGTCTATCGGACATTTCTTTCGCATACTTGTATATCCGTTGATGACTCGTCCGCATGCTGGGTTTCTCAATTTATTTGATGTGAAGAGTGAAACCTTGTTTTCGGAAGTGTAAAAGATCGATGATTGCTGGTTGATGACTGATGACGTAAGTCGAATTGATATCGTGCCATCTTAGCCACCTTCACCGCCCTAGGTCAACGCGTCGTGACGGCAAAAGTACCAAACTATGCAGCATTAAATGGTAAATTGAACGAATTTCGCGTCGTTTCCGTCGCTATACCAACTTATTGATCAAGAATGATAACATGCATCAAAGAAATGCCAGAAAATGAAAGGTTATCCGTCCCAAACTCGACCATGGCGGTCGAATGAAGTTGATGCAAAGAATGGGCCAAAAATCATGGGCAATCAATCCCCTTGCATTTTGGAGCAAAAATTCACGGTTTGGCACACTAACTCTGTGAAGTAGATAATAAGGATGTGTATCTCGAAGAAGTAGTCTTCTGATCGGAGCGGTACTTGTCTTGTGCGACATGTCGTAGCGTGTGTGCAAAATGTCGCTCAGGACGCACGGACAGACTGGACCCTCTTTCAGACTCGTGACCAAAAAGAGAGAGCGTGACTGGTATTATAGTACTTAATTACCTATAGCCGACGTCAGCATTGCATCGAACGAGCGAGACCGCCGCCTTTATTCTTTATTTGCATTGCATTGCAATGCATCGTTATAAGGTCTAACCAAAAACTGAGAGGAAACAGTGACGATAACGATAGCGAATAGCATGCCAGCACGTTTGTTTCGAGTGTCGCCCCTTTGGTTACAGCCTTCTGTTCGCTTTTCTTCATTGAGTTGCTCATTGAATTCTGCTCATAGCCCTGATCCCTCACGAGAGACCCTCTTCGTCAACAGAAGGTGTTATTCTTCTTACAAAATCGCCATTGTTGGAAGCGGACCTGCGGGATGCTATTCTGCCAAGTATTTGAAGTCCTCATTTGAGAAACAAGAGCATCGCGCACAAATTGATGTAATAGAACGACTGCCGACCCCGTTCGGTTTGGTGCGATACGGTGTAGCTCCTGATCATTCTGAAGTGAAGAATGTTCAAAATGATTTTGCCGCGCTCTTTGAGGGCACCGATGAAAGTGTTGAATCCGTGAATGTGCGTTTCTTGGGTAATGTAGAAGTGGGCTGGGATGTCACCGTGACGGAACTTCGTTCCATGTACGATATTGTATTACTGGCTTACGGTTGCGAATCCGATCGTAAACTGGTTCTTCCCGGATCTCATTTGCCGCAAATATTGTCGGCAAGGGAATTTGTTGCTTGGTACAACGGCCACCCAGATTTTGTACACGTGGGTGAGCAAGTATCCAAGGCTCTGCAAGTGACAGCAGCGGACACGGTGGAAAGTGTTCGAAACGCTCATGTTGTGGTGATTGGTCACGGAAATGTGGCACTGGATTGCGCCAGAATACTTGCCAAGGGTTGTCAGAACTTGCATGATACCGACATAGCCTCGCACACATTTCCTGTTATTGGAGGAGGTATATCGCACATTTCCGTGATCGGCAGAAGAGGTCCCATTCAAGGGGCCTTTACCATCAAAGAGATTCGCGAGCTCGTTCGGCTTCAAAAAGAAGGGTATGGAACTTCCTTCCACGTATCCCCACAAGAATTGAAGCTAGGAATGAACGAAGCGTCAATACAGGAAATGGAAGGACTAGCTGGTCGACCGAAGCAACGGATATGTGACTTGCTACTGAAAGCGGCTGCGAGCGAATCGCAAACCTCAGAATGTGAAAAGAGAGTCGACTTGCGTTTCCTTTTGAAACCGCTTCGATTTGAAACAAAAGACGATGATCCATCTCGACTGTCGGCAGTTATTTGTGAAAAGACGGCGTTACGTGGTGAGCCTGGATGTCAAAAGGCGATTGGAACTGGCGAGTACGAGTCGCTCTATGCCGATCTTGTGTTAGTTAGTATCGGCTACAAAGGTACAGCCTTGCCCGATGTAGAACCGTTTTTGACGAGGAGATGGGAATTTTACGAAATCGGAACGGTAAGGTTGATCAATCAAATGACTTCGAATGTGGTCTTTATGTCGCTGGTTGGCTGAAACGTGGGCCGTCTGGGATCATCGGAACAAACATACCCGATGCCAAAGACACGGTTGCTTCAATTATGCGAGATCTTCTAGATACGAAGCCGCGCGTGCAACGTGCAGGAGACATTGATTCAATATTGGCAGAGCGAAAGATACAAGTGGTGGGGTGGGAAGATTACAAGAGATTAGACGATTACGAGCAAACTCACAAACGAAGTGACAACCAGCCAAGGGAGAAAGTTGTTAGCATCAAGCAACAACTAGAAGCTGCTTTAAAAAGTGGTTGAAATGCCACGACGTCTAAAGTCTCGTTTGCCTATACTCTAGCGCAGTGCGGACATCGCCCATCTTTTCTTTAGGTTAAATATCAACTACAGATCCAATTCATCCACCTGAAGCTTCTCAGCTTGTTCGCTGATAAAATTCCGTCGCGGGGCTACCGCATCACCCATGAGCACGTTCAGCATCTGATCAGCTAACGCAGCGTCGTTCACAGTGACCTGCAGCAATGTTCGCCTTTCTGGGTCCATTGTAGTTGCCCAAAGCTGTTCTGGCATCATTTCTCCAAGTCCCTTGAATCGCTGGATGGAAACCTTACCTTGTTCGACTGCCTTTCGTGCTATTTCAGAATCCTCAGTGCCTAAAACTTCCAATACAGCATTGTTTTTATCAGCATCGGAAAATGCATACTTCTCCTTCCTTGCACGTCCCGAGCCAGAGGAAACCTTATACAATGGAGGTTGAGCGATGAATACATGACCCTTTTCAATTAGTTCTCTTTGGTATCTGTAGAAAAACGTCAGTAGCAACACACGGATGTGGGCGCCATCCACGTCCGCATCTGTCATTATGATGATTTTTCCGTAACGCAATGACTCTTTATCGAACTCGGATCCTTTCACTCCCAACCCCAGAGCGGAAATCAAACTCTGAAGTTCATTGTTTTGATAAATCTTTTCGGCAGCGGCTCGCTCAATGTTGAGAATCTTTCCACGTAAAGGAAGGATTGCTTGATTCTGTCGATTTCGACCTTGCTTGGCGCTTCCGGCGGCTGAATCACCTTCAACAATGAAAATTTCCGACTCTAAAGGATCTCTCGAAGCACAATCAGCAAGTTTTCCTGGTAGAACGGTTGATGTTAAAAGGGTCTTTCTACGGACCATGTCCCGAGCGGCACGAGCAGCTGCCGCAGCGGCTTGAGCAGAAGTGGCTTTCTCGTAAATGGCATCAAGAATCTCAGGCCGGAAATCAAACAACTTATTCAGTTCATTCGACAGCAAAGAATCTACAGCTGGCCGGACTTCAGGGTTACCGAGGCGCCCCTTAGTTTGACCTTCAAACTCGGGCTCTGATACAGAGACAGATACAACTGCCGTGAGACCTTCTCTAACAAATTCCCCCGGTAGATTAGCTGTTCCTTCTTTTGCTTTCCCGGAGCGTTTTGCAGCCTGATTAACAGCACGCGTGAGACATGCTTTAAGCCCTTCAACATGGGAACCGCCATCTCGTGTTCGAATGTTGTTGCAAAACGAAAGAATCGTTTCTGTGTACATATCCGACGACCAACGCAGAGCGGCGGTGACTGCAACCGGAGGAGATTTCTCATCCGGTTGAATAGACCCTGAAATAAGAATCGTACAGCCATCTGGTGTCAAGATTCCTGCGGCAGGATCATTGGGCAGATTGGAGCCGTCCTTGCCTTTTCGTTTTGAACCACCTTTCTCGGCTGTTCCACTTCCCTTCCCAAACAATGGAGTTTTTGACCGACAGAGCAATTCGACGTATTCAGCTAGTCCACCAGCATGGTAAAATACTTGTATCTTGCTCCTGGTTGATTCGTCCTTAATCCTGTCGTCCTTCAGCGTCAACAGCAAGCCGGCATTCAAGTACGCGATTTCATCCATTCTTCCGCGAAGTTTCGATGGGTCAAAAGTAATATCAGGTTTACCATTTTCACCTTTAAACACTTGGATATCGGGACGAAATGTTACTGTTGTTCCCGATTTTCGCTTGCTCATGAGCGAAGAAAGTAGCTTCAGATTGTCCATTTTGGTTTTCATTTCTTTGGGGTCCTCGTCTTGAGAAGAGGCTGCGCGCTTTACGAGATCTAATTCTCGTTCAATATCATCGTCGCTTATAGCGGCTTGTGTATTGGGCGTTATATTCAAATCACTAGTGGGTACTCCCCTGTCAAAGCGCATCTGATAGGTTGTATCCATTCGGTCGACTACGACGTCAACAAACTCGCTCAGTGCATTTACAACTGAAATACCAACCCCGTGAAGCCCTCCTGATACTTTATAGCCGCTATCTGATCCTTGATTATTGAATTTTCCCCCTGCATGCAACACGGTCAGAACGGTCTCCAACGCTGACTTTCGGGTCACAGGGTGCAAATCGGTCGGAATCCCTCTTCCATCGTCGACGACCGTCATCGAGCCGTCTTTATTGATCGTTGTAGTAACAAAGGTAGCATGACCAGCCAAAACTTCGTCGACACAATTATCAACAACCTATAGAAAGATGTGGTGAGATATCACACGCATCGAATGCATCTGCGTAGAATTCTTTTTCCTCGACGTACCTCCCACACCAAATGATGAAGCCCTTCGGGGCCGGTGCTTCCTATATACATTCCGGGGCGTTTGCGAACAGGGTCGAGCCCTTCCAGTACCATAATTTGATTTGCTCCATACGATGATGCAGTATCATTGACGCTCGTTACCAAAGTCGACTCGAGTGTTGCATGCAAGGCAATTTGTTGTTGCGTCGACGTGAATGATCTGGAATATAATTGAGGTGCAAACGCAGTGCTGCTCGTCCAAAGAGCTATAATACAAAAGCTATTTATGCAGGAACGCATTGCAATTCGTTTTCTGTTTGAATACTGGAACATTCTTATCATTAAGGGCAAACAATCAACATCGTCGTCAACAACTTTTTTTCTTTCCGCGCTTATTGGCGGATCTGCGGATGAGACAGTTCTGTTGACGGAAGACATGCAGGCGTCCTCATCTTTTTTTCGCATACTATAGTGCAAAGTGTAGAAGGATATCACCACAACTGGGATCCAGTCATGAGTCGATAGACTCCAGAAATAATGAAGCTAAGGTTATACAAAGGATCCGTTTGTTAGTATTTAATAATTTCATCCCGCAGCTTATTTTTAATATGCGCAATAAATTTCCTGTTTTATCATTCGTAAATAGGTCCGTCTGTCATAGGCAACGATAACGTTCAAGGAAGTGAATCGATAGCTTCCTGAGCTGCCGACAAATCAATCATCGCAGCATTTCGTATAAGCCCGGCATCCACTGAACCGCAAACAAGCGAGTATCCTCGCGAAAACATCTCTTCACGCTACGACCCGGAACCTGGAAGCCAGCAAGTAAACACCCACTCGCCAGAACGCTCTCCTCGGCTTTCAAGATCAAATCTTTGACATCCTCGTCTTCAAACCGCCCCATTTTGCCTATGCTGCATGATAAATCAAAAGGCCCCAAAAGGATTCCATCTATACCCTCCACCTCGGCAATTGATGGAATTGCCATCACGCCACTTTCGCTCTCCACTTGCACCATAACTAAAAGATCCTCTTGACACTGCTTGAGATAGGTTTCCGTATTGATTCTACCCCATCCGGTAGCTCGCACAAAGGGAGCAGCACACCCACGTGTTCCTTCATTACTCGCAGAGCGCAAGTCGCTCGACGGCGGATATCGTGTTGATACTACAACTTCCTTCGCCGTTGCCGCGTCCTCCACCATGGGAACCAAAACACCTCCAGGTAATTGCATTGAGTCAAGAACTTTTTTCATATACACAGGATCATGATTCGGAAGCCGGACTATGGCTTCTGTTGGATGTCGTCCCTCGAGGGATGCAATGGAATGAGATGATTGAATTGCTTGCAGCAGTCTTTGTCCCGAGTTGACATCGGTTGGACTATGATCGTGATCAACGACAATATGACCATAACCTGTAAGCGCTAGCACTTCGGCCACAACTGGAGAATCGGTTAAAGTCAAAGGACCATATGAGCGTCCTCCAGAAAGAAGACGCTGCCGAAGGCTCACGGATAAGACTGACATCGTATACAATGACACCAAGACGAAGATTGCGTAAATCATATTACTCGTCTCATGGGTTGCGACAGATTCTGCTTGCAATGGATAGTAGGGGTCTTTCGTTTGCTACTATATGATGTTGTCGTTACTACAGCATCATTCATCATTCTCTTTTCGAGGAAAATGCAAGAGGTTGCAAATAAAACAAAAGTGCCACACGATTGCAGCGTTCATTCACGAAAGCCTGTCACAGCCAAGATGACCAAGATAGTAGAGTGAAAAGTCTGTCGTAGAAAGTAGGATCGGCTTGTCTAACTTAGTACTATGTATCACTCGTCATTCGAAATATTTTGAACGATAACGCGTTTTCTTACTTAAAGAGGAACCGAGCCAACAAACTGTCTCTCTTTATTTACAAAATCTCATCGAGCCGGCACGTCTTGTGAACGCAAAGGCCTCACCGAAACGCATTGACCATGGTGAGAGGCATTTTTCGAAGCAATCTTACCTCATCACAAGACAGCTTGTAAAGAGGGCGAATATCATCATGAGCAGTGTTTTAGACATATTGCGGTCGCATTGCGAAGATCATCAAGATAGTAGAGGCGATGACCAATCGCTTTCTGTAGAACGTCGTGCCGCCAAGATCGTGGAAGAGATCGAAGAGTATGGTCTTGCAAATCAGATGCAGCGAATTGCCTTGGACACTTCTGATGGTAATTGCACCTTTGAACAAGAAGTAGCTGCTCAGCTGATTCATTTCCTTGAGTGCTCTTTGCACTCTCTCGTGGAGACAGATAGTGAGAGTAAGGAGGCCGTGAAAGCAGTTCTTGAACTGCTTGCCATAGTTTCGTCCTGCGATCCTTCGATTTGTAAGCCAGTGGTTGAGCGCGCTGTACAGCTGTCGGAAACAAAATTGGATAGCGTGCGTGCTTCTGTCTGTCAGTTCATAGGATGGGCTGTTGGGAAGATCATGTCTCTGTCTTCGAAAAAGATCGACCAGTTCAATGATGTTTTGGATTCGGCGTCACAGGTGTTGCTTCCGCGAATGACGGATAAAAGCCAAAGCGTTCGCCTTTCAGCGATCAAGGCTAGCGCCCATTTCTTCACCAACGATGCCACCGATCCTGACATCCTTCAGTCCCTTCTTTGGTGTATGCAACATGATACATCCGTTGCAAATCGTGTTGCGGCAACTGAATGCGTTCCAATTAACTTGGAGACTATTAATTACGTCATTCAGCGTATTCGTGACGTTAAAAGCAAAGTTCGTGTGGCCGCTCTTCAATCGATTCGGGTCAAATGCAGTGACTTGTCGCTGCTCGATCCGACGCAGTGTGCAGCGCTCTTGCAAGCCGGGTATACTGAGCGGTAAGTATTTCTGATTCGTTACTTGCTTCATCTGTTTGATGACATTCTCACGCGTGATATTGATATTATGCAGATGCCAAGAGACGAAAGCTGAAACCGAAAAAAGTCGTTTGTTTGAGCTGGATGAAACTGGTCAAATACGATTGCCTCCAATTGTTCAAGCATTTGTCTGTTATAGATCACGACAAGGAGTGCGAGATTGTTGCGACAATCCTGTTCCACGCATGCAACTCGGACGATGCACTTGCTACGTTAGGCGACGCAGAAGCTCGTGAGTTCCGTGATGCCGTCCAAAATTCAGTGGTCTCCCTTGTGGATGTCGCGAACGAAAAATCTTTGTCGGCCGAGAGCCTTTTCATGTCAGTATCAGCATGTAAACTAGCGAGCTCACAAAAAGACAAAGAAGCAACTCTCGAAAAGATCCTGCCCGAGATTTCGATCCTTTGTCAGACTTTAGAGAAGCTTGCCGGTGATCTCATCAATGCGATCGAAGCTGACAACAGCGAATCCCAGGACTTTCTCGTTTTCATGTGTGAGCAGCTAATGAAGCTCGCCGTTCTGAGTGATCTTGAAGAAGGATCGCGACGCATTTTCGTCACTGCTCTACGTCGACTCCTATCTTCTTTGCTCACGCCCGATGATCTAATTACCGAGGCCGTCAAAACACTGCATACAGTGAGCTTGAATGATTCTGAATTTCTCGATCATACGATGGCAGTGATTCATCAGCTCGACATGCTTTCCCAAGATCAGGAAGACATTTTAGTGAGCTACAAGCTCAGGACTATGTCTATCTTGTGTTCATTCTTCGAAACTGTCAATCCTAGCTCGAGCTTGGACTCGTCCTTGAACGAAATATCGGAGTACATTCTACCTGCACTTTCCCAGCCAAATCGACTTTTGCGCGAGGCGGCAATAAACTGCCTGGGAAGATTTGGTCTGTTTGCTTCGAAAGATCAAGTCGAAGGCAACTACCTGTTGTTGCTGACTGGAGTTTGCAGAGATGTCGAAGAAGTAGAAGAAGTCAGAGCACAAGCATTGCTCTCCATTGCCGATTGGTCGTTTGTCTACGGTGTCTGCGACGACACTGCTCTTGTGATCACCGACTTTCTTGAGCGTCCCGAGCATCCTAAATCCTTGTCTTACATTGCAGCTGAAATTGCAACCAAGCTTTTGCTGTCAGGCAAAGTCGATAATGCCGCATGGTTGGGCAATTTACTTTCCACATTCTTCGATCCACAAACTGAGAAAGATTTTGATGAGTTCGACGATGTTACGCAGGTCGGCAATCCCATTCGGGTTCATCAAATTCTAACCATTTTCTTCCCTGCGTACGCTTGCATGCATGTGAACAAATATGAAAACTTGTTCGATGGCGTCGGTTTGGCTTTGCAGCGCGTACAGGATCTTCGAGATCAGCGGAAGAAAGCTTCGAAACGGGGCACGTCTCGTAAGACCTCCGCTGGTACTTTCCCCTATACAAAACTTTTAGATTACGTTGTCAACATCATGGAAGACGCCTGGTCACATGCCAATTCATCCGAACAAGAGGGCACCGACAAGGAAGGTAATGAGGAAGGTTCGCAGCAAAGAGATTTTGTTCTTCGGGCTGCACTTGAGGTGGCCTCCTATCTCGAAAAGAATCTATGTGATCTTGGAGTGACTATCATTCGGACATTATGCAAATGGTTAAGTTCTCAAGAACTCGATATCTCGTCGTGTGCCACGAAGTCTTTGTCCAAACTAAAAACCTGTGTGGACGGGATCGAGATGGCTCTGTCCGATTCCACAGCTGAGAAGTACTTGGCGCCGCTCGTGACTCGCCTTTCTCAAGTACCTGCGGAAGACAGCTCTCGATCTGAATCTGGTGAAGACTCGGAAGATGACCAAGAAAATGACGAGTTAGCGAATTCATTCTACAACCTACGGGTGTCGAGTGAATCACCGCCTCCTAAGGAAAACTTACCGACAGATCTTTCCTCACTGTCCAGCAAGCGCAGTAGCAGCGAGTTTCTTCCCACTCCCAGCAGACAGTCCAGATTCGCTGAACGCCATTTGAATGTAGAATAAACGTTTCTTTTTAAATAATTGTTTGCGACAACTCAATCTAACTTATAGTGAATCTTTGTGAAGACAGTAATCGTATCCTAAAACTTATTCGGCAGTCTTTTCTTCCTCTTCCTCCTCCTCCTCGTCGAAGTCCTCATCAGCTTCGTCCTCTTCCGGAACAGGGTCTTTCTTTTCCAGATAATCCTTGTCAAAGAAATGCAAACGTACGTATCCATCTTCGGCACCACTAGCATAGCTTCTGCCGTTCGGATTGATATCGACTAAAAAAGCGGTTAGCGCCTTGCAGTACATATTTCGAAGATAATTCAATCAACAAAACTTACGCGCATTGATCGGACCGAAATGCCCTTTCACTATGCCGAACTCATCTTCATAAACAAGGTTGAAGAATCGGGTCTCGAACTTTCCAACTTTGCCCGATGTTGTCGTCACACTCATGGCTTCCTGACCTCCCCCGAGCAGAATGTGGTCTTTCTGTTCAGATATTACTGCGTCATTTACGGGACGATCGGTTCGGTACGTTTTGAGGTGCGTCAAGTCGACCGGGTCGTACAGTTTGGATGTAAAATCCGCCGAACTGGTGATGAACAATGTTTTCTCGCGGTTGAAACGGAGTCGGTTGATTTTCTTTTCATGCGCGGTAATTTCTTCTTTCAGATCACCTGTTTCGGGGTCATACAAGCGAATCTGGCCGTTGTCAAAGGCGACCAACAAGTCTTCGTTCAACGCCGTCCAGTGGACGTGTGTGGGCTTTACAACTTTTCCATTGATCTTGGGCAATTCAATTTCCAATCTGGGAGTTTCGCTATAAGTAGAAGGATCTTGGTCTTCTGGTGCGTCAAAGACACAAATCTTGGCCGGGTGATCGACGAAGGGATCGGAAATGGTGACAAACATTTGTGAACCTTCCGCCCAGGCAACTCCGCGGACGGGGCCTCTGTGATTGAAAACAAAGATACATTCTCCCGTGCGAACATCCCAGAGACGACACGAAGTGTCCGCTGAAGCTGTTAGTAGACGTTTTGTGAAGCGATCGCAATCCAAATCCCACACAGTTCCCTTATGGCCGTTGTAAGTGCCCAGACGTTCACCGTTTTCGACTCGCCACACGGACGGCACAAGATCCTTCGATGCGGTGAAGAGGAGATCCCCATCATGATTGAACTGAACCGTTGTGATGGGTCGCTCGTGACCTTGTAGTAAATACGGTCTCTGCAAACAAAAAAAAGAAATACAAGAAGAACATGAGAAAAAGGAACCTGTCGGATCGATTTCATATTTTGCGATTGTTCTCAAAGGGCTAATGCGAAGGACGTGCGTTTTACATGCTCAACGGCAACAATTAATTTTCGTACCATATTGTTTGTTTATCCTGCTTTTGCAATATTCTCGAGCTTGAATGTGAAGACAAACTTTACCGCCATTGTCTATTTTCATGCTTGTCGCTCGCAGAGCGTTCATCTCCTCCCAATTTTTCTGGCGTATCATAACCTGATGAGAATAATGTCGCACTGAACTATTTTTTTATACAGAAGTATGTAGAGACACTGTCGTACCGAGTTGCCATGATTTGCTTCTGTTAGCTCTAACAACCAAGGTTCTTCCTCCGCCCCGAAACCGAACAAAATCGGCTAACGATGTTGGATGAAAAGAAAGCGTATGATTATCGTGTTCTTTCTTCGCCAGAACCTATAACAATCTACCTGGTATTAGTTGGGAATACGCACAGACTCAAAACAGCCCAACCAGTTCGAATCTAGACGGAAACTCACGTTATTTCATAGAAACGAAATACTGGGAGTAACATACCATTCAATATATACGTCTAATATATTGTAAAATACAAACAAACATTTCCTTTCATCGCGTCGTCGTCGCTTTTCGTACATTCTTGAAGAAATCTTCAATTCCCATGAGCCCAATCTTTTTGACAAGGAATTTAGGAACCATGCCTGATTTGACTTGCGAGAGGCTGGTCATATCTGTCAAATGTGGGTGGTTGGGGACTCTTCTCAGCACATTGATGCCCCAAAGAATCTCATTCTTCTGTTCGGTAAGTCGGACTTTCTCGGTCGACGACCCCCGCGGGCCTTCGTAAACAGAACGACTGACGATAACGTATCCATCATCAAAGGAGCGCGCATGCATGAGACAATTCAGAAAGACACTCATACTCGTGAATGGAACGCGAGTCTCCGACTGAATAACCTTGCTACCTCTGCAGAAAGCATCTTTGTCATTCTTGCAATCAAATTGGCTATTGCCGAGTTCAATGATTGTTTTGCGGCCAAGGCAGAAGTTGTTGTACTCTGGTGTTCTTGAATTATCCCATAGTAGATTTAGCATTTCACGGGGGCTCATAGGAACAACACCACGGGCAAGAAAAAGAGGAACCTCCGAAGAGTCCGACACGCCAGACCAAACCAACGTCTCCTTTTGTAACAAACTGAGGCGTTCTATTGTCGATACCTGAGCCATCTTTTTCAGCAGTTTCGAAGTAGTGTTTTCTGACTTCCACGCTATCTTCATAGGCGGTTCAACGACTTTCGCGGTCTTGCCCTGAATAACGCGAACAGTCGGATGGTTGGCCAACAATGAGAACCCCCGCTCCACCATGCTATCAAAGATTTCTTCCCGTGGTACTTCCTCACAGAGATCAGCTTCCAGATCGATACAGAAAAAACGATCTGACGCTGGGTCGCTGGGGTCTTTGAGGTCGAGGTCCACGACGCGGAGCAGCAGCATGCTTTTCTTGCCGGATCGGTTGCTTTTCGTCGGCGTTTGCATGTAGTCGTCGGAAGGAACGTAATCAAGGCGCAATCGTTCAAGATAGTTGTCGCTGGAAGTACTGTCAACAAGCTTCTTGACAGGCGTGGGCTCAATGATTGCTGACTCAACGTGTTTCTCTTTCTCGTTAACAGGAGGAGTGACAAGGCTACTAACAATAGAACCAACGTGACCAATTGCATTTTCAGCACTGCCCACAATGACTCGACTCGGCAGCATCACTGCAGCAACAATGCCACCACTTTTCGGAATATTTGAATCCTGCGGGTTTGACTTTTCGCTCTCCAGATTCTCGGTAACGGTATGCGCAATACTCTTGGTTGCAGCCGCCAAAATGGACCCCGTTTCCGAAAGAAGATGACTGTACGCGCCAACAATCATATCACAGGTCCGTCCCGTGATATGAAGCGGCATGGTGACCGGTAGTAACGCTGCTTGAATGCACAAATGTCCCGCCGAGCCGGCCAAATGAACACTGCTGCAAACTAAGTTCTTCATCTCTGGCGATTCCATCAAAAGTTGCACGGAGCGCAGCCACTGTTGAAGGGCGTCGCCAATATTTTCAGGTACTTCATGGTATAAATTGTTACTTGCAGAATTCGAAACATTCCCAAACGGCGAATCCATTCCATGGTCATCGTCTTCGCTGATGAGAGAAGCGTTCGGATCGCAAGTCACGCTCTCGAGAGGTCGCAATGGACGTTGTGCAGCAAGATGTCTTCGGTTGGATTCGGTACTAGCAGAGCTGACTGTTGACGATGTTTCGTGATAAAAGACTTCTTTCCTTCGATACGGAAAACTCGATAAGTTTTCTAATAAAGAAGTGGGCGAAACACGTCTTGTGCGCGACATCGAACTGGTTGATAGTTCTCCCGTGGATGACTGGCTCGAGTTTATGTTTAGCAACGACGACGACTCGTTATGGTTTCGTCGAAGGGGCATCCTTTGAGAATCGCTTCGTCACGAATAATGATAGGTTCACGGTGTTTCGGTTGTTGTGCTCTCAAATTCAAGCACAAGAGACAAAAAGAAATTCTCTCGAATAAAAAAACCAGCGATTGGCTTGGTTGTTTGCATGCTTCGTAAACGTAAACAACAAAGGGTGACGACGACGTTTGGATCATTTCGGAATTGCCTCACTATATGCTTTCACTGTAGTCGAACAAGACGACGCGGCAGAGCGTGACTGTACTGTGTAAAGTACTCGATTTTTCATTTCCATTCTTTTTCGGCGTAGCCGCGCGCGCAGTCCCGTTAAAACGTATCACGATTCATGAACAAGACTGATGATGAGTGATGAGTGATGAGGTGTACCGATTTATTGGGGGTTTGATTCGGGTCATTAATCGCTTACTCTATGAATAATATAGCTTATAGGTATCGAAAAGCAAAAAGTGAAAGTTAAAACAAAATATAGAAAAGAGGAGTGTTGCAATGCTTAAAAAGTCTACGTGGTTTGCACGTAGCCCCCGTAGGGAAAACTTATCGACGAAGGGGGTACCCGGATATGATAACCGCTAAGATTCGTGACTGCAAAGCAGTCGTGATGACCTTACCTGGAAATAGTAAATGGGGGGACCCTGAACCACAATGGAGATTGGGCATTTTCTGTCCTCGCACACACACACATCGCACACACCATTCTCTTTCAAAGTTTATTGAATGATGAAATCAAGGATATACCAGGTATAAATGAACAACACTTTGTAAATTGATAAAAAAAGATCGAAAGTCTGATAGGCGGCAGTTTGGATCAAGAAAGCCATGAGATCGGCATTACGTGTTTTGTTAATAAGCTTTTTTACGAGAATGGTTTATCCGTTCTCGTGGCACCCGCACAGATCGCTGCTCTGTACTGGTAGGAGAAATACCGTGAATCCGAGGCTTCATGGACTCCGACTGGTCAAAGACGACAGTTCAGAATCGAGGAAGGCCCGCGTTCGCTTTTCGGGTGCATCCGATAGCAAAACAGCAACTGTTAGCAACCCGATCGATTTTGCTTTGTCCTGGATAGTTTCCGATCTTGGATCGATCGTTGTCGGTTTATCAGGGATTGTTATGCTCTTGATTGGACGATTGATACTCGACGCAGATATCAGTATCACAGACGCAGAAGCAATGACGGGATCGACTCGTTCGAATCTATTAGCCGTGTTTGCTTGTGTAGCTGTCCTCCTGAATGGCTTGGTCAAGCTGGATGTTGAATCCACGACAGCTGAGAGTGTTGTGCTTCAAGGGACTCGATGGCCTGTCACCAGTCTGCAACAAAATCCGAATTCCGAGTTGGTGTGGGCACTGGATTCGTTACTAAAAGCGACGTCGGCGGAAACAGCTATTCTTCTGGAACAAAACAATGGGCAATGGAATATTGAATCATTTGCGGGAATAGTCCCCTGGTCTTCAACGTCGAACCCAGTCTCGCTAGCAAAGATTTCGACTCCTATTCTGGATCGGTGTCTGAAACAAACACGTGAGTCGCAGTCGTTTCAAGAAACCTATTTGCCAACACTGCAGGCTCTACCGGGTAAGACGGAATTTATTTACATGCCCGTCAATACACAAGCAATTGTGCTGCTGCCGTTCCTTGCCGGTGAGAAATCGATGATCTTGGTGTTGGGCTCGAATCGGGCACGAAGTTTTACTCCTCGTGATATAGCTTGGTGTCAATTACTCACAAATCGAATAGCCGAAACACTTAATGTGACTAGATAATCTCGTATTATTATTGTTAAGCTGCAATAATAGTCTATGAGCGTCATAGCATCTGGATCGTTTTAGTTGTTCATGAGGAAATCAAACAACTGATCGTCTCCACAATCGGTATACCAGAAGTCATCTCCGATTGACATTCCTCTTTGTCGCTGAACATCATCCCCAGATCCATGTTCTGGCATCATGTCAATGGCAATATCCATTTTGTGAGGATCATCTTCGTGAATTAAACCATCCATTAAGCCCTCTTCTGGGTCGACAGGTTTGTTTCCAAGCTTCTGCTCTTCTTGTTGCTTCAACAATCTCATTTTGTTCTGAAACGCCATTTGGTATTGCATTTCTCGTTTCATCATGTTACTTTCTTGAATATTCACACGCATCGATGGATTTGATGGGGTGGGTAAAACGGCACTGTTATTGAGCGCATCCGCCGACGTCAATGTTCCCGACACATCATAAGCCGCGGGCTGTGAACCACTCGACAAATGCCCTAACTTGTGGATGTCTTCCATATTCCCAAGCATCGACGCCTTGTTGTTGGCAGCGGCTTGAGCTGCAGCTTGTGCCTCGCGCTGAAGATTCAGTTGCTTTTTCAGCGTAAAAAACAATCCCATTAAATAACCGACCGAAGCGCCAATTGGAGTCTTCTTCTCTTCCTCTGTTAGCCGTGGTATTAGAATCGTGTCATGCTGTTCTCGATTCGGCGCTAGAGACCGTGATTTGTTTCTCCGTGACGCGGCGTCAGCCAGTTCAAAGTCATTTCCTTCGTACATATCTTTGGGTGGATCATCGGGACTCTGCATAGTCGCATAAGTCACGTACGCCGCAGCGTCAGGTCCCGTGAACGCAGCTCCACTTTTCGGAGGTCCATCCTTGAGTAAATTCGCCATGGACGAATCATACGCCGTCATGAATTCCCTTTTGGACTTGTTGCGATTGATTCTATACTTCTGTAAATGGCTCTTGACTCGTTCACTATTGATTTGTTCGTGTGCGGGCATGTGTTCTAGAATTGCGGACGGTGAGGAATGTTTCAATCCAACATCAAAGACCGCCGCAACGAAGTCGCGGTGTAAATCATCCGGCCACGTAAATCGCTTCGACCATCTTCCGTCGGTCGTTTTCTGCTTTCTTCTGGATTTCGAGCCTCGTGTCGAAGACGTCGATGATTCTTCTTCGGCGATGGGAGCTGAGGTAATGGAAGACGATCGCTTCCGTAGATTCCGGCCGCTCCCGGCGCGCGCCGTTTTGGCTGTTTCTCCGGCGTGAACTATGGCACTGGGCGCCACCGTCGCAGCCGCAAACTTCATGGCTTCGCTCATATTGTTCGGAACGGGCGGGATGGATGTGCCCGTAGTGTTCTCGAACGACCAGTGTTTCGCATTACTGTAGGTAGATTGCGATGAAGAATTGCCGCCTACCATGTTTTCGTAGACTTTCATGAGATCGGGTACAAGACTGCTGGGTATGGCACCGGGTCCAGCCGAAGGATTCGCAGAAGTGGTAGTCGGCGGACGAGCTGAGGTAATGTCGTGTCCTTCCTGTGACATGGTGCTGTTGATGCCGCGTTCTTCGCTATTATCTGAGAACTGTTCAGTCACCATTTCGCATTCAGCGGTAAAACGGATAGATGCTTGTATAGAACTAGAGTGAAAGAATGGACGACAGAAGCATCCAATCAATCAACAATTGTGCGGTAGGTTCCCTGCGCGCGCAACTTAAAGGCTCGGTGGGCTGGTGGGAGATTCTTCCTAACAATCGAAGAGCTGCCGATAGGGGATATGCTTTGCAACGAATGAATGAGAACAAAGCAATCAAATAACAAAAGATCACTTGCTTTACCGTCTCATAACCCAGTAGCTATCGGAAAGCTCGCAAAGATCATTCAAATACTCGTGAAAAATGTTGGTAGCAAGGAGGCGAGCCAGTGAATCTTCGCAATGAATCTCCGCATCTTTTCATTCTCATCGAGCGCGTTTCGCAGATGTCTGGCTGCGTGGCATCGTCGTGATGCTTGAAGCTATAGAGATAGAGGAGGTACACTATTACTAATACTAAGAACTGATGCGACGTTTTTACGATCAATACATAACTACGTGGTAAACCATTAACCTTACCTGGTACTGGTACAGGATGTGTTGTTAGCGTTTTATTGCGATTTCTTGGTGACGAGCAAAGAATAACACAACAAAGAAAAAGCATGCCCTCCATGGTAAAATAATATTCTATTTCCAACTCAATGAACAATGACAAGAGCAGAAGTTAATTCATCCTCATAGAAATGAACTGGTCGTCGTCGCTGTTGTTGATTTTCCTTGCGATTGCTATAGGTTTGATATCCGTACTGCAATTTACGGCAACAACGATACACGATGTCAAAAGTCACATCACGGCTTCCGAAGCGTTCCAGATCTCCATACAAGAATTCATGTCGCCGAAACCCACCACTTTAGACCAGAAATTTATCAAGGCTGCCCACTACGCGAAAGAAGCGAATGACTTACTCCCTGATATTCAAAAACAAAGTCATCAAGCATCCGACAAACGACCCGATTACTACATGGTCTTTTCGTCGAGTTGCTCGCCACAACAACACTGGGAGTCTTTCGTATTCTTTTATCATGCTTTCAAAGTGGGGCAGCCAGGGAATGTGACACGAATATTGTCCGGATGCAACGACCAAGAAAAGGAGGAAGTAGATGATTTCTTTGCCAAATATATTCGACCCATGTCACCTCGATTTCATTTACACCATACCCAAGACTACGGGAAAGTTCAGAAGAATAAGAAAACTCAGTATTACAAATATATGAACAAGCCATTTGGGTTACAAGATTGGATGGAAAACGCCTTGGGGGTGTCCGAGAATAAGAGAATGGATTCCGATCTGGCAGACAGCATCGTTATGCTACTAGATCCTGATATGGTGTTGCTTCGTCCCTTGGTTCACGACTTTACGAATGAAGATGTGGAATTTGTAGAGGAAGAGCCTGCTACTAAAGTTGTAAAGACCGGCTTTCCGATTGCTCAGCAAGACGGTACGTAACCGTCGTCATGACGTTGTCATCGCTCGGGTACTCACTTCTCGCTTTCAGGCTATTTGAGCTCGAAATGGGTCCAACATGACTTTTCGTTCGTTACGGCGAAGGAACAAGGTGACTTTATTCCTCCACCTCCTGCGAAGGAGGGGCCGTTACACTGGAATTCCGGCCCCCCTTATTTAGCTACTGTTGCAGGTAAGTACGACGCTATGTCATGGTTGATTCTTTGTGAAATGACACTGTCTCATCAGGCTTATTGACGTTAAAGATATGTATCGAATCGCTATCAAGTGGACCGAATATGCTCCCAACGTCTTGGAAATTCAAGACGATATTTTCGCAGGTGAGTTGTTTCTTGTCATGGGTGCTACTATCTCACCGACGTTGTCTGACCTTGCGACTTTACAGAAATGGTCGGGCTCATCATCGCCACTGTACAGTTAGAACTGCCTTTTACGTTCATTCGATCCCTTGTGGTATCTACAACTGAATCTGTGGATAGAGAAGGATGGTCGTACATCGATGCACTTCCCGACGATCAGGTTTGTCGTCCAGCTGCCTCGGCTCGGCTGCCGGTCGGGCTTCATTACTGCAAACGTTACATGCTTGGAAAGGTAATTCGGTGAGAGTAGCTTCTCTTTCTTCTGCGCACATTGTCTAATGTTCCGTATTGTCCAGTGGTTCTTCAGCAAATACCGGTTAAAGAAGAACATTTTGAACTGTGACAAAGCACTTCTAATGCCTCCATCTCCAGACATCAATTATCTTGACTTTGAATACGCTGATGTTCCTCCTCGGGCGGATCTTAGAATAACACATGAAGCCCCCGTAAAGCTTAGTCAAAAGCGAGCCAAACGAGAAACGTTCATGCTGTGCGGAATGATGAATGCGGTGAATGAGGCGCTACGATACCACAAGCAACAGAAGTGTGGCGTCGACGCCAATTTGGAGGAGACATACTCGATTCATAACGATCCTACGAATTTTTGATGCTGCAAAATCCGGTTCAATGACTCTAGTAGTGTCTACAGGATGTCAGTGAATGGCATACCCTTAACAAACGCCAAGCGTTTGGTCTCTTGGCTTTTGGGTGGAGCACGGTCTCGGATGCATCCATTTATTGTCTTTACAACACCCACCTTAACTGGCTGAAAACAATTCCGCAGCACCCGCCTGTTCAACTTTACTCATCAGCGTTGTCACACTGTCCGGTGAGCAAGTAAATGTACACGCCCCATTGCATGAAAGTACTGTACACGGACTCTATTTTACGGAGTGCGGATCCCAGATTCATTGAAATAAAACCGGTTTGTCATCTCGACTTTGTCCCCAGGTTTTTTAGCGTCTTGACAGCTTCTTCGATTCGTTCCTTCCTTGTACTTTCCGCCGATTCGCGCTTAGACAGTCTCTTTCTACTACTGACAACGCTCATTGTGTCCCCCAGTCGCCTCGGAGATCGTTTTTTCTCGACAGTAAGATCATCTTCCCGGTGCCTTCTACTAGAAGATTTTCTCCTTTCGCTGACGACGCTAACACCATCATTGTGCTTCCGGGGAGAAGATCGTGGTCTGCGCTCAGTGATGACAGATGCTTCGTCAGACTTACGGGGCCTTGATTTGGTTCTCACACTTTCCCCATCATCGGCTCGCCGTGTCGGTCGCAGCTTTGATGTTCTACTCATATCATCCGATGTTGTGGGTCTCGGCTTGCCACGACTTGTTGCCACGGTGACTTCATCGTTTCTGTCGCTCCGTTTCTTGACCCGGATTCTACGCTTCGGACTTAGGCTCCCTTCTTCTGGCGAATGAAGAGCGGGACTTGCATGTGACCTTTCGTAATGCGGTGACCTTGGTGACATCTCATGCTTTTTGCGTCCGCTTGACGATTTGTTTGATTTTCTCGCCGATCTACGTTCGGAGGCATGATTCTTATCGAGATCAGGAGTGACCAAGAGTTCACAAACTCCATTCTCAAGTTCTTTCACAAAATGATTTAAATCATCGTCTACCTGTGATATCCGATGCTCAAAGTCAATCTTTCGATATTGATCGTCGATAAGTAAGTTCCCGGCTCCCCAATCTTTTCGTATTTCTCTCAATTCTCTAAGGGCCTCTTTCTCTTTTCCTAAAGCAGCTAAGACATCAGTGCGAACAATCCAGGTCTGAACGTGGGTTCTGTTGATTTCAAGCACATCATGACAATCGCGAAGGGCGTCGCTAAATCTTTTATTCCTTAGGTACGACTCAGCCCGCTCACAGCGAAGCGCAATCACAAGAGGTGATATGCTCGGAAGATCTTCGCAATCATTTATTGCACTGTTCAATTGTTCCATGGCTTCATTGTGACGTCCTCGTTTAGTGAATGCTCGAGCTTGTGACAGAGATGTGTTAATTTTCTGGCATTTGGTCAAGATCTTTTTGTTTGCTTGGAGTTACTCATTTTGTGCGATTCAAAGAGGGCCTGGGTTGCTTTCTCCGTGTCACCCATCAACATGAGCGCGTGTCCGTATATTTCGAGACTTTCAGGGTACAGTGAGTTCACTCGCAAAGCTTTATTAGCTTGTTCCATAGCAACGTTGGCCTGACCAAGGCTGATCTCGATTCGCGCCGCTAAGCAAAGTAACCTCAAATTTGTTGTACTTTTAGTCGATTCTTCGATCAGTTCTTTTGCTATTTGGTACTTTCCATCCAAATAATATTTCTCGGTCTTCTCGAGAAGTTCCCTTTCTGAAAGAGAGCGATGGTACTCTTCTCTTATACGATTTGACCCTGGAACAGCTTCAGTTGCCTTTACAATCAACAAGTGAGCTTTTTCGATTTCTCCCAAAGCCATCAACGCCCGCCACATTCTTATCCAATTCTTATCGTACGATGGATCGTGTTCAATGGCTTTTTCGCAATCCTCTATACAAGTTTCAAACTTCTTTTCTCTGAAAAATGTGACAGCTCGATTCGAATGGACATGTGACATAAGTGCTCTATCTTCGACACTTTGCGGGCGAAACGAATCCATCATGCGGATGGCTTCTGTGTACAGTTTTCGGGCCCCTGCAAAGTCACCTTTGTTGAACTTTGCATTTGCTTGCTTTTTCAGCTTGTGTGCTTTGTCAATTAAATCATCAGTAAACCCTCTAGACTTAGTATCATTCGGTTTCTCATCACCTTCAAGATCGTCGTCGTAAATAGTTTCGAGCTCGCCTTCTGGTCCTCTTTCGCTATCCGTTGTCTCTACAAAATTGACCACTCCAGATTCACCGCAGAAGGCCATACTGTTGATGGAGGTACCAAAATCATTCGTAAGCTTTCCAACAAGAAAGGAAGCATGTCCGTTCATGTCGAAGCTAAAGTCATCATCATCTTCCTCCTCGTCTAGGGGCGATGGTGACTCGTCTTGAAATGGGTCGCCATTATTACTTTCTTCTGCTGCAACAGAATGTATCACCGATACGGGAGTTTCCGATATCTTTCGAGAAATCTTGCTTGGCGGGGTGTCTCGTCTAGCATTTGTTGACTGTGTATTCGAACCCGAGTTCAGTTTCTTCCACCGAGGAAAGTGTGTAAGCTGTCCATCGATGTCTTTGTTTCCATTTTCTGGCGCTGACTCATCGGAAGTATCCGTTGGAACTGTTTCCTCCCGTTTTTCCGATTTATTTTTTGTCTCCGGCTTCAAGAGCTTGTGATCACTTCCTCGATCCGCGTGCATTGTGGCGTGCGACAAAAATTTTCCATAATCCCCCGTCCAGTTGCAATCGGCGTCTTCGTCGACACACTGCACCTGAACCAACGCCAGCACACGGTATGCTAAAGGCTGTGCTTCCGATAAAGGTCTTGCAGCAATCGATAATGTTCCGAATTCCATGCATTCCACGGAGGGGTCGCTCGAAAGGTCTCCCCTTGCAGACGGGACACGTAATTTGGTGCTTGCGTAGATTGCATTGAAGGGCCCAGCTCTCTAAACATCTCCGACAGAAGGGATGCGAGCAGCGGCTGGTTACAACCGCATCTAGAGAAGCCAAATTGGTGCAGATGACGCAAACAAAGGAACTGTAGTGCTTTTCGTCCGAAAGGACCTTTCTCTGATCGTAACCCGAGGTTATCTGAGACAGATCGAAACCCATCGCGGATTCCTCACAACAGGCTTAATGCACTCTCGTGTGGTTAAATTTATTCAGTTACTACTCCCTGCCATTTATTGGAGCATTGTTGCTTTTTAGGTTTTTATAGTCTAGCTCTTCCCTTTTTCTTGTAAAGTCTTCGATGGGCAGGCGTTTTTGTTGTGGGCGTTGGAGGAGCAAGTTTCAACAACCAGAAAGCGGACATCGGACACTATGACCATGCTACTCGACGATACAGAGTATAGGCATAGTAAGTAAGAACATGGCCCAGAACCGGTATTCAAAGGTCACAACTACCGAGAACAAGAAATATTCGTACCGGTGGTACCAGGTAGGATCTAAGGCAAACTTACTTGTGATAGGGTAATTGCAATTTGGAATAAAATCAGGGCAAACCTAAAGAATAATAAGCAGAATCGAGTTATAGGCGTTGAAACTAAGTTCAGGGAAGAAGTTGTTACTATTCTGGTGCTAAAAATGATGAATTAATGACCTAAGATTGGTTTTGATTTTTTTGGACTCCGCCTGAATTGGGGGAGCTAAGGCTGTGGGCGCCTGAGAAAGTTCGTCGCGTAATATCCTGTTTCGGCAATCTATTTCATACTGATGGCTGCCACTATATCATCTGTCCCCATCAGCTTCCGAAGTTTCTTCTTTTTATGACTTGCGTCTCCTTCAGCTGCTTTCTTCTTCTTGGACGGAGAACTATCCGCTCGAATCATTTCGTCCAACCAGTCGCCTTTTCCGCTCTTTTTTCTTCAGCTGACGCCGCCATTCGGTAGCCCCTTTCATTTCAAACTCAAGCACCAAGCATTCATCCAGAATATTCCTACCCATGCTTACGCCACTAAGCCTTTTTCTTCCCCTTCGCAAGCTCAGTCATGAGATCTTCTTGAGACCTCTCGTCCTTCAACGCATGGCATAGTTTCCTGACAACATGATGGCCAATTCGATCAACGGCCAAAGCAACCCATCGAGATGAAAGCTTCGAAGCAAGTCTCGACAAACCGGTCGCAAATACTTTGTCATAAACGGGGCCCTCAAGTAAGCCGTCAATCAAGCATCGACTTCCCAGCCCGTCCTTACATATCAATTCAAGCACATCCAATGGTAGTTCCACGATACCGCCAATAACTTGTTTACACAACTTCGGATCAAACTTCAGCAAGAAGTGAATGCATCTGGCACCAGCTACATTCAGCATTAGTCTTTCTCCATCGCGTTGTGGCTTTTTTGCCTCGATCAGTGCTTCCACACATTCTTGAATGCGTAGAGATGGTGCATTCTGCAATGTCGAGAATCCTTTACTTATGGCGTCATGAATCTTTTGTTGACATACATCAAAGCGCGCCGATGCTTCGATCATCCGCCAAAGCAAGCTTCTGAGTTTAGCAGTCGAGTCGAGAATGACGCCGTTCGTCACCAATGGTAATAGATTATCAATCAGAACAGCAGCCTGCTCTTCGGCGTGTGCAGTTGCAAGCAAATTTTCAACAATAAAATGGCTTACATGATGCTGGGCGTACTCTTGCAGTGTTTTCGCGGTTAAGAAATCTCCTGCCTCTAAGATACCAGCATAGAACTCAGCGGGGCTCAAAAGAAGTAAGGTCTCCAAACAACGAGAACCTGAGGGATCACCAGCTAGACCATATATGACGTCTGGCACCCATTGGTGCTTGTTTGCTGGTTCCCAGCACAATAAACGTTTTGCCAACAGATGTGCCGGTGACTCTGGCTCGAACGAAGGTTCGGGTCTTATGTTTCCAAGATGATGATCCAGCATCGATCGTTCCTCCCATTCCTTAAATCTGTCAGACCACTCTTCTCTACTGCAGTCGCGATACGTAAGGACACGAAGTAAAATACTCAATAAAGCCCCTGACCCTTGACAGGCAAAGCTTTGCAGGTCGCCTGGTGGGAGCACACAGTCTCCAGTTAACCCAGCAGTCATCTCATCTAGTGCTTGTGATATCCTAGCGTCTAAGCAATTTATGTGTGGTTCTTTGAAAAACAAGAGTCGAGTATCTCGCTGCTTCGAAGAATCATCAATGTCTTTCTTCTTTTTCTTTGACTTTCCTCGCCGAAATGGATTTCCGTTCACCTTTAATTCTTCCACTCCACCAAATACGCAAATGAGCGATCGTAGAACATGAGATCCACAAATATGCACTGCCAGATCTGCAGCGTCTTCGGCCAATTCAGAATGAAAATCAATCAGCAAGTCAATCAGTGATTCTTGATCGAGATCCGACAAAGGGGGCGCGTGCTCGTGCTTCGCCAGGTCGACCTGAGAAATACGTCCGATTTGCTGAAGAATAGTTTGAAGCAAATGCGACCCGTAACGATGTCTCGCAAGAAACATGGCGTAGCCTTTCGTTGCGGTCAACCAGGTACAAGCAGCATATTCCGAGAATGGCGCTGTGATGTGTACGAGAGTTTCGAGGACTTCAGCGGCCTGCTCGTCCCCGGCTAACGATGCGATTTCGTTTCTAACCTCTTCCAAAGCAACGAGTGCAGCAGCGAATCCGCTTGGAAACTCTTGTGACCCATCTTGCTCTTTTGCGAGGAAGGCATTTACTTCCTCTGTCGCGACCTGTACATCCAAAGGAAGCGAACGCAGATATGAAACTGTATCAGGATTCGGTCTCCGGGGACGATTATAATCGCTTTCGTTCCCTTTCATGGTTATGTGCTGTTCGGTGCTGTTCAGGGAAAAGTCAAAGAAAAAATGGTGAACTGTAAGCTCTCATCAAGATCAATAAGATAAAGAAAACGAAAAATAATGCGGTTGGTGGCCGCGTTTCTTTTGATCAAACTGTACCTGGTAAAGAGTGTGCATAGTGATTCCAAATTCCATCATGTACTATAAAGCCGAATGTAGGCGCGGCTTTTTGTGACTTAATTCAGTCCCGGAATTATCGGCGGAATTAGGAACACGCATGGCAGAGTTGAAGGTTGAAAAATAATCGAAATCTATTCTGCCGCCTTATTATGCTACACGACCATGTACATTGTCATGATGTTTTGAAAATTGATTCGAATGAGGATCTATTAAAACATGGTTGAAGATATGAAACACAGATTTACTATTAGGTTTTAACAATTGGATCATCAACAAGATATAATGAACATTGGAACCTGTAGCTTGCTGCTTTAGAGTTCCTAAGAAGGCCTACGAGGTATGATAGAGTTCGTTTTGGGCTTGACGACGTCGATCGTCCATGAGTTGTTGTTGTCGATGCAGTCTTTCGTTTCTGTCACGTATTCTATCACAGAAAGGGACTGGACACGAGTCGGCGACTTCGCACGTCCGTGCGTGAATCGCACACAACGAGATAAGTCGAGTGCATATTCTGCAATCAGTGTTGGGCTTGATATCACAACTTCGTACGTGGTTAAACAGCTTCTTCATTTTCTGACAATTTTGAAGAGAACAAGCCGGAGCGCCTTGACAACCACCTGCGTGCTCTAGCAACGCACAATGCGCTTTAAGGGCTTTCTGGCGATCTTCCTGGCTCATTGCTGTGTCAATCGATACTTCCATATCAATGGGCGTAAAGGTGTGAGACAGGTCGTGTTCGAAACGCGAGTCTCGCTTGGCCCATAGACCTGAAGTTACTGGCTTGTAGCAGTCCTCGCACAGGTCAAATTTCGAGCAATTATTACAGCTGTATCGAACACCGTGTGTTATGTCTCGGTAGCACGCACCGCACTGTTGAAGAAAGAGAGGAGCTGCTGGATTATGAAGCTGAAACAACACCATCATTGTCGAGTGCTTCGCCCTCCGTAATTCATCGAACTGACAGTGGCTACTTTGACAGTAATTGAGAAAGCGTTGACGCGATTCAAATAGCTCTACTTCAATCGGTTCGTCGGGATCAACCGTGTCCGTGACGTACTTTGGAGAAGAATTTACTCCCTCAAAATGGCGAGAAAGAAGTGGTTTGATCTCTTCAATACCCCGCTTTGCGAGGCGCTGGGAGTCCTCCACTGATAAATTCGGATCAATACTGATTTTATAAACCGCATCAAAAGAACTAACTTGCTCCTTCGAATATGCGATATCAGGATTCTTTTCTTCCTCAACAGCCAAGATGTCACTAGGTGCGGTCGGATGCTCACGATTAGAGCTAAGATGTGCTTCTGAATTTGCCGTAGAACTTGGCTTCGTATCAGCTGCTTCAAGTAGTTTATCGGTGACTACAGAATCTTTAGGAGACTCCTCCTCAATTTGATTCGGCGGCTGCTCGTCAATTTTCATTGTTTCAACACAATAGATCTGTTCTTTATTTGACACTTCTGAACTAGAGGAGTTCACTTCCCGGACGCTCGCAGGTAAAATAACTTGTTCTGGTGCCGCACCTTGTACAGCAGCGTTGGTAAATGAAGTTTGCCCATTTTCATCTGCTTCGACTTGATTGGTCGCGCTTACAGTCTCTCCCGCTGAGATTGTAGTCACAGTATCACCTTCACAAGCAATAGATTCGTCTTGGTTTCCACCAACCACATTGCCTCTCGATTTTAAGGTTTCCTGAGTTTCGTCACAGCAGGCATGCGAGTCATCGTTGTCACCTGCTGATGGATTCGCATCCGCAGCAACGCGATCAACGCCCTCTATAGAAGATCCGCCCGTCGCGTCGTTCTCCACTGCCACATTCTCATTTGCAAGGTCGGGACTAGCTTCGCCATCCACCGAATCATTTTCAAATTGTTTTGTGCCTGATTTGGACAAAGGAAAACCTTTTATGGATTCATCGTTACTCTCTTGGGGTCCAGTTTCGATCGCAACTTTGACTTCGGTAAGTTCCGGTTTAACAACAACTTTGTTGGAATCGCTACCTTCATTGTTACTGTTGTCGACTTTCTCTTCGTCGAATGTACCACTCTCTGTTGTTGTTTCAAAGTTGCAATCAACAGCCTTTGTCTCACCCTTCTCCTGTTTGTTATCATCCACCAGAACGCGGTTAATTGGGTCGTCCTGGTTTGTCTGAGAGCTTGCTTGATCAAGTATATTATTGTCTGTGACAGGCTGGATACCAAGTGATTGTTCAATATCAGTAGTCACGCGCTGAGAAGGCACATTGCAATCAACGCTCAGAGCTTCGGTGTTTGACTTAATTCCTAGTTCGACTATTTCGTCCACTTTTTCGACCGTAGCCACGACAATAGTTTTCGATTCGGTATCGTCTTCTTTAACAAAGATTGTTGTCTTCACCGGTTGTTCATCTACATGAGTGGCTTCTTCTGTTTTTTCTTGAACATTCCCCCCGCTAGGTGCGACATCGCCGTTTTCCGTCGGCGATGAAAACTTTTCTTGTACAGGCTTGATATCGTCATCAACGTCAACTTTTGTTTCCGATAACGGCGAGTGCATTCTCTCCGTCGCAGTAACGTTCGCCGTTGAACCAGAGTCTTTCTCTAGAATGTTATTATCATCAGCTAGTTGCGCTTCCGAAACTTGTAAAGTTTGTTCCTCGCCTGTTGAAACAGCAAGGAAGTCATCCTTTGCCATGGCATCTGCGCTTGGCTCTTCTTTTACAATCGAGCCAGCTTGTTCGAAGAGATCATTTCGCGTGTGCAACAAGCCTGTGTCCTTGCCACTTATCTTCGCTCGCTTGCTACGTACTATTTCGTCGTCACTATCATCTTTGAACTCGGTCACGTCGTCGCCGCTTTCAACTGCAGCAGCGAAGCGTCTGCTTCTAAGATGGACAACGATGAAGTTGTCTTTCATTTGACGAAGATTAAAACCAAGGCGAGTCATTACTGTGTCCTTCGCATTGGACTCTGGTATTGGCGTTTCCTTTTCTCTTTCCGTCTTTATTATAGTTTCAATCTCACCAGGAATGTAGTCTCCTTCGAAGTATGGCAAGCACGTTGGTCGTCCTGTTGCCCACGGTACCGAATCGACGCCGCCTTCCACAAAGTACTCATCGTACAAGGTAGTCGTTCGAATCACTATGCCCTCTGCCTTCGCTCGATCCAGCATCCCATGATACCAGGCTCTGAGCATATCTTCACGTGGTATCAACTGGTGGGCAGGGTGAATGTGAAATATATAGTCGTCGCCCGGGGTTGGTGGGCAGCTCCAAATATGAGCCGTATGAAAGCCGCGCGCTTTGACGTAACGAAGATACTCAACCAGCACTGTGTGATAAACAAGCGTTCGATAACATTTCGGTTCAAAGTATTGAACTGAGTCTAGGTACGACACATACACCCGTCTGCGGTTCGGAGCCGGGGAATCATGACCGTACTCATAGACATACATGGCGAAAAGAAGGGTATCAGCCCCGTGAATCTTCTGAAATAAGGCAATACATTTTGTACGAACAGGGTAGTCCTTTGCACATCCCTCATCCTTATAACGTCGCAGCATCTGCAATAAAAGAAAGGATAAGTTTACTCCATTATTGAAAGTGGATCGTAGACAGGTCAGTCTCACCTCTTCTCCAACAAAATGTCTCTTTTCGGTATTCGACACGACGCGGATTGACAAAGAATCTGCCTTCTCAACATCATCAACCGATAAACCGAGTTCATCCGACCGATCTTTATAGGCTTTCTCGAGAGCAGCTAGAACGCCATTTTCGATCGCTTCACTCATTTTGCAGTGAGGTAGATCAGCAGCAACCTTAATTTGTTTCGAGAAAGCCCTACCAATACTGCCTTTACTCAGATAGCAATTTGGACAAGTATACCGTGCACCAGTCTTGTTGACTCGTCCATTAAACAAGGAGCAAATCTGGTGAACCCAAGAGTTGCAGTGATCGCAATTGACCCAACCCTCCTCAGGAAGAGCATCATTTTTGCATTCCTGCAACTCAATCTTTCTCACTTCGGTGCCGTCGTCAAGCATGATGGGCTGATCTTCAGCAAGATGATGAAAGCATCCTTGGCACCAAAAGTTCTGCTTCGCCCGGTCAGTGTAGTAAGTTGCGTGTCGCTTGATTTCTTGCATTTTACAATCGCCTTGACAGTATAGCACAGTCGGCTCAAATTTTCTATTCTGGTTTCCACAAAGCGAGCATAGTTCACCCTTCTTCTCCAAGTTCAAATGGGAAGACTCAAGCTCTAAAAATGGTACTGAGCTTGTCTGCTTAATGATGAAAGACCCACCGCACATATTCTTACCTTGGATCAAAGCACGATACGCCAAGTGAAACTTATCCAGCATAGATTTCGCCAATTCCCCGACTTCACTACTTTCTCCGTTGTACAAAATAGCGTTTTCGAAAACGAGACAAGTGTCGCGGGCAAAAGATTCGGTATCGTTGTAAATTGCATTTTCCAGCTTTTTCTTAACGAGCTCAAGACACATGGGTGTTTTCACCACATCAAAATAGTCCGGAAGACCCAGTGTTACAGGATCTACAGGATCGTGAAACACCCAACCAAACTGATCGTCGATTAGAGTCTGGATTATTGGTAGGCACTTGTGTGTCACTGTTCGAGAAGACAGACAGAACCGTTTATTCAAAGATTCAAGATGTTTCATGATCTCATCTCTAGACATCAAAGGAATAAGCGACGTTTCATCAAGCCCAGAGCCAAGTGAAGGGGTTCGCTCTCCGGAACTCGTCTCTGATGGTATACTTTCAGTTTTGGTGGTCGCCGCCCGCTTGGAATATTGAGGTGAGTCGTCGTCTGCTTCGCTGGGTCTTTTCTTTGAAACAGGCGGATTTATACCCAGCGTTTTCCCTTTTCCGCCCCGCCTTCCCTTGCCTCCGCTATACCTTTGCTTTGCTGGAACGGGCGACTTGCGTGATAAAGTTCCTTGGTTGTGCCCCTCAACTATTGAACCAGAAGGTTGGACTCCCTGCACGTTACCTGGAGCCAAACTCATACTACCCTGTAAACCCTGTTGTTGTGTGATAAGCTGCTGCTGAAACTGCTGTTGTTGAAATTGAGCTTGTGCAGTCATTTGGTTCTGGTCAAGTTGCTGGTTGCCACTACCTGTCATAAGCATTTTTACCTCTTGCTGTAACATAAGCTGTTGTTGTTGACACTTCTTTTGTAGGTGCCGCAAAAGCATTTGTTGTTGCTGCAGCTGCTGCGCTTGCGGTGAATTAGGATCTTGAATTTGACGACCATGCATTTCGAGTTGCTTTTGTTGCTTTTCAAGTTCTTCTTGCTTCTTTTGAAGTTGTTTCAGATTCTCAAGCTGCTGCTTCAATTTCAATTGCTGTTGCTGTTTCACCTGCTGCAATTGAACACCCTCAGGCGCTGAATTCACTAAGTTCTGAGGCGCGACTGGCTGCATAGAAGACTGCTGCTGAACAGGAAGCGGCTGCATGATATTTTGGTTCATTAAGCCCGTGGACATCTGCCCCACGCCTTGCTGCATTGAATGCTGCTGGTATGGTGAGTGAGACTGCTTCATTGAATCTTGATCTCGCGTAAGAGGATCATTGGTCATAGCATCAGTGTCTTTTTGATTGATTTTCATCATTACAGGGCCGCAGACTTCGCAGCTCGCGGTCTTTCCATTACTCTTGCAGATACGGTAGTGGTTGAGGACGCAGCGGCTACTGACGCAGTGGGGCGTCTTACAGTTTTTATCCCTGCATGCCTTCATATGCCGCCATAACGTAACCATCTGAGAGCAAAATCTAGTTTGACATGCCGCGCCAGCGGTGCATTTACTGGCATGACGGAGCAATAACAGTCTTTGTTGCTGTTGCAAAATAACTTTCTTCTTTTGCATCGACGAATCCATGCCACCTGAAGCACCAGTTGTATCCCAAAATTGTGACGACTGCGTGTTCCAGTTTTGAGAATTTATCTGCGCGGAATTCAAAGTCTGACCCCCAGTATCACCCATCTGAGAAGGGCCTGACATCATGCTCGACATGGGCTGCTGTTGTTGAATCATAGAAGGTTGCATTTGTTGCTGTTGCGACAGACTCATTCCGCCCATCGGCAAAACGCCTGCGTTCAGTGGCATTGTAGTCAGGTTTGCATCAGCGCCCATACTGCTACCATATTCCGCGCTTCCACTGTTTGGCCAACTACTGTTTGTCTGAAATTGAGAAGACGTCTGTCGCTGCTGAAGATTTCCCATCATTGGAGGCGCAGACGAATTTGCGCCCATACTACTACTAAAACTAGTCGAATGGTTCATTTGCCCGCCCAATGGATGCATATGAGATGGCAACTGCGACTGATTAATGGGGGCTATTCCCATGGCTGAATTCATCGAGGTGTTCATTGGATCCTGAGTAGATTGAATCGAACTCGAGTAAATCGTGTTGTCGTTGTTGTTAGATGTCTGAAACGAAGACCTGCCTTGACTTCGCCCAGATGGCATGGGCTTGGTCTGGTTCGACTGGTCCCCCGATTGTTGACTAGCAGACGACGACGGCCGATGAAGTTCCAGTCCATGAGCGATTGCTTGGAGACGACGTCTTAACGTTCCGAAATCCATGTATTCTTCTTTAGTCTGCGCGGATCGGTAAAGGTGCTCTTCCAAACTTTTTGCCATGTGCGGAAGCCTGCGAAACGAACAAACATTAGATGCGGACTTGCGAACGACGATAGTGATGTCGGTCAATACTTACTTCGACGAAACACGGTCCGTATCGGGTCTCATGTGCCTGATAACTTCCAGAATTCGGAAAATCACCTCGCGCCGATCAGGGAGGTCTGCGTTAGACTGCCAGCCACCAGCAAAACTACCGTCTAGAAATGCTCTCTGATCCGAACTTCCGCTTGTACGTTGACTACTATTAGTATTGTCCTGTCTGTGATTTCCTGCATTTTGTTGAGAGCGCACAGACGAATCGTTGAGACCAGAATTGATTCCCAACAAAGGCGAGTTGTTGTACGAATGGTTGCCCCCTTGCTGACTCGAAACGCTGCCACCGCCACTAAACCTTGAGGGTTCTTGTTGAAGCAAGGTTTGATTCGTTAACTGTTGAGGCTGTTGCTGTCTCATGCTATCCGGTCCAAGTTGCGATGAATCTTGCATCGTCATCTGAGGGACTCTTAGTTGTTGGTCGTTAAACGTTCCCATAGCTAGTCCCTGCGGCATACTCTCCACTGAATTTTGACCTGGCATTTGCATTCTTGAAGTCATCAACCCTCCTCCGCTGAGAGACCCTGTCATGCCCACGGACTGCTGATGACCCATCGCCGAAGCCTGCTGCATCATGCCCATCATATCATTACTATTACCTGATGCATTCATATGAGACAAGCCCTGTTGTTGTTGCTTCATTTGTTGATACATTTGCTGCTGCTGCGCTTGGAGAAATTCCGGAGACGGCGTAACAGATCCCTGGGGATTCGACACGCCATGCATTTGATTGCCTTGCTGTTGTTGCATCACTCCCATTCCCTGAGCATGATTCTGCATACCCGCCAGCTGTCTCTGTAACATCATCTGCTGTTGTGATTGAGCATTCTGATTTCCCAGCTGCGCCGCGGAACTCGAACTTATTTGCCGAATCGCCGCAACCGGATTCGGAATCTGTGGTTGCTGTTGTGCTAATTTTTGAGCTTGTGCTTGCTGCTGCTGTTGAAAAAGTACTTGCATGTTCTGCATAGAGCTAGAGGACGTATCGACAAAGCCTTTTGTATTTCCCCCGAAGTTTCCCATTCCGCCTACTCCCATCGATGCCATTAAACGCGCCGAACTACCACTACTCGCATCCATTGGTGACTGAGACACGTTTCCTGCAGCCATCGCATTCCAATTAGCATTAACCGCCATCATATTGGTGTTTGCTTTCATACCGGCACCAGCAGTCATCATCGCGTTCGACGGAGTATTTCCTTGTTGATGCATCATAGAGAGAGCGGGGCTACTCAGGTGTCCGCCTTGTTGCCCAAAAAGCTGCTAATGGCTGAACATTCATACCGCCACTACTAAATTGATTGCCTGACATCATTTGAGGTTGCGGAACATGCATCTGCTGCTGTTGTTGTTGAAGGAGGCGCTGCTGCATGTCTTGCAGTGACTGGCCGTTCATACCAGCCATTCCATTTTGGGACTGCATTTCCCGCTTTTCGTTCCAAATATATCAAAGATGCTGCTTTGGAAGACAACGTGTTTTATTGTTAAGGATCAAAGCAAAGGAAAGAAGGAGAAAGGGTGTATCACACGTGGCTTCCAGTTGTCGTTGCTCAACTGCTGCTACAGTACTTGGGCGTCTGCCGTTGCTGTCGTTGGGACTGGCGGAGGCGGAGACGATGCAGAGAAAAGTTGACGTGACGCATGGCAGAAGAGCGAGACAAACGCTGCAAAACACGGAGGTGCGGATCGCGGATCCGAGATCCGAGATACGTGAGACGTGAGAAACGGAAAATGACCGAATGTTCTTTGGGCCTTTACATTGGACGCCATGTTTTCACAGTCAAAAAGTCATCAACGGACGCTCTTCAAAATTCTTGCGTACTATTCGTAGGACTGACACAACGACAACGACAAAGTGCTCATCTGTCTGATGACCACGATCCATGTTCTCCACTGTGGAAAAATAATACAGGACTACATTTTTTACTACAGTACATATTCAAACCGTAAATGTCTTTCGATTCGCGCATAAGTAGAAAAATTCTTATGTCGATATTTCGCATTCAACGGAAAGTGAACGGTTGAACTTTAGAATTTTACTACTACGTATCATTATGTACAAATTCTTGCGACAGATTCAATCACGAGTCTGGATTTAGCGTCATCCCTCTCTACCTACTACCTATAGCTCTAAGCAAGAATTCTTGGCTCTAAGGTCTTGAATCTGTGTCCAAGTAACTTGTAATCGCAACAATCATGTCCATTCATACCGACAAGCAATTAAACTGATGTTTGGAAACCATTGGGAAATCAGCACTGGGTGGAAGCTATGCGCTATGAAATATAATGACGATCTAGCGAGGGCTTTTTCCATTAAATCACAAATTTCATTAGTCCTTTCTTGAGATATTAGCTGTATCAATATTATTTCATGGATATAAAAGAACTGTCGGTCGTCTTATACAAGTAGTTATGATGAAAAGTGTTGTTTGTTTTTCTCCAAGACTCGCATTCAGTCATAAGTCAAGAATCGAATTGTTCGGACTTCTCCGTAATTAGTATTTCAATCTACCTGATATACTGTTGCATCTCGGTAGAAAGTAAAGGAAGGCTTACAGATTTATCTATAGTTGGCGTGACGCTAGAACCACCAACCCCATTGCGGATCGGCGTCTCTTTATTGTCCCTTCTTTCCATCTACGAACCGTTCTTGCCACGCACTTAAATTTTGTCTCATGCGTCGATTTAGCTTGCACACACTTCGCTGAGGCCTAATTCCTTTATCAAAAGCTTCTTCCCAAGTTTCAAATAAACCTGCTTTGACCAGACACGCGCACATGACCGTCGTACTTCTTCCACGTCCATGAGCACAATGAACCAGGATGTCTCCATTACCATCCTCTTTTGCTCGAACTGCGAAGTTAGCGGCTTCCTCTAGTTGTTCGGGCGTTGCCGGCACACCATCCCATGTCGGCATTGAGAGATAAGCAGGTGTTCTTTTGATTGTTGTCTCGGGGAACTCGACCGTGAGATCAATGACACCAGCCCAGTCTTTATTGAGCTCATGGCCATGGCAGCCACCAACCCACCATCCCGGTTGAACTTCAGTCGCCACAGGGCATTTGTGTGCGACAACACCGTTCTTTTCCACAAGTTTTTTGTCTTTAAGAAGATGGAGTGCAGTGTAGAATTTTGTGGGCAAATGGAAGGGGAAGAAGAGATAGTAGGACCACTTGGGAATCTGTCCTGTTTTTCTGTCTTTGCCTATTATCCACATGCCCGACTCCAGTTTAAACAAGAGCGCAATAACCCCGTTGATCAACACAGAATAACCGAGTATGAGTGATGGTACTGCTCGCCAGAGCGATACAGTATTCCCAGCCAAGGAGCTGCGTCCAGGTACTGTTAATAGCGACAACACAGTTTTCGCCGAGTATCCTAGCAGTTGCCATGTCGTTAACGGAGATCCTTTATCGTTTTTCGAAAGGTAACTCAGTCCAGCGTACGACAAAGCCGATAAACCGACGTATTTGAGGTACACTCCGTGAACGGTCCCCATGATAAAGTCGCGCCCTGCTCAAGCTTTGTTTTGGAGATGGAAACTAGAAAAGTTTCACCGGTCGCTGTGCTAGCAATAATGGAAGCGCACTTCCAATATCATTGGCAGTTAACGACTGCGTTTTCTCTTTTCTCTTTCGTCTTCGCTCTTATTTCGCGCTCACTCTCGCACTTGCTTCTTGCTTGCCACTTTCCACAGCCGGTCATTTCTTCGTACCGGTACTCATATATAGAGAGTGGGCCAAATTGTATTTGTCTAACGGTATTGACCAAGATACAAACAAGTAATAAAGAGAGAACAAGACAAACTATTCACTTAGAGGAGGTTTCCTAAATACCCAATTCATAAAACTCTTTCTGTAGACAGAACTTCCTAAGTAACTCAAGACAAAGGCGCACCGTGATACAGTAAGATTGATAGTTGTTTCCGCGCAGTCCGAACTGGTTCAAACAACAAACAGTCGCTGGAAAATTGGCGAAGCGCAACGGTGCAGCGAAAACAAGAGCACATCATTGCACCATCATTTTTCTTTGTTCCGAGTTTTTCCATTAATGATCGTTGCTACCTGCATTCTTCTTCACCATGAGCCCAACAATGGATAAAGAAAACCGAACGGACCTCAATTTCGCCTCACTTCATTCTGGTGAGAAATCCAAATCGAATTTCCCAGACTCGAAAGGTGCTTTCGAAGCCAAAGTCAAGGAAAGTGACACAGACAAAGCAGCTCGCGGTCAGCGCTGGTGTTTGGACGACTTCGAGATTGGGAAACCGCTAGGAAAGGGGAAGTTTGGTTCCGTGTACTTGGCGCGAGAGAAGAAATCAAAGTACATCGTCGCGCTCAAAGTTCTCGACAAATCACAGCTTGTGCGAGCGAATGTCGAACATCAACTACGCCGAGAAATTGAAATCCAGAGTCATTTACGGCATCCAAACATTCTTCGTATGTATGGCTACTTTTACGACTCTAAACGGATTTACTTGATTCTCGAATTCTCGCCGGGAGGCGAGCTTTATAAGCAGCTAACGAAGAAAGGAAAGTTCAGCGAGCGATTGTCGGCGAAATTTATCTCCGATCTTGCCTTTGCCCTCGACTACTGCCATTCAAAACATGTTATTCATAGAGACATCAAGCCCGAGAATCTTCTGGTCGGAGTGAACGACGACATCAAAATCGCCGACTTCGGCTGGTCTGTGCACGCCCCTACCTCACGTCGCAACACATTGTGTGGGACGCTCGACTACCTTGCACCGGAGATGGTTGAAGGACGAGAGCACGATAAGCAAATTGACGTCTGGAGCTTAGGTGTTCTCTTGTACGAGTTCCTTGTCGGTAATCCTCCTTTCGAAGCTGAGAATCATTCTGCGACTTACCGCCGCATCTCTCGCATTGACTTGCGATTCCCTCGACACGTGCCTACTGATGCTCAGGATCTCATTCGTCGCCTTCTTGTCAAAGATCCAACAAAACGAATGTCTCTTGAAGAAGTTCCTCGCCATCCATGGGTGGTACGCAACTTGAGCAGTTGAATAACCGAGTCGCGCCGTATGGCTGCACCGAATGATAATGTTTCCGCTAGCCGCGGCGAAAACGCCTCGAATGAGCTCCTTCATCTTTTCAACTTTGTAGGTTGAAAATAACTTGATGATTACGATAACAAGAAACAATTTAGCTTCATCTTATCTTTACAATAGATAACAATGCTTACTTTTAATAACAGCTCGTCGGATCAAATTTTGCTATTAAACACTTAGTAATTCATCTTTATAAGTCTAAAGAATGTGTACACTACCGCCGTCATGAGAATCATTGAATAGATGAAGACTGCCGTCGTGCGAAGAGGAAAAGGAGGGAGTTTTTAGCTGCTCGCGGGGGAATCGCATAATACCATCCCGTGTGACATGATCCGTTTCCATCGTCACTGAACTCGTCACTGAACTTGCAATTGATGATGGTTGATCTCTAAATACACTGCTACGGAGTCGTTGCTCGATGTTCGGGGTCTCCTTGAATTTGCGCTGAAGATACAGCTGTTTTCTTCGGGCATAGCCAGCACTCACTGTTAAGGCGTCGGCTTCATCTTTAATCGACATGACGCCGTCATCATCGTCATCCCTGTAACCACCTTTCCACGGATCGCCCTTACCGAAAGGAGATTGTGCGGAAAGATTTCTGCTACGGTCAAAGGCATCCATATTCACAGTCTTATCCACACTCTTAAGCATCTGTCCTCTTCTTCTCGAATATTTGTAGAAAAAGTACAAGCAAGCAACCATGAGTAGAATGGTTATAGCCAACAGAATAATCAAAAACGTTTGATCAAGGGTTTCCGTGACATTAACACTGGAAGAGCGATACTCGCAATGATCGCCGTAGAATCCTTTCTGACACTCGCATCCAGGATGACTAAAGAGGAAGGACATGTTAGATTTGAAGAGCTCAGATGCAAGAAATGATTTTAAAAGTCTCACCTCTGCCCATGCTCAACATATTGCAAGCATTTCCCTTTGTTCGTACAGAACGCATCCTGCCCAAGTCCCTTTTCTGGACGAATTCGATCAACAGTGCAGTACTCGGTTGATTCCATTTCACAAAACTCGCCAGCGAAAAGAGAGCCACCGGCTTTGGCAGATGAGCAGTCACAGGTAAAGGTAATGTCGCCGCCGTCGAGGGTGCTAAGATTACATTCACCTCCATTTAAGCAAGCATGCTCTCCACCGGGACAGACGTCAACTTTATACTCGCACTCCAGTCCAGCATACCCGGCCGGACAAACACAGTGCTCAAAGTCTTCGTTGTACTTCTCGGCGAGATATCGGTGACCGTCCTTATTCAATCCAAAACGGTCGAGCATCGATACGTCCTTGGCACCCTTTCGACAAATTCCAAGATTCTTGCACTGTAAAGTACAAGTAGGTACTTCAAGATTTTGATCAGCGAATTCGCAAAGGGGTCCAACAAAGCCCTCATTGCAGTGGCATCCTAGACGACTGAATGAATATATTAGTTAGACGGACTGTGTCGCACGTTCTCAATCATTTCTCACTTAGTTACTTACGACTCATCCTGACAAGTTCCTCCATTGACACAAAAGTGGCGTCCATTCTGGTCGTTATCGTCGGTACAGAAGGTGGACGCCGGGTACTCGCAGAACTCTCCCGCAAAGAACGTGTACGAGTCCCCGGCACTGGTGCAGTCGCAATTGTACGAAGTCGTACCGTCTCTCTTTTGAATGACCACACAGCTACCGCCATTGTAGCAGTAATTGTCGGCACCGCACGGTTCCGCTTCAAACTCGCACAAACTGCCATGATATCCTTCGGGGCACATGCAGTATTGATGATCATGATTGACTTGGTATCGAAAGCTATTATCCAATAGCTGGGCCCATGATGTGACACCGATCATGCAAATGCCATCATTCTTGCACCGTAAGCGACATTCTGGAACGTCGTCTTCTTTGTATTCGCAATGGGGCCCCGCGTATCCAGCGGCACAATCACAGGGTTGTTCGGGATTTTGGGCGTAATCGGTTTTGCAGACACCGTGGTTCGCGCAAAAGGGCATCGGATTTGATTCGGAATACGCAATCAATTCACCAAAGTTTGCTTGTTCGTCGCATTTCACGATCCCAACAGGCAATTCAAGTTCTCTCTGTTGTTGGCTAGCGCGTGCCATCTGCGATGAGGCACATGCCAGAACGAGATAACCAAATTTCATCATTTTGCAAGGAGACCTTGAATGTCGAATTGAAGAAGGAACAATCTAGACGTCTGGGCAATAGCTTGGTGTTTCAATCGTTTTGCAAGTGAAATGGCTGGCCTGTTTGTGTTGGTTGTGAGGGTGTGATGTATCCAAAACGCATTTTGTCGAAAGAATTTTGTGAAAGGAATCGTTTTGGCCACCAAGTCTTGGAGGGAGTTTTCTCTCTCACATTTCATCTTATAGTGTCTTGATTCGACGGTTTGTGACATGTAGTATCAGTACCGTTTTGTGCTGGACAAGACGACTCAACGCTCCCCCCGTATACTGTAGAAGCTACACGACACACGACACACCAAGTGCCGCATCGAAAAGAATAAGCCAACTCGTGACCCACTTTGCGAGACTGACTTCAGCAGAATACCGAACTGTGTTGCGTTGATGCACGAAAAAGACGGGGGGAGGTTTGCGTCATCAATACAGTAAAAAGAAAATAACTGCAATTCATTCACTCTCAAAAATTAAAGTCTGTAGAAAGAATAACAGCATTATCATTTAGCCATGATGTCAATGGCGGGTATGCCCATGCCAACTCATGCGGAGCACCGCAGAATGAAACCCGAAGATGCAGCGCTTCACATTACGGTGAGTTTGCCTTCTATGTCGCCCTCAAGACGCGTTATGTGCTTTTTACTTGCGCAAGTCGCATCTATTTGTTTCACTTCTTTCATTTTTGCGAATAAAAGGGGATCGAGAATTGCTGCAAAGAGTGTATAGAATGTTGTAAAGTAACTTTTTGTAAAGCGTATTTTATTCTAGTCGTGCTGACACGATCGCTTCTTCTACAGGTCTCGGATCCAATTCAGCAGGGCGATGGACTTAATAAACACATTTCTTATCGAGTAGATATTCGACCTCAAGCTCCCACACCAGGAGATCTTCCCCAGGAAGTTATTCTAGCCGGAACGACAATGTACAGTTCGGTGTTGCGCCGTTACTCGGATTTTCACTGGCTTTACGATCGTCTCCATATTGAACGAGCGGGGTCGATTGTACCGCCGATTCCGGACAAGCATCCCGTGGGAAGATTCTCCCCGCGTTCGTGGAAGAGCGTCGTGTTCAATTAGAACGCTTTCTGCGCCGTGTCGCCGTTCATCCCGAGCTGGCCGATGCCCCGTCGCTCGACACGTTCTTTCGTGCCGATGACGGAACGTTCCAGGCCGCGAAACAGGCGAAAGGAAATGTTTCCATGATGCACTCGTCTCAAATGATGACGCCGATGTACCCGCCGCAAATGGGACCGTCACCCAAAAAAGAGGGTTTAAAACGTTGGTTCGCGGAAACGAAAACATCCATGACGGGTGATTTGGTCCGGAGTCCGGACGATGATTTGTTTGAGGAAATTCAACGTTACGTACACGGTCTTGATACGCAAATGAAAAACGTTTCGCAACAGGTTTCTGGTTTGGTTCGGAAAGGAAAAGAAATGGCGAATGGATTGTTTGAATTTGGCTTGGCTTTTAATCTTCTGGGTCAAAGTGAAGGAGACGCTTTGGGGGATGCGCTATCCAAAATGGGCGAGACGGCAGATCGTCTTTCGGTTTTGTCGGCGGAGCATTCGGACCAGGAAATGTCGCAATTCGAAGAGCCACTGCAAGATTACATCAAGCTGATTCATGCCGCCAAACTTGCTTTGCAACGACGCCACGAAAAGCGACTCAGTTATAGTACTTGTTTGGCAGAAGTCGAGTCCAAGCAAGCTCTGTTGGGCAAGCTTCGCGCACAGATCGGCTCCGAGGCCAAGGCCTACTCCATGGAGATGTCCTTGCGCCAAGCCCACGATGCCGCCGAAGTAGCCCGCGAAGACTTTGCCACAGTATCCCAACGTGTGTTGCGTGAAGTGGACCGTTTCAAGCGCGAAAAAGCCGAGGAGATGCGTTGGACGGTGTTGACGTACATTCAATTGCAAGTGGATTATAACAAGCGAATGGAACAGATTTGGGCACACCTGATTCCTCAACTCGAAGGCGTACAAGTAGACGGTAACTCGAACGGTGGATCGCAGCAACAACAAAGTCTAGCACCGCCGGTGATGCAGCAACAAGTGCCCGTGAATCATCAGCCAGTTATCCAGCATGCGCACGACATACCCCAATACGATATGACGGTAAGTCAAATGGCTCCCCATTGGGCGGCACCTCTGTGCCGGGCGGTGATCCTATGATTTCAATTCAATACCGAGAGTAAAAGATTTACAAAATTGTATAAAAACAGTCCTATTAATGATTATACTCGATCTTAGACCACTGATTATTCTTAAAACCTAGTGCCATTTTGTGACAGAACTACGCCATTACATTTCTAGGGAGCGTAAGTATCAACTAGAGCTCTTTTATAGGTTGCGCTGTCACCATCTAAGATCTAACAGTCTAAGAATCATCTTGCACTCTAGCAACTCGTCGGCTCGAGGAAGATGGAAGATATCATTACTTTTTGCGAAAGATCGTAGAACATAGAATTGTTCTCCGTTCTTCGCGTTGCGAAATTGCCCCTCATCGACCTCGTTTGCTTGTCTTACCGCGAATGACGTCTACACTTTGAGTAGCGGGTCAGACCGTTTGGACCAATCAGATGAAGTCTCTTGAATGAAGAACAAATGAACCCGGAAGTTGAACTTTCGCTTTCTCACTCCGTTGTGTTGCGGTGCAAGATCCAGGTTCCAATCTCCACCCAGCTCCACCGGCCGAGGCACATCAACCAACGAAACGTACGACAATCTACGTTCCGCTAATAATTAGTCAGCACACAACATTGAACGCGTTTGGTGGAAAGAACAATCTTGGTTGTTGTAATAGAATTGTTTCCTAGTGTCACAATCTTCCCTACAAGATGATGCGATTGGTAACGCTATTTCTTGCTGCCTCATCGGCGGCCGGCTTTCTTGCTCCTTTGCGACAACCGCAATCGGCAGTTTCGTCCGCTTCGACGATCCTTTCGCCTTTGACGTCTCTCCAGGCGGCATCTCCCGTATTGGATCAAGTCACGACCACTCCTCAGAAAATCTACTTGAAGAAAGATAAAGAGTTGCCCAAAGTGTTGGGTGGTTTGAAAATTGGACTGCGAGAGCTGGTGGTCATCACCGGAGCGTCGTCCGGTCTCGGACTGGCGACGGCGGTCGAATTGTCCAAGTCGGGCAAGTATTTTGTCGTCATGGCCGTTCGTGATGTCGAAAAGGCCAAGAAAGGTAAGTTTCGGATGACAATTTTGAGATGCGAATTAGATTCTGTTTCTCATATACAACATTCATTATTATGATCTGCAGTCGCCAAGGAACGAGGCATGCCCGACGGATCTTATGTTGCCATGAAACTAGAACTTGCCAACTTGGAGAGCGTCCGTGATTTTGTTACCAACTTGAAAGCATTCAAGGCCGGCCGTCCGCTCAACCATTTGATCTGCAACGCCGCTGTTTATCTTCCTACCGACCCCAAACCCCAGTTCACCGATGATGGCTTTGAAATGTCCATGGGAGTCAACCATCTCGGACACTTTTGCTCGTCAACTTGTTGCTCGAGGACATGGCCAAGGCCAAGAACGCCCGCTGCTGCATCGTTGGATCCATCACGGGAAACACAAACACCGTTGGCGGTGGTCTCGTGTATCCACAGGCGGATCTCGGTAACTTGTCGGGTCTGGAAAAGGTATGAAGCAACCGATTACCATGGCCGACGGTAAGCCTTTCTTTGGGGCTAAGGCTTACAAGGATTCAAAGGTAAGACACAAATGGGTGTTCCATTCGTACCGTTCGTCGCGTTCATCCTCTAACAACGTTTGATCAAAGGTTTGCAACATGATGACCGTAGCAGAATTGAACCGAAGATATCACAAGGACACGGGCATCGTCTTTTCCAGCATGTACCCTGGATGCATTGCCGAAACCGCTCTATTCCGTGAAAAGCGAACGTGGTTCCGAAAGCTGTTCCCACTTTTCATGAAATACGTCACGGGAGGTTACGTCAGCGAAGAAGAGGCTGGGGAGCGATTGGCTCAGGTGATTTCGGATCCTCGATGCAATAAGTCGGGTGTATACTGGAGCTGGAACGGTGGGGCTCAAACCGTTGGCTATTGGAGCCCGGATGGTAAACCAAGGGGAGCCGGTGGTTCCGGTGGAGAAATCTTTGAGAACCAACAATCCGACGCTGTTCGCAACCCGGTCGTTGCCAAGAAAGTATGGGAATTCAGTAAGAAGGCTGTTGGCCTCTCCGACAAAGAAATGTACAAGGGAGGACGCCTGGAAGATTAAGCGCAACAAGTACAACGCACCTTTACAATGACAAGTATTAGAAGCTACCGTCAAGAATCAATGCGGATCTAGTATAGATTCTCATTCTATAATGCATGTTAGGATCATTTTTACTTTCGAATTTGCACGTTATTTATGAAGTCTTTAGTTTCGAGTGGTAATTCGTCACAAGAAAAGAATCGCACCACTATTTGCTTGATCGATTTACCTCTACTCCAATATGCACGACGATCAGATATATTCGTTCGCGAGATGCCGCCACAGACGTCAATGACTGGTAACGAAATGAATTATGTAACTAGATTATCTAAGGCCGTCGACGAACCGGAAAGTGCCAGCGACACCAAAAGTCACGGTTTTTACCGCCCATCCCCATCCTGCGCTTGCTCTTCTTCGTTGTAATTTTCATAATCTTCTTCGTTAGAATGTTTTCGTGTGCAGTATTGCAGTCTCGCCCCACAGAATGCAACTGTCGTAACGTAAAGGAACATGGAAAAACCAATTAAAAACAAAGCAGCAAGGACCATGCGCTTAAACCAGAATTTCCGTTGATGACGTCGTCGAACAACTGTCGATTTCCTCCTGAACACAGCTGCATCTTCTTCTAAGGTTTCCGATTTGTCGACAAGATCTTCCAGTGCATCAGCCCTTTCCAACATCAGATGAATATTTGTTCCCATGACGTGCTTCATATTGTCCACCTTGGCCATCAAATTGATCACGCGCTCTTCCTGTGCTATCGATTTGTGATTGATATTATGGTGGTGCATACACGATCTAACCGTTGGCGAAAAATCCTTATCGAGAGCGTAGGCGTTGGCTGTGTCAATACGCCCTTTTCTGTGTCGTTTTACAAATTCCGTCGCTATTTGTTCCAGAAATGCAAAGTTCCTGTCGCACCAAATACACCCGTTCGTGAGATACTTTTCACGCAACAGAAATAATGAGTTCATGCAAGCGATGCACTTACACTTTCTGATCACGGATATCGGGATCATCGCCTATGCAACAGTAAAAGACACCATCTTTCGTGAGCAAATGGAAATAGTAATCCTCGTCCCAGGGTTCTTCATTCAAAACGGAAGCGCAGCTTTCGACGAAATTGGAGAGAAAGTCCTCTTCCTGTTGATTGTGTTGAACGAACGTTTTGTATTCTCCTTCGACGAGTAATTCGGGATGATCACGGAGATGAGTCAAGAGTTGGGTGGTGACTTGAGGGGCATTTCCGGATAAATCCGGAGACGACACTTCCACAAGGACCGCTACGTCTCGGACGCGGCAAATGACAGTGTAAATGATCATTGTCGAGTTACAACGCTTATAAGGTGGCGCTGATCGATAAACTAATGAAAGAAGTATAAGATTCTACGTCGTATTGGTTTATCCACACTGACGCTGCACTGCTGCAATGAAAATAATAAAAATGGCGATCACAAGGACGAGTTTTCTGTTTCGTGTTCCGTGATGATCTGCGTTGAACGGCGAATGTGTCCGTTGAGAATACAAAAACAGGTATAGTACGGAAACACTTAGACGTAGACCTACGTACAATCAACGTAGGTCCAGTAGGAAATAAATTGTTCCGTACCTGGTAGTATTTGCCGACGACTCCTCATCCAATTTTTGGGGTAGTTTTGACTTCCGCATGTCACATAACCATGAACTAACATCTAATTCACACTTATGAACGATGTTTCCTCTCATTTCGAAACCGAAACGGAGAAAGGAGCAAAGATTCATTGCTATGGTTACAATATTTGCGTCGAAAAAGCATCCGTATCGTCGACTGCCATTTTCACTATGGTGGTAAAGTGTTGGTTGTACGCGATCGCGACTAAATTCCAGTCACGATCGACATAATGAAACGATCTTGAAGCGCCACAAAAGTGGTCAACAAACAAAAGCGCGAAGTGTATAATCGAATGCCATGGAAATACCAATACATGAACTAACTATCATCTTAATTCGAAACGCAACTATTTGCGTCGAAAAGCATCCGTACAGTCGACTGCCATTTTCACTATGATGGTAAAGTGTTGGTTCTACGCGATCGCGACTAAATTTTAGTCACTGGAAACGCCACCGAAGCAATGAGAGCACCAAAGTGGTCAACAAACAAAAGCGCAAAGTGTATAATCAAATGCCATGGAAAAACCAATATATGAAATATGAACTTAACTATCATCTTCATTCGAAACGCAACTATTTGCGTCGAAAAGCATTGGTATCGTCGACTGCCATTTTCACTATGGTGGTAAAGTGTTGGTTATACGCGATCACGACTAGATTTCAGTCACGATCAACATAATGAAACGACCTTGAAACACCACAAAAGTGGTCCTCAAACAAAAGCTTAAAGTGTATAATCGAATGCCATGGTAATACCAGTATATGAACTAATTATCCTCTTTATTCGAAATGCAACTATTTACGTCGAAAAGCATCCGTATCGTCGACTGTCATTTTCACTATGCTGGTAAAGTGTAGGTTCTACGCGATCGCGACCAAATTTTAGTCACTTGAAAAGCCACCGAAGCAATGAGAGCACCAAAGTGGTCAACAAACAAAAGCTCAAAGTGTAGAATCAAATGCCATGGAAATACCAATACATGAACTAACTATCATCTTCATTCGAAACGCAACTATTTGCGTCGAAAAGCATTCGTATCGTCGACTGCCATTTTCACTATAATGGTAAAGTGTTGGTTCTACGCGATCGCGACTAAATTTCAGTCATTAGAGCACCAAAGTGGCCCACAAACAAAAGCGCGAAGTGGAGTTGGTGGAATTCGAACGATCATTTATCGGGACTTATTTATCTAGGTCGACTATTCATCCTTTTTAAAGCATATATCAATCGTTGCAAAAAGTAATACGGAGTATGCGCTTGCGATGAACTTCAAAGCAGGAGAAAGAGGAACCTTTCGACCCATAGAAATTCCCAAGAACTTTACTTAGCCCCGCACAGCGTTTCCGGCGCCTCACAAATTGCAATAAAACATAATTATCTTTACTATCCTATTCTTCTAATTGATTTCCCAGCAGTGACTTTTATTTCGTTTGCTACCCAGTCAAGTCAATCGTCTACTGAGTGTCGACCGCTAAAGGACCACGCACACTTTGTGTCGGACGCAGCCCTACCCTTTGCACAATTTACCAAGAAGAACTTCCTTCCCAGTCCGATTGCGTAATTTTCTGATTGACGACGATTTCCTCTTCAAACATTTCTTCCGTCGGCGAACTCGAAATGACTACACCCAAAGCGGCGTTGATATTTTCGGTAATTTTGTGACAATTAGCTCCCTTGACTCCACGGACGGTCTCTTCCACTCGACCATCTGGGTATATTTTGAATTCAATTTGTTCGAGTTGTCCAGCTCCTCCGCCCGAGGCCGAACTGCTGCTCCACGCATCGGCGTTCATGGAGAGCGACGTTGTCGCCAACGTCTTTGGAAGAACCGCAAAAGCGTTTGCTTTTCCGATGCATGCAACCAAAACAAACAAGAGTTTGAGCATCATTCTTCAAAAGTGAATGATTGTGGAATGTAATAAAGAGACAATGGACAAAACTTTCGATGAGAATCAGAAGGTTTGCTGGCATTCGAATAAAAAAGTTCGTGTTCTCAAAGCGAGCGTCTCGCGTGTCCCGTATTCAAGGTCGCGTGCTCGACCGTTCTCTATCTTCCGGAAAGTAGTCGTGTTTCGATCAAACCAATGAGAAGAGTACCGTTCGGACGAATAAATTCGTCACGCAAAAACTCCACCTCCATTCATTCTCCGTCCTACATTCTTCCGTGCTGCGAGAATTACGTCGCATTTGTTTGTTTCGTTTGTTCGTCTTGAAAATGTTTTCTTGAACTCCAAACGAACATTTCCGATTGTTATTCATTTTTATAGTTCATAGCAGCATGAGAGGGACACCCAAGGCAACTAGATTACTGTTGAAACTCGGCGGAACCACGAGTACTCGTCGCCATGTTTCAAGGCGACTGGCGCCATCCACTTTCTCCCATCCAGCTTGCAGTTTTCACCGGCAAGAAACTTACGGCAATCCATCACAAGTAAGGTTTTTCTCTTCCGCTGGTAAAAGAGACTTTTATGAAGTGTTGGGTGTGAGTCGCACCGCCGACAAGGCGGAAATCAAAAAGGCATACTTTAAATTGGCCAAACAATATCATCCCGACACCAACCGGGTAAGTAACTCAAGTTCACTTGTCGATGGCTGAACTCGTTCGACATTTGCTGATAATTATTCTTTGTGACAACACAACTTGCAGGACGACAAAGAGGCGGCGGAAAAATTTAAAACAGTGACAGAAGCGTACGAAGTTCTATCCGACGAAAAGCAACGTGGTTTATACGATCAGTTTGGTCACGCCGGAGTCGACCCGAACTTTCAGGCCGGCAATCCGTTTCAAGGAGGTAATCCCTTTGGTGGCGGTGGTTTTAACTTCAATGACGGTTCGTTTCATTTTCACGGAAGTGCCGGTGGACAGGAAATTGATCCGGAGGATTTGTTCGATATGTTCTTTGGCAGTGGACGCCGCCGTCCTCGGGGTCCCCGGCGGGGGTCGGATTTACAAATGCAGGTGCGATTGACGTTTCAAGAAGCAGTATTTGGTGTTGATAAGGATTTGAATTTACAGTATCAAATCGTCGATCGAAAAACGGGTCAAGTGGAAGTGAAAGATAAGGAAGTGACGGTCAGCATTCCTCCCGGAATCGATACAGGCATGAACATTCGACTCGCCGGACAAGGGGCAGAAGGGGATCCGGGTGCACCCGCTGGAAATTTGTTGGTACAAGTGATCGTCGACCCAGACGATTACTTTGAACGGGATGGATTTGATGTGCACACAGAAGTGCCAATCAGTGTCACACAAGCCATATTAGGTGGAACTGTCGACGTTCGAACGCTCTCGGGTGAGGTTGAAGTAAAAATTCCGAAAGGGTGTCAACCTGATACGAAGTTGATGTTACGGGGAAAGGGTATCCAGGAATTGAGAGGCACGAGGAAAGGAAATCAAGTCGTCCATTTGAAGCTTCAAATTCCAAAAGAAATTTCACCGCGCCAAGAGGAGCTGCTGCGAGAGTTCGACGAGGAAACGTCGAAGCATGACCTTGGTATTTCCGGTCGTATAGCCCACGCTGCAGAGTCGGCATTTGAGAAATTATTTGGAAAGAAGAAACACGACAAGAAAGAGACTGCAAAGATTCCAAGTCTTCCGAAGAGGAAGACGAAGAAGACAGTAACAAAAAGCAGGCAGCACATTAGGATCAACTTAGGGACAAGTAGTCATAGATATTAGCATGCGAAACTTATGCAATGTAGTTTCGACAAATAGATATTCTCTTAACTCTGTTTTAGTCAAATCTATTCGACAAGGTAAGGGACGCAATAAACAGTATACTCAACACCATCTCTACGCCGAGCTTCGGCGAAGACTTTTAGTAAACAAGGCCAAGATTGTTGACTTCCCAGCTGTTTGTTGGCCACGGATCTCTCTCGCTAGCACGCTGCAGTAAAACTCGCGTCCAAGCAACCCATGCTCCAAATGAAAGCCTCTTGTCCCACGCCGTTCCCCAGTCTTGCTGGAGTTGCAGCGCTTGACTAGCAGCCGCCTGAGCCCTTTCATAATCATTTTGATGCAACAATTTCTGTGCCAAAAGAACTAAAGGTTCAAATGCCCATGGATTCCTCTCATGGCATTCTTGCAATTGTAGAATTATATTCTTTGGGTCGTTGTCGGGTTCTCCTGATGATGATACAACGCTCCAGTAGAGATCACGGGCTTTCTCCTCATCTTGTAACGAAAGTTTGCTTGTTCCGTTGGCAAACACGGGTGGAATCGCTGGCAAAACTTCATCACGAGCTGAAACCATGTCGTCGTGATATCGTTTTACCACTTGAGCTAAATCGGAAACGTAGCTCATCCACAAACCGGGTTTTGATACTCCAGGCCAAAGAGCAGCAGTATCGTGTCGGCCCTCCCTATCTTGACCAGGTATAATCATTGAACCATCCTCTCCCCCGCCGCCGAATAATTGATCCTGCCAGCCAAAGTATTGATCGGCTATGTCTGCCATCGTAAAAACAACTAGCAATCGAAGTGTTTCAGCGGAAAGATATACTTCCTTATCTGCTTCTCTGAGATGGGGCACAGAAAGGCCTTCTAGTGGAATGAATCCTTGTTTGAGTACGGTATTTACCACGACATTCTGTCGATCAATGATACAGAATAAATGAACCAGTTCTTCGGCTTCTGAGCCAATCAGTCGCGTCATGACATCTCGCTCCGTCGATGGATCAAATAGGGCAAGGTTCACGTAAGAATTACTGTATGCACTGTGGAAAAGGCCAACACGGGCAATCTTTTTGCCTTCATTTATTGAATACAGAATGGATCAAGTATGGCAGGTATCGAGCAATTTCGTGAGGTGCCAAAGATAATGAGGCAATTGCGAACGACTTTTGAACGCACCTTGGCCCCAGAGGCGCAAAATGTCATGAACACCGACCAGATGCTCTAAAAATGTGCTGTGCTTGTGCCAGCACCGGTGGGCACCTCTTTGTTTCAGGGCACGAATACTCGTTGTCAAAACCGGCCCGTCGAGTTCATCGTAATCTTCTGCTAATATGAGCTCGAAAGTTGCATTTCGATTGCCATAAGTTGCAGCGTCCGCCGACAAAAAACATTCCAAAGGAGAGTACACAGAAGCCGTAGCAAAGGTGCGTTCTGCAGCGTTGACAATCAATCGACTTGAATAGAATCGATGCATCAATAAGAAAAATGCTGAAAACATTTTCATGCAGTTCGTCATCATGATCTGCGAGAGCTTTACCAAATGACTTCGAATGAGGATGTAATGTACCGCAAAATCAATATTGTTGCAAGGAGTTTGGCAAATACGGAGTAGTCTTTGCAACACGTTTCCTCGATCTTCGATCTCTTTACCTGGTATTCATTCGCAATTCGCAGTCGAGGGTCGAGGTCGAGGGGAATAAATAATCATCGCGCACCCTTAATCACTCTTCACGACTGAAATGCAGTCGTGCCGAATACGGACAACAATTTAGTCTATAGTAAAATAGGCAGAAACGACGTTTCGCAGGTTTTTTTTGACCCAAATATCAATGCGTGTAATGTAAACACCCATAAAGACGATGCATTGCAACAACGACACAGGAACCTCAAGAAATATAGCGAACGAACGACTTGTAGGCAACATAGTCGCTCGAAACTAAATATGATTCATGACTGAAGTGCAGTCGTGGATAAGTTGACATACACTTCGTACGAGAGTAGATACGGTTGCTCATTATGAATCAGACGGAAACTCTGGCTGTTTGTGTTTATTTGCATCCAACGAGACTCATCTTTCCTTACACTCTAGAGCCGCCTGCCGCCTCCCGCCTCCGGCGCCTAGCCCCAGCGGAGAGCTAGTTTGGTGCAGCGCTTAGCTTATAGTTGATTGGTGATTGGGATTGACGACGTTTATAGCGTTTTTGCTGTGTGAGAGACGATAGACGATGGCCGGACGACAAATAATAGATCAAAACGAGATATGACACTGACCACGTCACCAAAAATCATCGCTGAAAGCGTGGAACGTGGAAGGTTGGAGTTGTGATGTGGCACGTGGCACTTCAAGTCCCTACGCCGCAACGGTGAAAGAAAGCCGACCTCGTGGCCAGACCAACGGGAAAATGTGTTTGGATGGCTGTGAGAGGTCTAATTTTAGTGACCGTGCGAACTGTCCAGACTCCAGACGGCCGAAAGACGAAAGATACTCTCGGAAGTGGAGCAAAAACTGTTCCGGTGTCGTCATCATTTTTCGTCTTCACTTACTATAGCATTTTCTGTACAATCCATGCCGACAACGACGAATGAGACGAAACGCACGAAGTTTGCGCTTCTTATCCACATCGCGCACAATTTTCGAATCTCAGAGCTTCGAAAAGACACAAAAACAAACTTACCTCAAAAACACAATTAATGTAAGTTGAGGATGTGAAGCTTGGGACGATGGTTTCAGGGAATGGTGTACAATTGTCTTCGAAATCGAGGAAGAATAACCGCACTTTGCTTTTGCCATGAAGTTGTGTCGAATGATTTAGCGCAGCGACCCACTAAGAAATTGCAAGAGTTCGACGAACCTTCTGATGGACCAGAATTGAGCAAATCAAGCTGTACATGAAGTGGTGGCTGTCAGATGTGTGCTTGAAAACTGTTCTACTTTGTGAGCGGGTGCAGGAGTGAAGGCGTTCGCTTTGCCGTTTGATGAAATTACTGACTCTCGAACTGTTCGACGCTGATTCATTATTCATACTACGGTTTCTTGGTCGCTGTTTGAGAACTATGTGTCGTTAATGATGTTCCTTGCTTTCCTGTCTTCTAATAATCCTGCTTCAACTCATTGACTCCAGCTTGCGCTTTCATAGCCTATTCTTCAGCCGTCAATATTATGAAGTTTGTCAAGAGCGCTGTAGTTTTTCTGTTATATACAGGCTTTAGTGCTGAAGCGCTATTGACCAATCCGATTAAGACGTCTTCTTTAGGAAACCCAATGTAAGTTACTTGTCTTCATATCAGAGAAAAGCCTTCAGACGTTAAAACGCGTCGCTGGCAATTCTGTTTTGGCTCAATCTCACTGAAGTCAACCCATTTTTAAGCCTAACGGACCGTGCGTACGTAACTCGCGATATCAAGACACCTGATCCTATACCAGAGGAAGGCCAGCTTGCCGCTCTTGAGCTAATGAAGACCGGTCGCCTTTACCGATACAACGTTGCTAGTGCCGAGGAAAGTGTGGTCAGTCAATGCGAGAAAGATATCGCTGACTACACTGGGCATAAGTATTGCGTTGCTCTGAACTCTTGTGGATCTGCTCTCATGCTTTTATTGAAGACGACTGGACTGAAAAATGGAGGAAAGGTTCTTAGCAACGCCTTCACCTTTGGCGCTGTTCCAAGTGCAATTGAGCACGCTGGTGGCAGGGCGGTGTACGTGGAATCGACGATGGATATGGTCATGGATACCGAAGACATGGAAAAGAAGCTTAAAGAAAATCCAGACTGCAAACACGTTCTCATTTCTCACATGCGTGGAAAGGTCGCCGACATGAATACAATCAAGGCTCTTTGTGACAAATACGATGCCATTCTCTTGGAGGATTGCGCTCACTCTCTTGGTGTCCGTTACGATGGAAAGCACAGTGGACATGTAGGAGTGGCTTGTGCTGTTAGCAGTCAGTCTTATAAAATGATTAACTCTGGTGAAGGCGGCTTCTTGCTCACCGACGACCCTGACATCGCCGCGCAGACTGCTGTTTACGCCGGTGCCTACGAAGGTCTTTCAGCAAAACACATGACCGTACCCGACCAGGCTGCGTTCAAAGATTACCCCGTTACTCTTCCTAACTATTCCATCCGAATGTCAAGCCTCGCTGCTGCCGTCATCCGACCTCAAATTAAAACCCTTGATGAAAGAATCGAGAAATACAATAACCGTTACTACAAGCTCGTCGCACAGCTGGAAGAGCATGTTGGAGAGCACATGAGCATCCCGAAGCTGACTCCCGAAGTTGACTTGATGGTTCACGATTCTCTTCAGTTCAATCTCGACGAAAAGTTCACTCCCGAAATGATCGAGGAGTTTTTGGCGGAATGCAGTGCACACGGTCTGCCTGTCGAACTCTTCGGCCATAAGAGCAACGCGAGAAACTTCGTTAACTGGGGATTCGCCCCTGCGACCGAACCACTTCCTAAGACTGCAGCGATGCTTTCGCGTGCGTGCGACGTTCGAATGCCTCTGATGTGGGACGATGAGGACTTTGATGACATGGCGAATGTTCTCATTGAAAGCGTGCAAACTGTCCTCGCCAATCATAACATGATGTAAAGTCATGCCAATATACTCGATTGTTCATATTCTTCTAGAAACCGAAGTTCAACAAACTGACTTTTTCTCTAGAGACATAGATTTGAGAGGCATTTAGCCCATCCACCATATCGCTGCAATTGTATTTCAACAATGAGTTAAATATTTCGAATTGTTGCTCAGTAATTCAGTCCATCCTCCATAGTTTATGCAATTTTGTACCGTCACTGGCGAAACATCATTATTATTTTTTATACTGTAGTTGAGCAGGCTTGTATTCTTTCGTCAAAATACTGCGGGTGCCGTAAGCCGTAAAAACTATGCGACTCTTGACTGAATTGCAGTCGTGGAGAAACGTCGTCTACACTACCGGCTATAGTAACGTGTTTTTAGACCCCGTCCGGCGAAATTGGGGCCCTTTTGTGGGGTTAAAATGTTAAAATTGCTAGAAGCCGTGGTTTTGTCTCCTAGCGTATAAAACACAAAAAAAATAAAACAACATTCATTTTTTTAATTAAAAAAAAAAACGAAATTGAAGGATATGTCGGACGTCTCCAACGCCCAAAAATTGAGCAAAATACGACCATTACAAAATTCACAACAAAATGTGAGTGATTCTTGAACGCTACGTAATCTTCTAAAACTGCTGCATCTATAAACAACTAACAGGGATTAGACCACAAGTGACACATAAAGAAGATGTTTGACGGTTGATTGTTGCTTTGGCCGATGTGAAAGAGAAAACGAAGCAGAAACACCAGTTTATTGATTTCATTTAGTATAGTAGGAGGAACAAAGGATGGTAATGAAGTCGACATTGCTTTGTTGTGATGTCAATAAAGGCGACGTTTTGTTTTTGTGAAAGGCATTTTTTTTTAAAACAATTGTGATTCGTGACTACTGCATTTGTACTAATGACTACTGTACAATCCAGTCTTGACTGGCGTAAACCAGCACTCCGTTTCATAGTAAAAATTCAATAGGCGTCGATCCTCGGATTTTCGACGTGAAAATAAATGAAGCTCTAAACAAGTAGTTCAGAATCATCATTGTTGCGACTTTATTTACCCGTAATTATAACTATATTCGCAGTTGAATGACAATGGACGGATGCGAGAGACGCAAAACGGAACACTTTGTTGTTCGGTTCATGACTACTGTACAATCCAGTCTTGGCTGGCGTAAACCAGCACTCCGTTTCATAGTAAAAATTCAATAGGCGTCGATCCTCGGATTTTCGACGAAAAAATGAAGCTCTAAACAAGTAGTCCAGAATCATCATTGTTGCGACTTTATTTACCCGTAATCATAACTATATTCGCAGTTGAATGACAATGGACGGATGCGAGAGACGCAAAACGGAACACTTTGTTGTTCGGTTCATGACTACTGTTCAAACCAGTCTTGGCTGGCGTAAACCAACACTCCGTTTCATAGTGAATTTTCAAGGATTCACGAAAAAAATTACGACGACGACGCAATAGTAACCCATCGCGCTTTTTATTGCGTCTCGCAGAAAAAGACTTACCTTGCCAATTCTATACGGAGTAATAGTCTTTCAGTCGATATCATCAGCTTATATTGTTGTGATTTGCGTAAGTGATCTAGACGCAATGTCGGGGAGAGTCGATTGCAATCCGGACGCAACAATTTATTGTTTGAACGGAGGATATTGCTCTCAGGGAGATGCTTTGGGATGCCGTTGTACCGGTGGATATTCAGGTCAACACTGTGAAATTGATCCTCCTCCTTGTACATTAGAATGTTTGAATGGAGGCGCATGTACAACAGGAGACTCACGATACAATTTTGAGTGGCCCGGAGAGAAGCCCGAAGATGGTATATTCTGTTCGTGCCCGAAAGGTTTTGGAGGATTCTATTGCGAGTACGAAGCCGACATTTGCGGAAACTACGATCACGTCTGTCTGCATGGTACAAAGTGTCAAAGAAACGATGAACACGATAGCTACAATTGTGTTTGCGACAAGACAAGCGAGCGATGTATAGAGAAACTGGAAACTCAATTTTGCATGCCTGCGAACGATATCGCTTTGATCGGCTTAGATGTTGTAGAATACTACGGAGGGATGGCTATTCCATCGTTTTGCATGAATGGTGGAAAATGTAAAGCCATTTTTATTGACGGAGACTGGTACGTACGAGTGAGACCCGCTATATACAATACGCCCTCCTAATTGACTTTTCTCAATTGCTACTCAAAGGCATTCCGCATGTGAGTGTCTTCCACTTTTACGGGCCCTCACTGCGAGTACATCCGAACCAGTAGTGAGATTAGAATAGCAGGTAATGCAATCTACGGATTCGATGACGAAGCTAAAATGAGGAAGGCTTTAGGGGGACTGCTAGCGGTTGTCGCAACCTGTCTTGCTGTGGGGATGATACTTTGTGCGAGACAAGTCAGACGCATTATCAAACGACGCAGCCAACCGGCCGCACAAATCAGTCTACAAGGGTTTCGAAAGAAGTACGATGACGATGAATTTTTTGGTGCATTGTCTCCCAACGGGAATATGCTATTCCCCGGCTTCAATGGTGGGCGTACTTTTGATGATCGAGAGACTGATCAAGAAGAAGTTATCAACTTATCGGACGTCTTTCTGCATTAAATCATCGCACAGGAAGATAAGATCTGTGACAATGTCCGTAAGGTACACGTACACGGAGAAAAATGATAATATCGCGAGGGGACTGGCTTGGTTCGAGTCGAAGAGACACTAAATTCAAGAGACGTTCTATTCCTGCCGCCCTCCGCTTTCCGATACGGCGCAACCCCCCGAAGATTGCCCAGTAATCGACATTTTGCTTCAATCTATCGATTGGTGAGAGTCTCTTCTAAGAATGAAACGAAACGAAAGGTGCATTGCGCATTGCTTCTGTTCGCGGTCACGTAGGCTTGATCCGGTATTGGAAGGCCTTAACAAAAACTCCCTCCATTTCCCTAATAATTGAGGTATTTAAGTGCTTAAAAGCCGTTCAGTGTCCGTTGCGAACGTTTCTACTTATACTTAAAGAAAATTAACCGCTGTTTCTGGCACGCGGTCCGGTGTTGCCTCTCCGTGGGTTGGCTTTTTCTGCCCTCCACTTCCTTGGAAGTGCGCGCCAGAAAAACAAAACGCGACGAAGAAACCAAGAACCAATCCTCCCACAACAAATATTATTATCTACGCCATACCTTTCCCCTGCCAACAGCAATAATGAAAACACGTCACATACTTATAACGCTATTCGTTTCCGTCTTATCCGCTACAACCGCCGAAGAATGTGATTTGAATTGTCGAGCACCCGCGATGTGCGTGATCGGCGACCCACCGCAACGCGACCCGCGCTGGGATTATGTGGAAGGAATGTATTGTTCGTGTCCGGAAGAATGGACGGGAACGTATTGCGAAATACCTTTGTGGAATGCGAGGGTGAACACATTTGTTACAATGGGGGCGCTGCATACCCGGTCTCGCACAGTCCTACGACGCCAGCGACCTCTTTGCAATTGCGAGAATGCGTTCGATGAATCGGGGAATCGTTACGTCGGAAAACACTGCGAACAACTGGTTACAACATACTGCTCACCCGGCAAGACCTTGTTTTGTTTGAACGGAGGTGTTTGCAACCCGAATTTCCCGTAAGTTGGCAAGGCCGTTTTTCCTGTGTCTCGTCAACTCCTTCTTTTTCGCTCACGGCGCTTATCTTTTCATCAGTGGATCGGGGGAACCGTGCGATTGCCCTCCAGAACTGTTTGGAGAGCATTGTGAATACGAAAGACAATCCGTTCCGGATCTGGAGTGCACCTTGGATTGTCGCAATGGCGGGCAGTGCGTTCTGGGCGAGTCGCCGATCGAGGATGTAGACGAAAATGGCTTTCATAATTACTTGGCTACAAACAAAACCGACAATCAATACTGTTCTTGCCCCGATGGCTATGACGGAGAGTTTTGTGAGGTGTATCGTCAACCTTGTGGAGAACATTTCTGCTTCAACGGAGGAACGTGCAAGGAAAGTGATATTGAAGGGCAACTGGTCTTCTTCTGCGACTGTTCGACCGCGGCCACAGACAATGCTGATTACGCAGGGAGATTTTGTCAGTTCAAAGCGACATCGTATTGTACGAAAAATGCAGGTTTCAATGAAAACTTATTTTGCGTGAACAATGGGAGGTGTAGAGATATCGCATCGCAGGGGTGTGATTGTGACAACCCATTTTCTGGATTTTCGTGCGAGTTTGTTACCCAAGAAGCAACCACCAACAACACTAACGATGAGTCGCCTGCATTGCCCGGGGATCCCGAGGACACTACGGAGTGCGACATTGATTGTCAGAATGGAGGCGTTTGTCGACACGGCAAAAAGGACCTGGGAATATTAGGGAATATTGCTGGAAATGCCACGCATCTCAACGAGACCCATACTGAGGACTACAAACACTGTGTTTGTCCGGATGGTTTTGTGGGCTTGTATTGTGAGGAGAAAGCTCAGCTGTGTGGCGAAGGGGAGCACATCTGTCTTCACGGAAGTTCGTGCGTCAAGTACGGCGACGAACATTATTGCGATTGTGCCGACGCTTCCAGCACAAAATCACAAACGGGATTGTTTTCCGGTGCAAGTTGCGAGCACCCGGTGAATGATGTTTGTACAGTCAAGTACCCGGGACCGGGACAGCCTCTCCTCTTTTGTGTCAATGGCGGATCGTGCAAAAACTTGTCAACCTCGGGGAACCGTAAGTACTTTTGAGAACTTTGATGCTTTGGGGCGGTATTGGAAGACTCATATGCTTTATTGTTAGACACCCGGGTTGTAATTGTGTTGATGGATTTGGAGGTCAGCACTGCGAGATCTCGTCAGCAACCAATGTTCTTCCTCCTGATGTAGATGTACCAGTAGATCCTGCTATTCCGGACGACGGTCAAAGTGAATTACATACGAAAGATGAGACACGGTCCGGTAAACGAGTTATACTCATCGTATTGTTGCTCGCTCTCGTTTCGACGGTTTTATTGACTTTCTATTACATCATTCCCTACGTCCGCCGAAGACGACGACGAAAAACAGTCGGCAACAATATCAGATGGGCATCCAACTACCAAGACGACCCGGCTGAAATCAATCTTGCTCCCAGAAGGAGTTCATCATTAATTTTTGATCAGTACTCGTCGAGTACCGATCCTTTCGTAACTCATCTTGGCTCGCTAATACAAACACACGAAGAAGATGAGGACGAGGAACCAGAGCCACAGGTTTTCATCGGACCACCTCGCGATGAAGATGGCCATGTGCTGCATAACGTTGATATTATTTAACGCACTTGTTACTTCTTCTCTCTCAACTCTTTATAGACTGCTTCATGATAGCGTAATGCCAGTAATGTAGTTCGAAAGTCGCACGTAAACCTAACTCGTCCTTTCTGTTGTAACCCTAATGTATTAATGGAGCATAGAGTCTTAGGCAAATGCCTTGCTCTATTGTAATGAGCTCGCTAGCTACGAAGACGAAACCTTAGAAGTCGTCTCCTCTAAAGACTTACCCTTAACTCTACAGCTGTTTTTTACTTAGAGGTTGTTGAGTCACATATTACTTAATACCTGATACGCTTGATTTACTATAATATTTTATGTTGATTTAAGACAATGCGGAGTACCATAAGACATTACACTCCACTATTTAGTATCAATTCATGTTGCAGGTTCCGTCAAACTCATCGCGCACAAGAGCGTGAAGCGTGCCGCCGCACCGCATCGAATGCGAAAAAACCAAAGCCGTCTCTTGGTTATTCAGAACACTTCAAGTCGCTCTTGGTTCGGGGATACCGTAAACAATTACAAAAGATGTCATCCCAGGCACGAGGTCTACATAACTTCATTTCTGAACTAAGAAATGCAAAAAAGCAAGGTAAGCGACATTTCATCTTTGATTGTTTGGCTCGTCATGGTCGTCCGTTGCGTTGGTCGAAAATCTTCACTGCTTGTGCGACATCTTTCACCAATCAAAATGCGATATTTTTGTTGAGCGTCAGACCAAGTGTAGGTTATTTTGTCGTACCGTGCAAAAAAGGCATTGCTGCTTGAAATACAATGCGAGGTTTGATGAATGCGATCATGTGCATTAAAATTCATTGTCAGAGGAAAAGAAGCTGACCCCTTGACTACCAATTTGCACTTGAAACTTAACAGGAGGATGAAAAACAGCGAGTCGATAAGGAGCTGGCTAACATTCGAAAGCAATTCATGCCGAAAGGAGGAAAATTGAACGACGATGGCAGCAACCCTGCTCTAAACACTTACAAACGAAAGAAGTACGTTTGGAAACTCGTATACATCCACATTCTTGGATATGAAGTTGACTTCGGTCATCCTGAAGTCCTTGTTCTTGTGCGATCCTCGAAATACGGCGAAAAGAATGTTGGCTATACAGCGTTAAGTCTCTTAATGCGAGGCGACGATCCGATGATGAACAGTATCAGGAGCGATATTGTCAAGGATTTGACAAAACCAACCGCGGCTGGGAAAAGTAGCGCCCCTGCTGACGCTGCACAAGCTTTAGCTATTTGTGCAATTGCGAACATCACAGGACTTGAACTTATTCAATCAATGCATACGGAAGTCGTGCAAACCATGGTCGCAAAGTCATCGAGCGCAAACGTGAAAAAGAAAGCCGCATTGTGCCTACTAAGGCTCGCCCGTACAAACCCCAAACTTGTGGCCGGAAGAGATTTTGTGACTCAAATTGCTCAGCTCTTACAAGATCGCCACTTAGGTGTGCTCACCAGTAGCATGAGTTTGCTGTACGGACTGGCTTCGCAAGCCCCGAATGAGTACGAAAGCCTTATTCCTTACGCGGTTCATATCCTTGGGATGCTCGTTTTGAAGAAGGCTTGCGCTCGAGAGTACCTTTATTACCGTACACCGAGTCCCTGGCTCCAAATTAAATTGCTCAAGTTTCTCCAGCTTTATCCGCATGCTCTCGCGCAAGCGGCAGACAGTGGCACTACCCCAGAGACATCTCCCGCTAATGGCAGTGCTCATATCTCGCAGCTGACCAATATCATTTCAAAGATTTTAACGGAAACAGATGTTTCTGACTCAATCAACAAGTCGAACGCGGATCACGCTGTCCTTTTCGAAGCCGTGAATCTTATCATTTGCTGGGGATCCACGAGCCAACAAGCGCTCAGAGACGGAGCAATGAAGCTATTAGGGAAATTCATTTCGGTCAGAGAACCAAATATTCGATATCTTGGACTAATGACGATGGCTAAGTTAGCTCAATTAGAAGGAAGCGGAGAGTCGATCAAGAAGCACCAGGCGACCGTTTTGGTTTCCTTGAAAGATGCAGATATCAGTGTCCGACGTCGCGCGCTGGATCTCTTGTTTGTTATGTGTGATACCGATAACGCTGAACGAATCGTAGATGAGCTTGTTGCTCATTTGGTGATAGCGGACGCTGCCATCAGAGAAGAAATGGTTTTGAAAATCGCAATTTTGGCTGAAAAGTATGCCACCGACTTGCGTTGGTACGTTGATACAATTCTCAAGCTAATTTCTATCAGTGGCGATCATGTCAGCGATGCGATTTGGCACCGCGTTGTACAGATCGTTACTAACCACCCCCAGGGTGACCTTCAAGCGTACACAGCTGCAACTCTTCTGGTTGCTGCAAGTCCCCGTCGCTGCCACGAAACTACCGTTCGCGTGGCAGCCTACATACCTCGGTGAATTCGGATTTCTGATAGCTGAACGACCCGGCATGAGTGGGGAAGAGCAGTTTCGCATTCTTCATCAACACTGGACTACTGCCGATCCAGCCACCAGAGCTATTCTTGTCAGCAGTTATGCGAAACTTGCCAATCTTTACGAGGAATGCAGACCGCTGGTTGCTCCAGTTTTTGCAAAATCGATGAACAATGTTGATGTAGAGATTCAGCAACGATCAGCGGAGTACGCGGCGATGAGAGAAGCGTTCAGCCCTGAAGCGGTCGAGGATCTTCTTCGAGAGATGCCACCTTTTGAAGAGAAGAAGCAGAGTGCTCTGGAACAGCGTTTGCGGGAGAAAGAAGGTGACGATAGTGCTGCTGTCGTCAAGGCAGCCCGACCTAGTGCAGCAGAGCGCAAGAGGGCTGCACAAAGCGCAGCCGCGCGGGTCGCTGAAGAAATCCAATCTCGACCCCAAACTGCCGACGAAGGTCCTGCTAGCCCAATGAGAAGTAAGTTTGTTGTATACTTATATTCCGTATGCACCTTTCTGCGATCCTCTTACTCAATCTTCTCTTCTAGACGGTGCAACCGGGGGTAATGATTCTGAATTCGACCGAAGCCAGAAAGTTGGAATCCCAAAAGAAGTCATACCTGCCATGCGAAAAGCTTTCTCCAATCTTTGCACTTCGCCTTCTGGGGTTTTATTCGAGAACGCGCTTCTTCAAGTTGGCGTGAAACATGAGTATGTCGGTGCTCAGGGAAGAATTTCGGTTTTCTTTGGAAATTTAAGCAAAGCACCGTTGTCGCACTTTAGGGCAGATGTCGAAGAACGAGATCATCTGAAGATGCAAAAACAAGGGACGCAGGGGTTGCTCGATTCGGACGAAAACGGCGGATGCACAGTAGCCGTGAGAACACAAGCAAAGATGTTGTTGTCAGTAGAAGTGGTGGCCCCTTTCGATGACGCACCTGCGATGCGCGTGTCTTTTGTAACCGAAGAGGGAGAGTATCACGAGTATCCACTACGCCTCCCAATTGTTGCCACTTGTTTCATGGAACCGGTGACCTTAGAAGCAGGTGCTTTTATGCAGAGATGGAGAAGCTTAGAAGGACAAGATAGGGAATGCCAGGAAGTTGTAAAAGCTCCCCCCAATGCGCCCGAAATCGATGAAGAGTATATGGATCGAATTGCGTCCATCATAACTAACGGTCTGAAATTTGGACGATGTATTGGGTGCGATCCCACACCATGGACTGTTTCAGGCGCGGCAACCTTTCGAACAGCCGCCAAAGATATGAATGGTAACAATATCAATGTCGGATGTCTTGTTAGAGTTGAAGCTAATCCACAAGCTGGTGCTTTTCGAGTAACCACACGAACACTGCACCCGCTTTGCTCGAAGGCCGTGAAAAACGTTGCACTTGTTAGTATCAAATTGGCCTAAGTAATCCACCACTTTTTGTCTTAGACCTTTAAAACTTGTCTTTGAACCAGGCGGATAGCAGCGAACTTTTAGGCGTTTTCTAGGCCCTTCGCCTCAGGAGTAATTACAAAGCTAGGCTTTGTGTCCATTGCCGACTAAACTTTTAAACTAGTCGCCTCTAAGGATACGTCCTTAGTCGCCTCGCCAGCGCCGATACAAATTTTTCTCATGATTCAAATCCAGTCACGACAAAAAGTAATCTACACTTTGGGACTATAGTAGGGTGCCTGATGTCGTCCGTACGGCGTAAGGTTCCGTCTCGACCGCCAACGAAATTTTACGATGCGAGCGATGATTACAGAACAAAACCATTACGGAGTGTGACAATTCCTTTGACCGAGGAATACGCTATTGTCAATCAATCATGAACGTTCAAAAGCGAAACGGTGTTTCAATTTACTGTCTTTCGACAGGAACGCAACTACCTGAATGGCTTGGCGAGCAGGCTCGAAGAAATCTTTCCAAGCGCGACGAATCGGTTCGTCGTCGAATCGAATTGATTCAGGATTTTCAGATGCCAGCATCTTCCTCGCGCATAGTGCAGTCGTTAGATGGGAGATATATAATAGTAGCTGGAACGTATCCTCCAAGGATACGGTGCTACGATGTCAATGAACTGACTATGAAGTTTGAAAGATACGTAGACGCGGGAATTATCGATATGGTCATGCTCGGCGATGATTACGGAAAAGTCGCATTATTACGGGAAGACCGTACAATCGAGTTTCATGCTCCGTATGGGTTTCATGAATCGACTAAAATACCCACCTTTGGGAGGGCGATGGCTTACGAACCCACGACGTGCGAACTATTAGTTGGTGCGAAGGGCAATCAAATTTATCGGGTCAGTTTAGATGAAGGTCGATTCAATGAGCCGTGGACGTTTGACGATCTTCCTTCATCGGCTACATGTATTGCTGTTGATCGTTGTTATCCACTTGCCAGCGTTGGTTGCGAGGACGGTATAGTTCGCTTTTGGGATAGCCGAACACCCGATTTCTTACAACCGTTCTTGAAGCTTGATGTCCTAAGCGCAACAACTGGATACGGTTTTGCCGATGAAAATTCGTTTACAAACCCAAATGAAATAACATCGATTGCCCATGATGCCAGCGGAATGTATATAGCTGCAGGCACTGGAGGTGGTCTTGTTGCGCTGTATGACGTGAGATCAAGTCGACCACTGCATGTCAAGGAACACAAACTTGGAATGCCTATACACACTGTGAAATTTCATTCCGGATCTGGAACTATTCTTAGCTCCGATGAGAAGCTTATCAAAATGTGGCGATACAGATCATCGGCTCAAACGACAAAGCAGCCCGCTTTCGAAGAGCGGTTCAATGACGACAATGCAACCGACATTGGGAGACTTGAAGTGAACATTGAAGCGACAGGCAAGTTGTCGCACTTCATCGTGGCTGGAGATGAATCAGATCCTCATGGTGACCGCACTGGGGTCCTGTTATGCGCCACCGATCAACCTAAAATGGAATCTTTCTATCTTCCGAAGCTTGGTATCGCGCCCAAGTGGTGTTCCTTTCTTGAAAACATTACCGAAGAATTGGAAGAACGGGATCTTCAAAGGGATGGAACACTCACAGGAAACGATCTTGAAGGGCAGGAAACTGTTTACGACAACTACAAGTTTGTCAGCCGTGAAGATGTCGAAAAACTTGGGATTTCAAACCTTGTTGGTACTCCATTACTTCGCGGATACATGCACGGCTTTTTCATCGATATTAATCTTTACAACCGCGTGAAAGCCGTGGCAAATCCATTTGAATATGAGCAGTATCAGCAGAAGAAACTCAAAGAGCGAATGGACGCTAAGCGGTCTAGTCGAATTGCTCCTCGACCTTCCGAAAAGAAAAGTAAGAGTGCTGTGAATGCTGATCTTGCCGATCGATTGGAATTTAAAGCCAAAGATTCTACCAAAGCTGGGAAGATTGCAGGAAATATTCTATCAGATGACCGTTTCGGCAACTTGTTTACCAATCCTGACTTCGAAATCGACGAGGAAGATGAGGATTTCAAACTTCGCAACCCTAGTGGTATTGCTGCAGTCAAACGGAAGCAGAACAATTTGGATAGCGACAATTCAGACTCGGAGGCTGACGAAGATATTCGTAATAATGAAAAGGAATCTACGTATCAGGAACACCAATCAGCAATTGAAGCGAGCGACAATGATAGTTGCAGCAGTGATAGTGACGAAGACACTGGCTTCCGCGGTGGGAAAGTCCGAGGAGAAGCCTATGACGAGATGAAACAGTTGGGAAAGAAAAAAGGTACGAGCAAACTTAAAGCCGGGACAAAGAAGACAAAGTTGTCCATGTACGAAGCAGAGGATCTCGGTAGCTCGAATGCAGTTCAGCTTGGTCTAGGCTCCGGTAATGCCCAAGAAAAGACCAAGAAACGTCTCAATGAGTTGAATATGCCTCTTTCTAAGAGACTAACATTGCAAGATGATGGGCTACAGCTCCGAATAGCCAAGGGTTCCAAGGAGGTTACGTATACACCAAGTGATGTGAAGAGGAAAGTGGAACGGGAGCAAGCCGAACGGGGCAAGCTCCGTGGTAGAGGTGACCGTCGTAGTGCCAAAGGACTTAGCTCCAGGAAGACCTCGAGATAAGGCACTTACTAAGACTCTTAATTATTATTGTCAGATGATCGTTGCGATTATGATTTCACCGTAGTTGGTCGGTCATCAGCAGCATATGATATTGTACGAAACAGAACACGAATCAGACCACGTCTTATTTCGTTCAGCTTTTGGCATAACCCGAATATCTTCTTTCGTCAACCCCTCATCCGTTTAATTAGATTGTAAAAGACTCGAACGCACAGACAAGAGTCTCGAAGGAGAAGAATCATTACGTTTGTTTACTTTCCTTTCCTAGAACATCTTGTGGCTTTTCAATACTTATAAGTTTCTGCCTCTTTTCCAACCGGGATAACGACGGCTATCCGTGACCTGAGGATATGGAAACGGTACTTTAGTGATGTACTCATTCCATGTGATGGTATAATTGAACGGGTAATCGAGATTGCAAACCCATCTTGCAGGGAGAAAGATTTGGCGTGAACTCCTCCTCAAGCGGGCATTCCCGATGATTGGCTTCCAGGCACCAACCAAAACATGAAAAGGCATAAGACACCTTGAATATAAATTGATACAGTAACAATTTGTTGTGTATGTCACGAGCCGGTTGTTTTGTTGAGGAATACCGTCGACAGTGCTTCATGAAACTGAGTAAAAAAGTAGGCGATTATCGGCTTTCTCGTCATTTCGACAGTCTCATAAGCATCATAAGTGAGGACTGAAAGACACCTGTCAAATCATCACCATGTTTTGAAATGCTGTTCATGTAAAGGTCATTGATGGATCAGAATGAGTGAGCATGGCAAGAAAATGGGCGAAAACGCATGTGCTATGCATGGGCATTTTTTGGCCCAAGAACACGGTTTGCTCACAATACGGTTATAAAGTAGGCCTCTGCTTACTCTAACCTTTCAAAGTAAATGTTGTTTTGGAACGGTACTCCTGTTTGTGTTCATGTCGCAGTGTTGTCCGAAGATGTCGCAATGGGTGCACGGACAGACTGGTGCCTCTTTCAGGCTCGTGACTGAAAATAGTTGAAAAACCTTCCGGGACTCAATTCGTCGCATACTATTCATTCTAGAGTAAATTATCAGTTGGCGCTTGCAGTACTGCATGGTACAATAAGCTCGTATAGCCAAGCAGCCAAGCGCTCGGTACGGTTTTGGGTCTTTCCGCCATCACAAACATCAAAACAGAGCCGCACAAATTATTTGTTTCGCTTTTTCCGCCGATTGCTTTTACCGTTACAAGTTGTTACAACGCACTCCTTTAGCGATCCTTCCCCCCTTTTTCAAAGGAAAACTTAACTTTTTGTCAAAATGACTTTACTCTCTTTGCAGCGCTCCACGGTGGCAAAGACCCTTTGGAATAGTCGAACACGAGTCTTTAGTTCAAAGTCGACAGGTCTTTCGGTTGATGTTGAGCACTTTACAGCTGGTTGGAACAATGCGGGAGGCGACAATGCAGCAGCAAACGGAAAGTGCTCTGTTCAAACCTTCAACAAGATTTCACCCTCTGGGCTCAGTCGCTTTCCGGAAAGTTACTACAAGGTAGAGGCAGCCGAGTCGGCATCAGGACCGGCCAATGTTCTCTTGCTGCGCTCGCACAAACTCCAAGAGTCGGAAGTCGATGTTACTGTCCGTGCCATCGCTCGTTGTGGTGCTGGAACGAACAATATCCCAGTCGCCCGTATGACTCAGCTGGGAATTCCAGTCTTCAACACCCCCGGTGCAAACGCCAACGCCGTCAAGGAGCTGATCTTATGCGGTATGTTGCTTGGTAGTCGTCGTATCGTTGACGGTGTCAATCACATGAAATCGTTGGGTGAGAAGGGACTTGCTCGTGAGCGTGTTGAAAAAGACAAAGCGATGTTTGGAGGACGAGAGATTCATGGAAAGACTCTTGCCGTCGTCGGTCTGGGTCACATTGGCTCCCTCACGGCACGTGACGCCACGGCCCTTGGCATGAAAGTCACTGGCTACGACCCTGGTCTCTCCGTCATGTCCGCTTTGAAGCTGCCTCGAGATATGGAGCTCAAGGACTCAATTGCCTCGGCCGTCGCTAATGCTGATTACATTAGCATCAACATTCCTTACATCAAGAAAAGCCCACAAGAAGGTGGTACTCACGGCATCATCGGCAAAGAGGTCATTAGCCATTTCAAGAAAGATGCTGTTCTATTGAACTTTGCTCGGGGCGAACTTGTGGACTCTCACGCAATGAAAGCTTTCTTGGATGCTGGTGACGGCAGATATGTGTGCGATTTTCCGGATGATGAGCTTTGGAATCACCCCAATGCCATTCTTCTTCCGCATTTGGGAGCCTCTACTTATGAAGCCGAAGATGAAGCAGCCAGCATGGCCGCGGATACCCTTCGCGACTACATTGAGCATGGCGAGATTCGTAACTCTGTCAACTTTCCCACTACTGCACTCGAAGAACGCCACGATCAAGTTGTCCGTGTGACCGTGGTGAACGAGAATCTTCCGGGTGTGCTGGCAAAGATCACTGACGTTTGTGCCAAGGCTGGCATGAACATTGCTCAGCAGATCAACCAGTCCAAGGGCGACATTGCTTACAACGTAATTGACCTGAACGCCTCGAACAAGCCTATGGATCTCAAGGACTTTCAAAGAGATATGACAATGATTGAAGGTGTCCTAAGTACGCGAATCATTTTCGGTGCTCCTGGAGTAGGTTTTGCGCGAAATGTGAATGGCCAATACGTCGTTTAATTCTACTAGATATCTATGCCCGTTTATAAAAAAAAATGATAAATTGCTGGATATTTTTCGTAACTATGCCACACACAACTTGACCTAGCATCGAACGTAGTAGCTAGATTTGTGGTACCCTGTACATCGAAACTTAGCCGAGTCCCTTTCGGCTGCGAGATTTGAGGAGTTGTTGTCCACCACAAAAAGAACGGAACGTTCCTAGCACGGTTTGAGTGCCGCTTGAGGTACGTTCACGTTCTCGGAATAGGTGGTAATGACGCGCCAGATCAGCGTTGGACACAATCCAGACGTTGTCCTCGCAAATACATTAAGCCACAGTCCGAGCAATAAACTTCCCCCTCGTTCCTCCACCCATCAAAAATATCCGTCCCATTGCGCATTTCAAAAATCTAAATCGGCCCGATCCTTCGGCATTCATATAATCCAACCCTTCTTCTCCTTTTCAAGTCCAATAACCGACTCCTACTACCAAGAACAATGGCCTCTACTCTTCTGAAAAGCTTTTCGACGACGGCGCAACGTAACGTTGGCAATCAACTCTCGTCGGCAATGCGTTCATTCGCTACCATCCACGTCGAACATGGTCGCGGTGTATGGAAGACATACGGCGATGTAAACAACTACACGCCCGGAAAGTTTCAAATCAAAACATTCAACAAGATCTCACCGATCGGTTTGGCTCGCCTATCCGAAGATCGTTACGATATCCGCACAGAAGAGCAAGATGCTCACAACGCGCATGCGATCCTTCTTCGATCGCACAAACTGAAGGAGGAAGAAGTCGCTCACACCGTTCGTGCTATTGCAAGGTACGTGTTAGATTTGGAAAAACATTTCATTTGCATCTGAGAAATTTGAGTCTGACTTGGCAAATCATCTCTGTAGATGCGGTGCAGGAACCAACAACATCCCCGTGGCTCGCATGACCGAACTCGGCATCCCTGTATTTAACACTCCGGGTGCTAACGCGAATGCTGTTAAGGAGCTAGTGATTTGTGGCCTTTTCTTAGGAAGCCGAAAGGTCATTGACGGAATCAATCATATGAAATCACTCGGAGAGCAAGGGCTTGCTCGCGAACGCGTCGAAAAGGACAAGGCGATGTTCGGAGGACGCGAAATAAATGGAAAGACTTTAGCTGTTATTGGGCTGGGAAATATTGGTGCTGCTACGGCTCATGATGCTGCTCAGCTCGGAATGAAGGTTAAGGGATACGACCCTGGTCTCTCGGTAACTGCGGCCTTGAAGTTGCCCAGCAGCGTGCAATTGAGTGATTCGATTACATCGGCAGTGGCAGATGCTGACTACATTAGTATCAACATTCCCTACATCAAAGGAGCTAATGGTACACATCACATCATCAATGACGAAATCATCAAGCATTTTAAGCAAGGAGCTGTCTTGTTGAACTTTGCGCGAGGTGAACTTGTGGACTCGGATGCTTTGAAGAAGCACTTGGACACAAAAGACGGTCGCTACATTTCAGACTTTCCCGATGACGTTGTCTGGAACCATGAAAACGCAGTAATTTTACCGCATCTAGGGGCCTCGACGGAAGAAGCCGAAGACGCTGCCGCCTCGATGGCCGCTGATACTATCAAAATGTTCCTTGAGGAGGGATCCATTCGGCATTCGGTTAACTTCCCAACTACTTCTCTCCCTGAGCGACCGAAGGGAACAGTGCGATTTACAGTCGTCAACAAGAACGTTCCAGGCTGTCTTGCCTTGATCACCGAATCCTTCGCGAATGCCGGTATGAACATTGTGCAACAAATCAATCAGTCGCGCGGCGATATTGCGTACAACATGCTTGACATTGATGTTTCCTCGAATGGTGATGTGCATTCGTTCAAAGACGTTCAAGAGCAAATCACTCAAATCGATCATGTATTGAGCACCCGAATTCTTTTTGGGACTCCTGGTCAGGGGTATGCCAAGAAGATTGACGGTGAATACTTCGTCTAAAGCTAATTAATGATTTCCCTTTGTAGAACACTGTACGTGTCACTTGAGGTTTCTAGTTTTCATGTTATGCATCCATCGTCCTTCCGTGTCCTTAGTCGTAAGAAAGGATGGAATGGGTTCCTGACTTGCGAAACGAAGAAAGGCAACCTTCAAGATGCCGATCTTCCGTTCCTTGTCGATCAACAGCTAAAGGATATAGCGGTCTCGACGCCCTTAGCTATTATTGCTGACGATTTCCATCTGGCAAAAACTACGATCGCAATGATGAAGCATACTGTCGGAAATTAAAATGATTCTAAGTAACACGCACTTCCCTAGTGAATCTCTAAAAAAAGAAGGCTTTGCTTCACTAGCGAGGGTTTAGAAAATTTAGTTCTTTCCGAAGATGCTTCCCTTGGGGGCGAATGGCTTAGCATCGTTCTTCTTGCCAGAGTAATCGTATTTAGTCTTGGCCATTCGGTGTCCTAAGTTGACATCCTTCTTCCAGTTTCCCTCAAGGTTGGTTCCGCGCTTCAAGTAGAACTCGTCGAAACCAAGGAACTTTCCGGCCTTAGCAACGTTCTTCTTGTAGTTGGCGGCCTTCTTGGCCTCTTCTTCGGCACGGATCTTTGCGTATTGGGCCGCAGTCAATCCGCTGGGGACGTACGAGTTGGCACCAATGGTTCCGGTCTTCAACTGTACGTTATACAACAGTGAGAAACGATTAGAGCGCAATCATCATGAATGAGAATACAGAGCAATAAAATCAACTTACGTTCTTCTTATCACGGGCACCATACTTGTTGGAGTCCTTGATAGGGGCCCAAAAGGTCCATGTTGGCAATCTTCAATAAAACAAAACAAAACATAACGAAGCGTTAGCAACACAGCTGCTACAAGAGATCGCCTTGAAGAGGAGTCATTGCACTTACGTCGTCGAAAAGAGCATCGACTTGAGTGCTGGCACGTCCGGCCTGTTGGGGGACGAAAGCCGAAGCAACAGCAAGGGAGGATACGAAAACAGCGGCGAACTTCATGGTGATAACAGCAAGGAAATGGATTTGACTCGTAGGAATAAGCGGTTGAGCGTCGATCTGGCTGCTCTTTTTCACGTCAGGGACGAAGTTGATGGTGTATCTTTCTTACTTTTTTCCGACAGTCATGCAAAGAAAGTTCCGGGTTCTTTTGAACATCTGCCATGCGTACGAACTTCATCGACGAACGAGCGAACGACAGAACGCATAACCGTTCTGTGTCACTGAACTGTTTGTCTATAGACGGTCTGACGTCACGCTTTTGACGACGTCATCAATGAAAATGCCGCTCCAAGCCTTCGCTCGTCCTTCGTCCTTCCCGTTACAGAAACCCTCTCCCTAACGTTTAACGAGAACGAGATCGACGTTCATGGTAGCCGTAGTCTTTCTAGTTTTCAAAGTTGAGGCCGTACGAATTTAAATTTTCTAGGACATCTGGCAAGAAGCAGGTATCTGAAAAAAGCTCATGATTCATCGTTGTAGTTGGTCAGACGTCAGACAGAGTTTTTGTACACATTCCAGAAAATCTGGAATCCTTGTTTTGGGCCAGACAGAAATTTCGTGGAAATTCCAGAAATTCTGGAATTGGTGTTTTGGATTGGACAGAGATTCCGTAAAGTTCCAGAAATTCTGGAATTGGTGCTTTGGCTTAGACAGAGATTTTGTGCAGGTTCCAGAAATTCTGAAATTGATGTATCGGATCATAGGGTCTAGAGAAATTCTGTTTAGATTCCAGAAATTCTGGAATCGTTGCTATTGCTATCAGTCAGACAGAGATTTTGTGGACGTTCGACAAATTTTGGAATCGGTGCTTTGAGACACACAGAGATTTTGTGGACGTTCCAGAATTCTGGAATCGTTGTTTTGGCCTAGACAGAGATTCCGTGAAAGTTCCAGAAATTCTGGAATCGGAGTTTTGGCTTAGACAGAAATTTTGTGGACGTTCCAGAAATTCTGGAATGAATGTATCGGATCATACAGAAATTCTGTTAAAGTTCCAGAATTTTTGGAAGAGAATCGTTGTTTTGGCTTAGCCTAGACAGAGTTTTTGTGGAAGTTTCCAGAAATTCTGGGATCGGTGTTTTGGGTCACACAGAGATTCCGTGATTTTTCCAGAAGTTCTGGAATAGTTGTTTTGGGCCAGAGAGAAGTATCGTGGACGTTCCAGTAATTCTGGATTCGATCTTTTGGCTTAGACGTTCCAGAAATTCTGGAATCGTTGCTGTTGCACAGACAGAGATTTTGTGGACGTTCCAGAATTTCTGGAATTGTTGTGTACCTGGTAGGGTCATACAGAAATTCTGGAAGGATTCAAGCATTGTAGACTTGGCTCTTTTTATTACTTTTATCCGTTTAATCGACATGGGGCGGTGATCTGAAATGCATCTGTTTCCGGTTGCGATATCTGAAGCGAAAGCGACAAATACTTCAAGCGCTTTTACCGGCATTGATCATCCAACTCAATGTTTGGATCAAAAAAACCTAATGAACACAGAGCTCAACACCGAGTTTCACACTCTACTTGTGGGTTGTGACACATCAATTAAGTATTTTCATTTTCTCCGAGTCAAATCAGCCGGTGATTGAGTAAAATCGTCAATTTAGACATTGTTATGAAACTTATAGGATAGGCTCGGTCTGTGTCTGCTCAGGCGAATGACGAGCAACGATGGTAAAGCGACGAGTTGCATCGTACCGTTTCGGCAAATTCTCTTCTGAAAGAAGAGACTGTTGAAATCGAAGTTCCTGCAGTGATAAAAATGTGTTAGTGATCAACCGCCAAACATTATCAGAAGTAAAACGTTCGATGCATTTTGCCCGAGAAATCTACTCACGTCATCTCTATGTATTCTCTCCATGAAGGAGTACCCGGCATAGCAGGAAAAGACATTGATGACAAGGAGAAACTTCGGAAAATGTTCTCGACTGAAGATGGTGCGACGCAAGGCGCCTTCCCGTCGGATTGAAGAAATATTCGAATGCAAAGAGCTCATCATTCGAACAGCCAGCGTTACACGAGATGCCATTCTTCTTTTTATTTCGGTGATCACGATTTTTCAGCCCGTGTAAGATCTTCTTGAATCGTAAGATAGTAGGAAAGACACTTTCAGTTCTCTTTGCCTTTCGTTATTTTTGTTGGCTGCTGTGTTTGGAATTTGAAAGGCGAAGAAACAAAATGGAAAAAAGACACATCAAAATCAAGTGACACTGCGCCACGAGGCACGTAGTCTCGACGTGGTCATTGATGACGCACTATACATAGGTACTATAAGTGCGAAAGTGCAATGCGACATGAGTAATGACAATTTCCGATGACGTAAACTGAGTACTTTCCAGTTTACAGTACTGTCTCCTATGGCTGACGACCTCCTACTTTAGGTTCCTAAAGCTAACGCTATCAATCCAAAAGGTAGGCGCAAACAACAAACAAGGAGCTCCCAAGACTCTTAACCTTAACATACCATCATTTAACTACCGGTACGGTACCACGATTGATACTTCAATGCCAGTCTCGGATCCGCGCTCCACTTTTCCCAATTTGGTGCGTAAAAATAATGTTGACAACAACTCGCACCAGTCGAAGGGGAATATTTTGGCTAAGGCTGGACTTGATGCTCCAGTTTGAGAACGCGCTTTTTTCAAAAGTCCGCTTGAAGAAATGAGAGAGAGCTGTGGAAGATTGAGCAGCTCTAGTCTAGTGAGCTTTAACCTTATGGTACTTGTGCAACGAATCCTGAGCCGCTCGTTTCCGACAGCAAACAACATTCTGTTGTCACTGATGATGTTATACCCACCCCAAGTCAACCCACATTAAAAACAAAAACGCATAATGATGTTGTCACGCAACTTGACTGTAGGCAGGCTTATGCTGCGCTCACAATTTTCCCGCTCCGCCTATCATTCGTCGGCGATTGTCCAAGAAGGGGCCGAAGAAATGGCGCCCAAAGTGGACAAAGAGCGCCTCAAAATTGCGGCTCGTGATTATAACAATCGCCGGGCGGCTTATCGGAAACAAGTTAGTCAGATTCGTAAAGAATATGCCGAACAGGTGGCTCAGCAGCGAGCAGCTGATTTGGCAGAACAAGAGGCTCAACAAAAAGCAGCCACTCGTAGACGACTTGAACGACAAAGGCTCAAAAATATTCGATCCGCTCAGAATGCTTTGAGGCAAGAGGAAATGAGAAAGCAAAGAGAAAAGGAATTTAACGAGCATCTGGTGAAGATGCAAGCCAAGCGCGATCTTCAGCATGAGCAGTATACGAAAGCTAGACAGAAATTGGTTGACGAATTGGAAAAAGTTGCTCCTCTATGGCTAACAACTCCCGAGGAAGTTGAAAATGCCTTTACATCGGAAGCAGAGCAGCTGCTATGGACATTTCCCGGTGGTATTTTAGGAGAACCGAGTCCGAGTTTGGATGCTCATTTTTGGCAGCATGAGACGCATACATGGCAGATGAACCGCACGTACAAGTCTCGTCGGGAGGCTCTTCTTGAAAAGCTTCAAGAAATGGCTTACAATGAAGCGAATATTGATCCGACCTTCTGGACGGAGGAACGTCTCAACGAGCGAAAGCAAATGCAGGACAAAGCCCGTTTGCGCGCTATGGTCAAAATGGCAGGGGAGCGTTCCCTTCTGTGGAAGCAGCGCTTGATGATGGAAGAACTCTCCGCTACCAAAGAAGACGGTATTCCTCAACCAATCAGAGCGCCCAGTAACCTACTCCTTCGGAACGACAGCGCAAAAGAAGCCGAAGGCTATCGTCTCTTACTTGAGAACCCAACTAAATTTTTCGTATTCGATGAAGATAAAGATGATTACTCAAGACGTGCCGAAGACCAGGAAAACTACACAGGTCCTACTCTCGGGTCTCCGATTGGTCTGCGAGACCCTCTTCGTGAAGACTCAAATGATGGACAAGTCTTTCCTGAAGTTGTTGGGAAATTTATCAAACCGGATATGCGAACAGAGAGAGAAAAGAAACAGCAGGAGCGCGAGGAACGTATGCTTGCTGCTGCACAAGCCGAAGCGCATTCAGGTGATTTGAGTATTGAGCTGGCCGCTGAACAGCAGGTTGCGGAAGATCTTGAACCCGATTTGGACTATGATAACAACGAGTGGGACTCGGATGATGAAGAATGGAAGAAGGGACTTGATCCGATTATTGACCACAAGATTCTGGAAACTCCCCGTCAAAATCGTTTCAGTGAGGATGATATTGATTGGGTTCTCGCTCAACTCGATGGCAAGATCATGCACTTCGAACAACAGCTGAAACAAGACATTGAAGATATGAAACGACGAATCAGAACCGAGCTGACAACCTCGGCACCAGACACAAGTGGGTCGATTAAAGGGTTAGAAGAATCGCTGTTGTCTCTCTCAGAGGAACAGCTAATGCTGCTATCAGATTTGGACGAGCAATACGAAGGGCTAAGTCCCGACGAATACAAAGAAAGAGTGAAAGCTATAGGGCTCCCAGAAGAACAGATCGCAAGTATTTTAGGAAGAGATCGCGATGAATAACTTTCACATGACTAAAGAATAAGTGATGAGCTCGTTTTTTACTTTATAGTTATAAATTTATGAACAGTTTGCACGGGAGCTCACTAAAACAACGATATGTTGCCTTTTCCCTGGTTTCAGCATCAATTCTTCCACGAATAACTCCAATTTGCTGAAAGGGGTAGAGTGTGGCAAGTGCCGGTATTGCAAAGCTATGGTCTAGTGTTGAAAAGGCCTAGGCCTCTCTAGCTAATTGGTGTGTCATGGTCATTCATTCGAAAACACTAGTTTCGTCGAACGTCATACTCGGGACAAATAGTTGGATACGGGATACGGAGAATCGGACAAAGGAGACTTGATAGATCGGAGAAAGCGGCGAGGGCGGAAGACGATATTCTGTGGTTGTGCACCAGGCACACCGGGTCCATCCGGTACTCAAGTTCCGACTATGCGGCACTGACGAGCTTTTCGTTCTCAATGTGCGAACACCTCCGAAAAAAACTTCGCAGTCTGCGCGTCGCACGGTAAACTTTACCTTTCTACCCTCAACCCCATCGCAGAAAGCCAAATCGTCATCTCACATTTTCAGCTCATCGACGACGACCGAAACAAAAATCACAGCAATCGACATGTAAAACAGATAAAACTCGTTTAATCATGTAAATTACCTATTAATATGTAGTTATATGTATGATGACCTATGCATTGCCGACCTACTGGCATTTGCACTTGTATTCCGAGCTAGCAAGAGCCACCGGCAGAGCCATGAAGCCGTCGATTCCACCCTTGTCCATCCAGCAAGTTTCGATACACTTGGCATACTTTTTTGCTGAATCTCGCATTTTATTCACCCAAGTATGAGATGGCCCATCAACTGCATCTGGATTGTTACTTCCAGTGGGATTCTCGAGCTTGGCAAATTTCTTGACGAGATCAAAAACAGCTTTCGCGACATTCTAAGATTCCTGATTGATTTTTGACAGCTTGCTTCTGGCGAGCGACAGCTTGAGAAAGCTCATCCCTCTGAGAGGCGTAACTCACAGTTCCATACTGCCTTGCGCGCGACTTCGACTTTTTATTGCCGCTGTCCAACTTCCGCTTCTTGGCATTGTCACCGTCATCTCCGTCGTTGCTTTCGCCGTTATCATTCTTGTCTGCAGTGAACAAAGATCGAGTTAATGATGAAGGGTTCCGTAAGAGAGAGACGATCACGAATTTTCGTACCTATTTCCATATCTTCATGGGCATGCACGGCAGGTACACAATTTTTTTCTTATTGGCGAACATCCAGATGTTCTGCTTGACAGTGACACTCAAATCGCCGAAAAGCTGATTGAACTCCTCCTCCGCACTCAGTTGCTTCCCCTTTGCTTCCGCCGCAACGAGAATTCCGTCGAACGTCGTGTGGCTGATAGTGATGCCGAGTTCTTTCTTGACGAAGAAATTTGCCACGTCAATGATGTTCATGTCCGTGGATGTTGTGTCGTCGTTGTTTTTGCGATGATCGACATTGGCGACCCAAATAGACTCCCATCCCGATACCCTGTTCAAGTCAGCGGAGATGCGGTTGACGACGATAATCGGCAAAAAGCGTAAGAGCGTCTTGATGGTAAACGGAGGTGTCCGTTTTAGCGTGATGGCGCGCGGACTTCAACAAGGCGACGTCTTCGATTGGCTGATTTTTCGGCGTACTTTCAAAAGAACGCACGCCGCTCTCAAGGTAACGGCTCTGAATGCCGAAAATGGCAAAGAGAAAACCAGTCTTTCTAAGTGAATGCGTTCCAACAGTCATGTGTTTATGATCGTACTCTGGCCCCAAAGAGGTCTTAATACAGTTCTGTATTATAGAACAACCGAAAAAACGGTGAGTGCGGAGTAAATAACAGCCACTTTCAGTACAACGATTTGAATTTGAATTTTGAAACGCACCTTGAGTCTCTTAAGAAAATCGTCGTACTTTACTGGCTCTTCGAATGATCGTCTCAACTGGCTTTTATCTTTGAAGCGCTTGCATATGACCGGAGAGCTCTTTCCATTCCGGAAACAAGTATCCTTTACGCATTCCTCCAATGCCAGCAGCGTAGATGTACGCCAACAAATGTCGAACAGGACAAAATTCCGGATGGTCATCGTCGCGATAAATACGGAGTATCGTGTACTGATTGCTATCTTTCCCCATGACTTGGAGAGTCAGAAACAGAACGGATTCTTCGCCAGGCTCGGTCGATACAGCGAAGTGGTCTTTCGGAAAGTCCAGCAACATGATATTACAGACCTCCCTGCCGCGCAGAAACAACTTAATGCCGAGGAGGATCATGACGTGAGAGCTGCTGATTCTTCATCGATCCAATCGGGCCTCCTTTCCTCGAGTTCAGAAGCGACGCACGCATCATCCGGATTTGTTTCGGCGTCAATTGAAAATTCCCTTTCTTCTCGTGGTTTTTCAACAAAGTCAAATGCAAGCAGTCATATTCTTTCTTCACGTCAATATATTCAAGCGGGTTGCCTCGAGGCTTCAAAAGTGCGTTGTTGAGATGATCGGCGCACGCACAAAGGTTTCGAAAGCCCTGCGAAAAATCGATCGGAATTTCCTCGCAGCGTTCATCTTTCTTTGTGTTCAGTTCCGCACAATGCTCGCGAATGACCCTGGTATGGCCCGTTCAGAAAATCATGCTCGCTATGAACAAGTTTGAAGGCCGCCATCGACTTCTCAAGGCAAGTAGGACTGCTCCACTTTCCTGCGCCCATCATCGGCACCATCGGCTCATTCGGTCCGTAAATTTTCTGCCACATGACCTGATTACCGAGAGGATCCAAAACGTGCTTATCTTTGGCTGTAATCTTCCATTTCCAGTACAGACAAATAGTTTCGGGTTGCGCCGGAAGCGGATTGAATGCGCGATACGTGTCACTCATGATAGCTGCCGTCACGGTAGTCCTTAATTTTAATAGAGAAATGATACAACTCGCGCCACATTCGCTTGTAGTCTTTGATTGTTTCATCATTACTGTCGGTTCTGCGCATTGCTGTGCGAGTGATCGGCTTCTGCTTGGAAGTATTGAGACTATATTTGATATGCAATTTGTGGATTTCCGAGATAGCCTCGGCCTCTTCCTCGGCCGTTACGCTAATGTTGACCGCATGTCCGAGCTTTCTGGGACGGAAAGTAGCGGCAGTATTGTCCGAATTGTCGACATTAGTAGAGACACGCATTGTTTTGCTTCTTATTTAACAATTAATACGCTAGTTTGATCATTTTCGGTCGTCCATTGTGAGATTGCGAGGGAAAAAAACCAAAAAAGTGGTCGGCGCGAGCTTTTTCGACGTTCGAAAAGAGGCTTGGTATGTGACAAAATGTCCTACGACATTGATTGTACTGTAACTATGAAAAAACTAGGCGATCGACCCGGTGTGCACCTGGTGTGCACCGGGCCAGGTGCACGCCCGGTGCACTTTCCCATCACGGCCCACCACCGTGTTAAATTATCCTTTGTCTACTTCTTTTAGTTATATATACTAAGAGAAGACGATATTCTGTGGTTGTGCACCAGGCACACCGGGTCCATCCGGTACTCAAGTTCCGACTATGCGGCACTGACGAGCTTTTCGTTCTCAATGTGCGAACACCTCCGAAAAAAACTTCGCAGTCTGCGCGTCGCACGGTAAACTTTACCTTTCTACCCTCAACCCCATCGCAGAAAGCCAAATCGTCATCTCACATTTTCAGCTCATCGGCGACGACCGAAACAAAAATCACAGCAATCGACATGTAAAACAGATAAAACTCGTTTAATCATGTAAATTACCTATTAATATGTAGTTATATGTATGATGACCTATGCATTGCCGACCTACTGGCATTTGCACTTGTATTCCGAGCTAGCAAGAGCCACCGGCAGAGCCATGAAGCCGTCGATTCCACCCTTGTCCATCCAGCAAGTTTCGATACACTTGGCATACTTTTTTGCTGAATCTCGCATTTTATTCACCCAAGTATGAGATGGCCCATCAACTGCATCTGGATTGTTACTTCCAGTGGGATTCTCGAGCTTGGCAAATTTCTTGACGAGATCAAAAACAGCTTTCGCGACATTCTAAGATTCCTGATTGATTTTTGACAGCTTGCTTCTGGCGAGCGACAGCTTGAGAAAGCTCATCCCTCTGAGAGGCGTAACTCACAGTTCCATACTGCCTTGCGCGCGACTTCGACTTTTTATTGCCGCTGTCCAACTTCCGCTTCTTGGCATTGTCACCGTCATCTCCGTCGTTGCTTTCGGCCGTTATCATTCTTGTCTGCAGTGAACAAAGATCGAGTTAATGATGAAGGGTTCCGTAAGAGAGAGACGATCACGAATTTTCGTACCTATTTCCATATCTTCATGGGCATGCACGCGCAGGTACACAATTTTTTTTCTTATTGGCGAACATCCAGATGTTCTGCTTGACAGTGACACTCAAATCGCCGAAAAGCTGATTGAACTCCTCCTCCGCACTCAGTTGCTTCCCCTTTGCTTCCGCCGCAACGAGAATTCCGTCGAACGTCGTGTGGCTGATAGTGATGCCGAGTTCTTTCTTGACGAAGAAATTTGCCACGTCAATGATGTTCATGTCCGTGGATGTTGTGTCGTCGTTGTTTTTGCGATGATCGACATTGGCGACCCAAATAGACTCCCATCCCGATACCCTGTTCAAGTCGCGGAGATGCGGTTGACGACGATAATCGGCAAAAAGCGTAAGAGCGTCTTGATGGTAAACGGAGGTGTCCGTTTTAGCGTGATGGCGCGCGGACTTCAACAAGGCGACGTCTTCGATTGGCTGATTTTTCGGCGTACTTTCAAAAGAACGCACGCCGCTCTCAAGGTAACGGCTCTGAATGCCGAAAATGGCAAAGAGAAAACCAGTCTTTCTAAGTGAATGCGTTCCAACAGTCATGTGTTTATGATCGTACTCTGGCCCCAAAGAGGTCTTAATACAGTTCTGTATTATAGAACAACCGAAAAAACGGTGAGTGCGGAGTAAATAACAGCCACTTTCAGTACAACGATTTGAATTTGAATTTTGAAACGCACCTTGAGTCTCTTAAGAAAATCGTCGTACTTTACTGGCTCTTCGAATGATCGTCTCAACTGGCTTTTATCTTTGAAGCGCGCTTGCATATGACCGGAGAGCTCTTTCCATTCCGGAAACAAGTATCCTTTACGCATTCCTCCAATGCCAGCAGCGTAGATGTACGCCAACAAATGTCGAACAGGACAAAATTCCGGATGGTCATCGTCGCGATAAATACGGAGTATCGTGTACTGATTGCTATCTTTCCCCATGACTTGGAGAGTCAGAAACAGAACGGATTCTTCGCCAGGCTCGGTCGATACAGCGAAGTGGTCTTTCGGAAAGTCCAGCAACATGATATTACAGACCTCCCTGCCGCGCAGAAACAACTTAATGCCGAGGAGGATCATGACGTAGAGCTGCTGATTCTTCATCGATCCAATCGGGCCTCCTTTCCTCGAGTTCAGAAGCGACGCACGCATCATCCGGATTTGTTTCGGCGTCAATTGAAAATTCCCTTTCTTCTCGTGGTTTTTCAACAAAGTCAAATGCAAGCAGTCATATTCTTTCTTCACGTCAATATATTCAAGCGGGTTGCCTCGAGGCTTCAAAAGTGCGTTGTTGAGATGATCGGCGCACGCACAAAGGTTTCGAAAGCCCTGCGAAAAATCGATCGGAATTTCCTCGCGAGCGTTCATCTTTCTTTGTGTTCAGTTCCGCACAATGCTCGCGAATGACCCTGGTATGGCCCGTTCAGAAAATCATGCTCGCTATGAACAAGTTTGAAGGCCGCCATCGACTTCTCAAGGCAAGTAGGACTGCTCCACTTTCCTGCGCCCATCATCGGCACCATCGGCTCATTCGGTCCGTAAATTTTCTGCCACATGACCTGATTACCGAGAGGATCCAAAACGTGCTTATCTTTGGCTGTAATCTTCCATTTCCAGTACAGACAAATAGTTTCGGGTTGCGCCGGAAGCGGATTGAATGCGCGATACGTGTCACTCATGATAGCTGCCGTGCACGGTAGTCCTTAATTTTAATAGAGAAATGATACAACTCGCGCCACATTCGCTTGTAGTCTTTGATTGTTTCATCATTACTGTCGGTTCTGCGCATTGCTGTGCGAGTGATCGGCTTCTGCTTGGAAGTATTGAGACTATATTTGATATGCAATTTGTGGATTTCCGAGATAGCCTCGGCCTCTTCCTCGGCCGTTACGCTAATGTTGACCGCATGTCCGAGCTTTCTGGGACGGAAAGTAGCGGCAGTATTGTCCGAATTGTCGACATTAGTAGAGACACGCATTGTTTTGCTTCTTATTTAACAATTAATACGCTAGTTTGATCATTTTCGGTCGTCCATTGTGAGATTGCGAGGGAAAAAAACCAAAAAAGTGGTCGGCGCGAGCTTTTTCGACGTTCGAAAAGAGGCTTGGTATGTGACAAAATGTCCTACGACATTGATTGTACTGTAACTATGAAAAAAACTAGGCGATCGACCCGGTGTGCACCTGGTGTGCACCGGGCCAGGTGCACGCCCGGTGCACTTTCCCATCACGGCCCACCACCGTGTTAAATTATCCTTTGTCTACTTCTTTTAGTTATATATACTAAGAGAAGACAAACGACGAAGGAATGCAAAGGACCGTGGACCGTGAACGTGAACTTCACTTCTCACATCACACTCACAATCGGAAGCACAACCGCACGGTAACCGCACAAATACAACCTCAAACCTCAACGGATCAACGCTTCAATGCTCCGTGTTCCGTGTCAATAATGATGCTGTCCATGTTACTGTTGAAAGAGTACACAAGTTTGACGTCTCTGGAGTATTATGTACTAAGTGCTACGAGGAACTTGAAAAACGGAAAATGGAAGCTCTCTTGAATTTCCAGTGAGACATGTGTTGACGTAAAATTTTTACTGACTTCACGGCCAAAGTCTTTCGTCGACAAGATGCGCTGTGCGCTGTGACTCACAGCTTTTCACAGTCTCTTCAAGTGCTTTCACAAGGCAGGTCACACCACTCACAGCCGCAGTCATCGTTCATCGCTCCACGCCTGACATTCGCTCGAATACTCGTACAAATTCTACACAACTTGTACGCAACAAGAACGGGACAACGTAAGTCGACGTGACCCTACAAAGTGGCCGCGATCGAGGATCGAGGATCGAGGAGGATCACCCTTTCGCCGCACAGTGCCTTTCACAGCAAGCTTCACAACAGAAAGAGACTCGTTTCGAATCAACCACTTCCTCTCCTCACATTGATTTGCTTCGGTTACATCAATCTTTTCAGATAACATGAACAACAGAGGACAAGTCCCTACGCAGGGAGGCGATCAGTCGGCTTTGTCGCTTCTGGTCAATGCAGCGGACGGTCACGATAACGCTCGCTTACAGAGAGAGCTCAATTCTCTTCAAGGTCGTTCTTTTGCAGATACTTTACGCCTTCGAGGACTTGGGGTTGACGGAGGCGGCTTAGGAATAGAAGAACAGCTTCTCATGGCGCAACAGCAGCACCAGCAGTCCCAATTCGGTAATCAGGCTCTGCTAGCTCATCTTCGAGATCAAAACTTGCTGGCACAGCTTGGGCATTCACAGCAGCAACTGGCGTCGCTACTAGGTCTCGGCGGTGGCGGAGGAGGAGGCAATGGAAATAGTCCAGCTGGTCACGACATCCGCAGTCTCCTAGCCGCGCAGATGCGTCAGCAGCAACAACAACAGCAGATGCAGCAGCAATTGACAAACGCCGATCTACTTGCCTTGAGTCGATCGGGCATTCCAGGCTTGTCTGGAATCCTTGGTGGAGGTGGATTGCCCGGCGGCGGTATGTCGGGTCTACCCACAGATCTGGAAGGACTCCAGCGATTGGAAGAGCTGGAACGACGCCAGCTTCTCCTAAACGCCTCCGCGCAACACGGTGGCCGTATCCCTTCTCCCATGGTGAACCCGGCCGCTCCGGAGCAAGCACGCAGTCAGCCCCAGGCTAGTCGCGCGGCACGACAACCCGAGCCTATGCTCAGGGCCGATGCCCCTGCATCAACTGCCTTACCCGGGCGAAAGAAGGACAAAGAACCCGCTGCTGCGGAGGCTCGCGATATGGGAACGAGCGCAACCAGCAAAAGTGAAGTCGAAAAGTCTCCTGGGTCTGTGATTGTACCTTGCCGAGCCAGAGGTATGCCCATGGATCACAATTTTAAGGTACGTCATGAAGTCAGTCCGTTTTCCTTTTTAATACCCAACTCACCTTTTTTCTTGAACATAGACGGCATACTTCGTAATTCCTGAAAATGTGAAGCACGGGGAGGAACTCATTTGTTCTTACTTTGCGTGCCGCAATGCTGGTATCAAGTTCCGCTTCTGTTCGCACTGCAAGGTCCCTGTCGCCAAGCGAAACTTTCGCAAGCGTCACAAACATGGTGGAGAAATTGTTGCCGGTGAGGATTCTGGTGACGAAGATGAGCCAAAGGAGATTACAAAAGGAATTCCTGAGCAAATTACGGCGAATCATGAAGAATTTGGTGAAGGAGATGCAGTCTCTTCTCAGAGTGCGGATTCGGATCATGCACACGACGTACCAGATGTCGGAAATAAAGCGATCGAAGATGCGAAGGGTCTTGTTCGCCTTTCAATGCGCAATTTCGAAGAATCTAAAAACGCACAGGTTCATGACTTGGTCAAAAGGATATGCACGTCAGCCCAGAACGCAAGCGCCGCTGGTTGTCCCTTTTGACAAAACGCCCTTTCACCAAAGATGGCGACTCCATGTCGAATTGGTTGATGGAAGTGCTTGCTGTTAGCGACCTCGAAACTCCTCTAAAACCAGGTTCTTTGGATATAAGCACGGGTAACGTTGTCAAGGACAACGATGGCGCACCTGACGATGATGACTTTGCAAGCAGTGGAGATTCGGACGACGAATCTAGTAAGGAGGATCTCGCACCCGTCGCGGTTGAGAAGAAGCGCAGTGCTGATTTGATTACCAAAAATACTGAGCCAGTGGACGGTGAGAAACCCAAAGCGACCGGCGGTAGTTTTGCTGAATGGAAAGAAAGAAAGAAACAGAAAAAGCAGGCACTGGTAGAAAGTTCGTCGAATCAGGAAAAGGATGTAAAGCAGGATGCAGATGATTTGGGTGAAAAAGGATCGAAACCAGACGACAACGCTGTTGAAGGCGATAAGCAAGAAGAAAAATTGCCAGAAGCTCCCCAGACAGAGAAAGTGGCCGAACCGGACGAAAAAATGGAGGTAGATGTTAGCAATGAAACAGAGCCGGAGAAAGGAGAAGCAAGTGAAATTTAGGAAGATTGAGTGCTTAATGTAGGATCATGTCCTTCGAACGTTTACATCCTCTCGTTTTATAGAAAATCATAACACAAGTTCACGTTTACTCTTATGTGCTGTGCTCAATCCCTGTAACAAAAACGATATCAGATCCGAGAATAAACGTTTCTGCGGAAGCTGATAGTTCGGCCGCTTGTCCACGCAGCGTTGGACCGAAGCCGTTGTATCCGAGAAATTTGGGGGAAATGGTCAAACAGAGAGCGTCGAAGAGCAATGCCGTCCAGAAAGAGGACAGCACAGCAGATCCGCCCTCTATCATCAATGTTCTGATGCCGTACGTATTGTACAGTCGGTACAAAACATCACAAAGGTCTAGCGCTCCGTCCGAACTGCATCGGCAAGGAAGAATCTCAGCCGACGAATATTTAGCTTTGGCCGATGAAGCGGACTCGATACTGCAGCAGAATATTGGAGACTTGACCGTTGTGAAGTTCCCATTCATGGCTTCTAATCTTGTCAAGTGAGTATCCAAAATGATGGGCCGTGGTTGATTCTTTTCCTTATCTTCCCACAATCGGTTTGTTAGCCGAGGTCTGTCGACCTCAAACGTCGTCCCTCCCACTAGTATCCCATCATGCATGGACCTCAATGCGTGTGTCATTTTCAGTGAAACTGGTCCACTAATAGGGTAATTGCTACTTGGCATCGATTGCTCAGCTGTATTCTCTTTTAGAGCAATTTTCCCGTCTAAGCTTTGCGCATATGTAAGAAGGACAAACGGGCGATCCATCTCTGTTGTTTTGAATTGATCAAAATACGCAGCCTGTCTTCGAGAGATGCTTTCCATAATTTTCGCTATGGTGTCATCGCCTGCGGTAGATGTTTGTACAATAAGAAATCTTTGCGCAACAAGCACAAACACAACGGTGACACTTCGTAAATACAACCTAATCCGTCGATCCGCCATCGAGACCACAATATCAGATAATCATAAGACACAATTGATAAATGCTTGATGGGAAGCTAATTCTTTTTGATTAATGTGGCGAATCAACCCTTTGTATCTTCTTCAGTAACTAATAGACTAGAGCCACAGGCCATAGGTGATCGAGCTTATTCTGTTTGTGTTGCGAGAGCGATCGGCATCAATGGCGATGATGTTTGAGTCACGGATACTCCTGTCATGGATGCTACTTTACCAGGTAGTACTCCGTATTATACGGAGTAATGATGTAGCGTCCTTTTTCCAAAGACAGAATTTCAGTCCCGTCAATTTTTTTGTGTCCTTCTTTGGGACGCGCGGATTGCGAAGAAGAAGCGAAGAAGGACTTCTTCACTTTTCGAATCCAGCCAAAATTCTGAAGACTGGCGCGAGCCAATCAACAGACAATAGAACCTAAACCTGGTTTCAGATTTCAAGATGATGACTATAGAAAATAATGTACCGATCCAGCCCGCCTTTTGTCTTTAGTCGTCAATCGTTCGAAAAAAATCGAAGTATAGCAGAAAACTGTACTTAAATGGGGGGAGAAAAAGACTCCCCTTCAAAAGCAGCTTCAAAAGAGGATGCCACTTTCCTTTTCAACGATCAAATTCCATCTTCATTCGCCTAAAATATACATCCGATCACTTTCATTCATCTTCTATTATCAATCTATCTTGCCAAGAGACTATTGAAACATGCCGCTCTCTCTCTTTCACCAGCATAACCCCAACCTGCTTGTTACGATTCGTCAATCTTTCAGTTCCGAATCATCGACGGTGGACGTGCATTCCGGTATAAAAGTTAGACCGGCCAAAGTGTCATCTGATGACTCCGTGTCAAGATCACCAGCAGCTGATACGTCAAGAGAACGTTTCGACCCGAGGAACAGCGTCTTTCGATCTATGTCATCTTCAGTGAAGAATGAAGATTCACAGCGAAGCTTTTGGGCCATCCAGCGATGTAACGCGTTTGACGACGAAGATGACGAATGAATAGCTTGTTCATACAATCTTGCCTCTGTCTCATTATTTCCGGAAGCCCGACAAGTAGCGACAAATGCCTCGCTGGGTATAACCACAACACCCACACTACCTCCTTTCTACTGTATACTTGCTCTTCCGAAGTTTCTGAACCGATGCTGCCGTCGGGCTGCAGTGTAAATACCACGGTTATTACCAAAATCGTACAATTGCTTCAATTATTCTTAATCACTTTATTATTTTATTCCGTTTAGTCAACACGCTATCAAACTCTATATTCTATTTTATGGTCTTGCTTCATAATCCAATCAGCTATTTTCATGTTTTACAATAGGGACGTGTCATCATAATCTCTGGGGTTCATGAAAACATTGCTCGAGGCACATTAAACCACCTTGATTCATTCAAGTCTAAGCGAATTTCAGATAACGGCTTCTCTTTTTCAAATGGTAGACTAGTGCACGTATCTCCATACCAGGTCAACTACAAAAGATACCGGTAACTCGTTTAAACGGAGTAAGCCATCATTCGGAGTAGACAGTAGACATTGTTCTAGGTATGCGGAGTAGCTGCAGAAAGCGTTTTGAGGTGCACGCTAAAGGCGCTTCCAAATCAATCTATCGCTGATCTACTCCCGATTGGAGTTCAGATTGACGAACCTACGACAAGCCAGCTTCCATGTTGCATTTCAATTCTTCCGCTCCCGATCTCGACCTCTCCTGAAAGGCGACTCAACCAAAACAACGCAGCATATCAACCTAATAGATCAACATAGCCCCCCGTCTCAAAAATTGAAATCGCCACCGTCCAGTGAATTGTTATTAGGTGTACGGACTATCGGAGCTTCTCAGAATGACGGCACACATGGGCGGTATCGAACGCCATCAGCGTTTCCCCACCCAAAAAAATCCATTACTTGACTCCACAGAAGGGTTAAACTCAGTAAACCGTCGATTGAGAACTATTTTTCGTGTCACTCTTGCGGCTGTATCGTCCTCCTTTTACTTCTTTGAGGCGCTCCCGAAGTGCTTCCGTCCCTCCCCCGAACTGTTCCCAATAGCGCAACACGGTCGGCCCTGGAATTTCACCCTGCTCCTCGACGTTCCATATACACTGGAACGTGACGTCGGGATTCACCATGTGAAGTGTGCGCTCGCGAGGTTTCCCCAGTGGATTGTGTATGTAACGGACTCCTTTGTATTCAAAATCTTTGGGGCGATGCGAGTGACCGAATATGTGCACATGCCGAGAAAAATGCCCGCCCATCGAACGGAGTTGGTCGTCCAACTTTTGGGAGCCGGCTACCTTCGCAAACTTTGCACTCATTTCTCCTGCTCCGTGATTCAGCCAAGTCATTGAAAAATCATTCTCATCCGCTTCTAAATCATTCCAGTCAGGTAGACATTGCTTATTCGGCAGAAAGTGCGAGACGGTCAACAAAGCGTGGTCGCGATGTAGTGCTGAATGGGAACTCAAGATGTCCGACAGTATTGGGGTATTGTATGTCTCGTGAAAATATTCAACGAGCCCTTTGGGTATTCTCTTGTTGGGTTTCGACATGGGTGGGAAATCGTGCGGTGACCATCTACATCGTATAAAATCGACCCACGGAAAGGCGCCAAAATCCTTACAAAGCTCTTCATTGAAGGACAAAGTACCATCGTACCATGACTGAAGAGGTACAACCCAGAGAGGATTCTTCCCATCGAGAAAAAGTGGGTCGACATGCACTCCATGCATCCGACAAGTCCGTTCCACTCGGTAGAGCTTATCAAATGATGACTCAAATTTGTCATGCCTCCCAATCCAAGCCTCGTGGTTTCCCGGAAGAAAGAATATCTGACACGTTTGACGCATGAGTCGAAGCGACTCTTGCAATCGTCTCGATTCGTGTGAAATATCACCGGCGACAATTAATAAATCATCTTGACAAAGGTCTGACGCCGCAACGTTCCGTCGAAGCCATTCCATATTTTCCACATGATCTGTGTGTAAATCGGATAAGCAAAAGACTCGTTTTATGCCGTGAATTGTTTTGTAAGAAGTCGAAGTTCGCGTGGAGATGATGTCCGTTAGCGCTTGCCCTTTCAAAGCAATTGCTAGCAGAATGCACACACAATGAGCTGCGGCAACAGGAAATCTTCTAATAATCGTCATGATGCTCTTTTATTTGCAGCAAATTGGTTTCTTTCTTTCTTGCGTAATCTGCTACCACGTGTGCGTTCGCCATGGTCGATCACGTTGCGAGTGTGAATTCTTTCGAAATTGCTCCCCGTCATTTTCGCACGTGTCCAGATCACGTGTCCAGAAAATGTGGGAACGTGGTATTTTAACGTCTCCAGAAAATGTGTGGGTGCGGTGCTTTGACGTCTCCAGAAAATGTGGGGGTGCTGTGTTTTCACTTACCCAGAAAATGTGGGTGAGGGGAATCTCACGTATCCAGAAAATGTGGGCGAGCCATGTTTCACGTATCCAGAAAATGTGGGCGAGCTGTGTTTTCACGTACCCAGAAAATATGGGTGATGGAAATCTCACATCTCCAGAAAATGTGTGTGAGTGGAATCTCACGTGTCCAGAAAATGTGGGGGTGCCATCGAAGAGCTATTTCACGTCTCCAGAAAATGTGGTGGTGCCATGCTTCGCGTCTCCAGAAAATGTGGGGGTGGGGTGTGGGGTGTTTTCACTGAAAAAATACGCAGAAGTAAAAGTTGATCATTGTTAGGAGGAAGGCGTCTAAACTTCTTATATTTCATCAACAATAATTCGTATAATGGTTGGTTCATTTATTTTCATAATACCCTGCCGTTCGCTCGACCCAGACAAGGTGAAGCATGCTTTAGCAAGTTACAAGAATCATTGTGAATCGACTGATGAAAGAACTCGAATTGCGAATGACGTGATAGTGCTCAGGATTTCTCGGTCCCGATTTCTTTGGCGTTTTCTCGCTCCGTTCTTTCTATGCGCCAACAGAGGACGAGCGCACCGTGCTGCCGTGTGGTTACTCCAACACTGTGAACCAGGTAGAGTCCCCTACCATCGTGCCCAACGTCGGGGGCACAGAAGGACTTTCCCCGAGAGCCATGGGCACAGAAACGCTCTTTAAGGAATCGCCGAGACGACCATTCGCCCCAGCACTTTCTTTGGCTTGAACCTTCGTCTCATATGCAACACGAAGATTCTTTCACAGGACGTTTAATTGCATGGGAACACAAGCTGATTCGCGCCCAATCGTTAACGGGATACATTGCTACTTTAGGAGGAGGTTTCTTTCTCTGTCATCATTTTCAAACAGCCATCGCATTAGCCCAACAGCAGCAACAATTAGCTCTCTTTTTGAACGATTATGGCATGTACTATCGATGCATGGTCAATACTGCCTATAACTTTGTTTATGCTGGAAAGTTTCAAATGGCACGTCAATTGATTCAGTATGTTTGGACGCAGGCAAAGTTATTGACGCCGGCGGATCCCGTACTCGAAAAGATGTGTTCAAGCGCTATGCTGTTCTGTAAGCGCGTCCGGAAGGCCTCCAATCGTTTGCGCGCTTCTCGTGTTTCCACGACGATCGACGACTTTGCCCGAATACGCGTCTTTGATGATCAGTCGCACGATCGCGACCTTCATAAGCCCTTTAATGGAGACTTTCGCCATGTGAATAACTACTTGATTACTTAGTAGCATGGACCACTAAAATAGAGCTGAAATCGATTATAAAGGTTTCTTTTTACTTCTTACTAGTCTGGGGTTTCGAAGCAATATTCTCTTTTGTGGTTTCTTCAGAAGGTGTCGATGCAGCACTGGATTTTATATTACCCGCAGCTGTCCCTGACAAGTCACCATTTGCCATAATCTCCCTCAGCAGCATCTTTGTTTCCGCCAGCAAACGCTGTCTATCGCTGTTTCGCATCTCTGTGCTTGCTGCAAGGTATGCCTCTTTCGCCGCGAGCTGCCTTTCCAGTCGAGACAAATTGTCACGCATCTTCACTATGTGCTCCTTCGCGCGTTCGTTGTACTTGAACATACCGAAGAAGAGATCGAAAGAATCACCGGCTGTAACGTCAGCAACATCACAGAGCGCAGCATATTCTTTTGAAACTACCGGGGAGGGGGGAAGCAGTTGCTTGTCGGCAAGCAGTCGACCGGTTAGGTGAGTTACAAACTCGGCATTCGCAATCGACTCGTCGTGCTGCTCCGCACTCATCTCCACCAGTTGGCACCGGGCTTCTGAAAAGATTTTGAGATATCGTTCGAAACGGGGAACATCGGAAATGCGAATCTTATCGTACACCATCGGGCGACCATCCCATGAGTAGGACGAATACGGATTATCTTCCGTGGAAGCAACTGCTGCGATCATCGGATGCGTCGTGACCACGTCGATGTCAGGATAGTTTCCAAACTGACGCAACATAACTGATTTGGGATGACTATTGAGAACACAGGTGTCCACGATTAGTTTGCCTCTTAGCGTTTCTGGCGGGAAGTGCTGAATGGATTCTTCAAAATCAAGGAGCGGTACCGCAAACACAATAATATCAGCCTCTGAAACGAATTTGGACGATTCATAGCTCGGATAGTAATCCACCCCTAACTTCTGAGCTTCTTTCGACTAATTCGGAAAAGAGACGTTAGCTAACAAGAAAATGCATGCGTGCTTTCTTCCAGTGAGGAAACTCACCCGATCCTCTTTGTCAAGACAAACGACATGATGCTTGGCAACCATTCGTTTGGCCAAAGACTGCCCCAGAGAACCGAAACCCACAATACCGATTCTAAGAGATTGTTGTTCTTCTTGATCACTGGACAGAGAAAACAACTCTGGGTTCTTCTTCATGTCCAGAGCCATGTGCTTCATTCGATCGGCAGCCTCTTTCACTGGCCCCACTAGTCTAGACTTTCTCGGAAAGGATCCCAGGATTCGCATGAAATCCGCCTGTTCTCGCAAATGTGCCAAAGCATTCTGGGTATTTTCATCCAACTCGTTCGCCAAAAAATCCAAATAGAAGCAGTAACGGAAACGCGGAAGGTCGGCTTTGTTTCGTGCCTTTCGCCCAAGTTGTTGGCTTTTAAACTTGAGGAAATTAAGCAAAGACGCCGACGTAGGGCGACTCTCAATTTTCGAAAAATCGATATCACGCAATGAGAAGCAAGCGAGGGCTTTGTAAAGAGCACCTGCTGTATTGGGAAGAGTGAAGACGACAGATGTCTTGGCCGGAATGTTTTTCGTAATGTACGCGCCGACACCTTGTCGTCCCAATAGTAGGAAGCGAGTAAAATTAGTGTCATCGTCTTCGATACCTTCATTCAAGCAATTCATGCCGTATATTTTTCCAGCCAATGCTGACGCAATAGCAGCCGTGTTTTCCGGAGTGCATTTATCTGGCAGTTGTCCTCCGTCAGCAATCATTTTTGCACTTCCGGCAGTATCATAGGTTGGTATCGGTGTAATTCCCAGGCCACGTAGAAAGTTATCACATTGCGCGAGCGCTTGTGGATGTGAAATAGCGTACTTAATATCTTCTCGTTTGACTCCTTCTTTCGCAAGGAGGCAGTGCTTGACTCTGAACTCATGCTCGGCAACAATAGTGAGATCATACCGCAGCATGAGATCGTAGTTCTCGTGAATACTCCCTCCTAGCGAATTTTCCACCGGAAGACACGCATAATCGCATTCCATAGAAGCTACCGCTTGGAAGCAATCTTCGAAGGACGGACGACCGATCGCCACCACATTCTGACCGAGCAACTCTTTGGTCGACGCATCGGAATACGCGCCCGGGACACCCTGATAACACACTCGCAACGCCCTTCCCGTTTTATCGGCTCCGCCACCTATGCCGGCCTCCGAAGCCGTCAGAAAATCTTGTATTCTAGCATTCACGAGTGGTGTGGAAAGCAATCCTTTTTTGTCGATCGTTTGCAATAGCTTGGGCGATGCTTGAATCAGCAGAGGCAGCGCCAGCACGAGAAACTTCAGCAGCTTTCCCATTTCCGAAGTCGAACAGAAATACCTCGATGTCAAATTGTGAATCTAGTGGCGTTGCACTGAATTGAGGTGACTTTATTGATGTTTATGATGATGTGAATGCAGTCAATGCTTTATTATTTACGCCGTGCGTGCGCGTCTCGCCGTGCGATGATGGTGGTGTTTTCATGCGGGACTTCTTCTCTTGGGTCATGAGCATGGGTTCGAATTTTGTGTACCGGTACGACTAGTGATGACGACTGGATGACGATGGCCCTTGCGAAGAACTATAGCTTTTGAAGTACGAAAGATAGGTTCGCGTGTTCGCTTCGTCTGTTGCGGTCTCACGTTGCCAAACAGCCGATCCGCTTCATCAACACCATTGCATCTGCTGCGTTTTGAAGGACCATAAAAAGGATTGTCGACCATGATCTCTTCCATTTTACGTAAAGCGGCTCGTCCCGTCTCCGCTTCGTTCACCAGAACAGGTAAGGCACACGGATCGTTGTGCTGTGTTTGCTTCACCCCTGAGAAATACCTTAGGTTGTTGGTGACGTAGGATGAAGTACCGCAGCTACACAAAAGATGCGGGGCATCCGTATTACGATGCTCGCAACCTTTCGACTTGTAAAATTCGATTTCAGAACAAATTTACTCACGCGTATTCGGTTGCAGCCGTATGTGCTTTCTCTTCGAATTCCATGGCTTCCGGCGATAACGTCATCGTCCCTTTGATTGCCAACTCGCTGGAATTTTTGCTTTCGTCTCCCCCACCAGTCCATCAATTTCAAGAGTCCCCCATTGTCGTGGAAACGGATCATTTGACTTTGTATCCTGGAAAGGAGGCCGAAGAGGTATTGGCCATGCAAGGACACGAAGTAACGGACGTTATCGGCAAAGAAAAGTGGGTGCAGAATGACCCGGCCAAGTACGAAGGATTGATTCCCCAAAACGCCGAATGGACGGAATTTATTGACGAAAAGACGGGTGAAACTGTATACTTGGACGAGTTCGGTGACCGAGTTACCAAAGCCTAGAGTTGGAAGTCTAGTTAGTCATGGTAATATAATGAAATTATGAACATGAATCCTTCTTTTATTTTATGAACCATTGAACATTCTCCGCGTCTCAGTCCAGAAAGCGGAATCAAGAGTCCACACGGAAGTATTCGTTGCCTCTTTCATCCATTTTTGGATAAGAAGAGGGCAATCATCATCGTTGCATTCCAGCTTACTAGGGGCGAAGGGCAGGTCAGCGACAGATGGAGCTCGAGTTAAATCTCGCTCGACCCTTTCACCAATACTCGCGTGTCGAGATAAAGCGTGCTGATGTTTCCGTCGTCGATAGAGTAGTTCCTTTTGGTTTCCTAGTTTTTCCCAGCCAACCAGTTGAATTGCCAGGGCCTCGACAAACAACTCATCTTTCATTTGACTGTCCCGAGGCCAGACGTTCTGTATTTCATTACTCCATCGCTCTCCGACCTTAATCAAAGTATGCCACTCTTTATTACTACTTGCAAGCCTCGAAAGATATCGATAAAAATCAGGTCGCCGTGAGTATATCAAAGCGTTACACTCCTTTCCGAGAAACGAATTCAGATAGTCCACAAGAGCGTCGTCGGATCCAAGACTTCCTAAAGCTAGCACGGCTGCTTGATCATCGCGAAGCTGTTTCTCTGCCAGTATAGTAGAACAGAGACGATCGGTGACGATATTTTGTGTTCGGGGAATGTGTTGAAAGAAAAACTGCACGCCTGGATAGCGAGTTTGCAAAGCTCCGGCTGCTTCCATCGCTCGTCGGTACAGCGATTCCGTTTTTCGTGGACGGGAACCACCATTCATCTGCTGTATGACTGTTTTACAGTCTCCAAGTACATTGACACGATGAAAGGACGCTTCTGCGGACGAATGATTCTCGGGCCAGTGTTGAATCAATCCTTCTAGTCCGAGTATCAATGCTTTGTACTCAACTTCTGCCGAAGTCGTGAGAGAAGAGCACGATTGAAGGATCCGTCCTCCCAACATATTCTTAGATGCTTCATCGAACTGAATAAATGCCGCACATGAAGCGCGACGCTGTTGTTGATGGGTAGGGAATGTTGGATCGACTGGATGACATAAGGACCCGTCAAAGTAAACCGTTGCAATGAGGGCGTCGAATAAAAGCTCGAAAAGCACCCGCATACTAGAAATGCAACTGTTTGATCGCGCCTCTCATCGTATTAGAACAAATTCAATTCGCATAGACATTATGTATTTATCTTTGACAGCAACGCGCAGCTTGCGATAAAAAATTCGTTTTCGAAACATCATTTTTTCCCGGGACTGAATAGAGTTGAGTCGGCATAGTCGACACTACATTTCGCGAGTGAGTAAATGGGGTACCGGTACGGCTTTTCCAAATAAAGACGGAAGACATCGTTTCGTAAGGCTCTTCGACGTCAAAAAATAATGAAATGACGCGTATAAAGCGAACTCGGGTTATTTTTTTTTGATGCGAAAGCAGCATTATTACACTACAGTATAATATAACTAACACTTCTCTCAACGAATATGATCATTGGTAAACTTGCGCCTTTGTTTAAGGTCTTAATACTCCTCTTAGCTGCTGGAATGAACCATGTCACGGGGTTCACCGCTCTCGTCACAGGCGCCAACGGATATATCGGAAGAGCCGTAGTCCACGAATTGATTCAATCGGAAGCTTTCAATGATATTGTGTGTTTAGTTCGATCACCACGTGTAACGTCCGAACAAGCGTTTTGGTCAGGCTCTTCAAAAGTACGCGTTCTCCCTTACGATATGTTGGACGGAGGCGAGTCTTTGCGACACAGTTTGCAAACTTGTCGGGAGGGCGATGATCGATGCTTGTTTCATGTGGCCTCCGTCTTCGGACCGACCGAAGACCACAAACAAACCGCACTAGATAATGTGAAAGGCACCGAAGACGTCGTTCGGGTATTGTCAGAACAAAAGAAAAGTGCAAATTAATACTGACATCGTCCATGGCGGCAGTTAGGGGCACAGGTCAGGAGCCTTCGAACGGAAACTATTACACGCATCATGATTGGAACAACTTAAGTGAGTTAGGAAAGAACTGGGGGTCTTCGTATCAATGGAGTAAAATGGAGTCGGAACGCCGAGCAAAGGAACTTTGTGATGAACACGATATCCCCCCTCGTTGTTTTGAATCCTTCTTTTGTGTTCGGGCCGACCAACGAGAATTGTATGAGCTCATCCTATTCTCTCGATCTCGTCGGAAAATGGGCGCGAGGAGAGTCACCTGTTCAAAGTCGTTTGTTCGTAGACGTACGTGATGTTGCAAAGGCCCACATTGAGGCAGCCGTTCGACCCGACTCGGCAGGGAAACGATTCATCGTTTCTACAGAAGCAAGGATCCCCAGTCGTGAAATTGCGGGTTGGTTAAAAGAAGTGGCAATACAGACGAGTTTGTCAAATTCAGAGAAAATACATTTTGACGGGGACTTTGACGGGGGTGCCATTCCAATAGGGTCGAAAGAAGTCGATGCTGCAAGGAGATTGTATGAGGAGCTGGGAGTGGAGTTACGGCCAGTAAAACAAACTATTACTGAAATGGCACTTGCGTTGCTACAAGTAAAAACGAAAGTCTAATGCTCATTCATCCTTCAGTCTCTTTGGCTAGCCGACAAAGAAAATGTTCGATCGACTGTAGTCACCATTAGTTCGCGCAATAAACTCGTCGCGTAGCATCCTCGAGGTAATTCAAATGACAATGTCACGACTCGGATACTTTTATCTGTATCGTTTTCTCTTATTTCAAACGCTAGGTCATCACATTTCGCCAGTACATGCCGATAGCCACCCTTTGGCAGCGATTCGCTGGGAGCAGTCTTCGAAAACGAGATGCCGTCCCCTGTCAAAATCTTTTCATATTTGAAGCGAACAGCATTTTGCGGGAACAAAGTACTTGTCCCCACCAATGGAAGAACAACTTGATAAATGCTGAACTTGTTGGTGTCTTTTTCATCAACCACTTTTATATGACCACCCTCATCCACCAAATCACCTTGGACGACATTCATCCCATAGACCCGAAGCCGTTCTGTTGCTGCTATATTCCAGAGGTACGACTGATAAGCACTCACCCAGAAAGTCCGCTCGTTGTGATGCAAACACCTGAGCGCTTCAAGGGGCTTGTCGCTTCCATATCGTTTCAACCCCTGTAGTACAGTCTGTTCACGAAGAAGCTTGTTGCCTTTTGGCAAAGCCTTCCAACACTTATTTAGATCTCGTGGAATATTCTGCCATTCTTGTCTGAATCTCACTACTTCATCATTTTCAACGTCGTCTCCCCGAGTGACGCGCCTCCCTGTCATGAGCAAATCAACAGCTTTAATGAAGTCACATTGTAACATAGCTCGTCCAATATCAAAGGAGCGAACCCCAACGATAGATGCTGTTCCTGCCACTCCCACTCGCTGTTCGCCGAAAAAGTTTACGAAACCTTGATTTCGGATTCGATCGACCATCATTTGAAAATGAGTGATATCCAATGCTTTCGTTCCTTCTTGATTGTTTGCAACAGTAACACGACGCAGATCTCGTATTGTAATCTGAAAATGGTTTCCGTAAAGATCGCCTTTGGAAAGCCTCCATGGGACTTCTTTAGAAGGTCCAATGTCAATGCCATTCTTCGAAAGCGACTCTGCGGCCTGTTTCAGTTGATTTGAAGACACATTGCTAACTGTACAAAATTGGTACGTAACAGCATGCATATCCTTGATACCTGCTAAGCCAATGTCTGCTTGTCTGCATCGTAACGCCCTAACTAGCGTCTGGATGGTGGCCAAGTGCTCTTTACCGCGCTTCCGTACAACGAAAAGAAGGTTACTCTCAGGCGAATTGCGTTGGACCCTCTTTCGCTTTCGTGCCGTTTGTCGGGACCACTGTACGACAACGACAACGACGGTGATTGGTTCCTTGGTATCATCCACATGCATCTTATAATCCGGAATAGTAAATGTCTGAAACATACCATGACTGCCTTTTTGAATGGCTTCGTGGACAATGCGCCGATCCTCTCGAGGTAAATCTTTTCGTAAACGAAGAAGCACACGCTCCTCTCCGCCATCTTTGATACTGGCTTCATATCCGCGGTTAAAATAGCGGTAGAGCTTAATTAAATCTTCTTGTGGATTGTCGAGAAATGATCGCAATGCGAGGAACCTTGTGGAGATAGAGACTGATAACCGGCGGGAATTGTCTGGTCCAGCTGGTTTTGTATCCGATTGAAGGAGCGGGTAGTCACGTCGAATGGCTTTGTGAAAAGCACCTCTCAACGAAACCGAAGCTTCATTTACTTCCAAAAAAGTGATATCAATAACATCCCCGCAATCTTCCGATGTGCCCCTCAATAATTCAACAGCGGCATTGTGTAAATTGTCAATTTCTTGAATGGTTTCGGAGGGAGGAACTTGAAAGGCGCAATCAGATAGGATTTGGTTCAAAGAACGTTCATCGGTTGATGCTGACGAATCGTCTTTTACGATAATGGGAGATTTGTGACACTCTTTGCCAATATGCTCCAATCCTTGACCTTTTTCAGTTGCCGAAGTGGGAATTGCCGGGGCATTGCAAGTAAAAGGATTTAAATCTGCAATACGCGGTGCATCGGGATGCTTTTTCTCGTCACAAGCAATTTCTCTTACCACAAAATCCTCTGCGGTGGTCTTAATAGATCCTAAAATTTCCCACGAATCAAAAGAAGCGTCCCCTTGTTGTTTCGAGGAAAGGTAAGAGCTCGGGAAATCGTGGGGAGGTGCTGTGACAAAAACGTCTCCCATCCCAATCGTCGAATAATGTCGGTCCAAGAGACTCGCATGGCTTTCCGTTGACATCTATCTCATATACTGCAGGTTAGTGAGGCTTGTGGAGTTGTCTTATTATATATTGTTTGTTGTTTTGTTCTCCTGTTGCAACGATGTGAAAAGTTTCAACGAAAATTTTTATTTTGGTGCGGCTTCTATATGTGAGACACGGACGAGGTCAGTCACAAAACCTAGAATGATCTACTACCCTAGCCTCTCAGCCGCTCGAAAACCCCCATGACATGGGAAGCTTATTAGAGTCAAAGCAACAAAACCTTAAGAAGTGTTGTAGCAACAATGAAATGATTGCAAGTGTATAGAAGAAACAGCTGAGAGATAATAAGAAAAATTGCGACCAAGTTTTTAAGTCGACCCAGACAAACTACAATGGTTTCAAAGCGGCTCTTTTCCCGGAAACGAAAGACTTCGCACAATTACAAAAGAATCGGAGCTTAGAAAGAGCAACGCCCGAGATACGAGATACGAACTATCTTGCAAAATGAATTACTCCGTCGTACAACTAAATGCTGGCATAAAACGATTTGACCTAGAGACTATCTTATTTCTTGATATTCTTATTCAACGGAGCAACATGGCGAGGAACCCAACGGTCTGAAGAATACGGCGACTCACCCACTTTCCAGCCCGGAACATTCTTCATAATTTCAGCCTCCTTTTTCATAATTTCCTGCTCGCGCTGCACGTAAAAACGATCTTCTTCCGCCTGAAGAAGTGAAGCCATTGCGTACCGGGCTTTACGTTCCTCTAGTTTCTCCCCATTGCGGGCTTTGTTGCACTTGCCGACGCGGTAGAATCCATATGCAATCGCGAGCGACGATGCCAGCCAAATTTGTGCTCCGGTAGGTCCGCGGGCTCGCGCTCGTTTCACAATATCAATCTGTATTATCCAGCCAACAATAAACGATATTCGAGGGATAAGTTTCTTGCAAGCCAGACAACGAAGGTAATTGCTCAAACATTCTTCAACAAGCTTACCTCCGGAAAACCACCAGGTGGCGGCATGTCCTGGATAGGCGGCAGCGCGCTTGGTCGGTAGCTCATGGTATCTTCAATTTACCGTTTTCGCGTGTCAAGGTGCAAAGAAGTTATTTACTCCGTATTACTCCGAGTATTATTTTGTGTTGTTATATGCTGTCAAAGCACCTCATGGTTATAGTGTATTGCGCTGCTGCTGCCGCCGTCTTTTTTTGCTGCGTCGTATTCATACGCGCTACGACATCCCAGTGCCGTTTGATCAACTCAGCCAGGTCACTGTGTCTCACAGTGTTAGTTTACGAATACCCACGACTGAAATTCAATCACGATAGATAAACAATGTTTTTCGTGCGTGTGCCTCTAGTACCAGGTAGTGTCTATACAATCTCATGGTAATTACAAGCTAAATTCATTAACTCTTCGAAACCATTTAACCAAGACTCCTCAAATAAAGTCATTATTCATAATGAGTGCGCATTCCGAATTCGAGGTAACCTTAGTGAAAACGTATCTTTTACGAAAGCTACTCCTTGACTGCATTACCTATTTTTTCAGGTCATACATGCGGATTCCATTTCGAGACAGTGTTCCCCAGCGGTAAATAAGTAGCTCATCCTTCTTCGTATCGACCCATTTCACGGCGACGCAGTCTATTTCATCGCTCCCTGAACCCCAACTTTTCAACTCAACAACAGCCCCACGTCGTGTTTTACCGTCAGGCCCGACTTTGGAGCCATATCTCAATTCGTTCCAATGCAGTCCTGGCTGAACAAGGTCTCCAATTGAAATTGCTTGTATTTTACCGAGTTTGCTGATGTCGACCTCTTTCAACGATGACGTTTGCTTCGTTTTCCAAAATCCCCAACATCTACCATCACACGACGTTAACGGCTCCATACATGAGCGGCACCGTCGTGGAGCATTCGGATCCGCACAAGCTAAGCCAGAATCAAGGGCATCAATTCGCTGTGTGACCTTTTCGATTTGACGTGATAATGTTCTCCGGACGTTCTTGTAAGACGAAGGCGGCACAAATGATTCGCGAAGACGCAGCAGTTGTTCACTTTGTGAGAGAAGCTCCTCTTTGGAGACAATTTCCAAAAAAGTAAAATAACACTCTTTCCACGAGGAGTGTTTCATGCAATGGTACTCTCGAAGTTGGACCTGACAGGACGGACAAACCAACACCAAATCGCGACATACGGTACAGACTCGGGAGCCACATAGTTCGTCAAATGCTCCTTGACAACTGACGCACTTTCCCACAATATCATGCTTTGCCGAGGGAGCGTGTGGGTTCTGACATTCGGCAGGACTCATAGCCACTCTTTGATCGAATACAAAATTCAGGCCCCGAAAAAAGTCCCTGGTCTCCGTACTCCTCCAAATACCGGTGAATACCACCTTGCAGCTGAGAAACATCCGTGACTCCTCTTTTCTTCAGCATAACAGAAGCCTTTTCGCATCGTATGCCTCCTGTGCAATACATGAGAACTTTTTTGCCTTTAAGCTCGTCCGCTTTCTTGTCACAAAAGGACGACTCAAACGAGCTAAACGTGACCATTTCAGGATTCATGGCCGGATTCTGGGAAGCAGGGTGAACGAAGTGACCTATTTCGTATTCGAAAGTGTTGCGGACATCAATCAACACCGCATCTGGATTCTCCGTGATAGCTCGGTGAAACTCGGAAGGAGGCAAATGTGTGCCTCCATTTTCACGAATATCTTCGACTGAAATTGTGCCACCGGTACTGATGATTTCTTTGACGATACTTATTTTCAAATCAGGAAAAGGTTCTAGGACTCCTTGGTGATTGTTGCTTGTCTTCCAGTCAATGTTCTGGAAAATGCGGTAACTTGTTTTGTTGTGTGAAGCAATGTCCTTATCAGGGCAGTCCTCTGGCACTCCAAATTCTTGCACAAGGTCAAACTCCTCCATCGCATCCATGTAGGATTGTAAAACATTAAGACTTTCCGCCGATACTGTTCCATTGATACCTTCGGCGGCCAGGGAGGACACGTCCCTTCAACGCGAGCCGATCGCACAAATCCTTTTGAAACTGATGCAATTTCGTTTCGTAGTATCTGGCATGTTCGTGCAGCAGCGGATAGTCGGAGGGTAGAAAATACTTGTAAAAGAGGACGACAGAAGAATGACGAGGCGCCATGGTTGGAATGCTTCTTATTACTCAGTATGGTTGTGTGATCGTTTTGATTTCTTTTTCTTGGCGTGTTGTTTTGTGGTCTGAAAAAATCTTGGACGACATGCAATACCGGTACGATAGGTGTGCTACGTCATCTCAGGCTTTACACGTCACGAAAATGTCCGGGTCGTTCGAAAGGCACCGCAACGAATTTTTCATTCGCCCACGAGCCAAAAATGCAGCCGCTGCTGCCGAATAATTTCTCCTCCTTTTGCACAACGGAGTGCGGAAGAGAGAATTACTTCTGTAACTTATCCTGTCGTCTATTACTGCTTGTTGTTTCCTTTTTAATAAGCAAGATAGTACGGCGTGAAGATGGCTCGATGGTTTCGTTCCGAACCAATGGAGTACATCTCCTTAATTGTGAACGAAGACGCGGCTCATGACTGTCTCGCCGATCTCGGTCGCATGGGTGTCATTCAATTCACAGACGTACGTAGTAGCTAATGTTTATCTTATTTCATTACAATCTTTCTTTCAACGATTTCTAATACTGTTTTTTCTGCAGTTGAATCCCGACTTGACCCCCTTTCAGCGCCGTTACGTTTCGTACGTGAAACGTTGTGATGAACTCGAACGAAAGTTGCGCTTCTTCGTGAGCGAGACGGACAAGTTTGAACTCGAGCTCGTTTCACCCGGTACGGTTGAAGAGTTTGTTGGGACCGCAATGCACACTACAGGTAACGGTTCCAAAAAGACAAGTGCACAACTTCTTGAGGGATTAGAGAATGAAATTGGAAAGTACGAAACTCAACTCAGAGAACTCAATAGTTATTCGGAAAAGCTCACTACAGAATACAACGAAAAGTGGAGTTACAAGAGGTGTTGGAGAAGGCGCGTTACTTCTTCATGGTCGATTCTCATCGGTTTGCCAACTCGAGTGCAATGGGCGGACACTCGCATACGAGCAGCTTGTTGGAGGGTGATACACGCACCGACTTGGATATGCGTTTCTCTTCCATTACCGGCGTTGTTTCGGCAGAAGAAAAGGCTCGCTTTGAGCGCATGATCTTCCGCGCGACCCGCGGTAATTGCTACGTTCGTTTCGCTAACATTGATCAGCCCATTGCCGACCCTGAGACAGGATTTTTGGTTGAAAAAGTTGTGTTTATTATCTTCTACAAAAGTGAAAGCATTGAAACGAAATTGAAGAAAATATGTGACGCCTTTTCCGCTCATCGCTATTCGCTTCCGGATATGGATGATAGCGTGGCTTTGGATAACATGATGACCGAGAATGCGCAAGAGCTGGCGGACTCGCGCACTGTCTTGCTCAAGAACCAGGACATGCGCTATCGTCTCTGCCAGATGTTGGCTAGACACACGGAACGCTGGACTTGGATCGTTCTCCGCGAAAAAGCTGTTTACCACTCGCTCAACATGTTTAAGTCGGATGTGTCGGGTATGCTCCGAGGAGAAGGTTGGGTCATTGCCGAATCCTACGATGCTGTCCGCGAAGCTGTAGAGGTTGCGCACTCAAACATGGACATGGCCATGCCATCTTTGGTCGATCATGTTCCGCAGCCGTGGCCGACTCCCCCGACTCACTTTATTACCAACAAGTTCACGTACGCGTACCAGGAATTTGTCAACACGTACGGTATTCCGCGTTATCGGGAAGCCAATCCTGCGTTGTTTACTGCAGCAACGTTCCCATTCTTGTTTGGCGTCATGTACGGGGACATCGGTCACGGCTTGTTCCTGTTCTGTGCCGGTCTCACTCTATTGTGGAACGAGAAGGCCAATGAGAACGCTAAGTTGGGTGAAATGGGCGATGGGATGCACACTGGACGCTACATGATTACTATGATGGGTTTCTTCGCTGTCTATGCAGGCTTCATCTACAATGATATGTTCTCATTGGGATTGAATCTTTTCGGCTCCCGCTGGACGTTTGGTGAACTTAATGGTGGTGTCGAAGCCAGCACTGTTGCGGAAATGACTGCTCGTTACGGAACGGACGAATCTGTCTATCCCTTCGGATTAGACCCTGCGTGGCACGTGTCATCGAATGAGCTTCTTTTCTTTAACTCTTTCAAGATGAAGCTCTCCGTTATTTTCGGAATCATTCAGATGTTTGCAGGTACTCTTCTCAAAGGAGCGAACGCAATATACTTTCAGCAGCGGTTGGATTTGCTGTACGAGTTTATTCCGATGGTGGTGTTTGCTTCATCGCTCTTCCTGTACATGGTCTTTTTGATTTTCTACAAGTGGTCGACCGACTGGAATTCACGCATGCTTTCCGCTACGTGTATCGATCCCACTAGTGCAGGATGGAATTCACCGGATTATGATGGAAAATGGGTCACGTGCCAATCTGAAACAGGACTTTGTACTCCTTGGGGCTACGCTTGCACCGGGAAAGACGACACTGCAGCGCTCTGCCCCCTTAACTACGGTGGTTCAGGTGACGGGTGTCAACCTCCAAATCTCATTACCACGTTGATCAACATTGCCTTGAATCCGGGAACTGTCGATGAACCGATGTACGCAGGTCAAGGTGTGATTCAGAACCTGCTTCTGCTTTGTGCCTTTGGCTCGGTTCCAGTATTGTTGCTGGCTAAGCCGTACTTTATGTCGCAGCAAACTCACATGCCGATTGTTCATCATTCGGAGGACTACGACCAGCATGAAGAAGAGCACGGAGAAGAGCATAATTTCGGCGAAATCATCATTCATCAGGCAATCGAAACAATTGAATTCGTTCTTGGTATGGTGTCAAACACGGCATCGTATCTTCGTCTTTGGGCACTGTCGTTGGCCCACTCCGAACTAGCAACTGTATTTTGGGAAAAGGCAATGCTATCGACTTTGAATATGAACTGGTTCGCTGCGTTCATTGGTTACGGCATCTTCGCCGGGGTGACGTTTGGTGTTTTGCTGATGATGGACGTATTGGAATGCTTCTTGCATGCTCTCCGCTTACATTGGGTCGAATTCCAGAACAAGTTTTTCAAAGCAGATGGAATTCGCTTTGCTCCGTATTCGTTTAAGCAGATTATCAAGGATTCGACTGCATAGTTCAGAACGTAAAAGAAGAGTAAAATTCAGTACAAAACGAGAATTGTAATTTGTATGTAAGCAAAAGCCTCGCTTATTTTTAGTCTACTAATAGAGCGCTTTCGACTTTGAAGATGCTGCCTTTTCAAATCATTGCTGTTCGTCTTCGCTGTAGATATCGGTTTCTTGAAATTGGAGCGCTCCATTCGGTCGCGTCTGGAATTGCCACTCTAATTCTTTGGAAGAGTCGAACGACGGAAACGAGCGAGGATGAATTGAATTCGTGATCTTTTGGCTTCTCCTGATGTTGCTTTTGAGATTGCAAGATGCCGCTTTACGTCTATTCGCCTAACGTAAGATCTACTAGACCTACCTAATGCGTAACTCGTTATGTCAGACTTTAAACAAGCGTATTAAAAAAAAGAGTTTATGCAAAAGCTTGAAGAACAATATCTCTTTTTCCGTTAACCAAAGAAGAGAAAGCGCATTTACAGGACCTTCTTGGTTTCAATCTGGATTTCCCACGGGCGGGTATTAACTCGGGGATAAGGAATGCCAGCGGCGGCGTCACGGTCTCTTCGCGCTTTTCCGTGGGACCAAGCGGCGGTACCTCTCTTACGGTTCCATACCAAGCCGACGGCCGCGAGAGCATCAATCAACAATTTCGATGGGTTGAACTGTGACGAAATACCAAATTCCGAGCAGGCATAGTCATACGGGTACTTGTGATGCCAGTTGTGCCAGCCTTCACCAATTGCAAACCAGGAAACGACGGGGTTCTCCGCAGGATAGCTGGCCGTGTCGTATGGATGGTCACCGTACAAGTGCGCCGCCGAGTTCACCAAGAATGTGCAATGCTTGACCCAGATGTAGCGCACACAACCAGCAACCAAGAACGCTTTCCAGAGATCTTCTCCCCAGAAGTAGTTGGCTGTGTAAGAAGGGACCACGAAGCACATGAATTGGGGAAAGATCGGATCTAGCATGTGTTGGAAGCGAACAACGGGGTCTTCGAGCAAGTCCGAAAAGTCCATGTCTTTTCCAGCTTCAACGACAGCTCTGTCTTTTTGAGAAGCAGCCATCCGATGTGAGAAAAGAAGAAGCCACGCGTGGCGTTGTGAGGATCAGCGGTAGTTTCCGAGTGTTTGTGATGGACACGGTGATCGCGCGACCAGTGATAGATCGAGGTTTGATTTGCCATTGAGTTGACCAACATGAGCGCAACTCGTACAATGAAATGCGCTTCGTACGAGCGATGAGACCAAAGCCTGTGTACGCCGACTGTAATACCAAAGCCGCTGTAAGAAGAGAAAAGAGAAAACGAAGAAGAAGAAAAGGTCAGATCGACTTTCCTCGAGGGCAAAAGTTCATTTTCAGCGACGCTTTAGACGTACGTTATAGGCCACAGCAGGAACGCGAAAAGTAGCGTCTCAGGCTTGCACTGAGGGATTACGGTAAGTCCTTTGAGAGTCAAAGTATGCATCAAAATAGACCAGATGGTCATTGTCCAGTTGACGTTTCCTTCTTTTAGGTGATACCAGACCACGCTGGGAATGCTGCTGATCGATTTGTACGAAAAGTCCATGATGATGAAGTATAGACAAGACAGCGAATGGACTTTGCAACGCAGAAGATCCCTTACAAAGGATAGATTCGATATTCACGAAAGAAAGACAACCAAATGCTGCTTCGAGGAAAATAGAAGTGCTTCGCTAGAAAAATAAAGCCACGGCGACGAATAAAAATGCGTGGCATTTGTCGGCAGTTGAAAACCGATTTACGCGAAGCAACCAAGATATCTAGTTTTTTAGCTACACGAAGATAGATCGACATACTGAATTTAGTACCACTCGGTCTTTTGACATGTGCTGACTGACGGAAAATTCGGATTATGTCACTCTGGGCTTTTTAGTAAAAGCATGGAATCTGAAATGACTCATAGGATTTGGCTATCGAGCAAAAAGTGGAGTTCATGCACGACAAACATTATCAAGTCCTGCTGATCGAAATAATTAGTATTGTCTATTTCACTCTGATCTCCAACGGTCGGAAGCGTTTCCGAACTCCGGTCGGCGATCAGGAATGGACGGGTCCTGTCGCCACTCGTGACTCCTCTTTTTCTCTTGACTTGCTGGTTTAGCACTTCTTGGCACTCAAGAGCAGTCGACAAGACGAGAAAAAAGAACCTGGTGACGTAGCATGAATCTGAAACGGAAGTTATCACTTTTTCGTGATGTTTGACGAGGGTCTTCTATTCATGTCGACAATGTTTATTTTTGAGCTTTACTATGTGATGTCTACTACTTTACCACGACTGGATTCCAGTCAAAGGCGATCTTGTATGAAGCACTTTGGGAAACCGGAAATAGGGAAGTATGGAAGGTCGTTATCAGGTAATGACAATCATCTCGCCGGTACTGACGTCTGCAAATTATAGGCATGTGCAGCATTTTGAGATGTAAGGACTGGTATCCTTCAGATATTTTTGTCCAACCACTATGGTAACTCTAGCTATAACTTTTGAAGCCTTCTTTGCTCTGGATTGGTCTACTGGTTATTTGTCGGTAATAAGGACGGTAGTGAAAATGGCAGTCGACGATACGGATGCTTTTCGACGCAAATAGTTGCGTCTTGAATAAAGATGATAGTTAGTTCATACATTGGTATTTCCGTGGCATTCGGGTATAGACTTCATGCTTTTGTTTGAGGACAATGTTGGTGCTTTGATTGCTTCGGTGGGCGTTTCACAAACTGTAGGCTACTTACTCGTGACTGCAATTTAGTCGTGATCGCGTACAACCAACACTTTACCATTATAGTGAAAATTGCATCCGACGATACGGATGCTTTTCGACGCAAATAAGGTTAGTTGCCTTTCGAATAATGAAGATTTCCATGGCATTCGTCGGTGATAACACTTCGCGCTTTTGTTTGAAGAAGACGTTGGTGCATTTGATTGCTTCGGTGAATTTTTAATTCTTCGATGATTGCGAACTTCCTGTGATCTCCTATTGTACTGATATTCACCAAGTTACACGACATGAAATTTGTTCACAGTTTAACACAACAGCGACTCTTTTGAGTGCAATCGGTATCACCAAAATGGAAGACGATAAATCTTTACTCCAGTACATCACCTGCGATGCCGAACGGTGCACGAAGTCGAATCCTGCACATCGTTGTTCGAGATGCAAGATTGCTTATTATTGCAGTCCAACTTGCCAAAAATCAGACTGGAAGAGGCACAAACTAGGATGTCGTCCGCTAGACAAGGCGAGAAAAATACACGCGGATTCAACCAATGTGAAGGAATTGGGTCTTAATGAAGGCATTACTTTTTTTGAAGAATGGCAACCGTGAGTCGTTGGGACCGTGCGGCATCAGCTTAGAAGACACGATCGATGATCCTGTGATATTTGACAAGTGCAAGCACGCATTTTGTTGCGCCTGTTTGGTTCGCTTTCAAAAGGCCACCGCGTTATCCGACCCTGAGGATAAGGGCTCTAGATGTCCATATTGCCGCGCAGAGATTCCCAACTTGATCCAGTCGACTCACGCTAAAGTATGCGTTATAATAGCAAGAGTCACTCGTGGCGATTTGTCGGACAAAGAGCGTAAGGAACTGGCGAGCAAAGCTTTGACAGATTTACAAATGCTGTGGGATACAGGAGACCCCGGATTGAAGATGAATCTCACGCACACTCGAGCGACTCTTCTGAGTTACTGTGGTGATTACAAGGCTGCGTTAAAGACTCTAAAAGAAGCCATTCCAGTGTTTACTGAGATGGCTGAGAGAGGTGCAATGGCCGTGGCACTTCTGGAAAAATGTCAGAGAGAAGACCTCGATGTTATTGAAGAAGCAACAAAGCGTAACCTCGCAGAGCCAGGAAGTAAAGACAGACTTGGTCGGGCTTTACTTTGAAATTGCCAAGGTGCAACAGAAACTTGAAGACTGGCAAGCTGCATGGGACACATTGCAATATATTTGTGACAACTTTCAATTAGGATCCGAGATGACTATACATCAACAAATGGAGGTGTTTCTTAGTTCTCAGCAGTGCGCCAATCAAATGAAGGCTTATATGCACTCCATTCAATTTGGAGAAGCTATAATGGACCAGAACAGATTCTATCCCACCGTACACAAAGCAACCGCTATTGCGTACAGAGAACTAGGAAACATAGAGCAAGCGCGGAAGCTTGCAGCAGGGGCAATTCTGTATGAAGCACCTTGGGATGAAGAGAACAAGAGAAAAAACTGGGAATTTTGGAGGGAGTTTACCTAATATCTTTCGTTCGATGACTGTCCTTGTTGCGTGATGGACTTTTACCTAAGTTAATAGTTGGCACTAACAAACATGCCAGACCAAAGTTATGTTGAACGCTGTCTAGAGGGATCTCTGATCTGGTCGAAGCGACTAACGCAAAGATATTCATGATAGCAGCAAGGATAAAGCGTGGTGTATTGCCGGAAGATGAACTCAAAGAACTGGCTGCTAAGGCTCTTGCGGATTTCAAATGCTTTGCGTTAGCGGGGACACGTTGTTGAAGGTTCACTTTGCACTTAACCGGGCAACGCTTCATTGTTATCTAGTGATCGCAAGGCTGCATTAACAAAATATACACCGAAACGGCTGAAGACGGTGTAACAACTGAGGCAGTGATGGCAAAATGTATAGGAGAAAACCTCGCTTCTTGGAAGAAATCAAGAAGTATAACCTCGGAGCTCCGGGAGGTGTGATGAGTAAGACCAATTTAATCAAATTTTATTTGAAAGTTGCCGAGATCCAAATGAAGCTTAGGGACTGGAAAGCTGCGCTGGAAACGTAAACGAAAACAATTGAAGGTTTCAAGCTGCGTTTGGTAATGACTGCATATCAACAACGGGAGATCTTCGTTAACTCACAAGAGTGCGCCTTTCAGATGAAAGATTATCGTTACGCTATGCAGCTTTGAGAAACCGTTATTTAAACTAATAGGTTTCACCCCGGGATACATAAAACAACCGCCGTCGCTTATAGAGCGATAGGTAAGGTGGAGAAAGCGCGTTATTTAGCAGCAAGGGCGATCCTTTATGAAGCACCATGGGATGAAGGAAATAGGAAAAAGAATTGGGAGTTCTGGAGGGATATAACGAGGAAAACGTCGCTACTCCCGAAACCATGACCTTCCACGCAAAACATACTTTCGTATCCAAATATTGAGTAACAATTTAATCAGTGAGTAACAATTTAATCAGTGAGTTATAGTCAGTCGCTAGCTATAAGGTTTCAAATAAGCATTGATGCACTGCTGTATTTTGCAAGTTACACGCAACCTCTGTTTCTGTGTCGCAATTGACGGGCAGTAAAGACGAATGCCACCAGTCTTTTCCAGCTGCTCGATCACCTCCCATTTCAATCCACCTCTGTGTTCGCTGAGATGGTCGCATACCATCAAGTTGCTGTATTGTACGGCCTGTATCAGTCTGAATACAACGTAAACCTTTGGCATTCGCTAAAGTGCGAACCGTGAGTGCTACGTCCTCACAGTTTGTCTTGAACAGAAACCTGGCTTTCAAGTTACCGACAGAAGACTTTTGTAGAATCGTCACAATTATATCCATCACGCTGGAGTCGATCATGAATCCCGACTCAACACCGTCAGGGAGCTGTGAATTTCCATAATCTTCGTGCACTAATCGGTACGGTGTAGGGAACTGAACTAAAATTAGAGCGACTGGCCCTTGGTAACGTTCGAGAACTTGCTTCAGAAGTGTTTTCGTTGAGCATGTAACAAAAGAAAGTCGTTTACCAATGCCCCATCTGTGTGCAATACCATCAGCAAAACGTGTAGCGCCTTGATTCAAATCGCCGCCGATGAAATTGCAATCCGGAAAGTCTGCCCCTGATAAAAGAGGAGATGGATCTACGCTTTTCTCGCAAGATGCTAATCCAAGTAAGGATACACCGAAACCACAACCAACATCGATCACTAGGGGCTTTTTTGGGTTTTCATAACGTCGCCACCATACGTCTGCACCCAACGTGATCTCTGCTTCATCTACTATTCTAGTGGAGGTCGGTTTCGCCAAGCTCATCGAGTATCTCCACAGCCACACACGCGGTCGCGCTGAAAGCAAGCTGAAAGCTTTTACTCTCAGTAAATCATCGTTTCCTGGTTCCAGCTTTGGGCCTTTTTCGAGGACACACTCTGCAGCAAACCTAAATGCCTTTTCAGCGTCGCCGCCCTTTTCACCCGAGGCAGCCAACTTTTCCACAATTTGCAAAATATCTTTCCCACGCCTCGAGGGCCTCTTACCGACACGATAAAGTTCCAGTAATGTAATTTTACTGAGGGCTTTGAAGAGGCCGTCATCTATTACTCCCGCAAGAGCTAGGTTGAACGCCGTGTCGGCGCACGTTCTCCCCCAATGTCTGTCCCCAAGGTCAAGTTCAGATGGCATCGCAGCTTGTCTACAATGCTATTGATTTTCGATTCGTCCACCGGCTCCTGCCTTTGTGAAGACTCTTCTAAATAACCCAAAGCTTCTTTGGCGATTTGCAGCGCATTCTGGATGGATTCGGGACGAGAAATGACACGCCATTCATTTTCATCAAACGGAATGTTCTCCGGGAGTATGTGCCAATCGTCGCCGACTCGGAATCGCTTATCGCTCGGTCCCAAGTTACGTCGAACTACAAAGACAAAGCCATACTTGACAAGGAAGTGACAGCTGTTCATGGCGACCTCTACGCAGGACGCCTCGCGTAAAGCTCTTTGTAGCGCAAAGAACGCTTGTGGGGCCGGAGATAGCAAACCTCCAAGCGCTTGATCCATTCGCGGGTCGCTCTCTGGGTTAATTGTCCATGTTGTGGATGACCAACACGCGTCCAGTACGTCGATTAGGTCGGTTGATGATCTTGTCGGAGCTGCACGAAAACTTTGTGAAAACGATGATAGTGTTCGCTGATGCCGAGAGTATATTCGACAGCTAGTGAGCCTAGATTGCTGATTGAATGCACTGACTTGGACTCGTGAGAATATCGAGCGAACGTTCGTTGCTACAAAAAGAACAACATGATTGTCGCAAATCCCCGATACGGTGCGGATCGATTTTCTTTCATCGTTTTAGAGTGTGCGAAGGCATCTTCCTAACAGGTGAACCGAGATTCTGTACTCGACTAATGAGAAGGAATTGCACGCTATCAAAAGGTGTAATTTGACCTCAAACTTTATATTTCTCTCAATGCCGTCTTCCAAAAAAATCAAATGGATAGCGCCCAATATCGAAATGAGCAATGCAGATGATTAGTCCAGATTTTCTGGGAGAGTGTAAATTGAAAATACAACTGGTCCAGATTTTCTGGACCAACATCCCCAGATTTTCTGGGAATTTGAAAATGCAAATGGTCCAGATTTTCTGGACCACGTCTAACTCACCAATCAAACAGATTTTCTGGGAATTTGAAAATACGACTAGTCCAGAATTTCTGGTGAGAGGGAAAGCGGAACATCGTGTAGATTTATCACACCATTTATCGCGTCTTTCGAAGACCAATGTCAACAATACCAGTACTTTGCTCAACTTCGTTTTGCATAATATTTAAAAATTAAGTTTGTAGAAAGATACAACGCTTCCAGTGTCTACGCGCATTCTACGTAGCCGCCCTAGGAAATTTATCTCTGCAGGGGTACCCGGATATTACATTTTTTACCAACATCCAATTCTGGGCTTCTCCAGTGCACAGATGTCAACGTTGCGTTGCGCAATGTATTGGATTCGTATCAGGAAGCAATAACCGCCTTCGAGTTGACAATAAAATGTTGATGGAACGAATGATGCAACATTTCGAATGTCTACGTGATTATACGTAGCTCTCGTAGAGAAATTTCTCGACAGAGGGAAAACCCGGATATTACTCAATTTCGATCACACCATTGTTCGCGTGTTTTGGACACCAGTGTCAACAATACTTCATTCCATCATCGCTAATACATGCCATGAAACAATTATCGACTTTGTTTTATCATTAACATGAAACAGTAAATTTTAATACAACGCTTCGAATGTCTACGCGCATTCTACGTAGCCGCCCTAGGAAATTTATCTCTGCAGGGGTACCCGGATATTACATTTTTACCAACATCCAATTCTGGGCTTCTCCAGTGCACAGATGTCAACGTTGCGTTGCGCAATGTATTGGATTCGTATCAGGAAGCAATAACCGCCTTCGAGTTGACAATAAAATGTTGATGGAACGAATGATGCAACATTTCGAATGTCTACGTGATTACACGTAGCTCTCGTAGAGAAATTTATCGACAGAGGGAAAACCCGGATATTATTAAAAAACAAAACGCTGACGGAACGGATGTCGTTCAAAAACTACTATAGACGATACTGTAGACGACCTTTTCTTTGACTGAATTCAGTCACGAGTCGCGACACAGTCATTCTTCAATCTAGCACAACCTCGTGATGCTTGTGCCCAAATCTAGTGCATTACAATAAAAATATAACGTGTAGATGTGATGCGCAACATGTGTTAAAAAATATCTCAGCGCACTGTCCCAAACAGTTATTCAAGCAGCGAACAACACCAGACGAGAGCGCCGATGATGCATTGTACAGAAGAAATTACTCGACTTTCTTGGCTTCGACTTCCCACGGTCGCGGAGGCGCCTTGGGTAGAGGAATGCCGTTGGCGGCATCGCGTTCTCGTCGTGCTTTTCCCATGGCCCAAGCGGAAAGACCGCGCTTTCGGTTCCAGACTAATCCAACGCAGGCAAGCATATCAATGAACAGCCGAGAAGGATTGAACTGTGACGAAATGCCGAATTCAGAGGCAGAGTAGTCAAAGGGGTATTTGTGGTGCCAGTTGTGCCATCCTTCACCAATGGCGAACCACGACACGAGCGGGTTCTCGGCGGGGTAACTGAGGACATCGTACGGGTGATCGCCGTACAAGTGAGCCGCCGAGTTGACGAGCCAAGTGCAGTGCAACACGTAGCAATATCGGAGACCACCAGCAACCAAGAAGGCTGTCCAGAAGTCTTCGCCCCAGAAGTGTGATGCGACTTGAGCGGGCATGACGTAGCACATGTAGAGAGCAAACCAGGGATCCAGCTTCTTTTGGAATACAACAAGGGGATCTTCGAGCAAGTCAGAGAAATCCATATCACGACCTGCTTTGACGACATCCGGATGCTTCTTGATGAGCAACCATCCCATGTGCGCGAAGAAGAATCCGCGAGTGGCGTTGTGCGGGTCGGCATGTGTCTCGGAGTATTTGTGGTGTACACGGTGATCACGCGACCAGTGATAGATCGATCCTTGGTTAGCAATCGAGTTGGCAAGCATCAGAACCAATCGGACGACGAAATGTGCTTCGTACGACCGATGAGCCCATAGTCTGTGTACGCCAGATGTAATACCGAGGCCGCTGTGTTTTGAAGTAGAAAAGCATTCTCATTAGTTTACAGGCCGATTATCAGAAACAGGATGAGGCACATTAACAACTTACCTGATAGGCCACAGAATGAATGCCCATAGAAGAGTTTCCTTAGAGCATTTGGGAAGAGCAAAGAGTCCTGCGACGGCGACAATGTGAACTAGCGAGACGTAAATGATCATGGGGTAGTTCAAGTTGCCCTCTTTGTAGTGGTCGTAAGCCACTTTGGGGATATTGCGGAACATTTGCGGTGAGAAATCCATATTGTCGATAATTATAGAATAAATGGAGACGGTCAATTCATGAGGGATCAGGCAATCGCGACGAAAGTTGTGGTTCTCTCCAACCAGGCAAATGAGAATTGATGTGGCAATTTGCAATTTGTGTGTGATGACGGGGCGAAAAAAGAAAGAAAAGATCCTCCCACGAGGGCTCAAGTGGGATGGGTGTGACTGGTGACGGCGCCCAAAAATTCCAGACTTGTCGGCATCCGGTACTCCCTGTATATTTTCGAAGTGTAGAAAAGGTTCCCAGCTTACGACTTTTTTGTCTGGCCAAGACGTAAGCAGCGCACAAGCCAACACATTTACTATAGGAGGGAGAGTTGGTGAGACGAGATGACGTAATCATAGCGGTGAAAGTTTGCACCTCTAATTATCCTTGCCGTCTACACTATAAAGTTATGAGTAATTTTACAATTAAGGCTTTACGGTACCCCATCCTGATATCGCAAATAATGCTCTGTCTAAATATTCAAATTTGATATATACGTAATCCGTCCAACATCATTCAATGTCAATCAAAATGTATCCTTGAGATACCGATACGATCTTGAAATCAATTACGTAGTACGGAGTACAGTATTGATTATTGATGTTCTTTGTTCTTTGGCACATGACATACGTAATACTCATGACACAAGCAGTGGGACTGGAAGCGATCGTTGAAAAAGTCGGTCGGTTCCGATTTTTCCAAGATCTCGTCTGGCGGCTTGCGGCTTGCTTCGAAACGATCACAACATAATAGCATCAATCACAGGTAAGATCAAGTTGTTCATTTGAAATTTGAAATTCAGATGAATGTGTGTGTCACTATTCCATGCTCGAGAAATACATTTCAATCATTGGATGTTGGAAGGGTCGAGATGTCTGTTTCACGACGGCATGACCAGAGACGTTGTATTTGTTCTCGTCGTTCGTTTGGCACCTTCTTTGCGGTCATCCAGACGATTCGGACTTGCGATACAACGAGAGGACGATGTAGTCAATCACCCAAGCTTTTGCATCAGTTCCACTATCTTCAGCTTTAAGAAGGCGCGGTCGTCGTTTCAAAAGAGCTTTTCCAACCTCGAATCTCGACATGTCGAGAATTGTTCGTAAATTCGTTCACAAAGTCCCGTAAAAAACGTACTGGACGCCGTGATGGATTTTGACACGAAAGAGGTGCGGTTTTGGAATTTGACACTTAGTACACTTAAGACCCTAGTACATCCCCTCTGCGACATCGAAGGAATCATCTTCGCTCGATCACCGACCATTGCACATCACGTCTCACAATTTCATCGCACTGCTATTGTTTTCTTGCCTTCAGGTCTATAATATGACAAAGTGTTGCTTCAGAAGATTTACCTTATCAACTCGTACGAACTCAAATACAACTACGTCTATTGGACGACAAACTTTGTGGAACGGCACATGACAAGATCGGCATTCCGTCTAGCACAGCTCAACCCTCTCCCTTCCGAACACGCCAAGCTGGGCGTGGCAGCGGGACGTGGAGCCATTACAGTTGAAAGACTGAAAAAAGATACAATTATTGACAGTGATAGTGAAGATGAAGAGGTTGCTGTCACTTGCTTCAGAGGATTACGTGTGGAGGACGAATTCGACAGCAGTGACGACGACGATGAAAGTTCGAACGCTACAGACGATGAACTAGATGGACCTTTTTCAGCTGGGTAAGTAATATGCACCAATGCTACGAGCTCATTGATGTAAATACCGCGTCTCACTTGTCGCACAGTCGAGAAGGTGTTGTTCGTTTTGTCTCCAGGCGTGTTGCCGTTGGTGATTCAGAGCTTGTGAAACCCACACCATCCGCAGCGAAAGCAGAGACTTTCAGCTTTATGAAAGATGCTGGGGAGTGCTGCTTCAACCCGCCATTGTCATCTTTCTCGCTTCACGCAACCGGTGGCAGCAACGACGAAGAAGAAATCGAAGAAGTGGACGTGGAGAGGAGAGACGACGAATCTCAGCAGTCTTCATCGTCTTCGGAAGCATGCGATGAATATGACTTGGCTTCTAGGATTGTTTCTGAGTGCACGGATGGCAGTGCTTCAGACACGATTGGGTTCGACTACTTCGCGTTAGGAGATAGTGACAATGATGATGAACTTTCCGAAATTCTTGAGAATTTAGCTCAAAGTTCAGCTTCTGGTGTACAAGACGAAATGGAGACTTCAGAACGTTTTATTGGTGTTATGGGAGATAGCGACGACTTGGTGTCTACTCCCAAGGCAAAGCGAGTGCTCTCTTACAATACACTCTCGGAATTGAGTGAAGAAGGAAAGCTGAAAATAGGTCCAAACAAACGACCCAGGTTGATGGGTCAGCCATCTTCATTATTGGCGGCTCTTGCGTTAAACACTGCTGCGATGTACGACAAATCAGCGATCTCCGCGGACGAAGAGGACAAAATCTGTTCGACGATGAAAGATGAATTGCTTGACTGTGGCGATTCGAACCTTGCGGTAAAGAAACCCATTCCACTTCTCACACCTCCCAGTTCGCCTTTCACGATGACGATTGATGGCGATGTTCCGACAGCTGTCTGTGAATGGCCTTCCAACCTTGTTGTTGACAGTGCGATGACGGTAGCGTGTGAGCTGAGCCCTCTGAGCTTGGCGTCTTTGGAAGACTTGGAGCTCCGCGACACCGATTTTAATTGTTTAGCGTGTTAAATAGCTACGGAGTATAAGATAGTCATGGTATAAGTATGTTCACGAAAATGTTCTTTCGTTAGCTAGCTGGCTAGCTAGGAGTCTCTGCGTCATTAATGCATGATGCTCATAGCTCATAGAGCTGTTCGAGACGCGCTGAGTCACTATGGACGTCACCAAAAAACGTCATCAGGCTACATTTACTTGTAAAGTAGAATGATTGCAACAAAACGAATTTCGGTGCAGGCCATGGAATTCTTCCGCGTTGTCCATCGATCACCATTGAAAGCCCACGAGAAAGGAAACCAAGCATTGTGAACGGCTGTTTCTAGAATAGTCGACCGGAACGTATAGCTCGCAATCTTTGTTCATCATCCGCTTCTTATTGATTGTCGCACTATTCCAATTTAAAAGTTCGCTCGTGTCTGCTGTGATGATTTGGCCATTGCATTCCAATCGACGATGGAAATATGCGTCTTATGTGACGCTCATTTTAGTGACAACAATATTGAGTTCGTCAAACGCATTTGTGCCGTCGTCGGCAACACGACTAAATGCTGTTAGGATATGGCCGCTCGCCATGTCGTCTCATGAAGAAGATCTACGAGAACAAACCAATCCTTCCGAGCTGAATGAATCACCTTTTCGGTCATTTTTGCACGAAATTGGCTGGAGAAATAAAAAGAGGCCGCCCGTTCAAGTTGATGACACTTATCTCCTTTTCTACGACATCTTTCTGATCCTTAATCTCTGTGCGTCGATTTCCTTTTGGGTCGTACATCGTATGGATTTCAATTACATTGGTTCAGCCTTCAGCGAGGGATGTTTGATGAGTATTTTGTGGATAGGATCAGGTCTTTACACAGGCGCATTTCTATATTCGGCAGTGGATGGCCACTACAATCCGGGAGATGAACGTGGGGGCCGCAAGCCGCAGGCTTGTTGGGGTTTCAGACTTTTCTTAATGCCGTCAACTTACGACTCGTCTTTGCGCTCGTCTCGGCGCTTCTGCAACACAGGCCTGTCGGATCTGGATTAGGTGAAGATTTACTGCCACTTGAAATTGGCTTTGGTTTGGTTTTAATGGGATGTTGGCGACTTTTTCATTCATCCTTTGTTCCCCGTTTGTAACATGTACGGTATTGAAAGTTCGTTGCGCTGAGTTGTTAGAAAAATAAAGTAATTATTAATTTATGATTTTTCGATACACGGATTATTAATCACACAGCTGAACACCATCATCATTTCTTTTCTGCACAGCATACAGGTCGAACTTCGTAAATTTCTTGCCGGTAACCCAGATGTAAAATGTCCCATCTCCTCTGTTCTCGGTATTGAAATCACAAACCGCGTTTTCAGGGCCTCCTGTTATCTTTTGTTTCCTGCATTGTGTATCGGTGTTGATATTATCTCCATTAAGAAAAGGTTTTCGTCGTTTGTCCATATTGACCTCCAGAATGGCATTGCCGCCATTGGGGTCTACATATTCGTACCACTGGATGCCTATTACGGCACAGCTCACATCACCAGTAAATTTTGCCTTGTACGCAAGCGTTTGGCCGGGACGAACGCTCCCGCGTGCTCCTAAATCCGTCAGTTTATCGGAGGAAAATGTACCCAAATCCATCATTCGGAGTCCCCCACTCAAAAACTCTTCACGGCCGTCGTCGAAGCGAGAGAAGAGGGACCCAAACTCCTCCTGGGCTTTTGTTGCAATAATTAAAAGAAAAGATACTAGCAAAACCGTATTCATTATGAATTGTTCAAGGGGCCAGGCATGTGCGATGTGAGAGAAAGAAATACCGCTTGTACGGGTAGTTTTGCGTCCACTTTTTTCGTCGGCCGCGCATCGGCCTTCGGTCACTGCGGTCATTGGACAAGCCGATAAGGACAAAAAACAGTAGTGAAGGTCATTATTTTTTAGTTGGGGAAAAAGCAGTATAGATCGATAAGTAGAGTAGTCGTTGTCTTTATCGTACGTATTTGTCCGATGTATGTGGATCGAGGTTTTGATTTTTGTGATGGATGATGGATTTGTTGCTTGTTGGAATGAAAGAAAATAAACCTTTCTTCAACAAATCACCTTTAGCAGGTCACGTTTAATGCTTAGATATGAAACGGAAAGAGTGATGTGCATTGGCAAAGGTTGAACGAAATTTGTGGCGAACTGTTGGCCACGGCTTGAACTTTAGAGCCCGCTGATTTCTACCTAGTTAACTTTTAAATACAATAACACAACTCTCGCTGGCATGCGTCTCTCTTCAGAAAAAAATTATAAAAGAATATGCTATGAAGGGAATGAAGATCTAGATCTCATACTGGATCGGGAGCTTTATTCGAAACTTGTGAAACGTACATGTTGTACGTCGTAAATCTCTTTCCTGTGACCCAAATGAAAGCAGTCCCATCTCCTCTGGGGCTGGTATTGAAAGAACAAAAAATCGTGCCTGTAAATGCTGATCCTTCAATCTTTTCGGCCCGGCACTTTGAATCCGTATTGATGCTTCCCCGGAGACGAGGGTTGAATCGACTTTCCAGATTGACTTCCAAAAATGCATTTGCGCCAAACTTGTCTTCTTGATACACCACGCCTACTATCAATTCACTGACATCTTTTGTAAATTTGACCTTATAGCCTTTTGTTTCTCCTGGTCGGATTTTGGCTTCTTGAAAAAACACTTCTTTGTCGTACGTAACGACGCCCAAATCAGCAAATCGGAAGGTAAGTAGGCCGCCGAGAAATCCGTTCAATAGTCCTTTACGGCCATCGTCGAAATAAGTAACAGCTGATTCAATCTCTTCTTGAGCCCACCATACTGCTGCCACGAACAGTAGCAGAACAAAAACGAAATTTGATCTGATCATTGTTAATTGTTGCGAGTCGACGAAAATATTCCGATTTGTGGTGAGAGGTGAAGCAGGAACGAATGCTGTGGAGCGGTCATTTTAATTGGTCATTTTCACGCCCCGCCCAACGAAAATTACTCCGTTCGAATAACAGTGTATTGCGTGTGTATCACTGAGGAGTGTACCTTCAGAAATGGTTCCTTAACCTTTGCGTATCAAGCATTTACTCTAGTTCGTTGAAAAAAAATGAACGAGGGCGACGACGATGGAGACCATCCACTTCGTCATCTTTCAACATGACACACACTCGTCATGGCTTTGACGTAATGCTTAAGTCTGTTAAATCGTACTCTGCACCAGTCGATTGGCGCGAAAAGCGTGAACGACAGAAAGAAATCAACAAGATTCGTAACCGCCTTCATTCCATCGAATACGATGTGGAGCACTTCTTAAAACCTTGTTTGAAATATGTCAAAGCGAAATCTCCTGTGATGAAATCTTGGCCGCTATTGGCGAATCAACGATGTGGGGCGTGGTACACCGGCTCTTTGACGAAGAGTAGCTGCTATTTTAAAAGCGTCGATGGCCACGTCGGAACGTGGAATTTTAGCCTGAAACGCCTCAATCTCGAAGTTTTTCGATCGGCACGAAAAGCAGGTGACTGCTGGATTGTCGATGCGTCTCGCTCTAAGGAAATGCCGGACAGCTTCTCGAGAACGATCCCCATATGGTCTGCTGTTCTGAACCGGATTATTCTAAAATATCGACAAGCTGCAGGTTACCAAGAAATCAGTGATTGGGATCGATCGCTGTATACTCCAAAGATGATATCACACGAGGAGCGCAACGCAATCATCGCTTTGCTAGATGATCGAGTAGAAGAACTGTTCACCAGCGGCGTTATATTGCAGCCGCACGAACTGATGCAATTGCACAAACCCTTGCGACCCGTCTATATTACTGAGGAAACATTTAACAATCGCGACGAGATGCAACATCTCGATGAACTTGCCAACAACTACTGCCTTATTGTTTGTGTCACTAGTGGATTTCGGTCGCACCTTCCAAAAGACGTAGCATTTACGTACTCATCGGGTGCTGGCGATGATGATGAGTCGTGGTCGAGAGGATTGACACCCGACATCTTCTGGAAGAAGAAGAGCGCTATTTTGAAACTTTCAACCAACGATCAAGTTGAAGCACTTGTTGATCACCTTGTGCTTGTAGCCAAGGATGAAGATACTAGTGACGGATGCAGTTTCCATGCGATTGGCGAGAGCGGAATTTGTATTGGCACTCGAAGAGCTGGGAAACCTCCCGAGTGTTGGAAATGCTTTGATGCTATTCTAAACGTTTCCATGCTTGAGTATGAGGAAATGGATTCGGAAACTCCGTTACCCGAGTCGCGTTATTATTTACAACTACCGGTTGAAGAAGGAAAACGCGATAAAACGGAACTCGAGCGCTGGCTGGCAGTGGGAATCACATTCATTTGCTTTCACCTTGTTCAGGGTCGAAGAGTCCTTGTACATTGCGCACAAGGACGCGATCGGTCAGTGGCTGTCGTATTGGCAACTCTGGTGCTGTTTTGTAGCGGTGATTTGACTACGCTGAGATCGAAGCTAGAGAGATATGGTGTCTTAGAGTTCGTGTCTAGGTGGTCGCAGCAAAGAAACTTGAGCAATACAGATGGTCTCTTTTACAAAGAGTCTGGTCTGACAAAAACTTGCGTCGACTCCCTGATGGGACGCGCGGGTCGAGACAAGCTTCTAGACTGGTGCAAAGAATCGTTTGGCCCATCTACATCACTTGCAACAAAATCGACGATCCGTATCGCGTTGCAGATGATCCAGGCGCATCGGCCGATGGCATCACCAAGTCGCAACACGTTGCAAAAACTAAATAGATTTTTCATGAGTGACCGGACGATGTATGACTCTAGTGCTAAACTTTTTCCAGAATAAACACAAAACAATATGCTATGTTTAATGTAGCAGAACTAGTTCGACTTAAGCCTACGCGCGAATACATGCAGTCGTATTGACACGGCGGGAATCGATCAAGAGTAAAGGGTGTTTAGTTGGCGCCAAGGATATCCATGATTGGAACAGATCCGGGAAGGGCCTTCATGGAGAAGAGGGAAGCCATGGCGATCATGGCAGCTCGTCCGTTCCTGAGAAAGAAAAGGTATATTTGAGAATCAAGATCCAAATAAGCTCGAAAGTGCCCAGTTTTTCTTCAAAACTACTTACTTCATCTCAACATCCTTGTAGCGAGCCATCTTTTCTGGCGACATCTTGTTCTTGAGGCCCAAATAGTCAAAGTTGAGGTTACCCTGATCGGCCTTGGTCGACTTTCCTCGGAAGTTATCGCCAGTGTGTCCGACGCTCTCTCCTTCGGCGATGGAGATGAAAGCCAAAATCATTCCGAACCAGATGGGTTGTTCCGTGGCGAAAACTCCGAGGGCTTTCGTCCAGTCGCTCTCTTCCGGAAATCCAGGAAAGTGTAATCCGAGTCCCAAGCCGTCCGTGCTGGTGGCCCAAACACCCGTCCACGCCAGCATAGCTTGACGTCCGTGCTTGATTTCAGCGGCTTCCAAGAACTGTTTTTCAGGGAACATGTTGGGGAAAGTATCGAAAGCCTTTCCGGAACCCAACTCGTACAAACCCATAGGGTCCCAGATTTCAGCTTTCGCCTGAAGGGCAGAAGACTTTGCCACCGACGAAGCCGGGGCAAAGGCGGCGGCACTGGCGACCAGAGAGGAAATCACAGCAAGCGAGAATTTCGACATGGTTATAGTCAAGGAAGAATCAATAAGCAATGCTTGATAGTAGTGTCTTTCGAATGCAGAAGCAACACAGCCAATCCTTTTCTCGTTGCGCAACACGGAAATTAAACGTGACGTTGGAAGATCGCAAGGATCGCCTTCAACTTTCATTGATGGGAACCGGTGGGACCCTTGTTATTTAGAGGCAGTGACATTCGGCTTGTGGATATTTAACCCGAACTCTCATCAACTGGTGGAACATTATTTGAGCATTATTTGCGACGCTATAGCTATTCGCTTTGCGTACCTTAATGACTAATGATTAGACGAATGACGGATCATCGCATTTCAAATGTAAACATTCATAGGGATGAGCATTCAAGGCTTCCAGACGATGGCTAAATCGGGATCAAAGCGAGCTGGAACGTCGTCGCTGAAGTTTCAGTCGAACTAGCAAGGCGGCCAGGGGGTTGATGTAGTTAAATGAAGCCAGGAAACTATGAACTTCGAGCTCTCTAGCTAGACACTAAACACTAAACACAGATGATTAGATACGTGACCTCGCACCCTCGACCCTCGCATGTGTCCCGAATTTGTCTTTATTGTTTTCAAAACTAAGATAAGAACGGTTACCTCTTTTGTTACGAATAGTCAGTCATTAAACTTTAACGCTAACAATATGGACATTCTGACAACGGGCAACCCTACGACCACAGACTAGCGGGACTTTCATTCTTCGCATTTTCGATAAAGAATACGACGGTTTTATGATAGAAAACTCGTGAATCGTGCTGCTCGTGATTTTACTCGTAGCATGCTTGCCGTGAAACACACCTTAGCCGTGGTCCGCGGTCTCCTCGATTCTGCTTTCGCTCTTTGGGTCTCTAGAGGTTCATCGGCCTGTTCACCGTGTTTCTCACTTCTCCTTTATCGACTCATTGTTCCTCGACGTTCATCATTGTGGTTGTCACTGATCGTCTTGCCGTCAGTACAGAACTCAATAGAAGCGACTAGATTCGACATAGGAGATGAAAGATGTATTGCTGTATTGCTACGGTCGCTTTAAAACGAATTTCAATGTGGGAGTCAAAATTTGAAGTATGGGACGAGGCTTCTGGCTTCTGGCTTCTGTGATAATCTAATCTTGAAAGTGAACTATGTGTTCTGTTTTTCTACCTCTAGACTCTCACTCTAGACTCTAGCTTCTAGCTTCTCTGGCTAGAGTCAAGAGACTCCTCTCTAGAGAGCTGGAAGCCGAGGGCTAAAGCTTTCGGCTTCTATAGAGCTTGTGCTCTGCGACCGCATTCTGCATTCTGCATCCTGACTCCTGACTCCTGCCTACTCCGTAACTCCTAACTAACTAACTGCTGCTGACTGCTGACTGCTGACTGCTGACTGCAGACTGCAGACTGCATCTGGAGAATGGAGATGATTGGAGCTCGTCAGTCATCAGCTCGTCGCTCTGGATGTGGGCTTGATTGGGCCAGTCCCTAACGTAGTAAACGAAATTCCCATAAATCCAGCTGGAAAAGTACTATGGTTTTGCAAGTTCGTAATAGCATCATTGATTCTTGGTTCTTGGTCCTTTGTACATTGGCCCTTGATCTTGGAACTTGATCTCAAAGGCCCAGACATTATACAGCATAAAGAGTCAGGATTCATTACTTATGTACTTAAATATAATGACCAGTGAAAAGTGACTGGGCGGTATAAGTAACCAGTAAAAAACTGCTCCGTGTACCCTACTTCGTACTCGTAATTTTGTTCATCGTTCATCGTTCATCGTTCATCGTCCATCGCCCATCGCAAGTCGCAAGCTTTTGTCTCTCAAAGATTCAAGATGAACAACTCCTCGTCTATGTCAATGGCATCAAAAGCTCTCTATTCTCCTGACATGACGACCATGGAATCGCAGTCTGTGTCTTCGGGCCGAAAGCTGATCGACTATACGAAGAACAGGGCTAGGTTTGTTGGGGAGAGAAGAAGAAAAAGGAGTTCGATGTGCTCCGATTTTCAGACGACAATCGACAGAGCGGTTACAAGAGCAAGTGAAGAAGATCAAGAAGCAACTTCGATTTCTACAGCAGGCTCTACAGACCTCATTGTGTTTTACGTACCACGTCAATACAGACGGCGAATAGATGAGGACCTCAAATCTCTAGCTGACGAAGATGAAGAGGATTGTGACTCGCATGCAGACGAGTTGGAAGGAGATGTTGTGTCGCAAGTGTCCGAGTCAGAAACTCCCTCTGAAGGCGCTCACTTTGGGTATTTACCTGGTGCAATTAGACACGTTGCTGATCCATTAAATTCTCCTCGTCCTACACGGGCCGCTTCGAAGAAAATTGTCGAAGAGGATGATGAGAGCATTCGAAGCCTTGATAGCATGACTGATAAGGATCAGTCTTCCGTTTGTCACAGCAGCTTTAGCGAGTGCTCCACCCATGCGACAAGCGCGCCAAGTCAAGATAGTTCAGTCAGGAGCTTCAGTTGCAGAAGTGTTCGAAGTTATGAGAGCTTGCAGCTGGGGCTGCTGAGTCACGAACTTCTGAAACAGAGAGGCGTAGTTAGAGACAACAGTCAGAGTAGCATACTTTCGAGCTCCTTTCATAATCAAGAGGAGAAAAGTGTGAGAAGTGCGTGCAGCCGCAGTGCTACAGGTCGAAGTTTGGATAGTATCGCGTCAAGTCTTCTGAGAACCCCGAACAGTCATAATCGGGGGAAAACCCACGTAAACCGGACATTGAGTGGAGGTTATCATATCAGATCGAATCATGTTCACACGCCGTCAAGCGTTAAGAAATCAAAGTATCTGCTCGCATTTACGTCAAGTGATAGCGATCGAGAAGCGTCACAGAGATCAGCGCGGTCCACTGGCGGTAGCAAGTCGGGACGAAGAGAAGAAAGAACCATCTCCCTCAAGGATTTCTTCAGGAAAGAAGAAGTCAGACGCATCAACCCAGACATTTCCAAGCAGACGATGAAAGGCTTTACTCAAAAGCTTAGTCCACAGAAGAAGACGTTTTCTAGTGAAATGACGCCTCGCAGAACACGTGTCAATTCGGATGCGAGTGCGCCAGAGACCCCTGTAACTGCCAGCATGACCAGTCAGACAATGTCCACTCCAAGTACTAGAGGCGGATTGTTGCGCACTTTCAGTTTTAGTGACAAAGGCAACACGATCATTGCAGAGTTGAACCAGACTTTGAAGCAAGGGTTATTGAGCGACCTCGAAGACGATGATGATTGCATAGATGATGCCAGTGTTGCGAATTCTGAAGCACTGGCATCACTTATGGATGGTTTGCGGTCAACGTCTATGTCAAGCAGGTCGTTAGATGTATCCAGTGCACATAGCGTTAGTGACTTGTCGAGCCGTTTGGGTGCTGCTTCAATGGCACATAGCGCGAACGAAAAGCCTTTGCTCTACAGATCTCATTCGGATTCGGACTTTGATTCAGATTCGTTTGAAAGCGATATTGATAGCATGGAGCAGATAATGAAGGCTCTCAAGAGTAGGTCTGGGGAGGTTTTACAAGCGCCAACAGAAAGTCTACTTCAGACGACAAAGACGACAACGAGTGTCGAAAAGAAATCGACATTTGAAGATGAAACAAACCTTTTCGAGCAAAGTCGCCGTAGCGTCGGAAATCAAGAAGCGACACTTGTGGACGCGATGTTGGAGCGCCAGGTGGGTGCTGGTTACATAAGTGGAAAAGAATCGTTCAGGCTCCAAGATGGCCCCAACCCCCTTCAACCTCGTGAAACGAAAAAGTTGTCGATCAATAAGTCTACCCCTCCACACGCTGGTTTCCTTATCCAGCCATATGCATCGCCGTTGAGAAGGCTACCAAGAATCACTCTGCCCTTCGCTCCAATCGATTGCCGTTTAATTTCATAAACAATAGATTCATGATTCATAGTATGAAGCTTTTGAAATACTACGTTGCAACGACGCCCCACTTAGTCCTTTCGTTATTCTCGAGTAACCATACATGCTAATACGGATGCGATACTGGTATCTGGTATCGTCCTAATTGGATGTCATGACTGAGATGCAGTCTTCGTTTCTGACGACGAACGACGACGGACGCAAGGTGGACGAGTTTTTCTTTGCAAAGATTTTGTTGAGTTGCTAACAATATCGGTTAGACTTAATGGTGCCTTTGTACTCAGTCTCCCTTAGAATTATAATTTGAAAGAAATTATCGATGGAAAGCGCGCCACCGCCTGGCTGGTTCAGTCGGCTTCGATCGGAAGGACAGTCGTCTTCTGTCGATGCAGAGAATACTGCGTCGAGTTGTTCTTTACCGCGTTTCCCTTTCTTGGAATTAACGGAGGAGCTTCAGCATCATGTACTGTCGTTCATAGCGGATGCTCCTTTTGAGTCTCTTGGTAACGACGACGCGAGTGCAACTCTGACCGACGTTCTGCCGCTTGTTTCAAAGCACTTTCAGAAAATCAGCAGAAGCAATCTACTGTGGAAGGCTGCGTTTTACCGTGCAATTGAATCCGATAATGTGTGGAAGCGCGCGGCTAGGAGTCGTAGCTTACCCATTCCCTCTAGATCCGGTAACGACGATGTCGACTTTCGAAGTCTCTATCGACGTCTCTATCATGAAGAGATAGCTTTCACTGGACCTGTATTTATCATGGGAATGGAAGATGAAGATATTCCAGTGAGGTATAGCTTGTATCTGTTTGAACCTCGGTATCGCCTTATGGTAGAACGGTTGCTAAACATTCACGAAGAGTGGCAAAGAAAAGCAAATGCAAACGAAGATAGCGGATCGTGCCCTCCTTTGCACTTTCTTCATGCACACCGCGGTCTCGGGCGTCAAGGCGGTCAGCCTTGTGTTGCTCTACTCGTTGAGATCATTAGATGCATGGGCATGCCTACGGGTCATTATGATGTAACTCTTCAAGTCGACGCGATAGTTCGTCTCGAGCGCTTTTGGGTCGAACCGAATACGGGACATCTCTATCATGCATATGGGCGGAAAATTCAATCCATGTAGCCTTATTTCTTTGATGTTGTAGTGATTCAACACTTATAGCTCATAAACGACTTGCGAAGCAGAATACGGTGAGTATTAAAACACTTTTTGTAGAAAATGGTCTCCCTAAAATAGTTATAAGTACTGAATTTTTTGTATTTCGATCGCGATTGCTATCATTCAAAAACTCACTACCGCGAAAACAAATTATTCTCGTCGGGTTAGCGAGATATTACTTCTCCGCGAACATCCCGGTGAAACGTGATCGGTCATTTACCATTCAATCTTCTTGGGTAATTGAATGCTTTTCAAATTTTCGGTCACGTCTTTTCCAGCCGGGGTCGTCTGAGATTGAATCGATCCCGAGCGTGATCGGCCTCCAACCGGAGTTTCATCGTCATTATTAGTCGAAGCCTGTCATCAAAGGAAACAGAAGTCAGAAAGAATTCCGGAGATTCACTGCAACAGTAGTCGTGTTTTCGCGATTACTCGGAACAGTGCGCTTTCATCGCCGATCACTCACCTTCCACGCCATCGTCTCACGGGAGTCTTGCAGTAAAAGGCTGTCTTCTGCAGACAAACGTCCTGATGTATCGAATTGGTATTGTCGCTTATCCATGATGTTGTTAATTGACTTCAGTTTATGAAATTTTGGTTGTGTCTTTTTTGCCCTTTCGCGCAATCGCCGGAACAGCGAGCATTACGCTTGCGAACGAAGACGTCTCCGTCGCGGCGTCTAAAAACGCCGCATGTTCTCGTCCGACTCTAAGCCCTTTGAGTAGCTTCTAACGGTAAACGTTAAACTTCTGGTAGTCAAGTTCTTCGCAACGTAGGAATACGTGGCGGGTCGCTTACAATGCCGAAAAACAACAGTGCGACGTCGCCTGCGACACACAATAAAACGGCAACAGTAACGAAAACTGCGAAAAAACAACGACCAAATGGATCATCCTAATCGAATAATGAACTTTCCCTGCATACCATGCCTTCAAATAGAGAGACAAAGTATGAGGCGTCCGATGAACGTATCATGGCAACAGCCGGAGACGCAGTGACTACGAAGTTTGCGACGGTTCAAGCTGGCTATTACGAAGATCCATTCATTGCTGCATTTCACAACGCCTCGTCGATTCTCGCACGACGACGAAACAACCAAAGTAGGCCCATTCAAGTCATTATCAAGCGCGGCACTTTTGCACGTGTCTGCTGTATAGAGAAAACGATTGAGAAGTTTTTGGGTTTGATTGAGCCTTCGCAAATCGCCCAAGTAGTTGTCCTCGGGGCAGGAAAAGATACAAATTATTTTCGGTTGATACAAAGCAGGCTAGGATCAAATAGTCCATTTGTTCGCTGGGTTGAAGTCGATCATGCCACTATATTGCAGGAGAAACTGTCTGTCATTGACGACAACAGCGCGCTATTCAACGTAGAGAAACTTGGGAATGGGGACTACATTGAGCTTAAGCCAATTGATCCAAGTGCTCAAGACAGATCCAATTGCGTGATGATTGCTCATGATCTAAAGTCAGGTACTGACCTGTTAATGCAAAAATTGGTTAGGAGTGGTCTGCATCCGGAGGCCCCTACATTATTCATCTCCGAGTGTGTGTTTATGTACATGCCCGACAACGAGACGCGACGTTTATTATCGGCACTAAGCGCTACATTTCAAAAATCATGTATATGTCAGTACGAACCAATAGTCGGAAATGGCGACTCGTTTGGCCAGATGATGGAGGAGAATCTGTCGAAAGCGGGGGTGGCTGGTGCGGACTCTGGGCTACTCAAGGTCCGATCGAATCATGATCATGCCAATCGGCTCTACGAAACGGGCTTCACGATAGCTATTGCGTGTGACATGTATGCTGCTTATGAAGCGATTCTGACTGATGAACAACGGCTCAGAGCAAATCGATCCGAATTTTTAGATGAGCTGGAGGAATTCGTGCTGATCATGAAGCACTACAGTTTTTCCCTGGGAAGCACCAGTGAATCATCCATTGGACGACGACTATGTACGTTGGGAAAAGATTCGCATCTCGGTTTCGAAGCAAATCGGTCGATATCTAGACTGTCGTGAGTTACCGGCAAACTGCAGTTGATAAGCCTCGGCGACCAATAGATAGCCCTTGTTGATTTACTATCTGACTCTTCTGCTCTGGTATCTTAACTTTCCGATTTTAAAACGGGACTTCCTTTTACTAATCTAGCTCAAGGTTTTCCTCGAGCCTAGAGTACTTATGGGGGTGATGGGATCTCGGTTTCAAAACGTCATTTATTTTCCAAAAAATAATGTAAATATAAACGTGAATCAACCTTGGAATCAACATCTCATCACGGGACTGGATTTGACCCTTTCCTCGTCTTCGAAGATGTTCGTTATTGTTCTTCCGTCAGTCGTGCTTGTCGCAGCGTGTCAACTCTCGCATTCGTGTTTTCGTGCTTCGCTTTCGTATTTGCCATTGACTCGTTGGCATAAACTGAATACAAGGAAAACAGCTACCAGTGAAACAAAACAACCAATTCTGTTCTTAAGCATGAGCGCGTTCTTCGGCGAACCTTATTATTCAAACAATCTATTCGGCTATGTGTCTCCGTATCAGTATGAACGGCAAAGAATCATGGAGGAGAGTCGACGACGACGTGCCGAGCTGCAGTATCGCAGACAATTGGAAGAACGTGAGCGAAGGCGCCAAGCAGCCATCATGGACTATCAGCGGCGCCTTGCGCGAGAGAATGCTCTCCGTCGACAGCATCAACGCTATCACCATGACGAGGAAGACCAAGAGGCCGATCAGTATTACATTGTAAGAGGGTCTGACGGATGCCTCTATCGTGTTCCTGCGCGAAATATTGTACATAACAAACATCGCTACCGAAATCAGGAATTAGATGAGCCTACGCTCGAAAGGGAATTGCATGAACCCGAAGAAGAGGATGAATTGCAAGCCCATTCCTCATCGGAGGACTTGGCCGATAACGAGATGAAAACGGAGGAAACGATTCCGTCAATGGAAGCGGAGAGGGAAGTCTCAGGCGAGATATACGAGGCAGACGACATTAGTTGTGAAGGGTCAGCGACTGCTTCCTTAGCTGCAGCAGATGTAGTCGTCGAAGATGCGTCAGACGACGAAGAAGAAAAAGAACTCAAATCGATTTGGCGCAACCGCCGACCCTCACCGGGGGCACTAATGGAGCCAGTTGAGGCACTTTAGTTTGTAGGAAACAGGAGTTTATGAATGCAATTAGATACTTCTTTTTATTGTTTAATCTTTATTTTTATCTCATGAATTTGTCACGTTCTCCTCTATAACTTTCACACGATATTAATTTTGGTCCTGAATACACTCAGTGCAACGACGCTCCTCTTTTTTACGCAATTGAGCCTTGCTGTAGTCATTTTTCTTTTTAGGCTTTCTGCATGCCTTACAAACAAGATCTTTCGGCGCCTCATTTGACATCGTACTGTCATTCTGGGCCAGCCCAGTGGCATCACGTGAGTCGACGCTTTTTCCAGTCGGCGAATCGCCATCGACATCTTTCTTTTCTTCGTGATAATTTGGAAGTTGTGGTGATCGAGTTGGTGATTTGCTTTTCTTCTTAGATCGTTTTTTTCGTGCTGGGGTCTTCTTTCCGGTGTTCACAGGTTGTTCAGTCGTTTCTTGCTTGTGGACTGATTCGACGGGTTCATCTACGCCCTTCGATAATGGTGTCGAATCATGAGCTACCGGAGAGCTTTCGCGACTTGTCTTTGGCTGCTCGCTCTTAGCGGGGGTTGAGGCGGGCGACTTTCGAAAGGTCTTTTGAGCCGAGTCTTTTTTCTTTTGCTCTGTGTCCGCTTTGGACGGAAACGACGTGCTGGTTTCTGTTTCGATGTTATCGTTCTCTTCGTCATTATCACTATTAGACGAGCTGCTTCGACGTGAACTTCCTCGCTTTGGGGTGATCGCGGCGCTAAGAGTAATGTTGGGTGTTTCGGTGACGTTCTGAATACTTGTCATAGACGGAGTAAGCAGGGATTCGACGCTAAACTGAGGTGCTCCTGTTGCATCGATGTGCACGTCGGTACTGTTCAAGGGAGATACCATTTCTGTGTCATTCTCAATTTCCGGAATCTCTTTCGGCACCGACACATGCAGCGAACTCTTTTTATGATATTTCTCTGCGGACATGGGCGATGAAATCGAAACGACGGTACCGTCATCAGCTGCTTCGTCCGAAACGATGATGCTCGTCAGAAGCTCCAGGGGACTCCTGGAAGTATCATCGACTTGAAACTCATACTTTCCGAACCCTTGTAGCATCTTCTCAGGAGCTTCCGAATGTCTAATCCAAATGTTAAAGACGTTATCCGAGTGTTGCTGCTTCAAGACCCGGGTCACTCCCTCAATCAAAGACTCTCGTGGAGCGCATCGAAAGATGCGAACCACAGGCTTAGGGAAAGTTCCAAAACGGCGTGCTGCTTGGTACAACTCATCTCCGCATTCCAGACCTTGCTGAGCAACCACTTCAGGCTGATCCGAGAACAATGTACCGTAGTGCCGCTTGACTACGGTATGAGCTTCAGGGCCGTCGTTTTCGTCTCCGTAAACGTACTTGGAAACAAACGTCGTACCCCTGGGTCCCTCACCGTGTTCGATACTCCACTCGCAATCCGCGAAAATCTCTCGAAACACAGACTTCTCAATGGATCGCTCGGTAACGACATGCCAATAGATCGAAGGCAGGTCATGATCGTGTTGCCATTTTGGAAGAGACAACCAAACACTGTCTTCCGTGCACTTAGCGTCCTCGTGATCCACGATGAAGGTTCGTTGCGCGGGATTTTGAGTACAACTCGTTCGCTACTTTCGCCAAGTAGCGGTAGGCTTCGCTCGATGGAAAGTCGCCTTCGCCTTCCGTGTAATCCGGATGACCAGGTGCGTAGCATTTGTTCAATCTTTCACGATCTTTCTCTCGAACACTCACTCGATCGAGACGCAATCGCCGGAGAATCGATTCGATCGATGATGCGAATCGTAGGCCAATCTGTTTGCTATCGACGGAGATTTTGTTGGGTGTTTTGTCGGTTGACCGAGTCATTTTTGATGCTGAACGGATGGCTTCAATGAAACGAAAGGTGCGGTGAATTTATAGGCAGGGTGAGCGCAGCAGTGTCTTTGTATGCACGAAAGATCGCAATGTAAACGAGGTTTTGGTGATATCGATGAAGTTTTCCAGGCATAAAGTTCGCACAAAGTTGCGCGTCATTTGTCATTTGCAACAAACTTGCGTGATGCGACGGAATTCAAAAATCAGAGGCGCACCTTTTGTAAGCAATCGCAGGAAAATCGATGTCTACGTCACTTCCCGTTAATCGTGAAATGTGTTGCCTTCTTAAATCGCTATACTACAATCAAACCGGTACCAAATCTATTTTTGGGCTACGTCGCAAAAATTCAGCAACGATCTTGAAAACAAGAACGTATAACAGATCTATGATTCTCTAGCTAGACTCTCCAGGGAGCGAGTTCCCGTTTGACAGATGGGCGAGCATGAAACAAATCATCCTCGCAGGGGCTATGCGCCGCCTACTAGACGTGTTTTAAACAAGAGCGTCGGTCAATGCGGCAAAGTATACAGAATTTCCGTCTGTATCAAAATAAGGAATGTCGTATTTACTATAGGCCAAAGTGTATGCTACCTTATCCAAGACTGCAGTTCAGTCATGAATCGAGTTTCTTTCGAGCGACAACGTTACCCACAAATCATTCGTTCAGCATCTTTCCTTGTGTTGCATTTGTTGTTGCCGCACTTAAATAGTCTTTTTAGCAGCGTCTGAATTACTCGTCATTGTATATTGTATATTACGTCGAAGAGAGCTTTGCGAAATACTGTCGTTCGTATTTAGTATGAACCAAAGTGTTGTCCGTATTTCGCCACGGCTGCATTCCAGTCATGAGTCATGCGAGAACGGAAAAATCTTTTCGCAGGGGCTAGAGACACCGAAGGCGTCTCTAGTAACTAATAATGAAACTCTGAAGTTTCACAAACTTGTTATTGATATCTTTACTGAAATGATTGTAGCAATCACCATTCGACAATGGCCCCGCCGTTTCCCCCGAATTCGGCCCCACGAAACAACTGAGAAAACAGGGATTGCGTCAAAGGAATCCTTTACTCTCCTAGAAAAGAATCTGACTGTAAGGCTTTTCCATACAATGCCATTTCTAATGTAACAGCCAATCGTAGTCCGCCTGCTGCTAGCCTTTGTTGAACAATAGGACGTCGCGTCTGCTGATATTCGTCGGATAACACATCTCCGTCTAAGATTTCGGATCCATCGACATTACGATAAGCCCATTCAATGGCATAATGGAACGATTCCTCGCCCCAAAGTGACGTACATGCTTGGCTACTTCCGACGGGACAAGCCATCCATTGATGAACGTAGTCCTTGTTCGTCTTCAACCAAGCTTGTAGAAATTCCTCAAACATTACGCGAGAGCCCTGAAAGTCTCTATCGATCGCCTTTTCAATAATATCATCGTCCCAAATACCGTGCAATGTTTTTGCGTGCAGGTGGCCTCCTCGAAGATGTCGTTGGGAATGACGGCGATCTCTACCACTAATTACGAAATGATCTTCACCGTCAAAACTGACATGAATTGAATTTCCACCCCGATCTGTCGTACGAGAAGCATGCAAGGGTTGATGAATGTCACCAACAAAGTGCGTGAGAAATTTGAGTGCTTCGACGGAAGCATTGTGATTCGCTGTTGTCATCAATATGTTGGTGTAATTGACTATAGAACCAGCCACACAAAAGTCCTGAGGACAATCACGAACATAATCAAAGTGACAGCGTTCGTCCATTGTATCCTTCACTCTGGCGGGACATCCCGACGGTATCAAGTCATCGCGGACATCAATGTAATGCAAGGGAGCCGTCCATTGATAGCGCTGCGTGTGTCGAACAGCATCCGCCCAATCGGCGATTACCGCAAGCGGAGAACAACCCTCGCATGCGGGAGAAGTCGTGAACCCCAACAAGTCGGAGATTTTCGCTTGCGTGGCATTCGAAAGAAACGACCACGCTAGATTCGCCACAATTTCGTGTCCTTCTTTGCCCCACGCGTGCGTCGTCGTGAAAGTGACGATCAAACAAAGAAGCTTGAGAAGAAACTTCATCATGTTTAGATAAAAAAGGATAGAAGTATAAAGATCGCTCGAAACACGAAGACACTTTCACATCAATGACAAACGAACGAACTTTCATTAATATTTCCGTCCCGTCCGCGCGTCTCAATAAAATTCTCACGTGACACGTGACTCTGTAATTTCACTATAACGCAAGGTGTTGGTTTACGCCAACCAAGACTGGATTGTACAGTAGTCATGAACCGAACAACAGAGGGTTCCGTTTTGCGTCTCTCGCATCCGTCCATTGTCATTCAACTGCGATTATAATTATAATTACGGGTAAATAAAGTTACAACAATGATGATTCTGAACTACTTGCTAACAGTTTCTTTTATTTTCACGTCGAAAATCATCCGAGGATCGACATCTTAAATTTATACTATGGAACGGAGTGTTGGTTTACGCCAGCCAAGACTGGATTGTACAGTAGTCATGAACCGAACAACAGAGGGTTCCGTTTTGCGTCTCTCGCATCCGTCCATTGTCATTCAACTGCGATTATAATTATAATTACGGGTAAATAAAGTTACAACAATGATGATTCCGAACTACTTGCTAACAGTTTCTTTTATTTTCACGTCGAAAATCCGAGGATCGACATCATGAATTTATACTATGAAACGGAGTGTTGGTTTACGCCAGCCAAGACTGGATTGTACAGTAGTCATGAACCGAACAACAGAGGGTTCCGTTTTGCGTCTCTCGCATCCGTCCATTGTCATTCAACTGCGATTATAATTATAATTACGGGTAAATAAAGTTACAACAATGATGATTCCGAACTACTTGCTAACAGTTTCTTTTATTTTCACGTCGAAAATCCGAGGATCGACATCTTGAATTTATACTATGAAACGGAGTGTTGGTTTACGCCAGCCAAGACTGGATTGTACAGTAGTCATGAACCGAACAACAGAGGGTTCCGTTTTGCGTCTCTCGCATCCGTCCATTGTCATTCAACTGCGATTATAATTATAATTACGGGTAAATAAAGTTACAACAATGATGATTCCGAACTACTTGCTAACAGTTTCTTTTATTTTCACGTCGAAAATCATCCGAGGATCGACATCTTAAATTTATACTATGGAACGGAGTGTTGGTTTACGCCAGCCAAGACTGGATTGTACAGTAGTCATGAACCGAACAACAAAGGGTTCCGTTTTGCGTCTCTCGCATCCGTCCACTGTTATTCAACTGCAATTATAATTATAATTACGGGTAAATAAAGTCGCAGCAATGATGATTCTGAACTCTGAACTACTTGTGAAGAGTTTCTTTTATTTTCACGTTGAAAATCCGAGGATCGACATCTTAAATTTATACTATGGAACGGAGTGTTGGTTTACGCCAGCCAAGACTGGATTGTACAGTAGTCATGAACCGAACAACAAAGGGTTCCGTTTTGCGTCTCTCGCATCCGTCGACTGTTATTCAACTTCGAATATAATTATAATCACGGGTAATAAAGGTACATCGCTTCGTGTGTACGCGAATTTCACGTAGCCGTAATTTTTTAGGCGTTGGAGACGTGTGTGTGTCAACTAGGCTCCAACAGGGCGATGCCAGGGTGCTTGTCGGAAGTCTCTCCGTAACATACTATACAGTTTACGCTTATATAGTAATTATTTCAACGGAAACATTTGTACTCTACTCAATTGTACAACATTTCGCGACAAATTCCGATACACGTTTTATGCTATGAGCTTAAATGCCGTTTGTCTCTAAGTAATTTTTTGTCATTATAGAGAGAAATTTTCTCTATAGAGAGAAATTCTCTCTGTAGAGAGAAATAGGGAGAAAATTTCTCTTTAAGGGAGAAAATTTCTCTCTAAGGGAGAAATCGAGAGAAAATCTCTCTCTAAGAGAAAAATTTTCTCACTTCAGAGAGAAATTTTCATTATGGAGTAAGACGATTTCTGTTTAGAGTTTTCCTCTGTTGAACGAATTTTATGTACTTGTACTGTACAATGTGGGGCGTCGGGCGTCGTTGCGTCGGTGCATTACTTTTCTGCTTGACAAGTATCGAAGAGGTTTCTTTTCAAAAGAGTAATTCATATCAACTCAAAACCTATTATCTAACGCTTTTGATTAATGGCAAGAATGAGAGACCAAAGGATTAAGAGGGAAATCTCTGAATGAACTGAGATGCGGCCGTGGCGTGCTGGAAACTCAACAAGCCCGGGAAAACGAAGCAGCCCCAGACCGCGGAAATTTGCCAGACTCTTCAGTCAGCATGGAAAAGACAAACTGTGTCCAATGAGCCATGGATCAAATATGTTTTCACAGTAAAAACAAAAGGGAAATTGAAAATGGAACGCACCAAACAGCACGACGCCGAGCCAAAAATGGCACTCGGCCTGCACACGCGCCATTCGTCTTTCCAAAGCTAAGCCCCATTGTTCCTGTTGACGAGGTCAATTGATGACTAGCTATCGGGGACAAATTACATTTTAGTAATTAGAAATGCTTGTCTCGCTGCACCGTCTTTTGTTTTTGCGTTGGTTGTTTTGTGCGATAACGGTTGTTCGTTGTGTGTTGAGGTCTCTTCATCGTCGATTTTTAACCTTAATTACACAAAGAAGTGAACGAAAGCATAGAAAAAATATCTCTCTACAGAGAGAACTTTCTCTCTAAAGAGAGAAATAGGGAGAAATATCTCTTTTAAGGGAGAAAATTTCTCTCTAAGAGAGAAATCGAGAGAAAATCTCTCTCTAAAGAGAGAAATTTTCTCACTTCAGAGAGAATTTTTCTCTCTGGCAAAAAACACATTACTTGTTTTGCGTTATGAGCGAACATACCGTTTCGGTTGCTAAAGATAATATTTATCGTTGAAACCAAGTTTCGTTCATAGATATTTAGGAATCGATACGACATCAAAACCGTAGATAATCGGAACCGCTCGGAGTGAGTAATTTCCGTCAAGCTCCCTGACCCTCTGAAGAGAGTCTGACACCACAGACTCATCTGGCCACTCTTTGTTAACCAACATCCGACATATCGTTCGATTTTGTTTTTATTACGCTAGGAGACAAAACCGTGTTTTTCACTAGGTTAACACGGTTTCTAGCAATTTTAACCCCCAAAAGGGCCCCAATTTCACCGGACGGGGTCTTTTTTTTGGCAGACGTGTCTGTCCTTTATCCGAGGGGGACGAAATCCAGAGCCAACCGGCCGTCGTCTTCGTTTTCGCTCACAAAATAATAACAACCATGACGGCGGCCTTGGTCGAGAACGACAACGATGGCTTTGAAGTCACCTCGCGGAAGAAAGTGCCCAGAAAGAATCTCTGTATTGGTAATCTTCCTACGCAGATCGATGAAGCTGACTATTTGTTGACGCGACTCAAAGAATTTCTTCGAGAGGAATGTTCTCTCAAAGAGACGGACATGACTGATGTACAGATTCATTCGTCGGCGCGAGCCTCTTATGCTTTGTTGCCGTGTGAAAATCATCGGATGGACAAAATAATACAAACGCTGCATCGGAAAGAATTTTTAGGAAAGAAACTGGTAGTGCAAAGAGAACGAAAGAAGAAAGCCTACGATACCGGCGGCAACTCCAACAACAAGCAAAAGGCGTTTGGAAGTTGGAGCCAATCCACTGTTGAACACGTCGGTCATGTAATAAAAGAAGAGATGGATTATGCGGACGATCCTGTGAATACAGCTATTGCTGCAGCTGCTGCCGTGGGTGTAATGTCCTCGTCGAATCCTTTACTGTCGCAACCGATGGATGATTTGCTTGCCGATTATGGTGAGCAGGATCTGAATTGGAAGCAGTTGAATGTACCCACTAGTGACGCATTACCAGAGGCGGCTCAACAACAAAGCGAAAGTCAGCTGACTCAACTTGGAAAAGCACCGATACACATCCAATTCTATTCGTTCGGATATCATCATGGTGCACCCAATGAAGTACGGAACGGGTGGAGCCACGCGCAGCCCCTTCCTGTGCATGACTGTCGTGACTTGGGAACGGTCCCGGTTCATCTCATGTGGCAAGATGGACTATCGGGTGTGGTCAAGCGTGAGTTGATGTGGAATACCGATATCCGCAACATGGCGAACGATTTGGCGGATCGCGTGGCCGACGCCGTGATGGATGCGATTAATGAAGGCGGGCACGGATATGCTTTGCCATTGAAGATGCAAATACTGGTAGCCAGTGAACTGGGAAAGCACCGCAGCGTTGTTTTCTGTGAATTGGCCGCCACTGCATTAAGGAAACGTTTGCGAGCCAATGAGAACAATCAATTTCGCGAACCCTGTTCGGTCGACACATTTCATCGTGATTTACCGAATCGAACTGCTAAAACTGCGCCTTCAAAGAGTAACAAGAAGAATATCTTTGAAGATTAGTCGATAGATATCGAGTCAGGTGCTAATATTTCATGTTGTTTCGTCAATACCGTTTATTTTGTTTTTAGTACCTCGTAAGTTAGGACAACAAGTGTCGAATGGTGAAAGGACGAGTCAAAACATCATATTTTTGTCGTTGCATCCATGAGAAATAGATTTGATGTGCGTCGCTAAGCGTTAGCTTCCGTGTGTTCTGTCTGTCTCATTGCTATCACTAATGTGACGTCATTCCTTTTGTCCCACGTGGAAGGCGCGGACACGCAATCATTTCCGTCCATTTTTGACCCATTCAAAAATGATCGTTCAATCCGATGTCGGCAAACAAGCATTGCTGCCATCCCAGACAACTAGCTTCATATCCAACTCGTTTCTCAGCGCTACCACGATAGCCTCACCAGTATATATAGGAAAGGACTAGTACGGATCCGAGCTATCAGTGTCTGTTTATTTGCTATTAAGAATACTCGACAAAATGAGGCTGTCGAAGCGCGTCGCATTGCTAGCTGTCTTCTTTGTGTCTTGTTTGGCAGCGGCTGAGAACTCTATAGAGCATGCAGAAATAGATACAGTATCAGACTCGCGTTCCGAAAATATAGATCAGGTTGTTGGAGGGTCGCCAAATTTGAGTAAAGAAAGTCTAGACACCGACATGTCATCGGAATCAAGTTCTAGCGACATTCATCCTGATGAACCCGAAGAGGATCAGGCAACATCGAAACTTTCTACCGCTACCGATGATGAACCGGATACTGCTTCGGATACCGTTACTGAATCATCACAACACGAAAGGACGGAGGAAGAAAATACCCTTGCAGGAGAAGAGGATGCTGTGTCGAGCGATCCCAACACTACTCGGGAAAACGGTGCTTCATTCAAGGATCATGAAGATTTTCCGGACGAATTTGACAGCGAAGCCGTCGATTCAATTAAAGTAGAATTGGACGACAGTAAAATGGAAGTGAAAGCGTTGGAAGCGGATGAGATTGTTGTTGAAGCGAAATTACAGGAGAGCGAAGAAGTACAAGAAGCTATGACGAATGTGAATGATGTCGATCCGACTGTGGAAAGGTTAATAAAGTTACCAGTTGAGGAAATTGATGATTCTGTGGTCGAAAATGATTCAACAGAGCACGAGCTGTTGGAGGATTCGGGCACGCAGGATGGTGAGAAAAATACTGAACTAATTTCAGCAGATGACTCCTCTGACCAGACGAGAAATAGTACACAAAAAGAGAATATGATTCATACAGCAGTAGCTGTTCCTGATGAGGAGAAAAAATCACAGACACGTGAGGCTTCATTCTCTGTGGATGATACATCAGATAGCTCGGAAACGGAGACTCGATACCAGCCGAATTGTGGAGTGTGGGGTGTTTATCGAACCGAATCTCGTTATGCGAATTTATCGGTCCTCGCACTTCTCTTCCAAGACTTGTTTCAGAAAGATGAAGCCGAAGCTGTGGCCATGTTGAAGGATCTTGCATCCAGCGTTACTGTCCCAATGCAGAATGTGTTGGACAAAATACATAATGTTAGTGAAGAGATAAGCGAAATGGCTGACTCTGTTGACAGAATAAAGAAATCTCCGAATTCGGAGTTTGTGGAAGGGTTGGATGATATCGACAAATTCTTTGAAGGCGTAGATGTGCCTGATGAGTTGGACGTCGGTGCTGCTGGGTTATCGATACAAGAGGTACTCATGGGTCAAGGAACGCAAATAGTTATAAAAAGATTGAAGATGGGATTCGCTGCCATACAGGATGGGGTTATGACAATGAAGGTATTAGTCGTTTCAACTATAGAGGCCTTCGTATCCCGAAGAGAGGAGTTTGCAACCAAGAAAGATGAAATTCTGCTTGCATTGAAAAAAGGGAAAACGGCTATTATCGGAGGTATCGTGGACTTCAGGGACAGTGACAACGGAAGGCGGATAGAACTTCTTCATCAGCTTGCTCGACTGGGTTGGAGGTCTACTGTCACGACTGCACATAGCTTACGGGAGCTGGTTAAGCGCGTATTCGACGATGGTGAAGATATAGAGGAAATCTTAAAGGAGTCGACAGCAGTAGACGATGAAATTCGGCGTATGATACAAAAAAATTCATAACCATAAAATTTGAGTCATCCTGTTCCGCCTTTGCTGTATCCGACGTAAGTTTGGATTGAAACAACGAATGATAAACTTCGTCTATTAGTTGTTGAAAAGAGTTATCTAATAGAATATCTGTAACCGCAGAACATTTAGACTTAAGAGCTAGCCTCCTTAATAATCTGTTTGAAAGAATACGGAGCGAACCTAATACCATCAGCCTTGAAGAACTTATTTTGGAACTCAACCCAGTGCAATCGTAGAGCATGCAAAAAGCATTCTAGCACATCCATCATCAGTAGCACACCAAACGTCACGCCAGCAAAGACACCGTAACCAAGGAAGGTTGCGAAGAAATTCATGTTTAATGTAGTCAACATTGCCTTTTCCCAAAAGACAGTGGCGAGCTCAGAGTGAGCCAACGACAACGCCCAGAGACGGAGATAAGATGCTGTGTTGGAAACCATACCAAGCACGAACTCAATAGTTTCAATAGCTTGGTGAATAAGAATTTCGCCGAATCCATGTTCCTCGTGCTCATCGTGCTCTTCTTCGTCGCCATCACCGTGATGAGCTGCGGAGTGACTTGCTTGTGACATCAAATATGGTTTTGCCAACAGCAGAATGGGAACTGAAGCAAATGCCAACATGAGAAGAATGTTTTGGATAGGACCTTGTCCAGCGTACATTGGTTCGTCGACAACGCCAGGCATCAAAGCGATATTGATCAGTGTCGTAATTAGGTTGGGAGGTTGGCAACCATCACCTGATCCACCATAATTGAGTGGACAAAGCGTTGCTGTATTGTCGTTACCTGTGCAAGGGTAGCCCCATGGAGTGCACAAGCCTGTATCAGACTCGCATTCGGTCCACACTCCATCGTAGTCCGGTGATCCCCAACCTTCACTTCCAGGAGCAAGACAAGTTGCCGAAAGCATTCGTGAATTCCAGTTGGCTGCCCATTTGTAAAAAATTAAAAAGACCATGTAGATAAACAGTGATGATGCAAAAACAACCATTGGCAAAAACTCATACATGAAATCCAGCTTTTGTCCGAAGTAAAGAGCGTTCGCTCCCTTCAGCAGAGTACCACCAAACATCTGCACGATGCCAAAGATGACAGAAAGCTTCATCTTGAATGAGTTAAAGAAAAGAAGTTCGTTGGAGGCAACATGCCACATCGGGTCGAGACCGAAGGGATAGACAGCTTCTTCAGATCCATAGTTAGCAGTCATTTCAGCAACGTCTCCCTCTTCCACACCATTCTCGGTGTCGAACGACCAACGAGTACCGAAAAGGTTCAAGCCTAACGAAAACATATCGTTGTAAATCAATCCAGCGTAAACAGCGAAGAAACCCATCATAGTAATCATGTAGCGACCAGTGTGCATACCCTCGGCCATTTCTGAAAGCTTGGAGTTTTCATTGGCCTTTTCGTTCCAAAGCAGGTAAAGCCCGGCGCAGAACAGGAACATACCGTGACCAACGTCTCCATACATGACTCCGAACAAGAAGGGGAATGTGGCTGCAGTAAACAATGCGGGGTTGGCTTCTCGGTAGCGCGGGATACCGTACGTGTTGACGAACTCCTGGTATCCGTACGTGAATTTGTTTGTGATAAAATGCGTCGGCGGTGTCGGCCAAGGCTGTGCGACAAAGTCGACAAGGGAGGGCATGGCCAAGTCCATGTTCGAGTGGGCCCGTTCGACAGCATCACGGACAGCATCGTACGATTCGGAAATTACCCAGCCTTCTCCACGCAGCATACCCGAGACATCGGCCTTGAACATGTTCAGCGAGTGATACACAGCTTTTTCGCGCAAAACAGTCCACGTCCAACGTTCGGCGTGTTTTGATAACATCTGGCAAAGACGGTATCGTGTATCCTGGTTCTTGAGGAGAACCGTGCGCGAGTCAACCAGCTCCTGAGCGTTCTCCGACAACATCTTTTCGACGGAAGCAGCATCGTCCATGTCCGGAAGCGAATAGCGGTGAGCAGAGAATGCGTCGCAAATCTTCTTCAACTTGAGCTCGATGCTCTCACTTTTGTAGAAGATAATAAAGACCGATTTCTCTACCAAGAGCCCGGTTTCCGGGTCGGCTACCGGTTGTTCGATCGGGGCGAAACGCACGTAGCAATTTCCGCGAGTAGCTCGAAAGATCATGCGCTCAAAGCGAGTCTTTTCCTCGGACACGATAACACCGGTGATCGACGAAAAGCGCATATCCAGATCAGGGCGGGGAGCATTGTCATATTTGAGGAGTCCTTCTTCGTATTCTCCTCGTCCTGTGGTCATTTCCGATACAGCTAGGCGAGGAGCATCGCTCAGAAAAAAGCGACGAGCCTTTTCCAGCACTTCTTGCAACTCGATTTTCTCGTTGTACTCGGTAGTGAGCTTTTCGGAAAAGTTGATCAACTCTCGCAATTGGGTTTCATATCCTTCAATTTCCGCTTCCAGACTCTCGAGCAACTGCGATCCACTCTTCTTCGCTCCGTCAGCTGAACTGTATCTAGAAGAGTTCACAAAGTCGTCGACCGTTCCTGGCGACACAAGCTCAAGCTCAAATTTCTCAATCTCACCGACAAAGAAGCGCAACTTTCGCTCGAGTTCATCGCAACGTTTCACGTAAGAGACGTAACGACGCTGAAAGGGAGTCAAATCGGGGTTCAACTGCAGAAAAATAATATATTTAAGAAATCATTGAAGGACGAATGCAACGTACAAGGATGAACAAGAGCGACTACGTACGTCTGTGAATTGAATTACACCAAGATTGCCGAGATCAGCGAGACAATCATGAGCCGCGTCTTCGTTCACAATCAAGGAGATATACTCCATTGGCTCGGAACGGAACCATCGAGCCATTTTTCTCTTTCCTTTGATATGCTACGACGATAACAAGCCAAAGAGAGAGCAACGGGTATTGGCGAAATGATAATAGGTCCGCGTCTTTGCGAGCGACGAGGTTTGTGAACGGCCATAAAGAAAGGTGCGGCGGTGGGCGAGAAAGCGTTCAATAAGCGAGAGAGCGAGTTTCAAATCCGTTAAACAGTTCACAGCAGTGTCAGAGCGGACGGGCGATATCTATTTTTCTATTACTAGCAGCATTGCTTTTCGAGCTGCTATTTCGTCTAAGTATTCGCAATAGTACTACGGTTCTTGTCGCAGAAACTTTGATCACATAAGCGTAATGGAATATGCGTTTTCTTTCGCTCTTAGCTACTTCATGATGATGAGGTCTCCGTTGACCCGTACTAAGCGTTAAATGTCCGTTACCCGTTACGCTATTGCGGGGTTATAAGGGTGCGCGGTAAGATAAGGGTGTGTACACGTAAAATCAGAGTGCAAGTACCGTTACGATGTTTAGCAGCACAACTTACTTTGCACCTTTTGCACCGCAAGCAGAAGCGGGGACGGAGCATGTATCTTTGGCTTCATTATCCCGTAACATTCCCTAACTCACTTTTAAAAATGGGTCTCTTCAAGACTTTACTCGACACCAGTTCGAGTCGGGTTGAGGCCGAAAACGCGGAAAAGCCCTCCACCACTTCGGCGCTGTCTCTGCCTTCCGTCGTCTTGCTTTACACGGACCAACCACTGGGTTTTCTCGGATCTTCGACACCTTCGTTCGCTCACCTTACTTTTCAAGCCGTGTGTACCACGGCGGAAGAATCAGAAACAACCACTGTGGGCTTACGAGTGAAACAAACCGTCGAATCCGTACCGGACTTGGGCGTGTGGAACGTGCGAATTTCAAAACGATTGAGCGACTCTTTGATGAGCATTCCTTCGAAAAATTGTTCATCCTACTGCTGGAAAGTCGACATGTCGAATGCTTCGTCAGTCGAACCGACGTTGACATCGTTGCAAGAGACTCTCGTGCGCTATTTGATTCAAACGTCCGACACGCATGTCCCACCCGAGACGCCCACCGCCACAACTACCTTGTATCAGCTGCGATCCGTACAGTTCGGCTTAGCAGCAGAAGATAATGATGGCAAGAATGTGTCGGCCGCGCCGGATGAAAACGATCGACATATTAAAGTATCGCTGCAAATTGTTGCCGTGTGGCCAAGCTCGGATCCAAACCTTTCCGATGAGGAATCGTTTCTTCGGCAACAAACGACAGCGTTGTTATATTACCATCTTCGACGTTTCGCTGCAGCTCTAAATGCCACACTGGTATTCGTGGGAAAACAGGAATCCAGTGTACAACTTTGTTTGTCTGTACCACAAGTAGCACGAGTGTTGAAAGCTTGGGCGGAGGGATCCTGTGTCTGGGATTCGAAGGTTTGGACTGAGGTATTGGAAATTGAGACCTCTGAGGAGAAAGAAGACGACAACGCTCTCATTTACGGTCCTGGAATGCATAATACTGAATGGATTGAGAGCGTTCTGCTTCGTAACGCTAGTTATCCCGGCCACTGGGATGCAACCAAGGAGTCTGTGTGGAAGATATTACCGGCACCTCTCCCAGATGACACTTCTAACAAAAGAGTGGTTACTAAGGGAACAGGTGATGAGAGTTGGCTGCAAGAACTTCGTGATTCCATTGCCTTGCCAGTAGAAGCGGCAGCGACTCCCCGAAAACCAGTGACGACTGCATCTGAAAGCAAGACACCCGATGTATCGGATTACTTCGCGAGCCTATTAAAGACGTAGGAAATGAAATAATAGGTTTTTAGTAATGAACATACTCCAGCGCTAACCATGTGAGGACTCTGACGAATACCAAGATGCCACCGAGGACTAATCCGTTCCTTATGATGTTGTCCTCGGAAAATTCACCACCAAAAAAGCTGTCGATATAATCAGAAGTAGATCCAATGCAAACAGCGTTGCTAGCATCGTCGCATATTCCTTTCGCTACAAGATAGTCGTAGAATTCACTGGTAGTATCGGCCACCACAGTTCCGTCGATCGTTCGATACAATGCCATCACCAAGCCCTCATATACATAACGACCCGGCGTTATACTGTACGGCACTTCAAAGAATGTTCCAACCATGAACTGAGGGCGAACGATCAAGCCAGAGAAGAAGTTGTTCAAGCCTATGTACACGCTGGATAATACAAATGCTGTTTGGGGTGACTGTACTAAACAAACAAAAGCTTGTCCAATGTATGAATAGATAGCGAGATTCAATGTAAAGAAACCCTGAGCAATCGGAATGAGTTAGACTCTTCATATAAAAATCAACAGGACAAAGCATTGACGTACCCAAAACCCAGCGGAGAAAGCGGCGTTGTTTATGTGGGATGACGATAAAAAAATAGCTGTGAAGATTGCACCGCCGGCGACAATGAACCATTTTTCTGCCACACCTAGAGCTATCCCGATTGCCTTACTTCCGTACATACCCGAATTGGCGTGCCGGCGAAACATCATTTTGATATCTTGCATGACGGGCAATACGGAAACAATTGACATGATACCTGTGATGATAAAGGAAAGAAAGATAACGGAGAGCCGAGCTCTCATTTCAATTTCTGTGAACTGGGTACGACGCCAGTTCCACAAGAAGACCGACCCGAGGACAAATGCGATGATAGCGGAGACAGATAGACGTGTGAGATTGTATGTTGGAGACCTCCAGTAAATTGTGCGTAGTCGGGCGTTCACTAATTCTTCTCTTTGAACCTGCGAAACCGCATATTCAGTTTCATATTTAATCTCCATGTTGGGTTCGCGGGCTTTTTTTAAGCGGTCTAGGTCCTGCATCAATTGTGAATAATTGTGGGAATTTCTGTAAACAGCTGAAAGGTCCCCCATGCTTTCGAGGGATATCACCCGCAACATCCAGTTCGCCGGGTTCTCTCCGACTTCAATTTTTGGAGCGCCAATCGATTCGAAGTAGGAAATGAGCGACGACGAAGATGCGCCCAGTTCTCCATGATAAATGACTCGTCCGCCTTTTTTAAGAAGAAGAAGATCATCCTATGTGAAGAAAGACAACTTATTAGTGCGGAACGGAAGCTAGGAGATAATCAACTGGCTGAATACTTACAAACATCTCGAATACCGTTGAGGAAGGCTGGTGAATCGTTGCGCAAATCGTGCGGCCGGTATCCGCAATCTTCCTGAGACATTTCATGACTAAGAGAGCGCTTCTAGCATCCAAGCCACTGTAAAAGAAAACAAAGTTAAAAAATTCTAACGCTATCGACGGTCCCAAGCCGGACGCCTTACCTTGTAGGCTAGCGACGCAGTTCTGTTAGAGAGCGAGGAAGACGGGAACAAAAATCTGTTGGAAAAATACATACCTCATCGAGGAAAAGAATCGACGGTGAAGCCGCAAGCTCTACTGCAATGGAAAGACGCTTCTTCTCTTCAAAACTCAGTCCACCGGTTTCATCCGTGCCCACCAAAGCGTCAGAGATGCTGCTGAGCTCCATGTCACGCATTATCTTTCTTACATAGTTCTCTGTAACGTGGCTGTCCGTCACGATTGAAGAATCGAGTCTCAGTCTTGCTGAGAATAAAATAGTCTCCTTAACTGTCAATTGCGGTGATTGTACATCGAATTGTTCAACATATCCAGAACAACGTCGAAAGGAGACTGGATCCTGGTTGAACCCATTCAACAATACTTCGCCTTTACAATACCTGTATTTTTACGTAACGCGATGACGTCCTGGTAAACAGATTTATAAGACGAGCCAACAACGCCATTTGTCGAATTCTAAGGGTCTACTTACCATCAATGTAGTCTTACCCGCACCGGATTCTCCCATCATTGAAAGCAAGCGTCCCGGCTTGAAGATGCCACTTATGTCATCCAATAACTTCAAAGAAGCGCTTTTCGTGGAAGCCGCAACCTCGTAACTTATGTCATGAAACGATAACGTTACTGGAGTGAATGGTATATTTACGTTTCCATCCTGCACCTCTCCTTCGGGCTCCATTTTTGTTGCTGGTGGTCTAGGTGCAGCACCTGCTGATTCACTAGCTCGCGTAGAAAGTCCAATCCCAGTAAGCACGCAACAAAAGAGGAAGTATGTGATCATGAAGTAAAACCCGAATGCAATCCATTCTGAGCCAAAAGGCTCTCCATTCGGCGTCGTGAAACCAAGCATCTCAAGAATTGAGTCCGGATCTTCCCATCGCTCACTGCGAAATTCCAAAACCACTAAACTTCTGAACATCCATGCGAATGGGTTCAGCCAATAAAGGAATGAGTAGTAATCTGGAATTGAGGCCGGCGCCACTATAAAGCCTCCAAATAACATCATCAAAGGATAACGCACGCGCCATACGCTTGTGCTCCAGAGGCAGTGGCAAAGGATGCGAAAACCGATAGCTGTTGTGCCATCAAAACTGCGAATGTGAACAAGACTGCTAAATAAACGAAGAGGTTTCCAACATCATTGCGTCCAGCTAGACCAACAGTGTAATATAGAAGAATTCCGAACATTAGAGTATCCACGATAATTTGAGGGATCTGCGACAAAGTGCGGCCTGCAACGAAAGGCCATACAGAGTAGAAATTGGCGTTACTGTGCTTGTCAAAGATAATTCTGAAAGATAGCGGTGAGCGGTGTGTACCTCCAAGTTGTCAAATGGCCAAAACTTCAAAAACTCACCGGTCACTAATTAACCCCATAGAGCTTTGCATTGCCCCTGCAAGAGAGACGTAAGACACAAACCGTCTTCCCGAGGAACCGCGAGTATGCCGACTTACCTAACATGACAAATAGTCCAGCTTGGAACATTGCGCCCTGTATTGAGACCGGATCTACCGTGTCGAAGAAAACCCTTCCTACGCTCACACCTGAGAGGCCAGATGTGAGATATTCATTCGACGCGACGATGTGGTGTAGATTCTGTCAACTTACCCATCAGTATATTCTTAACGGCTCCCGCCATGATCACATTTTTGTCACGAATCCATAGCTTCAAGAAGCGGCTAACGAGTAATCGCACGGAACGAAAGAAGTTGTTAGCGTAACGTTTTCTTATGTAGGGCATCGAAGCTAGCCCTGAGACTTCGGATCCGTGTTGGGATTCGTTTTCCTTCCAAACATATTTCGATGGACTATCTAGCGCTTCCTGGATTCGTCTACCATATTTGGATTGCCGAAATATTTCCGCCAATTGTGTGAAGGTGGGAGCTTCTGGATAAACACTTCTTATCTCCTCAGGGGGGTCGTAAAGACTTGCTCCATCTTCGGTAGTTATCATTTGTAGGAAGTCCGTTGTATCAAGATAAGGGGGTGCCCGGTATCCTAGAGAACCAAAATAGTTCTCAACCTCACCAATCGGTCCACTGAAAAGAAGCTTACCGTCCGCTAAGAGAATGAGTTCATCAAAAAGTGAGACTGTTTCGGGACTTGGTTGTAGCAAGGAGATAACTCTTGTGAACTGTCGCACTCTTCCAAAATGCAAGATAGTTTGAATCATATCGAAAGTCGACGCAGCATCCAGTCCAGTTGATATTTCGTCACCACACATAAAAGGCCTCGTCGACATGAGCATCTCGCCCACAGTCACACGTCTGCGTTGCCCTCCACTAACCCCACGGACATTGTTGTCGCCAACGAAAGTATCTTTCACATGTTTCAAACCGAGCGCTGTCAATATAACGTCAGTTACCAGTTTGTTGTCGAGAGCACGCTTCTCGGCTACCTTCTCCTCTGGTGTCATGTCATTGTTGTGAATAAGTCTCCCACCTGATTTACACTGAAAGGCAAAGTCAAATGTTTCTTCTACGGTTAACCGTGGTGCATGTTTATCAAGCTGCGAAACGAAGGCAAACGCATTTTCCACCACAAATCCATCCGAATCCTTCACAAGAAAAACGTGAGAGTCGCTTATAATTAAAAACAAAATAATTTCCTCTTAGTTTTGAAGAATGACTTACCTTCATTTCCCGACCGTTGTAAGTAACGGCCCCGTTCAAAACCTCCGCTTTTTGAGGGTGCAACAATCCGGCAATACATCGCATGAGGGTCGTCTTTCCCGACGCGGGAGGCCCCAAAATCAGGTACATTTTTCCTGGCTGAAAATGGAGTGATATATCGTCCAGAACGTTCTTGCTCACCAGGTTACAGGCTTCCGCGCTCGCACCGGACATTTTGACTTTGTACCACTTGTAAAGTCGATAGAATAGGCTGGTCGAAAAAACCGTCTCGAGTTTGACGTCTTGATTGGTCTGCACCGTGTAAGTCAAGTTACGGATTCGAACTTCTACGGGAATATTGAGACTGCGCATGCGTTGGAGAATTGGCTTGTACTCTTGCAGTTTGTTCATAATCTCGAGCAGGGGACCCGACAACGGTTGAATATCGACCGGATGATCAGGTTGTTGGGAGTTTTTCGGCTCATCGTCATCCGAAACGGATTCTTCCACGTCGCTAAAGCTCATTCCATCGCGATGCGTATTTTCTTTGAGTAAGGCAAAGATCAGACGCCGTTGATTGAACAGAGTTTGCAAATGGTTTTTCCGCGAGGAGGTAGCATTGCGCAGCGACGATCGAAAAAGATCCGCATCGGCATCTATCTTGTCAGATTCCTGCTCCATCTTTTTAAAAACAAATGAGCATAAACAAGTAACAATGATCAAAGAGCACGTTATAAGTCACTCAAATATTTATTACTTGCTTCGGAGAAAGAGGTTCGCATCATCATGAACTTATTTTCAAAAAATCCAACGAATCATCGCGCAAGAAAACTCCTCCACATTTTGTGGAGACGTGGAAAACGACACCCCCACATTTTCTGGATACGTGAAAATACCACACCACCACATTTTCTGGATACGACGTGAAAACAACGCACCCCCACATTTTCTGGGGACGTGGATACACTACACTCCCACTTTTTCTGGAGACGTGAAAATACCGCTCTCCCGCATTTTCTGGAGACGTGAAAACGCTACACTCCCACATTTTCTGGAAACGTAGAAACACCACTTTTTCGAGACAGGATTGTTTGCGGCGAATAGAAGCGTGAACGTGAAGTGTTATTATTATTGTACATTACATTATTGTCGCGGTCGATCACCGGATTTAATTGAGTCCAACACATCAAAAAAAAAAGATAACGTTATCATGGCTTCGACTACTGCCGCTGGCGCGAGTACCCGCCATACAGCAAAGGACCCGTTCGTTGAGTCGATGGCTGTGCTGCGAGAGATTTTGGCCAAGAAGCAACAGCGTCCGCCAGCTACTTCTCCTCGCAGCGCTTCCGCTTCCGAGGCACAATACGAACTTCAGTTAGCACAAGTTCAGAAGGAACTGGCGGAAGAGCGTGGCAAAGTTATCAAGCTACAACAACAAGTCGAAAAGGTCACCGCCGATTTAGAGACAGCGACGGCGCGGCAACACGAAATGCAAATGGAGTTGAACTACGCGCACGAGAGCACCAACGAAAAGGAGAAACAAATTGCAAATCTACAATCAGAGCTAGACGAAGTCAGAGAGTTGAATTCAAATCTGCAGGAGCAATTCATAAATAGCGAGCAAGACAGTTCAAGTAAGATCGAGGTATTGAACAAGCGCATTAGCGAATTGGAGCGCGAGAATGGAGTTCTGAAACAGCAGCTTGAAAACATTGAGCAAGAAAGGGCAAGCAAGATCGAAGCGCTAGAGGAACACATAGTCGAAATGGAGCGGGAAAAGAATGCTTTATCTCAGCAGCTCGTCGAAATGAAGAATGCCCAAGAGACGGAACACGAAGAGAAAGAGACAATGGAAAGCGAAGCGAAATCAAAGATTCTGACGGAGAACCAAGTCGTTAAACAAACGAACGAGAGTTCGGCCTTGTTGCTGAGCAACCTTTCTCGTCTAGCAGAAGAATACGATTTGATGCAACCGGAGGAGGGGGGAGAAGAAGAAGGTGTGATTGTGGCGGAAGGGGAGAAGGCGGCAGATGACAAGGACGAGCAAGAAGAAGGTGGCGATGAAGGCGTAGAAAAAGTTGATGAGGTAGAGGACGATGGCATTTTGGATAATGAGGATCGAGAAAAGGAAGAGAAAGAATTCGGCAGTAACCCTCAAGACGAGGACGCGGCGGTGCTCACGGCAAACGATTTACAAGGAGAGTACTACACTCAAAGTGAACTAGAGACAGAAGTGGAAAAAAGTAAAGCCGAGCAACAGAATGAACTACAAGAAATGGAAACAACTGGGGAAGAAGACGAAGACGAGGAAATGGCGGAAGTCGCAAGCATGGATTCAGAGATGGAGGATGAAGTTGATGATTTTAGAGACGATGCAGAGAGCAATGGCATCAATCAGGAAAGTGAACAAGGTGAGATGAATAGCGAGACAGGTGAGGAGGAGGAGGACGACGATGATGACGATGACGAAGTGGAAATTATAGAGATTCAAGATGATGACTCGTCTTCGAAGCGCAGCAGAAGTGACGATGAGGCAGATGACGAGGAAGTCGATGATAGTGAAGATGACGAGCGGGATAGAAAAAGGAACAGGCTGGATGACGGGACAGACACAGAAGAGGTTTAGTAAAGTAGCTTAAGTAATGATAACTAATACATGGTAAGGTTTAATGGTCTTCTATCAGCTAGATGACTCAAAGTACTCAGTCGTAGCTGATAAAATAGCTACCGGTTTCACCAAAGTCGAGGAAGCTTAGGCAATGCCCATCGTCGAGCAACATTTGTATAGATTGATCCATCTCTTCGGATATTCCACCCCACCACATCCGTCCATTCTTTGCGCGCAGAAACCATTCACCAGCAGGACCCAAATTAACACATTTCAGGTCAGCTCTCTCCTGCCGATCCTCGAGTTTGAGTTGGAGCTCCTCCGGAATTCCTCGCCCTTCGTACTTCCAGGACCCATCCTTGAAAACAACGAAAAATGTATCATATGTCGTTCCGAATGCAACGGATGCTGGCGGTTGCTTCGCCTTCCTGAGCTCTTTTTCCAGTCCCTTGGGTCCCTTGAAGGCAAATGTACCATCATGGAATGACACGAAGAAGCGGTCGCGCGTGGAGAGTGCAACATAAGAGGGTCGACTCTCTCTGTTCTTTGTTTTTCTTAGCTGTGAAAGCTTGTGATAGAGTGGTCGGGGAATGGAAGGAGTATAAGCGACGCCACCATTGCCGTAAAGGAACACGGTCCCTTTTCCGTTTGTCGAAACACTTTTTACCAACCGACCCATGGCCGAAATATCCCGTAAGCACTGATCCACATGCTTCATTGGCTCTGCGGGTAGACTAAATTGAAACTCCATCCCTTCCGCACCGTTATTCGCATTATTTTTCGAAGGTTCGATCGGTTGCAAGTGTTGCACGTGATCTTTCAGTTTGTCTCGTTCCCCTTCCAGGATGGCAATGCCGACATCCATCAGCTCCAAATTTGACTGCAACGTTTTCACCCGCTGAATGTTTTCATTCTCGTTCTCTTGATCACCGTCGGGTTGAATGACCAAAGAGCTATCGATCGATGTCAGTTGCGGCGGATTGCGTAGAAATCGTTCTACAACATCCAGTTGCGATATGTTTCGCCGAAAAATGTGCCGTATCGTGGGCTTGGTCTCCCAGGGTGCAATTCTCCCTATCGAAATAGTTCCGGTTTCACAATAAATGGTGACGCGGGCTTCTTGATTGACGAGAAAACTGACAATCTCTGGTTCACCGCGCACAGGAATTTCGACACAATTGGGCATGTCGTTGCCGCGGCGTCTCACGGCCTCTGGGTTCAGTTTCATGAGAGTCTTCTTCTGTGATTAATCAGTGCGCAAATGATGCTATTCTATGTTATATGCGCTCAGCTTTTTTTAGTTGTATGCAGGTATATCATCATTGTCATTGACCATTATACTACAGTACGTACGGTATGTCGTTCTTCGCGTCACAGCCGCGTCATAAATCCTGTGCACTCTACTACGTAAGAGTAAGAGTAACTATGAAGATCCGAAAAAACGACTATAGCTTCGATTGTGGAAGATCGGCATTCAGATGCCGTAAACTAACATTGGAGATCATAGTATATATGGAGTATAATTCTTATATGTAGAATCGGCACTCGAATACGGTTTTTGTGGACGACGAGACGTGAATAATACTTGTATTCGAAAATGAGGCATCGCCTTCGATGGTGTTGCAAGTACTGTATGTAGCGTGTTATTTCCTTGGCAAGTACGGATTGTTTCATTTGCTCTCTTCTGCTTATAAATTAGATAGCTTTCTGAAACATGGAGGAACCTCTGGATCTAATTCGGTTATCGATTGATGAGCGCGTCTATGTCAAATGCCGCGGCGACCGTGAATTAAAAGGCAAATTACATGTGAGTATTATTTGAACCTTTCTGGTGATTGCTTTTGCGATGACTCATGTTTTGCTGCTACGAACAGGCCTACGACCAGCATCTGAATATGGTGCTCGGAGATGTCGAAGAGACTGTTACTTCTACGGAAGTGGATCCGGAAACCGATGAAGAAATTGTCAAAAACACACTCGAAAAGTTGGAATGCTCTTTGTCCGAGGTGATATTATAGTACTTGTGAGCCCTCCATTGCGCACAGGGGGATAATCTTATCCGCTGATATGTAACAAGAGGAGAAAGTAATTTTGAATTAGATCATTTCATTCACTATTCTATGCTGGAATGAGGATTTATCATTTTTATTGATATTTGTCGTGATAAGCACCGTTGCGATCAGGTGTATCTTGCGAATCCATACTGCCGGAGCGGTAGAATAGAATAGATGGACGCCTTTGTGGGCCTCGTCGTGCTCCTTTTGTCAAGTTACTTAGCATTTTTTGGCGTCGTGCTTCAGTCGTATCGGGCTGGACTTCAGCGAACAGTGGCTCCGGCGGCCAGTCAAAGAATCGTTGATACATCAGAGGCTTGTAGGGTACAACGACTCCATGGATCTCTCGAGAGTCTATATCGGTAGCCACACTTTGCTCTATGTCGTGTCCACCTTTACGGTGTTTTGAAGTAAAAACAGGTTGATCGCCCCGAAGCTTAGGATCGACGGCTTGGGTGTCCTCGTGAAAATGTTTTCGAGCTGGTGGCAAATGCCCACGCTCTCTCAGAATTCGCACTGCCCAGTTTTGCGGTCCTAGAAAGATGTTAGAAAGCGATCGTGAGGCGGAAAGGAATGGCCTTGACATGTGAGCGTCCAAAACAATCTTACCAACTAGCCAGAAACCAAATATGAACAAGAAGAGTCGCCAAGGGAATATGAATAAGACCACAGATAGGCATAAGCTGAATAGCGACAAAAGGAACGTGAACATTGGATCCTGCCAAGTAGCAATATTGAAAGCGGCCCGAAATAAGCAAAGAAAGGAGTAGAGTGATCCAATTATAGGCTCCACATATAGTCCCAAGCGAGCAATAAAAGGATTCGAGTGAGAATATTGAGCGACATTCAGCAGCTTGTCCAACTTCTTCTTTGCATCTTTCCTCTTTCTCTCTGGCTTTTTGGAATCACCAAAATAAAGCGTATCACGGCGAGGAATGAAGTATGGTTGGTCGTCAAAACAATGCCACGTCAACTCGTGCACTTTGTCCTTGATGTCAAGAAGATCATCGGTAAGCTTTTTGCCTGTACTTGGTCCTTCAACATCGATATTCTGCTCAGGCCAAGACTGAAGCGGATCGTAATCTTCGGAAAATACCTCATCAGGAGTAACTGCACTCATGCTGGAAGGCATTGAATGAGTCTCAAAACCATCATTAATATGATCCATTTCACCGGGTCCGGTACTGTGAGTTGGTTGCATCGACGACAAAGTGAATTCTGATTCATCCGCACTATAGGCACGTCGGTAACGTCCAGGCCGAGGATTGGCGCGCTGCATCATCGTATCATCACTATGTCCTCGTCTAATACGAGGTGCAGCCCTATATCTCAAAGGATAGGATCGCTGTTGGATGGGAGCAATAACACGGTTGCTTACCATCGCCGAAGAGGTGGTAAGTCCATGAGTCAAACCTTTCTGAATTGGGTTTACCACATGGTTGAGGCCAGTCATTTCAGTCAGCTCTGTCGCGGCAGTTTGAAGTTTGACTCCAGTTTTCGTAGCAGCTGATTGAAGTTGTGCTGCAGCCTTTCGACCTGTTCTCTTGACTGTCTTGGCGGCCTTTCTACCAGCTCCAACGACGGCTCTACCAGCTGTAAAGTTGTTCTCTTCTTCGTCGTACTCCTTCATTCCTGAAATATCTTTTCTCATGAGGTCAGGGATATTCACGTCAATCGGCAAATTTGGCAAGTTATGCATATCGATTGGAAAACGAGCGCCAATGCTACCGCGTCTTTCAACACCTAAATGCTCGTCAATATTCTCAACTAGAGCCGCATCTTCACCAGTATGGCTTTGGCAAGTAGATTTTTCGCGCTCGCCTTTGTGGTCTACCAAGCATTCCCTCGCTCCAAATTTCGGATAGTCATAATCATTTGAATACGGAAATTCAAAGTGGTAAGTCCGGTTTTCTTCCTCATCGACACTGGGGTCTTTGAATAGACCAAGCATTTTAAAAAGAGCTATGCCGTGATGAGAATGAGTCTTGAACGTCGGTCCCAAATCAATCATCGATTGGTCGGCGTTTCGCTTCGAAGTGAAAGCGCGAACACGACCGAGCGACAAAGGCTCAATCACATGCTTGCCTGTTTCACTGCCGAAACAGAAAGCCATGAACATTTCTTCCCATGACGGAGGAATAAATCCAGTTGTAAGAGGTATTTCAATTCCATAGATGACATAGGTTCTCATCAAAAACAGCACGAAGTAAAGTACCATGTACGCAGGTACCAACGAAAACGAATTCATGTAAATGCAATGCATCCAAGATAAAAAGATGAAGCCGGAAATTGAGGGATTGACCCAGTGTCGTATCCCCCAAAAGCCATGACGCAAGGCAAGAAAAATAAATTTCCGAGTGAAATTAAGCTCTCGGATGCTTGCCCTCATCTGATGGAACGTAAATCGACCCGGAAGATGGGCACCATGAACAGTAATAGCGATGTTTCGGAAAGCCTTTTCATCTGAACAATTAACTGTAACGCTGACATCCGGTTTCGTGTGCTGAGGAAGTGGAATCTTCAAACTCTTCGGAATGTACGATAAAAGAGCATCTCTTTCGGACTTCCAATTCAACGTGAAACGGAGTCGGATCGCTCCACGTTTTCGACGTGAGTAAACATGCGTAGACAACCGCAGTGGAAGAGTCACGTCGTATGTACTCGAGGGCCGCAGTCTCGCCAGATCAATCGCAACACGACCAGCAAAGTCATCTTTTTCCCGTCTATTGTCATCATCAAAAACACCGACATAAAGCCGAGCATAGCCGTGAAATATCGGAAAATCACAAGCTCGCCTACACTTTCGAAGCCAAATTGGGTTGATTCTGTTTGGGATGACATCCGTCGCAAACGCATACGAGCCGCACACAAGGTAAACCACGGCATCGGTGTCCGACGTGCGATCAAGTTTGGGCAAGCCAAAGCACTGCAGAACTTCTACTCTGAGCGATCCTATCTCCTTGAGAGTGCATGACGGGATACGCAAATCGTGAAACTTTTCCGACGGAAGCACCATCTCCTCATGCAGCTCTTTTCGTGTCATCCATCGGTGTGGGTACGCGTAACTTGGCAGAACTCGATATTCCTTGTCACGAACATAGCGCGAATTTGAGCCGCGAATGAGCCTTTCCACATCCTTGGTCGTATATTGATTGATCGGATCGTCCAGCGCTTCACTAATGTCTAAATCCCTCGTATCTGCTGCAAAAACATGACTGCTCTCTCGTCTTCGCCGTACTTGGTTTTGATCTTTTGAATGCCAGGGCGCTGTTAATGTTCCAAAAAATGTTTTCTTCCTAATCGATTCTGATGAAAGACGCTCGACCTTTGAGAGAGCCTTCAGCCATAGCGCTTTTTCGTGACTGCCTTTGCTACAGCGGAATTGTATTCGAAACGGTTTATTCTTTGCCAAAGCTTTGGCAACTTCCTTGCGAAGTTCGTCAACCGGATCATGACGATCATGCGCAATCCCTGATTTTACCGATTCAGTTTCTGTCATTGACGAAGTCTGATTGTATTCACTGTATAAGTCGTTCAGTTGCTCTAAAGTATCCTCGGTCGAAGGAACTTCCACCTCGAAAAGACAAGGATCATTCGCTACATCTTTTGCTATCCACTGAATATCACAAGGAATATATAGCTCAAGACTTTCCATCCGTCGTATAACGGCTGCATAAGAGAGGCTTCGTTGCAAACGGCTGTAGACATTGCGAAGAACAGTCCTGGCAGGTCCGTTGTCGGGTACCTCGTTTTCAGTGTCCGGAACATCGGTAAAGATCTTTATCGAACCCCCATTTGTAAACGATAATGACACGTAGCGTCTCTTCACGCGACCGGAGTTCCCCCTACGGCAGTATAAGCACCCGTCTAGTGATACAGGATTTGACTGGTTTCCTAGCTCGGGTCGAAAGGAGACCTTTCGTTCGCTTGCCGTTGCTGCCTCCGTCCTTTGCAGCAGCGGTCGACCACCCCATCGACAGCTTGAATTTGAACTCGCATAATATAATTGTAACGAGTTTCTTAGGTTATTGCCTCTCAAAGCAACTGCATACTTGAAATCTTTCAATGAGCTATCTGAAACAATCGGTCACAGAAGTCACAATAAATCCGCAATAAACGCAACGGTTTTACGAGAGAAAAATTGTGAGACGCGGGAACGCGCCTCGGCTTAAGTATGCATTGACAACTTTGTCTTACAGTGACTAATTTCACTGTTTAATTAACACTCAGAATCTCCCTCCACGAGGACTATACATTTTACAGTTGCTTGATCGTCAGTCCTGGATAGGATCAGTCCCGCTCATGGATCGAAACTCGATACAGTACGAAACCTACAAAACTAAATAAAATTTTGCACTCCTTCCTAGCTTTGGAGCTACTACGATTAGCATTTGTTGAGCTCGAATTAACACAAAAACGTGGAGAACAACTAATGCTTCATTACTCCGAAATATCTTATTTATTTTGCCTTGACTTGTTGTAGCGGGCAACAAAGTAGCTTGCATTCAAAGTAGCGCTTTCAAACTATATGAAAGAAGCAATCGTCGACAAAAATTTCATTAGTCGCTCTCTATTTTTATTCTAATCAATCTTTTTTCGCCACGGCTTGCGCAGAATGGACGAGGCAGCCAGTCAAGAGACCAACTGTCACAAAGACGCCACCAACGATACTTATCAAAGACGACAGAAACACCAGAAAACTGTCTCTTCCGTTCGAGTGGTGTACTGCCAACGGTGTGAAGTCGTAGTTCAAAACAAGGCCAGGCAAGAAGGCGACGCCTTTGGTAACCAGCGTGGCGGGTTGAATGGTGTGTTCTGACACTGACACCTGGTACGCAAGTGTTTCCGTGAAAAGTTTCTTGTATATTGTGGGGATCAGTTTGACTTGAATCAGCTCAACAGCGATTCCTCCATAAGCATTTTTTATCCAATGTCCGCGTTTTTCGAGGGGCTTTTCCGTTGCTAACGGAAAGGCGTCGCCGAACTGTATATTATGAATAAAGTGCGAAACATTGAAATGACTCAGCTCGGCCGCCATGGTGCTTTCATCAGCTAATCCTAGCATTGCGATTTTCCGACTAGACTCAATCCATGCAGGGCGGGATATGCCCATCGTTAGCACACCGGAAACGACTTGTGGGCTCAAATGACCGACAACAGTGCATCCTTTGCCTCTTTTGAATGCGTTATTGGATGCGGCTGCGTCGGAATTCGTGGGCGCATACATTTCGATGGAGTGTTTGCCGTGAATCTTTTCCAGTTCTCCGGTAAGAAGAGACGCTCCGTCGAGTGATATGTCGAGTTGATTGCAGGATAGATGAGGGAAAGTCACGTGCAAGAACAGAGGAATGCGCCCTTTCGTATTCCGACCGGGTCGCGCATCTTCTGTCAAAAGCGAGATCGGTGTGGATTGCGATCTTGCCAAGTGCAGCGAATGCTGCGTAGTGCCGGTTGTATAAGACACTAACTGTGCCACAAAAAGCAACCCCGCACATGTAGCCGCAATGGCGGTGATTGCGCCTCCCACCGCACTCTTTTCCTGCAGATCAGGTCTTGTTTTCGAGAATGCATCAAGTCGACGAAACCCCATTGTTTTTTTTTTTCAAAATTTGTTTTGTTACTTTCAAACAAATACCACCATGTTGCCTATGTTGTTTTTTTACTGCGTTGCGGGTAAATGCAATATCCGGGTACTCCTACATCGATAAATTTCCTACTACGGCAACGTGGAAACCACGCAGACATTCGAAGTGTTGCATCAATCATCATTTCGACGTTTGAAATTCAAATTGGCGCCGATGATTCATGTTATTGCATGGATAGGAAATGTATACGGAAAGTTGCGACGAAACTTGTGGCAAACAGAACCGAAAACTGATGAGGTCGAAGGAACGCCATATCCGGGTACCCCCCTCTGTCGGTAAGTTTCCCTACGAGGCCTGCTTGGTGTCTACGTAGACATTGTTCATTGCATTGCATCTTTCATTTTTTCTTGCGTTTTGAGTTCGAATTGATGACGATTACTGTACAAAATCATCATGGAGTTGTACAGTGCAGCTTCCACTGGATGTTTGCTTATCGTGATGACAAATAATGTTTAGCTCATCTTGATTCGTGACTCCTCCTCACATGCAATCATGAAAAAGGTCGCCTACTCTTGGAACTAGAGCAAAATGATAGGGCAATATTTCGGAAGGATCTACGAAAAAATTATCGATTAGTGCATGACAAGTACTGCTGAAGGTCAATGCATATTGTGAAAGACAATAAAAGATAATCGAGCCAGCAGAATCGATGAAATTCAAACAGATGTCTTGCCTTGAAAAATAATGACCCATGACTGAAAGGCAGTCGTGGTAAAATATAAAATTAACACCTTTAGCCCCAAAAAGACTACTCCGTATATGTTTAGCCACAATCCAAGACACGTTTTTTACAGGATCTCGCTTTGCGAGCTAGTTCAAAAAAGTATATTTGAAACACGAGAAAGGACAATATGATTATGATGCATGGAAAACGTAAGATTAGGCCGCGTCGTTCAAAACACTGTTTACATAGCATCGACCGTGCCGATTCAAAAACTGTAGCTCGTTCCGCATCAGCACATTGTTCACAAAAGCAAATTACAGCTCTTCCGTCTGCAATTGGGATTTGGAGTCTGATGAAAAGTATGTAACGAACGGGAAAACTTTCTTCAAAAAGACCACTGTTTGCGAAAAATCGAAAAGATCTGATTTCCCCAAAGCCTTGGCATACTGTTTGCAATCAGGTTCCCCAAGAAGAAAGGTTTCTCCCATACTAAATGGGGCGTAGTGCGTGCACATTTGGTCGTCGACACTGCAAGTAGTAATGACCACCGCAGGGGTACCTTCACCGGATTGTTCTACACGTTGACGCAGCGCCGGAATAATTCTCCAGGTTAACATCAAAGCGGAAATAAATCCATCGGTGAAAGGAAACTGAATAACAGCAGCTTTGGTTCTTGGAAGAACCTCTGTTTCATATTTGATCTTTGGCCACAATTCCGCCGCGCTCAACTCAATGAAATCCTCATCCGTGTATTCATGAATATCAAAATTTTTACTGAGCAACTGCTTGCTTCGATCGTCTTCTTCAACTGCGAGAAGACCAGCGGCGAAACGCTGCTGACGTCCGCCCATGACTATGCGGGGGTCGTCGAAGTAAATGGTGTAAACGACGTCGGCATGTTGCTTCTTCTCGACCCCTCCTTCTTTTGCTATGAAACGAGCGAGTCCCTGGGACGCTGCGTAATCTCTTTGGTGCGCTTAAAGACGAACGAACCACCTGGGAATTCTCCTTCTTCGATTTCGATGCTTGTGAAGCCGCCGGATGTGGTAAAAGAATACAGAAAACAAACGGCCATCACGAGGCAAATGACAAGGAACTACGAGCTGTGATGAGAACTTTCAATAGACTATCAGATTGTCTTCTCCGAGGGGCTTACCTGCTTTCGTCTTTGCTGGAAAGAGAAGGAAGGAATATGGTGAGCTGAACTGTTGCCAAGCAGCCGAGTCAACGATCAGTACTTACCGGTGAGTTTCGCGGCTCATTCATTGTGAGTTCATGATAATTCATAAACATATTGGTATCGGTAGACGCTTTGGTGCACAGCTATTAAAAAGGGACTTGCTTTACCACTTTACAATTATGAAGAAGTGATGAGGTTGATCAACAAGTTTGAAATAATAATGAGAAAGAGAAGCATTTGCCTCCGTTTCTGTTTTTCCTTTCTTCCGCACCTTTGCAACCGCGAAAACAATAACGCAAAACATCACAAAAATCGGATGAGAAAGAAAATATCGCAACGGTTTAAATGCTTGTTATAGTAATCAGCGCTACGACATCATTTAGTTTCATCGAACTAGTGTTAGTAACTAATGACAACTAATACAAGATTGCTCATCTGAAACACACACGTAAATTCTAGCCATAGAAAGCTTTTAACGTATACTCGGTTGCACTGGCCAGGATGGGCACTCCAAACCATGTAATGACTCCAGCTCCAAGAACGATAGAAACGATTTTGGCATATGCCGCAGCAGTCGAATCTGGACCATTGATGTAAGGTGCATTGTGATCCGTCTCCCTGTTAAGAAGTGCCGGCTTAGCAGTTGGTTGTCCGACAGGTGCTTCCGTAAAAAGCTGGACCTCGGACTACAAAGAGAACAAAATGAGACTAGAGACAATCAATGAGCACAAGGTTCGCAAAACGAATACTCACTCTAGGAATCATGTCCCCTTCTAGATGCTGACCTGGCACACGCGTCTTCTTGTATCCAACTTCTTCCATGGCTAGCTCGGAAAGGGATCGCGGGTCGGGTTTATACGGCGTTGCCGAGGATTCAGGAAGAGGGTGGTCACGATATCTATCTTCCTTCAGCACTGGTATTCGAATGACGAATTTGCCAAACATGTACTTCTTCATCGCCTTCAGTTTGTTCGCATTTTCTCGCTTAATTCGGGCCAGTTGAAGAGCTTTAGTGTGCCTCAAAAATCGTTTCGCTTTGTTGATCTTCTGCTGCCTCTTTTCTTCTTCCTCAGATAAAGGTTCCTTACTAACAACATAGATGTCGACGAGTTTCATCCAGGGACCAAATAGCGCCCAAACAATAATTCTTGATATCCACTTGATCACAAAGAACCAGGGAACAAAGAAGAATACAATTGAAAGTAAGCAACAGCCTACCGTGACCCAGAACGAAATGTAACATTCTTCCCATAACACGATATATTTTATTGTCCTGAAGTATCGAATGACCAAAGCTAGATTTCGCTGCACAGGATACAAAATCGGCTTGAATGGATCAATGGAAACGCCATTTGACTTCGTACTAATGTCAGCAACATCCTCACCAATCTCCTCCATCTCGCGCTCGTATTCCTCTCTTTCTTTCATTGCCTCTTCGTATTGCTTGGCCACCTTTTCTTCCGCTGTCTTGATACGATTTGTCCAGGCCTCGAGAAAAGCCTGAGTTTCCTCACTATTCTGGAACGGCTCAATCGAATGAGGAGGGAAAGACGTTCGTCCTGTAACGAGAATTTCAACTAGTTCTACGAAGGACTTGCATTGCATCCAGACATCAGGAAGACTACGTCGATAGACATTGGTTGCTATCATGAACCAAGCCAAACATCCAAAGATGAAACTCGGCAATAGTTGTGGGTGCTCGACCAGCATTGTAGCCATCACGAAGGCAGTCATTGAATGAATTGGAACGTTTACGGTGGTGGTTCCAAACGTCAACGGGAGAGACCCACGCCATAGCATGAGATTCGTGACTGCATCGTTAAGATAGAACATAGCTTGTTTCTGACTTGATAGCAACTCTTCAACATACCTATAACAACACGTGAGGATGTATCGTGTATCGTTCAAGAACAAGTAAAGCAAAGAGTACTCACGAGTTGATCACTTTAATATTGTATCTCTCCGTGTCGAACTTTCCGACGCAAGTATACCGGAGAACACGGAAGTCTCGTCGGGCTTTTGTATTGACGAAAAGGTGCGGCGGTGGCTCCAAATTTGAAAGCAAAACTTTTCTCTCGTCGAAAATCTCCAATCGTAAACGAATCGTTATGCTACCTTTAGGCTTTCGACTCGACATTTTCGCACTGGAATACAAGTTGTACTTCAAATCGTAAACTGTGTCCCTTCGCAGATTCGAAACGTCGACGGACACTCGTCCGATGGGATCGTGGTCATCCGCTGGGTTCATCCCCGCATCATTATCAAAGACGCCGATAAAAAGTTGACTGCTACTGTGAAACACGTGGAAGACAAATGCGCGCTGACTCCAGGGCATCCATCTGGGGTTCAAGCAATCAGCAATGACATCCGTCTGGCATACTGCATCTTCGAACACCAGAGAAACGAATGCGTCGGTGAAATTACCAGCCAATCCTCCAACATCCATTTGAGGCAAATCATCACAGCCAATAACCTCAACAAAAAGACGACCCAGTGTGCCGCTACCAGCATCAATCCAGTTGTGTGAGGGCCTTTGACTTTCGAGAAGAATTTCATCATGAGTCATCCACGTAGTCTCGTCTGGACGAAGTGGATCTGGCCCTGGTCGGATTTTATACTGTCGCCAAACATAGTGAGCATCTTCTTGAAAGCCGAAACAATGTAAGGATAGTGAGGGCGACTTACCTGTTTCTTTCCGGCGTTCTTTCCTGAGGCAACAACACGAGTCCTTTTCGATAGAATGGCTTTGAGACTACCAGCCCCAGTCTTCCCTTCCAAAACGGCTTTATGAAGAAAATCCAAATGCTTAGATTTCGGCACACGACTTTCTTCCATGAATTGGATGTCACTTGGACTAGCTCTGCGACAACGGATCGCCATGTACCCGGATACGTCTCGGCTTCTGTAGCCAGGGGACTGAAGCTTAAACTCCATGCGTTCGCCGTTTGCTTCGTACAGTGTTTTCGCAGGTACAGTGACAACGCCCAACTTTTCATTTCCACCAAGCTTATCGAAGTCTTTGAGAATAAAGACTAGTCCATCGCTAGTAAACAACTCTTGCGAGCTGACAGTGAAAAGGAATAGAGAATCGGTCTTGATCGTCCAAATCGGATCGAGACTGCAAAGGGTTCAAAAGACAGTTAGTTAGAACAATGTGTATTTTACATCGATTAAAGATGAAGAACTCACGTTTTGGAGATATGCTTCGTTCTGTGAACCTCGGCACCATTGAAAGTAACTTGGACATAGGGGTCTGACGATACGAGGTCACCCACAGGAATATCCCACGCCGAAACAATTTCGAGCAGCAACGTAATTTTGTCTTTCATATTGATCGTAGCTCCACCGAGTGCGGCTTGCATCCGAGCTTCCTTTCGGGCTTCTTCCTTCCCTAATTCATTTCTTAATGTTTGCTCGAATTTGTCAGCATCTCCCTCCGAATCAAAGATCAGCTCCCGGACTTGCTTGGACGTCTTGAGTGCTATTTCCAACCAAATGCCGTTTTTCCGCGTTCCTTTGATATGAATCGCTTTCAAGGGGATCCGGTACCTTGCTTTCCAGACAGAACCGTTGGACTCGTCGGTGAACGCTTGACCGTCGTCTACTAAATCTATGAAGTCACGTGGAACCACCGTCGACAGGTCGTCGTCGTCATCATCGTCATTGTGCGATGCCTTTGATTTTTCTTTATTCTTTTCTTTCACAGGAGCCAAAAGACGAACGATGCATTCTTCAAACACCACGCCATCGGATCCAATGACCTTGTGCACCTCGATGGAAACTTTGCGTCGTCGCCGACGCTTGTTGAGCGCTCGAGGTATAAACGTGCCCTGTATAAAGTGATAAACATGAGAAACTAATAAAAATGTAAATGCAACATGATTATAAACTCACAGCAATAGTATTCAGGGGCGGAGGTGCAAGGCAATCAAAGATCGTCGCCGACACGATGGTATCTGCTTTTGCGAACCCAGCTTCTTTTTCGATTCACTCCCCGTTGCCCCTAAGAAAGCTTCGAGCGTGGAAGGTTCTTTCCGCATATTGTTTGACGCCATGGTTGCGATACTATCCTTGATTCGTTCAATGATGCAATGGGCAAGATTGATTTTCGTGCAGCTGATTTTTGCGTCGATCGAAGTGTGCGAACTCGCGAAGCGAAATCTTTTGAAAACGGCATCGGGAAAGCACATTATAGTTCAGGTTCGTGTGCCGGCCAACCTCCATTCAAGAGATGATTCACGAGATTGAGCGAGTCAGTCACGTGTCATGCACAAGTAGTAAAAGGCCCAAGGACATTGCTGGTGACACAGGTCACAAAACACAAAAGCATGACGCACAGTACGCAAAGGATATAGTGACTCTATGGTTAGATTGTAGTGATGACCGCTGCCGGAAGTTTGCTTAGCCTTTCGGCATTTGGCGTCCTTCTGTCAAGACTACTTCCACTAATAGTGTACAAAAATGACATTGGGCCTTCGACCTACACTTACTTTTTACATTCAAAATTTCCTAAAGCGCACACACATTCCCTTTCAGTTTGTTTTCTTTCGCATTCCAACAACTTACTTTCCACTGAATGAACTGAAATTGTTGCGACAATGAAACTTCGATGATTTGAGGAAGTAAACGAATTATAGACACCTTCCTTTTCATCACCTCTTTACATTTCAATAGTCAGGTGCGAGACCATGGAAGCCGAGAGCTCTACAGAAACTGTAAGTGACTTGGTTTTCTTCATCACAAGAGGCTCATTCGATCCTCATTAAACTCGTTGGCAACTCGTCTTTTAAGCTGTACCGAAAACGACTGTTCTAATATCACTTTTACAGGGAACTCGCCATTCAGCTGGAAAGTCCAACTGGAAAAAGTTTCATGATTATGAGGTGGATGTCGACCCAGAGCAGGATGACAAAGCCACAGAAATCTTGTTGTGTTCTTCCGAAAGACCGCACATGCGAGCCTTTCATTGTGCGTGGTGGGCCTTCTTCGTGGCATTCTTTAGTTGGTTTGCCATCAGCCCGCTTTTGCCTTTAATCAGAGAGGATCTCGGATTGACCAAAAAGGATATTTGGACGTCTTCGATCGCAGCTGTAGGCAGTACGATCTTGATTCGATTTATTCTTGGACCTTTGTGTGATGTCTACGGACCAAAGGTTCTATTCAGTATCTCCTTGTGCACGACCGCCATTCCGACAGCCATGATCGGTGTCATTCAAACGAAAACCGATTTGATTGTTCTCCGATGCTTCATCGGACTCGCTGGAGGTACCTTTGTCATGGCGCAGTATTGGGGCAGTCGCATGTTCGCGAAGGAAGTCGTCGGTACTGCGAATGCTTTGATTGCCGGGTGGGGCAACTTGGGAGCCGGAGTCAGTCAGCTGGTGGTCGGAAGCTATTTGTTTCCGCTCTTTGAATGGTTGACGGGGAGTTCCGAAACAGCGTGGCGAACGGTCGGCATCGTCCCTGCCTTTATTGCGTTCGTGACTGGTATCGTCATCTACCGCATCAGCGATGATGCTCCCAAGGGGAACTATTGGGAACTGAAGAAGAACAACGCCTTCACAAATCCAGTAACTATCCGATCATCATTCATGACCGGCTCGTGGAACATCAATACGTGGGTCCTTTTCGTTCAGTATGCTGGTTGCTTCGGAGTCGAGCTGACGATGTACAACGCCGCTGTCCTGTACTTTGTCGATGAATTCGACCAGACTACAGAAGCTGCGTCCGCCATTACCTCCATCTTTGGGTGGCTGAATTTGTTCGCGCGCGGACTTGGAGGTTTCTTTTCGGATGCTAGCCATTACAAGTATGGGATGCGAGGTAGATTGTGGACACACACGCTGTTCCTCTTATTTGAAGGTGTTTTGGTCTTGTTGTTTGCGTCGACCTCATCTTTGGGAATGGCCGTTTTCATTTTGATTTGCTTTTCGTTATGTGTGCAAGCTGCTGAAGGAACTTCATACGGTATCGTTCCTTACATTGATCCGTTGAATATGGGAACTGTCTGCGGTATTGTTGGTGCTGGTGGAAATGTGGGAGCAGTCCTTTTCGGTCTGTGCTTCCGGCAGCTTACCTATGACACTGCCTTCAATGTAAGTATACCTGTTAATGTCTTCCGAATCAGTGTCAGCGTTATAACTTATCTTTGGCGTCGCAGATCATGGGTGTCAGCATCATTATCTCGGCCATCATGTCTGTCTTCGTGAAAATCCATGGTCACAGAGGATTAATTTGTGGTGAAGATTTGCGCATAGATCCCGAAACTGGAAAGGAGATTCTCGAGGAAAACAAGAGCCTTTTGGATTCTGAAGCTGGGGGCGTCTAATTTGAAAGCCGATCCATCGTCGGCAAACGGTTGCATATTTTTGTTCAAATTGAAAGAAGCTTTTGTGAACGACTAATGTTTTGAATTCAACGAGATTTTTAATTTAATAATGCTTTTTGTTGGTCAAAAGTCATTTTGGTGAAATGTACAGATAACTCATTCGTCAAACGCTTTGTCGAACGGAAGTCTGTCTATGTATTCTTCAATGTCAAGCTCTCTTGATTTTCCTCCGTTAGGTAGCATCCATGGTGTCGCTTGATCTTTATCGTATAGTGTCCCCAGATACTTCTTTCGTTCTTCCGGAGACGAGATAAAATGTATCTTGTCTCTCGTCTTCCGCCCTGCAAACGGTTTGAAGACCGTCCATAAGCACAAGAATGTTGTTGGAGCATCCAGTAAAAGATTGAGTTAATGTAACCCACGTAGTGATTTCGCAGGGTGGTCATGAGTTCTTTGCCGACACATGTTGGTGGCGTATGACTAAACGCAGAAAACCCTCGAAAGTCCACTACCGCGTTGATTGTTCCGTCTTTGGCTCGACTGCAGGCGATTGCCTTCTCCATAGTCCATAAATGACTCGCCATGGTGAGCTCCGGATCATGAGACTGTACACGCCTGGGGATAAATATATACGTCGACCTTCCTTCGCGATCATGGCCCTGAACATAGACATGACCTGAGGAAAGAGAGTGCTTCAATTCTTTGTGATAGTAATTGACCGGATCGTCCAAAGCCTCCCGTAGTCTGTCTAGCTTCTTCTCTTTACGAAAGTTGAGCGTATTTCTGATCCGTTCTAATGCGAGAGCCTTGTCTTTTTGTGCCGAATCGAGATAACGGCGCGCCATTTCACAGACATGGAACCAGCGACCTTGCTGTGATTTCTGTGCGGAATACGCATAAGAAGTTCGAGCAGCTGACTCGATTTCGCTTTCGGATAAGCAACGCAGGAGCGCATTGGCGCTATCATGTTCAGCAGCTTTCTTCACGGTAGCAGTCATGGCATAAGATGCAAGAAGAAGATGGAAAAAAGTTATGAAAATGTGACACGTCGTTGTTTCTTGCTGTGTTGGTGATAGGCAAGGTATCTTCTTCGATGTTCGCGCAGCCAAGCGAAAATGAATTGGCACGACCGCTTCTTTTGATGGTACATTACCAGCTATACACATCGCGGCGATGTTAAGTAGCCAAAAGTATGAGTAGCTTATAATGTTTAATACTTTTTTACCACACTTAAGCAAAAAACGACATCAGTCCCGTTTGATAATGCTGTGTAAAAAGCCCAAAGTTTGAGTAGCTTATAATGTATAATACTTTTTTACCACACTTAAGCGAAAAACGACATCAGTCCCGTGTGTTAACTGTTGTGTAAAAAACGGGTCCGCGATAACTTGAACCCTATTGAAAAACGACTTTGAGTAGCGGATGGAGGGTGAAACGATCGAGCGCGAAGAGGCGACCGGGCAGCATCGCAATGATAACCATGGCGGCGACGACACGGGCGCTTAACACTCAGTCTAGAATACTAATCGCGCAATATATCATAAAGATACAAACACATGGATTCGTTTCCGGAAGATCTGCTGGCTGGAGTATTTCCACTAGTCTTCGCTGTTGACGCCATACAAGGAAATGACGGCGGTTCTCCTCGAAGATCTTTGTTCGATCGATTTCTGGATGCGGTCGCGGCGTCGTTAGTGGAGGAGGCGCCGGAGAAAAAGTCGAGCAGTCTTTCCTTATTTCGATCCGAATTCGAAGATGAACCGGGGCATGATGCGTTAGAGGAGTTTTCGTTCGGACAGCAAAGTCAAACTAGATCGTCAAGTATTACCTCTGGCATTTATCCCGGTTTCCATCCGGGCTTTGGGATGAATAAAGCCATGAATCGATCGTTGAGCTCCGAAAGCGTTGACAGCAATAAAGTTACCTCGTTCGCGAAAACGCTCAATTCGGGCCGTGATTTCTTCCAGCAAGCGCGCATTGAACCTATTAGTGCAAGGCATGGCTTTCCGCCTTCAAAAGATCCGGAAGGGACGAAGAATTTATCGCGTTACTTGCATCAAGTCGTTAAGCGAAAAAACTTGGATTCTCTGTCGAAACTGTTTCAAAATACAAGGATTGAGGGTATTCTTCCCGCGGGGTGGCTCGAAAAGCACGTCCACGCACTTCCTAGCGTAATACTTGTCGTATGTAATGTTACGTCCGACAGAATCAGTCAGGAGAAGCAAGACCAAAATCTCTACGAAACGATTGATCATCTCCGGCAAAATTTGGTTCCCAAACGCAATTGTAAAATTCATGTGATCGGGCTCTTACAAGATGATGTAACTCCGACACAAGGAGATATTTGGGGTCGCTCGGTTTCCAGCGAATTTGGTGTCAATCATGGGCTACAGCCGAGTACTGAGTTACTCATCAATGTGACCTTACTTAGAGCATCGTCGGACTTACAAGCCAACGACACGGGTATGCCTACAAGTCCTGCTTTGAAGCGGTTACATAGAACGATCCGAGATTCAAGCCTGTCTTACTATATTCATCAAACCCGACGCGCGAAAGATAAGTTGAGCATGATGTTAGGTCTGAAAGACGGAGTCGAATATGCTTCTCCACCGCCGCAGTTGTTGCCTTTTGCCATTCGGTATTGCTTCAAGATAGCCATCTTCTATGAGTTTCAAGCCAAAGCTGAAAAGTCGCTGCTGTACATGAGCGAGGGCTACCGATACGCGTCAAAGTACTATCAGTTCCTGGTCGCCAAAGATTACAAGACCTCCGTCGACACATCCGACAGCGATGATTATCAGCTGGAAAGCGCTGCACATATCGGCGAAGACAACGACGTCGAAGTCTCTTTAGTTGGAACAGGTGGAGCAATATCGTGGCAGTCCCTTATTCCCGAAGCGCCAAAAGATATGATACACCAAAGTAAAGTGCTCGCCGAGTGGATGCATATGAAAGTCCTGTCAGCTGCGCTTTCGTCTCGAACAGACTCGGGGCTTTTTGCGGCGTCGGAACAATGGCGTGCTCATTCTCGCATATTTTGTTCGAGCATATATCAAGATAACGGGAGAATACCTCGTTGGAATCACTGGATGTATGTTGCTCGACAGAGAATCGTTTTTTCTCAATTAATGGAACGGCATCCTCCCTCTGTTACTAGTGACGATGGAGATCGAGAGCTATCCGAAGCGTTGCAACAATGCTCTCCTTGGAGAGCGTATACTTCGGCCGCTGAAGCAATGCTTCGTTTGTCGCTAGAGATTGAAAAAGCATTCGCTGCTTCAAAGAGGGCTAGTTCCGCGGAAAACGAAGTGGAGAAATTAGATACGATGCGACCTCAGTATGTTGGTGCAATTGATAGCAAAGGCTTGTTCCCTTTTCTTGTTGACGAACGTCGAGTTCCCCACAAAGGTAAGTTAGTGACTAACGGTGCACGTCCGATCCTTCTTGCTTCACTCAACAATTTTTTTGAAGACAAGGCCCTTGAATTCATTCACCGCGCAATAACGCTGTACGAGGCCGAACTGGAAAGAGAAAAACGGGGCTTTTATGCGGAGGATAGCTTTCGTGAAAGTTCATCGAGTAGGGAGGGCGCACGGATGCATTATCTTGCAGGAGGAATACTACTTGGAATGGGTCGTCATGAGCAGGCTACAAATTCTTTGGCCAAAGCGGCTAAATATGCGAGTGGTTGGCAGCAGCTCGAACTAGCTATTCGGCGGATGCTTATTGAATGCTATGAGAAGTATATACCTGCGACAAACGATAGCGAGAGTGACGCTCTTTGTTCCATGATCCTTGATTCGTACTTTAACGCAGAAATGTGCCCTCAGGAACTCAGGAAAGCACTTGGTCATTTTCTTTCAATTAGTGGAGGAGAGTCGCTGAAATGGTTTCACAAGACAGTGGACGGCGACGATACGAGCTTGCCCTTCTCTTTCGCCGTGAGCTTTCCGTGGAAAACTCACGCAACGTGCGGAGATACTGTTCAAGCTTCGGTCCTCATTCGCTCCAATTTGGACTATGCAGTCCATGTCAACTCAGTTGTGCTGCTAAGTTTAGCTGGAGAACTTTCTATTCACTCCGATGATTTGCGTAGTGCGACGAATGTGAGCGAGGGAAGTGAAGAGGGGATCATTATCCAGGCAAAAACAGCCATCATAATTTCCACTGAGGTTGTCCTTCCGAAGGACACGTCCTTTATCGCATCTGACGAGAGCGGCAATGGAGGGGAACAGCTAGGTGTTGCTGGAAAAGGGTCGTTTGCTAAAAGTGCAAGGCCTCGGTCAGCTGGCGTCACCGCAGCCGGTGGCGCACGTTTTCTTGCCGAGGACAAACTTCCGGACACCACGCAGCAGTCGCAGGGATGGAACCTTCGATTTCTCGGGGGCAAACCCCTTTGCTGTGATGGTCTTCGTATAGCTTTTTACCCTGTCCAAGCTGAGAAATCAGCTGAAAAGGACTCATTGACATTCATCGAATTGACAATGCTTAGAGAAAAGCCTCGCACGGCGGCCAACATTAAGCGTACGCCTTACGAGGAAGAAAATTACATTGCATCGGCGTGGTCGCGACCAGCTTATCTACCCCTTTCCGGGGTCCGCGCAGCCTTCGTGTCTCTGAGCCTGTCCCTCATCTAAGTGTGACCAACATTACTGACGAACTGACTTCTGGAAAGGCCGTAGAAGGGACAATCAATAGGATAGTTCTGAAGCTGCAGGCTGGATCCGGGGAGGTTTGTTCGAACATCAAAATATCAGTGTCGTGCTTTAGCGTGTTGGTTACTCCTAGTGGTTCAACGAAACGACTTGTGAGCCAAGAAGATATTACCGCTGAAACCGAGAATTCTCTTGATATGACAAACCCCGCATACAGAACACCTGTACTTTTGGGTCGGACGGAAGAGACGTCAGAACTATCACCATTGGGGTATTGTACTCCATCCGGATGGGCGATGCTTGGCTCTGGACAGACGCAGGAGACGATTGACTTTTCCACGCTCAATGGAGGTGAATGTTCGTATATTTCCTTGAACCTCTTCCGACCCGCTTCGGACATGGAAGTGGATTTGGAACCCACCGAGTCACTTGTGTTGGAAAGGTTAGCGGACTGGAGTGTTTGCAAGACAGACTATTACGTTACTGTCTCTTATCAGCAAGAGCGCCCCTCGACAAAGAGAACACGCCCAGCAACGAGAGGACAAAGACGCTCGCGTCGGCCTCCAGCAATGTCTGTACCGCCGAATGCGCCGGACAGTGCTTCTCAGCTCACGAAAGAGGAACAGATTGACGGAGCAGAGCAAGATGCAAGTGATGAAGTGACACTGGAATTTATAGGGTCTGTTGTGTGGACGAATCCTTTAACCGCAACTTTTTCCCGTGGATCCGGAAGTACGTGCCCCTCTGGTAGCAGACACCCATCGAATTCTTTGGTCAGAGATCCGCTTTATGCTGCTAAAGAATTCGCGTTGGTAGATGGTGAAAGTACAACTGCTGTGTGTCACCTTAAACTTGATTCGGCCATGGAAGGATTGGGAACCGATATTGTCTCGGTCTCGTTGAAGGTATGTAAGAACCGTGGTGTATAGGTTTCCCATGCCAATATCTGATACGTTTCGATTTCCATGAAGACTGGTGAGGAGCTTGACGAGCAGATTGACTTGTTTGTGCGAACTGGTAGAGATGGTCTTCTTTACAGGACTACTGCGGATGATCCGAGCCGTCGTCTTTCGACAACTGACGCCGAATTTTCAATTTCATACGTAGTTGAGGCCCAAATGCGACCTAATGTTCTGCGTGGATGTGTGTCTTCTCATTTGGGAGTAATCGAAGTCGAGTGGCTTCCGAAGGCGTTTCCTTTGTCGCCTGATATTTCCAGTGATCCTTCGGCTGTGGCCGCAGGCATCGATGCGCATGGCCCTCTCGTCCTGGATACTCCATCCATTGTACGGTTCCGCGGTCCTCCATTCTACATTGAGAGAGCTCCATTCAATGCTGAGATGGTCCAATGTTCCGAAGTACCATCTGCGACGAAACCTTTTGAAATCGCTTACAAGATACAAAACAACACAGCTTTACATCAGCACTTGACTCTCAAGTTACATACGCTTCCGATTGTTGACGGCGGGAAAGCTTCTGATATTGATGGGTTCCTTCTTGCCGGCACTGTGCAAGGTGATCTGACGTTAAATCCTCATGAAATGAGGACGCTGTCGTACACTTTGTTGACAGGTCGCCCTGGACTCTATCAACTACCGGCCCTTGAGGTACTTTCAACAAGAAACAACACATACGTCGTTTCGGAGCAAGGCAAAAGCAAGGAGATATTCGTGATGCCGTGAACAATTGGTATCGGCAGACGATGCGAACGTTGCTAAAAACTATTTTACGACCGATTCATCGCAGGCAGCCGCGTGTTCTAATGCTAAAGACTATTCTTATAACAAAACGACGAATAAAGCTCAAGAAATGGGGCGAACGGACGAATTGTAGGTAACATTGTCAGTCTTTATTGGTCGCTCGAAAAGAATTTGATTCATGACTAAAATGCAGCAGTGGCGAAATCCGGACAACACTTTGGGTCCATAGTCAAATACGCCGACAACGTTTCGCAGGCTTTTCGACGCAAAAAATCAAAGGCGTCTAATACAAACGCGTTAGAAAATTTGGATTGCAATAGCGACAAATGGAGATCTAATTCGTTTCGGCGAACGGACGATTTGTAGGCAGTATTGTCGCTCAAACATTTGATTCATGACTGAAATTGCAGTCGTGGAAAGATGAGGTTACATTATGGACCACACTCATGACAGCCTTACATTATTTTCCGCATTCGATGGAGAGTTGACTGTCTGTCCGCATTCCGCCCTTGCAAACCTTGAACCTTGACCAACGATCAACAACTGAAAAAACTGCACGCGCTTTTGTTCTTCACTTTCGTCGTGTTGTTACTAGGAATGATTAATAACAACAGCAAGATTCAACAATGGGCAAAACAAAGCCGTTCGTAGATAAAAAGAAGTCGTCAACGTATCACTTGCTTCACCGCTCGCAACGCGATGTTGCCTCCGATATTTTGCTGCAAGAAGGCGACTTGGCCGCAGCCGGAATGGTGTTGTGGCCCTCCGAAAACAACCTACCGACCACCAACGAGGCGGTATTGTCCAGCGAAAGGGACTCGTCGATCATGTCGACATGGAGGAAGCGTCTGGAAGACGCGGGATTGTTGGAGGAAGATCCGGAGCGATTTTTGAAGCCAATTACCGGAACGGGGACATTTCTCAACACGGCCGGTCGCATCGGAGACGCCCGGGCACCAAACGACGCTCGAGCCTTGTTGAAAGAAGACGATACTATTCTTGAAGTAGAAAGGCAATTTAATTCAATTCCTTTGACCGCTGATTGTATGGACGAAGATATAGCACAGGCTCTCTTTGGAGATTTTGATGAGAACGAATTCGAAGAACTCAACGATGATTTTGTGTTAGACGCTGCTCAGGAGCCAGAAGACGGTGAGACTCAAGATGCGTTCGACTACGATGAGCACATCAATCGGCTCATGGCCAAGGCAAAGCTGGAGAGAAGAGGTGATCCTACGATCCCCGGCGCTCACGCTTGGGGCAAACAAGACAATCAGTTCTTTTCAGGAATGAAGCCGCTTCACGAAAATGATGACGAGGACTCGTGGGATAACGAGTTCGGTAAGAATATGGGAGTGGCCCCATCGTTAAGTCCCGAGGAAGAAAAGGTGCTTTGTGAACAATTCGAAGCAACACTTCTTGAATACGACTCGGATGATTTGGGTGACTGTCCTGACGAGGAAATTGGAGGAACACGACCGCTAGAAGGCGATGCGCAGTTTGAAGCGACTTTGGAGGAATTTTTGACCGAAAAAGAAGATGAAGTTTTTATGAAAGGGAAGCGCGAATATCTGGGAGGCATTAAAGAGACGGGAGGAAGTGGATTCTCAGCTCTTTTGGGTGGAAGGATGGTCCACGCGAAGTATTTAAATGACGTGAACCCTGCCGAAGATGACGAACCCCCTACGAACGTTAATCAGCTTCTGATGGAGGCCCAGGAAACACTTAATCGGCCATTACAACAGCCACCCGCCGAGGAGATTCTTATTGACGGGAAGTCATACTTTTCTGAGCGTGAGCGGAATCCTTGGGACTGCGAGTCTGTGCTCTCAACATATTCGAATTTGGCAAACAACCCTGTGACGATAGGGCCTAAAGTTCGACGAAAGAAGAAAAAGCAATACAAGTGTTTTGTCCCAACAAGAGGACGAACCAGTACAACACATTTTATTAAGCCAGAAGACTGGGCTGCCACTTGGAGTTTTGCCGTCCCGAACTGTCATGGATAGATTTGACGAAACGATTAACAGCGTCAATCGAGGAGAAGCTCGAAACAAGGAAGAATCAAATGAAGAAAAAGAAGGCCCGAAAGCAAGCGATAAAGAGGGAACGCCAGATGGCACGGATACAGAAGAAAGCCACCGCGGAAGTTTTCAAAGAAGAGTTCCAAAAACGAGCCGTAGATTATGGAGTTGACGATGTGGCAGGCAAAACTGTTTTTCGTTATAGTTAAGTACTAAAACTAATCTATAGTTGCGCTGCTATCACCTGAAACTGATTATGAATGAATTGGTACGGGCCGCACATTTACACTGCTGAAAGAAAGCACACCGATAGTTGCGAAAGAAGGTTAAGGATGGAGAAAATTGCCGAAAAAAGGAAGTGGGGTGCGTAGATGTCCCAAACCATCAGATGTCGACGCAGCACAGATACGGATATGCATGAACAAAGGGCTTCCACCACCTGGAAGATTAAGTTATAGCGCCATATCGCTTGGCGACCGCGATGCTTGCTAAGTAGCCAAGTAAACACAAGGCCGGCTATTTCCCACCCAAACGTATTCAAAAATAAAGAAGCGCCGGCGAACAAATAGTTAAACTCTTTTGTCGCAACAAATGCAGCAGAGAGCTGAAGGCGATTAAAAGCGCACCCATGATTCGTCGAAAAGAATGTATGTCTAGTGACGAGCTTCACAAGGACTGCAAGGACAAAAGAATTGACCTCGAAAGCTCCACTGGCCAGCGACAAAGCATAGATAACCGAGCATTGAACAGAATACAGAATAAGCGAAGCCGCAGCCGATGGACCCGTTACAAGCATGACGAGGGTCAAGAATTTGAACAGGGCAGTCAAGCCGTCGCTCTGAATCCCGTCCTTTGTGACACTAGCTTTCACTAGCGCATTCACGACCACAAGAAAAAGAGATGGGATCAAAAGTAAAAATGCAAGCCGACAAGGCAAGAAGCCATTCACGTCAGAATCTGAAAGTCGCTTTTCGCACCAGCTCCATCCTGTGAGTAACAGAGCCAGGCAGTCAAGGGCTGCGTGTACAGATGATCCAGTAAATTGTTTATGAAACAGAAACCTTCGGACAAACAATAGCCCGGAAAGACTTGTAAGAAATACAAAAGGATTATGTGAAATATGAAGTGGAATTGATGCGTCCATTCCATGCCCTGTCACTAACGACGAATGACAGCGCGCACCAAGAGGAATGAGAAGTACGGCTTGCCAGGGAACTGTCACGACGCGATCACTCCAGAGGCGGAAAGCGATTATTGAGCAAAGCACCGAAATAGAGAAGCCAAGAGATTGTTGTTCCTCCAAAATGTAGCTGTTACTGAAGGTCAGCAACCCACTTTGGTAGACTATCAGAACTATTGCAGCTATTATTTCCCAATACTGAGACGCAGGTGTCTTGACAGTTGCTCTTAACCCACCCTCTTTACTCAATATGAGTGGCACACAGAAAGCAACAAGTGTGACAGACAGTAGAACAATACCCGTTGTCATGCCAAAAGTGTATCGAACCGAGTCCACACTCTTTGACCAAGATCCAAACATTCCCTTAGAAATACTTTGAAGTGACTGGAGGCACGAAGATACGCTTCAACACTTATGCCGGCCTCTTTGTCCTCTCGTAGAGCGTCCTTGTAAAGATCGACAGCAGTTTTCAATTTGAGGGCGAGGTCATCTAGGCCAGAAAGCCGGTTCGCCGTCGCTGAGTATACATTGAAATAACGCCAGATTTGAGCCGCATTCAAGGCTAATGCGGCAGTTGTTCTGCGTACGTCTTCACCAGGCACAAGTGCAGGGACGAAGCTTCCCAAATTGGCATAGGGAATCGGAAGGCCCAAGGTCATTGAAATCGTCGACACCAAGTCTATTTGATGGATGGAAGAAAACTGTGCTTCTTTCACAAGTTCTGACACAGACACTGTTTCTTCCAGCTGATCCCACTCAGCACTCTCTCCGCATACAGGAGATGAATGGACGAAGAGAGCTGCATGGGTCTCTTCCGCTGTCCCTCCTCCGTGATTCCCATCTTCGGTCATCCCGTGATCACCAAAAATAAAAGTCGTGTGGCACGAGTCGGACTTATCAAGTCTATCCAGGATCTTCGAGAGAGCGCCATCCATTTCTTTGAGTTTAGCGTCCATGTGCTGATTGTGCGGGCCGTACGTATGCCCGACATGATCCACGCCCAAAAAGTGAACCACAATAACCTCAAGGTCTTCCGTCACAGAAGCCCTTGTCCGTATCCTGGATAACATATTAAAAATGTGTTTCAAGCATCCATTGTCCACAGTGTCAAGATCGCGTGTATTGAACGAAGGATACGGATAGCTCTCGGCAAAGAAACCAGGAAAAAGGTCTTCCCACGTATCATCGCCGACGAAACCCATTCGTGCTCGATGAGCCGAAAGTCCCCTGTTTCTTCCATCAATCGTAACTACTTGATGCATCCACGAATCTTCTTCGACTGTCGCTCCTCCCATATTCGCAGAGATATCTGCGAAAGTGGGTAATCCTCCGGTAGTGAGTGCTTTCAACCGTTGCATGGTAACTGTAGGGGGATCGGCCACAAACTGGAATAACCGAGCCTTCGCTTGCGTTCTGTTAGAGCCCTCTCTGACTTCGTGTTCAGGTTTTAAGCGTCGACCGACAGAATTCGGTAAATTGTAGTAGGCAAAATCGAAACGTAATGCATCGACAACCAGTATAACCAAGGAATCAATTTTTCGATCCATCCAACAACCATTCCTTTCCTGTGAGGGCGATGATAGTATTTGGGATGATTCAAGGTCCCTCACTTCCTCCAACGTCAAACCGAGAACTTCAGTCAGTAGAGTCGCTGCTTCATCACACGACGATCGCTCCGCCAGACTCCGTTTGGCCAGAAAAAATGAGGCGGTGAACCAGTACAATCCGAACAAGCACAAGCATATCCAGAATATGTCGTAATATCGACGCTTTCGACTCCCCATAGCTCTAGCGAAGCTTATAGTGATCTTAAAGAAGCTCAAGTATATTATTTTAATAGTAATATGTCAACACCTTTTACTGATGAAGATTCATTCATTCCAATCTTTCATAGCTCGTCGCCGGCACCGAAAAAATGCCACCATAATGGCTAACGAAAAAGTACATTCTTACACACTGTAAATATGTAGTATAACGTAAAATAGTTGTCGCGTGTGGGCCTCCTCTCCACGTACGACGAAAAGACGTAAAAGCAAAACCAACCAACATTACAGAAAAAGAAAAAAACGACGATGGATTGCAGAACAGAAACAATCCGGATGAGCTGCTGAATTCAAGAAATCAGGAACAGTATCATGGAGTCTCTTTTACCAAGCCTTTCTTCAGACGATGAAGATCCGAACATCGTGGAAGCGGAAAGCAGCGACGATGAAGTTGACGGCTCCTTTTCCTTTGGGGGTGTACTTGTAAGTTTTTACGAAGTGAACGAATAGATTTGCGTCGAAAAACAATCTCATTTCGTGCTTCTCTTTCGAATAGGGTGAAGATGGAGGAATTATGGATTCAAATGCGTCCACGTTGAACGGTTGGTCCTACCAAACTGCTTTGAATAGTATGAAACACAACGATAAATCGTCGATTGCCAACCTCGTCCCGAGACTCGATGTGAATGCATTGATTGCAGCAAAGCGAAAGTCCATTCCGAAAAAGGGTCAACCCGAGAAAGAAAAGAAAGAAGAAGAAGAAAACGATGATGACAACTCAGATGAAACCGATAGCAATGATAGCGACAGTGAAAGCGGAAGCAGCAGCGAAGATGACAGCGATGACGATAGCGAAGAAGAAGAGGTTGATGACGCGCAAGCGGCACTGGAAGATGACGTGTTAAAAACAAGAGCTGGCAAAGAGAAAGCGAAAATAGCCGATGACAAGGACGATGAGTCTGAGGGGAGTAGCGAGGAGGAAGACGAAGAAGAGAAAGCAAAAGTGGCTTCGTTTTTCGACAATGAACATTCATCAGGCAACGCTGTTGCAGTATTCAATCAGCTCAGTCTATCACGTCCTCTTCTTCGCGGAGTGGCAGCCATGGGCTTTGTTGAGCCCACACCGATTCAGGCAGCAGTCATTCCCGTTGCTCTTTCTGGAAAGGATATTTGTGCTTCGGCAGTTACCGGTTCCGGAAAGACTGCTGCTTTTCTTTGCCGTTACTCGAAAGACTTCTTCACCGGCACCCCGGCCGTATCCAGGCTATCATTTTGACCCCAACGCGTGAGCTGGCGGCACAGTGCATAGGAATGCTTTCGACTTTAGCACAATTCACCAAGTTGCGTGCGGCTTTGATTGTCGGAGGAGCAAAGAATCTTAACGCACAGGCCGCTGAATTGCGCGCGAGACCTGAAATTGTGGTGGCTACACCTGGTCGCCTGTTGGATCATATTACAAACACAGCAGGAGTGGCGGTAGACGAGGTGGCGTTCCTCGTGTTGGACGAAGCGAATCGCTTGCTTGATCTTGGTTTTCAAGATGAAGTTCATCAGCTAGTGAAATCATGTCCTGTCTCTAGGCAAACTCTGCTTTTTTCGGCTACAATGAATACACGTGTCGATGAGCTAGTGAAACTTTCAATGAAACGGCCCGTAAGAGTGCGAGTGTCCGACAAGAAAGGCAATAAGGATATTGAAGTTGCACCTCGTTTGGAGCAAGAATTTGTACGAATTAGGTCCGGCAACGAAGGTATCAATCGCGAGGCATTGTTACTTGCGTTATTGAAGCGGACGTTCAAGAAACAAGTAATTGTATTCTTCGATACGAAGGCAGTAGCGCATCGCATGATGATTCTCTGTGGTCTGTGCGGTCTTAAAAGTGCCGAACTGCACGGTAATCTCACACAACAACAGCGATTGACGGCGCTGGATGACTTCACAACTGGCAAAGTAGACATTCTGCTTGCTACTGATCTTGCTGCACGCGGTCTAGATATTGAGAAAGTTGAAACAGTCATCAATTTCGAAATGCCTGCACAGATAGAAACCTACATTCATCGAATTGGCCGCACTGCTCGAGCTGGACGTGGTGGTAGGAGCTGTACGTTAATTGGCGAGGGCCGTCGACACCTCATGAAAGAGCTCATTAAGGATGCAGCTAGCAAGGCATCAACTGCCCGTTCCGGAAAAAGCACTTCTTCTCGCTTCGAATCGGGAGTGATTCGATCAAGATCCGTTCCATCAGCCGTGATAGCACACTTTGTGGGAATTATCGAGTCTATGGAAGACCACATAGAAGAAATCATGCAGGCTGAAGAAGTAGCAAGAATGGACAGAATTGCCGAAATGGAGGTGATCAAGGCACAAAACTTGATTGAGCACGGAGACGAGATAAAGAGCAGACCTCAGCGGGAATGGTTTGCAACTACCCGAGAGAAGCAAAAGAGATCCAAAGAAGCACAAGCCGAACTGCAAAAGCTTATAGCAGAAAAAGCCGGCACAGGAATGCATCGCATGACCAGAAAAAAGCGACGAGCCAGAGAAGCATTGGAAGGCCTATCAGCTGGAGGAGACGAGGAAGGAGGAGAACAGCCCGACAAGAGTGTAAACATTAAGCTGAAAGCCAGAAAGAAAAAAGCGAGAAGAGGAAGAATTAAGACTGAAGAAGCACGAAAAAGATAGCTTACACGATCGCGATGTCGAAAAACAGAAGAAGATGAAGAAGCGTAAGATCACTGGAGCCGATGCGTCAGGCGACGGTAGCTTGTTCGCAGAGGAAAAGATTTCTCATGCTCCTCGCAAGTCTGAAAGCGAAAAAGGAGCCGTTGCATTTAAGAGTGCCTACAATTTCCGTGGTTACGACCCCGAGCGGAAGCTCGGAAAGAAGAAGGGTAGTCAGAAGTTCAAGTCGAAAAGCAAGTACAAGAGACGTTAGAGATTGTTTGGTTGATCTGGCGATATTACACATGACTCTTACGCATTAACACTTTAACTATTAGTTTTTAAGAACTTTTAATGATTTTATACGCATCAGCTAAACGAAGTGATGTTCAATTTTCTCTTTGTTATATTTACTTCGTCATAGTTAGCAGACGTTTAGCATGTTTGTAGCAATGTTTACACTTGTAGATGATTCAATTTTTCATTTCGTGGTGACGGTAATGTGCAGTGCGTATCATAATGATCCAGCAGTGCTCTATTCAAAATAGCACTCTTCCGAGGAATCATGCCAAATACAACTGAGCGTCGGAGAATCCATGATCGAAAGATCATCTTCATACTCTTGTGTAACTTCCATGCATCGTGCGGCAAAACTCTTCAAGATGTCGACGTCGTCGTTCAATGAAGGTGGTTCATCAAAGCTCCTCGAACGAAGCGGGCCAATACCGCTGTCTCGGAGCATCTTGAGAATGAGTTCGGGAGAAGGTCTTCCGAAGAAAATTTGTTGTTCAATTGGCAACCAGGCGAAGCTAAAGTACTCTTGGCCAATGATAATGAGCTGTCCGTCCATCATTTGACTATTTTTGAACCCTTCTTCAGCTACTTGTCCTAGTCCACTGTATCTTGGGAGCTGACTTGTTCCCCATCGGCGAGCAGCTTTGTCGGTGAGTTTGATGGGGTCTAGCTTTGCCTGTTCACCCGAAAAATCAAAACCTTTACCGCTCTTGTGTTGAGTTCCTCCCGCAGCCGTTTTGAAGATCTTCAACGGATCGAGGTCAACTTTGAAGGTAAGTTCGCCTCGCGGAACGTTTCGGTCACCCGTGACCTTCTCTGCAATCAATGTATCATCCACATAGGTCACATTGATCAATTCATAGCCATGTGTTCCGTACTTTCCGACCCAAAGACCTTCTAAATTGAACTGCGGCAAACAACTGCGGGCTACTGTCGCCCGCTCCTGATGCAACGCTGCATCCTCCATTCTGTTTTCCGCCAGAGCATCGCGACATGCTACTTTCTCCAACATGTACACCAGCTCCGGATCTTTTTGTTCCACCTCGCGTAGCTTATTGCGTGTCTTTCGTTCTTCGCTCTCTTTGCCTTGAGTCATCGCGTCGACCAAATAAGACGACAACCGTTCCATCTCCGATCGCAAATCCCAAAGTTCGTCACCAAATGTCACAAACTGAGATCTCTTTTCGTTATCAATTTCCATCCTTCGACGGCGGATTTCATTTTGTGGCAATGGTTCTAGCTCGGAGAATTCCTTGTGGCGACGTGAATACTCCTCCGGTCCTCGGGCGACTTCGGAAGCGAGAGGAGCGAGTCTCGACTGGCTGCTTACCGAACGTAAAGCAAAGGGAAGATTCGAAAAGGCGGAAGCAACAGTAACATAGGATATGACAACTGAAACTAGGATATTCCTTGAGAAAGCCATGGTTGTTGTGATGAACGATCCGTTTGTTCTGTCGCCGAACCAGAATTTTGTGAGAAAGGGTGGAGAAACGGAGCCAAAAGTTGCCCCGCTTCGCGCCCTTTTCCGCTCACGTCGTTGTCAACGATGTCAAAGGGTTGTCTTCGTGAATGACGTAGACCAAAAACTGCGATTACTATGTGACACAAAGTAGTATCCGAAAGCCCAAACTGGTCGTACTTCACCTTGCGTCATCGCAGATTTCTCTCCCGGACTACAAATAAAGCCTATACTACAGATGAAGTTTCTATTGTGACGAATGTCGTACCACTTTTGAGAGACTCGCTTATAACAAAGCATAAGTAAAGAAACAGGACTCATCTATTTTTTTGTCCCGTTTCTGCGGACGGCGCTCAATGACGTCATTGTGCCTGTAATTCTTCCTTGAGGTTGGAGATCGCGACTGACTCATTTTCCGGGACCCGTCTACAATGTGTCACAGCCAACCATGCGACCGCGCCGAACGGGGTGTCAAACGGAAAAAATCGCTGCTGTCGTCGCACTTTTTGTGAACCGGCAGAAACGCGCCACGTGAGTGGATTGGATTCTCACTCCTTGCATCTCTCCGACATTCAAACCAACTGATCTTTCTCCGCCTGACATTTTTCGGAGGTCCAACGAACTCTTTCAAGTACTTGTGGTGCATCAATCCGTTCGGCAAACGTTCACAGCAGCAACAAGTGCTTCTACGTTTTCTAGCACCTCCGCCACCTCCCGATATTTGCTAACAAGCGGTGGGCAGCCAAGCTTTGTGCTTTCGCGGTGAGGTCATTTGAGTTTTTTTTTCTAAAATAAGGAGTGTCTTTCGACCATGCGAACTGCAACCTTGTTTGTTTGTATCACCGCAATCGTCCACGAAACGGCTGCCTTTACCCACCCAAGTCTTCTGCGGCATTCGTTGCTTCATAAAGCAGCGTCCTTCAACGCACATTCCGAGGAGTCGTCGTCCGATCCATCGGCTTTTCACGGCATCTCTTCGCACGAGTTGCGACACATGAAAGAAGCCAAAGTACGCAAAAGCGAGTCACACCAAACCTCCAAGTCATTTGTGTCCGGTGATGACCTGCAGAGCTTGCGCCGCGAAGTTCTTAGTCTCAACCAAGAGCGCCAGAAACTCTTAACTGCCAACCGCGATCCACATCGGGTGGCCGAGTTGGAGCAAGCGATATGGCAAGCCCAACAAGTGGACGCCGAATATGTATATTACATTTCTCAGTTGCGGGCGGAAAAAGCCGAAGAGGAAGGTGACTTGAAACGAGCGCAGCAGCACCGCAAACAAGCCAAACGAGCTCGCTCGGAACTTCCGCAATTCAACCTAGATGGACTCTGGGTAGGAAGATACGGAAATCACGGATTTGAAATGATTAATATTACGTACGCGGGTGATACGATGATTGCTTACAAAGTCACCGACAACGACAACGTTCCTTCGGGTGAAGTCTCTTTCACGGTCGATCTCAGTCCCAACCCCAAGACGATTCACGGCGAAACACCGTTGCTTGAACCGATTGAATTGAATCATGATGCGGCGGAACAATGGGGCTTAAAGTACTTGCCTCGTTTTACTGGTCGCGGACAAGTAGCTCGGAAAGGGTTCCGCAACGCACAGTGGGTAGAAGGTCAGCTTATCTTGGTCAACAAGTATTTCAGTTTCGCCTGGCTCCCCATCGGTCATCAAGTATTCTTCGGTAGACCTTCGGCCGAACTCACACTCAAGATGCTTCGTGAATCGCGATCGAAACGATTTGCGGATGAGAGCTCACGCGCCTTTTTGACACGTTGTTGGGAAGAGACCGCCTATATTGAAGACGACATGGATGTTACCGACGGAATATTCAAATCGCATGATCAGTCGTTTTATTATGACCAAGCCGGGTGTTTCGAGTAACGCTCTTTGTTGGACGGTCGATTGCGAAGACACTCGAGCTTACCTCAATGCTTTCGAATCGTCTTTGACATTCTCCACCGCTCCTGTGAAATCTCATGTAAACCACTTCTGTACACTATTGTTTTCTCAAATATTCACAACACATCACAAGAATACTGACAAATGATAATTCGATAAATATTAGATTTTCGATTATGTGAAACGTATTTGGTTCAATGGCTTTTCGAGGTCGCGAGAGATAGTTCGTGTCATTGTTCAATCGATCTAGCCTCTACACCAATTTCGCCTACGGTGTACTTTATCTTTGTCGAAAGATGATGACTAGTCTAGAGAGATGAGAGATGTAGGCACTAGTCTAATTAAAAAAATGCCACTATTACTTCCGCTGAAAAGCTGAGTGCAAGGTAAGGTAAACCTCCTTCGGCAGAAAATCTGTAGAATTTAAAACAAGTCCACAGAATTTCTGAGTAAACTGCATCTCTACGAGCAGGAAATCTGAGTGTCTTACCTGTGAAATGAGCATGGATTGAGCAGAGGAAATCAAGTAAAGGCGACGACGAAAGTGACATCACAAAATTGCAATTGGTGCTTTAGAATTGTCGCATTGTGATAAAGGCAATAAAAGGCTTCGAATTTAGTCGATCTGAACGGGCTCAGGTGGCACACCGCCCCTCGGAAAATTTTTACTCGTGATTAAGTTGCAGTCGTGTCGAATGTCGCCTTCACTTTGGCTTTATAGTGGTTAAGGAAGGCAGCGACCCACGCCGCAATTTTCTACATAGAAAATCGAGGCGCGCCTTGCAAATGCTGCGAAAAGAGTTGAATTGTGTTGAAAAACAAATTAGCTCAACATGTTTGCAGAGTGAAAGGAGGTAGAAGGTAGCAGCTGGAATCGAAAGATTGATAATTCATGACTGAAATGCAGTCCCGATAAACTTGATTTTTTTAACACTTAGCGGCTACAGTAAATTTGACGACAACGATTTTTAACCGCGGTCTCCTTTTCGTTGCTACTACGATGACCCTGCAAATGTTATTAGTACGTACCTGGTACAACTCATTCATCCAGCAATAAATATTCGATTTACGAAACAATAGTGCGCAAACGGCGACATACCATGAGCTCCAGTGAAAAGTCGCAATCGGAAGCTTCGAGTATTAACGATGAAACTGTGAACGAACCGACCGACGACGTCGGCGTCGAATTTTGCTACGACGAAAAGGAAGACCCAATGTTTCAACCCACAGAAGAGGACGTGGAACGTATACAAAATAAATTATTAGAGGCTTTAAATGCGGAACATCAAATGCTTGAAAGACAAAATCAACTTTACGAAGAACAGCGAGATCTGAAAATAGCCATCGAGCGCGCAGAAACTGACACAAGGCTTCTAGCACTTCAGAAAACGAAGGAGCTTCTCAAGTCTCGGTTGGAAGAGTTTGAGCCGAGAACTGAGAGTTCTCTCGGTTAGCTACCACCAGATTACTAGCGACAACTGTTGTGCACGAAACGCTAAGCTAGATTTACTCAAGAATGACTGAGTAAAGCGCGCGATCCTTTTCGCATACGATTGATTCAAAAGTTTCTCCACTGGTCGGACCTTTGAACTTTGAGATCAAATTACCTTATAGAGCTTTGCCACTCGCCTTTTTGTGTCAGCTCATGTCGGCATTCAGAAGGTGCCAAAGCGAGGTTTGTGCTTCGTGACAAAGGACTTTGACAATTCTTGAAAAGACTAGTTACACTAGCTACGATTTTCATTCTATGTTGCCTTAAAAATTAAACTTCGTGCGATACCTCTAGTTTATGGTCTATGAAAACTACAAGCAATTTTGTCCAAAAGACGATGCGATAACCATTAGTACAAATGGACAAGTAAGATAACCTAGGATAGGCGTCTGCACAACCGTCCGGCTTTAACAATAAGCAATTGCCAAAAAGGGGGAGCATGTTCATTGCACTGGATATCGGATCTACAAACTATGCATATAAACAGATTGAACATTTGCAAAAATATCGTTCTGTAAAGGCCATACGGGCTTTTATCGACGAAAGCGATGAAATCGGCTGCAATAATGATGCTCAACGTTGTGATACTCGTCATGTTGTCGCTCCTTCATCAGAGTCAATGCTTTGTAGGGCGTTTATCATTTTCCAGACTCACAGCCACACAACAACGGATGCCTAGTCCGCTACAGAAAGGACCAAGACTAGCTCTTCTGGACAAAAATGCTACGGACACCGACGAATTCGAGTTTAACGTCGCGGATTTTTTCGGCATCGCTGTGGGTGCGCAGCTTTTAGGTCTTCAGGATGTTTTAGGCGAACCAAGTTTTTGGAAGGATGGAGGGTGGTTTCAACCTGTTACGATTGAATCCGGAGGCTCTGTTCTATCTGAGCTAGTACAGCGTTTCTCTGTCATGTGTTCAGTATTTCTTGGTGCTTCATGGATCCTTGGGTCTCCAAAAGCGTTACCCGACAACATTAGTATCCTCAGCTTTGCAATCAAAACTGCGACCATATATGGGATGATTCGGCTTCTTCTCGAGCTTTTCACAGCTACAATGTTGAACGGAGAGTTTAGTTTATCGCAGACTTTGCGTGAGACCTATATGATTGGCCTGGCTATTGCTACCACAAGATACATCTTGAGCAATTATATCTATCGATGAATACGAGATTGATACTGTATTTCAAGTCGTTGATCAGTGTTTGCTCATGGTTTTCTAGTTACTGCGATTAATTGCCTATCAATGCCACCTTAGTTTTCCGGCAACCGCCCCAACCTTGCTTTTGTACTGCACTTATAAAAAACAAAAAGATACGTAGAACTAGGGTAATAAATAACGGTACGATAGGAATACTTAGGAGAATCACGAGGAACCGCGAGATAAATCTTCAATTATTTACGGTTTTGCGATAGCGTGCACCTCTAAACATATCCTAAATATTCAGTACCAGATCAAAAATACTTAGATGGATTCCAAGATCTTCCATCTCCGAAAACTCCACCCCGCATTTCTTTCTGTCCATTATTTCCCAAACAACATTTGCTGCAAGTTTTCGGGTCGATTTGACAAAACACCTTACTCAAGCAATCATGTCATCTCGTATAGAAAGAATGAGGGATAGTCATGGCAATGAGATAGAAGAAATCGAAAAAAGGTTGAGAATTTTGCGATTACGGGCGCGTTTTGCAGCCGCAAGAGATCGGGCAAACAAACTAGTAGATCATGGTGACTCGAATAGAACTCACTCGAAAGCCCACAATGAATCTCGGAAGTCGTATCGTGATCACGATCATCGACCCCAAATAAACCGACAGCCAAGAGCCTTTGAATCAAGAGGGGGCATCTTGGACACTGGCTTGTGCGCCCTTCCTTATCATGGGTTTGCCATGCGATTGTTCGGATCCGAAAGTGAGGATGATGAGTATTTGTTCAGCGACGATGATAATAGCATTCTAGATGAGGATCGGAGTGACGAAGACGATGAAATAATGTCTCGTATTCTTATCCCATCTTCGATCCGCCATGTTGCTCCTATCCATCAGACTGGTCGGCGTTACGTCACTCCATCTTCTCTACAAGCTACTTTCCCCAATGTAGAAGATGTAAAAAAGAACTCTTCGCAAAAGAAAGCTGTTTTATCTAAGAATGCGCATCATGAATCATTCAATCCTCCGCCGGTGCTACGTCAAGACTTGACGTGTACTTCGACGATTTCCAGTCATCCCCAGTCCTCGAAAACTAAAAACCACGAGCACTCGTCTTCATCCATTAAGACAAGTGATACGAAGAAAACTTGGTTAAGTCGTCTCAAGTGCCAGTCTCACGCTGACAAAGATGACATCTGGATCCCTAAAAATATCCCCCACATTCCCCTGGAACACGACATTCATAATTGGAATGTTGGACATTCGCGTCAACCAGATAAGTCGAATGTCCTTCGAAGTAAGACCTGGAATCAAGATGACTCAAGCACGATTGCTACTTATCCAAGCATCGAGGTGAAACAACCGAAACCAATGAGACGGACAAGACCGGAATCAGAAAACCCATCAACCCCTTCTCACGTTCAGTCACCTTTTGACGGATCTTCTTACGAAAATGCGACCCCATTGGCGCACTCTCGTATTAAACCCAATCGATCGGTATCAACAGGGCGCTCGCGATCTTTGAATAGTTCGTCGGGGAGTGGGGTCCGTCCATTGACTACTCCGAAACAAGGTTTGCCACGTGTCGGAACAGAACATTCGCGCAAGTCGACTAGCTCGTCGAAGAGCAGAAGCAAGACGAAAATGGTTTCAAAGCCCTTATCAATTGATCTGAAGCTGTCCGCCTCTGACGACAGTGCTGATCCCTATGAAACTATCCAGTATTTCCGGACACCTTATGGACAGCTTAAAATGGGGACGGGGACAATACCACCATCGTGGTGGTAGATCAATTTGCATAAAAATTTTAATAATTGTTGTAATTGTCATTTGTCCACATGCTGCTCCTTTTCTTGACTGATGTTTATCACCAGAGCTGAATCCGTCAGCGTTGGTTAGCGTTAGCCTTTCCATCTTTCAAATTCGGATTTCAGATTCTGTTTGGCGATAACAAGACGTTTTACACAATAGATTTTGTGACAGCATTCGTTAAGTAGAAACCGAGCGTTGGGCGTTGTGTGGAGTCACATTTTTTAGAAGTGTTTTTCGTTTTCTGTTCCACTTGCAGCCGATGGAGTGCATGTTCCTTTCCACATGAACTTTTACTGAAACATCAGCATGATTGACGAAGATGGAAACAATTTGCCCTGGGATTCACTGTGGGAGTACTTTCTCGGCGACGAGGAACTTGATTCTGTTCCACCGAGGGGTAGTATTGTTTCACGACGCCGACAGAACGTCCGATTGCATGATACCCAGATGCAACTCAATTCTCCAGCAAATACTCGTGGCCGATCTACTTCTAGAGTAACCAAGCCTTCCCAATCCAGTGAGTTTGAATGTCAAGCAAAAATGCTGAACGTGCACAGTGTGACTTCCGCAAAAGCATCACACCGTAGTAACGCTCGGAATGACTCAAGAAACAATCATCTACTCGCAGATACCAAATGTAACAATAAAACCGAATGGGACATGCGAGATGAAAAAGACAACGAGCAGCTTGCAACCTCTCAACAATGTACAAAACCGACGAGCGGCGTCACTGATGCAATACGAAAGAAAGATGAACGAGATAGAAACACGGAAGGAAAATTCTCCCAAGTTTCTCATGTCCAAGCATCGCTAGATAAAGTTAATGCTTCATCTGCTAATGAAAATTCTCCAGCTCGAGTTATTCGACTGCAGTATACTCCACAAAGACGCCTATTGACGGAAAATCACAAAATGACGGAAGCAGGGGAAGGCCATCTAAGTACAGACGTTTCTTCGTCGCAAAGTACGAATGCTTTTTCTAACGTCGGAAGTAAGATTGGTTACCCAGTGGTGGTTCAGCCGAGAAACCGAAGTCGAAGTGAAGCGGACACTTTAGACCCTTTCATTCAAGCCGAAAGCAGCACAGAACGAATAGTTGCCCAGTGTTTTGCGAGTGCTACCAGTCGTAAGGGTGCTACACAGCGTGGTGCTTGCCGTTCGATTAGGAATCTATCTGAATTGGAGAGAATATTGTCGATGAAAGCCGGTATTCCTATTTATCAGCTTTCACGCGATGAGTTAATTGAGATGTTTCCAAAACTTGTGGCTGTCGCAGACAAAAGAGTCGAGGTAGTTGGACGCTCTTCTGAATTCCAGAGTTCTATTCCTGCTCACCTGCAGGCATCTCTCGGAAATCAAGGCGAACCGCAATTACTCTATGAATACAATTATGAGTCCGAAGAGCACAAGTTTGTCTCGTACAGATCTTTCAGTGCTTCGCCACTGGCTTCCATGCACGTCGAAACTAGGAAACTCGACAGATCGCCGTCGGTTGGGACAATTGATGTCTTGATCCAAGTGGAGGTACGAATGCGTACAACGCTTATAATGTGCACTTACTTCTGAGCTAACCATCCTGTTTCAGGCGTCCACCGTGTCTCCGACCGACTGTTTCATCCGGCAAGGAAGATGCCCGAGTCATATATCTGTCCCGTTACCCAATACCCCAGGAGTTGACGCGGTTGGAAAAATATATCGCATCGATAAGCGTTCATCTCAAAGATACAAGCTAGTAGCCGGAGATCGAGTGATGTCGCTGGTAAAGTGGGGAGGGAATGCAAGGTATCTGCAAATCGATCCGACCAAAGCAGTAAAAATACCAGATACAGTAGACCCTGTTTCTGCCGTTTGTCTGACAGAGACGTATGTTGCCGCATACCAAATTCTTTTCATGGTATCGTGGGAGCTAAACGCCGAAAAAAAAGCTCGCTAGCAGGGAGAACGTATATGCTTTCCGGATCGATTGATCCCAAACTTGCACGCGCGATTGCAGCGATCGCGAAGTATGGTGGAGTCAAGGCCATTTACGCCAGTGCTAAATGCAAGTACAACCGATACTTTCAAAAAATAGGCATAATCCCATACGACCAGGAGAGTGATGAACTGACAGCAGCCATGGAAGGAAAATTCGATCGCGTAGTACTGTTTCATCAAGACGTTTCAAAATCTCATTTCGATCTTTTGAAGAAGGACGGGGACATAATAGTTGTTTGGGGGATAGGGGGCGCATCGAAGCCCCATGAACCTTCGAAATTGCAGCCAAATATTTTCTGCAGTAGACATAAATCGCAACACCACGGAAAAGTTTACAATTATGATGTTTTTGAAGAATGGGCGGAACGAAATGAGCAGTGCAAATCTGATCTTTCGTTCCTCGTAGGTCTTCTGGTTAAAGGTATCATTGCTCCACATATCCATCATCGCATTTCTCTGCGTCAAGTGGGCGAAGGCCCAAGAAATGCTTGAATCAAAGCATTTCTCCGGATTTATTGTTTGCGAACCGTGGCTCGTTTCAAAATCGAAAGCACTCCGTCTTTAGCGGTATAGTAGTATTCTAGCAGTGTAATCTAATCAATTTATTGATCCTGGCAATTGTCCAGTACGACTTGTTTCATTACTCGATAAGGAGCACTCCTTCCTGTCCATAATTCGAACTGACCGACTCCTTGTTCCCAAAGCATTTCCGAGCCACGCACGAAACTGCAACCAGTTGCCTCGGCCTGCCTCAGTAGTTCTGTGTAGTATGGCTTGTAATTAACATCAAAAATAACTGGTTTATCCCCATCAAGCGGCAACAACCAAGGAGGCAAGACAAACTCCGCAGCAGCTGGAAGCGTACTGATCACAACCCTAACATTACTTCCTGGTGTCTTTCGCAGGATATCGCCAAGACAAATGCCTTCTTGCAAAGACTGCTCGTCAAGGGATGTGACGACTGTCCCACCGAACGACTCAACAAGATCTTGAGCTTTTGATGGAGTGCGATTGAAATATATGCATTGCAGACCAAGTTTCCTCGCCACGTATGCCGCAGCACGGGCGGTCCCACCTGCGCCCAATATTAAAGCGTAGTCCAAAGAGTGATCAACTTTACTGCCCAAGAGTCGATTCAGAGGATTGTATATTCCTCGCCAATCAGTGTTATCTCCGTAGATCACTCTCTTGAAATCATCGTCAACATATTCCTCTTTGGCAATAATAGTATTCACACTCCCGATAGCTTTCGCTGCTTCGCTCATCACATCAACGTACGGAATAATTGCTTGCTTATGAGGAATAGTAACACTCGTTCCTCCAAACAAACTCGACTTGAAGAAGTCTGACTGGACGAAATCTTCAACAGTTGGAACATCTACCCTGACGTATTGATGAGGCAGTTTTGTTGCAGCGAAAGCAGCTCCATGCATTTGTGGACTGACCGAGTACGCAATGTTATGTCCCAAAATGGCGTACGTCTTCTTTTCAAATATATTCGTGAGCAGTCTCGTCGTCATGATTTCATTGGAAGTCATCTGTCCTGGAGCTGCTTTAAAAGGAAGCGATTCATGCGTGACCGGTGTAAAGGGAAAGTTAATTACTCGCGAGAACTGGCCAACATCACCAAGAACGAGCGAAATATGAGGAATTACTGGTTTTCCATCTTGTTCCGCTAGTTCGGCCGCAATCAATGCCGCTTCGTACGCCATTCGATCCCGCGATTCGTCTGTGATCGATAAAACAACCTTGGCTCCATGGGCCCTTCCATTAAGAGCACATTTTTGGAAAAATAAAACCGCCTCTTCCGTTGAGACTTCTTTCCCGACAACATGATGGCTGCCCAGAATCTGACTCGAATAACGCTCCTCTGCCCTATCCAGTAGATTGCTCGTTTTTTGCGAGTCCCATGCGCTTTCCACGTCCAGGACCTCCACACCACCACGTAAACCCCACTGAAGCAACTGGAACATCGACTCAATTCCCTTTTCATCGTCGGGGTACGTGCCAGCCTGATTGGCGGTACGAACTGTGTAAACAATGGGCATGCAATCTTCTATGACAGAACCCACAAACGGCAGCGCAGGACTTCGTCGGGTATGAGGACGGCAGTATCGACGCAATTCTTGCATCCCGTACAGGAGATCGAATCGGCTGTCGCGACAATCTAGCAAATCGGTTCGGTATTCCATGGCATCGACATCGGCGCACATGCTTTCTACGAATTGTTCCACTTGTGAAATTTCCGGAAAGCTCAAGCTCAGAAAGAACGTGTGATCTCCCATGGTAAGGTGTGCCGTGTTGGCTGTTCTTGTTTTGTCGCCCGGAATGGGAGGTATCAGTCGTGCTCGCGCGAGCAATCGAATCATTTCCCATTCGATATGCTCCCACGATGATGTCGTATCCTGCTCGTCTTGGGTGCCTTCGTCGCGGATACAAAGCTCATAATCCGAATTCGGCACCAAGACACTTTCTTCTATTTTTTCTTTGAGTGCTGTAGCTTCCTCGCTCATTTCACTGCTGGAGGGTTCGACATTCACGTAAATAGCCAAATGCCCGCTCTCGTAGAATGCTTTCACTAAATCCGATAATTCAGCTTGCGTCAGTTGATTGGATTCTTTGCCGGATTGAAGTTGTCGGAAATCAATAACAGCAATATCAGGCCAATGAGACTGTTCAAAAATGTCTTGAATGGGCCGTAGATTACCAGTATCATCCATCAATGGAAGCAACTGACTCGTTTTCAATTGCGTTTTCATCAAATAGTTTGCGAGTCGGTTCAATTCGTTCCCCTTCTCCGAAGACATGCCGATGAGAACAATCGGCTTGTCGTATTCGTGAAACATATTTTTACCAGTGAACATTGTAGTTTTAGCATCGGTAGCCATCGTTTGCGAGGATGCTAGCGAAAAACATGTCTCGGACGTTGTTGTGTGTCGACCCGATGTGAAACGACTACCCGCGCTCAAGAAAGCCGATGAGATCGTCGTGAACCAGCATAACAAAAGATATGCGAAGCGATGAACCGAATTCATCGTTTATTTCGAAACGAAACGAAAATAAAGGCCAAGTTTTGTGTAAAAAAGTAAGAAGCGATTGATTGAATGGATCGCACATCGGAGGCATCACACAAATCTCTTGTGTCATACGTCACATCATCAACTCGTCGCGAGTCACGAACCTGTTCGAGATGGCTAAAGGCTAAAACTACTGCATAGAACATGGAGCCTAACCTATTTCATCACAAGAATAATAAAGTGAAACATCAGCAAAAATAGAGCAGTGACAATATGCTCAATTGGTGGCTATCTAACCAGCGGTTCGTTGCTCGTTCCACTTCGCAAACATTCAACGATGAAACGACAATCGACGTTCACAATGAAACAATAGTTGATGCATCATTTTAATATTTGCTGATAAAATCTATGCATCTACATTCTCGGTTGACAATCCCTTGAATGTGGAAACTTCTACAAGTTGGGCAAGGGTGTACAACTTTTCATCGGCATCCTCATCTTCGTTGCGCTTTCGGCTCAATCGCACTCGAACACGGGTTGGTACGTTCTTTACACCAGACTTCCAAACAAATTTATTCAAAGCGGCATCAATTCGTACATCCGAAGTTCCCATAGCTTTTTTGCGCAAAGGCACGAATTTCCTTCATGGCGCGAGGAGCGCGGCGTTTGAATTGCAACTTGTGTACGCGCTTCGACAAGTGAATAGTGTAGTCTCGTGTAACGAGATCTGGTTTGGGGGCGCCTTTGACCATGATAAATACTGTGAATTAAATAAAGATTACTGTGAAGACCGGCGAAGGGGACAGAAAAGTGAGCAAAATTTTAATTTGGCCGAACAAAGACTTCCGTTACAAACTATTGCGTTCCCCAGCTACAATCGACAATCGTACACAGAACCAAACTCCGATACATCATTCATTCGCTATGAGCTCACATGCCTTACCTTGAACGTTTGCAAGGATAATCCTGCCGCGACAGCGAGTTGAGACGAACTGTTGCAATCTCTCCGAGGTTTTGGTGTTGTTGCTCCGTTTATTATTTGTAGTAAAGCGGTAAATAATCATCCTTATCTCTAAACGAAAGCTACTCTCACTATGAAGTAACATGATGTATGATGTACTCTGTAGGGGACTGACTAAGGCTCATGACTAAAATGCAGTCGTGACAAAAAACGAATGACACTCTTTGAGGCCATAGTACATACTAGCGATAGCGACACGAGGCTGTCCGGCATCGTTACATCAGATGTGCATGCAAAATGCTTAATTTCGAAAAATATTCGCTATGTTTTAGAAAGCAAATGTTTCTCAACAAGCTTGGAGAAAGAGCGAAAAGTTCGGTAGCAGTCGTCTGGCCCATTTTTTGATTCATGACTAAAAATGCAGTCGTGGTAACGACGATTTCACACTTTGGGTGTATAGTACTCCGAGTAAAAATATCCAAGATTCATTCATGATTGCTAACGATCCCCAAAGCTTGTTCACGCAATGAATCACTGTAGCATCACCTTTAATGCCATAACATTTGAGCATTGACTTAATGCTTGCTTTTGTGGACTTCATCGTTGCCGTTTCATTTGCATTTCGTATTTGACTGAAATTCAGTCAATGAGGGCGTATACGAACAGCAATAGTGAATCTGCCGTCACCGATCCGAAAGCTTTTCGGAGTTCGGAGCCAAGAAACGATACATTGCGTTTAAATGATGATGATATTTCGTAGCATCACTGTCGTTGCCACCACATATGACCGTTCATGTTGCCTTTTTATTTGCTTTTTCTTACGTCGATCGTGACTGGATTTCAGTCAAGGAGGGCGTAAACCAACACTTTGCTACTATAGTGAATGTGCCAGTCACCAATCCGAAAGCTTTTCGGAGTTCGGAGCCAAGAAACGATACATTGCGTTTAAATGATGATGATATTTCGTAGCATCACTGTCGTTGCCACCACATATGACCGTTCATGTTGCCTTTTTATTTTTTTTATTTGCTTTTTGTACGTCGATCGTGACTGGATTTCAGTCAAGGAGGGCGTAAACCAACACTTTGCTACTATAGTGAATCTGCCGTCACCGATCCGAAAGCTTTTCGAAGCCATTACTGGTAGCGACCTGGCAGAAGTTTGGTGCATAGATAATCTTGAGACTAAGAACGTTATACGTCCTTAGTCTAGAGAGACTCTGACACTTGATTTTTTAATAAAAAAAATCAAGCCATTTTTCGCGTTGACACCGACACCGCACCGACCGGCATGCTGCATGTGACTGACGGCGCTGTACAAAACAGTATCGGGCTTCGAAACAGTCAATTGTACAGTTAATAGCCGTTAAAACAGTTTCTTACTATAAATATTCATGTACAGAAGGAATTATTCAAAGTGTTCAAATCCATACTATTTGAATTTTTTATCCGTATAATCTAACGGAACATTGGATTCTCCCGCCACTCATACTTAGGGTTCCTTCGAGCAGTCCTTCCTAAGATGTTGCTTGCTTAACGAAAAAGACTGTGTCCGTAATCACACCTAGAAGAAAGGTGCGCACGTCCACCACTTTGGCAAGGCGCGGTATGCGACGAGGAGACGATGAAAGCATCAACTCGATTTCATCCTTTTGTCGTGACGAAAGAAGATTCAAAGATCAGTTCGAAGATCAGTTTCATCGTTTTGATAATACTTTGATCTCAAATCTGTTTCGTTTAAGATCAAGGAAGGAGCGCATAGTAGGCATAATCGCACATTGGAGGTTTTGATCGGTCACAATCTACGTGCAAAAATGGACAGTCACATGAACGAAAAATCATCATTGGGCAACAATCTCTCTTACGCCGACAACGGGGACATGGTAGACAGTGAAATTCATAGCGATGTTGATACGGTTATGATGGATGACAACTCGATCGGTCTTGCTAGTCCTATTCGTTCCTGCAAAGGTCGTGCGCTTCCGTCGTCTGTTTGCAATTCTTTCTTCCCATCTGAGCGAAATAGCACCAGGGGAACTGCTCCGTCCAGTCCATCGCACAAAGCTGCTTCTACTCCTAATTCGCGGCGTCTCTTTCGTGATGATAGTACCGACAACAGTGAAAGCAGTCTCCAGGATATGCTAGGAAATTACTCGCCTTACAAAGGCTACAGGAATAAGAACACAAGACGCGACACGCTTGAAACACAGCACACAGCCGGAAGTGACATGTCGATTCAAAGTACCCAAGAATTTACAGTGTGCAATTCCCCATGGGCCTATCAAAACAATTACAGACGATTAAGTCGAGATTCGACCGGAAGTGCTGCTCCTGCGACGGTATCACGGAAACGAGCGTCTACCGAACGGCGTCAGAGCGATGCCCCGGAAACGCCCTATAGACGAACACCAACCCGAAGCACGAATCTTTTCAGCGGTTCTACGAATGCTCCAGATACAGGGTCCAGCATGATGCATTGTTCCCCTCACATGTCCCCCAACTCGTTTATGACGATCGACGGTCGATTCGTTCAATCGAAGAACCCGTTCAGCAGTCCAATGATGCAGTGGGATGAAGCGGAAATTACACCTCGACAGGCAGCTGCTGCTGCGGCGGCGGAAAAGCAAGAATATCAACTGTCGGCGCCTCCTTTCCCCATGGCATTCGGTAGCGAGGAGGATGAGAAGAACATCCAGCAATATCTCCCTCCACGACGGGGAAACCGACGCTCGTTCCTACCTCCTTCTCTGGAACAGATCAACGGCGGATTCCCCGATCAAAGGTTCAGTTTTACAGGTTCTCCGATTGCCGAAAGCAACGGGACGGACGATGCTGAATACAGCCCGGTTAGAAATAGAGCGAAACCTCCGGAAGCAATGGAAACGGATCTTGCATCATCTGGCAGTTTGCACAAGGTTCGACGTCTCTGTCTTGAAGATGACGTAGTGGCGGCGACAGGCCAGCATGTTCGCCTGTCGTCGAATAGCCTTCGAAATCGCCGGCCTCCCGCTATTGAAACTGGATTGGATAGCGACGAAGACAACAAGACAGCCGCAAGCAATTTGTCTCTTGGTTGGGAACACTATGACGGAGTCAGCCCCACGGACATTCAAAGTTTCCCGCTTGTTCCACCAACGCCCATAAAACAGAAGAGAGGGCCTCCACAGCCGCCCTATGCACGTCCTCGAAGCAGCAGCTCTATTGAGCACACCGAGCAGAGCTCCAAATCACGGTTTCACGGAGATTTCGATATCATTTCAGAGTTGGGCAAAGGAAGTTTTGGTTGCGTTTACAAGGTTTTGTCACGCTTAGATGGATGCATGTATGCGATCAAGGCAGCACACAGACAAGCGAAAGGTCGTGCAGATAGGGATAGAATGCTACAAGAAGTAAGTACTTTGGTGACACGCGTGGCGATGCAAAGTGGCTGTACGTCTCACTTTGTTTGACCAGGTCTACGCATTAGCAACACTATCCGATCAGGCGGATACTGCTACCTTTCACATTGTTCGGTATCACCAAGCTTGGATGGAAGATGACAGGCTATATATACAGACGGAACTCTGTACTGGGACTTTATTAGACGAAATTGCGCATTGCGGTGGTCTTTCAGAGCCAAGGAAATACAAGTTGCTTCGCGAAATACTGCTTGCTTTGGCTTTCATCCACCGAAACAAGATGTGTCATCTGGACATCAAGCCCGAAAACATTTTCTTGAAAAACGATCAGTACAAGCTCGGTGATTTTGGTCTAGTTACCGTGGCTTCTGCCTCACAAAACGTGGAAGAGGGCGATTCAAGATACATGTCAATGGAGCTTTTATCAGGCGATCGATCGGACTTGACAAAAGTGACATCTTCTCTCTTGGGATTTCCGTTTATGAATTGTGCCTCGGTCAACCTCTTCCAACGAGTGGAGAAAAGTGGCAAGATTTAAGAGCTGGTCGCTTTGATCCACTCCCTGGGACGAGCGTGGAACTGACCATGCTGATCAAGCGAATGATGAATCCCAAGCCCGATCAAAGGCCTTCGGCGACTGAACTTTTAAAACATCCTAAGTTACTCAGTGACGAGGAGAAAGCATTGATTCGCGAACGAGACAAGGTAGCTGCCGCAAACTTACAGCTTCAGGCTGCCCAACAGTTTCATCAATTTCCGCCACCTGCGCAACAACTAAGGAAGAAATTGACACGGGCAAATACATGGAATGGCACTCTTCCCAATTGTTGATTCGTTCCATAAAATCTTGATCAGCAATTCATGGAGTGTTAAAAATTTATAATAGGCCTAAAGCAGTAAATAAAAAAGGTTTTACATGATCATGTTATCTTGTCAACATTGATTGGCTTCTTGCGACGAATGATTGAACCATGCTAGGGTTCAGTCCGCACACGGCGCTTTGTAACAATACATTGCTAGCTTTCAATGTATTCTCAGCCTTTTCCAAAGACATGAGCTCGATTGGTCCGACAAAATCCGTTCGCGCTCGACCTCCCAACGAAGCATACCACGAATGCCCCTGACTCATTCGTCTCATTCCTATTGTTTCGTAGGCAAGTTGTACCTGTCCATACTCTTCTTCTTTGTCGGCAGCTCGATCCGGATGGTAGTCAAAGGAAAGACGCCTATACTTTTGCTTAATGGCTGCATCGTCATCATCGTGGGCCACGCCCAAGATCTCGCGCGCTTGAGCCGTCGTCATGGCGACAGATTTGGCATCAATGACTGCATCATAGACATACTTGTAAAAGGAATCCGCTGGTTCTACACTGTACTCCATGAGATTTCGTGGGACGGACTGGAAGACATGTGAACCCTGGATGGCCAGTTGACTCAATTCGCGACAATAATACGAAGCCGCCGCGATGGGCAAAACCGAATCTTCCTCTGAACGAGCGAGTACCAACTGAGCGACAGGTATCCAGTCGGGTACAATTGAGCCAGCTCGTGCCGCAATCACGTATTCTGATGTCATCAGGTCATCGTCGTCTTCGGTCTCTTTTCGGAGTGTCTTGGCGTTGTTGAGTAAAAGTTCATCGTACTTCTTTCCTAATCTTAAAAGTGAGGCATTGACATCGTAAGGCGTCTTTTGGCAGTTCCCGACTTTTTTGTTCTTGGTGGCCATGCCCATGCCTGCCCACAACGACGTGGTAGACGGCGATGACGAAGGGGCGGAAGAGACATGGAATGCCACTGCTCCGTGTGAGCAAAGTAGTAGTAGAAAGATCGATGCGACGTAGTAGGTCATTGTGAGCATGCTTTATTTCTCTTAGTAAAGAAAGACGGAAGCTATAGTTAGCAAGCTCTTTGGTGGTTTATCGTTGGAAGAACGTATGGAAAAACAGAATGACGATGGGGGAGGAAAAAAGGAAAAAGAACGTAACGCAAAAGGCGAAAAGTGATGGTTCGCGGAAAGACGGAAGACATACAGACGCAGCGCTCGTCGTTCTCGTTTCATTCACGATTCATTCATGACTGATTAGATAAAAAAAGTAATCTACTACATACTGGACAGTAAATTTTCAACGCATGAAAAGTCTTTCTTTGTGTAGGCGGGCAATTTTATTTGGGCACGCAGTCCCGCCTTGAGCAACGGATGCTTTTCGACCTCCTCAAAGTTGCAACAAAAACCTACGCTGCGAGGGGGGAGTTTTAATGCAACAATGTATCATTGATATACATTCAGTCAGTCGTTTCCTTCTATTATATATTAACAACATCGATTGTCTTCCATCATGAGTATGTGGAAAACAGCCAGCGTGTTTGACAATGGCGACCGGCGCAATAACCTTTTGCAAAGCAGTCGATTGCGTGCCCCCAAAGGCAGCCCCAACGGCGGAGCGAAACGTCGACGAAGCTTACAAGAAGATGCCATGGGATGGTTTGCTCGATATTATCATTGGTTTATTCTATCTGTCTTGTTGACGTTTATTACTTTGCACTGGCTTTTGGAACTCGAAAAGAGTTTAGCCAACAATGAATCCTTACCGGAAGTTTTCATGTCGCCTCCTCCGCGTGTCGAACCTTTGACACACGGATCTGTCTCTGCATTTGGAAGAAAGTACAATCCGAATGTTTTGTTAGATCAAGATACTATTGGAAAGAAATCTCAAAAGAAAGAATTGTCAGCGTCTTCGAATCAGGTATCGCCTGCGCTGCCGGCCGCGGAACCGTTCATTCCCAATTATACACCCACTGCATCACGTCCCTTGCGAACTATATTCCTCGGACGCGCTGACGAGAACCACCCCTTCTTCACAACTGCGAGTACGTCGCAGTACTATATTTATGATCAATTACTGGATGGTTTGGATCGATCCCCGTTCTTCAAAGTCGTGCAAGCACATTTGTACAATCCACTCGACTGGACCGTTACTTCCAAAGATTTTCATTCCCTGCCGATCGATGAACCTACTTTGATTGTTGTTGATTGGGCCCCGTTGCAACGAGATTGCCATGTTTTGGATCAAATGCTAGAGGGTCTAAAGCAACTCGCGGAGCGCGAGAACATATACTTGTTGTACATTGACGTTTCACCCAGTACTAAAACAGTGACATGTCCCGTTCCTTTTATTCCCAAAGAGCGAACACGAGTGGCGAAACGAGGTATCATCGAAGGTCGTCACTGGAATTCAGCTGGAAAGTGGGTTGAGCCTGGTGCCATTGCTGTTCCAGAGAATGTCTTGCACTTTCCTCATTACCTACGACAAGAGTTTGTAGATGTCATGAACACGATGGAAACAAGACGAAAGAACGATATCGCTCACTTCTGGCGCAAGGGAGATTACAGCCATTACAGTCTTTTGCGACGTCGTGTTGGTCAAATCTTGAAGGACTATGATGGAAAACATACCGACAAGCACTTACGCATCATCATTCGAACCATTGGAGATGAGACGTCGCTTCCTTATGACGAGAATAGAACCCGACTACGTCGAGGCTTTATTGTCGACCAGGATCGTTGTCATTGCTCAAAGAGATGAATGGGAAGATCATTATCGACTAATGGAATCGCTGGCAGGAGGAGCTTTGGTTTTATCCGATGCGATGTTGGCACCACCTCCTGGTTTGCAGAACGGCACGCACTTGGTCTTTTATGACTCATCCAGCTCATTGCGCAGTTTGTTGGACTATTACACCACGCACGCCGAGGAACGAGATGCCATTGCGGCAAACGGTCAAGCGTATGCTCTCGGTACGCAGCGTTCATGGCATGCCTTAGAGCGTGTCGTATTCGGTGCAGTATTGACTCAAGTGGAATCTATAGAAGATGAAGCACCGAAACGAAAACATCCCTTCCACACTCATATTCACCACCACGATGATGACAACGAAGACTTGTAGAAATTAACTACGGTTACTATGATCTAAGCAAAGTCAATTATAACTTTAACGCAATTTCGACTTTCAATGTTGCTTTGAGAAGCGCATCGCCGCCCTGATACAGAATGGAAAGATCATTTTTTCGTTTCAGCTTTTCCGGATTGCCCACAGAGTTGCTGTAGGACCAATAATCCCGATTCCAGAAATTCTGGAACATAGACAGGATTTCTGTGTGACCCAAAAAACATCGATTGATTCCAGAAATTCTGGAATCGTGCACAAAATCTATGTGTAACGCAAAACAACGATACCAAAATACCTGGATGACACACAGGACGTTAGATGGATGCAGCACACCGATTCCAGACTTTCTGGAACGTCAACACAATCTTTCTGTGGCCGAAAATTGAAAATTCCAGAATTTCTGGAATGCACGAAAAATCTCCGGGTGATGCAAAACATCCATTTCAGGACTTTTGGAACCTATGGATAATATCTGTGTGATATCGAACACCGGTTGCAGCTTTTCCGGATTGCCCACAGAGTTGCTGTAGGACCAATAATCCCGATTCCAGAAATTCTGGAACATAGACAGGATTTCTGTGTGACCCAAAAACATCGATTGATTCCAGAAATTCTGGAATCGTGCACAAAATCTATGTGTAACGCAAAACGACGATACCAAAATACCTGGATGACACACAGGACGTTAGATGGATGCAGCACACCGATTCCAGACTTTCTGGAACGTCAACACAATCTTTCTGTGGCCGAAAATTGAAAATTCCAGAATTTCTGGAATGCACGAAAAATCTCCGGGTGATGCAAAACATCCATTTCAGGACTTTTGGAACCTATGGATAATATCTGTGTGATATCGAACACCGGTTGCAGCTTTTCCGGATTGCCCACAGAGTTGCTGTAGGACCAATAATCCCGATTCCAGAAATTCTGGAACATAGACAGGATTTCTGTGTGACCCAAAAAAACATCGATTGATTCCAGAAATTCTGGAATCGTGCACAAAAATCTATGTGTAACGCAAAACGACGATACCAAAATACCTGGATGACACACAGGACGTTAGATGGATGCAGCACACCGATTCCAGACTTTCTGGAACGTCAACACAATCTTTCTGTGGCCGAAAATTGAAAATTCCAGAATTTCTGGAATGCACGAAAAATCTCCGGGTGATGCAAAACATCCATTTCAGGACTTTTGGAACCTATGGATAATATCTGTGTGATATCGAACACCGGTTGCTGCTTTTCCGGATTGCCCACAGAGTTGCTGTAGGACCAATAATCCCGATTCCAGAAATTCTGGAACATAGACAGGATTTCTGTGTGACCCAAAAAACATCGATTGATTCCAGAGTTCTGGAATCTTGCACAAAAATCTATGTGTAACGCAAAACAACGATACCAGAATATCTTCAGGGCACCCAGGACGTCGGATGGATGCAGAGCACCTCAACTCAACGTATCCAGAAACTCCGGCAGTCTAATGAATTTTCTCGTTCTGGTAAGTACACAGAGTTTCTGTATGTTGCAACAATAGAACTTTTCCAGAATTTCTGGAACACCACATACCTTGTGATGCCGCGTGGAACTGCTTTTTTCATCAACATTGGATCCGAGACGCGATGTCAAACATTACTAGTAATCAGTGAATAGTCGATTGCAAACATCAAATAACAAACTTCTCTTTTATACATGGGTCGAGTGATTAGTTTAGTAACGCTTTCCGTCGCCGCGCTTGCGGGCACGGAAGGATACAGCGACAATTCCCGTCCGGCAGCCTTTTTCCACCGTATGGTCACAGAGGAAGAGCGCAGTGCGACGATAGAACTAGCGTTGCGAAAATTGGGTGTCACGAAGTCGCATAGAAGCTACGAACGGCAACAATTCACACGAAACATTCTTTCGAAGTTGCCTCGCGGAGGATATCAAGACAGTGAAACAACCGACAATGTTGATACGGAACAAGGTGGATTATCTCTGGAACAAAAAGTTCATAGAGCCATGCAGAAACTTGGAATTTCACCACCCGTGCCTCCTCCGCCATCGGAGATAGCAACAGAAGACGATAATTGTGTGGATGGAGTTTGTTCGATCCCTGATGCAAAGACTGACGCCCCTTCGACGGAACCTCCACCCGATCCTCGCGAATTGGCGGAATCCATATCCAAGGAACTGAACGTCGATGTTTCATTGGTATGGGCAGCACTAGCGGCAACATCCACGGGGTCGTCCGATGAACAGCGTGTTTACAATGTTCAAGAGGCTCGTGAAATGATACAACAAGAACTCGACATTATTAGTCAGGTATCCGAGGATGCGGATGCCGTCAAGCAGCTCACCGCGGAAGGGTTTAGTCCATTTTTGAGTCGTCGTGCTTTGGCTTTTGCTGAAATGGACTTGGATAATGCGAGGGCAATTTTACTGGCGGACCAGGAAGATGAAGAGACGAATCAAGAAGCGACGCAACCTGTGTCGGCCTTCAAGACGGTAGCCGTCAATACAGATTTTGATCCGACCAAGATGGATGCACAGGGATCACAAAAACCGCGAGAGCCGACACCGGCAAAGAAGTCGGACGTTATTTTTGAAGCTACTGCATCGCAAATACAGGAACTTGTGCTGGAATCCCCCGTGCCAGTTTTACTAGACGTCTATGCTGATTGGTGCGGACCGTGCAAGGCACTCACACCTGTATTGGAGGAAATGGCTATCAAATCAGGTGGGGCTTTTCGTCTCGTAAAAGTCAACTCAGACAATGAAAGGTCCATTGCGAGTGGCGCGCTCCAAGTATCGGCTTTACCTACTGTGTTCGGAATATCGGGAGGGAAGATTCGTCACCGCTTTCAGGGTATGCCTCGCAGCCAAGAAGTATTCCAAAATTTTATGATGGGGCTACTAGTACCTGGGCAGGCTTTTGATCCCCCCGTCACACCAGCAGAGCAGAAGGAATACAATGAACTATCCGCGAAATTATTGCAGGCTGCTGGAGGCGCCAGCTTTTCATTCGGGTCCAGAGAACGTCTTCAAGACCGTGTTGTTGCGCGATTGGGAGATCTTATCCAACAAGCGGATGGGGATATTTTGGAAGCGGAAGGTTCCGCACAAACAGTGCGATCTTTGCTTTCCAAGGTGATTCAGAATCCCATGGAAACGAAGTATCGCACAGTCAAGCTCACAAACAAAGTGATTGCCGCGAAAGTAAGCAAATACAAAGCTGCTTTGTCAATCTTAAAAAGTGCTGGTTTTCAAGATAACGGTGACGTTATGGTACTTGGTGCAGGTAAAAACATTATCAACGTCGCTCCTCTGATATGTGCTCGGGACTGCATTGATAAATGGATTAGTGAGAAAAGATATGAAGTAGCGAAAGCGACTCGTAAGCGCCAAGATGAGGAAGCACGGCAAAAGCTGTTAGCTGAGAAGTTGGAGAGGAATCAGGATGAGGAAGAAGATGTTGAAGATGAAGAAGAAACTGTTGTCGATCCCAATGCTTGCACATTGAAGGTACGGATGGAAGGCAAAAGAAAGTCCACTCTCTTGATTTCCATGGAGATGACCCGTTGAGCTCCATTCTTGAAAAAGTCTTTTTGTCCACCGATTCACATTTGGGACAAGACGTTCAAATCACATGCGTCGCTAAGAAATTGATTGTCAAATCGTCGGATGCAGTATCCATGTCCAAATCACTGCGCTCGCTTGGGCTCATGCCGTCTGCTTCAATCGTGTTAAGCGTTGTTTCGGACAAGAAAGAAACGTCCACAAGCAATCTTGCAGAACGGGCTGCAGCAAAGAAGAAAAAAGAGAAGAGGAAGCCATACAATGCAAAGCGTGGGCATATATGCAAAGGATGATCATCTCAAAGGCGAGCTTGTTGACGGAGGTGGCGGAGTGCTGTATGAGCAGGATGTAACCGACGATGAGGAAGAAATCGATGAAAAGCAGGACACAGACATTGACGAGGCACCAAAAGAAGAAGACGGAGCGTCAGAAGAAGATACGGAGTAACTTGCTAATTATCAATCAATAAGAACTATGTCTCATGTACAAAGTATGAAACGAAGTAGACTTTTGAAGGAACGAAATCAGCTCAGACTCATTCTGCGACACGGCGGACTAGCCCGCCCGAAGATAGATCCATCTCAGGCTGTACTAATGCTTGCAAAGCACGTTTCAAGCACCCGATGTTGTAATTGATCAGTCCTTTGCGACGAAAGTTTTCTGATCGAGTGATGCACACCAAAGCAAGCATTGTATCCACTTCTTTTAAATAGAGCACCTAAAGAGAAACATAGTTGTTCAGTGAGAATATACATTTGGAAATGGTAATGACATGTCGTCGACAAAAGATAGCTTTACCTACCATTCCGTTACTCAGTCGGATCACACTAGCACTTTCGCTATCGTAGGCTGAATCTTGATCGACAATCTCTTCCTCCAAATCTTCTGCGGGGACTTCACTCGTCAAAGTATCTGCTGCCACTGCAAAACTTTCGGACTTATCTTTGCCTTTGGCGGCGTTTGCTGCTGCTCTTATAGCTTCATGCGATGGCCCAAGCCCATAGATACCGCTTACATCCAGAACAACATCGATCATGTCAGAGCAGAGCTCCACTGAGTTGAAAAACAAAACGTTGAGAACCTGTTTAAATGAAAATACTAAAGTCCTCCGATGTTGTCTTACCACTCTGCATATCTGCTGGTCCAGTATCTGTACTGATGTAAAGCTTTGACACAACTGAAAGAGAACCCAAACTGGTCAGCAACTCGAGCAAAGTAAAGTAATGCACATCCATCCAGCAACTCACCATCAAATAAATAGGCCTTCTCCATCGAACATGTCGACACCATGACGTTCAGAAGGTTCTCCAAAGTGGGTAGTTGCGGAATGAGTCGCTGCACAACGCGACTCAGCGCTTCGTAAATAGAATGGTCGTAAATACTTGTCAAATGATACCGAATGCTGATAGAGTCGGGGCTGACACCAGCTTCTGCGAGTTCGTCGGTCACTTGGGTCATGACATCTCTACGACAATCGTACTTTGATTCATCCGATAGAAACAACTCGCCGTCCACTTTGTTGATAAAGACTTCGATTGCTGTGTTCGGATTCACTTGCAGCGCCGCCGTGACTGTACTGGTTAATGATTGCAAAACGTGGTCGTAAGGTTCATCCTGAGCATCGACTACAAAAATGAGGGACGTTCTCCCTCCTTCAAAATCCGAAGGTTCATAGTAATCACCCGGAAAGTCGTGAACGACGAATCGGCATAACGGAGTGTGATCTACCAGCGCGCGCTCTAATCCTTGCGTAGCTTCGAGGCGAAAAAAGCGTCTCGTGTGGAGACATTTTTGAAACACGACGCGCTGCGAGCAACACGAAAATGAGACTCTTCTATCAGTAACACATCCGGTTCAAAGCCACGAAACTTACCTGAATACTGGTCTTCCCCGCTCTCCTCGGACCCATCAGCATGACTCTAGGCAGTGACGCGATGGCTGGATCGTCAAAGTCGACCTTATCCTCCGCCTGTTCAACGTCATCGTCGAGAAACAGAGGACCGTCGTTGGTCGCTTCGCGATCCAGGTTATCGTATACATCATATTGCCCGTAGTCGTTCATTTTTGTACGTCTTCAGTGGTTTGACGGATTGAAAAGGATGTAAAAGGCAATACACCTTTATGATTCGATGATGATTCGATCTTCACAATGAATGATTGAAACACAAAACAAAAAAAGACGAGACACGCGACACGCGATACGCGATGCGCGCGGCGAGGATTGCGACGCTTGAAAAGACTTTCGAATTCCTTTCGAACGGACACTTTATAACTATACTGCTGTATTCTTCGTATCGGTACTCAAAACACTGTTTGACATTATACACGGTACCTGGTGCCGGTACTGAACGACGTCGAGAGCTAAAGGCGGAGGAGAAAAGGTGCGCGACGAGCAAAGAACTTTGGTCTCACTTATAATCTAATCAACTTTAGGAAAGCAAGCTTGCAAGTTAAAGCAACGCTCTTTTTAAAAAAAACAAGACGAAAAAGGATAGTATGACAGGCCGCGCTCGCTTCACGGGACACGCGCTTCCCTCTCCACCGCGTTCGCCGTGGCGTTCGCCTTCCCCCTCGCAACGCCAAGAATGAACATCTTCAGATGCCGCTGAGTAGCTCTTCTCCTTCCAAATCATGGGATGAGGGCGATGAGCGTCCTTGCTCGGTGCGCATTTCCCCACGACCTACGGAACAGCCGTTTGTGGTACCCGTTTGGACGGACGATGATGACGAACCTCCGGTAACGAAAAAGAAGCCCAACACCACCCCATCGTCACCTGGAACTACCAAAAGTGATTCATGGGATTCAGCTTCAGTAAGTTCGGAACAGGAAAGATCATCACTTTCGTTAAGAAGAGCCTTAGCAGATGTATTGGAACAGCGTGACAAGGCGATGGCGCAACAGGAACGATTGATGGAGCTGAGGTCCCTGGATAAGTTAAAGATCGAATCGCTAGTGAAAGAAAGAGAGACTTTATTGACAAAACTACAAGAGCAGAAACAAAAGGGGAATTTTGAGACTGTTCAGAAGAAACTAGAGGAGAAAACACAGGCACTCGAAAGCGCCAAAATGATTATCACATCTTTAGAGTCTGCGAGTGGGTCGCAGATTGCGGATTTGAGGCAAAAAGTTCGCGACCGGCAAGCTCAGATTTTGAGATTGGAAGCCAATCTACATGAAAAACAGAGAGCAATCGACACTCTGGCAATCGAATTGCGTGACAGTGGCATGGCAGCAGCTGTACCGAGACAGGTCGTAGAACGACTCGAACTCAATCTGGCTCGCATTCGTTCGGAAGCGGTGGTTCTAGAAGCGACACAAGATGCGGCATCTGTAACAAAGTTATGTGACTACTTGGGCGACGCAATCCTTGCTTTGAAAGAAGGTCTGGAGTGTTTCTCGTCGGTATCTTCGTCTCAGAGCAGTGCCGATTCATCGAATGAACACGAACTGCAACAAAAGAACACACGAATACAGCAATTAGAAAATGAGCTTCACCAGCTGAAGGATGAGTTAAAGAGTTCCCGCTTAAGTAACCGAAAAGCTGAAAACGAGGAGCTACAATCGTTAAGGAGTGAAGTACAGTGCCTTCGTGAAAAAACACAACGAATATGGCAATCTTGGCGAAAAAAGAGAAGGAATTATCTGTGTTGAGAGATAGTCTGAAAGTTGACGACGATGACGGCGGTGTGGGTTATATATCGGATGATGCTGAAGACGAGGATGACGCACCGCAGCCTTCGACGTCGCAGCTAATTACGAGCAGTGAGCTGATCAGCTTATCCCAAATTGAAGCTCTGGCCACCCTGCTCGCTCATGGAGTCCCTGTAGAAAGGCACAATACTGATATGCAACTTGACGAAATCGAATTGATTAAGTCACAATTGCATGAGCTGACCAGTGAAAAGAAAGGGCGCTTGCTGAACTAAAAATTGAACGCGAGTCGCTCGCCAATGCCAAAATGATAATTTCTTCGTTAGAAAACGCCAACAAAAGCATGATGCAAGACCTGCGTACGAGGCTGCAGGATAGTAACGTAGCCATAGCATCGCTTCTGCAAAAATCTTTGGGCAGCGAAAACACGACAGCACAACTCCGTTCCGAGCTCGAAACATTAAAGCGTGAACGAGAACAAGATCGAGAGAGATACCAAAAGGAGTTAGATCGTCTCCGAACCGAAAGCTGGACTCCTCACTTGCTCGTGCGACAAGATGATCAAATGATTACCGAGACGATCGATTAGGAATGCTTCATAGAAGACTGTTTTTTGTAACGATAGTAGCCCGAAAAGGTTTAAAAGAAAAATGCATTATTGAATGAGCGTTAACTACTGCGGCGACCTGTTGTTGGCTGTTCCCTTTCGTTATTTGAATAGCATGTTGTAAAACGTCCAAGATATTTATGCCGAGCCTTCAAAGCGCATCAACAAGCCGTTGCTGCCGAGCGCCCATCCAGCGTTGTTGTATTGCGGGAAAAACTTGACGTTGTAGAGGTTTCCTGGAATGTCATTCGCACTTTTGTCGAAACTAAACTTCTTGCCGCCATCGTAGCTGACGTACATGGTATTGGAACCTCCGACGGCCCAAACTTCGTTTGGCGTTCGCCATGCTACATCGGTGATACCATATCCTCCTGTCTTGATGTCCGCTTCGACGAAGTCAAAAGAATCCTTGGTCAGGTCGGGCTCACCCGCGCTGATAAAAAGTTTTCCTCCATTGAGTGTCATCCATAGACCCTTCTGAATATCGCCTTCGACGAAACCCATGTTTTGAATACGACGGGGTGTACCTCGGTTGTGTGGAATCCAGAAATCGTCTTCGGGTTCCCAGGTCAAGAAGAAGTTACCTCGGCTCGACACCGCCAAGTAAGCACCTTGATCGTCTCGGACTTGGTTAATAATGGATCCAGTAAAATAAGAAGCACCACTGATACCGCTGCTCGAAATTCGGTTTAAAGTAGCATCAATCGTTTCTTTGACTTGTGCTTTCCAGTTTCGACCGGCGTTGTCCGTTGTGTAGATCGCACCCGTGGTGGTAGTCATCTCGGCCTTGGAAGGTCCGAGAGCGACAATAGCCGCGGGCTCACCCGGTAGCTTGGGAGACAAGGGAATACGTTCCCATGTCTTTCCGGCATCTTTGGTATGCAACAATAGAGAAGGGCGTCCTAGAACCCAACCTTCACCGTCCTTGAACGAAATTTGCTGGAATCGGTACGTAACTTCTTCCTCCGGATCAAGGTTCGCGAACGATCGAGGCTCCCACGTCTTACCACCGTCGTTGGTTTCCGCGAAAGCACCTCGAGATCCGACCAGATAACCATGATTGGCATCATCAAAAGCAATGTCGTAGATGGTATCCTCGAACGGAATATCGACTCGCTTCCATTGCTTGCTGGTTGCCGCTGCCGCCGATTGTGGAGAGGAAAAGCCGGTAGCCAGTGCGGTTCCCACTACAGCAGCGGCAGATTGTTGCATAAAGGTTCTTCGATCTTCCAGTTCAATGCTATCGTCCGCCATGAAAAGTCGTTGTTGACGGCGCAGAAGGGCCGGCGAAGGAGCGAATGCTCCGGATGTGGCTACGAGACACGACAAGAGCGAAAAACGAAGAAACATGGTAGATGGTCAACTAATAGAATATGAGGACGAACAGAGTCTTTTGCTTTGTTATGTTGATGATGGCCTTATGTTTTTGTGCCAACACAGCAAGTCAAAGTGTCACAGTCAGGATTTTGTGCTCTCGTCATAAGAAAAATCCGATCCGAGACCGTCGCTGACGTGCGACAACGACTCACACGTCTGGACGTCGTCAGAGTAACACGTGACTGAACTTGTTGCTACGTTTGTGACTGGTGTCGCAGTGATGATGCTTTTTCATCGACTATAGGTTTATGTGTAGATTACATTTTCCGCGACTGCAATTCAGTCATGAACTACCTGCTTTGCGAGACGTTTTGCTAGAAGAAAGCCATTCGTTGTGCTAGTTTCGCTAGCTAAGATAGTACTGTACCTTCAGCTTCATTACAGCAGGCGAGGCGATTTTCGATGTCGAAATTTCTAGCGGATTATCATCGGTCATAGTCATGAGTACTTGAAAATCTGTCTGTGGAAGCTCCAGAAATTCTGGATACGCACTGTGTTCCTGGTATGTAAAAAGGCCAATAAACTCAGCTGCGTAACGAAAAACGACATTACCTAGTATATATTGAGCTTATTATTTCATTATCACTTGTCAGAATTTAACTTGAGAATCACAATCAGTAAAGGAATATAAAAGAAGGAATTCTTTGAGCCATGTCTACTGAAGCAGAGCTTACAGAGCCGCATTCGATGAGCCAAATACTACCCATCCGCATGACTTCACGAGTCGTTCGAGGATACGGACGAGGATCCAAAGAGCTGGGTATTCCTACGGCCAATTTAGATACCGAACAACTGCAATTTTCCAAAGATGTGACTTTAGAAGAGTTTCCTACCGGCATTTATTGGGGAGTTTCGAGAATTGCCGACCAATCGGTCTACACCGCGGCCGTCTCGGTCGGCTACAATCCCACGTACGGCAACGACACGAAAACCATCGAACCACACCTCATTGCTCCCGAACAAGATCCGCGAAGACACGCAAGCTCTACAGGGGAAACGCTGATGAAGGATTTTTACGATCAGACGTGTCGTTTATCGCTGATTGGATACATGCGACCGGAATTGCCCTTCGAAGGATTAGACAAGTTGATTGAAGCAATCAAAGGAGACATTGCGAAGGCGGTGCAATTGGGAAATGAAGTCAATGATACTTTGATGACAGAAAAGGATTGGGTGCAGTCGGATGAGCCAGCGCGTGTGTAGTTTTGCTATCTTCCTATGTTCCATAACAACGAAAGAGTTTTTTCATTTCAAATAAAATTCAACTCTAGTCAATCAGTTATTCTATGATCTAATTATCAGTCGATAATGATGCTACTAAATAGAAAAATGAATACCCCTTTCATCCTCCTAAGCGTAGGACATGCGAAGACGCTTCGGTCTCTGATCTGTCAGAGACAGCGGATCGGCTTGACGAACCATATGACTGCTGGGGACCATGGGCTTGGCTACCGGAGCCATGGTGATCCGAGACGTCCATTCTACAATGCGAGCATCTTCACCTGCTGTTATGAATGACTGACCACTGAGTGGATGCCAAGCTCGGATGACACCGACATGCCCCGCCGTAAACAATTGACGGGCTTGCCAGCGTCCTTCATTGGTGAGATGAAAAATAGCCCCATTCCCCATATTCGACCCCACCGCCATAGCTAAAGTATTTGTAGGTGCCTCCCAATGCGCATCGATCAAATAGTCGACTTCTTTTCCAACTTGAAGCGACAAGAGTTGCCGCAAATCCCCGTAGTGGTGCATACATGTCCCGGACTTGAGATCCCACAGACTCGCAGTTTCTGATCCGGTCAAGGCATAGGCTCGACTCGAATCACCGCAAAAACCGACTTTGCGAAGTCCGGCACCAATATTGCATATCGAAACCGAAGCAGCCTCTTCGGTAGGTTGTGTTGTGTCAAAGTAACACAAAAGGCCGTCGTCCGCTCCCGAAGCCAATTGTTGGCCATTGAAACAGAGCGACGTGATGGGCCCGCGATGCGAATTGACATAGGATCCCAGCGTCGACTGCTGTCGCCAATCAGCAAATATTATCTTCCCTGAAGCGGTCCCGGTCGCGACAATTGTATCGGAAAAGCCTACTGCGATGGATTGCAACGGCGCGGCGGCAAGGGGTGTGCGCAGGATATCGGATTGCCGCAGATCCCATACCGCTAGACATCCATCGTGCTGTGCCATGAATAATATATTTCCATCTTCTGAGTACACCATGTCGTGTGTAGTGGCGTCGGAAGCGCTGCTTTGCATCAACAAACTCATTCGTTCCCGATCGTACACTTGCACTTGCCCGTTCGAGAGTGAACAAGCAAAGCTGCTATCGGAAACTTGCATATTCAATACCCAATCACCATCTCCCGCAAGAGCATTTGAAGTTTGACGAGGTGTCAGCGACGTTACTACCGTTCGGGATGGTCGCAGTAGATTGATGGCGTTCATCCTTGAGGCTTGAATAGAATTATTGCGGGGCTGTGTCTTTTTCACAAGGCAAGTGTTCAGCTTCGCGAACGTCGACTACACTCGGAGTGAGAAAACAAGAAGAGGCGACGACTGAGCGAGTAGAACGGCAAGAATGGCTTCGTTTTGAAAGGAATGCAATTACAATGTTCCTTCAATGGACGCTTGGAGATTTTTTTGAACGGTCTGAGAGCTGAGAGCATCACAATGGCGGATGGCGTGATATTTCACCGCGGGCGCGGGCACGGTCCTTACCAGGTACCGGTAATTACCCACTGCCCCACTGCAAATACGTAGTACGTGGTACGTATCTGATACAGGAATGTACTCTAAGCAATCGATGCCGACGCACCTTTCTTTCACTATGAATTTTTCTGTGCAAATCCAGTTGTCAGTCCCGAATCGGAATCCAGAGGAACACACCCGACTACTTTCTATTTCTGTGTATTCCGAAGCTCGCGAAGCGACGCGCGCATGCCTGTTGTTCTTCAGCGAGGTCTCCGTGTCGGAGCGGGGCTGCTTTGGTTCGCGGATTGTTGATCGTGCCGCGCGTTGACTGCACTCGAAAAAAGAGAAAGGTCACAATAAAGCATTTGAAACCTTTTCGTTGTGAATAAATCGTTGCTCTTGTTGCCGAACAAGAATTATATTCGTTTATTATTTTATTACTGGTTTATCAATCAACTGAGGGATGGGTTGCTGCATGTCTTCGACGGAAGTAAGTCTTGACTGAGAAGATTCGTATGACATGAGGTTTTGCGTTACTCGTGAAAGAAGAACAATATCATATTTGATACTCATTGTTCCTCTTTTCGTTTTCTTCTACTTATAAAAAGTACGTTGTTGATCCTGTCACGGGAGAAGAAAAGGTGAAGAAGAAGTTGGGTGGCGCCTATCCGGGTCAACGACGACCACAACATGCTCCGTATGCGCCTCCGGATTCGGCCTTTGGCGCGGATAACAAAGCAACCGTGCATTTCAAAGCGTATGGAGGAGGAAATGCATTGACGCTGGTGCAACAGGATGGTACTGCTGCTCCCGAGTCGGGTAAACCGCAAACTCAATTCATACAAGGTACGTAGAAGTGAGCGCTGGCTGCTGTCGATTTCTTAAGAAGGATCACTTATTTTATTCGTTGTATTCAGTGACATTGCCGAGCGGCGTCGAGGCGGGACAAACAATACACGTACAAGCGCCGGACGGAAGATTGAATGCAATTGTCATTCCTCCCGGATTTGGGCCGGGTTCAACTTTTACGGTCGAATTTGCGCCCGAGGACGTTCCTCCGCCTCCGAAACCCGAAATTCCCGATTCGGGCGATGGCTTTGCGGCCGGTTTTCACAATCCCAATTGGCGACCCGACGCGACCGCGACAGCTGTACCTGCCAATGAACCAGAAGTTGTGGTGCATGCTACCGAACAGGATGCGGATGGGTCGTACCCAACTACGACCTATCAACCCTTGTACACACCTACACCGGCTTATCCTTCCAAATGAGACTAGTCGATCCATGGATAAAAGTAACTTTTTAATAAATAATATACATGTATTTCTCATTCCATCTACATTCGGATCAACATTTTGAAGTTGTTGTTTGCGAAGAATCTTCTTTGATTTCTTGATTCTGTCGCTCCGCTACGATGCGTTGCGACCGCTTCCAATCGTCATCCGACATAAACATGGTAACATCATTCATACGCGGAGTATGTAAACCCAGCGATCGAGCCAGTGGCTGGCCTATGTGGTCATCGGTCCACTGCGATGCGCAAGACAGAGCATAAAGACTGCGGTGCCAAAAACGAATCCGTGCCGGAATTTGCGCTTGATCCTCCTTGTTGGAAACGACATCCCAGTAATAGTGTTCTGGAATCGGAACAACTTTGCGGAAAGTCCACTCGAGCGGATCCATGTCTTCTGCATTCATATCAACGACTTGCGTTTGCTGCAAATATTCGATCATTTCTTCAGTCGACTGGAAGGCAGCGGGCACTGCTGTTGCCGTCTTCAAAGAATCTTGATCAAGTGTGGGTGTCATGAATGTTTTAGACGCTGTTATCTTCTAAGGAAATGATTTATGTGGTCCACTACAACAGAATGAACGAGAACGGGTTCTATGTTACTCCGTATTACGTATAGTATTTCTTTGGTGTCGCAAAATCAGGCACAATGTCCGGGTTCCCCCTCTGTCGATAAACTTCCCTACGGGGTCTACTTGGAACTCACGTAGGACATTCGCAGCATTGCATCTGTCGTCTTTTCTTCGTTTGGTGTTCCAAGTAAAATCGATTCTTACTTCTAAAGCTTTATGAAGGCATATTTAGGAATATTTCAATGAACTTTGTCGCTGTCGGACCCCGGAAAGATGAGGTCGAATTTGAAAAGTACCGGGTGCTACCTACTAGAAAAAATACGTAGCCGTATTTTTTCTAGCTACCTACATCGATAAAATTCCTACGGGGCCAACGTGCCTTTCACGTAGCCATTCGAAGCGTCGTATCTTCGCTCTTTTCTACAGTTCTGTTTCGAATTGATTGTAAAGATCGCTTATTAGTACCAATTAGCGATGTTAGTTCAGGGTATTAAGGCATTGCAGTCAAACATAATCGGAAAATGGATGATGTTGAAATACAGAATATCCGGGTACCCCCTCTGTCGATAAATTTCCCTACGGGGCCTACGTTAAGGTACGTAGACGACGTCTTGCTGCGTTGAGTTACGCGTTGCATGCAACGAAAAAGCCGCATTGCGTATGACTCTTGATTCCACAATCACACGTTGATTCTTCTAACTGAAGCACCTTGTCTTTCTTCGTCATCCATTTGCATCTTTCTTTCTGACATAGTTGAAAGAAATTTTGCATGTCATTTTCTCCAATGCATCAGCGAAAGGCACGGGGAAGTAATCACAGCAGCAGCGACAGCGACATGTACAAAGGTGGCTACGGCGACATTGAGGGCGGACGAAGAGGCAATCGCAATGGCTTTTCCTCGAGAGACACCAACACGGGAATCCTCGAACAGCAAAACAATGAACGCATCAATGAGCTTTCCGAGCACGTGGCGCGTCTGAAAGGACTCACGATTGACATTGGCGATGAAGTACGACAACAAAACTCGTTACTCGACGGCATGAACGATGGGTTTCAGAATACGCGTGACTTATTGCAAAGTAGTTTAATGAGAATTGGAACTATGCTTGAATCGGGTGGCGCAAAGCATATGTGCTACTTGGTTGGTTTCAGTGTGTTTGTCATGGTCTTTTTGTGGTGGCTCATGAAATATCAGTCCTCATAGTTTGGAAAACGTTCACGCGCAACACAAAAGAGTACTTAAACATTTGATTTGCATCTCTCTTTCCCATATTTTGTACCAGGTATACTTGTGAGAGTCCTCGTTTCTATTTCGCGGACCATCTTATTGTACCAAGGAGCTTTCATTTTTTATCCAAAATCCCCTGCATGCCTATGTAACGCATCATTCCGTTAGCCTTCCTGGCCGCCTCAAATTCTCCTTTGGCCATCCCATCCGTATAAACAAGGTCTTTGCGAGGCATACAAATGACCTCTGAAGTGTCGCAAACGCTCTCAAACACGGTGCTGAATACAAGTCCTTTTCGTACCATTACTTTTCACTGATAGTCACCGGTCCTTGTAGTTTGAGATGCACAAAAGTCCGCTTTGACCTTTTGTAACATAGTTAACCTCCTCGTACCCAGCGAAAGACCTTCTTGTACCAAGGAGCTTTCATTTGAAACTCTACCTCTTCCACAATATCCCGACGGGCTTCTCGTACCCGCTGATCGCTCCACATTCCGTACGACTTTTTGCCGCTTCCAACTCCGCTTTAGCAATCCGATCGGTGTAAGCACTATCTTTGCGAAGATCACGAATGAAATCCGAAGCATCGCGGATCTTTCCATTTACTGGGATCGGGTACAAACCGTCGGTGCACGGACTCGCATGTCCTTGTCGTACCATAGTTTCACCAACATCCACCGGGAAAAATTGCAATTTATTTGATCGATAGTACATTTTCACAATTGCGACTTGCGGCTCTTCCTCGTGGTAATGATTTTGATTGTGACTCGAACTGTCCTCCGGCAATTCCAACTCTGGCAAAATCAATTTGCGCTTCGTTCGAGGAGTCTTGTCGTCTCTCGACGACACATTTCTGACTTGACGTGCCATGAGCTGACAGCTTACCGGAGTTCGTTGCCGTATCAATTGATCCCACCATTGCCCCGTGGCGTACTCATTGTGCACCACCGCCGCCAGTTGTACCGTCAGGAGTTCACGATCGAGTTCATCCCGACGTGCTCCTAACACGGCGGCTGCCGGATGCATGCGCATGAGCCTATCAAACCAAGATTTCGACAGTACGCGTTCCATGGGGGAAAGATGTCGAACTTGACACAAAATGGCGTGGTTGTTGGAACTGACGGCTCGTTTGACGAGACGACAATGAATCGTTCGACGTTTGGTGAAAAAATGTGCGGGCAACTCCGAGACCGTTCGATAGCGAAAGAACAAAGGCGTGTGCGCTAATCCGTAGACTGCCAAGGCAGTGATGGTTGCCATGGTAGTATATCGAGCTAAAATGAGATTCTCATTAAGAGAATCGGAAAATTTTGCGAGGGAATTCCCAAAGGAGGACTGTGTATTGCCGATTTCCGTTTGAGGGGTGTCATTCGTTGAAACTGACAAAGTAGATGCTTCTACTGTGCTATTTTCCTTTTCGTCCATGGTTCGCACAACGCATTGGAGTCAAAAGTCGTACGGATTTATTCTCCTTGATGTCGAAAGAGGTGCGACGTTGAAGCAAAAAAATGAAAATGCGATGGAGGGAGAAAAAAAATTTGCAGAGGCGTCAGTCGTCAACCGTCGTCGTTCGCGGAATGAGCGTCATCAACTGCAAGAGTTGCAGGTGGCATTCGTCCGACTATCATTTACAATGTAATATCCGACATCTTATCACGTTTCATAGTATGCCGGTAGAGCCGTGAAGAAGATGACGCAACCTATAAAGAGTAGCGGGTCTGAATTATTGGTGATCGGATCTGAAAATTTGCGTTCCATGTTCTTTTGATGATAAAAAGAGAACTGCAATCACAATCGAGTCAACGCATCGGAATTCTAAAAACGAAAAAGGAAAGATATTGAATCATCTCCTTCTATCAATCAACCTCTGTTATCTTTCCTGTATGGCGAGATAACATTATTCTGAATGAAAAAGGATTATTCGTGGCGGCCTCAAAAGACATTACAACAGACGACTTAAATCACCACGTCAAAGCAAAACGACATTCTTTTCGACGGTTTAAGAAACGATCAACATGACACGAACGGTTTCCGCCTCCCGCAACAAAGCACGCACGTCGACGCTTTTCCTTTACATATGTCTTCATCTAATGACGGCGACGACAGAAGCATTTCTCGGCGCGAGATGTCACTACCGAATTCCCTCCAGTCATTTGAAGTACGGCGACCATCACGATCGGTTTGATGACAAAGAACTGCAACAGCGTCTTACGCAAATGCGTATAAAACTCATGGAAGCCGAAATTCGCATGTTACCCAAGCCGAATCTGTCCCCGAAAGCGTTTGTGATGGAACTCTTGGAAACAATCGCCAACAACGGAGAGCCGTTGCCCGATGCCGGCTTTCGTTCTTTGATACGCGCGTCCACTCCTTCCTGGAAACGTCGACTGTATCATTCCGTAGCGGCACCGCCGTCCGCCAATCTGGATCATGTGGCATCGGCTTTGGGTGAAGCCATGGCGCGGACCGATAATCAATTTGCTATCCTGGTGGGAGAAGGAGAAAAGTTTAGAATCACTTTTCCTACCGATACGGTCGATTATGGCGACGGAACGAGTTGGGTGGAGTGTCGCTTGCGAGGAAGGGACAACGATAAGCTTTTGGTCATGATTGGTTGGCAATTGGTTCAACGAGAAGACGATGGAGCTTGGTTGGTTGACTCGGTTGACTGGCAAGACTTTCGTGACCAGTTTCGACCCGGAATTGGGAGAGAAGAATGGATGAGGATTTGCGGCTAGTTCAACACCGAAGCAATCACATCGTTTCGGTTTCGTACCCTTGTTTTGTTTGTCAATAGAATGTTTGTTATCGACTCCCTACGATCTACTGCCTTATTGCTGTTACCAAACTGATTCTTGTATAATCCCCAAATTACCCCTTTTATTTATCTATGTTGCCCCGTTGTCCCCCAGTTTCTTAGTTTGAATTTCAAGACCTCGCATGTGTCCGTTATTTCTGAAATTTTACCCCTTCATACGTATAGCACTCAATGGATCCCCCAATCAACTCGTCATCTCACCATTTCTCCCCCAATGCCCCTATTCTTCTTGAGCGTAAAATACATCCACTTTTGTTCTTATTTTGTTGTTTGTATTTGTTATACCTTTCGATGCAACAATCGTCCCGCACACGCCGTCTCAAGTCGAATGGCAGGTGTCACATCATCCCGATACTCGTTGACAACCTCCACCGCGCTGAACAGTCTCGGGTATTCCGTACGCACCAGTACTGGAAACGAAGCCGAACGCTGCCCATCCATGGATGAAAATTGCGCCTGAATCTCCAATGCTTCCCCCGGTTGAAGACTTTTGATCGACCAAGCAATCGTTCGTTTCATTTCGTCCCAGACACCACCGGATCTCGACAATCTCACCGACGCTCCGTCCATGTTTGGCGGAACAGCCATAATGATCATGATTTGGTACAGCGGAAATTGATTGGATGGGTTAGCTCTGATTTTGAATCCAACACGAGTGTGCTCTCTCGATTGTTGAACTCGGCTTTTGACTAACTGCGCCAGTGGAGACAGAAACGAGTGAGATTGATCCTGGTCATCCTCATTTTGAGTATCAAGAGTAGCTTACCAGTGGTACAGGTCGTAGTGTTGGTATGCAAAAATATTTGAGTACGATTGTTTCTCGGAAGGGAGATGCTGTTGAACTATTCAATGATATTCTCAGTATTCGGTCGGACAAATGCAGGCCCCGGGACGAGACTCTGTCGGTAATATCACAGCATACATCCTCTTGTTCTTCAATGCGATCGATTTGCCCCAGTAAATCTCTCAATACGATACAAAAAGGTGCCGACGATGGCCCCATTGCCTGTACATAAATTGTCCCCTCTATGCTCATCTCGCCCTCATTTGAAACGTCATCATACCGAGCCGCCAGCTGCTCGTGAATATAGACTTTAACGAGCGGTGTAGACGACGCGTTTGGTTCATTGGTGACAAGCGAACGAAACGCATGTTCAGTTGCGCGAGCAGTAGATTGATCGGTAGAGAAATCAAACGGGACGCTGTCAAACGACGATGATTCCGGCCTAACCCATGCATCGTCGCCTCGTATGAAACGGTCGGACGAGCGATCCGACAAGTCTCTGCCGCTTCGCATGGCATCTATCGGCCAGGATTGATTTGTTTATCAGTAAAAGCAATTTAATTGGGCATTGATAGACGATCGCAGTCCTATGCATTGTACATTGTCATTGTTGTGGACGACATTGGTATAGTACTATCCTTCAAAATGTACCGGGGCCCGGGGCCGTGACTACATTTCAGTCATGAATCTGGAAAAAGTTCATTAACCTTAATTAGATCAACCCCCACATGCTTCCCCTTATAGATTACAAGGTACACCATCGACTATAGTCGCAAAGTGGTTCTAAGGTGCTAAGTCCGTTTCATGTCGTTTCGTTAAGTAAAATCCGTAGAATTTTGCAAGGCGTAGTAAGGAAGAAAGTTGAAAACCAAGGGGAAAAAATGCGTTTCGCGTTTGTTTCATTTTTTGTCTTCATTGATGTGAAATCAAAGTCACCGCGTTGTAGAAGATTCGTTACTTGCGGGTTATTTGCAAATAGAAGGGACACGGTTGGCTTCGGAGGCCCGCACGATGAATTCACAGCACAAATACTGCTACCTCGACTTTGACTTGGACGACACGCGCAACAAACTGGGTCAAGCGGCTGCCTTTTGTCATGCGACGAACCAGCGCTACGGTTTCAGTTCGCCCGACTTGCGACAACTGGGAGGAAGTGAGTTGAAACGGATACATGACTATTTGGAAAATGATCACGAGTGGAAGGGAAAATCGATAGCTCTATTGCCGGTAAAAAGTAATCGTATCGTCTTGCTGTTAAAGTGGGATGTTGCACCTTTGGCTTGTGAAAACTTTCTTGCACTATGCTGTAACGATGAGAAGCAAATTGGGCAATCGGGCAAGCCATTGACGTATCGCAATTCAACAGTTCATCGTGTTATTCCGAAGTTTGTCGTTCAGGGAGGCGATGTAAGTCAGTTCGATGTGAAGGTCCAGCCTCGCACTCATTTCTTCCTCTAATGGCGACGATTAAATAGTTCGTTTTCGGAAACGGTAGCGGAGGAGAGTCTATATTCAATGGCAAGAAGTTCAAAGATGAACGACCTGGTTTGCTGCTGAAACACGATCGTCGCGGAATCCTTAGTATGGGAAATAGTGGAAAGAACAGCAACTCGTCCCAGTTCTTTATTACCTTCGATAAGGCGCCACAGTGCGATGGGAAACATGTTGTTTTTGGCGAAGTAGTTAGCGGATGGGATGTTTTGGATGCTCTAGAAAGCACGGGAATGCCCAATACGGAAACCCCACAAGTATCTATCAGAATAACCGATTGTGGTGCTTGGACTCCTTTGCAAACCCCTGGTGCCGGTTACTGGTACGATCAACCCGACGAGGAGAGCTACTCAGGTATTTCCCCTGTCTTTATGGTGCGACCTCGAGTGGCCGTTTTGGCCCCGAATGACCACGTGGCGGACAAATTCAAAGTAGCCCTCGAACCAGTATGCACTGTTGTTACGTTTACAGCAATCGACATCATTAATGCATGGCTTCAGAGCTATGCAATAGATCTTCTTGTCGTGGCTCCGGCTTGTGAAACGGAAGCGCACCAAATTACGCTACCCTCGGATTGGGAAATCACCAGAGAACAAGTCATTCTCGTTTCCAAACCGATGGACGCACTACAGAATATACGATTTAACTCATGGCTAGTCTCCAGGAACTGGCCACTCGATGGTGCAATATAGGAAGCCGAAACGCTATCAGTCACAAGTCATGTTGACGAAACATTTCTAAATTACTTAGTCATATGCTATATCAACTGGAAGTAAACTCGAACAATTTTGGTAACTGGGCAGCTAGCGTCCACACACTTTTCTCCAGAGGGTTACCACGAAGACACAAGCGCTCCAATTCCGTGCAATATAGAAATGACGGCGGAAGCTCGCGGAGCTTATTGTCTTCAGCAGAAAACAGCGACATGACCGGTAGATCCACGGTGTTAGGAAGACGGACCAGATTGTTCTTACTTACGCACATTGACTTCAAGGTTTTTATAAGAAACGCTGACTGAGGAATTTCTTCTAGATCGTTCTCGGAAAGATCAAGGCTCTAAATGCCGCAAAGATTTCAATTGTGAGCACGGATACAATCAATGAGCAAAGAATTAATTCGCGTACCTCGAGGCGAGAAAAGTAGATTCCAAACTGATCTGGCAGCAACTTCAAACCAGTTCTCGTCAGAGAAAGCTTGTTAATCGATGTGCCAATGACAAGGAGAGAATGAGGTATTGGGGACATAACTCCGGAACATGGACCTCGTGATCCTTGACTGACAAGCTTGCGATCAGAAATTTTGAAGTCCATCGGGGGCAAATTATCTTCAACCAGTCGCTCATGAATACTCTGGAACATCAACCCGATTTCCTCGCTTGGTTCATCTATCAAGGCGGATGTCAGATTCCAATCATTTGCAAGAACAACATGGTGTGGGCGAACACCATAGTTTGTAACCAGTAATGCGAGTAGCTCGTGTAGCTCTGCCACATCCAGAGGGAGCTGGTAAACCCCTTTCAATGCGACTATTCGATCAGCTGGCTTCGGCAGGGAAGCCTCAAGTTGTAGCAACTGGGACCACAAAATTTCAGAAACGATTGACAAAGGGGACGGCACGTAACCTCCTAGATATTTCTCGAGTCTGACAACGACGCGATCATAAGCGTTAAGCGTAGTACCAAGGGCAACATTCGCCGCCAGAACAGGGGACAATAAGAACTCCAAGGATGGAAAAAAGGAGCAAGATTTTTGAATAGAAAACAGGAGCTTGTCAATTGCCACCCAAACGTCAAGTATCTGATTGCGTACATTCTCAATTTGTGAATCCATTTTCAATTCGATTGCGACGGCCTCAATGGTTCCCATAACTAGTTGCGATATCAGCATGACGCCCATGAGAAGGACATCCTTGGTATGTTGGCCTAATCGTATACTTCGCTCGACGAACTGCTCGAACCAGCGCAATGACGGCTTCACGGCATCCGCAACAAGCTTGCTTGGGGGCCTGATTTTTAATACATCTCTTCGAAGTTGCCGGGTTTTCGCCATGTGACGGATGAACTGAGGTAGATATTCCTCCAAAGATACACTCTGTCGAGCGTCGTTTTCCATCGCAACAGGATAAAAGTAGATAGGTAGTCGGTCTTGTGGTTGATCACAATCAATCTCATCGATATGAGTCACCTCCCTTTCCAGCGCGGTGAGTGTACGAAGGACAGCTGCAATGCTTTCATCGCCGATCCTCGGCATCACAAATTCAAGAAGACAAGAAACAACAGCAAGGTGCTCTTGGGTCCGATACGCTATCTGAAAAACACTATCTCCTGGTTCTGTTTCCAAAGCAAAGGCCCTCTGTTCAAGCACATTTATTATACGGACGATCATGGACGAAAACCCCACAGTGGATTCTTCAAGCGACGGTCTTTCTTTCTCGAGATTTTCACTCCATTCAGAGGAGAAATCGAGTATAGCTCGTGACACGTCAAATCTGCCTGCATGGATACAAAGCCTTACCACTTTAGTTAGTCGGACTAGAAACAGCAAGACTTCTATTGGAGTCTTGACGCGTTCAAGCTCTATAAATATAGACTCTTGTTGCTCCTCCAGATAAAAATTACCGCCTTCTAGAAGCTTTTTGAAGGATACATTATCTTTCGTTGTTTGCTCCATCTGCTTCCGTGAGAGCCATGATTTGTCTGCCTTATTTATAACGTTATACGTTTCAAGCACGGGCAACAGCGCATAGTCTTCAAACCCTGAGTTCGCATCGGAGCTGCTCAGACCCAGTTCTGGAAGAAGTATAAAATCTTCTTCAAACGTTTTATCCGCCAGCGGTGTTGGCGACTTAGCAGCAGGTCCCTTTCGATGTTTCTCTTGGAAGTTCGGGATCGCTGGGAGTTGAAGCTCGTCTTCTGCTTCCTCTACCAGTGATAAAAGGAGATGCGGAAGTGGGAGAAACTCTCGGGGGAGTACTCGACCGAAGCTTCTTGGTTGAAGATGCTGATATGCACAATACTCGTCTTGACATTCGCCAGATATTTCATACGGACAAATGGGAATGTAGGGATCAACTCGATCACTGAAAGGCTTCAGTGAGCTGTTGGAAATTCGGTCAGAGTTGGCGGGCCGTGTTTCACTTCTCCATATATCGCTTATAATGAGCCGCACATCTAAACACGTGTTCCACATAGATTCTCGCCGCCACCGCCAACCGTTCGCTGCTTTGTCAACGGCTAGCGTTTCCATCGCGTTGATATGAAGAAAAGTCTTAATTTTCTCTTTTGTAAATAGGACTGAGCCGAAGGTCGCAAGTCGGAAAATCGGATCCCTTTTCGACAGCCACAAAGCACGCAGTCTATCGAGTGCAATGTCGGCGAGGTGAAGAGTATGTCCCGATCGATGTTGATTAATGGTATTTTGGGCTTCCTGGACTGAACTCGAAGAAGAATATGAAAATGTTTTGTCTGTGTCACGGTTCAAAGAAGCCGTGGATTCACTTCCGGCAAGCTCAACAAGATCATCTAAAGAGATCTCATCTGTCGTGCTAAGCATTTGAAGACGTTGCTCTGCCTTCGCCAACAGCTTCGTCATTTGTTGTTGTAACTTTCGTTTCCGTCCCAACGTTAGAAAAAGCTCCTTCTTTTCGCCACTAATCGGACTACACGGTCTTCTTTTTCCCGAAGGTCGGCGACTGCTGTATCTTGTTCCTGTTGCAACAATTTGCGCCGATCTGCAATGTTTTTCAACATGGCTTCCAACAGGAAAATTCTTTCCTCCAAACGCAAAGCGTCTACTTCAGATTCTAGCAACCCGACAGTTGACGCATCCTCATTTGTGTGCGCCACGCTCTGTGATCTTCCTGATGGTGAACCAACTTCGCTAGCTATTTCTGGTATGCTGATTTTCTCAGGTATATTTGAATCGGACGCGTGAACAGCCTTTTCTTCGACGACGGCGTCATCTTGAACCTCTGCCATCGATTTCGAGTTAGAAAGATTTTCTTGCGTCAAAATAGAAGATCTGGTATCAGATTCGTCAATCTGTCGTTGAGTTTGTCCCGACATTGTTACTTTCTTTAGATCATCGATCAAAGCCTGTACGACTTGCGCGTACCTTGGATGCCCATCAATGATGCACGCTGCAATTTCGCCTGGTTGCGCCTCAAGAAATTTGGTGAAGGATGGTGCTTTGCGATAAAGTACAAAAGGGATCTCTTTCTTCACACAATCTCTCAGTATAGGAATTACAGGGTTCTTGGCGACTCGCTGTGGCCTTAAAGCTAACACGAGGCGAGGCCGGCCCTGTGTCACCAACTCACGAACTTTGTCAATACCAACTACCAGTGCGGACTGGCTATCACCACTGCTGTCATGATTGGCGTTTGCAGATAGAGGTGTAGGACCTAGGGCGTGTATCGTTTTTATTATCGTTGGTAGCGCCGGTGGTGTAACAGCTCGGGTTCGTAGAACGTCAGCCAAGACAATATTCTGGATGCCCTCAAGTTTATATGTATCAGCTTTTCTGACTTTTTTTCAAGCAAATGACTAAAACTCGGGATGCATTTTTCTTTCCGAGTTTGTCCAAGTTCTCTTCCACAAAAGGGTTGAAAACGTTGGGGGGAGCACTCACCAGGGGCACAGTGTGAGAACGGCACAGAGTTTCAATATGCGCAAGGAGAAACGATTGCTCGCTTTTACTGCCTGTACTTTTACGGCAAACAACCAATTCCGTATCGATTAGTATTAGCCGTAGCCAGTCATCCATCGCATCACTATCACGATCATCGAAACAAACCAGCTGATACTCGGGAGCTTCTTCCGCCAAGTACTTTTTGAGCAGCGCTACCCAGAGCGGGTGAACATTAGCTGGGGTTACTTCTTCATAATTCCTTTGCACAGCTTGGGCTGTCTTGTTTGCGTTCTGCAGCGCGGGAATCTTCTGCGGCGTCTTATTTACTTTCACGCCCGGGGAAGCTTTCTGCGACATCTGCTTTTTCTCACCTTTTGACAGCTTCTTTCCTTTCTTACTGGGGGTAAGTTTCTGTGGCGTCTGGTTTATTTTCTTCTGCGATGGGGATTTCAGCGGCTGTTTATTTCCTTTCTTACTTGGAGGAACTTTCTGCGGCGTCTGGCGTGCTTTCTTACTTTGGGAAATCTGCAGTGTCTGGCTTGCTTTCTTACTTGGAGGAGGTTTTTGCGGAGTCTGGTTTGCTTTCTTTTGTGGGGGAACTTTCAGCGGCGAGTCGACCGTCAAATCAACAACATCACCAGTTTTCTCGCGGTCCACTTCTGCTCGTTTCCTCTTCTTACTATTCGTATTTCCGCTTGCTGTCATATCGACAATGTTCTTTGCTTTATTGTTTGTGGCATCGTTATTCATCTTGATATCCTTTTTATGAATCACGACCACATTTGCATCTACCACATGATGAGTTATAGTCTAATAGTGCGATGTGAATGTGAATGCAAATAATAAGAGCGGGACGAACGACGAGTAGAGATTTACATAGTAAAGTAGTACCGGGTACTGTCGCCTCCTACATTTGAGCCCACAGTTTTTAAAAATTTTAAAGCTAAGGTGTTAACACATCAGCCCTTGGCCATTGTCTCTACACTTGTTCATCTATTCTAAGCAATGACTTGGTGAGACGCTCTAGATCAGCGCCATCTTCATTATTCCGTAAAATACAGGCCACGTGCCCATCGGGGCGGATGACAATTGAATATGGCTTTCTTCCGTCTTCAAGAAATGAAAACGGCGATGTCCGCCTAGCCCTGGCTTCACGCACAATCAATTTTCCTGAGCTAGCAACTGCCTTTTCATCGTCAACCAAGTGTACAATTTCAATAGGTAGTTGAACTGCCTCGCCAAGTCGTTCGGCAATTTGATCAGCCAATCCCCAATTTCGATTATCCATCCCAACTGTCAGCAGCACACAGCAAGGATGCTCAGTGCGCTTTAACTGCGCTGGAAGATCGGTCGAACTCAACAATTTCTCAGAGGCAGCGTCTACAAATTGTAATCCATCGTACTTTTCCTTCCCGGAAATCGCTTCGAGTAAAACGTGGGGAAGTAGATATCCTTCCTGCAGTCTTGGAGAGCTCGCCCACGAATCCGTGTGCTGCCTCGTACGTTTGTCGCTCGTCTCGGAATAACCAAAGCCGATCTCAAAACTAGGAAACAGAAGCGGAAGACCGGCCCCCGATTTTAGCGTTTTTCTCAGTGAGGATACAATATGCCGAGTATACGGCGACTCGAACCGCAACCCAGAAAGCGGAAGCATCACCATCTTTAAACAAGATAGAAACATAGACCGCTTTGTAGCTCTAGACATTGGCATGTAATCCATCATGCGAAGAGTCAATTTAGCGTGATCTTCGTCCAAGTAGAATGATCGAATGACTTTCACAAGACGTTTGTAGTTTCGAATAGAAAGGGCAGCATTTTGTTTTGCAATAGGCTGGCGCTCATCATGATACGATTTCAGAAGATTTCTTATGACCCCAGAATTACTCATCTGCCGGTTGTGAAACGCGTGAGCGATTTTCCAAGCCAGATTGTGCGCATCCTGTAGACCCGTATTCATCCCAAACCCTCCAGCAGGAGGAAATACATGTGCAGCATCACCAACCAGGGCCATACCATCTTCTGTATAGTAACGATCGGCGACTTGCGCACTCATAACCCAAGAGTTTGACGATACGATCTCCCATTCCTTCACTTTTTCACCAAAGATGGCTTGAATGGTTTTGTCGAGTCGACCGTTCGAGTAGTCTTCTTGAAACGATTGATAAGGATGAAAGTACGGAATCTGGATAATATACTCTCCCACCGAGTGACACACAACCATAGATAAGGCTTCTGGTGAAAAAGTGGAGTACAACATGGCATGATTCCCATTCTCATGGAGGCGAGCGGCGTCCTCCGGCGGTAGACGAACATGCACATTCACTAGGTGCTGTAGAGCTTCATCACCCCGGAAATCAATACCCTTAGTGCGTCGTATTTTGGAGGCAGAGCCATCGGCTGCGACAAGGAGATCGGTTGATATTCTTTGTCCGTCCGACGTCTCAACAATATGGCGGGTGTCACCCGACGATGTAATCTTTTCAACTGCAGTTCCGTAAAGCAATGTCGACTCGGGGTGTAAACAAGCATGATCGTACAGTATTTTTCCAAAGGTATGCTGAGCCAGATGCCCAACCGAGCAGACTGAAACGTCTGCATTGCGCGTGAAACGTTTGACGTCGTCGCGTAGGACACCGTTGGCGTCACAGTTTGCTTGTAAAGGTCTGTCTAAAGGATGAATGACCTCAGCCAGCGGCGTTGTTTGCGACATATCGGTAACAAATCGAAATGATTTCCATTGATCAACTGGGGGCATTTCAAGGAGCACGCGCTTGTACGCGCTGGGCAGGCAATGTTTGAGGATCTCCATGGTTCGAGTATTGAGGAAGTGTGCCTGAGGATGCCGGAAACGTGTTTCAACACATTGTGCCTCAAAAACGAAATTGGGAACCTTGTAGTTGCAGGATAATAAATTTGAGAGCATTAAACCCGACGGACCTCCACCGACAATAACAACTGGGCTGTGCGAGTCGCATGGCGGAAAAGAGGAAAAGCAATGCGTGGCCTTTCGCGTTCGACGCACCCGAAATATTCCGCGAGACAACATAATGCCTCCGTGAGCGCCTAGAAGACGGCTATATCATGGAACCTTAAATTGTCAATGAAAAAAGCTAGAATAGCGTCAAGTTAGATCCATTTGAATAGATAGACCTGTCATTTTCATTTTTTTGTCGACGATCCTACATTCTCATTCTGTCGGACCACGTGTCATGTCGTTTCGGTTCCGCGTGGGGACCGCCGAGTACTCTAATACATCAGAATTTCAGTCTGCTTTAAAGAAGGGCAACGTATCGACTATGGTCCAGAGTGTGAAATCTACTTATTCACGACTGGGATTCAGTCATGAATCAATAGTCTTTCGAGCGACTTCGCCGCCTACAATTCATTCGTTCGCCAATTATTATTCTTGAGCTAAATCTGTCGTCCATGCATTTAATAAAATAGTCTTTTAGCAGCTTGTCAATGTCGAAAAGCCCGCGAAACTGCGAAAAGCCGTTTGCCGTATTTCACTATGGAGCAAAGTGTTGTCCGTTTCTCGCCACGACTGCACTTCAGTCATGAATCAGTATTTTTTTATAGCGACAATGTTTAGTCTAGTCTAGGCTATCTACAATTCGTTCGTTCGCCAATTTTCTCAACTCTATCTGTCGTTGTTGCAAGCAAATACTCTTAGTAGCATTTGCATTACACGCCTCGATATTTTTACGTCGAAAACCCTATGATTCACCTGTTCTACATTCACTTTCCGCATCATAAGGCGCTTGCCCTAGCACTAGAGCTGACCCAGCAAGGTCTCAGATTAAAAAGTTTATGAGAAAATGAAAAATAGCAATGGAAAAATCAAATTAGGATTTAGTATTAGGGTTATTCATGATTGTTTATTAACAGCGCAACGTTTGAGAAATAAACTTAAATCGTAACGTAACGATTTATTTAATGCGTCTGGGTGCCCTATACCGAAATTCCGTGGGCACATTCATCATCCAAAATTTTGGAAGATTATTGTTCGACTGAAGTTCTGGAATGGCCAGTGCTAGTGACCGACTGAGGTTAGCCTCCTTCATGGCCTCGATTACCAATCGACTTACAGCACCCGCCTTGCAAGCCTCCTCAAAAACTATGCGTACTTTTAGTTCTCTTTCCGATGACCCTGGAACAGTATGTTTGGCGAGGCACTTAAGATAAGCGGCGTAGGTATGATGATCGGGAGACGCACCCAAACCATGTACGTTATCTCGTAGCTCCAAGAAAGTTCGCTGAGCAATGGAATATGCATCATTTGAAGTATCAATTGAATCCATGAAAGCATCCTTAACTTTTTTCGCGGGTCCCACCTCAGAGGAAGGGTAAGTTGCCGCAACTGTGATGACCGATGTGAAAGGACTAGCTGGGTTCCTCGATGCGCTTATGTCTCCATTCTTGAAACGGGTCAAAAGGGAATCTAATAAGTCGCGTGCTTCGATGATTCTGTCTGCTTTCTCCGAATCAGAGTACGCCCTTATGACAATCGCGTACGATTGAAAGTCCGGCAAAACGGACTCTCCCAGAAATCCACCAGCAAGCTCGTGCTGAAAAGAAAGCATTTGTGAAGCTCTTTGAGCAGCATCCTTATGAAAATTAGCAGACTGTGACCATGCTGAGGAAGAGCAATCGATTGTTAGATAAGGAAACAAGCAAATCTCGTTTTGCCGCACAGACATCTTTCTCACCGTTAAGACATGCATTGAACGACGCAACATCAGGGTATATCTTCTCTTCCAACATTTTCTGCAATATCTCTTCGCAGCGTGGCGCGGCCTCGCGGGTTCTTGTCTTGGACCAGATGTCGAGACAAACGTTGAATCCTAGCACTAAAGCTTTGTCATCGTCAGAGATGTCCTTTTCGATATCATCACTCCTTTTCGCTCTCACGAAATCCACCATGTACCACAACACTTGTTCTGCCCGTTCGGCGGCACGAAGTCTTTTCCTTGGATCGCTTTGCTTCGCAGCCGACCCTTTGAATGCCGCCATGGCTGTAATAAAAGTTCTCAAATCGGGAGACACCGTTTCTGATTGCATGATTTCTTTCAAGAGCTCCATTGCCCGATCCGGTTGCCTCGCGGCTAAAGCTTTCAAAGTACTAGTGTAGGATATAATATCAGCGGTAGCGATCTTTCTCTTGTTGTTTGCAGGATTTTTCTCGTCGTATGGTATGCCGTGATCGCGCTCATATGTCATTGCTTGCTCGTTGTGAGTTTGCTGCAGAGACCTCAGAATGGACAATGCTCTTTCGCCAGCCTCCGGTGCATTTGTATTCCCCCATGCTGTAATAACGTGGCCGTAGCTTTTGGTGTTCGGCCGCGTGTGCCAGCCAAGTTCTTGGTGGTATCGATTCATTTCATGTAAAACACCTTCCGCCATGATGGCTGCTTTCGAATGTGACTTCGAAGCTTGTACGAGTCCTACCAGATATGTATTATACAAGTCCGCATCAGGTTGACTCAGCGGAGGATCCAGCACCTGTCCACTTCCCAACGTGTATACTTCAGGATTCGCACGAGCTGTCTCAAAGACCCGCCGATCAATAATCGCCTGTTCTACAGCAAGCTGCATCAACTCTTTCATCCGAAAGAAAGCGACATTTCGTTGATCCGAAATGACACCCCAACCAAAAACTACCATTTGAATTAAACGGGAAGGTACAGTAACAACAATTTTTTGTTCTTCTAGTAACCGCCGCTTCTCGACAAACAGGCGATCTAAAATATCATGCGCCATTTGAAGTCCCACCAACGAAGATCCTTGTTGCTTGCGACAGCATTCTCTCATCAGATTTTCAAGTATGGTAAAGTGATATGGCTGAATTTGTTCGGCTTCTAGGAGGCACTCTACACGGCGCTGTAAGCTTTTGCGAGTATCCATCCAAGGCGGAACCGATCTTATTTCCGATGGTGACGACGGGCTCGATAAGTCGCAAGTGTCGTGAGTTGCCGTCGACGAGAAGTTTCGTAAAGAAATTTGACTCGATGACTGAGAGACATGGCTGCTTGGTTCAATCGCACGAAACAATTCAATGTCGGTCCTCGGTAAAGAATTCGACACAATCTGGTTTACCAAACGCAGAGATCGGCGTCTAGCTGTCAGTTGTGTAACACGTCCTAGCATTCTTTAACATCCACACACCCGCCAGACACTTGTACAACATCGAATTGGTCGTTTTCATAAATTCCCTGTATTGAAGGTTGCTATGCAAATGCGAAGTCTTCATCGACCATGTTATTTCTTTGAAGAAAATACGGAGTAATGAATAAGAGCGGGTGCGAGAGCGCGATCGAGAGCGAGACCGTGACGGACGGCGGACGACGGACGGTTAGTCAACGTCACACTTGCTTGGTCCCACTTGTTCTACTATAGTGATCTTTATTCGCGGGAAAACGCCTTTGAAAAAGACTTATGGCCTCCAGCGAATACATAGTACTTATAAACATATAGCTAAAAATTTAAAAAATTCAAAGTGGGCTTCGGGGGAGTTTTTTCCGGGCCCACGCATTTTTCATTTTCCCCACTTATTTATTCTCCATTTCCGGCCATAGCGAAACGTTATTACTCCGTATTTCCCCCACAAGTCCATTTAACTAACAATTACATCATGACATCAACCGATCACTCTTCGCATCTCTTCGCACGTATCGGAGGACCCAATGCAGTGCGTGATATTGTGGATGAGCTTGACAAGCTCGTATCGAACGACCCGGAACTCATGGAGCTCTTTGACGGTGTCCGTCTTTCGCTGATAAAAGTTCACCATCACATGATCCTTCGGATGGCTTTTGAGGGAGTAAATCCAGAAGCCGAGAGATCAATTCTTTTGAATCATAAGCGTCTTTTTCTTGAAAAGGGACTGAATGGAGACCACTTTGATGCACTGTGTTGCCACCTCGTCGATGCCTTGGAGCGGTGTAATGTCGCCCATGAATTGGTCGAGGAAGCCGCTGAAAATATCAGCAAACTGCGCGACTTGTTTGAAGACGGAGGAACTTCTTGTCAATTCATTCAAGCGGAGGAGGAGGTCCGAAAAGAGCATAATCTCGAAATCAAGAGTCCTTTGCGGAGTCCCCGGAAAAATCGTAACGTGTCTGTGAGAGGCGCCTTGCGTCATATATTCTCCCCTTCCGCTCATGCTGCTTAAACGATTTAGATATAGACGATGTAGAATGATGCGTAACTTAACCTAGACTTTTAATTTACCATATCTAGTTGCGTGTCGTTATTTTCAGTCTGAGTCGCTATGGGACCTTCAAGTGTACTTTACAGCGGACAAGCAGGAAACAGATTTGAAAAAAAGAAAACTGCCCGCAAGACCATTCAACACCATAACATCCAATGATCTTCTTATAAGAACGATGGCGCATTATTTATATACAAATAACGACGTACCTTCAAGCTCTGAAATAATATGTTTTTGTTGATTGAGAATCCGCACAAGGGGAATAATCTCGGTTCCATCATTCGCTGTGCCTGTGCATTCGGAATACAAATCGTTGTGGCCGTCGGATACGAGCAATATTCTGCGGAAGGTAAGCGCGCACGATTCTTTGACAGTCCTATTGCAAACGATACTCAACTCCTTAAATCTTGAAGGGTCTCACGGTGCGTCCAAGAACGTGGATGTGGTTGCTTTTCCTACATCGCAACAAGCCGCAGAATACATAAGGACGGAGCTTTGCTGCACGGAAATTATTGGTTTGTTAGGATCCATTGAGAACGGCTACAGCACTTTGAATCTCGGAATCGATGAAAAATCGAACAATCTAAGAGCGCAGAAGGATATTACGACAGAGGATTTGAATCTACTGACAAGCGAATCATGCCCAGTCCACGAGTTTAAGGCGAACCCAAACTGCTGTCTCGCCGTGCATCGGAAGTTTGGTCTTCCCCTTGATTTAGCTCAGCACTGCTCTCGGTTTGTGCATGTTCCTGTTCTATCTGGAATACTGGACTCTCCAGCTTGTATGTCGATTGTTTTGCATGAGTTTACGGAACAGTTTGAGTACACGGAGCAAGGTTTTCGAGGCCAGAAATTCGCAGTTGTTCGACCTAATCTGGAAACTATGAAAGCAAAGAGAAGTCAAGAACGCCTGAACAAAAAGTTGCTGCACCATAAGGAATGTGACGAGATTGATCATTACGGACAAGTGTTCGAAGAAATGGGTGATTATTAGTGACCATCACACACTCTATGGAGCGCAGCGTCTACCTTAGATTGCTCAGTTGCGTAACCTGCTTTAGCATGAAGGCATTATGAAATCGTTGGCAAACTCAGATGACGAATCATTGCCTTATGAGTATCACACCTGATAAAGGGTTACAAAGGAACGAGAGGATGAGACATTCGAGACGTGCTCATCACCCTTTGGGCATCTTTGGGTTCAGTGCGAATGCTAGGCTAAGTTATTGAACTTTACAGAGATAATAGACAACTACAAGGTACCGGTACCGGTACCTTATATTAATAGGTTTACGTCGTGAACTTAAAATGTACAGTAGCGCCTTTTTTCGCAAGGAGAAAATAAATTTATTTTCTCCTTGCCTTTTCGTGGTGATTATAAGATCAGAGATAACGTCATTTACGGACAAATGACGGACAATGCAGGTACCGTATAATGGTACCGTAGAAAATCGCGTCATCGCATTCCCTTTTCGGTGCTTGTTTCTTCTTTTTCATTACTGAGTATTTGTGAATGCTCTTTTAAAAGAAAGAGGCTTTCATAAAAGCAATAACCACAAATCAATCTCCTTGTGTGTCAAAGTATATCGAAATGTCGTCATCATCATCCGAGGCAGACACTGCGGGCCGTCTGAAGGACTTGGGCCGTGAATCACGACTGTCATTCCGAAACATTGCCGAACATCAACTTCGACGTGAGCTGAAAGAAAAGGCTCTCGAAATTTGCGATCCAGTGATTAAGTCATTTGCCGAGTGTTCACAAGAAAAAGGTCTCTGGGTCATCTTTTCGTGCAAAGAGCAATTTAAAGAAGTGAACGAATGTCTGAATCAATACAATGGAGAAGAAGCATGGCAGAAATATAAAGCGGAACACCAAGATGAAATCGAAAGCAGAGCTGTCGGAAAAAAGAGAATGTGAGGGGCTGGAAACGAATAGCGGGGAATGGTGGTTGATTTCAAGGCATACAATCCTAATTTTTCATCAAATGAATTCTTCCATTTGCCCTTCTGTTACTGTCGCTTGCGCCTTTTTTTAAATCGAAACTTTTTGAAGAATAAGATACAGCTAAAGGATAGGATGCTCAAAACTTCCGTGCGCTTGTCAATGCAGAACTATTGCGTCGAAAAAATTTCCGCCATTTGTAGCCAGTAGAACTTTGGATCGTTTTTGCTCCAGCATTTCCCGTTTCATTCCGTTCAATCGATCGAAACTACGAGAACGCTTGAATATGTCTTTCGTTTTTCAAATTTTGAAATATACTTCTTAGCTGCCTAGACTACCTTATCACAAATCATCGACACATAGCTAAAGTGGTCGACGATAATCGTACCGGTATTCGATTTCGACTTTTCGGATTTTGCTGTTTTGTATTGCGACCAAAATGAAAGGTCATAATAACAGGTGCAGATTGCAAAGCTGTTTATTTCAAACTGCTGTTGCGTTTTGATAGTTGAAAACGAAAATGGATTTTTCATTGCCGTCAGCGCCGGCCGTTGGGGCAGTTATACCGAGCCGCTACGAGGCAACGAGTATGTGTTATCATGAAGACGGCAAACGCTTATTTGTTGCGTACGAAGGAGGCTCTCTCCTCCAAGCGATCGACTGCACGAGTGGATCGGCCGCCAAACCTGCATTTAAATGCGAGGATGAGCAAATACATTGTGTTGAAGCGACGTAAGTGGATTTTGTACGGAGAGTTCTTCTTTGTTTTATGATCCTTCTGATCTTTTCGCACAAATATTAGACATCACGAAGAGTGCGTTCTTATTGCCGGCAAAGGTTCTCCTACCGTCCCTTCAAATCAGAGAAGTGCTATAACCTATTGGTCGCTGTATGATAATAAGATCTTGCGGAAATTTCGTGGCCACACCGATCAGATCACAAAAATTTCAATGAGCCCCGCCGATGACACCTTTCTCTCGTCTAGTAAAGACAGAACCGTTCGATTGTGGTCCGCTCAGTCCGCGGGGTCGCTTGCTGAACTAAAACTACCAGGAGATCGTACCAGTAAGGATCCTTTGGCGGCGTTCGATAGTACGGGTCTTGTGTTTGCCGTGACAGCCAAAATGGCGGAGAATCAAGGACAATATCTGCACCTCTACGATGCGAGAAATTACGGGGTCGGGGCCTTCGCCGAATTGAAAATAACACGGGATGATATTGAAAAGGCTTTGCAGAGTTTCGTGAGCGTGAGTCCAGATCAGCTCTCCACATTCAGCCAAGCGGATTTAACGTCTCTTCAGTTCAATACATCAGGAAATAAGATCTTGGCTGGCACCGATCGAGGCATGTCTTTTGTAATGGACGGTTTCGAAGGAACAATTCAAGGGGTGTTTGTCAGTACTTCACAGCGCCCGGCTGTATCATGTTTCTCTTCGGATGATAAAACCGTCTTGGTTGGGAACGAAGATGGAAGTATTACTTGCTGGGATGTTGAAACTGGTAGTATGATGAAGCGACTTGATGGACACCCGGGTCCTGTACAATGTATAGCTTCCAATCCGAAATTTGCACAATTCGCATCCGCTTGCACGCAAACAGCTTTGTGGACATGGTAAACAAAACATAATTGAGCCAGAAACGTAACTATTCTATCAATTACTACTTCGACTATCCTAAGATATTTTCGTTTTCTCTGTGCCACTGCTCTAGTGCCTCCTCAACCTGTGTTATCAAGTGGTCCGTCTCGCCTCCCAGATCCTCAATAGCGTTCGATAGAACCGCCTTTGGGTCGGTTGTGGCGCTGTTGGTCTGAATTTTGAGATCGATGTAGTGCACAAGAGGATGCGGGTGAATGTAGCCGGCAAAACGGACGTTAGGGTCCCGAAGAAGTTGCATTCTCAATAGATTTGCGATTGTATGATCTTCCTTGTTGAATCGAAAGACACCAGCATTCGCAATCTTCGTATCCGGAGTGTAGACGATCTTTTGCTCCCCGCTACCTTCGTCGAGGAGAAACGACGATGATCTTTCCGGTGCGTTCATAGCTGAGTCTGTTCGGCTTCTTCTTGCAAATACAACAACACGTTAGTGATTACTTCGTAAATAAGTTTGATGCGGAATGTTTTTAAGGTAATGGATGTTATGCTCTTATGTGATTTACTCCGGAGTACTTGTATTTTTTCTTGTTTTGCTCGTCTCGGATCGTTGCACGCCGCACGCCGGCCACACGCCGAGAAAAGGTACTGTACGTCAGGCTGTACGGCTGTACGTTGCCTGCCTATGACCGTCAACCGTTAATTAAAATCGCCGTAAAGAAGCTAGGTACAAAAACAGACCTAATCTTAGTTTTCTCGAAGATTACTTGACCGATTCTCGTTGACTTAAATATTCAACGACAATGAAAAAGGATGAAAGAAACTGGAACTTCGTCGACTCTTTGTACGTTCGTTCAGGGTCAGGGACGTCGAGAGTCCGGCGAATGCACGGAAACTAGCTAATAACATAACATCCTTTCACAAAAATAAGTGTTACTATAATAAAATTGGAATCATCAATGAGTCCGTTACACAACCCACTCCGTCCCTTCTTTTCTTGGCGTACCAAGTTTATCTCCAAAAGCTTCCATCCAGTAGTGAACAATAAGCAAACCAAATCAAGGCCCTGCTATTATACACCTTCGTCAAATGCAGTTCTCTCATGCTCAGTTATGATTGTCGTCCACGTTTTGCACCATTGGAAATTGGCGCCGTGGCTCCGCTTCGCTTCCTATCATCTACTACGATAGGCGGCCGTCGAACTTCAGCGGAATCTACGAGCGATCGGAGAGAGGACAGCGGACCGGTGTGTGTTTGACTGTCATCGATAGGTGCGACGCTGCTTCTTCGCCTCGCTAAATTCTTCTCGGGGGCGTCTTCCTGGCCGAGAGTCTGTTCATTGAGACGACTGATCATATTAATGAAAAGTCGTTCGTCCTCGTACAATGCCTCGTTGCCCTGCTCCAAAAGTGACTTTGACACGTCCTCATACATTTGCTCACATCGGTTGATCATGTCAAGAACTTTGGGGTACGAGGCAAAGTTGCTCTTCGGAGACCAACGTGAGTCGGACAGGAGGAGAGCAATTGCGAACAGGCAAACCCTTTAAACATCTTACCTTATTGACTATTTTCGACATAAAAGCGGTACGTGTCTGGTGCCCTGTTACTTTGTCATGCTTCTTCAAGATTTTCGAAAAGAACAGTACGTCATGATCGCAAAAGTCTCGAGGAGCAGCAAGTCCTTGTAAAGTCTATAAATGCTTTTCGCCGATAGCGCCCACTTCTCAGATGCAAGAGCATCTGACCTTTTCATGATCTCCATCCCCTCTCTGACTCTTTCCTCTCTAATCGAAAACTCTTGCTGAGCTTTGTCGAAAAAGTGTGACGCTTTCTTGAACTCAACATGAAGTTGTTTGAAAAGGCGATCTCACCTGGGTTCCTCCCCAGTTCTTGTTTCTGATGCTGCACACCAGATTCAAGATCCCCTGTAAAGTCATCTTCGCTGGTACGAGGATCGCATTGTGACTGCTCAGATTCACCATGTGCAACGCAATTCTCTTGACTACAGACTTTCGAAGTATCCGATAAACTCACAATCTTTTCCTCTGCTTCTGGTTTCTCCAGGGACTCATCCGAAGGAATAAACAAAGGAAGATCTTTTATCAGTTTCTGTGGCACAGGGTTGTTTTGTTAGAGTCATTCTATCGAAAACAAAACGCATTTGCATAGCAATAACGAGCGAATCGTTTGAAAGAGATTCATTCGTCAAGATTCATTTCGTCTACGACATTAAACGCGACTGGAAATTGATAGCAAAATCCATGAAAACTTATGGACGGGTACCGGAACGATACGGAGAAGACACTCCAAAGCAGACAATTTTGGAGAACCGATCGCCTTGGACCCGTGACTATGAGCAGCTTTCTTACCTTGAGCATTTTGTAATTCGTCCAATACGGTGCCCATTCTGGATCAGAGATATCTACAACTTTCTGCAGATTTTTTACAAAACTTCATGGTTCATTGTGCGGGGTCTCAGGTTACCGAATGATAAGCGCTCGTGTTTTGCTTGTTCCGTGCGTTTGTGAGAAGAGGCGTGATTTTGATGTGTCGCGTTTTTTGGAGGGTGGAAAAATTCGAGGCGTCCACGTTGGCAAGCGGCAAGCGCACGTAAGAAAATGTACTGAGAAAGCAGTAGCAATGCTAAGTACATTGTGCTCAACCGTATACGTCACGAGAGACTTCTCGCTTCCAGATTTCTTGTTACGTAGTAGATACCACTGCAATGACTTCTTTGCACCAAGACTACTTTCCGGATGAGAGTGACAAGAAAGCTGTTTCATCAATGTGTACTTTTCAACCTGATACTTAAACCTAAAAAGCTGTAAATGCGATTACCGTTACGACGATACCTAGTACACTTCGTTGTCTTCATTTTCTTTTCGTCTCGCTCTTATTTGCTTTGCCGGGCGAGAGGCGAGAGGCGAGAACCATGGCCGTCATGGACGCCCAACGCCCGATACCGATTACAGCAGCATTATTATTCTTTTCACCTTACCTGGTAGACTTCATCCGTGTACGGTCGAGACAGCCGTTTGATTCATCAATCTATCCTGGTCATTGCTTCAATTGATTGGAAGTCTCGATCGACGATACTTAATTCTTCCTCGCACCTTCACAGTGGCGTTTCATAAACAAGTGTTGCAACTTGTAACTCAAGTACTTATACATCAAGACAATACAATATCTCCCTCGGGGCACAATGTCAGCTAATATTTCTAACGGAGTGCAGAATTCGCTACCTGAGACTAAGGCAACACCTGCCCAAGTCGATCAACGACCCTCGCAACGGCGAAGAAAAATGTAAGTTCTGATATCTTTCGCAGCGAGCGAGAGATAGGAAAATACTCACCATTTTATCTCATACAGCTATGCGGTATCAACAACATGGGAACGACAATTAGCCGAAGGTCGGTCGCAGCCGGATGTTCACACGTATTTCTGTTGTTGCGCACGCCGCATTGGGAACATGTTCTCCCTTCTCTCATACCAGGATGGATCGCCGATGGTCATTGCCGGCCCGTGTTGGCCGTTTTGTGCATTAGTGACAGTTCCTTTGATTCTCGGGGTGTCCGGAACGGTGTGTTACTTTTTGATAGTCGACAACAGCTACTCGTCACTGGTGAGTGAAAGAAAGAGACTCTCTTCCGGTTAAATTGTTCCTCGATACACTCACAAAATCGACGCTCCTTTCATGAAACGCACAGCCACAATGGCTACTCTATCTGTATATTCCTGCGGTGCTTTTTTGTTCTTTTGAGTCTTTTCTGCGTGAGCTGTCGAGATCCTGGTCTGATGGAGCGAGTGACGGTAAGTTGCCGAGAGTCTTATTCATTCATAGTTGCAGCCTTATTGCCTGACCTTGAGCTTTAAAAGGATGAGGAAGCAGGAGAAGGTGGCTGGTTTTGGAATGAGCAAGTAGGAAGTTTTCGTCCTCCGGGTGCTTTGTACTGTCGAGAATGCGGTGTTCTGATCCAAGATTATGATCACTTGTAAGTAAAATTGTGGGCTTGTTTTGCTCTTTCATCACGTTCTTACATCATCCTGATCTTATTGCCCCTCCTCGTGCACATTAAACAGATGCCCTTGGACCGGTACAAGCATTGGAAAGAAGAACATGTGGGCATTCAAAACGTTCGTCATTAGCGTCAATATGCTTTGCTACTTGTCCATCGCTATTCTTGTTTGGGCACTATTAGATGGTTTAGTATCTTAGCGATAAGATCCCTTTGTACTTTTGTCGTTTCAATAAAACGAGCAAGCATTTCTGTATCCCTAATTGTCGACGACGTCTATCCGTCAGGAATGTTGTCATTGCCCTACCTGAACGCTTTTGTCGATCGTTGTGAGCGTCCAGATGCCAACTGTAGCTCGTCATGTTGAAAATCAAACTTGAATTTTAACGCAAATCAACAACATGGAACTCCTGAGCAAAAATTGTTGTGGCTCGAATCATCGTGAGCTTCATAGTTTTACTGTGGTCTGTAGGCCCACTTAACCAAGACTGAACTTCAGTCATGAGGCTTTAACGCTTCTTTTGTGCGAGCTGTATACGTTGTTGCCTTCTGCGTATTGTGTGTAATTTCCATGTATTGATAGATATGGCTTTGACATAGGGGTTACGTCTTACGTCTGCCTCAAATTCCGATTGCAGTCGACGATGCGCTTGAATCATCCTGGTCTTCATTATTTTTTTCTTTTCTTTTACTGTGGCCCAAACTGTTAGTTAAAGGAGCCATGACTAATTTCAGTCATGAGACCTAACCCTTATTATTTCGAAACGTTTCTCCGTTATTGTTCGAGTGTTCGCCAAGACGGAGAGAAAAGAAAATAAATTGTTGATGCCCTATATTGTTATTTGTTATTTCACAAACGAACGCTTAACCATGGATTTTGAGAGGGCGGCAGAAAGATTGAAGAAGGATCATTCCAAAATTCAAAGGCGACGTCCCGTCGCTACATCCGCACAAGCCAAGCAGCAAGCCGAGAGGGCCAAACAGCAACGGCAACAAGATGCTGCCGAAAGAGAAAAGAAACGACGTCAAGAAGAATACATTACTGAATATTATAGACAATGCGAGCGTAAGTTTTGATGTATGGCCTTGATTATTCTTTTGCTATATTTTCGCTCTAATCTTCGTCACAGGTGTTCTGGGAGTGCGACAATTATCAAACGTGGCACCGTTGACACTAAAGGCTGTATCGATTCATGGCGAAGGTGACAAAATCGCTTTACCTCCGAGTATCCTAGAGTACATGACGGTGTTCGAAACCACATCACAATCTCCCTGGATATTTCGAATCGGTGTACTGAATCCTGATTATCATTTCCCGGCGTCTCCGACCTTGCAGCAGTTACTGCCACCGGACGAAAACGACCGTGACGAGATGAGTGACGACGACGGCACGGAAGGATCAGATAACGAATTATCTCATTCAATTTACTTGGAAGAGCTCTCTCAAAAATACTTGGCGTATACACACGGAACAGTTGTGGAGTTCACTCAAGAAGAAGGATATGCCGGTTTGCCGGAATCCATTGCAACAGCATTGCTCAAAAACCCAACAGTTCGCAAAACACGAACAGTAGATCCATCAACACTGAGTACGACTAAAAACAAAGATGAAGATAATGCGGACGAGGAAATGTCATTGGGTGAAACGGATGATGATAGTCCTAAAACAGCCGGCCACCTGGCTTGGGGAGCCTTTGACGTGCCCGACTTGCCGCTTGAAATCACTTGGATTCAAAAATTGCCGAGAGGAAAAGCTTGCGAATTGACGCCGACTTTAGAAGCAGTTCGGTCGGGGTTCTATTCTTTGCAAGATATCAAACTAGTTTTGGAACAGAGTTTAATTCGGACGCGTGCTACCCTTTCCGTCGGAGATACCGTGCACACCTGGCATCGGGGTATGAAGTACGATCTGCAAGTAACTTCGGTTACCCCTTCCAAATACAATACGATTATATGCATAAATACTGATTTGGAGGTTGAATTTGGAAAAGTGTCGGATGATGACACAAAAGAAAAAAGGTCAGGATAGTAGACCATTTGTCGAACCATTGGGTCAGGCTCTAGGATACAAGCTATCGCCGCTTGCTTCCTTGTCTTCCGAATCTGCACCTATTATGAAAGCTAAAGCTATCACGTTGATAGACGAGCCACCTTTATCGCAAACCGACCATGTGTGCACGGTACAGATAAGAGCACCCAACGGTGTCAAGGCACAACGTCGGTTTGATGTGCGTCAAGCAACACTGGACGATCTGATGGCTTTCGCCGAAACGCTAGAACTGGGCAATGAGCAATTTCAGCTGGTTACTCGATTTCCGAGACGAGTTTTCGAAAAGATAAATGGTAGAAAAAGTCTAGAAACGGCTGGAATACTTGCGGGACAAGAAGTCTTTCTCGTAGAGAAGTTGAGCTAACGGAATCATTGCAGATGATGAATGTCAGATTCGAAACCTGTAGTAGTTATGAATTATGAACTAGTTTTCAAGTTTGTTAACTTCCTACAAAAAACTTTTGTGTCTCCACGATTTCAGCCTCTTCGATAGTGCTACACGGTGTCAGCGTCCAGACTTCTAGATACTCGATTTCAAACTCTGTGTTATTTGTCAAGTTACCACACAGCCTTGGGCTTGCGAATGTGGCGCATGAATTGGTCTCGCCTCCAAGTAAATCCCCGTCGATGCTAAAACCGACACCCGTCGGCTCTTGCGGGAACGGATTGGTTTCAGTCTCGTCCCAAACGCCTCCTCCGATGGCAAGTGTCTTGTTTGTAACATATTGTACAAGAACATCGTGACCTGTAAGCGGGTAAACTTCCATTTCGTTGTCGTTTGAATGACTTCGAGTCTCGCCGTTCCTTCTTCGACGCGAATGCTTCAAACGCCACACGAATGATTCTTCTGAACCGAACCAGGAACGCTGGATGCGCCAGGGCGTGGAACAAAATACACCAAAGACAAACCCAGCGGTAGTCTCCACGGTTATTATTGTGTGCATTGAAGTTCGGATCGTTGACAAAAGTGACATTAGCGACCCATCATCGCCGTGAAAAGAAAACTTCATCCAAAAATTCTCTTCAGCGATATGCATTGGCAAAAATCCACGAAGTGCTTCCATAACCGCCGGAGTTAAAACTTTAGGCTTCCTTTCAGACGTACCAAGAATTCGAAACGGATATTTTTTAGTTTCATCGAGGGCATACGGGGCTACTATATTTTTTCTTCGAACAGTTTTGTCGTCCGCCTCGCTTGCTTCGCTTGATTTTTCGTCTGGTGATTTCAGAAAGGATGAGGAAACACGAAACAAGGGATCCGACGTGAGAACCTCGGACGCTTGATTCACTGCGTCAATTTGTGACGGCAAGGGGTCCTTAGAGATTTCCCGTACAAGATTATGCAGAAAATCGCTTTCAACAGCGTTAAGAGTTGTTTCTTTTTGCATCATGGTTGTTTTTAAAAGTCGGCACGGCAATAGATATTGTTCCCGGACGTCGGTACCAACGTCGCTTGGTAGATCTGAAAGGTTAGTATTGAAAGTACGTTGACGATGTTCCCTTATCTCTCCGCGAGCACCCGTGCTAGCATTGTGTAGTGGCTGGTCAGATCTTTTAAAATGGTTCAGAGAAGGCTTTGGTTGTGACCGAGTGGATGGTTTCTCTTTCATAGTCGTCACTAGACAAGGCTGTGAATCATTCTCGTCGGATGACAAAGATGGTATCACAGTGGTAGGCGACCAAACTCTTGAATAGTTTACAATTGTGGGAGACGGTGGATAAGTGTGCTTGTCCACTGCTACCCTGTCTCGAGCAGTGACGAGTTCATTCGACACGATGTCCTCAATCGTCCCTAAAATTTGCTCATTCGACTGCTGAATTCGTCTTGGAGAATCTGCTTGCCGTACTCGTACGTTAGGAACCGTTGCTAATTGTGGAGCGTGGATACTAAGAGGTTTCTTACTGTCGAGTGAGTGTGTTATACGATTTCCTTCGCCGTTCTTGAGAGAAGGACTGACCGTCCTGGGATGATCGACTTCAATCGAATCCAAGGTTGCCATCTTCGGCTTGTCCGGTACTCCTGAAGGAAATGTGCGCTGTAAGGGCGGGTCGGGTTGCTGTCTCTGTTTCGTGCTTTGCTCTTTCTGTTCCTTCCGGGACTCGCTTTTCTCGAATCTCTCCACGCTTTTACAGCCTGGATGTCTTCTTCGAAAGCAGGAATGGGTTCACCTCTCGATATGTAGATTTGCAACGGTGCCGTAGGTGCTGGATGATTCGCCCGTTGTTCATTGTCGGCATCATTCTCACTGCTGTCGATACAGCACCAACAGGCCATGATCTCGAAAACCTAGGACCGAGTGATTTGATTATTCAAAAGGAGAGAGCCTTGTTTTACAATAGCTTCACAAATTTTCTTGCCGATTATAAAAACGTGTCTTATGTTTGATGTTGTTGATTATTATTGTTTGTGAGCCGACGACGATCCGAATGCGGGCCTCTCATTTTTGTTGGGATTTTTTGTACCTGGTAGCGGTTTGTTACGTCTCCAGAAAATGTGGGGGTGCGGTTTGTTTTACGTGTCCAGAAAATGTGGGGTTTTTTTGTTTTTTACTTGTCCAGAAAATGTGGGCGTGCAGTTTGTTACGTCTCCAGAAAATGTGGGGTGCGGTTTTTCACGTTTCCAGAAAATGTGGGGAAGCCTTTTTAACGTTTCCAGAATTAACTTGTCCTGAAAATCTGGCAGTGTGATGCAAGGTGAGCAAGGATTAGGTGGTGAGTGGTGGGAAAATTCGATTTTCTATAATAATTCTGCCTCGCCGTAGGCGCTACGTAGTATATTGTACCGGAGGCAGAATTTTAACGTCCTTTCTAGTAGGTTATCACTCATTGCTCATTGCTCATTGCTCATTGCAACTCATTGTAGTACACAACAGTGAAGGTGGACACGGATGAATGACGGACTCCTGTAAAAGCTCGCGCTCTTCTCATTTTTTGACCATCAAAAATTCCGTCGTTTTGACATTTCACAGTCTTTTTCTCCTTCGTGGCGACGAGAGCCTTTTAAAAAAGAAATCACTCTACAAATCGTCGGCTTCTCGTCCCCTAACAGGTTAGCCATTACAAGATGGTGCTCTATATGGTCGGTCTCGGCCTGGGAAATGAAGAAGACATTACCGTGCGTGGCTTGAATATCGTCAAAAGCGCCGACCATATCTTCCTTGAAGCGTACACCAGCGTTCTAGGCGTGGATCGAGAGCGCTTGGAAGAATTCTACGGCAAACCCATTACTATCGCAGATCGAGACATGGTCGAGCAGCAAGTTGAAGATCTCGTACTCGTACCTGCAAAAACGAAAAAGGTCGCCTTTCTCGTGGTAGGAGATCCAGTTTGCGCAACAACACACACCGATTTATGGTTACGGGCCCGACAAATGGGTATTGAAGTAGAAATGATTCATAATGCGTCTATCATGGGTGCGGCGGGTGCTTGTGGCCTGCAGCTATATAACTTTGGGCATACAGTCAGCATTCCATTTTTTGAAGAAAATTGGCGGCCTACTTCGTTCTATCCTAAGATCAAGTTCAATCGACAAGGCGGCATGCATACACTGTGTCTTTTGGATATTAAAGTAAAAGAGCCCGATTTTGAAGCAATGATGAGAGGCAAAACGAAATATCTCCCACCGCGGTTCATGTCGGTAAATACAGCTGCCGAACAATTATTAGAGGCGGAACAAACTGTCGCACAGCAAGCGTACGACGGAGCAAAGACTTTGTGCGTGGGCTTGGCTCGTATGGGACAGCCTACGCAATGCATTCGAGCAGGGACGCTGGAAGAACTCCGCGAGTACGATTTTGGTGGGCCGTTGCATTCTATGATCATCTGTGGTGACTTGCACGACTTGGAACTGGAAGTACTAAAAGAGTATCTCATAGAAGGATCAAAATTTGAGCTCGAACATGCAGAAACGCAGCTTGATGAAGTCAGATAAGCTAATGTATGTATATAATGATGCGAGTGCGATCCATTTGTTGACTAGGCGACAGAAAGACTGAACAATTAAAAGAGACTGTGTTCTTGAGATCATATCAAATCTGCCGCACGTTCCCGATCAAAGCAAAGTAGTCATTAGCGTGACTTGCGGATCTTCGATAACTATTCCTTTCACAACAAGAGGAGAACTGTATTGTTAGGAAGCGCCCTGCTCGGCTGCAAGTCGAGGGATGTCGACAAAAATGTATGGCCCATGTACACACCCTCAGGAATTACGACAGCGATCAACCGATTAGTTCCATCCGGTGGGAAGATGAATAATATGTCACCAGGAACTACATTTGCAGGGGCTACAACAGCAACTAGCGTGTCGTCGGCGCCCTCTTCAAGAATAGAGCGCGGTACCGCCTGCAATGCGTTGCCTCCCGTCTTCACAAGAACGGCATCCATAGGCGGATTGCATCCTCTTAGTGGTGTGCGTCGATTTCCAGGAAAAGACAGAGGGTCGCCGCATCGTGCTCCGATAGTCGGGCAGCTTGCATCTGATGTTTGTAAAGAAGTATATCTTGCAGTTGCGCTATACATTTCCCATGTCTTCATAGTTGGTATGTGTGTGTATTCGTGTAACTAAAGCCGTAAAAAGGAAGCAGATAGCGAAAAGATACGACAAATAAAATACCAGCGTGTGGGATTGATGCCAAAGGTCCCTGTGGAAAATTAAAAGTTAATGCAGCTTTGCAATGATTGCACCCAAAGCAACCAAAGTTATTGTTGTCCCATTTTGACAGGTCAATCGTGGGATATAGTATTGGTTCGCATAAGGTTCACGACTCAAGATGCTTCAAATAGAGCGTGAATGAGGAGGTGATGGCAGTCCCAGTAATATAAAAGTATGTATGTTGGTCCTATCGTCAAGGTTTCCGAACACAGGCGTTTGATCCACTATGTAAACTAAAACGTAAACTCGACTTAAAAAACAGATTGAAAATTCAATCATTATTTAGTAACGGAAAAGCTTCAAAAGGAACAAATTCGCTAGATAACGAAAACAGTTGTTTATTCTTCCTCTTCATCGTCGTAATAATCCTCATCGTCGTACTCATATTCATCCCCCATAGCTTCCTCTTCTTCAACAGCCTCGTCTTCGGAAGACGAAATCGACTTTTCTTCTCTGACTGCGGGCTTGGCTTCAGCTTCTTGTTCGGCTTTTGTTTCTTCCTCTTCTTTAGATTTCGACGCCTCCTTTGCTTCAACCGCTTCGCTTTCCTCATTGACACTCTCTTCATCTAAGTTCATGCCTTTCTCAAGAATATCCGGAGCGACAGTAGTACCCATGCGCGAGGGCAAGAAAAGACCAAAGGCATCCAACTTTGGGGAAGTCTTTTGACCATCGATTTTGTCTGTGGTAATAATTCCTTACTATAAAAAGAGCACCATTTTTTCAGAATAGCCGGATCCGCTCCCTTCAAATCATCGTCTTTTAGTGCCCTGTTCAAAGCAACGGCGACAGCGGAACAGAGTCCAATCATGTCAGCAACCACTCGCTCAACTGCTAGCGCCGTATTTTCACATTCTTCGCCATCCTTCAACTGACATGCAAGACCGGCTTTCAGTAGAACTGCTGCACTTTCCAACTGCTCGACTCGAAGACAGGTTGAAGTAATGGGCTTCGGTGCTTTCTTCTTATCCGATTTGGGAGGAACTGCGATTTCGTCGAACATTCCACCATAGCACTGAGTTCGCAAAAGAACATAGTGGGAGTAACGCGACAAGAATGCCCTGAACTTAACATTTTCTGGAGTGGTGTCGCCAGCTAGTAGTTGTTTCGTGTTGAAAAATTTATCTTTTCGCTTCGGATCCCTCGTGCGACGGAGCTCACGCAGACGCGCCTTAAGAGCCGCTGCATGTTCTGGCGCACCGTCTGCTGAAAATCGATGCATAATGTAAACAGCTTTCATGGTAGTTCGCCAATCCTTCTCTACCATCTTTCCCCATAGTTTGCGAAGCACCGCATCGTAAATGTCGAATTTCGGACCAATTTGGTAAGTTACACCCACCAATCGTTCTACGTGCTTTCCCTTTACCGGTGTATCGTCAGGTTTAGTGGCTTTCAACATGACTTGCTCCAGTTCCGAGCTCGTAAATCCCTTGACTTCTCTATATAAATTCGCTGAAATGGACGATGTTGCCTTCCGAGCAGTGGAAATCGAAGATAGCGCAGCGTCTTTAACAGACGATGGATCCGGCATGGAGTTACGAATAGCGGCTAATCCTTTGGTGAATGCAGTGGCGGCTCCTTGCGGTTTCGAATAGCGCACGAGGGAACCTTGTTTCGGTCTTCCCCCCGATGGATGAGGACGACGTGAGGGAGGTCCACGCGACGATTTCGGACGGGGGCGATAGTAATCATCCTCGTCTTCATATCTTGGTGGGGCGCGCTTTCGGCCTTGACTGCGGGGAGGGGGTTGCTTCCTCGATTTTGGTCCAGGGCCCTTTCGTTTTGTCGGCGGAGCAATATCATCGTCGTAGGGCGATGTACTGCCGTCCTCGTCTTCTTCCTCTTCAAACGACTCTTCTCCATCAGCAGGCAAATCAAGCAGATCATCTGTCTCATCCTCTACCTCTTCATCTTCTTCGACATATTTGGGTCTCCTCGAAACGGGCGCTTTTTTGGACGATCGCGACGGTTTACTCGAACGACGACTGGAAGTGCTTGGCTTTCGTGATGGTTTCTTTGCCGACACCACTTGCGACTCCAGCAGGACCGCTAGCACGGCTAGTATTGCAACAGTGGTCGGTAATAACTTCATTTGAATGCTAATAAATGTAAGATGTTGCGTTTTAGACACACTATTTGACGAGAGCGTTTCGCCGATTATCAGCCTTATTATTTGCTGCCGCAGATGCAACGTGGAAGACACATACCGCACAAACAGCCGACACGTGGAGTGTCACATTCGTGAATGAATGAACACTCGTGACAATGACCGCGACCGTCTGGACGTCAGTCACCCAAAACGGAATAAGCAAGCAAGACCGTTCATAAAAAAGAACAAGAACAAAACTATCCGACAAGAGCGGCTTTCATTGTTACTCAAAAGATACCCATCAAAGGACACGTTTTACGATGGAAAACGACGAAATACCGGAGAATAATCGAAAGAGGCCAAATATCTTGGTCACGGGCACCCCTGGAGTTGGGAAAACAGTAACAGCATCCTTGCTTGCGGTAGGTCTTTCGATCGATTGATGTTCTTTGTTTTTTATGTCTGTTTCCAACTATCTAATGGACTTTTCACAGGAAAAACTTGGATTAAGACATATCAACGTGGGTGAGATCATAGCTGAGAATAAATTTTATGAAGGAAGAGACAATGAACTCGACACAAATATCTTAGATGAGGACAAGCTCCTGGACTTGATGGAAACCATGCTGGAAGAAGCAGCAGATGAAGGAGTCGGTATAGTAGCAGACTTTCACTCGTGTGAACTATTTCCAGAGAGATGGTTTGATCTCGTTTTAGTACTTCGGACATCCACCGAAGTCTTGTTCGACAGACTCACCAAACGAGGGTATAATGACAAGAAGCGAGATGAAAACATGGAAAGCGAAATTATGCAGGTCATACTAGATGAAGCAAGAGAATCTTATGATCCTCAAATCGTGCACGAAGTCCCTTCGAATACGTTGGAAGAGATGGAGAGCAATGTGCAGCGAGTAAAGCAATGGATTGATCAATGGATTGAGGATCATGCGTGCGAAGCGGAATGATAACAGATACTCTTTAGTTCAAAGTCATGAGCTAACAATGATAGATCACCAACTAAAATCATAAGTTAAGGGTAGCTGAGTTGCTTAAATGCTAGTTGCTTTATCGAAGCGTTGTCGAACAACATTCGTCCAACTATCGACGGCACTAGACCCTTCGGATCCAAATGATTTCAGAACCGATAACGCTTCTTTGCAAGAATGTAGGGTTGCATTACGAGATTCAATACCACCGTCTGTTATCAACAAAGCTGCTTCGGAGATAGATCCGACCTTAGCTTCTACCATGGCCTTAGCAACTGCCGATCGATAAGTAAGATCAGTCAACTTGTTCGAGTGGATTCGTTCAGCGGCGGCTTTAACAAAATCAATGATATTCATTCCGCCTAGCAATTTCGGCGCCTCTTCGTTAATGATACGCTTCACTGTATCCGAAACATCACCAATGTCACCGAGTTTCGAAGAAAAGTCAACGATGCGAGTGAAAATCTCGCTACTGGTCTTGTCAATCGAAAGGCCCTTGAAAAGAGCTTGTAAGGCCATCAGCATCTTCTTCCGCCGGATAGCTACATCATACTGCATCGTCCACGACTCTATCGATTTTGGAGCATATTGAGTCAACATAGCAGCGTACTTTCTGGCCTCGTCGAGTGGGTCTTTCTGAAGAAATTCTTTTCCAAAAGGATCTTCGTCGACAACTCCTGATTTTGCTCCTTTTCGGTTCTTGCTGTTACCACTTCCATTGGTAACCTCCTTATCATTATCTGCGGAAGACTTTTCTTCGGTCTTCTTCTTCTTACGCGCAATCGCTTTCGCCTTCTTTCTCTCGGCGGCTGTCATCTGAGAGTAATCAGGCTCGTCCGATTCCGATGACGAGGGGCTGTCTGCGAGGTGCAAGTAAATTCGAATGATTCCAGCAGCAGCTCTGCAGTAGTACTCCTCTCCAAACACAGCGTCTTCGAAGCGAAGAACACTCACATAAGCGCGAAGTGTCACCTTTCTTAAACAGTACGAGTGGAAGTCAAACTGGTCTTCGTTGAAATCGTCAAAATGTTTGATGACGGCAACTATTCACACAGACAGTGAGAGAACTAAATCAAACAAAGGGTTGAGAATCTCCTTCCTACTTACAATACTTTTTCAGGCTTCGACCCCAATCCTTTTTCCTCTCGAGACACGCAGCCAGTTCGAGCTCGTACCATGAGCATTGCATTTCAGACAAGTTCTGCTCTGGATTTCCTTCATGTTTCGTAAACAAAGATATACATTTAAGCGCTTGTTCCTCCTTCCCAGCTTGTAGCATGTATTTAGCCGTTTGGTTGTTGATGTAACGATCTTGCAGATCCATATTTCTGCCTGTATCTAAGCATTCCACCGCCGAATCGATGTCACCAGCGGCACGGAGAAGCTTTGCTTTTAACTCATACACATCCACGATAGATGGCGTATGCTCAATACATTTGTCAAGTAAAGCAAGACCTTCAGTGTACTCCCCTGCCACGTCATGAAGACTCGCTCTTAAAAACCATGTCCATAACAGTGTCGATGCTGGTTGTTCCGTCTCGTCTGTCTCTGAGAACCTTGTAAGCGACGTCAAATTCAATATGTACCCGTCAACCATTCCAGAAATCATCTTAAAAAGCGCGTGGGATTTGCAGTCAACAGGATCCGTTACCCTATAAAGCCTACCATTTGCTTCAGCGAACAGGTAAGAGCAAAGCTCGGATGACAAAGACGGAACTCCTTTTGGGAGATCCTTTTTGCAGCGTAGGTCAAGCTTGCGAATCAACTCATCAGGCTCTAACCAGCTGTATGGTATCCTAGCGACCGCATCAGAATGGGAAAATGAGGGTTCCAGATCTTTTTGTATGCTACTGTCAGTTTCTCCTTTTCTTCCATAGATAAAGGTATCAGAGTTGCCAAGGTCTGCGTGCCTCGAAGACTAAGAACTTCATCCACCACGGAAGGCTCCACTTGCAATACCGAACACATAAATAACGAGTGAACCAGATAATGTTCCGTCATACCGCGCTGAAACATCTGAATTGTCGTCTCACGCGCTTCGTCGTACTCCCTGAGTCTAAGTTGATACTCCGCTCGCTTCAAAAGCCACGCACCACGATCCACAACCACTCCTTCGCACACACTCAAATGGTGCAAGGCTTCCTTGTAATTGTCGGGCATTTCGGCCAGGATACTATTTTTATACAAAGCCAGCTCACTGGAATCAAAGCAACGCCCTAGTTCAGCGCTCCCTTCAGTCAAAGTGCCCATGTATGTATCAATGACTTTCACAGCTCCGTCGAGTTCACCGTTCATATGTCGAGACAAAGCAAACGCCATCCAGTTGATCTTTGCATTCGGTTTTAACGTAAGAAGCTGATTCCGAGTGACCTCGAACCCACTCAGGTCTCTCATTTGTATCTGGAGCATCGACAGATCACGCAAAATCTGCAAATTTTCTGGGTCAATGCGTAAAGCTTGTTTGTAAGCTTTGATAGCTTCGTTGTAATTCCGATCCGAACGGTAAAGGAGACCATACACATGCCAGCAAACGTGCGACCTGGATATTCAAAAAAGAAAAATTTAGCAATCGATCTTTAGAGTCAATCGACACGGACGACTAGTGTAGTTCACTTACCGCATATCGTTTCTTAAGCCTAACTTAACAAACTCGTGTGCTTCGTCTTTCATCGCCATGTAGTTCAATGTGAGACCCTTCATCGCCAAAGTTTCTCCGTGATTCGGAAACCTCCGAAGAATTGTATCAGCGTGCTTAATAGCTTTCTTGTACTGCTTCATTTCGTAAAGCTTGACTACATTTTTGAACAAATCAGCTTCTTTCTTAGGCAGAGGGCGACCTGCCCCCGCTTGCGGATTGTCATCTGTCATGGCGATATGTTCGTGTCAAAAGCGGGATAAATGCAGCGTTGCGTCGGCTCTCTTTTGTCTTAAACTCGATATTAATAACTACTAGAAGTCCACAAATAATAATGATAAAAACTACTACCCGTATTGTGTTTACGCGATGTTCACATTCTCGGTGTTTCTCTTCCACCCAATGAATGCATCTGTTCTGTTCATCTGTCCAACTTCATTCATTCGTTCAATGCAAGCCACAAAGCTGCTCGCACCTCCTTCGCTTCCGAAGTCGTATCGGTTTCGCAAGGAAATCGCAACAATCGACCTACCAGGTAACCTATAACCTTACCGAGACTTCGTATTGAATTACTCCGTACGATTTATGCATAAAGAATCGAATGAATCATAAACGTCGAGAACGCTGATACAGTGTAGACTAATCACTCTTAGTGAGCCATCGATGATTCAGTTTAGTCGAACCTTTACCCCGGCACAGGATAATAATTAGAGCGATTATAACAACTCACGGGACTGAATTTGTTGAGTCGGAGGAAAGGTCGCCTACACTTCATGCAATAGTAAAAAAGTGAGCTTACCAGGTACGAAATCCAATCGACGAAGTCTAATTACAGTAACTCAGTCTGGAAGTAAGATAATTACCAACGATAAAAAATGTGGTAATTTTGCAACATCCATGGGCCCAAAAGTGCCCTTTAAGAATGTAGTGTGGCATTGAAATCTAGCATTTTATTGATCCGGGACTGAATATCGATTGAGTCGGAGAAGATAGAACCTACACTTTACGAGATAGTTCATCTCGATAAACAAAATACTCCGTACTCCGTGGTCAAAACGCATTGAAGCGCATGTTGAATGGAAATTCAAAAGTATAAAACCAAATCATCACTAAAACCAATCAAAATAATTAAAGAATCTATAATAAGCATGACAGGGGCAACAGCGGCAACCCGATCGCGAGCTCTTTCGTTATACCGTCAGCTGTTACGCGCTGCCGCTCAAATGCCAACTCCCAATCGACGAAGATTTGTCATCAAAAAGACGCGAACTGAATTCAAGGCGAACAAAGGCCTTACGGATCCGGAGGAGATTGAATTTGGCTTGCGTCTTGCGGACACCAATCTTGATACCGTATTAGTACAGGCGGAGCATTTGACTCGATTAATGAAGGATCCGAATTATCACGCCGACATCTGAAAAACGCGCCCCATGCAACAAAATGCAAAAGAGGCATTTATCGTCGTCACTGCGTTCATTATAATATCAAGATTGTCTAATAGTGAAGCTTATACTAATTGAGATTAATGGCTAATCGAGCTTGACTGCTTAAAGCGAGAACGGGCAGATAATTTTTCGTCCCTGGACGATCTCTTCCATTCCTTCACCACTGTAAGAGGTGAGAGGCGAAACCTCACAAATCCCACTTTCATCGCCAGTAAGTTTCCCTCCTGCTGCCGTTACAAAAGTCTTGGACATGGCAGAGATGAGTTCCCGGGCAGTGTCAGGGCTGTCAGCGGGAGACCCAGGCTTGTTTTTCACGGGGGCGAACTCCATGGAGCGATCGACATCCAGTACAGCCATATTCTCGGAAAATGGAAAGACATCAAAGATGAACGTCTCCAATTTCAGACCAGTGTTGGCAGAGGGTGTAATTGTCTCTTTCTTCTCCCCGTCGTAGTATTTGATCTTTTTGCGTGCAATGTGATACAGATTCCCCAAGTTAGGAATGATTTTATCTTTGATAAACGCGATGGTGTAAAAGTGATTGCAGATATTCCCCGCTCCGTAAACCAAACGACCATCCTCGTCTACACTTTCTGCCATCTCCTTGGAAATCTCCGAGTACTCGACAATGCACGGCTTTCCTGATCGCGTCGCGACAACTCCGACCGACTCGGCGGCGTCTACTTTCCAGCAAACCTTGTTTCCGCAGTCGGAACCCTGGTTGATGCAGTAGCCCATGAAAACAGGATCAGCGGGTTTAATCAAAGCGTTATCGATACTAAAGACGTGAAGGTATTTGACGCCTCGCTTTTCCATATCAGCGAGTGCACCGGACGACACCATAGAGGGGTAGATGCCTCCGTTACCGTCCGGTGCCATCGCCACTTCACCAGCGGTCTCCATGATAATCTTTCCGTCGTCTTTCATACAGGGCAACATTCCTTGCGAAAAGAAAGAAACGTTCTCTTTCCAAGACCAAAATAGTTGTGACTTTCCCAAAACTTTTCCGTTTCGGCGTGATTGAGGGGTGAAGTCATAATGTAGAATGGCACGATGACATTATTATCCCCGGCAAGCGTTTCAAGACGTTTGATGCGCTCAGCCATCAATTGAAAAAGAGACTTTTTACTGGGCAATCCGATGTCGTACATTCCTTTTGGGCCATCGTAACCGAGTCGAGTACCTTGTCCGCCCGCAAGAACGAGAGCAGCAACCTGCCCTTTCGCGATGGCCTCCATTCCGACCTTGCTACAGTCCGCAACAAGCTTTTCATCCGTTGTACGCCCGACCGGACCTCCAAACGGCTTAATATCAGCGTCCGAAGTTCCCGCAGACTCCTGTTCTAAAGCGGACTTGAGGAGCGAATCTAGTCGCTCGACTTGGATCTCGTCCAGCTGAGAAAGCAACTTTTCTTTTCGTCGACATTAAGCGAGTCATAATAGTCAAAGACGTGCGACTGTCCTGCGCTGGCGTATCTATCTCGAATCTGCTGCTCGTCGGCCATGGTTCCTTTGTTACTCCGTATTCAACAAGGTTATCTATTAATTATTGTGCTTACTGTATTATTTTTGTTTTTCAAAAATGGCAGGGGAAATAAAACTTTTGGCCCGCGATCATGAACATGGCATTAACTTTAACCCTTTAGAGAACGCATATTATTATTCGATGCCGGATGCCGGATGCTGATTGCTGATTGGCTAGTTTGAAGATAGGTCATATCTTAACAGCTGATAATGTACTCATCACACGTATTTCTGCTACTTTTTGATTTACAATGACTTGTTTGCGCTACTGTCTTAACACGAACGACAATCTAACGATGTCCAAATCACAGTTCTCCACTATACTAAGTTAACCGTCACAAACTGTTAACTGTATAGCTTCAGTAGTAAAAATGACGCATGACGTACGAAATCTACACCAATAGGTAAAGTGATAAGCCCCCACCAACCTTGTATACGGTTAATTTGTAGATTACTTTTTTATACTCGTTGTTTGTCGCGCTGATTTTTTTGCGGTACGTTTTTTACGTAGCCCAACCTCCCACTTGTGACGACGGCCGACGGCTTGATGATCTGGACCAGAAAATGAGTTTCACCGTTTATCTTCCTCGCGGTGAAGCTCTGTCAAGGTTGCGTTGCTGTTGCTTCATTGCTGCTCCTGGAATTCAAGCAGTTAAAAAAAAAAAAAAAAAAATAAGCACAACAGATTCTCAAGTATTGCTTTGAACAAAAGCGCTGCCGCGAGATTTCTTGAAAGCTTGCCTGAATTCTTCTTTTGGGTAAGTCGGAGTTTAATTCAAAAAGAGGCCGAACTCCGGTGGAGAAGTAGAGCAATCGACATCAGTAATTTGCGGTCTTTATGCAGAAAAAAGATCAACAAACAGATTCTCCTTCTTCTATAGATAAACCACTTCAAAATATGGACAGCAGAGACGGCGGCTTACTTATGGCAGCTCGATCGATTTCCCACCCGGTGCCCCCCCAAACGATTTCCGCCGATTCCGGGTCTTCGACATTTGCACAGATGATCATCTCAAGTGAAGAAGAGAGAACAGGAGATAAAGAGAGCTAGAAACATTGTCTACAGCGTATGAAATGTTAGCTGGGAGGGTGAAGAGAAATCGGCCAGAGGTGGAGGAGGAGATTCAAGAAACGGGCGAATCAAGTTCGAGTGGAGACCAGAATCAATCATCAACACGCGCTCAACATGAAACTTTCAATCAAGAAGAAGGGGAAAGCAATGTAGACGACAATATACTTGCGCAACAACGCAAAGCAGTGCTTCTAGTCAGATTACAAGAAAGATATCCTTGCGGGAGACTAACAATGGTAAGGCCTTTTTGTTTGAGTCTTTCACCAAAGCCCTTTGCTTATGAAACCCTTGACAGATTAATCTTTCGCGGCGGTGCTTGGTAGCTGATGATGCCCTGTTGCTGGCGGATGCTATTATAAACAATCGGTTTCTTTCGGTGCTCAAACTTAGTTACAATGAAATTGGAGATGAGGGAGTTTCACACATTGCCGCCGCGATCGGACATGATGGACATCACCATCGAAATTTATCGGTATTAGATTTAGGCTTTAACTCGATTGGGGACGCTGGATGCCGAGCAATAGCAACAAAATGCATAGCAGGGAATTTTAACCTCCGGACACTGTTCTTGGCTGGAAACTGCATAAAGAGAAAAGGGGCGATTGCTCTTGCAGAAGCAATTCTTCACGGAAGCGGCTTAACGAAGCTGCACTTGACAGCAAATGAAATCGGTGCAAGGGGCTTGAAAGCAATAGCAGGAGCGATCACAAAACACGACGAAAGAGCTGCTGCTCAAATGAGGGTGAGCACTAAGCCGGTACCTAGTGTCGAAGAACTATACATAGGAAATATTGGTGTGAGCGGCGACGAATTTAGGGTCGTACCGGCCATGATGATGTCCAGTGTATCTCTCCGATGCATTTCAATAGCGGGTTGTGGCGTGGGAGACCACGAAATGCAATTACTCTCTCAGGCTATTTCGCAAAACAAAAGTCTCCCTTTAGAAAAGCTTGTATTTTCCTTCAACGAGATTTCCTGTCAAGGCGTAGAGTCTCTGATGAATGCCGCTTGGGGATCAAAGTCATTGCGTGCCATCAGATTGGATAATAACAGGATACAGGACAGAGGAGCGCAACTTTGTGCCGTCGCGCTTACGTCTATTCAAATGGAAATTCTCGATCTTAGTTTCAATCGCAACATTTCGACCACAGGAATTAAAGCGTTGATGAAGAATATATCTGAAAATAACTCATTGCGCTCGCTGGGTTTGGCGGGTATACATCTGGATCAGAACTCATCAAAGGCGCTTTCTTATGCACTTGCTTACAACATGTCGTTGCAAACATTGTATCTGGATAACTGCAATGTTGGATATGCCTCCCAAAGACACATTGTCGCTGGTATTGTATCCAACCAGAGGGCGTCGCTTCGCTTGGTAACAGGATTCGATATTGCTCGTAAGTTTTGTTGAGTCTTGCGTCCTCGTTTCGGTCTTACATTGATCACGACTCTAATGGTCGCTTTTTATTTTCAGCAATCGCAATAACGCTCGGCTTGCCACGGCTACCAGAGACCTGGTCGAATGACCAGGTTTTGGGCTTCATTCGCTACATGTGGCAACAATGGTTATTGAAATCTGGAAGGGGAAAGGCTTCTAACGTAATGGAAGTTCGGGGACCTGCTCCACCTGCGGCTGTCGCCGCAGCTTCCAAAATCGCATTCTCTTCACTCAGCTCTGATACAAGCGATCTATTTCAGACTGAACTACATGAGAAATTGCCGTCTGAGCAACCTCCAATGGATCGCATAACAGATGCCCTTCTGGAACGAACCGATTCGGGAACTATCGAAATTCCGACATTTGATGATGCAAATGAGGAAGACTTGAAGGAATGGACCGGTGATCGCGTTAGAACGTGCCAAGTCTCATCTTACTCTATGGTGCGCTCGGCATTGGAAGATCCTGAAAGACGCAACCAAAACTTGTTGTGGCTCAGAAGCCATTTTAGAGCCTTGAACGATATTGGACGTCTTCCTTTCAACAATGCAGATTTATGGCAGCTTCATCAATACTACTTTTCTCCTCCTTATTCAGACACCGACAACGACGACAGTAAAGTTGCCGCAGGCATGGTTGTAAGCGCTGCTGGTGTTACTCAGCAACCTCTTTGGGGCGAGGAAACAACTATGGTTGCCTCGCGTTCAATTTCATATCAAACCCTTGGTGATGCTATCGCCGCTTCAGTGGGGACACATCAAAAGCGCCGCCCGTCTGATGAAGATGAAAACAGCGGAGAAGATAATATGCCTTTGGCGAAAAAAGCAAAAAACTACCGAGCAAGGATCGCCTACTATCCCCGTATCACCGTGAGTCACTGGTTATTTGTTCACCTTTAGCCGCTTCGGATTATTTGTTCTAACACGTTACTCCCTCCCTTTCTCTATATCGCTCATTAGGCCAAGGTTCAGGAACTTGGCAGTCGACCTATGGACCACACTCTGTCATTGCTTCGACAGCTAAAATATACTGAAAACATCATGTTTGCGGATCGCAATCCGTATGATGACGCGCAAATCAAAAGGTCCGATCCTTCCCGACCTTCTCACGCAGACGTAGAAATGGTCTTGCTGGACTTGCTATAGAAATAGACGGTATAAATATTTACCTGTAAATATGCTTATAATCATTTTTGCACACTCTTCTTGTGTATTATCTTTAGTACAGCAACAAGATGGCACTCGAAAATGAAGCAAATGCTTACAACTCACAGGGGACTTATAGCAAGAACATCCGCCATTTCCGCCATGATGCAGTCCACAGATGCGAGCGCACCCATTCCCACCCTCACCACACGCGAGTACCTTAGAAGTCGGCTCAATAATGCGAATGGAATTCTTTTCACCTTCTTGACGAGACTCTATCGACACGAAGCTTTGAATCGTTTGTAAATGTTGAAATGTGAGGGGATGCTGCCACATGGCCGTGTTCATGGCGGGTGCAAGAAGAAGAGGTTTAGCCGGTCTCGTGGAATGATACCCAAAGTCCCACGCCCGCGCCACACAAGACAGTGTATCGTCGCAAAAGCCCTGCGCCAGTTTCGCCAATGTGTGGGCTGATAAGGGTGCAATGAGGAAAATGTCGGCCCAGTCTCGTAGGTCAATATGTAGAACTGGGTCCCCTAACCGGTTCCATCCTTTCCACTCCTCTTCGGAGGCTTGTTGAGTGGAGAAATCGTCACTTTGTCAGACGTACAGTTCAAGTCGACGCCATCTTTCGGTCAGTCGACGAAGATACGTACAGTAAAGCTGAATTGGGGCTCCTTTAGTCGATGACTCCGCCGAATCTGATGTCTGAACCCCGGTGATATAGTCCTGACACAAATCCCAATTTTCCTTGTCGTATTCTTCAGCTTTCTCCCAAAAATTCGATCCACCAGCACTCAACAAAACACGAACGTGAGCATTAAACTCACGGACGAGTCGCACTGCAATTTCGGGCGCTTTAACGGCTGCGACAGACCCCGTCACACCAAGTAGTATTTGCGGTCTTTGTTTTCGTTTACTTAATTCCTCCATTCGAGACGTCGAGAGATGGTTCTAGTTGTGATGAAAGGGCACATTGAAATGATTGGAAATGATCGGGAAATGTTCTGGGAAAATCTGTCAGTCATAAGCAGGCTACCGCAGATCCTCAGATTTTCCGTCTGCTTCAAATTGAGCGACAACCTCCTCCACTATAGTCCAAAGTGTTGTCACCGCAATTTACCCACGACTGCGATTCAGTCATGAATCGAATTTCTTTCTAGATACAATCAAAGAATCAAAGTACAATAGGTCTAAGTTCGTTCGCAGCAATGTGTTATTATTGCAGTGCAATAATGTCTTAGAGCTTAGAGGCGCTTGCATTATTACACGCCTTGTTATATTTTTGGGTCGAGAAGCCTGTCAAAGTCAACTGATGTCGTACTATGTGGACGGTATGTACCTTTCGAGTACCTGTATGATAACATCGTGTTCTTGAACGCGAAAAATCGAAGAGGGAAAGATAACTTTCGAAAGGTGTTGCGGAGCAGCATCAAAAGACAAAGAAAGACGTCCCCAATGACAACGACACAACAAGAAGACGAATTAGGTGACCCCCGGAAGCGGTATCGCAGCAAAGGATAACAAACAAAGCTCTAAGATTTTATTGTGACTGCGTCGGAGACATACGAAAATCATTAACTGGTTCCTGCAGCCTGTTCAAAATCGAAATATCTTGACGGATTACAAAAGCAAGATCAAACATCCCAAGGACTTGACAACCTTACAGAATCGACTAGAGAGTGGCAGTCATACCAAAGCAGATGAGTTTTTTCGAGCTTTGACAAATATTCGCCAATTGTTTGATATTCAACACATCGATACGAGACAGTTTGAGGCCTTTCGCTTGTGATGTGTTTGAAAGTGTGGAATATCTGCTTAAACGGTTCTCAGGGCTGCCATCAGAAGGATCTTACCCTCCGGTGATCTTCTGCTGGAAATTGTGTGTTGAGATACTGGATAACTTGACCAACCCTACAGATGGTCAAGCGACCGTTTTGTACTTCTTGCACCCGGTTTCGCACTATTGCGGTAGAAACTTTTCGCCGGATTATTCAGCAAGGTTGGGAAGCCGATGGGCTTTGGAACTATAACTGTCAACTTGATCGAAGCTCGCTACCAGAGTGTAGACGAATTTGCTACCGATTGTCGTCTGGTAATTACGAACTCTAACAAGTACTACAGTGATCGCGAAGATGGCAAAACGAGTTAAATTCTTTCTACCGCTTTCGTTGCTTTGTGTAAAAGTAAAAAGGTTTTCACGTTTCTCAAGGCAAACCCTTTCTACCGCTTTTAATGCAAACCAAGCATACTGTACTGTTTTTCGTTGCCTTTTTGATGTAAAATTGTCGAATGTCTTCACTAGCCAGCTACCAGGTAGTTCTCAACTCAGCAGCATTTCTCGTTCAGTATATAGCTTGTGTTCAAACTTTTAATGGTCTCGATAACCGGGTCAGTACTCTTTCATGAGCATTTGTTCAATTGCTGTGGCTGGTGGTTCTATGAGCCCAGATGTCCGCCTCCGCTAAAGCTTTCAACGAAACTCCAAATTCTTTTGCCCCGCCATTCTTGTTTCGCAGTTATTCCAGTCCCAGCGATGATTGATTGCTGCTTGCTGCTCGCTGCTTTCGAGGTGCTATACTGGCCCTGGCATGCGAAACTTGTGCATGCTGCTTGATGCTACATGACTTTTCGCTTCAATCACAAACGACGTCTCCGAATTCAATCACACGAACTCCTTCACTATTTGTGTTTGCCGACGACTGGTCCATTACACGTACATCCCTTTTATGAAAAATACCCCATCATCGCGACTTCTTCGCGCCTCCGTTCTATGTATCGCACTCTTCGGTTCCATGTCGTACGGACGCGGGAGCGTTTAGACTTATTCTCGATTCCCGTTCATATCTCTTTCTTTTCGTCACTGAATGATGTAAGCGCTTTATGACGAAAACAGCCATACTCGCCAGCATCACAGCAATTTGACTCCTAATACAGAGCGCGGTCTCTCGCTTCGCGCCGTTTCGCGACAAGAGGCGACTGTCACACACAACAGCGACCTGGAATTGAAACGAGAAGGACAATAATCATTACAATAACGACAAAGGGATGCGAAACTTGCAATAACAACGAGTACATGTACGACATCTCGCAACGGAAACGCGAAAGAAAAGGCATACCTGGAGATTCCTGGCGACTGCGACAAAACCATTGCTTTAGAATCAAGTGTGCACTTAAATAACTGCAAGAAAAACGAAAGAGGCTACAATAATGATACAACCGGATCACCTTTTGCGCTTTTCCTCTCAAACAAGAGGAAACTAAGTTGTATAAAACAGAGCGGGCTGTATATTTTGGGCATACTAACAGTTTATGCTATACTATCCTAGTCGTGTATAAAACATTATACCCGTATTATCGCATTGTACCGCAGCAGCCCGTCGCCGCTTCGCTTCCGCGGTACAGCGCGCGGTACCCAGGTACGCAGTAGATTTGCCGCACTTTTTTCTCTTGAAACAAGGTCTTGCAACACAATGATAAAATCTATCAAAACAAACAAAACTTTCGCGAGCTTCGTGCTCTTTACTTGCATCATTACGTCTCCTGTCGGCCGGATTGGCTCTTTCTTCGCTCCGGCGGAGATTCAGTTTGCTCTGGAGATTGTAAGTTTGCTGCGCAACAGCGCAAGTGTTCAGTCGCTTTCGGAGTCGGTGTGTGTTTTCTCCTGCGTCTGTTTGCTTGTTCTGTCGCTCTTGTCGGTTCTTCGCATCATTCTTGTGCCTGCTTGCGTTGCAGGGCTTGTGTTGATGCGTTTCTGCGCTCGGACCGTCGCAGAAATTGCTCTTCTGGCGCTGAAGAGTTTGTGCTCGACCATGTGGGCGTTGTTTGGTCGTCGTGCGGCTGTTTGCTTCGTTCTTTTCAGCGCAAACGGCTGTTTGTATCGTGAAGATGTTCTCTTGCAAAAGAACACGGAGTTTCCAGTTCGTTTGGAGACTCTACGTCTCACGATGTTTCGTCCTGTAGCTCCGGTACGTGAGGCTACGGGGAAACAATTTGTTTTGAAGCGAAACCACCGTGTCATTTTTCAGGTGTCTTTCGTCTTGGTCCTCTTTCTTATGTTGATTGGAGTTGTTGCGGCTTGTGGAGATGCCAGATGGATCGGTACTTCCGCAGTTGGCTTGTATTTGTTGTTTGCTGAGCTTGGTCGGTCGTCCGCAGCAACAGCCATTCAGAATTATTTGCGATTGGGCGACTTCGAGACGTCCAGCTCTTTTGCTCTCGATCCCATTCGCCGTGTGTGTGAATTTTCAAACAAGCGTGTTGTTTGGAACGCACATTTCCGATGCTTGTTGAAGGAAAGTGGTCTTCTTCGCGTTCATTTTCTTCCCGATGATGATTTGCTGTCGTTTTGTTTCATCGAACGGATTGGGCAACTAAATGCTCGTGAATACCTCACTGATCCTCGTCATTGTCGTCGTCGCATTGGGGCGATGCCTTTTGCTCCAATAAAGACGAAACCGGCTGCTGAGTCTTCTATGAGTTCCGCGTCGACAGTTCTTGCTTCGGTCAGAGTGAAATTGTTTGAGGAGACGATCGATACGGACGATGCTGTGCCAATGGACTGGTCACCGACGCCTCCCACTCCTGTGAATGCGAAGCGGTTTGCCGAGGAAGCTGTACCGATTGAATGGTCCCCCACAATGAAGCGTCGGGTATTTGCAGAAGAGTCTCCTGTCGGCCGGATTGGCTGTTTCTTCGCTCCGGCGAAGATTCAGTTTGCTCTGGAGATTGTGAGTATGCTGCGCAACAGCGCAAGTGTTCAGTCGCTTTCGGAGTCGGTGTGTGTTTTCTCCTGCGTCCGTTTGCTTGTTCTGTCGCTCTTGTCGGTTCTGCGCGTCATTCTTGTGCCTGCTTGCGTTGCAGGGCTTGTGTTGATGCGTTTCTACGCTCGGACCGTCGCAGAAATTGCTCTTCTGGCGCTGAAGAGTTTGTGCTCGACCATGTGGGCGTTGTTTGGTCGTCGTGCGGCTGTTTGCTTCGTTCTTTTCAGCGCAAACGGCTGTTTGTATCGTGAAGATGTTCTCTTGCAAAAGAACACGGAGTTTCCAGTTCGTTTGGAGACTCTACGTCTCACGATGTTTCGTCCTGTAGCTCCGGTACGTGAGGCTACGGGGAAACAATTTGTTTTGAAGCGAAACCACCGTGTCATTTTTCAGGTGTCTTTCGTCTTGGTCCTCTTTCTTATGTTGATTGGAGTTGTTGCGGCTTGTGGAGATGCCAGATGGATCGGTACTTCCGCAGTTGGCTTGTATTTGTTGTTTGCTGAGCTTGGTCGGTCCTCCGCAGCGACAAAGTTGACGCATCATTCCGTGCGATTGCGGAATCTCGAGGCATCCAGCTCTATTGATTTCGACCGCATTCGTCTTTTGCGTAAGTTTCGCTGTCGCTCCATGCCAAGCATACAACAATCTGCTTCAAAGCAAGAAGTCCATTCATTTGAGAATCGGGTCTGTGGTCACCGTCGTCGAGTTCGTTTTGCACCTGGAGGCCAGCTGTGTTCGTTCGTCCTTATCAAGCCATATTACGAGATGAGCGCGGAAGAGCTGGCAAATTGCTACGATGGCCGCTTCATGTCGAAGGAGTTCACTGACATGAAAAGACAGGAAGTTAAGTGGGAGCGCCAGTTTGAAGTGTTTCCAAGTGACGACGAATCCACGTTTTGCGAACACACGTACTGGAAGTTTGTAAAGCACATTCCGGCCTTTTCAGAGGAGGTGTTTTTCGTGGATGAGAAGGAGAGAGATGCCATCCGGCTCATTGGACGGCATTTTCAAGGGACCTTCTTCCTTACTTGCGAAAATTTGGACACATTCCTCCCGGATTTGGCTCGTGGGAATCATACGAGCGGCACTTGGTATGGTACAACAAGTTTTATCAAAAGTGTATTACGTGGTACGACTATCACTTTTGCGGTTTTCCGGTTGAGCCACTGCAACTGCAACTGCCTCAGGATGAGGAGGATGAGGAAGCAAGTCTTGACAGTGCTGATGTTTACGCTAACGCTGCCGGTGACGGATACGGCTACGGTGACAGTGTTGACAATCAACCTGACAGCTTCTTGGAAACAGAAGCAATGCATGAGCATCACGTTTCCGTTGCAATTGGGGTAATACGTTCTGATCCAGTGAAGACAGCACCGGCTGCTGAGTCCCCCATGCGTTTCAAAAAATCGACAGTTCTTGCTTCTGTCGAGAAGGATCCTATGACTGAAATGGAGTTAGATGGAGAGATGGCGAGTTCGGACGACCCTGTTGACGTGGAGGTGGATGCTATGCCGAGTTTGAATGATGCGATTGACATGGAGGTGGATGCAATTGCGTGTTTAAATAAAGTGGCTGAACCCGAGGTGGATGCGATAGCGGGGTCGAGTGTTGAGATTCCGGTGGACATGGGGTTGGATGCAATGCCAAGTTTTGATGATGCGATTGACACGGAGGCGGATGCAATGGCGTCTTCAATCAAAGAGGCTGAACCGGAGGTGGATGCGATAGCGGGGTCGAGTGTTGAGATTCCGGTTGGTATAGAGTCAGCTGTGATGCCAACTTTGGATGATCTGGTTGATATGAAGGAGGATGCGATGCCGAGTTGGGATCATGCGATGTCAAAGAAAAAGAAAAAGTTCTGTTTCTTGCCTCCGCACCCGTCCTTACCTGGAGCGGAAGTGCAAGGTTGTTGTTTGCTCGCGCATGCGCCCGTACTTGCATCGGCAGTGCAAAAGAATGTTCGAGTTTTGGTAGTTCAATAAATTGATTTATTGATCTTGGTGCCAGAAAAGCGGAGGATGAGAGAATGTCATGAGGAGGTGCTGGCATCCCGGTTGCGTTGAACTCGACGATAGAATAACTGGCAGGGACCGTGACAAGGTACGATCACTCTTGAATCCAAAATCTTTTCTGTGTTTTTCTTTCAAAACCCAATCAATTGGCCAGGCGTGGCGAGCCAACTCTCGCGTTGCGATGAAGGTAGGGCCCCATTCTCTCGTTAAGACGCCAGATGCGTCGTCTGCGAGTGTGATTTATGTGTTGAATCACTCGTAGTTCGGTGACTTGGTGCAGTGAGACTCAAAATGGTGTTCTTTCTTCTAGCTCCGCGTGCAAGAGTTGAGCTCCTTTTGATTTTGGGATCTAGGCGAGGGCAAGCCAACTCTCCCACTGCGATGAAGTTAGGACCCCATATCTCTCGTTAAGACGCCAGATGTGCCGTCTGCGGGTGCGACTCATGTGTTGAATCACCCGTAGCTCGGTATCTTGGTGCAGTGAGACTCAAATTGGTGGTCTTTCTTCATGCTCCTCGTGTAAAGAGTTGGGCTCCTTTTGGTTTCGGGACCGGCGTTCTATCTATTTTGTCTAAAAAATGAGAAGTAGTAGACTGGATTTTTTATTAAAATCTTTCTAGTTTTGTAGTTTGCTCTATGTTTGATCCTGGTATACACAGATCGCAGCGTTGGTGACTATCGAGTCTTCCGATTGATCGAATACAATTCACGTCGAACCCGGTAATCCCTGATTCGGGAGCACTGGCAATCGACCCTGCTCGACTTGATTTCCACTCAATAATTATGCTTTCTTCTTTTCCGAAAAGTTAGTCACCAATAGATCATCTTCGGAGAACTATGTCAGCACTTGCTCATTGCAGGTAGCCATAGGGATTAAATACAGTATGCCCGTATTCAAGTTACGACCAAGCGCAAGCATAATACGTCCATGATCTCTCCCATTTCGTACTGACGCGGGAGCGTTTGGACTTATTCTCGATTCCCGTTCATATCTCTTTTTTTCGTCTTTTGATGTTTTATTACAGCTCATATCATGGACAAGCTGTCTAGAGAAGGTGCAGTGACTAGATTTGCACGCCGCAACCCTCTTCTCGAGAACAAGTACCAAGCGCGCTATATCTTTACATTGTTACGAAGCTGTCATGCAACCTTGGTGAACATGTACACTTTCTTTTTTCAATCACAGTCTTGATTCGAGCGCCTTTTCTTCGTCGGCTATCTTTACCCCAGTGGATCGATTGTACTCCACCTTATCCGTAGAATAGCCGCAAGGAATGAATATCCCCCAACAGACCCTCTTTAGCCGCAAGCTCACATACCTGCCGTTGGAAAGATAGGTTGGTCGAAAATCCCACGTTTCGACTTGATATGCCTCACAACATCTAGTACAGGAGTCCTTTCCAACATGATCATAGCAGCTGCTACAATGATCATAGCAGCTGCTACAATCAGAACAAAACGATTTTGTCCTCCGAGGCAATGAAGTAGAATTGTCCCACCACTTTCTTTGGCTTCCTGTAGGAAGTTCCTGCATTCTTCTCGGTGCAAACCAAGCATATCGTAATGTTCTTCGTCGACGCCCTTGAGATAGAAATGTTGAATGATTTCACTGGCCAGTATCCTGGAATCGACTGTAGCTTTTCGTCCAGCATGTAATTTTTAGTCACGACGTGTGTAATGTCGGCTACCCAGGTCAGATCTCGTTCACGGGCACTTTTGACTTTCAGGATTGTCAACGCATCGGAGAGGAAAAGCCATGGTCGCTCTGGTAAGCCTCACGTGTTACTATGTTGTTCATTCACCGCTCGAACCCATGCTCACGGAATTTCATCCTCTTCCGAATTTATTCAAGTCTTTTTGAAGGTTCCTTTGATCGTTATACTTTGTCAAATATGTAATGGAAGGGGTTTGTTGTGTGTTGTTGATGGTGCGTTTTTTTTTTTTTCTTGTTTTCTTTTCGATCGTTCATCTCTCACTCATCACTCATCACTCATCACTCTAGTCTATGACGGATGGGTGGACAGCTTTTCCAGTCCCGGCATGTCTCAAATTCTCTGGTTCCGTATATTGCGTTTTATTTTATTTTATTTTTATTATTTAAATATTTAATTCCTAATTATCCTAAAATGCGGATGCATTTTTGACATTCAAGTGAATTTTCCACTGGTTTTTCTCTTTTGTCACAAATCACTTTTTTCTTTCTTTATTTTTATTTTTGCCAGTCATCATTCATCATTCACCATCATTGCTTGAAGATGATTCTTCATTATAACTTCTAATTTTAGGCACCCAACAAAGTATACGTGACAATCAATCAATAAAGGAGTTCCGCAAACAATGAAACTATTTCCGAACTCTCTGCATACATGGATATCATCCGTCTTCACGTTTTTCCGAGATATCCCCAAGCAAGGAGAAATGGGCATGCTCTGGTTAGGGATGCAGGCTCGTGAAGCACGTTCTTTGGAGGGTCCGGGAGAAAAAGTGCGTGTTGCATTTCGAAATGAATGTGATGAGACACTGATTCTTTGCTGGGTTGATTGTCAGGGTAATCCGCATCACTTTTATGCGCTTGAACCCAAGATTGTGACCTCCGACGAAGATATTGTCACGCATGAGGATCACATTGAAACGACACAAATGGGACACGCTTTCTTGATTCTAGCGTCTTCCGATGTTCCAGAAATACAAAAACAAAGTCGCTAGAAGGGACTACCTTTGTGGGAGCCTATCGACCTTCTTCGACTGTTACCGAAATAAAAGCGAGATCAAATAAGCGAACTAAAACGTCTACCTCAGAGTGTGTTCATCTCGTGTCAATTCAAAAACAACAATCAAAAGAGCATGTAGATTGTTTTTCACTTTGCACCGAGGGCAACTCCCTTCGGAAGAGGCGTATTGAAATGCGGGAAAATGATAACGACAAGGGCTTCCAATCGTTGAATGAAGAAACAGGTGCGGCCTGGTCCATGACCGTCCGGCAGGCATTCGTAGACTCCAAACCCATGGACTCAACTTGCAAGCGATATTTCAAACTAAAGATGCACGACGATATGCCAGTCTACGCGGAAGAGAACTGGCATGGCGGGGATGAAGAACTAGAGAAAATCTTCTGTGAGGACCTTCACAAGGCATTGCAATGCTTCCCCGAAAAAGCAAGGGAAAGGTTAACGCAAGGGACCGCTTTCTGGCTCAATTGCAGTTTAAAATATGGCCCTGCAGCCTGTCCTATTGAAGGGAGGGGAATGTGTTTTCATCCCGAATCGGATTGGTTGGTTCAAAATGGTTGCCATAAAGAGAAAACGCACGGCATTGAACTTTACAAGTCGGAGGAATATTTGCGACTGCGAAAGCATTGGGGACCTGGAGGCGTACTGGTTCATGAACTTTCCCACGCGTACCACTGCCTGTGCATAAAAGACGGCTATGAAAACGCGGACGTTTTGGCGTGCTATCAGAAAGCAATGGATGAAGAGAGCTACGAGTCTGTCGCGGTGCATGGCAGTCAAGGACCCAAGGCAAAAGCATACGCATGCACGAATGCTATGGAATATTTTGCTGAACTGTCGACAGCGTTTCTTGGTGGAACCGATGAAGGCGTTGAGTTTAACAAATGGTATCCTTTTAATCGCAAACAAGTTCGAGAACACGACCCTCGTGCATTTGAGTTGCTACAAAAGCTGTGGCACGTTTCTGCTTGAGCCGTTGGCTCGGAACAATGTACAAAACAGAGTGACGTGAGGTTAACTATATCATTAATTTGATGTTTGACTACGCATTAACTGTTGCTCGCGAATCATTTTTCGCTCGTAGTCGTCAAGTTCTTCGTCGTAATCTGCTCCTCCGTATTCTAATGCATCCATCAATTTAGCTAAAGCGATTATACTGCCCGTCTGTTGCAAGTAAAGTACAAAATCAATCTGATTTTGCGGATCCTCCTCATCCTCCTCATCTTCCACTGAAACAGACGAAGCAGTCTTAGTTTCTTTATTATCCACAATTGGGGAACCGGGTCCCTTGCGGATGTTTTTGCTGTTCTTTGTAGTGTCGCTGACAGCTGCAACTTCAGACGACATGTTGTCTTCCTCTGTATGCTCTTCTCTCAAAGCAACTTCGGGATCATTTGTTTGCTTCGCCTTTTTCTGCTTGAACTTTTCTTTCTTCTTCTTATTCTTACTTTTCTTGGAATTCTTCTTCTGAGCTGTCTGTTCTTCGCTGGCCGCCCAAAGCTCTTCTTGATAGTCTAGATGATAAACACGACAATTGCAATTACTGCACACGTGACATTTGCATTCTTCGCAGAAAGAAGCGTCGAAAGTCCGGTGTTTCGAAAAGGACATCTTACAGAGAGCGCATGATACAAAGTGTTGCTTCCAAATACGTTCCGCTCGTTTCGTGACCGCACTACTGTTGTGAGAATCTCGAGCGTTCTCGATCAAAGATGCACTCACTAGCGTTGGTGTACGGTTATCTTCGTCATCATCAATTTCTCCTCTTTCAATCTGTTCTTTTCTCACAACTTCTCTCGCTTCTTCGACTTGCAGAACGCGTTCTAGACCTTCGAGTGCCATCATTACCATCGACGCTTCAGACAACAGCACCCCAAGAACAGCAACACAGCCTTCGTCGACCAATACTTCAATTTGAGAGTCGCTTCCACAACTGGTTGCATTCAGAACAACCCAGCAAGCTTCGCTGCGGACTTCTTGATCGGTCTTTTTGTTTTGTACAATCTCAACAAGCGGGCGGATCGCCCCAGAGTCTATGACAGCTTGTATTTGTTCAACGGTACCGGCAGCAATATTTGAAAGCGTCCAGCATGCCTCTTTTGAATTTCTCTGTTGCTGTGGGTCACAAGTTCCTTTAATCGGGGAACTGCCCCACAATCCAGAATAACTTCGGTGTAGTCCGTCGTCCCTCCATGAGAATCGTCGCTGCATTCCGCACACACTATGTTTCCGATGGTTCGCAGGGCGGGCTTTGTCACACGCCAGCTGGGATGAGTGAGTAACTCCACGAGGCGCGGTACTAAACCTCAGGCGGGGCCTTGGTGGTGTCGCGGGTGGTCACTACCGCCGCGATGTGAGAAGAGGGACCGTCGCACAAGTGCGACAGCGTCCAGCACGTATAGCTTAACGTTTCCGAGTCTGTAGTGTGCAAAAGTCGTTTCAAAACGGGAAGCAAAATGGACATATCAATTTCATCTGAGCTCGAATAATCATTCGACTTGCTTCCTGTCTTACTGTGAGATGACTGCTGAAATATGCCATCAACCAAATTAGAAAGAGTCCAACTTCCAATTCGCTGTAACGCGATGTTCTTGGGATGTAACTCCAAGCATCTCAGTAACTGATTAATAACTCCAGCCGCCAAGATGACATCCCGAGCAGAAACAGATTTGTCCCTAGTATCTAGTGCATTGTTGCTCGATGAACCACCGCTCGACGACCCACCTGGTGAGTCCCCTGCCGCAATACTTCCGAGAATCCACATGGCCTGTTCGTAGACTTCCTTACTCGGACTTGAAAGAAGCGAAATCAGGGTAGGGATTGCGTCTGCGTGTCGGAGCAGCAAGTGCTGCGAGCTGGCCGATAAGTGTTGCGGAAAAGAAGGCCCTCCAGAGGAACTGCTTACTGGTGTCGGAGGAGGAAGAAAAGCGTTGCTCGGGACACTGCTATGCGCTCCTCCTGGCGGCGGGGCAAGCGATGTAAAGTTTATGGCACCCGTTGACGCAAGTCCATTCGCATTGGACCCGTTCGGAAACAAAGGAGCCGGAGGCATTGGCGGAAGCGACCAAGAATGTGACTTGCTCGCCTTGCTATTATCACCGCTGACTGACGTGCTCTTTTTCTGGCTGTTTGCCTTTGCATTGCTGGAAAGATCCCAATTGTTTTGCTGTGTAGAATTTTGAAAGGCACTCTGAATGGTGGACGTCAAACTAGCATCAAACGCTGCAACAGCTTCAGGCGACAAAGTCTGAGAGAAAGAAAGGGGTGGAAATGGAACAGAACCAGGAGCAGGAGCAATGAGGCCCGGGTAAGAGTATTTGGATGGTGCAAACTTGTTCGCCGCCTCGAGTGCTTCCTGAATGGTCGGAGTGTTTCCGCCGCCAATACCACCATTTTTGACGGCCGACACTGCAGCCTGTGCCGCCGCTGCGACTGCTGACGATTGCTGTGCCGTATGCTGGAAATAAGACTGTTGCGCGCACAATTCAGCGATATTTGCCAAAGCTAATAACGATTCCACCTGGACTGCAGGCCGATCGTGCAAATTAAGCCACGATAGAATAAGAGGAATCCAATTCTTTTGTTGCGCAACATACAGCAGCTCTTTATTCGAAGGAAGTAACTGGAAGAACAGGGTACAGTCAGACTTTGCGATGCCATAATGGTGAACGATTCAACACCCCAATCGTACCTCGCGCAGTTTACGGCAGGTCGCCATTTGTAAATCGACTATGTTTTCTTCAGACGACAGCGACAAGTTTCCATATTGCATATCCAATGAAAGGTTCGACGAGTCTCCCGTTTTCTCTTTTTGCGCAATAATAAATTCCCGAAGTTCCTTTGCTAAACGTCGGGCCCCCGAGGCAATCTCTTCGGAAGAAGTAATGCTTTCTTTCGCTGTGTCGGCATCGCCGTCTACTGCCAACTTCTTTCTCGCGGGCGGGCCTGTGCTCTCTTTACCGTCCGTCATGATAACTTTGCGGAATAAGGAGATTATTGTTCCAGAAACAAGCTGGTGATTGCTAACGGAGTAATTGCTGTTTTGTTCGTAAAAAGAAACAGCGGAACACCGCGTCGCAATCCACATCGATCGCCGTCCGCGTGCCTGCTGGAAGTGCAATACCGCTAAGATGGCCTGCGTGAGTATGCCTATAACAAAAAACACAAAAGAAGTGCCGTTACGACGGCTACTAATTTTGGCTCGCTCATTTTGATCGCGATGAGGGTTCGTCGCCCGCCACAATCCTGCTATTAACACGCAATAAAACAGCTTTGTCGCGGAAACACTCAAAGGTTTTCACCAACAAGATAAATAGAATCTGGACAAAGAAACTTACTATCTACATTGAAACGAAGAGGTAGCATCAATAATGTCGGACGAAGAAGATTACGAATACGAGTACGACGAAGATGAAGACGCCATGGAAGAGCAGCCCGATTTCGAATACACGGATGAAGAAGAGGAACAAGACGATGGCCAAGTTGCGCTAGAAAATCTCTACTACAACGCCAAGGGTATGAGAGATACAGATGCTGCTGAGGCTAAACGAGCGTTTGAGGATGTAATCGTTCAAGAACGCAAACAGAGTGGTGACGATGCGTTTGGTCCCTGGTCTTTCAAAGCGATCAAGCAACTGGTGAAACTGCATTTACGTTCAAATGAAGACGTTGAAAATACACGCAAACTCTATTCGCGACTTCTGGAGTGCATTTCAACAGGAAAGGATATCAGCCCGAACGCTGTGGAAAAAGGAATCAACGGTATGCTGGAGCGAGTAGCTTCTCTGTATCAAACCAGCAAATCCGCGACGGGTTCTTCCACGGCTCAAACGCTGGCAGTTGCTGTTTACGACGATACACTACAAGTGTTTCATCCGGTTACAGGGTCCTGTAAAAACGAGCGATTGTGGTTCAAAGCTAATCTTAAGTACGGGCAACTTTTGTACGAAATGAACGAAACGGGAAAGCTTCAGAAAGTGTTGAAGGATGTCATGCTTCATCAACAAGGAAACGAAACTTCGGCTACCAGCAGCTCTTCAACGCAGACTATGGAGATCTACGCACTCCAGATTCAGCTCTATTCTCGTCAGAAAGATCATAAACGCCTTCGCGAAACCTTCCGCAAGGCCATGGCCGTTCGCGGTGGGATTCCTCATCCTCGTACTTTGGCTCTCATGCAAGAGCTTGGTGGAAAGATGCACATGGCAGCGCGGGAGTATGAAGCCGCAGGCAAAACATTCTTTCAAGCATTTAAATCGTACGACGAGGCCGGCGACCCGAGTCGCTTGCGCTGTTTGAAATATTTGGTCATGGCGAGCATGTTACATGCCAGCTCGATCAATCCGTTCGACTCGCAAGAGGCTCGTCCGTATCGTGATGATCCCGAAATTCTTGCCATGACCAACTTAGTACAAGCATTCCATAATAATGAAATTCAAACATTTGAGAAGATTTTGCGACAGAACCAGGGGCGCATCATGGAAGACGAATTCATTCGAGAACACATTGAGGACTTACTTCGAACGATTCGTACGCAGGTGCTTCGTCGAGTGATTCAGCCTTACAAACGGATTACTTTGAAAGCCATTGCGCACGAACTTAATGACATTCCAGTTTCGGACGTGGAGAGTCTGCTCGTTGGACTTATTCTTGACGGTCTACTCGATGGTCGTATCGACAAAGTCGATGGCATACTAATTAAAAACGCGAATGCTGGGTCCACCGGTTTGGGCTCGACCGTAGTGTCACCGCGGTCGGGCGATGGAGCTGCGGATGGCAATAGTGAGGAGGCGTGCTGCGCCAATATGCAGACTATGATCGATTCGCTCGAACGCTTGTCGGCCCATATTACGAGTATCAAAACTAAAGACGGACGGCAGATGCGAAGCGTCGTTGCATAACCTGAGGCAATACCACTGTTTGCACCGATGTTTACTAAATACTAGGTTTTGGTCATTGTGCGTACTCTTATTGGTAGCATCTTTGAAGAGAAAAAAGAATGAGGATCTTTATGCGAGCCTCAGTACCGATACCAGAACTTTCCCTACGAGCGCTACATCAAATTCTACGTAGACATTCGAAGCGTTGCATTTTTCGATCTTTGTACGTTTTGAAGTCAATTTGATGTCGGTTACCATTTACTGGCTCTTAATCTTCATGACGAGAAAGCGATGGCATCGGTGCAAAATAGACCTGAAAATGGTGACCTCCGGTATCCTTTCTGTCGATTGATTGGTTTCCTTACGAGAGGTACGTGAAATTTACGTCGACATTCGAAGCGTTCCGCTGCTTTATAAGGACGATTTAAAGGACGACATCCGTGCGCATGGGCTTTTGTTTCTAGATTATGATAAAATATTCATGACTGAAACGCAGTCGTGGTTTCCTGAAACCAACATTTTGGCCTATAGTAAATATGCGAGAAGCGATCCGCAAACATCTTTAACGAATGACTACGAACTCTGCAATGCAAATGCTTTTTTACATTCATGAATTTCCGAGTGAGGACTAGACTACAAAGCTAATATAAAGGACGACATCCGTGCGCATGGGCTTTTGTTTCTAGATTATGATAAAATGTTCATGACTGAAACACAGTCGTGGTTTCCTGAAACCAACATTTTGGCCTATAGTAAATATGCGAGAAGCGATCCGCAAACATCTTTAACGAATGACTACGAACTCTGCAATGCAAATGCTTTTTTACATTCATGAATTTCCGTGTGAGGACTAGACTACAAAGCTAATACAGTGTAAAGGACGACATCCGTGCGCATGGACTTTTGTTTCTAGATTATGATAAAATGTTCAAGACAGAAACGCAGTCGTGGTTTCCTGAAACCAACATTTTGGCCTATAGTAAATATGCGAGAAGCGATCCGCAAACATATTTAACGAATGACTACTAACTCTGCAATGCAAATGCTTTTTTACATTCATGAGCTTCCGAGTGAGGACTAGACTACAAAGCTAATACAGTATAAAGGACGACATCCGTGCGCATGAACTTTTGTTTCTAGATTATGATAAAATGTTCATGACTGAAACGCAGTCGTGGTTTCCTCAAACCAACATTTTGGCCTATAGTAAATATGCGAGAAGCGATCCGTAAACATCTATAACGAATGATTACGAACTCTGCAATGCAAATGCTGCTTCACATTAAATTGATACTCTAGTTGAGGCCTGCGAAGCTAACAAAAGGACGAAATCCGTGCGCATGGGCTTTTGTCATTAGATTATGATGAAATGTTCATGACTGAAACGCAGTCGTGGTTGCTTAATATCTACTATAGGCGAAAGTGTTGTCATGATGAAACCATGAACATAGGAGTTCTACTTACTCCTATGCCATGAAAACGCGACGTTGCAAAAAAATATAAACTCGTGGCAACACCTTACAACTTACAAAACAGAATAGTACCATGGCATACCTGCTATTAATACTATTGATTGAATGAAGCATACACTATTACGTCCGGTTCAAGTGAGTGAGCGCCTCGTTGTCATTGCGGGATGGCTTGGATCTCAGCCGAAGCAGTTGCGGCGTTACGAAGAACTTTACGAACAGATGGGTTTTCAAACGCACAGCCGAATTGCAACCCCGTCGATGATAGTCAAAACATGTTTGGATTCTTCTTCAAAGATTCATATGCCAACAAACTGGCCGCCTTCGCGCAATTCGCTCACTTCTGTGGAAGATTTGGCCTGGGATATACTGGCACGCGTTCATGAAACGCAATCGAAGTGCGTTATTTTTCATGTTCTGTCGAACGGCGGATGTTTTGTATGGGAGCACATTCGCCTCATCCTGGGAGGCATCCACAATGATCCTAACAGTGACTCGGTACAACCAATTCTGACCAGCATTCAAAAGTCACTCCGCGGCGTTGTATTTGACTCTTGTCCTGCTACCGATGTCGCCTGTATCGACCGAGCTTTGGAGTACTGTTCCGAAACAGAGCAAGCCGATGTTTTGCGTGAGTTGAAACAAGATTCTTTGTCGTTTTTAAGAAGCGATAGCAGCCAACAGCTTCTAAATGCCCGCTCGACGGTCTATGTGGATCGGTTGGGGAGCGATGATTGGGCCCTCCCCCAGCTGTATCTGTACAGTGAAAGTGATCACTTGGCTACGGCACCTGGTATAGATGCACTGGTTGACCGTAGAAGAGACTTGCTTGGAAAACGTATGATCTGGAGACGACGATGGAAGAATTCTCCCCACGTCTCTCATATTCGTGAGCATCCATCGGATTATAAGAATGCCGTAGACAGTTTTGTTGAATTTTGTTTAAAAGATGATCTCAAATCTTCGCTCTAAAATAGTCGATGTATAATGCCTGTTTACTTTCAAAAGAATTAATTCTATATATTACGTAAGGCTCGCAGTATTGTGTTATTATCTAGATCGCAAACTTGAAGTGATCGTCCATGCCTGTCGTGTAAATTGTACCATCACCGGAAAGTTGATCAATGACTTGACGGATTTCGTGTTCCTGGAATCGACCCCGAAAATGTGCTTGAATTTGCGCGACACTGATTCCATTTTCAAACTTTTCACTCTCAATTTGCATGTAATCTTCAATGGCTTTGCTGACGGGGTTTCCGGCCGAACCCATTCCAGCTGCCGACAACGCAGGTCCTCTCATCATGGGTCCGCCCTGGAACCCAATGCCGCTCATCATGGCTTGCGGCGCTCCATATTGGGACTTGCGTTTCGCTGATTCAGCCGTATAGACGACGTCCAGCATGTGATGAGTCAATTCATTGCCGTTCGAAAAGGGCGAATACTTTCCGCGAGGATCATGAACTGACCCTCGTAGTCCTTCACTTGCCCCACAACTTTGACATAAATGTGATCGCGTTTTGTTTGTTCACGGAGCTCGGCCATGGCCGAGCATTCGTCCTGGTTGATCCATTGCTTGACGGTGAGAAGGCCAGTCCCATCTTCCACTTGATACATCATGTTGACACTGGACTCTTCGACACTGCGAACCGCAGCCACCAGCTTGACGTGATAGAGTTTTCTTCCGTCTTCTAGTTGCAGTCCTCCTCCGTCGCCATTTGGGTCGGGTTTGGAAGTTAAAATCATACGGATGGTCACCGGCTGACAACTTTGCTCATCGTAGCTACGTCTCGCTTTCCCTCCTCCTCCTCCTCCTCCGCCGCCTCCCGAGTTGGGAGGCGAGTAATTGTCTCCGAATCCTCCTCCGCTTGATCCACCAAACCCTCCGCCGAAACCTCCACCAAAGCCGCCGCCTCCTTGATAATCCATTCCTTATAACAGAAGAAAGCATCATTTGCGACAGATGAGAACGACTGCAGCATTGACGAAAGTATCTAGTCGTACGATGCCTCTTGCTTACCGTAATTCATTCTGCTGTGATTATAAGTGTGTGATTTGACGGGAAATACTAGTTGTTGATGTCAATAGCACAAGCAAAAGGACCCTGTTCGTTCGAATGATTTCATTGCGATGCCATTGCTGAATTTGCCACCCACGCGCGAGGCGCGACAGTGTTGGATACCGTGATCGAACGCCGGGCATCCTCTTCGCGCTCCTTCTCGACTGTACTCTTGAGTATAGGATGGATTCAAATATCCCACCGTTGAGTGTTGCAACGGAAATTAACATGGTTTAACACATACCTGCTTGACTCACTGCGACATTACAATGGAGGGAGGGACGAGAAATTTCTCACTGCGCGGAGGAGGAATTCTTTTCGTGCTTCTGTGGAGTGGGAGCGAGCGAGACCGCAGATCCCATTCGTTGCCATCTCGTGCACCTAAAGGACATTGCATCAAGCCTATTTGTTAGCTACAAGCCATTACAGTACCATGGATATCGTTCAAAAGCAACTCAAAGTCGTCAGAACACGTCTTGACAAGTATCCCGTCTTTCAAGAAGTCGAGGTAAGAAACGAATGACGAAGTCGTCTCTACGCGCTAAAGTTTGCGGCGTTCCCATTCTCGAATATGCCTCTGGTTCGTTCGCGACAACGTTTGAACTGCGAATTGCTTCGTGAATTTCTTTGCGTTCGTCTGCTAGCTTTTTCGGCGCTTCAAGATGCTGACGTTGAACATCATCGTGCACATCACTCACTGATTTATGATCACCGCTTCGTACAGGATAAAACCGGTGCACCCAAAGAAATCGTCGCACTCGGTTTGGCGGTAGTCCTCGGCGTGGCCATCATTTTCGGTATGGGTGTCGGCTCCTTGTCGAGCCTGGTTGGATTCTGCTACCCCGCCTTCAAGTCGTTTCAAGCGATCGAAACGAAACACAAAGGAGACGACACACAATGGTTGGTATACTGGGTCATCTTCGCCTTCTTCTCCATCATGGAGACCTTTGTTGATCTTTTGTTGTACTGGATTCCCTTCTATTATGCCTTCAAGTTGGCGTTCCTTCTCTGGGCGATGATGCCGCAAACTAAGGGTGCCAAGTATCTCTACGATACATTCTTGAAGGATCTGCTCAAGAAGAATGAGTCGAAGATTGATGCGGCTTTGGCGGAAGCGAAAAAGCATGCAGGAGCCATGGGATCGGAATTCGCGAGCGCTACATCGGAGGTCGCCACTGCTGTATCCGCAGCTGTCAAAGGAGACAAGAAGGAGTAATGTTTGGTGAAGGGCGAATCTAGTCGATGTTTGCATAGCTTTTTTGTGATGCTTCCTAAAACTGTTTGAGCTGGATGACTGATTATTGGTGCATAGGAAGCCTCACGTAATGGATGAATTTGTAAGACCGTTTCACACGTCACCCTTCTCTAAGATCGTTTCTTTACAACTTTTGCTGGAAGTGACTTAGAGTTGACATAAAAGCGAGTGACTTGCGTGATAGGTGGTCCCATTCGCCCGTCTTATTCATAGGAACGATCAGTGTGATCTCGACTACCTCTTCGATAGTGCATTTTGTCTTTAGAGTGTTGTGGTCCTCTATGGTTGAGCACTAACTAGGACGTCCTACCTTTTTATTTGAAGTACTGTAGTCGTTCAACATCGAATGCAGTCGTTCGACCTAGTCTTTCCAGTCTCTAGCTAAGGGATTTTCCTGGTCTTCTCATCGTTCCGCAAAGGTGAAAAAATCATCGTTAGGTTCACGTACGGAGTAGAAAGTACATTGTTGACCACAGTATCCTCGTGAAAAACTGTACTAAAACGAGTCCCAGAACGATAGAATGTGGTACCTTTTGTTAGCAGCTACGACAAGGAAAATTTGTCATGTGGGATTGGATTTGACCGTTGTAATTATTAGTCACTCCAACGCAGTTCAGTATCGCCGTAGGACTTGTACGAGAAGCTACGGTCGCGTTGGCACTACGCGTCGTTTGAGGACCAAAATCAACCGATCCCATGATAAAAGCGCAATCAAAAGGCATCGTCGTCAATGGTGCCTTGCGTAGTAATTAATTAATCTTATTCAAGCAAAGCAACAATCATGTCTTCTGGAGGACCTTACGGTCGTCAAGGCTATCAATCGAATCCCAGCGGGTATGGTGCTGGTGGAGGTTACGGAGCTCCGACCGGCGGGGGTTACATGGCGCCGCAGTATGGCGCAGGCTACGGAGGCGGTGCTTCGTATGCCGCTCCCACATCTCAGGGCTCTTATGGAGGCGATTTTGGGGCGTATAATGCTCAAGAATCGAATGTGAGTATTGAATGATTGGAAAATGTGAACGTTAGCCGCTGAAATTGTCGGAGTAGCGCTGATGTGATGGGTTGCGCTGAATAAATTCTCACTCTTGCTGCTTCTTATTATTTCACAAGGACGGAGGTGATGAAAAAGCAAAGACCGGTAAAAAGAGCTTCGCAATTCACGCACTTAATAAGAATGTCTACATGTGGGCAGGTTTCTTCACGGCGTCACTATTCGTTTACTTTTTACTTTCGGGAGGAGACTTTTCCTTCTTGATGACCTACGGTGCCATGGCTCGAATGTTTGGATTTGGGATTCTCATTGTAAAGACATATAAAAGTCAGCGAGCCACAGGGGTGTCGGTCAAGTCATTGCAGCTTTATTGCTTAGTGTTCTTCTTTCGCTTAACGTCAATTATCCGACACGAGGGATATTTGCCTTACGATAAATCGGGGGATTGGTTGTATCATCTCATTGAAATCATGTCACTGATTTTCACGTCGGCGGCTCTTTACGGATGCATGGTTCCTTTCAAGGGAACGTACCAGGCTGACATGGACCGGTTCGGCGAATTCAATGTTCCACCAGGAGCTGGTGCAGTCTACATCGCTCTGCCGGTACTGATCATCTCGATTTTCATTCACCCCAATCTCAATGCCGATTTCCTCAGTGATACAGCGTGGACCTATGCTATGTACTTGGAGTCAATGGCGCTGATCCCTCAGCTTTACATGTTTCAGAAGCAAACTTCGGGCGTTGTCGAATTGCTTACGGCTCACTTTGTTGCCGCCCTGGGTTTTGGTCGATTAATGGAATTTCTATTCTGGATCTACAGCTATCATGAATTGGCGAGTAGCTCCGGTTCACGTCTGCCCGGTTATCTAGCTCTCTTTTCGCAATTCGTACAGCTCGTTTTGATGATCGACTTCTTCTGGTACTACTATATGGCGGTGAAGAACGCCACCCCATTGGTTCTTCCACAACATTCTGGGATGGGTATGGTTTAGATAAAACTGTAATTGGCAATCTTCTGAACTCTATAGTCAATCTCAATTTAGTTCAAAGTTGTTCTGTCGAAACGCACGGACCCTTGTCAAGATTTTATTCGGGCGGCCACTGTGGCCGGCAAAGCGTCCCGCAAGCTCATCATACGCAGTCACGAGAACGATGCGCTGGATTTGGCGAAAGACTATCACGCCATTTACTCGACACCAAGTACCTTGCAAGACGAGACGCAATAGACCTTGCAAGCGACCGTCCTGGAGTCCGTACAACAAGGTGTAACAAGATATGCCAGACATTATTCGTGCGGTTCAGTCCGAGACGTTCCATGACACCGAGCAGGGAGCAAATTTCTGAACGACAACCAAATCACCTAGTAAGTTAAGGCCTAGCTGGTTACATACTTTAAAAAAATCGCTCCAAATCATCTTCGTCAACATTCTCTCTGTGGATTCGCTTGCTATTTTTGCTACTTAGACACAATCTTTGTGAATCAATATTCACGCATAAGCTGTGCAAAACCAAACTCGTTAAGTACAACGATCATACACTATTTCAGTGTACTAATAAATGCGTGCCGGTATCGATGCCTCAAAAAGAAGCGACCTTACTATAAGCTCGATTGCTTTCGCGGATTGCGGCCTTTTCCTTGGATCAAGCTATCGATTTCGTCGTTTGAAAAATGAGCAAGAGAAGGCGATTGTCGCGTCAAGAGGCGTAGTCAAAACAGACGCGAAAACGGACATGCGATCTCTATTTTCAAAGTTGTTCTCACTAATGCTTGTTCGTCTTTGGTCATAGAACATCAAACATTTTATCTTTCGATGCTTGTTCGTTTTTGGTCATCGAACATCAAACGTTTTATGTTTTTATTTCGTCGTTTGAAAAATGAACAGGAGAAGGCGATTGTCGCGTCAAGGTCAAAATATAGACGTGAAAGCGGACATGTGCTCTCTAAATTAAAAGTTGTTCTCACTAATGCTTGTTCGTCAATGGTCTTCGAACATCAAACATTTTATCTTTCGATGCGTGTTCCTCTTTGGTCTTCGAACATCAAACATTTTTCTTCATCTTCGAACATCAAACGTTTTATGTTTTTATTTCGTCGTTTGAAAAATGAACAGGAAAAGGCGATTGTCGCGTCAAGGTCAAAATAGACGCGAAAGCGGACACGTGCTCTCTATTTTCGAAATTGTTCTCAACAATGCTTGTTCGTCAATGGTCTTCGAACATCAAACATTTTTTCTTTTCTTCGAGCGATCGTCGATCTTCAAACATATTTTCATTGTCAGCGCTCAAAATCGTTCTTTCATCTTGTGTACAGGAATGGAACTGGGGCGACAGTGCGTGTCCTCGTCATTAGCAAATCGGTCAGCGTCTGGATAGTTTCAAGCGTTACATTTGCACGAGGCATTTACAAATACCTTCTCTTTTGATCCTTTGCATCATCGAATTGCCCAAGACAAGCGTCTCTTCCAGTCGCCTCATGTCGGATACCTCTCGCTGTCAGAAGAACAAGCTCATCCAAGGTGACATCCTTTGGTGATTCGGGCATGATCATCCTTTGGAGACAATAACAGAGTCTCACGGACCATCTCGGCGCCATGCAAAGCCGTTCCTGAAAACGCACTTTCAGCAGCCTGCAATGCTTCATCGAATGTCACGCCGCCTTCTTCGTCGTCGTTATCAAAGCAGCTTGCGACCAAACAATCGTACAATTAATGCGTTTTGGCGAAAAACGGAAAACGCAAGAAGCGTAAAGATACGCTTAGTCCGTCCGGTTTTGAACATTATCATGACCAATTGAATGGGATGTCTGCCCGGTACATTATTGGGCTAAAAGTGCGAGAAAAAATCAGCATCGCGCAAAAGAAAAAGCGAGAAGCGATCAGAATATTTGCATTGCGTTCCAAGAGCTCATTATTTCTTATTATTTGCGCATCATCAACTGCAGAACTTATTCGATCATGACAAAATTTACTCCTCGGAAAGACAAGAAACTCAGCCAAGCGTTTGCTAGCGTTTGGAATGATAATGAGTCTAAGGGTGTTCAACAGACAAACGAAGAATTCTATGGGCGGGTGCACGAAAAGTTTCACGAGCTACTTCCTAATGCTGGGAAACAATTCGATCGAACCAGCCTTATGAACCGCTTCACCAAATACTTGAACAAAGCGACGCCTGCTTTCACAAAAGCACTCGAACAGACAAAGCGTAAAGATGGTGAAAGTAAAAGGACTACTTGGAACGAATTTTGACTCAATACCGAATCAATGAGAACATCGGCAAGAAGACAAAGCTGGACTGGGTCTTGCCGTGCTGGAAAAGTTCTCCGTAAGCTGTCTAAATATGAAAGTTTGGAAGATGCAGCTCATGGTGATGGTTCGTCGGACAGTACTCGTAGTGCAAAGCGGGCTGCTGAACAGGGGTCCAATGAGCGCCTCGTCCGCCGTAAGACGAAAGGGGTGATGGTCGCAGATAAGAATAAGAAGATCGAAAAGCTCATGACCCAGATAAAGCAGTGGTCCGAGGAAGCTGTTGATGGCATCAATTACGGGTTGCGTCGCATTGCTGCCATAACGAATGCACATGAAAAAGCCTAAGACCTGTTGCTTGCAGCGAGCGCTTACGACGATGAAGATACGATCCAGCGCGACGAGGATTATAGCGAGTTTGCCATCGACAGTGAAAATGAGAAGGAGGAGGACGCTGGTGAAGATGAGGAAACTGATGAAGATGAATTTTCGACCCAGCGCGACGTGGACGCCTTTAGCGAGTATGGCAGCGACAACGAAGATGACAAAGAAAATGATAAGAAATCTTCGGTAAGCAGCCATCGGCGTCATCAAAGCCCGTCGCCTCTATTGACCCGTCGCAGCTTAAACGAAAGCGATCATCGTAGCAAGAGCGAAGACAAGTCTACGAAAGCCCGTCGTGTCTCTTTGGAAAGTGATCGTCGTCGAACAAGCTCGGAGTCTTTGATGGTTGCTCAGTCCCGCAAGAAAAGCGAGTGAGTATAGCTCGGATAGTTCGGATGAGGAATGAGGAAGCTTCTACCTAGATAAGAATGTTCCCTAAGGATGCCCCCGTCTTCACTTGTGCTCCTGCTTTTTTCTCAATAACGACGGAAGAAAAGCGCTCGAGGTTGAGTGTCATGATGAGAATGACTGTAGACTCCATAGAGCCTTAAATTAGTAGTTGTTTGCTTACTATCATTTGGTTTCTACAGCCAGATATGCCATGAAACTCTCCAGTAGCGATGGTAAATAGAATTGCACTTGGTTTTCGTTCAAGTGCATGAAGCAAACCGCCCGCGAAGCTCGTCATGAGACGCAAATTGTCAAATACACCTAATATAATTCACTTCTCCCGTGTATCTGTAGATGCGTAACGGAATCAATGGCTGTCTCTAAAGAAGCGACTTTGCGATTAACTCCATCGATGATTCCATGGATTTGACCACGCTCTTGGATCTTTCAATTTGGCCTTTCGAAAAATGAGCAGGAGCAATAATCAACGCGTCGTCATCAAAATAGACGTTAGAGCGGGCATGCCACGTTGAATTCACCACCGACTGCCTTTAAAAGAAGATTTCCGGTAATCGTGTTGTAATTACTATGCATGTGTGTTGAAGATGTTGGGTTGCAGAATCTGGACGGCGACCTGCAGCAATGCGACGATCTAAGGCTTGTCATATTTGATGAATTAGTTCGGTTTGGTGATAAGATAGGAGAGCCCGACATGTCATTTTCTTATGCTTTGAGTTACAGTTCTAAATCTTCTGCCATTCAAGAAGTTTTTGCATCAAGCATCACTATACATCATTCATAAGAAAAATGAACCAGACGTTATTTGCATCGTCCCGTGTTTTGTGTTTTCGTCCTTTTTGTGGTTCACGTTTCACGGATCATAAGTATCAATATTTTGTTGTTCACTATATAGTGGGTATTAACCGCTACAAATACTATTCAGTATGTTGTGGCTATACAATGAATGTAAATTTGTACCGGTGTGATTTAGCTGGGATGCGGTGCAGTTTCGTTCGGAAGTTTTGAGCATTTTTTGACACTTGATGACAACATGTTGTAACTTTCGGCTCGACGACCTTGTAACCACGTAACTATGCAATAGAATCATGACTTTCTATATTACGTTGAGCCTTAAGTCAAAAGGACCCCCTTCCGCGTGGATTAACGGAGCTGCATGAAGGTTTTCACTGAATTATCGAAGATGTTTGCGGCGTTTTCTTCGGTTATAGGGAAAAATCCTCTCCTCGTCAATAGTTTTACAGGTGGTTCCCTTTGTCTCGCATCGGATGCTATTGCCCAACGAATGGAGCAGCGTGAATTTGTTGACTCGAGTTTTTCTACGTCCAGGATGCTTTCGGCTGGTTTAATTGGTTCGTTTTTTGGCGGTGTTGTGTATCCGCGAGCATACGCTCGTCTCGATACGATCTGGCACGGAAAAGATCTCGCTTCTCTCTTCAAGAAGTCTCTGGTGGAAATTTTAACTGTAGGAGTGTTCGTCAACAGCGTCAGCATATCGAGTCGGGGTGTCTTTTGCGGGCCGGAAGCCAAACTCGGTTGTGCGTCACGTGGCCAGAGAAATGCCTCATGTGATGCTCAACGATGCTAGAGTATGGCTGCCTTACAACATGATCGCGTTTTCTTTCATCCCTGCGTATATCCGACCGACTGCTACTGCTTTCATGGAAGCCAGTTGGCAGACCTACATTAGTTTACGGTCTCATGATTATGAAACTCATGTTGATTCGGAAAAGGCCGCACTCGTTCTTTGAAGCTTGTATCGGTCTATTGGTTTTTAACCTAACGCTATAACTGCTAATGCTTAATTTTAATAAATATTAGAGAGGAGCATTTAATCATAACCGAGTGACAAGAGAGACATCGAATAATCATCGTTTTGCGTCGCAAATAACACATTTCCTTACTACCTGTTCTTGAGCATCGATGAGAGAAAGCCAAAACCGCTACTGACTACGTTTGTTTTGTTCGCATCTTGTGCCTTTTCGGCTTGTTCTCGGTCTTTTGCGTATTTGCCGCGAAGCTGTATTTCGTTGAGTGTTCGATCCGCAGGAACCGGAAGAAGCGCGTATCGACATGAAGACTCGAGCGGCATGTAGATGAGTGGGTCGGACCGCGTTGACGAGGTTGTGACGATCTCTCCCATGGAAGACACTCTAGCATCCGTTTGACCGAACAAAGATGCAAAGAAGATGTCGCTTGAATCGAGCACGCGACTGTGCTCCGCTTCGATCTTCGTAGTCAATGCGCGGACAAAGTCTGGTCGGCAGACCTTTCCGATCACCACGTCGATGGCTTGGCGGAAATGTTCAAGTTGTTTATGTGCTGGTAAGTCTTTTCGTGCAGCAGTGGATGCCGGAGCTGGGGTGATATCCGTCTGATGATTGTAACAAAGACAAACGAAGCCGACATCAACACGGAGCTGCACGATAGAGGATGAGCAAAAGTCGTCCAAAGTTTTACCCTCTTTCTTGTTGTACTCAAAACCCATGCGCATACTGTGAATAAAAACATTCATGGATTCATTCAGTATTGCCGACCTTAACGTTTGTAAAAGCATTGGAATCGAGCTGGCGCTTGTCGTCGGCAATCCGAGCTTTGTAGCGTACTCAACGGTGGGTGCTGGTTCAAAAGAATCAGCGGGACATGTGTTGCAGTTCAACAAAGATGAAGCTGCCATGAATAATCCGACGAGATGGGGCGATACGCTATGGGGAAAAATGTTCGCACTTTCTTGTGTTTCTCCATCGGCGGATCCGTAAATCCTTTTCCACTCCTCTTCCTTCATACCGGGCCCCGTACGAAAGACTTCATCTGTTTTCTGTCGGAAGTAGCTAGTTTCGGATTGCAGTGATGCACTAGCCCAATTCGCAAAACATACATTGATGATCTTGTCCAAAGATCTTTGAAATGCGCCCAGTGCGCTCTCGGTTCCAGTCGCCTCATGCCGGATACCTCTCGCTGTTAGCAGAACCAGCTCATCCAAGGTGACATCCTTTGGTGATTCGGGCATGTCGACTACCTGATCATCCTTAGGAGACAATAACAGAGTCTCACGGACCATTTCCGCGCCATGGAAAGCCGTTCCTGAGAACGCACTTTCAACTGCCTGCAATGCTTCGTCGAATGTTACGACGCCGTCTTCGTCGTCGTCACTAACGTCAAAGGCAGTTTGCATATCCACGTAAGATATCATACCAATCGTACTCTGCATTGCGGCAGGAGATGAATTCGGGTCCAATAGCTTAGGGAGCGCTGACAATCGATACTTGAGCAAATAGCAAAGTCTTCCGACAATAAACTCTTTCGTGCAGCTACTCGCGTCGTCACTTGTACTCTGAACCAAGCGACGAAGCTCCGAGACCAACCGTCCCAAGATTTCGCACGTTTGCACGTACAAAGACTCTCGAAGACGACGTTCGCTTTCGACTCTTTCCTCGGCGTGCACCAAAAGCTCATGAGCATCATCGCTCACTTTCATCAAAGACTGATTTAGATCCGTTGTAAGCTGTAAAGTGTTCCGGTAAGCTTCATGAGGTAAAATAGACGAAGCGGGAGGAGCACTCGCCAAGGATTTGGTGAGCGTTGCCACAACTAGAGAGTGGACGGATTGGAAGGATGTGGTCAACAACGAATGAACAAGCGACGAAAAGGTGTGGGAAAACAGTGCATTCCAGAGTGAAAATCGCTGGTTGCTGATGTCAGCGGCGTTGCCAAAAACAGTGTGAACATCAACCATGTTTTCCACTGCCTCTTCCCAAGTGCAGACCCCATCTGAGGCTAGGCGTTCCATCGAATGAAGTCCATCTGTCTTATCGTAAAGGCTCTGACGGATGTGTCCCAAGGCACTAGCCGAAGTACCCGCAATCGAAACTAACACAGTCTTGACTTTCTTGCGGATTAGTGGAAGATGAGTCGCCATAAATGCCGAGCACTTGGACTTTACCGCAGCCTTATCGAAAACCGGCAATGAATGGGCGACTCGTTCGACGACGCTTTGGTCAACCGAGTGAAACTTCTTCAAAATGAACATCTGATAAGGGTGCAGCAAAGCATCGTATTGCAAAACAAGTACAATTTTCGCCAGAATGTGTTCTGGCTCGGCTTCAGCTTCTTCGCTTTTCTCCTTTTGGGGTGTTTGCAGCTTATTCAACAGTGAGACTAGTAGTTTCGCCTTGGAATCAAAATAGATATCGAGAAGACGAGACGACCGATCTTGACCCTTTCCATATCCAGCAAATCGAGAGAAACGAGCGATGCGGCAGATTCGTAGACACCGTAGGCTGGGTCGCCACCGCGCTTGCCGAACGACGCGGCGCTCAGAAGGTTCTTGGTCGCCGTGCGTTTGATCTTTTGTGGCAGCGATTGCACTTGAAGAAACACCATCTGTGCTTGGTCGATGAGCGAAGAGTCCATATTGTTGAACACCTGGCGCTTTTTAGGATCAGCGAGAGAGTTGGCCAGAGGATATGACTCCGAGCACGACGCAATCAAGCTAAACAAATCAATCAATGTGGTTGTGGCCTTAAGAGCATCGTTCTTATCCAAAGCGCGGTGAACCATCCGTGAAAGTTTCGATAAGTTACGCTTCGCATCGAAAAGGATCATTTCGTCGTCCTGAGTTTGGTCTTTTTGTTCCTCGACAGTTTCGTTAGCGCTGGCATTTGCAATCGTCACAAGTTTATCAAAGAGGGACGGCAAGCCATGCACCAAGTCGTAAAGTTCTTGAGCGCGTTCATTCATAATAATAACTTCATCGCTACTTCCCACGAGCTCTCGGTACCGCGAAGCGAGAACCAAACGCAGTTCCGTCCGTTTGGCTTCGGCTTCACGAAGGGCGCGGTCATGAAGCATTCGCATCTCATCGATCGTCATGGTTTTCGCAATGGCTTGAGAGTACTGCGGATTTTGCGTTGCGAGGGCAGGAGGAGGAGGTAGCGATTGTCCGGGCCGGCTGATGCCGCGAAGGCCGCCCGAAGGGGAACCTCGAATTGACAGAGCAGAGGTACGCGTAGATCGCGGCGACGAGGAAGACCCTGCGGAGTCGACACTAGTCGTCCTGTTGGTGTTTATCATGCTTTATCTTTTCTCAATAGGCTTATTCTGGAAAGTGGAGAGTAATTGAATGATTACTCTATCAACAGTGGCGACAACTTAAGGCGAGCGCGTCTTCATAGAGCCCGTTGCATGTAAATGCGATGCGCGGTCATGGTGATGATGCGTTTTATGCGGCAATGCTTGTACCGAATCTCCATTATGGATCAAGGTCGATCGACTGTATCTCAAAGTGTAGACGACATTTATCACGACTGCTTTCAGTCATGAACAAAAATGTTTTATCGCGTATCGCGTTTGCCTCGCGTTATCGCTATAGACAGGCCATGACAATAGAAGTACCAGCTATGATAACCTCTTGCAATTCAGCCCTCCACCAAAATAATCTTATCATCTCCTCTCCATTCGTTGCAAACACGCCCACCCGCGTCATTGACCATCCATGTAAGCTCGTTGTTCAATGAGGTGAACTGGTCTTAGGCGTGAGTCGAGGAATAGAAAACTCGGCGAATCAAGCAGGTAACAAGTTCCTATAGTACTAATTCTACAAAACTTAAATTCTTCGCAAATCATCAAAAGAAATACCTCCGGGCTCGTTGAAGCTTGTATTGCTGGACTGCGTTCGGTGAATAAGTGTATCAAAATCAATGTGCGGTTCGTAGTGATCTACCGCAACGGCGACACGATTCGTATCCTGAATATTCAGTTTGGGGGTGAACGAATGAATCTTGCTCATGACATCGTGAGTGGACATGTCTACCGTCATGACCGGAGCACCGTCGAGACCGGTAAGCATGTTGCTGACTTCTTTCGAGAGTTGATACTTTCCTCGACGACCGCACACAATGAGCGCCGCTTCAAACGGGTCACTCTCTTTTCCCAGACGGCGCTGAAATTCTCCGAGGAACCCGACGATAAGATCGTCTCGAGTAACGTGGCAAATGTACAAAGTCCGACTCGGTTTCTCATGCAAATTCTCAAGAAATCGGTTGAGATTGGTGGTAACAAGGTTGATATCAGCAGGACTATAATGCCAAAGTCGGTGCTTCTTGCCGCTAATCAATTGGGTTTTGAAAAGAGTCTCCAGGTCGGCCAGAGCGGGGCATCCCAAGAAAGGTCGATCGGGAATGCAGCCAATCAGCGGTACACCCCACGCATTCATCATGGCTTTCGCCATGTATTTCTTGGTCTGTTCTAACTTCTCCGGGATGACTTTATTGATAATAACTCCCGCAATACGGACATTATAGTGCTGGCAAAGGATTCGATTCAGCTCAAGTTCATCAAAGGCACTCCCCAGTCCACCATTGGCCACTAACACCATATCAGCCCCAATGAGTGAAGCCACTTTGGCGTTATTGATTCCCACAATACTCCCAACCGCGCAGTGACCGGTCCCCTCACATAGGACAACATCACTCGCCTTACTGACGTTCGTCATGGCTTTTTGAATATCATGAATTTGTGAAGCGAAGGAAATTTCGCCGTCCACGTACTTTTTGGTGTAACCCGACGGAATGATGACGGGGCTCATGTCTTCGTAGTCAATGTGATTGAGATGAAAGTGTTCGCGTACCAAGCACACATCCTTGTCGACGCGAATCTCGGCATTGCGATTGTCCGAGTGAACGGGGACGTGTTGCTGACCGACAGGTTTGATAAAGCCCACTTTATCGAAACGTTTTTGCAGTCCTGACATGATCGCTAAACTCGTGGTCGTCTTTCCCACATGCTGTCGTGTCGCCGCCACAAAAATGGGGCGTTGCAGCTTTCCTCCTCCCACGCTTTTCCAAAAGCGAGAGCCGTCCGGAAACTTATTCCATACGGGGGGACTTTTTTTCCTTGAGGTTCGAGGAAGTCGGAGAATAGGCGCGGGCTCCGGACGTTTGTAGTGCCGAGCGGCTCAATGAGCCCTTTCCTTTCATCATGATGGTCTTGTTGTTGGCGAGTAGTAAAGGCAAGGAACGCGGCGTTGACTTTCCAAAGTTCGTCGGCTTTGTGTCAACAAAAAGTTCCGACGAAGATCAGCCTTTTGGCATCGCATCGCGTTCCCTTTTGCAGACTGGGACGAAGGTGCGTCGTTGAGAACTCTGAAGTCTGAAGTAGTCTTGTGGCTCGTAACGGCATTAAACGCTTTATGTAAGTCGTTTTCGTCTGTCTGAGGTCGGTATGGGGAGAAGGTGAGAAGTGAGAAAAGGCTTGCGCGACGACGACCATGATGACGACTCGAAAGTTGAGCGTGTTGCAGGGAAGTAATAACTAGCACTCGTTCTTACTTTTGAGCTAAGATTGATTATTGTCAGTACAGTGTGTTGGTGTTAAAAGGCAACATCATGCTGCGAAATTCCTTGCTACGATCGGTTGCAATGAACCCTCACTGCCGATGGGCTCACACGGTGCGTGTGATTGCGATACAAGATATCCCTCACAAGGCTCAAGTGGGTCAGATGACTGCCGTAAAAGCTGGATATGCTCGTAACTTTTTGATTCCGGAGAAATATGCCGTCTATGCGACACCGGATAATATGAAAAATACAACATTTCGGACGAACCCGAACAACAAAGAGCACAGAAAATCAATGATCCGGAGAAGCAAGCAGCAGAGATGTTGCAGTATTATTTACGCAACAAAGTTCTTAAAATCTGGCGGCAAGTGGATCCAGTCACCGAGTCGACAGCACCGGGTCTCGTGAATGCACGCAATGTCAAATCGAAGTTATCCAAACAACTCAAAATTGATCTCGAGCCGCACGAGAAAATTCACCTAATGGCAATGTCGACTGCTGAACTACCACCGGATGAAGCTTTCGGCTCAGCGGAGGAAGACTGTAAGACCGAAATCCGGCAGTTGGGTTCCTATTGGGCGCGCATTACGCTGGCCGGAGGACATGCTGCGTACTTCCGAACAGTTGTATTGAAACGATAGGCCATAAACTAACATTAAATCGCAAAACATCGAAATTTAAATTGAAAATTACAATGAGGACTCTGGAGCATAAACGTGCATGACGCGGTCTTCGCCGACGAACTCGATTAGCTCGTCATATGATTTCTCAAACTTACAGACCAATTCATCGTCACTGTGTCTTCCATCCATTAAAGTCGCCACTTGCTGCTTCAATTTCCAATCTTCATCCTGCAATGAATCTGTTTTCATCGAAGGCCGATATGAGAGGTCGCGTGTCGGTGAGGTTGGGATAGTTGCACCGTGTAGTAAGCTCCTGCCGAAACTCTCGTTGACATCGTGCGTTCCGCCGTCCACCAGAATAGGATAGTCATGCACTCTGTACAAAAGTCCATGAACAACACCAAAAGAAACAAACCGACGGTGATCGATAAGATGAAAGATCTTTTTCCAGTTGACAACACCCGTTGGCATTCCGGGTGGTAAGTTCCCTGCTACTAGGGAGGCCAACAGGTCCCCCAGATCGCACCCCCTGTGACAAGCAGCGTAGAGTTCTGCAATGGCACCTTTCACTTCATGATGCTCTAGTCGACGTTGACTGGACATCGAGTACCCCTGTTCGCTGTACGAGCCCTGGGATACGGAACTGTTGATACGAAAATTCCCGCTGTGCGCAAAGAAACTTCGAGCGTTTGCAGCTTCGTTTCGTGCCATGGGCGTGTCGAGAGAACGGCTAACACTAATAGGTGAACCGCTTATCGGGCTGTTCTCGCTCTGAGGCGGCGGGGGAGGGCGTCGAATGATAAAGTCCACTGCGTTCTGTAAAAGCTTGTTTTCGTGACCCAGCAGCAACGAGCCGGCCTTTTCAGTTGACTCATAGCGATTTGAATAAAAGAACATGTCGATGAGGGCAATCACTCTATGGTGAAGTAAAACTCTAAGACAAGCCTGAACCATTTCCATGTCTACTTCAGCTTTCTGTGAAATTTGGCGGGCGCATGTTACTCCGTCAATATGCATTGACACCCAATTTATAGAAAGATCCCATTCGTACTATCAAACAGTAGAAGTGTGAGAAAACTCGTAGGTCATTTACATCCAATGAAGATCACTTACATTTTGAAGTTGCCAGTCTCTTCTCAAAAAGATGGGTACTGCATGATCAGGGACGGGTCGAGGTGGACGCCTTGGTGGATGAAATAGTTTCAGATTCAGCAAATTTGCCGAGTTGACGTATAAATTGCACTCCCATGTTTGTGAGTTAAGTGAAATGAGAGTCCACTCTAGTAGACCTTGCAAAACCGAATGATTCTCTTTCACGGCTGACAAAAATTGCGATTCTACCTCCATGTCGCGAATGGTATCTGCCAGCTTACAAAGAACCGGCTTGAAAGGGCGGGGATCCTCCGTCCGACGGAGAACAAATCCGACGCAAAAAGAATGTGAATTGCGTTCATACCGCTGGTTCGCGATAATGGTCGGCCGCGTGAGTATGTGAATACTGTGGGTAGAAAGATTGACGATTTTCCCGGTTAATTCACTTCCTGTGATCACGTATTCACTGCAGGATTCAAAAATGGAGGAATTCCCTTCTCGGGTGGCAAATGGTTCAAAGGCGTCTTCCTCGCGTGTCAGGGAGGCCAGAGAATGAAAGAAGTCGCTCGAATAGGAGTTCCCTGATTCCATGCGTCGATGAGGTGTATTGCTGGCAGTAGTAGCTGGTAACACCGTCGATAAGGCTAAATTCGATGATGGGGTGAGCGATGGCGGCGCTTTTTGAAACCGTTCAAAAAAGTCTTCCAATATCTCATGCACAGTTTCCACAGGAAGTTGAATGTCGCGACTCATAAAGTTGCGAGGCGCCTGGTACGATACTTTTGGGCCAACTTTAATATCGAACTCGGCGTAAAAACAACAAAAGAGTGGACATCGTGAAGGATGCTTCGGAGTTGGAACAGTTCTCTTTTGCAAATGAGGGAAATGGTTCTCTGGAACAGGTAAGGTTCTAGTAGTTTCTGTCGAGTCATTCTTCGTCGAGGGCCGTTTTGTGAACGGCGTTGCAACCTTTCTCCCTCCCTGCCGAGGTGTCGAAGCTTCGGATCGAATACTCAAGAGCGAAGGGCTCGCCGCATCCTTTGTTTTTGGCTCTGCTTCTTGACTACTGTCCGGTGAGCATGACAAAGGTGTTGTTGTATCCTCGTTCATTGTTGCGGGTTGTTATGAATCGTAATGATCTTCAGATCCGCATAGCAGCAAACTTCCACATTTTTTAGGCAATGCGTGCTCGTGTGTCGTTTTCACTTGCACAGAAAATGTGGTATTGTTGCCAGAAATTCTTGTAGAGTGGTGTCTTCGCGTCCCCAGAAAATCTGGGATATGCCATTTTCATACCGCCAGAAAATCTGTGTGATCACTGTCTTTTCACGTTTCCACTTGGTCCAGACAATCTGCACCAGTTGTATTTTTTAAAACTTTAACAGAAAATCTGGGGTGTTGTCTTTAAACGTGGTCCAGAAAATCTGGACCAGTTGTATTATCACGTTCCCAGGAAATCTGGGGGTGATTTTTACACGTTGTCCAGAAAATCTGGACCAGTTGTATTATTTTTAAAACGTTAAAAGGAAATCTGGTGAGTGGTGCTTACACGTGGTCCAGAAAATCTGGACCAGGTGTATTTTCACGTTCACGTTCCCAGGAAATCTGGATGAGTGGTGTTTACACGTGGCCCAGAAAATCTGGACCAGTTGTATTTTATTAAAAAAACTTTAATTAACAGGAAAATCTGGGAGTTTGGTGTTTACACGTGGTCCAGAAAATCTGGACCGGTTGTATTTTCACGTTCACGTTCCCAGGAAATCTGGGTGAGTGGTCTTTACACGTGGTCCAGAAAATCTGGACCAGTTGTATTATCACGTTCCCAGGAAATCTGGGGGTGATTTTTACACGTGGTCCAGAAAATCTGGACCAGTTGTATTTTCATGTTTCGCGTTCCCAGGAAATCTGGGGGGATGTCGATTACACGTGGTCCAGAGAATCTGGACCAGTTGTATTTTCACGTTTCCAGAAAATCAGGGTGAGACCCCAGTTGTATTTCACGTTCACGTTTCCAGAAAATCAGGGTGAGTGGTCTTTAGACGTGGTCCAGAAAATCTGGACCAGTTGACCAGTTGTATTTCACGTTCACGTTCCCAGGAAATCTGGGGGAGTGGTGTTGACACGTGGTCCAGAAAATCTGGACCAGTTGTATTATTTAAAACGTTAACAGGAAATCTGGGAGTTTGGTGTTTACACGTGGTCCCGAAAATCTGGGTTGCGAGGTGTGTGTGTCAGACTGGCTCCAACGGGCGATGCCAAACCAGAGATATCAACCCTGACACGGGACGTCTGCAATCTGACAACATAGATCCATCTAGTCTCTTTACTACTAAATTGATTATACTACATTACTACGGAATCCGAACGCCCATCTCCCAGCAGAAAGCAGATTCTCAACCCAGTAGAAGCGTTGTGTAAACGGCGGAAATTAAAGCAGAACACCACATTTGCCACGTGTGATGGTGGTGGCGAGTAGACATGTGACTTTTCAAAATTTTCGTGAAAGTCAAGTGAAAGTAAAGTCACTGGCCTTCAAGTGAAGTTTGCAGTTTAAAGTGTACTAAGCGGTAATGATTGACTATAGTGTTTTGTGTACAAAAGAGTGTCGCACAGAGCTTGTGAAAGTTAGCCCTTTCCCTCTCATCCCTAATCTACGCAGTCCTACGTACATTTACGTAGGTTTGGTACTTCAAGTGAACTCACCGAAGTCTCAAGTAAAGTGAAAGTAAAGTAAACTTCAGGTGCTCAAGTGAAGTTGCAAGTTACAGTGAAAAAGCCACATGTCTAGTGGCGAGGTGTAAAAAGCCGACTCACTTTTTTCAGTCCCGGTGATTGTCGCCCAAAGTGCCTCCGAGCTGCTCCAAGTGAAAATTCCACATTCCCCTCGGCAACTTTCCCGCCACAATGGCAGAGTGAGTATAGCGGAATGTGCCCCAATCTTTCACCGTTCATTACAGTTTACAGTACGGTACCGGGCACGGCTCTCATCTCTTTCGCAAAATGTTTACCCGCACCTCGAAATTTGTTTTGCACCTTTCATCAGCAATCATTCTGTCGATCATCATATGCTAAACAAAGACTGAGAATACTATGGCAGAGCTTGATGTCGAACGTTTTTTTAAGCGACTTGGGAAGTTACATTCTAATTTCTTGAAAAATAAGTGAGTACGGTGCTTGCTTGCATTCGTCGCATTGCTGGTGAATCACCGTGTCTTATTTACTGCTGGATATCATTGCTTACGTGTTTATCATCCTCTTGTTTAGCTCAACGGTATGGAATGGCGCCGATTGTCTATTACTTCATCGTGGTCCCCTGAATGATGACGATCCCTATCAGAAGTCGGGTCTCTTGCATCAATGGCTGTTTGGATACGAACTACCCGATACGATCATTTTGCTGCGCAAAGATGGGAACATGTGGGTTTTGGCGACAAAGAAGAAGTGCGATTTTCTCAAGCCGGCTGCCGATGCAGTCCCCCAAAAGTCACCCATTCGTAGTATTACCTTTCTGCTCCGTAGCAAGGACGACGCCAACGCGAAAAACTACGACATTCTCTGGAAAGAGCTTTCTGACGCACGCATCAATGGAGACAAACGTAAAATTGGTGCATTCGTGAAAGAAAGAGAAGGGAATATAGAAGGCGGGGGTCTTCTCGGACCGTGGGAGAAGAAACTTTCCGAGATGATCGAATCGGACCCCAGTGATCTTGTTGATATCAGCGCCGGGGTTGCCTACAGTATGATTGTCAAAGATCCGGATGAGCTAGACTTGATGAAGAAAGCTAGTGTTTTAGCCAATAAGGTGATGAAGCATGGCTATGTGAAAAGGATGGAAGAAATCATCGACCGTGAAGAGACCATCACGCACGAGACTCTCGCTTCGTATGTCGAGGAAATCATCGAAGATCCTTCAAAAATTTCGCTGAAAGTTTCAAAAGACGATTTTCAGTCTTGTTATTACCCTATTGTGCAGTCGGGTGGTGCTTATGATATCCGAGTGTCTGCTCAATCGACCAGTGCCAATCTCTCACCAGATGTCATTATGGTTTCGCTCGGGGCCCGCTTCTGCAACTATTGCAGCAACATTTCGCGCACCTTTTTGGTAGACGCACCCAAGAAGGTTTCGGACACTTACAAAATTCTTTTGGAAATGCAAGATGCGTGTCTAGCTGCCATGACACCAGGAAATCCTCTTAAAGCAGTCTACAAGGCAGCGGTCCGATATCTTCAGGAGCACGGCCACGAACATCTTGTAGAGCGCCTACCGAAGAACCTCGGTTTTGCATCAGGCTTGGATTTTCGCGAAAGTAGCATGTTGTTGACGCCGAAGAATACAGCCGTTTTCAAACAGGGAATGGTGTTTTGCTTGGCAGTTGGGTTTCAGGACTTGGAGCTATCTGAGGCCGACCGTTCGGCGGTCAATGACAAGAGCCCGGTACGTGTTCTCAGTTGAAACATGTACTTCCACTTCGACGTGCTAACATTTATTTTCTGCAATATCCTTAGATCAAGAAACTGTCTAGCTTTGCGCTTCTTGTATCAGACATGGTAGCCATCACTGCCGATACTCCTGATGTCATGACAAAGATGGGGAAGGATCTCACAGATGTGTCCTATAATATTAACGAGGAAGGGGAAGGTAGCGAAGACGACGACGAAGATGATGATGAGGACGAAAGCGTCGAAGCTCCTGATGCCCCCGAAGGCGACGAGAAGTATGCACGAAGCCTTGCTAATCAGAGAGGGGGCGTTCGTCAATCATCCCGACTTGCCAAGGACGCGGCTGCCATGCAAGATGCACAAGAAGGTGTTGCTGAACGAGAAAGACGCCAAATCAAACTCATGGAACGACGCAACGAAGAGAGGCTTAGAGAGCTTGCCAGGGCTAATCGCAAGAAAGGAGATGAAGACAGTAAAGATCAAGCCGAGGAACTTGAAGCCTACAAGCGGACTCGAGATTACCCGGATAACATCCTGCCGAATCAAGTAAAAGTGGACATGGCGAATCAGTGCGTCTTTCTACCAATCTATGGGAATCCTATACCCTTTCATATCAGTACAATTAAGAATGTTGTCATGCCGGAGGGTGATAGCGCAACGTTGCTGCGCATTAACTTTTACACAGCTGGTATGGCAGTCGGCAAAGACGCCCCTGCAAATATGGTGAAGCTTGTGCAGAAGTATGCACCGTATGCTTCCTTTATTCGCGAACTGACGTTTCGAAGCTTGGATGGACACAACCTGACTCAGGTGAGTAACTTACTCATTTTTCTTTGCTCTGTGATCAACGCTTGCTTATCTTATTTGTCACTGCTTTCTTAGGCTTTTCGTCAGATTTCGGAACTTCGGAAGAGAGTTCGGACTAAGGAACTGCAGCAACAAGAGGAAGCGGATCTGGTTGAACAGGAGAAGCTTGTTCGAACAAAGAACGAGCGTGTACCCCGTCTTGCTGATGTTACGATGCGCCCAGTCTTCGCTGGTCGCAAGACTCAAGGAAACCTAGAAGCTCACAGTAACGGTATGCGCTTCATCTCCACCCGACAGGAAATTGTTGATGTGATGTACAGCAATATCAAGTACGCCATTTATCAGCCCTGCGAGAACGAGATCATGGTTCTAATTCATTTCCATTTAAAGAATCCAATTATGATCGGCAAGAAAAAACATAACGATGTGCAATTTTACACTGAAATCGTCGATTCCAGCCAAGCAGTCGATAACAGTAGAAGAAGTATGTACGATCCAGACGAAATGGACGACGAACAACGTGAACGGCAGATGCGAAAGAAGCTCAATCAAGCCTTTAAGGACTTTTTGTAAGAAGGTGGATGCAGTTGCAAAAAAGAACGGTTACGAGCTCGAATTTGATATTCCCTATCGTGATCTTGGTTTCACCGGCAACCCGCACAAGGAGATGGTTACTATTATGCCTACATTGAACTGCCTTGTGAACTTGACAGAAACGCCTTTCTTCGTCGTCGATTTAGTGGATGTCGATCATGTCCATTTTGAACGTGTCACCTACATGAGTAAAGCATTTGATATGGTCTTGGTGAATAAAGACTTTAACAAAGAGCCATGGCGAGTCGATATGATCCCCAATGGGGATAAAGACTCTATCCAAGATTGGTTGACCGACATGGAAATCACATACACTGAGGGGCCTATGAATTTGAACTGGAAACAGATCATCGCTACAGTGCGCGCTGATGATAGATTCTACATGAACACGGAGGAAGATTCGGTCACTGAGAAGGAAGCAGGATGGGAATTTTTGCGCATGTTTGGGCGAGACGATGACGATGAAGGCGATGAAGAAGACGATGACTCTGCCTTCAGCCAAGAACAAGAGGAAGATGCCGAAGAAGAAGAGTCGGAGGAAGAAGACTTTGACTCTGATGTGGACGATGAAGACGAGGACGACTTCGATGGCGATGAAGATCTAGAAGAGGAAGGATTAGACTGGGATGAGATGGAAGAGAAAGCTGCAGAAGAAGATCGACAAAAGCGCCGTTTGGGCGACGTAGACCCTGACGAAGGTCGCAAGTCCAGTAACAAGAAGCCGCGGAACGGGGGGTAGACGTCGCTAGACTCATATTAATAACACTTATGTATGATGTTCTATTGCCTCTGTAGGAAGTATACTAGTGGAACGGATTAAAAGTAGTGCGCCTGGGTGTCTGTACTTGATGAAGAAAGAACAAGTGTTTCCGTGTTTGCAAGTGCACTAACTAGTAGTCTGTTAATTGGGCTGCTTTTATATCAAACCGCACAAAAAGTGTGGGTACGGATCCGTATCGTTTTATATAAAAAAAATTTACAATGTGATTTTATAAAGATGAGGCGCGCCAGCTAGATGTAGAACAGCTGCCCTTGAAGTGTACAAGTAATTTGCAAACTAATCATCGTCGTCGAGCATGATCATCAATCCCATCGCTTCTGCCTCGGCAAACTTGCGATTTACGATGTCTTCTACTGTCCATGTCTCTCCCATAACTACCTCTTCGTCGCTCGATCCGTCGGCCCCAGGTCCATCGTTCGCATTTGTTCGTATCTCCTGGCCAGGACTTGCTAGATTCTTTGCCCTTTCTCCATCCCTTACATATTTCCTAATGACTAGCAGCAGAGCTTCTCCAATATTTTGAAATCTTTTCGGTCCCATGCCATATACATTCATCATTTCTGATCGGTTTTTCGGCATTTTGATAGTCAGATCGTCCAATGTAGTGTTATGGAAGACGCAATATACACGATCGGAGTATCCCAGTCGCTGTGCATATAGTAGGCGAACTTTTCTTAACATCTCTCTGAGCTTTGCCCTCTCGCGCAAGATCTTTTCCTTCTCTCGAGCTTCCTTGTTATGGTGCTCTAGCTCATCTTCAGCTGTCCTGCCTCCAGGCAATGAAAGTGTATCTTTGTCAGGAAAGCACTCATCATGATAATACTGCAGGTAGTGATTAAATGGCGGTCTGTCAAAGATAGCCCGTTTTCCCACACGCTTCATCCCTCTGTAAATCTTTTGTTTGCATTTGCGGCATGTGGCACCATTGGTCGGAGAATACTCGAGCGCGTCGAAGTCGACGTTCCTTGGCGTTCTTGGTGAAGCCCGATAATAGGGCGATGCTGTTTCCCAGCTTGAGAAAAATTCTGTTGGTATTCTGGGCATGTCAGTTGCTTTTAATGAAAACAATTATCATGGTGTAATCGTATCGATGCAAATATTACTAGACAACGTTGCCTCGTTCTTTGAAGCCTTTTTGCGAAGCGAATAACTTTCCCTTGCGAACTGAAAGAACCGACGATTATGGCTAAAACTACACTTCGCTCGATAGTAAGAAATTTGAAAATTTGAATTTGAACGAAAAGTCCTCGCCCAATCGAGAACAGCGAGCAGCAGCGATGGGCGTTAACACCGATGAAACCAAACCATTTATGGAATGTTTAATACTACCTGAAGCATAGGAAAGGTCAGTAACGAAAAATGGATGAATGAATGTGTGCTGAACTAATGGTCTGGCGAAGTGTATATTTACCAGGAATGTGTTGCACGTCGTTTTTCTGGTGCGTTTGGTCGCCAATAGTAATTCTTAGTGGACTAGAGAGCTGCTTTACTTTGCCGGTGTCTACAAGCTGGTTGAGTCTTCCGATCTGGTCTCACATTTCAATTTGCATGGCACGCTTACAATACGTGTTTACAACAGTCGATTGAAAATGAAACTTCGTCTGTAGTCAATACTGCTATGGACCCTGATCGATAGCAACTCCATGGAGAAACAAACGAACTACTCCGTATCTCGAATACAGCTGAGTGAGGCTGCTTGAGCTGACGCTAGTGTTTGTTTCGTATGTCTCTCATTCAATCAAGAACTGCGATTGACTGATTTTGACGATCCGGCTTTCTGGGATTCCGTACAAAAAGATGAAATGAATAATCTAATAGATCGGGGCGATAGAAAAATCATTACAAGCCGCTATGAGCCTTGCAAACTAAATCAGAGAAAGCTTTCAGCATGACGAATCAGCACGCTAAAAATCGAGCTACCAGTCAAAAGGAGAGGGTGCGTTGCCGCGCTGGTCGCCCCTTTTCGTTGACGAATGGATCCGAACTACTAACACTTGGACAGCGACGACAAGACTGCAAAGCATATAAACTAGTTTTGTTGCGGAATTAAAGATATATTTCGACTTTTTGGAAGAAAATGGTTTTTATATATCTGTTACTTGAGCTTTGTGTTATGTACGAATTCATTTGAGGATTTTACAGAGCGTCTGTTTCAACTATTTTACGCATTCATGAGTAATGTGCTCACACTCGGTCGTAATGGAGGTCGCAATCAGATGTTTAGCAACCATATTTCGCCCGCTTGTTGGCACGGTATTGTTCGGTATTCATTTCACGAAGTGTTTGACTAGCCTTCTTGCGAGCGACAATGTTTTTCACTCGATACCATTGGTTTGTTTCCTCGTCTAGTTTCAAAAATCGACCGCCCCAGTTTTCTACAATATCGACGAGCTCCTGACTAATCCCCGTCTTCGCTTCCTTATCGGCAGCCAAATACCTCGGCTGTATTTTTTCCTTTTCAATCAAATAGCGTTTATTGCCCGCATGATGATTGCTACGACCGCCACGACCCAACAACACGTCATCGTCCGTAACTTCGCAAAACTCCATGACTTCGGGATCGTAATTGGGTTTGGTTCGGTTGCGTTTTCGTCGCTTCTTCTTGGGTGAAGAAGCAGCCGGCTTGGCGTCGTCATCCGTTGTTGTTGATTCCAAGGTAGAGGAAGGAGCCTCGGTACTCGCGGGTAGCACATGAGTCAAAGACGGCGGCAATTGCGATTCAAACATCTGATCCCAGTCGGTGCTTTTCGGTGCAATGCCGCTGCTGGTACTCGTCGAACGAAAGAACATGCTCTGAATCGAACTGTTATCAATGTGCTTCGCAGCATCTTGAGGAAGCCACTCCTTACTGGTAAGCATATCAGAGAACTGCGCCATCATCAAAGAACCGGCGTCAATTCGCTTCGGATCGTTCCCGCCGTCGGGTCGTGCACGACTACGACTCTGCAGTATTTGAGCAATCATCGCCGCACTGTCGGAACTGCGGAACGCTTGTTGAAACATTTCCGAGCTCTTTCCTATAGATTTCATGAAATCAGAAATGCTCTCGTCGGACTTGAGAAGCTTTGATACAGTGATATCGTCCTCCAAAGCGGCCATGAGACCGGTCGAATCGCTGCTCCGCAGTAACTGCTGCAGCATATTCGTATTCTCTTGTGAGGCTTCGCTGTTATCGATTAAAGGGTATTTTTCGGGAGTAGAGGATGAGAATGACGACATGTCTATCATAGTTGAAGATGCTTTGCTTGTGTGAAACTAATAGTAATGTAAACAAAGTTTGATGTGTCGATGTCGATGAGCTTTTTTCTTCGAGCGAAAAAATGCCATCGTTTTGTGACGTGTATTTTTCGTGGCGCGGAAGCAAAAATCCAGACCCGCGGCCACTTTTTTCAACAAAACCAAGACCAAACTCACAGTAGGGATGAACTGTAGAGGGTACCGGTTTGTTCGTGGTGCTAAGGTTCAGGCTTTATCCGGTTGTCGGTCAGACGGAGTACGTGTTGACAGAAAAAACAAAACTGACAGCAACAAAACTCTTGTCGAGTGAATCATCAGCAAAGCGACAACAAGGATGACAAGAAGTTTGTTGGAAACAAGCATTAAAGACACATTGAGCCTTTACTTTGATTCTGAGTGGAAGAGCAGATTTCTTTGTCCATCGTGAAAGGATTACATTTCAAATGGGGTTGAGACATTTCATCCTCGTTTTGTCGTTGACATCGGCATCGGCATTCTGTCGGTCGAGACCAGTTGCGGTCGGATTGCCAACACATACTTTCCAGTTACCAAAACCACAATCTCGTCTTTCCGCGGTGGAAGGTGATTTTGATCCAGAAGCCATTTCTCGCGCGAAAGAAGAAGCTGCGGCCGGTTCAATGAAAGCGAGACTGCGGGCCCTTTACAAATTCACTCGACCGCATACGATCCGTGGAACTATCCTGGGATCTATCGCGGGTACAACGCGCGCTCTACTCGATACACCGGGGTCGATTGCGTCTGCCAACTGGGGAATTATGTTGCCTCGGGCCTTTATAGGAATGGTAGCATTACTGCTGGGAAATGCGTTTATTGTGGGGATCAATCAAATTTACGACGAGGATATTGACAAAATGAACAAACCTTTTCTCCCCTGTCGCGAGTGGAGAGATGAGCAAGCGATTCGCCTGGATTGCCGTTGTTGTTTCTTTTTGTCGGGTCCTCTCCTCGTGAAAAAGTTCTTCCCACCCTTACTATTTAAGTTGTACTCCTTTGGTATCTTTCTCGGAGCAATTTACTCCATCCCGCCAGTCCGAACCAAGAAGAATCCTGTTCTCGCTGGTTTAACAATAGCTACAGTGCGCGGATTTCTTTTGAATTTTGGCGTCTACTACGCTGTGAAGGATGCACTTGGTGCCAGCTTTTCGTGGTCTCCCAAAGTGGCCTTCATTGCGCGTTTCATGACGACTTTTGCCTCTGTCATTGCGATCACTAAAGATTTGCCGGATGTGGAAGGTGATAAAGTAAGTGCGAAATTACGCAATGCGCTTTCATCTGTTCATTCGGTTTGTACTAACATCGTTGGCGACATCAAGGCGTACCAAATCGAAACGTTTGCAACCAAGATTGGTGTAGCTCGAATCGCTAAAGGAGCGACCTTTGCCTACTACTGAATTACATCCATGCGTTGGCGACTGGCTTACTTTTGCCCGCTGGAGTGTTCAAAATGATCCCAATGATTGGTGGTCATATCGCCCTTGCAACAATTCTAGTTGCTCGATTCCGACAGCTAGAAGCGGACTCTATCCAGTCGGTCAAGAAGTACTACAAACATATCTGGGATTTGTTTTACCTCGAATACGTGCTCTATACACTAATCTAGAATCCAGTTTTAACGGTTTCACCTATAGTTAACAATTGCCATTCGCCTATTGCGGAAAATTGTACCCTAGAGCATTGCGTTTTACTGCAGATGAATCACAAAATATCATTTAAGCCTTAGCTTTCTTGGCAGCCGGACCATCCAACTTTGTGTCCGCTTCAAAAGTCTCATCGTAGGCAGAGTCATGCACTCCAGCAGCTCGACCACTGGGATCGGCTCTTGAAGCAAAGGATGCATCCCATCTCATGGCGCGCTCTGTCGAACATGCGATAGACTTTCCTCCTGGGACTGTCTTCTCGGCAGCTTCACCAGGGAAGAACTCCTCAAAGATCATTCGGTAGCGGTACCCTTCCTTCGTCGTCGGAGTGTTGTGCGGAAATCGATTCTTGGCGCTAGCAAACATTTGGTCACTGATTTCTGACTCGGCAATCTCCTTCAAGTGATCAACCCAGCCATAGCCGACACCGTCACTGAACTGCTCCTTCTGACGCCACAAGATATCGTGAGGCAAGTAAGGGTCGTCGGGAGTATCAAAAGCCTTACGAATGACCCATTTCTCAAAACGCTGATCTTCTTTCTTCACGTTAGGGCCAGTGCGAATCATCTTCTCTTCCGGATCAAGGTTCATAGCAACGTCCAAGAAGTCGGCATCTAGGAACGGGCAGCGGGGTTCGACGCCCCAAGCACTCATTGCCTTGTTGCAACGAAGGCAATCGTACATGTGGAGTCGACTCAACTTATCGACGGTCTCATCCATGAACTCTTGAGCGTTGGGAGCTTTGTGAAAGTACAGGTAGCCTCCAAAGACTTCGTCGGCACCTTCTCCACTCAATACCATCTTGATTCCCATGGCTTTGATCTTGCGAGACATCAGGTACATCGGTGTCGAGGCTCGGATAGTGGTAACATCGTACGTTTCTATGCAGCGAATGACATCGCGGACCGCATCCGAACCTTCCTGAATGGTGTAAGTGTACGAATGATGAATCGTTCCCAAAAAGTCGGCAACCTTCTTGGCGGCGACCAGATCAGGGGACTTTTCCAACCCGATCGTGAACGAGTGGAGTTTTGGAAACGACGTGGAACGGCGTCCGATATTACGAGCGCAGATAGCGGCAACCAAGGAAGAATCCAGACCACCCGAAAGAAGGACACCCCACGGCACATCGGACATCATACGGCGAGTGACAGCGCGTTCAAACGCAAGGCGCAAGTTTGCCTGGAAACGAAAGAAAAACATGAGAATTAACGTCACTTTAGACACCTAGCATATGGTAGCCAAGTATTCATTCACAAACAACTTACCGCATTGAACTTTTCCTTCGGAAGAGGCACGCCCGGAAGCATTTCGGGAGCCCAGTTGGGGGTATACCATCGTTGAAACTCGCCGGCCTTGTCACCTTTACTGACGTAAATGTGCCCAGGAGGAAAGTTGTGAAACTTGGTGCACTTGTCAACCAAACTCTTCATTTCCGAGCCGACGAAAATGGATCCATCGTTACCATATCCCATGTACAACGGCGTCTTACCCATGTGATCGCGGGCAATCACAAAGAGATCTTTTTTCTGTCGTACAGAATGAACGAGAACATCCCTCGGAGCTGTTTGCACAGATCCACCGTCGCTCCGTGCTCTTCGTACAACGGAATGATGACCTCACAGTCGGAACCCGTCTTGGGAGTGTAGGGCTTGGCGAGAGTCTCGTACAGCTCCTTGTAGTTGTAGATTTCACCGTTGGCGGCTACGATGATCGACTTGTCATGCGATTCTAGCGGCTGAGAGCCCGATTCGGGGTCCATGATGGCGAGACGCTCATGCGCGATACCATGAGCATGAGTGATGTTCATGGACTCATTCGGCTCGATGACACGATAACCTGACCAGTCAGGACCGCGATGGCGGAGACGCGACGAGCACAGAATAAGCTCACGTCGAAGATCGGCTTCCGACGCGCTCGAATGGAAGATTGCGAAGATACCACACATGATTACAAAACTTCCAGCAGAAAATGTTTGCTATTCGAGCTGTTGACAAATTGGCACACGAGAGGATGCCAAGTGTCGAGTGATGGGTTATTGGAATGCAAACTTCCTGATGAACGGCACGTCTTTCCTGTTGGCCGATGGGAGATTTCAACTTGATTGCAACGAGTGGCTTTGAAAGTGTGCGTCGTGCGTCGCGAATGAAAATATCGCGAACCTGTGTTGGTGACAGTTTTGTCGGATCGGGAATCAAATTTGATGTATGTTCGGCTATGTACAGACACCTATGCGACATACTATGTATCGTTCCGGTACTACCTTGCTGCCAAGTTTTCATTGCTAAACTCAAATAAATGATGATTCATTAACTAGCAACATCACCATCATGGTCTTTCTAAAGGTATATAATGATAAATTGCGGCTTCATCTCTTCCTCTAGAATTGCCCTCGGTACATAAGCTTTAGTGCTTTTTTCTGTGCATCCAAAAACTTTACGGGACTGGAGTTGAGTTGAGTCACAATAAACAACACTTTAGGCTATACTACGCGATTTCGACGTCTGTCCATCGCTCCTTTCTCGGAGGGAACACGTTTCGCCGCAAAAGAAAAAAAAAAAAAAAAAGACGAAACGTCGCAAAACTCGCAATCAATCGCAAACATTTCAATGGAAGTGTAAATAATAATGATGTTCAACAGCATTACAAGAACTACGAACTTCATATTTTAGACAAATAAACGTCATCTCATACATTACAATTAACGAGGCATTGATCATGATGTGGTCGGTGCACTTTTTCCTTTTGAACTTGCTTTCCTCCCTTTTGCAACATCGTACTCCACCCTTACATTCACGTCGTATGCACCCCATGCTTTCTCCGGCCCACGTAGGAGATTCCGTCACGTTGCAGTATCTCAACAAGATACTACAGAAGATATTATGGATGACGAAAAATTACTCAAAGAAGTCACAGAAAGTCAACTTGTAGGTCTCTGCAAACAATTTGAGCTTCCGACAGAAGGAAGCAAAGAAATTCTTCTGCGACGTCTTCGAGAATATGCCGAGCAACAACTTGAGAGGGAGCGAAAAGTACTGAAAGAAAGGGTGGATAAAGTGGAACAGGGCTCTGAGAATGATAAAGAACGTTACGAACTTGCCGAAGGTAACCCGATCGATGACAACGACGACGATGAGGATGCTGCTTTCTTCTACTATCATTTACCCGGCGACGACACGTCCGACGTAACGTCAGCCAAACCTAAAGCTTCCAAGCCCAAGAAAGCAAGAGTCATTGATAGCAGTGTAGTCACGGCCCCACCTCCGCCACTTGAACCGAATGAAGATGGCGAACGCGTCGTGACAATTTACTCGACGACCGACACAAACGATTTGACTGGTGTAGCCGCAGCGCAGCCCGGTCAATCGAGCATTGCTGGCGGTGATTTGACGTCTGTTACACCCAGTATCAAAGGATCGCAACCTTGGGAAATGGAATCGCAGCAAAAGACTACTACAACCAGAGAAATAGAACAAGCAAAAGAGCAGATCAACGAGCTTGTTCAGGTTCTCCTTGCCATGACAGGTGCCCCAGCTTTTGCTGCTATGGTGGACGACGATGAGTTGGCGATGAAGATGCCTTCGTATGCGCCACGAAATGGATTTGTCGGGTTTGATCCATCGCTTGTCCCGCAACAATTGTTGTCGGCTTCTTCCCAGGCACTTAGAACAAGCCGTGGCGCGGTACTAGCAGATGTGCTGCGACAATATGAACTTCAGGGAATAGGTCAAGATGGAATGGCTGGGGATGACACGCAGAAAGGAGGTGGTCACTACCGGGAAGTTTCAAAAGTACGCGCGTTTCTCGAAGGGTTTCGAAGGGCTGAAGTCCGTCGCCTCGCACGAGAAACAACTGTCATGCTGCTGGATAAGCTTGTGTCGGAAGGAGTTGATGGACTGGATTTGATGCTGGCTTCCATGACCAAAAGTTCGGACGATGCTTCTGCCTATGCGGGAGAGCTGAATGATTCTTTGCTTGAGTATCTTAATGACGCCATCCGTCAACAACAGGCTAAAGTTGACCAGTTGGTCGCTGATAGCCCCAAGATTGAGTTGTTGGAAGAAAAATATCCAAAAAGCGATCAAGTTGATGCTCTCTGGGAGGTTTCCTACGAGAATGGGGAGAAACTTGAAAGCATCGATCCAAATAATCCAACGGTTCAGAAAACTCTTCGAGAAGCGTACGGCAATGCAGATACGTCCCTGAGTAACACCAACGAACAGATCCCCGACAGTGCCGCGGAAAAGCTATTACTTCTCCTGACGCTCCTTCGTGAACGAATAAAGGTCGAAGCGGCTTTTGCGCCTGACGAAAAAGGTCGGAATTTGCGTTTACTCGCATACTGCCTTCGACTACAATCGGACAGGGAACGCGAGCAGCTGATTCTTAACAGCTTAGGAAGCTCTTTAGATGTAAGTTATTGGGGTGGTGGAAGATCTTTCGCGAGGAATTTGAAGAGACGCTCACCCTCGCTACTTTGCAGGCCTTAGATTCTTTCGATGAACTTATTTCGAGTTCCATTGAATACGGCGAGAGCACGTCGTATCAGCTGCAACCAGCGAAAAGAGTAACGCTGAACTTAAAGGAGCTAAACCGAATCCTAGAGCTTGTGAACAAAATTCGTCGTCAACAATCTCGAAAGGCTTCTGGATTGCAACCTTGATAAATCACCGCCTTTTTCTAAGCAAAAGTATTGTTGAAACAACTCAATTTCTACATACCCCAAATTAACTGATAGCCATAGTAATAGTCGCCGTAAAACAAGGCCTTTTCCGCCCTACACGTTAAGGATTCAATGTCTTTTCGGTCTTGGAAGGAGTTTGTGCTTTCTTTGCAGGTTTATCCGCTTGAACGCTCCCAAGAACAGCAGGGGGAATCTGCGACAGGTCGCGAGAGTACCATCAACAGTGTTCCTGTGTTGTATTTCATTCCACCTTTCACGCTATCATGAATTACATTCATCAAATCGACCCAGTGTTTTTCATCTTCTCGTGACATGCGAGCGTATCCTTTATTGGAAATGTAGTTGAATGCCTGCCAAAAAGCGACAGCATCAAGTGCGAGGAGTAAGACAACATGACACAGTTAATGGTGGTAGAAAGCTGTGTCGGACTTACTTCTTCAAAAAAGTCAAAGTAAACACGGTTTCCTTGTTCCTCTCGAACGAGGAAATCTCCCTTTCGAAACCAGCCGAGATGGTGGCGATGTTCATTGGCGACGGTTCAGGTTTTAGTTCTGCCATGTTGCACTTTGATTATATCAGCTAACGGGAATGCTATGAATTTATTTTCAATAAGGGTCCAACGCTTGTTATCGTTTCAAGATGACGGTCCTTTTGTTCTCGTCTCGTCGTCGCCCATCGCCGGTCATCTCCAAGGTCGTTTTGCGGATGAAAATTGACGCACTTCGAGTTTATATTCAAATATACAGATTTTAATAAAATCCTACAGAAGCTGACCGAAGGAACGTTCCCCGGACTAATTTGCGTAGACGTTGCGGAAACAACGGAAACTGTCTATGGGAATAAAAGTAGTTTTGCGTTTTGCCTTTAGACCATCGATTGCCAAATGATCTTACACGACTGAAACCCAGTCATGCCAAAACACCAATAAGTGCCTTTAGTTTTTGTAAGAGGTCTATAAGATCGCCTCTAAGGTTTGAATAGCAAGATGCCCTCTTTGACAAATATCTTATTACGAAATGATCTGATATGGTCGCCAGCTACAGTAAGCTTTTTTAAAGTTTGGATGCACGCTCGTCTGTGGTGAGAGATGTGAATGTAGACGTTCTTGGTAAATGCTTCTCTTCTACTTTCCGCTCAATTTCAATGAAATATGAGTTCTAGTTTGTGATTTCTCTCGTAAGGGGCAGATCGACTTCGGCGAGGTATGAATCAAGGCTAGAAATTGCAGCGTCAAAACTTGCTTTCGCTCCTTTCGTATCTTTCTTTTCAATGATTTGGTCATTCCTTCTACATTGGCGGCAAAAGCTTTCCATTTCTATAAGAAGAACTTTATTCATTAGAAACGATACATCCATTTGCTAGATCACTAACAAGTTCAGTTCATACCTTAACTGCCGGAAGTGAATCTGGCGCAGCGCTGGAATTTCGTCGAAAAGCATTGGCCAGCAAGTAGCCTGCGGAGGAAAAATCTTTCCACGAGCCGACATCTTCGCTGGTAAAGAAATTACGAAGTGCTTCAATATCTCCGCTATCTAGAGGATTTGTCAGAGATGCAAATGTCTTGACACCTTGTTTGACTCGGTCGTTGTAGCGCTGCTTCGCCGAAAGAAGATAGGCACCCCCAGCTGTTGCTCCACCCGAGGCCCACGCACTTTCATGGGGAAGTGTCACGGTGCCGATCAAGGCCAAGGTGCAAGCAGACATCTGATTCACAACATCCCTCCGAGACAACATGAGGGCTGAACTCTCTTGCAAGGATTCTTTCGCAGGAACGGCGACGAAGCCAAAAACCGTTGCCGCAGGAAGGACAATTAGCAGGCTCGGGATTAAATGCAGCTTCATCGTGGATAGTCAAAATTTGATTTGATGAGAATCTGATGAAGTCTCTCTGTTTTGATTCAAAACGATGAAAGTGGTTGAAAGATTTCATGCGAAAAATCTTTTCAACGTGATGGTGTAAAACGGTGTGACACGCTATGACTCCTAAACACGATTTCCAGAAATGCTGGAATTTTTTAGCAACCCGAAAAACACTCAACACCTTGTCCTGAATTTCTGGTAAGGTTTACTCCGTATTTGTTTCCTTGAAACGGCTCGTTTTTGAACTTCTATACCAGGTAGGTTTAACTTTCATAGATTTTTTGAAGGCGAAAATCATTTGGTCCAGAATATCTGGACCCACCACAGATTTTCTGTAAGTTTCAAAAATCCATGTCCAGAATTTCTGGAACGTAGTCAGAATTTCTGCTTGATCGAAAACACTCTCACTTCTCACTTAGTTTTAGATTGAAACTTCTTAGAGTTTCAGACAGCTAGCGACCCTCTACAAGTGATTAATAACAGCAATAAGATATTTTATTCGAAAGAGTTATAGCCAATAAGTAAACAAGGCTAATCCCACCGTGGTCATCCATAACATGGTCCTTCTACCAGGAGCGCTAGAGCTTGATCCGGCAGGAGATGGCACTACCGGAGGAACAGGTACCACCGGTGGTACCCCAGAGGGTGTGGTGGCAGGGTTTGGTGCAGTGGTCATATTCGGACGAACAAAGTTTTGCTCCAATGGCGGACATGACGGAGGGCGCGGTGTGGGAGAGCGTGTCTGTGCAGAAATTCGACAATCAGCAGACTCGGTGCAATCAGTACAGAGTGGCGATAGTGGACGCGACGAAAAATCTGGATCAGCTGTATTTAAGCAACCGCTGGATTCGAACATATTGGAAGCGCTGTCGCCAGCCAGGCGGTCTCCCCAAGCGCATAGACTACTATTGTAAGAGGCTGCTTCAGAGAACATCTGCATGGTGCTGACAACATTAGTCACATTCCAAGTGCAGAGGTTTGCCCCGAAACTGCTTGCGCCCTGGAACATGCCACTGGCGCTAGTAAGTTTCTCCACGTTCCAAGTTGAAAGGTCAGAACTGAAATCTGATGCTCCTGCGAACATGCTTTGCATATCAACGACATTGGATGTATCCCACATTCCAAGATCCTGATTAAATGAGGCAGCGTCGCCAAACATGAAAGTCTGAAAAAGGGTTCAATGATTGTTCGCGGCACTAAGAACGAGTTCTGGCATCTGGTCTTACCATTTTCTCCACTTTGCTCGTAATCCACGTGTCTAGAGGTTGGTCGAAAGCAATGGCGTTCCGAAACATATCGGTCATATCAACAACATTCTCCGTATTCCAGCAAGAAAGATCTTCATTGAAAGTCTCTTGAAAACGAAACGTATTTGCCATGCTTGTGACCTCGGTTGTACACCAGTTGCCGATGGGATAACCGTACGTTGCAGCGACAGGATTCTGTTGATTGTCGGGAGCACGGAAGTAATCTTGAACGGCTCTCTGAAATTCTTCGTCCGAATTAAAGCACTGACATTCTCCCTTCACTGCGTCACACGGAGTAGGTTGACAGATTCCACATAATGGACCAACATACTGGCTGGTAAACATAGCATCGAGCTGAGATTCGCATGCCGTCTCAATGAACATATCGGAGGTCACCAAATCGCGTCCGAGAAGAGAATCTTCCCAGGCACACAAATTTTGGGAGAAGGAAGTTGCTCCCTCAAACATCTCGGAAAAGCTTACACCAGACGACACATCCCAGCCGGATAGATCCGTGTTGAAGTTTTCGACAAGCTTAAACATGCCATCAAATTCCGTGCCTTTCGAGACACTCCAACTTTTCACTTTCGACAGGTCGAAGCCACGTGATTCACCGAACATGTAAGCAAATTGTTGATTGTTCGAAACATCCCAGTTGGAAAGATCAAATTGAAAGGATGTCGTGCGAAAGAACATGTAACGCATATCGGTCGCGGCTGCGACATTCCACGACGACAAATTTTCGACAGCGCTCGTGGCACTGTGAAACATGGCATTGAAGGTTTGTACTTGACTGACATCCCATGACGACAAACCTTGTCCCGTAAAATTGGTGGCTCCTCGAAACGCTCGCGCCATATTTTTTACCGAACTGGTGTCCCATGACGATAGATCCTGGTTGAATGCAACGGCATTGTCAAATGCTGAAATCATGCTGGTGACTTTGGACAGATCTTTCCGTGGTTTGCAATGACAAGAGATAAGATAACAGTACTCGTCAACAGAGTATTCTTGGTTAAAAACTTACTCCACCCCGAGATATCTTGATTGAACGCCGCGGCTCTATCAAACATGCCGTCTATTGTTGTTGCATTCGACATGTCCCATTTTGAAATATCTTCATTAAATGTTTCGGCATTCACAAATAGATCCGTAAAGTCGGTTACTTGTCCGACACACCAGCTACCGATAGGATAACCGTACGTTTCTGTGATCGGTGTTCCCTCCACAGGATTATTGAGATACTGCGTGACGGCATCACGCAATTCGGTTCCGTTGGTGAAACAAGTGTTCTGTGCCGACGCGAGACGAAGCAAAGCGAGTGCTGCGGCGAACCATTTCATTGTTAACTCTAAGGGCTGTCTCAAGTTGTTTCTCGATAAAGCAGTTCTTAGATTGATCTGATCGTCGGCTGATGCATGAATGCGAGATCATGGACGATCATCGATGATGCATGATGACAACAAAGCCAAAATGCAAGGAATAAATTTTTCAGAAAAAACGAGAGAAAGTCGGTCTTGCTTAAGAGCAGATCAACATTGAAGTCGCATCGATGTGTAAGTCTTAATCATGGTTAATCTTCCAACTGATACGGTACTCATAAATACGATCCTTTGCACGATGGATTTTCCACTATATCTTTAAAAGTAGATTACTTTTTCGTTGCGTACCAGTCGTCCTGTAACGGTCCGCTGCGCTCTCTTTTCTCGCTTTTTTTGTCGCGAAAAAATGGTCACGACGATGACGCAAAACTCGCAATCATTGCGCCCGTTGGTTGCGATTGGAGTAAGCACAGCAGTGTCTTCACATTCATATCGACTGCTTCCTCTATTATCTTGGTGACACGTGAAGGCTTGTAAAGGCTTGCTACTCGGAAACAACAAGCAAATGAGTAGCACAAAGATTGCGGAGCTCGAAGATCGATCGGCATGCGCTGCTTGGTCACCCGTCTCAAGCTACGGTTCTCTCATTGCACTCGGCACTAAGGTAAATCGTTTCCGATCATCCATACTGACTATAGCTAATGCTGGACTCGTCTGACTTTTGTCATTCCTCTTTTAGGACTCGGGAGGCGTTTCGTTTGATCAAGATACCGGAGGTACTTTGGAGCTTTATGACTCGGAAAAGAATGATATTGTGGGAAGCTTAGTAACAGCAGCACGTTTTTCGAGCTTATTGTGGGTGACTGCTACAGTTGCGTATCCAGCGGGGCTCATTGTGGGAGGAATGGCGGATGGAACGCTGCAGATATGGGATGCGCACGCCATGCTCGAGGGCACTGACGCATCGGTAGGATCCGTGTCGCTCGAATCGACCAACCCCGTCACTGCGCTGGCCGCGAGTCCGTTAGATACACTAAACATTTGTGCCGGAACCTCCAGCGGACAAGTCGTTGTTCTGGATTTGTCGTCGCAACCGTTTCAGTGCAAAGACCCTGCGCCGGGTCACAAACACAAGTCAGCGGCCGTGACTGCCGTGGCTTGGAACAGTCAAGTAGCTCACATCGTGGCGACGGGGAGTGCCGAAGGAACAGTAACCGTCTGGGATCTCGCTTCGGGAAAACCGTGGTGCGAAATTGCTACCGGATCGGCGGTGGCGGACGTGCATTGGAATCCGACGCAGGGCTTGTACCTGGTCACTGCCTCGGCGGAAGATCGCAACCCTGTTCTGTTGCTTTGGGATTTGCGCTCGAGTACAAGCATGCCACTGGCAACTCTCACGGGTCATCAATCCGGAATACTGAAGACGGCGTGGTGTCCGCACGATGATGCACTTCTCTTGTCTTGCGCTAGGGATCATCGTACCATTTTGTGGGATCTATACACGTTACAACCTCTCGCGGACCTCCCCGTGGACTCTACGGCTGTCGCACAACCGCAGCAACAGCAGTCGGCGAATCCCAGTGCGTTGTTCGCCAGCAAATCATTGAACGATCAGCATTTGCTGCGATATTTTGTGCAGTGGTCAACGATCAAGCGCGGCGTAGCACTGACTTGCTCGCTGGATCGTAAAGTTCAAGTTCATTCGATTTTGGCGCTGGCAAATAAATCGGGACGGCCACCGGCATGGATGAAACCAAAGTCGTTTGTTTCCACTGGATTTGGTGGCTTGCTCGTTTCTTCGGCACCGAATAATGTTGTTTCAATTTCGTGCGTTTCGGAAGATGTCGCCCTGGTGAAGCGAGCGATCGACATTGAGACGTCTTTGGCGTACGGTAGTCCAGCCGACTTTTGTGCGTCGAGGACAGGACATCCTTGGGGCTTTTTGAGTGTCATATTTGCCAGCAATGCTAGACAAGAACTTTTGCATCACTTGAAACTGGATGCAAATGAGATTGCTGCAGCGGCCGAAAATCTTTGTCAGGATTTGTCGAAATCTTCGGAGCATTCTTTGCCGCTTCCGCCGGATCGTGCCTCGAAACATCGAGGCATGACACCGCAAGTTACAAATATCGTCCAGAAAGCGATGATGGTCGGAAATTTCGAGGCAGCAGTCGAATGTTGTTTCCAAGCAGGGAACTTTGTCGATGCACTTCTTCTCGCATCCTGTGGTGGCAGTGAGCTTTGGTCGAAAACTCAGGAGCGTTACTTTGCTCAGGAGACGAACAATAAGCCGTACTTGCCAATAGCTCGAGCTATCTTGCAAGCGAACGGGTTGAGTGATTGGGTTTCAGAGTCCGACTTGAAGGATTGGCAGCAAACGTTGGCAATTTTAGCGACTTATGGTCAATCAGAGGAATTTCCACTGCTCTGTACTCTGCTCGGAAACCGGCTTTCTCAACAAGGGGAGCTAGAGTCGGCTACCGATTGTTTTATCTGTGCATTGAACCTGACAGACGCAGTACCTTACTGGCAACTGCAAATGGAACGAAAGGCAATTAGTCTGGAAGAGTTCTGTTTGAGAGTATTCATTTTGCAACAAGCGACACCCCAGACTCCTATCCCGGAATCTGTGGCAATTAATTTCTTCGAGTACGCATTCTCTCTGTCTCAGCAAGGGTTGCTAGCTACGGCGGCCAAGTACTGTGCCATGGGCGGTGATTCTGAGTCGAACCGGCAGCTAAAGGATAGGTTGTATCGAAGCCGAGCTAGTCCCCGCTGCTTGGCTGCAATGAAGAATGTTCCACCTGAGTTTCCCTATTCTGCTATGAATTTAACAACGAGTGCTGGGCAATACCTAGTAAATCCTCTGCGTGAACAACAGGAACAGCAGCACAATGCCGAAGTGTATTCTCAAACAAGCAGCCACCAAAATTTTCCGCAGCAGACGGAGTCTGTGCAGTCTAGCCAACAGCCATACCAACAACCATCGACCCAAAATGGCCAGAACTACGGATCAGACGAGCTACCGGATGGCTGGGTTGCCCTTGTTGACCCTTCAAGCGGCATGACTTACTACGCGAATCAAAACACCGGAGAGACGACCTGGGAAAAGCCACAGCCGCTAATTACTCAACAACCCTCTCAACAACAACCCTACGCGACTAGTAAAGCAGCAGTCACGCCATCCAAGCGAGAAGCAGTCGTCGCTAAGTACGGGGATGGGTTTGTCACGTCTGCGTCACATCCGGAACTTGCTTCGCAGTACGGCAACGTTGGCACGAGCAATCCGTATAAAGGCACGGAACGCCCAGGAATCGCCGTGGTGGGTGGAGGCCAAAAGCCACCCATTTCTGGGACGCTCAACTTCGACAATTTCGAATTGACGGCTGATCACCATGAGATCAAGGATTCTTTGCTGGGATTGGTTGACGCCTTAAGAAACAATGCACAATTGAATCCTGTTGAGAAGCGTCAGTTGGCAGAAACTGAGAAAGCGATAGCAATATTAGTAAAGAAAATGGCACGCGGTGAATTGGCGGAAGACACAACAAGCAAGGTGTACTCTATGGTTGGAGCCGTTAATAATTCGGACCTCGTTTCGGCATCGTTGGTTCAGACTGATTTGGCAAATCACGACTGGAGAGACCACAAGGATTGGCTAAAAGGTATCAAGTTGCTGATTCAGCTTGGAGTCAAAAAGTTTACTTAATTGTAGCAATATACTTTTACCGATTTAATGAGACAAGACTAGTAGGTAGAAATCTTTGGTGAAATACTTTGGGCACTTTACGAATGCGCTCGCTTTTAGACTTGAAATTCTCCAAAGCAGCCTATGAGTAACAGCCGAGGTCGTTCAACTTCACGCATTACATCTTTTTCCGTTTCGGGATGGAAAATTTGCTTGAATCAGGCGATCCTTTTCGTTTCTTAGGGACGTGAACCGCTTTCATATCATCTTGGCTTTTCAAACGATCGAATATTACTAGTTCGCGAGTAAATCGTTGCTTGTCCCACTCCGTCCATTCACGCCAAACAGCCTTGTCGTCTTCGGAGAGTTTCGTCCATCGATCCTTTAGCATACCATTCAAGATAGCTTTGTCCTTCCTGTCTTCGATAGGCAAAGAGTTCTTTACTTCTTTTCGCGTCCTGATGCAAAATTGTGTGAATGGTTTCTTCCATTCAAGGGGAGGTTCGCTTCCATCGTATTTGGGAAACTCCACAAATTCGCCTTGCACTACTGCGCCATCTTCATTTTCTTTGGCAGGGTTATTTTCATTTCTACTTATTGGTCGATGACCCTCCACGTCCTCTTCAACTTTCTGTACCTCCTCACGTTTATCGGGAAGAACTCGAGCAACAGCCGCGCCTTCATTGAGCTCCTTCAAACGTTTCTGTAAGTTACCGATTTGAGCGCTCAGGTCATCAACTTTTTCTTGAGCTCTTGTTGATGCAGTTCAGCCTCCATGCGCTCTTTTTGGATTCTTTGTCGAAGAAGGACTCGGTGCTTAGGTAACTGCACGGGTGCGAGCTCTCCAGATTGATCAGGCTCAGTTGGAAAACCATTGTCTTCGCGATATTTCCTCTCTAGCTGCTCAACCTCCTTTTCAGCAGCTTTCATCAGCTGTTCACATCTTCTCCCTATCTGCTCCACGGGCAAGCTACGTAAAAGTAGTCAAATCGAAACAGGGGGTTTCGACGGATCGCCAATTTTATGGCTTGCCACTGACCGTAGCCATACTGAATGACCATTTACGTTAGTGCAGTGCAAAAAAGCACGTCAAGGTAGGTTAGAGCTTACCTTACGTGCCCAGCAAAGAAGATATCTGTCCTCGTCCACAGTGAACATTTTATCTTTGCAATTGATGTGCGTAAACTCCAACTCTTTCCAAGGATTGTCGAAAAGAGAGACAAGAATTTTTGTACCGCGCTCGAGTCCTTTGATTTCCTCTATCTTCTTTTCTCCACGTTCGATGAGCTTCACAACTCGGTCGTACTCGTGTTCGGATATGCGTGATTTACCGATATCTCCCCAGAACGCATCAGTAAATTCTTTGACGGCCTGCTCTGATTTCGATAATTCGAGTGCAATTTTGCTTAAAGCATTTTCTCTACCGAACTTAGCACTTAGTTTGATGAACGTTGCGAAGTCGTGACGTTTCCAATCTGAAAAACCCTCCAAGAGCAGTTGATCCTTTTCAGCTTGTCTTTCGGTAGAAAGAAGCGGTGGTAACTCAAAAGGAATCTTTTCTTCGTCTCCTATGGGAGCATCCTCTAAAGAATCACTTTGTTCCGATTTCGAATGCTCGTTTAAAGCCATTTTTTGCTGCTCTTCTGGAAGACTTTTGAATGCATCCTCTTCTTCTTCCTGAATTTTCAGCAATCGCGGCCTGTCATACATCTGCCACTCTTCCATCCTTGGAAGTCGTAGGTGCTTCGGTAACTTTAAGGCCTTCTTCTTCTTTGGCTTTTGCGTGATATTCCCTTGCATTGCAGCAACTTGCCGCTGGTACAATGAATTTTCGTTGTAATTCGCCTCCTTCCTTTCCCGCTTACCTAAATCAAAAATACCTAGCATTTCTTTGCGGGCCTGAGCAAGTGAATAATCCACCCCTTCGAAGGTTTGCACGGACGATCCATCGAGCTTGAAGTCGAGAAGATCACCTTTGTCCGCAGCTTTTAGCTTTTCATTCATTTCCTCAGTCTTTCGCTTCCCCGCTTGAAGAATTAAATCAATGTCGTCATCAGTAATGGATGAGTCTTTACTTTTGAAAATTTTATCCGCTCCAAAACGAACAGCAGCAAGCAATTCGTCCCTCGACAGTTTGTCTTTCTCTTTTAGCCGCCCTGACTGGACTACCATCGCATCGAGCTTAAGCTTTTGCTGAGCTCTTTCTACAATCTTTTCCTCGATCGTATGCTCAGTGACGAAACGAAACACTTGAACTGGTTTCTTCTGTCCGATTCGATGCGCACGATCTTGCGCTTGAAGATCAGCCTGTGGATTCCAGTCGCTGTCGTACAAAATGACAACATCTGCAGTTTGTAAATTGATTCCTAAAGTTGCAAAATGTGAGGATCTGCAAAATGTCTTATCAGTTTGCAGGCGCGACGCTCGTACCTAATCCACCAGCACGTGTTGAAAGCAGAAAAATAAACTTCTCGGAGTCAGGAGCATTATAGGCATCAATATATTCCTCACGATCTTCGTGCGACGTATTACCGTCGATTCGGCAATACGGGAACCTTCTCATCACTAAATAATCTTCCATGATATCCAAAACTCTGGTCATCTGCGTGAACAACAGAACACGATGTCCCAACTCTCGCATCCGCTTTAAAAGCTTATCTAGAAGAACCATTTTGCCACAATTTTCAACCAAATGTTCACCTAAAGGCGGCAGCGTCCGATCTTCGACTCCGGGAAAAAGATAGGGATGCCCAGCGCATTTACGAAGTTGCATGACAATGTTGAGGATGGCAGTCCGACTTCCGGAGGTGCCTTGAATAGCATCGATGTCTCGAATGAGAATGTCGCGATAGAGTTTCTTTTGCATGGCACTCATACCTGTGAAAAGGATAGTCTCGTGCTTTGGCGGAAGTGACTTCTCTACATCAACTTTCAGTCGGCGAAGCATAAAGGGTCTCAGAATTTTGTGTAGCTGTGATATCAGCTTGTTTTTCTCGTCATTGTCTTCAATATCCAGATTGAACCATTCGCTTTTGTGCCAGGCGTAAGATAATGATCGAGCAACTTTATCCTTTCAACCTAGGTACTTACTCAAATTGTTCGGCACTCTCAAATACATCAGGAACGAGAAAATTCAACAGAGCCCATAGTTCGTGTAAAGAGTTTTGAAGAGGGGTACCCGTCAGAAGAATGCGATGTCGTGTCTCAAACATTCTCACAGTCTTTGAGAAGGCCGATGCTTCATTCTTTAATCTATGGGCTTCGTCGATTATCAGATAGCACCAAGCGAATTTACCCAGTGTCGTTTTTTCAATATTGCAGACTTCGTATGTCGTGACACAAACGTTCCATTCCCTATTCTCATCTCTCTGGGCAGGTTCTAAATGGGTTTTAATGATGTCCTCTCGTGTCGCTTTGTCTCCGTGAAACCGAATAGCCGTCAACGTAGGAGCCCACCTTTTGAGCTCGTTCATCCAATTGCTGAGGGTACTCTTCGGCACGACAATCAAATGGGGCCCAGTCACCAGCTGGCATTCCAGCATGTAAACAAGAATGGATATCGATTGCAGAGTCTTACCAAGTCCCATTTCTACCATAACGCCGACTTTGTCAGAACAATTGCTGATGAAGACCAACAACTGGCAGCTAATACGTACCGTCAGCAAGGATTCCGTTAACTCCATTTTCCTGTAATCGAATCATCCAGTTCAAGCCTTCAAGTTGATACGGTCTCATCTTTCCGTGTCCTAACGTTACGGGTTGGGCTGTTAAACGGGTCGCTTCATGCTCGTCTGCCTCTTCTAAAGCGTCTGTTGCGTCTTTTCCTTCTCCGTCGTCATCGCCAGCAATTATTCGCCGTGTAGTCGTTTCGCCCTCTTTCCGATCTATTTTTTTAATACCGTACTTTGCAGTGTCTTCTTTGACACGTCCAAAATGAGAAAAGATGTTTCCGCCCTGCTGCAAGAGGTATTCCAGCCGCTTTTTAGCTTGTGCCGATCGTTCTTTTCGAAGAACATCTTGTCGACCAATGATGTATTCTTCTTTATCTTGCTTTTCTTGCTTGAGTTTGGCACGATACTCCAGTTGTTTCTGCGTAGCCTCCCGACTGCGTGATGGCTGCGATTTTTTAGCCTTCTTTACTTTCTTTCTACCACTTCCATCGTCGTCGCCATCGTCGTCCGACGACGACTCGTCACTCGAATTCCATGATGCCTCCGAAGAATCCTCCGAGTCTCTATCTTGCCGATCCCCCCGACTTTCGTTTTCGTTTCTCTTCTCTCCTTTGCTTTTTTATCGAGTCGCCCTCGTGTCAATCGTTTTCCGGAATCGTCTATGAGCAGCTCATTTCTTCCCTGCAACAACTTGTCACGACGTTCCAAAGCCGCCACATCGGCCGCATGAGACTCTTGCGCAAAGCGTGTGACATCCTCACGATGCAAAGCTTCGTAATACTCCTTCTTCTCGTCCGAAAGATTGTTCCATTTCTCTTTGACAATTCGTCCATATTCGGCAATATCCACTTTGCCGTATTCGTCACGAATTTGTTGCGCGATGTCTTTCTGAAAGAAATGATACGCCGAAGTTGCTTTCCGAATTTCGTTTGCTGGCGGAGCAAACTCGGGCTGAACCGCCACCCAATCCGAGCGATCTTCTTTGGGCATGACTGATAAAGTAGATGAAGATGGACTGGACCACTATTTGCACATAAGAAGAGTCGTCCTAATTGCGATGTGAACGAGCGTTGTTGCCCTCGTTTCGTCAATATTTGGTTGGATTTTTTGTGCCCCCGTGCCATCCAGCATCCAGCATCGCTATTACTGTACAAAAACGAAGTGCGTGCAGCTGGGTGCATTTTTTCGAAGTCATGGATCGTGTTGGCGTTTTGTACTTAGGTCTTTTATTTCTACTATAGCCGTAAACCTACTGATTACATCTTGTCCGGTACTAAATTGTAATACTACAAAGCGTCTTTGTCCTTGCCGCCGACCGTCGTCGATTGCCGAAAACTTTCTCCGCCGTACTTTTTTTGCCGCGTCGGGTATTTTTTCTTTTTGTCATTGTTGTTGTCATTCCTTGCGATGATCTAACGCATCAGGAAGGTTTTCCCCAAAGAATGCCATTCATTCGATAACAAAAGTCTTTTCAAATGAACGGCGTTTCACCAAGTCGCGTAAAAACTCCACCGGAGGCTCCTTACTTCTTTGTAACAGCCTCGGGCGCGCAAGCTATCCGGAAATTTCAATACTCGGGGCAAGACAATTCACTGCTCTACAAGTATATTTTATCACCACTGGCTCAATATTTCGTAGACAACTGGACTCCTCGAACGGTCGCTCCGAATGCAATCACTGTTCTCGGTCTCGTGCTCATGTTTCTGTCCTACGCGATTCAATACTGGTTCGCACCCACCATGGTCGCGACGCAAGAAACACCGGGATGGATCCACTTGTTTCACGGAATTGCGATGCTCATTTATCAGACACTCGATAATATGGACGGAAAACAAGCCCGGCGTACATCTTCGAGCAGCCCAGTGGGACAACTGGTCGATCACGGCTGTGATTCCATCAATAGCATGTTCGGCTCGGCCGGATGGATTCTCGGAATGGCACTGATTCCGAGTGAAGAGAAGCTCGTCAGCTGGATGGTTGTCTTTATTCCTTTAGCTATCTTCTTCAGCACGACGATGGAAGAGTATTTTACGGGAAGTTTACGCCTGCCGGCGTTCAATGGTCCCAACGAGGGATTGCTCGGTGGAGCCCTGTTGAGCTTCTCGGCGTGGTATTCGGGGCCACATATTTGGCAACAACGTCAACCGTGGACCACCATTCTCTTTTCATGGTATCATCCCGAAGGGTTACGGCTACTGGAGTTGCTGTTCTTGGTCGGTGCACCCGTATTTCTGCTCGAGATTGTTCGAACAACCGTGCGCCTTGGTCAGCAATACGGAACGCGGAAAGTGTTACAGGTATTCTCTCCATTTCTTTGTTTAGCATCTTGTACTCTGGTGATCGGCTGTATTGATTGCGACGTCTTTTTGCGTGTTCCTCGAACATTGCTGCACTTGATATGTGCCCTCTTTGTTGAGATGACGACCCACCTCATGTTCTCGCACATGACCCAGCAGCCGTATTACGGCTTTCGGTGGACCCTATTGCCACTGCTGTTCCTGACCACCGCTGTGGCAATGGGGAATATGCAAGCCAGTGCGTCGACGGATCTGTTTTTGTTCGCTTACGCGGCAGCGGCGATCACCTGGACGGTGACGAAAATTGCCGTTGTTCTGCACGAATTTTGCTACATTTTGCAAATCTGGTGTTTTGACATCACAACACCGCGAATAACGAGCGACACAAAACAACCTTAATAACAAAAAACTATAATTTGTTACGTTCTTACTACTAGAAAATATTCTGACTCTTTATATCTCTTCATATTTTTTGTCATTTACCTTCAAAAGGCATGCAAAATAATTAGGTCATGGTGACCATTTTCCCTGTGTACACATCCATCTTCTGGACAGCTTGCGATCTACGCTCCATTTCGTCGAAATCAATGTGAGACGGTCGCTTCGTCAGGGCCCCTGTTCCATCATCGTGTCCATCCATTTTGTCATGGGGTGCAATTCCAGCCAACCGAAGAATCGTTTTTAAGATATACGTTGTCTCCTGAGGGTTAATGATCCAGATGCAGGGACTGACATCTCGGGCTGCGTAATCGTTTCCCGTGTTCAGGAACTGATCCCCAATGTGCAAGCTGCGTTCCGGGGTGATTCCCAAATACGACTGTAATATTTGCACTCCAACTCGTTTGTTGCCGACATCGACCCACGCATCCGTGCCACCGTTAAACGCACAATACGGTAGTCCGGGACCTTCTCCATTCCGCATTTTCCTGAGCGCTTCGTGCGATCTCAAAACCGTCTCGTCCAGACTTTCTCGAGAAATTTCCGTTTGCTTTCCTGGTTCGAGTGGCACCAATCCGACGGATCGCTTCTTTCGAATGGCACGAGCCTTCAAATTCAGCTCAGATATAGTATACTCAACGGTCGCCATGGCTGAATCTAGCAAGTTGGAGATATCCTGCTCGCTCCAGTTCGCTGGAGAATCTTTCAAGGATTGCGTGGCGGTAAGCCATCCGCTGGGACCCTCCTCGGGGACAGGAACCAATCGATAATCGGGACCCAGTCGAAGCAAGTAGTTGCATTCTCCGCCAAACAAGTAAAAGCGATTGCACTCTTCCGGAGTCAGCTGTTTGTTTTCGAAGTATCGAAGCAATCCGGAGATGCGGTATTCGTACTTTTCGACATTGTACTCGTAGCCGGCCGCCGTCACAATCGCGACAGCCACTCCATGACGGAGTAACGTGTAGAGTTGATGCGCTAATTTTGGGTTGCTTTCAAAGTTGGCCCCGTCGGAATAGAGAGTTTGATCCCCATCGAAACTGATGAGCTGTGGGCCGTGAAATGTTCCTATCGTCTCGCCATCATTCCGACCGTCTTGACTGCATTTCTCACTGGATCCCGAAGATTCATCGTCTTGAATGTCACTGAATGCCCGCAAAATCTTCCGACGATCCGAAAAGGCCATGATCTGTGCCAAATTGAGAATGTGACGCAGCTCGTTGAACGAGATTTGGATGTGTTTCCGTTTGGTGAGTTTGTGTTTGTCGTTGTAGGCTTCAAAGGCATCCCGAAGGGGCAAAGGTGTATGGAATGTTCCGATGGTCGGTACGAGCTGCTGTAGACGGGACGGCTGCGGACTATCCTGACGCTCTCGGTGCTCGTCGATGAGTGTTTCGAAATGTTCAAAGGTATCCGCCCCGGTCGTCTCGAGTGAATCTAAAACAAACGAATGCTGCAACATCGATTTCATCCTGCCATTGATAGCGGAAAAAGCAGCATTGCAAAAATGATGTATAAGAAAGGTTCAAAATCAAAGTAATATTAAAAATAAAGCCAATTCAGTTGGAAGGACGCTTACCATTCGACGAGACCGTCGCGCCTGTGAGGCGTCAAAGGTAATTGCGTCTTCGGGACGAAAACGACATCTTTGCTATTTCCGAAGACTTGTCTTCAACACTTATTGCTTCTCTTATCAATTCTATTCAGAAATCTACTGATCATTACCAGGTACTTTGAAATAAAGTAGATTGTTTCAACAGGATGTGTTGTCAATTGGCTTATTTTGACGTCTTTTTGCAAAAGTTCTTGCCTCGCGGAAGAAGAATCTTCTCGCGGAACCGCTCGGACTCGGAACTGTCATTCAGTCACACGGATGGAAACACGATCACTACTATTTATTTCTAATTTCCCGGAGTCAGAATGCACTTTTGACATTCGACTAGTAAATTTTCCATTGTTCTTTTCATTTTTCAGATACTCCGATGATTACAGTCCATAAGCAACATCTGCGCGACCTACTTTGTATAGACTCTAGGTCTACCTGGTACGGAGATGCTCACTCCAACTTCGTTGTGAAGCAATCTGAAAATTTTTGCATCGTAGTGAAGATAGAATTCAGCTAACGAAGTTTGACCGATCATAGAATAGGTTGTCAGTCTGGCTCATCTAAACGACAACTCATGACTCCTCATGACAGAATGCAATGAGTAAGAACCTATAAGGAGAAGGAGGTGGCAAGTGTAATACAGTGACCATTGACCATCAGCAGCATCAGTCAGTCTCTTCCGAAAGTATAGTGCAGAAAAAACTTTCAGTCCTGTGTCTCAGTCCCTATGTCTTCTGGTACAAATATTTACGCAGCCTACGTACAACCCATTTTACGTGGCAGGCTTTTCGACGTAAAATATACAATGACGTGTAATGCGAGCGCTGCTAACGCCATTCGCATCGCAACAACGACAAAGGTTTTTTTTTCTGCATGAACGAATTAGACTATGGGCATCATCGCTTGATCATCGTCGCTCGAAAGAATTTTGATTTATGACTGAATGCAATCATAGAAAAGGTCACATACACTTTTGACGATATTGAATACTGAAGTATACGAGACTGAATACCGCATAGAATCACACCGGTAAAGCCGAGCTTTTTTCGTACTACGTAATAATAATCGCGAGAGGGGCGCATTATACCTGGTACTATGCGGTACCTTGTATCTTTCGTCTCATCGAAGGAAAAGCACTCACTAATCACTAAATCTTACAAGGTATTTGACGGAAGATTCTTGCATTACTCGCACACTTACACGACACATGTCCACGTGGTCCGTTCAGCTAGCCGTGTACGATCTTTCACAAGGCATGGCGCGCGGCCTTTCCGCTCAATTTCTAGGCCCCGCACACGCCATTGATATTATTCCGCATACGGGCATTGTCGTTTACGGCCGAGAATACTTTTTCGGGGGAGGCATTCAAAGTGAACCTCCGGACCTATTTCGCAGAAATACAGGATTGTATCCTATTCAAATCATACCGCTGGGAACGACGACTGTAACGCAAACCGAATTCGAACGATGGTGTGCTACTACGATGGCATCGGGACAGTACAGTGCGGCTGCTTATGACTTGCTGTCTCGAAATTGCAACAATTTTAGTCACGACGCTGCTTTACAGGGATTAAGAATGTCTACGGGAGTCCCTCAATGGATTTTAGATGTTCCAAGTCGATTTCTTTCGTCACCGATGGGGCAGCTGGTGCGGCCCATGCTACAAAATATGCAACTGACCAGTGTAGAGGGAGCCCAACCTGTCGGAAATGCAGTACCAATTGCGACGGCTCCTCCTGCATTGAATCCCTGGGTAAATATTTCTCCGCCGACCGAAACAAACCTTTCTCGCCTGCTCGAAACTCCTACTCTCGACGCATTTTCCAAGCCGTTATTGGCAAATGACAAAAGCACGGTGCCATTGTGCATCAAGAAAGTTCGAGCGTGTCTAGGAGAGTTAGAGCAGAATGCGTTAGATCGCTTTTACAGCTTATGGTCTAATGGCGAGCCAATCGATTCGCACCTTTCAAAGGATGTTTGCGACTCCATCTGCACTTGCTTCACGACAGATCCATCGGTTTTATCATTCGCACTCATGTTGTTCCGTGTCATTATTTTGACGGCAAAGGCGGAGGATATGCTGGATTGCCTAAACTGGATTCGATCAAACCTTGGGTCAGTAGAGAGTCCACTTCACACGTCGACAGCGGCACGTGCACTGGCTTGGACTTGTCTTGCTAATTGGATGTCTAAAACCTCAAAAGAGTCATCATTTGTAGACGAGTTGATTGATCTGGCTATAGCGGATTTACCACATGCTTCACAACCGCGTCCTGAAGTCAGGCAAGCCGCGAGTGCCTTCCTTTTAACACTTTCTTGATGAGAATACAAGGTGTTGAATATCTAGATAACGAGATATCCGATGCCGAAGTAACCTTGCTCTGTAGTGTTTTGGAGAGTATCACAGAAGAGCCGGATGCATTGGTCCAGTTACGCCGTCTAATGATTGCTGGGCGCATCCTCAAGCCTCGAACAGCTGTTAAAACGTCAACAGTTAGTCTGGTGCAAGATCTAGGACTCGTGGAAGCGATAAGAGCAATTTCTCTGAAGTCACCTGAGTGCAAAATCGACGAGCAGTGTAAAGCGCTGGCTACTGATCTTATACAAATACTATGACACGTGAAATAGCGACTGTGGTATACTCCGTGAAGTCATAAGGACATGTTAGACAGCTTTAGTCTCACTAATGAAAAAATCTAATTTTTACTTGTCACGCGATTAAGTTTTCGAAAAGATTGCTGCGCACTTGAAGCCGAAACACAGCAAGCTGGTTGACATTCGCCATCCAAAACACGCTGAAGGATTGCGGCTCAGAAGATGCAAAATCCATGGTACACCTTGTACGCACTTAATCCAATGATTCATTCTTGCCATCTCATATAGTCTGGACTGTTGGCCCAAACAATGACGTTCCCATCGTAGCTGGCTGTTATGACTACTGAATTATTGGAACTTTTGGGATGAACAGCGACGGCACACGTTGGGCGCGTATGTCCCATGAGACTTTGAACACACGTACCATGCACCAGATCATACAAGATACACTGGCCGTCTTCCGATCCTGTTATTATTGTTGAATCATCAGCCGTGACGCCACACATCAGTCCATACTGTCCGGCTGCATGATGCTTGTCGTAGGTGTTGACTAGCTCGCCCGAATTCACCTCCATTAAGCGAATGGTTCCATCCAAGCAAGAAACTACCAAATACTGACCATCGTGCGTCTGTGCCATGCTCGTTATCGGACTTGAGAAATCGTCGCACCGCAAAATCCCTTTCCGAAGATCGTACGTTCTTACAATGCCGTCAACACTGGCGGTTCGAATCAGTGCTTCATTGTCATTCTGCACCTTATGGACATCCGTCACAGAGTCCTTCGCCTCCTTCAAGATCTGTATTGGTTCGTAACTCCTACTTCGTCCATCCCATATTCGAACAGTTGCGTCATAAGACGCGGATAGGAAAGTCTCGGAGTCTGTGCTTATTGCAACCGCATTCACGCGGCCGCTGTGACCTTGTAATCTACGTTTAGCTTGCTTTGTAACAACATCAGAAACGACAACAGTCTTTTCCGAAGCTGACGCTATTGTAGTCGATTTCTCGTCGATCGCGAGGGCCGAAATGGGATGAGTGATACCGTCTTCGTACACTTGAATAGGAAGAGCCCTCGGAATGGCATCGATGGGGATATCATCCCCGCCGGCCCACGGGCGCGGAGGAAACGCAGGATCCAGTCGACTGGGATTCCATAAACGAACCTTTCGATCAACTCCCCGGTCAAACAATATTTTCCATCGTCTGGTTATTTGAACACAGAACAAGAATGTGAGAGCATGTAGCAACAAACAACAAATTTGACGAGTCGTCAATGACAATTATGACCTCAGATCAAAGTGAAGGAATTTCTGGGCATCATCATTTGCATTGCACATGCAGATATGATGAAATAAGAAGCGTTTGCATCACTGGCTTTATTGTGAATTGAATGAATGAACAAATAAAGTAAACGTACTTGTGAAGCAAATGGTTTGCGCAGGGCCTTCATGTCCTACTAGCCGCGAGACCGGGCACGATGGATACTTCACCGGCGCCTTTGGATTCAGCACTTTCATTTACATCCCCTGTTCTAGCTTCTTGCTTCATCGAAGTGTATAATCATTGGAAGGTCGCGCTCGCTGACTTTTCGCTTTATTGATCGAGGCTCTGCGCTCGTCGCATGCGGTTATTTATTTTTTAGAAGGCTTGAGTCCTGGTTCACCGGGACTGAAACGCTAGAAACTATGTGTGTTCAATCTGAACCAGGGAAGTCCGCCAACTAAAACGTACACAAGAAATAATTCTAATTTTTATAAACTCAAAATCTATTAACTACACAGCTGTGCCGTGAAATTATGAAAATACTGAAGAAAAAGGATGCAAAACTTGATCGCGAAAGCATACAGGCACATGCGAGTACAAGTTACTTGTGGGGTAGTTTGTGAGGGAAGCTTGCTGATTTGCTCGTTCCAACTCCTTCTTTCGGATGTAAAGCAACATCTCTGTGTTCTCCTTTTCCAACGTACGAAGTTGCTGCGTGCACATGACAACTTTAGCCGAAGTTAACTATCATCATTAAATTAAGAAGAGCTTTCATCAACTATTGCCTGCTGATCAATTCAATTGGAAATGTAGATGCTTGCTTCCCAAATATTTGTTCATAAGCAAGTCGTCTAAGTGTGTCATTAAAGGGGTCTTCTTTACGGGCTCGTCTCAAGTCATCCAAGCCCTTTTGTACTGTTTGTTTGGCGTCACGGTAAACTTTCTCGCAAGCGTCTCTGTCGTTGGGATCTAACTCACGGGTGTAAATCGGTTTCCCAAAAATAAAATAGTTCCGTTCTGGAAAAGCCGGTGTAAATATAGGAAACCCCATATTTTCTTCCCCCTTCTTAGTATCGTACCTAGCAGCCGTCACGTTCAATGATCCTTCTCTCAGTCTTTTCCCAATGAACGGCAGGTTGAAAGATTCCTCCACTTCCAGTATGCCATTTACACTATCCACCATACCGATCGCACTAAAGGGTATAATGGTTGCATTGAAACGGGCGGCAGTTCGTACAAAATCCACCTTTTCGGGCCACTTCAAAGCATAATCTTTGCTGATCGAGAGCGCTTCTTTCGCACCACCAGGAAACAACATGGTCGGTTGACCGGATTGCAGAAGACGATAAAAGTTACGAGGAGTCACCGGTACTGCACCAAAAGCTTGAAAGTTACGTGCAAAGTTGCCCGATTCCTTGATTCCGGCGGTGCGGCCTTTGAGCTCGTTGAACGGCCCAAAACCCACAGCGACAGGATGGGCCAGCCCCGTGGAATCTTATTCTTTTCTTTGAGCATTTGAGCGAATATTAAGTTCAAATCCAAAGCGACTTGACGCGGAACGAAATGCGATATTTCAGAAACAGCTTCGAGATTGATCCAGTCGCAACGCTGATCGGATTTACTTACAAAATTGATGATTACCGACGAACAGAACGGGACCATCCATGTCAATTTTTGACAAGCCCCTCCAACGATATCCATCGGAATCAGTACTAAAGAAAACAGGACTGTGTGCTCTTTCGAGAGGTCGAACAGTGCTTGCTAGGACCTCCTCCAATTCTTCTTCAGTTGGCATAGTCCAATCGAGAATGGGATCGTATGGTTTCTTCCCTTGATGCTTAAAAGGATCAATATTCGAGTACAATATGGCTTCCGTCAAGTTAACACTGTCATCCAAAACAAAGTGACCTCGATTTCTAACAAGTAATTTCTCTGAATGAGGAATTAACTTCAGTAACCTGTCACATTCCGTAGCTGAAGGTACGAGTGCATCTTCTTTCCCAGCAATGACTAAAGTGGGAACATTGATTTGTTCCAAGCGAACAGCTGCCGTCCCAGGTAATAACCAACGAGTGACACGATGCTCGAGCAGCGATGCTGGCAAACGCTCTTCCGTCACTGCAATGAGATGCTGCGCGGTCTCAAGTATGTTTTGAAGTAAGGCCGGGTTCGGTTGACGCAGTGATGGTAGACTGACTATAGTATCCAGAATGCGTTGTTGCTGCTGTCGATCTGGAATCGTTAGCCCAAGAATGAAACTTCCCAGTAGCCCATAGGGTGTTATGCCATCCGTTAACTCATTTTTCGGCAAAGCAGCCAGCAGCGGCACCAAAGTGTCCCACCATGTTTGGTCAAATGAGGTCGCCGGGTTGACGAGAACAAGACCTTCGAGTAAGTCCACTTTCCGCAAACGAATGGCTACCGCCGACGCAATTAATCCCCCACAGCTCTCTCCAATCAACGTCACCTTGCGTTCAGGTGTTGAAGTCTCCTTAATGAATAAAGCAACAGCGTCCACAACCTCTAGAAAAGTCGAGGTGTCATTCGGACTGATTACGAGTCTCCATGTTTCGAACGTTCTGGCCAAGTCATCAAATTGAGAGACGGCGGATATCCCGTATCCGTCCAAGCCTGGTAAATAGACTGCAAGTGGCTCGTTGCTGTTATCCAGACTATTGAGGTGCGAGGAATCTTGCCCATCGGAGGATGGAGGAGCGATATAGTCGAAGCGAAGTGTCGGCGTAATTTCCGTAGAAAGAGCCGACGGTCTCTCTAAATCCCGATACACTTGTTGAAACGAGTCAACGAGATCTTGTAAAGTTTGTGGTTGAGGGGAAACCAGGGCATGTGCCACGTGCAGTGTTACGACGAACAGTGCGCTTATGAACGTCGACAGAGAATTTATTTTCTTCATTCGTTCGTTTGTCCTTTTGAAGCTAGAAGAATCGGGTGCTTGTGAGCGAATCCCACTTTTGAAAGCAGCTTTCGAATACCTCAAAGGACCCGGGGCTTGTATTATATGTGGAGATGATCATAAGAGAGCTGACAACAAAACCGTTCGCGACCGGTCGCAACAACATTTTCGTCGTTGCAAATAAATAAACAAAACGCGCAAAAAATGCGATGAGTCATACATCGTGACTCAAAAGGAACTCGTGACCCCAGCCAGCCTTTCTGGTCCGCGTCTGTCCGTTCTTCGAGTGCCCCGCACCAACCGAAAATAATAATGAAGAAAAACAAAACAAAAATCCATTTCCCTCGTTGCAGATTTTGAAAGTGAATAAACAACCTTGTGCTTTAGCAATCTCCTCTTTTGTTTCCTCATTTCCGGTTAGTCAGACGGATCATGTGGAAGCCTGGATCCTCCAAGCCGAGAACCGCAGCAGACGGCAACGACCCTCTACAAGCCACAAATTCGACCCCCGCTTTGAAAGAACAAGAAGACACCACCAGTTCGAGTCAACAAAAAACACGACAGCTATCTGGTTTGACCATGAATATGAAATTCATGAAACGGAAAATAGACGAGCAAGAGAATCATCGACGACATAGTCATGACGGTGTAATACACCGACAATCCGATCCAGAGGAAACGACATCACCTCTTTCGACGGAGCCATATCAGATGGCAACATCGACAGACATGTATTGCTACAACAATCTACTCGGAAGACGATCGTTCGGTAACTTTAATAAATTCATGGAATCAGCGTGGACAGCTTGCTACGAGCAGTCGAAACAAAGTAACAGTCGGCACGCAGCTACCGATGAAGAGCTATTGCAGCGTTACAAAGACTTTAGTAGGAGGAAAGCTGTCGGTAACGACATTGATGATAGACCCGTAAAGCGGAGCAAACGGAGAGCCAAGCAGTCGCTTTAAGCGTGTGAAAGTTATGCTTATAACGTTGTCTTATTATGCAAATAAAGTCTATATTCGTTCGTTGTCAAAATTGCAAAAGAAAATAGTTCGTCGTAGACCATCAGGACTACAGGTTGTCAGTCCCGGCAATTAGACCAATCTGACGCAACTTCTCTAATGTCATATCCATGTCACCATCGTGATGGACGAATATACCGCCGGCGGCTTCCCATTTCTCACGGAGACATAGGCGATCGTCAATGAGTACAGCATTCGGACCGCTCTCGTAATGTTTGTTATCGGACCAACATGTGATGACATTACATTTGTCTGTAGACACTTTTCTCCCATTCATGTTCAAATGTGTGCGAAAATGGCCCGCCATATCAATGTGATTCACTTGCACTCCCAACTCGCGCTCACACCAGCGCAATTTCTCCACGCGTGATGAAGGGTGATTGGGGACGCCGGTCAAAATATCGGGCTGCAAATGCCGAATGGCTTGCCAGAGACGCTTTCCATCGCGTGTCCAGGGTAGCCGTTCAAAAAACGCATCGGCTTCTTTGACTTTTTGCCACATCGTTGAGCGTTTGACCGGAATATGAAAACTGGAAAACTCCTTCGGTAAATCGGGGAATATACTCCGTATGCCTGCTTCAAAATCCACTAGAACGCCATCCAAGTCACAGTATACGCGAATCTCGGGTTGCTCCGCAACTCTTTGTGATAGGTAGCTCGGATTGTTGCTGTAACTGAAAGACATGTCGGTCGTGTTCTGCCATTGCGGTATGCTTGTCGAAAAGGAGACCTTCAATGCCGCCGGTGCAACCATTCTCGAAGGACGAACCACAAACGAAGTTGCGGATGCAATAAGAATGAATAGAGGAAAGAAGCCACGGGCAGTCATGGCCGGAAGAAAAAAAAGTAAAGTTCACAGAGAGGGTAAAAAAAAACAATGCTTTGTGCGAACTCCGAACTTTGTCAATGTCTGCAAACACCAACTCGATTCTCTTCTCCTTTCGCCTCTTCCTTGTTAGTCAGTAGCTATTCGATCGTTTGATTAATGCAGTTCAAAGTGAATTCACATCGCTAACAGTCATTTCAGTCGTGATTTCCGTGATGGTTGCGTTGCGATATCGAAGAGGCGAGAAGAACGACATCATCAAAAAAATGCGCCGTCTTTTTTTTCTTCGGGATTGAGACGTCACCGTCACCAGGGTCAAGGCTTGTTTAGAGCACGCAGCAAAGCTGTAGCGCTGAACAGTAGTCTCGCGGACTCGACAAGTACAAATTGAGAGTTACTGTAAGTACCGCTACGCGCTATTTATGGTCGGAGTTTATACCGCCCCTCTTTCTCCTCCGCCTCGCGTCCGGATGTTGTTGACTTTTTGACCCTCTATCTTTTTGACCCTCGTCACCCTTGGCAAGCAAAACAATCCGTACTTCACTCATCCTCAAGGCGAGGCTCGGTCTACTGTTTGACGTTTTCGCAGAAATGAATCAACGCATACGATACGATGGTTCTAGCGCCGATGAAGAACAACCGAGCAAACCTCGTCCTGTTTTAATTTCCGTATCGCAGGGTTCCTCTGCCTTGGCGGAATCGGAAGTGAGCCATGCGCATCCTCCGATACATGCTTCCGATTCCTTCGATCCCTTCGGAATTGGTGAATTGCAGCAACAGAAGGCAGTGCCTTTCATTAAACCGCCCCCGAATGTGAGCCGCTTGAGTCGACCCAACAAAATTCTGCCGCCCAAAATGCTAATCAAACTGACAATACACGAGCAAGTTTCGTCGGTGGCAAAGCCAGGAAAAGAACGAGAGGGAACTTCGGAAGTCACCATCGATGGTACTATTTATGCTCAAGTGCAATGCAGTGACGCGAATCGAAATGCTCCGTTCTCACTCAAAACGGGAGAATTAAGTTCCGGAACTTTAACTTTGTATCCCAATCAAGATTTTTCGGCTTCTCCGACAAAATGTGATGCGATTGAAGTTCCGAAGAAAGACGTTGGATATGTACCAGTTGCTTTCTATACCATCACAGATGAAATCGAGCACATGCCGGTTCTTCTCGAACGAAAGGTGACTGTACAAGAAAAGTCCGTTCGAATTGCCATCCAAGTTCGATCCAAACTGTCCAACTTAGGGAAAATGGAAGACTTTTCGATCGCATTGGCTATTCCAGAACGGGTAGATGGCAGCTCTGTGGAAGTGGTCCGCGGGGAGGGGCATTACGATGAGCTCAAGCGGACTGTCATTTGGAAGCTAGCATCGCTCAACAAGGGGGAAAGTTTTATGGTCAGTGCTAACGCAAATCTATGGACAGTATTGGGCCCGGAAGAAGATGTACAATTCCCGGTGATTCTTCGGTGTAGTTCTTCAGCGGATCACATCAGCTCGCTCGACGTGCAGGTTACCGAATGCGCTGAACATCCAGCCTCTTTGACTATTCAGAAAGTTCATTCCTTTCTATTACTGCATCGCTTGACGTAGAAATTATCAACTATCATTATGATTGTGCTTGTATGACTAGAGCTTTTAAATCAACGCCTGTAATGAATGAAGCTGAGATTGAATAATGTAGCCTGTTAAAGTTTGTCAATGTCTTTACTGCACGCCAGCCTCGACCATCATGCATTCTTCTTTTCCATCGAACTCAACTTTCTCTTCTCCGTCATTTGTCGGATTAACCCTTGAAAGGGCTTCGCTGCATGCCTTTGCGAAAGCACAGATAGCATCGACAACATCAGGACGAACCCGAGTAACAGGTTGCTCAGAAACTTCTTTACCTTCAGCCTCAGCGTGCGAGCGCTTCCGCGATTCACTTTTCTCGAAGAGCCCGCAGTTTTCTAGGACGTAGTCTCTCGTCTGAAGAAACTTCCGAGAAACGCACTCGTCACATTCCCAATCGCCCTCGGGAATTTTCGCTAACTTTGGACGAAGACAAGTTGCGTGATACTCTTTGTTGCATCCATCGCAAATGAGCAAGCTCCCACCATCACCGCAAACGCAGCAAGCATCGACGCTATTCTCAGCATTGTTGAACCGCTCCATTCGCTCTTCGCAGCATACTGTCTTGAGCAATCGATAACCCTCAGATGCTTTGAAGGATCCCAAATAATAAGCTAGAGCTGTTTTCATTGGAATACCCATCTCACTTGCAACAGCCGACATGTTCTTGCGTTTCTTGAAGATCAAATCCGCAAACTGTTTTCTGGTCTTCTGATCCCAATCGGAGCCATCGATAGGTGTCAAATTCTTGGCAGCATCCGTGAATGCGTCAACGTTGAAGTTCTTTTCCATCAGAAGAATGTACGCTTCTTCTCGGACGTTGTACGGAATAGGTTTCATGAGCGTATCAACATCTAGGCCTTTTTTCGAGGGCTGCGGCGGCACTCCAAACGAGGTCCGACCTAAACAGAATTTAGTCGAGAAAGAGTTGGCATCCATCTTCATCGCTGCAACACGTACCTTGCCGGACATTCTTCCTCCGTATAAACGCCAGCCTTCGGCAAACTATTGACTTGGAACTCGGCCCCTACACTGCTGCTCTTAGTTGGGTAATGTCTTCCTCCACGCTTCCAACTAAGATCAATGCCGTCATCATCAGCAACGCTTGATGTCTCGCTTTTCACGCCTTCCTTGGAGCGCAAACGCCGTGCCGGTAATCTCGGTGAGAGGACTGGCTTTTTGACAACTTGTTCACTCCTCTCCGCAACAAGTCAGCCACAGAAGACTCTAGGTCGTTTCGCCTTTCATTAAGGCGATCTACGACGTCCTTGATTCTACTATAGTAGTCAACGCCTTTCACGCCCGTTCCTGGGTCAATATCCTTAGGAACGAAAATTAATTCATCGTTGAACAGTTGCTGTGGAAATTTTCGGTTAGAACAAACAAATAATAATGGAAAGATAGCCGAGAATGATTATCCTCTAAGGATTAAGGATCACATCGTATACATAAGCAGATCGTCTGTCCGCCTTCACAAACCTACCTTCGTCCATCCGGCCGAAAAAAGCGCTGGCCAAGCCACCGTGTGAAATACCTCAATGACCTTTTCCTTTTCAATGTGCTTTGCAAAACCTGAATTCATGTCATCTTTATTTTCTTCAGTCTTTATTATTACGTTGTTGTCGGATGCGATATCCTCTTTGTTTTCGATATTTGAAGTAACAACATCCATTGCTGTTATGCTAATAATGAAAAAATAATAGTAAGGCGACGAGATTTTTTTTGTGTTGGCTGAACGCGAAGCGAAGCGACGTGTTGGCACCGACGCACAAAGATAGCGGGCGGGCGGGAACGTTGACTCATGACTCATGACTGAATTCCAGTCGGACATTTTGTTGTATACACTTTATCCCAGAGTGCACTTCGGAACACGTAGCACGTAGGTCCCTTTCAGACACCCGGTACGACACATTTTTAATAAAAAATAAAACGACAACAAAACAAGCAACAAAAATAATAGGAGTACGTAATGATGAGCCGCGCGAAAGCTAAACGAAGACAAAAATAATGAACTTGAATGATAAACCGTTATCGCTGCTGAAATGCCTAGTGACTGGCGCCTCTTCTGGCATTGGAAGAGAGACTTGTCGAGTTTTGTCATCCCAAGGGGCTCAAGTCGTGGGGATTGGGCGAAACGAGGCAGCTCTTTCTTCACTGAAAAGTGAAGGTGCAATCGTCGCATTTCTTGTAGCGGATTTGACGATACCAGGAGAATGCGAGCGGATCGTTACCGAAGCATCATCTGTATTAGATGGATTAACGACAGTTGTTAATGCTGCAGGAGTGTTGAAAGGTGGCGCAATGGGTAAAATCGATCTTGCCAACTATCACTACAACATGATTTGCAATACACAAGCGCCTTTTGAAATCATGGTACACGCCATTCCTTTTTGAAGAGAAGCAAGGAGTTTTTCCCATCCATAGTTAATGTTAGCTCAGTGAACGGTAAGCAATCCTTTGCCGGCTGTGCTACTTACTGCATGAGTAAAGCTGCACTCGATCAGCTTACCCGATGTGCTAGTGTCGATCTTGCCGCGGACGGCATTCGAGTCAACTCTGTAAATCCTGGTGTGATCAAAACCAACCTACAAAAAAGCAGGAGGTCTTTCCGATGAGCAGTATCATGAATTTCTTGCTCGCAGTATCGAAACCACGCACCCTATAGCTGCCAGTTTGGGAAGAGTCGGCGAGCCTGCCGAAGTTGGGGAGCTGATTGCATTTCTCGTTTCAGATAAAGCCAAGTTTATAACTGGAGAGTGCATTGCTATCGACGGTGGCCGCCAGAATCTTGGAGCACGATAATATATTGCCGCATCCTCGATATGTTCGTTTCTAGTAAAAGTTAAATTACAAATATTATGATCATTGTCTAGAGCGATTTTTCTGGTGAGTGGCCAGAATATACGATGCGCCTTCACAACCTTCGCTGCTAAGCTTTCTTATTGAATCTTCAACTAGTGATGTCTTCCAGACCTTAGCTTCAATCATCCGCACGGATAACTCGGCGACTTGACTTGAGCTCGAGGTAGAAATACCGAGAGATATGATGCGACTGAGAGTCTTGACTTCCAAGCATCTTCTCTTGAGGGAACACAAACCATGATGTGACCAGGATTGGATGTCTGCGGCTAATGAAAGGTACGAGTGCACAATCCGCCAACGACTTTCGACGCTCTCGGTGCTCGCAAGCGCGCAGTTCAAAACATCTGAGGACAACTTATCTAATTCAAATACTGCGACAAAGAGAATTCTTAGATTCTCTTCTGGAGGTATTTCCTTTCCCATATCACCCGATAGTATCTGAAAAGCTTTACTCGAATCATCAATCAAGGGCATGGCTTGATCAATGCTGAACAACTTTGACATATCACCTGAAAGTTTGTTTAAAGCATCAATACAATGTCCGACTAATTGCGCTGCATCATTTCGGTTTGAACTTTTCAAATCATTTGAAAATAATTCTTTCCCGGCGCTCGCCTCCAGTTTCATCCAGAGCGCTCTTTGACTTTCACGTACTTGTTGAAACATGCTCCCACTCTGTTCAAGTCCATGATCAACGCCAAGTGAAGTGGCAACGGTGAGGACCCGGCGATCAAGCTGTACGGGCGACAGCAATTCCAATGCTTGCTGCAAATGTTCTCCTAACCACTTCCGCAAAACGTCGTTGCAACACTCGATCAGCACGTCGTCTCTGAAATCAATGCCTCCATTCTCAGCTAAACAGCGAGTTCTCATCTCCTCTTCGATCTTTCTTTGAAATTCTTCGATTGGCAATTTCTTAAGTAGTCGAGAAACAACAAATTCACAGATTAGCTTCATTTCCGGTTGCCGGTGAAAAAATCCATCTCTCAAATTTCTTCTCAATTTATCTTTGGGTGTAGAATACTCTTCCTCTGCTTTGACAATCCTAGGAGACGAGCTCGTGACTTGACTTAAAATGGACGGCCTTAATTTTCTGGAGACGCCAGGGCTTTTGGTCGATTTGTTGTTTGTCCGGGAAATGCTCGCAACGAGTGAACGCAAATCTTCTAAATGCGCTATGGATGAGAATATTGCATTCGGAGGGATTGTCGCGAAAACATCAGCCTTTTGCATTCCGTCGACATCGCTGGAAGAGAGCAAGGTGAAAGTTTGGACGCGGCTGCAACACCGACTGCATTAGCGAAAAAGCTCTCCACAGCTAGAGCTACATGACACCCACTCACATCAGAAGCTTCCTTCGCCTTAGCTTTTTGCAATTGCCGCAAGATTGAAAGCACCTCGACGTACGTCTTTGACTTCATAGCTGATATGTCCCAAGAGCTCATCTGAAGTAGCTCTATGATCCAAGGGACTACAAGATGTAGCTTGTTGTTCAATAGCGCACTTTCGATAACAGAAATGACACACAGTCCGCATCCCTTGAGCTGCAGTAAGGCATCTAAGGCGGGATCGGCGCTTTGTTGTTCAGTAGCTGTTCCAAAAGATCTCCAGTTGGGAGAGAAAAAGAGCAATCCAACATACCGAGCAAGCATAGACATCTCCAACAGCTTTGTTTCGCTTGTTGCATCTTCATCAGTTGTCTTTGTCATTTTGTTAATTATGGCGGATCTCAGATGAATGGCGAGGGCGTATGAGTCAGCGGAAAGAATAAACAGAAAGAAGAATTCTTGGTGCCCAGGGAACAAACGCAAAGCCTCCGACCGAGGAGAATCGGAGCTGCGAGCACGATCTGCGGCAACCTTGTGTGAGCTGCTTCGACTCTGCGATGCGGACTGTGAGAATCGTTGATGCAGCTTCTGCAATTTGTCCTTGTCTGCGATTTGCAAAAGTTCTTTGTCTGTTTCTTGCAGCGGAACCATACCAATTTGTAGGAGAAGGTCCACAAAAAAAGACGAAAACCAAGTATAGTTACTTTCCATGAGACCCTCGATCACCGTCCTTGACGACCGCTGGATCGACAAAAGTGATTTCTCCACTTTTGAGGCATCGAGGACTTTGCCTCGTACACTAAGGAACGACCTTAGCTGATATAAGAATGCATCTCTGCTAGCTTCCCTGTTCATGTATATAAGCTGCTCTTCAGGTGAGCGAAAGTTGTGTCGTGAATCTCGTTGTTCGTCAAACGGCAGACTCAGCAATGCTGTCTGATTGCTTGTAAAAGATGAGGATAACATGCCGTTCCGATTCCACGCTTTTAACAGGCGGTCGCATTCATTGTAAACGGAGGGCACGAGCTCCAGAAGAGGTGGACACCGAGAGAGAGTCTCCCACATGACAGGGCCAAGACCATACAAAATCTTTTCTTGGCATCGAATTGATTCTGAAGCAAAATAAATGCAAGAGGGATTGTCGACAAGGATATGACCCAGTGGACTCTTTGACGAAATTCCATTTTTGGTTTCATTTGGAAGGACAAGTAGCCGAAATAGTAAATGAAGTTCGAGGGGAGTCGAAGGAACCAGACATGAATCGATTAACGCCGAGTAAACAACAACCAAATGTTTTAGTGCTATGGTTTCCGACAAGCCTTCACTCTTCTGAGGGGTGAAAGCAGGCTGACGCGTTCTCTCTTTGTCCTCTTTCCACTTGAACGTTCCTGACTTTTCCGGAGTCACGGGAGCACTCGCAGATCGACTTAAAGCATTACTAGATGTGGAATTGCCAGATTTCGGTGCGAACGCTTTGGCAAACTGCTTCTGCGTAGGTACATCAAGCGGTACTTCTGAAGGCAAATCAACCAGATTTCCTTTCGACATCCCCCCATACCGATGCATTCGAATCCGGTGTTAACGTGGCAGGGCGGATTCGTCGTTTGTTTCCTCCCTGAGAAGTGCTTTTCGTCGTCAATGTAGATTTCGTCGTCAATGTAGAAGCCGTTTTCGCTTTGACGGAGAGAGCAGGAAAAGATTCCTCGTATGACGGTGTTGTTTGTTTATTGTTTGAGTCTTCGAGAAAAGGACGACATGCATCTCGTACAGCGTTAAGTAGAGCAAGTGACGTCTCCACTCGATTGTTGCAGCTGTAACTTCCACAAAAATTCTCACTTTCCCCAATAAGCCAAGATATAAGTAGACGCGTTGTTTCGGGACTTTCCAGAGCTCCAACGACGTTTTCAATAGCACGAAAGCGATGGCATGGACACGCATTCTTCTTTTCCGATTTGCCCATTGTCTATTCAATGCTATTAGTCTACCCACGACACAGCAGTCGTTAATGTTTCTCTAGGCTTATTCAAAGTACAACTGACTGATTTGGAAGAAGCTCTTTTTGTTGTATTGAATCATCATCAAAAGAATGCAGATCGCTCCGTCGCGCAGTGCTCCTCTGTTCTCGCATCGTGTGTGTGTGTCAACCTGACCAGAGATATCAACCCTCACGGGGACGTCTGCAATCTGACAACATAGATCCATCATCTAGCCTCTTTACTACTAAATTGATTATACTACATTACTACGGAATCCGAACGCCCATCTCCCAGCAGAAAGCAGATTCTCAACCCAGTAGAAGCGTTGTGTAAACGGCGGAAATTAAAGCAGAACACCACATTTGCCACGTGTGATGGTGTTCTCGCATCGTACAATAAGGCGTGTGGGTGTGGGTGTGGTGTTTATAGAGAGGTGGTCCAGACAATCTGGACCAGTTGTATTTTCTTTGTATTTTCACGTTCCCAGGAAATCTGGGTGAGCGGTGTTTTCCACTTGGTCCAGAAATCTGGACCAGTTGTATTTTCACGTACCCAGGAAATCTGGGGTTTGGTGTTTACACGTGGTCCAGAAAATCTGGACCAGCTGTATTATTACATTTCCAGGAAATCTGGGTGTTTGGTGTTCACACGTGGTCCAGAAAACCTGGGGCTTGGGATGTACATGTGTCCAGAAATTTGGATTTGTATTTCCACGTTCCCAAAAATGTCGGCGTGTGTTATTTTTTAACTGTCCACATAATCTGGACCCTTTGTATTTACACGTCTCCAGAAATCATCTGAACCTGTTGTGGTCATCTTCAAAATGTCATCAACCAAATTTAATAAAGGTTGTGGTTTACTACTACTTACTCTATATATCAGAGTGTGGACTACTTTTTTCAGTGACTCAACTTTGTTTGAGTCCCGTGACTTGTTTTCATCCACTAATAGCAACTCTATCATAGATTTTAGGCTTTGAAAAATTTATACCTTTTAATCACGGTGCCATTGAAACACCATTCAATAATCACGGGTCGATTATATACATTATCTCCATTGTATTCTTCTAGTAGAGTGCTCTATTGATTATTCTGGCATAAAATGTCGCTGGTGATAGCGCACACCGTCTCACAACGGTTACATCCACTCAGTCATGTTAAGGCCTTTAAACGTCAAGCCTTGCTATGTCAATATTGCAAATGCAATAACTAGGGGAACGTGATTTAAAACAGCGAGCATCAATCTATGACCTACCCCCGCCCAACGAATGGCTGCGTGGTTGGCAAAACGACAAGCTCAAGTATACCGGTAGTGGGTGGCATCGCTACCATTGTTAACACACATTCTGCGACATCGTTGGCGTCCACGAAACCTTCTTGTTGACGTGCTTGAATCATCTCCCGGGTCAGCAGATCACTGGCTACATTTCCAGGATGGATGATACCCACCGAAACGCCATGTTCTCGTCCATCTAAAGCGAGTGAGCGACTCAAGCCATTCAGTGCAAACTTGGAAGTGGTATAAGCTGTAGAGTCAGGTCGTGGCGACATGGCGGAAAGGCTTCCAACATTGATTATTCGGCCACCGTTTGACATATGTTTAAACGCTTCACGAGAGCATAAGAAAGGTCCGAGCACATTAACTTTCATGACCCACTCAAAGTCATTTGCTGTTAAATCCGAAAGGGGTTTGTCGACGTTAGTTCCGGCATTGTTGATCAAAATATCAATTTGTTGGCCGTCATTTCCTTGAATGCGCGCGAAGAGCTCTTTCACGGAAGTTTCATCCGTTACGTCACACGAGAAAGTCTCCACAGTGGGATTATCGCTCACGTTGTTGTTGTCAGTCGTAAGATTTTGTTTAATGTTCGCGGCGGCTTCTTTTAAACTCTCCAAGTTCCGCCCCGTCAGCACGACCGATGCACCGGCCTGCGCTAACTTGTTGGCGATGGCTTGGCCGATTCTACCGCTGGCGCCAGTGATCAGAGCCCGTTTTCCCTTAAGAAAGGATATTGTGGACATTTGTTAATTGGTTCCTTGCATAGCTTCTAAATTATAGCACTAATAATAGTCTCTATAGAATGTTGTGGTGATAGCGAAGAAGATCCAAACAATAAATGGCTATCTAGTTCACGGATTAAGTAATTCAGTACCGGTAAGATTTTTATCAACACCTCTGACGAAAATACCTGGTAACAAGACATCGTCAAAACCAAACATCGCCCATTTCTAGATTTAGCGGTAAGCGGTAACACATCTACCAGGTAAGTTTAACCATAAAAGTTCAAAATATTTCCATTGGTTTGACCTCCCTTTGAGTGATCTTTCATCTTAGTCGATAGATATCGTCCAAACACTGAGTAATTTCTGTAAAATATTGAGAGCACTTATATCAAAGTTTTATCTCAAGTAGCGTGCGCAACTTTGTCCGAGTTGGTCTAAGGAGGTGGTTTCAAGCACCACTGTATTCGTACGCATGGGTTCGAATCCCATAGGTTGCAAACTCTTTTTGATGATTTATTCCTCGTCTAACCTTGCCCACAGCAGCGTCATTTTTGTGAAAAAATAAAGGTTTGACGAGCGACGAACAGTAAAGCTGCTGCTTATTAATCATCAAAATTTTGACCCTATTATTACACTTTCTCGCGCCAACACGGTCTTTCACCAAATCACTCAACGGATACAATGTCCCTTCGAAGGCCACCAACGCGAATTGAGCTTAAGGCCGATGACATTGAAGAGTTCGACAAGGTAGGCAATTCACTCATTCATGCGTTACGAAACACCCCCCGTTATGTTAACTCACGCCGTTTGTTCTGTTTAGGTTCGCAAGGAGGAAGCTTACACTCTCTTTCAAGTAAAGAATGATCACGCTGATGCAAGGACGCCCCACATGCAAGCCAAGAAAATGGCGGCACTCTCTCGCATTGGAGTGACAGGCCGATTGCCCGAGAAACGGTAAGGTCAAGGTGCGCCTTAATCTAATGCTGAAGTCTATTTGGATGTGAATGTAGTAGTGTGTGAAGCAGGTGGATTACACATGATTTATTAGAATCTCTATATACGACCTGGACGAACGTTCGACGGAATCGTCGGCATTGTCTCCTCGAGTATAAGCTTTCTATCGTTTAGGCTGACGAATCTTATAGGGTGCCTTAACTTTAAATTCGATATTCTGGAGCACTGAGGTCGATCGTTTGCGGTAAAGAATTAGACACTTCGTCGAATGTCCCCGTGGATGGAATTCCGATTTGATTGCCTAGCCATCCAGGACCCAATATGACATTCATACTGAAGAAGAAAGCGATTGCTGCTGCAAGAATGTATGTGAACACATTGATGCCGAACATCTACGTCGCCGCGTATGGTGAGATTTGTCATGCCAGTATTGATATCAAATTGAAATTGAAAATGAATATTCAACACGCACCCGTTGTATTACCATCCAGTTTGATGGCTTTCCAGCTTCGATTTCTGCTAGTGTCGCTTCATCCAATTCGTCATCACTAAGTAGAATTAAATCCCGATTATCTTCGTTATTGAGCTGCCCATGAAGGACACGCTGCTTTTTTGATTTGCAAGTGATCGGACAGGGAATTCGAAAAAGCGTCAATCGGCGACCCTGGTGTCTGAAACATCAGAATCATCTTGAGTAGCAATAAATACCTCATTGCTTGGTTGCAAAAATCTTTTTAAACCCGTAGTTCGTACGAGCAAAGCTTGAAGAATGAAATGGCCATCATCATCATCGCATCAAAGACAAAAGAAAGTCAGTCGAAGACGACGCCATGTCTCATTTATGTTTTTCGTGACAGAAATTCAGTCACGGGCGCCCGTTTGGACTGTGTAAGTTACACTCTGTACCTGGTAGCTGTGCAATTGTGCACTTGCGTAGGAACTGGTATTCGAATGTTATGCTTAAAACGAGTTCAGCTACTAATGGATAGCGCGAAAGTTTCCCGCCTTTCATCACACCTCGTCCCTCCATGTTTCGATCGTTATTGCGCGATCGACATGAATGAATGCACGGCAACGCAATGACATTGCAGCTGCTCGACAACAGCAACGGCATTTATTTTCCAAGCGTGCTTGATAAATTGTAAGCAATTAATTGAGTTATCAGTAAACTAGCTAAGCCATGTTATGGGTCGATGAATACCGACCCACGAAACTGGAGGATCTTTCCTACCATTCGGATATTACCGATCGTTTGCAGGCGCTGGCACAGAACCCTGACTCCATGCCCCATCTATTCTTTTTATGGACCGTCAGGGGCTGGAAAGAAGACTCGCATCAACTGCTTACTCGAAGCTCTTTACGGACCTGGAGCGAGGAAACTCAAATTGGATCAACGCACATTTACAACACCCACCAACAAGACGGTACAAATCAACATGGTTACCTCAAGTTATCACATCGAAATTAGCCCCGGTGATGCAGGTTTGAATGATCGTTTTGTCGTTCAAGATATTATCAAAGAGATCGCGTCCAACCAGAATATTTCGGCGATGAGCAGTACCAAGAAAACAGCACTCTTCAAAACTGTGGTTCTAGTGGAAGTCGATCGACTCAGTCGTCAAGCACAAGCCGCTTTGCGTCGCACAATGGAAAAGTACGCCAAGACATGCCGTCTTATTTTGTGCTGTGATTCGATGAGTAAAGTAATGGAACCTGTACGCAGTCGATGTTTAGGAATTCGTGTGCCAGCACCGACTCACATCGAGGTAAGCCGCTTTGTAAATCGAAATCGCGCACGACATTCAATTGACTAAACACTTGTTTTTCCTCCTTTAAAGATATCTAATGTATTGATCAAAACCGCCCGTCGCACCGAACATACTCTTCCCGAAGAAGTGGCGAGCAACATCGCTCGTTCCTGCGATCGCAACTTACGCCGTGCCATTCTCATGTTGGAAGCCATGAGTACGCAAGGTCTCACCAAAGATCAACCGGTTCCGGTGACGGACTGGGAACTTTACATTCGTCAGATTGCCATTGACATCACCAAAGAGCAAAGTCCGCAACGCTTGGCAGCGACACGCGAAAAGATGTACGAACTTTTGGTCAACTGCATCCCTCCGACCATTGTACTCAAGACCTTAGTTAGGGAATTGCTGAGAAATCTTGATGATACGTTGAAACCTTCCGTCGTAGAGTGGGCAGCCTTCTACGAACATCGCATCGCCATGGGAAGCAAAGAGATTTTTCATCTAGAAGCGTTCGTGGCAAAATACATGGCGCTGTACAAGAAGTATCTCAACGACCTATTCGATGATTTTTAAAAGAAAAAGTAAGTAATGTTACAACAATGCGACTTCTTCATGATTCTGCCGTAGACAATACTATTTTTCCGACCGTAGCACCACTGGATATAAGATCGTGCGCCGACGCAATGTCATTCATGTGCATCTCCACTACTCGCGGACACGATAATTTCCCTTCTTCCAGCCAAGCTAGTACTTGATCAAACAGATCAGATAGCATCTCGCGCTCGTTGGCAAAGAATGACAAATTGAAAGCCAAGACAGCTTTATTCACGGCTCCCATTTCCATGGGATCTAGTTTGGGCATGTTGGTCATCTTATACGCCATTTTCAGCCATTGCCAGGGCGACAGCATATCACGGCCCATGGGTAAATTTGTATGAAATCCAAAAACAATCAACCGTCCTGTCATTGCTAAATGATCGTACGACTGTTGCAAGGTATCTACTCCGGAAGAATCCATTACTGCAGCATAGCCTGAAGGAGAAGCCGCGGCAATCTCATTCCACATGTTTCTCGTCGCACTCTTATCGATCACAACATCACATCCTAACCGTTTGGCTTCTTCTACTTTGGCCGAACGCCCAACGACGCCTACTACCGGTGACAAGCCCAATAACTTCGACATTTGAATGAGCATACTGCCGACTCCTCCGGCCGCTGAATGAATCAAAATGCCCTTGTTGTTGAATTTGGAGGGTATCGGAAAGTGCCCCGCCAAGAACAAGGAATAGAGTGACGTGAGGGCCACGGTAGGGATCGCCGAAGCTTGGCTGGTGGACCATCCGTCGGGAACTCGTCGAAGGTGCAAGGCGGGGACCATGACGCGAGAGCTATACGCCCCAAATAAAGTGCATCCGAACACACGATCACCCACTCGAAATTGCCGCACGTCGGCGCCCACGTGCTCGACGACACCGGCAATGTCAAAACCAGGAACGATCGGATAGCCGACATACTGATTCGCACTCTCATAGAGGCCCCATCGAATACAGATATCCGCATAATTCACAGAAAACGAATCGATCCGCACAATGACACAATCACTCGGCAGATCCTTGATATGAGCAAAGGCTCCTTCACGAGGCGACACGTTGTAGCCGGTCGTACAGTACCCCGGCTTCAAAGTAATGATGCGCAACTGCTCCACGCCACCGGGACGTGCAATCACCACGCATTTCGTATTATCGGATACGGGGCCTTCTGTTTGTTCCTGGGGCAATTTCGGAACCAATGCGGGCAGCAGGCTCGGCGCAAACATTCGAACAAACCACGAGAGTAGATTGGCGCCCATTGCCATCAAAATGGCAGTGTCTTGACCGAGAATTTTCTTTCCCATCTAAATTAGAGTAATTTGATGCAACTGATCTAATGAATGATTGAGACGTTGGTATAAAAGGTCTTTCAAGGCGAAGACGAGATGAGTTTCAACAAAATCATCATCGTCAAGCATCATCGCACTCATCAATCCTCATCATCTCTTAATCACGGATACTTTCTACAGGGCTAAATCGTGCATCGCAGTGGTGTTCTTCTGTATCGCTTGTATTGTACACACGGTATTGTCGCTTGTGTACTTTGTAGGGAAGAGAGGTGCGCGCGCCGAAACATCGTCCATCGTCTATCATCTTGCCGCCATGTCAACCGCGAAGCGTGAAGAAACGGTTGATCGGAGTCTTTTCCGGTTGCACGATTCCACAAAGAACGACTGCGTCGAAATCTTTCTACGTTGCTACATTACATCCTTATAGTAATTAGCCACTAGCCCAGTCGGAGTAGGCGTTCGATCGATTTCCGGATTTCCCAAAATCTCATTTTGAAAAAACACAGCTGGTCGCAAGTCTCATTATTTATCTCCATCCGACTTCTGAAAGCATTCGGAAGGCGACTTTACACGACGCCTTTTTCTATTCGATATCCTCATTTGTTAATTCATAGCTACCATGACACGATCTTCTTCGCGTACCTCCACTACGGCTTTAACCGTTGCCGAGCGGGCGAAATTCAATCCAGTCCGACTGCGCATGCGCTACTCAAGGGGGCCGGGTAGCTTCTCGGCGTCTTCTGCCACCATAACGAGTATGGCATCATCGTTATCCCTCAATGAACTTCGCGAAGTTCCTTTTGTCGAGAAGTTCGATCCTGTGAATAACATTGCGCAGACCCCACGGACAAAGCCTCCATTGATGCAATGCCCCGATGCTCCTCGCAAGCGACAATACTTCTTTGACGTTCCAAAGGGGATTCCGGAAAGAATACAGTTTCCCGAGTTTTGAGAAATCGGGCGTTATCCGTGCGCCGACGACTATTTGTTAATACCAGGTACAACAGTCAATCAGCATGTCAAAAGTGTAATAAAGATTAACAACAGATTTTTTGATGTAAGCTTGCATTCAATAGAATCTACGAGGTAGTTCGCCCCTACGGACCAGATATCAACATCAAAGCTTGTTTGGTGACATGGATCCGAAAGAGAAGCAGTAAAAAGACTTTACGAGCCGCATAATCAAAGACAATCAAATTAGATCTTCTGCTCATTTTGTTGCAATAGTCCGAACTTTTTCCAAACGTCTTTGGCGTACATTGTTATGTGATCGAAATTTGTGATAAGGAGAGGCCTGCGCTCCGTCATTAGAGATCAACTCCGACTTCAGACTCTTCCACAGAAAAACAATGCTTGTAACCAACGACCATCATTAACAAGTCGGACGGTGTCAATGCCGATAAGGACATGGCCAATAGAACGCGCTTCTAGGCGCTGCGGCGCTCGTTACCCAATAGCACGTAACTGATAGCTTCAGAGGATTAAAAGTCGTTCAAAAATATTTACGAAGTAACGCTTACGATCTGTTGCAGCGATTCAGCAAGTGCAGTAAGATGAGTCAGAAAACACCGCTTTTGATCAAGCGCAGCTATTAGGAAAGGATCATCGCTCATGCGTGTCTTCCTTTCGAAAACGTTTATGTCAAAGGCGTCTGCTCCTCTGTTCTAGCCGATGATTGAGTACGAAATCCCAACTGAGCGACACTTCTAGTTATTTGACGGAAGCGCCGGGCAAGCTTCTGCTCATCTGGTTCCCCCTGTAACTTCGGCCGGAGTGGGTAGGCACAACCAGCAAACCGGTAAAAGTCCTTGTACTAAACGGTCTTCATACAGCGCCCTTAGCATGTCGTCTAAACGTACGAGCTGTGAGGTGTTCTTGCACATTGTTGTCTGGGATTGTTGCTCTTGTACACGATCGGTAACCATTTGTAGATCAGACTTAACGTGATCAAAGGCCTCCTTCCCAGTTTCGACTTGACCCACAAGCCATTGTAGATCGGTTACAAACTGTCGCGTCACCAAGGAGTCAGACCCAGTCCTCTTGTGAAGCACAATGATAAAACTTTCCAGTGCGTCAATATCAGGTGCACCCAGCGACTCGCGAATCAGATGTAGCGTGTCCAAATCGGGTCGAATTCTCCGGCTTAGCTCAGGATGACTCTCAAGATACTCCGAGATGATGGCAATATCATCACTCATTCGTAGCAAAGCCCGTCGTGTACTAATAAAAGGCTTATCACGTCGCCGTCGACAGGCATCGGCTTTTTGAATAAGAGATCGTACATAGAAACAGATGCAAGCATTTGCCGCCATCCAAAGCGCTTTGTTGTATAGTATTTCGTCGGATAGATATCGCTTGACCGTGCTCAGATAATCATCAATGCTTTGCATCAACTCTTTGACAACTTCATTCTGTATCAGTTCCTCTTCCCATGCAGCACTAAAGATCGTTTGTGGTATAGATGTGTTATGCTGTATCTTCCGCAACAGAAAGACCAGCGACCGCTCGGTCGCCTGTACGGCGAGCCGACTGAGTTCGTGGACCAGGTCGTCCCCTAACGAAAGGAATGGGCTGTTTTCTGTTTTCCCCCGTTGTGAAGTCAATTCTTCTACCAGGTTTTCCATTCGCTCGGACATGCGCAAAAATCATTCGCCGCCGCGCATGTCTCTTCCAGTGTGACATACATTCGCTGATGATACCGTTCCATGTGTTCGTGTTGTACGCACTTGAGAACAAAGAGCATTCCTTCGACGAAAACACGGTCGTTCCCTTGTTCGACCAAAACACTGCGCTGAATCTGAATCAACGAAAAGACGTCCTCAGCCAGCGATGTAGAGACTGATCCGTCGAGAGCCTCGTAGAAGGTATGTTCGGTACTGTTTGTTCGCAACAACAGACACTATTGTGAGGACAGAGAGTGGAATTTACAGGTAAACGAAGATGAACAAAACTTACGCGTAAGCGTTTCTCACGGACTCAAACGCGTGCTTTTGAAAGTGCGTCAGAAACGACTCGCCTTGCAAATCTGTTAACTTTGTCTTGGTCGCCATGATGTGCTATTGGTATAGTCTTTAAATTGTTTGCGTTTGATCACTTGTAAAGTTTGTTTGTAATAAAACAGAGCGGTGATCTTTGCAGTTTTTGTTCGTGCTACATTAAGGTTAAAGATACAGGTTGATGAAATATTGTTTTTCCCTTTTCGTTAGATGCTACCTTAGCATAGTTGGTTATTGTACCTGATTCGTAATGCATCGTTAGATCAGGAGGTCGCGTGTTCGAATCACGCAGGTAGCTCTTTGCAAATTGATTTGCCAACTTTAAACTAGCCTAGAGAGACCTAATTCGCCTAGGTGCATTATTTTGCACCTTAGCTCTACAGATCAACTAAATAAGGGTACACAACGGGTCCAACCGGACTATCCGCAGGGTTCGGCACCATAATTCATCTATTTGCACCACTTCTTTGCTAACCAAGGTATTTTCTTTCTAATGAATGATGTGTAATACTTGAGGTTGCCCATGAGTCGACGCTATAGTCCAACCATTACTTGCTCGCACTCACTTAAAAACGTCTTTAAGCGTCCTGGAAGTTTGTCCACAGCCCAGTTTCCTGCGGTGCGTATGCCCGATCTCAGCTGAGTTTTTCCGAGGAAATGGGTTCCTCCACACGACTTTACAATAGATTTTTATTCTAATAAAGTCAATTGAGGCCCAGGATCCATGAGAAGACTTGATCTTGCTCGTTCTCGCACACTAAATCATCTGCTATCGAAAAAGATTTCAAGTGATTGTGTCGTCCTGCCAGCCGACACAAGTGTTGACTATGGAGTAAGCAACCCTAGCTTTACTCCGAGTTTTAGTTTTGACCCATCATTTTTAACTTGACCTTGAAGTCACCGTAGTCCGAATCACGCCGCTACCCTCAAAATAATTGGTCAACGAATAGATTAGTCTAATGGTCTTTCAATGCTGTACTGGAATACTTGTTAACACGACTGCTTTTACCTGTTAGTCATGAAGACTGCTACCTAACTTCTTTTGTTTTGCTAGTTTGGTACTATACTTGTTTGTTTAAAAATTTAGAGTTTATTGGCATTTCTTAGCTTTGCAATCTAATCATCGATTCAATACGACGAAATGCCTGCGTATCGTTGTCTTCCTTTTCGAGGAAATAGCACCTTGTGTACTGTAGAAATAAATGTAGTAGTAGGCGCCTTTTACCACGACTGCCGAGTGCAGACGCGATCGCTGACAGATTTATAATAAGATTGATTCCTGGGTGTTCATGACTGGACAGTCTGTTTGTCTGTCAGGTGTGTGTTTTGGGTGGTTCATGACTGGGAGTGAGTCATGAAGCTTGAAGTTGAAGTTGAATACCAGTGTGAGGGAAGATATGTTTTTGGATTCTTCTCTCGCTACGTCAGTGACCACGTCAGTATTTTGAGAAGGATGAGACAGCTTCTCATTTTCATTAGTTTTAGATAATGCTCACAATTTAGAAACCCAGTTGATAATGAACTAGTTGTCATTACCTCGTATCGAGTACGGTCAGAGATACATTTGCTGTGTGGAATCTCAGAGGGTTGGCACACCTTGTGAGAACGGTTGAGTCGAGTTGGCACACTTGACGAACCAGTGTTAGGAGAAGGCTGGCACGCCGGATCTTTATACTGAAGCAGTAAGTACGCGCATTTCGGTTGGCACGCCGGATTGTACTTATTGACCTATACGGCAGCGGGTGGCCAGTTGTCGTACTCTTTGTGTGTAGTGTGCAGTGACACGGTCGGGTCATTCGTTCATAGCGAGTTCGGGTGATTTTGACGTCTGTGCGTCGATTGTTGCGTGTGTCGAGTTACACGTGGAATTGGATTGTGTCGTTTGTACTCTCGCGTGGAGAGTCTCAAATTCTGGGAGCTATCTGTGCGCTCGGAATTTTGTCAGATTAACAGTCGCAAGTCTCTGTACTACTTGGGCTTTGTGATTGGTGGGTTTCCGATGACTCTGGTTCTTTCTGAGTCATTGTTTCTCTAGTGGATACTCTTCGTTATTGGTGACGTTCCCTACTGTTCAGTGTGCGGAGAGACAGAAACACGGGGAGACACGATTTCACTGTACATTTGTCCTACTTGGTGTACAACATGATTTCTTTCAGCGTACTTTCGCGGTAAGAAACCGGGATTCAGGTTGAGTACTACGCACCAACCTACTTTTCAGTGGGAAACACTGCATTTTCATTTTCGCTTGGTGAATTTACTGTGGAGCGGCACTGTGGGAAGTTATTTTGTCTGACGTACCTTCGAGAAGACGGGGAGTGACAGATTTATAATAAGATTGATTCCTGGGTGTTCATGACTGGACAGTCTGTTTGTCTGTCAGGTGTGTGTTTTGGGTGGTTCATGACTGGGAGTGAGTCATGAAGCTTGAAGTTGAAGTTGAATACCAGTGTGAGGAAGATATGTTTTTGGATTCTTCTCTCGCTACGTCAGTGACCACGTCAGTATTTTGAGAAGGATGAGACAGCTTCTCATTTTCATTAGTTTTAGATAATGCTCACAATTTAGAAACCCAGTTGATAATGAACTAGTTGTCATTACCTCGTGTCGAGTACGGTCAGAGATACATTTGCTGTGTGGAATCTCAGAGGGTTGGCACACCTTGTGAGAACGGTTGAGTCGAGTTGGCACACTTGACGAACCAGTGTTAGGAGAAGGCTGGCACGCCCGGATCTTTATACTGAAGCAGTAAGTCACAGCGCATTTCGGGTTGGCACGCCGGATTGTACTTATTGACCTATACGGCAGCGGGTGGCCAGTTGTCGTACTCTTTGTGTGTAGTGTGCAGTGACACGGTCGGGTCATTCGTTCATAGCGAGTTCGGGTGATTTTGACGTCTGTGCGTCGATTGTTGCGTGTGTCGAGTTACACGTGGAATTGGATTGTGTCGTTTGTACTCTCGCGTGGAGAGTCTCAAATTCTGGGAGCTATCTGTGCGCTCGGAATTTTGTCAGATTAACAGTCGCAAGTCTCTGTACTACTTGGGCTTTGTGATTGGTGGGTTTCCGATGACTCTGGTTCTTTCTGAGTCATTGTTTCTCTAGTGGATACTCTTCGTTATTGGTGACGTTCCCTACTGTTCAGTGTGCGGAGAGACAGAAACACGGGGAGACACGATTTCACTGTACATTTGTCCTACTTGGTGTACAACATGATTTCTTTCAGCGTACTTTCGCGGTAAGAAACCGGGATTCAGGTTGAGTACTACGCACCAACCTACTTTTCAGTGGGAAACACTGCATTTTCATTTTCGCTTGGTGAATTTACTGTGGAGCGGCACTGTGGGAAGTTATTTTGTCTGACGTACCTTCGAGAAGACGGGGAGTGACAGATTTATAATAAGATTGATTCCTGGGTGTTCATGACTGGACAGTCTGTTTGTCTGTCAGGTGTGTGTTTTGGGTGGTTCATGACTGGGAGTGAGTCATGAAGCTTGAAGTTGAAGTTGAATACCAGTGTGAGGGAAGATATGTTTTTGGATTCTTCTCTCGCTACGTCAGTGACCACGTCAGTATTTTGAGAAGGATGAGACAGCTTCTCATTTTCATTAGTTTTAGATAATGCTCACAATTTAGAAACCCAGTTGATAATGAACTAGTTGTCATTACCTCGTATCGAATGCACGGTCAGAGATACATTTGCTGTGTGGAATCTCAGAGGGTTGGCACACCTTGTGAGAACGGTTGAGTCGAGTTGGCACACTTGACGAACCAGTGTTAGGAGAAGGCTGGCACGCCCGGATCTTTATACTGAAGCAGTAAGTACGCGCATTTCGGTTGGCACGCCCGGATTGTACTTATTGACCTATACGGCAGCGGGTGGCCAGTTGTCGTACTCTTTGTGTGTAGTGTGCAGTGACACGGTCGGGTCATTCGTTCATAGCGAAGTTCGGGTGATTTTGACGTCTGTGCGTCGATTGTTGCGTGTGTCGAGTTACACGTGGAATTGGATTGTGTCGTTTGTACTCGCGTGGAGAGTCTCAAATTCTGGGAGCTATCTGTGCTTCGGAATTTTGTCATGTGTCGTCGCCAATCAATTGCCATTTGTTTGGCACCCTTTTCCCCGAAAGTCTTGGTTGAGAATTTTTTGGACTTTTTCTTTCGAGCGGGTAGCCCCTTTATGGATTTTCTCACAAGCCAAAGCCACCCAGTAAGAATCTACGTTGAGGTCTTTTGTAGCGGAAAACGCCCACAACTGAGCCGTCTTTGCGTTCTTTACGGTAGATGCGTTTTGTTGTTGGCTCGGTGGATGATATCTCGTGGAAGGAGATTTCCAGGCCGGTTGTTCTCGCGGTCTTGATCGGCATGATCGCATGTCAGATCGCTACCCAGAACCTTGCCTGTATGTCGCCTCCAGGACAAAACGGCAAAAGTTTCGTGTTCGCCATTTTCTGCTGGTCCATGAAGGTGATGCGGAACGAGATTACCCCGTTAATAAGGCTAATCCGGCTTTTGGATCGGAATGTACTTGCCTCGGCCGAATATCGATGACGTGACTTCCATCTTCGCTGACAAGAATATATGATCGAAGAGAGGGTGTTTCCACCAATTGAATTTCCCACTGCTGAAATACCACGGAATGATTTCGAGCGTGGACAATTCGTAATATTTTCTGCAAGAAAAACACAAGTTGTAATCGATGAGTAATGATCGATGAGCTGAGAGCATTTGTTTTTTGCACAGCATTGCAAACGCGGAACGTACTCTTTGTCTTTGTTGATGTTGACCAGTCAGCTGTTATCGGCAATCGATATCCAATCTAAAACAACGACGCGATTGTCTTGAATGCTGCCACCACTGTGATGACCCAAATATCCCTCCGGTCGCCCGGCCTTTGAACGTGATCAGCACTAAGTGATGAATGTAAAATGTCTTTTTGGTGTTGTTGCAGAGACTGCTATACAGATCGACTCTCAAATATCCATCGCCATCGGCTCGAGAGCTCAGCACCATGTAGGATCTGGAAAGAACATGACCATTGGCACCGGGCTTAGCGATGAAAGCCTCTCCTATGACTTCGTCAAACTCTGGGTCAAAGTTGAATTCACTTGAATTGGTCGCCAACCCTGGTCACGGCTGATGATGAAACCATTCTCGTGGCAGAGATAAACCGTCGGGCAGCGTAGGCGGATTCCGCTTCCATCACACACAAGCCACGCTCGCGACTTGACCTTTTTCATCTCGGATTTCAATTCGATCTCCTAGTTTCATCGGTCCTTCTTCTGGTTTAGGAAAATAGTCGGTCCATTCACCGATATGGAAATCTGCAGACCCGTCATCCATGAGATTTTCATCAACCTCGTCCTGTGGCGGGTCGTTACCATTGGCGTCTGTTGCTCTTTCGGCATCTCTGTTACGTCCATTGAGTTCAAAAACATTGGATGGGATCGCTCTCAACTGATCCGTCACCAACCAGTAATTGATAATCCCCACTGGGACAGGCTTGTGCGCTTCTGGCACAAAGTCACTTGCTTCCTGCGCCGTTGCAAGCGGAATTTTGAAATCGACGTTCGCCGAAGAAGGCCTGGCTCCATCCTCTGGCTTCTGGGTTGTTCATGAAAGAGAACAAAGAATTGTTAGAGTGTTCACCGACAAGTCATCGCGAAGCAACAATTTCGACTTACGCCTTGAACCGCCAAATTAAAGCCCTAAGGTCCGGCTAGATCACGTGGACCGATTGGGAGCCGTTGATTTCCCAGATCCTCGATCTTATGGCGCAGCTTCTCCACAGCGTTTTGAAGTGATGCAGTTCGTGCAACTCTTTGATTGGCCGCGGGCGGCTGCTGCGCGGTGTCGCCCGCAGAGGCAGCGGAGTCATCTTCAACAATAAGAACTTCGGCTTTGGAGGCAATTGCGTTGGGATCGCCACTGACAGTATGAGCCGGCTTCGAGCGGGTGCGTTGGGATCGTACTTGACCGTTAGAACTTCGGCTTTGGAGACGGTTGCGATAGAATCGCCATTGACAGTACGGACTTCGGATTTAGAGGCAGGTGCGTCGATACACTCGACTTTAGGGGAACTGTCGTCGGCTGTGACGACTTCATCGTAGACTGTGTATTCGCTGGCACTTTCGATGTCAAGAAGCGACTTCCCCATTTGGCGTTTTCACCTTGTCGCTCTGCAAGGTCTGAAGACCTCGCCAGCGTTTTCATAGAGTCTCTGGCCTGAGTCATGCTCCGAGTCTGGCGTCGCCCAAGAGATGGCTGCTTTGAGTGGGGATCAGTTTCCTTGGCCCGAGAAGCATTGTTGGAAGCGGAAGCAGCAGCGGTGGATTTTGATTTTGACTTGCCGGTTGCTGCTTTAGCAACAGAAGAATCGTTGGAAGCAAATGCAGAAGTTGCATGTTTCGATTCGGATTCGTTGATCTTCTCAGCAGTTTGAAAAGCGGGAGGCGTTATCGACGGCGTCATCATCCTTGAGGACAGAGAGAGCCGCTGAACCGGTTAGCGGAAGCGAGACTGACAGGCTTTTTCGATCCAGGAGAGTCGGACGAGGCCCGAAGCTTTGAGTTGTTGGTACCAGAGATCATGATAGTAGAGTGAGAAGGATACCGAGAAATGGCGGATAATAGAGAAGGCGGAAGCAAAAGCTGATGATGATTCACGGCAGGCTGGAATTTTTGTGTCTGCTGCATTGTCGCTGTTTCGAGCAACTTCTTTTCATTTCTTTCCGTGGTCGATCAGAGCTGTCAGCGCACTCGGCGGGACCTGTCGTTTTTGTGAATGGGGATCATTGCCCCTTGGCGGCTTAGTTGCAGTTGCCCTTTCACTGGAACTTTGATTGAACTGAATTTGTGCGCGTCGTAGCTTATTTAGAAGCGAGAGAAACAACAGCCCATTGTTCTTCTTCAAGCATGGCCGATGACTACATACTCTTTCACCAGCTAGTGAACGATTCTATGGACATAAAATAGACGACACTCACAGTTGAATTCAAATGAAGCTATTTCTAACCAATTGAACTCCTATCACGAACGGTTTTCACTGGCCCGATACGGAACAGATTGAATGTATTGAAAATCGAATGCTAGATTTAAATGTGGGAATGAATGAAGAATCATCATCGAACATCCGGTAAGTCATCGCAAACAACGAGCGGACGGACTACGACGACTCTCGACTCTCTAGAGTACTGTATGAGAAAATGTACTTCCAATCTTTGCAATGATAACCTTACCCATAAGCGATAACGATAACAAACGTTCATCCCTTTTCAATAAAAAGGGTTGCGTCGACACACACACACACCCGCTTTTATTGTTGCTGTTTTATTCTACCCTTACTCCGTATCACTGGGCAGTATAATATTCCTTAACACAACATGACATCAGGTTCATCTCATTCGTACTCGTCTCCTTCAATGTCGACATCCCAGAGACCGAAAGTGTCAGCCGTTCTCACTGGAGCGCCGCTCCTATCCGACGTCGGCGTCTTGTTAGATCAACTGGATTCAGACGCCCGCAACTCTTCTCCGTTTGATCCAGTGGCATTTTTGAATAAGAACTTTGCCAATGAATCGATTTTGACCAATCAGCTACCTTATTTACGCAAGGCCGTGGGCGAACGCATGGAAACATTAGATGATCGTATATCCACCGCCCTGCAGCGACAATCCGAAACCGCCGCCGCTACCCGCAAACACGTGCAAGACGCGAAAGCATCCGTAGCCGCGCTCGAAAAACGCATCAAACAAGTCCAAGAAAAGGCATCACAAAGCGAAAAAGCGGTTCTGGAAATCACTCAAGATATGAAGCGCCTGGATTATGCCAAGCGTCATTTGCAGCGGACGATTACGACTTTGAAACAACTGCACATGTTGGTCCATGCCGTAGAGCAATTGCGCTTGTGCATCGCGCAGCAGCCATTTCCGGATTACAAGGCGGCATCGCATCTCATGGATGCGACACGCCTGTTGCTGAGTCATTTTAGTGGGTACACGCAGAAAGTGGAACCCATGCGCATTTTGTCTTTGCAAGTTCAACGATACGAAGCACAATTGAAAGATGGGCTCGTTTATGGTTTTCGAGTCGTGGCATTTGGGGCTCGGAAGGCGATGGAACTACAAGACAAAAAGAAGCCTGGAATTAAAAGTAATAGTTCAGCCGCAATGGACGATGATTCAGATCATGAGGAGACGGTGGCTGTCATGACGGTTGAGGATATGCAAGGTGGAGTTTTGGTCTTTGATGCACTTGGAAATAGCACGCGAACTCAGTTCATCCGTACGTTTTGCGAAGATTATCTGGAGGATTATGTCAAACAGTTTGAACCTCCGTCGCCCGATACAAAACCAGAACGACGCGTGTCGAGTTTCAAAGCAACCGAAGCAAAGACGGAATCAGAAAAGTCGTTCGCTGGTCTAGATCAGCTTGAGAAGCGATATTCTTGGTTTCGCGATTTATTGGAGCAGCAATTGAAAGCGAAGTTCAAGCGTGTATTTCCGGACGATTGGAACTTGCAAGCCACTTTGGCAAGCATGTTTCTTGAGTTAGTACGTTCTGCTTAGAAGTTCATTGAATGTGCATTGTGATAACTTGTGCTTACCCTTCTCTTTACCGTTATTGCAGACTCGAGATCATGTCCTTGCACTGCTCGACGGTCCTCGAAAAGACGCAGACGCAACTAATGCTACTATTCTTTTGAAAGCACTTCAGAAAACAATTCTCTTTGAAAAGGACATTACGGCTTATCTTCAACGTGAATTCCATACCGCTTTCACAGGAATCGACTCAGCTGATGTGTCTGATGCCAAGGCAATTAAGCCACTCTTAGGCATAGCCTCAGCAGCGTTTGAGCCGTACATGAGCCCTTATATCGGCTTGGAGGAGCAAAAGATGGATGAACAATTGGTCGAAGCTCTTGAAGATCGTACCGTAGATACTAGAGGTGAACGGCCGGTCTTCATTTCCTCTACCAATCTATTTGTGACTATCAAAGGCAGTATGGCTCGGTGCACTGCATTGACGAAGGGCCATGCTTTCTTTTTGTTGTACCAAGCTTTCAAAGACTCTCTGCGCAAGTACGCTCAGATTTTAAACGGAAAATTACCGTCAGTGTTGCCAAACTCCGCAGTCGTGGGCGGGTTATCGCTTCCTGGGACATTCGGAGGCAAGCAAGATCAGAATGTCGAAGCATCGTACCGTCTTCCTCCTGGGGAAGAAATCACCGTCTGTCACGTTATCAGTACATGCGATTACTGCGCTGATACCGTAGAGGCTTTAGAAGATCTGATTCGAGATACAATCGATGAGGAATATCAGGATAAAATTGACATGATGTCTGACCAGGAAGTCTTTCATGAGACAACTGCCAAGTCGATTCGGGTTCTGGTCTCTGGTCTTTGTAACCGACTTGATGGCGCTCTCAAAAGTATGGCCGCAATGAATTGGGGAACCTGGGATTTAGTAGGAGAAGAGAGTTCATACGTCCGCATGATCCACGAAGAAATCCAGCCAATGGTGTTGCAAATTCGTGGATTACTTCCTGCATCCTACTTTCGTAGCTTCTGCGATAAGTTTGCCAGTCAGTTCATTTCTCTTTACAGTGACAATCTAATGCGCTTGAAGCGAATCAGCGAGCCGGGAACACAGCAAATATTGCTGGATGTGTATAGCGTCAAGACACTCTTGCTCAAGCTTCCGATCCTAGAGGATGGAAAGGGATCAAAGTCGGGTGCGGCAGGAACAGCCCTCGCCCCGGCTATGTACACGAAAATGGTACAAAAACAATTTAGCGGCATCGAGACTCTTCTAAAACTTGTCGGTACACCCAACGATCTTTTGATAGAGAATTTCAAGGTTCAAACAAGCAATGGAAAGCCTATCGATCTTCAGGTTGTTATGAATTTGAAAGGATTGAAGCGAAACGAACAAGTCAGTATGCTGGAAAAGTATGGATTAGATCCCGTAAGTGCGCTAAAATCAGTAACCTCCGGCTTGACATCGGCAACGATCGTGTCAGAACGTGTTCAAGCTTTGCAAGACCAAGGATCTACCGTGGCTGCAAAGATGAATTCAGATTTGAGTCAGATGCGACAAAAAGTTGACGACTTCCGCAAGTCCTTTAGGCCATAATTGTTTCGCTATTCATGTTCCTTTTAACTACATAGAGAATGTTCGAAAAGAATTTCAGGAGCCATTTATCCGCTCTCTTCCGCTTCTTTTTCCTTCTTTTCTTTGCTATTTTTTATATATAGTCTTTTCATGCGAGACTTCTTCTTGTCGTACGAAGGAGTCGTGTCAATTTTGTCGTTTTGGAGCTCGTTTCTTTTTTGTTGTGCTTTCGGGGCAACTGTAACATCCAATCTTCAACTTGGCAGCCACTTTGCTTCATAATATTGGCAATTGTTCTTAACTGCTCCAAGTCGGCTTCAGTAAACAACGTAATAGCCTTCCCTTTGCGGCCAGCACGACCTGTACGACCAATTCTGTGCACATAGGTTACTCCGGACTGAGGCAAATCGTAGTTCAGTACAAGCTTTACAGCACTTAGATCCACACCACGCGCTACCAAGTCAGTTCCAATCAAGACCCATGTGTCGCCTTTGCGAAACTTCGCCACTGCATTCTCTCTAGCCGCCTTGCTGCGACCCGCGTGTATTACATCAACGCGGATGCCGTCGTAGAGTAATTCTGCAAATAGCGCTTGCGCTCTCTCTTGTGACTGACAAAAGACCAGCGCCGGAAAGTCAAACTCACCGCGTTGCACAAGTTGTCGAATGGCCAGTAACTTTCCTTGTTCATTACCAACAAACATGAGCCTTTGGTCGATATCAGCGTTAGCGGCACCGCCACCGTCAATACTAACGACCACGGGATTACGTAAAATCGATTCAGAAAGCGTTCGCACCGTGGGCGTCACTGTCGCAGAGAATAGAGCCCTTGTCGCAGTAGCAGGGATTTCTGACAAGATTGTATCTATTTGCGACAGAAACGTTCGACTCTTGTCTGACCCACTATCCGAAGCATCAAGCAGACGATCGGCCTCGTCCAGAACAACGATTCTCACAGAATCAAGCTTGAGACCTTTCTGGATGGCATCAACAATTCGCAATGGTGTCGATATCAGGACATCCAAGCCACTTTGACCACCAACTTGACCCAACACAGCTTGTGCAGCATTCGCTTTCGCTAAAAGAAGCGAAGATAACCCACCTGGTTTACCCAGACCCAAACGCTCTACTTGTCTATGCAGCTGTGAGGCTAATTCCAGAGACGGCGCCAGTATGAGACTCGGAATTTCCCCCTTGTTTTTCTTGGCCCCCTTCGTTTTGTAGAAAATATTATGGGGAATGCTGCTCAGTAAGAGTGATGGGAGAATAAAAGCACCTGATTTTCCGGAGCCCGTTGGAGCCCCAGCCAACAAATCTCTTCGCTGCATCAAAGCAGGAATTGACTGCATTTGGATAGGTGTCGGTTCTTTCCACTTTCCTTCCTCGATATTGCACAAGATGACACGGATCAGTCCTGTAAAGAATGAATCGTTGCACCATTCGGGGCAAGTGATTTCACTGAAACTGGAAATTGGGTCAGGAGAATCATCGGCGTGGGCCACTTTAATTTTCATGGAGCGGCGAAAGGCTGCCACTTCCTCGCGGTGAATTTGATTGCGCTTGGCTTCGCTGACATCTCTTTTCCCAGTGCGATCTCGCGATTTCATTGCGTTGGACTTTTCGTCCTCCTCCTCCTCATCGCTTTCATCATCGTCGTCTGTAGTCACGTGTTCTTCCGGAGGCGGTTCCGTCAGCTGAGCGACGGTTTCGCGCTTTCGTTTCTGCCGCTTTGACTTGTCTATTCGCGCAGACGATGATAAGATGTTAAAAATTTCGTCCATAATGACAATACCACACTTGCTGCACCGCACTTATAGTCGTCTTTGGAGTGAGAAAGCAAGAGAATAATCAAAAGGGTTCCTTCTTCACTCTTGCACGATGTTCAAGAAGAAATTCTTTCAATCGACAATAAATAATGATGGCACGCGATGCTTTTTTATTTTTTATTTTTATTTTTTTCTTGGTTGAGCGGTGCGGTGGAATTTTATAGGATACGCGCGCGTGAAATGCGCGCAGTGTGCCCTCCAGAAAATTTTAGGTGCGGTATAGTCTCTAGGTCTACAGGAATTGTGTCTCTGTTCCAGAAATTCTGGAAACTGTATCTTTCTAGAGAGTAGACAGAAATTCTGTGGGGAAGGGCGAGATCGAAAAAGCTAATAGACGCCGAAGGCTGCTAGTCTAGCAAAATAATAATTACAAACTCTTATTTATCTTGTAGGTACTAAGTCTCGCGATCTTAACCGCTAGTAACTGATTTGGACTGGCAATCCCAAAGGCAACCGAATATAAGAAACAAATCGACTAGTCTGAGGACGCGTAATATGAATGTCTTCACTGTGATTTGATCGACATAGAAATGATTCTTATCGCTCATTCATGAATCTTGATCACTAGAGTCGTCTTTTCGACCTATAGATGTCGGAGATATTTGAGTCTGTAAGCTTAATAGTTTCGGCGAAAAGAGGGCCGGAAGAATGTTTTTCCTCGTCCTGGGCTAGGGAGCTCTCAATGTCTATCCATGTGTTGATTATTCGGCATAGCGCAACTTCTTTAGTAAACAACTCTATTCTCTAGCCCGAATCGACATCTAGCAGAGGCATCCGTTATCTAACCTCTCCGTATCACCTAAGCGCAATTCTTCCTATAGACCTGGTTGCAGCTTATCCGTTGTGGGGTATTTCATACCGCGACTTTCCGCAACAACTGTTTTTCGTTTCGCAAGAACAACTGGATTCTTTGAACCGCCTCCTACTGAAAATCGTCGCTCGATGTTAACCACACGTGATCTTTCTTCGCTCATCTCGTAATCCCATTTCTCGGCTTCCTGGTATTTTCTCTCGTATTCATCGTCCAACGATTCGAGCAGTTGGTAATGTTCATTAAGTATCGTGAAGACGCGGACACGGGCGAGATGATGTCCGAGTTCAGCCGCTGTCACAAGCCATTCCAAGGCATCAGCCCGATCTCTAGTGACACCCACACCATCGAGTAGGCACTCTCCGAGCATGTACGCTGCTCCTGCATGTCCTAAATGGGCCGCACGTCGAAAAAGGTTTACCGCAAGCTCCGTGTTTTCTGCGATTCCATCTCCCGTGTATAATGCGACAGCTAATTCATAAGTAGCCGTGATGTGCCGATGTGCGTCAACACATCGTCTCCACCACACAACTGCCTGTTTAGGATCGGATTCCAGTCCAGCGACGCCTCCTTCGCTTAAGATGAGTCCTGTCAAGAGAAGAAACTGTAAGTCGACCCGTCGAAAGAATATTTCAAAAATGAATCAAACTGATCAAACCTACCATACAAACACATCCCATCGGGGTGTCCCTTGTTGGCTAGTTCCTTGACCAAATTAAGACCCTTCTTTTGAAACACGGGGTTACTTTCGTGATAGATGTAAAAGCAGGCGATTCGAAACTTAAGATCTTGACACTTCTTCGTATCTCCTCCTTCCAATCGCTCACAAAATCTCAAGTCAAATTCCAGGGAAGCGATCTGATGTGCTTTTGGAATACGGCGCGGCCAGTCTCGTTTCATCTTTCGGGGAGTTTTGCCTTCGTGTGCTTCCGGCCATCGTCTTTGATAATCTGCGAGCAAATCTCGGTGATATGCTAATACTTGATAGAAACGCTTACTCTCGGAATACCCCGAAGGGCATTCATTGCCCACAAGAGCTTCCTCACGGCAGTGCGTAACGAGATCGTCTTTCAGTTTCAGTGATGAGAAAAAAGCACTCAGATCATTTCCTTTGAAGCTCAAACGCGGGTCATCTTCGTCCCCGCGGTTTGATAGGCAGTAATAAGCGACGTTTGCTGTAGCCAAGGCGGCAATTGAGATGGAAAGATCATTATTTGCCGAAACCCTCTGTTGTCTATGGGTGGACGAAAAACCGATTCTCCACGTGTTGCGGTTCATAAAGACCCTGGATGAATTCATTGTGCGACGTTGTTCGAAGAGGATGAAGAATATTACTGAACACAAATGGCGTCTCTACGAATGATAAGAATTTGTTGTGAAGTCGAGTTCTGCTTTTGACTTTTGACATCCGCAAGCCTTTTTTTTGTTGTTACGCGATGCGGACGCTTTTTGCCGTGTCGGGATTTGTTCCTGTCGCACCACCATCCGTTCAAATCCATGTGAATCAACACTAATAACAGTCCGCAGTTATGATGCCACGCGAACGCGCTTTGAGTCATAAAACAATAGTCTTCCGCGCAAGACTGCTGTCCAATCTTCATCTGTCTTGACAAGCTAGGCTGCATTCAAAAGATTTGACTTCGTAACGTCGATAAAATGGGATCATTGTCTGACGACTGTGTTCGAGTCACGAGTCAATATCCTCCTTGTTGAAACGATACTGTTTAAGTGTCATCCGACAATAAAATTTCTGGCGGTCCAGAAATTCTGAAAATCTGGGGAGTTGCAGAAATTCTGGACCAGTTCTATTGCATTGGTCCGGAAATTCTGGACCAGTTGTATATCATTCATACAGAAAATCTGGGCTGGTCCAGAAATTCTGGACCACTTGTATTTCATTCACACAGAAAATGTGGGGCGGTCCAGAAATTCTGGACCAGTTTTATTACATTCATACAGAAAATCTGGGGACTTCCAGAAATTCTGTACCAGAAAATCTTGATCTGGTCCAGAAATTCTGGACCAGTTGTATTTCATTCATACAGAAAATCCTGGGGTAGGTCCAGAAATTCTGGACCAGGTGTATTTCAATCATACAGAAAATCTGGGCTAGGTCCAGAAATTCTGGACCAGTTGTATTTCATTCATACGGAAAATCTGGGGCAGGTCCAGAAATTCTGGACCAGTTGTATATCATTCATACAGAAAATCTGGGCTGGTCCAGAAATTCTGGACCACTTGTATTTCATTCGCACAGAGAATGTGGGGCGGTCCAGAAAATCTGGACCAGTTGTATTTCATTTATACAGAAAATCTGGGCTGGTCCAAAAATTCTGGACCAATTGAGGTCCAGAATTTCTGGACCAGGAGTTCTGGGTTCTGGACCAGTTATTTGTGATGTGTTGTTGTATTTAATTTTGTTTTCTTTTGCGGGCCACGGATGATACTTTGAATTCATTCATGTTCCATCATTGTTCACAATAAAAACGAAAGAAGTGATCTCATTGCAAACATATAGAAAGAATGAGTGCTAGAGCGATCCGGGCCTTAAGAGGAGGTAGTCATGAAGCGCACTTAGCGGAGAACGCGGATGCCGACGACGACTCCTCATCCGAAGAATACGATGAAAAACCGCGTTCGAGGCCATCGGCCTTCTCCGCCATGCTGGACACCGACGATGAAGAAGACGACAGCGACACCGGTGAAGAAGACACTGGATCCGAAGATGGAAATACTGATGTGCCAAAAGGGGGAAGCGAACGCAACAACGACGCTTTAATGAACCGTAAAACAAAACAGTCTGCGACCTCGCAATCGGCACACAATACAAAAGAACGACGACAAGGAAGGACAAAAGGATGATACCGAATCGGAAGAAGAGGACTTGGACACGCTACTCAACGAATTTACCCAGCATGATATTCAGCAGAATGAAGAAACGAAGCAGCACAAATCCAGTTTCTTTTCCCAGATTTGCGGAGTACAAAAGAGATTTATCCTAGATCTCGATGTTGATGCAGCCATGCGAAATGCATTATTGAACGGTGATTTAAGTCATACACGAGGAACGAGCAATCAGAAAAGTCGACAGGTGCTTCTTTTTGGTCCACCTCGTGATAATTGGCCTCGTCCTCTTCATTTTGTTGGCGGTGGTATCGGAATGGTCACGTACGAACAAAGTCCGCGACCAATCCCCTGGCCTTACTCGGACATTGCGACACTAGTAAGGAATGACAACAAAAAAGATCTTATCGAATTTGTTCAGGATATGAATCACTGGTTTACATTTCAGCATGCTCAGGACTGCTCTCGAGATTTGGAAGATTATGCCGTTGTAAAGCAGACGGGCGATTTGAACGCTTTAGTCATGTTCGCGGCGCATCATCCCTATGTGACGGATGCACTGTTGCAGTTGACGGGCGTCTTATATCAAACAAACCATAGTCAAGAAGGGTTGGCGTTACTGCGACGATGCTTGTGGGTGTACGAGAGCTCCGCAATGTTGCCGTTTAACAACCGCGTGCTGGATGGAGCGGCCCTCATGGACATGGATCAACCAGAAAATGCGACTTTCTTTCGATCACTTTTCAAACTGATCCAAGTCAGCACTGTGGCTGCTCTGCCACGTACTGCTGCGGCCGTCTGCCGCTATATTCTGGCTCTAGACCCGCTGCGTGATCCTATGCATGTTCTTGCTGTGTTGGATGCGTTCACGATAAATTGCAAGTCCGATACCTTTGATCAATGGCTCATTGATTTGGTCGACAACAATTGTATTTCTATTTATTTTCGTGATGAGGAAAATCCAAAGCGTGTGTTTCAATGCACACTTGGGGAAATGCCCAACTGGTTGTTGTCGTATTCGCTTGCGCAGTATAGATTACACGGAAAGGAGGGCAGCTTTGATGGTCTCCGCAAGCTTTGACCCAATTTCCGGAAATCGTTTCGTTATTACTCCAGGAACTGGAGGTAGATATTACTGGAAGATCTTTTTTACGGGATTGGCCAACCGCTTTGGAAAAAGCTACGGAGCGGAGTTTCAGTACTAGGCGTTCTTGGGGAAGACAGCAAGGTGAACTGGATCCACATGAAGTTCAAAGAACAGTTCAAACCGCGGACAAAATACTAGCGCTGTACGTTCGACTAACGGCCAAAGTTTGGGGCGGCGACGACATTTTGCAGTTTCTATACGATACTTTGGTCACCCTTCCAGAATCGGAATCCCCGGCGCTTCCTCCAGCGGCTATCATGCGATACTCTGCCTTGAATCCTGGTGACTTCCATAATCGTGTGGAACTACTTCCACAAGATATGAATATCATGGATGGTGGTATGATTGCGCACGCCATGACTGTGGTCACGAATCGCCCACGTTTTCTGAGGCACATGCCACGAGGAGCGATGCATGGTCAGCAACGGATGGACATCGAAAACTTACCAGCTGGTTTTCCTGCTCTTTTTGGTCCGCCCACGAATGTCGTGGATCCAGACTGGCCTTTGGTGGAAGTCTTGTGGAGGAGTTTTCTTCCATGGAATCACGTCGAAGGAGTCCGGCCTCCAGCAAGGTAGAAATTGATAGCCTTATCAACGAATTTAACAATTCACTTTTTATAAGTACGTAGTAGTAATTAGGTAGTAACAGTGTATTCGTTCATATTAGTGAGTAGCAATACTCTCCAGCATCTCGAAATAAGTTGGAAACGTTTTAGCCGTGCAACCTGGATCATTGATAATTACATTGACTCCACCACAAGCTGCGAGGCTGAAAGTCATGGCCATACGGTGATCATCGTACGTTTCGATGAGTACGTTGTCGTTAATTTTGTTTCCCGCAGGAGGATGAATTATGCAGTAGTCGTTAAATTCTTCCACTGTGGCTCCCAACTTAGTGCATTCCGCCACGATTGCCTTCATTCGTTCAGTTTCTTTCAGGCGCCACGAATACACATTGCGGATGGTCGTAGGGCCCTCGGCAAATAACGCCGCCACCGCCAAGGTCATCGCCGCATCCGGAATCTTCCCACAATCCACATCGACTCCCTTCAGCCGAACCGAAGCGTCTCGCGTGACAGTGATGCTTTCTGGAGCCCACGTGACGGTGGCCCCCATCTGTTCCATGACATTGGCAAAAGCGACATCGCCCTGGACACTATCCGAACCGCATCCTCGTACGGTGACAGTCCCTCCCGTAATGGCCGCACCAGCAATGAAATAACTCGCCGAACTGGCATCACCTTCTACCAAAATACTTCCCGGACTAACGTACTTCTCCGTCGAAGCGATAGTAAACGACGGGGTTCCCTCCATATCTCCATCAATTTGCACATTGACACCAAACTTTTTCATGAGACCAATCGTCAACGCCACGTAAGGCGCCGAAATCAATTCATCTTTAATCGAAATTGTGACATCACCATCGACCGCGGGAGCCGCCATGAGCAGTGACGACAGAAACTGCGACGACATTTTTCCGCTAATCGATGCCTTCCCGCCTTGTAAACCTTTGGCACGGATTGTGACGGGAGGACATCCTGTCTCTTTGACACACTCAACATCCGCACCCAATTGTTGTAATCCATCAATCAAATCAGCAATGGGTCGTTCACGCATGCGCGGGACGCCGTCTAAAACGAATTGACCTTGTCCCATACAAAGGGCGGCCGCCAAGGGTCGCATGGCCGTGCCCGCATTTCCCAGAAACAATTCACACGTCTGATCTGGTGTCGGAGAGTTGATGGGGCCCGCCTGGCCAGTCACTGTAACGGAATCTGAACTGTGCTTTTCGACGGGCACTTGCAAGGTATCGAGAGCTTGTAGCATGTACCGAATGTCGTCTGAATCGAGTAGATTGTCGACGCGCGTCGTGCCCTCACTCAAGGCTGCAAGTAACAAGCATCGATTACTGAGAGACTTCGATCCCGGTAATGTAACAGTACCATCGAGACTTTTAATGGGTGCGACAGTGAGTGTTTCCGCGACGCCTGTCTTGGTAGCTGACAGAGGTACGAAAGATGCCGACCGGAAGGAATGAACCGCAGTGAAGGCCTGTACGGAAGGTACAAGTGCTAAACATGCGATCAAACATGTTTTTGTATGAGTTTGACTCTTCATATTAACAAGAAGTAGATTAAAAGTGTTTAAGAGACAAAGATAATAGGGACTATTGCTACCTCGTACGCTTGCAGATGAAAATGGACCGCTTTGCTTTTATTTTCGTGGTGCGTGTCTTTCGCTTCAAACTTTGATGAGTCTGTCTGGCCGCTTGACGTAAGGTTTTACCAGGTACAAGGTCTAGGTGAAAAATATCCGGGTTTAGCTCAGGCTTGTCGCTCACGCCTGTATGGCAGAAAAGTTTTACCGTCGTGATGATGATCCGATGCGGAAGGCAATCACTTTTGGCAATCAATTGAATGACAATGGACGAAAGCGAGAGACGCAAAACGGAAGCCTTGGTTGTTCGGTTCATGACTGCTGTACAATCCAGTCTTGGATGGCGTAAACCAACACTCCCTTCCATAGTAAAAAATCCAAGGTGTCGATTCTCGGAATTTTCAACGTAAAAACAAATGAAACTTTCAGCAATTAGTTCAGAATCGTCATTGTTGCGACTTTATTTACCCGTAATTATAATTCTATTTGCAATTGAATGACAATGGACGAATGCGAGAGACGCAAAACGGAAGCCTTGGTTGTTCGGTTCATGACTGATGTACAATCCAGTCTTGGCTGGCGTAAACCAACACTCCCTTCCATAGTAAAAATCCAAGGTGTCGATTCTCGGAATTTTCAACGTAAAAACAAATTAAACTTTCAGCAATTAGTTCAGAATCGTCATTGTTGCGACTTTATTTACAAGTAATTATATTTATATTTTGCAGTTGAATGACAATGGACGAAAGCGAGAGACGCAAAACGGAAGCCTTTGTTTTTCGGTTCATGACTGCTGTACAATCCAGTCTTGGCTGGCGTAAAACAACACCCCGCGTCATAGTGTAGTGAAATTTCTAAGAGTCACGAAAAAATAGATAGAATGTACTATGACCTCTTTTATTTTTTACAAAAATTAATAAAATTTCTGGAATCTAGTCTAGACAGAATTTCTGTCTGAATCAACACACCGAAATTCCAGAATTTCTGGAAGAAATCAAAAATCTTCCTTTGCACGCAACTACAGACTATACGTAGTACGGAGTAACAACTATAAGTTCTTAAGCTGAAACCTTATCCGATGTAAGACGCGCTCGGTTTGAAAGAAAATTATTGCGAAATGAAGATGAAAAGCGATCAAAATGAAGTAACCAAGACGATGTCTATGGTAGACTTACGCCATTTTCCAAAGACGAAGGACCCAGAGTAAGGCAACAATATATCACCAAGCTATGTCACTTCCCGGCGTTCAGTTGAGTAAAATCCTTTCGACTGCATACTCGAACGAGCATCCACCCCAAGATTGGGCCGACATGACGTTCTTGGTGCCCCACGAAAGCATTCGGAGACAACTAGTTTCTGTGCAACGAAGTGTAGAAGCTTTGCCAAATACTACTGACAAGGATAATTGCTGGAAAGTGACTCTTTTGCCAAATGGTTCACGGATGTATTTCACTTTCTCGTAACCCAACGTAGGTTCTCCTCCGCCCTCCGCTACTCGTCCTCGAAAACGTTACCTTACTAATCGGCTCATCACTTCTCTTCGCAGATCACGAGGCCATCGAACAGATCTACAAGCCCTTTTGCTAGAACAGAAAGCAGAATGGCCCGATTTCAGTCATTCCATGGTTATGATTGAAATTTTGTCGTCGATTTATGGATGTTGTGATAGCATGCAAAAGCAGAACGGTCTCGATTGCACCGAAACCATTACGGCTCTTAAAGAACAGGTACCCGATTTTGCTAAAAACTTGTCGGGTGCGTTTGTTTGTTGCTTCGTTAACATGCCTTGTGGTTTGTGCTGACAATTGTTTTGCTTCGAACGCCCTTTCTATAGAACACATGAACAAACTGGAAACCAAATTACCACCCATCCTTCGTGTTTCGGTGACAGAAAAACAAAATGCCACCGCCGTTTCGAAAATGATTGCGTTTCAGGGAATTCCCGGACTGATGAAGATTCTTCCCGGTATCCTGTTGGCCAACCAAGAATGGATGACACGATCGTACTACGCTCAATCGTACTTGAAAACGCTACCACCGCCCGTTTTGAAAGCACAAGTGACTACACTAATTCCCAATTACTGTCATTGCTACATGCGCATGCGGGATGCGCCATTGTTGGCGAGTCCACCGGTGCTGAAGGAAGTTTCGTTTGATGAAGATCCTTCCATATTAAATTCGTCCCGTGGGCGTCTCGAGCGAAAGAAGGAAGAATTGAGATAGGACTAATGGATGTTTTATTAGGTCTTTATTAACATATAGTCAGCTTCGCTTTTTTTTAATTCAAAACCCTAGAGTTTGTGATCTCAAGCAGGCACTTCGAGCTTTAATGGCGGTGTGACGATCCTTTTATTGTATGTTAGATCGAAAAGTGACGTTGCGACTTCGGCAACAACATTCTGCGTTGTTTCGAGGCAGCTAACGCGACGACGAAAACGAATGAGGGGCCATAAAACCAAAATAATAACACCAGGCGCCACTACCTAAGACTTACTTCACAAAAAGAATGTATCCGTTGTTTCGTTCCGTCAAGTCGATCTGCATAGTTCTATGGACCGTGCTTTGGATCATTCCGTTGCATCATTCCTTTCATCTGACACACCGCCGATCACAATTTGCAACGACACGGAACGCGCATGCATCTACTGGATGGTTTCCTGTCTTGGAAGTGGAACAGGAGGATGATATATTTCATGAAAACGATGCGCAGGAAATATTAGAAGCGCAGTCGGCCATTTTGGCGGCCGACTTAGCGCGCGCTCGACTGAATTCGATCGAGAAAACATCCACAATCAACGCAACCTTTACACGCGAAATGGAACCATTCGTACGGGGTCGATTTATGGATCTAACATGTACGGCTGTGGGTGAACAGAGTCTCGAGAATTTATTCTTTGATCAATCTGCTTTGGTTCAACGTGCCGTTGAGGAGGCGTCCACCTGGGATGTTCTCCGTGGAGCCGTCCTCACCTTCCAGTCGCTGTGTGCCATGGCTACGCAAGTAGGATTGCGGGGACCGCCGGAACAGTTAAAACGGATGGTAGCTCATTTAGACGATCGGAATGATAAAACGTTGATCGAACGAGATTTTCGACACACGTGGGACCGGGATAGTGTGCGGCGACTCAAATATAAGGTCGATCGGTCTCCCGCTCTGGATTTGCTCGCCGAACTCATGTGGAAACGAACGCCACAGGGTGCTTTTGATTTACTTATTAGACTGGGAGCTTGGACGGAACACGAAGATCTGGCGTTACTGCGCAGTGGATTTCCATTACGATTCACCGAGGAAGAGGATGCATTGGCGAAACAAGCTTTCAAAGACGAACGTGACCCTGATGCGATGTTGGGAATTCGGAAAGATCTGAGGCATTTGAAGGTGTACACGATTGATGGCGCTTCGACAACTGAAATCGATGACGGTCTTTCCCTAGAGACTGTATCCAAACCCGACGGGACGACGCGAAATCGGATATGGATTCACATTGCTGATGCAGACCGCTGGGCACCGCGTGGGTCGAAGCTCTTGAAATCGCTAGGCAACGAATTACATCGTTGTATCTTCCTTTGGGATCAATATTTATGTTTCCCTCCAGCGTCAGCTCCGACTTAATGGCGCTAAAGACCCACAGAGATTCATACGCTTTGTCATTAGCGGTTGAGCTGAACGAAGACGGATCGGTCGATCCAGACTCGTTGATGCTGACTCCTTCGATTATTCGTGTTACATATCGCCTTACCTATGATGAGGTAGACGAAATGCTTGAAGAAGGTATTGGATATCATGAGGAATGGGAGTTAGGTGCTTTGCTCGCGGAAGCGAAAAAGCGCCGCAAATATCGCTGTGCGAATGGTTCGAGCGAACAGCTCATTCCTCGTCCCATCCCGACAGCCTCTCTGTCGGTAGATCGCAACAATACGCTTCCAGATGAGTTTGATATTTCGTTGAGCATACAAGTCGCTTACAACTCGGGGCAGAATCAAAGCAAAGCGACACTTGAAAACCCGAATTCACCTCCCAGCTTTGAAGATCCTGTATCATCATCGTATCTTTTGGTTACCGAGGCTATGATCATGTCGGGGGAGTGCCTCGGACACTGGAAAACTAAAATAGAACACGACTATAAACAAAACAGCGGCAATGAACACGATAATACTTTGCGGCTTGCCTTTCGAGCTCAACCCAAACCAGGTAAGTGACTTGTGTCTCCTTATGACCAAGCTCTTCCAAGCGTCTCAACGCTCGTTTCCAGAGTTTCTACAGAGATTGCGAGAATACAAAACGTTTTTAGATTTATTAGAACAGAATGTCGGCGATGGTTATTGTCACGCCTGGTACGGCCGCCGTTTTTTGCAAGGTGCAAAAGTATCGGAAACCAAAATGCCCCACGCCGGACTCGGTCTTAGTAGCTATGTGCAATGGAGTAGCCCGATCCGCCGTTTCTCCGATCTGCAAGTCCATTCTTGCATCAAACGATATCTGCGGAGAAACCGTGTCTATGAGTTATGGAAAGCGGGAGAGAGTATTCCGGACGGACTTACTTCACTAGATCTTGGTCTTCCGCAAGGTTTCGAGGATGAGAGCGGCCGACTAAAACCGCCAACAGCACCAATAAAGACAGATATGCTGGACAACGATATTGATTTCATGGAAGGAGGAGGCTTATTGGGTGCCGCAAGAAATCTCCAGAGACGGTCCCAGGAGTATTGGCACTTTGAGTACATTCGCCGAGCATATGTTGCTGACCCTGGGAAGGTCTATGATGCTGTAATCCTTGGTCTTGTCGATCCCGCGAAGCGTCAACATGCTATATATGTTTATGAGCTTGGTTTGGAACACCGCTACACCTCACCAGCTGGCATACTAGATGCAGGTGTCAAATTGAGACTCTTGGTGGATGATGTCTCTCCACGGCACGGATTACTATCATTCGTCCGCACAATGTAACATTTAATCATGATTGTAACTTTACTGCAGCGACGCTGCATTTGTTTGTGACAATCGTTTCTGCTCTTCGGCTACCCATCGCTCGGCGTCTTGCCAGCCTTCTTCGTATACAGATGTCAAATCTTTCCTCGACGTTGCTTGCGTCGCAATGCGAAAGAGACGCTCGAGCTGGCCATCGCCTTCCGCACGTGGAGAAATACAGTCTTTTAAAAGCGAGGCATCCAAGCCTATTTTGTCTTTGGGAAAACAAGTGACAGTAATTGTGCGATCGACGTCAATGTTGGCTACCGCAAAGTCTGGGCAACCGAAGCGCTCCCTCGGAACGGTGAAGTAGCCATCCACGAGCAGGCGAGGGTAGCCCTCCGACGTGTCCAAATGGAAAGGTAAATTGGTTGTAAAGAACGGAAACATTGAGGGAATGACACACCGAGCGAACAAGCTCGCTACGGTTGTTGAATTGTGTTTGAAGTATGTTGCGCGCTCGAGGAAACACCTCTCGATATGCGATCCCTGTAATACCAGGCCGTGACATGGCGTCCTCGAACCTCTCTTCCGTGAGGAGTTCATCGAGTTTTTCTCTCAGCAAAGGCAAGAGCCGCCCCCGAGCTCCTCCCATTTGTTCACAGCGATCGGAAATATCAATGGTCGCCTCTAAAACTTGGGCAGACGGCACTCGACTCGCGTGACTAGCACACGCAATGGCTCCGGCGGATGAGCCGGCGATAGGCGTCTCTGGGGTCAACATCTGATGGTACTCGAGAGCGCCAATCACGCCGACATGATAGGGAAGCAACAGTCCTCCCGGAGAGAACGAGAACCCAGTCTTCATCTTTGTAAAGGCTATTTGGTAGGCGAATGAACTGCAATGCTTCACCACAAAAGCGAAAATTTTCGATAGGTCGAACCGCCGTGTAAAAGCAATATGAGTTATAACAGTAAAAAGCGGCGTGGCGCTTTTCTCAGGAAAACCGTGTCCCGTGATTTGATACTACACTCAATCTTAGTGTAATGCTTTCGTTTCCAGCCTGTGAGTCACGAGTCTTTAAAGTGGGTGCAGTCTGTCCGTGCGTCCTCTGCGACATTTATCAGCCACACTGCGACGCAGACCGACACCAGAGTACCGCTCCGAAATCTCCTTTACTTTTGAATAAGACACTAACATTTCTGGTACTTTGATGTCTAGTGTGCTCAAACCGTGCTTTTCAGCCAAAAATGCAAGGGCATAACACAGGATTTTTTGCCGCTTTTTTTCACCCTCATTTTGTATTATTGAGCGACCTTTTGAAGCAGATAAACGATATACTTCTCGATTTTTCTGCATTTAATTATAGTCATGCGATTAAGAAGGCGTAAATGAAGGATGCGCGTGAAAAAATGGATTGAGTAAGGGCTTAATTCCTTCATTAGAGGGTGGATTTGCCCAGTGGTTCTTGTCTCCTCCGAGCATGATCTTACCAGCAGCTCGACGATGGCTTAATTTCGGCCGAAGAGGGACATGATCTTGTAGAAATAGCTACAGATACGAGGCTAGAGGAGATGGGGGATACGATTGTTTACTGTAATCATTTGTCATCGCGAATCTGGACCGCCGTAGATACTGATTTACTAGATAGTAGACCTAGTACGGCGCTGGGGCGATGTTCTTCGAGATTGGGACCATCTCTGTAGATTTTTCAGACGCCAAAATCACATTGTCAGATGTTTGCTATCCTAGCAAACGCTACCCATGTCACCCGATGTGATTGTCTCATCAGGGCACAGCGCAAATAGCGACTCGTAAGAGTCCTGTCCGTGACAGGAAGCCAAAAATTAAGCTCACCATTCTGATGACCATATTGCGCAGCATCGTGTGCCTTTACTTGCGTCCAAGCAGGCCCAGGTTGCAGACGTAATGTAGGAGGCCGTTGGTAGTAAAAGGTGACGTCCTGTTGGTCTTCGGCAACACCAGCGGATACTAGGCGTCTCTTCAGATAGGGCAAAACAACTTCCAAAAGAAATTTATCGAATAAATCCAGAAATTCATTGTCTTCCACAATAAAATCTGAAAGATATTTTTGGGCACTTTCACACTGTCCTCCATTGACCTCGCGCCATGTTGATGGTACAGCTAGAACGAAATCTTCCAAACGACGTTCTGCACTTTCCGTCGAACGAAATTCTCCAACAGTGTTTGAGTCGCACCATGAGAGCAAGCGTATCAGCGCTCCCTTTACATCATAATTTTCCAAGTCGTATTCAAACACTTCTTCCTTTCGAACGTCATCCAGAAGCCAGGTGGTACCAGTTTCCTACCCGTCGCTGGTTTGGGATTTGGATCGTGTGTTCGCTTGAACGGTGCAAACTTCCACGCGATGCGCGGATGATTTGAGCGTGGGTATGCCGCAATTGTAAACGAACACCAATAATCTCTCTTCGTCTTGTGGCTTTTTCGCGTACGGGTCTACATCTACGAACGGTGCTTCTATCCTTAACGCCGCCTTGGAATTGTTGCGCACACAATAAATGACGCCGTTGCTGGCCACCACTCCTCCTTCCCACTTTGCTAAACCTTGCACAGGGCACGGCAATGGCCACGTCGTGACATCTTCGGACCTGTAATCAATCTGAAGAACACTTTCGGCACCCAGCGGGATCGCGAACACCATGCGCTTATGCTTGAGTGTCAATCCATTTTGCCACTTGTTTTGACAAATGCGCTCCATCTGTTCATTAAAAATGTTGAGGCCAATATTCCGAACAGTCCGTGTCGCCGTGTCTACTTGGAGTACATATTCGCTCCCGCTGGGGAAGCAATAGACTTTGCCATCCATGCCCGTCATGGCACCCATATACTTGTACTTTCCACCCGTTCGATGGCGTCCGGTTTGAATCGCATCATTCGTTACTTCCGTTAATATCGGCTCCGGATCGGATGGTTCAACAAAATGAACTGAATCAGCATTCGCTGGAACTGAAACGTTCGTCCCATCCGGTGCGGCCGACGCTCCGTGCCATTTGTGACCTCCATTGCCATAATCTCCGTGCAATGTAATTTTATCCGGCGCCATGATCCGTATAACATGAGGTGAATTGTGAGGTATACCAAAATTCGCTCCATCTTGATTCCCGACCACCCCGCCGTACCATTAACAGCGTCCAGCAATTGATATGCCGCTGACAAATCTCGATCGCCTACTTTACCGCGAGAAAAATGCCTAGTGCATGAAGGTAAAGACAGAACGAGCAGAAAAGGGGGTCTGTGTCTGTGTCTGTGTCTGCGAGCTTTGGAATACCATAGGATCAGCCTTGGAATATCTTTCTGTCTCATAGCGTTTGCCGAGGTAAACCTCGGGAAGAAAATCGATACTTCGGTGAATTGAAAGCGTTGATGAGACAGGCAGGTGACGATCTACTCATCAAACGGACACAACCTGATACTCAGAAATATGTATTTACTTTGGCGCTCAAGATCGAAGTCCATTAAGCACCGGTCAACATCACGCCAGGGTTCGGATCAAGAAACGCTCTGCTGATGATTCTCCCCCAAACCTGCTCTTCTACATTCGGCTATCCCTCCGCAGCTAACACAATATGCCTTGCCTCTTCGATTCTAGACACAAACCTCCAAGCCGTGAAGCTCCCTTCGTAGCACGTACCGCAAAGCGGTTGATAGAACACAGTTCGTTCTGTGATGCCCAGTCTTTCTCAATTCGACTTGCGTATTGGTTTCATTGTGCTGTATTCAATGTTCGCCTTTAAAGTCCTGTCTTTAGCTGTATGAGGTACATGTTCGATTGCCGATCGCGCAAGTAGATTCGTGAATTTTCTGCGGGCTTTGTTTTATGAAGCAATGCGTTTGAGCAGCGTCTGATCGACCAAAGCAGTTTGCTTTAGTCGCTAGTATTGAAAAATAGCGTTAACGTTTTAAAAGAGTGAATGCACCGAATGAACAATAATGATCACATCAACCGCCGAACCGATCCTTGGGGCGGATAACACAGCTGCGGCCACATCTCCCGGCTCCCGGTCCCTTCCTCAAAACATTGTCTTATTCAATCATCTTTTCTTTTGAGTAAGTATTATGATTTCTTGATTTATTGTGGAGCCAGGTCATTTCCTATAAGAAATAATAAGATGTAAGCTGCAGAGCTATTACGCGATGGAGCAAAATGAAGCCTTTCGTCCGATTTTGCCTTACAATCCCCTTGCAAAATGTTACGGATTTCACTTAACCAAAACGACATTTCCCAGATGGATTATATTTAGCTGGCGAAAACCATTTATGAACTATAGTCGATTGTGTAGGCGGAAAGCCATAAAGTGGCGACGGTCTCCCTCTAAGTCATTAAGGTTATTCAACTTTTAGATCAAATAACCTTAATTAATTGAGCAAAAACAGATCCCTTTATGGTTTTCCGCCTACACAACCGACTATAGTTCATAAATGGTTTTTGAGAGCTAAATAAAATCCATCTGAGAAATGTCGTTTTAACTAAGTGAAATCCGTAACATTTTGCAAGGGGATTGTAAGGCAAAATTTCGGACGAAAGGCTTCATTATTTTGCTTCATCACGCAACTCTGCAGCCTATATCTTGTTATTCAATGGAAGAAATGCCCCGGCTTCACGCTTGCTTTTAAACAAACTCTAAGAGATCTGGATCTTGCGCATCTATCGCAGCAATCACTTTTCCGCAGCAAATCGAGACTGCTCTCTAAGCATCGCTTCATAAATCAGGCGCACACGCATGAACCGAATATGACGGGTTTTTCCAAGAACGCTGTACTCTACGGACAAGTCGTGGTGGGTCCTCCTGGGGCGGGAAAAACGACGTATTGCAACTTGCAACGGTATGCAACAATATTTGTGTCTGCTGCAACGCAATGCGTGGGTGATGAATATGGATAGCGAACGATCCGGGCGATTTGTATGAAACAGTACCTTGTATTTGATGTACGACACGACTCGGATTGATCGGCTCTTTCGGATAAAACGCGAATTATGAAGCCTCAATCCAATGACGCGGTCTCATTTCAGAGCAACGAAGCAGGTTAAACAAGATGCGGCCCAACTTGAAGAGGCTGCGCTTGTCTACTTAGTAAATAATGCTTTATTTCCGACCGCTTTTTTTGTTGCATTATACCTTCATTTCGAGTGGATGCCTCGAAAAATGACGGCACGTCTACACTATTGGAAACGATTTTGAGCTGTTGTAAACGAAAAATATCTATTGGGACCCAAGCACTGCTCTGCAATATCGCCTGAAACCCAACGTGTTGACTGGCTCGTCAGGATGAGGCGCGGAATATAAATCCTCAGACACAATATTAGGACGAAGCATTTTGACCAGTTCCATAGGGTAAAGGGTCGCTCGATGTTCATCATAATTGTCATATTAGTACATCATAAGGAGTTTTACTATAGTGTTACGTTGACCTAATATATAGATCTACAACGCTTTAAGAATTGTTGCTAATCGTTATACCTTCCAAATAAAAGCGTCCCCGTCCATTGAGGCGCCGCATAAGCAGCTCCCGTCCTCATTAAAGGACAGATGGTTCAGCGTGGTTGAAGTGCCCAGTCTATCGGTCAACGCGACTTGATAGTTGCTTCGATCCATGTCAAACTTTCGTTTCCGACTGGAAAAATTTAACTCGTCAACCTTCAGCTCATCAATTTCTAAGTTGGATTCGTGCACAGCTGCGACACAACCCATGTCCGCACATAATGAAGAGACAGGAGCGCTGGAACCCACATACTTTCGCTCAAGACATTGCAATTTAACACCGCGGAGAGTATCCAGAAGGAAATCTTGGCGAACATGCTCACACTTCTTAGTGACTAGCGCCGAGACCAGTACTCGGTCTCCGCCGACTGCTGAAAGCTTGTATTGCGTCACATCCTGACCCTTGGATGATATCAGATTGTCATAAGAAGAAATTGGTGAAGAGGGACAGGCGACATCCTTGGGATAAGCCGGTAGTAGGATTTCGCTGCAAAAGGATCTTGTGTTTCGTAGATCCCATACACAAACAACCGTCCGGGCAAGGTTTTCCTGAACGGTTGCTACGCTTCTGTCTGTAAGAAAGCAGCCTCCTTTAAAATCCATCATTGTATCCTTCTTTTCATCCATGGAGAAGTAGATTGCGTTCTGTGACAAATTAAAGCGTGTATCACAAAGAGTAACACCAAAATAATCATTAGGATCTCCCATGTGCAAAGCTTGAATATTTCCTGTCATATGTTCCCAAAAGTCCCAGCACTGAATGGACTGTAGCGGCTGACAATCCAAATTATCCCATTGGTATATTTCCGGCAGAGCTGTCGATAAGAACGGGTCGTCTATTTGTTCTTGCAAACTAGCAAACCTGCCATGATAGCGACGCATTGCTCTTCTAGCTGTCCAGCCTTTTCGTATGAAATTAGAATTGTGATTGGCTGTCATATTGACTTTCTTTTCGAGGAACTGGTTGGTTGTCCCTGTGCTCCACCACTTTGTTGACTGGATTGGTGTCGACGATGGCTTGCCGTATTCGGTGTCGTACACCTGAAGATCGCCTGTAGGCATGCCTACCGCGATTGATTGTCCTCTATCAAAGCTACGACATTCGAAATGACGAAAAATCCAGTTGGAGGACGGAAAACTTCCCAGTTTCAAAGAACATTCCAGTGTTGTCTTGTCGTTACAGACCTTCTCCTTCAAGCGAATGATATCTAAGGTCCCATTCGACGAGCACGCCATGATTGTATCGCGGTTATCAACAAACCAGCAACCACAATAGGGACTCATGGACGAATTTCTATACACATGATCCACATTGTTGCGATGTGCTGCGATCTTTTCGCGGAAACGCCTCTTCACGAGTTTGTTGGCGAAATCTTTTCTGGATTTTTGCGACCCCCTATGCGTGTAAATTGTGTCAGTTGTCTCAAACAGGTTGGTGGAACTCTTCATGATAGCAGTTCCTTCTTTCCATTTGTTCAAATTCTTATTAACGTTCCGCTTTCGTCGTCATTGTCGATCGTCAAATCGTTTTATGCATCGTCGCATTTTTTGGTGTGAAAAATGGCATGTCTGGCTTACGTTAGTCCGGTACTCGTAAACCTATTACATTTATCCGTTGAAGATCATTTCGGTCACGACCATGTTTCGGTCTAAGGCTTATTAGTGCCACAAGACTACAACACAGCAGACAGCAAAGCAGCTCGCACCTCGCATGCTGCTCCTCCCATTTGTTGACTGCAAAAGGCAACTACTCCCAACAAAATATCGGCGCATTGCAAAAGAAGACCATGGAAGCCCCTGAAACTGCCCCCGAAGCAATTGCTCTTCCCGATCCCCCAACCGATGGTATCACGAGTCTCCGATACTTGTTAGGCGCACCGAAATCACTGTTAGCGTCGACCAGTTGGGATGGAAGCGTGCGAGTACACGATACCTCAGAACAACGGCGCGTTTTCTCTCATGCGATGGAATGTGGTCCTTTGTTAAGTCTGACGACGATTGACAGTAATGATCATCGACATTCGGTAGTAACAGGTGGGATGGACGGGTCCATCCGATCGGTTGATTTAGAGACGTCGGCTGCTGAGATCATCGGAAGTCACATGGAAAGTGAGACTCCTTCCTGCTCGTGCCTCCTTTCCTTAGCGGATTCCAGTTCTCCATCGCTGATTGCCTCGGCAGGATGGGACCAGCAATTTCATATCTGGGATATTCGTAAGAAGGGAAAACCCGCTGTGACTGTTGCTCTCCCGGGCAAAGCCTATTCGATGGATCTAGACCCCAAACACAATCGCGTTGCCCTGGCAACTTCGGGGCGGCGTACTTGCTTCATAGATATACGCAGTGGTACGGAGGCAGAGCTCGTACTGGATCGCGAATCCACCCTCAAATATCAGATGAGATGTATTCGATTCTTTCCGGAAGGTGATGGCATTGCGGTGGGCTCTGTCGAAGGCCGAGTGGCGGTCGAATACTTGGAGGAATTAGTTCCCAAATCCAATGCCAAGTTGAGTAAATATGCATTCAAGTGTCATCGATCCGGCGATGTTGTGTATCCCGTGAACTGCATCGAGTTTCATCCACGGTTCGGCACCTTTGCCACTGCTGGTTGTGATGGATGTGTCGGTAAGTGCTTTATCATGTCATAAATTTCTCTGATGATGTTTTCTCACGTTGATGAGCCCGGCCTTCTCAGCGCTTTGGGATGGGCAAAATAAAAAGAAATTGACGACGTTGCCCAAACTGCCGACATCCATCTCCGCGCTCGCGTTCAACAGAGACGGCCAAGAGCTGGCGATCGCTTCGAGCTATACCTTTGAAGATGGCGAACGCGAACACCCTCATGACGAAATCTATATTAGAAAGATGCTTGACTCCGAGTGCATGCCAAAAACTGCAAAGTAATATGAAACGGTCTTACAAGTCAATTAGTCAAATGGTAAAAGCTACCAAGCACGGTTATCCTGTCGATACTCCCTGTCATGAAGGAGCGGAATAGTTTATATTAAACCTACGGCTTCAGCAAATCGGTTCATTTTTCGCTGCGTCGATTCGGTGACTTCGTCCCAGTAATTCATTATCGAGCTTCGTTTTAACGTTTCTTGGCGTTGTTGCCTAATCTTCAACGCTTCCAACCAAGCTTGATTCACCTCATCCGTCGAAAACCCTCGGTGCTTCTCCAGTATTTGCTTACGGTCCTTGTACGAAAGCTTCAATTCTTTCCGTTTGCGCCTTGGTTCTCGGTCTCTTTCATACTCGTCTAAACTAATCTTTTTCGTGATTTCTTGTGAATAATCGAGTGACACAGGAGGACCTGATACAGCGGAAGGATGATCTCCAAGTGTCATGTAAAATTCGTGTATTTCCAAGCAATCGAATCCTACCGACCGTCGATTCGATGGGGCTGGATCTGGTTCTTCTGTGCAACGTTTTGACGATATGAAAGGTGCGCAATGGCAGTTCGCGCACCCCTCCATGAGAACATTCGAAAGCTGTTCGAAGAAGCCGACCGGAACTTCTACTCCTTCGTCAATTGTCTCATTATAGTCGCATTTGCTTTCTTCTAATATCGCGTCGTCGTTGCTCTCGGCGGTCGCTTTGTTTGGGAATTCACAATTCATTTTAAGGACAACGCGTTGTTCCCTGTCGGTTAAATATTCTACTTCTATACTCCCAACAAGTTGCGCATCCGTGTAGTTTTCCACCAGCCGTATTGTCGTCCGCTCGGGCTCCGCCGATCGTCTTTGGTCTTTTGATATCATTCGAACGACTAAACAAGAATTCAGCTGAAGGGAGACGAAGAAATCCTTTCTTGTCAAGATGACTTTTGTTCTTGTAGACGGCTTTCAAATTTCGACACTCAACGAATGCAATAAAATGGCGGCATAGCCGGAGTTGCACGAAGAACAGGTCGTCAATTTATTTAGCTTATATATATGCTGCTGTTTACGTCACAAAAGTCTTTCAACGGAAAACGTTCCGAGTGTCACTTAGTGGCATGGCATAATATATTTCCGTTGACAAGAATGTATTTGTTGGTACTTAGAGATGTCTACTGAGGGCTGAGGTGCACGCTCTGCGACATTGGTTTCCAACATTTCGACGAAAGCAAAAAATGCACCGCGCGAAAAAGAACTGCGTTACGAAAGGTAATAATTAGTAATAACTGCTTGTTTGATGCATGTTAATGATAGTCTTGTGATCGAGCTAAAATCCTATTCAGAAGGCCAAAACCATCATTTAGGTCGCGACAGTCGTACTCGTCCCTCCATGAACGGAACAAATACTGCACCAAAGCGAAGGGCGGGTCTATCGAACAAGCCTGAAGTGCACTCACTGGAAAACAATAAACCGACTAATACTCTGTACAAAGAAAAGCCCTTCCAGGACGTTACGTCGAAACCATTGGTGTCTTTGAGCAGTATTTTCGTCGCTATACTTGTGCTTTTCTTAGCGTTCGCTACCGCTACTTTTCTACAACATCACAACAATCGACGGGGTCGAGCAATGGAAACCGAGAGAAATTTGATACACGATGATTTGACTAGTGGGACGGATAATAAGATGGACCCATGCCCTGAACAAACTTTGAGAGATTTTTGGAGCGATTTCGCAACTCCAGGTTACCACATTATTTGCTTGAAACGATCTCGAAAACCTGAGGACGCGTTCATTCAGGCCAGTTTCTACGAAAATGGTCTCAAAGCACGTGAGAATACTGTAGTACTCCCTCTCACTTTGAACTGGGAGTCATTAAAGCAGTCTTTCGTGGAAAACTTGGGTTTACAAAAGAATATTTCGGACCGACAGCCTTGGGCACTCTATTCAACCACTGGCGTTCGTCTGGTAAGCGAAGAAGAGCAAGAACCTGTAGCTGGTCAGTATCCCAACAGGCTGGCTGAGTACGGAGTATTTCTACTATTTGAAGGCGGTCAATTCATTTGGCCCGGTGTCCGCATTGGTTTCCGTCGTGCTGTTGACCTTTACTCCGTAATGCCTCCAGAAAGTCCTGATTTAAGCGATCGGCACCGCGAAGTCGTACTTGAAACATTGTCTGTGACACCGTTGGTTCTTTCTGTTACCGGATTTTTGACTACTGAGGAGTGTCAACACATACAAAGACTTGCAGAACCGTCGATGGAATACTCAGAGGTGGTTCTCATGGACAAAGATGCTGGAAGACCTGCATCTGACTTTCGAACGTCACAGACAACATTCTTGCGGTCTACGGATGATTTTATGGTGGATATTGACTATCGAACGTCGAGCTTAGTACGACTGCCGCGAAGTCACCAAGAGTCGGTTCAGGTGCTCCGGTATGGCCTTGGTGAAAAATACGACAATCACCATGACTATTTTGATCCTAGGGCTTATCAAAACGACCAGAGAACATTAAGTCGCATCAAAAATGGACGAAAGAATAGAATGGTGACAGTATTTTGGTATTTGAGTGACGTCGTGTCGGGCGGAGAGACAGTCTTTCCTCGCTTCAACGGAGGAAGGGAAAAGAATATGAAAGACTGCGAAACGGGTCTAAAGGTGAAGCCAGAGGTGGGAAAAGTGATTATCTTTTACAGTATGAAACCGGATGGCAAGCTGGATCCTTCCAGTCTCCATGGGGCGTGTCCTGTACAAGAAGGCGTTAAATGGGCTGCAAACAAATGGGTATGGAATGAGCCTATGAGGTTTTGAAAGCCGTTCTGGAAAGTTCTAGTTATCATCAGTTTTCATAGCTTCAAAGCGATTTAGCCTATAATTTATTCACCTAGACTACTACTGTAAGAGAGAGCTCTTGAATAAAGATCGTTAGATGACTCTCTAGTCGTCTCTAGCTGTTTAGTCTAAACGGATAGCAATTAACGCCTTTTCAACGTCCCTTACACTAGATGCTTTCTGAACGGAAATCGTTCGATCGCACCATCATTACATATTTACGTGAAGGAGTACCATATCCTTATTTTGAATGCCAAGTGGCGAAGTCGAACTGTTTTACTCCGTATTTGACATCAATAACAAATCATATATTGCTTTGACCATGAGCAGCACAGCGACCCCTTATTATCAGCAGGGTCGTACCCTCAGCCACTTGTGGTGAGGGGGGACGTATGTAGCACCGGATCGAGGTACCGCCAAACACTCTAAAGATTCGCAATCTGGAGTGTACGTAAATTCCAATGCAGCTCGTCTCTACGATGAAGGGCTGACAGTAACGGATTTGAAGCCCGATGCTCCTGCTGGGCGTCCCTGTCGTGATGTGTTTTGGGGCCTACTGTTCTATGCGCATATATTCCTTTTGGCGGGTCTGGCTTTCTTATTCACGCCGACTATGATTCAAGACGTCGCCGAGGGCGTCGAACAAGGCGGGCAACGAATGATGCGGATGCTAGAGGAAAGAAACTACGGCAACGAAAACGACGAGTCTGGTATTAGTCCTGCGGCTCTTGTTGTTTCACTTTGTTTGTCGAGTGTGTACGCGCTAGGCGTCTCAACTCTAGCACTTGGTTTCATGATGTCCTTTGCCGAAGTTCTCATCAAGCTGGCTCTCTTCTTTAATATCGCTTTCTTCGGGGTACTTGCAACTTTTTTCTTTCCTTGGAGGAGCGATTGGTGCGGCTCTCATGTGTCTTCTTATGAGTGCGTTTTCGGCTTATTATGCTTACCGAGTATGGGATCGAATACCGTTCGCGGCTGCTAACTTGGTGACAGCAGTTACGGCGGTTCGTGCCAATATGGGCCTCGCTTTTTACGCATATTTGTCTTTGGTGATTCTTTTTGGTTGGAGTATCTTCTGGGCGATAAGTTCGGTCTCTACCATGTATGTTCTGGGAGGGTGCAACCCCCAACTCGAATGTCAGAATGAAGTCGGTGCGTCGATCATCTTCTTGTTCCTGATTAGCTACTATTGGACGATTCAAGTCATTTCTAATGTAGTGCACGTCACAACCAGTGGTACCGTCGGCACATGGTGGATGGTTCCGGAAGAAGCGAATGGATGCTGCTCACAAGCCGTGCGAGATTCATACTATCGAAGCATGACGACATCCTTTGGAAGCATCTGTTTAGGGAGTCTGATTGTGGCGATTTTACAAGCGATCAAGGAGACTCTTCACCATGCAAGAGAAGAACATGGTAGTGCTCTAGCGTGCTGCGCTGAATGTATTATCGGTTGCGTGGAAAGTCTAATGGAATATTTTAACAAGTGGGCATTCGGTACGTTTGTCAGCATATCCGTTCAACTTTTCCAATCAATCAACCTCACGCACGTATCATCGAACGATCTAAAGTTTATGTTGGGCTTTATGGTTTCAGCTTTGTAGAAGCGGGTGGTAATGTCATGAAACTCTTTAGGGAACGAGGATGGACAAGTATCATTACTGATTACATGATCGACACGGTGTTGTTCATGGTTAGTTTGGGAATCGCGATTCTCGTTGGAGTTCTGGCGATGTTCACCAGTGCTTTTCAGGGTGGTAATGACGGGGGAACACTGGGCCTGTCGTTTGTCATTGGATTCATCGTTGGTTATAGTATGTGCACGACTCTTTTTTCAGTTGTCAGCAGCGCTGTCAACACGGTAATCGTGTGCTACGCAGAAGCGCCAAATGAGTTTCAAGCCAACCACCAGGAGCTTTCAAACAACATGAGGGATGCATGGCGAAGAACGTGGCCCAATGAATTCAATTACTAGTGGGCAGCGGTAGTTCCTTGTTGTTGAGTAGACCGAAATGTAAAGAAGTAAAGACCGAAAAATTACACTTGTCAACGAGATTGCACCAAGCCTTTTAGTAAACTACTTACAGACTGACGGAATGAGATACCTCGTGCGCTTTCTGCTCCCGCTCTCGTGCCTGTTCAGCAGTGAGAATCAGCACTCCATCGAGATCACAGAACACAAGATCATTCGGTCGACATTCCACATCCCCGAGGCGAACTGATAGCTGTGATTGACCCTCTCCATTCCGTTTGGACTTACGCGGTGTAGAACCCAAAGCCATGACTCCTAACTTAACTTTCGACAGTGCCGCAACATCCCGTACACATCCATGTATCAGAATACCGGCCCAGTTGTTCTCCTGAGCTTTGATTGCCAGCATATCACCGAGCAATGCACAGCGCATAGAAGCTCCACCATCTACCACCAAAACGCTTCCTTTTCCATCTGTTTCTACAAGCTCCTTTACACGAGAGTTGTCTTCGAAGCACTTGACTGTGACGACTGGTCCGTAAAACTGCTTGATACCTCCAAAGGATCGCCACGCCACAGTCGGCACCCGCGCTGTATCTAAGTACTCATCGTATAAATCACACGTTGGAACGAAACCAGCTTTATAGGACGAACTCGAAGACAACTTTCTCTTTTTCGGTGTCGAATCGTTAAAGTCGCCGCCATTACTGAACATTTCCATTTTCTGGAGATGATCTTCGTGTCGTATCCTTACGTGATACCGCACACCGGAACTATCACCGCACTGATAAGTTACTCTCTTATTACACTTCAAGCACCACGCATCGACGGCATCTTTCGACTCCCAGGTTTTGTCTGGATCAAATCGCGGCGCAATAAGTTGAATGAAGTCCCAATACGTTGTACCCACGGCAGAAACTCTGGCCCGTTTCATCGGAAAGAGTAATCGGGGGTCAATGTGGTTCGGATCGTCTGCAGTTCCTTCTTCTTGTCCCTCGACTTTTTCGTCATTGGGTAAAGAGCTCATCTCCGTGAGCTTTAATGTTGTGATCTTAGTTGGTAATGAGTACTAATACAATTGCAATCTTTATTACTCCGGAGTATTACGCCGCATTGCCTTTATTTTGCACGACAACGACGAAATGCGATTCAAATCCAGTCACGACAAAAAGTAATATACACTTTGGGACTATAGTAGGGTGCCTGATCGCGCATCGCGCAAGGGTTCTTTGTGATCGCTCCAACGAAATTTACCAGAGGTCTATAGAGTAAAAAGTAGTCTGGTGATTACATCGCATTCGCAGCGGTAAACACGTCAAAGCGTTCATCGCGGGCGGCCGTTTTCACACAAAAACTGAAACCGAAAAAATGAAAACTATATACCATGAAGAGAAAACGGCCAAGTAAAACATGAATGACCCGTTTTCATCTTTTTTATCGTGCAGCGGTATCATCAATCGGCATCATGAAAGGCTCACAATTTTATTGTTGGACGAAAACATATCATGAAAAGCTTCCTTGCCCTTTTCTTTGCTGCCTCGGCCTTTCTCGTCGTCTCGGCTTTCGCCGACGAAGACATTGGTCTCTGCTGCCTATGTGACGACTGCAAGCCTGTTGTTCGTGGCCGTGAATCTCTGAAGGTTGATGACAAGGGGAAAACCTGCAATGCTCTTTACATGGAGCTGGCGGACCCTACGAACGACTCCAAAATGGGCAACTCCCTGTGTCTCAATCAGATTCGTCGGTTTCGTTCTCATTGCTGCGATGCCACGCATATCCCCATTGAGATTGTACAAGCTCCGACTCCCGCGCCCAATTTCGGAATGGAAGAAGGAACCGAGCCCATCTGCAACATCTGCCGCGATGGTTCGTATCCAACGATTCCCTTCGCCAAGATTGTTACATTTGATCGCTTCATCAAAGGAGAAAAGACTTGCGATGAACTGTACCGTATGGGACTAACAGGCAACATCCCGGATCAAATCTGCAATCCATTGGTGAATTATGCGAAACGGCCCTGTGGTTGCACGTCGAATCAAGCCCTTCGTGCGCCGACACGCTCTCCCACAGCCGCACCAGTCACCATTCCTTCGACGAGTCCTACCAGTGATCCTTCTATGACTCCTTCACACAACTCTGAAACTTCAGCAAGCCCTTCTACTAGCCCTTCGCTCGCACCCTCCCAGGCGCTGAGCGAGATCGACGATTCGTGGAAAGAAAGCACTTGGTGGAAAATGATCATGAAACGCATGTCGAGATTCTTCAACCGCGAACAGCGTCGCTTGAGAGGAAAGTACGAGCTTAACTGAGCTTTTTACTTGTGTGGTAAACGAAGGCAACACAACATAATTCTAGAATAAAGAGTAAAAACAATGATAATTAACGAGATGATCCTGGACCCTTGACCGCCATAGTCTACTTTGATGTCGTAACGACACTGAAGTAACACCACCTGTTCAGATCGTGTTGCGTACGATCCGAACCCCGAATGAATTCAATTGTTCTTTTCATCCCATAGTAAACATCGTAAAAAGATCCCACCATACTTGCAGAACACACGAGCTTGACACGGCGAAATAGGCGTTGTCAAGAATCTTTCGCTTTGATCTCATAAAAAATTGTTCTTCGTCTTCTTTGAATACTTTTCAATGCGTATTCTTTCACTTGCTCCGCTCTTAGCCCTTGTGGCGTCAAGCTATGGCTTTACTGCGACTGCGCCTCCGATGCGTTCGGTAAGTTTATGCTCGTCATCTGTGCCGTTCGATTTGCTCTGGTGAGAAACCTCTTCTAACTTCCGACACAATAGGCTGCTACTCGCATGTCTCTCATGACTCAAAGTGAGAGTGACGCTTTGATTGCCAAAGTGAATGACTGTGCTGAAAGCGAGTGCGGTATTGACGATGTCAGTGAGTTGATTTACACTCTTCAAGAGCAGCAGAAGGAGCTCAGTGACCGCCTTGAGCAGGTGCGCAAAATGATTCACGTCTTGGACCACATAAACGGATCAGACGACCGCAAGGTTGACGAAGTCCGTGAAACAGTTCGAGCCATTTTCCGTATCTTTCAAATGGGAGATAAGGCCAGTGGCAACAATTACCCCTCGTTGAGCAAGCCCGTCGGATGGAGTGGAGAAGTTGGCAAGGGACCGACCACAGCATATGATGCCCTCCCTCCTAAACGTATCTCGAAGAAACAGCCTTAGAATCAAAATTATTTAGTAAGAGTGCTTCTTTTCATGGTCGATTGTAGCTAGAGCAATCAAGTATTTCCCGCGATAAACTATTCTTGTCGTCGGTCGCCGACGACAAAGTATCCAAATATATCGAACACTCCCTTTGCAATGACATTCATTGGCACGACTAAAGAATTAAAATCTAGAATAATGAAGAGGTACAGTCTTTGGTGAAGGTGAAGGGCGGTGGCTCTACTAAACGTTTAAAGTATTGCGATGTGACTGGTCAAGGTGTTGAAGCGAGTGATTCATGTGTGCGTGAAAGAAAGGAAAGAACTTTCCTAAGGCGTAGCCTTCCACTTTTGGGAGGAAGAGCATCGTAAGCTGTGGTTGGTCCATCGCCAATGTCTCCAGCAAATCCGGTGGGAAAAGCCATGGGCTTGCTGGTATCAAAGACACGAAGCATGTCTTTGACAAACGCACGGACTTCGTCCGTCTTTCGCTCTTTCTTCGCATTCAAGTGCTGCAAGTGAGCAACGGCGTTCATGACTGCCTCCAAGCGCTCGCTCAAAAGCTTCTCTTGCTCTTTTAGTTCAGCTATGAGATCGGCCACTTCGTCAATCGAGCATTCGCCGGCAGCACATTCATCGGCAGAGTGGAGGATCTGGCTGGTTTCTTCGTTACTCAAGAGAATAGAACGGGCTGTGGACGAGTACTGAAGGCGAAAAGGTTCGAGGTAAAGAAAGCAAGTATGAGAACAAGTTATAGAGGACTTACTTCAAGATTCAGTTGTCAGCTTGTCGTATTCTTCTGATTGACACCTACCTTGGGACTAGTCACAAGGCGCGCAGCGGGCTGAAAAGCAACGACCGACGAGAGAATCAAAGACAGAATGGCAAGTCGAGACAACATGTTTCTAAGCTTGAGATGATTATCTGGAATAAGGTCAAAGGAGTAGTTCTTTCGCCCTCTCGTTTTTATGATAAGAATGCAATACGAACTGGAATCTTTTGACCGGAGTTTTCATGATGTTGATGTGCGATCGTGATGGATGCAGAAAAGAAACACGAAATCGAAATTATTGTCTGTGTTACTGTACAACAACACAGAAACATCTGCTCCCTTATAGAATGCTTCTTTACTTCTCTCAACGAGGAAGTTTCTGTCTTTCAACATTTTGTGTCTATAGTAAATCGAAAAAGGGCTGAGACGAGCAGATGGTGTTCGTCGTTCGTCACGCATTATTTATTTCTGGTGCGCCCCTTTCCCCTTCGCGCGCAAGCGAGCGAGCGAGCGCGCAGCTGAGCGCGCAGTCAGTTTCGTCTGGACGCCGTCCTGGCTTTGATGACGAATACGATCGGAACGACGACGAAAGACGAAAGGAAAAGGAGATAGGTGGAGTTTACTGTGCACATCATTCGACTTCTCAAAAGCAATAACAAGCTTAGCACCCCGCTTCGCCAGCTCCTACTTATTGATCTCCTTCTAGCCTGTATCGCTTCGGGCGCTTAGCTTATAAACATTCTTTTGTCGGTATTGACTACGCATCATGCATCGGTTTGTGACTCAGCGAATCGCTCGACAAAGACTCATCGCTACAGTTCGGCCCTTTCCGATTCATAGACGCCTATCCACAATAACCACACTCGATAATCATGGAAGTCTTTCAGGATGGCTGGCGATGATGGGGGCAGCTATGGCAGCTGTGTCGGTGCATCAGACGTGGACTTCTCAATGCGAGGAAGTTTTTGCGCCGGTAGCAGAAGTAGAGGAAGACGACGCTGAAGAAGATGATCCGTATGTTAATCTTCCAGATGAAGATGAAGAAACGGACTGCAGCATGTGCAAAACATTCCGTCAGGGTCCATGTAGACCCTACTGGCGAAAATTAGAGCGGTGTTTCAAGGATCATGAAGGAGAAGAGAATGGGGCTGTCAGATGTATGCGTTATTTCAAACCTCACCAACAGTGTCTCATGGGATATTCAAATCTCTACCAGCTCGTATCACTGGAAATGAAACAGGAACTAGTGAGCGATCTTGAGTTGTCTATTTCCGAGGAGGAACGGCGCAAATGGAACCCTCAAATCGACTGGAGCACCTATCTAGAATTCACAAAAGAAACGGGTCTATCGTACAAAGAAACTGTGCAGTCGAGAGATACAACCACAAACGAACTACTACCGCTATGGAAACGGCTGCCAGACAACAAAGAGCCCGTCTTACTCACATTGACCTCCCAGCTGCCGAAACTCAACCCTGAAACTGGGATGATTCTCAAAGTTGCATATGCAGTGGACCAAGACGGATACGTTCTTGGTTTGACCTACAACAAAAAGTATGGAGAGCTTCTAGAAAAGTCAAAAGGTAATACTACAGAGGGAACTGATGATGCAAAGAATGACAGTTCGGAGGAAAACCAGGATAACCAGCACGATCAGTTCGAGTTCGACTTTTCATTCTGCCTGGAGAGACCAAGTCAGTTCGCGTCTGTGGACTGTATTCGGAAAATCCTGTTGGTGCCGATCCTAATAAAGAGATCTTGGACGCGCTATTGTTCAAAAGCAAATCTTTCAGTCTGAAAAAAATCGCCAAGTCGTCAGTTTAGAATAAAGACCCTTCTATCTAGCATGAGTTTTAACTCTAATTTGTCTAACAGCCGTTGAATTTACTCCTCTGGAATAGGAGGACGGAGCGCCAAATAGATGGAACTTCCCAACAAAGGCAAGAAGAGAGTGCTCGCGGCGATGAGTGTACCATCTCTTCCGGTGCGCAGCCGGTAGTCGCGAGCGGTGAGTGCGACAGCTGTGAGATGCAAACAAGTAAGGTCGAGCGAAGACACGAGCGCGAATTTGCTGCTCGCCAGCAGATCGAGAAATCCTTGCCAAAGTCCAGAGGCATCCGTTTGAAAAGCCTCTGGTACATGAGATAAGAATGGAATCGCCGTGACGGCAGCTGCAAGAGACAATCCAAGTAGTTTATTCTCGGTCACTTTGGCGGTGAACCAGCTCAACTCCGATTGCGTCACAGAATCTCTTGGTGGTGCACGGAACGTTAAATATGGACCTAAAGCAAAGTATCCAATGAACGATGATAGACATAGGAAAGGTCCGGCCGGTAGCCCTTTTCCTGGTCGACCCTGTGGCAATAACAGTGCAGCCAGGATCATTGGCATGGGTACAAAGAAGTTGAATATCATGTAGAATAGTTCATTGAAACCAGGATTGGCAGGATCCGCGAGAATTCCCTCGATCATTGCTTGATCGGATGCACTTATTAATCCTTGATCTCCGCTCAAATAAATGACGAGACTCACTAACGAAACCCAAGGCACAGCGGCGATCGGGTTAAATGTCGAAGAAGGTACGTCATCTGCGTCAATTTCCGGAGCCACACGAGCTTTCATGCAGAAAGGCGCTTCCGATCGTCTACCAACATCAGTGGCGAGGAATTTCGGGGCGATCGAACGGGTGGGAGCAATTTGAAAAGCCTGGACGGCAGTTGCCGTTAGCAAAGCGAATGCTGCATATGTTTTCATCGACAATATCTTTGGTTAGTTGAATGCCGCCAAATGTGTGGAGGACGAGATCCTCTCTCGCAAAGTTGGTGCAAAATGATGATTGCGGTGAAAAAATGAGTCAGTCGCCTTCATGTGAAAGTATAGTCATTGGAAATCACTATTGCCCAGGGTGTAGGTGAACCCCAGCTGAATTCCAGATTTAAGTCATTGAAAATCACTATGGTCCAGATTGTTGGTTTAGGCAACCCAAGACTGAATTTCAGTCATGAAACCATTACATTTTATTGTATTTATTTGCGGGCGCGAAAAATGTTCATCCGTTCAGTTTTTACTTTTATTGCTTTGATCATCATAAGCAGTATTCTCCCCTTTCAGCCTGCTACTAGTTAGAAGCACAACGCGCAGAAAATGTAATCTGTCGCCGATTGCCGGCAAATGAGGCACGCAATTTACTTTTTTCGGCAGACCGGGCGTCATCATTCCGACCCGCTCCGGCAAGAATCATCGAGATATGTGAAGAACTCCACCTTCGTCCAATGTTGTTCTGCAGAGAAAGCAGTTTAAAACTAATATTGGCATCAGTGATAAGCATTTGGTGTATTATTGAGTTTTGAGCGTCTTTATGAAAGACAGCGAACGCTTGCGAAAGTCAATTTTACTTCTTTGCCTCCCAAAATAGACGTGAGTTACGGCTTCCTGTTCGGTTTGCTTGTTAAGTGCAAGTGATTTCCTTGTTCCCCATTCACACTATGCAGCCGATGGTCGTTGCTTTTTCGTTTCGGCTCACCCATTTAACCGTACCTCAAACAATAATGTTTGGCTCGGCGCTGTTACGACTGCATGAACGGAGATACGTATGTCTACATGGCATAATGAGAACCATCACGGAAAGACTCGATGCGAAGCCAATGCGCCGTACCTGGTAATCTACAAGGAATCTAAGGTGGGAGCCAGTCAGCTATCGGAAACGGAAGTGACCGCTGGCACTTGTCAATGCGCACATTGGAAGCATACCTGGTAGTTGCAGGCGGTTTATCATTGACGAACACAGCCTTGTACCAACAATTTGCCGGTGGATCCGTTTAGGAGAGAATGACAGTTATTGGAGAAATATCACTATAAACTTCTTACGCACAACTATACACGCTTCATTGGACCATCTCGGCAAGGGAAAATCGATTTCAAGCGAAACTAAAAACGATAAGGACGGGGGCCAACAATGCTTTCGTCATTGATTTCCTCCCAAAAGTTCCAGGAAAATTCACCGCTTTCGTCGTAACAAGCTGCTGCGCCAAGTAGTGCCTTTGCTGCTAGCTTGCGCGCTTCCTTCATATTCCCCATGGCCTTGTACGCCAGAGCACTTGCTTTTAGTGCACTTGGAGCGAATTTGTACGCTTTCAAGATTTTCTGCCCAACTTCGATGCATTGATCATACTTCTTCATCTGATACAGACACTCTTGTGCTCCCCTCATCATCGCTCCGTGCTGGTCGGTTGTCATTTGGTCGGGGCCGGGCATTGGGAACCGAATTTCGAGCGTTTGGTAGGCCATCAAGGCCTTTTTCCACTTCCCAAGTTTCATATGCATTTCGGCTATCAGCTCGTAGACTGTAGCCAATTCTGACTTGCTGATGCCATTGCCTTCGGTATCAAGGTTTAGCTTCCCTACTTCCTCAATTTTGTCGAGGTCTGAAGGATTGTATTTCACTGCTAGGTCCAATCCGCCATTTTCAGCGTCCTTGAGCACATCTTCTAGGACTTTTAGTGCGGAATTGTGATAGCCATGCGAACTCAAGATTCTTGCTTGATCCAACGGGAAAGTGTACTTTGAAGCCGGATCGTCCTGGTCACGAATGTAGCACATATTTGCGAGGGCCTTGGACATCGAAGCTTTTCGAAACGCAAGCGACAAATCATCTTTTTCGACTCGTGCAATAATGCCTTTGGCTTTCGTCAACGTTGGCTGGACCAGCTCCGGCATTTCACTGCGGCAATCGGGACACTTATTGGTCGCGTTCGCCCTCTGAAACTGACGTAGACAAGACCAGCAAGAGATGTGCTTGCACTCGACGCAAACAATTGGATCAACGATAGCTGCTCGAGAACAAATTTCGCAAGCCTTTTTGACCACAAAGCTGGTTACCTTAGTTCCCGTGACTACCTCTTCCATTGAACGTGAAACGGGACGTGCGGTCGGCGCCAACATAATGCGCGAGTGAGCTACGATCTGACACACGAATTTGTGAGACTTCCAATCAGCTTTCTGGCAGCCTTTGCTGCAGTAAAACGCCATGTGACAGCGTGAGCACCGGCTTTTTGGGTGCTGCTGGTCGCAGTGCTCCGCGTCGCACGTAATGAATTGTAACAGTGTTTCTAGATCCCCCATCTTGCTCGCAACAGGACAGACACTTCTTTAGATGACACGATGCTTCTCTGGAAAAGGCTAGATACGTTGTTTGAGTTATAAAGCCCAGACAAAGCTTGAGAAGTAAGATGAGGTGAAAGATGCAAAGAATGTTTTCGCCCTCATCGGTCGATCCTCATCCGCGTTTTCATCGAAGGCGCCAGAGTACATTCTGGACCAGTGTCGCAAAAGGTACTCCGTATATTATTTTTTCGATGTAAGTTCCCGTGTCTCTCCCCTCGATATTTATTTTTGTGCCATAAAGCGAGCTATTGCTGTTTTGTCTGTTCTCTATTCCATTTTGCCTCAAGAAATAATGTCAAAAACAGACAATTTCATCGATCTATTTGAAGAAATTCCTTCCTCTGATCTCGAGGAGCAAACGCGAGAGATCGGATACTACGAGGAATTACTGCCAATACACACATTCCGTCGGGATCCTGTCGATCGAGAGGAGATATGCGAATGCGGGCACGATGTGACTGTATTGCGGGACAATGGCACACTCGCTTATATATCGCTGCCTGGTAGTCTAGATCATTATGTTTTTCATGACGAAGTGCTGGACTTGGATTTCGGCGAAGGGCTGGACGAAGAATTCCTCTCGTTGCAAATTGTCGGTGTATCAGACGAGGCAATTGCAGACACGGCCCGGTACTTCATCAATTTGACGAAATCGAAAAGGAAAATTTGCAGTTTACGCATCCAGTTTTTTCACCCTACGCATATTGTGAGTTTCGCAAATGCTGGGTCTCAGTGCCTCTCGCAATTTTTTTCATGCAGCAGCTCCGAATCTCTGCGTAGACTTGCGCAGCATAAAACTAAGCGCAGCGCAATCTGTTGTGTTGGCTTCACAACCGGGTGTAATTCAGCTAGTTCTTGATGGCTGTTATTATGAAGATGGCGGGGTTGCGTTTCTAAATGCGATCCTGAATCGCCAATCATCCTTGGCTCCCCTGACCTTCAAGTACTACGAGGATTTAATCTACGATTCCATCGATGTCGTGCCGTATACAGCCCTTGATCATACGAATTTGGAACGTCTTCTGCGAGAAGTCGACGTGATTGATCATGTGGATATTCCTTTGCTAGAAACAAAGTTTGCGGCCAATAGGAGCAATGACAACGATGACGGTGTTATTGCAGACAACCGCAATCTTTATGCCAATCTCATCTTTCATCCTTTTTCTGCGAAGGTGAACTCTCTTGCTTATGAATTGTTTCAATCAGCGTTATTGAAAGCCGCCTGGCAGTCCGTAAACATTGTGACCTCAAAGCTCTATCTCCGCATCACAAGTCAAGGCACAACCTTTCCGACGGAGGCTGCCATCTGCCTTTGGCGACGTATGGCGAGTTTGGGCCATTTCACAGAGCTAGAAATTGCTTTTAAGTGCGAAAATATTGACAGAGGATCAACGGTGCCTGTCTGTGTTGTACAGGAAATGATCTGCGCCATACGTGCAAATAGTAGTCTGAAGGTTCTTGGTTTGCATTGGGATGACGTAAACTTGCACCGTAGATCACTGGATTGGGGACAGCATTTGAAGACATTTTGCGAGGGTTTGAGAGACCACAAAAGGCTTCTTACGTTGAAAGTAGATGTGGTTGATAAAAAACAAACTTTCGGGTCAGATTTTTCCTATCTTCGACAGCTACTTACCGAATTCAGATTCATCATAGTGACTTCTTGTCAAGGGCAGCTTTATTCGGATGGAAAGTTAATCGACAAGCTTTATACCCTGAACCGCTTCTACTGTGGCTCGACGTGTTTACAGGTAGAGCCATCCTTGGAGCGACGATCGCTGATGGAAAGCGCCTTGATGGAAAGCGCATCGAACGATTTTCAGCTCTCTGCTCTTTTGATGGCAGACCATGTCGATCTTTTGTGTGAGGTGGTGGCTCAGTTTGTTGAGTTGGAGGAGTTTTTGAAGTAATTTCCGTAGAAAAATGATTTGCTAGTATCCCACTCATTTCGTGATTCGAAGTGACCTTCAAGCCTGCTGGCATGCTGACTAAATTACATGATGCGTGTAAGACTCTTTGATTTATAGCATTTAAGCATAGATTTACTTGCTAGTACATGATTCGACAACTGCTGTTTCTTATCTTAGCAACAATTGCATTTCTCATCGAGCGTAAAAGCGCTCATCGCCCTAGAGCCGCGAGAGTAAACTTTTCAGTCAAAGTTAAATACCCGGTAAGTCAGTTGAGGCGCATTTTGGCGCCATCAAAAGTCCGGGAAGTTTCTAATCGCACCTCCTCCATTAGAAGCCGAAGCAAAGCAAAAACATCCTCTATACCCGTCGCATTCGTAGTTATCTAAAGATTCATGATACCGGCTAACAATACGATTGCTGTGAAGTCCTACGACCGTCAACATGGAATCACCGATGGACAAACAGTGTGGAGCTTCCAGAAAACGGCGGACGACCGGCATATGGCGTCTTGGTGCCCGTTATTGTCGACATATTCGTGCCAGCCGTTGCTTAATCGCGCTTAACTTTCTGTTCCTTGGGCATGGGTAAGCTAGCGTGTAACATCACAGCCCATATGGCTACGATACTCCCCGTCGGAGAATGTCGGATAAAGTGAATTGCAGTTTGATTGTTGTGCAAACGGATAATTGGTTGAACTGAGGTCAACGCTTGAGCAACACTTGTGTAAAAGACAGTTTGTGGTTGTACCGATGCCGCTTCGGTAGTCAAATTTTCATGGGTCGTACATCGACATGGGTCCTTCGTCAAGGTCGCGGATGCATTTTAGCAGGGAGAGGGGTTGATTACAGCTATCACGATGGTAAACCCACCATGATCCCCTCCGGCTCTCGCATAGGAATTGTGGCAAATGGATTGTTGTAATAAGTAGGACGCTCCTTGCAATAATGGTGCAGGACCATATCACAAAGTTTACACTCAGCCAATCCATCCGCGTCGCTCGTAACCGAGCCGTACTGCGTCGAGCTTGTCCCAAAAGACGATCAGTATTTTGTTGCTGTAGGGTGCGCTGATGCGATGAGTCATGTGCGGCTCCATCGAGATCTTTGAACGTCTTTTTTGGGAGGCAACGATTAAATGCAGTGCTGCGACAATAATTGTTGTGTGTCAGTTAACTCGTCTGCTTATGACTTCAATCGACATTGCTGAGCATTATACGCTTCTGTTCTCTCTGATATTGTTGTTTCGGCAACACACGAGTAGAGTGTTCGCTCCGCATTTCACTCAATCATTAGCTCGGTACTTCTTGAGTGGTACAGGCAGCTTCTAGCGTTCGACCCTTGGCTGGAAACAACTGCGTCCCCGACGGATACTGTTCGCTTATGCGCCGAAACCCTTCCTATAATGTCAGGCTACAACTTATACTGAAACGAAATTCCACGCGCGTCCTTCGTCGACGGGTTCTTACTAGCATAAATGTTATTAATGACAAAGAAAATTGAGAGGGATATCGTTTTTTGCTTAAAAAGGTCGATCATTGGTAAGAAAATGAGGGTGAAAAGCAATGGCCAAAAAATCCTGTGCTATGCCCTTGCATTTTTGGCCAAAAGCACGGTTTGGACACTCTAATTTCATAAAGTACTATAAAAGTAACACTAAGCTTTAATCGTAGCGATCAGCTCGGAACGGTACACGGGTGCCCTGCTCGTCGCAGTGTGGTTGAAAAATGTCGCAGAGGACGCACGGACAGACTGGACCCTCTTTCAGATTCGTGACTCACAGATGTAGTACTCCGTATCAACTTACACGGGACACGACTTTTGTTGAAAAGCAAAACCAGCCGCTCAAATAGCGCATTCTGATCAACCGACATGCATTGTAAGCAATAGAGACCAAATTTACAGCATTCTCGCTTTTCAAACTCGGAGAGTGACTAAGACGTAGATGAGTGAGAAAAGTGAGCAAATGTCGTTTCTTCGGTCGCCCTACACAATATGCGCGACCGCATTGCGCTGCTTGTGCGTATTCGGCTTGCTTTTACCATCGGAATGGTTGCCATGGATCTGCAGTCATGCTGTACAATCAACCCTGATAGACAGTATCTTGACGCTCGGGCGTGTTCATGAAGCCCTCGCAATTCGAGAATTAGTGCCCCCGCACAATTTTGCATCTGCCTATAAAGGACAAACGATTCATCTCCCTCCCCTTTTACTCGCATTACTCCAGCCTGTTTCACGGCTCTCAGAGTCACAGCAGCATAAATTTATGGGACTGTGCTTGATAGTCGTTGATTTGTTGATTGCCTGGACCCTCGAAAGGCTGGGGAAGTTTATCGTGCAGCAGCGTAAGACTGAATGGGAAGATAAACTGCAAGAACAAATTCCCGAAGCGATTCAACCGAAACTATCGCATTTATTTGAAGTCACGAAGGAAAAGAATGCTGTCGTGACCTCCGCGACTATTCCATTACTCATGGCGCAGCTTTATTACTGGAGTCCGGTCACGTGGCTGACAAGTAATATTTTCGTGTGCTATCAAAATATCCCGGTTCTTTTCACATTAATTGGACTGATCAGTGCTAGCCAGGGTTCTTTGATTTGGAGCACACTAAGCCTTGTCCTTGCTTCGTATATCAATGTCCATCATGCGATATTTGTTGTTCCATCCGTCATACTCATTCGAGAGAGAAGGAAAAGCATTATGGTTTTCTTGGTCAGCTTTCTCTCCTTAGCATCTGCCATGCAGGGGTTGTCACTATATCTGGTCGGAACTAGCGAGTATTTATTCGTCGCTTACGTATCGCACGGGTGGACGTTTCAGTTCCGGGGGATGGAGCCGAGCTTGTCAACACTTTGGTACTTTGGTATGGAAATGTTTGACAGGTTTTCAATTTACTTTACTGTGTTAATGGGCGGTGCGCCGTATCTATTGGTGATACCTTTATGGATTCGCTTGTTTCGCTATCCTGAAGTCATGGTACGTAAATCACTTGCTCGCTTGGTGGATTTGAAATTTCGGATAAAACTAACTAAATATTCCAGATCGCCCTTTTCTGGTTGTTGGGTACTCTCTTTCGTCCCCCTGCTACTCTTTACAGTTTAAATGTTGCATTCAGTCTTTTATTGCTCTCCCCAAAGTCGCTAGCCCGGCTCAGGGCGATTCCCTCCTTGATTGCCGTTAGTGCTTTTTCTATTCCGGTAGCGTTATACATCGTCAACACGTGGTTATGGCTTGATACTGGCTCCGGAGAAGCAAACTTCATGTATTTTCAATGCTTAGCGTACAACGCATTCGTTGCCATCATTTTTGTTCAGTTTGTCGCTGCATCTCTACGAAGAGATAAAGCTTTGCGGTTAACCGAAAAGGTAATTCTGAAAAGTGATATACCGCCGAAGTCCGAACAGAATTGATAATGTTGACAGTAATGGCGCACAGTACCAGAATATCCAGCGCATTCGCATCCAAAGGGACGACGAGCCAAATAGGATGCTGACCAGCGTTTTTTAACTACGGGACAAGGTGCTGCATGATGAAGTTTCGCCTGAGGTCGTCAGACGCTATTGCACACGTCGAACACTTCTGACAACATTAGATGTAGAAGAATTACTGTGTTGGTTCCACTAATATCCAAGCTAAATAGGACACAATTTAAAGTGGCACAAAACTAAGAGTTTACACTTCCTGACATATCCTTGGTAGGAAACGAAATAGTGGCGTCCCCGTCTTCGCCTATGGATGACAGAAATGACCGGCGAATACTTGATCGATGCCCAGCAGGGTCCCTAGTCGTATTATTGATGTGAGCGCTGTGGTCGACTTCCACATCAAAGTCATCCAAGTTTTCCCAGTCTATACTTAGAGCCGATAATCCTGACATTGCTCGACCAAACGTTCCTTCCGAGGTCATTGACAAGTGCCGCATACCGTGCCCGAAAGAAATCCTAGTAATGGAAGGATTTCTCTGTGAGCGGAGTGGCTCTTGATATGACTGAACGCGAGACTGTTGTTGCCCCGCTCCCATCGCAGTCGGTAATGTTGATGCTCCTTTGTTCGGTGACGGTGGACCCATGTCGAAATAGTCCATGTGCTGCTCTCCGTCTAACGACTCTTCAAAAAGCTGGAAGTTTTCTCCCGAAAGCTCGGGGACGCCAACGTCCATATTTCCGTTCGGATTCGCGTTGGCACCATTGCGACGATGCATGGGGCAATTGGCGCATCGGCAACTTGGACCACACGTACACGCCATGCCGTACTTCATACCACAACCAGCCATATAATCCTTCACTTGCTCTTCTCGAGTCGAAAATGCATCAAAAATACGCTTGTTCATTTGTGAATGGCTAGAAAAGAACAATTTGTAGTCAGATAAACAGATCAGGTAGAATGATTCCAGTTTCTCGAAATGTTTCTTACCGGGCACAGTCTTCTCTCACTACACCATTGTCGGGACATGTACAGGGGAGGGTCCAGTCAAATACGTCCTCAGAAGCCGTGGCAGCAACGACATCGAAAGCAGTACTCAATGCCCCAAGATCCATGATAGACTTTTTGTCGGCACCTTTCCCCACGATTCCCATCTCTTTCACCTTCGCTGTGTAGCCAACCATTGCCAAGTTCCTGGTAGCTTCCGAAGCGATGCGCTTTGCATTCGAGGCCTTGTCAATTTTGATGATAATAGAAGACAATGCTTCGTCGGCGGCTGCATCAATAAGACCATCAATCGGTGATTTGTTTCCATTGCAACCCTTCAATACAGTCTCAACGATCTTGACACAATGTGCGCAGGTTATACCGTCAATCGACATAGCAATTTGGATATCACCATTCGAACTGACAAAGACAACGGGCACAGTATTCGGGTCTCCCATGTGAAAGCCATTGCTGATTCCTCCGTGATATGCCAGCTGCGTTGACGCTCTGCTAACTTGTTCCACAACATTCGGCATGTCGACCTTCCCGGGTATGCACTTGCCTTTCATGTTAATGATGGGCATGGAAGGATCGTGATAGGTGTTGCTATCGAGACTTAGTTGCTGTGCGTTGTGCAACCTTTCCAGGGGCGACACATTCAATTGACCCGCTAGCAACGAACTGTTGGCAGCGTGGTTTTCCATTCCGCTCTCTGTACTCTTGCCCGTTTTTCCACGCGATTTGTCCAACTCTTTCATTCGAGTGTACAAGGTCCGAGGCGGTTGCTCTTTGTCGCTCATCACCAAACAATGCGCTAGCGTGAAGAAGTGCCGGGTGTATCCTTCTACGACACCTTTCATTTTCTCCGTGCCCAAAGCAGCAATGGCAGAGCCTGATTCTCCTTTACGACGATGTTGCCACCAGGTACGCAAGGTTGTTAGACCGAGCTGAATCGCTTCTTTGTCCGCATCGGGCCCCAGCCAAGGACTCAAGATTGCCTGAACGAACGGATGAGCCAGTCCCGCTCGCGGTAGAGGCTCATAAGGATACTCGCGGCGACCGTTTTTCGCGGTTTTCGATTTGCGTGGATCATTATCAATGGGTGTTGTCAGCGGATCTAGTTCTGCTGCTGGTTTTGTTTCCAGGTCGAGGGGATCAAGTCCTCCTAGATGAGACCATGCTCGAAAAGCGCCTTCAAAAATAGAAGTTCGGTGCTCAAATTCTCCGCGACGTCTCGACATGATTCGTATTATCAATTGGAAGAGAAGATCTGTCAACGAGACGGCTCAGAAGCGAACGACCTGACCACGACTAGCTTTTCTCGTTCCGCTGTTTGTTAAAAGAAGAACGCAATCTGTTGCAAGTTATGTAATTCAACTACGAAGCTTTTTTGTGAGTAAACGAGATCTAAATAAGTTGGAGCTGTCTATAGCTTGGTTTTAAAACAAACAACAGCCCACGTTCACAATGGATACGTAGTTCAAAAGCGCGAGCAGCAAAAGCGCAATAAACACGGCGGACGAGAAGGCGAGGCGCAAGCCGGATACTGCATGCTGCATGGTTACGCGACGCGGACGAGGATCAAACAAAGAAAGCTGCAAGATGCAACAGGAAGGATGACAGCTCAGAGTACTTCCGTTTGTATAGTTGAAAGATCTATGAGCTACGAAGTACTATATCTGAAATATCTTTCTTGGAACATTGTACACGTTGCTGACTATTTACTAAGTAATGGAGATTTGAGGTTTCGTTCTTCACGTTTTGTGTAATATAAAAGAGAACACTGATGCGACAGTTTCTGTACACTATCTATGAAACAAATCTGTCTTTGATATGACATGATCCGTGAACGCGAGCCACGTTTTTTCATATAGTACATCTTAGGTTAGAGTGAAGAGTGAAGAGCTTTTAATCGCGGATTGCGGAAGAAAGAAGGCGATAGGCGATGCGGTGGAGAATGGAGAAGACGAAGACGAAAAAAAGAAAAAAAATGAACATCGATTGCGGCATTGCGACGGATGAAGGTGGTCTTATTCACAACAATCTTGTAGATTGATTGAGGAAATAATGTTGACAGAGAATATTGCAAAAGGTGTGCGACTTCTGAAGAAACACAATTTTCGAGTTGTTGTGTTCGACATGGATCAAACAGCCATTGCATCCCACAGTCGCGGAACACTGTTACGATCGAACTTTAAACAGTTCACCTCCAAGGCAACGCCCGCATTTCTTCAACTAGTGTCGGCTTTACATAATGAAGGTTCTTTTCAAATAGCAATAGCTACGCATTCCGATGAAGCTGAGTTTCAAAATGGTCGGCATGTCGACGAAATTCATCCGTCGACGCACATAATGGGTTTCGAATTGGCGACACAGATGCTACTCGATTGCTTTTCCTCGGAAGTGGCTCAATCAATCTTGGTCGTCTCCTATAACCCACGAGCGCAGGGAACAATGGAAGACCCCGAGCGCTGTGTCAAGCGCTACCACATGCGCAAAATCAAAAATAATTTTAAAGCGTCTTACGAATTGATGATCTTTTTCGATGACACTCCTGAAATTGTGAAGGATTGCATAGAAAACTGTGGAGTAAAAACTGTAATAGTCGATGCAGAAAAGGGATTTCAAATAGAGGACCTGTTGAATGCGTTTGCCGATGATCAATGACGGTCACTCGGAGTTCTTTAGAGGAATAAAGACTGCAGACGTAAAGGGGAATATAAAGATCTACGATAGATAGAATCTTTGCTTTAGTGCAATGTCGACAACTAGTGCTTCCAGATTTTGATAGTTCGATCCTTAGAGCCGGTCGCAACGCTACCACCCGTAGGACTCCAATCCAGTGCATAGACTTCGTCAAAATGACCGGGAAGAGTTCCTTTGGCACGTTTACCGGAAGGCACCTCCCATAGTTTCGCGGTACTATCCTTGCTAGCACTGACCAAATAACGACTATCGGCACTCCATGCAACTTGGTAAACTGCGCCCACGTGGCCTGTCAGTGTTGATATAAAGTCGCCCGAAAATCCATTCCAGATCTTTACTTTCTTGTCAAACGATGCACTCGCAAAGTACCGGGCATCTGGACTAAACACAATCTGATTGACCGCTTGTTGATGACCAGTGAGTCTCTTAATGGGTTGCTTTGACTCCTGAGGATGCCATAGAAATAACGTAAAATCATCAGACCCAGACACCAGTCGTTCCACGCCCCCTTGATTTCGTTTAAACTCTTCGTATTTTTCTTTTGCGGCTTTATATGCAGCTTCTTCAGACTCGAATTTCGTATTTTTGTGATCAAAAGGCCCGACTCGGTTCACGTAATCGCTGGAAAGAGCAAGAGTATTGATGCGATGTCCGTGCCCGGTCAATGTGCGCACCAAGATACCTCGGTCGGGGTTCCACACCTTAATGGTTCTATCCCGACTAGCCGAATATACCAGCTCTCCCCATTTCACCGCTTCGACAGAATCGGTATGCCCTGACAAAGTCACAAGACACGACTGTGTTCGAACATTCCATACTTTCAAAGTGCCGTCTTTACTTGACGTTGCCAACCGTTCGCACTTGCTGTTAGCGTGAAGTGGCTCCCAAGCCAGGCCTGTAATCCATTGCTTGTGTGCTTTCACGTGTTTCCCAATCGCCGTTCCTTTTGCAGGGTCCCATAAAATCCAGACACCGTTTCGATCCCCCGAGACAAATCTTTCTCCGTTCGGACTCCAGGCCGTGCACAAAACGTGGTTCTTGTGTCCAGCGCATGTGAATTTGGGAGTGGCTGTGAGAATATCCCAGAAGCGTACCATCGTGTCTCCACCCCCACTGGCCAAAAGACGCCCATGGGGAGCATACGAAACATGCAAAATCGCTTCCGTGTGACCCGGCAGCGTATCCGAACAGCGAGTCACCGGCCGGACACGGAAAACGGCTCGCGGCTGATATGTCAGTTGCAGAACAGACTCTGTACTCAAATCGGGAAAATGCTCGAATAGTTCGGAAAGAATATCGGTAACTTCTACGTCGTCTCCGTTGATCTTTGCGTAAAACGCATACGGTATCCGTTTGTCGTCTGCCTCGAGCAATGCATGCACGAGCGCATTCAAATCATCAACCGAACTGTTGGTAGGAACATCCAATATACCCGCTAATTCCTTTCCCTCACGGTTTTGAAATTGAATCTGCAAGTTGGATGGTAAGCTTGTGGGTGTGCTTTCGACAACACGATATCGTTTGGTCGCCGTCGAATAGCGATATCCCAAATTGTTTGGGTTCTCTGAACCGACTAAACTTCCGCCCCATGCAATTCCGCCCTTCTTATCGTCGGATAACTCTGTCAAGGTCATTATGTATTCCTGTTGATTGGTTCAATGGAACAAAAGGAAAAAGTTGACCCTGAGGAAAAGAACAAAGTGAGAGACTTTTCTTATTGCGCGAAAAATTTTTGGTGGTGAGGAAAACGAAAGCTGACCGACGGCGGTCGTACATCTTCTGTTCCTCAATCGTACCGGTACCCAAATGCTCATAACGGTGACGTGGCAAAATTCGAAGTACACTTTATCTCACAGGAACAGAAAGTACGTCACACGTCATCCATCTCGAAACGACGGCATTTTATTTTTTTTTCTCTTTTTGCTTTTGTCGAGAATGAATCTCTCTTCGCCGGCCCTCTCGCATCCATCATTTCACATCAATCTAATCTCTTCAAACTCTAATTTATCATCATGTTCCGCCTCGCCGTTCAAAATAGTGTCTTTCGCGCCCCTGCCGCCTTCTATCGCGCGTTCCACGCGACGGCCGTCGCCGATGCCAAACTGACGGTCCAGCAGCTCGCCGAGAAAGTCGATTTGAAAGGTCAGAATGTCTTGGTTCGTGTCGATCTGAATGCCCCCTTGGCCAAAAGACAATGTAACGGTGACAGATGATACCCGCCTGCGTGCTGTCGTTCCCACTACCAAGTTTCTCTTGGACAAAGGTGCCAATGTGATTTTGGCGAGTCATTACGGTCGACCGAAGGGAGAAGTCATCGAGACGGGCAAGAATGGACGTTTGAACCCTGTCGTTAAGCCTTTGGAGAGCTTGCTAGGCACTCCTATTCTAAAGATGAATGATTGCAAGGGCCCAGAAGTCGAGGAAGCTGCTTCCAAATTGACCACCGGCCAGGTCATGTTGCTCGAGAACACTCGCTTCTACGCGGGCGAGACCAAGAATGATCCCGAGCTTTCAGCCGCCCTGGGAAAGCTCGCGGACTACTTTGTCATGGATGCTTTCGGTACCGCTCACCGTGCTCACAGTTCGACGGAGGGTGTCACCAAGCACGTCAAACTCGCGGCGGCCGGATTCTTGATGGAGAAAGAATTGCAGTATTTGCAAGGTGCAGTAGACGACCCAAAGCGCCCCCTTATGGCGATCGTTGGTGGAGCCAAAGTATCTACGAAAATCCCGGTCATTGAATCTTTGTTGGAAAAGTGCGACAGTATTTTGGTCGGTGGTGGAATGATCTTCACCTTTTACAAGGCCTTGGGCTACAACATCGGTGCTTCTCTCGTCGAAGAAGACATGGTAGATCTTGCCACACAACTCATGAAGAAGGCGGAGGCCAAAGGTGTCCCTCTCATTTTGCCGACCGATGTTGTGTTGGCTGATGCCTTTGATAACGACGCAAACAGTGCCATTGCGAGCGTCAAGGAAATTTCTGGAGACTGGCGGGGTCTAGATATTGGTCCGGATACCATCAAGCTTTTCCAAAGTGAGATTGAAAAGGCAAAGACTATTATTTGGAACGGTCCTATGGGAGTTTTCGAAATGCCCAATTTTGCGGCGGGCACTAACGCTGTGGCCCAGATGTTGGCGACTGCTACACAGGAACATGGAGCCATCACCATCATCGGTGGTGGTGATTCGGTAGCCGCGGTCAACCAAGCTGGTCTTGGTGACAAGGTTTCGCACATTTCGACGGGTGGAGGAGCTAGTCTCGAATTGTTGGAGGGTAAAGTGCTCCCGGGTGTTGCCGCTCTGACTGAGGTATAATTTTCCCTTAATATCCGGGTACCCGTGCAGAGATAAATTTCTTACGGCGGCTACGTAGAAGTTTCGTAGACACTAAGAAAGACGTTAAAATTCTGCCTCTCAGTAGAAATTCCTACGTAGAGCCTACGGCGAGGCAGAATATTAACGTCGTTTCCCGGAAGCGTTGTATTTTTCTACTGTTTCATGTTTCACTGTCGATTTAACGTCAATTATTGCTTAGTGGCTGGCATGAGTGATGTTGGGCTGAGTTGAGGGCAAAGTATTGGTGACATTGGTGTCAAAAAGACGCAAAAAAAATATTGTAGCTTAATCACCAGACCGAAATATCTTCTGGAAGTCTCGCAGAACTTCTGTATCACCCAATTCACCGGGTCCAAATTTCACAGAACTTCTGCACGAGATAAACACCGATTCCAGAATTTCTGGAAAATGCATAAAACCCTTGTCTGACGGGAAGCCCCGATCCCCAAATTTCTGAAACATGCAGAGAAGCTCTGTGTCAGCTCAATCATCAGATCGAAAATATCTGGAAGTCTCGCCGAACTTCTGTATCACCCAATACACCGGGTCCAGATTATCTGGACTCTCAACAGAATTTCTGTGTGAACGAATACCGATTCCAGAATTTCTGGAATATGGGAAAATGTTATCTAAAACCCAAACACCGATTCCAGAGTTGTAGGTACGTGCACAAAAGCTCTAGGCAACGCAACGCACCTAATCACAAATATCTGGAAGCTTCACAGAACTTCTGCACGACCCAAAACAACCTTTCCAGAATTTCTGGAAAATGCATAAAACCCTTGTCTGACGGGAAGCTCCGATCCCGAAATTTCTGAAACGTGCAGAGAAGCTCTGTGTCAGCTCAATCATCAGATCGAAAATATCTGGAAGTCTCGCCGAACTTCTGTATCACCCAATACACCGGGTCCAGATTATCTGGACTCTCAACAGAATTTCTGTGTGAACGAATACCGATTCCAGAATTTCTGGAATATGGGAAAATGTTATCTAAAACCCAAACACCGATTCCAGAGTTGTAGGTACGTGCACAAAAGCTCTAGGCAACGCAACGCACCTAATCACAAATATCTGGAAGCTTCACAGAACTTCTGCACGACCCAAAACAACCTTTCCAGAATTTCTGGAAAATGCATAAAACCCTTGTCTGACGGGAAGCTCCGATCCCGAAATTTCTGAAACGTGCAGAGAAGCTCTGTGTCAGTTCAATCATCAGATCGAAAATATCTGGAAGTCTCGCAGAACTTCTGTATCACCCAATACACCGGGTCCAGATTATCTGGACTCTCAACAGAATTTCTGTGTGAACGAATACCGATTCCAGAATTTCTGGAATATGGGAAAATGTTATCTAAAACCCAAACACCGATTCCAGAGTTGTAGGTACGTGCACAAAAGCTCTAGGCAACGCAACGCATCTAATCACAAATATCTGGAAGCTTCACAGAACTTCTGCACGAGATAAACACCGATTCCAGAATTTCTGGAAAATGCATAAAACCCTTGTCTGACGGGAAGCCCCGATCCCGAAATTTCTGAAACGTGCAGAGAAGCTCTGTGTCAGCTCAATCATCAGATCGAAAATATCTGGAAGTCTCGCCGAACTTCTGTATCACCCAATACACCGGGTCCAGATTATCTGGACTCTCAACAGAATTTCTGTGTGAACGAATACCGATTCCAGAATTTCTGGAATATGGGAAAATGTTATCTAAAACCCAAACACCGATTCCAGAGTTGTAGGTACGTGCACAAAAGCTCTAGGCGACGCAAAGCACCTAATCACAAATATCTGGAAGCTTCACAGAACTTCTGCACGAGATAAACACCGATTCAAGAATTTCTGGAAAATGCATAAAACCCTTGTCTGACGGGAAGCCCCGATCCCGAAATTTCTGAAACGTGCAGAGAAGCTCTGTGTCAGCTCAATCATCAGATCGAAAATATCTGGAAGTCTCGCCGAACTTCTGTATCACCCAATACACCGGGTCCAGATTATCTGGACTCTCAACAGAATTTCTGTGTGAACGAATACCGATTCCAGAATTTCTGGAATATGGGAAAATGTTATCTAAAACCCAAACACCGATTCCAGAGTTGTAGGTACGTGCACAAAAGCTCTAGGCAACGCAACGCACCTAATCACAAATATCTGGAAGCTTCACAGAACTTCTGCACGAGATAAACACCGATTCCAGAATTTCTGGAAAATGCATAAAACCCTTGCCTGACGGGAAGCCCCGATCCCGAAATTTCTGAAACGTGCAGAGAAGCTCTGTGTCAGCTCAATCATCAGATCGAAAATATCTGGAAGTCTCGCCGAACTTCTGTATCACCCAATACACCGGGTCCAGATTATCTGGACTCTCAACAGAATTTCTGTGTGAACGAATACCGATTCCAGAATTTCTGGAATATGGGAAAATGTTATCTAAAACCCAAACACCGATTCCAGAGTTGTAGGTACGTGCACAAAAGCTCTAGGCGACGCAAAGCACCTAATCACAAATATCTGGAAGCTTCACAGAACTTCTGCACGAGATAAACACCGATTCAAGAATTTCTGGAAAATGCATAAAACCCTTGTCTGACGGGAAGCCCCGATCCCATGTTGATGTTGTACTGTCGAATCAACGTCATTTATTTCTTTGTGGCTCGCATGAGTGATGTTGGGCTGAGTTGAGTGCAAAGTATTGGTGACATTGGTGTCGAACAGACGCGGAAAATGGTGTGAACGAAATTAAGCAATATCCGGGTGTCCTAAATCAACGTGAAATTACGTAGACATTCGAGCCGTTGCATCAATCGTTTCATTAACGTTTTGTTTTCAAATCGATCGCGCTCGTGTCTTTCTGAAACGAATAAAATACGGTGGATAAGGAAACTTGACAGCTGTGCACTGTGAATGCAATGATTGGATGACGGCGAAAACCCTAATATCCGGGTACGCCCTACACGAATGTTTATGAGTCACGAGTCACGAAGCCCTGCTGACCGCGGCGGCAGCCGCAAATCGTTGTTTTTACTTTTGGAAGAATAATAAAGGAAATATTCAACTCCATACCTTCGCCGCCCTTTAACATGAGCTCCAGTAGAAAGACAGCTGACATGCAGAGTTCATTTTCTCGGCAAGCCACCATTTTACGAAAAAATTTAATGGAGTGGGACAACATGATGCGACATCCGCAAGGAGAAGACTGGCCGAAAATGCTTGGAAGATTGAATGCAGCTTTGAATCAAACAAATAACATGGACAAGAGTATCGATGACGTAATGGAGCATTTTGTTTACGTTCCCAGAAAAAGCACGGCAAACCCTCAGGATATCCCCTTCTTTCTCTCGACTCGAATTGAAATGTCTGCCGACAACAGAAACGACAACACCAACAATCCTTCTGAAGATTCTCCTCCTGCAAAATATGAAATAAATGGAGATCCGGTACAATTACTTGCTGCATATGAGAATAAAGCCGCTCGAATAGCGTCCGAATACGAAGAAAACATGATTCGATTTTAAGGTTGATATCAGATTTATGGACAGCTAAGCATGGGCCCGGGCTCTGAAGAATAAACAAGAAGTAGCCTTAAGAAATAATACATACCACAATGTTTGTCTTAGAGATAAGTCTAGACTATAGCATTTCTTGAGTTTTTTATTTCGTCGCCTATATTATGTCGTATAGCAAACATATTCTTTGACGTCATACATCGGACTAAAATTACACGGGATTGAACTCACCGCCAACCATTCTCCTTTAATTTTTTGCCGCGCGCCGCTTTTTCGTTGTTGCATTACGTATTATTTATTCTTCACCGTGCTCTCAATAACTTTGTTTACAACGTTATAGTAAAGCAAGTACGTTTGCTTGCAATTTTAAAGAAACAATACGGCAACAGAGAAAGAGAAATGGCGAAATCAATCCGCTCCAAAATTAAGAGAAAACACCGAGCCGAGTTTCGTAGAACAATTGGTTCGGTACGTTTCGACACGGTTGTGAACGGCACTTTGGCACTTATTGAGTTCTGACATGCGCACACAATAATGATAGGCGGCATATCAGACCCAGATGAGCAATGTACAGGCAAAATTACAACAGAATTTGGAGAAACAAACGATGAAATCGATCGACCGATTGTCCGAAACGCTCATGACTAGTCAGAATTCCGATCCAGAAAACGAATCCACCATGGCGGTAGACATTCCAGAGGCATCGGAATCGAGAGAGAACGAAAGCCGAGTAGATGACTTTCGAGGAGAGAATAAGGCACCAGTGAGCAAGAGGTCACGAAAAAGAAGAATCCGTATCGAAGCAAAAATGAAGCAAAAGCTGTTGAGTCGGCTAGCACTGAAAAGCGCCGCCCTCGATTTTTCTGCCAATTCTAAAAAGTTCTATACTCATTAATGTGCTATGGGTGGACAAGGCAATGAGCAAAAGCTTCGTAGTCTATTGATTTTAGCTTGTACGAAGCGCACAGAGAAAGTATTGTTCAAAATTTCTTTCGCTTCAAAACTGAGTTTTTAATCTTACAAGTAATCCTTGAATGTTAGAATCGTTCGGCCGGTTTGGCCCTTTGTTTTCTTCGGATTGTTGGTAGGGGCGGGCTTAAGCGGGAACGTGACGGCGAAATTTCGTAAGGCTGTCTCGGCGGCGGCGAGAATATCGGGTGGAGTCTTCAATGGATCGACTTGTTGACGAATTGTGACAGGCTTGACCGACGGATCGAATACACGCTTTACCATAGTTTGATTCCACGATCGATGAAAAGGACTGAACACCATGCCACTATCCAAGCAGCCATCTGGAAGCATGAGAGAATCGATCAAATCATCGCATACATTCGATTTTCGGTCATCCGTTTCGTTGATGATATCTGTGAAGGACTCCATACTCAGTTCCCTAACTTCGCCTGCAAAGGGCGAATGAAGGAACGTTAGCCGCAATGGCGTCTCAAATTCTGGTTCTATCAGTGGTATGAGGGCCCCCACTTGCGGTGAGCCTTTGGAAGTCTTTTTGAGGGTGCAGATGGCCACTTTCTCCGAACGCTGCAATGCTTGAGCAAGACCCATAATGGCGGCACATGCTTTCTGAGAATCCGCACCGGTAATCACATAGGGTGGACCGTACATGTAAATCCGGGGAACTTGATTGGTAGACGCGTAGCCCAGAATCTGCAGTAGTGGTCCTTTCTGTGTAAAATCTTTGAGACCCTCGTAATCATTATCACCCATTGGAATCAGATCAGAACCATACCGAATGGCGGTAGTGCACTCTTGATCGGGTAATATATCATCCGCTTTCTCATCTTCTGCAAACTTTTTTATCGTTTTGATCGTATCTGTCACGTCTTGCCCTTCATCGTTCTTGATAATTTGCCCAGTCTCTTCGTCTACCAGAATAAGTTCCTTCTTCGTTCTTGGATAACTGGCCTTCTTCAAAATGGGAAAGAATCGAACAGGAAAGGACAATCCAGGGGCGATGCGAAAGTCAATCTTTTCCGTACGGACGCAGTGAGTCGTTTTCCGCGATTGATATCTAAAATCTGTTGAAGGGTTGACGCCGCAATAACTTGACCCCCAGTTTTTTCGGTCAGAGTCACCAACAGCTGTTCGCGGTTTCTCTTTTCCGTATAATACAGCACCTCATCATCGTTGTCTTCGGGTTCATCCTTGACACTGACGGAATAGGAAGTGCCATCCTCTTCTCGTTTGATGCGTTTGTTGTCTCCGTTACTCGTCACAGCGCTTGGTAACGGGAGAGGAGCTTCGTACAAGGCAGCCGAGTCTTCATCAAATCCCATCCCGACCACGATGATCTGACACTCCATGTCGCGCAATGCATCTACCACGACAAGAAATGGCTTCTTCTGCACGATAAAATTGTGACTGGCGTCTGTAAACACAACAATCTTGCGTTGAAATTTCAATTTGTGTGTCCTCGTATAGAGCGCATCAGCTGCTAATAAAATTGCTTGTATCACATCGCCCTGTTGTATATCATCGGTATTGTCGTCGGTTTGAATGCTGGCGATATCCCGCAGTAGCTGAGCGGTCGGGCACTGAATCCCGTCGCAAAGTTCGGTCAAATGCGGAAAGGGAGGTTCCTCCTCGGCGAGATCGGTACCCGGATCGATTTTGTGATGCGTTGTCGCTTTTGTTTTACAAACGATAACACAAACTTCGTTCGTTTTCGATTGAAGCATGAGATCACTGACGCTGTCGATGACGGCTTGCTTCGCACAATCGAGACGCGTCTCTTTTGACGTGTAAAACCGATTCATGGACGACGACGCGTCTATAATGTACACAACTGCTTCTTTCATTGTAATTGGTGAATGAAATGTATTGCGGGAAGAGAAACGGCGTGCTTTGTGTTTTATGGCCGCATTCTCGCGTCATCGTCGAAATAAAAATCTGTGACAAAAAGGACGTCTCATGACTGAAATCCAGTCGTGGAAAGTTCATAGAAAACTTTGGGTCACAGTCAAACCAACGATGATTTTTTTTATTTTAAAAAAAAAAGGTGCGGTGCATCGCAATCAAAAGCCACAAATGGGAACGCCCAGATTTTCTGGATACTTCAAAACCACTCGCCCAGATTTCCTGGACAAGCGGATAATTACACCGCACGCCCAGTTTTTCTGGACACCGGGATACACCAATCGCCCAGATTTTTTGGGAACGTGAAGATGCAACTGGTCCAGATTATCTGGACCACGTGCAAACACCACACGCCCAGATTTCTTGGTGGAACGTGAAAATACAACTGGTCCAGATTTTTTGGACCACGTGTAAACACCATTCGCCCAGATTTTCTGGACCGCGTGTAAACACCATCCGCCCAGATTTTCTGGGAACGTGAAAATACAACTGGTCCAGATTTTCTGGACCACGTCTTAACACCACTCTCCCACACGCCCTCATTTTCTGGAGACGTGAAAAATCACTCCCTCACATTTTCTGGAGACGTGAAATGACCACTCCCCCAGATTTTCTGGGAACGTGAAAATACAACTTGTCCAGATTTTCTGGACCATGTGTAAACACCACTCCTCCAGATATTCTGGTACCGTAAAATACAACTGGTCCAGATTTTCTGGAAACCGTTTAAATTTATGGGGAAAGTGAAAATACAATTGGTTCAGATTTTCTGGACCACGTGCAAACACCACACTCCCAGATTTCCTGGTGGAACGTGAAAATACAACTGGTCCAGATTTTCTGGAACACGGGTAAACACGACACCCCCAGATTTCCTGGTGGAGCGTGAAAATACAACTGTTCCAGATTTTCTGGACCACGTGTAAACACCATTCGCCCAGATTTTCTGGACCGCGTGTAAACACCATCCGCCCAGATTTTCTGGGAACGTGAAAATACAACTGGTCCAGATTTTCTGGACCACGTCTTAACACCACTCTCCCACACGCCCTCATTTTCTGGAGACGTGAAAAATCACTCCCTCACATTTTCTGGAGACGTGAAATGACCACTCCCCCAGATTTTCTGGGAACGTGAAAAGACAACTTGTCCAGATTTTCTGGACCATGTGTAAACACCACTCCTCCAGATATTCTGGTACCGTAAAATACAACTGGTCCAGATTTTCTGGAAACCGTTTAAATTCATGGGGAAAGTGAAAATACAATTGGTTCAGATTTTCTGGACCACGTGCAAACACCACACTCCCAGATTTCCTGGTGGAACGTGAAAATACAACTGGTCCAGATTTTCTGGAACACGGGTAAACACGACACCCCCAGATTTCCTGGTGGAGCGTGAAAATGCAACTGTTCCAGATTTTCTGGACCACGTGTAAACACCATTCGCCCAGATTTTCTGGACCGCGTGTAAACACCATCCGCCCAGATTTTCTGGGAACGTGAAAATACAACTGGTCCAGATTTTCTGGACCACGTCTTAACACCACTCTCCCACACGCCCTCATTTTCTGGAGACGTGAAAAATCACTCCCTCACATTTTCTGGAGACGTGAAATGACCACTCCCCCAGATTTTCTGGGAACGTGAAAATACAACTTGTCCAGATTTTCTGGACCATGTGTAAACACCACTCCTCCAGATATTCTGGTACCGTAAAATACAACTGGTCCAGATTTTCTGGAAACCGTTTAAATTAATGGGGAAAGTGAAAATACAATTGGTTCAGATTTTCTGGACCACGTGCAAACACCACACTCCCAGATTTCCTGGTGGAACGTGAAAATACAACTGGTCCAGATTTTCTGGAACACGGGTAAACACGACACCCCCAGATTTCCTGGTTGAGCGTGAAAATACAACTGTTCCAGATTTTCTGGACAGGTTAAAACACCACACTCGTCCCAGTTTTTTTGGACACGTGATGGTGCAATAGCTGCTGTGGGTTAGTGCAATGCACTAACGACAAAAGTAGCTTCTTGCCAAGCTAATAGACAACGAAGTTACGTTTGGTAGCTGTCTGGCAAGTAAAGGTCTCGACATCTCTTTTTCCGTCGGAAGTCGCCCAGGCTTCGTTCATTTATCCCATTAATCATTGTGAACCATAAATCGAAGATAGAACCGGGCGCCGTCGTTTTGTTACTCCGCATGCAAATAAGAGTTCGACAACAGGACATTACATTGGATGTTCGCGTTCTGGAGGGCACTGAATTTCATTTCATTGTTAGCAGTGACGTTTGCTTTCGCCCATTCGATCACCATGCATCAGGATGCACAAGCCTTCAATGAATATGCTTCCGCCGCGGTGGATCTTACGAACGCGCATGTTGACTCGACGGGCTTATTCACGAGTATGTATATGAGAACAGTCGCGTTGGGAGTCGGCTGTCGACTAACATTCCTTGTTTCATTTGCTTACTCCTGTAGTGACGCGCTCCGTGCGTGATATTGACAATGACAAGACCCGGCGCTTCCTCTATTCCGGATTTTTCAATGACAACTTTTCTAATCTTCGATTGACGCCCCCTGTGGAATGCCATGATGCCGAAAAGTGGCGTTTGCCGTCCCCTTCTGGTCGAAAGGTGGCTATTTTGCGGCACGAGAATAACGATGAAACGCAGGTGCTGGAAATATGGCACGATCAATGTTTGAAACGGCGGATTCGCCTGCCCAAACAGCATGGAAAAGTTATAACAGATCCGGGTGGGTTCGGTCGTCCTTCTTGGAATCGACAAGAGACGTGTCTGGTGTACAGCGCTGAACGAAAACCACCAGAAACAGAATCGTTCTTTCAGGATATGGATGACGACAAAACGAAGAAGAAGGAGAGTAGAAGTAACGACGACACGGGAGTAGTACGCGGTGGTCAGAATGTATTAGGAGTGGGGAAAATGGAGCATTGGGGCGAAAAATACTCGCAGTACGCTCCTCTATTGGATCTCTATTGTCTTCATGTCGACACGGGCAAAGTAGGGCAGGTCGAGAATGTACCGGGTGGTGTCGAAGCAACCACTACATTGGGCGGGTTTTCGTTGGGACAAGCTGTCTTCTCTCCGGATGGAGAAACGATTGTTTACGTCGGATGGAATGCCGGCGGAGAATTGGGAATGCCACGTCGTTTGGGTCTCATCTATTGTCAACAACGCCCCAGCAAGTTGTATTCTTCCTCAGTACGTCACCTCGTGAATCGCATTTCATTCTCCGAAGCCGAAGTGGACGAGTCAGAGCATCCGGTAGACGATGATTTTACCGTCCTCACGCCGTCGTTTCGGTTGGCTCGGTCGCCTCGATTCTCACCTGTGCGTGATGATGGCTCTTCAACTCTCGTCTTTTTGGGATGCGAACAAGGCTTTGACACTCATTCTGGGTGCTGGGCGCTTCACGCTATGCAATACAAAAAAGAATCGGGATTCTCTTCTCCTGTGTGTGTGGTGAATCAAGTCGCAGACCCTCGGAATAGTCGTTCCGAGAGTGGTGTGGTGGCTGGGCTCAACTTTCCGGGTCTCTTCCTTTTAGAACTTCACAACAACTGCTTTTTTGTCATCGGAGTCGCTGCTTTTAACGACGCAATGGGGATCGGTTACAAAGGTCGTTCATGTTTCTCTCGTTGAGGAAAACTCGGTGTCGCTCGTTAGTTTTGATGATGAAGAAGACATTTCTAGCTCAAGTTTGTTGTGCATAACGCCCGATGGAGGAGCAGTCATCATGAATCAGAACTCCAATCGTCCGGCAACGTTACATTTACTTTCGTCTGCGGCAATTGTTTCTTCGGCACAAAAAGAGGCATCATGCAGTGTCTCACTTTCGCCAATAGCCGCAACTCGTTTTTCTGGTCTTACTTGCCAGTCACTCAATTTCCACGTGTTGCTGCAAACTCAAGCATCACCAGATGTTAACGGGGTCAGCTTTGATCTTCCTCTACAAAGTATCCTCCTTCTTCCTGCAGCAAGCGGGACAGAAAAGCCACCTCTCATTGTAGTACCGCACGGAGGACCTCACTCCGTGTCTACGACTACGTATTTACCTGGTTATGCCTTTCTTTGTGGGCACGGTGGATATGCTATTCTGTTAGTGAATTATAGAGGATCGACAGGATTCGGTCAGAGTTCTGTTGAATGTCTACCTTCGAATATAGGGACCCTCGATGTTGCTGATATGATTGCGGCCACGGAAATGATGCGTTCGTCGGGATTGATAGACCCAGAACGCATTGGAATCTGCGGTGGTAGCCATGGCGGATTTTTGACTGCCCACTGTACTTCACAGTATCCTGACCTTTTCAAGGCTGCTGTATTAAGAAACCCTGTTGTCAACATTCCTTCCATGACAACAGCCACAGACATTCCCGATTGGTGTTTCGTCGAAGCCTGTGGGTCCTATGATTGGAACGACTATCGACCACCAACGGAAGCCGAGTTGCTCGCTATGAGAAGCAAAAGTCCCATATGTCATGTAGCCAACGTGAAAGCGCCCACTCTTGTTGTTATTGGATTAAAAGACCTTCGTGTACCAGCGTCGCAGGGTCTCGAATGGTACCACACATTGAGGTCAAAAGGGGTTCCGTCGGAACTGCTCGTTTACGATACCGATGATCATGCACTGGCGGGGGTCAGGACGGAATCGGATCACTGGCTAAATATCAAGCGATGGTTCGATAAGTATCTTTGACTAGTGTAAAGTTTTTCCGCTTTTGTCTAAGTTGTAAAAACGGCAATTATCGAATTAACTTAGTAATGACTACTGTAGATTTATTCCATAGCCCCTTTTTCCAAGACGTCGATCATGTTGAAAACGCGAGGTTCTCCCGAATGAATCTGTTTCGACAAGAATTTGACAGCGTCTGCTGTGCCTTCAGCGTAAATGGTGCGCCCGGCAACGTTGTGCTGCAGCTGAAATGAGACCGAGCCGTCGGCCGACGTCAAAGTGTACGTGTGGAATGCGTGCCCTTTGATAGCGTCGGGTGGAACACCAAAAGCCACGGCTTCGTCATCGTCGCGAATCATTTTGATGTCTTCAATTGTAAAGTTGTCGTCTGACGCGAGCTTCTCTATGGATTCGATGACAGCCTTTGCCGTTCCCGATGTATCGGCTTTCGTCTTTGATGAGACTCTGTCACACTCAATTTGTAACCATCAAAAGCCCCGGGGAACTTGGTCGCCAAATCTTCCAAGGCAGCCTGCATAGCGACAATTTGCTTCCCCATGTTTGGCGCAATCACGCAGAAATGGCCTTGGACATCTTTCATAAGTTGGTCTCTGTCTCCACCAGTCGTACCCATGACAAACGGGATTTTCTCCTTAACATAGAACTGTGCATTGCTATTAACAGCCGATGGGTGTGTGTAGTCGATGGCTAGCAAGTTACCCGACGTCTTAAGACCGGCGATCGACGCCTGTAGCTTCTCTGTTTCTTTACTAGGAATGAGTTTCACGTCTTGTTTTTTCCCTGTGACAGTGTCGAAAACCGAAATAGTAGAAGGTTCTACATCCGGACCCGTCATGGCAACTGGAGCTAACTTGAGACCCTTCCTTAAACAGGCCTCCGCCGCTGCTGTAGCCATGGGACCGGGCAAACCGTTCACCATTATAAACGTATCGTCATCCATCGCGTGTAGCGTGGTTATTCTTCGGGCGGATTGTTGTAGGGGCGTAAAAGCATGGCAAGCATGAGTCCCAAGCACGAATGCCGCTATCAAATGATATAACAAGAATCGCATGGAAGATTTGTAAAGGGCTGAAAAGATATAAACCAAAGGTGCGGGGTTGGAAATATTGCCACCGTCCATGGTCGCTGATCGACGCATGTGGTCGGCAGTCGGCACGAAAAACGGACAACGGGGAGACAAGTGTCGTGGTCTCCGTAAACCAACACTTTGAACTATAGTAAAATACGGAAGACAACCTTTTGCAAGTTCGCAAGGCTCTTCGACGTAAATATATTGACGTATAATGACAAAACTGTTGAAGCCTGTTTCATTGCAACAACGACAATTGAAGCTCAAGACACTGAGCGATCGAACGACTTGTAGGTAACATCCGTCGCTCAAAAGAATATTGATTCATGACTGAAATGCAGTCGCGGTCTCCGTAAACCAACACTTTGAACTATAGTAAAATACGGAAGACAACCTTTTGCAAGTTCGCAAGCGCAAGGCTCTTCGACGTAAATATATTGACGTATAATGACGAAACTGTTGAAGACTATTTCATTGCAACAACGACAAATACAGCTCAAGAAACTGGGCGATCGAACGACTTGTAGGTAACATCCGTCGCTCAAAAGAATATTGATTCATGACTGAAATGCAGTCGCGGTCTCCGTAAACAAACACTTTGAACTATAGTAAAATACGGAAGACAACCTTTTGCAAGTTCGCAAGCGCAAGGCTCTTCGACGTAAATATATTGACGTATAATGACGAAACTGTTGAAGACTGTTTCCTTGTAACAATGACAAATAAAGCTCAAGACACTGAGCGATCGAACGACTTGTAGGTAACATCCGTCGCTCAAAAGAATATTGATTCATGACTGAAATGCAGTCGCGGTCTCCGTAAACCAACACTTTGAACTATAGTAAAATACGGAAGACAACCTTTTGCAAGTTCGCAAGGCTCTTCGACGTAAATATATTGACGTATAATGACGAAACTGTTGAAGACTATTTCATTGCAACAATGACAAATACAGCTCAAGAAACTGGGCGATCGAACGACTTGCAGATAACATCCGTCGCTCAAAAGAATATTGATTCATGACTGAAATGCAGTCGTGGTCTCCGTAAACCAACACTTTGGGACTATAGTAAAATACGGAAGACAACCTTTGCAAGTTCGCAAAGCTCTTCGACGTAAATATATTGACGTATAATGACGAAACTGTTGCAGACTATTTCATTGCAACAACGACAAATACAGCTCAAGAAACTGGGCGATCGAACGACTTGCAGATAACATCCGTCGCTCAAAAGAATATTGATTCATGACTGAAATGCAGTCGTGGTCTCCGTAAACCAACACTTTGAACTATAGTAAAATACGGAAGACAACCTTTTGCAAGTTCGCAAAGCTCTTCGACGTAAATATATTGACGTATAATGACGAAACTGTTGAAGACTATTTCATTGCAACAACGACAAATACAGCTCAAGAAACTGGGCGATCGAACGACTTGCAGATAACATCCGTCGCTCAAAAGAATATTGATTCATGACTGAAATGCAGTCGCGGTCTCCGTAAACCAACACTTTGAACTATAGATAAAATACGGAAGACAACCTTTTGCAAGTTCGCAAGCGCAAGGCTCTTCGACGTAAATATATTGACGTATAATGACGAAACTGTTGAAGACTGTTTCCTTGCAACAATGACAAATAAAGCTCAAGAAACTGGGCGATCGAACGACTTGTAGGTAACATCCGTCGCTCGAAAGAATATTCACGAAGTTGCGAAACGCGACGGGAAAGGACGTTAAAATTCTGCCTCTCAGTACAACTTTCTACGTAGAGCCTACTGCTCCTTTTTTGTGTGTTTACTGTTATACGGAGTAATGATTTAAAGGATGTTGCAATGGATCAGCTTGACTCCGTTCGCTTAATGTTTTAATCTGGCTGTTGATTAGGCGGTTTCGCATAATGGAACGTTTATACCAGAAAAGAAAATAAATATTACGGAGTACTTATTAGGCTGCGCAAGTGTTTATCCGTCAACGATATCTAACAAAGAACATTAACGCGACGCGTTAAAACCGTCTACAAAACTGGAACCGCCACCGCTTACAACAATTTCATCCTCTCCAATATCCAACGTCAGATCAATTTCTTCTTCGTCATCGTCATCGTCAATCTGAAGTATGCTATCTGTGCGTTGTAACGGCGGCAATGGAGCAATACCGTGAGACTGGAAATACTTTGTCAGTTGTGTTGGAACTTCTCTCAACGTTTCCGACGTAAGTGATGCGCTGTTGTGTTTGTGCTTGTTGAACTCGACGAATTGGGCAATATCGCGCTTTCCTGGACCAGCAGCGTCGTCCAAGAACTGCATCGACGAAAAGTCGGCATTTCCCACCCCAACAATGACAACAGACAATGGTGAATCGCTTGCTTGGTCCAGACACTGTGCTGTCGCGTGGGGATCAGATACAGCTCCGTCTGTCAAAATGAGAAGCACCGTGTACGTTTGACTGCCTCTCTGTTGCGCCATGTCAAGGGAGCTTTGTGCTTTTGCAGCAGCCGTTTCAATAACTTCGGTAAAAACAGTGGGACCGCTCATCACCAAACCGCTAGCAAATACCTTATGGTAGGCATCGAGAACACCTGAGACCCCTTTGACTTCCTCCTGGGGACCGCACTGGAAGCAGTGACGAACTGCGCCAGCGTATTTAGCCCCGAATCCGTAAACTGGGAAGCTCTGATCGGAATCATACTTGGCCAGAACACTTACGACAGCTGCAATTGCTTTCTCGTAATCGTTTCTCTCGCTACTTCGATAATGGAGAGTTCCTGGTTGGCGAGGATCGCCGTTTGAGCCCGTGAAGTCAATAGCGACGATGACATTAATCGTACAGCCTCCAGCCGTGTAATCTACGAAATTCGGACTGCCACTGGAGACTCCAGTGGACGAAACAGCGGCAACGGGAGCGGCCGCAATACTCGTGTTCTTCATCTGCTCTGCAACGTCTTCTACTCCAGCTACGCCGCTAACTTCCGCCTTGACAACAGAGATAGATCCGACGGCCTTGCCTTTCTGCAACAAATCGAATGCCGATCCATTCTTTGCCGCTAGAACAAAACCATTTACAGTCGTCTCAAACTTTCCCATGGCTTTGTGCTTGCCACTGCTCTCGTGGTCGAACACACTGACTTGAATGGGCATATCAAAATCACCGTCACACAAGGTACTTAGCTCAATGATTGCCGTTTCCCATGCCGGATTGAGATTGTTCTTGACCACCGGAGAACGGTGTACATTATCCCAGGTCAATCCACCAGCGTTGCTGACCTTCTTCGACAACTCAAAAAGGGATCTGATTTGCTAAACATCCCTTCGACGTTCTTGAGATTCGTACCCTTGAGTTGCAAGCGCATCAAACCAGACCCTTGTGCTTTGCGCGCACTCAAAAGACGGTCCCACCTTTGCGAAGTTTTTTCGCTTTCACGTTACCACGTGCTCCGAGGCACTCTCCGATGTCGAAAACGGCAGATCCCATCCCTTTATTGTCGCCCTTGGTCACTTCGTCAAAGATGTTGACGGCCACTTTGATAGGTGTACCGAGCTCGTAGTCAATGTAAAAGACTTTCACCCAGTGCTGCAAAATAATAGCATGAGTTACTTCGTAGACGAAATGTTTCGATTTCTTTAATCGGGTATCACTTACCGGGTTGAGATTGTTCTTGATGACTTCCGTCTTACCCAACACTTTGGGCTGTGTGCCCGGTGTTGTCGCGACTTGTGTCAGGATAGCAAAGGGTCGCTGGTTCCCTTGAAGGCACCTGCAACATTCTTGAGTTTCAGTGCGTGGACAGAGATTTCGAGTTTCATCTTCGAGCAATGTTTTCAAAACAAAAGATTACTGTAATAATTAATGAGGAGAGTTGTGCGTTTTGCGACGTCGCCGTGTCGCTGAAAATTTTTGATCTTTTCGCTTGCAAAACGGCATGAGCGAGGGCGAGAGGAAGCGGCAAGATCCGACTACTTTTGGGGCGATACAAACGAGTCGTGAGCTCAGCTTCCGTGAAAAGTTAATCCGGTATTGGACTCCACAGCAAGACTCGACTAAATCAAAAATAATCAGTCACGAGTCTCAACTTTTCGCTTCAATGTACGTGCACTAAACAAAAACACTACTCTTCATCTTGACAGTTGTCTTTAAACTAAAGTTACCATTTCTTCTACTCTATTACTTTCCTGCATGATTGTCACTATCTGATTCGTCATTCTCTTCATCAGACTCTTCCAGAACAGCCTCCCCAACTTGGATTGACACCGCTCCTTCGCCTAGCTCTAGCTCTAAAAGGCGGCCAGAAGCAGATACTTCGTGCATTCGATCCATAGTTGCACCGTACAAAATGCTGACCCGGCGTCCGCAAATTACGGTTTCTTCTTCTCCGGCTGGATCTTCCGTCGAGGCCGTTAAAGCAACCTTTTGGAGTAACAAAGTCGCGTCGAAACTACCATTCCATGAAAAGCTGGGGCTTTTTCCCTCTGCAAAAGGCACCTTGAGTTGTTGAATGATGTCTTCGTCCAATGGCTCAGCATCCAGAGGACAGTGATTCAGCCAAATGTTCACTAAAAGCGTGTATCTCTTTTTGTTTGCAGGTTCTGATTTTACTTTCTTGGTGGGAGGTTCTTCCAGCTCAGAAGAGTGGTGTCCTTGCATTGCGGGAAAGAATGTAGCCGGTGCCCCATGCAATAGTCGGCCGTCAAAGGCAATATGCTTTCCAACGGAAGGTTGTGATAACCAGGCTGTGCGGATCTCTCCTCCGAGACTATCAATGTCCTTGGGTGGAGGGGACTTCTTATTGAATACAACTGTCGGAGCTCCAAAGTCACTCAAGTACGTAACAGTTGCTAGGCGAGGGTGTACCAATAAATTGGGAGCTTGTTCTTCCAAGCCGTAATCTGCGTCAAAATGCATTCCGACCTCGTCTCCTTGCTCGTCGTCATCCTCGTCCTCGTTGTCGTCGTTTTTCTCATTTTCTTCGCTTTCGTCCATTACGAGTGTCCACCATTCAGCCCCCGATTGTTCGGGAAGATACAGCGTCTTGTCTGTGACATGTCGATGAAAAAGCTCAAGAACGAAAGCTTCGATGGCGCACCGGGGCTTCATCACGCTTGGCATGAAGTAAGTAACGCCCGCACTGTACGAAACGTTTTCTTCCTTGTCTCTCGCCGTAAATACTGTTTCGCAGTCGTGCCGCCAGTCGTCGATATTCGAAAAGTTCAATGCATGTTCAAAAGCCAGAAAAGGCTGACGAGGGATCGGTTCGTCATCCTCAATCCAATGGCTACCGTCGGGTTTCCGTAATGCAGGGAAACCGTCTCGTATCACAAAGTCCTTATTGCTATTGTTGTTGGCTTCGTCTGCAGGGACTGATTCGCTCATGTTTGTTATGTGTAATTTATGATGATAATGGCTTTTGAAATAGCGATGTACTTGTAAATGAAGGTTATATGTTATATGTTATGATCGATGATTTTCATTTATTTTTTTTTTTTTTTTTGATCGGCGTGGATTGGAGGGAAGTAAGTTGCACCTCGGACGAGCGAAGGACGAGCGTCCCAGCTAGGGACAAAGAAGTCGTCAATGATCATCCAGCTATCATTGTCTGCTGCCACTGCCTAATATCGTGAACATCGTGCTGTGGTTTAATCTATGTTTCATGGCAATCAAGTAATTTACAAGCCTTGAATTCTCTATTCTCGAATAATTCGAGACAAACAATGCAGCCAGCTCTTTTCAAATATTAACACATACGGATGGCTTGGAGAAAAAGAACATTAGTATAGCGCGTTTCGTTTCTGCAACATCTCCTAAAGGTCTAGTTGGCATAAAGTACCGTCCAACCAAAAATGCTTCCATTGCAGTGATGACTAACCTGAATATTCATTCAACTAGGAACGTGATCTTGTCTCTTATCAGGATATATTGCGATCAGAGGTGAACATTGAACTGGGTGCCTGCGGATGTCCCACTACCTATCCCAGTCCGAGTCCAGTTTGTTGTTGCATTACCTAAACACGGATTGGAGCAGCTGCTGTTGCAGTATTCCGCAAACAATCCTGCACACGAAGCCCTAATTCCTCATCTTCGCTCTCTACGGATACTTGCGCATTCATTTCGTCTACAAAGTCGACCTTGACGATGCAGAGAATATCCTCGCCATCACCTTGTATCTCATAAGTTGCTTTCGTTCCTTCGAGTGTAGCCTCTACGTTGCTATATTGTTCTTTCAGGATAGAATGGAATAGTCTCAGTCGGCTTTCGATCAAGTTTTCTTCGGATGAAATCTCTTCGGATTTCACCTTCTTCTCATTCGGTTCATCGGAGTTGTTCTCTCTTGGATGACGACACGGTTTACTTGTCAAGCGAATTGAAGCTGAACTACTTTGTGCATGAAGCAAGAGCGCAACAACGGAGTCAGCAATGACATCACCAGCAGGGCTTGCCTCCCACTCAACAATCGCTACACCAGCGCTTTGCCCAATTGTTACGGAAACCTGAAAGAAGCAACGAGAACGAATCAGAATAGCGAACATCTTAGCTTTCAAGAAAGGGCTCAATATATTTACCTTTCCACCTTGCAACTCGAAGTTTGTAATCGACCCTTCGATTCCCTCCGTCTCGTACTTCTTCACACCATGATACATTTCATTCAAAAACAGTTCAAGCGTAGTCGCTGCACCACAAAAAGGGACGTGAAGTTTCGACGAAATCGAACCGAGACGCAGGGGCGTGTACGTAGCAAGGTCGTCGGGTGAAACAATTTTGGAACTGAAACTGTTGGTAACCATGATTCCCTCTACCTTTTCCCCTTCTTGCGGTTCGTCCTCTCGATTTGCAAGCGTACCCATAACTTTAGCCGATCGCCGCCTGGCAAACTTCAACTTTACCTCTTGTAAATTTGGCGGCATTGTAATTGTCGGGCGCTTATTCTGTTAACAAAGCTGTCAGTGCGGTTCTGCGTTGGTGGAGATTCAATAACAGATTACGTACCTCAGGATATTGCTTGTACATATGGACTAACGCGCTCTTCAAACGTCCCATCTCATCCTTTTGTCCGTGGACTAAGATGATGTGCCGCGGCGCAACTTGCGTAATAAAACTTCGATTTTGAACGAAGTCTACATGTGCCGAGAAACTGACGTAGTCCACCAAACAATTGAGTGGCTGCCGTCTTCCTTCAAGCGAGACAACTTCTTTGGGCTGTGCCATGATTTCTTTCGCCAAGGTATGCTCTACAGCATAACCCGCAATTAAGACGCCATTCTTTGGATCTGCCGCCCATCGGTCGAAGAGTTGTCTCGACACCCCACTCTGTAACATACCCGGCGAAGCAAACACTACGGACGGACCCGAGTCGTCAAAATTGTGCACGTCAATCGATTTAAGATTTTGAATGAAACGAAAAGAAAACGGATTGCTGATGTCCATTTGAGCGCGGATTCTTGCATTCATCATATTGGCGTAAGTCTGGTAGACACGGAGTGCTCGCGACGCTAATTTGCTAGCATAATAGATCGGAATCTTTTGTAAGTGAGGGTTTGCTTGCCAATATTCATCTAAAATCAGCAACAGTTCCTAACAACACACAAATTTTAGTCAGCAATTGCAGAAAATACACGGTGTTCCAAATAGGGGCTCGCCGACGTACCTGAGCGCGACCTAATGCAAATACAGGGATGAGACATCGCCCACCTCGCGTAACTACTCGTTCTACAGTTCCTGTAAAACGCGCTTCGCGTTCTGGACGACTAGTGTGTGCCTGTACTCCATAAGTAGACTCGACGATGAGTAGATCTGGCTTTTGATCCGGAATTTCGGCTGCCATCAAATGTCGATCTTGTTCCATACTGTAATCCCCCGTATACAAAACGCTGCGACCTCCCAGCTCCATCCAGAACATACAGGCTCCAAGTACATGACCGGCATTGAGTGCATGAAAGGAAAGACCCCCAACTGTGACAGTGGTATGATAATCAATCAATTCGATCTGATTAGGGTGATAAGTCAATGAGCGTCTGGGAAAGTAAGGAGAGGTTATAAGAAGGACGAGTAACTCACCTTGTTTATGCAAGATTGTAGTTCTGCTTCCGTGTATAGCACATCCTCCGCTTTAGCATTGTTCATCTGCAAGAGCCGCAAATAATCCCCCAACAACAATCGTAGCACCGATTTGGTCGGATGTGTCATGAAGATCCGTCCTTTAAAATTGGTTCTCTCCGTCAAATAAGGCAGTGAAGCGGCGTGATCTAGGTGGAAGTGTGTCACCAGCAAAACATCGATTTGATCCGGTTCGATGCGGTCCAAGAAAGGGAGCCCATTCATTCCGTCGTAGCCCGGATGTATTCCGATATCCAACATGATCGTCATTCCGCGGAATTCAAGGACATGACAGGACCGGCCGACTTCCTGGCCTGCTCCCAGCGGCGTCAAGGACATTATGTCTTCCATTTTTTACGGTTGTAAGTATAAAAGTGGACGATCGAATCAAGCGAAATGAACACTGTTTACCCGCACTATTGATTGCCATGCTTGTATTGCATTGCATGCTTTTCCAGGCTTTTCCCTTCACGTGTGGGGCGACGACCAGACGTCCGGACGAAAGTCAGACTGACATTTCGATCTCCGTTTCTATCATCATCCCTAATCTTGCCATCAAGCACCCCTTACACAACATCGGCAACTGAATCTTGCAGATTCGCAGACAGCGGCTCTTGTTGTCAAGCAGTAAGCTGTACACAGAAAAGGTAAGATGAAAGATCGCTCTTTCCGGTCCAAAGATTCGCCGTCCACATTGCCTTCTCGGAGCCTCACAACATTGCAACCATCCATTCGTCAAAATGATCTACTCACGTTTCTTCGCTTTCTTTGCACTCTTCGCCTTCGCTTCGGCTGGACGTTTCTTGGAAGAGGAAGCCGATCCGTGCCTCGATGGTACCGAAACCTTCCAGGAGTCCGTCGAGTATTCCAACGCGACCGACGCTCTCTATGCGGCGCTTGACGAATTTGAAGCCAATGCTACCGGAGTATGCGTTGTTGTGGATGGTCGCACAGAGTGGTACGTTTGTTTGAATCCAATTTATGCTCTTGGCTTTCGTTTTCTTTTATTGCTTGATCTCACTTGGTCATCATGCTCTCCGTCCACAGCAAGGGAGCCCTCTCTGCCGATGTTTTGTCGACCTACGAAGAGAGCTGCGCTACAATGGGTGGAAACCTTATCACCGTCTCCAACATGCGCATCACATGTGACTTTCCCGACACGGGCAACATTTACACTGTGATCGAGACTTTCCATGACTGTGTGGCCAGTGTCTGCACGGAAGACTCGGAGAAGGATCTAAAGAAAGAATTGACCAGTGCTGTGGATGAACACAAGGAGGGTGATTTCACATACTGCTTTGTGGTTGAAGGTGAAAGTAGTGCGTTCTCAGCTTTCTCTGTTGGGGCTGTCTTCATGTCACTCGCTGCCTTGTTCGTCCTCTAAATCATGGAGATAAGACTGGAACGGGAAACAAAAGCACATTCTATGTTAAATAATGTGAATCTTGCTTGACCTCCCGGGGTCTTTCTAAGTATAGCAGAAGAATTTATTTGTTTCGCTGTACTTGTACCAATCCATAGATTGGTGTTTGTGTTTCAACAGAAACTCTGTGTATGTTTCTGGACACTTTGCGTTTGATGACGATGCAGAAACTCTGTGAGCTACCCCTTCGTTTGAACAGACAGTAATTCTGTGTATTTTATAAAAAAAATTTACATCGCGTTTTTTCATAAACCTTACAAAAACTCTGTATACGCTCCAGATATTAGGGATACCGGCATGTTGAAAGAATGAACCATTCATTTCGTCGCCGTCGCACCAGCGCACAAGCGACGAAGAATGCAAATGGGACGAGAAGTCGTGTAACATAAAAGGCCGTCCCTCTCTTCTAGTAATAAAAAGTGAGGAAAGAATAATATCTTAGAAAGCACATTCTATCGCTATGACGACCGCGCAAAGCTTCTTGACGAAAGGTCTACCGTTACTCTTTCGTGACCACCCGCACGCGACCGTCGGGACATGGTTGCTAGCGACCGGTGGTGCTGTCGTGGGAATGATTCATGTGGGCGGTGTGACGCGGTTGACGCAGTCCGGCTTGAGTATGACCGACTGGAGTCCATTGGGTTCTTTGCCGCCCATTGGAAAGGACGAATGGGAGGCCGAATTTGCTCGCTACAAACAATTTCCCGAATGGCAGCAACGCAAAAGCATGACTATGGAGGAATTTCAGTATATTTATTATTGGGAATACGGACATCGTATGCTGGGTCGATGTGTGGGTGTACTGTTTTGTGGGCCTTGGTTGTATTTTTCGTTACGAGGGAAGATTCCTGCAGGATATCAAGGTCGCATGGCACTCTTGGCGACTATGGGAGGTACACAAGGCTTGGTAGGATGGTGGATGGTTAAGAGCGGTTTAGGAGACGATCGTAGAGGAGACAGGAATCAAATTCGTGTGAAACCAGTTCGGTTGGCAACCCATTTGAGTATGGCGGTGGCGACGTATGGGGCTCTGTTGTGGACAGGATTTTCCGTTCTCAGTTTGCCTCACAACAAAACACTTCAATCGCTCGACTTGGCGTCCAAAATTCCCCAAGCGCTTCGGCATTCATTCAAACTTCGTACAGCTGCTTTGGCAATGACCGGACTTACGGCTGTAACGATAGTCAGTGGAGCATTGGTGGCTGGGAGTGATGCCGGCCGAGCGTACAATACCTTTCCCATGATGGATGGACACTGGATACCTCCAGAAATCTGGGAGCGAGTTCCTTGGCATCGGAATCTAGTTGAAAATACCGCTACTGTGCAATGGAATCATCGTATCTTGGGTACAACGACCGCATTGACGGCGGCGAGCATTGTACTCGTCGGCTTATCTCCCTCTCGGGCGGCGCTGGTGACCCCGCAAGTACGGAAGGGATTGTATGCTTTGGGTCTCGCGACCGGCACGCAATTTTCGTTGGGTGTCGCTACACTGCTTCATTATGTTCCCTTGTCGTTGGCGGCAGCGCATCAGCTGGGTAGTATTGCGGTCTTTACGAGCGGAGTTTACTTGGTGCATGCACTACGATATGCTCGACCAGCCTTGTTGCGAAGTACGGGTCGCGTGTTACCTCCGCCGCCATCGGCCTTGAAACAAGCCGCGCACTAGAGAAAGAATAAAATAAATAAACAATTCGTAACTATATTCAAATATTCAACAAGACGCTGCAACATGTCAGCGCCGCATCTTTCTTGGCCAGTTCCGAAGTGTTTACCCATATCAAGTCTTGTATATCCCGTTCACGTGCCGCTTGTTCCAAAATGCGCCTCGATTCCATACAAGATGTATCTTGTACTAGAACGGATCCATTGACGGCTACTACATTGCACGCAAGAACATCCGGAACACGAACGACGGAGTATTCATACGCAGCGAAACTTTCCCAAACAGCATCACCGGCGGGACCGGTCGGAACGACCAATGTATCCGGAGAAAAGAGAGTCACGGCTGATTTAAGATGCAATACTTGGTTCCCCGCCATAGTAGGTGGTATGACAATAGATGGTATGGCAGGAAAGGCTTGTTGCAACAATTGGGCACCGCGTTGATTCGTGCGATTCGACAAACCAATGAACAAATGACGTCCCGTATACAGAACATCCCCACCATCGCAATAGGCATCAGGAGTGTGCCGCAAATCTACCACAACTTCCATTCCCAACTGTTGCAGTGCCTGGTGCACCGACTCGACTTCTCCGCGCCGTGAGGGGTGTCCCGGCTGCAACAAGGCGACTTGTCGATCGATCGCCACGACGGTATCTTCGACAAAAAGCGAATCAGGATACTCTGGTAATTCCGGTAGTTGCAGTACAGGAAGAAGAGATCGTAGCGCTTGTATGTAGGATTCGTGTTGTTGTGTTGCGAGTGTCATGTTCAACAACGCAGAAGGATCGTCCGACTGATGTTCGGAAATGCCTTGTGGAAAAGTAGAAGGCAAGGCTCGAGCGAGAGCCATCGTATAAAAGCGCCTTTGTGAAAACGTCAGCCGTGTGGAGCGAGTGAGCATATTAGCGCGGATATAAATGGTTCGATGTGTTGATTGCCTTCTATTGCATCCCAACTGCGATGCGTTCTTTCTTGGGCGGCATTTCTTTTGCGAAAAGGAAATATCCGGGTATCCCTGCAGAGATAAATTTCCTACGACGGCTACGTGAAATACGCGTAGACATTCAAAGCGTTGTAATATTTTACTATAACATGTTTCACGGTCCAATCAAGGTAGCATATTGCTTTATTGCACGCATAAGCGATGTTGGGCAAAGTCTTGTTGTCATTGGTATCCGAAAGACGCGAGAAATGGTGTGATCGAAATTGAGTAATATCCGGGTATCCCCTCTGTCGATAAATTTCCCTACGAGAGCTACCTGAAAATCACGTAGACATTCGACAGCATCATCTTTCGGAAATCCCAAAAAGCAGCCAAAAGGGCTGCATCTTTCTTTTCTTCGTTTTTGATGCCATTTACGTAGTATTCAGACCCTCTTTTCAATGAGAAGCGAGTAAACACAATGAACAAGCAATAAGACGACTAAATTTGTAATAAGTGTAGCTAGCAATCAATTAATAGTATTCAAAGAATGACACCCGACGAACGCGCTGTCCTCTTACAACATACCAAAACCATGATGGAACTGGAACGGTCTCTCACGGCCACGTTGGAAAAAGTAGAACCATGGCTTCCCCAAAACTCAAACCGACAACTACCCAATCAGCCGCGGGTGCGACCCATTCCCACGTCCATGGAAGAAGTCGAACGCATTCTCGCCGTCGCCCGTGCTTGGGCGACACGGACATCAGCGCCTGTGGGATGGAATCCAGCTGCACCGGTCGTGGGATTTCGGACACCCAATCCGTTGCCGCACCAACTGCGGGGAGGGGCCCTAGCGGCCTTGCAACTGGAACGGGCGCGACAGACGGAGCGGTTGCGGAAACGCAAGGCCGAGGCAGTGGAGGCCCCCGTAGAGAAAATGGAAGACGAAGAGGAAGAGAGAGATCCGAAACGAAAAGAAATTAATCAGTCGAAAAGAGATGTTTCTGTGCGTCCGCTGCAACAGCCTGCCAGAGCTCCCAGTGGAGCAGTGCCAAATCAAAAGCAGAAATTGGAGGTATCCATGAATTTGAGTGATAGCAGTAGTGATGATGAGGACGATTAGGGAGCAATGCAAAGAAAGATGCTAAGATAATATTTAACTTTCAATGCTCTTTCAAACTATTACGACACAAGAAAATTGCATCACATTATTATACTTGAGCAAGGGGGTGGTGATGTCCTAAACATTTCAGTTTCAAGAAGAGGCTGTAAGAGCAACAAGTTTTTCGCTCCATGCCGTCATCAGCAAGACGAGCAGAATTAAGGACTATAAATGAACCAAATCGTAGCTTTCACACTTTCTATTATCTGAAAAACAGGGATTCGAAAGAGTGGTTGCTCGTTTTCGCGGCTTATTGGGTTGCTATGAACCGATTCTCCGTGCGACCGGGAAATGTCTGCATTGGTTCAAATAAGATCGATTAGTCGAGTGTCGGTGCCGTATAGTTTGCTGCCGAAAATGCAGAACACTTCCATCCGCCGCAATGCAGAATCACATGTGATACGTATCATGAGGGTGACTCTTTGTGAGTCCCATCATTCACACTCGATAGCGACAAATTCTTCAAATTGATCGCCTCATCTGAACCCGATCCGACTACTTCCATTAATGCTTCTTTCGTGGTCGCTTCCTGTTGCTGGATGAGCTGCATGATACGAGCATCTTGTGCTAGCCGTATGGCTCTTTCTTCTTCTAAAAGAGCCCGAAGTTTCCCAATTTTTTCTAAAATGATTTCGCCCTTTGCTGGTCCAAGTCTTCCATTGTAGCTATTTGATGGGAGGTACGAGCAATTGCAGCTTGTAAAGTGATCCGCTCTTCCAGCAATCGTCGCGCCATGCTTCCAACCAGTTCTTCGAATCGATGGAATAAACTCGCCTCTCTCTTGTTCACTTTGTATAACTCTAACTTAGCATCAGGCTGGATCTGATATTGCAGCTTGGCTAGCAGGTCCTCCAATTTTTCGTCCAGCGCATCTTTTATCTCCACGTGGACACTTTGTGTCATCTTGGTGTCTAAAGCAGCCAATCGGCCTTCCAGTCGGATCCACGAGGATGTAGCCGAAAGACAGTCATTATCAGAACCTAGTTGCAGATCGGCTATAACAGCTTGTAAAGGCTGGTATAGATCGTTTGTCAATACGTCTTGCAGCGCATTCTGTCGATCCATGCTTTCTTCCGCCATACGTGCGAATAGTCCTGCCACGCGCAGCTCCAGTTCATAAATGTTCGACTGAAAATCTTCTTTACGACGCAGTGAGATCTCTTGTAGATTGTAGAGCTTTTGTGGAACGTGTTTCTCTTCGCTCAAAAAGACGAAACCAGGGCTTTTCGGTGGGGGTGTCGACAAAGTTATGTTTTCTCGTTCGTACGCGACGATTTCATTCGTGCTCTGCGTTGCAAACGCGTCTGTCGACTCGGGTATTATATCTTGAGACGCCATGGTAAAAAAAGAGAATAATCGAATGAATGGCTAACTTCAAATTGATTTGGACGGTACCTTGTACGGAGTATAATAACATGTTTGTGTTTTTGCTCATTGCGCGATGACGAGCGACCAAAATTATTTTTAACGCTTCATGACTGAAATTCAATCGTGGTTACTGACGTAAGAAGTAAGAAGGCCATCCTCGTTTTTCAACGGAATAATATTTTCCGTTGTATTTTCGATCAACGGAAGATTTCGGAACCCGAAGCACCTTTTGCTGGATCGCGCAAGCTCGAGCATCGTGACAACACGCGAGGAGTTAGTCACACAAAGCAAGGAGTCACAAATCCATTGTTGTCAAACGAATCTCTTTCTTTTATAGCATACAGCTTACAAAGTAGACTTTACGACAATGTCAACTCCGGTGGTAGTGCAAGGCACTCCGGTGGCGAATCCGCACGTGCAAGGGGCCGGTTTCGCCACATCGATTACGACTCCGCAAGCAGGACAGAAGCAGGCCGCCCGATGCAACGATCCCATCTTTGCCCTTCTTTTCTACGTCACCGTCATTGCGATGGTGGCTGTCTCGGTTATATATGGCCCGAGTGCGATGGAGTCCGATGAAAATGGCGAAAGCTACGACTATTCCGGCTATGTGACCGCCACCGTAATCGTGGTCTGTCTTAGTTTCCTCGCTTCCGGTGGCGCTCTCGCTATCATGATGTGCATCCCAGAGACTCTCATCAAAGTTTCCTTGATTTTTGTCGTTGTTTTAGCGGGCCTCTGGATGGTCATGGCGTTCTTGTCGGGACAGATTTTTGCTGGAATTATGGGTGCGATCTTCTTCGCCATGTCCCTCTGTTACGCCAAGGTTGTTTGGGGCCGTATTCCGTTCGCTACAGCCAATCTAGTAACTTCGATGACGGCTATTAAGGCCAACCTGGGTGTCACGGCCTATGCCTACCTCTTTACGATCATTGCTGGGGTTTGGTCTATCCTTTGGTCTGTTTCATTTGTCGGTATCTACAACGAAAGTGAAACTTGCGATGCAAGAGGCGAGAACTGTGAGCCGGGCTACGGAATTCTCTTCGTTTTGTTCGTTGCCTTTTTTCTTCGTTCAGCAGGTGCTGAGTGTAAGTTTGTTCGCGCCTTCTACAGGTTGTTTGGGCGTGTGAAATGTTCCTCACAGAATCCCATTCTTGTTAGAGCTGCGTCCATACTACTGTTGCTGGGACGGTAGGAAATTGGTGGTTCGAACCAGCCGAAGCGAATTCATGCTGCTCTTCTGCGGTAAACAATTCGTTTCTTCGAACTGTGACGACTTCCTTCGGATCCATCTGCTTCGGATCACTCATTGTTGCCATTTTGGAAGCTCTACGAATGCTGGCACGTGCTGCACGTGAAAACGATGACGGAAACGGTATTCTCCTTTGTATTGCGGAATGTATTCTTGGTTGCCTTTCATCTTTGATGGAGTATTTCAATAAGGTGCGTCACTCATTAGCACAATCGGAACTTGGTTGACCTAAAATGCAGTCTAATGTGGCTCCGACTTTCTCATTTGTTCAGTGGGCCTTCATCTATGTGGGCTTGTACGGCTACTCTTACTTGGAGGCAGGAAAGAATGTCTTTACCCTCTTCCACAATCGCGGTTGGGAAGCGATTATTGCCGACGATTTGGTACAAAACGTGCTGTTCTTGATGTCGCTAATGACTGGTGGTGTAATGGGTGGTCTTGCATTGATTATGGACGTATCTACAGACCTCTTCGAAGAGGCTGGCGGAGACTCCAAAGCAGTGGCCTTCCTGCTGGGATTCATTGTCGGTCTAGCCATTTCGAGTGTTCTCTTGAGCACCGTCGGTAGCGGCGTGAACGCCGTGATTGTTTTGTTTGCCGAAGCCCCGGCTGACTTTGAGCGAAACCATCCTCAGCTCAGTCAGCGCATGCGCACAACTTGGAATGAAGTCTACCCTGGTAGTGTCTAAAACTGATATAAAATTATATTGTGTGTAGTCCTTTACTATGTTGTGATTTCAACAAATCTTGACTAGACTATGGGCATAGTTGTCACGTCACTGACGATGTGACGTGCAAGTGACGTGTTTCATTTTTTTTGTGAAAATTGCACCTTTTTATGCTTCATGGCTTTGACGATGTTTTCTGATTGTGATAGTTATGTTGCATCGATTAGGAAACAATCACTCGTTTACCTCAATCTATTCCAATGCACAGTGCAAACAGAAATGGGGTGGTCGTCTCCGCTTTGCACTGCTTCTGCTTTGCTCATGGTTCGCACATAGCTTTCGGCCTTTTCGGAGTGCAAATAATCGGCATCACTCTTTCTTCCTCGGGACAAGCGCTCGCAAAGCAAAGGACGGCCAAGACGATGAAACGTATATAGAACAAGTGGAAAACCCAGGGAGGCGAAATCTGATTCTCAATGTCGCGACAGCTGGGGCGCTGGGTGCTTCTGGGGCTTCATTGTGGTACCTTTTCAATCAGAATGTGTACACTCCTGAGGGATTTAGTCGATATCCTTCGACGCAATTTATTGCAGCGCTTGGGGATCCCAGTTCTAGTGCAGGAACAGGTGCGAAGAACTGGGGAGTCTGGAGAAAAGATCCTGGTCCTCGAGGTGTCTGGTTGAAGGATTACGGAAAGGAGCTTGAGAGCAACTACAACTTGGCACCGGCAGGATGGCAGTTTGATCCCCAAGACTGGTGGCTTGAAGAACATGGACTTATTATGGAGGCACCACAATTCCCCATTCCAGCAGGAAGGTACCTTGTCACTGGTGGTCGTCAGGTTACGACCGGCTTGACCATTTCAGAGGACGGTAGTTGGAGACTTGACGAAGGCACTCTATACGATGTGACTCATTTACCATGTCGATCTGCTCGTTACAATCCGGTAGCACAAGGTAAAGGCTCTCCGAAGGATGCCAGCCTAGCCGATTTCCCAGTCAAGCCAGGAGCGATCATGCCATCTGTTGCTGGAACGAACAAGCAAGACTATGCTGTCCTGTTTTTATTGGGAAAGGCCATTAGCTAGAGTGAAAAGATTTGGCTGTTTGTAGTGTATAAGGAGAAAATGTAATCACAAAACTTAACTTTCTACACTTGTACAAGTGGGTGGTTTCTCATCGAATAATTCCGTAGTTATTGTCGAATGCCTCAGCTCGATCATTTCAATGCATGTATGGAGCGAAAGGAGACATACCAACAAAGTCGCATCACAGCAGACTCAGTCGTAGTCGTCATCATCGATAATTAGTTCAGCCTTTGCTGGTCGTTCACGTTGAATAGCATGTTCATCTACTTCCATTGCTTCTTGTAGAAAGCCATCAGGTTTTATCCGCTTGTTCTTTGCGATTGTAGGATGAGAGGTAGAGCTGTTACGTTTCGAAGTTTTCGCAGTCTTATACATTTGGTAAGGATTGGTGTCATCGACATCGACCACGCTTTCAAAGATTCCGTCGAGTATCGAGGATTGATGTTCAGAGCCGTCCACCGCCGCTTTTAAATGTGCAAGCGTAACGAGTGTGCCGTCAGTCGGTTTTGCGCTTTTCACCAGATCATGGATGAAAAGCGCAGAGGCAGCCGAAACTAGCCTTACCACAGGTTCGCGAAGCTGTCCAACCTCTTCCTGGGCCTGCAGAACACCCTTTATCTTTGGTGGAGGAAAAAGATCACACCATGATTGCTTCGTTGTTGCAGATGATTGAGACATGGCTGTTGTCCTTATATTCAAGCATGGGTCTAAGTGGGTGTTGGTGACTTTATCATTAGCAACGTAACGAGTAACGACGCTGCTGCAAGCGTTCGAAATAAGCATAAAACAGGCACCATCACCATGGTCTTCGTTGCTTGCTTCGTTGTCGCCCATGGTTTCGGAGCTTGGGTCTTAGATGTAAACCCGCGAACCCTGATAAGGTTAGTGGTTATAAGTATTTTACGCATTGACTCTAGATCCAACAGTATCCTGAAGTGTACATTAACTTCTAGTCTCCTTGTGGACGAAGCCTAAATTTTGATTCTCTTGTGTACTGACTATAAAGTTTTGTGTGCCTATACTCTGGTACCGGAACAGGGCAGGATCTATGTGCAAAATTTCTGCCTGCATACGCTTCATAGGGCCGCTCGCGCCGGCATAGCCAGTATTAAGCCCAAGCCAGTGTCGTCGATTGTAGATAGTACCAGGTAATCGATGATCGATGCGTATCACTTAGAAACGAGGTGTCCTAAATGTTTCTATTACTCCGAATTTGAAGTTTTTCCCTTAAGTATTTGGTTCCAACGGCAATCCTACTGAATGATGATAGACAAGTTACTGTGCAGGCGCAGCGCGCAAGCCGGCGTGGCTGCGTGGCACACCGAACACCGACCAAAACAGCGAAAAGAATAGCCGCACTGCGACAGCTTTTCAAAAGGTCGCGCTCTGGGTCGTTTCTACAGTATTTTGAAGGAATGTTACAAGCAATTAAATGGTTTCATTGATTGTGGTAAAGCATCCGTCATTCCTCGTTTTAAATCAACGTTCAGTTCAAGTAGTGATATTGGGTTTTACCCGCCAACTAGGTTTTATCAGTTGAAGAAGAATAGCTTCAGAGTTCAGGCCCTTCGATCAAAATGAGATCGCCATATTCTTCCACTTTGGCGAAAAGCAAAAGCTCAACCCAACAAACTCCCCCACGAAGCAATTTCTCGACGCTCAATAACGAAACTTTGGGGACAACTCATGTTTGGGTGCGAACAGATTTAATTGAAGCAATACACAGACACGGTCAGCTGCCGAAAGGATGGAGGCCACGAAAGAGGTTGCGAGACGAGCGCGATGCTTGGGGATGGTGTCGCGCCCGCGTAACATCAAACGAAAACAGACAAAGCATTGCTCCGAATAATAGCAGCAACGGTAACAGTGTGACTAGTCCTTTCGGTCAAGTCCAGCTGAGAAGAACGCAAAAATCACCACAATGGAAAACTATGGAAGTGCAGCCCAGAACTCTTTCAGTAACTCTTACTGTGGACGATCCAGAATTTGCTCCACCTGAACTCGACAGGGTGTCGGTTTCTTTTGCTTACAATACCGGTGACAACTCGAAAGTCTGCCCTTCAAATACTTGGTGGCAACAAAATGAGACTCCACCCGAGGACTTGACCAGCCTCGAACAACTACACGAGCCGGCTGTGGTATTTTGCTTGCAAACACGGTATCAAAATGATTGTATCTACACATATACGGGGAAAGTTCTTTTGGCGTTGAATCCATTCCGCGCGATCGAGACGCTCTACGGCCCTGATGTCATGGCCCAGTACTGGCAGAATGATTACTCCGGTCAAAGACCTCCTCCTCATATTTTCGCTATTGCTGAAGACGCTTATCGCTCTATGGTAAATGCTATGCAAATGGCGGATCGTTCACCAAATCAGTCCATTCTGGTATCGGGAGAGAGTGGAGCTGGAAAGACGGTGACAACAAAAATTATCATGAGGTATCTGGCGACGCTGTCAGAGCAATCGTCTCATCACTCTCGAGGCAACGCTGGGATCGAGTCGCAAGTGCTCCTTTCCAATCCGATTCTAGAGTCATTTGGTAACGCACGCACCGTGAGAAACGACAACTCTTCCCGCTTTGGAAAATTCATGGAGATTCTTTTTGAGCCCAGTGGATGTTTAACTTCGGCCAAGATCGAGACGTACCTTCTCGAGAAGGTTCGGTTAATATCTCAAGCACCTGGAGAGCGTAACTATCACATCTTTTATGAGCTTCTTGCTGGGCTGTCACAAAACGAGCGTCGCTGCTTTCAGATTGGAAATAAGTCAGCCCGTGATTTCCGAATGACGTCGAATTCTGGGACGTACGACCGAAGAGATGGTGTCAGCGATCGAGCCAAATTTCAAGAATTGAAGCATGCACTTACTACTGTCGGATTTACCGCTATGGATCAAAGTGATCTGTTTTCTATTGCTTGTGCATTATTGCACGCGTCGAACTTGACCTTTTTGGAAATTGATGCTCATGAGGACTCAAGCGCCCTCGATCGACGGAACGCTTCTTTTCGAGCAGCAGTAGAGCTGTTGGGTGTAGATGAAAATACTCTTGATAGTGCGCTCTGTCGACACGAGATTCAAGCTCGAAACGAAAGATTGTACAAGAATTTAGACACAGCTAGAGCTCAGAAGGCGTTGGAAGCGCTAATCAAGGCAACTTACGGTGCTTTGTTCAATCATATTGTACGCCGGATGAACACTTTTATAGCTGGAATGCCAGCCAACAGGGGTGCTTTCATTGGTGTTTTAGATATTTTTGGCTTTGAATCTTTCGAGGTTAACTCCTTCGAACAGCTTTGCATCAACTATTGCAATGAGGCACTTCAACAGCAATTCAATCGGTTCGTTTTTAAGTTGGAACAGCAAGAGTATCAGAAAGAAGGGATTGAGTGGTCGTTTATATCGTTTCCTGACAATCAAGACATTCTCGACCTCATTGAAAAGAAGCATGGTGGAATTCTATCCATTCTCGATGAGCAAAGTCGACTGCCTCGCTGTACAGACTCGACTTTTGCTCAAGCTGTATACGAAAAATGCGATGGAAATGTACGTTTCGAGGCGACAAAGTCCCAGCAAGCGGTGTGCACTTTCTCGATCGATCACTACGCAGGCTTAGTAGAATACGATACGATGAACTTTTTGGAGAAAAATAAGGACGAGTTGCCTAAAGAAACGACCGAGTTGCTTTGTACGTCTTCTCACCCACTTCTGGCAACACTGGGTAGAGATCTGGAATCTGAATCAGACGAGCATTCATCTTCGTCCGTACCGAAAAGTAGGAGCAAAGTTCTTCAACGCTCATCGAGCTCAATTCTACGAGAAAGCGTCGGGACACAATTTCGCGCTCAACTTCTTGCGTTAAGATCCCGCATTGAGTCCACTAATCCCCATTACGTTCGCTGTCTCAAACCAAATGACGATCTGGTGCCGCAGAACTTCAACCCTTTGGTTATAGCCGACCAGCTGAGATGCGCAGGTGTTCTGGAAGCTATTAGAGTTTCTCGTATTGGTTTCCCACATCGTTTCGCTCATGATCGATTCGTTCAACGGTATCGCTTACTAGCAAATCGGCAAGTGGGGAAAGCAAAGAGAAGAACGGGCATTGACTGTGACGAGTTGGTCCAGACTTTGACGCCCCAGGTTCAGAGTGTCGTAGAAGAGGAAGGAAAAGAACAAAGTATTGACGTATTCTACGGCATACAAATGGGTAAAACAAAAGTTTTTCTAAGACGGCGTGCGTTTGAAGCGCTTGAATACATGAGAGGAAGAAAACTCGAAAATGCGGCGGCAAGAATTCAATCTATGGCTCGAATGCATATAGCACGGATTGATTTCGAAGTTGCACGTTATGCAGCGATAATTATTCAAAGATTCGTTCGACAGATTGAGGCCTATCGAAGAGCACAAGTACTTCGGGTCGACAATGCTGTTCTAACAATGCAACGCGCGTGGCGATGCTACTCTGCCCGGCGAATACTTGTTGCTGGCCTCACGATCGCGTGGTGGGGCCAAAGTGCCTACAGAGGTGCGCTTGCACGGCAATACTGCGCTTACGTTTTCTTAGATAACAAAGTCTGCATGATCCAACGAGCCTGGAAAAGGCATTTATCCTCTCATGTATTTCGGAAGGTCCGTCGAGCAGTGATCTTTTTACAGAGTAGCCATAGGCGCAGATCGGCAAGAAAGGAGCTGATACGGCTTCGACAAGAAGCTCGAGATGTGAAGGCAGTCGCAGCAGAACGCGACAAATTTAGGCAAGAGTCTCTTAAGTTGAAAGAAGAACTTGAAAAGGCAAAGAAAGCTGTGGAGACACCCAAAGTTGTTTACAAGACCGTTCAGGCAAATCCAGCGCGTTCCGAAGAAGTAGAGAGGCTGAAGGCTGAGTTGCAGCGTTTGCGAACAGAGCTTTCTGCAGTGAAAACAAGACAAACTTCTCCTCGAAATCAGGCTTCAGAATTAGCTCGCCTAAAAGAGGAACTTTCTCGCAGGGAGGAACAGCTTGATTTTCTCCGCCAAGAAGTAAGTTCACTACGTTCGCACGGAGATTCTTTTTCGATTCAGTCCTTCGTCATTGAAATTAATCCAAAAGATCGAATGAGTCCGCTACCCCTCACCTCTTCGAAAAGCCCCATGCATTCGCCTGATGTTAGCCTCCTTGATGAAGTCGGTGACAGTGACAATCAGGCTGTGTTTACAAGTCCACTGCCGGTTAAGGATACACCGGCTCTTGACGTATTGTCTCCAAATGGATCCAACGGTACTGAACTGAGATATTTATTCAGTGCTATCAGACAGAGGAACACCAAACTCTTTGCTCAGATCCTTAAGCAGAGTAATGAACCTTGCGCTCTTGTTAACGAAATCGATCACCACGGGAGAAGTGCGATTCATATTGCAACCTTATGCAACGTTCCTGAAATCGTTGAGATCCTGCTTCAACAAGGAGCAGCAACAAACGTGCAGGACGTCGATGGAGAAACACCACTACACCTTGCTGGAAATGCCTCGATGATCGAATTGCTACTAAAGAGAGGCAACGCTAATCCCAACATTCCTAACTTGGATGGAATTTGTTCGCTGCATCTGGCTGTCCAACGACGTGACATTCAGTCTGTTAAAACACTTTTGATGTTCAACGCCGATATGAACTCAGCCGACAATATTCGATGGTTCACCTCGCTCCACCTTATCGCCCTTTCGCCTCGAAGTGACGTGATGCCCAGCAAAGACGCCGACTTGGGATCTCGGATAGCTCAACTTTTAGCCACTAAACACGGGATCCATTCTCCGGATCTTGACTATCAAGATCGTGAAGGGAATGCACCATTGCATTACGCGGTACAGCTTGAGAGTGAAGATGCATGCGGTGTCGTTTCAGTTTTCTTGGGCAAAGGTGCTAACCCAAATATACGTAACGAACGTAACCAGAGTCCGCTACACTTGTTGTGTCACAATGAGGAACTCAGATCGTTGAACGTCTTTCACGAAATTTTGCACTCTATGTTGTTTCACGGTGCTGATCCAAACCAGCAGTCCCTCACGGGGTGCACTCCTTTACATTTGAGTCTCTACCACAAAGATATAGAGAGTGCCGTACAACTCGTCGCTTGGGGAGCCGAGTTGCATTTACTTTGGAAAAAGGTAAGAGCAGTAGACAATGAGAGATTTCTGTGTTTCAGCCTTGAGCTCACGGGCTCTTTATTACAATAATAGCCAAAGAGATGGAATTGTTTTTGGACGGACACCGGAGAGCAGGAGATTCTGGCTTTAGATATGCTCGAGGATGATCATTCGCTGCATCGTATTCTTTCGGCCATAAATCGACCTCAGAAGTGGGCGCCTACGCGTTCTTGGTGCATGCATTGCAGAGGCGCATTGGGGACGCACACGAGGGCGCTCCACTGCCGCCACTGCAGTCGACTGGTTTGCGGCGACTGTTCTACTTCATGCCTTCCGTCGGAGTATTTTCCCAAAAGCTTTGGTGTCAGTGAACCATCGTGGGTATGTTCTCTATGTGAGAAGATCCTCAGGGGACGCAAAGAGGATATGAGTAATGAGACTCAACCAGCATCATCGTCGTACGGGGACGACGATGACCAATTTTCCCCTGTTAAATTCTGAATAAAACCATTTCTGTATTAGTTTTTAATTAAAAGTTGGCGTTCTGAAAAGCTCTTATCTTGTAGCTATTGAGCCTGTCCGTTGACGATGTGTCTTACGTCTTACTAATGACTAATGACTTAAATGCAGTCTGCTAAAATACGGACAACACTTTGGGTGTATAGTAAATATGGAAGGTAATGATTCATCAGTTTTATCGACGTTACGAGTCGATACCTGCATTGCAAATGCTGGCTCTAGTATTAAGACCGTAAGGAAACAAATGTATCTTGACGAGTTGGCGGAATGGATGAAGGTTATGTAGCAGTCTGGCTCGAAAGAAAAATGATTCATGACTCAAGTGCAGTCGTGCACGCTTGTCTCCCTTCAAAAAAAAGTAATCTACACTAACCGCTATACTCTTCCATGTTGGTGACGTGGCCCTCGCAACTCGATCCGTCGTTGGTTGAATCCCGTGATGCAAGCTGGTATCTTTGATTCATGAGTTCGCATTTTACACTTTTTTCTATAGAAAATGAAGCGTTGCATCACGTTAGTGAATCCCGGATCCTGGTTGAAGTCGAAAGCCTGGATACCCTCGTGCTTTGCCGTGTCGCGTGGGCTGCACCTCGTTTTCGGTCGACGCCAAGCTCAACTTGAAAAAGATTCAACTTCTTTGGTCGGCTTATTTGCGACAAAGCGAAAAAGACACCTTGTATTGCAACTTCTTGTGCCTGAGGCGGTTTATCTTGATTATATTGGCTTGTTTATACGTCTAGCCGCAACAACATGAAGTTCGTTTTTGTCAACGCCGTCCTTCTGCTGGCGAATGCCCATGCGTTCACTTTTTCCAAACGCTTTGGTGTACGCTCCGTTGCTTTGCATTCTACGGTGACAGAGAAAACGGATGTAGCCACTGAAACGGCTACACCTCGAACGAAGGAGAAAAGAAAGGTTTTAACAGAACCGAATCTATGGGAATACAACTTTGGCTTACAAGACCCCAAAATTCCGCTGCCGCATGGTCTTGTACAAGACGTCTCGCCACCCGAGACATTCAAAGTGACAGAGGAGCAAATCCGAACGCTCGAAGAAGACGGTGTCGTGCTTTTGAAAGGCGTATTTGACGAGGAATGGGTCGATTACATGAGAAAAGCAACCACTTATCAAACAGAAAATCCCCACTTCTGGGCTTTTGCCGGAACTGCCTCCAAACTGTATGACTATATTCAACGTAATGTTTGGCAAACAAACAGAGCGTTCGCCAACTTTTACTATCACTCAGCCATAGGGGATGTTCTGCGACAGTGTGGGAGAACGGACGAAATTCGTGTCTCCACTGATCTTCTCATGGTCAATCCGAACAAGGGCTTCAAGTGGCATCAAGATAACCAAAATGGACCTATTACAACCGATGAAGGAATTCGGTTCTGGATTACCATGGACGAGACTCCGAAAGACTATGGTGCGCCAGTCTATTTAAAGCGATCACACTTCAACACAGCTGTTGACCCTGAAGCTGTGTTCGTTGATATCAATCAGGAAGGTCTGGAAGAATACCGCGACCAACAGCTTGAATTCCGAACCATGCCGGGTGACATGCTCATCTGGCACCCTCGAACGATTCACAAAATCGATGGTCCGGAAGATGGCATCTGGGAATCCTATCGACGCGTTCTGGGTGGAACTGTAGCCAAGGGCGGTACACTGTACCACGACAAGCGAGGAACCGGAGGTGTTCTTTCCGACCTCGGTAAGCACGGATTGGTGGACGGCGACAAATTAGATTCGCCTTTCTTCCCCATTATCTACCCTCGACCGAATAAGCATGAGATCGCCGAGCGCGATGCGGGGCGTGTGGGGCGAAACTTCAACGACATTGTATCGAAGGTGGGAGGCATGATAACATCTACATCAACAAAGAAATTCGCTAGCTTCTTTGCCGTAATGGGCAGTAGGAGTAAATAAGTCAAATTCATTCTCAGTTTCTTCTTGTCGCAAACGCATTGTTTGACTGTCATTCTTGCCGGAATATACCCATAGACGGGGTACAGGCGATTTATATTCTATTAACATTTAAAGCCTCTTATCATATTATTTCTACCAATAAAAGGGGGTCTACAGTCTTACTAAGGAGCAGTTTAGCTTCTATGTGGCAGTCTGATCCGCTGCCGTCATCCATTGCTGCAAGGAATTTTCGTTAATGCCCATCCTAGTTGCTGCCTCTCGTGTAATTGTGCTGATATCGTTGGAAGATTTCGGATCCTGCAACAGAACGCCTGCTGCTGCTAATAGTGTGATCGCATTTTGAAAATGCTCATTGAGAAGGTCGTTCATGGTCTTCTTCAGATGTTTGGAGATCGGCTGCCGCTCCTCCTCTACAAGCGGCTCATTCTTTTCGGTCAAGAAATCTTCGAGAACTAATAGCACCGACTTCCAAATAGGAGAAATGCTCGAGCCGGAATCAATAACGTCTCGAACGTGATGCCTCAATGGTTTGAATATTAGTCCAATACACAGTTCGAATTCAATCATCAATTCATCGGAACTTGATTTCGCACCATTTCCAAATTGGAGCCTTGTAATGCAACGCCCCGCCAGAGGCACACAAATGTCAGTCAAGACTCCGCATATTTCCGACAGGGGGACGAGTCCGACTTGTCGATCAAGAATTAAGTTCGTTAACATTGATAAAGCGTGTTGCCTTACATTCTATGATAGAGGAGAGAGAGTCAGTAAGTATGAAAAAGTAATTGAGCGAGCAGAGACATACTCACCGAATCAGACGATTTTTCGCACGTATCGGCTAGGATTTCGACAACTTTCCGCCAGAAAGTGGCCAAAAACTGAGTGTTTTCGGGATTGTCCGTGGTTTCCACAGTTGCCATTTTCTTTTGTACAAAGTTGCAAAGGAGATCAAGAGTAGCGACACTCAGCTGAGTGTACCTTCGTTTTTCCCCAGTCCAAATAAGCGTTTCTAAGCTGCCAATGACAGACACGGGAACTTTATCGTCGAGCTCTTTGGTATTGAGGATCAAATGCGACGACCTGTAGCACTGAAGAGCTACGTCGTCTTCAGGGAGACCTGTCTCGCTAAGAGAAAGTGAAAGCCGTTTTAGCATAGACCCACGTGTAGCACACCAGTCAAAAAGGGCAATAACGCCTTCCCATCCATCATTCTTAAGGTTGACTAACTCCTCGACTTGGGCTACGATACGCCACAATCCTTCGCCGATGTGCTTGTCGAGAGCACGGAGAGGAGAAGATGCGTGCTGTTCTTCGTTCACAGGGAGTAGATATTTCCAAGATGAAAGCACCTCATTAGCCAAATCGGCTCTTTTCACCGCATAAACACTTAACCTAATTAGACCAGTCACTCGTTTTTCAAGCCCTGGATCTACCGGTATTTTGGTTGAGACTGATTCGCCGGTAGGACTGACCAAAATACTTGTCAATCTTCCTAAATAGTGGTCCTGCAAAGTATCTTTCCACAACTCTCCCAAACGATCTTTATTTTTCAGAGCGATTTCGCAAAGTATAACTTCAGCCAAAGCTTCAGATGCCGGGGAAACAGGCACGTTATGAAGCAGTGGAGCCAAAGTAGACATATTGCTTGATGTGTCACTAACAGAGCGCTCTAGTCGATCCCCTCTCTTGGGGATATCAGGCACATGATCATACGCCGTTTGCGATGGCTGTGCTACCATCGCCATCAAGGACTTCAAAAGAATTGTAATGCCCGCATAATCCATGAACCTGCTGTCGCTCACAAGCGATTCAAACGAACAACTTTGACGCAATCTCTCTCGCACAAGTGACCTAGGCGACAATTGATATTGTCGGGTTTCGTCAACGCGTTCAAGGCCGGTTACCGGCATATTCAATTTCTGACTCATGTTTAAGCTTTCGCGAATCAGCAAATTTTGAAATGCAGCACCTGGCGTTGTTTGCGACAAGTCATCGCTTTGGGAAACCGGTTCTGTACATGAATCTGCTTCGGTGTCGCTCGCTCCACTATCATTCCATACCACAAGCTCATTTTTCCCGTGACTATCGATATGACGGGAGAACCCGATAGGATCAACGCCTGAGTAATCTTCTTCGTGCTTAGGATCGTCTGAGCCAAACAGTGCTCTACCAAATGCTCCTAAAACAGATCCATAAGACGTCCTGTTTTTCATCTTGCTTGCATTGGCATCATACTCCATGTCACCCTTTATGACGCGTATATTCCATTCCCTACGAGCTTCGTCTGTCAACAGGTCGGAGTCAGATTCATGAAACAAGCTCCCAACATTACTCGAGCTGCTTCGAGCTAACACTTTCAGATCTCTCAATTCAAACAATATAGCCCACACGTGCTTCCAGCACTCTTCGTCTAAGTCTTCTCCGGCTGAAACAGCAATTTTAAAAGCTACAATGATGGCACTTTGTTTTTCAATGGAGTTGGACAGCGCCCATGCTCGTTCAACTGCATTTTCTGTGTAGTCATTTATTAATCCTGTGTAGTAGCATACAGAAATGAAAGCCTTTCGAAAAATATCAAGCCTTCCAATCTGCCGAATTCCATTCAACATTTCCACAGACATGTCCATGGCCAAACGGGCCCCTTGAATGCCCATCATTGCGCCATGTGCAGCATTCTGTGGAAACGACCTTCCATTGCTTCCACCAGACGACCTGCGGTTTTGTGTGATTGCGGTCGATCCGTCTCCATACGGTGACGCACCAGCACTCCATAGCCCACCGATGGCTGATAGAATAGGCTTCCACGCTTGCTCCAAGACCAGCTCGCTCAAATCTTCCACATCGTGTCGACTGGGATGAAAACAGTCACTATCGGAGGTCACTTCATTTGATCGACGCAGCACATCTTTCCAGCGCTCCACGGTCATTGCCCCATCTGCCCCCTCCCCTTCTGTTCGGATTTCTTCTTCTCTAATACTATCGTAGATACCAACCAGAAACTCACGAGGAAATTCCTTCCCTTCTTCTGTGATGTCGCGACCGTAGTCAGTATTATTCTTAACAAAGTCATCAACTGACATTTTCCTATCTTCCCGAATGTTCGTATTATGTTGATCGGTGTTAAGCATGATGATGCTGAACGAGAGTAAGTATGCTGCATCGCTAGCCCGTTTAGGGTCTTCCGAAAAGAGGTTGAGTCTGCACGACTCTTCGCAGACCCTTCCGCATGAATCAGCGAAAGCCTGCAAGATGCGGTCGATTTGCTGAGCTTCGCCAGGAAGACGAAACGATGCCAGGAACATACGAAGTCCATCTAACAAACTCTGTCGCTCAAACTGAAACAGATTGCAGTAAGCTTGAAGAACCTCTCTGTGAAACCAATCACGCTCCCAAGTGGGAGGAGACTTTCCGGCAACAGGTGCCTTCCCAGCTTCACCCAAATATGCGCCAACAGCTTTTTTATCCAAACCCACAACAATCCCATCACGAAGAAATGAAGCAACACTAGCCGGAGTTATGGGATCTTTGACCAAGCCAGCGTCCAATAAAAACTCAATGCCCCTAGAAGCTTTCACGTTAAAAACTCGTGCCGCTTTTCTCAATAACCGCTTACGGCATTTAAGGTCGCGAAGGAAATGGCCGTCTTCCGTTTCGAAGTTAACTTCGAACCCTACCTGACGTGATAAAATGGAGCGCCTCCTTTTCGACCTTTCCATCATTGTTTGGTCAGATGCCTTGTCATCACGAAAGAGACACTTCATTGCGCCTTGGATTGCTTGAGCACATAACTCCTTTAAGTGGGCTGGCACATGCCTCCAAGGACGCTGACCCGGCTTCACAACTATTAACGTATCACCGTCAATACCAGCCTCTGCAGGCGTTGCGGAAGGAGTTGAGGTGTCCTCTTCGGTATATATTGCGCTAGAAGCAGGTGTCAACGCATCATCACCTTCCACGTCAGCCGAACCACCACAGCAGCGACAAAGCTCGACTATCAGACCCATAGCGACATCCGCTCGACGCATATGACAATCATAGAATGAAAATATCGTTTCGAGTGCCCCACCATCTCCGTCCGCAATGGAATGTTGATGGTCGTGAAGACTGAAAAGATCAACCAAAGACTCGAGAATGATTTCTACTTCGGCATCGAAAATCAAATTGGCATTGAAAGAAATAGAATCTTGTGGTTGTGGCCGCTTCCGCAGGAGAACAAGAGCACGCGTATAAAATCCAGTAAAAATTGTTTCAAACTGAGCAACAAGGTGTTGTCTCAAAGGTAGGCATGTCCATAGAATACCCATCGTGGCGCATATTTCCGACAGCACTTCCATGGAAACGAATCCGGGACTTATATTTGAGCTTTCGTCGTGATATGCCCATATTGCCTGTCCTGTCATCAGCAAGGATAGACACAAGTCGTCTTGGATAATCTGAACCAAGGTGCGTTCATTCTCACTCGATTCTGTTGATGCCTCGTATGTCGTCCAGTCAACCGACTGCAAAGCCGTTCGAACCAATCTCAGACAAAGAACACGGCTCGCGTCATGTACAATTTGCGCTTCTTGTATGGAGTCGTCGAGCGCATTACCCCCAACAAGAGGAGTGTTCAACAACTGGTTGACAAGGAACTCCATAATCGGCACGGAAGCTTTTTCGCGAAAAACCGTGTGAACTGTTTCCAACAGGACTTTCTCAAAGTGATAGCACAGCGCTGGTGAATGCACAAAAGTGTTTCGGGTTGACAAAATTGTCGTCAAAGCCTCTACCAGGTCTTTTCGATGCAAAGCGGTCACTTCAGTCCGTACCAGCAAACCCAAAACATCAGCGATCGCCATTTCCACGGCCTCGTCTGCACCTGGATCTGTCTGCTCAAATTTACAGTCCAGCACCGCTTTGGCAACTGCGGTGGGAGGAACTTGTAATGTCGCAAATGCCGTAGGCAGCAGGCGTTGAATCGATTGCAAAGCGACTAGCGTATGAGGACCAGCTGCTCGGGGATCGACAACCACCTGAAGGAACGGGGCCGCAAGAGGGTGATTTGTAACGCCATTTTCTTCTTTTGCGTCGACCAATGTGGTGCACAGTATTCTTAGATCAATTAAATCTTGCGCCAAGTCACCGCGAGCAACGTGGGGAGGACCCCCTCGCAAAGAAGTCAAAACCCAGCTTGCTTCCTGAGAAACCTGGCGCAAAGCAGCCGTTCTTTCCGTTGATGTCATAAATCTTTATCGCAAGTTGGAATTGATTTCAAGCAAAAGGCACAGAGAAACGATAAAGGCAGAGGGTCTTTATAATGGCAATGCAAAACGGAGAGGCCCGCGACGCACACACGATGAGAAAGAGAAAAGTCTTATTGCCTCGGGCGATGACAGGCGGTGAGCAGGTCATGAGGAGTCATGACAAGACTCATGAATCATGAATCATGAGTTATCATGACTGATTGTCGCAGTTGACGCCTGTATGGCGGAAGAGTATACCGGCGTGACGATGATCCGATACTGTACGGAAGAAGCCTCTCGTTTTCAACTTCGTGGAAATCACTGCAATACGTCAAACGAATGAAAAAGGCAACGCTTCGAATGTCTACGTTTATTTCACGTAGCTCTCGTAGGGAAATTTATCGACAGAGGGGCAACCCGGATATTGCGTAATTTCGATCACGCCATTGTTCGCGTCTTTTGGACACCAATGTCATCGATACTTTGTCCGTCATCGTTAATGCATGTCATTGAGCAATGATCAACTTTGATTTATCACTGAAACATGAAATAGTAAAAAGATACAACGCTCCCAGTGTCTACGCTCATTTCACGTAGCCGTCGTAAGAAATTTATCTCTGCAGGGGTACCCGGATATTGAACATTTCGCCATCATCCAATTCTTATACTTACAGTGAACAGATATCAACGTTTTTCTTGCGCAATGTATTGGATTCGTATCGTTAAGCAATAATCGCCATCGAGTTGAAAACAAAACGTTCATGGAACGAACAATGCAACGCTTCGAATGTCTACGTTTATTTCACGTAGCTCTCGTAGGGAAATTTATCGACAGAGGGGCAACCCGGATATTGCGTAATTTCGATCACGCCATTGTTCGCGTCTTTTGGACACCAATGTCATCGATACTTTGTCCGTCATCGTTAATGCATGTCATTGAGCAATGATCAACTTTGATTTATCACTGAAACATGAAATAGTAAAAAGATACAACGCTCCCAGTGTCTACGCTCATTTCACGTAGCCGTCGTAAGAAATTTATCTCTGCAGGGGTACCCGGATATTGAACATTTCGCCATCATCCAATTCTTATACTTACAGTGAACAGATATCAACGTTTTTCTTGCGCAATGTATTGGATTCGTATCGTTAAGCAATAATCGCCATCGAGTTGAAAACAAAACGTTCATGGAACGAACAATGCAACGCTTCGAATGTCTACGTTTATTTCACGTAGCTCTCGTAGGGAAATTTATCGACAGAGGGGAACCCGGAGTTTTCCCTACACTTACTTGTATACATACAAAGTATCTACTTCCCGCCATAAAGGGTATAGTTTTATTTCCGTTGCTAGTCTAATGTTTAGTCGATGTTGTACCGCTACGATGTCAGAAATGCGGTGCAACTCTGGCGGGAAAAACAATGAAATAATGCGCTGCACGAGAAAAATGCAGTGAAGAGTGAAAAATGAAGACGATAATATCTGCATTCTTGCATTGCTTGTTTACAGCTTGCATTTTCCAAAAAAAAACGCTGAAACATTTGAGTGATAGAGTTGAAGAAGAAACAACACAACGAAGGAGCAATGCCAGTTTCTTACTTAGAATTGGAGAATTTCAAATCGTACGCTGGACGGCAGAAGATCGGCCCATTCAAGTCTTTTACCGCAGGTTCGTCTATCCGGGATGGTGTATTCGCTTTAATGTTTGTTTATACGTCTAACTTTTTTTGTTCTATTAAATAGTAATTGGGCCTAATGGATCTGGCAAGTCAAATCTCATGGACGCAATCTCATTTGTCTTGGGTGTCCAGTCGCGTGACTTGCGATCGTCTCAGCTGAAGGATTTAATCCACCGCAGTCCCCACAACACTGCGGGACAACTTTCTTGCAGAGTGACTCTTGTCTATGAACACGAGGATGACGAAGAGGAGGAAGGTGAAACGCATTTCGGTCGACGCATTGATCCGAGCGGTCACGGCACGTATTTCGTCAACCACGAGACTGTCACCTATGCAAAGTATGTCGAAGCATTATCGAGAATTGGCGTCTTGGTAAAAGCTCGCAACTTTCTTGTGTTTCAAGGGGATGTAGAGGCTCTGGCACGCAAGACACCCGCGGAGTTGACACAGTTGTTCGAAACGGTTTCCCGATCGGTCGAGTACAAGGACGAATACGAGAAAGCTGCCGAAAGAGCCACGGAAGCGGAGCAGTCCGCGCTTCATTCCCTGCGACAGCAAAAAGTACTTCGACAAGAACGAAAGCTGCTACAAGAGCAGAAGAACGAGGCAGAAAAGTTTCAGCGTTTGTTGGAAAAGAAAAGGATGCTGCAAACTGATCTATACCTATGGCAGCTTTATCACTTGGAACAAGAGCGACAAGAGAAGCAAACATCGGTGGATGAAGCGAAGGAAGAACTGGAGGAACAACTCAAAGCGGAATCAGAGGCATCCAAAGCTTTAGCTGCGGCCAAGAAAGAAGCGAGTACGGTTCGACGACAATATCAACAAGCCGAGAAGAAACGGGTTCAGTGCTCGGCATCGGTCGATCAACTAGACACGGCGCTTCTGCAAAGTAAGCAACAGGTCGACTCACTACAGAAGAAATTGACTCAGGATGAAAAGAATCTGGAATCACAGCACGAAAAGGCTGAGAAACACAGTGAGACGCTTCAGTCTATGAAAGACGAAATAGTAGAGTTCCGATCGACTTTGGAGGAACTGGAGAAAGATTATGCTAGTATAAAGCAATCCGTGGCTGAGGTCTCCCTGACTTCAGAGCAAGAGAAAGAGTACGAAAGGGTTCGTGAAGCTGCTGCGGCTGCTAGTTCCGAACCGAAACGTAAGCTAGTTGCTTTGCAGCGACAGCTCGAATCTGCACGCTCCAAGGCGGCTACCCAAGACCAAGAGTATCAAGATGCGTTGAAGCAAGCTCGAGAACTTGAGAAGGATGTTGCTGATTTCACGGAACGTCGAGACAAACTCGTCGAGGTAAGTCGATAATCTAAATTTGCAGTTTCTTGCGATTGTCGATCATTCTAACTATCCTTTGAAGCATCTTGAGAAAACCAAAAGTGACGTCCAAGCTACTGAGGAAGAACTTCGGTCGCTCCAGGCCACAAGCCGCGAGACGCAGAAACGTCGCGAAGAAATCGATATGGAACTTGAAAAGATAGCACAAAGTCTGCGCACAGCAAGCAATGATAACCGTGCAAATCGCGAAGAGGAGAAGTTGCAGGCAGCTATCGCATCGTTGCAGCGAAACTTTTCTGGAGTACATGGCCGTCTGATAGATTTGTGTCGACCTGCGCAGAAAAAGTTCAACCTTGCGGTGACCGTGGCTGCAGGAAAAGATATGGATGCTGTTGTTGTTGATACGCTAAAAACTGGAAAGGAATGTATTGAGTATTTACGGGCGCAACGAGTCGGTACCGCTACATTCTTGCCGCTGGATAGCTTGGAGACTCCTAAGCCGCAGTCAACGGAAGCCCTTCGAGCGCAAATTAGCGGAGATAACAGGTACCGCCTCGCCATTGACGTCATAAATGTAGACGATATGTACCGACCAGCCGTGCACTACGCGGTCGGAAACACTGTCGTGGCAGACGATTTAGACTGTGCCCGTGAGCTTTGTTTTGGTGACAATTCGGGTTCCCAACAAGGGCAAGCACGCGTGAAAGCTGTCACCCTAGGCGGCTCAGTCATTAGTAAAGCTGGTACGATGACTGGTGGTGTCACAAAAGATGACGACAAGAAAGCTTCGCGGTGGAAAGACAAGGAAGTAGAGAAGCTACGTGATATGCAGCAGAAGCTTGAAGCCGAGAGGGTGGAACTTGACTCCGCTAGTCGTCGCGGTGAAAGCATGCAATCTCAACTGGAAGAACTCCGCAATAATTTGGGACGTCTTCGGAACCTCGAACAGTATTCGACGAGTGATCTGGTTTACACGAAGAACCAACTAGCCGAAAAGGAAACCTTGTACAAGTCTACGAAGAAGACACTACAAGCTCTGGAGAAAAGAGCATCCGCAGATGACAAAATCGTCGAAAAACTGAAGAAGGACGTTGAGGAAGCGCGCCGCAAAGTTGTCGCTGCAGAAGATGAACATCTTGCTCCCTTCCGACAAGCAACTGGACTGAAGGACTTGAAAGCTTATGAAGACAAGATCGGCAAAAACCGAGATGAATACAACGAAAAGAAAAGAACGATTGTCGAGCACATTACCCAGTTGGAGCAGCAGCTGACGTACGAGGAAGGTCGCAACTTTTCTGAGAATATCAAATCGACCGAGAAGCGGGTTGAAAACCGGAAAAAGCAACTTGCGAAGGCAAAGAAAAATCTTGTTGAGAAGCAGAACGAATTGAAAGCTGCGCAAGTGCTTTTGGCCGAAGCCGAATCGGCGGTAGAGGAGGCTGCTCAGGGTGAAAAGGGTGTTGATGCATCGGTGGAAGCATTCCAGGACCAATATTCGGCTGCTCATTCAAAACGAACCGACATCGCTAAAAACGTGAGTAACTTAGAAGCGAGTCTTGAACGGCTCCGTGCTAAGTTGCACGAAACGTTACAGAAGGCGCGGGTCGAGGAGGTTGAACTTCCTATGGTTGGTTCACCGAATAACAGGGCTATTGGATCGCGACGAAATCGGTCTCGTCGTTTCTCGTCTGGCGACGACGAAGAAGAGGAAGGAAGCGACGATGAGGAATCGGGAACGGAGGTGATGACCCAGCCTTCCGCGACCACAGAGATGCCATTTACGCAAGAGAGTCGAACCCACACCCACTTTTCGCAGCGCAATAACCCTGTTGTTGTTCGCGATCAACGTGAAGCATCTAAAGTGGACTTTTCGGAAATGCGGGATGATTTGAAACATCGTTTGTCGGATCGTGAAGAGAAGAAGATGCGCAAGGAATTTGATGATAAAATTGAGCAGGTTTCAGCGGAAATTGAACGCATTACACCCAACATGAAGGTAGGAACATTTGGTTGTCGAAGACCTTCACTCTTCTTGCACTAACACTTTTGATTTTTCAAACTCATCACAGGCCAGTGAATCTTTCTCTGCAGCGACCCAAAAAAGTAAAAGAAGGCAACTCTGATTACGAAAAGGCAAAGGAAAATGCAAACAAGGCCGCCCAGGAGTTTCAAAAGATTAAGGAAAAGCGCGCTAAGCGTTTTAACGACGCTTTCGAAGCGATTGACGAGGCGCTGAAAACAATCTACACCGATATGACTCGGAGCAGTAAGCATCCTCTCGGTGGTAATGCATTTTTGAGCCTTGACGATACTGACGAGCCCTTCAAGAGTGGAATCAAGTTCAACGCGATGCCTCCAATGAAACGATTCCGCGACATGGACCAACTCAGCGGTGGAGAGAAGACAGTTGCTGCCCTTTCACTCCTTTTGCCATTCATTCGTACCAACCGGCGCCGTTCTTCGTGATGGATGAGGTGGATGCTGCTCTGGATAATGTGAATCTTCGCAAGGTGTGCAACTACATTCGTCAGCGAAGTCAGACCGATTTTCAGTGCATTGTCATCAGCTTGAAAGATATCTTTTACGAGCAGAGTGAAAGCCTGGTGGGAATTTGTCGCGATGTTGGGACGAACTCGAGCCGCACACTTACGCTTGATCTCACCAAGTTCGACAATCCCATTGGACGTACCGGTGCTCCCAGCAGCAGCAAGAAACGGTCCAGTGACGCGTCCACACGACAAACCCTCTCTCCTCCGTTCAGTACGGAATCTACAAAGAAGAAGGTACGCTTGTCGACTTCTGCCTCTGACGTTCGTTCGCCGCTTCGCAATCGTCGACTGAACGAGACTATCTATGATGACGATATTTCCACTCGCTCCTGAAAGATATGAAGCTCTAGTAGTGTAATTGAATTATATAGTATTCGAAAGACATAGGAACCTAGTCTATTGAGCTCTTACAACCTGTAATTAGCGCCAAGAGCGACCCGTATCGCGGCCTGTATCGCGACTTTTCGGTTTCCGCTCCTCTCGTTCTCCCCAGGAACCGGAACGTCGTGTCTCTCCATGCGCCGACGAACGCGCTTCAGCAGATTTCGGTTTCCACACCTGCGTGTTTCGGAACGATGATTTGTCTTGAATGGAGTTTTGATGGGGTTTGAACTCCATGTTGGCGTGATTCGGCAATTGAAGCACTTTTTAATCGCATCTCGAATGCGATCTACCATGTCACGATCCGATGCCGTCTTGTTCCAAACACCGAGAATATCCTCGCCGTAGCGGATCGATAGAACAGCTCCGCAAATCTCACCATCAGGGACTCCGGAGAATTGACCACCAATCAGAGCCAGCATGATTTCTTCCCAGTACCGACTGGACAGCCCCTTGGGCAAGCGCACAATCCACTTTCCTCCTTTCGCATTGCTCGGGTCTTCCCACGTGGGTTTGATACCTCCTCGAAAGAAGTGATAATCCGTTGTAGTGGGAAGCTCGCTTGGGCGCTTCAAGAAGTCATACGTTTCCCAGAAGTCTTCTACGGTATCAACCGAGGTGATCGTTTTGATGGCGTTTTCGTACGGATGGGCTGGTTGCGATTCTTGTTTCTGTTCCCCTTCCTCCGTCTTGGGCTTGTTTCCGCCGCGTCTCATGTACGAGAAGACAAAATTGGTTTGAAGTGGTGTTTTGCCGGTCATATTATCTTGCTTATGGAGAGTAATCGAATTCAAGATGTCTTCATATGGTTTGATCTTTTCTGCACCGCGAGAAGCGAGAGGCGAGAGCGACGAGCCGCAGCTTTTGCAAAGGTTTTTTGCGTGTCGCACCGACCTCACATTTTGCTATTAACGGTAAGACACTTTTATCAGGACGACTATAGCGTAAAGAGTAAACGACGTTTTTAACGACTCAAATAAAATCAGTCCCGACTTCAATCTGCAAAGAAAAACTATAGCGATAGTAGCCTAGACCCGATAGAAGAATGAATAGCAGAATGACTTGTATGTTATTATTACTCTTCGTGTTCGCTCTGCTTTTCGTTATTCAGAGACATTCGCAGCGAAGCAGCTAAAGCAGCCTCTTGATCCCGATCTAAGACACACGATTTCCAATGTGCCAATTGAGGCTTTCCCAAAACCGCCGCCAAAATTTCCCGCCCAAATTGTAATGGGACTCGCACACCACTATCGGTGTTGTGCTTGTAAAGAAATCTTTTGTAACAATTACGGCTGTCAGGCACTTCGATGTAAAAGTACCCAGCGCTATCGTCATCATCGGTAATTACAGCTTTTAGGTTCAGATCCGATGAGAGCTCCCGCAAATGTACTCCAATCTTGTTGGCTTGTGCCATCATAGTAGCCTGCAGCTTCACACCTAGTCCGCGTTCTACAGGAACGCATTGAACGTGCGTGTGATAGCCGTGAATGGTTTCGATGGCACGTTCAAATACAAACAAATCCATGTCGTATGCTCGGGACGCGTGTTCGCGTAGCATTCGTTTGGTGGACTCGATCTCCTCCGCCACGGCGGGATCCGCGAAGGCTCCTTTACTGCTATGGTGTACGGGTATTAGAAGCACGTGCCCGGGGTGTACCGGTCCTTTAGGCATGGCTGAATAACACAGATCATATACGCCCGTGATCAGATGTTTTTCGCAGTCTTCCGATGCTAAGCAAAACCAGCAATCTTTACGAGAATCCGCTGGGAAATGTTGACGCTCAAAACGAAAGCCTGAGGAGTCTTCGATTATGCCATTCTCCCGTTTATCTGCTTTTGCCCAATGCAAATAGAGGCCGTCCAAGTCTTGTGAAGGCTTGCCTGTTGCGTCTGTAAGAAGTCGACCACCATCGGTACTACCGGTCAATGTAGCCAGCGCCATACTAGCGGCTGCATGCGAAGCGAAATCCATGAAACCGAAAAATGCTCCGTCTTGCGGTAGCCTTGCTTGGACTCGAAGGGCAGGTTCTGTTTCGGCAGTCACTTTTTCTGTATCGTCAGGCCCCGCCAGTGCATCCTCCAAAGTGTTCTCCATCCACTTCCGTAGGTTCTCGCAAGCTAACTTTACATCAAAAACAGAAGGAGGCAATTTAAAGTAGACAGTTGATGAATCTTTTGCCTCACTTTCCGTCAAACGCTGCCGCTTGCTGTCCGCATTACTCGTTTTCCCGCTGCTGCTACCCCATTTCAAGGTTAATTCCACTCCTTCTACTCGTACATGGCCTCCGAATTGCTCTAAGCACTTTTCGGCGTGTTCATGAGTCGCGAACTCTAAAAAGCAGAAGCTACTGCTACTCGCTGGTCGCCGAATTGATTGCAGATTGAACTTGGAAAAGACATTTTGCAACAAAGGATCCCCCGATTCAGCAAGCTGCAGTCTTCCCGATACATCATAATGCAAACCGTGAACAAATAATGTTGTGCAGTTTGGATCCACTTCAATTGGAGTGTCATCATTTCTGGAGCGCTTCGTTGCCCAACGATGTTGTTGCGGCTGATCTCTGGTCCGTTCTTCATTCATAATACGTCGAATACTGGCTTCCGACAAATTAGCACCGGCCGACTTACCGTTCCCGTTCAGTGGTTCGTTCATTTTCTGGTACGACGTGTCCGTGAACGGGCACGGTTGAACGACGGCAGGTCGTTGTTCGTTCAGTTCGGCAGTGCTCATGGAGTGAAGAGGCGATATTCCAACGGCGTGGACATATTTCGTGTCTTTTGTAGAATTGTTTCGAATCGGCGCAATAGACAAAAATCGCCCCACGTGAAGTGTTTTCACAGTATGAGTAATCGAAGGCAAATGATCAAAGGCAGTGGATTGTTGAAAGGAGTCTCCAACGGATACATGATAACGTGCTCGCGCTTGGAGTGCTACGTGCGCGACGTCAAATGACATGAGAACGTTGGTTGCAGCATTCATACAGCTCTCAATCCCTTGAGGCCATTCGTGGCTGAGTAATAAGTCGCAACCGGTATAGGATGCATGCTTGAAATGATTCATTAAGTCTGATTGTGAGTCGACGCGTATATTCCAAGGTAGCGTCGCAACAATCAGATCCCCCTTGTTGGTGATAGATATGCTCTTCACTCCCGTCAAGAGAACGTGCAAATTGGTGGCTAAATTCACTATATTGTCACATTCTTGTGCACCTTTCAGGCCGTGGAGATAGACAGGAAAAGGAAAATCGCTTTCTTTCAAAGAATCAATAGTAGAACGACCGACAACAAACGCAACATCGAAGGGCCCCGCCTTGCTCGAATGTAGAGCGTTTATCTTTGACACAAACAGTTTTTCGCTTTCCGGATCGAAGATGGGACCAAAGAGCAGTATCTTGATCTTGCTCATGGTAAGAGAGACAACTTGCAATGCTTGTAACTTTATTCAATCGCCGACCTCCTTTATGTGGTGTGCAAGCAAAAATAATGTTTTTGTTTTTCTCTCTTTTGTAAACCTGCATCCGGGACAGGTACCAAATGAATCACGATTCGGATCCGTTTCCACTACTATAGAGCAAAATGTAGTCTCGTTTCATTTCGGTCTGTAGGTGTGTCCGTCGGACGAGGCATCGCTTTTCACCACCGATCCGAAACATTCCAAAAAGCGCTCTCACCTCCCATCAACAAGTCGATGGAATTTTCTTCTGTTTGTTGGATTGGAGTCACAGTTATCCGATAAACGAGGATGAAAATATCAAATTGGACCCTCGCTGCGAACAGCGGTAAGAAGAGGCCAGTTGCTGCACGATGGGATGCTAGAGATGATCTGTATATAACGACGGAACATCAGATCTCGTGCTTGAAAAATGATACTGTTTACTATTCCAAGCGTCCGACGCAAGCTTCTGCCTTTATCACAAAGTCGGCTACTCCTATTGCTGCATTATCGACGACAAAGCGTGTATTTGCCTTCTCAAACGGCAACACAAAGCTTGAATGTTGGTCGTCTTCGGATGCTTCTTCCGAAACTCTGATCACATTGCCGAGTCCGGCGGTAGATATCGAATTTTGTGCGCCGTATGTCTACGGTAGCTGTGAGGATGGGAAAGCATTTGTAACAAGTGGCGGAACGGTGGAGATCATTCCTGCTGTTGTTGAAGGCGGAGTGATGCTCAAGACGATCATGTTATCTCATTCCACTGTTTCGGTCGGCACGAAGCGAAAAGCAAAGATGGAATCTGCGAAATTGTACCAGGTTTTCCAAGCGAAGGATGGAATAGTATTGGTCGTACACGAATTACTTGTGGAGGATACAACAATACAAGTGACACGCTCTGATACGAAAGTGCTGACGGAAGACTACTGCAACATAGAAATTGTCGGTGTGCACCGTGATTATGTCGGATTTTGCTACGATCGCGAGAATCAACGTTATTTTGGATCTTTGTCTCTCGTGAATGCACGAGTTACGTCTTTAGTGTTGCCAGCTGGTGCTCGTAGGGTAGCGCTAATGGGTCCTCTTCTCGTCGTTTTACTGGGAAACAGTTTAATGTTTTTGGATTCTATGAGAGGCGGTATCATCGATGAGAAATCGCTCCCTCACACAATGGATAGCTGCGATGAGGATACAATTCAAGTGATAGTGAAGGAGAGAAAGCTTGCTTTGCTTTTCGGTAAAGACACAGTGCAGGTGGCGACTGCGACCTTGTCTTCAAGTACAGTCGGTAACCTGGCGAGCCTATTAACCAATTCTCTAGAAACGACGACGAAGACCCTTCACGTCCGACAGTTTGTTCACTCACCAGATGCTTCATTAGAGGAAAGTATATCGATGCTTATCGACGCTTACGAACATATTGTATCGAACAAGGCATGCAAGGAGAATTCTTTACTGCAATCATTTGAAAACGCTTTGAAGTGCCTCGCTCCATCGCACAACGACTGCGACAACCCGCAGGAGCAAAGTCCAAAAAAACGGTCTAAAGTATCTTCAAATGGCGTGCACCACAACGGAATGAATGGAAACGCAGCCCCTTCTTTCACAGATTTTCCAACGGCTGTGGTGGACTGCTCAACGGAAATTGTCGTGAGACTTCTTTGCGTTGACAAGCTAGCACGTTCAGACTCTGCTTTACTGCTAAGACGGCTCACGAGAACGAAGAAGGTCTCGGCGCGAAAACATTTTGCATCACTACCGAGAATTCTTTTAGCGTTGAGACGAAATATCGATTACAACTCTACCGATTTTCTAACGGACATGCTTCAATACTGTCCTGACATTTCCGAGTCACAGCTGGTGTCTTGTTTGCGTTTTGGAATCTGTTATTTTACGGCTGATGAGCATCTTGAAGGTGCGACGAACGGAGAGAAACACACGTCAACGAACGGCAAGAAGGATCTACACGCCGTATTCAAAGTCATTCGCAAATCGCTTGGTCACCTGCTGGGACAAATTCTTTCATACTCTCCCTGCAATGACAGCTTGTTGCGTGCTGCTTTTGTGGACGTTCTGTCTACAGCGGAAATGAAAGTTACTTTGACTCTGTTGGTGGAATGTTTAGAGTCGAACTCTGATGCTAATGTGAAGATGCAAGCCTTACAATGGATCTCAAACCTCTGCGATTGCTTGAACACAAGAAACGATCATTCCATCGACATTCATGCAATTCGAAGACGTATCACTTCGTATTTAAAGAACATTCAGGGAACGATTGTGCTAAAGGGCGTGATAGACAGTATAATGGATTCGATTGAAGGCTCGAGCAACGGCAAGTCCGTGTGGACCGGAAAGCTTCCTCCCTACCAAATCGAACGATTAACCTTTTAAAATATATTAGACGGTTATTCAAACTGGCGTTGCTGTAAAAACGATGGAAGGCGACTCTAGCTGGACATGGATTTGCCAGCTCTATTTTTTGATTATTTTGCCTTATCAATTTATGAAGCTTAATCCAGCGTTTTCAGACGTGCCGAATTAGCTCAGTCGGTAGAGCGCACGACTCTTAGCCTAAACCTTAGTTATCGTGTGGTCGTGGGTTCAAGCCCCACATTCGGTGTCTTTTTTGCTTTTTTTATTTTGCGCCGCGTCTTTTGCGCATGAAGTTTATTATTGATTGTTAGTTGTTAGACTGTGATACTGTTATTAATTGCTATCAGAAGTCTTCTCTTTTTATTTTTAAAAGCAACTCCGCTTAAGAATGTTCGAAGAATTCGGGCAGTGCATATTAGCCGCGAAAGACCAGCAAGATGAAAAGCTAACGAGAAATAGCTACTATTTAGATACAAGTGGTCGAGCTTGTCTCTCGGTGCCTTTGGTGCTGTCCTTCCCGTCAGAACAATGTCTCAAGGACACGCTTGATGCAAACTGCTTCTATCCACGCCCAAAGTATGATGAGACAACGGACGATGGTACGGAAACACAAACATCGAGTAGTATTGCCATCGAAGCAAAAGTCGCGCTGACGTTTGGCTCGGGAGAAGCTATTATGGCTGTGGTAGAACAAGTTCGAGTACATTCGACGGAAATCATTTCCCCAACATCGGTTCTATTTGAAACTGATATCTACATTCGCGTTTCGCTTTTAGAGGGAAATACTCGATGGCGAATGACAGATGTCAAAGTAGCGATTGAAACGTCAGCGGTACTTTCCCAACGACTTCCCTGACCAGGGTGACAATTCAACCGATACGGCACTGCAGCTGCTTAAACGAACAATGGCAAAATCAATGGACACGGATGTTCACAATGTACGAAGCATTCGAACCGCTCCCATTAGTATCAAAGCCCATTTGACCCAAGCATTGACAGTTCATGTGGACAGTGTCAGTGGACCGACTGTGGGAGAGACTTTCCTTTCGATACACATTCGACATTCATCCACACATAAGGAACCCGTTACCGTCACTCGAATCGCACTGCATCCGCTGCAGGAAGAATTGACACATGCGGTTCCAAGAACGACCAGCAGCACTATCCGTTGGGGATTTGCCGACCATTGCGATCCGTGTTTACCCATCACACTCAACCCAGATGAGAGCTTTTCGACCATATTTTTGGTGGATGCTTCTCAAGATAGTGCCTACCAAACATTCAAATGTCCCGTGTCTGTGACCGCAATTCTTGGAAAGCGTGAAAGCAGTACCGAATGTCACAGATATCAAGTCACAGCGAGCGCCAAAGCGGAGTTCACATCGTCACCTATGGCCTCAGAACCGTCGGATGGTTTTGTTCTTGCTTTTCAACTTATAGACGAAAAAGTTCACATTGGTTCCTTGGTTACAGTCAGAGTGAGCGTGCGAAATTTGAGCAACGATACGCGTCGTAATCTGACGCTTTGGGTCGGGGACAACGGAACAAGCTGCGAAGAAGAGTTAAGCTTGGCTGCAAATGAGATACCGCGACTACAGGAAGATTCAACTGAATCAGATGATACAATCAAGATCACGGGATTGTCTCTGTCCGAACAGATTAATTCACCTCATCAATCTTTGATATCTCTTGACACCGAATATATCCTACCGCAGATAGAAGGCCACACCGCAACCACTGCAGATTTGAGATTCATTCCTCTGGTCGAAGGATTGGTCACATTCCCACATGTCCATGTCGTTGACCGCACGAAGGGTGTTACTTATGCAAGCTTTCATAAGTTTCGAGCGGTTGTAGGGGCCCAAACCAGTCCTTTGTGAAGAATTGTGTAACGGCGTGTTTGCAAAGCGCCTCTTCGATCAAAAAGGTAGCTGAATGTTCCTTTCATTACACCTAATGACTAATGAGCTACTAGACACGCTTGAGGTACAGTAGTTTAGTTTTGGAACGATTCTAGTTGGACTATCTAGTTTTAATAGCAGCTGTTAAGGTTAAAAGTACACTATTTGTTCTACGTAGTACTATATCTATCCGTTGAAATTTAGCGAGATCTGAACGGAGAATTAGCCTATGATGAAAACCTCAAAATCTTCGTTTTCGTACTTTTTTAGTACTAGTAAAATTTTGTTTAGCTGTTGGATTTCTCTCCACTGAAATTACGAGTTGGATACATAATCTAAATATTTTGTGCATTTAGGTTTTGAATCCACTCTTTGATCTATACCGAACGATTGACTATGACATGCGCGCTGATTTTGCTTCGCCATAATACGTCTCACAATTTTCCGAAGCCAATCGCCAGAGCCAAAAGTCTGTTGTCATCAACAAGTTGTCGCTTCCTTGCCGAATGAACAAGCGATTTGGCGGTTAAACTTCTGCAACGAACTTGTAAAGCAGCTCGCAACAAGGCGCTTGTTTCGATATAACAATATCAATCATGGGTACGGCTAGTGGTGAACTGGATAATGGGTCTTTTGGACCCGGCGGTCAAGCATCATGCTGGCAAACTAATCAACAACCCGTTCATCCGTTTAATCGGAATCATCAGAGAGAGTCTAGTAGCTTCTCGCAGGATGAGGAATCGGTCCAATCATCTCACCAGAAAGTCAATGAAAAAGTTTTCAGAGTTAAGGGAGATTCTCTTCCTTTGGAACAAGACTCAAGAGAAGATAGGAATCACATCAGAAGCGAAAGCGAGATTTATCAAGTTAGAGCATCTGTCGATCCATATTATGCAAATAATACATCCAGTGTTTCTCCTGCTGCGTCTCCCACCAATACTGGCAGGCAGCAATCGGCTGAACGAGAGGACAGTGCCATCCTACATCATGATGACACTGCTCCCCCTAGCCCCCGTAACAATCCCTTTGAGTCTCGTGCTGCAAGAGTAGCAAGGTTAAAACATGTGCGCCCCAAGGTTACACATCAGTCAAACGATGGTGCTCCAAAAGCAACAACCAATACTGCCAGGGATGATGAGTCTGACGCCCTGTCACATAGTTCTTCTGACATCAAAAGAGACTTGAAAACTCGCCGCTTCATAAAATGATGCAACAGAAACGCCCTCAGCGAACAATTTCTGCCTCGCCCCCAAGATCGCGAGAGATTTCTCATGCCGGACAGGAAAAGCCAGAACGGATGAGCGAAAAACTCAAAAGAATAGCCCGTTCACAATCCCCTGCCCCTTTAAGAGTTTCTGGCCCATACAAAGTCGAGTTACGTGACGGTAGTAGTGAAGAACGGAAAGCTAGTGCTAACGAAACAGCTCATCCGGTTTTTGGTTACACAAAGAATACGGTAAAATCGGGTCGAAACTATAGAATCGATGTTTTGGACGCATCAAAAACGAACTCACCCCCGAGAGTTCAACTGCGAGAACAAGCAATGCATCAACATAATGACACCAATGTGCGAACGAGTCAGTCTCCTCCACGGATACAAAACTCTGCGGTGCCTATGCATCAGGAAATAAAAAGACTCGATGTCGAAAAGAATAGCCATCAACAGAAACGAAGCACGAGTCCAAAGCAAGTAGCTGGACGGTTCCACGAACATACCACAAATAGGGGGAAGATCCAAAATCATGAGTATCACATGGTTGATTTGCCACGCAATGCGCTTGTTCGTGAAGGGAAATCCGAATATTTGGACCCGACATTGCTTGAGGTCGCAATGAGTGATGAAAGTACGATCTCGACGATTTCTCATAAATATAGTGCAGAGGCGGACCGGAGAGAAATTTCCGGCTACCAGGCACCTGAAGGGTCGCGACCAAAGCAAATACAGGAACAATCAAATATTCAACGATTCGATGTGGACCCATCACGATCTGGTCACGTTTATGATGATTTGCAAAGAACTCGAGACCGAGGAAATAATCAAGCATCTCGCTACCAGACGGTGAAAGGAAGTAGCGGAAGACAGAATGATGCTTACAACAATCAAAGGCATCAAGTACTAAGGGATCACGTCATGGCCAGAGCTGACGATGACATTTTCGAGGGATTAGAGGACGAAACTCTGCTTAATGATACTATCTTTCGTTTTGCAGATGATGACGATGGATATGTTCAGAAAGATCAACCGATTGGCAGGCATGACAATCACGCGACAAAGGAGAGAACTCGAGCTCCTTCAAGTTACGTTTCTAGAGGAGGCATACACGGTCGCTCGGGTATGGTTGTGGAAAAAACTCGAGGAACTAAGTCGGTCATATCGGACATCACCTCTGATCTAAAGTCAAGAAAGAATCGTGAATATAGGAGGAAAGATTATAGCGGTGCAGAGGTAGCTACTATAGATGAAAAAACTGACGTTGATGGTGAGAGCGATGTCGATGAAACAGATATTGGTGGAAGCCGCACTGTCGACGACACAGTAGGGTATACTGTGGGAGAAGAAACTGAATACCAAGACAGCTACGAAGACGAGTCTGTCATTGGCATTAGCACTCAAGAATGTACCAGGGAACTCATTATGGACTCGGCATTTTACAAAATGGGATGTGCCGTTGTCAGTTCTCTGAGCAGCGTCTTACCGGGTCAAGATGTGATCAACCAATTTTGCCAAGACCCGCGCTCTTGTTCTCAAATGCGAGCAGGAAAGAATGGCAATTGCAATTTCCTTAAAGGCGATAATGGCATTTCGGGAGGAAATACGAGGGCACAGGAGAAGACTCTTCAGCAAGTAGTACAGGGTCTTGCGAAGTCTTCCGACTCTTCTGATACAGATCCTGTTACAAGAAGGGCTCGACAAGACGAAGAAAGAATGCAAGCACAATCAAAGTTACTTGACTATGCGAGTCAGGCTATGGGACGTCTCTCGTCCACAAGACGCCGTCAACCACAAGTACTAGCTCCAATTCTATCGCAGACGTCTCAGAGTGGGCACGGAGGGACAGGGACGGCATTCTCCGTTTCAGATGAAAAGACACATTCTGACAACTCCTCCGTTCTTTCAGTTGTTCAGACTAAAGCTTTAACTGAGGTCTCTGCATCTTTAAGGAATGAGGGCGTAAAATGTTTGAAACTTAACCGCCACAAAAAATGGCAAGTTCGATATCTCAAAGTCTCTCAGGACGGTAATACGAAATGCCCCAAAGCGCTTTTGTGGCTGAAGAATTTATCGGCACCGACCACGAAGCTTCCGGATCTGAAAACGAATGGTCAGGGTGGTTTTCTGTTTTCGAAATTAACAAACATCGAGACTATGCAAAATACGTCTCTGTTGGACAATCTGCCAAGGAATTTGCGCAAGGATTTTCCCTCGCTTCAGGTCGTAGCGCTTGACTACGACTGCGATGAAGGGCCACGGCAAGTCATAATCAGTTTCAAAAATTCTACAGAAGCCGAAGCTTTTCGTTCTGCAGTAAAAGTTATAAAGCTCTGGGCCCAGCGGGAAGGTTCATCCAGTTTGGTTGCTAGCCAGAACAACAAAGATCCTACTTCAAACTGAGCACTCACAATGCGTGGTTTGTAAATACTTCCATTTACAAGTGACGTACCACTTTATAGACCGTAAAGATGTGACTATTTATACTTCGTTTTTAATTTATTTATTCCTTATAACATTCAATTCATTTTGCTACGTATTAGGCAATGGGTCAGTGGATCGTGTCTTGCCTATCATGTTGACGCAATTGGCCGAGCAAGAGGCTAACAGATGCGACGGAATGCAATGTAGCAGCAAATTGCGGTTGCTAGGAGATTTCGATAATCTGCCAAAAACGAAGATTAAATCGAAAAGCACTCTTTTCAGAAAAACCAAGTTTTTCATTCAATTGATCCGATAAGGCCAGCGTCAGACCCACAACAAACGATAATTCGTAGGTTTTCACTGCCATCCGCATTGGATCCCCTTTCAACGGAATTTCAGCAGGGTTACATTTGACCCAACCGTTTAGTACTTCCTCGCGGCCTTTCATTGAAAGCGTCCCTTCTGACGTCCGCTCGGGCGCATCGTGGGTTACCGCACTAGCGACACTTGAAGATTGGACGAGGTTGAACGTAAAAGTGCCAGGGAAGTCATCTCCCCACTGACCCAGGAGACGGGACTGATTCAAGAAAAGCTCAAAAACTTTTTCATCGTTGCTTCCTGACAACATTCCTTCCACCTTCACGAAAGCTCGACCAAGAGCACCGAGTTCCCTAGACCTTTTGTTGCGTTCCATGTAAACTTCTTCGAGCAGCTTCTGCAAATCAGGACGTAAGGAAGCCAAAGAGATCGATCGTGGTGGTGCAAACGGCTCTAGGTTCTCGTGATGCTTAGCAATAATTGGTTCAAGTTCTCCATTCAGTAAACGCTGCAATGATCGTAGAAGGTCCGGTGAAAACACACGCATTACCCGCGTAACTACCATCATAGATGCCTCAAATCGATTCGCAGAAAAGTCTAGCTCGCGAGCGCGACGCAGGAAGATAGCAAGAGGGACCAAATAAAAGTACAAATTCGCGGCAACGTACGGCTCCCAGTCGGAAGAGTATTTTGAAGGTTGATTGTACTTTATGACTGGTATCGCTCGTGTCGGGCCGCTCTTTGTGTTTTTGTTGAGTGCGTTCCGCGGTGAGAAATCGCGTTTCGTGGCTGTAGAAGAAAAGTCAGAAACATCTACAACGCCGACTACGGCATAGCAATAAGAAGAACTCACCATTCGGTTTGTCCACTACATTCCACGGTTCCAACCAAATCAGCCAAAGATCCAACACGCTGTGGAAAGGAGAAGACGGAACGTGAATGGAAGCGTGACGAAAGGTGGTTCGAATCATGTTGTAGAGTGATTGTTGCAGGGCGGTCGCGCTGGGCGACAGACACCAGCTTCGGTCCAAACTACGAGGCAGAGCAGGATCTGCGACCAGTCGAACCACCAAAGTCCGTAGGCACTTTTGGACTTTATTGCAAGGCGGATCGTAGGTCGCCCGAACCAAGTCCCACGACTCCTCCAAATCCCAGCGTTTATTTATGCGACGAGTGAGACTTGCCGTTGGCTCAATTTTTTGCGTCTCAAGCCAGAGTGCCATCAGAATTCGCAGAAACTCCGAGACCGTCGTGTGTTCTTTATCATACGGTAAAAAGTACCTCAGTGTGCTGCCGAAGGCTTGGTAGAAGAGTGATTCCCCGTACGACTCTCTCTTGACCATCATCGGCGGTTGCCGTCCCCGAAACCCCGGTACACTATTGTTGACGACAGGTTCCGCCAGAGGGAATAAAAGCATCTGGAACGCGTAATACTGAATTGGATTCAACATAATATCCGGAGAAGTTGTTTCCTTTCCTTCCGTCTTTGCCGGCGACGATGTTGGCTTCGTGCTCATGGTCGGAGAGGTCATGCGTGCGCGGGTCGTGGGCGTTGTGGCAAATGTGGGAGCCGTGGTCCGTCCCACCCGAGGGTCGGCGACCTGTAATTTGTTCCGCCGATAGAGCATCAACGAATCTTGTTGGCTCGATCGGAACAACGCGATTTGGTTCTCGCTCAAATAAAGAGAGGGTTTACCACCCATCGACAGTTCTAAATATGCTAACCAGGCTAGTTGCGTTTGCTCCGGGAGCGCCAGAAACGGGAATTTGTATGCCGCGTGAGGTAACTGTTCGGATGTGATGACGGGTATCAATTCTTGCGTCAATAACACAACGATTGGATCTACGGGCGGCGGCGTCCGATGCGGCGCGTAGGTCGGCGTATTCGACGAACTGCCCAAAGAAGAAGCCAAGACGGAGGTTCCTGGTTTATTATTTAGAACCATCCATCCTCCTGCATTGAAGCGATAATCTTCCTTGATTTTACCAAAGATGCAATCGCAAAGACTGGGAAAGAAACGCAAGAAGCGTAGCTCGGCTGGATGGCCTCCGGCAGGTAGTTCGGAATTGAGAAAGTTTACCAGCGCCTGAGCCGTTTCTGTCGGCGAAATGTTTCGTTCGAGAAGTTCTTCTATCATTGTTATTTACTGCCGTGTCAAGTGATCAATTATAGGACTATAAAAACGGAAGAAAGTTAGACCCTATAATGGTAATGACAGCTTTTCGCATTGATGTTGCGCGTCAAACGTCAAACGTCTAACGTCAAACGGCCGACGGACGATTGCATTCATGTCTGAAATCCAATCTTGGAGAAAAACTGACAACACTCTTTGGGACTATAGTCAATTACACAAAAAAAATTATGAGGAGTTTTGACACGACGTTTGATAAGATGAAAGTATTTCATCATACTGATAGGTTTCGCAAGCAAGGACAGCTTACATTTTACTCGAAAGATTGTTCTTCGCGATTGCAATAACACCAAAACTAGAATACTCGTGAATGAAAACCATTCATGTAGCTTTAACCTTACCGTGGGGAAGGATCGGGTTCAACGAAAGACACCGCACCTTTCTCTCACTGACACGCAAAAATACGATTGCAACTTCGCGTCAGCAGCAGAACAAAACACGACATTTGCACAAAAAAAAAAAACGACAACTTCTTGGCATTACAATCACAATTGCCATTCACAACTACAATGATGAAAGTTTTTCTTCTTCTTGCTACCTTTCTTCCGACGATCGGTGCCTTTCAGGGCTTGACTTCATCGTCAAGATGTCCCACAGCCTTGGCCATGAGCGACGACGACTTTATGCGCTGGGCGCGTGCGTCTCGAAGTGCCCAAGATGGTGATAATGTGGTTGAGCTCGTACGACCGTTGGGTCTTATTCTGAAGGAAGACGAACAACGCAACGTATACGTTGAAACATTGGCGCCGAAGGGGAACGCGGCGCGTTCTGGAAAGGTGAGGGATTAATAGAGCTCTTGACGAATATCGACTCTATGATTCTGTTCCGGCTCACAACTGATAAACAGGTGAAAGAGGGGGACATTGTAACTATGTGCAGTGCTACGTTTGGAAACGAAATGTGGAGTACTCGTGGTGTTGGGTTGAGCCGTGTGTTGGCCGCCATTCGTCTACGGGCTGGGTCGACCGTGAGCCTGGTGTTTGAAACACCCGGAGAATACAAAAAGAAACAAGCTTTGACCAACAAAGAGATTCAGCAAAGAGAAGAGGCTGCTCGTGCGGCACAGGCAAAGAAGGATAGTTTGCTAAAAGAACTCGAAAATGATGAGAAGAAATTGAATCCGAAGAAATTCTTTGGATTGTTTTAATGTCGTACATACTAAGCACGAAACACACACAACAATCTCTCTAGCATGAGATATCGGGTTTATGGCGAAATCAGGTCTACTGCAGTTAATCGTGATAGCTATCATATTTGAAAATTGCAGCTACTTTACATGTGTCAACGTACGCTCGCAAATGGGGTAGACGGCTTTTCGTCGAGTCGACTTCAAATTCAAAGCGCGAAATGGATCTCCTGCATATAGCGCGATCCAACCACATGGCGGTAGATTGAATTCGGTCAAGGACTTTCTTGTGGCGGTCAGTGTATCTTGCTCCATATATTCCATGCAAAACATCAATTTACCGTTCGGTCCTAGTTCCATTTCAACCATCACAACTGATAAATCTACCATGTCGTGTCGTACATCAAATATTGTTTCATAAAGATCGCCCGGATCGTTCGCCGGATCCATATTCATCACCGACGCATTGAGTTGCAGCAAGGAAATAACACGCAAATATAGTTACATACAATTGGCAATACGTCGTTTTTCCCGCCCCAGGAGGACCCACCACGACTTGTCCGTAGGATACAGCGTTCTTGGAAGAACCCGTCATATTCGGTTCCTGCGTGTGCGCCTGATTTATGAAGCGAATGCTTAATGCACTCTCGATTTGCCGCGGAGAAGTGATTGCTGCGATAGATGCTCGAGATCCAGATCTCTTAGAATTTGCTGCGGAAAAGTGATTGCTGCGATAGATGCGCAAAATCCTGATCTTCTTAAATTTTGTTTTAAAAAAGCAAGCGTTAAGCCAGGGCATTTCCTCCATTGAATAACAAGATATAGTAGGCTGCAGAGTTGCGCGATGAAAGCAAAATGAAGCCTTTCGTCCGATTTTGCCTTCCAATCCCCTTGCAAAAAGTTACGGATTTCACTTAGCGAAGAAGACATCCCACAGATGGATTATACTTAGCTCTCGAAAACCGTTTATGTACTATAGTCGATTGTGTAAAAGGAAAACCATAAAGGGGTCTGTTTTTGCTCAATTAATTAAGGTTATTTGATTTAAAAGTTGAATAACCTTAATGACATAGAGGGAGACCGGCGTCACTTTATGGTTTTCCGTCTACATAATCGACGATAGTACCAAAATGGTTTTCGCAAGCTAAATATAATCCATCTGATAAATGTCGCTTCTATTAAGTGAAATCCGTAACTTTTAAAGTAAGAAAACCGGACGAAGCTTATTTTGCTTCATCGCGCAACTCTTCAGCTTACATCTTGTTATTTCTTATAGAAAATGACCTGGCTCCACATAAAATAAAGAAATCATAATAAAAGATAATTGAATAAGTCAATGTTTTGAGGAAGGGACCGGGAGCCGGGAGATGTGGCCGCAGCTTTGTTATCCGCCCCAAGGATCGGTTCCGCGGTTGCGATGTGATCATTAATGTTCATTCGATGCATTCACTCCTTTGTAATGTTAACGCTGTTTTTCAATACGACCGACTAAAATGAACTGAGTGATGTTCTTCGGTCGATCAGATGCTGCTCAAACGCGTTGCTTCATGAAACAAAACCCGCAGAAAAGACACGAATCCCCATGTAGATCATACAGCTAACGACACGACTTTAAAGGGCGAACATTAATTACAGCACAATGCAACCAATACGCTAGTCGAATTGAGAAAGGCTGGGAATCACAGAACGAACTGTCTTCTATCAAAAATTTCATTGACCCTGTTCGATCTTGACGGCGATTGGCTTCGCTTGATCGCGGTCGTCAGCTTTGCGGTACGTGCTACGAAGGGAGCTTCACGGCTTGGAGGTTTGTGTCTAGATTCGAAGAGGCGAGGCATATTGTGTTAGCTGCGGAGGGATAGCCGAATGTAAAGAGCAGGTTTGGGGGAGAAATTTTTATCAGCAAAGCGTTTCTTGATCCGAACCCTGGCGTGATGTTGACCGGTGCTTACTGGACTTCGATCTTGAGCGCCAAAGTAATTACATACCTCTGTTGTGTCCGTTGATGAGTAGATCGTCACCTGTCTCATCAACGCTTTCAATCTCACCAAGGTATCGATTTTCTTCCCGAGATTTACTTCGGCAAACGCTTACGAGACAGAAAGATATTCCAAGGCTGATCCTATGGTATTCCAAAGTTTGCAGACACAGACTTTCTTTTCTGCTCGTTCTGGCTTTAACTCCATGTACTAGGCATTTTTCTCGCGGTGGAGTAGGCGATCGAGATTTTTCAGTGGCATATCAATTGCTGAATTCAGATGCTGATCCTTCTTCGTCTTCGACCGCTTAGGCGGCGCTCGCAAAGAGGGTTTTGCTTCAGGTGCACTAAGTGGCAATGGCATTTCGCGCTCAACAAGACACAGCAATGATTAATGTAGATCTCCCAAATATTTTATGTCGTGGCGGTGAGTGGGACGGCAGCTTCACGGGCAGTCACGCCTATTCCGGCTCCCGAAGTGGTCGTACAACACGTATGTCAAGCTATGGCGACCGCGGCTCTGACCCCAGTACCCGGTGTTCCTAACTTGCAATCAGCTCGACTGGTATTACCCGCTACTGGTGGTGAAACGTGCATTGCGAAAGCACTGGTAGCTCGTACGGAGGCTCTCTTGGCGGAAATGAATGTGCCGTCTACTGTGATTGCAACGAAACGGGCGTGTGATTTGATGGATACGGTCCGTCGAGACGCATTGACGTGGCTGTTGTTGGAGAAACAAGTGATCCAAAGAGAAGGTGTGCTGCGTGCTCGACGACTCAAACTGGCCAAAATGGGCGGTAATATTGGCATATGGACTGTAGAGTTGCGCGATGAAGCAAAATGAAGCCTTTCGTCCGATTTTGCCTTACAATCTAGACGGCGGTTCTTCTGCTTCGGCTTTATATTCGAAAGGGGAATTGCACGTCTTGCATACAGCGCGATCCAACCACAACCCGAAATTGCGCTCCGCTTCCGTTATGGCTCCCTGGTAGGCCGCCTCGACCTTTGCATGATTTGCATCGCGGCTGGATTCGAGTAATTCGACAGTCGATTCCAGTAATTCTTGACGTTCCGCTTCCAGCATCTCACAGCGCTGATATAAATTTCTCACGAAAGCCGGCAACTGTTCCCAAGTTATTGAATCGCTTTGTGGTGGGAAGACGTTCGGATCGGTTTCGACGGCATTCGCTCCGATTAGTGCGAGGGAATCGTTTCGGTCCTCCGTGAAACGTGATTTTGTCTTTCCATTGTCGGCCTTCAGTATCAATTGAACATTTTCTGTTTGCAGATCTAATATTTGGTCCATGTAGGCATCTGCTTGATCATTTAGTATTTCCACCTCCCTCTCGGCGCGTATTCTTTTCTTGATTTCGATGTCAAGTTGCTTTTGAAGAGAAGATTCGACAAAAGACTTTCTGTTAGATTGTTTGGCATTGGCTTGCTTTGAACTGCACTCGCATTGATTCTGGCGGTAAAGATATTTCGGCCAAAGACTTTCTTGTGGCTGTCAGTGTATCCTTGAGAGCAGCACTTGCTTGTCGCCACTCTCCGAGCGCAAGCTTGACACTCGATTGACGCACATCATTATTTGAAAAATGAGCATGATCGTCCTCGGCTTGGTTACTTGATAAGCTGTTGATGGCTTTTCGAGTACAGTGGACTTCATCTTTCAACTCATAAATTGTTTCGAGCAACTCCGTGTTCAAACTGTCGATTGCGGTCAATTCTTGTTGCCGAGAAAAAGCGACACTTTTCTCGACGGGTATTAAGGTCAGCACATTCTCAACTTTGCATGGCTTTTCCTCCAGGTCGTAATTCCTCTGCGATTCGTGCATTTGCTTCGATAGTTCGTCCGTGTCATTGGTGATTGCATTTGGATACCCAGCGATGCATTCTATCTCTTCAGGCCGATCAATGAACTTAGAGCGCGCTTCGCGCAAAAGATCAATAAAACAAGTTAACTCATCAGCAACAAGGTCCTTATCTTCCTCGCCCTCAAAAGTCGCGCTTTCCAGGGCACGAGTAATTTCCGTTCGGACGCCCTTCAAAAATTGTTGCAACGTGCCCGCTGTTGCCGACATTCTTGCTTCTAGTAGACTCCCTTTCATTCAACCAGGTATAGGAGGTAATATATCAAAGGACCAACATCTATGGTGCATGAAATGCTTTATGAAAGCACCTCACGCCCAAATTTCTGGGCACGTGAAAACACAGACGACTCCCCCACATTTTCTGGAGACGTGCATGAAAAACCACACGTCCACGCACTCTTTGGACACACTTGCAAAAAGCACACCCCCATATTTTCTGGAGACGTGCAAAAGCACACACCCACATTTTCTGGACACGTGCAAAAAGCACTCACCCACATTTTCTGGACACGTGCAAAAAGCACACACCCTCATTTTCTGGAGACGTGAAAAACAAATACACAAGTGGAAGGACATATCATTCTTTTGCCTGTTTTTACTGCGATCGAAGACCCGTGTCATTATCATTCTTGATGGAAAGCAGACGTAGAAACAGCGAGATGCGTCGTCCTCCGGCCGAAAATGAGGCGCCGGAACAGGGTTCGTTCCTGACGCCGGTCATTTTATCGATTTTGGTTACCGAAACAGGTGAATCTCTATACTTGCATTGTTCAAAAACCGTTCCACTGTTCTGACTTTATACATTTTACTAGGAGAACGCTTCGCATACTTTGGCTTTCGTGCCGTGTTGGTTTTGTATTTTAACCAAGCGCTCGAGTATGACGAAAGTCAGTCCGTGGCGAACTATGCTTTTGTGACGTCGTTGGCTTACTTCTCTCCCATTGCGGGAGCCGTCATGGCCGATGGACGTTGGGGACGGTACAATACGATTTTGTATTTTGGGATTATTTACATTTTGGGTCTCGCCATTTTGACGGCTGCTTCCGTGTTACACGATCTTTCTTTAAAGCGACTTATTTCATTCGTGGGCTTGTTCTTTGTTTGTCTGGGTACTGGAGGGATCAAACCATGCGTATCTTCTTTTGGAGCCGATCAAGTAGGGCATGACCCCAATGTGCAATGTGATGATGGTACTAAGGATAGCGTGAGGCAAGTCGAATCGTCCGTTCGGACAGCTCAAGTGCAAGGCTTCTTTGCCTACTTTTACTTTTGCATCAATCTCGGAGCATTGACCAGCATATCCACCATTCCTCTATTACGAGCTCATTATGGTTTCCGTGCCGCTTTCTTCACGCCGCTGGTGTTCATGATACTCGCAATGACATTGTTTGTGTCAAAACGCAAGGAATATGTTCATCACCTCCCAGAAAAAGTTGGGTCCTCGCTCCTCACGACTTGCCGCTACACGTTTTGGCTTTTTCGTCGAAATCTTGTACATTCGTATCCTTCTCTGGCGTCCCGTTTACCGTTCTTGGCGCCAGGATCATTGTCCGATTACCGTGTGCTGCAGAACTCTCTAGACGATGACACCCAGGCGACTCCGGAAAACGAAGTGACTGTTGATGACGATGGTTCATCGGAACAACAGCTTGAGGACGCAGCTCAAGCCTTACATGTCTTACCTATTATGATGATGCTCCCTATCTTTTGGGCTCTGTATGATCAGCAAAGCTCTGTGTGGACGTTGCAGGCTCAGAGGATGAAGCTGCATGGTCTGCAACCGGAGCAGCTCAATATCATTAATCCAATGCAAATCATGGTATTCATCCCACTTTTGACAAGGTCATCTATCCAGCGCTAAGACAACGTCACGTGAATATTGAACCGCTGCGGCGTATGTCATGGGGAATGTTGCTGGCGGCGGCCTCTTTCGTGATCAGCGGATTGGTGGAAAATGCGATACAAAACGCGCCTCCCAATTCGGTGGATGTGTTCTGGCAATTGCCCCAAATCACAGTTTTAGCAATCGCTGAAATATTTCTTAGTGTCACAGGGTTGGAGTTTGCATACGCGACGTCACCAGAACGCTTGAAAACGTTCCTCATGGGTGTTTTTCTCCTCACGACAGCAGTGGGCGACATGTTCAGTGGCGTTTTGTATTCGACCATTTTTGCCCATCTGAACCAAGCCGTTGTCTTGTATATTTGCGCTGCTTTGATGCTGGGAAATCTTGCTTTGTTTCAGAAGGTGGTGTTGTGGTACAATCGGTGTGATTTTCTCTCTTTACGACAGTCATCGGACGACATCGAGATCCAAGCGTTAAAGAGTTCAGCCATCCGCGACGCTACATCTTTACGAAATTGCGACGTTAAAATTACATGAAAGAAACGTGACGCATCATTTTTGAACATCTATTCATAGCAAATGACGAACTTTCAATACTCGATAAGTAATGCTTAGCAGCTTGCGATCTGGTCTAGGCAAATTTTTTAATTTTTTTACTCCTATAAGGACTTCAGTGACGCCAGTACAGGCTGTCGGGAACAAATCTTCTTTGCCTTTGAAACGAGGACTTTTATTTCCGAGCAGGGGACTAAGTAACACCGTTGTTTTTCAAATGGGTCCGCTCTGCTGAGGATCCCGATCACTCGACCTTCGTCGTTGACGCATGGTCCTCCCGAGTGTCCCTGAATAGTCGGACAGATGATGACAATTTCCTCGCGTGGCGAGAAAGAGTTATGACTGGTCGAATCATCGTCTGAGCTACTATCATCATCCTGCGGAGGGGAGACGAAACGTCGGACTATGTAACCCTTCGCAAAATCAGCAGAGCGGTTAATGTGCTTTCCTTTTCAAGAATACCGTCGCCCCCTTGATTGAATCCAACAACTCTGACACTTTCTTCAAGCTCATATTTCGTAGTCATTTTGAGGGGTTTCAGGTCTTCTTCTAGCATCATGTCCATTGCAATAATACGCTCCGGTTGATAGGCGCAGCCCTCCCCTTCGTTGTCAACATCGTTTTCCATTCGTGTCTTGATACGGACAACGCATGCGTCAACATAATGTATGTCATCAGCGATTAATTCTCCGAAATATCTCCACAAAGCTTTGTGCTCATTTTCGTTTCGGTTGCTATCGCTGCCGTCACTCTTCTCTGGAATAACACCAATCACCACTTTGGCATCAGGGAGTCCAAAATAAGGGACTCCGAAATTGTTGCCTCCTTCCATGTTAAAAAGCACATGGCCAGCTGTCACGATTAAACCCAGCTTTTTGTCGACGACGAAACCAGAACCAACGGTGCGAATTCGCTTTGTATTCGAATCCCACAAACCAACCAGGACGACACTCGGTAAAATTTCATCCACAGGTTTAGAGCCTTTTAGCGGATTCGTCGCCTCGTGAACAGGAGCATCCTTGCGATCGGCGACAGTGCCGCAAATGAGATTCGAATCTAGTCTATGCCCTCGCATGCAGCGAACTACCGAGCTTCCGCTTTGTGCAAGAGCGTAAACACTATCCCAACTCCACGTACTAGCACTTAAAGGATTCGAACGAGCGAGACATTCAGGGCAGACAGCTTGAAAGTCCACATTCGCGTACGAATCAAGAATTTGACGCACAGCGTCGAGAACAACCTTGTAGCCACCTTTCGAACACACGAGATGCTTTTGAGTCTAGCAGTCAAGTCAATGCGTGAAATTCAAATGAAAGGTACTTACCTTGCCAGAGCTTTAAACCATGATGCCCGACTTGGCCCTTGCCGCTGACGACCACTCGTTGCATACTTGCCCGCATTGCGTCAGCAGCTACGCAATGACCGGCTGTCTGATCCACGATGGAAACAAATATTTCAACAAAGCTTTCACGCATTTCTCCACTTTCATGGTCGGCAAACACCGTTCCCATTTTGACTATTAATGATGAATTCCAGCATGCTACTTGATGAATACGGACTCTCCCAAGCGCTTGATCATCGTGCTCTTCCAAGAACTCGTTCATGGATGCCTTTCGTAAGGGTACCGTATGAGATCGCAGCATCGGCTCACCTAGTACCGGGGCTGCCTTGAATGCCTTAGAAAATTTGTACACTTCACTAAGAACGGTGACTGTTAGATCCTCCATCAAATGTGATGGAGCACCGTCTCGAAAAAAGCCAGGAATGGCAGAGCGTTGTCATCCATGCTTCTTTTGTTTTATAAGTCCACACCTCTCGAGGGTCGGCTTGTGCGAGCAAGCTAGGGACAAAGAATATCTCATCCTTACTGTCCAAAGAAGATGATGACTGCGAGAAGGTACCGACGTTAAGACACACGATGTCGTACTGATTACTTTGATGTCAGGCACTTACGACATTGAGAGGAAGAAACACCCCAGTATGAACCAATAACTGAGCCAAAAAGGCGAACATTGTAGGCGTTGAAGTAGACGTTTCTGCAACTTGAGAATAGTGATCGGCTGCCTCCCTCATGAAGCTCATCGATTGCCAAAGCATTTCAGCATCTTTGTCGCTCAACAAAGGGCAATTGTGTGAGCCAGCGCTCAGAGTTCGAATGACTTCGCTCTCCGAAAATTTGTATGGGCTATAAATGCATTGTAAGTTCATAAATCGTCGAGTCTCTTCCAGCTCTCTTTTCAGATCATTTCTCAAAATGCAACTCAACGCCGAAACGAGCCATTTGCGACTTAGTACAATATACCGAGAAAGCACATCGTCCCCCGCTGACCCAAAATACAGAATTTCTCCAATATTTGATAAAAATTGCAAAGTCTCAGTAACTTCCTTCAATTCCATTTTGTCGCCAATTTCACCTAGTAGATAATCCAATAGTATCAATTTATGTCCTTCCTTAAACCGACGAATGAGTTCCATGACCATCACCGTGCCCTTCGATACTGGAGTGCCAACATGGTCAAAAACTGAACGAGAATCATCGGATGCTATTGCCTGAATCGTATCTTGTAAACGATCGAACCCTTCACCGGTGGCATAGTCTACGGTAAGAATATCACTTGCGGCACTTGAAATCAACTTAGGAGCTGCGCCTTTGCTTTCCAATCTATAAACATGCTCCACCAACGAGTTTTTCAGCATACCACACCGTCTCGTAACCTCCTCTTCGGACATAATCTCATTCGGCGTGATGACTACAGGAAGCACAGCAGAATTGTCTCCTCGTTGCGCAATCATGTCAATCCAAGGAAGAACACGTTGATTGATGTCAGCCAGTAAGAAGCGATCAGCTTTCCGGTTGGCTTCTTCAAGATGAAAGGCATTTGGCAATGCATCGGTGCCGCCCGCGTCGCCAGTCTCTTCTTCGTCTTCATTTTCTTCGTCAACATCGTCTGGTTCCCAGCCAGGAGGTATTCGAAAGGTCCTTCGATTCATGCAAGCCAAATCCCAAACCAGTAAATACAAGGATTGACCAGAGAAAAAGAGTGACTGGGTTGCTGGATGCGCCCCAAAATTGCTCATTTCTTCACGAACCTCCGGGCTTTGGACATCCCAGATCATAAACTTGATAGGTATATCATCAGCCAGATGGATACTCTCATCCTTCTTGCACGGGGTCCAACTGTGAACGTCAACCCCAAGAGTGGCTCTACGACGTGGTCGCTTCTGACTGCCGCGGAGCGATCGCGCCACCAAGATTTATCTACCCCGGGTGCAGCGACCGTGATCACTTTCAGCATGTCATTGTACACGTGCAAATCCGCATTGCATGATCTGGAAAGGGGTACTGGACCCCCATCGGATTTCCCACGCGGAAGAATGCGTGCGGGCGGAAGATCAGCGGAATCCAAGTCGACTGTGGTTTCTTGCGCCGCTCGCATTAACATTGCTTCCACATCCGGTGTATCGCCTTTGTCAACTTTGTAGTCAGCATCACGAGGAAGTGCACTGGCGATCATCGAGCCGTCGTCTTTTTCCAGTATGGGTGATCTTCTGTGTCGATGACAGCAGCAACATCTGCAGCCAATACTCCTGCCTCGAGTACTGAGTCCATTATTTGATCTTCGGTCCCCACATAATTTGCCATCACGGAATTGGATCCAACCCTTCTATGTCTATGGATTGAACCTTGTAAACTGGATCCGGGAGAAGCGGCTACAGACAAAAGTGGATGATCATTCAATGAAGCCGCAGAAAGTGCGGCAGTGGGCGGTGACAATGGATCTTCGTATCGAGCCGCCGAAAAGTAGCCAGTACGATTTGATGGACCAAATGAAGATTCGAGTCCTGTAACGGCGTTAAATTGATTAGCAGGGGGAATGAAATCTTCCGGTTCAGATTGTTGTGACCTTCGAAACTGCTGATCGTCGCTATGATTCGAAGTGGAAGCTGTGTCGTCAGATCTACCCCAAGAAAAGATCGACTTCTTTTTCCCACGCTTCTTTTGCTGTTTGTTTTCTTTTCGATTGGGAGATGCCGGCAGCGGCAGATTGGCTTCTGTCGGCGATACAGTCTGCACCGGCGCTTCGTCGGAAAGAGCGGATGGTTCCGGCTCCATAACTTCAGTAGATCCACCACTTTCATTTCGCGATGAGCCACGAACGCCTCTTTTAAGAAATTTCGAAAGACGCCTCACACCTTTCTTAACTCGATTGGGAGCCTGCGTCGCGGTTTGACACTTGCGTTGTTGCGCTTCTCTAAGTCGTTCCTGGATGATATCGCCGGGATGATGTTCGTGTCGGGGTAACTCGACTAGATCCCCATCCACCACGTAGTATTCCACTCCACCGACACCTATATCTTGTACACTACGCATACTGGTAGCAAGCGTCGGTTCTGAATGTATATTGTGAAAATTCCTGATTTGCTCAAAGTTTCGGAGACCGTCTCCTTCACTGCGTATCGAAAGCTGAAACGTTTCTTCATCCTGATGCGCGCTAGCCAGGCGGCGTTGTTCACCGGGGACCAAAGGCGAGGATACCGCCAGCGAAAATTGATCAATCCCTGTTCGCACCAAGTCTCTCACAAACGTAGCCACCGGATAAGCATAATTTCCCGAACTCGCTCGACGACCGTCATCGGAAATGGCTACCACAGGCACAACTGGAGGAGGAAGCTCGTCAAACTCTCTTCTTAACATTTCTGAGCTCTGGCTATTTAAGCTTCCCATATTTTGCCAGTCTCTCAACAGCGTGGAGGACGTGTGGCTGTTCAAGCCACTATTGTTGTTTGCGGCATTCGTCGCCAGGCTTTGATTTCTGTTGGCGTCCGCGGAAGCCCCTTCCGTTCCCGAAACAGCCGGAAACAGTGTATTTGTCTGTTCGTTCCGGTTTGGAGTAGTCATGCTTTTACGTATTGAATGAACGTTTCAGGTAAAAGTCGAAAGGAACGTCGCTGTATGGCTTCAATTGCGTTCATTCGGAACTCGGAACTGCGCTCGAAGACAAAAACTTCGTGTACGTTGTAATAAGGTTACGCGAGTTGGCTTGCGTGGAAGAACCATAAATCAACTCTATAGACTATAGTCGTATGCAACGGATACAAAGTAGTATGAGTAAACTGTAGCGCGCAGGCGATCCGGCACCCGTTGAAAGTCACTTTTGTTTTTGCACCGCACACCGCCTTTTTTCTCTCTTACAATAACCGTATGTGCCATTGCAAACTCCGTAACGATAACAACATGCCTGAAGAATCGTCATCTTTGCCCTTTGCGTCTTATCACAGAGCCTCTCAAGTGGGAGCAGGATCGTACGGAAGCGTTTTGACAGTCTACAATGACGAAGGAGAACAATTTGCACTCAAGTTATTCTTCAAAGGCGACAATGACGATGATGACGACGACGATGAAAGCGCGGTTCCTCTGGAATTAGGTACACTAAGAGAAATATCTTGCTTACGATTTCTTCGCGGACAAACAGAAGCATCACATCATCCTCATATCATTCGTTTGGTGGATATTCAACCCGAGTGGTCGGAAGAGGAAGGAGGCGCGGGTACATCGGGATGTCTCGGCATGGCCATGCCGTGGTACCCCTGTTCGCTCGCGAAAGCGATTGAGCAGAAAAAATTTCAGAACGACAAGCGCGTCAAAGTTCAAATAGCACACGATCTGTTGGCGGCAGTGGATTTCTTGCACAAAAATGGAATCATGCATCGTGACATTAAAAGCGACAATATTCTTCTGCAACAGGATGAAAATTCGTGGCGTGCGGTTCTCACCGATTTCAGTCTCGCCAAGGCATTTGTTAACGGAAAGGACAATTACGCGGGTCATACTGGAGAAGTCGGTACGTTAGTGTACTCAGCTCCTGAAATTCTGAATGATGAAGAGTACGATGCTTCGGTCGATTTGTGGAGCGTTGGCGTCGTCTTGATTGAACTATTGAAGCAGGAAACTATACCCGGACTCAAAGCAAAGCAGATTGTACCCCATATTCAAGCAATATTGAAAGGATTGTCTGATCAGCCGTTTCCTGATTTGATACGAAGCTTACTTAAGATGGATCCAGCCGAGCGGCTTACTGCGAACGAGGCCTTACAGCACGAACTCTTTTCCAAGTTTCAGCTGGATGTTCCCAATTCTTCGAAATTGAATGTGAAAGATGTCTTACCATACGAATATACGAGCGATTTATCCAAAAAGGCGAGGGAGAAACGTCTGGCCTTGATCAAAAAGGCGTGCGCGTATTTGGAATCCGAGTCACCCCTTACCGCAAAAGCGGCTTTGAATACAGCACGCAACTCGATCAACTGGATGACAATGTGAACGAATCGCAAAGTTTACTAGACTGTGTTGTACTCGCGCATCGCTTCTTCGAGGTCGAACATCCTGATCTTGATGCGCTCGACGAGGAAGAAAAGGGTATCTTTGCCGAATGGTCGCTGTCAGAATACGTGGAAAATGAATCCACTTTGTTCATGCTGCTGGATTATTGCTTGTATCCACGGTTCTACGTCTAGAATAAATAGATCGATACTAGCAATAAACAATATCTAATGTTACATAAGGTGTTGTTTGTCAGTCGAATTGGTCGCAAAACGGAACACTAACGGGTGTGCTTGCGATCCGTCGACGAAAAGTCGAAACGAGAAATAAAAATGCTTTAAACCATAACCTGAAAAAACCGGGACGATCACGTTAGAATTATTCGGTTGTGACAAAAGCAACCGATTGAGTAATCATGTTTTCGGGTACAGAATCAGGTCGCGTAGTATCGACACATTAGAAATCCTCCGTCAGCAATTGGACATCATGATCTCGTCATCTTCTTTCTCTAGAGTATGAGCGGTGGTGCAAACGATAATAAACTCACATGACAAACGTAGTCGAGTCCTCATTATTCACGGACAGTGAATTAGATTCTGGCAGAAAAGCTAAACAGAAAAGACATGAGAAGTTGTTATACAGACGTCAAGGTCATCAATGTTTGGGAGTAGTAGAATCAGATAAACCCCTTCGTGTCTCAACACAATTTTCAGACAGCTCCAATAGTTAAAAGTGGTTTCATCATTTTCGTGGACTCAGGTGTGGTTTGCAGTCGAAGCAGAACTTACCATACATTGAGTTAATAGTAATAAGCGACTTAAGCGCACTCCCCCGAACCAATTGAAATCCATCATTGCGCACATGGAATGCGATAATCAATAAAGTTCATAAACCGTAGTAATTTGAGCTTCCTTTTTGTAATCATCGGATGCGATCGTTGGGAAATTGGAACGAGGACAACAAATTCATCTTACCTTCGTCTGTAATCACAAATTCGAGGGATCGGTTATCCCTCCTTTCACGCGCCACAACGAGTACTCCAGGTACGAAACTCTCCCATCCAGCATCGCTTGTTCATGTAGAAAAGGCAAATAAAGAGTTCGGTGCAGTGTACTTGTCCTGTCGGCGTCTAAAAAAGGAAAAGTTTGAATCAACTCGACGTTGAGCGAAGAAACACACTCACTACCACCAAGATCGACAATCCAGTCACAATCACTTGGATCAACGTAGCGCTCCGTTTGTTCTAAGTTGCGATCATTGAAAGGCTGCAGCTGTTGTATATTTTCTGGTCGAGATCCTTTGAAAGGTTGCGGCAATTGACCTCTGAATGATGACGGCAAGAAACGCAACTCTCCGTTTAAGAAGAACGACCCGGGAAAGCGATACCATTCCCCACATGTGCAAATCACTTCCCGAGGTTGATCCGGGGCCAAAGCATAAAGTAGAAGGGGCGCCCCGTAGTACTTGCTCAAAGCAACTGTGCGACTGACTGAAACCAGAGCGGAAGTCGTCCATACAATAGCGTGAAGACCCGTTCGCAGTCTCTTGATCAATGGTAGGCATTTCTGAATATTATCCAAAACGATATCCACCGTAACGATGGCGCCAATGATGAGTAGGGGGTAAATGGGAAACAGAAATCGCTCTTCCTTGTGCGGTCGAGGAAAGGTGATAGCCAACCAAAGCACGAGCGGCGATAAAACGCCAAGCATCGTATATCGTCTGCACATGATACAGAGCGGTAAAGCCATCATCCCCAACGGAGCTACAATATTCAGATTTAGTAACAGATTCTTGACGTAATAAGAGACCGGCTCAACGCCATACAGCTCATCACCACCGCCAGCTGCATTGTATGTGAAGATGTTGAGGGTCGGTGAAACCCATTTCCCATAATATGAATGATCGATCACCATGGTGGTCCCTTGCACGATAATTGTACAAAGGAAAGTCCATCCGATGGTTGCAACAAGCTTCCCAGCTCGCCAATCATTCCAAAGGATGCTAATTCCCGTGGGAAGCAACATGACTACACCAAATGGCCAGCCGACCATTAACGTCGCCGTGACCGCCACCAAAACAAAGGAGTAATGTCGGTTTTCCAAGAACAAAGCAGTTGCTAACATCCACGCCATCATCCAGGTCGAAGACGGCAAAAGGCTGCGGCCGAATGGTTGACACCGGTACTGAGTAGCAGGACGAACGCCACCCAATGAGTATTCGCAAGGTGGCCAGAAAGAGCCCATAGAATGTACAACTCACAAATAGCTGTACTTGCTCCTAGAAAACTTCGAAGAAGCAAAAATACAGCTAGTTTCTCATGGGGCACAACGTGATCGACTAAGAAAGGAGCCCATCGAAGGGCCACGGGTGTCACTATTTGTGCCACCAATTTGAGCGGGAGCAAGTATGCATACGTCCGAAGCGCATACTGATGCGCATATTCCCATGTTTGCATGCCATATCCGTAAAGAATGAAATGAAGCGGCTCCCAGTAGTTATAAACTTCATCGCAATCTGTGATGGGTAAGCGATTGGCCCAATAGATACGCCAGCCCACGTATACTGGAGCTATCGCACAAAGCCAAGTTGTCTCCGTCCTACTCATCTTTTCTCCGACCGTCTATAAGATAATCGAGATGCCATGAAGTCTAAAAGCTAGCAAAGGAGAGACAATGATGACATCGTCGCCCCCAACGTCGAATCATATTCGTACCTGGTAAAGTATCGCGTCGCGTTAACGATGATTTATTTGCTTGCTGCAAACATGCGGTTTAAAATCTATCAAGCATCGGCTGCCGATTGCCAGACGACACGGTACACGTTCTACGTGATATTGCGAACCAGAAATTCTGTGTACATTCCAGAAATTCTGGAATCGGCGATTCGCGTCAAACAGATGTCTTGTGAGCGATCCAGACATCCTGGTATCGGTGATTTGGTTCATACAGAAATTCTCCAAAGCTTCCAAAACTTCTGGAATCGGTGTTTGTAATCATCAAACAAATTTGTGGACATTTCAGAAATTCTGGAATTTCGCTGTGCACATTTCTGGTATCGGTGATTTGGTTCATATAGAAATTCTCCAAAGCTTCCAGAACTTCTAGAATCGGTGTTTGTAATCATCAAGCAAATTTGTGGACATTCCAGAAATTCTGGAATTTCGGTGTGCTGAGATTCAGGATTCAGACAGAATTTCTGTGTACATTCCAGAAATTCTGTAATCGGCGATTCGCGTCAAACAGAACTTTTGTGAGCGATCCAGACATTTCTGGTATCGGTGATTTGGTTCATATAGAAATTCTCCAAAGCTTCCAGAATTTCTGGAATCGGTGTTTGTGGTCATCAAGCAAATTTGTGGACATTCCAGAAATTCTGGAATTTCGGTGTCTTTATTCAAACAGAAATTCTGTGTAAAGTCCAGAAATTCTGGAATTGGTTCAAACAGAGATATTTGGTGCATGTTCCAGAAATTCTTGAAATAGCGTTTGCGTCACACAGAGTTTCTGTGCCTATTCCAGAATTTTTGGAATCAGCTGCGTTTGGCGTCACACAGAGATTCTGTGCCATTTTCAGAAATTCTTGAATGAATACTCCGTAGAAGGTTTTGCGTCACGCAGAGACTTCGTGACTAAGGACGGATGAAAGTCTTACCGGGACACGGTCGTTGTACGCAAAGTCACGTAGAACATGTACGGGGACTTTTCCATCTGCCGCAAAATAGACTGCGTTGCAATGCAAAAACAAAGCGGATACCATTTGCACCTCCTTTTTCGATCGAAATTGACGATAAAGACCCAGTGTACACAAAAGGAATGGCAACGCAACGCAAAAGTCTTCCCGGTTTTTTGCGTCGCAGTTTGCGTCGGAATTACGAAGAAGACGACGAGCAAGATGTCGATGATTTGCAAGACAGCACGTCACACCGGAGCCAGGACGACGAGCCTATCGAAATCGCACCAATATGCAATAGTAATGGAAAAGAATTAAACGGAGCCACTTTGATGCAAAATGAGGAACAAAAGGATTTAGCAAGAGACACCTCGGAAAGATCTATTTCATCTCACGGCGGTGCCCCAGTTGCGGATGAATTATCGCCGCACCGAACGAACTCTATACGCAAATCATCCAGCCCTGCTTCAGAAGAACCTTCTCATCAACCGAAAACATACAAAGAAATGCAATACGAGCGGACGTTAGACGCACCAGTCGTCAATCTAACGGATCTTCGCAAGTTGACGTGGAACGGCATACCGTTTCAACATCGCGCTACTTCCTGGAAACTGCTGTTGGGATATTTGCCCACCAATGCCGCTCGACGCGAACAGACGCTGCGAAGGAGACGGAACGAATACCGGGATGCGATAGCGCAGCACTACGATATTGACGATGATTCTAGAACCTTGCAAGAGCAAGAAACACTGCGTCAGGTATTGGTCGATGTTCCGCGCACAGCACCATCTGTGCCTTTATTTCGCAATGAACGCATCAAACGTATTCTGAATCGACTCTTGTACGTATGGGCTATGCGTCATCCTGCAAGTAGCTATGTTCAAGGCATCAATGACCTTGCTACACCGCTTTTAGCGGTTTTCTTGGCAGATTATTTTGACGAGACTGTTGACGTTCTGGACGGAGAAGTCATGAATCAACTTTCGGATGAGCAGCTGGATGAACTAGAAGCTGATATCTACTGGTGTTTGACCAATCTTCTTTCCAGTATACAAGACCATTACACTTCCGACCAACCTGGCGTTCAAAGGATGGTTGCCCGTTTGGAGGAACTGGTGAATCGTATCGACGCTGACCTTTGTCGACACCTTCGAGACACGGGCATTGAATTTCTTCAGTTTTCTTTTAAATGGATGAATTGTCTCTTACTAAGAGAGTTTCCGTTAAAATGTGTTTTCCGACTCTGGGATACTTACCTCAGTGAGAAAGCTGGTTTTGAAGATTTTCATGTCTATGTTTGTGCGGCATTTCTTTGTCAGTTTAGCGGTCAGCTACAACAAATGTCATTTGACGAACTGTTTGGATTCATGCAGGATATCCCGACAACTGACTGGACCGACACGGAAATTGAAATTCTTTTGAGTCAAGCGTTTGTATTGACATCTTTATTCGGAGGAAGTGACGCTCATTTGACTAGCGGACAACCAGCTAGGTAATTTCTTTAACAATGACGGAAAAGTATAAGTCTCTGGTTTAGTGTAACATTACAATACTTGAAATTGCGCGGAAGTAACGGTTTTAAGTGAAGGCTATGCACTATATTATCGTTGTATCGTTCCTAGTCGCTTTGTCCTCTTCACCGGCATCATCCGAACCGCCAAATGTTATTTGCGAAATACCCATCAACGACACTGTTTGTCGTCGATAAGCCTGTACCCTGGGATGATGCAAATCTTGTGACGATTCGGAAACATCCCCTTGACTTACCGCTAGAAGGCTGGTGCCCTCATGCGCCTCTACTCCGCTTCCGTCATTGGTGCTTTGCTGTTCATGTTTTAAACGCAAAAGAACAAATCCAACGAGTAAAACCACCGATAGAAAGCCCGCGAACGATGCCAGCGGAGTAAATGCACGCTTATCACTACTTTGAGCGACTTCTTCCGGTGTTCGCAACGCGAACGCAGCCAGTAAACCTGGCGCGACGAAGCCTGCTACACTAGCCGACATGGACATGGTCGCTTGCATAGTGCCTTGCTGATTTTTGAGGGTAGGATACTTCGCAACACTCTTTGTAAAAATGGACCGCGTCGGCGCACCGAGAAAAGGAAACGAGCCGGCTGCGACGAAAAAGGTGTCACAAACGCGAGTGGCGTGACTCCTTCCTTCCAAAGGAGATAAAGCGCTCCGTAACCAACCGACGACACGAACCAGCCGATCTCGAGCAGATAGAAATCGGAAACCCCGCCGAACTCAATTTAAAAGTCAACGCAATGACAGCCAACATGAGAAAGGCGTTCACACCGAACACGGTCGAGATCTGTACAGGGTCCCAGTCTAAAATGTCCTTCGCAGCGGGCGCCAAACCCGTTTCGACCAATTGAAAGTTTGCATTCAAGACGAAAATACCCATAATCGGAAGTGTGATATCGGGAGCCAACACCTCTTTCCAAAATTGTGATGATTGATGATTCAAATGTGCCGGGTTTTCCTCAGGTTTGGTCTCAATCGGAGGTTCCTCGAGCATAAAGTAAATGACGAGAAACGACAGAAAGTTGGAAGCCAAAAGAAAAAGACCCACCGAGTTCAAAGGATCCACATGAAAAGACCCAATCTTCGTATCGATTCCTGATAAGAAGATATTCAATGCTGGCGCTATTCCCATTCCCATAATTCGCACCATGCTGAGGAGGGCATTCAACTTTGTGATGTGCTGCTGAGGTATCATTTGCGCGACGTATGTGAAACCCAAAGTGGCATTCGCGGCCCCCATACCTCCAAACAGGCGCCCCAGGAATAAAATGGCGACCGCCAAGTAGCCTCGGTAAATGCTCGCTCCAAAATACAGTAAGCCACCGATCATGGCCGCACCTAATGAAGTGAGGTACGGTGCTCGAAAAGTCGATGACTGATCCACCCAATACCCGAGCACTGGCTTGAATAGAAAGGACGCAAAACTGAAAGCCGAAAGAACGGCACCGTATTGTTCCAATGTGCCTCCCACAGACCGGACGTAAAAGACCACCGAGGGAGCGACGACCATGAAGGAAATGGCGTCCACAAAGCCGACAAAGGCTTGGGGCAGGAGAAGTAGGTAATACTGTCGCATCGATGACTCTTTGGACACCATCTTTGCCAACAAGCTGCGATGTATGAACGCACGAAAGTCGTTTTTGTGCTTATTTAATTGTTAATCTTCCGATTGACGACCTAAATGCCTTTCGCGACGACGACAGAAGGTAATTTGTGGTTTGCACGGAGAAATTTGAGATGTTCTTCGAACGTGCGTCGCACCTCTTTCTGAGTCGTACTATGGACGTCTATAGTAAAGAAGCGTTTTCAGGTGAAGAGGCTGCAAAATGACGGACGACGCTAATAATTGTCCGTTATCTCGGTCCCTAAGAATACCGAATGATAGGAAGATCTGCTGGCTTCGTTGCGCATCCGCAGCAGCACCATGATCGACCTCCAAAACGGAGACTTTTGCAAAGCAATAAAGCGTATACTCGCAATTTACACTTTATAAAATCAACAATGGACTCCAATCCGTCTATTCCTGTACTAGAGAAACCCATCTCGATGATGGAAGTGGGTCCGAACGGCAACAACTTGGCCTCACAAGCCATGGCTCGTCATCCGGTCGAAGACTTGCAAAAGAATATTGGAATTGCCAAATTCAATGATTTATCCTTTGTTCGAAATGTCTACGGTTCCGGATTAGCCATGCGTTTGGCGACGGAGCAGAAATTTGCCGCACAAGAACGGAGTCGCAACCCCTTTCGTTCGCAGGGACTGTTGTATGGAGAAATTGTTACGGGGCACGATACCAAGTTTGATATGGCAGATTTCCTTCCTCGAGCGGAATACCGAGCCGATTTGAAGCAAGATATGAATTTGCATGTTGCTATGGAGCGTCAGTTGGGATTGTAGTCTCGCTGTAGCGTTTCATCGAAATAGAATACGGCTTGCCAATTCAGGAACTCTTCGTTATCGTTTGCGCTTCCATTTTTACGAACATTACGCGCCTCCCTCTTGTTTGATTCTTTACAAGTAATGATTCATTAGTATTGTGGTTTATCCGCAAGTTTACCGCGTCGCTCGTTGATGTTCTGTTACGAAAAGATGATGTGTGCTTTCAACCTTTTGCTACATTAAATTTATCGTGCAATTGTAGTAGACTTAGCTAGACACTACAAAGTCACCTTGATTTTCTTTCTTGATCTGGTACAACAGAAGCCGTCTTTAACGATGAGAGAGCTTCCGCAGCGGCTTCGATGGTTTCGTCCGTCTTGCAAAACGCGATTCGTACAAATTCATCCGATTTACCGGCTTCCGAGCTCTCTAATGAAAAGAAGGGACTTGCTGGAATGCACAACAGTCCTCTTTCTTCCGCTAACCACTGACAGAGCGCCCAGTCTTGCCTCGCGACTCCACCCGGCGCGGCATCGTTCTTCACTAAAATGCGGGACGCGGGAATTTGATCACGAATTTCTTTTCCGATCCGAGCAAAGATAAAGAAACCACCACCAGGCGTTCGATCATAGTCCGGGACCGCAAAACCGGCAGCCTTCAATGCCGTGGCCAGTTGATCGCGTTTCTTGGTATACTTGGCGCGAAGATAGTCGTAGTATGATTCATGACCCAAATACGGTTCATCGGCGCGAGGAAGTGCGCGCGCCAGCCCTTCCTGCACCACAGTGGATGCACAGAATTGCACGTAAGGTAACAACTGATGAATGGGCGCCATGAGCCGTTGCGGTCCGATGCACCAGCCAATCTGCCACCCCGTCGCCGAGAACGTCTTTCCCGCCGACGATATTGTGATCGTTCGATCCCACATTCCCGGTAACGAAGCGAAGTGAACATGACCTCGACAAAACAGTGACTCTTCAGCAGCGCGCTCTTTCGGCGGTGAGTGAACAATATACTTGTACACTTCGTCGGAAAGAACCACACAATCGGGATTGGCCAGTTCGAGAGCTTCGGCGATGTATTCCATCTCGTCGCGGGTGAAGATCTTTCCTGTGGGGTTGTGGGGCGAATTCAAGATGATGGCCCTCGTTTTGGTGCTTATGAACTGCTTCAAAGTCTCGGGATCGAGCACCCACTCGCCACCCGAGATCGCATTTTCATCTTCATTGTATGGTACAAATCGCAGTGGAACAAAGACTGGGTTACCACCCGCCAATTTAATCTGATTCACATATAAATCAAAGAACGGCTCAAACACAATAACATCGTCTCCCGGTTTGACCAATGTTTGAAGGCAGAGATACAGAGCTTGGCTAGCACCCACCGTGACGGAAATTTCTGTCATCGGATCAATGTCTCGACCCAGATGAGCTCGATAACGTCGCGCCAACTGCTGGACCAGATTCGGATGACCGGCCGTTCGTGTATACTGATGCGGATACGACGCCGAGTCCAACGCGGCCTCTACCAAACTGTCGACCGCAAACTTCGGTGGCAGCCAGTCCGGAAAGCCTTGGCCTAAATTTACTACTTCATTTTGTTGCGACAGCCGAGAGAATTCGGTCCACACCGTTGGCTTTGCCGCTGTTCCTAATCTGAGAATTGCTTCTCCGTGTCCTCCGCTGAGTAAATTTCCGGAACTATCGAACGAGTTTTGTGGAGTTTGCGAGCCTTGATCGGACACGCGTTCGCGGAGAGCAGTTGAAGTTCTTTCTATTCGGACATGACTACTTAAGGGAAAGCCCCAAGTCGATACAGAAAACATCGTTGCGACCGATAGCGCAGCTGATAAGATGTGGGAATTGAACTTCATTTTGATAGTCAAATGGGGATGTGGGGATTGTTGTCTCGTGTGTGTTGTAGGTAAAAGAGAACAAAGAACCGGTGTTGCTTTCTTGTTATCAAATTTATATGCGATCCTGCACGGTTTTGAGCATATCGAAGCACCTTCCTTATGCAGATAATTGTTTGAGAAGCTTCTTGTTCGCAAGAGAGGAAAGGAAGGTTGTCAGAAAGGATAACAACTGATGACGATGAAAGAAGAAAGCAAAAATAAATGTTGTGTTTTTCTCGCGACTGAGTCGGGAAAGGACGTTAAAATTCTGCCTCTCAGTACAAATTTCTACGTAGAGCCTACGGCGAGGCAGAATTTTAACGTCGTTTCCGGACGAGAGTGAACACGTGGTCGATCGAATTTCAGTCCCGACATTGAATCCCGTTCTGTATTACGATAAGTTTCATTTCGAGAAAATTTTTTACTTCAATTTATTGAAAATATAACCAGTTATTCCATTGAGTTTACTCCACAATGGGAAAAGATGCCAGCTTGAGAATAGAACAAATTCCATACTGGTTTGTCGTCTTTCTTCCAATCTTGACGAATCCTTCCGATCCCCAAGAAGGCCCCCAAGAGTTCTTGACGAGGAAATAAGGTTCCTGTGTCAATCAAGTAGCAGTATTATGAGTCAACTTTGAGTTTATGACGCAGCATCAATCGGCTTACAACACGTACCTGAGTTTCAACATCTGTACCGTAGCCGACGGCAAGGACGCCGTGATCGATTGCACCGCTGCTTCCGCAACTACTGTCCGTGATCACTCCTTCCTTGTAAAACTGGAAAACAAACTGACTCGCCTGGATCGCAATTGACACTGGCTGCAAGCTCACTTCAGCAAAATGAGTGAATACAGTAATCGTCGAGCAGAGTCGTTCAATTGCAGATACTTACAGGCCGACACCAAAGCCATCTCACTGCCCTGCGGCACATCAATAAAAGTTTTAACTATAGTTCCTGGTACATCCGTGCAGTTGGTGAAGCAAGTCGAATGCTGCTCGGCAGCATACGGATAATCCTCTTCCGAACAGAGACCACCGCTCTTCTCATCAAACTTGAACGCATTGTCCATCAATCCTCCGCTGCAACCAAGATCACAATGATCACAATCCAACAGATTCTGCTCCGAAAGTGCCACCAACTCACCCGTTTGGACAAACTTGGCTCCTTCTAAAGCACCCGTCGTCGAGAACGCCCAACAAGAACCACAAGCTCCTTGATTCTTGACGGGTGTTACGGCACCGAGTTCCACCCAATTGACATAATCCGGCAATTGCAAAGGATCCATCTCCAACAAGGCACGACGCTGCTCGGCGACAAACGCATCTTCCTCCTTGATTTGAGAAAAACTGGGGCGGATTTGAGCATGCGGGCCGAGTTTGAAATACTCCTGAAATTCGTTCAACGTCATGTCCGAGTATTCGTTATGCCCCAAAGTAAAGGTTGGGGCGGGCTTCTGGTTGTTGTGCTCTTCGATGCGTTCTGTTTTTGCAAAGAACATTTGAGAAGGTGACAATGATGCATGAAAGCAATTCAAAAAATATGACACGGATACGACTAGTTCATAATATAAAATTCGATGCTGCGGACGAACAAGATCGTTTCAATCGTACGACAGAAAACGCAACGATTTGGCCGAAAACACAAGCCTACGTCTCTCTGCTGCTGAAAATTCTTATACTCATTGTCATCACTTACGATCGTTCTCAAGCCAGATACGCAAACGCGCCATCTTTTGCAGATCTGACGCGTATTGTTTCGCGTGCGCTTCAACCCATTTTTCGAATTTGTAAAGACCCTCCAACGAAACCGGTTTCACTTCGGATGCCTTGCAAACGGCGGAAATGAGCAACAAAATAGCCGACGTGTATCTCATGTTTGTTCTTTGTTTAGTTATAGAACACGATGGCTACTATTATCGGTTGAAAGATAAAGCCGCAGCGGAAGGAATTGTGTGTCAAGAAAGAATTTCAAGGTGCGTTCGCTGCGAAAAGATGACTTTGGTACTGGTACTGTACAAGTGCGCAACATCACGCGGAGAATGCGGCATTTCATCCGACTATATCCCCAAAGTGTACTGTTAACATTGCCATGACTGGATTCCAGTCGTGAACAGATATTTTCCGAGCCACATTGCTTCTTAACCTTCATCCATTATGTAAGTTTGTCGAGACTGTTTTATTTTTATTATACTCCAATGAATCGAGGCAGTATTTTCATTGGAAGTTACGATTCGTAATGTCAACAAAATTTGTGCCTAGTTGTCTACCGAATTTACTCTAGATTACTTTGTAGAGTGTAATCGACTTTTCTACGCGACTGCTTTTCAGTCATGAGTCGTCATGTTCTTTTTCAAGCCAGCCTGCTACCCAACCTTCCTCATAGTTCTGAAAACAACCAAGTACTAAGTTTGAGATTCCATTCATCTCGTGACTTGTGAGTTGTGAGCGGCGTAGCCATTTTAGGGAGATCATAGATCATCAATCATCAATCATCAATCCAGGTGTGGACTCGTACGTTAAATAAAACTTACTCCGTATCATCGTTTTTCGTATTCACTATACCCGCAGTCTGTGTACTAATCGCGGCCGATGACACGACTGGATAATGTTGTCCGAAAAGTTCCACTTTTCGCTTTGACATGGGGGGGACTGTATACCACAAAACACAAGATACCATTACTGTACAAGATACAAGTCTATGATCTCTAATCTCTAATCCATACCTGGTACTTCATGTAGGGCTATAAGCTATATAAGCTATAAGGTATGAGGTATACTACGTAGGTATGGGGTATCCGGTATCCGTGATCGGTGATCGGTGTCAAGTGTCAAGCTTCTTTTCAAAGAAGTAATGTACCTGGTACCGTTACCATGAAGCAAGAAGTGTACAAAAGACAAAAGCACAAAGCGCCAATATTGTGCTACTCTTTTCTATCGAGACTACCTAGGCGGTAGACTACCGGAAACCGGAACCGGTAGAAGTAGGAAGTACCTGGTGTGCTGGTGTGTGTGTGGTGTGGCTTAAAAAAAGCATTCGCAATTCTGCGTTTGTAAAACACCTTTCAAGTTTGATAGTGCTTGAGAGTAGTTTTTTCTATTTGGAATGAGAATACCATGTAGAGGGTAAAGTAGATTTTCGATTTTCGGTTTTCGGATGCGCTGTTTACTCTCCACTATAAACTATCGTATATGTATTTATTTGGTGTGGGTCTGGGTGTGGATCGTGGATCGTGGGTCGTGGGTTTGCAAAAACAGTGTAAACTGTAAACAGGTAAACACTTATCTCTTCTTTGATCTATGATACATGATACATGATACATGATACGCGTCTCGAACCTCAAGAGTCAAGGGAGACACGGGAACGCACCTCTGCTTGGTACATTTTTCTACGGGGGGCCTACGTAAAGGTACTCTTTTCCCGAACCTTCAAGAGGTCGATTGTCGATAATCTCTTCATGCGAGTGTATCGAAGTGTTGCCTTGAAGGAAGAAACACAAAAACTGAACCCTTTTGCTGTCAACTGTATCAATTCAACACCATCAAGAAACAAGTGTTCATTTCTTCTCTAGTGGCAAAGCACGACGATAGAATAGATCATTTCAGAATGGCACCGTATTTGAAATTTTTAATGTTGGTGGCCGTGTCTCATGCCCACTATGGTCAAGCGCAACTTTGCGATTATGACCAAGACAGAGCCAACCAAAGCTGGCGAAGTTCCTGCTCCCTGAGGGACTATTGCGATGGAATACAAGACAAGTACGGGTCTCAAGAGATCAGTTGTAGCGGAAACTTGTATTCCACCCATTTCGTGACGGAGGTCTTCAAGGACATGGTTTATGAAGATTATCCTACGGCCGTTTTTGATTGGACACACTATCACACCTACGATGGCTATAAGTCTGTTACGAACAGCTACCGGTTTGATCTTACAAGTGGATCGAGACGGTTCTTGTATCTAGATGAAAAGTTCGACGATGATGGAGATATTCCTTCTTCGTGCGAAGTATCTACATCAGGAAATATCTGTCGCAAATGCAGTATTTGTGTGGGAGATGTGGGGATCAGTTATGCAGCGGATTGTTCCAATGTCGCAGATGGACTTTATCTTGATTGTACAGAAACAGTTGGCAAGCTCCTGAATACCTTGAGATCTATCAAACCAAACTCAGACACAACAAAAAAAACGTAATGGAGCCGGAATAGCCGCCGGAGTTCTTGGTGGGATATTTGTCTTCTGTGGCTTGCTTTATTGTTATCGGAAACCAAAAACACCAGAGCAACCTCCAGTGGCTGGTGTCGTCAAAACTTCAATCGGCTGGTGGGAAGGATGGCAAAGAGATGGCCATAAACAGCACACAATTCTCTACGTTCTCTTGATCTGCACCACATTAACTTGGACCATTCTATCTTCCACTTTCTCCTGTAATGCAGAAGAAGATGACAATAGTGATTCATATTCTTATTCCCGTGAAGACAACAAAATCAGCTGCGATGTTGTTGTTGCGATATGTTTTCCGTGCTGGATTATATTTTACCTCATGTTCCTCTGTGAGTATTTCCAAAGTTCCTCACGTCGCTACCTACAAAACATCAACACGGCACAAACAACGTTTGAATATCTCGAAGCGCTCCACCTTGCTGCCCCGACCATTGCACTTCACATCGAGTGTTATCACAATCAAACAAGTACCTACACAACAACGGACTCAAGAGGCAATTCAACGATCCATACACAAACTTATCCTGTGGTGACGTATTCAGAAACTGAAGTTGTTCCTATTGTGGAATGGGGCAACGGATCCTCTCCTCCAACCTCGACTGAGATCCGAGAGTATCAACTTACTAAGGTCAAAGTCTCGAAGACATTTGATGCCGATGATGGATATTTCCGCCAAAGAAATGCCTTTATCAATCGGAATCGCTATCGCGATGTTCATTATAGGTTTGATGTCATCTATGTGATCCCGGGATTTACGGATCGTGTCCTGTGTTACGTGGATCTAGCTCACAAACCGGTTATGCTGAACTCACTTTGTCTCATGATGTCCCACTTGTTCATCCTACCCTCTCTACCATATCGGATTTGGATGAGCGCTATTACTGGTAAGATTGAAGCAAATGTTCACAAATGGATCAGAACAGAAGAAAACACTAGCGTCCTCAGGACGGCTCTACAGGAAATCAGCTCAGAAGGGGTGGATGGTAATCTTCACAACGGCGACGATAACGACAACAGCAGCAGGGAGAATGACAATCCCCTACCTTCCGAGCCGGAGGCGGTTCTGAAGGAGGACAAGTTGGATAAAGAAGTAACGGATGAGACCAAAAGTTCGCTTTCTCAATCCTGTGAGGGTGGCACAGAAGACAATGGAACTGCCTAAGTTCAAGGGACGAAAGTCACGTTTTGGTATTCGTGTCTGACAGACGTAAGGGACGTTAAAGCCAAAGCAATCCGGATGCCATGTTTGTCATTGTGATGATGTTAACAAAGAAACAATATCTCGGTGACGCCAGACGAAGATAACAGATTATTTTTTTTAAAAAATTAGTGTTTGTGTTGATTGCTCATTGCTATCAAGAGTATTGCTACAAATTTTGTTTGGATAGTATTGACTACTAATACCTGATACCATACACCACCCATCGCAGCCCCGTCGCCAAAGGGTGCCGACAGCAACAATGGAGATGACATCGAATCACACACATCTCAACCAATATGGGTCCGTCTGTTGATTCAAAACGCCACAGTGATAAAACGCTTTTTTTATTTGCCGCTGCGTGTGGCAGTCGATCGGATGTGAAATCAAGTTTTCAAACAGCACGGTACCGACGACAACGCCAGAGGCAACATTCAAACACACACACATCTCGACCAATACAAGTCCTCCATTGGATTCGATAAGCCACAGTGACAGCACGCGTTATGCCTTCGTGCTCGATGCCAATCCGAAACAAACATATCCGGAGCCACGTTGTTGTTGTGAGGATAGAGCCATATATTTTATGAACTGTAGTCGATACATTTGCGGTAAAACGTCGGCAATATCTTCTTACTTCACTTCATTCGTCGGACCAAGAACTCCAGCAACATAGCATAGACTGTCAGTGACCATGCTCCTTCCGTCTCGTCGCAGCACCATATGGGAAACTATTTCTGTTTAGTAGTGTTTCCATAAAGATTATATACCTCTTTTCAAATCGATCGCAAATCGCGGATTTCCCTCGTCAGTTTTGAGCTACTTTACGTTTTGCGTTTTGATTTGGGTTTGCGGGAGGATTTTAGCAAAGAATGACACGACTGGATTAAGCAATCACGCATTCCGCATTTTTCTGCATTTTTTTATTTGACTCATCATGAATGTTTTATTGCTGGCGGAACACGACGCTATAAGGCTGGTGATGTTTAGTCTGTTGATTCGTTCCTTCATTTCTTCACAACAACGTTCACTATTTTGGAATGACAATGATGGGAACGACCACAACAGCATCACAAGCATGGGCTATATTATCACGACATGCGCGTGAGGAAATCAGTTTGCTTCGTCTGCAAGAACTCTGTCGCGACAATGATCGCGTCTCTTCTTTGGTCTCTGTTTACAATACGACATTTACTTCCAACTGTCGTCTGGAGAAAAATGTGGATATTATAGAAAATAGAATGTTGATTGCCGATCTGTCGCGGCAGCGCATGACTTTGGATACAGTCAATCATTTGTTCCGATTGGCGGCTGCCACGAATTTACGAACTTTCATCACACGTCTTGCGTGGGGACAAAACAATCCATCTCATCCCGTTCTGCCCGTCCGTGTTAAAGGAATACGTCCGGCACCCGACAAAGTTGACACTACGGCTACGATTCCATCGATGCATTTCGCCATGCGGGCACCGGCCGGTAAATCCTACGAAATGCTCACAAAGATGGCGTCAACGCGTTGACGGGGATACACCTAGAATGGGAACGGATTGAACGATACTCCAATTCCATTCGGAGAGGACATTTGCGGGGAATTTCGGGTCACATGATCCGTGATGTGGTCGTCGTAGGCCGGGGAGTGCCGATGGCCGCGTTGCAATTCATCTACTCGGCCTTGATTCGCGACGAACGAGCGTGTGTCTTTCGTCGAGTGGGACTCGCGGATAGCTCTAGCGCCGCGGAGCGGATACGGAGGAATTTGGCGGGTGTGACGGCAGGGGGCGGTGCGAGGCAATTGCACTTTTGACGCGCGTGGATCCATTGACAGCGGCGGCCGTCGTGGCGGATCTCGATCCTGCTTCCACATTAGTCATTAGTATTGCTTTGAATGGGAACGAAGAGACGGGATTGGCTACCAAAATTCTCAAAACTTGGTTGCTGAACGCTTTAGCAAAGAGTGGAAGACCCGATCATATTTTGGCGAAGCACATGATGTTGGTGACTGGCAATGACGACATTGCCAATGTGATCAATAAGCCCGAAAGCGTACACATTATTCCACAACATTCACGATGTGAAGCTTTTTCATCGACCTCTGCTGCATGTTTACTGGTAAGTTTTCATTCCTTCACCGTCAATTGAGCATACGGCAGCATCTCAAAGGCAAAATTGCATCGTGCTCGTGAAGCCACTCGCTGTCGTATTCGGGTGGTCTGTTGTCGCTGACTTTTTAGCCGGAGCTCATGATATGGATAGACACTTTGTTGATACAAATATGAGACACAATTTACCAGTTTTGTTGGCCCTCGCAGACATATGGAATGAGTGTCTGTTGGGCTTACCTACAAGGATATGCACGCCTTTTTCTCCAGGAATGGTTGGCTATCCTGCTTTTGCAGCGTCTTTGGAAGCGCAAACATGTAGCAAGGAACACACGGGTCCGAATCAGTACGTCCCAACCGGCGAGCTCGCATTCGTCGCGCAACCCAAGGACAAACATCACTTAGGTTGCTCTGCCTTGGTATTGGATGGTGGCGTACACGGTGCCTATGATAGGGCTTTGCATCAATCGTCAACTATATTGAACAATGAACTTTTGGTTGTGATGGACAATCAACTGGAATTCAATGTGTCGCGTTCGATCGGCGCCACAGCTATGGATGATATGAAAGCAGCCGAGGACGCAACGATGTGTTCTATTTTTGCTCAAGCTGATGAAATGGCGTTTGGAACCGGAAGATCCGAATCAGAGTTTTTCAATCACTCCCCTGTATCGTCACCACACGGCATAGCCGAGTTGAATGGTCAAAGTGTGGATAAAGCAAAAGGCAATAGACCCAGTTTGCTACTTATTACAGGAAAGCTTGATGCGTTCGCTTGTGGCCAAATGGTGGCCCTCGCGGAGCATCGAGCTGTAGTGAAAGCACATATTTGTGGTTTAGACCCCTTTGTGCGTGACGTTGGTTCGTCGTTGCGAATGAGTCGTTCGGAAATGTTGAAAGATGAGCTGGCTAATGTTCGTGCCAGAAGCGCTTCCGGAATCACCGCAGAGGAAGAAACCAACGGTGGAAATAGTAACGCCTTGATCCTTTCCACGCGTACCATCTTAGAGCATTATGCCAGTTTGAGTCTTTCGACTCGATGATAAATTAAGACGACGCGCGAGAAGTAATCGAATAGACAGAACCATGCATCACTAGAAATCAAAGGAACTTTTTCGACGACGTAACGCATGGCTTGATTTAACAATCGATATTGAGTCGAGCTCTGTTCCTCGGCACTTTGTCGGTAGCTGGAGAAGTTGGCGTGAATTTCCAGGAACAAAGCGCAACACACTAAGTGGAGCAGAAACTAGAGCAAAAAGCAACAACTAACAAACAAGCAAACTTGAGTTTGCCTGTCATGTCCAACAATTACACAAGACAAGTAAATATCAAGGAACACGACCACGGAACCGCTGGAGCAAAAGGAATCGGGCAACATGAGATGAAAAAGCCTCTCCCCCATCCCCATCACCCGCCACGCGCATCCGTCAGTTGTACTAAGTTATTAATTCTAGTTTATTTGGTTTTGAGATAAGCAATTATTAGCATGTAGGCGTTGTGGTAATTTTTCATTGTGCTGGGACATGTGGGGGACCCTTGCTAGAGTGCCCGTTAGCACTATCCTATTTCTAGGATAGCTCATAATTTGGGAAAACCGGTGACATTAATTGTGAGATCGACATCAATATTGACTACCGCAAAGTCTAGGCAACCGAAGCGTCCCCTCGGAACCTTGAAATAGCCATCCAGGAGCAGGCGAGGATAACCCTGCGACGTGTCTTAAAGGAAAGGTAAATTGGTTGTAAAGCGCAAACATTGAGGAATGACACACCGAACGAACAAGCTCGCTACGGCTATCAAATTCTGTTTGAAACAAGTTGCGCGCCCGAGGAAACACCTCTCGATATGCGATCACAATAATGGTCACATCAACCGCCGAACCGATCCTTGGGGCGGATAACACAGCTGCGGCCGCATCTCCCGGCTCCCGGTCCCCTCCTCAAAACATTGTCTTATTCAATCATCTTTTCTTTCGATTAAGTATTACGATTTTCTTGATTTAATGTGGAGCCAGGTCATTTCCTATAACAAATAAATAGATGTAAGCTGCAGAGCTACGCGATGGAGTAAAACGAAACCTTTCGTCCGATTTTGCCTTACAATCCCCCTTGCAAAAATTACGGATTTTACTTAATAGCGAAGACATTTCTCAGATGGATTATATTTAGCTGGCGAAAACCATTAATGAACTATAGTCGATTGTGTAGACGGAAAACCATAAAGTGACGCCGGTCTCCCTCTAAGTCATTAAGGTTATTCAACTTTTAAAACAGGTAACCTTAATTAATTGAGCAAAAACAGATCCCTTTATGGTTTTCCGCCTACACAATTGACGATAGTTTTTATATGGTTTTTGAAAGCTAAATGTAATCCATCTGAGGAATGTCTTCTTCACTAAGTGAAATCCGTAACTTTTGCAAGGGGATTGCAAGGCAAAATCGGACGAAAGGCTTTATTTTGGTTCATCGCGCAACTCCTCTGCATTCTGCAGCCTATATCTTCTGATTCAATGGAAGAAAAAGCCCTGGCTTAACGCTTGCTTTTTTAACAAACTCTTAGAGATCTTGATCTCGCGCATCTATCGCAGCAATCACTTTTCCGCAGAAAATCGAGACTGCGCTAAGCATTCGCTTCATAAATCAGGCGCACACGCATGAACCGAATATGACGGGTTCTTCCAAGAACGCTGTATTCTACGGACAAGTCGTGCTGGATCCTGGGGCGGGAAAAACGACGTATTGCAACGGTATGCAACAATATTTGTGTCTGCTGCAACGCAATGCGTGGGCGATGAATATGGCTCCGGCGAACGATCCAGGCGATTTGTATGAAACAGTACTTTGTATTTGATGTACACGACATGGTATATTTATCGGTTGTAATGGACGAAAGGGAAGTAGAACCGAACGGTGGATTGATGTTTTGCATGGAATATATGGAGCAAGGATACACTGACCGCCACAAGAAAGTCCTTGACCGAATACAATCTACCGCCATGGTTGGATCGCGCTATGCAGGAGAGAAATTTCGTGCGTGAATTTAAAGTCGACTCGATGAAAACCGTCTAGCCCATTTGCAACCGAATGTTGACACATGTAAAGTAGATTCAATAAATTATAGCTTTCAAGAAATTTCTGCACATATGATTCCTTTACAAACCAGATATAGTCATGCTAGAGAGATTGTTGTGTGTGCTTCGTACTTGGTATGTACGGCATTAAAACGATCCAAAAAAATTCTTCAGATTCAGTTTCTTCTCATCATTTTCGACTTCTCGTAGCAAACTATCCTTTCTTGCCCGTGCCGCACGAGCAACCTCTTCTCTTTGCTGAATCTCTTTGTTGGTCAAAGCTTGTTTCTGTTAATCTCCGGGAGTTTCAAAGACCAGGCTCACGGTCGACCCAGCCCGCAGCGAATGGCGGCCAGCAGAATGTATCAATTAAGAATTTTTACAATCGAACTTCCTTACGTCCATGGTCGTCGCTTGTACCTTTCATCTGCCAAAACGGATCAAAAAAGCCCTCAACTCCTACCCGAAAATCCATCGATACTCTTGTAAAGGGAGTAGCATTTGAATTCACAAAATGTTTACATGATGAGCCATGGAAGGATATGATCTGGCCCGGTAGAGCAGCAACGGGATGAAAATCTTCTGCCCCGGGTTGGGTCTCACAATATAAATCGACATTTGTAAAATTCCTGTCCGTGACAGGAAGCCAAAAATTAAGCTCACCATTCTGATGACCATACTGCGCATCATCGTGTGCCTTGACTTGCGTCCAAGCAGGCCCAGGTTGAAGTCGTAATGTAGGAGGCCGTTGGTAGTAAAAAGTGACGTCCTGCTTGTCTTCCACAACACCAGAGGATACCAGGCGTCTCTTCAGATAGGGCAATACAACCTCCAGAAGCAGTTTATCGAAGAGATCCAGAAACTCATTATCTTCCGCAATAAAATCTGAGAGATATTTTTGGGCACTTTCACACTGTCCTCCATTGACCTCGCGCCATGTCGATGGTACAGCTACAACGAAATCTTCTAAACGACGTTCTACAATTTCCGTCGAACGAAATTCTCCTACAGTGTTTGAGTCGCATCTTGAAAGCAAGCGAATCAGCGCTCCCTTGAAATCATACTTTTCCATGTCGTAATCAAGCACATCTTCTTTTCGGACGTCATCCGGAAGCCAGGTGGTACCAGTTTCCTTCCCGTCGCTGTTTTTAGGATTCGGATCGTGTGTTCGCTTGAATGGCGCAAACTTCACGCGGTGCGCGGATGATCGAAGCGTGGGTATACCGGATTTGTAAACGAACGCCGATAATCCCTCTTCGTCTTGTGGCTTGTTTTTCGCGTACGGGTCTACATCTACGGATGGTGCTTCTATTCTTAACACCGCCTTGAAATTGTTGGGCACACAATAAATGACGCCGTTGTTGGCCACCACTCCTCCTTCCCACTTAGCTAGACCTTGCACAGGACACGGCAATGGCCACGTCGTTACATTTTCGGACCTGCAATCAATCTGAAGAACACTTTCGGCTCCCAGCGGGATCGCGAACACCATGCGCTTATGCTTGAGTGTCAATCCATTTTGCCACTTGTTTTGACAGATGCGCTCCATCTGTTCATCAAAAATATTAGGGCCGATATTCCGAACAGTCCGCGTTGCCGTGTCGACTTGAAGTACATATTCGCTCCCGCTGGGGAAGCAGTAGACTTTGCCATCCGTGCCCGTCATGGCACCCAGATACTTGTACTTTCCATCCGTTCGATGGCGACCGGTTTGAATCGCATCATTCGATACTTCCGTTAATATCGGCTCCGGATCGGCTGGTTCAACAAAGAGAACTGAGTCAGCATTCGCTGGAACTGATACGATAGTCCCATCCGGTGCGGCCGACGCTCCGTGCCATTTGTGACCTCCATTGCCATAATCTCCGTGCAATGTTATTTTATCAGGTGCCATGATCCGTAAAACATGAGGAGAATTGTGAGGTATACCATAAATGGCTCCATCTTGTTTCCCAACCACCCCGCCGTACCATTTATAGCGCCCCGGCAGCGGTGGACCGATCAAAGTCGTAGCATCCGTCTTGGGATCGATTTTCAGAACGTGCAACGCTGATTGAGGAATACAGTAAATACACCCATCCAGGGGAGATATAGTTCCGCCATGATATTTCCATTCTTGTTGACGCTGAGCGGCCGCTAGTTCTACATCATCGGCATAGAACTGTTCGTACGGAATATCAAGTTTTCGCACTTGTCCTGTTGGTACGTGTATCTTCAAAACCCCATCCGCATGACACGGCAAACCGTAAATAACTTCGCCGCACCGAATTCCTCGTAACCATTTGAATTTTCCCGGCATCTTCGGACCCATCAGTGTCACTCGATCCGTCTTGGTATCAATGACCAAGACTTGCGGCGCATGTCCCGGAATACAATAAATCTTTTCATCACAACCAACTTCCGCGCCAAGATACAATGACTGCCCCGACAATTCTTTTCACACCACAAATACGTGAGACGCGGTCCTCCTTGCGCACGATAATCGACATTGTCCTTTGAAATTGTTTGCGGTGTTTGGGGTTGAGGATACGTCCATCCCTCGGGTTGCGCGACACCCAGAGTCATGGAAACAGCCAGCGCCGCGGAAAAGATCGGCGACGCGACCAGCAGTAAGATGAAGCGAAAAAGTGACAGCGTAAAAGCTTCGTTGTAATTAGTATTGACCTTGAATATCGTTGAATATGTTGGAAATGAAGATGGCTGGAAGATCGTCCGTCGTCGGAGACACGAAGGACGAAACGTGCACACGGGTGACGGACGGAATTCAGAAAGAATTCCGCATCGGCCATCAACATCAAAAAAGGATGACCCGCTTCGACCACGAAATCGACAAAGCGTAAGAGCAACGCAACGATGGACTTCAGTAAAGCAATTAGCAGCCACAAGAATACGAACACGTCAGCCTCGCCCACGTCCTGGTGCGAGCAGGAGCTCAACGAGGGCGGGCTGAAGCGCTTCATTCTTTTGGCAGCGAATCTAAAGTAAAAACGAAAGTTATCTTTACTCGGTTTTTGAACGGTATCTATTGTTGTCCTGATTGGACGCGATTACCGTTGCGGAAATCGGGGTTTCAACAGAATATTGTTTTGCTCTTTCACGCGTTTTCTCGGTTTTCTTTTTTGTTGCGTGCGGTGATGGTGGTTGGATATTTCATCAAAACGTACGGAGGACGGACAACTTTGCTAGATCCGAGTACCTCTACGACCTGAATGACCCCTTAAAGCAACAATGTAACTCATACTATCGACAAAGACACTCGTGTTTTGAGTAGTCGAGAAGGCCGATGCGACAACAAAGAAAACAATCGTGAAACGACGCAGCTACATCTGCTTTCCATGTAGTTAGACTAGTTACTTTACCTGATCGCTTTCTTCCGACGCATCGTAAATCGTAACTCTATTTTTCCGTTAGAGAGACAACACACACGGCGACTTAGCAGTTCCACCAATAGTTTCAATATTTTGTGTTGAATTAACGCCTGTCGATTTAGGAGATTATTCTTTACTAACGTTAGTCAGAAGTACCCCAACAGTCTGACGCATGATTCTTGATCAAGCGAGACGGCGAACATCGGCGCCTTCTTGTCAAGAATAAGACGTTGCTATCGATTCTTTAAAGCTCACAGCCGATTTTCTTCCGTGTACAACGGATGGGTCTTGTAGTCAACACCCTCCGCTTCCCAGCCTTCGGCACGTAATGCATTCGCAATAAAGTTAAGACGCTTTCCATTGACTCCAAAATCCAAATAGCCAATACGACTGCTGGATCGCACTTGTACCGAGCGTTCGGGAGTGCCCGGAATGACGGCGAATTCAACATCGTCAATGTATCCATTCTTCAAAGCTTCGTATTGAACATATATGTAGCCTTTCTTTGCATCGACCGTCCTGATTTCAAATCCACCTCCATCGACCCCGTTCTGACCCGGCGTGTACTTCTTCAAGACTTGTTCGAGTTGCAGAAAGGCTGCCTCTTGATCCTTGTCTTTCGGCCAAATGAAAGCAGGTACTGAGTGATCCGGATCGTCGGGAATAGTGGAAGAGAAGCAGTTTGGCGCCGGTCCGCATCCTTTCAATCCAACATACTCTTCTTGATCGAGACTTTGTCGAATGGCCACGCCGAGATCTTTTCGGTTGGGGGCCTCTTCGTTTCGGCCGATCATCGTACTTGTTGGAGATTTTGTTTTCAAATGCGTTGGCGGGCTGCGCAGTCGATACAAGTCCTCCCGAGATCCACAGCAGCGCCTGTCGCCGCGGCAAAGTTGATTTTGGGTCGGGTATCGGATCGGAAGGCGGCATCGACCAACTGACGCACTGAACGACGAGCAAGAACAGCAAAGAAATCTGTAAAGCAGCCTTCATAATGGTAAAGATCTCTTTTCCTCTAGTTAATGATTACAGATGACTTGAAGAGCTCTTATTATCCTCTCATTTCATCGCATTAATCAGCAGTTGTTTTGTTTCGTCATCAAAGAAGAATGCGTGGCGACGAAGCAGCAGGATCGAAGATCGAAGCAGGATTGTGTTTGGGAGTAAAAAAAAATCCATACCTGGTACCTCTAGCTAGCGAAACGTACATATACGTATATTAGGTATATTAGTATATAATGTCGTATATATACAAAGTACACATACCCCGTAGTATAGTACGGTACCGAATTATACGAGCAACGAGCAACTAAGTTACCTGCGAAACAAACACCAGCACTTTGACTTTAAAATAAGTAGGTCCAATATCTATTAGTTGTTACACGCTTATTGAATTTGTTCCGTGTGCATGATGAAGAAAGGAGGCCAGCGGGGATATTACACATTGCTGAAAACCCCGGTATTGTCGATTGAAAATATCTAATCAGTTACAATATCTACACCTTAGCGATCTTTGCCAAAAGAAGCCGCTATCGCTCAGTATTCGCGATGATTCCATATTGTTGTTGCTGGACAACTTGGGTACGAAGCGCACGGTCCCTGGTATGCTACCTTCTTTCAAAATTTCGTTCCATCCCTGTTCCTCACAACCATTCACTCCGGACCAATCAAAGGAAAGTTCGATAACCGATGCTTGGGAAGGATACGTATCAAGAAGCCATTTCACCACTCCTTCATTCTGATCCTCAGAAAGTGAACACGTTGAATACACCAAATGCCCCCTTTCTTCAACAACCGAAAACCGTTCGACAATAGAGACCGCTGCAAGTCAACAAGTCTACGGAGTTCTTCTTCATCTGTCAACACAGGAATAGAAAGTGACTCGGATGTCTCTGGTTTTGTCGTACCGACAAAAACACCGGCTTGCTTTGCCAGTTGTCTCCGAACGTGCTTGAGCGAACCGTCGGTGCTACATTCAACGTCGACAAGGACACGGTCAAAAAGCTTAACTGGAACATGACTCAGCGAACTCTCTCCGGCTTGACTCGCTTGACGATCCACGTCGACTAGTTCCTTAAGTCGCTTTCGTTCTCGTCCTTTCGCACTCCTGTTTCGACGCTTTCGTCCTTCATCATGAAGGCGTTGTTCCATGCACACAGACGAATCAAATATCAAGTTGGTTGGTTCGGACCCAAACATAGTGCCATCATTGTTGTATAGTCGAATCCGTATGCTCTTTCCTTCTTTGCTGCCAATATAGGGAACGACTTGATGCTTCTCGATAATTTTCCGGCATGTCGACAAACGAGATTCTGAACAGTCAACACCAATCACCGTAGCTTCCTCGGAATTATCCGAAAGAACATTTTTCCGTAAGTAGTCTGAAATGGCACATAGTTTTAAACCAGGGGCACAGCACAAGTCAAGGATCCTCAAAGGTACCTGGGGTGAATCGTTGCCCTTAATACGATCGCAGTGCGTAGACAATAATGCGGCAACGGCTGCTCCGGAGCTGACCTCCTGTCCATATATTCTCCCTTCTTTGTAACAAGATGATTGTGACAGTCGAAAATCCCCCGGTAGTGAATAGAAACCAAAACTCTTGTGCAACCACGAAATCGGATGGGGATATTTGGAGTCTGGTGGCAGTTCCGTCTATCGAGAAGGAAAGAGTGAATGTGAGAAGCTCTTGCAGCTTCATCGTATAGGTTATCAAATGACTCACCTGGAGAAGTTTGAGCGTCTCGTCACCATCAAAGGCAGGATTCAGTCGGATATGCCGGTCGGCAAGGACGAGTTTCTCCTTTAACAGATCGTTTACATCAATGCCAAATTGTGCATAGTAAGCTCTTAGCTTTGCCGCGTGATCCGCCGTTTGTGGCTCGGACATGGAATAAACCAGAGGAACGAATGTATTAGATGCTCGTAAATAAAGAAAGACTATATTCGGTTGTTTATAATTCCCTTAGGGTGCAATGGAGTTATTACCGGAGTATTATTTTTTGTTCATTTTGCGTTTTGTCGTCTCCCCTCAGACTTTTTGTCGTTCCGTGATTCACTTGCACATAGTAACGTTTTGCTACGACATCACGTAGAATCTTACGTCTTTTGCTACTGAAAGAAAGGCTTGGTCCCGGACCTCGTTCTCGCAGTTCTGCGAAGCATTTCGACGTCAACCAAGATGCTCATTTCGCATGCACACGCCACTTCCTTGCGTGAACTGTTTGATCTCTTCATTTTGATCAAAACGCTCATCTTTCTATTCATATTTCTGTTTTGAGTTGCTTCTTTTGCCACGTGAAGAAGACGACACCATGGCTCGACCGAACGAAAAGAATCGCAAAACGAAAAAGGTCAGTTCCTCGCAAAACTCCGAGCCGAGTGCAACAAGAGTTGGATGAAAGTGCAGCCGACGGTGGGAATCCTACAGAGGAAGAGTTAACAGCGGCAAAGACTAAGGTGAAGGAGAGCTTCCTGGCGGTCTTGTTTCTTGTCAATAGCGACCAGCACAGATTTGGCGAGCTGTTACTTAAACGTTGAGAATGACTTCACGCTCGGGACTCAAAAGTATCCGCAGACACTCAGTGCCGCGTACGACTGTTTGATGAACTACAGGGCGGTTCCGGTTGAGCGCCAAAGAGACGATGGTGGCGGCCTGGCATTCTTCAATAACGGACAAGAAGGCCGGCGGGAGGTCGAGCAGGGCAGCGGACAAGGCGGCCGGGAAAGCAATGGAGGGCGAGGACGAGGCCGCGGGCGTGGCGGCGGACGCGGAGACGGAAACGCAAACAACTCATCGGGCGCCAAAGTATCGGACAATGGAGATGAGGAGATAGACCACTCACAATATCTCTTAGACCAAGCCGGTAATAATAACGATGAAGTTGCTGCGTACACTATGGACTACGTAGACCGATTAGAGACTTGCTTACAAGTGTTAGGACACAATGGTGTGCAGGCCGACACTCTTCTCCTAGATAGTTGCTCAACAGTGTGCCTCATATCAAACGGAAAACTGCTACATGGTATTCACGACGTGGATCGGCCAATGCGTGTGCGGTGCAATGCCGGAGTCCGGGCAACGAGCAAAATGGGATACTTGGGCTCGTTTCCCGAACCGGTGTGGTATGATCCCGGAGGAATAGCAAATATCCTGTCTCTTTTTGTCGTGCAGAAATACTATCCCGTTACCTTTGACAGCTCGGGAGGACAACAGTTTTAAAGTTCACCTGGCTAACGAGACTCTCTGCTTCCGACCAACTGCTAAAGGGCTATATGCCATGGACGGAAATGCAAGTGAAAAATGTGAATGGGCTATGGTTACAACTGTACAGCAAAAGATGTCCGGGTACTCAGCACGAGCTGCATAATGCTGCCGTGCCGCAAGAACCGTACAAAATATTATGATGTACCCCAGCGACCGTCAGTTCGAAGAAATCGTTGATCACAACCTGATTAAAAACTTGGACGTGACTCGGTCTGATATTCAGGCGGCTAGTGATATCTTTGGTCCCAACCTAGGCTCGTTGTAATGCGGAAGACTGTCGTAAAGCGTCGCCCCGAGTGCAAAGCATGGCCAACGGTATTCCCGCAGACATTCAAGAAAGGTGCAAAAACATCGTTCTCGGAATTGACATACTGTTCGTGAACAAAATTCCGTTCTTCATCACCACGTCCCGTGACCTGCACTTTGGAACCGTGGAAGACCTCAACAACCGACAAATCCCCACCGTCTCCGAGGCTCTTGGGGCGTGTTGTTAAGCTATACAAGCGTCGTGGACTAAAAGTGGTCGCCATCACGGCGGATCGCGAATTTGCTCCGCTTGAAGTTGACTTCCCAGGCGTGACATTCAACTTTGCCTCCGCTGATGAGCACGTGCCTGAAATCGAACGCTACATCCGAACCGTTAAGGACCGAGTGCGCAGCCGCTACAACACACTGCCTTTCAAGCGCATTCCTCGCCTCATGCTGGTCCGCCTTGTCGCCAATGCCGTATTCTGGTTGAACGCCTTTCCCCACAAAGATGGCGTGTCCACTACTCTCTCTCCCCGATATCTACTGACCGGACAGCACCTTGATGCCACAAAGCATGTCCGCTCGCGAATTTGGGAGCTATGTGCAGACACACGAGAAACATACATCCGACATGCAGCCGCTGAACCACTGGGGCCATTTGCCTTGGACCAACCGGAAACGAGCAAGGCGGGCACTATTTTTGTCTTTGAGCACCGGAGAGCGTCTACACCGCCAGTACTGGACTCCCATGACAATGCCAAACGATGTTATTGACCGTGTCAGCCAGCTCGGTGCAAAACAGAAAATGCCCAAAACGCTCACATTTGCCAATCGCTTCGGATTAGAGCTTCCTGATTACCCCGATGAAGCCGACGGCGATCACGACTCTTCTTATTCTCCGAGTGACGATGATGACTCTTCCGTCGCCACATCCTCTTCCTCACGACTCGGATGATAGCGCCCGACTCCGACTCTGATCCTGATATCGCCATTTGCTGGTCCTCCCGCCCCTGCAGGAGTGAGCCCCGCTCATCGTGTCGATAATCGGGATGATGAATTGTTCAATGACGGCATGGACCATCCAAATGATGATGACGACAACTCTGTCGGGAAGTACAGGAGTGGGGGATGACGAAGCTAACTCTGTTGGAAGCACAGGAGTGGGCGGTGAAGATATCCACGAGGACGGCATGGACCATCCAAATGATGATGACGACAACTCTGTCGGAAGTACAGGAGTGGGGGATGACGAAGCTAACTCTGTTGGAAGCACAGGAGTGGGCGGTGAAGATATCCACGAGGACTCTGTCGAGAACACAGGAGTGGAAGACTTTGTCGAAAACGCAGGAGTGGGGGAAATGGAAGACATACCCAGCGAATCGGACCAAATTGCCGCTGAGATGGATGCGCGATATGGACCAAGAAATCACGGGATCAATCTCAGGCCGCGGAAACCACGAAGCTACGACCATCTTCATGCTTATCTTGCAGACCAAGACCCAGTCCTGGTGCAGGAATGCATTCAGTCAGTTATGGACTCGCTGTTTATGACCGAACAGTTGCCCCTTAATCGCGGCTTGAAACTGTTTGGAAAAGACGGAGCTGACTTCGGTCGTCAACGAGTTGAGGCAATTGGACCGAATGGATGCAATAATCCCGCGAGAACGAAAGTCTCTGAGCCGAGAACAATTGAAGCGGGCTCTGCGGTACCTTATGTACCTCAAACAGAAAAGATGTGGCCGAATCAAAGCGCGCGGGTGCGCTGACGGCCGTCCACAAAGACTTTACAAAAGCAAAGAGGAGACCAGCTCACCGACCGTGATAACCGAAGTCTGTTTTCCTCACTGCACTTGTGGCCGCTCTTGAACGACGCAAATCAATGACACTAGACATCCCAGGCGCATTTATGCATTTGAAAATGGACGAACTCATACACATGAAGCTCGGAAGGAGCAATGGCAGAATTGCTGGCAAGGGTCAGCCCAGAGAAATATCGAAAGTATATTGTTGTCGAAAATGGAAGGCCAGTCGTGTATGTTGAGCTTGCCAAAGCTCTGTACGGGACATTACAAGCCGCCCTTCTTTTTTACAAAAACATTTCCTCGTTCCTGGTCGACGAGCTTGGGTTCACAATCAATCCGTCACGACAGCTGTGTTGCAAACAAAATGATCAATGGAAAACAATGCACCGTGTGCTGGCATGTAGACGATTTGATGATCACACACGTCGATCAAAAGGTACTGGACGACATTGCAGACAAGTTCAACAACAAGTACGGCTCGCCCCGAGGCACCGGTGACTGCGACGCGCGGCGATGTTCACGATTATCTCGGAATGACACTCGACTTCTCCGAGGACGGGAAAGTTCAATTCCGAATGGATGATTACGTCCGAAAACTTGTTGAACGAAGCACCAAGCGATTGTGACGGGACCTCGGTGACTCCCGCGACCGCCAACCTGTTCACAATCAACGACGAAGCTGAGAAACTCCCACCGGAAAAAGCGGAAATATTCCACCGATTCACGGCCAAACTTCTTTACCTGTGCAAGCGTGTTCGAATCGACATTCAAACCGCGGTAGCATTCCTCACAACGCGAGTGAAACAACCGGATGTGGATGACTGGAAGAAGCTGGCACGATGCATTCGATACCTCAGCGCAGATCCAAAACTTCCACTGACTCTCGAGATGGCTGATTGTTGCAAAATTGAATGGTGGATTGACGCGTCTTTTGCGGTGCACCACGACATGCGAAGCCACACTGGGCTAACAATGTCTCTTGGAAAGGGATCCGGCGATATCGAGCTCGACCCGACAGAAAATCAACACAAAGAGTTCCACAGAAGCCGAGCTGGTAGGGGTGGACGACGGAATGTACTTGGTAACCTGGACTCGGAACTTCTTGGAGGCCCAGGGCGTGAAGTTGGCCGACAATGTTGTCTATCAAGACAATCAGAGCGCGATTCTGCTAGAGAGGAACGGCAGAGCTTCGAGCGGCGACGCAGTCGACATATTGACATTCGCTATTTCTTCGCGGACGGACCGAATCAAAAATAGGGAGCTCCAGCGTCGAATATTGCCCAACAACCGAAATGCTCGCGGATTTTTTCACGAAACCACTCCAGGGTAGCTTATTCCGGAAGATGCGTCAACGCTGGTAATGAACCTTGGATCGAAAGATCCAAACGATGCGATTCTTTGTCAAGACGGTTCACAGGAGTGTGTTGGAAATGAAGATGGCTGGAAGATCGTCCGTCGTCGGAGACACGAAGGACGAAACGTGCACACGGGTGACGGACGGAATTCAGAAAGAATTCGCATCGGCCATCAACATCAAAAAAGGATGACCCGCCCTCGACCACGAAATCGACAAAGCGTAAGAGCAACGCAACGATGGACTTCAGTAAAGCAATTAGCAGCCACAAGAATACGAACACGTCAGCCTCGCCACGTCCTGGTGCGAGCAGGAGCTCAACGAGGGCGGGCTGAAGCGTTCATTCTTTTGAGCGAATCTAAAGTAAAAACGAAAGTTATCTTTACTCGGTTTTTTGAACGGTATCTATTGTTGTCCTGATTGGACGCGATTACCGTTGCGGAAATCGGGGTTTCAACAGAATATTGTTTTGCTCTTTCACGCGTTTCTCGGTTTTCTTTTTGTTGCGTGCGGTGATGGTGGTTGGATATTTCATCAAAACGTACGGAGGACGGACAACTTTGCTAGATCCGAGTACCTCTACGACCTGAATGACCCCTTAAAGCAACAATGTAACTCATACTATCGACAAAGACACTCGTGTTTTGAGTAGTCGAGAAGGCCGATGCGACAACAAAGAAAACAATCGTGAAACGACGCAGCTACATCTGCTTTCCATGTAGTTAGACTAGTTACTTTACCTGATCGCTTTCTTCCGACGCATCGTAAATCGTAACTCTATTTTTCCGTTAGAGAGACAACACACACGGCGACTTAGCAGTTCCACCAATAGTTTCAATATTTTGTGTTGAATTAACGCCTGTCGATTTAGGAGATTATTCTTTACTAACGTTAGTCAGAAGTACCCCAACAGTCTGACGCATGATTCTTGATCAAGCGAGACGGCGAACATCGGCGCCTTCTTGTCAAGAATAAGACGTTGCTATCGATTCTTTAAAGCTCACAGCCGATTTTCTTCCGTGTACAACGGATGGGTCTTGTAGTCAACACCCTCCGCTTCCCAGCCTTCGGCACGTAATGCATTCGCAATAAAGTTAAGACGCTTTCCATTGACTCCAAAATCCAAATAGCCAATACGACTGCTGGATCGCACTTGTACCGAGCGTTCGGGAGTGCCCGGAATGACGGCGAATTCAACATCGTCAATGTATCCATTCTTCAAAGCTTCGTATTGAACATATATGTAGCCTTTCTTTGCATCGACCGTCCTGATTTCAAATCCACCTCCATCGACCCCGTTCTGACCCGGCGTGTACTTCTTCAAGACTTGTTCGAGTTGCAGAAAGGCTGCCTCTTGATCCTTGTCTTTCGGCCAAATGAAAGCAGGTACTGAGTGATCCGGATCGTCGGGAATAGTGGAAGAGAAGCAGTTTGGCGCCGGTCCGCATCCTTTCAATCCAACATACTCTTCTTGATCGAGACTTTGTCGAATGGCCACGCCGAGATCTTTTCGGTTGGGGGCCTCTTCGTTTCGGCCGATCATCGTACTTGTTGGAGATTTTGTTTTCAAATGCGTTGGCGGGCTGCGCAGTCGATACAAGTCCTCCCGAGATCCACAGCAGCGCCTGTCGCCGCGGCAAAGTTGATTTTGGGTCGGGTATCGGATCGGAAGGCGGCATCGACCAACTGACGCACTGAACGACGAGCAAGAACAGCAAAGAAATCTGTAAAGCAGCCTTCATAATGGTAAAGATCTCTTTTCCTCTAGTTAATGATTACAGATGACTTGAAGAGCTCTTATTATCCTCTCATTTCATCGCATTAATCAGCAGTTGTTTTGTTTCGTCATCAAAGAAGAATGCGTGGCGACGAAGCAGCAGGATCGAAGATCGAAGCAGGATTGTGTTTGGGAGTAAAAAAAAAATCCATACCTGGTACCTCTAGCTAGCGAAACGTACATATACGTATATTAGGTATATTAGTATATAATGTCGTATATATACAAAGTACACATACCCCGTAGTATAGTACGGTACCGAATTATACGAGCAACGAGCAACTAAGTTACCTGCGAAACAAACACCAGCACTTTGACTTTAAAATAAGTAGGTCCAATATCTATTAGTTGTTACACGCTTATTGAATTTGTTCCGTGTGCATGATGAAGAAAGGAGGCCAGCGGGGATATTACACATTGCTGAAAACCCCGGTATTGTCGATTGAAAATATCTAATCAGTTACAATATCTACACCTTAGCGATCTTTGCCAAAAGAAGCCGCTATCGCTCAGTATTCGCGATGATTCCATATTGTTGTTGCTGGACAACTTGGGTACGAAGCGCACGGTCCCTGGTATGCTACCTTCTTTCAAAATTTCGTTCCATCCCTGTTCCTCACAACCATTCACTCCGGACCAATCAAAGGAAAGTTCGATAACCGATGCTTGGGAAGGATACGTATCAAGAAGCCATTTCACCACTCCTTCATTCTGATCCTCAGAAAGTGAACACGTTGAATACACCAAATGCCCCCCTTTCTTCAACAACCGAAAACCGTTCGACAATAGAGACCGCTGCAAGTCAACAAGTCTACGGAGTTCTTCTTCATCTGTCAACACAGGAATAGAAAGTGACTCGGATGTCTCTGGTTTTGTCGTACCGACAAAAACACCGGCTTGCTTTGCCAGTTGTCTCCGAACGTGCTTGAGCGAACCGTCGGTGCTACATTCAACGTCGACAAGGACACGGTCAAAAAGCTTAACTGGAACATGACTCAGCGAACTCTCTCCGGCTTGACTCGCTTGACGATCCACGTCGACTAGTTCCTTAAGTCGCTTTCGTTCTCGTCCTTTCGCACTCCTGTTTCGACGCTTTCGTCCTTCATCATGAAGGCGTTGTTCCATGCACACAGACGAATCAAATATCAAGTTGGTTGGTTCGGACCCAAACATAGTGCCATCATTGTTGTATAGTCGAATCCGTATGCTCTTTCCTTCTTTGCTGCCAATATAGGGAACGACTTGATGCTTCTCGATAATTTTCCGGCATGTCGACAAACGAGATTCTGAACAGTCAACACCAATCACCGTAGCTTCCTCGGAATTATCCGAAAGAACATTTTTCCGTAAGTAGTCTGAAATGGCACATAGTTTTAAACCAGGGGCACAGCACAAGTCAAGGATCCTCAAAGGTACCTGGGGTGAATCGTTGCCCTTAATACGATCGCAGTGCGTAGACAATAATGCGGCAACGGCTGCTCCGGAGCTGACCTCCTGTCCATATATTCTCCCTTCTTTGTAACAAGATGATTGTGACAGTCGAAAATCCCCCGGTAGTGAATAGAAACCAAAACTCTTGTGCAACCACGAAATCGGATGGGGATATTTGGAGTCTGGTGGCAGTTCCGTCTATCGAGAAGGAAAGAGTGAATGTGAGAAGCTCTTGCAGCTTCATCGTATAGGTTATCAAATGACTCACCTGGAGAAGTTTGAGCGTCTCGTCACCATCAAAGGCAGGATTCAGTCGGATATGCCGGTCGGCAAGGACGAGTTTCTCCTTTAACAGATCGTTTACATCAATGCCAAATTGTGCATAGTAAGCTCTTAGCTTTGCCGCGTGATCCGCCGTTTGTGGCTCGGACATGGAATAAACCAGAGGAACGAATGTATTAGATGCTCGTAAATAAAGAAAGACTATATTCGGTTGTTTATAATTCCCTTAGGGTGCAATGGAGTTATTACCGGAGTATTATTTTTTGTTCATTTTGCGTTTTGTCGTCTCCCCTCAGACTTTTTGTCGTTCCGTGATTCACTTGCACATAGTAACGTTTTGCTACGACATCACGTAGAATCTTACGTCTTTTGCTACTGAAAGAAAGGCTTGGTCCCGGACCTCGTTCTCGCAGTTCTGCGAAGCATTTCGACGTCAACCAAGATGCTCATTTCGCATGCACACGCCACTTCCTTGCGTGAACTGTTTGATCTCTTCATTTTGATCAAAACGCTCATCTTTCTATTCATATTTCTGTTTTGAGTTGCTTCTTTTGCCACGTGAAGAAGACGACACCATGGCTCGACCGAACGAAAAGAATCGCAAAACGAAAAAGGTCAGTTCCTCGCAAAATGACAATGACGAGGTAACAAATGACGAGCCCGAAGTATGGGATGTCATCAAGGTCATAAATCCGAAAGATGATGATAAACCGACCTGTCGTTCGAAACGATGCAAGAAAACGGCCGTGGCGGTTTGGGCCGCGAGTCACCAGCCGGAGGACGAATGGCCCGTCTGCGAGAAGTGTCAACTCGCGGAATTCGGTGGATGGCCCGAGGGCGTTGAACCCCGGAAGACGACGACGATGAGCCAGTCGGAACGGAGGAAGATGATGCAAGCAAGAAAACGACCAAACGCTCCGTGAGCCCTGGAAATGCCGCTGATAGCGATAAACCTGAAAGCAATGACGAAACAACTACTCCTACAGACGAGCAATCGAATGGCGATGAGGAAGAACAGTGGCAATTGTCGGAGATTCTGTCCAAAGAGGCTGTGACGGGGCGCGGTCACCGCAAGTGTATGACAGACGATTGCAAAAATCGGGCAGCGTGCGTCTATGTGTCGACGAAAACTCCAAAAGAAAAGTGGTATACGTGTCTTGATTGTCAGGTAAGGAAACATCTCTTCATTGCAAATTGTTAAGTAAACATTTTAAAAGAACCTTTACTCACGTAACTCCCAGGAATCGGACTTTGGTGGATGGCCCGATGCTGACGAACTTCCGGTCAATGTCATGACAGATGAACATAAAGACGCGCTGATCAAGCATTGCGCGAAGAAATCCGATATTGACATGCCTCTTTTTGGATCGAAGACTCCGAAAAACACCGGAAAGGCCCGGGCTATCAGTCCCGACATGGCTGACGAAAACGGCGTCAACGATCCAGATACGCCGGAGCACGATGAAGACGACGAATGGGAGGCCGAAGAAGTTTGGGACCTCGTGAAAATTATCGGTATCGACGCTCTATTGATTGACAGTCCGGTCAAGTGTTCGACTGAAACCTGCCTACTCCCAGCTGCCTGTGTCTATGTTTCATCGCAAGCTCCGACGGAAAAGTGGTACACGTGCCTCGACTGCCAGGTAAGTCTTTCTCATCGCAAACGAAACTTATTGCGTTGCTTCAGCACAAACTGACAGTAATCATGTCATCTTCTGCAATCCAGGAAAAAGATTACGGCGGATGGCCTGATCTCGACGATCTCCCGGTCAAGTCCCTTTCTGATGAGCATCAAAAAGTTTTGAAAGAAAAGTGTTCGAACAAGCCAAACATCAAGATGCCCGTAGTCGATCCGAAGACGCCGTGTGACAAAAACCAGCAGCAGATAACTAACAATTTCTTCTCTTTTGATGATGCACCGGACGGTACACAGTGCGGAACTGGCGATGATATCAACCTTGTCTCACCCGTTCCAACGGCTCCTGACAAAGCAAAAAAGCAACCCAGCAAGGAGGCTTTGGCGTTGCACAAGAAATGGCTTGAGGAGGCGGAAGCACTGGGTGGACCTGGTGCTCGAATCATTGTCAGCAAACCAGCCGCGAAGGAAAAGATTTTGGAAACGATGTTCGATGCTTTCCGTCCCATGAATATCACTGAAATCTTCCAGGTAAGTCGGCAGTCTTCCACATTCAATTTGTCTTCGAAATACACCGCTCCTACTAAAACTGCCAATGAAACTTTACAGGTTCATAAAGGGGCTATTCCGAAGCCCGTTTTGAAATCGTGTTTGGACGACATGGTCAAGGGCAAGACCAATCCGTTCGACGATAGCGACTCAGAAGAAGCCAACCAGGAAATCTCTGACAACAAACCCTCAACTTCGGATCACTTCGCAGGGTCTCTGTTTCTAAAAGCAGGGAAGAGTTCGAACGCGTCTGTTTACTATGTCGACTACAACAAGGCAAAGAACGGCAACGGACTTGATGCCGACGAGCGAAATGACCTTTACGCGAAGAGTACCCAAGCTGTGCTAGAGGAAGAAGACCTCCAAAACAAAAATCCGATCGACTAAAGATAGCGCTAAGGAAATCTTCTCCCAACCGACAAACGAAGAGCTTGTTGTCCGTCTTGACGAAGCCGAAGCCAATCTTCTAGAGATTACCAAAAAGGTTGAAGAGGCACGGCAGCTGAAGGTGAACGAGAAGCATAAAGAGCAGACAAAACGCCGGATTGAGCACTTTGCAACTGAATGGCGCAAGCGTCTTCGTCTGACGATGGATTTCCTTCACACGATGGAAGAAGTATCCGATGGCACAGTTAGCGCAAAGAAGTGTCTTTCTGGTGACGGACAGATCGAGATGGATTCAGATGAAGTCGCTGTGAAACAGGCTCTCGCACTTGCAAAGAAAAAGCATTCCGGTCCTCCGCGGCCATTGAAAAGAAGCAAGACCAAGGGGACGGAAACCAGCGATGGTATTGCCCCGAGCAAGAACTTTATTGCGGTTCGTCTAAACAGCCAGGGTCGAGTTGAGCGAGTTCTCCTTGATGATGGAAATGATGTCGAATAATTCTGAACTCGAAACTTCAAGGTACATTGATCTCCGTTGCCCGCGGATAAGTAGCGCTTTCAGTCTAAGACATATTTTAGAACCACCCTTCAAACGAAACGTCTTCACTTCTCTTCTTCCATTTGTATGAATTGAGTAGGCTGGGGATCATGATAAACGATAAACTCAAGAACAAGTTAGCCTCGTAGGGAAAGTCGAAAAACGTTTCGCCGTATTTGATTGCGTACGATGCGACGGCACACCCCGCAAACAGCTTGAAAAGAAAATTGTAGTCGTCATCTTTCTCTAAAACTTGGCCAAGATCTTCAAAGCCGACCAATGATTCATTGTCAAAAACTTTTCATTCTTTGCCATTTCACGCTTCTTTGTGTCGGTCACAAAGGTCGACAGCAATGGCACGTCTGTCGTATATCCATTCGAAAAAGCGATGCGGAATGCCGCATAGGCAGCTGTTGTGTTACCCACACAGGTGAGAAGTGCTTGCAAAGGAACAAGAAATGGAATCTGGTTGTAAAAGAGATGGTATGTGCAAGCCGTAATGCCCGACGAATGTAACGGCAAGAGACCCCACGTAAGACCCTTCCATCGTGGATTCTTCACAACTGAACTCCATTTCCAACAGAATCCCATGGCCGCTAGAAACTCGACCAGTGACGAAATATGAATGATCCAGCAGCCAATAGATAGAGCATTTTCTGGCTCCGACTTTAGGCCGAGTGTCGTTCCTATCGTAGCAGGAATGTCCATGAACCCACCGAGGTAGGGGAGTGTGCACGGTAGCTCCTGCGACCGCTGGCACCGCGGCTGTGATACTCGCGAGTGCCGTCAAAGCGACGACGAGCCATGTCATGGGAGCGTAGCTAGTAGCGGACTGTGGCGGCGGCAAGCCTTGTTCTTTGGCCCGCAACGCCTGTCGAAAGGCGATGACCGTGACGAGATTGGTCATGGTCAGCAAAGATTCGGCCGATCCATGCAGCCAATCGGAATCGGCCAACGAGACGCCGTACAAGACTTTTGCTGCAATCGCGGCGGGTATCGTAAGGAATACAAAAAGTAGGCATGTCGCAAAGCCCACTGTCACACCTTTGGGCGTTTCGTTCTCGGGGCGATCGAGAAAGTAAAGAAACGCCAGATAGGGAAAGAGCGAGGCACCAAAAATGGCCCGGCGAGTGCTTCGGCTGTATCGGCGTCCATATTCGCTAGCAAAGTAGTCCATTGACCAGCATCCGCCAGCTCTGGCAACGCATGGTGTTGACGATTGGCATGCAGCAACGCTCTCGATGCGATAGGAGTGATAAAACACGTCACCCTTTGAAAGCTGAAAGACAAAAGCAACAGGAGACAGTAGCAAGCAACGCCTTTCGTGCTCATGATAGTCCTTGTCATTTATCAACAAAGTGAAGGAGAAATACTAATCGTGGATGGCAACCACAGCAACCTTTTGAAGAAGATGATGATATTCATCATTCGTCATTCGCAATAATAAACGCCAACGAAGAGCGGCTCATGACTCATGATTCTACCTCAGCAAATCCAGTCATGTGAAGAGGTAATCTACACTTTAGGAGATAGTAATGGAGTTGGCGGACGAATACGGTACTCACAGGAGTTATACACGTTCACAGAAAATGTGGGGACGTGGTAAAATGTGGGCATGTGGTTTTTTCACGAGGAGTCGTCCAGAAAATGTGGGGATGTGGATTTTCCACGTCTTCAGAGAATGTGGAGAATGTGGGCATGAGGTTTTTCACGTCTCCAGAAATGTGAGGATGTTGTTATTCACTTCTCCAGAAAATGTGAGGATATGTTTTTTTGTCCCAAGAGGTATATGAACAAGCCATGGACCAGTGTTTTCTCGATCCTACCGAACTGCTGTGCCCTTTCCAAACATACTGGACGCGGTGTTTGGTGTCACGATTTTAATTGTGGTGAACGTTCCAATAATTCTGGAAAGTGTGTTTTTATCATAACAGAAGAAAGTGGGCGTTCCAGAAATTCTGGATCATTTATTTCCCTTCATACAGAATTCTGTGCTGGTCCAGAAATTCTGGACCAGTGCTTTTTCGATCCTACCGAACTACTGTGCACGTTCCAGAAATACTGGACGCGGTGTTGGTGTCACGACAAATGTTGTGCACGTTCCAATATTTCTGAAAGTGTGTTTTGATCAGAACAAAAGAAAGTGGGTGTTCCAGAAATTCTGGATCATTTATTTCCCGTCATACAAAAATTCTGTGCTGGTCCAGAAATTCTGGACCAGTGCTTTTTCGATCCTACCGAACTGCTGTGCACGTTCCAGAAATACTGGACGCGGTGTTTGGTGTCACGACGAATGGTTGTGCACGTTCCAGTGTTTCTGAAAAGTATTTCCCTTCATACAAAAATTCAGTGCTGGTCCAGAAATTCTGGACCAGTGCTTTTCGATTCTACCGAACTGCTGTGCACTTTCCAGAAATACTGGAGGCTGTTTTTGTGTCATGACGAATTGATGTGCACGTTCCAGTATTTCTGAAAGTGTGTTTTGATCAGAACAGAAGAAAGTGGGCGTTCCAGAAATTCTGGATCATTTATTTCCCGTCATACAAAAATTCTGTGCTGGTCCAGAAATTCTGGAAACCAGTGCTTTTTCGATCCTACCGAACTGCTGTGCACGTTCCAGAAACACTGGACGCGGTTTTTTGTGTTATGACGAATTGTTGTAGACGTTCCAGTATTTCTGAAAGTGTGTTTTGATCAGAACAAAAGAAAGTGGGTGTTCCAGAAATTCTGGATCATTTATTTCCCGTCATACAAAATTCTGTGCTGGTCCAGAAATTCTGGACCAGTGCTTTTTCGATCCTACCGAACTGCTGTGCACGTTCCAGAAATACTGGACGCGGTGTTTGGTGTCATGACGAATTGTTGTGCACGTTCCAGTATTTCTGAAAAGGTTGTTTTGATCAGAACAAAAGAAAGTGGGTGTTCCAGAAATTCTGGATCAGTTATTTCCCGTCATACAAAAATTTTGTGCTGGTCCAGAAATTCTGGACAGTGCTTTTTTCGATCCTGGGAGGGCGGAAATTCACTTGTTCAGAAAATGCGTCTGCAGCCATGACGCCGTTCAGTGTCAAATCCGTAAACGAATGAAATAGACCAGGTAAGACGAAGTTCTTCTATTGTATCCATTTCAATTTCAATTAGGCAACACTCGAGTTCGGGATCCGTATCCAGAGTGGCTCAACGTAAAAAATGGGATCGCGTGCATTATTATTATTATTTGTCCCCCTCTTGTTCGGACGAGTGTCGTCGGCGTTTATTCTACAACAGAAACCAATCAGCTACCCACATGAATTGCGCGTAAAAGATTTGGAAAAAGATATCGAAGAAAGAAGCCGAAGGAATGCGAAAGGGGGAGCAGGAGAGGTAGCCGCAGGTGCCGTCTTGGGGGGACTCCTTGGAGGTCCTTTCGGTAGGTGTCTTCCATGTTACGAATCGGGCCTCGATCATAACCGTCTTTCTCACGCCACGATTTTGACTCTTTTCATTCTATAAAGGAGCTTTATTTGGGGCCTCAATTGGATCTAATTTTGGGGCTAAAGGTGCATTGGAAAGAGCCCGCAGAGAAGAAATGGAGCGACTGGGCGTGACCGAAGAGATGCTACAATCAGCGAGGAATGTCGGGGCGGCCTTGGAACGCAGTTTGGAGGGTCTGAAAGCCACGCGTGAAAGCCTGGAAACTCAACAATTAAATGCAAGGAGGCTGGATGCCAAAGTTGAGGAATTGTACGACAAAGCAAAGAGCGCGCTTTCCAGCGGCGACGAAGACGCCGCGAAGCGATTCCTTTGGAGCGCACCTCTGTGCAAGACAAATTGAAACGCGTTCTGATGCAATGTGCCGAAGAGAAACGGCGCTACGAGCAATTGGAAAGTAACGTATCGATATTGGAAGAGAAGGCAATTGAGGTGAATACGCTTCTGCAAAGAACCATTGGGGCAAAAGCAGTCGTAGATACAGGGAATCTTGGATTTTCATTGTCGAAGGAAGATCCTCTTCTTCAAAAATTTCGCGATTTAGGTATTGAATAAAGGTTTCGAATACATCGATGCTCGAAGGGGACTATTGACTTTTTACAACAAACACCTAGCACTGCTTTACTACAGCATTAGAATCAAAATAGTAACTGAACCGTAAATCTATCTAGTGTAAATTTCGTGTCTTTTAACGGATACGAATAATGCGATTTGCAGTAAAATACAGTAGACTAGACGACATTAGTTTCAGGTACGACCTGTCACAGAATATCTGCAAGACAACAAACCGAGTCCAGAATTTTTGGACTTGCCACAGAATTTCTGTATGACAACCAACCGAGGTCAGAATTACTAAAAAAACGACCGAGTCCAGAATTTCTGTAAGACCAACAACCAACCAGGTCCAGAACCAGAACTTCTGGACCAGTCACAGAATTTCTGTAAGACCAACAACCAACAAGTCCAGAATTTCTAGACCAGTCACAGAATTTCTTTAGGATTAACAACCGATTCCGAAATTTTCGGACCGTTCACAAAATTTCTGTAAGATCAACAACCAACCTGGTCCAGAATTTCTGGACTCTTCACAGAATTTCTGTATTACCAACAACCTAGTCCAGAATTTCTGGACATCCTACTGAATTTCTGTATGACAAACAACCTAGCCCAGAATTTCTGGTAATTCACAGAATTTCTGTCAGTAAGGTTTACTACAAAGTATCCACTCGACCTGAACCGCGTTGTACTGTAGACTACTGGTACCAGGAAGGACGCTAAAATTCTGCCTCTCAGTACAAGTTGCTACGTAGAGCCTACGGCGAGGCAGAATTTTAACGTCGTGTCCAGGTACACGCAAAGATTATTTTCTTCCGCGCGTTCGACTACTGTACAACAAGGACAACACACTACTGGTATTGCAGCATTGCGTCCGAAAAGGCGAAGTGTGTTCATGGAAGAAAAATAATCCGAGATCCCAATAAACATGGAGGACGAAGCCGCAGCCGCAACGCGTCAGAAACTAATGGCCGCAGATGAAGTTTATGTATACAAGATTCCTCCGATGAAAGGAGCCGGAGGCCACCGGTGAGTAGCATACATCGCTAATTGTTGCTAACGTCATCGAATCAACTCACGTCTTACGTTAATTTCCTTTAAAAGGGCGGACGATTGGGACCTAGCTAATCCACTGCAGACTTGTAATCTCGTCGTCGAAATGAGTGGCAACACTCTTTACTTGGAGTTTATGCACGAAGGGACGCTCTTTGCGCAGAGTAAGATGGTGCTTGACAAGGAAAAACACCTCAGTATAAGTCATTTTATCCAAGACGTTGTTGATTCGTCTCGTTATTTTGCTATCAAAATACAAGGAGTAGGTGGAAAGGAAGCCACCATTGGCTTTGGCTTTCGCGATCGAGAAAAGGCCACAGACTTGCGCGAGAGTCTACAATACTTTCGAAAATCGGTCGACCGGGAAAGCGAAGCTCAAACGATGCTGCCTTCTGTAAGCATTCCTGTGCTGGAACAAGGAGAGAAAATTCACGTTAATTTACACGGGAAGTCCACTATTTCGAAGACGAAAACGCAGCCAGAAAAAACTGGTAAAGTACCGGTTCCCCTTCTTCTAAAGAAACCTCCACCACCAGCTGGTGATAAATAGACGATACTACTGAAGCTATCTAGCTAGACTGACTTCTCAATTCATTGAATTTTTGCGCATTACGATCCATTACTTCCGTCGAAACACAGTGCGTACCCGTTGCCACAATCCCTTATTTTCAGCAGTATCGTTTCTCTCCATCACATCTTTTCGGTACTGTTGCACTTGCTTGTAGTGCTCATCTCTCATCCTTGCAAGTTGCATTTCAGTTTCCCGTTGCTGTTTCTTCAACTGGGAATTGTGCTGCATTCTTAGTTCAACGATGGTTCCTCTAAGCATTTCGATCTCCTCTTGGAGTCCAGTATCAATGACTTTCGGAGCTGACTGCACTTTGTCTTCAAGAAAACGGTTCCTCTCTTCAATAGCTGCAATTTTTTGTCGAAGCTCTTGAATCATTTGCTGTGATGCGTCACATTCCGCAAGCAGCGCCGTGTATTTGCCCTGTATGATCGATGCCTTTTCCTCCGACGCTGCTAGAGAACGTTGAGCTCTTTCGACCGCCTCTACGTCGACACTTCTCCTTTGCCGTGTTTCTTCTAGTTTAGCTATAAATTCATCGCGTTCAGCGTAAACGTCATCTAGCTCGGCTGACAGCTCCTCCTCTTTCCGGCGTTGGTTGTCAAGTATAGTCTTGTGCCGATTCAGTTCGTTCTTACAATCTGCTTCCATCTTTCTCCTATCTTCAGCCATAAGCGCGATCTTCTCCTCCATCTGGATGGCTTTTGTTTCATAAGCTTTCAAATCTCGATTGTAAGATACTTCGCGCTTTATGAGATCAGAGATCTTCTTTGCCGATTTGCTCAGTGATGTTTCGTAGTCAGACGTCAATGTTTCGATCTGTTTTTCGTGTCGTTTCTTTTCGTTCGTCAGTGCAGACTCGGCACTTGCAAGCCTCTTCTGTACAGATTCTAAGTCTCCCAGAGTCTTCGTTTGTCGTTGTTTCTCTTGCGCCATACGTTTTTCCCATTGGGCTGACGATTTTTCGGACTTTTTCTTCATTTTCTTCACCACCAGTTGCAGCACTTTTAACTTGGATTTTGTCAGTTTAAGCTCGTCCTCGGTATCCATTACAACGTTACCCTCATCTGCGTCCTTTGTTTGTGCTGTCATTCCGAAAGCAACCAATGAAGGCTCCGGTGTTCGAAGTTTCGATCCATTTTGCAACGGACCGAACTGAAACGGCGTGGAAAGAGGCGCGTTGACCAGAAGGCCGGCGAGCCACAATGGCTTTATTTTCATGGTGGCTATATGATTGATACCTGAAGCTGACAAGGAGTGGTGGTTGTATCTTCGCAATGATGCAATGATGCAAAGAGTGCAATGAATGGCATCTTGTGATGTTTTTGATGTGTCGGCGCGTGTTCTAGATGATGTGGTCCGGTCGCAGGACAGGCGACCTTTCCTTCTGGCTAATAAGGTTCTTAGTTTTTCGAGCAATAAAATAATGGTGAGGTCGTCAAGTGCAAAACATGCGTGCATTTAACTAAAAACGATGCTTGATTTACTAATAAAGAAGCCAGATTAAGTTAGCACAAAGCTCAAGGGTCCAACTTAATAATAGGTTAGATAGTTGGTAACCAAGTCTGCGAGGACAGACCTTCCTAAAAAGCAAACAACAACGTAGGAAGCGACCCTAGCAAACAGTCCGGTTTTAAACTGGCCTAACTGTTAAGCCTGCAATTCAAAAACATGCAAAGCACAATCGCCCCTTTTGTGTCAAATTACTTCTTGGTGCCCTTCTTCCCCTTCTTTTCGACGTCACATTATTTTTGACAACGGTTTCCTTCTCCGCCATGGCCTCAGCTCGTTCCTTTTCTGCTTTTTTGCTGCTCAAGTTTCAGCCTCTCCATGCGAGCGATCCGATCAGGCAAATTTGGCAGTTTTTCTGCTAACTTTAGCATCAACTCTTTCTTTGTATGGTTCGATACATCCACTAAAACACGCCCTGCATTGTCCCACTGACACGTTATGTCACGGCTATAACCTTTATAGGGCTGTAAAACATGTCGAATATGTAGACTTTGGAGAGCCTGAGACAAATCCATCACTGATGGAGTCTCCACCGCTTGTTCCGCGCCAATTCGCCGTCCTTGCTTAATTGTTTTTGTCGAATCTAAATAGGATGGGTAAATCACCTGAAAGCCGGTGGTATCCATGGTGAATGTTTCTTGAAGAGGCCAAAAATCCTGTACGACCGATCGGGAGCGGGAGGAAGGTGGACCATCTCGTCCTCGGGTATTTGCAGGGCATCCATCGGGTTTATTGGCATAGCGGGGGCTTTAGGGCCTACTTGCTTAATGCGCACGCCTCCTTTCTTTTCCCCATCCTTCGTTGTTGATTATTAAGTAAAAATGAGAGCCTTGATGAACAAATTGGCCCTTTGTGGCGTAAAATAAGCAACAAAACAACGGAGATCCGTTCCGTTCCGTCCACTTTCGAAATAAACAATACCTGTAAGACACTCGTAGTGCGACTTGAACAGGTTTTCTCATATAGTCACTAACAGTAGCATCTGCGCGTACAAACAGGTCTTTTGTCGTTTGTTCTTTTTGTTTCTTCTAGGTCCTTTGTTTCGAATTACGTAGTAGTAGGTAGTAGTAGTAGTTAATACAGTACAAGGTACACTTTGCTTTTTTATGTTTGTGCCTTGTGCTTGTGCGTGCCAGCTTTCCGTTTCCGTTTCTTCCTCGTTCCTCGTCGTCCTCCGTACTCCGTACTCCGCCGCAGGATGTTTTTGCCACGCCAGCACACAGCACATACATACGACCGTCGACCGCACACACCACACACACAAAACAACAATCATCTGTGCGAAGCGACGATTGGTTTCATTTTACTTCTCTCCGAGCAACTTCGTCGTCTCTATCAAAAGCTATCTCGTTGCACAAAAAGTCGCAGAATAACGGAGAGAGTCCAGGGCAAATCTCTTTACTCTTAAAAAAGTTGCTCTCGTTTGAAATGGATCCACCGCACGTCGCCGACGACGTGAACAAGCCGACTCGAGATGTTACTCCGGAATTTCCTGTTATGAGGTAAGGCAAAGTCTTTGCTGTGTCGCGCTTGCTCTCCTACTTGGATGATCGTCTTGAATGCCATTCGAAACATTTACACAAGTAGTATTTGGAGCAAAGAATGTTCAATCCTCCCTCGCGGCGCTCAAGCGAGTTGCCGCTTGCCGCCCGCATGGTCGCCGTGTTGCTTGTCAAAAGGAGTGGTGTAAAAAATTGCTGTTCCTGAGAGTTCTTGGAGACATCGAACATGTACTGATGACTGGAATTGCAAGTTGCAGTTCGGAGTCAGCTTATGCCTTGGTTAATATGATTGATGGAGTACCTCTCTACTCTTTTGTGTCCGAACGTATTTTGAAATAATGCTTTATGCTTTATGTCTTGTTTGATACTCCGTACTTCTTACTGTTTCTGTATGAACTGGATGACTTTCTGACTCTTCTCTCTTTCGCGAAACCAAACTTGCCTCACGAAAATTGTTTTCAGATCAATGCCTGTATTGACGAGTCTACCAAAGATTGAAAGAGGGCAAGATAGTTTAGTTGGAAGAGCAAAGCAACCTTTTTCAATTTCTCTCCCTCCTTTGAAACAAAGCTTTGGAGCCGCCGCATTGTCTCATTCTCCTGCCAACTATTCAAGTGACGACAAGTTTGGTCTCAAGCATGAGTGGGACGGCGTGGCTACCGAAAGCTTGTGGCAGGTCAAGGGCGAGGATCTTGAAATGGTTCCCTGGGAATTTCCTCTTGAAAGGACTCATCGTGAGATTAGAATGGATGTTGGTGAAGTGGCAAGTCGCATTTCCGAGCGACTTCGTCTCATGTCAGTCGAAGCTGAATACTGTTCAAAGCAAGCCAAAGCAAAATGCAAAACGACCGATGCTGTTTCCTTTCGCATCCGTCTTTTCGCAGGAGGAGAAGATGGACAACCGGTTGTAGTAGAGCTTCAAAGGAGGAGCGGATCGGCATCCAGTTTCATGCGAACTTGCCGCGCAGTTCTCGATGCGGCGGAGGGCAAAGATTCCGGCGAAAAGCCATCAGTTACATCTAATGGCGCACCACCGGTCTTTAAACTCCCCGTGAGTTCGATGAGTTGTCTGGCCCATGTGGTGACTGCGGATGCTGGACTAGAATCAGATGCAAAAGAGGCCTTGCAAGGCGCACTTAAATTATTCAGATCGGACCAGCGCGACGCTAGTCTTCTTGGGCTCGAGAACTTATGGTGTCTATCCGACCCAGTGAAAACATCTGCTGGTGTAGCAACGTTTGTTTGCAAATCGCTTATAGCTCCCGGTGACGTTCGAGAAGAGCTTCGCGTTTTAATCGAGCACGATGTTTTCTCCGTGGAAGAAAACGATCCAGAAGGCTCATTAAAGTTCCGAGAGCATCAACGGTTTCTCTGCTTGCGCGTCTTCGCAAATGCAATCTCTGTGTGCTTCAAGAATGGCTCTTTGAAAGACCTTGTTTCCGACTCCTGGTTTGCCGAGATCTTTGTTCCTTTGTTGCTCGACGAACTGAATAGAGCCGAGACCGGACTCCACAACGCTTTTCAAGCTGCCATTTGCTTACACGGTCTTTTGTCTTCCTCGCCCTCTACTTTGCACCAAGTACTTGTTGATAATGGGGCCAATGCAGCTTTGGAAAAGGCCTTTAAAATCGGGCAGTCGCGTCACGAACTACTTGCGTGCGAGAGCCGGCGCTGTTTGGATGTTTTGGACGCGAGCTCTTAAGCGATCCGGGTAACCTTTTATGTCTTTAATATTTTATAATTTGCTTCGTCGTTTAGTTATCTGCCTGATTCTACGAGCATACCTACGAAGAGCTCTATCTTGGCGCCGCCTGCTTCGTTGGCAGCGGATCATGCGTAGGAGCAATCAAAACCTATGTGTTCTCCTAGCTGGTTTTGCTGAAAGCCTTCTGAAAGACCTTCCACTTCAGATCGAAAAATCGGAGGTTCCCCCGTTCCAGTCCAACACAGTAATTGGCTACCTTCAAATTCGCTGAGAAGGGGTCAAATACTCGCGGTGAAAGACAAAGCACGCGAGCATTCAATGCTAGAACGATACCTGGAAAAGAAGGACCCAGGACCACTGTTGAGATGAGAAAGTCCTTCAACTTAGGCGACCCACGGGTACATACCGAATTCTTCATTCAAGCGAAATTGGCGAATAAGAGAAGCCATTTTCTCGCAATCATCTTTGTGTATCCCACTTTCGATTGGTAATTAACTTTGAATCCGAGTGAAGGGCGAAAGCGAACGGTGATACGTTCTCTAAACTCTCGACACGTCTTCGAAACGATATGCAGGCCTCAATAAAAGAGTGGCTTCTACGCAATTCAAAGAGTCGCGGCAGCCTGGCCGGGAAAGATGTCAGCATTAAGAAAAACGGTGGTGTGTAGGCTTGCCCTGCTCTCTTGCTGGCAGTTGTTGATTTGATTTAGCAGGCAACTGAGTGTGGCTGGAACAACTTGTAGCTCCTTCATGTCGAGTTTGATGTGCTTGAAAGGCGGTCGGAGAGCGCGGCTCAGAAAAGAGTGAAGCGACAACTGACTCGTGCGATTTGGAGGGTGTGCCATTATAGGAACGCCATCCGACAAAATATCCCTTGCAGAAAGCGCATTGCTTTCTTCAAAGTGTTTAGTGCTCGCGTCAAAAGAGGATCCTAGTAATATATCCGCTTCAATCGCATTTACATTCTCGTCGCTTAAGGCATTTTCCAAGCATTGTCGAGAGTTGGTCGCATGAGCCCATTTCAGTGTACTGGGGCAAGGCAATGTCATTTTCTACTGCGGTTGATAAGAAGATAGTCGGTCAGAATTGCTAGCAGAAAAATTAGGAGAAGTCTATATTGATGTGTTTTACATGCCGCGTTTGCAAAGAGGTTGGATGTCGATGAACAAAAGCTGTTTCAGGTCTCAGCTTCGCAATGAAAGGAAATGAGGTTATCAAGCACGTTAGGGATTGGGCTCAATGTCGTCTAGGATTATTTGCTCTTCATCCCCATCCTCCGTTATAACCCGTTGTAATGGGTTCTCGTCGAGCCATTGTTTGTAGCTCTCGGTTCGTTGGACTGTGATAACTATTCTGGCTCGTCTTAGCTCTCTTCCGCCCGTTGATCGCCCCATCCCGTGTAAGGACGCAACGGAGGGAGAGTCTACGGGCTGAACTGATGAGATTCCTCCTTCTTGTGATAAAATTGGCTGGAGCGGTGGGGTCCCAGGAGTTGCCTTTTTACGCTTTGGTTCGACTGTTACGTATGATGTTTGAACTCTTGAATGGTTATCGAAGTACGTTAGCTAGGAGCGGACGAGTCGAATGCGAGCACATCAACTTACCTCACTATTGTAGCAAGTCTCGAACGCTCCAAAAGGTGCGCAGCGTCTACTGCAGAAACGATCGCTCCCTCCAAAGCTGATAGGTCGCACATTTCATCCGTTACCAGGAATTTGCGAGCCAAATTGAAGAAAGCAGTAGGACCTTTCGATGCCGATACAGCAATCACCTGTCGTGGTTCCAAGGGAACCTCTTGAGTCGATGGTGATGTGCTCACTGTCGGAGCTGTAACAAGCTTCGTATCAATATCGCTTTTTCCGCCTTGAACATCGCTCGCCTTTGTTGGGGTTGTTAAACTGGCCGAACTAGCAGTATTTTTGATGTTGTCCGATTTTTCTTTTATTTGTTGAAGGTTCCGTGATTCCGTCGCTACTTGTGGCGACGGATTTCTCAGATCAGTATTCTTCGTTGATGCAGTTCCGACTCTTTTGTTGACATGCTATGCTGAGAATTGTTACGTTGCAGCAACTACTATTTCACTTCGATCGGGCACAGAAATTTAGCGGCTGAGCACAACTTCGAAAGGCATTGACGCTACAATCTGCAGTTTGCTGCGAAACCTTATTATCTCCTTGTAATCTACTCTTGGTTACCCTTTCAATTGAAAACGGCACAAATAATGCTCCTTGTCGCACAAAGGCTGACAATGGCGACTTTGCAGGAAAAAGAAAAACTTCAAAAGAAGTGAATTTTGCCATCGGAAATATCGGATATCCTTCAAGATCCCGTGCAAAGTGTTGACGTCAAATTCTCGCACAAAGATCGGACTGCAACTTCTCATCGAAGGGATTGAAATCTGTCTCATGACTGAAAGAGTTCTGACCCGGAGGTAAATTTCCTACACTTTAGTGGCGTGCTGCTATATCATGTCGTTTTATACATCGATATGGATGCCGATCAGACAGGTCAAGACAGGGGGAGGGGGAGAAAATTGCTGAAAACTGCACAGGTAAAAAAAATACTTAGGGCAGAAGACAGATTGTTCCAAGACCGATTACAGATACTTAGTACTTTGAAAAAATACTAATACATTTTGTTAAAGAAGCCAAGAACGCAAGGAAGAATATATAGGCTTCTGAGTACCGGTGTATTCTGTGACTTAAGGATGAAGTTCAGAATTGGCTTTTTGACAAAAGGCCAACGACGACGGAGGACGGAGACCCTTTGCTGGTGATGAGAAACGGAGACATGGAGATTGAGATGAATATCACTTATCATTGTCGTTCGCTTGCTGATTATGCCAATTGAATGAGTTTACATAGACAAAGAGAATTTAAAGCCGCCTCGCCTCGATGATACAATGGAAGAATTAGCTTTCCTTGAGAATGCTTCGGCGTCTTTCGTTGATCTGGAGATGAGCGGACCTCCGGCCAATCCTCTTCCGTTTGGACGAGCCACAACTGGAAGAGCGGAACGTGTAGATGCCATGGTTTTAAATCCTGTAACAGGAGAACATCTTGAGGTATCGAATATAATTTACGAAAGGCATCCAGATCGACGTCCTCCAGACCGAGCGTATTGGGTTGGTCGGAAACTGAAGAAATGCATCTTCGGCGTCGTCAAAGAGTGCACTTTATTACGCTTTCGCAACGACGCTCTCGTTCCATGGGAAGTCACGTCTGGTAAAGCGGCTGTTAAGATTATGTCTTGGCAAAGATACGAGAACTGCAACACATCGAAGATCCAATTAAGGAAGTTTCGGCTATGCAGTATATTAGTGAAGGAGGTCAACACCCGCATGTTATGGGTGTGTTGGATGTACTCAAAGACGAGGAGTATCTGTTATTATTTATGCCATTCTGTTCATCAGGCGATTTATTTGGTTTTGTTCAGCAAGCAGGTCGTTTTCCTGAGCCAATGGCTAGATACTGGTTTATGCAAATTCTTGAGGTGAGTGACCGGGATATTATTTTAGTTTTCTTTGCCACTAGCGCCGTCGCTTACATAGTTTATTTATCGTGATCAAACAGGGACTCACACATTTACAGAAAAAGGGTGTTTGTCATCGTGACATGTCTTTAGAAAATATTTTGGTTGATGAATACAGAACAGCTGTTGTTATTGATCTTGGAATGTGCTTAAGGGTGCCTTATGATGACGGAGAAACTGGAGGCGTTGCGGACGTTTCAGCGGGGACTCTTCGTCGTCTAATTAATCCTCTGATACCATGCGGCAAACCCAACTATATATCACCGGAAGTTTTGAAGAGCGAGGTACCGTTCGATGGATTTGCAATAGATTTGTGGGCAACGGCTGTGATGTTATTTATAATGCTGGTAGGCCTTCCACCATGGGAATTTGCACGCGAGGAAGATCCCCGTTTCCGAATGGTGGCAAGGGGTGGATTAGAACGCATGCTCCGCTCTTGGAATCGTGAAATTAGTCCATTGGCGGCCGATTTACTACAAAAAATGCTGCGGGAAGACCCTAGGCAGCGGTTATCATTAGAAGAGGTAAAGGTACACCCGTGGGTTCTTTACGAGGGAGGTGGCGCGGTTCCGCAAGCTCCTGGTCATGAAGAGTGGCGTGGTTAATAATGTTAGTATCGAACTACGACTGTCAGCGTTGCTTTGCTTTGTACGTTTGAATGACATCTCCACTTGCTCAGCTAGTGCTGAATCAATAATCTAGTCTCTAGTAGAAACACAGGATCACCGATGGGCTTGAATTTGTAATGCCGACGTTGCTGGAGGCCTAAATCTATTTATAATTTTATAATAGCGCGCTGTGTCCGTGTGTGTGTGTGTCACGTAACGTAACGCGCTCCCGGGTGTCTGAATCACGGGTGTGACGCTATCCCCGGGGATCGAGCCCCCCGCTTGCGGGAAGGGCGAGAACGAAAAAAGCTCCCCGTAGGCTAGCCCGCCGCAGGCGGGCTAGTTTCCATAAAGAAACGGTGATGATCAATATCCGGGTGCCCCCTCCGTCGATAAATTTCCCTACGGGGCCTACGTGAAATGCACGTAGACATTCGCAACATTGCGTACCTGTTGTCTTACTCATGTTTGTGTTCCAATCAATGTGGATTCTCGCTTATGGTCTCTATACACGTCTGTTGAGGAATGATACGATGAAATTTGTGCTGTCGGACCCGAGAATCGATGAGTTCGAGTGTGATAATTTCCGGTTGCTACCTACGTCGATAAAATTCCTACGGGGTCTACGTGAATATCACGTAGACATTCGAAACTTTCTATCTTTGCTTTTTGTAATGTTTTGATTTTATGTTGATAGTGAACATGGTCTATGGGTGCGCAATTTTCCATGTTTGTTCATGGTTTTATTGCAATGCAGTCAAACATATACCCGAAAAGTGGATTATGCCGATGCACAATATCCGGGTTTCCCTCATGTACTCGCATTGCGAGGCACAAAAAAACACCCGATCATTTTACCAGGTATTTGTGTTGATACTTTTGCAAAGCACCTTTGCCCCTTGGGGACAAGACTGTTTTGTTAGCCTTCATGTATCACAAAAACAACAATCATTATGGACTTGTATTATAACAATGTCCGCACACTGAGTGAGGAAGAGCTCCAGCAAGCGTTTCTTCAGAATGCATCGGTCTCGTATTCCATCCTTGAATGCATCCGCCCAGCAAGCCAATGAAGTTCGAACCAGCTTGCGTGGGAGAGGCAGAAAGGGTGGATGCACAAGTGCTGAATCCACACACGGGAGAAATATTACACGTATCGAATATTGTTTACGAAAAACGCCATGATGGATTGCCCCTCAACGCGCCTACGGTGTGGGCAGAAAATTGATGGAAGCCATTTACGGCTGTATTCGAATCTGCACCATTTTTGAAATCCGCAATGATATGCAAGTGCCTTTTGCTGTCACCGAAATGAAAGCTGCCGTCAAAGTTCTTTCGTGGGAAAAGATCCGGTCGTTAAATCATGCGGAAAATCCCATCAATGAAGTGGCTGCCTTACAACATGTCAGCCAGAACCCGCACGAGAATGTCATGAGCGCGCTGGACATATTACAAGACGAGGAATACCTTTTGATTTTCATGCCCTACTATTCTTCGGGAAGTTTATATGATTTTGTTTCACGAGCTGGGCATTTTCCCGAGCGCGTGGCGAGGTATTGGTTCACTCAAATTTTGGAGGTACGAGCAAGGCCTTTATAATATGTGTGTCATGTCGAAAGCAGCTTCTGAACAGAACAATCATTTTTCTTTCCGTTCGCAGGGTTTATCGCATTTGCAGAGGCTTGGTATATGTCACCGCGACCTATCTTTAGAGAACATATGCATCGATGACTATACGAATTCAGCGATCATCGATTTGGGCATGTGTTTGCGCATTCCCTACATCAATGAGAGCTCAGGAGGTGATGTGGATGTCACGGCCGGAACATTACGGAGACTCATGACAGCGGCTGGAACGTGCGGGAAAATTTGGTACATGTCTCCTGAAATTATTCGCAACGACGACATGTTCGATGGGTTTGCGGTGGATCTTTGGGGCGCCGCTATTATTTTGTTTATAATGTTGACGGGCAGGCCACCCTGGCCTTTTGCTAGTCGACAGGCTGCTGAATTCCGCGTTGTTGCAATCGATCCAGTTCCCGATTATCCCAATGAAAATTATGGCATTGGTCGGCTTTTACGAGAAATGGGTAAAGAAATATCACAACAGGCGTCTGATCTACTGCAAAGAATGTTACGAAACAATCCACGCGAGCGACTTTCTCTTCTTGAAATTTTGCAGCACCCTTGGCTTCAAGAGGAGTCGGAGCATGAACCAATGGCAGATCCGGACGATGAATGGAGAAGATGAGAGCACCCAAACGATCATAACAGATATGATTTTAGTAATGTAGTCATGTGTTATCTTTCACGGCCCAAACAAGCTCCAGTCTCGAATGCAAAAGCTAGCTAAGATTGCTTGGAACTGCAGTGATGGTTTCGTCCCATTCCCGTCTGCTTGAGGATTACTTGCCGCCGGTGATGTCAAAGTGATAAGGATGTCGGTAGAAACGGTGGGCAATCGGATCGCACACAGTTCAACGTGGATCCAAATCGGATCAGAAGGCTGTGGCACACGTTCACGGCCTTGGCTCATGCGTTGCGATCCGCTACCGGTGCAAAGAACTGCTGTCGGCGGCAAGCCAGCAATGATTGGAGATGGGTCGCTCGGTGCGAACGAAACATCTTGCGGATTGATGACACCATTCGATTCTGCCAAATCTTGAAAGAAGTAACGGGCTGCTTGATCATCAGTTACGTCGGTCTGATAATCAAGAATTTCAATGACCAACAGGTTCCCTTGATCATCTTGCCAACATTCTTGATGATCGGGCACCTGTCGTATATCCGACACGTCTCTCCATCCCTCGGGAACTTTGCACTCGATACTTCCACCAAAGAGCTGTCGAAGGACCATTGGCTTTTATCTTTCTTATTGATAGAAGCGTAAGCAGAAAGTAGATGTCAAAGTTAATATTTATGCGGTTGTGCTCGCCCTCCGGCATCGATCACCATCGTCGCGATCGCATGCAAGCTTCGTGACTGAGATGCAGTCGGGAAAAAAGTAATCTACATTTTGTGTCTATAGAAAAATCCACAGAACGATCCTCAGAGATTTTTATCACAAAGATTAAGGCGTCCATTGGCAAACGGTGCTGAAGTCATTAACATCGCGGTACAGACAGATAGACCTCATCAAGCTAGCAGAGCGAACAGCGAAGACGGGTCACGTTGCAATTTGGCTCGGAAAAATCATGAATCAACACTGAAATTCAGTCGTGATAAGGTAAAACCAACAATCCGGGCTATAGTGATTACTGAAAAATATTTCCGCAGAGTTTTGCAACATAATAATACAGAAGCGAGGCTTCCATTCGCAAACTGTGTTGAAGAAATCGCGTAGTTTGCATCGTTATACAGAAAAATGGAGCTCAACAAGCTTTGGGTTACGTTGCAATTTGCAATCTGGCTCGTAAAATCGTGATTCAACACGGAAATTCAGTCGTGATAACGCAGAACCAACACACCGGGCTATAGTGAATACTGAAAAATGTTCCGCAAAGTTTTTCAACATTATAGACGAATACAAAATCGAGGCTTCCATTCGCAAATTGTGTTGAAGTAATTTGCATCGTAATAGACTTTAGACGAAGGGATCTCAACTAGGCTCAACAAGCTAGGGTTATGTTGCAATGTGCGATCTCGCTCGCGAAAATAAAGTTTCGTGACAGAAGTGCATTCGTGATTACTTTCAGTCGACACTCTTTGATCGAAAGGAAGATGCCACGCATTTTGTCTAAAACAAATATAGGTCCGACCCAAAGAATTTGAAAATTTAATAACAATTGTATTAAGGAGCATTAGTCATTATTACAATTATAACAGCATATCTTTCTGACTATCAGTCGCGCTGATGAATAAGCAAGCCTCTTTTATGCAACCAGAATCCGCTTTAGTTCCTCTGCTCTAGCCTTTGCGATCTGAGCCACAAGCGCCAAGTCCTTTGTTCTCAGCGAGCAAATTCTATTATTTTCGCCAAACGATGGACAGAAATCCAAAAGAAGAATTTGTTCTGGCGCGTGACCATCGACGACCATGGTTATCATTGTCGACATTGAACATTCTTCGGCTGAGCTGGGATCTACTAACCAATTCCGTCTCTTATCCTCTAGTTCTGAAGTCTCGCTACAGTACAATCCGACGGTAACCGGGAGTGGTAGTAACGGAAATCGCATTTTATGCTGTGTTTCTCCGCGCTCCGAACACCGACACCCCGTGGCAATATTACCTTCCTTCGTTCGCTCAGCGTCGTAACCTTTTGGTTGCCACCATATTCTTCCCGTCTTTTCGTCCAATGAAATCCCGTGTTCGCGACATGGAATTTTCGTGTCCATAAGGGCAGCAATACAAGCCAACAGAGCAGCGTCACCGACATTCCCTGCATTTTGTAATATCTTTACCGTCACGACGAGGCCAATCGCGGCCTTTGCCGGGACAAGAAGCAATGGATGATAGTGATTATCCTCACCCGTACTAATCGAATCTTCCAGTGCTTCTTGGGCGCAAACATCCAGGGTCCGCTGCAGGTAAGACTGTAAAACTGAGATGTTGATCGAATCATCCTCCTTGAAAGAAGAAACAGTGACATCAATATCGCCCCTACCAGCCGGAAACGCTGCTGTACACATTGGTTGGCCAACCTGTAACGTTACTGCTGCGAGAATGGACGTTGATTCGTCTTGATTTTCGTCGTTGCGGAATGAAACTAGAGCCGAACCAGAGGCATGTTTGGATAGAACGCCTTGCTGGATAGTTGTCTTGCGATACTGGGCGAGGAGTCTTCCGTCAGCGCGTGAGTGACTCTGAAGCATACTTTTCGCTTTTGCCTACAACAAATTGTTAGAAATAACGAAACAAAACCATCCCGTCAGATCAGTTTGTTCAACGAACCTTTGGGTCAAGCAGTGTTTCTGCTCCTAACGCTAGATCGCACCATGATGAGGTAATATCGTTCGACATCTGTGGTTATCTAATGAGTATAGTCTTCCTTCTCGGTCGGTTCTATCGGCGACGGTGTTCAAAAGATGGAATTTGAAGCAACGTATACTCTCAATAGCGTTGGGAAATGGGAAAGTCTAATGAATGTGAATGAAAAACCTGCATGTTTATCTACAGGGTCGTTTGATGGTCATTCGGTAGACGGAAAGACGGCTCAATTATTACAACAAGGTTAACGGTTCAACAAGACGGTTTCGGGCTGCAGAATACGTAGTAATTATGTGGCAGCCAGCTGTCGACGACATTGTTTCTTCCGACCAGACTACTAATTGTAGTCACAGTAAAAACCCGCGCTCGATCAAAGAATTTCAAATCCTTCAAGTCGAAATCTTATTCGCTGCTTTTGTTGTCATGCGACCCCATAACGTTGAAGCTTGATAAAGAACAGTTTCTTGTTGCAACCCTCATCATTACTTCTGCCTAATCGATTAACCAAATCGGCAATTGACGAAGCATTTCAACCTTCTGGTAAGTCGAAGACGAAAACCGAGGGAGCGGAAACTTCTGGAGCTTCATCGGTTGCCGCTCTGCGGGAGAGAATAAAGATTCGTAAAGCACAACAGACGCAAGCGGAGGGTCTTGGCGAAAGGGAACCGAAAACTTTTATGGGTGCGTCGTATTGGTATTGTTTGTAACAATGCTTCCTTACCAGTCTGATTTGCAGGTTGATATTCGAAGCGATAAACCATGTCAAACTACTCGAAGAGGAAGTGCCGTGTGGGTGAAGCAGATGGAGGTATATCGCCTTATACTGGAAAGAACTTCTCGTCTTCAAGTCGTGAAAGTCAAAGGAAAAATGATTCTCCTCCTCTCGATGTCATAGTCATCCGGCGGGAAGAGCTGGATACTTGTGACATGAAAATGAAACCAAAACCGTCTTCTGTAAGCGTGGAAATGTCGACGTCGCCGTTTCAGCTCAAGCCAAGGAATAGTTTGAAAAGCGCGGGCTCACAAGGAAGAAAGCGATCATCATCCTCAATAAGCCCCGGTTTGTTTTCGACCGAGGATTCATTGAGTGGTGTGGACGCTAGGCGAGTCGACACCGCTCGCTCTCTGAAAGGTTTTCCCGTTAAGGACTCTTCTCATTATTTGGAATCACCCGGGGGACTCAGTAACACCCTTTCAAACCTCAATGCACTGTCGCTTCGAACACCTGAACAGACCAGGATCTCTTTGTCAAACGTGCGTGCCGCAGGGTGTCCCAGTCCGCCGGCCTTTCTTGACGACGGCTTAGCGCACAAGCGATTATTTACAAAGACCTCTTTTACCAGATACAGCGGGTCCCCAGCCGTTGAAACGTTCCCGTCTAGCCCCTTAGCTGGTGCAGCACGATTAGGCCTGTCAGTGACAATGGGCTCACCGGATGGATCTGCGTTTTCGTCTCCGAAGCCAACATCTTTTACTTTTTTGGGGCATGAAAGTCGTAGCTTTTCGACTCCAACGTCTCTTGAACACAGGATGTTTTCACAGGCAAAAACTGTTCCCGGTGAAGTCGGCGAGCGAGACAATGTTTTGTTGTCGCAGGGAAGCGGAAAAGGAACCAATAGATCAATTGAAAGCTTCAGTACGATCGAGGAACACCGCAGCGACAGAATGAGAAGGTCTGGAACTATTGGCAACAGCAAGAGGTCACCAAATCAGATTCTGCCGCAAGTATTTCTGACTCCAAGAAGCAGTGGTATCAACATATCTTGCTTAACCCGGTTCCCGTCTCCGCCGAGAAATGATGAAATGAGTTTTTCTTTCTTCTCGTCCGCAAGTGAACGTAAGGATATGCCTCAAATGAAAGGAACAAAGGATGAGAAAGATTTGCATCAGGAAGCCAGGCCCCATTCGCTTACACAGGACACGGCTTGTTCTACCCTAGGCGAAGAACACGATCTCATTTACCTGCCTGACATATCACGAGGCGTGAAACAAGAGTCTTCCGTGGAACATTCTTTGGAACGTTGTAAAAGTCAACTGGCATCAGGGTCGCGACCACGGTCTCGGTCGCTACTCACTCGATCTCGGTCAAATAGTTCTATTCTTGCAGAACTATCTTCTGCTGATTACGGCCGCGATGGAAATGAGTCCTTGAGTTGCAGTGACGAAGAAGAAGCGTTCTTGCTCGTCGCGCCTTCCAGTCTAAGGTCCAACAAACTTGACGAGGATCTACCCCATAAGCGAAAACGAGATCTTTGTTTCGCAAATGAAGTAAGAACTCCTTTTCAACAATCAACGTACGTTGCTGCTGCGAATGCCTCCTTCGAGGTCAAGCTGGCTCCATCAAACATGTACGATGGAAGCTCAGCTCCAAAGAGGGATTCCGCAAGGTCCGAAACATTGTTTTCACCAGGTGGGGACATCAATACTGACCAAATCTCGTATACATTGTATCCGAACGCCGAAGCAGGCAAGATGAACGAAGAGTTCATTACATCCCGTGATCTAATCACGCCTCCGCCAATGAGACCTGAAAATCTACATCTGACTTCGAATTTCTAAGTTTTGTTACCCAACTTTATGCATTAATTTATAATTTTTTGTTTTTCATGGATCTACTGGTTGTGTTGCGTTGATGAGGCTGCGAATTGCGAATATTTATTGGATTGTTATTCTAAAGGGAAGACCGTGGAGGAACGTTTCGTCGCTCGAATAAAAGACGAATTACAAGACCTTTGGAGTCTAAAGTACGAGCTTGTGATGAAACGAGAAGCAGCGCTAGTTCCAGTTAAAGCAATGAGTTATATAAATTATTGAGTTAAAGTACTACTATGTTGCTCTAGATGGAGTCCTGATGAATGATATCGAAAACCCACTAAAGTTGCACATCATACTCAGGCAGAGAACGCGAGGAAATCGGAAAAGGCTTTCTCTAACTTGGCAAGCTTGCCCTCCATGATCTCGACGCGACGCGGACTTCTCGGGATTCCATCCTTTTGAGTATTGGCCTGTTCCAACTCGGTAATATCCTGCATAATGACTCGAATCAAACGATCCGTTCCGCGTTGCGTATCCTCTTCAAAGGCAGTGTTCACTGTGTTAAGTGTATCACGAAGATCAGCAAAATCCAAGTCTTTGATTATGGTCTTTCGCACATTAACCTGCGAATCGGCTTTGAGTGCGGCTTGCATGTCTTGGACGGCCGATCGGTAACCCTTTACTTTTTTGAGGGCCGACTGGACCGCATCCGACTTTAGGATATCGGCGTCAATTTCGGCAGTTTTGGGGTCCAATACTCCGGGGCTACTTCCTTTCCGAATTCGCCATATTGAGCGGCAAACGCGTCCGATGGACTCACGATAGCAATACCTCCTGTGACAAACATGGCAGCCGCTTGAGACAAGAATTCGGATCGCGATGGTTGCTTTGCAAAGAGCTGCGACGGAGCTGTGGTGAATCGAAATGAAAGAAAGAAATTTTACATGAGATTTTTTGACTTTCAACAACAAGGACGCTTGGCTTTGTCTGTCTTTCCACTTACCGACATCGTTCCCTCTTTTGTTGGGGGCGAAGGCCGATACAGGTTCCGAGACGAGGAAAACAAGGCAAAGAGTAGCAAACTTCATCTTTCACGCTTCAAAATAAGTAAATGTTAGCTTCGTAGGTCAATGGCGAGTCGATCGCTTTGTGTCTTTGATTTTTGTTAATAGCAACAGCTGTCACCAATAGTTTTCCACAATAATAAGATCGTTGTCCTTCTGACTCGTTGACACCCCGTCATACCAGGTACCTTCGGCTTTTGACGACGTGCGTGTTAAACTCGTAAGGCGTGAATGAAGTGTCCGGGACTGCTACATCGCCCTACTATAAAGTAGCCTGAAGTCTTATCGGTAATTGTTACCTATTGCCAATAAAGTCACTATGCTTTGTCATGTAGGGATCACGACTTTAATGACTCAATGCGTCAAGCGCTGTGTGTTTTCGGTTGCATGCTTCGAAACCGTTCCTCTTCGTTGTTCCGCGTTGCGGCTGTTTTGTTACAAGTGTTCATAAGAACAAGTTACTCGTAGCTCGTAGTATTGTGGTCAACTCTGCATTTTGTGATTCGAAGAAAAGGATTTTGCAAGCGTCCATTAAAGCTTGCAAGGCCGTTCTTGATTTTACTACTTAGCAATCAATTAAAAGGGGCCCGTGGTAAAAGCATCATTACCCCGGACTTCGATCGTTTACAGCCGGCGTTCCCTTTGACTACTCTTCGTTCACGAAGTCTTCTTGCATTAATTTGGAGCGACCATGTCAAAGCCACGGCCTATTCCTCTGACGCGTCCCTTACGGTCGACACCGGACGAAGCGGAGCCATCCTTTTCGTTCGAAGAAGAGTCGTATTTGTCGAACCGAGCTGTCGACTTTGAAGACGATTTTCACCGTCGTTTGACGGGCACTCGTCGCGAAGAAAGTGGTGGGAGCAGCTTCTGGAGAGCGTCGAGTGTGAATAGTGTCGCCGCTACTCCTTCTTTCAATAGTGTTCATCTTCGGGGGAAAAGCGATGTGAATGTGAAAGAACGAAAAGCAAACGTGATACCGGCCCCACCAACGCCACAGCCGGTTGCGAGAATGTCGAGCGCCGAAAGTCTAACCGGAAATAGTAATGTACGTATTTCAGTCGGGTTGAGTTGGTTCTGTAAATGACGCTCACTTGTTTACTTCTTTCTTATTATTTTTTCTCTTTGCAGTGGCCGGATCGACGAGATTCTAGTCTGTCCGCAAATTCATCTACCTCTCAAAAGCACAAGAAAGATGTCACACGACAGAGAGCTGCGGATCGACGTTTGAAATTGGATGCTCAGGGTTCAACGCTAGACGCGGGGCACATCATCGACAATGACGCTAGCTTCTCGTTTCAGCTTCCGAACTTTGCGCAAATGGTCCATGCAACCAGCCTCGATCGGTCGTCGAGTGATCAGTCGACTGGTTCGCTGCTTTATGGAAAATCTCCGGGTGGGACATTTATTGGAAAGTCCTCGTCGCTCATATTTCCAACCGGTCTCAATACGAATGGCGACAATGACAATGAAGCAGCAAAGGCAAAAAGACGCAGAATTAATCTGGCGCTCGATCAATGTGAGGCTGTACGATTTCCATTCAAGAAGAAACTCATCTTGACGAATCTAGATCTCTCGGCTGCTGACATACCGTTGAAGGACTTGTGCGGAACATCGTTGGGCAATACATTGTATAAGTTATCTCTTTCAGGAAATAGACTCGGAACGGTCCCCGCGCGCTTGGTACAAAACCTACCTGTACTGAAGCATCTTGATCTTTCGCAATGCGAATTGAGTCAGCTGCCGGAAAAATGGAACCTTCCTAAGCTGTCGCAACTCAATTTAAGCCACAACGGCTTTACTGAGTTTCCCGATGAGGTAAGCAATTTGAGGAAATCTAACGTTTTTGGTTTTTTTTGCTTCAACCTAACTCATCCACAATATTGCAATAGATGATACTCGCTGGGCTTCCCGAGCTGCAGGAGCTGAATATGTACGCTAATAAAGTTTCAGAAATTATCATACCTGCAAACCCGAAATTACTGTCCAAGCTAGAAAAGCTTGACCTTGGATACAACGATCTTGTAAGCATACCACCAGAGCTTGACCAGCTGAAATCATTGAAGGTCCTTCGCGTCATGAACAACTTTTTAGCGAAAGTTCCAATGCGCGTTTGTGAAATGGACTTGAAAAGCATTGATGTTTCTAGTAACCCGATTACAGAACCGCCTGCGGAAACATGCGAGCGCGGTATCTGTTCAATGAGAAGATATTGGCATTGTATCCGCATGGAAGAACAATCAAAGCAAAAGGCCATAGAAGAGGCATCTAAGAAAGTACAAAAACAATCGAAGAAACGAGAAACCAAAAAGAAGTACGGTGGGCTTGGTTTAATGTTTCAGGGGAAATCGAAAGCAAAAGTCCCGGAGAGCGATTCTTCTGTGCATTCGCATACTTCGCCGTCCGTTATTCAACGAAAGCAGATAGAATCTTCCGCGTCCTTTCGATTGGAGGATGAGTCTCCGTCTAAGTCTACGTTGGGGATGGTCAGTGACGAAAACATTGAAGGAGCAAATAACGACACCTCAACTGACAAGGCCACATTCAGCGCATCTGATGTTGGTAAAGAGGAGCTTGAAGAACAAGATCGTGTTACTGTTAATGACACGCTGAAGGTTATCTTTGTTGGTAAGTAATGGGATTGTACGATGAATGTTTTTTCGCGTTTTCTTTGCTAATCGTACGGTTACGATTTTAGGCATGGCCATGGCAGGCAAAACATCGATGATAAAGCGCTTGATTGAGGGGACAGATGCCATTGTTCCTACACGGGACGAACGCACAATTGGGGTCGATATTTATCAGTGGAATCCAAAGGATGATGCTCGTTTTGAGCACATTGATTCTCGCATCGAATTTCAAGATCAAGAGTTGTCTCAAACATGTGGTGATGTTGACGTAAAATTTAGTGTCTGGGATTTCGCAGGTGTGTAAAACTATCCGAAAGCTGAACACAATTTAAATATTTCAAGCTGTTTCGCTGACTCCACTTACTCAAACTAACGATTACAGGTCAACACGTATACCATGCAACTCACGAGCTTTTCTTCTCATCAAGAGCTCTATATGTTCTTGTGTGGGATATGGGTGTGGGCAACCCTGCTACACAGAAAAGTCAGAAAGCTGTCAACGACAGCGGTGCCTTTTCATTATACGACTCTGACGAAGAGGACGACGAAGACGATATTAGAGCAGAAGAAGAAGCTCGTCGTGCTGATAGAGCTTTGGAGCACGATATCGACGAAAAGGTTCAATTCTGGATTGACTCTATACAATCATCGGCTCCTGGGGCAGCTATTCTTCCTGTGGCTTCATTTGCTGATTATTTCGGAAATGAGTTAGAACACGAGGCGAAGCGTCGTTGTAGTATCCTAAAACAGCGCCTATTAAAGCACGAAGAAAGAAGAATCAAAGGTCTGAAGGAGCGCTACAAAGATTACATCGACCAAAACCGTGCAGACGATCCGGCTGCGATTCGCTTGCGCAAATTACTTTGTCCTTTTATCAGACCGAAACTAATTTTTGGAGACAACGATGACAACAGTGTTGTTCGCGTAAGCGGGACGAAGTATACTGGCTTTGATGTTTTGACTGAGAGAATTATCAGTATTGCAACAGGGCGCTATAAGGTACAAAAGTTTCCTATTTTTCACGGTCATGTTGGTGCCAGAATCCCTCGGATGCGCTTGGAAGTTCGAGAAGAAGTACGAAAAATGCGTGAAAAGTTTAAGGTTGTTGAATGGGGCCATTTCGTTAACACCCTCAAGGATCGCGGTTTGACGAATATTGAAGACATAAGTGATGCTTTGCACTTTTTGACGAATACGGGTGAACTCTCTTACTTTGGCTCTGTGATGACAACCAAAGCATTACCATGCAGTACCGGGACAAGTCCTCAACGCGAAGAAATAGATCGCAGTGATCAGGATGATGACAATTACGATGATGATGCTTTACTGTCGATGGACGATACAAGTATCACCGCTCCGATTACAGAGGATGGTTCTTTGACCACGATAGAAGATTACATGTCAAATGGTCTATCGCAGTTCGTCTTTTGAATCCTAGATGGCTAGTCGCTGCTGTCGCTTGCATTCTTCGTCATGATCTTGACCGCGAAATCAAAGAAACACGACGCCAACTGATGTCGACAGAGGAAGGAGGGTGGTCAAAGAACTCAAACTTTTATGAAGCACATTTGAATTGCCCCGTCATTACTGACGAGGACGCTTGTATGTTGTGGAAGGCGAAGCGAATAACCAAATTAGCTGCAAAGAAGGCCGAAGAGTATTCCCATGACATGACAGTCACCCCATTTGAATTTCTCCAGCTTCTTCTCATCCGTTTCGGTGTATTCGTGCCCATCGACTTGACGATTGACAAGGCATTGTTGGGCGGCAAGGAGTACTCTAGATGCGCTGATACATTATGTCCCGTTGAACAAGTCCTTGATACGACCCCTTTGGAAATTATTACGACGATAGATCATGGCGATAGCCCAAAGTCAAAATTTTTCTTCCTGCCGAGTCTACTAGGACCGTGCGAACCCGCAGATGCATGGACGTACAAGACTACCGACTCGTGGAAGACCACTTTATGTCACTCTGTTCTTTTCCCCGATGGTATCCCTCCTGGTCTCATGGAACGACTTACTGCTAATGTTCTCAGCTCAATTTATGCCGCCACAAGAAATACTGATGCAAGCTCAAAGGCAACGCTGACACAGCAAGGCTTGGCAACTTGCGAAGGGCAAATGTCCGTAAAGAAATATTGTGCTGGCGCACGGCTTTCTACATTAAACTAGGAACACTGATCACAGCAAGTGACGGAACGAAAACAGAAAGTGTGGTAGAAATCTTCACTCATCTTGCCGACAGGGATTCCCATCTCTGCGTTGGAGCGGATGACATGGCCGTCGGAATGCGTCGTCTTATAACAAGTGGAAGAGGTCAAGTTGGAGACGGTGGTAGAAAGATTTGGAAGGGAGGTTATTTGCTTGTATGTAAATGCATCCAGCGAGTCATGGAAGCATATGGCGGTCTAGAATTCGAAAAGCAAGGATTTTGCCCAGAATGCTTGGCGAAAAAGTCTATTGGAGAGGCGAGCTCTTGGGATCATACTGCAATAAGAGCTGCGGTAAGAGATTCCGAGTCGACGCTTCGATGTCATCATGGCCATCGCGTCGACACACGATTTGTTGCCGGACCTGTTGATTCTTTCCTTAAAACGAATCAGGATCTTATGGTTAAAACGGTGGATGCAGTCGATACAGTCGTCCCAGTGAAAGACATTTTACCAGCTGTTGTGGTGGTAGGTCTTTGGGATGGGAAAAGTCGAAAGGTTGTCAGAGTAGGCTCAGGATTCATTGTTGACAAAAAGCGAGGTTTGATTGTCACCGCAAGTCACACGCTAATTAACATTTGGGGAGATAAGAATTACCCATATGGCGAAAACTATTACGGTCTACCACAAGGTAAAGTCGTGATCGGTGTCATCCCAGACAAGGATTCAGAGGAATGGAACGGAAAGGATCTTGCAGTGTTTCGCTACTTTGCTAAAATCGTGGCGAAAGACCCTCGTTTGGATCACGGGGAATGTCATTTGGATGCTTGTGTTCTTCGCATAACCACTCGCTTGGAGAATGACGTCGACGGCAACGGAGATGGATGTGGTGACCAACCCGAAATTCTTCTTTTGAATAACGACAAGGCGATGAAGAAGGAGCAGCTTCGATCTCTCAAAGTGACCGAAAAGTGCGAGATAGAAGAGCAAGTTCGAATTGTTGGGTATAATCAAGGAGGCAATGGTCTTTTAGGACCAGGAGAGAGTTTGAATAGATGTGTCGACTTTGCTCGGGGTTATATATGCATGAAATTTACACACGACGATCTAGAATCGGGAACGTTTAGCAATAGCGGGCGTCGAGACCGCTTCAAACCTAAAGAAGAAGTTGTAGTGATTTGCCCAACAATCGGAGGGCACAGTGGAGGCCCATGTGTGAACCAACAAGGCGAGGTTATTGGAATTCTAAGTAGGGCAGACCCAGCTGAAAGCCAGCGATGCTACATCTCTCCTGCGCATGAATGGAAGCACCTGGTAAAAGAAGCGAAAAGCAAGATGTAAATCAAGTTTACTTTAGATCATTACTTTTGTTCAATCTTCCCGTTGTCGTTCGTCACCCTCTTCTAGAGTCCTTAGCTCGACACCAGATAAAACTAAAGAGCCTCGTGCTCCGTAAATATATTCTCTGGAGAACGCCTTTACTTCGAATGGCCATTGCAACCTATTATTTGTCGTCGGTGTTGGGAAGCCAATTTCCAAACATATTCTCGAAGTCTGATTGTGCCTTGTCGGCTGCAGTATCAAAAAAGCCTTTGTCGCTATTCCAATCGTAGCCCGGGATAAATCTATTGGTGGTCCGGGGGTTTTAGCATAATTCCTCGCCTTTCCATCACCCCATGGCTCGGGCGACACCTCCGAAAACAAGTCGAGCTTTGAATTTTGAAATTGGTACCGCTCCAGCAGTTCCTCGACTTCTGCTTGATTCGATCCTTCAACCCGCGCCACACGATTTCCCTGGTAGAACATATCATATGTCGGCCATACATTGACTGCAGCCTGACCGAGAAGAATATTCGCATTTTCGTACTCCGCGAAGCATCTCAAAAACAGTGTGGCCGGATTGGCTCGAGCCAGACGCTCATACTCTGCTTCAGTCGCCTTACAATCGCTATTAACGGCGCTCGTAAATTTTACAACAGTCACAATACCATCAGGTCGTTCTGGAAGGGGCTGGGCTGCCAGTTTAACAATCTGACGAATGAAAAACCTTAGTTTGTGACGGCAAATAGTCGATGATTGATAAAGGCAAGTTGTGCGTACCTCTTCCAGCTGCTCATAGGTACTACCGTGCCGAAGAGTCGACATTGTGAGAAAGGATGATCTATCATAGGATGTCCTTCAGAGAAGCATACTCACTTAAATTCTTTCACCATGTATGAACCCGCACTCTCCCCATAATAATCCCCTCGAGCATCACCGACCCACCGCCTGCTTTCTCGAGATTGCGTTTTTGGGCTAAAATCGATAATAATATACGTCACTTTAGAATGAGGCAACGAATACGATATCCTACATCATGTTTCTAATTTTGCAGACTTACGGAACCGCATAGCATTCCACAAGGGACAAAGTAGCGAGCAGAAAAATAACGGTGAATGTGATACGTCGACATTCCATTTTTCGAGGAATTAAAGCTTGAACCTAGGACAAAAACGAATAAGAAATCAGGGAGCTCAAGCGAAGGATCAGCAATATTATACAATGACAGGTCGTCCTTCTTCCTCCAGCAAGTTGTTAGAAGATAATAAATGCTTTTCCTCAATACCAGGTAATATTTGAAGCAACACTCACTCGCGCAATAAACATACGCTTGGCCTTGGCTGCATTTTTTTGTTTTCCTTTAGTGTGCACTATCAAGTAAAGTGTACAACTACCGTGATTTAACTTCAGTCCCGGGATTAATTCCCACTATTCAAAACTCCGTACTTGTATCTATGAATGATTTGAAGGGACATACTTACTTTTGTGACTGACTTTTGACAAGCTATAAAGCGTGTATGATTTTATTGGTACAAATATTGCTTCTACGGTGGCTGCTGAATTCATTTACGTTGAGAATCTTGCAAGAGTCGTGACTACTACTCAACTTGAAGGCAATCCCGACAAGTCGAAACAAATATTCGTGATAAAGTTAATTCGTCACCAAAAGATATAACTTATCAGTGAAAGGGAATAGCTTGGTTTCGATAGAGTAGCTGACGGTTTGAAAGATGAAGATCTTACTAGTGCCTCTAGAGTCGAGACTAGAGCATTATTATTCTACAAGGGATAGGGATCATATTGTAAAAACGACCATTGCTCTTGACAGGAAATAATGCCGCGCCAAATTTGTTGTCCGAGAAAAGTTTTGTGTACACTTCCAGACGCGGTAACTGCAAGCCAGCCTGGTCTACTATCTAACGAGCAGTAGCCGGAAAAGACCCAATGAGTCTTGACTATGGGTCGTTTACACTCATTCTTGTCAAGTGCGACACGAACGATACGTTTTCGACTAAAGGGATTTAAGTATTAAGGTACTGGCGGGATTCAACGAGCGGTTGTGTTTCATTTTTTCTTCAAACTTGTCACAATTTCAAAGAAAGCAAACATCACAACAACAGTGGAATCAGAGTTTCCCAGGTCAAGTCAATCAATGATGCCAGGAAGTAAGCAATGGTGGCTTTTTGTTCTTGCGTTGGTCAGCGCAACATGCTTTGCCAGAACAGCCGAAGTAACTGACCGAACAGAAGCCGCAGACCGAAGTGCAGCCCTGAGACGAAGTCTCATGATCCACGACATGTACCATGATTTAAGTATGAGTTTGAGCATGAGTATGAGCATGAAATATGCTAAAGGAAAGAAGTCGAAGAAATCGAAAGGTAGCAAGAGCAGCAAAGGAAAAGGAGCTCCTTCAAAGTCTGTGAAAGGCAAGGGTAAAGAGCCACCGGTGGAGTCTCCAAAAGGCAAGGGAAAAGAGACTTCTCCAGAATCTACGAAAGGAAAGGGGAAAGGAACCGCTTCAGAGTCTACAAAAGGAAAAGGAAAAGGAAAAGGAACCACTTCAGAGTCTACAAAAGGAAAGGGTACCAGCTCAAAGAAGTCGAAAGGAAAAGGAAAAGGTGCAGCGCCCACACCAGACGGTAAGCAATCCTTTGTGACTTGCGACACGCACTATCTGCTTGGTAAATTCTGACTTTTGTTTATTCCGCAGTTGCTCCATCGCCGACAGCAAGCATTGCGCCCAATGCACCTTCGGCGCCTTCAGCACCATCTGCCCCATCTCCATCTGTACCTACGGCAACACCTCCTACTCCACCCACAGCGGGAGATATTGGAATCGTTCTCGAGCCTTACGACGTCCTTTATACAATTGAGCAAACGAGAATTCCCAACCAGGCGGATTATCGAGGCGTGACAGAACTCACTCAAGCTTACCTTGATGGATTCTTTGCCGGGGTACTAGATTTGTCAACCGACATCATGTTCTCTTCCAGTACAACGACCAACACAGACAGAACATTCCGCCTTGGTCAACCTGTCAGGGTGGAATACAACACTACGATCTTTTTGTCATCTCTATCCTCGGTGGTCCCTGGTGAGGATGAATTAAATGCACTACTCATGAGCGCATTTCAGCAACAAAATGCCGAATACCTCGAAGCTGTCCAGGGTTTGTCTCGTGTCAACATCTTTTCAACGACAACTACCGCTGAATTTGTCGAATCGACCCGCACCGATGAAATGGAAAATGAGGCCGAGGGTTCCGACAGTTCCGAGGGAGACTCATCGTCAACACCTGTCGGTATGATTTCCGCAGCGGCAGCTGGTGCAATGGTTCTGTTTGCCACCGGATACGTTGCCTACCGTCGAAGCATTTCAGAGGATGAGCCAGCAGGCAAGTTCTTTGACCAAGATGGCCATGTTACAGTGGCAGGAGAGACCTATACCGGAGATACGTATACTGGGGCTTCATGCATGGATTCACACTCTGGAGCGGGAAATACACATTCTTATTCTCCTCGTAATTGGGACGAGACATCAGAATATATGCAGGAAGCCGGCTTACATATACCGACTTTACAAGAGACCCCTTTTGAAGATATACCTGTTGACGACGATGATGATTACTCCGAAGAAACTTGTGAAAGTTACGACTACGTGCAGCCGTAGAGCACGGCCCGCATCTAATAATGTATTTAATATAGTTTATGTTCAACCACTTCACGCACAAATCATTAAGATGCTAAAGTAATGGTGTAGTATCTGTGAGCCTAGTCCTCAACAATTCCGGTGCCTCATCTATTGTCGGCGGCCAGGGCTTCCCTGCACAAACATGTTCGACTTCCGCGATGGTCCTCGGACAAAGCGTATAGTTGACACAACCGCAATCGGATACACATATTACGTCTTCAAGTCGTATGCCCCCAAATCCCCGATATTCATCAATTTTATTCGAATCTAAATAACCTTTCAGAGGTGATCCGTCGGCTAGCGCTTCATCGAGTAGATGATCAATGAAATAGCACCCCGGTTCGACTGTCAACGTCATACCTTCTTCAAGATAACGCGCTGTTCTAAGTGATTTAAGCCCGGGGAGCTGTATACGCATTTGCTTTCCGGGTAAATAGCCGCCTACGTCGTGGGTATCGATACCAATAAGATGTCCAAGTCCATGCGGCATGAACACTGCCCCCAGCCGAATTTCGACCAGCTCGTCCAGAGACTTATCATGCAGTTTAATCAGTCCAATATTCGCAAGTGCTTGAATGATCGTTTTCTCGGCTGTTTTGTGACATGCAACCCATGAAACACCTGGCTTGATCATTCGGTACACTTCAATCTGCGCCTGCAAAACTGCTTCATAGATCTGTCGTTGCTTGATTGAAAATTTGCCGTTCACCGGGAAGCTGCATGTCACATCACTACCGTATCCAAAGTATTCGGCGCCCATGTCAAATAAACAGATATCACCATCTAAACTTTGTCTCGCATTCGGCTCACCGGCATGCCCATAATGCAAGACAGCCGAATTAGGGCCACAGCCGCATATTGGAGTATAACCTACCAGACGACAGCCGTAGTTGTAGTAGCAATAGTGACGAAATAGCGATTCCGCTTGATACTCCATCATTCCGGGTTGCATGTTCCGCATCACATACGCGTGTGCAAAAGACGTGACTTCGGTTACATGTTGAATCAAAGACCGTTCTGTCGAGCTCTTCACGACACGACATTCCGCTAGGATTGGAAACAACGTCTTCGTATCCAACAAGTCTTTCAGCTTTTCGCTATCTATAATATCCACTGGAGGCTGATACATCTTCCCCGAATCCGAATTTAAACCGTTCATGAGAAAGATCTTTGGAGTCTCTGGGCCGTGAGCGTTAACATTGCTGGTCGGTTGTTGTGAACAAGCTCGAAATAAATCATCCTCAACATCTTCAGCATACTTGACATGATCCACACAGTAAAGCGATTGCCACTCTTGAGGATTTCGAATACGACCCATGATGGTGGCATAAGAAGGCGGATACTTTGGGATGTACAGGGTCGTTTCGCCAGTACGGATATCGATTGACATGGAGCAATCTGGCTCCTTCACTCCCGAAAGATACCAGAAATACGATTCTTGACGAAAGATTGGCTCATGATCCGAGTCAAAACGAGTTTCGCTTGGGCCTCCTTTCAAATAAATGATCCCTTCCTGCACGTTCGCGGCGCGCATCTTGTCACGAAGCTTCTTGCGGTTCGCGACGAAAACGTCATTCACTGGCACCTGATAGGTTTCGCGTCCCATGGAGAACACTGAGACTGAAGAAGTCATGATGAACTATTGAGCGGGAAGTTGTGTTGTTTGTATAATCAAGAACACCATGATGTTGTTGTCATCAATTATTTTTTCTTTTTGTCGTCGTTATCGAATCCACTCGTGTCTCAAAAGTGCAATGCGTGACAGAAATCTGAGTACCGCTCTCGGTTCGACCGTTGAACAATAAAATTTATTGCTGGTGCGACAGATTTGAATTTGAAAACTTTTTCATCGCGCAAAATTTGAAACTCAACGGTGCACCTCGTTCGTTCGTCCCAACAAATGCACGCCTTCTCTTTTTGTGATTTCCATCAAGCATGGACAAGCTATTTATGAAGTAAAACGAATAACCATGAATACTACTTGCCGACGGCGGATACTTGAATTACTATGGTGCCTCATCTTGTTGGTGTCGGCCAACGGTGAAACCCATCGACAATCCAATCGGCATCTGATAAAATCAAGTGGTAAATCAAAACGTCACGAGTTTAACATATTTGCGAGACATAAAGGAAGCGAAAAGAGTAAGGGGAAAGCGTCTTCCAGTAAAAGTAGCAAAGAGAAAGGAAAAGGATCTTCTAAAAAAAGCGACAGTGGGAAGGGAAAAGGAAGCTCCAGTAAAAGTCATAAATCAAAAGGCAAGGGAAAGGGATCAAAGCGGACGGCCACTCCAACAATCCACGATATTGAGTTCCCTACACTATCTCCTGTAGTTCATTCTTCCTCGTCGAAAAAGTCAAAAGGAAAAAAGTATAGCAAAAGGGAGCGAGGACCGTACCGTCCGTCCCACACCAAAATTAAATGATACTCCAACAGTGGCACCTAGCATATCACCAACAAGAGCATCAACCGGAAGTCCCACACGGTCTCCCGTTACCGGTTCAATTCTCTTGCCCACCAACTCGCCATCAATGAATACGGCCGAGTCGCCAACGTCCTCGCCAGCTTTCACTCCTACTTTACCACCTGACGCCGGCCGCACCTCCGCGCCGACAGATCCGAATGACACCCCGACAGTGACACCGACAGCACCAGATGATACCCCAACAGTGGCACCAACAGCATCAGATGATAGTCCAACAGTGGCACCAACAGCATCAGGTGATACCCCAACAGTGGCACCAACAGAACCGAAGGACATTCCAACAGTGGCACCAACTTCTTCAGCAACTGAAACCTTAGCTCCAACTGCACCATCGGATGAAACAGCAAATCCAACCATATCAGCGTTTCCAACCGGTACAACTTTCCCAACTGGAACTGCTTTTCCGACGACGTCAACGCCAGGTCCATCGTCTTCGTCGACCTCAGAAGCGAGTGAACCTTCGATCACGACAGCTCCTACCATTGCATCTACGTCCGAGCCTGCCGTCACCACAGCTCCTACTAGTGCAACTACAACGGCTCCAACTAGTGCAACTACTTCTGAGCCTGCAATAACAACGGCTCCAACCAGTGCAACAACGTCCGAGCCTGACGTCACGACTGCTCCTACTAGCAGTGCTGCTACTGATGAGCCTGTCGAAACAACAGCGCCCACAAGTGCCACTACGCCTGAGCCTGCCGTCACGACTGCTCCCGTCACGACTGCTCCTACTAGTAGTGCTGCTACTGATGAGCCTGTCGAAACAACAGCGCCTACAAGCGCCACTACGCCTGATCCTTCCGTCACGACTGCTCCTACTAGCAGTGCTGCTACTGACGAGCCTGCCGTTACACCAGCTCCCACTAGTGCCAGAACAACGGATCCTTCTGTCACGACAGCTCCCAGCACTTCAGGTACAGATGATCCTTCTGAAACGACAGCTCCGAGCAGTGCGTCATCAGATCCGTCAGTCACGACAGCACCTAGCAGTTCTGGTACTGGTACAAGTGACCCTGCCGTCACGACAGCCCCCACCAGTGCCAGTTCTCCGGATCCTGTAGGTACGACAGCTCCTTCCAGTGCGACTACGTCTGATCCTGCCGTCACGACAGCTCCTTCGAGTGCGACTACGTCCGAGCCTGCCGTCACGATAGTTCCTACTAGTGCAGCTACATCTGAGCCTGCAACTACAACGGCACCCAGTAGTTCAGGTACGAGTGAACCTGTCATCACAACGGCCCCCAGCACTATTGGTACCAGCGAACCTGCCGACACAATAGCGCCAACCCCCCAAACCGGATCAACTGCGCCAGCACCAACTCCTTCCCTGGCTCCCACAGTCAACTCGTCTGGTACTGAATTAACACCATTTGCAATAGTATACAATACGAGCAACACGGCACAGCCATCCGAGGAGGACTTCGCAGAAGTAGAAAATCTCACCCTTGCATACATCGATGAATTCCTGACCCAAGCATACGGTTATGTCGATGGTGTCGAATACTCCGGCATTGAGGGGGAGTGCGACGGGTCAAGCGTTTCAGCCGAATCGTATAGGATTTGAAACCAGCATTATCTTTGATGAGACGTCGGAAACCGTTCCATCACAGGAAGACCTGGACGCGATTCTTGCTGTTGCATTTGAACCACCGCAAGTAGATATGTTCATCTCGATGTTGAACAATGAGCTAAGTCCCACAAATCCCATGTCAACAACTACTTCGGTCGTCTACACTGCAGTTCGACCAGAGACTGACGACTCACAAGAAGGCCAACGCCTAGGTATCGTCGTGATGTTCACCGGAGTTTGCGTCCTTTCCATCATTTTGGGTGTTTATGTCACGGAGAAGCGACGCAGCAATCACAGTCAAAACAAAAGAAAACGAAACATCCCGTTGTCGACGAAATTACAGTGCTCCTAGACGAAATTTCGCGAGGCTCGTCTTCACGCATTTCTCGTTCGCGTGTTGCGTCGCCATACCTTGAAGACGATCGGTTAGTCGAGATCGAATTCTCCAGAGATGCGGAAGCATTAGATCCTCTTTGTTCAGATCCTTTCTCACTCTCGTGGCTTGACTCTTATTCCCTGTCAACGGCGAAATCAAGAAGACAAGCCACAGACCGATGATCCGAGTTTCCAGAAGGGACGTGTAACGATACTGTTTGTTATTCATAGAGCATAGTACATGGTTTGTGCTACATCTGTCGAGCGTAAATCGATTTGCATGTAAATGATTGTCTTCTTTGGCAGTATATCAGGTACTGCATGATATGAGGTCTGTTGAGGTTTGTGGCGCAATATTATGTTGTCTCCTTAGTCGATCCCGATGTTCATACTGTATACGAAGTGAAAGACATCTCAATACTCTCATGCAGGAGATGTCTAAACATAAAGGTATAAATAGTTGCTGGAGCGATAAGGCCCTCTGGCCTTCATGTTGTACTCGAAATAGACCTCAGTCGACATATCTTGCCCTCGAATAATTCATCATAGCAAACGACCGACAGCATGCGATTTTTACGTCCTTTCCACGAAGAAACTATGCGCTTTAACATGAATGAAAGTATTCTTCATTGAGATGACAAGAGTCAAGAGATATCATTATTTCATGAAGTCGATTATAGCTAGACTAGCAACGAATGATGTGGGTCAAAAAATGCGCCAATTTTTTATGGGCATACGCCTTGTGTTTTTCATGAAAATGAGAGGAGATTATACAGTAGGCCACGAAGTACAAGAGTGACAATGTAAAAATAAAGTGTAGTTTTAAAGTCGAAGCGGTACTTGCAGTCGCAGTGGGTTTAACAAATGTCGCTGGTGGAAGCACGGACAGACTGAACCCATGTAATTGATCGTGACTGAATGTTGTGCACTTTCCCGGGACACACCTTTATTATTTTTGTACTATAGGATGTTTCTGTAGTATTGGCTTCAACGGAAAATTGTTGAACATAGTAGTTCAGTCTATTTATACATGTATAAAATGTGTACTATGAGTAGTACCCTGGTAATGACCCACACCAGCGCGTCATTATTTTTTTGTCACCGTAGCAGACAAATTTGTGTAGGCAATGTACTCAGGAGATCCGTCCATCCATCCGTTACATCGAATCTCGTCCTTTCTCCTCCATCGTCCATCGTGAGTGTGGCCTTTTGGCCTTTTGACGAAGTACGAACCGTACAAAGGCGCAAACAGCAAACCGCAATTACACATCATCGTCATTCACCACAAAGGTCACAAAGCCTTTTCGCATTGCAACCATGTCGGCTGATCCTGAAACCCGAGGCCCTGCGGCTTCTGACGACAAGCAGGACAACAAAAGAAATGGCAAGGACCGAAAGCGAGACGAAACTCCGATCGAGGAGCTTTATGATCTCAGCAAGCCGATTCCTAAGGTAAGACTGTCGCCGATGTAATATTGCTTTGCCACTGTGTGATTATTGGTGTGATAAGTCTTTGTTTGTTCTCTCCTTGTTCACGTGTATACGTTGCTGCAACCCGCCGCCGTTCTTTTTGTTATATCCGTTTTCTTACTCATTTTTTCCGTCCATCGTTGCATCTCCACGTTGCAATTACTTTGTAATCCTTTACGCTGTACAGGTCGATCGCCCCAACAAAGATGCCCACGAGAAAGAACTCGAGGCACTGAACAACGCGATCAATGCTATCAAGGAGGAGCGCCAACAGATTCAGGACAAAATCGATGCGTTTATGGCGGACCCTGAAGCCAAGTCGGGTGTTCAAGCTATCCGCAACAAGTTTAACGAGATGAAGGCGAAGAAAAATGCGCTTATCGAAGAGAAGAAGTTCATGAGAGACGATATGGATAAAGTTAAGAACCAAGCTGATAAGATCATGAAGGATAAGAAGGACACACGAAGCAACATGAAGTTCAACAGTATCGAAGATATCGACAAGGAAATTGCCAAGCTGAAGCGCATCCAGGAGACGACCACCATGTCTTTAACCGATGAGAAGAAGCTAATCAAGGAGATGGATGCTTTGCAAGCCTCGAAGAAGTTTGTTTCGGAATTGAAGCAAAAGGATAACAGTTTGGAGGATGCCAAGGAGCAGCGAAAAAACATCGCACAGCAGATTGCTGCCAAAGATAAAGAGATCGATGCTTTGAGCAAAGAAATGGACGAAGTTATGGCCCAAATTAAGAACTACAACAGCCAGGGAAGATAAGAAGCGCGAAGCTATCCAGGGACTGTTCAAGTCTCGCGATGAGCTCAAAGTAAAGATGTCCGAAAAGATCAAAGAAAAGGATGCGATTCGTGATGCCTTCCGCGAGAGCAACAACGCATGGTACTCCTACCAGAGAGCTATTAAGGCGCAGAAGAAGATGCAGTACGAAGAGGGAGAAAAAGAAGCGCGATGAAGAACGCGCTGCTTACCTGCCAAGCTTGAAGAAGAGGAAATGAAGAAAATTCCCTACGAAGAAGAGCAAGCGCTCTGCGACTTCCTCGCCGACTACTTGGAACGAACCTATCTCAAAAAAGATGACGACGAGGAGAAAGCTGAGAAAAAGGACGATGTCGTCGAAGTGCAAGACGATCCTTTGCCAAATTCAAACCCGTCGTTAAGTCCGAGGAAGATTATTTTGGCAAAGGAAAGGGCAAGAAGAAGCGCACCCGACAGACCAAGAAGCCGGGTACGACTGCGGGACCGTTCACCCTTTCTCTCGATTTGATCGAACAGTTTGCAATGATCAGTTTGGTGCCTCCAACGTCTGTTGAACAGGTTGAAGAAAAGGTCAAGGACCTTCGCGAAAAGAAGGAATGGTTCAAACAGCAGCCACGCGGAAGCGTTCCCACGGCTCAAGACATTCGTAAGGCGAACGAAAAGGCCGTTGCTAAGCAACGGCAAGCAGACGAAACTGGCGCTGTCAAGAGCCGAAGCAATGCTGGAGGTTTTTCTTTGTCAAACGATGAGTTTACCCCTCTCGGTGCCGGAACTACTGCCGCTATGAACGCTTCGTGGGGACAGAAGGCCCCACTTTCTGGATAAAAACATACGGAGTATATTGCAACTTAACCGGTATCCGGAACTTCCAAAAAAACTCCCTTTTAACATTTCAAGACTATTAATATTGGTTGATTTTTTAAATACCCTGTACAAGACTAAGAGTCGGATCCATTAGTTCATGGCTTCTCCCATTGACCAAAACTCGCGTGGGATGGATATGGTACGCACAAAGTATTGCATGATGATGTGTCAAGTTTATACTGGATGATGCAGTGTAGTAGAACATGTGCGAAGCAGGGGTACACTACGCGTGTTTTTCGAAGATAACTGAAGAATTAAATCAGTTTACGATCTACGAAACTATTCCTCTAGGTCGACTGGGTTCACCAAAAGCTCCGAGAATGGTTTGAGCTTTTCAACACCGCGGACCTCGTGATCCAACAAAGGCATGAGCGTCACGTGGAAATCATCTCCGTACAGATCGAAGCACTGACCAATGTACTTGTCTTGCATTCGCTTTCGTGCCAACATTTTGGAGCAAATCTCCTGTGCTTCTTTCGGCAAACCACTGGCGTTCGCTTCGTACCACTCGGACAACTCCTCGGCATCTTTCTCGGGGAAGAGTACTTGGTTGACAACAATATTGTGCGAGTCAATCCCGTACTTGGACAGCTCTTGAACCAAACGCTCTGTTTCATAAATGGACAAGAATTCTGGAATGCAAACACACACGAATGTGGTCTTTGCGGGGTCCTGGAACTGCGCGTTGACCTTGGCGATGACCGCTCTGGTTTCTTCTAATTTTCCGAGCATGTGCTCTTGCGCCGCAGCCGGGTTGTTTCCTCCCGACATGAGAGCCGTGGCTTGACCAATGAGACCACCAAAGCGATCCTTGAGTTCCCAAACCTTGGCAAAGGCCTTTTCAAGGATGGTAGGAAACGACAAAAGGCGCAACGTGTGCCCGGTGGGTGCCGTATCAAAGACGACGACATCAAAGTCCAACTGCTGTACCTGCTTCATGAGTTCCGAGAACGACATGGCTTCGTCAATACCAGGAATACTGTTTTGCAAGTCACTGAACATTTGGTTGAAAATATCATTTTCATCCTCGGCCGAATCGATTTCCGAGGCGACTTCCTGTGATGCATCAATCTCCATGGCGCAAAGATTGTCAAAGCCATTGATGGGTGTGGGTTCTCTGCCGATTTTCTGGCAAAAAGCATCCGAAAGATTGTGTGCTGGATCTGTCGAAACCAGGAGAACCTAAATGAAAACAAGAAGACGAGTTAGGCAAACGTTCGCAGTGTTTGAATGCGAAGAGCCCTGATATTCTCGTACGAACCTTCTTTCGGGACATGGCGAGCTGCACACCAAGGCAGCATGACGTTGTAGTTTTTCCAACTCCACCTTTTCCTCCTGTGAAAATAACAGCAAGTGAGTAAATCCGCTATGGTATTACATTTAAATTATGAATAAATGGACATGTTTGATGTTTCACGTACCCACAAAGACCCACTGAAGGGTCGTTTGATCGATGATGTTTTTAAGGCTGGGATCCGGGAGATCGGCGTCGTCAATCTCGTTGGCTGTCATGATGTTTACAAGCTGAAGAGAAGCCGAAAGGGAATGGAAAAGGGTTAGTAACGATGTTTGTTTGTTGTTAGCTTTCACAACGCCGTACTTATTCGAGTTGATGCTCGTCGCTCGTCGCGATGATGCTGATCGAACGATGTATAAAATAAATACAACCGTTACTCCATGTACACTGAAAGCCATACTAATAGTCAATACTATTGTCTAGAGTGTTTTCTCGTTTATCTGTGGTCCGCATTGCTCGTGACTCACTGACGACGGATGCCTCGTGACTGAACGGCTAACTTTCACTCCACGTGGATCTGCCTCGCGACGACTGTCGGCCTTTATTATTTGCTGCCAATCTGCCGTTGCCGTTGTTGTGTTTTGCAGAGTCAAAATTACAATCATTAACAGAGCATTAAGCTACGTCTTACCATTCACTTACCGCACTATACGTACCAGTGTTAAACGCCTTTCAACGGAGCGACAATCGCCGAACAAACAATACGAAAAGTCGAAAATGAGACGAGGCTCTCTACTGCACCTCTTTTTGAAATTACACCTTGTTTTCGCCCTTGTGGACTTCGTGAATGCGAAAACAGATGCACCTCGTCGGACGTTTCAACACAGAATACACAGCTCTCGAGAAGCGACGACCAGAAGAGTGTCGTCTCGTCAGAATGGATCAAAGTCATCTCTGGATATTTTGAATTCCTTACCCCGAGGAGGTTCCACCGCCACGAAGGACAACCTCGATGCGTATCGTTTACAACAACAACTATATTTACAGAGCCGGTCGCTGCAGCTGCGACAAGCACTCATTCAGCGTGGTGTTTTGGAATTTCAGCACACCGAATCGAGTCAAGTCGCCCAAAATGTCGACTGGGATTGCGCCTTGGCGACTGCCGATCACCCCAAGTCGTGTCTTTTCTCGTTCGATGCAGAGGAAGGCAGCAAAGTTATTGCGCCGATCGATACGCAACAATGGATTACATTATCCGCTCTCAATCGGCTTCGTCGCAATGATCCGACGAAAGTTGAACCTCTGTGGCATTCTCAATACAATATCTTGCAAACATGGTTCCACCCAAACAAGAGTCCCTACTCTCTTTACACGCACCTATCGCCGGTAGGCACCTTTCTTTCGTGTCTATTGGATGCTCCTCTTTTGCTCGGCGCATCCATGATCCTCGCATGCACGTTTCTTTTTCTTGCCACGTTTCCTTTCTGGGAATGGCTGATCAAAAGGATTCTGACCAGTCACATCATGTGGATCAATTATCACCAGTGGGCTCGGTTTACGCGTGCTGCTTTGCCGCTGAAGCTACTGTTGGGTCAAATGGCCTGGAAAGGTCTGGCGAACGTGTTTGGTCAGATTTACGGCAAAATCCGGACTTATTTGGTAGAGATTGAGTGTCAACTACTGGAACAATCGATTCCATTAACGATTCTGGAGGGTACCAGTGGAAGTCCGGACGCAGACGAAGAGGGCGACGACGACGAATTCGACGGTAATGATAGCGACGAAGATGATGCCGCATCGGATGAAGATGGCGACGAAGACCTATAGTCAATACAACATAGAAACGTGTTACGAAGTACTCGGTTCCTACTTGTATTATCCTAGCCAAGCTACTAATTCGTCATGACGTGGCACATGACTTAGATCGCTTCCAACTGACGCTAAGCAAGGAGGCTTCTCGAGTGCCTTTTGAGCAACTTGCCTCAAATCTTCCTTCGTCACCGCGTCGATCTTTTTACAGGTCACATTCATATTTTCTCGTTGCCCATACGTCAACACCTGTCGCCCCATATCTTCAAATAGTACCAGTCGAGACTCCAATTGCGTCAAGACGTTGCATTTGAGCATGTTTCGTGCACGATCCAGCTCCTCGTCGCTAACATGATTGACTGCCAGCTGCGCCAAATGGTGGGTAAAAACTTGTACCATGTTACGGGCGTTTTCTGGCATCGTCGAGCCAGAAATCCCCCAAATGCCTGATTCGCTATGAAAAGCAGTGTAAGCTTCCGCACTCTCTGCCCAACCAAACTGATTCAAAACCCGGCGATATAGGCGACTGTACATGCCTTTACCCGGTCCTCCGGCAGAAAATGAGGAACCTCCGCCCAACAGCGTCTGTAACACACAAGTAGCAACTAATGCGTCAGAATGCCAGCCTCCAACTTCAAACCCTACACCTATGCGCACAAGACCATCGACCGTAGGGCGTTCCACTCGTTTTTCACCTCCTCGGTACTGGGATGGTTTTACAACGCTGCGTCCCTCGTCCTTTTGTTTCCAAATGCCCAAATAATTCATCTGCTTTATTAACTAGAAAGTCGTGTCGAATACCAGCTCCGCCTATCGCCAAGCCTTTTGGATTTTGAACAAACTGCCGCTGCCAGTAGCCGTGAACTGTGTCGGCAGATAGCTCAGCGAGTGCTTCTGTGGGACAGAAATGCGGTTGACCTAATTGTTGATTTCCCCCGTACGCTGCTTCTTGCAGAGCCTCGCTCAGTAACAACTCCGGCATCATGTCCATGGCTTGAAAACCAAGTGCCATCTTGGCATCTTCTACTTCCTCTGGCAAAAACCTTGCTTCCAGCAGAACCTCTTTGAGCAAATCCAGCGCATTCTCTACGTTAGGTCGCAACAAATCAATACAGTGTAAGGACTGTTCCCGACCCGTCGACACAAAGCGTTGACCTCCCCAATCCTGCAACAAAGTATTCACTTGGGGTCCCATATACTTGTTCGTGGCCCCAAAGGCTAAAACTTCGAGCAAATTCGTTACCCCCGTTTCACCCGGACGTTCGAGGCGACTCCCGACCTCACAGACGGCACCAATCGTGCTGACTTGACCGTATGTTTCTTGAGAAACCACCCGAATGCCATTATCCAGTGTCGTTACTACAGTTTCAGGAACTTCCAATTGATCGGCCGGAAAATTGGGAGGAATGGAGGCGGGAACTTCGTTCGTAATCGCATAAGCTGAACTGAGTTTTGTGTTCAGTTTTTGCGCTGCTCCGATCGGATCTCCTCGATCTGCTGCGGACTTAATGCTTGCGCATCATCGAAACGATCCTCTGACAACCGACGAGCTGGCCACGAGCGAGGGGTTTTCTCGACGTCCTTAGCTTTCGTGCGTTTGATCTCTGGAGGTTCTTTCGCTAAAGGGTATTCATACACACTGTAGGAGCTCGCACAACGCTTTGATCGAACTACCCGGGCAGCAAAGGTCGACGCCTCGAAAGCTTACGAAAGGCCACGAGGCTGTGAGAAGACATGGCAAGCCAGCAGAATGTCGAGGTTTATGTGATCTAATGTAACACAGAACGGACGACGACTTTCAAATCAAATAATATCATCGAAAGATGATGTTGCCCTTGGATGCGGAGATGTGAACGGAGGAAACTGCGCGTCGCAAAAAAAATCATTCGCCCGTTTTGTTGGTCGCGAGAGACGGATGGACAGGCAGATTTACTGTAACCCAAAATGTAAAGTGAGCTGGTGCCACGTGAAAAAATACCAGGCAAAAGGAAAAGTCTCTGGAGAAGTGGTAAATTGAAGAATAAGGGAATGTATTGTAAATGCTGCAAAAGGAAAATACATAATACGAGTAATGTAAGCTAACAAGATTAGGTGGCACTTTTGTCTCGTAGAAGTGATATTGATTGATTCATGACTAAAAGGCAGTCACGGAGATAGTCATCTACACTTCAGGCTAAAGTAGATAAGGAAATTAAGGTTGAATTGTAAATTTTGGAATTTTGAGAGGCTTGCAGAATAGTTGAAGGTGAGGTGACAATCTGACTTGCAAGAATAATCATGAACATAAATCTAATCTGTATTGTTTGATTCCCCAAACTCGCTAAACGACAAGAAAGTCGGCATTTGTTTGTTAGCGTGATGAATCTGTGCTCCTGGTTAAGTTGCATAAATTATACAATATGGCATGGTATCGCCTCATACCACTATCGAGCGAGGTAGAACCGGGATTTTTTAAGTGAAAGCTCACGCTTGTTCGTGATATTTGACCCAAACCTTCTTTCCATGCTATGCCGTGCTGTTCGACAAGCTTTTTCCAGTCTTGAGCGGGTTTCTCTTTGCTCCAGGCAGCGTGCTGGTCTGCATTCCACGTGTGGTATCGAGTCTCATTGCGATCATCGTTCGTATCTGTGCAAAGTACACCAGCTGATCGAAAGCAAGATGATGCAAGTCTATCCTCATAAGAAGCTCTCCAGTGCGGCATACATGTTGGATGATCGAACAGCTCTTCCACCAAAAGTCTCAATGCGGCTCGGTTTATTGTATATCCGGATCCACCATTGCAGTACCGTCGCTTCTTGAGAGCGAGAGAACCACCCAATAACAAGGGCATTGCATCATCCCAAGGTCCCTTCCACGACCCAGTTGCTGCAGTAAAACGCAAATTCTCAGGAATGAGATAGTGATCGTCCCCACCAATATGAAACAGATCAAAATCATTCAAATAATGATCGTATGCATAGTGAAACATAGCTCTCACTTTCATCCACATATTGTCATATATTTCCGGACCCTCATGCAACAAGTGAACGGCCCCAATCGACTTGTCCGTTAGATTCGACGCCGCAAAGAATCCATCACATCGAGGGGCCCATGTCTCCGCGATTGCTTGTAAGCGCGAATGCCCATTCGATTGCGTGTAAACCATACAAAGAACTTGTTTCTGATTCTGATGTGCAGTTGCGATTTCTATCTTTTTGAGCCCTTGGTATCCGTATTTTCCTTCGTCCCCTTCCCCAAAAGGGATCTCACACACCCCTTTCGGTTCGTCGGATACATGATAGTTGAAAGCTTGCGGATGCTTTTTGATGTAATAAGGGTCGTGCACGTAGCCGGGATTACCATACTCATCCAAAGCACCTAGAACTTTTTTCCAAAATTTATCGCAAGCTCCATGAAGAATTGAATGAACCCTGATGAGAGATATCACTGTATCGAAAGGTTTTTGTGGTTGTGTTGCCAAGACTTCCCATGCACTCGGCAACGTTATTTCCGAGTATCGCCTCAAATGCGCCCATTTCTCTTGTCGGTCGCGAGCTTTGTTGGGACGAAGACACGAGGCCGGAGCTCCCGAAAGACAGGATGATATCCAATTTTGAACAGCCAAAAAGTCACTACCTTTCAGTACATGCGAGCAGTGTTGTAGCAATTTCGCAGTCGGTTGATTGCCAGCACGTGGACGATCGCAGCCGGGTGCTTTCATTGGTCGCTCCCAAACAGTTCTCGATATTCTCTGTTTGTTTCGGCATTTTGAAGGATCCAGCTTTGTACGACCAAAGGCTGGTCATGATTGGAGATTTGGTTGGATTGCAAGATGTAAAAAAAGTTCTCGGGAACAAAATAGGACCGATTCGGATCCAGCCAATGAAACCACCGGTACTGACTCAATTCAGAAATGAAAGCAAAAACAGCTTGTAATCCGTCAGTCGTTGCGGGAATATGAATACGATGGAGATTGTTGTCTGATTGTTGAGATATAGCAGCGCCTTGGAGAGTCATGTAAATTTGTAAGAAACCGTCACATTTTCCTCGAAGTGTCTGAAGAAGAAAGCCATCTGTTTCCTTGGTTGCATTATTATCGGCAATCCAAACGCACAGGAGTGCATGTTCGTCCGTTCTTGATATTGGCGTTTGCTGGAAGAAATAGTGCAATCGGTAAAGCACTTGGTATCCCATTCTCCCGCCTTCTTCTGTTCCTTCCCCGGGGAGGATTGAACATACCTCAGGAAGATGCGTTTCCCAGGGCGCCTGCGTCTGGTTGCAGGTTAAAGCCAACCTGAAAACTTCCCGTCGACCTTGAATCGTTTCTGGAATGAAAGATAATACAGATTCGGCGGAGTCGGTGCTTCGAATGGCGCGATTGTTCAAAAGAAAGGCGATGCTCGTCCACGCCAAGAAAACGACGAGACAACTCAGTTTGAGACGCGGAGACGTCATTCTTCTCGCATCCTTTCGTTTCTCCGACTAGCTACTAGATGATGCAATGAAATTTCCAATGCAAGGACAACATCGTGATGGAGGAACAAGAGTAGGTGCAATGAGGAAAAACTGACGATGACCGACGCTGGGGCTATACTTTTGTCTTTTTGCGCGACAGCCATTTGCGCCAAAGAGGCTAACGCAGAAAGTACTAAATGGAAAAAATGAATAAGTAGAAGGTGATTAGGAACGTTAAGCTTATTTAATGTAAATAACGTCTAAATCTATTTCTTGCACGAAAGTGAACCGGCCGGCGCTTCTTTCCTTTCTGCTTTCGAAAAATCACGCGATGCATGATTGAACGCAACGCAACAGGTTGCTGTGCAAGCAAGGTGCTCTTAGACTGATCCTTCATTGTCGAGTTTTGAAGAACTGTCGAGTTTTGAAGAACAGCAACCAAAATTGAAGAGAATAAATAACTTTAACTAAGTGGGCTGGACGCGCATTCGCTTCTCGACAATTCTCGCTACAAGTTCAAAATAGAAAAGAATATGGTGAAATTCACCGGCAGGCCCGATGAGGCACCTCTCTTGTCGAGCTCGTCTTCCATCGTTTCTTCCGATGATCGACGACACAACACACCGGCACTTTCTTCCGGAGACCATAAGGGCGGATTTATCAGACTGTTTGCGAGGCATCGTCCCATCACACCGATAAGTAAGCCTCTCACGACAAAGACCCTGAAAACCGTCGATACGCGCTCTTTAGTCGTCGAGAAAGAATCTTTCAGAAAGACTGTACCCGCTACGAAGAGAACGAAAAACAATCTTCGCCCACAGCCTCTGCAAGAAAATAAAAAAGATTCGCGACGCAAACAGAGACCTCGCAAGGATGCGAATAAGTCCGATCCTGCCGCGGGTGACCTTACAGCAGTGATTTCACAGGGCGACAGTACCACCGGATGCTCTCATACGGTAGCGACGACGCAGTCGGATGCCGGAGGTCATGAATTGCAGACATTTCATTCGCTGGGTGGCTCTACGTCCCGGGAGGATCACGAGTATTATTCCTTTCCGGCTTCGTTTGACGCGGCAAAACATTGTGATGAAGTGCAACATTTATCGCCGCTGTCTTCCAACCGCTCTTCGGGCAAACAATTTACCAGCGGCGCATCGCAATCTTCTCCCGTTAAAGCTGGAAAAGTGCAACAAACGAATTCGATGAACGGCAGCGTAGCGGAATGTCACGAAGTTGTAATATCAAAGCAAGTGTCGTCTTCGGCCGGCGAGACGCCGCCGTCGGTTTCTCGCGCGCTTCCTTCGGATTGTTCCAGTAGTACTGAGCAAGAGTCGACTTCACCCGAGAAAGAAACTTCTAGGAACAAAAGGAACATTGTGGAAACTAGTTCGCCCTCTTCTCTAGAAGGAAAGCCGAAATTGCAAATGCATGAAGATGACACTCGAACTCCGAAAATTGTCGCGACTGTGAGTATCTCGCCAGTCAACGACACACTTCACGTTCCAGAGGACAAGTCTTCCCAACCCGACATACCTGCGCGAACGAAGCGCCCATTAAGCAAAACGAAAGCGCTGTTGTCACGACCCTTTGGACGCTCGTCACTTCCCCCCTGAGATTATTCGCAAGTGGGTTGTGGAGGTGAGTCCAGCAGAATGGGATGCCGACGAAAGCGAATGGAAATATCGCCTACTGATTCAAAGCCGGCACGTCAACAAAGAGAGGAAGAATAACCCCGTGTTTCCATATCAGCAATCGTTTACGACGGCGTTCACATGGAGATCGATTGCTGACTTTTTGTGGTTAGAAGAGTCGCTGCAGCGTGAGTACCAAGGTGGGTTGTTGCTGCCAGATCTAAGTAAAGCTCTTCGCGGTCCGATCAACGGTAACATTCGAGAAACGCCGGTCGAGGCAGAAAAACTAAGAAACTGGTTAAGCGATGTTTTGAATGGCGTGCGAGGACAGGGAGAACTTCTCATGGACTATGAAGCCGAGGGGATTCTTGGGTCCGAGAGTATGGAAGCATTTCTGTACCGAAGCTCGGGGCCCACTTCGCTCACTCGTTCCCCCGAGCCGAAATCGTCAACCCTTTCGCCTGATGAGACTCCAGCGACCTCCTTCATTGAGCATCTGTTCTCTCCGAATGGTATTCTGAGTCCATTTGCAGCTTGCGCGGGAACAACTAGTGGTCATGGAGACATGTCCAAGAGCAGACGCGCTGGTCTATTAAAGCAAATCGATGCTATTTCATGCCAGTCTAGCGCCTTGGAAATCGACCGGTCTTTTGATCGACAGGAATCATTCTTGGATAGTGACCCGGTCATTCGAGAATGTCCGACGTTTTACTCGATGTTCATTGAAGCGGAGCAAGCTTTGCTTCGGAATTACCTGGCAACGGCTCATCGGACAACGGAAAAGCTGAATAAGTTAATCGACGAGGAAGAGAAGGCTGGATATGCTTGGAGCGTCTTTGTCCAAAGTCTCGTTATGCTTTTTGCCATTGAGAAGGAGTTCGAAAGCTCTCATATCGCTGATTTAAAGCTTAAGCAGGAGAAAATACATTTTTGTCAAGTTGATAAAGATTTGGTTGAAGAGAGTCTTGAAGCTTTTACGAAAGCCAAAGTTGACCGCGTGCTTCCTGCATTAAATGTATTCGGCGCTATGCTCCGAGCATATGTTGACGATTTAGAATCCATTGATCCAGCCTGCAAAGCGTTCGAGGATGCGCGAATAGATCTGATGAACATTCTGGAGGCACATGATCGCCCTGCATCACAGACATGGGAAGATAAAATAAAGGATATGGCGTCACGATCGTTCGGTTCTCATGTAGCCCAAGAAAAGCAACTGGAGATGCAACTACAGAAAGAAGTGGAGAAGAATCGATTACTCAAGAATGAGAAACTTTTGTACAGATCATTGACCACGTTTTGTCGCGGTGTTCCCATACGGTCGTCCCGGATGGCCTGGCGCTATTTGAATACAGAAGCGACTCAATGTGCCGCAATGTATGCTGCATCTGTCGCGCTACGTAAGAGCATAGCAGTTGGTGAAAAGGCGGCTTCAAAAAGGGTCGCTCGTCAGGTCCAGCAAGAAAGACAGGATTTTGAAGCAGAACTAGGTCTCGTGATGAAGATAATTGATCTTTCGCCACAAGGATCGAGTAGTAACGACGGAAAGAGAATCTTGGAATTAGCTCACGAACGCGCTGGAAAATGGGATCTAGCTCTAGCCAAAGTACTTCTCGAAAAAGTTGGCTTCACTGACACGGGAATGCAGCTGCCAGAACTCTCTCGAGACCTTGAATCGATTCGCAAGTATGCCTGTGGTTTACATGACAACTTGGATCGCTGCATTCGTTCCTTACACCAACTTCGCAAGGCATGCCTTGGTGGACGACAAGTCAACAAACAGAGAGGCCCTTTGGAGACTGCCAGAAATGAGTTTTTCAGCGAGCTTGCCAACCTGTTCAGTGGAACTTTTGTCAATGTCGACAAGCGATATTCAGAGCAACGAAAACAAGTTCTCAGCCAGGCTGGGATAGATACAAGCGACTCTTTTCAATGGAAAAGATTATGTCCGTCATCCCAGCAGAACGGAAGGGCAACATTCACACAGGGCAGTGCAGCTGATCTTATTAATGCGTACTTCGTCGAACGTGATTCTAAAATTGGTTGGATTTTTGACCAGCTGGCCCAGCTCTTACAAGACTATTTTAAACAAGTGGAGGTGATCGAGAACTTCGTCTATATGAATTATGTTGGAACTGAATTGGAGAGCTTTTTAAAGTCTAAACGGGCGGAGATGCTGTTCGCTTTTGAGAAGAAGACGGACGTAACAGCGGCAATCAATGTCGCCATGAAGAAGAGACTTCCTCATCTCGTATCCGAGTTACAAGTAAAGCTAGACGGATTCGGCCCTGACGTCTCGCAGACAAAATTGAAAGAGATGAAGGCATCTCATCTGGCGAGCAAAGAGATCAAAGCTGAATTGCACGAGCTTTCATTGAGGCGTTTCGTTCGTTCTCGAGAAGCGTCGACCGAGAAAGTTATTTCGTTAATTAAATTTCTTTCAAGAGAAGTTGAAAACACTTCGACTCAGGAACTAAAAGCGTTAGGGGAAGCAATGGCAGTTCTCGAACGAAGTATTGACAAAGAAGATTTTGATACCGTCGTATATAAGCTTTCGAAGAAAAGCCTGAAGGCTGAGATGACATAAAGCATTATAAAATCAAAGATCATTTGTGATTACTTAGTTTCAATAACATGTAAAGTGTGGTGATTATAGCAGTACATTACTTAACGGGACAGTGGGGAGAAGCGCCTTATTAGATCCACGACCCGAAGAGGTACATCTGCATCAGAACGGGCGCTTCCCTTGCTTCGCATAGACTCGTTATCTGAGCTGTACGGGTCTACATCCACGTGGGCAGGGGCCAAAGGGTCGTGATGATAGATTGAGTCCTCATCATGCACTGCTTCGCCAAGCCTGATCATGTGCTCGTACGACGACAAGTCTCCCAGCTGATGTTCTAATGTATCTTCCCCAAATTCCATACTGTGCCCGCCTTCAGAAGCACAATCTTCCGTACCAGCTTTCGTCGATATTCCCCACATGGACTGAGTGTCGTCGCACATGTGAGTTTGGTGAATGTTGTTTCCGACTCCAGAAGATGAGTACATAGTAGCTCCCCCAATGTATGTCTCTCCGGCCACAGTAATGTGCTGTCCATCAAAGGTCAATTTGTCCAGATCAACATAGGAACTGCGCTTTCGGTAAAAAGCGACTCCAATTAGAAGTGCAATGAAAGCACCTGCACTTGCCGATGCCCCGATCGCCACGTTGGATTTCCTAGCAACAGCATCATCACTTTTGGAATTGAATCATAAACATCCGAAGTCGTAGAAAAATATTGTCTTCTGGTAACTGTTTCAACAAATCTAAGTATGTTCTTAGATTCTCCCCGGAGAAGGCGAGTGTCGTGAGAAGATCCATTTCTCCTGCAGTTGGTAATGGATCCGTACCAGCGACGAAGAAGGCTGTAGATTCGAAGCCAATCTGATAGGAAGACGGCGGCTCTGCCGGCTCAGAGGACGATTTCTTGGTATCTAATTCCTTCAATTCGTCAAGACGTTGTTTACTAAAACCATTCAAGTAAGTCCTTGTGACAGTGACTGCTGCCTGCACATCGGAGTCCGACGGAACGTCATCGCTTTCAAACACGTAGGCTAGAACGAAGTCGGAAAGTTGCAGCGTCTCGCCAGCGGGTGTTGGGGCAACTGGGTAGAATGAGATATGGCAAAAAAATAGTTTGGGGAACAAGAATAGAGACTTACCTGACGGGCTTGCAGTAGGATCCGATGCCGCCGGCGGCGTCGGTGTTACATTTGGAGAATTTGATGATGGACTTGACGGTGAGGGGACGTTTACCGGAGATTGACTCAAAGAGGAGTGCGGAGAGGAGACAGGAGATAAAGTCTCGCCACCTTTCCCTTTACCGCTGATGTGACTTTTAGAGGAGTGGTGATGTGAAGCGGAAGGTGCGTGTGTGTGTCCTTTCCCTTTTCCACTAACGTGATTCATATGACCTTTGCCGTGTTTCTTCTTTTTGAAAGAGTGACTAGATTTCGACTTTTTCTTCGAAGACAACTTATCTTTCTTTGAGGATTTCAATGACTTGGAACTGCTACTTTTTCCTTTTCCTTTGCCGCTGTCCTTACTCGACTTGCCTTTCCCTTTTCCTGAAGGTGGTTCCGATTCCGATACTTGTTCAGCATCATGAGAACTGCTGTAGTAATCCGTCAATGTAATGTCTTCTACCTCGTTATCATGGTCACTTTGATACGAGTCTCTACGAAAAGATTAAAATCATCCAAAGGTTCACGAGCGTCTTCCGAAGATTGCATTCGCCGTTGCCCGCGATTCGAAAAGGATAACGTCCGTGTGGCATCGCCGTCTCCACGTAGGCGCAGAGTCCCATGCGCAAAGATCGTAATCCATATCAGTATCCTCATGGTTGTCATTGAAGAGTTTCTTTGCTTGCTGGCCACTAGAAATTGCAAAGGCGCAACGGGAGTCTTGTTGTGATGAAGATGTAAAAATTTTGAATTATCATGGATTGCCAAAAATGTGAGCTCAACGCTCGCACGACAAAGATCATCGATGTCGTATCACTACACAAATCCGTAATATAAAACCACATCACTTTAGTACTGTGAGGTTACAAGTAGATCCAGTCGAGTCCCATAAAGGATCTAGATACACATCGTAAAATCGTTAATCGCTAAACCATAGCGAAATTTCGCTGGAAAAGAAGTTCGCGACCATCAAGTAGCTAGTTCAGTATAGAAGAAACCAACCGATATTTCTATTTCACTTTATTCTCTCCATCACCATTTCGACGGGAACCTTTCCGTCGTTTGGAAGATAAGGTCCGCACAGCTTATGATATCTGGCAACACGTTTAAGAGCCGAAATTTATATCAGCATCCTCGAATTTGAATGTTCCAGCGTATTTAGACATAAAATATGTCAAGAACTCGTTTATTGTACCACGAATACGGGGATCAATTTCATTCAGTCGAGGCGTTTCATCCTTCAAAGCAAGTCTCATATGATGCATCCATCTTTCTGCTCCTGCTTTTGTCATGATTTCCTTCGCTCTTGTCATTTCATGGTGAACGTTCATTCGTTGCTCACCTCCACTGTACAATGGACCGCTTCCAAAGCAGTCAAGATACATCGTCGTTTGCATGAAAATGTGATACTTTTTGGACGCTAATGCCGTAAAAATGTCTCGAAACCACGGAGCTTCCGAGTCGTCAAAGACGCGTTCGTAAAAGTTTGTAACGAAAGAGAATACTGGGTCTCGCCCCATCAAATCGTAGAGCTGCCAAAAGTACAAACGGTCTTCTGGGTTGCGAGATGCGTGCAAAGATAAGATAGATTCGTCCTCCTTGCACGATGGCTCCATCAATCCCTTTTTGATCTGTATATCAAGGAAGTCATTGCGTGCGAGCTCGGTCATCATTCCAAGTTTGGGAGGTTTTACTTTTGCGGCTTGGTTGCCAGACATTAGACAAGAATGTGGCTTAGCCCCGGCGGTTGCCAAAAGTCTGTCTTGATCTGTGCATTCCGCTGCTACAACCATTTTGTAAATCTTCTCTATGCGTTTAATGAAGCCGATATCTGTTCTTCCTTCTTTTTATGTTGTTGTTTGCGATCAATGTGAGATGTGAGCAAATGAAAGGTTCGACTTCGAATTCAAGGTTCGTGTTTGTGTTTGGTGTTAAGGTGATCGGTGATCCTTTCCCAGAGAACTATTCGGGTTCTTTGGGTGTAGATTTTGTACATTAATGTATCGCGTTGAAATGTCGATGACACAGAGTTGGGCCTATAAGTGTACAGATAAAATAATAGTAATGTTTCTTTCATTGTGTCATTTCCCCTTCTGTCTTTCCGGTTTTGCCATGAGAAGCATTCCGGATTTTGCACCGAACAACCGCAGCGATCGTCGCGTTTTGGCAATTATTCATTGCGTCGTTGTCGACCTTTGTTTGATATCGAACAATCATTCTATCGCTATCACGACAACAAGTCTTCTAGCCGTAATCTAACAGACGCTGACAGGATTTTGCTGCTTGCTCGCTTAATAAACTTTTCCAAGAACAAGTAACGAATTTCGACGAAACGATGTCGACGCGCTTCTCCTTCCGCAATGACACGGGACCGCCGTCTGGAAATACAGCAGCTATCAGCTTATGGCAGAAATTCAGCTTGCTGCAGCAATCTATCGAAGAATGTATCAAGGATCGTAAGGAAATAGATGCGAAAATCGATGCGAGTCAAATGCGACAAAGCGACCTACGTGAAATGCGACGTGAAAGCCTGCAAGGAACTCGAGAAGCGGAGCGCAAGCTTAGTGAGATCGAAGAGAAATTAGCGGCTCTTCAGAATCATTACGACGTCGAAATACAGCCTGTGTATGCTTCCTCCCTTTCGGAGAAAAGAAACTCGGATATCAAAATGAAACAGTGGAAAGAGTACAAGGCATTAGCCCTGCAACTTTTCTTGGACAGATCCGCCAATTTTCGTTCAAAGTGTAAGCGTCTCCAAATGGAAACTGAATCTTTGGGTCTTGTACATGCAAAATGCCAGGCATGGGTGTATGTTTTAAGCTTTGATCGGGGCGATGACGCGGATGGTGTTACCTTTGATGACTTCACCGAACACAATGATCGAATTATTTGTCCTACTGACAACGATGAGTCAACAAGAGACAACCCTTTACTCTGGGATATTCCGAGAAACGATTACGAACTTTTGGATTCAGCCGAAAAGTACAAGCAGGAATTGGATGTTTACGAGGTCTTTTGCAAAGAGCTGGACGCGTTGAAAGAAAGAAAAATCTGAATGTATTCAGCACGAGCAAACTCTTACAGAGCGGGCCAGTCTAATGCAAAAACAGTTGGATCGTATCTTAAGTGACTGCAACGGTTTGGAGTCGCAGATTGAGGACCAGCGCACATCGCGGTCGCATCGAGGTACGTGCCTCTTGTCGGACCAGCCGCAATTCGTCTCGAGCCGCCCTAACCTTTTATCAGAACAATCCATTGCCATCTCTGACCGTTTCATACAGCATCAACAACATCAAGTAGAATCATTGCATGAACCATCGGTAAAGCGACCGCGAACAAATCCTTACTGTCAAAGCAAAACGAACCGATCAAATCTCCTAGCTTCAAAGCGTCGCAAAGCTCTGCGTTCTGTCGTACTCGGGACGACAACCGTACTTCCCGTTTCTTCACCTTTACGGTCAGAAGTTACAACAAAGGGTACGACTTTTCTCGTTTTCAGCATAGTCATGACGATACGGCGAATAATTGTGAGGTCCCATCTTTACGGAATGCGCATGATGCTGAAGATACTCGAATTGAAGAGAAAGGCTCTGAACGTAGCAGCGCGCATTATCATGCAAGTGCTGCTATCGATGACGACGACGATGATGATCTTTTCTCTTTTGTTGGTCTACGCAAGTAGTTCTGTTCGCCTTACCAGTATCATTCTTTCAAGCTAGCACATAAAAAACGATTATCTATTTAAAGGTGCGGGATAGACCTAAACTAAGAAATTTTTAGTGCTCTAGATTTGGAATCTCCATGAACCGGAAACGTCAGTACCTGGTATGGTATTGTTTTCGAGACAAAAAAGTGTTTGTGTTGTGAACATGACACATGACCACTTTGCTAAAGTACACCGAGATAGCGAGGAATTCGCGAGCGAACAACGATGACTTAACGCAATTTTTGTTCGTCGTACAGTAGACTAGTAGGTCGTATCTCGCACCCTGTCGCCAAGCCTGCTGCTAACTGCTAAGCATGTTACTCGTAGCAATCAGAAGCCAGAGAAGAGAAAAGCTGGACGACAAGCAAGAGATTGCTAGTCTAACGTCTAACCACTAAGGCAATGAAATGCATAGACAACAAAATAACTAGAGCGTCTGTCGTCTCTAGCTAGTGACACTCTTGACTCCTTTTCAATCCTAACGCCTTTCGCTATAGCCTGGCTAAAGCTATAGGCTATAGGCGTTATGTTTTAATGGCTCGTCGTTCGTGGGTGAAAGTGAAGTCCTTCTCTGAATTTTGACTCTCTTTTCGGGCTTGCCATTTAGATCAAGGACTTAAGTTCGTGCTTCCAGATACACCTCTCTACGTTCTACGGTGGAGCTTCTAGCTAGAGAGCGAGTCTTTACCTTCTCCATAGCCACTCAGGACTCCGACCTCCGACTCCAACACTCGAAAAGGCCCAAATAATCGAGAGAAGAGAGATTCTTCGTCATAATTGCCAGGTAATAAAGACTCACGAACACACAATACACGATGAACAATGCACAATGACCCTTTTCTAAGACCATGACTACAGTCTACAGTACAGTCAACTGGTAACTGGTACAATTCAATGAGTATTGCCCGCTCATCGTTCCATCGTTCCTCGCCACTCTCCACTCTCCACTCGCAACTCGCAACCGCCAACACCAATCACAATCACCGGTCGCCGCTCTTCTTTCAGCTTCAAACTAGCTTTCCCAGCGAAATTTCTTGAGAAATACATAGGCAAAGGCGCGTCGCACGAAGCGCAAATGACTCGATACAAGATCATAATACAGGAACTGCAACATGATGATTAAGACGCTTGCTCCTCGGTAATTCTAGTCGTGCAATGAGCTATGGCTGTGGTGGCTGGTGGCTGTGACTATGCCTGTGCAGGATACCGCCACATCTTTCTCATCATTTCTTTCGGAGTAGTTTCATAGTGAGCGCTTTACCGACTGCCCACAAAATTCGCTTGAATAAAAAGACTCCTCACAAGATATTTCATTCGACTGAGGCCGGCCAAGAACTGTGAGAAATAGCATGCGTTCAATAGCCTATCAAGATGAGCGATCTGTTGGTTCATCCTTTACTGTTGACAAAGCCGTAAAGGAAAGTCTTTTGTCAACTAAATGTGATCCTTCGCAGCCACATCGTGTGAGATTCGTCGATACTGTTGCTGTAGCTGAATTTAAAAAGTATCCTATTTCGATGCATGAGCTTATATGGTACACACAAGATGATTACGATATGATAAAAGCTCGCAATTCATTCATTTTGTCCATGGTGAAACAAGGCACTTTCAAAGAAAGTGACAAACATTCATTCCGAGGCCTCGAATACAAGCTACGCGAAGGATACAAGCAACGGAAATGGAACAAGATTACATCGATCCTAGCCGTTCTTGACGAACAAGAACAGCAGCTAAGCCAGAACACTCGCAACCCTGAAGCCATCGCAGACGTTTACAGGGATGCGGCTGAAAGTGCCAAAGAGTCTGCCCGGATCATAGGAGAAAGAGATTCGCTTATCGACCATTCGCCAACAGCCACGGCCACTGTGTTTCAGAGGTGTAAGTCGACACCAGAAGATACTTCAATGCCAATAAGAAATGCCCAGAATGTTTCCGCATTCGATCGTATCCGTAACCGAAACGTTGCTTAAAACACACTTGTGAGTCAATGCTTTGAACATGAACGGATCGCTTAGACTCGTATTAAATATAAATTTTTCTTTCGATTTTGAACGTTTACTTCATCTTCATTGTATGCAAAATCCAAGTTTTTCTGTTGCAAATAATTTCAAACTAAACGAAGTCAAGGTGACTGAAACTCGCTTTTCGTCATCATTATTTGAGAAAAAATATGTCAATCAAAAGACGATGCGTATCAACCCTAAGTTTCACAAAATGAGTAACACTTTGACTCGAACAGAGGTTGCTTCTAGCCGAGCACTATCGAACAACACTTTCCTTGATTCCCAGCTTTTCCAAGTCTACATCCCATAGTATTCGACGTTCTCCTTCAAAGTCCTGAGAAACGGCATATCTCGCGAGACACTTATTGCTGTGTTGTACCACCCAATGACTTGCCACCACTTCGTCCGAACTGCAGTTGAAGGGACTACTTGCCTGACCAGCGTCTAATGTAAGCTCGGCCCAAAGAGATTTTGCCGATGAAGTGATGCAGAAGGAAAGCGGACACATAGGTGCAGTGAAAGTTACGGCAGTCATTACAGCAGGTTGGGTTGCTTCTTGGTTTCTTTTTTGTTTCGTCAGGCAGTTTGCCGTGTCAATGAGAGTGGCCACTGCGACGAAAGATGAGTGAAACATTTTTAAAAAAAGATCGGAAGACTTTCCTCTACAAAACGGAACTTACTCAATAATGATTGCCGCGCTCGTATTTGTATAGGCGTTGGAGATTGTGACTCTTCTTGCGCAAATGAAGTGATGCAATCTAAGCCGTCGAGAAGCAATGCGTAGGGCTGCTCGTGCCATCCTGCACCTTGTATCTTCCAGAGCTGCTGCTGTAAGTCACGAGGGTTCGCTATACGTCGTATATGTATCCGTTTGAGTGTTTGCTTGTCAAATGATCGCGTTTTATCTCCTGGTTGCTGCTGACATTGTAACGGGAACTCTTCTTGCGCCAGCGGAAGAAAGAGTACAACGGCGAGACAAGAACAAGGACGATCACCAACACACCGACAAGGAGCCCTCGCCGCAAGATCACAAGCTAGATCCATGAGCAGACTTGATCGCCCTGACTTGCTCGGTCCTTGAATGATCAAGTGACGGCAAGACAAATGATCTGTTAGCGTCGACAGCAATGAACCGGGGGGAGTAACGGTCCGTTCAAGGTGCTGGGTCTCCGCGTTTGGTTGCAACAGACTGTGCCCGACGAGAGTATTTTCGAAATCGACCATTTTACTTCTCTAATTGCTATGTAAATGGCGAAATTCAGCGCCCATGATGTATGAGCAAGGTTTATTTGGCGAAAAATGCAAATGCAAATGTGTAAAAGTTCGACGCATCGTCCACACGGGAAAATTTCGAAACGAAGCGCCAAGACGTAAAACCGTGGTTTTGTGTAAGCCAGAAAATCTGTTTGACTGGTCCAGAAATTCTGGACCTGTTGTTTCGAGGCAAAAACAGACAATTTTCGTGCACGTTCCAGATATTCTAAAATCAACGTTTTGGATATTTAAAAATTATGTGAACATTCCTGTTATTCGGGAACTAGTGTTTTGACAATTACAGCCAGTTTGAGCAAATTCCAGAAATTCTGGAATACGTGGTTTTCTGTCAGCCAGAGATTCTGTTTGTCTGGTCCAGAAATTCTGGACCGGTGTTTCGAGTCAACAACAGACATTTTGTGCACGTTCCAGATAATCTGGAATCAATGCTTTGGATCACATTAAAAATTTTTGTGGACAGTCCTGTTATTCGGGAACTAGTGTTTTGACAATTACAGCCAGTTTGAGCAAATTCCAGAAATTCTGGAATTTGTAGTCTTGTGTCATCCAGAAATTCTGTTTGACTGGTCCAGAAATTCTGGACCTGTTGTTTCGAGTCAAAAAACAGACATTTCGTGCACGTTCCAGATATTCCGAAATCAATGTTTTGAATCATATAAAAGTTTTGTGGACATTCCTGTTATTCGGGAGCTAGACTAGTGTTTGACAATTACAGTCAGTTTGAGCAAATTCCAGAAAATGTGGAATCCGTAGTCTTGTGTCATCCAGAAATTCTGTTTGACTGGTCCAGAAATTCTGGACCTGTTGTTTCGAGTCAAAAAACAGACATTTCGTGCACGTTCCAGATATTCTAAAATCAATGTTTTGAATCATATAAAAGTTTTGTGGACATTCCTGTTATTCGGGAACTAGACTAGTGTTTGACAATTACAGTCAGTTTGAGCAAATTCCAGAAAATGTGGAATCCGTAGTCTTGTGTCATCCAGAAATTCTGTTTGACTGGTCCAGAAATTCTGGACCTGTTGTTTCGAGTCAAAAAACAGACATTTCGTGCACGTTCCAGATATTCTAAAATCAATGTTTTGAATCATATAAAAGTTTTGTGGACATTCCTGTTATTCGGGAACTAGACTAGTGTTTGACAATTACAGTCAGTTTGAGCAAATTCCAGAAATTCTGGAATCCGCGGTTTGGTGTCAGCCAGAAATTCTGTTAGTCTGGTCCAGAAATTCTGGAACGGTTGTTTCGAGTCAAACACTGTTTTTGCTTAGCGTGTGTGCACTAGGGTTGCCGATTCGAAGATGGGGGCGACGAATGAATGCGTTCCCGTATTTGCAGTTTTGTTCGAATTGGCGACGAATGAATGCGTTCCCGTATTATTTGCAGTTGTGCTTCCCCTGTATAGTCCGATGACGCCGCCGCACATTGAAAAATATCTTCCGGAACTGATTGTTGTGTATATACGTAGCCATTGCACTGATCAACTTTGGCCAGGGACCGCCCCACAAAGGTGGCATCCTGTTTATCCAACGGTATGAAACTCAATAATCCGAAATCCTCGACAACTTCTGCCCTGACTTCGTGCAATTTGGTATATTGGCGATTCAGTTTGGATTGTTTCCGACGTTGACGCGCTGCTTGATAATCGGGAAATTCTTAGATGGCGTTTTGTCTCTCATCGTCTCCACCGTTATCATAATCTTCTTCGTCTCCATTCTTGTGAATGTTCGTTTGATCGAGAAATGGAATCAATCGCTCCAAATCAAAACATTCTGTAAAAAACTCCCATGGCGTAGGTAAATCATTGCCTCGCAACAAATCCATTTCCGTCCATACGCCCACCGTAGGTAACTACATCCGCAACAGCGTCGTTGTCGCAACTCCCAAGTAATGCCGCCGACAGGAAGGACGACGCCTGATAAACATTACATTGCGAATCGATGAGTTGCACCAAAGTCAATCGTAAATTCAGCTGTTTCTGCAACCCGACAACAATTTTTGAACACACGTCGAATGCGTATACGATTCAACCTGTCCCGGAAAATCCAATAACAACTACAAAGGAGCATTCTTCGTTTTCGATTCGCTCTCTTGCCGTTAATGTTGTCGATTCCGTACACTATTCACAATATCTGTGACATGTTCCTCCATATATTCCATGCAACACATCAATCCACCGTTCGGTTCTAGTTCCATTTCGTCCATTACAACTGATAAATCTACCATGTCGTGTCGTACATGAAATACAAAGTACTGTTTCATACAAATCGCCCGGATCGTTCGCCGGATCCATGTTCATCGCCCACGCATTGCGTTGCAGCAGACGCAAATATTTTTGCATACCGTTGCCATACCATTGAAATACGTCGTTTTTCCCGCCCCAGAAGGACCCACCACGACTTGTCCGTAGAGTACAGCGTTCTTGGAAGAACCCGTCATATTCGGTTCATGCGTGTGCGCCTGATTGATGAAGCAAATGCTTAGAGCAGTCTCGATTTGCTGCGGAAAAGTGACTGCTGCGATAGATGCGCAAGATCCAGATCTCTAAGAGTTTGTTTAAAAAGCAAGCGTGAAGCCGGGGCATTTCTTCCATTGAATAACAAGATATAGGCTGCAGAGTTGCGCGATGAAGCAAAATGAAGCCTTTCGTCCGATGATTTTGCCTTACAAGTACAATCCCCTTGCAACAAGTTACGGATTTCACTTAGCTAAAAGACATTCCTCAGATGGATTATATTTAGCTTTCGAAAACCATTTACGAACTATAGTCGATTGTGTAGGAGGAAAACCATAAAGGGATCTGTTTTTGCTCAGTTTATTAAGGTTATTTGATTTAAAAGTTGAATAACCTTAATGACTTAGAAGGAGACCGGGGTCGCTTTACGGTTTTGCGTCTACATAATCGATGATAATACGAAAATGGTTTTCGTAATCTAAATATAATCCATCTGATAAATGTCGCTTCTATTAAGTGAAATCCGTAACATTTTGCAAGGGGATTGTAAGGCAAAATCGGACGAAAGGCTTCATTTTGCTCCATCGCGTAGCTCTGCAGCCAATATCTTGTTATTTCTTGTAGGAAATGACCTGGCTCCACATTAAATCAAGAAAATCATAATACTTAATCGAAAAAGATGATTAAATAAGACAATGTTTTGATGAAGGGACCGGGAGCCGGGAGAAGGATCGGTTCGGCGGTTGATGTGATCATTATTGTTCATCCGCTGAATTCACGCTTTTGAAATGTTAACGCGACTCAAACAAACTGCTTGACGTTCTTCGGTCGATCAGACGCTGCTCAAACGCGTTGCTTCATGAAACAAAGCCCGCAGAAAAGGCACGAATATACTTGCGCGATCGGCGATCGAACATGTACCTCATACAGCTAAAGACACGACTTTAAAGGGCGAACATTGAATACAGCACAATGCAACCAATACGCTAGTTGATTTGAGAAAGGCTGGGCATCACAGAACGAACTGTGTTCTACCAAAAATTCCATTGAACCTGTCCGACTTGACGGCGATTGGCTTCGCTTGATCGCGGTCGTCAGCTTTGCGGTACGTGCTACGAAGGGAGCTTCACGGCTTGTTAGCTGCGGAGGGATAGCCGAATGTAAAGAGCAGGTTTCGGGGAGAATTATCAGCAAAGCGTTTCTTAATCTGAACCCTGGCGTGATGTTGACCGATGCTTACTGGACTTCGTCTTGAGCGCCAAAGTAAATACATACCTCTGAGTATCAGGTTGTGTCCGTTGATGAGTAGATCGTTACCTGTCTCATTAACGCTTCCAATTTACCAAGGTATCGATTTTCTTCCCGAGATTACTTCGGCAAACGCTTGCGAGACAGAAAGATATGGTCTTCCAAAGTTTGCAGACACAGACTCCCTTTTCTGCTCGTTCTGTCTTTAACTTCATGCACTAGGCATTTTTCTCGCGTTAAAGTAGGCGATCGAGATTTGTCAACGGCACATCAATTGCTGAATTCAGGTGCTGATCCTTTTTCGTCTTCGACCGCTGAGGCGGCGCTCGGAAAGAGGGTTTTGCTTCAGGTGCACCAAGAGGCAGTGGCATTTCGCGCTCGACAAAACACAGCAATGATCCATGTAGATCTCCCAAATATTTTTATGTCGTGGCGGCGAGTGGGACGGCAGCTCCACGGGCAGCAACGCCTATTCCGGCTCTCGAAGTGGCCGTACAACAGGTGGATCAAGCTATGCCGACCACGGCTCCGACACCTACAAACTAGAAAACAAAGAGAGACTTTTCCAAGTTCGATTCAGCTATGCCATATACTGATCGACATCAATGTATCGCATTATCATATCAGCTCCATGTTCGAAGACCGTAAAGGCGAGGGCTGATGGAAGGAAACCTCTGAAAACCATTCGCAGCGATGGGCGTTTCGGCATTCGTCCAAGTGGAGAGTTGTTGTTTCGTGTATGGTTTCGCATTTTCCAATGTGACGCGTAATGGGTAAAAACGACATGCGCTTGGCCAGCACAGCCTCCTGCAAGAAAGGTTGCAGACATTGGAACGATGGACAAATCGTAAACACCATTCGGCCGCTTTGTAACTAGACCGTACTCGCCAAGTACGTGCATCCATGGTGCTGTTGGGTGAGAAGATAAAAAGCCAACTGCACCTTCCAGGAACGTTCGTCGGAAAACTTCATAGGATCCAAACAAAGTAGAGTGGCTGGCTGCACTATGCAAAAGGCGTCGGTAGAAAAGATGAACGTTCACACCTTTCCGTAACGTGTCAGCAAAACTTTGACTTCTCATGTGATTCCACCAGTAGGCGTTAATTTCCCATACGTCCATGATAAGGGATTGCGCCATCCCCGCCAAAGCTCCGGCAATGAAATGTGCTACAATGGGAGAAGGGTTGATTGTTATTGTTTGACGAATCTTTTCGGCGCCTTCATAATCCCGAAAGGAATATCGCCGTTGGAGTAGCAAATCGCTTTTGCATTGTTCGGGTGTTTGTTTGCGAGGAAAAAACCAGTCCTGAAGGATTAAAAGATCGTAAATGCCAAAGGATGCAAAGCCTTCCAAGGAAAGCTTAACGTTCGCTAGAGCGGGAAGGCGACATGTTAAGAACCGATTGTCTTAGCCGCTCGTACCTAAGATTCGAGACGATATTTTGACCTTTTTGTCTGTACTTGTAGAGGTCCTCTCAACAGACACAACGCTTTCCTCCGGACCATGCTTCGCAGCGAGTGACCCCAAGCTTAGAAAAGCGCGTTTGCGAATATACCCTCCCAGTGCTGCTGAAGATACACCAAGCTGCCGCAGCGTAGAAGCTGCCGATCGCGTTACACCTGCGAGAAGAGAATCATTACTTCGAGGCGTCTCGCTCTCGCCGGAAGGTTGTGTGGTGAGCTTATTTGTCTCCGCATCCTGCATTGCTTTCGGATGGAGGTAAGTTATTACGCCACTATTCTGGAAGGCGCATCGTGATTATTGGTAGTGTTAATACTCCGGTTATTATCAACGAAAAGTTTTGCGACGATGCTGGTCGATGCTTTGCGAAGTGCTGCGCAATGAACAAAATTTTTAGCCCTAACCCGTATTGTACATTTTACCTTTGTGGATTGATAGAACCAACTGTTTGAAGGATAGTAAAAACATGAAGGTCAGGACGATTCGAAGACATTGCCGGCTGAAATCGTGTCGTGATTGCGTGAAATTCCAAAGTTAGAGCATAACTAACTTTCGATTTATTATTGTAATGAGACTATAATCAAACGAGAAAAAGACGAACAATGCGCGCTGCAGGCTGAATGTACAAAAGGATTGATGGAGTCTCGTGACGAAAATCCAGTCGTGGACTGGTAGAACCAACTGTTTGGATGATAGTAAAAACATGAAGTTCAGGACTCGAAGACAATGCCGGCTGAAATCGCAATTGCGCGAAATTCCAAGCGTAGAACGTAACTAACTTTCGATTAATTAATGAGACTATAATCAAACGCGAAAAAAGACGAATGCGCGCTGCAGGCTGAATGTACAGGTACAAAAGGACTAATGGAGTCTCACGGCTGAAATCCAGTCGTGGATTGGTAGAACCAACTGTTTGGATCATAGTAAAAACATGAAGGTCAGGACTCGAAGACAATGCCGGCTGTTGTAGTTGTAGGACGATCAAAATCGACAAAGTTTGCGTTCCAAATACTATGTTCAACCCACGCAAAGCAATCGACCGCTTTACTTTGTCTCGATTATCTGTTATCTGGCAACTGGTACAGTAACAAAGAGTCTTTACTATTGCAGGAGCTGAAAAAAGTCCTGATGCGAAATGGGCAAATCGTATTTTTTGGCTAAAGCCTTGATCTTTAATTCTTTTCGATGGATGGTATCACTCCTTATCGCGAACTGGTCAGTCACAGGTTACAGGAACCTTGCATCTGATAATTAGAGAATCTAATTTCAGCGCAAGCGTATAAAAAGCAGTTTGTGCGTCGTGCCATGGAAATGAAAAGCCTGACTAGATCAAAATCGCGCTGAATATCTTGTACATAGGTGAGGCGTTCTGAGGGCTATCAGTGTGATGCACCCAGTAAGCCCATTTCGACGGCGATTTGGCACACTCGTGCCTCCTTGGCTGATGCGGAATCTATGACTCTGACTTTCTCTTCTTTGCCTCTTTTTTCTCCTTTTTCAATGACTTTCTTTTCTTCTTTTCCTCTTTCTTCAACTTTTTTATAGTGGACTTTTCTTCATTTGATTCATGACTTTCCGAAGCATATTCGGCTTCTGGCTTGATGCTGGGCTCCGGTCCGGGAATGATCTCCAGTGCATCGAGATCCAGCGGCTTCTCGCTCAATTTCGATAATCGACTTCTTTGTTTGTCTGTGGCAGCCATACTTTGAGCAAGACCCAGAAGATCTTCCCAGTACGATACTCGACAGTGTAAGTCTACTTTCGATCGCTCCTTTTCTAGAAAAACTGTGACGAGATCACAAACGGCGGAGGAAGAACGTATCGCGCGCGACGATCTTGTAGCCAAGACTTTCGGAAACTCTTGATCGCTGTTACTCGGCATATTTACTGCTACTTTGATTCAATTCTTTTGGCGAAAGAACGAAAGAAATGGCGATGGATTTCAATAGCCATCGTGCTCGTTTGAAAATGGTCGATTGATGATTGGTTGTCGTTTCTCGTCCGTCCATCCATTTTTGCCGCTCATTTTCAGTCATGAGGTCTATCAGTCCTGTTACAGCGCGCCCCGTTGTTTGAGAGGATGGCCGGCTTGGCTCTCACATTCAACAGTACCGATCAAAGAGTACACGGGTGCTGTCGTCCCGCTTCTTTTCTCCTAAGTAAAAAATCGTCCTACTCTCCCGCCTTGAGTTACTATCTCTTATTAAGTAGACCAGTTTCAAATTTACCTAGTACATAATTCTACGCAACGGCAATAAGGGCGCGCAGAAATTGCGCCGGACTCGATGATGTCTCGTCCGACCCAGCTTTCCCTCGTTTTTTCTCACACTATGAAAAGCTATCGCGGCATAGCGCCTGGTGGATTTGAATGAATGAATAATAGGCTATTCGTATTATTCATTCGATAACTTCATTTGTCCCTCATCAAGTTCAATTGACATTTAAAAAAAGCAAGAAAGCTTCTTCTTTAGCGATTAAAGAACATGTCGGCAGCTGTCTCGAAAACTCCGGAACCCGCTCGTCGCAACGACAATTGCGAAAATGACGGACCTCGGTCGTCGGAACGAGTCAAGGATTTGTTCTCTCCTCGATCGGCTGCGGCACTAGCTTTGTCGAGCTTCTCCAAACAAGAGTCTGACTTTGCTGCAAGCCAAACGCAAGCGCCGCCGTCGTCCGGTCCTCCGTTTGCTCCAGCAATGCCGCACAACATATCCTTGGAGGCAGCCCAAGCGGCAATGCGCCAAGCCTCCACCGACCATGCGGACGTATTCTATGAACGAAAGTTCGATCCAATGCCGTCCATGGTTCCTCCGAGTGTTTTGAGAAGACCAGGATTGCATCCGTCGCCTCCCAATGGAGTTCGATTTCACTATCCACCCCATCATCATTATCCCCCAAATGCTCGTTTGCACCCCATGTCTATTCCTAATTCTATGCCCTTGCGTGCATGGACTCCCCAGCATCGTCCCATGCCTCAGCAAGCTTCTTCGGGTCCCCATCAGGAAGGGGCGCCTTCGTTTCGGCAGCCAATGCTGCATTCGCATCTTCCGCCCTATGTTGGCCCGTGGGAGAGTCGGGTAAGTTATACAACTGTGATATTGATCTCCTGTATTGTCTCTCTTCAGACGTCTAAGTTCGTTCTTGTACATCTTTTCAGCCCCCGGTAGCAAGTAGCTATCAATCGCAGACCCAAGCGATGGAAAGCAAGGCGCGTCCGGCCAGTGAAGTGCAGAGCCTCGTCACTCCCACACCCAAAAAAAGCCCGCACCGCTGATACCAATTACAACCGGAAAAAGAAATCCTTGGGTCTTCTGGCGGAAACCTTTCTCTCCCGGTTCCAGAACGCTACAAAAGGAACGGAAGTCTTCATTGACAAGCTGGCCAGCGAACTGCAGGTGGAACGCCGTCGTATCTATGATGTCGTCAACATCCTAGAGAGTCTCCGGATCGTTATCAAGAAGGGAAAGAACGCGTATCAATGGATGGGAACCGATCATCTCCCTTTCATGTTTGCCATCCTGCAACACGACGCCATCTACGACCACGCGGAAGATGCTTACGCATTTGGAGTCATTAATGCGAAACCATCCGATGAAGAAATTCATGCTGCCAAGGCCAACCATGATAACAAGGAAAGCAAATCGCTTTCGAGACTGAGCCAGTTGTTCCTTCGTTGTTATCTAGTCGGACACTTGACGCTCAGTTTACCTCAAGCATCCGATAAAATTCACGGTGAAGAGACTTCTGTGAATGACTTGGCGGCCCTAGGATCGAAGAATCGTGGAGAGGTGCCCACCGATCCCAAACTCTTTCAGCAGGCGGCGATGCGCGGCCTCAAGACAAAGATTCGCCGTCTGTATGACATTGCGAACGTTTTTATCTCCATGGGGCTTTTGTCGAAAGTGGATGAAAGGTCGGTGCCGTTGGACTCCCGACGCCCTCGTTTCAGTTGGGCGTATCATTTTAGCGCCAAGGAAATCGCCGCCGTCTACGAACAGATGCCAGAGAGCATGAAGAGAGACCGTGATCCGTTCCACAGCAGCTCGCTTCCCTTGGTTCTTCTCCAGGCTCAAGAGAACAGGACTAACATGGAGTCGGTTCAGGTTAAGATCGAACCCAACCTTCCGGATCAACTGCAAGCGGCTTCTCTCTCTCAACTCTCGAACTCCTCCGACGACGCAAAGTGCCTATTATTGAGCGCCGAAAGAGATATGTTCAGCAAGGAGATCAAACATGACCCCGAGTTGTTTTCGAACATCAACCTGACCGGGGGTGCCGTTGATTTGAGCAGTACCAAGCATGCGACGCCAACCGGAGGCGACGATGACAACCTATTGCGCATTCGCTTCGGCTCGATTCCTAGCGAAATCGTTGAAGCCTGAAAGTGCTTCTGCTTCCGTTTCACATTTGTTCCAGTTTAAAAGGCAGCTAATGTGGAACGCTTTTCCAAGGAGAACTTCTTAGTAGAATGTGTCACATATCAATTAACTATTCAAATCACGAAAAGTCTATATAGTTATCGGAACTGCATGTGTTGCATGTCCTTAAAACGCACGTAGCATTTGATCTAATCTATCTGAAATCGGTGATTGGATAGACGCATCCCTTCCGCTACAAATCCCAAACAAAACTGGATGCGACCCATGGCCTTTCTCGTTTCTTGTATTCGATGACTTGCTTCTTGTAATGCCTCTAATCGTTTTTGCTCATCAACAAAAGAGCTGTTGTGAAAGTTGGAGGCCACTTTTAGTCGCTGCCACAGTGTTGCTTCGATATGAAGTGCTTGTTCATAATAATCAAAGGCCAACGACCAATCACCCAAGCCATACTGTGCAATATAAGCTAAATCGTGGTAGGTCCTTGCCACATCGAGATTATTCCCGGACATGGCACGTCTGTAGAGCAGTTCGTGAGTGTGATATTCGAGTGCTTTCGGATAATCTTTCAGTATGCGCGACAGACGTCCGCATGAGAAATAAATGGAAACAAACTCCGCCGGAGTGCATTCATTCATCGGCTGCTCTAGCACATGCTCGAACAATTCCAAGCTATCGCGAGCATCCCCTTTTCGAGCATAAACCTCTGCTTTTAGTGCATTCAGTTTCCAATAATAGGCGCTAGTTGCATCAACGACTGCAAGGCCTTCTTCGATCTCCTTGATTGCCTGATCTACGCGATTACAGGAGAGACAATTTAGCGCACGCGTGAACGGTTCCAGCATTTCTGCAGTCTTTCCGGTTTGTGTTGCTATTCGAAATGAGTTGCGAAAAGAACTCGACTCATCTCGCTGTTCAAAGGTGGGTGCGCAGGGTTTTGATGAGAAAGTGTCCACGCTGGAAGTAAAGTTGTCATCGGCGTCTTGAACAACAATCTCCACTTCGGCAGGAATTACGTTGCTGACAGAGACGCGCTGAGAAAGTAGGGGCGATTTACATATGATATCTTGAGAAAACGTTGACTCGCTGTCTTCGACGCTCGTTACCGAAGGATTGCTGCTGGAAGGTCGCAAACGAGAAAGAAAGCTCCGGCGCGTCTTGCTTTCCCATCGCCGCGCCGAGTGTTGCTTGGTAAGTTCTGTAGCTCCGGGAAGTTCTGAATACTGCAACTGCGTTTCGCTGGTCATGGTTTGTGCAACAAACGAGAATAATTGCTTTGCAAAAGTGAGCTTCGTCTTGTTCTCCACCTCTCTCAGTTCTCGGTTCACTTTTTTGCGACGTAAAAAGCGTTATTGAGCAAGGCGCGTGTACTTCAAATGCCAGTGTCATGATGCGGACAACCTTCATTAGATCCACGGGGACTGGCTGGCGCTCCCAACCGACAGAAGTCGTCGTTGATAGAGGAAAGTAGTCGAGCGCTTACGCGTGACTCATTGTTCGTGAGTCAAAATCGAAAGAATGCGATCGACCGCTAAACTCTAAAACAGCTTTTGGCTAACAATAACAACATGATGACAAAACAAAAACGCAATACGAATGTTAAGAAACATGCCTATGGCTCCCCCAGTACTTTCAGACTGTCGTAAAAAGTTCATAAATGTGCTCCCCGAACAGCAGCTTGGCGAAGAGCATTCGTCTCTGGAATCCTTCCGCAAAGCGGTCGAGATCGTTCCGCGGAAACGAAAGGAGTTTTCGCTGATTGTTGTCACCAATGGAAATCGTATACTTCTTGGATTGAAACACCGTGGTTTCGGAAAAGGCATGTACAATTCATTCGGTGGAAAACTTGAGCAGGGTGAAGATTCTGTGGTAGCAGCTTGTCGCGAGCTTCACGAAGAGACAGGAATATGCGTAACTATGAAGCATATGACGGAATCGAAAATTGGCATTCTTCATTTCACTTTCGACGATGACCCGACCGAAATGTGTGTCCACCTGTTTCGTGTGAATATATATTGCAACGATCATGTCACGGTTGAAACCGCATCATCATCAGAGCAGATCGTTGTCGATCCTCTCACTATTCGAGGTTGCGATGAAATTACTCCGGAGTGGATTGAGAACTTCTTTCACATACCTCTTCATAATATGTTTGCTGATGACTCCATATGGCTAACGTACTTGTTGGCGTCCGAAAAGAAAGTTTGCTTGGACGGCTGGTTTCATTTTTAGAAGGCGGCCAAGAAGTCAATACAATTCGTCACCATTTTGTCGACATCAAAACCGACACAAATTCTGAATCGCCACAAAGTCAAACGATGACGCTGGAAAAGCGTCTTTTCATAGACTACACAGCAAGAACATTGTTTCTCCCTCGCCGAAAGAATTCAACGAGGCTTGGGCATTCGCGAATGTTGTGAAGAAATCGTTGCCCTGCAAAGACCTAGATTGTGTCATCGATGTTGCGGGTGGGCATGGTGCCCTTGCAGCAATATTGTTGATTACCACAGCAGCCACTCGCGCTGTTGTGGTAGATCCTACGCAAGTGGGGCGAGACAGCGTCAGGAGGGCTTGGGCCGATTTTTTTCCTGAAAAGGAACTACGCTATCGACACGAATGCTTACGCAGTGGACTCCCTGCGGAACTTGAATCGGCGCTTAAAACAACGTCGTGCGACCGTATTCTGGTTGTAGCATGTCACGCTTGTCAACACCTGTCTGATGAAACGGTGAAACTCTCTTGCAAGTTTGGAGTTCACGCGTGATGCCATGTTGTCAGAAGGATCTCTCAACGGGTTCGTCGTGGAAAGCTTTTAGCAAAAATGTATCTATTCCGATTGAGAAAACGATGGATATTCTTTTAGCTGGAAAAGCAATGTCATGGAATACAGGACAAGAAGCCGGGGTGAGGTACGATGTTCGAATCAAGGTTATCGACAGTAGAATCACTCCTCAGAATCGAGTAATTGTATGTCGGTCGTCTCTAAATGATGGTGAGGTATCGAGCACCGAAAGCTCTCATAGAAAACTACAGGAAGCGTATAGAAGGGCTCACAAAACTCAGAATTCATTCTATGACATATCCATGCTTGTTAGGATGCTCCCGTCATCTCAATTCGTTGTGGGTTTTATCTTGGGTGCTTTTACCAGTGCTTTGTTACTTCGCAGTCGAGAAAAGATGTGTGCAAATTGATATTGTAGCTACCCATTGTCCACGATACTTGGCTATTTTTCTCTTAAACTTTTGTTGATATGGCTTTCTCACTCTAGACTACTTGAACCTACGAAACTAAATTTTCAGCTTCCTTACCCTTACCAGGTACGTAGCGATCGATCCAAGACTAACAACACGTCATAGCGGCACTCCATCATAGAGGACGGGCAGCTGGAAGTTCTCTCTGAGCTATACTGCGGTTCGTGTTTGACGCAACCGGCACCCATCAAATGACTGCAATTGCACTGTAGAGCAATTCTTCACTGTTCTTCGTGGAAATTGCACCAAAAATTTATTGATTGCCATCAATCGGTGCCAACCAAACAAAGGTACAAATTATAAAAACAGGATTTATTTGTAAACAATTATCACAATCAAACATTGTTCTGTTCCTCTGAAGCTACATTTTGACTGCAACAGCTGTCGATACTCGAAGACGCCCCGGAAAACATGCAAAAAACGAGTGAACCGAAAAACGGGGTATCCATCTATCAGATCGCTTTTCGATCGACAATATACAATCGCCATGAGGCTCGAAGGGCACGAACGCTTGCTATGAAGGATGATCGACGTAATCCGTTAATACGCGTCATGTCGGGGCTTCCAATTTTGAATTTGATCGTTCCTCCTTTTGAGCCGCAGCATCTTGTTGCGTCAATCGAATCTGTCGGTAGCGCCTTTGCGAAGGCCGACAAAAACATATTTTCAGTATATACGGCAAAGAAACCGACATCTTTTTCGGATGCGCCGTCGTCACTTTCCGTTGCGATGGCAGCCGCTTGTGGCGGAATCGTAGCTGAGGTTTGTTTGGGCAAGAAATCGGCTTTAGCCTCGCCCTTCGCTTCCCAACATCCGCATATACCCTCTCGGCATGTGGTTCCTGTCTTTCAATACGAAGGTGCTGCTGTCTTGAAGTCGATTCGTAGTAAGACCATATTTCCTGTCAACAGCAGTGGGGCCGGTGGTATTCCACTAACCGGCCTGGCACGATCAGGAGCTTTTGCATTTTTCCTGTTCGGATCCAAGGCGACATTAGAAAAGATTCTCTTCGACAAGGTCGAAGTAAACCGTCCTTTGGCTGGTGTAGCAGCCTCCGCTTCAGCAGGTATACTACAGGCTTTTTCGAAAGGTGTGACGGGACACTATGTTACGTTTTCTCGAGAGGTCGCTGCCGTTACCGTGTATTTCTCTGTCTACGAAGGATTCAAGCATCTACTTAATAAGAAGGAGACACGCGACAGGCCTTCCATGTTAGCATGCGCGATCTCTGGAGCCGCCGCTGGTGTATCTTCGGTGTATGTGCGAGGAAATTCGTACCTCGTGGCGAAACGAGCAATGCCTTTTGCCTCGATATCGGCCCATCGAATAAGTTTGGCAGCCTTACGAGCAGCTCCTTATCACGCGCTTCTGTTTGTTGGGTTTGAAACAGCTTCATCCCTTTTAACTCATTAGCAAAATCAACTTACCCTTCAAATGGGGCTTTATCCACCTAATTTTTTCTGAAATTGATTGTTTTGGCTGTAGCTCAATAATATAGACGGCTCAATAATATAGACGCCCTCTAAGCGCTCTATTATCTGAAATTGTGTGTATAGCGGTAATATTAGATCTCTGTTCTAAATCTTATTCAAGATCTCATGAATTGTGACTCGTTCCTAGCGGTAAAGTCAAGCAAACCTTTCATCTTGAATTAAATTCCTCCTATTTGCATTCTACCATCGCTATCGAATCCTGGCATGAACATGTCGTCGGCATCGGGATTTGACCAAGGTGCGACTTCACCATTTCGCTCAGCTTCTATTTCCATTCTTTCGAGATCAAAGATAGAAGTTGTTTGATCCTTCCATACTCGATCTTGGTATTCGCGTACAGACATTCCTTGACCATAAATGCGTGTTGCAACAACCTCGGCTTCACTCGCTAGTTTCTTGATACGAGAAGCCAAGTCCCCGCGATTTTCGTCGTCAGAACCAAGATTGCCAAAGTTCAAGAGCACAGCCTTGCATGCATTAATGAAATCTGGAGGTGGTACATCGGGAACAGGTTTTTCTTGATCAGGAGCTTCACCGTCCACTGCTTTTTGAGCATTTTCGGCTGTTCCTGGGACCAACAGAACGGTTTTGGGAGTGAATGCGTCCTCTAGAATTTGTTCACGCGCAGCCGCATCGTCTGTTCGCAACAGTTTTCGAATCAAACGAATTTCTTTCGAGCTCAACTGCTTGTCTTTTTCGTCGGCAGCCCGCAGTCGGAGTCGTTTCATTAACTCAGCTGGACCGTTAGCACCAGCGATTCTCGCCTGATTTTCATTCGCCTCGAGCAAGAGTAAAAGGCCTCGTCGACCTCTCCCTCGCGAACCTTTTTTATAAGTGCACCTTCCATACGAGCTGGTTCTCCGAGTGATAAAACAGACTTTAAAAGCTCGGCAGCTCTAGCCATTCGTTTTTGTTGTTCCACAGCCAGTGCCGCCAAAAGTTCTGCGGCATCATTTTCTCCATTGCTGGCACGCTCGTTCAAGACTTTGACGAATTGTGCGTCAAACTGATCGTAGAAGTTGTACACAACAGAGGCATACGACTCTCCTCCTTTATAAGGTGGCATGACTTTTTTGAGCAAACTTTCGTAACTGAGACGGATTTCCGGAGTCAACTCGGCATCGTAAAAACTGTTCTTTTTGTTCGTCTTTTGTTCGCTCGTCACTCCCATCTCTCCTTTCTCAATAGCCGCCGCCTTTTTCAAAATATCGGAAGCTGACAATTGCCGACCAGCATCAGCGTCGGCTTCGGCAGCTTCGATACGCTTCTTCTCGGCCTCTTCGGCTTCCTTGGCTGCACGTTCTTCAGCAAGTTTGCTCACTTCCATCTTGGTTTTAATGTCAATAATCATTTCATACAAGTCCTTGAGTGCCAGGCGCTCTTCGGGGTCATTCGATCGTTCAACTTTTTGATCGAGAAAGTTGACAAACTCGTCCGAACCAGCGAGTTCGATCTTGTTGATAATATCGACGCGGGGGTCGTTGGTGGAAAACACGAGATCCGCCAGAAACATTTCGTAAGCATCGTTCATATTCACGTTTGTGCCCTCATTATCGGATCCCAAAAGATTGTAAGAGTCTGAGTTAATTTCATCCAGAATGCCGTAGAGGGGACGGCATCCTTGGGAGACTTGACGGAATGGATTGACGGTAAAGGATGACACCTCGTAAGAACATGACAGCAAGGTAACGGCAGCTGCAGAAAACTTCATTGTTCGGTTCAAATTGCTTCTCAATATACGAAAAGACTGTTCTCGATGTAAGAGTTGGTCGAAAACACGTAGTTTACGTTCTAGCTTGCCTTTTATTGTTGGTTTGAGGCAGTTTCTTGCAACAAACCATCAACAGAAATCAGAAAATGGACGGCTTCAGTGTTGTCTCGCACGTGCGTCACTGAACTATCGTTTGGAGAGAAGCCTACGACGCGACGTCGGACATGGTATCTGATCTGGGTTTTTAGATACGGAGTAGTTACTACGCTCGCTACGACATCTGGAGTACCGATCATGTTTTACAGTAGTCTAAAGAGTAGATTACTTTTTTCATTCTCGTTATTTTCTGCCACCATGACAAATAAACTCGCTGATGTGTTCTTTGCAAGAAAGGATGAATGAAAACGAGGATGCGGAGTGTTGTGTTTCACTGTTTTATCATTGTTGCATCAAACACACTATTGTAGTAGCTGATGACACGGCAATTGCTTAACATTTTGCTTTTGCTAAGGACTTTTCTGGTGTCCAAAGCCTTCCTCCCTGCTTTTTCCAGAAGAACCGAGACCAAGTCCATTTGCTATTCTCAGTCACCCAGTGAAAAGTTGGTTCAAGATGCTAAGGCTATGCTAGAAAAGGCTCGTCTTCTTCGAGAAGGTTTACCCGAAGACAAAGTTGTTTCTCCTTCGAAGACGCCGTCGCCGTGGAATGTTCCCGATGGTCCCCAGGCGGCCACAGGATATCGCCTCTACATAGATATTGGTCGTGAACCTGGTACGTGGATGGATCCACGATGGGGTGTCAGTGGAAAACGAATCGAGTTGACACTGGATGTGAACTTTATGATTGACGAAACAGCGGATTCGGAGACGGTGCAAGGCATGGTGAAAGATAATTTGGGCGGAACGAGTTTGCCGGTCATGATGTTACGAACAGCGGAAAGCGCCCGATTAAGGGGTGGATTCGATAAAATGAAATGCAACAACGGCGGCTATCGAATTGATGTATCGAGCAATCCTCAAAAGTCAAACACACTTCGGTTATTCGTCCGAGCGGAGGGCACTCTGCAAGGTGACTTTGGCGATATTTACATTCCTCAAGGAAATCTATACTTCTCGCTACCTGCATTCGGTGACGATGCTTCTCAGTTGTCGAGAAAAGAGGGGATTGTGACAGTACGACAAATGGGTTGGAACACAGGATGGCGTAGAGAAGAAAGTCGAATTGTGGGGGTCTTTCGCGCTCTTCCGATCAATGATGCGCGACGGTTGGATAAGTTCTAAACTGTCGCCATCCGTGTGCAACTATTTGACTTAAAAACAAGGAGTCGTAATAACTAATAATGTATTTGCTATAGAGAAAATTATCCGGGGCTTCATTTGTCGAAATAGGGTGTAGTGTGGGTACGCCGTAGATCCCCTTGCATTTGTTTATTGTAGCGTGCAGTTTTCTCACTGTATCTGCGAAAGAAAGCAGAAGATTGATGATGTATTCGGATCGCTCCGGTTCCCCCATTAGGGATGCATATGAGTCATGTTCAGTTCTGTAGGTGATTGAGTTAAGCTTTCAGGGGGTTGGCTACTCCGTATTGTTTGAGCAAGGTCACTTTCTTCTCGCGGCAAACCGGCGATAAGAAGGAGACCAAGGGATTACCGCATAAGTTCTTGAAGTCATCCACAGCCTTCGCTTTTTCCGTCGCAGCTTTGGCAGCTTCGGCGGCGTTAGCCGCAGCTCTACGGGCTTCTTCCTTCTTTGCCTCTTCCTTAGCTCTCTTCTCCTTGGCGATCCTCTGAGCTTCTTCGGCCGCTAACTTAGCAGCAAGCTTTTCTGCAGCCTCGCGCGCGGCATCTGCTGCAGCTTTCTTTTCTTTCGCATAACGCGCGGCTTCCTCGGCTGCCACCTTAGCCGCAAGCTTTTCTGCTGAAGTCATTTCATTGACCGAGGGACCAAGCGTAGAAAGACGAACTCGATAAATGACATCGCCTACAGTTTTCCATTGCCACCATCCAATCGCAATCAATCCGGCAAAAACAACAGCAATCGCGGCCATTCGAATGCGCTTCTGTCGCTTCCTCAAGCGACGAAGCGTACTGCGACGTTGATTTCCAAAAGCAGGTAACGGATCCGGCGCAAAACTAAATTCTTCTTTTCTTTTCGGAGAATTGATTCCAGTGCTGTAATCTTTCATAGATGAGTAGTCTGTATCAAACTTGCTAGGTGAAGCGAGCTTCTCCCACTTGATTCCATCCTTATCGGTAGTCTTTCGTGGGGGCGTCATCTTCTTGGAATAGTCAACGATAGGAACGTAATCATCATCGATTTCGCGAGTGTAGGATACTTTCTCCCACGTTACATCACCGCCCTCAATTTTGGATTTCGAACTGTAAATATCGATTCCATTGCTTGATTCAGCCGGATTGTCGCCGGTGAGATGAGAGATAGGGACAGTTGTTTTTGAATCTCCGCAAATGGAATCAGGCGACGCGGGCGATGGCGTCAACGAACGAGGTGACGACGCGCTGGTATCGGGTGTATCCTTGATAAGCGCGGCGACCTTACGAGTAGATACAGGCGACGACACTTGAATAGCCTCCAGTGCTCGAGCCATTTCTTGTGAAGCTTGAACGATAGCATCTACATCATCAGATGTTCTCCTCGTACTGGAAAGATCACTGAGATCGGCACTATTCGATGAGATGTTGGCCTCGATTTCGACTTCAGGGATATCAGCAGAGAAGATTTCGTTTTCTTCGATAACTTTTTCCTTGACACTGTAAACGTTGTTGCTGCTGAAACTTTCGGCCTCTTGAACATGATGCGTATCGAAGATGTTGGTAACTTCCATGGAGCTGCACACCGAGTCCTTGTCTTTAATTTGAATAGTTTCGGGGAACCCGCTGGAAAATGAAGCTCCTGAGATGCTCTTGCTAGAAATTGTCCGCATTTCGTTTGCAGACGCTCCGCTTGTGCTAACATTTGCTCGAGTTCATCATCTTGCGGATCCAAGTCGAGGGCATCGGGCTTGATGGATCGTTGTTCTGTCGCGCTGCTCATCTTGCAATATGCCTCTATCTTATTGTCTCTTTCGAAGAATGAATGAATGATCAATGCCGGCAAACTTATAAAATGATAACAACAATAATGACCAGACAGTCGACACCAAAATCTGCCATTGCCCCCATCCGCATTATTTTCAAAATTGAAGCGGCGTGACGGCAGAATGCGTCTGTTTGCGCATTCTCCGTCTTTGCACTGGAACCGGTACTAAAATCGTTAACAATCCGTAAACGGTTTAAGGCTTCTCGAAAAAACGTGCGTGACAACGGCTATAGAAATTTCTATAGTTGTGGGGAACCATATGCTAAAGTGTACGCCGACGCCCTCCACCGTTGCCTGTTTTAAACTTAGACATATGCAACCTATCGATAAGATAGTGAAAATATTTATATACAGACCTGTATAAAGAGGCACATTTTCTTGGACTTCCTTTTCAAATTTTTGGTTTAACAATTCTGGAGTACGGAGCGACACGAGCACGAAATGACTATAGTTGCAAAGTGACAGTCAACTTTCCCACGATTGGATTCAGTCATGAGGCTCTCAATGCATTATTACGCTGGAAAAATTACGGCTTGAATTTCGACCCTTTCTCTCATTCAAGCAAATAATAATGATCATTTTTTGCATTCAATAACGAGCAAACCATTTTTATTGTCTGATCCATGTCACTGCCGATAGAGAAGCCGAGCGTGAAGGCCACGTACTGGATCAACGGCGAGCAAACTGAACAAAGAACTTGGGATGCATCCAACACGTCTCACGCCGTCGTGGGTTTGCTGCCGGAACAAGATGCAGCGGAAAGGGTACGATAACAAAGCGCTGGGTTTTGTATGCGCTTTTCACCGTTTTTTCTCATGAAAACCGATTTAGCCAGAGCCGGGTGAATTTCGCTACAGCGGACGGCACGACGGCGGTGTGTTGCCACCCCCAAAGATGGAGGACCGATGGCGTTAATGATAGGATGTGTACAAGAAGCAAAGAATGCGAATGATGAATACTTGACGAGTGTAATAGACAAGGAAAAAGACGAAATTCCGCATAAAAAGTCAAAGCACGATTCCTGATTGATTGAACGAGTTCTCTATCGATTAAATCGGCTTCGGGATTTGAAGCGTTCATTATTGTACCAAATGGGATGGCGACTTACGGTAATCTTGTTGGCTTTTTTAAAAAAGCGAATGAGAGAAAAGGTTTTCTTCCGGCAAACAAAAAGTTGCTTCTCGAAAAGCTACCTAGCGATTCTACCCTATCCTTGCAAGTTTCATTCACCGGTCAAGATAACCATTTAATGTTCAGCATGTACCTAATGTATTTGTTTCAAAATTAACTTGTCATTAATAGCAAAGAGGAAGATTGTTATCTCTGCCGGTAGTCACGGGATGCGAATTATCACGAGAACGATGCGTGTAACTTCTTACAACACCAGATTATCTGTGCCTCATCTCTCATGAGGGACGTCAAAAGAACACACACCCCACATTTTCTGGACGTTGAAACATAGCACTCCCAGATTTCTGGGAATTGGTACGTGATAAAACCACACGTCCACATTATTTTCTGGGCCCACCGCATTTCCTGATTTTCTGGCTACTTGAGAACACCATACGTGGGTAAGGGAAAACACCACGCCCCCACATTTTCTGGGACCGTGAAAAACAGACATACCAGATTTTCTGGGATTGGAAACACCAGTCAACCACATTTTCTGGGGACGTGAAACATCTCACTCCCAGATTTTCTGGGGACGTGAAATCACCACACCCCCACATTTTCTGGGTACGTGATAACATCGATCTTACAGATATTCTGGATAAGTGATAACACCACTCGCCCACATTTTCTGAAAACGTGAAAAACCACTCTTCCAGATTTTCTGGGGATGGGAAACACCAGTCCCCCATATTTTCTGGGGACGTGGTGTATCGCACTCCCAGAATTTCTGGGGACGTGAAACACCACACTCCCACATTTTCTGGGAACGCGAATACACTGCATCACACACCAAGAAGGATGAGCCCGCGTGTATTCGCCACGTACGAACGGACGAGCGACGCACCTTTCTTTTCCTATCCTTTTGCAATGAAAAGATCGAGCGATGCGAGGGAGATCAAAAGGGCAAAGAAGAAGTCAAACAACAAAGAACACAACTTTCCTTCAACTCAGCATCATGCAACGATGATTCCACGCTCTCTTCATGTGTTCCCAGTGTCTGTTTTCTTCATAATACTTCGATGGTCCTCAACAACCGTACAAAGCCTTCTGTTTCAGTCCAGTCAGCGATACCCTTCCACTTGTCGACGCCTTCATACTTCCACTATTGTGCTATGCAGCAACAACTCGGACCTGTTAGAAACGAGAGAGGATGTTCCTGAAAATTTTCTGCTGGATGTCGAAGAGGATCTCAATTATTTCCCACGAAATTCTGCTTGGTTAGAGGAGGCAACCTTGTCGTTGCTGGATGAAGATCTCTATCCCATCGGAGAGCTTTCGGAGGAAGATGTTGTGACTATCGCCACTCTCATGGCGGCTTGGTCGAAACGAAACTCGGTGGATGCTGCCATCACCGTCGAACGATTACTAAAGCGCGTTGTGGATGACATGCAAGAGGGGAACTCGGTCGCACAAGTAACGACGCGATTCTACGTATATGTAAGTCTGCAATTGAGTGAACGAGTACTTCTTTGCAGCAATCGAACGGACACTTCTAACACATTATATTGCTTATTACTTTTGTAGGCGATCGATGCATGGTCACGCTCTGGTGCAGAGGGTTCGGCACAAAGAGCTCAACAAATACACGATGCCATGATACAAACTTACCATGCAACCGACAATTCACTCATAGCACCTTCCACGGTTAGTTACAACAGTGTCATGAATGCATGGAGTAAATCAAGCGAGCCCACGGCTGCCGAAAAAGCGGACGATTTGTTGATGGAGCTCGTAGACTCGTATCGAAACGGCAACAACGAATTAAAACCCGATGCTATCAGTTTCTCGACCGTTTTACATGCTTACGCCAAATCACAACATCGGGAACGAGTCGCTAGAAGCGAAGCTATTTTTGAAATGATAGACACGTTGGAAATGCCGCCGAATCCGTATACGTACTCCGCACTGCAAAACATGTATGCCCGAGCGGGAACGGAGGACGCTCCACAGAAAGCATTCGAGATTCTCGATCGGATGAATGAGCTATATCAAGCGGGCAATCTAAGTATGAAACCTTCTACAATAAATTACAATGAGGTTTTAAATTCATTATCCCGGACCCCCAGTCGAAAATCAGCAGAAATGGCGGATCGATTGTTGATGAAGATGGAACTCCCGGTGCAACAAGGCGGATACGATGTTGAACCCGACCGTTTGTCGTACGCCGTTGCAATTCTTGCTTGTGCCAGATGTCCGGATGAATCTTTTGCCGCACAGGCTGCGGAAGCCAATTTGAAAAAGTTAGAAGCTCGCGCGAGACGAGAGGACCAGCGACGGCGTGAAATTTCGAGTGCTGCGCCTCCCGCCGTAACCCTGGATATTGAATCGTTCAACGTTGTTTTGACGGCAATTTCAAAATCTCGAGAACCAGATGCACCTGAGCGAGCTCTGGATATAATTCAGCGAATGGAACGGTATGCAGCAGACGGTAATGATTCGCTTCGACCTAATAGCAGAAGTTGGAACGCTGTATTGAACGCGTTTGCGCGAGCCACAAAACGGAAAGATAGGAATTTCGCTGTCGAATCCCAGCGTATTTTAGAGAGATTGCTTTTTCAAAGTAAGGAGGGGCAAAGCTCTATCGTACCCAACGCGTACACGTTCGCTGCTGTTCTCAATGCTCAGCAGCGATCTGGTGATCCTGATGCCGCAGAACGTGCCGATTGTATTGTTCGGCAAATGGAAGAGTTATACGAATCAAGTGATCTTGATGCACCTCCTGATGTTTTCCATTATACCATACTTCTTAGTGCATGGGCTAGGTCGGGATCACCTCGTGCTGCTGACCGATGTTTGCAAATTCTGACTCACATGTACGAGCGTTCTAACGCGGGGTTCGATAATGTGAAGCCGAATGTCCGAACGTACAATGCGGTTCTTGATTGTTTGTCGAAGTCACACAAAGAGGATATTGCCGAGCAGTTGCTGTATCACATGCTGGATCTATTTCGAAGGGGAGACCACGCCTCGAAGCCCGACGCATTTTCCTTTAACTGTGTTATTCAAGCATTCGCGAAGTCCGACGCGCGAGGCAGTGGAAGAAGAGCAGAAGCTGTACTTGATCGTTTTCTCGAATTTCAAGAAGAAAAATCCTTCAGTGGGACCAGACACGCGAGCGTTTAAATATATAATGTCTCACTACAGTCGAAGCTCTAACATGGACGCACCCTACCGCGCTGAATATGTGCTGAACCGGATGATTGCACTCTACAAATCTGGACATAGACATTTGGAGCCATCATTGTCGATGTTCACGACAGTAATGGATAGCTACTCGTATGCCAACCATCCGGATGCTGGAAACAACGCCGAACGTCTTCTTCGACTGATTCGAGAGTTGGAAAGAGGTTATGGTTGTTCCCATTTGATGGCTCATACAGCGGTGATGAACAGTGTTCTCATGGCTTATGCTACATCGGCCGCAAAGGATGAACAAGCTAGTTTTCGTGCAGAAAAGCTGTTATTAGACATGGAAAGAAGTTACGCCGCGGGGGACGCGTCACTCCAACCTGATACTAAAAGCTATGGATTAGTTTTGTCGGCGTGGTCCAAATCTTGCAGTTCACACAAAGCTCGAAGAGCACTCCAGCTCCTTAGACGTATGGAACAAGCTCAAAGAGAAGGAAACGATCGGGTTAGTGTAGATGAGCATGCATACTCTCTGGTAATCAACACTTGCGCATTTTGCAATGATGCAATTGACGTCGAAATTGAAGCATTTAAAATTGCCGAAACGATTTTTGACGAGATGCTGTCCTCCTCAGATAACAGCCCATCTAGTCTTACATACGGCTGGTTCATTCAGGCATGTGGGCGGCTACGTGTATCGAAAGATGAGAGTGCAAAGGCAATTGAAAAAGCTTTCAAACGATGCTGTGATGATGGCCTCTTGAACGACTTCGTATTCCATAGATTGAAAGGCGCTGCATCGGATGAGGTTTTCTTGTCGCTCTTAAGTGGGACGGCTCTCAGTGGTCTAAAAGACGGAAGAAAACAAAAAGTAGGGATTCAACGGCTACCCTTTGAATGGCGAAGAAACTGTAAATGATGTCACAGAGGCGCTGTCATGGGTAATGGAGATTTGGTGCAAATTTTATGAGATCGTCCTTTCTTCTATGGTTCCGATATCATATGTTCGGAACTTTTTATTGATCTGGTCTACAAGCCCATATCATTCCACGATGACAAGAGGAGGTAATTCAAAAGTTTTTGCACGGCGAAGACCAGGCGACTTCTTGTGCTCGTATCATGTTTCTCTTCGCATTCCATAACCTCTACGGCAATCGTATTATCAGAATGCGCTGCAAGAATTAGAAATACATCTTCGCTCCGACAGTAAAACATTTTTCGTGCAGGCCCTAGAGACCATGAAGGAGAAAATGCAGGCTCTCTCTCCAAGCGACAGCAATAATGTGTCCACTCGCCAAGAACGTTTCTGTTGCAAATCATTTTGATTTTTCCAAATCTGAATTTGATTTAAGAATCTCTGAAACGGGTTTCACGACACAGAAGCTAATGAGCTCTTCAATTTCACTTATTATTGGCGCTCCAGCTTTCGACTTCCCCGATAATTTTGTCCATAAATTGTCTCGATACAGAAGTCTCGCAGCCATCCGCAGCTCTCGATATGCGAGACCCGCAGCTTCCACTGCTATATTGTCAATTATCGGTATTGCAATTTTCGAACCGGGTCGAAACATGAATTCGTGAAGATTTCGGCCCTGAGTACGGCACAAAATGATTAGGCCAAGGCTTTCCGTCGATGAGGGATCGTGAATTATTGAGCAAAGAGAAATTGTTCCGTTCACAAGGATTTCTTTTTTAAAACACAGACCGTATTCTCCGCATCGCAAAATATTTATGTTGTTGCAGGTCGAGGAAAGCCACTTGAAAAGTGTAGAGGCGTCGTATTTGGACAGTGCCGGATCGCAAAAAGATGCCAGGATTATCTTGGTGGAAAAAGCCCGAAAGCTTGATCTTAGTACCAGTCTCTGATCAGCTAATGCACGGTGAAAAATCAGGTCTTGTAGCAACTTCAAAGCGTCCTCGCAGTCAATGGGTCCGTCCACTGATTTCAATGCTCTCTCGGCAACCGAAGCTGCGTGATCAAAAAGAGCCTTATCTAGTCGGAGCATTTTTTTGGAGTGCAATAATAAGATATCCATCCCAGTTGCATCTTTTTCTCGCATTGCGTTAGAAAAATATCTTCTTCGTTTTGATTGTCCTCGACGGCCTCTCTCCTTTTGACGACGAGGCAATAAAAGGAGAAAAGATTCGGCCGAAAGCACGTAACTTGTAGAACTAGAAGACAGGACCGAAACTTTCGTGACACAAATGCACTGGGCAGAACTCACAGATCTTGATTTGGAGGAAATAATTGTTCTCTCTGACGAGTGACCATTATTTTGGAGCTGCATAATCATTAATCCATCAATCAAGGATGTTGTCACCTGGGCAAATGAATCAACAAACGAGGGCCTCAGTGTAGAAGGAATTGGGAGCAATTCTGAGACATGTGCCACGCCACAGCTATTTTCTTGTAATAAAGACCACGCGCTAGCCATTGACACGTCCTTTTTTGGTGATAAATGCCAAACAGCTGAATTCGCTACTTTGGTCATTTTAGCCTGTTCAGTGTGTGTTCGAGTCTGTCCAGAGTTGGCTAGGCTACTATAATGCTGTTGGATACTAGCTTCCTGCGGATCGACGTATATTGCCCGAGTCGTTTGTATGGCTGCATTCGAAGTACCGCCTTTGAGTCGTGCAACCTGACCTTTTCGCGTCTGTGTAGGCTGTTTCTGGGCACTTGTCGTGTTTCCAGAAGGTGTGCCTTTAAATAAATTCGAGCTAGCTCTAGCTCTTGAAGCGGCTACTGCGTGCAACGCCGACCCCTCAACAGACTTCCCAATCAATTTTGGCTTTCTTATGCTCGTCGGGCGGCTTATCCGACGTCGTGGTGCCGATTGCGATTCTTCTATGAGCACATCTGGAGCACCTGATTGACTCGACGAGTTTATTTTGAATTTTTCCTCTCTATTGTTGATCTTTAAAGCTTTTTCTGGCTGCTTGGCTGGCTCTTTTGTGCTTCTAGGTGCTAATATTTTGAGTGAATTCCGCTGCAGCGTGTCTACCGAAGCCCTTGCGACGTTGCTCATCTGGTTCTCTTTAGAAGTTACGCGAGCTGCTATTTTCTCAAACAAACTTGTAGACCAGTTATAAGCGAGTAGAGAACGCTTATTGCGTTTCACGACTAGCACGAAAGCCAGCGATCTTGAAAGAATAATGGGTTGCTCTCTTTCATTCGTTCAAGAGCAGCAACAACAAGGTCCGACTTCGCACCTTTATCATTTATGGCTACCTGTTCAAAAAGCTTGGGTGGACCATCACTCTGACGAGAAAGACAAAAGATAATGTATTCAGGACAGTCTACGGGTTCGTCTTCCTTTGGGCGAATATTTGATAGATTCACAATTTCTGGGGGTTCATTCCGTGATAACCGTATTGTACACAGTTCAAAAACCAGATCCTGACCCTGTGGTGCTTCTTTTGACTCCAGTCGCATCTGGTCTAAAATGATTCCATTGGTTATCTCAAAAGCAAATTTGGCGACACTCGATGCTCTTAGATCTGCTGCATCGTATTGGATCTTGAGCACCGCAGGATGCGGTAAATTGTACGACGACTCAAGCACACTAGTGATGGCAGGTAATCCAGGGCAAAGACATTCAATCGCCTCATCTCTTGAAAAATCGCCCGAGACTTTGACGTTTGGTGTTTTTTCCATGTCTCCACTTCGCTTTTTTCTAAGTAGATTCTCCATGGTCCAAGCTGCAAGACCTTGGTTCAAAGTCAACTTGAGCCAATCATGAAGAACATCCCTTTTCAACACGGTGTCATAGATTTTTATTTGTACGAAAAACTTCGATTCCATTCCAATTTTGTCTTCATCTCTAGAGAGATCTAGTAAGTCAATCAATCTAATGTCCATTACGTCCACGGTCAATTTATTGTCCAATGCAGCCGTCTCGCCGATAGAGGGCAGCAAAGAAACCTTTTTCCTTGCTCATTGACGAGAGACACCTCTATCAAGCCCACACCCGTTCCTGTCATTCTTGAAAATTCAGCGCCCTTTTTAGTAAGGGTACTTAGACCCTGAAACTCTGGGTCGAGCTTAGATGAATTGTTATTGTAGTAGAACATCATGTTAGGGACGTCTTCCCCACGCAAGAAGTGTCGTCGTTCCCATCTAAGCCCTCAAAAACACGGAATCGGGTGCTAGTAACTGTTGGAAGAAAGTAGATCCGCAAATATTTTGCTTGAAATACAATAGAACCATTCCAGGATCGACAGCAAGCTTCGGAAAAGCGTACTTCTTGACCTTCGGCGACGACAATCGTAATGTATCGTCCCCGTCATCAAGTCGGCTCCATATTTCCTCATATTTCAAAACGAAGTTGATGTCGGCCTGTTTCCAAAGATATCGTGGATTTTTCGTGAGAACATTTGAAAGCATTTCCACTGCTATACCATAAAGCTTTTTTTTGAAGTAGATCGCGCAACTGCTTAGTGATGGAAGGTCCAGGTTGATCAATACCGTAAACTAGAAATTCTATTTCTCCGTCGGGTTCAATGCCTCCCCACGAGCGGATAGCATCATGTAAAATATTGAACCTTGTTCGTCTTTGTATACAAATACTCTCATACGGTTCGAGACTGCAAATATATGAAGAACAGTTGCTTCTAACGTCCTCGCGACCTGCAATGGATTCGTAGCACAACGATGGAAGAGCTCAAAGGTTGTCCTAAACAATATAGGACAGTGAAAAACGCCAGTATCGAACATGGCTTTTTCTTTCACCACGAGACTACTCTCGCTAGTAGTCACAGAATCCGGTGGAATAAGGAGACTGCTAGCACTTTTGGAAGCATGTAAACGTTCCAGGAGCAAGATTTGGTTCGTGCGGTGAGCGCACTGCGATGCAAGGTCTTGCATTTTTGAACAATCCTCGAACTCTCTTCTTCACCGTCAGGATGGTAAACCTCGATGACAATCAAGCCGCGGGATCGTCGTATAGTAAGAAAACAAAAGAATGGAAGTGATGTTGACTCTGAGTGATTCAGAACAACAAAGCTGTAGCCATCGTCAAAAGCCTTCAAAGCCACTTGCTTGTTGACTGCGAATTGATCTGATAAAGTTTGGAAGGCCCCTTCAAAAGCCAGGTCATCTCTCGCTGGCGAGGATGCTGGAACCATTGAGTCTAATTTTGAGACGTAAAAGTACAAGTCAACAGTCGACGCTACCGAATGGCGAGCTTGTCGAAGGCAAAGCCGGGCAAATTTAAGATCGGTGTCTATAATTGCAGTGCCTTGCCTGCGGAGTCTTCCGAGATGCTGCTCCGCTTAATTGCCGATCAGAATGTATTAGAAAATGAGCTGAGACGCAAAGAATAATTTTTACCACTTACCAACGTGGGCATTCAACAGCAAGGCGAGATCGGATGCCGCCGACACATGTGACTGAGGAAGCTCTCTTGCTTGACGCTTGTTCGCTTTCTCTGGGTCTTCCGTGTAAAGGGAAAGCATAGCGGCAATACTCGCGCTTCGCTCAATAGATTTCAGGTCCTGAACGGATGCCGGCTCTTGATCTACCACAATTTTTACAAAAACAGGAACGGGTCGCACACTGTAGTATCCACTCTCGCCAGTGGAACTCGAAGTTACGCTTATGTCAGACGAGCTATCCAGCCCGTCTACCATGGATTGATAAGCAACATCTTCTTCCTCGATATTTTTCACAACGTTACGGTCGTCGTCGTCATCGTGGTCGAATGGTTCAATTGACGTTGGGTCACCGTCTTCGTCCTGACTCGCAAGTACGCTTCTGAGAGGACTGGGATGATAAACAAAGCATAGTTGGTCGCCAGGGACAGGTTCTAAAGCAGACGAAAGAACCTCGAACAGCTTTGAATCGGCGCCTCCTCCTTCTTCCAGTATTTCAACCCTTACTACTTCAACAAAGCTCAGCTCGTTGAGAACTTGATTGAAATCGCTAGGTGCAAAACAGAACGTTTCATTGCGTAATGTGCTATCCAGGGCGGCGAAATACGCGGAACTCGCGTAGTTTTGTCTGTGGCCACGATCCAGAGAATCGGTAAAATCAGTGACGCACATATGCTCCGTGATGTGATCGTCTTCGATACCATCCTCAACGACATCGTCGCGTCGACTGTAAAGCTGAAAAGAGGTAATAAGTTAGGTCATTTCATTTTAGATACAAAGGGTCGCCGGTATGGCTGCACTTACGTCTCCAACGCCAATGGTGAAAAATGCCATGTTTATGTGCGTTGTAGTTACGTCAGCCACAGTTGTTGTGACTTGCTCGTGCGGCAAATGGACTATACTAAGAGTATTTTTGTCGTATTCAACCAAAAACCAATCACCTGATCCATGACCATGCATCGCAAAGCTGGGATCAATTTCTAGCTTCGCGACTCTCGGAGCGAAAACTTGAGACAATAGCATTTGTTCCGTTAACCTCCTAAGATGCTCGTTAGCTGTTGTGTCCGTATCATGGAAAAATCGCATTCGTAGGAAAGAGTGCGATGCGTACCCAAGTAGTCTTTCTACAAATGCTGTTTGAAGTGGTGAAGTATCACCGGCTTCCCTACTTTCGCTTGACAACTGCAGCAATGCCCTTCGACTTTGCAAAGCAAGAGCGCACTCTTGATCCCTTTTCCCCAGAGTTTGAACTAATCGGTAAAATTCAGAGAGAGGCGAGGGACTGAACAGAGAAGCCCTGGAAAATTGACCGCTTTCGCTTTCAATGTGGAAGTCAACAACAACTTTGTCGGCAAGTATAGAGAGCTGGTATTGAACAAGAGTTCCCGGCTCATTCCTTGCGTCTGACTTGTGAACAATTTTGGCAAGAAGCGCATGCTTTTCGCACGAATCCAATAAAAGGAAGTTACCTATTTCTGTCCTTCGCTTAATGAGCAGAGGAAGAAGCTCAGGGTCAGTTACAAGGTCCCAAGTAGAGTGGTCGCAATATTTCTCTACCATCAACTCGCTAGGAGTTCTCTGATCCGTTCCAAAGTGATGATTTTTCGTGCTAACTAGAAACTTCCCCATTTGTATTCTGAGAACACGCACATGACTAAGTTTTCCCAAGAGCTTCTTCAACGAAAACACGCAGGAGAGCCGATCACTGGTCCCGCATCCACCTATTGTGTTGACTGTGACAGTCCAGATTCTTCCAGCGTTAGGAGACCGGGCGATTTTCACCACACAGTACGCTGGAAGAGAATGTTCCTCTGATATTGTCTGTTTGACGAAGCATTCTCGCTTCTTAATACACTGCGAAGACCATCCTTCGAGTGCTTCTATCAGTTGCTCGGATCCGTCGTCCTGATCTCGAAAATCACTCAAGAAATCGTGCTCCCCAGCATCGTATGGCATATTTCCGACACATACACAATCGAACTCATCCAGGCGAAAATGGCGTCTTTCTTGCAACGCGCTAAGAGTCCCGAGCCGTTTCACAAATGGACTATCGGGTGACTTCAGCTGATCACCCCACCGGATCGGTGTTAGCGATGACTGCAGCGTATCTTCTTTCCTCATCCATCGCAAGAGCTTGCAAATGCTGTCGGATACTTGCTGGTCGTTGCTTTTGGAAGAACCGAAATTCCCGTGAACAAAATCTCTCTTGACCAGTTGGATCAGCGACGGATTCCCCAACAGCTCAATTTTCACGTGCGCAAAGCCGATCATGTTGTTCATTCCTACCAGGGACTTGTAAGATATTTCGTAATACAAGATGACACCGGCATCCAATCCGAGAGTAAATTGGATCGAGACCTTCCCCGGATCCATAGTGCTTTGACCACACTGTTTGACACGGTACCCTTCTCGGACTCTCATCATGATAAGACCTTTGATAGGAACCGGGTTAATAATATAACTCGAGAGCATTGTCCTTATGTGAGTGTTCGTTTGACTCGATTTGTTGAATTCACCACCAAAGACCCGTCCCTCGAGCACCGACAAAGTTTTGAGATCCGAGTTGTGCGTTTTGTCACGAATCGGGGGAGGGACACCCAGCATCGCATGCGGACGGGGAGTGAGATGTGACAAGCCAAATATTGTGTACCACTGGACCGCATTGGACTGTAATGTATGCTGCGGAGACGAAAAGAAATGATCCGCATAAAATGGCGATTCGGAACCGACATTTCCCAAAAATGTGCGAGCACCCTCCTCCAAAAGGTTCGCATTCCAAAAAGCACCCCCACTTGCTCGGCAAACCGATTGAAGAGCTTCTCTATCATCCGATAGATGCAGCGGATACGTGCCGCCCCTTGGATCGGCCGTAAGCAGTGTAAAGATGGATAAATCGGTAGTATCTCCCGTACTAGGAGCCGCCGACCCCGATAAATCCAAGACAGAAATCGGCATATCCGAACGATCCTTCTCCCACAACAAGTCCCAGGTGCTATCACAGCCGATGGCCGACCCATCCGTCGCAATGACGACCGCCGGTCGCGCGGACGATGAAAGATTCTCCAAACAAACATCGGCCGCATCGAGGATATCCTTCAATGAAGAAGATTGAAAGGGCATGGACCAAGCATCGTACGTATTTCTTCCTTGCACATTGTTGCGATACACCAACCGCTCTGCAATGGCCGATTCAATTTCGTGGAGTGCCCAATCTTTGATTTTTTTGCGACAACAGTTCGGCAGAAGCTCGATCGGTGACACGAAAGTCTCGGACGAGCAAATGAATATCGGGTTCGTTTTGCGACGGAAAGACGGCAATGACACTGACCGCGATTTCCGGTATCCAGGTCGTTCCTGTGATGGGCTGTATTAAGGCCGTAAAATACAATCGCGTCATTTCCGCCAGTCGATCGAGGGGACACACACTGTTGGCGGTACTGCTTCCGCAAGTATTCGTCAAAGTGGCTTTGGCATCCAAACAAAATGCGACCCGGGTCAATTCGTACGCAAAATACACGCGCGATGCCGGAATGAGTCGCAATGGCAGTATCGGTGGTTCATGACAAAAGAATTGTTGTTGTTGCAATACGGTCTGGGCCATGGCATGAAATCGGAGCAACGATCGTTGGAGGGCCTTTGTTTCTTTGCGCGACAATCCCGTCGTCGGCACACATTCCAAGACCTTCACCACGCCACACACCGATTCGCGGGTACGCCCTTCTTGTTGTGTCAGATGATGATCTTCCGAAGTACCCGTAACCACATCGAAATGATAACAAACGCGTTCGGCGAGACCGTATTTGATCCAGTCACTCAAAAGTATAACGACATGCAATGCCGGACTGCGAACTGCTACGAGTAATGGGAGCTTTCCGTCATTGACTTTAGTCATGCTGATTTGCGTTAGTATTTTAGTGTAGGAGTGACATATTTATATGGGAAACAACAATAATAGGAGAAACATTGAGCGAACGTCGTCAAAAAATCTTCGAGGAGCGCGGTGATGATCGCAAACACCGATTATTCCAGAATTTCTGGAAATACAAGACCAGAAATTCTGTACCAGGTATGATCGCAAACACTGATGGTCCAGAATTTCTGGACCAACCGAAACAGAAATTCTGTATGATCGCAAACACTGATGGTCCAGAATTTCTGGACCAACAACCACAGAATTTCTGTATGATTGCAAACACTGATGGTTCAGAATTTCTGGACCAACCGAGACAGAAATTCTGGATGATCGCAAACACTGATGGTCCAGAATTTCTGGACCGACGACCACAGAATTTCTGTATGATTGCAAGCAACGATGGTCCAGAATATCTGGACCAACGACCACAGAATCCTGTATGATTGCAAACACTGATGGTCCAGAATTTCTGGACCAACCGAGACAGAAACTCTGGATGATCGCAAACACTCATGGTCCAGAATTTCTGGACCAACCGAAACAGAAATTCTGTATGATCGCAAAACACTGATGGTCCAGAATTTCTGGACCGACAACCACGGAATTTCTGTATGATCGCAAACACTGATGGTCCAGAATTTCTGGACCGACGACATCAGAAATTCTGTATGATCGCAAACAACGATGGTTCCGAATTTCTGGACCAACGACCACAGAATTTCTGTATGATCGCAAGCAACGATGGTCCAGAATTTCTGGACCAACCGATAAAGAAAATCTGTATGATCGCAAACACCGTTCTGGACCACAGGATTTCTGTATGATAGCAAACACTAATGGTTCAGAATTTCTGGACCAACCGAAAAATAAAATCTGTATGATCGCAATCACTGATGGTCCACAATTTCTGGACCAAACGAAACAGAAATTCTGTATGATCGCAAACAACAATGGTCCAGAATTTCTGGAACAACCGAAACAGAAATTCTGTATGATCGCAAACAACGATGGTCCAGAGTTTCTGGACCAACGACCACAGAAATTCTGTATGATCGCAAACAACGATGGTCCAGAATTTCTGGACCAACTGAAACAGAAATTCTGTATGATCGCAAACACTGAGATGGTCCAGAATTTCTGGACCAACTCGAAACAGAAATTCTGTATGATCGCAAACACCGTTCTGGACCACAGGATTTCTGTATGATCGCAAACACTAAAAAATGGTCCAGAAAATCTGGACCAACGACCACAAAAATTCTGTATGATCGAAAACACTAATGGCCCAGAATTTCTGGACCAACCGATAAAGAAAATCTGTATGATCGCAATCACTGATGGTCCAGAATTTCTGGACCAAACGAAAAATAAAATCTGTATGATCGCAAACAACGATGGTCCAGAATTTCTGGACCAAACGAAACAGAAATTCTGTATGATCGCAATCACTGATGGTCCAGAATTTCTGGACCAACCTAAACAGAAATTCTGTATGATCGCAAACACTGAGATGGTCCAGAATTTCTGGACCGACGACCACAGTCCAGAATTTCTGGATGCTCTTTCAAAAAAGTTCTGACAGGCGGAAATGACGAGAAGATACCCGTACAAGTACGAACAACGCGATCATTATTTTTATCACCCACTTCACGTCCAGAATTCTTTGGATGATGACTTGAAGCTGTCATTTTCTGCAATCAACACTCCTCTAAAATAATTTCATTATCATCCTTGTTGATTGTGTTCTGAACCTGAAGTATTTCCGTTTCGATTTACGAAGAACCATCAATGATATCCTCCACATTCCGCACGGTCGCTCGCGGCTCGACCACCACGCGCCGCAGCATTTGTTCTTCGCATTTGACCATCGAACGAACCACCGACACGACACGCTTCGAACAACGACCCCCGAAAGAACATCTCCAATTCGGTACAACCTTATCCGATCACATGCTCATGATTGAATGGCACCAACAACAATGGAGTGCGCCTCGCATTGTGCCCTACCAAAATTTACAACTTAGTCCAGCGGCGAGTTCATTGCAATACGGATTACAGTGTTTTGAAGGAATGAAGGCGTACAAATCACTCACGGATGATTCCTTACGTATGTTTCGTCCCGACAAGAACATGCAACGACTTGCAAATTCGATGGATCGATTGCAAATGCCCGGGGCGGATTTTGATCACGACGAATTGTTGCGATGCATTGCCGAATTAATCAAAATCGATGCGCCATGGATACCGTACGGAGAAGGATATTCGCTCTATTTGCGACCGACCGTCATTGCGACCACGAAAGCGTTGGGATTGGCGGCACCCGATTCGATTTTGTTGTACGTCATCACCAGTCCGGTTGGGCCCTATTACAAGACGGGATTTCAACCCATTCGACTCATGACGAGTACGGATTATGTACGGGCCTGGCCGGGGGGAACGGGAAATGCCAAAGTCGGAGGCAACTATGCTCCGACCATGAAACCACAATTCTTGGCGGCCGAGCATGGGTGTTCGCAGATTCTCTGGCTTTTTGGGGAGAACGAAGAAATCACCGAGGTGGGAGCCATGAATGTCTTCTTCTATCTCATCAATGATGATACACAGCGACTTGAACTGGTCACGGCGCCATTGACACGAGGAGATATTTTGCCGGGAGTCACACGAGATTCCATTTTGCATTTGGCGCGATCGTGGGGTGATTTTGACGTTTCAGAGCGATATGTTACCATGGCGGAAATCGAAAAGGCAGCCAAAGACGGCCGCCTTATCGAAGCTTTTGGCGCCGGTACGGCGGCGGTTGTAACACCATCTCGAGCATTCGACACAAGGGCAAAGATATCGATATCTCGACCGAAACGGGAGAACTCACGCGAAGGATTTGGAACGAAATTACTGGAATCCAGTACGGTAAAATAGCCGGTCCACCGGGGTGGAGCGTCAAACTTTAAAGGGACTGATTTCAGTTGTGACATTGCATGGAAGATTAGATTAAAGTAGACAGTGATTGTGAATCGAAAAACGACATATTAAGAATTATTGGAGAACAAATTGTCATCAATTTCTCGAAAAAACCCGTCGATGTTTCATACCTTGAAAGCTACACTACCTTATACGGAGTGACAAAATTGCAGTCGCTGTTTGCGGGCTTGCATTGTACGCCACGACTTACTTGTTGAAGCGTTTGCGGATTGTCCTCTTCCCTTTTTATTTGACGGAAATTGATACACTCCCGAACTCCCGAGTCAGATAAATACCTAACCTTTCGTAGCCCAATATTGGTGGCCAATGTTAACGTTAGCAGCGCAAGCGTATCACAAGAATTCATTAATAGAGAGTGGCTTTTTCGGTGCTTCTCTTCCTAAGCAGAGGAAGCGAGATATTTTCCCAGTTGCGCCGTTGCGCCCTCGTGTCTTTTCCATCGCAAACATGCACAAAAGTCTAATTTCGCCCCCCTTTTCACCTGGTCAATTGGATACTATTTTCCAAATGATTCCTGCTTTAAAAATCCGCGCAATTTTACAGCCAAAATTGAGCCAACGTCGTGCTGCTGGCAAGATCGTGCACTGCGGCGACAAAAGCCACTGAGCAAATCCATCCTCTTACGAAGCAATAGAATCCGTCTGAGACACAAGCTCACGCGCTTCCTTCATCTACGCCTTCTTACTCGCATAGAGACTACGGAATGCAGGAAAAATCGAGAAGGATATTGGATGGTTGCTTCGAGATAGGTCGCTCAATGGCACGAAAGTAAATGAGTGTAAAAAGCCAAGGGCCAAAAAATCCTGTGCTATGGCCTTGCATTTTTGGCCAAAAAGCACGTTTTCGAAACACTATGCACTTAAAGTACAGAAATAACAGGTCTACGCATCAATAGTAGAAGACACTTCGTAACGGTACTCGAGTGTCGGTGGATGTCGTAGCGTGGCTGAGAAATGTCGCAGAGGATGCACGGACAGACTACACCCTCTTTCAAACTCGTGACTCACAGTTTGGAAAGAAGCACAGTGACATAGAATGTAGCCTCACGTTCACGGGACACGAGATTTTCATTGCAGATTATTGCACGTCATCGGCGCTTTTGCTTTGTAGTCTAGAGAGTGTTTAGTTTATTATTTATTTATGACAACGAGCAACAAGATCCAAGAACTGAGTTATCTAAACTGCAAAGATGAAGTCTGTGTTGGTTGTAGTCTCTTCTTGTTCACTTGCGTCGCTCTCCGCTTTTCATTCCCCACAGGCGTACCATCGACGCCAAGCCACGGTTCTTCATCTCGAAAGCACGAACCGACGCACATTTTTACGAGAGGCGGCCCTCGTTGCTGTCACTTCTTCCACATTTACAACCCCTATCGTTGCGAACGCCGAAGAAGAAGACTTAACAACCAAATTGTTCAATGAGGATGGGTCACTGAAAGATGAGTCCATTCAAATCGAAGCAAAATTTCGAAAAGTAGAGCTCATGTGGGATGGATCCAATCAGTTGGCAATCGCCGTCGACGGAGAGAACACAGCAAATACTTCGAAAGGATCGTCCTTACGTCTGAGCTACGAACTTCCAGAAAAATGGAACACCGATTCCAAGAAGTATATCGACAAAGCCGAAGGTGTTCAAGTATGTGATCGGATCACAATTTACAGATCGGAAGGAACAGCAACCCCAAAAGTGCTAGAAAAAGCTTCCGTTAAAGGCATCGGAGAGTCTCTTAAAGTGACCGAAGACTTGAAAGGGATCTATAAGGCTGATCTTATCGGTGGGCGCACTAGAGCGAAAGGCGATCAGAAGTATTATGATTTTGATATGGCGGTTGCTCCCTCCTCATGTTCCAATTCCAAGGAAGATCTCGGTTTAGGGTTTTGCCCCTACGATTCTATCTATTTATTATCATCAACAGTATTCGACAACTCTCTCTATGTCTTTGCATTAGAGTGCGACAAGGCCGAGTGGAAAGTGGCAAACAGTGACCTTCGGAGGGTGCGATCGAGTTTCTCTGTCGAACGCATGGTCGAGTCCATCTAGATATTTGTCACAGAACAGCAAGAGATAGAAACGTAAAAGCTTGCTAATGGAATAAACTTCGCATTCCTAATTTATGTCACTTTTGTTTGAAAAAGCGAGAAAACAAACATTTTATAACTACTTTGCCCATTCAGGTTGTCACAAAAACTGACACTCCATTTTGTGCCGACCGGATCTCCAATCATACACTTGGCACAGCTTTGAACAATATTTAGCACGACTACAACGACTGCACATCTTCATCCTAGACACTTTCACTCCAGAATGAGTGTGAGCCTCATGTGGTGCGACACCGCTATCAGTCGAAGCGTTCGTCTGTCTACCCGATGTACTCTGATTTGCGTACGAAGGACTGTGATGACGATGTATATGCGGGTGTGCTGCCACACCATTTGCAGGTACGGTGGCCTTAAAAGCCCATCGACCACAAAGAGGGTTCCAGCAGTGACTGGTGCTGAGATTTCGCAAGTCGGGAGAACGAATGTAATGACGAGATAGCAGTCTGTTTAGGCACAAGTGATCCAAATGACGACGAAGTTCGTCAGCAGTTGGTTCACCAAATTTTTCTTTCATTTCACGAGCAGGAAGGAGCTCATGTAAAGCAGGAAGGTAGCCGGCGTTCGCCGCCATCCTCATGTACTTTAACGCATCGTCAAAGCGTGAATCGCGGAGGACAAGTCCGAGTGCGTAGGATGCTCTGGCATATCCTTGCGCAGAAGCCACTTCTAGCATACTAATTCCATTCTTGGCATCGCGTTGACAGTAGGATTGAATAATCCCAAGCCTGAAACGAAAGAAGAGATTTTGAGAAAGTTGCTCGACAGAAGCCCACGTGTATGATATTCTGCATTCAAACTTACATATAAAGAGCTTCCAAGTTCCCCGCAACAGCAAATGGCAATAACTTATGTACAGCCGTGTCAGGTGTATCATCTTCAAGGATAATTCCGTGTAAACCCGTCACAGGGTCACCTCCCACTCGAATTCCAATCCTCATCGCATTTGAATTCGAAATTTCACGAAACTGTTTCGAAGTGCATTGAAGATTGTGTCGATCTCCAGCAGAGTTCAGAAACGAAAGACAATGCGCTATAACATCCTCGGGCATGCTCGTCAGAGACAGCTTTTTCTCGGGCGTCACCGAGCCTCTCTCCACGTCGACTTTGGGAGGAGTCAACAAAATCCCATTGAGTCCACGAAAACGCTTGACGGGCCGAACATCGTCATCTTCCTCCAGAAACGACGGAACAGCAATATCTAATTCTCTACGAGAAATTAAACACGGTGTTTTAATGCTGCTGTTTTCACAAACCTCGATAGGAGTTTCGCAATCCCGAGTCCTCTTGCGTCGGCTCTCCTCGTCCGCGGTTACTTCCATCGGCACCGCGTGCTCCTTGACAACAGGAGGAGGACGATTGTTCCCAAAGAGACCTCTGGGAAATATGGAGAGGATATGATCCATCATGTTGACTATCGCCTCGCCCTTGGCATTCTGGGCCCCGGCTTTATGCGGTTGTTTTCCTGTCCAGCAAAATTCAGTCGACTGCTGTCCACGCTGACCGCAAACGAAAGGGGGGAGGAGGAGGAGGGAGACCGCGAGAGGGGCGTGCGGCGTTCGAAATCTGACATGCATTTGTACAGAAATGTATCGGTCTGATGGCATTTCGGACTATATCAATTTATGTATAATAAAGCCCAGTACTACAGTGAAAACTAGAGTAAGGATCGAGAGAGACTTAGTAAGTAGTCACTTTTTCGACAGGTCATTCCTTATTTAGCAAAATCAGAAATCGAATTCTCAACCCGGCATTCAACGGCTGAAAAATATTTCGCTAGGAGCTAAGTATTTTATCCGCCTATTCTAAATACTTGTATGAGTGTCCGTGAAATAGTTTAGTGTCGATATGGCCTATATGTACACAATCTGTTATACACCAAGCGGAACAGGCCAATCTCCAGCCTTGTAATTTTTACTATGGCCCAAACTGTCTATTACGTTTCCCACGACTAGATTCTAGTCATTCACGAACGGGCGTTTTCCCGCTTTTCCAAAAATAGTTCGCCTTAGCCTAGACTAGAAAGAACATTTTTTATTTGATGCTGTTCCAATGTTCGAATTGTTGGTAAAAGTTTACTGTAAGGATTTCGAATAGTTATATGACGACTACTCCTGAACAACGAGGAACATTCACAAGCGACTGGCGGTTCAAGCGTCTCAGTCGACGCGGTAACGCTGCTCTTCCTTAGCATATTGAGTGAAACCTACAGCATCCTTCGTCTCAGCGAAGGAGAGGATCAAATCATCAGTTGGAAGCCCGTCCCTTATACGTTCCAGAGACGTTTGCATCGCTTTGATGGACGCTGAAAGCAGAGTCAAAGGATAAGCAGCAACTGTGTAACCCATCTGTTTCAACCTTTGTGGGGGTAATATAGGCGTCGCACCCATTTCAAGCATATTGGCAAGTTTTGGACCGGGAACTCTGCGACAGTATTCTTCCATTTGTTCTACCGACTCTGGAGCTTCCAGAAACGTCATATCACATCCTGCTTCACGAAACGCCAAACAGCGCTCGATTGCCGCTTCAAAGCCATCCGTTTTCAGTGCATCCGTGCGAGCAAGTATCACAGGACCCGAGCCTTTCCCAAATTGTTGTTCGTATTCATCTCTCGCGTCACAAGCTGCTCGCACTCGTTGAACAGCTTCATCAAACGAAACGACAGATTTCCCCGCAACGTGGCCACATCGCTTCGGAGCTACCTGATCTTCAATCATAATACCGGCCATTCCGGCTCTAGCGTATCCGAAAACCGTTCTTTTGACATTCATAGCATTTCCGTATCCTGTAAGATGGATAAAAACGATTGTGATAATGAAGCGAGAAACTTTACGAGCTACACATGGCACCGTTCCAACGAACCTGTGTCACCATCAGCAATACAAGGAATGGGTTCCGTCCCTTGCTCTAGTGCTACCGAAGACAAACCTTCGGCGACCGAAAAGCAAGCCGACTGCATTTCCCCGTACGACACAAGCTGCGTATCCGGGTAGCCATTGGCGCCCGAGACACCGAACCCCGTCATAAACGTCGCCTCAAAACCAGCCCGAGCCACCAAACGCGCCGTGAGTCCATCATAACAGCATGGAAGAAGAATCGGTTTGTCGGATTGTCGTACACCCTCCATCTCTGCCTGTAATAGATTCCGCAGTCGCTGCGGTGGAGGGCAAGCCATGGCGGGCGTGTGCGACGAAGCACCGACCCAAGAAAGGTTCCCTGTAGTCAGCGAAACGGTCAGAAAAGCTATGGAAAAGAAAGACACATGTACATAGTCATGTTTTGCGTGAAATGAATTCATGGCTTTAGATTTGAATGACGACCTGTCCTCGCATCATTGTGTCAAAAAATCTTTTCTTTTTTTTTGCGATGGAATGCATCTAAACATTGTCGTAGCGGTTTCAATCACTTTTCAATATATATAAAACGGTATTAGAATTCAAGCACATTCCCATAAGATAAAATGTCAACGGATCGGTCGATTTTCGCGAGTTTATTGTGAGGTTGTGAGGTGCGCATTACGCTGCAATACGCAAGAGTGTGATAGCAATAAGCGTCGGCAGTAAGTCAACTAATCAGCTTCTCGCTCATCATTATTTCGGTAAACAGCTTCATTCGATCAACAACAACCGAGAAATGATACCTTCTTTGTCTTTAGAGACAGCCGAGCTCGCGGAAGACTTATCCTCGTTCAAATCGTTGACCGATTTTCAAAAGGAAATTTACTCGCTCTACCAATCGAAACAATGGAAGAGCGCCGAGATTCTGGCCCGTTTCGATCTGTCTCATTGTATCTCAAATGGAAAAAGTCAACATTTTTCGCTGGCGATTCTCGCCGAGTGTGCTTGGGAACAACATCAATACGTGCATGCGAAGCAATTCTATCAGAGACTCTACGCGTACGACGAGAACCAGTACCGATGGAAAGAAGCACAGTGTTTGCACAAACTCGGATGTCCCGTGGAAGCCGCCGGTGTGTTAGAACAAATACCACACAACTGTCGGACACTGTCCATGAATATGATGTTGGGGGATTTGTATGAGGCGAACACGAGACATTCCTCGGCGACGGCGGCCTATTTGCACGCCTTGCGACAAAATCCCTTTGCTTTGGAAGCCGCGGAACGTCTCGCGAAACTGGGAGCCGATCGGAATGTCATTTTAGACGCCATGAACGAAGGAGCGCGGAGCAAAGGAATCGGTCCATCTGCTGAACTGGAAAACGTGCAAGAGCTGGTTTCGGCATTGGTCGCCAAACACAAGTTTCAGACCGCTACGGCGTTGCAACAGCTCACCAAATTGGGACAGATATATCCGGATAACATTTATTTGCTGTTGAAGCTGGCGAATGTGCATCTGTGTATGAGCGATCCTCGGAGTGCCGAAATGACATTTGAGCGTATTCGATCGCAAGAAATAACTCAAATAGATAGCATGGATCAATATGCGCACATTCTCGGACGAGAACACCGAATTGATGATCTGAATGCCTTGGCGGAATCGCTTCTTGCTGTTGACGACAAACGACCGGAAGCTTGGGCCACTCTTGCTATTTACTACGAAGCACTGGAAGATCATGGCAAAGCAACAACTTTTCTAGAAAAAGCGATTGCTCTCGACCAGAGACACGCCTTTTCGTTTCGGTTACGCGGGGCTATGCTCATGACAGATGGACGTCCCGAACACGCATCTGTGGCCTTCTTTCGATCCAACATTATTGAAGCGGACATTGCAAACTATGAAGGGCTTGTCGATGCGTATATAGCAGCCGGAAAGTTCAAAGAAGCAATTGCATCAGCGAAAGAGGCTATCTCGTTGGCGCCTCGTGATCCTCGTGCCATTACTTTAGTTGGCTTGGCGCTCGCACACGGTTCCACGGATCGACAAGGTGGACCGAACGGACAGGGGCTCGATAAGGCCAAACGGACATTACGAAAAGCACTTTCGTTTAATCCCAGCTCTCTGCGTCCGCTCTTTGCTCTCATTGATCTGTATATCCGGGAAGGTGAAATTGATTCGGCAATCGAGGTATTGCAACAAGGTCTGGAAGGGTCCAGTTGTGTTCAGAACGACATGTACGGACTCGATCATATTTCAAATCGTCTAGGAGAGGTGTACGCCCTCGGAGAGCGCTACTTGGATGCCATTACATGTTTTCATAAAGCCTTGGGAATCAATCCAGAGCTACATGAAGCACAAAGGAATCTTGACAGAGTGGAGAAACTAATACGTGGACATGAACCTGAATCGCTGGACGATCTTTCCGTCGAATCTCCCCACCTCTAGCTATAATCATAAGCAACTTTTAAAAGAGCGTAAAGCTGTCATCTGTGTTTTTCTAAAATTACAATAATTGATTATGCGAATTCGCAAATTATCTGCGAGCGCGACCGTTTCGTCGTTTGCGACTATTGTTCTCCTCCTGCTCCAACATGAACATGGCGCTGAGCTCCTTGAGCGTAGCTTGCTTTCCCTCAATGCTTTCTGTCTTTCTCAAGTGAGCCATAGGTCCATGAAGTAGTTTGTTTACAATACCCCGCGAAAGGCGCTCCACAGCCTCGAGCTCTTTGTCGCTCAAGTTGGCACTCGAAAGTCTACGTGTGCACTTCTTCAACTCCTCTTGTCGGAATTCGTTCGCGCGCTCCTGTAGCTGATAAATGGTAGGGATGGTCGATAGGGCCTCGCGCCAGGCAATAAAAGACTCGGCTTCTTCCTGCAAAAGTTTTTCGGCCTCGAGGATTTCTCGTTGACGCATGGCAGTGTTTCTTGCCACAACCGCCTTGAGGTCATCCACATTGTAAGCTTTTACGTTGGGGATCTGGAACAACACGAAATAGTTAGAAATGAAACGCAGCAATCATTCAAATAGTACTTGTACGTCAAGTTTTCTTACCTCGTTGCAGTTCTCATTCACATTACGGGGGACCGAGATATCCACCAACATGAGGGGCCGTCCCCCAACCAGTCCGTTGACATCCAACTTTTGCTCGTCAATCACGTAATCAACACAGGATGTAGCGGTGTAAACAATGTCGGATCGTCCGACAACGTCCCACAAGTCATCCATTAGTTTGATTTCAATGTCAATATCAGGAAATTGTTCCTGAAGCTCCTTGGGTCGATCCAGGGATCGATTGACAATGGTAATCTTCTCCAAGCCACGGGAAGCCAAGTGTGTAATCAACAATCGCGTCATTTTCCCGGCACCCACTGCCGCCAGTCGACACTCCGAAAAGGGCAGTTTCAAATCCTTCATCGACAACATTTCACTGAGTTCGACGGCCGCCGAGGAGATACTCACCGAGCCTTTGGAAATGGCCGTTTCCGAACGCACACGCTTCCCCGCCGCCACCGCGTTATTCAAAAGACGCGAAAGTACTTTTCCACCACATCCATCTTCTTCAATGGAATGCAAATGGCACTGTCGGACTTGCGACAAAATTTGTCCCTCCCCAACAATCAAGGAATCCAAGCCCCCGCGACGCGCATAATGTGCCACACGGCGTCATCGCCCGACAACATGAACAAGTTGCGACGGAGCGCACTGACGGGAATACCGGATCGTTCCGACAAATACTGCGTGACATGGGCCATGGCGGCGCGTGCGTCGGTCGCGGCATAGTATACTTCGAATCGATTGCACGTACTGAGGACGGCGGCCTCATTGACCTTGCCGTTGGCACAAATTTCGTTCGACGCCGCATTCCATTCGGCTTCGGGAATGGCGAGTTTTTCGCGGACTTCGACTTCGGCGTGGTGAATCGAGAGTCCGACGACGTGCACTTGCAATCCTTTGGTGGCGGCTTCGAGTCGTTCCTGTGCATGACGACAAGAAAGTGTCAGAACAACAGAGAGACGAGTCGATTTCTCGACTTTTTTCCAGCACAATTGACACGTACCTCACGTGTCTTCTTTTTCGTCTCCCCATTAATCATTTCTCCGGTCGCAATCATGGATAGTTGTGGTGAAGGCGATATTACGGTCGAAGAAAGAGCCGCCGAAGGAAGGGGTGCTACAAAGGCGCTCACTGGCGCCATAGCAAGAAGGCTTAGAAGTACGCTCGTAACGAACTTCATTCTCTTGACTATTTTTGCAAATTGAATATGAAACTCGAATTAAATGATGATAGAATCAATCGAACCAACACACACTCTTTGAAAGAATGTCGTCGATTTATTCCGGTGACCATGTTGCACCGCTGCCAGCGAAAAAAGTGCTCGAGAACGCATTGCGACAAACGATGGGTTTTACGTAGAATGCCGTTGGAATGGTACGTCGTTCGTTCAGATGTTACTTCAACTTGGCGGAATGGATTTCACTTCAAGAGCCTGTAATGTATTATAGATCGAGGTACCTGCTAAGTACTTCCTACGGACGAGAACAGACGACGAGGAAGGAGGACGAAAAAAAATGAATAACGCGAGAGTGATGTGTTCGCAACGAAAAAAGGTCAGCGGCATCGTTCCTAATACTGTAAAAATCCAAATAGATAGACTCATTCTTGTATGAATTAACCAACAAGCAACACTATTCACTCATGGGCTCGTCAGCTTCAACGCCACAAAAGAACGAAGCCACACCGGCGGCACCGACGGAAGAAGTCTATCCGACTCCGACGGGCCACGAATACGACACCATCGACAAACTAGCGTCCGAATTACCCCACATTATTGATGATGAAAGTCGACAACAAGTAGAAGACTACAAACAAGCTTGTGATGATGGAAAGGGACCCATGGTAGCGTGTTTTTCGACCGCCGAATATCTCAGTCTCTTTGAACGAAAACACAAAGAAGCGGCCGATCTGTACCGCAATGTCTGTTTCCGACCCAAAGAAGACAAGAGTCCCAACCGAATGCTCGTCGACGGCACTATGGCGTATCCACCTGGTTGTTATAATTTAGGGAAAATGCTCATGACCGGCAAGGGGTCGTGCAGTACGATCGCGACGAGGCGTACCGGTTGCTCGATCGGGCGTGTCGGGGGGAACACGGAGGTGCGTGCTATTTGCAAGCCCAGATCCTGTGTTCGCGACCCGGATCCCTTGGCAAGAACATTCCGCACGACCCACACAAGGCCATGGAACTCTATCAAAAGACGTGCGATCAAGGTGATTCGATTAGTTGTTATACTTTGGCCACCATGTTATTGCGCGGGGACCGTGTGTCGAAATCAGCCAACAATGTGTCACCCCAAGAGGCACGGGGCGAAGCGCCTCTGGTGAAACGCGAAAATGAAGAAGATCGGCGTCGTGTTCCCGAACAAGATCCGTACGTGATTCCGCGGAATCCGAAACGCGCCGAGAAATTACTGGAGCATGCTTGCAATACAGGTTCGCACATTACTTCCTGTCACAATCTAGCGGTCATGTACACACACGGAGACGATGGGGTGGATCCAGATCCCGAAAAAGCGGAGCAATACAAGAAAATGACGTTGGCCAAGATCAATATGTTTGGCGGGTTTTGATAAGCGAGGTCAAGCGTGTCGACCGCGAACTTGTAGAAAGCACTTTAAAGTGATAAACTAGAGCACAAATAATCATGTTAGTTGATCTAGTTCCTAGTTCATCAGGAGAACATCGCCTTGTCGTTTTGAATGCCGCATAGAAGCTCATAACCTCATGTTCGTAGCCAAGTGTTGGACAGAAGGTCAGATGCCGAAGAAAAAACTTGCATTCCAACACCAACACAAAAGAAAAAACACAACTGAGCAACGACAACATCAATTATTGTGGAGTAGACTTGGAAACACCTTTTTTCAACATACTACAAGGCTACCGTGAACAATGGTTGTTTTTACGTGCGATGGTTGTGGTGACATTTTGAAGAAAAATCAGGTGGACAATCACGCCAACCGATGTCGTCGATGCGATTCGGTCAGTTGTGTTGATTGTGCTGTTTCATTCTACGGAGGTAGGTTTTATTGCTAGTAGATGCGTTCGTTTTTCCAAGTGATGGAGACTTTGTTCGAGCTCGAATGGCATCTTTGCCGTGGGAGTTTCAAAATGTTTTAATTAAACTCTGATGGACAACCAGGCGGGTGGCGTTTGACTGATTACTTGAAAGATTTTTCTCAGGTCATTAATTTCTCTTTTGATTAGACGATTATCGAAAGCATACATCATGCTTAACAGAAGTCGAGCGGTACGAGAAAAGGACGCCTTCGTCCAAGCCAGCGAAAACCAATCCTCAGGATCAGTGGATGGAACTGATACGTGATTCGATTGCGACAGCACCGGGGCATTTGAAGCATTACTTGGAAACCATGGCGGGCTTGGATAATGTTCCTCGCAAAGAAAAGCAATTTCGTAACTTTACCACAAACTCGCTGAATTTGAGTAAGAATAAGGGAGCAGAGAATATTGTTTCGGGAATTTGGAGCCATTTGAAAGGATTACGAGAGAAACAATTAGCCGAACGAGCTGAAGCACAGGCTAAGGTAAAGAAGGGCGAAGATTTAGTCGACACAAAAAGTGTTGAAGACGACCCGATAGAAGAGAAAGTGACATCGGACGATGGTAAAAGCAGCAAGGGGAAACTGGATGCGAAAACGGTCAAGAAAGCAATGAAAAAAGTGTTGAAGAAATCGAAAGATAGATCGATGACTGAAAAACGTCTTCGAAAAAGCCGTACAAGAGCACCTCGGGCTATCGAAAGATTCGAAATCAGATATCAAAGCACTTGTTAAGACCACTGTGGCTAGCTCGAAGGATGCTGTTTTTGAGGTGAACGGGAAAACCATCTCGTTGAAAGTAGATTGAGTGGAGATAGATAACGGAATATCATGTAGATTATTGTAGTTTTCATAAGGGATACGGTGACAATCTGGTTCATTGTCTCTGAGAACCGACACTTTGGGTCCATGCCATAGTGCTAGCAATCATTGCAACAACAACTAATGGAGCTCAAGAGAAGTGGACGAACGAGCGAATGTAGGTAACATTGTCACTCGATTAAGAATACTAGCCGCCTGCGGGGAGCTTTTTACGCGCTGCAGGCTGCATGTACAAACGGATTGCAAGGAGGTAGTCTCACGACTGAAATCCAGTCGTGGATTCGTACAACCAACTGTTTGGATCATAGTAAAACGATGAAGGCCAGGATTCGAAGACAATGCCGGCTGAAATCGCAATTGCGCGAAATTCCAAGGTGAGAGCACAATTAGTTTTGGATCTATTGCTGTTATGAGACTATAATCAAACGCGAAAAAAGACAAAAAATTCGCGCTGCAGGCTGCATGTACAAAAGGATTGATGCAGTCACATGACTGAAATTCAGTCGTGGATTCGTACAACCAACTGTTTGGATCATAGTAAAAACATGAAGGTCAGGGCTCGAAGACATTGCCGGCTGAAATCGCAACTGTGCGAAATTCCAAGGTGAGAGCACAATTAGTTTTGGATCTATTGTTGTAATGAGACTATAATCAAACGCGAAAAAAGACAAAAAAATTCGAGCTGCATGCTGCACGTACAAAAGGATTGATGCAGTCACAAGACAGAAATCCAGTCGTGGATTCGTACAACCAACTGTTTGCATGATAGTAAAACATGATGGTCAGGACTCGAAGACATTGCCGGCTGAAATCGCAATTGCGCGAAATTCCAAGGTGAGCTCATAATTAGCTTTGGATCTCTTATTGTGGGGACTAATGAGACTATTAGCAAACGCGAAAAAGACAAAAAAATCGCGGCAGGCTGCAGGTCTTTTCTAAAATTTGGGAGTCGTCGTCCCTTTATTTTGAGGCAGACGGAAATGCTGATTTACCAGTTTACTGTGTTTTTTGCTGTGTGCTCATGACCCAATAATTTTTTTCCGTGGTTATGCGGTTGCGATGTGATGCCGCGGTGCGGGGCGGCCCATAAAATCTTTTTGACAATGAATGCAAAACTGGAGATTGCCTCTCATTTTTCCTTTTCAACGAGAAATCAGCACAGCAAAATGACAAGATGACTTCAGGAAAGGATCAGACTATTTTGCTGGAAAATAGCCGCTCCGTCGCATTCCGAGACTTACCCCCATCCCCAAAGGCGCGGACGATGGGAATTATGGTACCATTCTCTTGATGTATCAATACGTCGAACCATCTTGGGGCAAAAAGGAACACAAAAAAGCTCTAAAGAAAATCATTGAATTAGGCCAGAAGCTGAATATCACGGGACGGGGTCGTGTAGCCCCGGAAGGAGTTAATTTTACATTGAGTGGAATGCCGAAGGATGTCCGCGCGTTCTGCACAGCTCTGCGAGAGTGGAATCCCTTATTCAATGAGACAGATTTCAAGTTAACTGACTGGTTACCCAAAGACAAGCTTTTTAAAAGTCTATCGATACGCAAAACGGAAGAACTTGTCGCATACGGATTAGCGGGAGACGACAAGGCCCCTTCGCTTAAAAAATTTGCCGGCACCCATCTCGAAGCAGACGAATATCACAAGGCCATGACCGACAAGGATACAGTCATTGTAGATGTTCGGAATGCTTACGAATCAGCGATAGGAAGTTTTCGGCCACCCGAGGGTGGAGCGGAACTGATTGACCCCAAAATGAGAAACTCGATCGAATTTCCCAAGTGGCTCAATGACCCAGCCACTCAAGAGAAACTCAATGGCAAGAAAGTCTTGATGTATTGCACCGGAGGGATTCGGTGTGAACGTGCGACCGCTTTACTGAATCAAATGTCAGCGGTCAATCCCAATCTCAAACCGAAAGAGTGTACCACATGCGTGGAGGGATTGATCGATACGTGAAAACGTTTCCCGATGGTGGATTTTGGAAAGGCAAAAACTATTTGTTTGACAGAAGAATGGAACAGATTCCTGGGACAAAGAATCCGACGGATGTGGAAGAGGAAGTTGATTCGAAATGTTGTTTGTGTCGACAGAAATGGGCCTCGTATCGTGGCAAGTTCAAGTGCTCGCAGTCTTTGTGTGGGGTTCCGGTCATTGTGTGCCCCAGTTGTGATGATCGAGCGTTGCGCGAACCGGAGCGCCTGACTTGCGAATTGTGTAAGGAAGGCTACAGGGTTCCAGAGGTTGAACCGGATCTGGTTTCGTTGAAACGAAAAGCGGAATGTCTTGCAGAAGGTTTGACTGGAAATGACGCTGACGCTAAGACGAACAGCAGTCCTAGAAAGCGGAAAACAGAAGAAGTGTCAGAAAAAGGTTCAAGAAAATGCCATCCGGGCCGCTTGTTTCTTTCTAGGTTACCGTTGACCGTAACCAAGGCGAAAATCGAAGAGTCCCTAGAACTTGTCGCAAAAGTGAAACTTGTGCACTGGCTCACAGATCGTAACTCGGGTGCTTTTTACGGATCATGTCTAGTACAGCTTGAAACAACAGAAAATCAAGCCGAAGTTCTAAAAATGGCTGCGGAGATCGGAATAAAAATTGACAAGAAGAAGGTCAAAGTTTCTCCTGTGTGGATTCGAGAAGGAGATCAGTGGCCACCGATGGACTACGTTGATCGTCAATATCCACCTGTTGGACTTTGACAAGACCTATGGTGAGTATCGACTTGTCATTTGATACTTGTCTTATCGATTAGAATGATGATACTTGAGCTCCAGCTCACACTCCATTAAGCCGGAGGTGGCTGTGATTGACGAGGCGCTTGTGGGATGGTCGGAGTCAAATACTGTCCACACTTGCTATATTATTGCCTTTGACGACCAGCTCAATATCTGACTTTACCATTATCATCACGCAATGCGTTTTCCTCACATCGATATCTCACCTTGCAATTTTCGATTTACAGCTTGTATGCATAAAAGCGAACCTCGGCATTCGACGTTTCTTGTTGAGAAGCAAAGATTATCCAAAGGCACACCATGTAAAGCACTCTAGAGTTATAATAAGAAATTTTTGTGTAAGGCTCGATACTGTGGGCTTCCCAACAGTTGATCAGACGCTTTATAGCAGTTTCGAAAGGTCAACGATTAATATTTTACTTATTCTGTTCTCAAACAACGTGACAAGAGTATCGCTAGTCATCTTCATCGGAGCTGTATCCTGTTAATAAACCTCCAAGTCCAACGTTCTCGTCTTTTGATTCTTCTTCGACTTGCTTCGAGCTGTCGTTGTCTGTTTGCCCATTTTCTGATATATCTTGCTTTCGCTTCTTGACAATGATCTTTGGTTTCAAATTACTAGACTGTATTTCCCTTTTCTTTGCAATCACAGTCGCTCGATTCGAAGGAAATTGTTTTGTCGGTTCTATATCGTCGGACAAGGTATTACTGGCACGATCCGCTTGGGCCGCTTTGAAAGCCGCAATTTCTTCGTTAGCCTCTCGCTGTCGCTCTGTTTCTTCCAGAAGCTTTTGCTTACGGAGAGCCTCCAAATGCGCACAATCTTCTGCATCCAAAGCCAGTGTCCCTCTCATCATAGCTATTTGTTGTTCGGCTCGTTCGGCTTCCTCTTGTTCCTTGTTAGCGCGCAGCTGCTCGAAGAGTGGCTTGTGCGATTCTTTGTAGGAGGACGTACCCACATCGGAACCCTCGACCGGTGTTTCATCGTAAGTTCCGTCATCTCGAGACGTCTGAACAGTTTTAGATACAAAAGAGAGGCTCATTCTTTGCTAAAATGAGGTAGCACAAGTTACACCTCGTATTTACAACCAATAACAACTCTTACTTGTTATATCCTCATCATCGCATCTATCGTCGTTGTATCGTCAACCGAGTCACGAAGGCATAGCCGTGTTGATAGCCGTCGTAGGAAATTTATCTCTGCAGGGGGACCCGGATAATTAACAATTCGCCATCAGCCATCATCCAATTCTTATGTTTACAGCTCACAGATATCACCATTTATCTTGCGCAATGTATCGTATTCGTATCGGGAAGCAATAAGCGCCATCGAGTTGAAAACAAAACGTTCATGGAACGATCGGTGCAACGCTTCGAATGTCTACGTAATTTCACGTAGCTCTCGTAGGGAAATTTATCGACAAAGGGGCAACCCGGATATTGCGTAATTCCGATCACACCATTAATCGCGTCTTTTGGACGCCAATGTCAACGATACCTTGTCCATCATCGCTAATGCATGTCATTAAGTAATAATCAACTTTGATTTATCGCTGAAACATGAAATAGTAAAAAGATAAAACGCTTCCAGTGTCTACGCTAATTTCACGTAGCCGTCGTAGGAAATTTATCTCTTTACTTAGCTGGTAATTTCGATCATGGATCTTCAGGTGCCCCGACAATGTTTTTAATGTGTGTCTCTAAGATATGATTTAGAGCCAGTAACAGGCATTATCAGCCTAGTTGCTTGAAAACGGAGGAAGGCGAGACACACACAGAGACATAAAGATCATAACATTATCTCGTGACTAAATACAAGTCATGGGTAGTTGATAGCACAATGATTTTAGAGCCCAAAATTTTATTAAAAACATTATTGTTTTATCCTCTGAACACTTGGCACAGATATAGACTGCCGTCGGCGCCTTTGGAAGTCGCCATGCCCATGTGGGTAAATCGTCTGTCCAGTATGTTGTTGCGATTTGCTGTATTTTGCAGCATTTTGGCATGAATGCTATGAATATCAGCTCCTTTCGCAACGTTTTCTCCTAGTCGCCGACAGGGTCGGTGGAATTGTTCTTGAATAGTGGACGGCGATGAATGAAAGACATCTGCTTCAGCTGCCATCCTTTCAGCGTGTTGGCGGGCAATCTCATCGAGCTCGGTCAACCGGTGCAAGGGAGCAATAAGCTTCGCACTGCGAGCTTTATTCACCATGATGTGATTCGACGCAAAATACGATGTGCTGGGGAGATGCCTGGATCGAGCCAGGATTCGACCTAGTTCTTCGGCAGCATCAGTAATACTTCGCGGATCTTCCGGATCTGAAACTAGTAAAGGAACATTCCTATTGTGGTCATGGGAGTCGGAAGGCCTCCAATTTGATGGCGAGTAAATTCCAATTGAACTTTGCGATGAGGATAATGATTCGTAGCATGTAGTTGCAATTGACTTTGTGCTTACGAAAACCCCGCCCAAGATGTCTTTTGGCTTTACAAGCAGGACTTTATCCTGTTGTTGTGCTCTCTTATTTCTTCGACTTATTCTTTGTCGAAGAGAAGGGAAAATGGCCATTTGATATCGTTTCATTCGTTGTTGGAGTGAAGTTGGATTTTGTGACCATGAGAGCGATGATCGCCAATTTGCTTGTTGTTCGAGGAGGTTCCGAGTGGACGAACTTCCGAGAAAAATGGACATGCACGAATCAGAAGTGACTGGATGAAATAGTACAAAGATCACTGCTGGTGCGACACAACGCTTTCAACGCTCGCCATCTTTTACATTTTTCAGCGCAAATAACGTGCGCCGACGTTGTTTGCCGTGTTATTTCCCTTGATTGTTTGTAGATGGATGATGGAGGATGAATGATGAGATAGATCATCCGATAGTAATTTGGAGGCGAGCCAACAAACGACGAAAGTTGTCTGTGTATTCCTAGCAAACGATACGAAAGCCGGATCAGCAATAGAGTGTGACAGCGGCGATCGCCTCGTCTAGAGTCTATGCGAGTTTCTCATTTCACAAGATATATTCTCGCATTCCTTATGTCGACTTACTCAGAACTTGATCTATTTTGGGAAGAGGCTGCTCGAACTGTTGCGACAGGAGATTTTAGCGCTTATTCGGCTCTATATCACCCCGATGCTGTAGTAGTAGATACTGTCACCGCACCAAATGGAACTAAACCAATCGCTGAAGCTTTGCGTCAGTGGAAAGCTAGCTTTGATGAGACCGCCTCAAGCACTCGCGAAACGACTCTCGCATTCCGATTTTCAAGACGACTGCACAACTCTGAAACAGCACATGAGTCAGGAATTTTTCAATATACTTCCAGTAGCAACACGGAACCTGTAAAGACAATTTATGTGAAGTTTGAGGCTCTCATGGTAAAGAAGGATACAAAATGGATGTGGCTGATGGAATACCAGCGGGAACTAACAAGCAAAGATGAATGGGATTCACTTCCGGGTTTTCGGAACTAGCTTGCTTTTTCAAGTTCAGTATTGCATGAGCTTTCTACGCTTTACTGGACAAAACACAGGACTCTATTTACAGACTTTGTTTATCAAATATTTACGGGGAGTACAATCGAATTACACCGTTAAATAGAGAAATAATGTTCAATGACAAAGAATACATGTTTCATTTTCAAGGTGATACAGTCTAATCAAAACTCAGTCATGAAGCATCTTAGAGCTCAATGGTCCTTTCTTCCTCGGCACCAGATGTGGAAAACGCATGTTGCCATGCAAACATCGGGTTCATCATAAATGACTGCATACCAAGCTGCTGACCCGCTGTGGTTGTGGCAGCTTGTTGCATCGCCATTGCTGTCATTGCGTCGGTGTAAGCTTGTTGAGCGTTCGCTCCGACAGGAGTCGCCGCCAGCTGGCTCATGTTCAAACCAGGGATAGCATGACTAATACCTTGCATGGCAGCTTCCATCGCCGCAGTTGCCGCTTGTTGAAAACTTGCCATTGCTTGCATTGTCGCACCAGTTTGCACATCGGGGATAGCTGAATCAACATTTCCAATTTTCGACCCAGTCCCTTTCATCGTCTGGGCGACTTCTCTCGCAGCTGCTGCAGAAAAACCCTGGCTTGCATAGAGAGGCTTGAGTAGCAACGGCTTCAGCCTCGACTTGTTCCATCGAGTCTTTCATGCCGTTACTAGCTATCGGGTCATGCACGTGAGCACTGGGTTTCTGTTCTCCGTTTGGAGAAATCATCGATTGTGCTTGAATGAGCAGCTGCATCAGTTCGTCATTGTGTTGCTTCAAAGCTCCATTCGCGCGAGAGAAGAAGATAACCTGTTTGGCGTCGCTCGTTAGAAGTTGGGGAGCATTATGGAACGAATGAAAAAAAAAGAAAATAAGATGATACTTACACTGCGCTGAAGTTCCTCGATCATTATCTTCTTTCTACGCCTGGACTCCTTTGCAGCCTTCCGGTTCTGTTCTAAACGAAGTTTTCGTGTGATCATAGCTTTCTCTTTCTCCATTTCTTTGGTAAGTCCATCACTACTTGCGAGCGGTGCAGATTGAGGTGCGGCCGATTTCATAACCTTTGACGGCGGTTCTTCATCCACAGCATCTTCTAGTTCGCGTTTGATCGAAAGGTTCGCTCCTCCGGCGGCGTCCGCACATGTGGAGAGTATTTCCGTGGTCATGGTCGCTATTATCAAAAAGTGAGGCTAAGCAATGATGGCTTCTTTGCACATCAAAGGAAAATTATGCGTGACGGCTTCGTGACGTTGATCGTGATGTAACCGTTTCCTCAAAAGATCGCTGCGAGCATGCCGAGAAACGACGTACATTTCTACGTCAGAAATGTACTGGCAAGACGCAAACGCTTCTCCAGCCGCTCGTCACTTCGTCACTGTCGGGAAAAGACTGCGTGCTTTGTCGCGTCACATTGATGCACTCTGCGAAAAAAGTACCCTTTTTACTATGCCGTGCACTGTTTACCTTCTTTCTGGTACGCATTCTACATAGATACGTCTGTCGAGCTGCCGTATCATCTGGCAAACGTCAGCATTGAACACCGTTTTTGAGCAAGTATGTAAAGTAAGGAAAATAGCCTACACATTATGTCAGAGTGAAAAAGACGCACTAAAAATCGGTGTGAGAACACGTGGCGATAACCGTGAATGACGTCGCAATGACGTAACCTCTATGACGTCTCTAGGTCCTCTCTAGCTTACCTGTTGCACTTGCACATTACTCGTGGTGGTGTGAGTTCATTTTTGTTTTCTTTTTTTTATTTAAATAGGTTGTCAGATGATTCTTTACTTTGTAAGCTAAACAATCAGCCTCATTCAAAAATTTGTTTTACATCAAGAGAGTTCGGCTTTACTATTAGACACTTTCAAAGTCTGTATTGTGGTTTCCGTCTCCAAATTTTACTCTTTGTTCTTGACCTTCTTCGTTTGTGTCAGTGAATATTGGGCACGGTTCCCTAGAGGCCGCTAATATGATAGGTGCTCCTTCATCTGTCAGTTTGCCGATGTGATGAGCATTGATACTTGCAAGACCCTTCATAGCTGATTGCATAGCCACAGAAGCTGCCTCCTGAAAGCTCGCCATGGCCTTCATTGTTGCTCCAATCCTCATAGACGGCGATTTACCGGACGACTCGGACACCTGTTGCGAGCTACTGTCGTTATCTGTTCCGTTTCCCGATGCCTCTAGTCTAGCGAACTCGTGAGCAGTTACGATTCTCTGAGCCTCGCTTATACGAGTGAGTAAATCGGTGTTTTGTTGTCTGAGTAGTGCATTGGCTCGGGTGAAAAGATGACACTGCGCTGCAGTTCGTCAACCATCAACTTTTTCCGACGTCGAGACTCACGCGCTGCTTTCCTGTTTTGTTCGAGTCTGTTTTTGCGAGACAATTCTTTCCGTTCCAATTCGTGATCATCGATTCCATTTGCAGCTAACATCGCGTTATGGAAAAGCGAGATGGATGAAGACCCGTCTGTTGGGGGCATCATTGGAAAAACCATTCCGAATGAGCCCGAATCGGTTTCCTTCGCGATCGAAGAAGACCCCCACACCCTTCAGCGCTCATTTTGTAGCGAATAGGTACTTCTTGGCTGCGTGAATCATGGGAATCCATCCTCAAACCTCAGAATTGTTTACATGTCATGCCGATGAATTATATTTTGGTTTATTACCAGGTTTTGTGAACGCGATCAAAATCTTCGGAAGTTTTGCGAGGAGTTGCGATGATTTTTTGTGATGCAGGCTTACGTCACAGATTTGACTTTCGACAAACCCGCGAAGGCTTCGGTTTCTGGACTGTGTTTTAGAAACTAGCATTACTGCACTTCAATGAATGACCGTGACGTTGCTCCTCTGGTGCCACGTCATTACTGTGACGTATTTACTTCTTTGGTCCAACCTTTTCTCTTTTCTTAGCCTAGTGCCTCACAGCTTGCTGCGACAAAAACTCGGACTCCAAAACGCTCCAAAAATGGAGTTGGGTACACTAAAGCAGATACTAAATAAATAGCGTACTTTAAAGACGTATACTAATATTTGTTTTTGGCGATCGTCGAGAAATTTTGAAGTGAAGCAAGTTCATGGTTTATGATATCATTTGACATTACAATTTTCATCATAGATCGTCCTTACAGCGGTTACAGGCGTTTCCTAACTATCGTATATAATGTAGCCCACTCCAGAAATGGAGTCCGTTGGCATGAATACTTATATGTCGCACGACACTCCATTTTTGGAGTGCAAAGCCGTGAGGCACTAGATCGTGACTCAAATAAGTCCCTGGTCGTTCGATTTTCTCTATACTACGTAGTACTTGTATTATAAAACATCAAAACAGTCGGCACGATGAGCGAAGGAGATGGATCATAATGACTTCCTCGATTCTGCGTCGGTACTCGTGCATGGCGCCCACTTACTTGTATTTTACTTGAGGAGACCTAGGGCTAACGACGATAATTATTGAAGGTTATTAAGCAGTTCAAAGGGGACTCTTTTGACTACTCCGTATCAAAGGAAGCTTTCGAAATTCATCAAACAGGAGAATCAGATCAAGAGGAAATTACATCGTTTACACCATGGCCGACGATTTGCCAAATGAAGGAGACTCATGTTCTGATTACAGTGATGACGACTCGTCTTTTGACTCGGAAGCATCTTCTGACGAGACTTTTAGTGAAGGTGCTGGCCGAGGCACGACAAGCTCTGATTTGTTTCGAGCGTTTCTATCACAAATACCCCCCGACCATGCCGAGCCTGTTCCTGTCGAAACCCGGACTCCACAGGAGCTTTGGAACGACTTTATTGAAGAAGTCAGTACATCCCAAACAAAAGTTCTCAAAATAACAGATAGCTGTGTTGCAAAGTACGCTTTAGAAGCGACTGGACAAAGCGAGATGCTGAACAGTCAACTTTCAGCTGCCATAGCCTCTGCAAGAGGAATCACTCACGTCATTCTCGGCAATTCGTTGCTAAAGCATTTCAAGGAAACTGGCCAGCAAAAGAATCTTCTGTCCTCCCTTGTCAGGCAACATCAGGAATCGTTAACTTATATAAAATTGGGATCGGATAACATGACAGAATCTTCTCTGTTTGGTCTCGTCGCGTCAGCCATTCTGGATCCGCTGTACGAGTACCGAAATAGGCTGAAATTAAGTGAGATTGAAATCAGAGGTCTGGAAATCTTGAGTCAAGAGGATGTCAAGATTTTCTCCGAGATTCTTTTGGGCGGAAAAGATTCTATTCGTCAACTCAACTTACTGTGTATCGATACAGATAAAGCAGGTCCAGTCTCGTTTGATCTGTTAATCGATGCTGCTCGTCAATCCACGTGCTTGGACGAACTTCGCATTGAGAGGATTGGATGCTTTACACGAAACAACCTTGTCAGTGCAGAGAGCTTGAATAATTTGCTATTTGAAAAAAAGAAATGGTGGAGACTTGCGCTTTGTGGTTTGGGACTTACGGACTCTCATTGTCGCATAATGGCGAGCCTTTTCTCCAGAGACAGCACGTGCAAAGTTGGAGATCTGTTATCCTTGAAGAATAATCCTTCTATAAGCGAGGCAGGATATGCTGACATTTTTAGAGTTTTCTTCAACAAGCAGCGGATGGGTCTGATAAAAGTTGATGACCTGGAATGGGAAAAGAAGTTTGATCTCGTTCGGTCCATGAATAATCTTCACGGACGGCTTCAGTTTGTCGAGGAAGGGGCTCTCGAGGATCGTGTAAAATGGGTTGAGTGGCTGGCAAAGCTGGGCAACCTTGGCTGGGAAGATGATAAGCACAAAATCAATTATCTATGGTTTACGATCTTAGAGAAGCCGGACTTTGTCAGAGGTGCGTAAAATAATATTATTAAGGAAATAGTGTTTCCAAGAACGTCATCGACGCATTCTTGGTTCTAGCTTCAGCAATGTCCTCGTACCGGATCGTATTTCGACCGCGGAGTTTTGCGCTGTGGAAACTTTCCTTTGCTAATCGTTTCAAGAATAGCTCTGCAGCAATTGTTGTCATTATTGCCGCTTCATTTTGTACGATGGGCGTATCGGGGTCAAGTTTCATCGCCTTCTTGACAGTTCGAAATGGGATTGTAAGTCCTGCAACAGAAGGTGTTCGTCCCCTCCGGCCTGATTTGCTAGCTGAAACGGGAGACGACTTCTTGTGCTTTTCATGGCTGTCACCGCCTTCCGATGTCGCTGGAGTTCCGGTCGAGGCTCCATCTCCCTCCGACTCCTCAACGGTGTCCACTTCATCTCCATCTTCGGCTTCCGCCATGACGCTAACATCATCGTTGTCTTCATCGCCATTAGTATCGGAATCTTCAACATTGGCGCTTTCTCTCGTTTCTTCATCTTGTAAGCTTTGATCTTCGTTATCGTCAGCCCCTTCTTTGTTCTCTTCGTCTTCGCTGTAAGCTTCTACGTTGCGGGCGTGCTGGTCAACGCTGCTTTCGAGCTCGTCATCGTCCGGCATATTCACCAAAGTAATTCTTTGAGAGGATACTAGTCTATCAATGACTTGCTGCTCCTGTAGACAGACGTCAGAACAATAATGCGCGATCATGGTCGAAGTTGCAGCGGGCAGCGGTGAATGCCGATGGTGGGCGAATGAATCATGGAGCGACACGAACATCATACGGTCGCTATAAAGAACAGATCCAGTCCCGATATCGTGATAGCAAGGTTTAGACAAGCGTTCAGGTACCCGGTACCTTTTCAGCCTTGTGTATTGCTGCTTATAACAGCGGTAATCATGCCAAGAAGCAACGTAAGCTTACAAAACGCGTTGAAGAAGCGAAGGATGCACTCATAGGGTCGCATCATTGTTCCGGACTCATGACTGAAGTGCAGTCGTGGTGAAAACGGACAACACTCTGACCTATAGTAGAATGTAAGGTGAACGAATGAACGAATAGCATCGATCTGCGCACTGAAAATGCTGCTTGTAACAGCGGTAACATGTCAAGAAGCAGCGCAAGCTTACAAATCGCGGTGAATAAACGAAGGATGCACTCGTAGGATCACACCGTTTGCAGTCGTGGTAAGATACGGACATCACTCTGGCCTATAGTAGGTTCACGAGAACCTCAGTTTGGTGTCTTTGCCGACTACTTTGCGTCTAAAAGAAAGTCTCGGAGATAATAATAAAAAAGCTAAGCTCTAGATCCTATCCATACTTCCTATCGACGACCTCTTTGCAAGGTGTTAGCCCGCGTGCTAAGTATGTTGAATTTGTTTGAGCAACGCGTCAATACTTGGATCTTCCCTCTTCTGAAAGATAACAGGTCTCAAACACCCCTTACCCATTCATTTAGAGTGTTTAGAATGTTTCATGATCGTGTGCATTTTTTACGATCATCAGCTGAAAAAAATGGAAATACCTTTATCATGCCGAATCATCTGTTCGCAACTGTAGCGTTATCCTCTACAAAGCAATCGATTCAATAATTCCGAAGAACATACTCTAAGATTAAGCTTATGATAAAAAACGAAAGCCTGAATCGAAAACAATACCAGATGCAAACTGCAGCCTTCGACAGTTAGCATTCTTCTTGGCTTTTTCGAACAACCTGTCGCACTTTCTTTTTGAAAGCCGCCCGATCGTTGCGCCACATGACCGCAGCATCCAGGTTGGCCGGACTCTCGTCATTGGGGTCGGATAGCATGGAAATCACCGAAACGAGAATCTGCTCCACGCCCAGAATCGGTCGCCAGCGCTCTTCCGCAGATTCTTGCTGATTGAACTCATCCTCGCCGGGAGGATGCAAAATAGAGATGCAAACCCTTCCGTCCGTATATACATTGGGATGCCACATTTCCGACGTGAACGTCATAGTTGGGGGCATGTTGGGAAAGTCCGGGGGAAACACGAGCTTTGCCTTGAAAAAGCCTCCTTCATACAAAGTCCCATCCGGTCCCATAATAAGAATTTCCCATTCGTACACATTGCTATCATCTACGAGGCCGACAGACACCAAATCGATCGGGTTTTTGGCCAGGTCTTTGTGTCCGCAGAAAACGAGGTGAGTCTGATGTCTCAAGCTGAGCGAGCTACATTCTCATCAACTCATTCATCCACGACGGTCATTGATGATATTCACTACTTTGATTTATAAGAAACAAATGATAACGACTAAATAATGCTCGACGAACACAATAGCCGCGGCAAAATAAAAACATTATTCACGACTATTGAAAATGACGCTCTACCTACCTGTGAGTTGCCGCCGCAACAGTTCCGTTCCATAATCCGACATTCTGTCTCGATGATCGATGAGCACACTCAGTAAGTAAAACAGGCAAGCACCGATTTATCGACTCGCCAGGTATTGATGTCTGTATAGCCGGAGACCTTCGACCTTTTGCCGCGTTTGTTGTGGTTGAGTGCAGTGACTGCTTTTGCGTCGTTTCGAAGGCCGTCGGCCGTCGTGTTTTTTGCCTCGCATTTTTCTCCCTCCTTCCACCTTCGAAACGAAACCGCTGCGTCGATCGTCCGTTTCAAACTCAACTTTATAGCCGCTGATAGTGTAGATTTGAGAAAGGCCAAAGTACATTCTAAACTACAGTCGAGCTTCAATGACTCGTGACTCATCTCGTTGGTGATACAGTTCTGTACGTTAATGGGTCGCGTCTGAAAGGTAGTGTAGACAAAAGTGTAGCACCGACCACGACCACGGATTTTCGAAGCATGCGCGGACGAAAAACAAACGTGAGGAGGCCAGCAAACCGCAAACTCAACTTATTTCAACAAGCAGCACAACCAGTCGAAACGAATCTCTGCCATTTGAATAGTACTATTTCAATTGCTGTTAGCATAATCACAAGTTTTTGTGTCAGTTTTTTGAATCCAGTTCACAAGAAGTTTTTGCAATCATTACGGTCCCCGTGATAACTACCCATCTTGACTCTTCAGCAGCTCCCTGTCGCTGCTCGCAATTTACCGAATCATCATCTATATCGATACCGCTTCTCAGCACTTGTTATCCGGCGCAAAAGTGTCGGATTACAACATCATCAAAACGACTTCTTTCACGAATAATCGAGAGATTTGGCTATTTGCCAAAGGTTTATATTTTATACGATAAGCGGTGACAAAACGGATTTGAAAAATGGTAGTCCGCGGAGGCACCATCATTAATATTGCTGGAACTACGCCAGTGGACGATCCTGCGTACCGTTACAAGATGCCAGCTGTTTTCGGAAAGATTGAAGGTTCGGGAAATGGTATTAAAACGGTGCTTGTGAACGTGCTGGATGTTGCGAACTCACTTCATCGCGAGCCGGGCGAAGTCAGCAAGTTCTTTGGCACGGAGATGGGAGCCCAATCTCGCTACAGTGCGGATACGGATCGTGCCATTGTCAACGGAGCACATACGGATGCTACTCTTCAAGAGCTCATGCATCGTTACATTGAGAAATTTGTTCTGTGCCCCACTTGCCGATTGCCCGAGACCAAGTACAAGATCAAGAGCGACACCATCTACCATTCCTGTGCGGCGTGCGGTGCAAAGGATATGGTCGACATGAGTCACAAGCTTTGTAACTACATCTTGGCAGAAAACAAGAAGGCTAAGAAGGATAAAGGCAAGGACAAAAAAGTCGAAAAAGGAGAAAGATGACGATTCGGATGGCAAGAAGAAGAAAGACAAGAAAGCCAAAAAGGATAAGAAGGACAAGAAAAAGGACAAGAAAGACAAAGGTAAGATCCATTTCTGCTTGTTACCAGTTGTTGGGTCTCGCTCTACGGACTAAACGATACCTTACCTGATATTATAGAAAACGGAGACAAGAACTACATCAAGGATGCTCTTTCTGGCAAGAAAGACGATGAATTTGATGAAGATGACGATGAAGATGATAGCTCTGATGCCACCGAAGTTGTCGACGATGATAGTGCTTTCCAGCTTGCTGTTGACGCCACGAAGACGTTCATCAAGGAGAACGCTAATGCCACAGACGACCAGCTCATCGAGTATGTCACCAACCAGCAGATGGCTTCGGCTCTGAAGTCTCATGACAAGATTCGAATCCTCATTCTCGCTGCTTTCACGTCCGACTTCTACAAGAACAAGGAGGTTGAAAAGTATGCTCCTGTCATCGCGCGGATCGCCAACTCGAACCGAATCATGGAACGTCATATCATTTCTGCATTGGAAGCGTTCTGTGTCGAGAAAACGAAGAACTTTCCTGTTTTGCTCAAGCAACTGTATGACGAAGATGCTTTGGACGAAGAGACGATCTTGGAGTGGGCCGATCAGGGCCGTAGCGAGTTCACTCTACCGTCAGTCGACGAAGACTCGCGTGCGATCCTTCGCGGTGAAGCTGAACCCGTTGTCGTTTGGCTCCAGGAAGCTGAGAGCGAGGATGAAAGCTCCGATGAGGAATAGCTTGCTTTTATAGTATGGGGACCAGACCGACGAGCGCAATTTGAAAACAAGGGATCTTCTGGCTATTGCCCCTTACACATTATTGGTTTTAATGCAAAAAGTTTATGTGACACAATGCTTTTTTTACTTTAGTAGTGCAGCTTACCAGCGATGTCCATAGTTCAGCCGATGTCTAAAGGAGTCTTTGGAAGGAGCAAGACGTGTAGAGGGTCAAAATAGTACATGCCAAGTTCAAATAGCTTCGACGACGGATGGTACCGATAAAAGCTTAAATGAGTGTTCAAGATAAATCATTTTTATGTTAAGAGCATATAGTATCGTCCGGTTTACTAAAGTCCACCAGGTTAAGTCGGAAGAAAACCGACGCAGCAATCTATGTGTATGAGGAATTCGTCAATCAGTGCGCTCGTTGTTCTTAAAAAACATCCGGTGGAAGATTGTTTAGGAAATCGTTTCCGTTATTTGAGTGATGCTGTGCTTGCAGATGGTAGCGGAGTGATAAAACCAGATGTTCCAACTTCCTCATCTTTTCTTCCGCATCATCGCGATATTTATGTGCAGCTTTGAGTTCACTTTCGGCATGGTTCTGTCGCTCCTGTTGAATATTTACCGCCTTTCTCAAGATTTGGTTTTCTTTGGTCACTCTGTCGTGCTCATTTTGTAAAGACTGAAGGGACGATACCAAAACTGATTTATCTTTCTTCAACGACTCGATGATACTTGCCTGTTCCTCGACGACGCGCGAAAGCTCCTTTTGGCTGTTGCAAGTTGTATTTTCGGGTCTGGACCGCCTTAAACCTAAGAGCGTGTTCGCAAAAGGTAAGTAATCAGTAATAAAAGAAAAGTTTCGCTTGCATCTTGCAAATTAACAAGATAAACAGATTTGATTCCAGGTAGGTCCGCTGAACGGAGGATGACCAGACTACAGCGTAGCCATCAGTACTGCGTCTACTACGATTGCAACAAAATCGTTTCTTACCTGGCGAAGCAGTAAATATGCTCTTGTTGTTGTGAAAAGAAGGCCCGAAATGCGATACTCTAGGAGAAGTGTTGTCTGTTACTACCTCATGAAAACGACGGCGCTTGTACCGCGGTTCATCGCCAATCTCCATCTCATGACTGCCGGATTCGATCAGTTGCGGGGAACAAGAAAGGGGGACGCTTTGCGCCGCCCGTTGGGTCAGCGAATGCTAGAGGCGAAGCTACTTCCATCTTTGTAAAAGCTTATCAAACTTGATCAATTGTATCTCTTGCCTGATTGCTTTTTTTTATAAATCTCCGTTTATGAAGCGAAAGCTCGGGGAGCGATACAAGCAAGCTGCAATGTTCTTTCGATGGGTCGGTCGCGTCGCATTCATGTTCGTCGTGGAGAGGAGCTTTTACACTTTGGTGGACACTAATTTAACGTGACTCGCAAGATGGACCGCAATTAGAGATTGAATTACGCCGAAGAAATAAATCAACACTCTTATCGATAGTTCAAATACCGTGTCCGGCACTATGGCGGTCTTATTCGTACGTCGTGTTGCTCAGTGTTGCTCAACTCTCACCTCCGGGGCTAAGGCGACATCGGACTAAAGGCGTTCCTAGTAAATTGAAGCGGCGCTCTGGCACAGCTGAATAGTCTCTCATGGACTAAAATGTTTACAGAGTTTATACAAAGTTTCTATTTTTGGTTACGTCTATTTGCTTGTTGAGGGTTTTCTTTGTGCCTTTTTCCCTGAAAAGGCTGCACCGATTCCTTTACCTGCATTTTTAACTCCTGAGAAGAGGCCCTGTCCGACTGAAAGTACGCCATCTGCTGTTCCACTTACAACTGACTCCACGCCACGACCAACGCCGTTCCCGATCGATGACAGCCCACTTGTGATTCCTGAGGCGGCAGCTTTTCCATCCCCCTTCAGGACCCCCCTGGCCAATACCTTTTCCAATCAGCATGGCACCTCCAGAAACTATTCGCCTGTCAGTTCATGTCGTAATTATATTCTTGCTTCTAAGAACAAATTTGTTACTTACCTCCACCAAAAACGTGACCGACGCTTTGTCCTGCGCCCTTCAACACAGAACCTGCTCCTTTTCCGACTAATGGATTGTGTACGATTAAAGAATGAGCACATGCTTGACAAGCGTTATGAGATTCATACGGACTCACCTCCCGTTAAGGTCTCTGAGACGCCTGAACCAACCCCGGAAATAACACTGTTGGCTCCGGCTCCAAGAGATCTCGCGCCGACTGCACCAGCTACGTTCTCAATCCCTGCACCTAGCTTCTCTGTCGCAAAGCTCACACCCTTCCCCAGACCACGTCCGGCCTTTGCGAAAACTAAATTAGCTGTGTTTCCGGCTATATTTCCTGTCACACGAAGAATATCTCCCTCCATATAAGCATCGTCACCGCCATCACGATCGGCTAGGCGCTTCCAATCCTCGAAACTAGCCGCTGTCATGATGTTGAATATTTTCAACTTCATCCTCGACAAGTAAACTGTTGAGATTAATTCAAGAAGTCGATCCGGGGGTCCTTTAACATTTTGAACTTCGTAGCGGGAGAATTTTAGCTCAGCCCTGTCGATTTTAAACTTTAGATGCTGAGTGAAGTAATTCATCAGATTGGCTCCGCGAACCCCGCGGAGAACAGCATAGCGAGACGCTTGAGGAGCCCGGTTGAAGCTAAGCAATACTTTGAATGGCGATACTCGCGCTCGCTTCACATCGTACAACATTTCACTTTGCGGTGGTGTGTAGACGCTTCTGCTTGCGTCACGCAATGTTGACTTGTCAAGGACTACAACTTTGTATTCGTCGTGTTTTTCGTCCCAGTGAAGCTCTATTTCCAACCCAGCAAACTCCCCGGCTGCGGCCACAATGCGATCAGCAAGATCCAAAAACTTCCAAGCGAATTCCTCGCTTGTGTTCACAATGATTTTCTCCGATGCACCGTTCGCATGGGCAAGGTTAAGATCGAACAAGTCGATTGTTGTCAAGTCGGCGCCGAGTGGACCTCGAAGGCGGATACAAAGGTCGAAAAAGTTCGCTTGGTTAGTTGAATCCAAGACAACGGGATAAGGCGAATTTGGTGTGTCATCTTTGATCTGGATCGCGTTGATTATAATAGACAGCTGGGCGCGTTCAGCCGAACGATAAGCAAGTTGTTCTGGAGTAACATCGTCTTTGAAAACGCGCTGCCAGTCCACAGTGAATCGATGAAAAATTACCGTGCATACCGGCCCTGACATCCCTTCAGACTTCTGGTCGAAACGGGCTTGTCGAGCAGACATCCAGGACTTCGTCGATCGCGTGTCGTTCTGTTCATATCCTGCGCGTCTAACCTTGTCCATGGCAGACTCCAGATACAGATTTTTGGTATCCTCTACAGGACGAGCTTCGTAGAGAGACATCCTGAGCTCAGTCCATTGAACGCGTAAGCGAAGGTGATCACTCTGAAGTATTGATCCCGTCAATAAACTCTGTTCCGCGCCTTCCAAATGGCTTCTTTTCAGCTCTCCGACTTTCACTACTAAACGAGAATCAAATGCCCCTGTCGTAGTTTGCAAGGCAAGGCTCCCAAGTGGTTCCCCGTCTAACGACCGAACAACAGCAATACGAAGACCAAGGCCCTCGACATTAAGGGCGGCAGTATGTCCTCGGCTGTTTAAACATTCAACTGAAATAATGGCACCTTGTTTAGACGCAGTGCGCAAAGGTGCGATTGAACCTGGACCGATAACAACCTCCAGCCCACCGGGTTGTTTGACGCAGATTCGTTCATGAGAACTTCCGTTAAATACAATATACTCTGGAACCACGTGAATTTCCGACTGATAAGGGCTTATGAGTCGCCGGTAAGCGTAAAATCCTGAATCAGATCCATCTTCCCATTTAACAGCTGTGGACTCGACTCCGCCTGAGGATATCATAATATCCTGAAGGCAGAAGGGTGATGACCTGACAATACCTTCATCACCTTCCATTGTTAGATGCAACAGCCTAATTGGTTTGCTAGAGAGGGGTAGAGGGGTTAGCCGGCCGACATGCTGTCGAGTGGAAAATGCAGCCAACGTGACACCTCCACGATCAGTAACAAAGTGCTCCGATAATCCCGACATGCTTTGACGGAAAGATTTTCGACTCGACTGCTCAACTTCCTCGAAAAGGACTTCACCTGTATGATCAACAGCGAAATTGCATGAAGTTATAGAGAAAACAATGTGGTTGGCAAATGACCCGTTGGTCAACTCTATTTCCTGATCAGAAGGGATGCTTCCTTCAAATGAATCTTCGGATAAATTCAGGTCACCTTGGACAATAAACATTTCGACGCCACGGATAGAAGATCCGATCATTGCACCATGCCTCGCAAACGGCAAGACAAATCGCAGTGGTTCCATGAGCATAAAATCGGGGTTTAAGGGGAGATCAAGCCATTCTCCTTCAATCCATCCCGTTTCTGTTCCGCAAACAGGCTTGTCGGTGCATTTGATTGCTAGTGCAATAGAAGGGCCTGGGGTGAAAAATTCCAGCCGAGAGAGGTGATCTAGAATGAACGTATCGTTGCCTTCACCTTGGATTTTGACCTCTTTAAATATATACGGCATTGGGGATCGAATAGTCATCGTGATAGGCAAGGCATTCACAAGGACCGCGCGTGGCTCCAAAAAGATATCTAAAGCAGGTAAATGGCCATCGACTTCCTCAGCCGAAAGATCGTATTTCAACACAAATGGTGGGTTGGCCGGCTGCTTGGGTCCAGGACATTCGTCGCGACAAGACACATCTACGCGTCGCCGAATTCGTGAGCTGATGTCCGTTTCGTCCAAAGCAATGTCTATAAAACCAGCTGGCATTGCTTCAGATGGCAGGCCGTCAATAAGGGGCGCGATCTGGAAACGAAGCGTCGCTCTACCGTGCAATGACCAGCCCCTTCTAAAGTTCCGTAATAGTTCCGCCGGAACACTAAAACAAGTTGAACTCTTCTGGGTCTTTCTCTCCCTAAATTTTAGCTTGGACACGTTGCATGCAGTGTCCCCTTCACATATCCCTAAATGGATTATTTTATCTTCATCCACAAGGCCGAGCATGAAAGGAATACTCGTGGTGTTGAAAATTTCAACACCACTCGTTAAAAGAATTACCTTTTGAACGAAAAGTTTAGAGATATTCCCAGATAAGCAATGAATTCTCATTCACTTACAACCGTTTTTCCCTCTTTCCTCACATCAACTACAATAACTAATCCGTTTAAGAGGACATGGGAGCGTCGTCCCGTCCCAATCGCAGCATCAACGTTTCCTACCGTTATCTCAGAGCCACCTATGAGCATGGTTATTGTTTTTCCTGCTTTGACGTCTTGACCATAAACACGGAGACCAGCTGAGCCAGACCCCGTTGGTGGTTTGAACATGAAATAATCAATTGAACCGCTTTCACAATTCCGTGGCATTGTTGTCTCGTTGTCTATCAAATATTCAACTATTAGCCCAGTTTGGTTTTCGACTGCATATGGTAGAGAAGTAACGAACTTTCTTGCCGCGCTTGCTGCAAGGCTTCTCCTGAGAGTCTTCGACACGTTTGCGTCGATGTTGACTGAATCAGTTGCAGCGCAGTACACGTTCCACATCCGGTTCGCTGATGCGAGCCCCATTAAAAATTGCTCCGAAAATGACAGGAAACAAACTTGGCATTCAAGATCAATCGCAGTACTTGGTCGGGGACCTTCATATCGGTCAGTGGGCCCCTCGACCCTTTCGAGGAAATTTCCCAGTTCCTTAACAAGAGCTGTTTCCATATATTGCTTGTAACATCGAAAAAATCAGCCCCAATCGACATCGTAGTGTGAAAGTCGAATCCGTCGTAAGCATTGCTTCGATCTTTTATTAAAACTCCGTGTCGCACTTTTCCGTTAAAAACAGAATTGTGCAATGATATCCTGAATAGAGGCTCGTCGAGGCCTTGAAAGTCATTGATTAAGGTAAAACGAACTTGCGGTAAAGTGAACTGCATTGCTGTAAATGCTGTCGATGCACCATCACCTTCATAATGCTCCTCCGTCGAAGATAAAGCCTTCGAAAGGCTATCAACTCGCTGGCTTTGAAAGCTAGAGTCTGTACGATCAGCAGCGAGCTCCATGGCTAGCTTCTCAATTCGTTTCGTTTCGTCGTCACCTAAAACTCCAAGAGATGCTGAGCCACCATCTCCTAGAAGGTTCGAAGATAAGTTTGCTAGTATTGCATTCATGAGGGCAATGTTTCTCATTGAGAGAATCACTTCTAAATGCTCCATCGCAGCGCCTCTAATGTCAACAACTTTGCTGTCAAAATCGTCTTTCATGTTCAAGTATAAAGACAACTTAGTCGGTTCAATAAGCTGCATTGCACTTTCTACGGTCTTTCCAAATGCAGTGTAGCTTTCGAGCTCCTCGCCATGAACATGACCTTGAAAATTTCTGGTCTCTCCAGTAGAAAAATCGCCTGTCATCGTAAGAAGCGCCTCGAATTTGCCTTCGAATGCGATGGTTTCAGTATCCGAAGCGATAGTAGACGAGGCACGAGAGGATCCGCTTCCCCACGGTGCCTCCGTCCCGAGATCTACGAGAATAATACTGCATTTTGAAGTTGTTAACCGGAACTCAAAAGCGGAGAGATTTTCTTCGCTAATTCGTGAATCAGGGACGGACATCGTACCAAGTTCTGTTTCGATCATAACAAGTGGATCAGTTTTAAGGTGCAAGTCGATGTCGTCATCAAGACTTTGCGAGTTGTCACTTTTGAGGTAGTCCAGTATTTCCGCTAACGCATCTGGTATCAGAACGAGACGCGGAGATCCAATGACAACGCTCACGGAAGTGTTTAAATTTCCCGTTGTTTCGTACGATAGCGTGAAAAGGTCTTGTGCTTCAGTAGTGGTGGGCTGGTACACCAAAGAACGGTATTGCCGCGTTAATGATCGAAGGCGGAGATCGTCGCAATTTAGATTTTTCAGTTTTACTTCGGCAGTGGTCCTTACTGTATCTGGGTACATGTTGTAAAGTATAACGGTATTCGAAGCTGAAAGGCGAACAATGGGATCTTCTTTATCTTTCCCATTTAACTCCAGTGACATTTCAAAAATTGTCAAACTTATAAAAATCCTCCTTTGGGAGTCCACAAAAGATTTCCTGCGTGCGTTATGTTTGCAACTTCGGAAGTCGACAAGGAAGCCCCCGACTGAAGTGGACCTTTATAATGCTCATTTTCTCTCAAGTATAAATCTGCGTCGCCAACGTTCTGAACTAGAGTAAAAAGAAGCTGTGAATAATTCTTTTTGGAACCACAAGTCCGGCCTTTGGTATCTCGATCGAGACTCGCATGGCCTGATCGTCACTGGTATGCATTCCATCTGGTGGAACAAGAACTTGTATCTTCATCTCAAAAGGACTATCTTGCAACGCAACTTCATCGGAATCAAAAGTTCAGTTTTCGTAAGAGCAACATTCGCAACCCAGCTTCCGTTCGTCTTCGCCGTATAATCCACGCATAATGTACCGGCGTACAGATTAAAAATGTCGATTTATAGGCTGCCTGGGGAAGTACGATTTCGATTCCGGTGGCATTGACCCTAAAGAATTTCGAGGATCCCGTAGGCGTCGACAAATCGACGGCGGCTGCTACTGCCGACGATGCAGCTTGAGCAGCGAGCGCCCCAAGGATCCCCTCACTTGCGTATTCCGCGATAGCAAGAATTTGTGAGTGAATGTAGACTATACGAACAGGCGAAAGCTCAATGAGACCACATGCTTCTACATCGTCAGAAACATTAAATGGCAAAGCCGCCATTGTCTCACGTTTCTCAGTGTATCTCACTTTCAGCAAAGTTTGCGTTTTTCCAGGGATGAGTCCTAGTATGGTCCTGTACGACGACTCGGTCCTGCCCAAATTAGGTGTAGAAATGGTCAGATCACCAAGATGAACAGAAATGTCATTTTCATTCATTCCACACGAAATATACGACACCGATGTGTCTTTCATCAGGAGAAGGAAAAGCGGAAAGTCATCCTTAGCTGAATTCAAATTGAGTTGAAAATTGTCAACCAGAATCGTAACTTCGATAGTTTCTACGACGTTTTCATTGTTTATTTTGTCAACTCCGTTCTCTTGGACAGAAGGCGCAAGAATTTCTCCCGACTTGATATTCAATGCAAGTAAATTTGAAAGCTCTACAGTAAGCTCTTTCATCACTAAAGGATTCCAATTCACTGTCAACCCAGAAAACTCAGCTTTGATGTCTGTACGAGCCACGGGTCCACTATCTTTCGAGCCAGAATTAATAAAACGTTTTCGAAATGATACGTCGGCAAGACACCGATCAAAAATCTTAGAACCTGAACCTTTCATTTTCGAAGAGTCGCCAAGCTGGTGAAGTTTTTGGATCATCTCTTGTGTAGACTCATTTCTTGTGACCGACTGAGGGAGCGGGGAGTGCACCAAAAGCCTATTTTCTCGCGAAATAGTGCTCTCAATGTTCTCGACCACCCAGAAGTGACCCATTGACAATTGAGACTGTAAGGATTTATCTGAAAACATCGTAAGTGCCGTCCCTGCAGATACCAAATGAGCTTCAATTATGTTCGCTGGACTGAAATCATTTTTCACAAAAACGGAAAATCGTCCCAGCTTTGCACTAGCATAAACTTTGGGTACAGGAGAAATTTCGTAGGAGATTTTTTCAGCATTCTCGTTGTGTGACCCAACCAATCGAGGGAGCTCGGTCAAGACAGTTGGAGTGCCATGACTTAGCTCCTTCGCAGGCATTATATCCTCAAATACATTTTTCCATGTAGCTGACATAGCAACAATTCGCGATAGTTTGTCCTTCGAAAAAGCAAGCGTGATTGAGGGCATGTTGGCGAAACAGCAAAAGCGAGGGACCAAGTCACTGGAGCAACTTTCAACACCGAAGCCAACGGAAACAGTAACTGGTTCTAGGATAGCGTAATCACCGGCCACACCCTCAGAAGATGATCGATTTCGGGTACATGAGTCTGATCGGACAAGAGAGAAACTCATATGATTGATCTCAATGGTACCGAAATCCAGAATAGTAATAGTAGATTCAGCAGCATCTCGCGGATTGTCGCCAAACCAACGCGAAACATCTTGGCTACCATCAGAGAGTCCATACTGCAAGCGAAAATGACCGAGGTCAAACATAAGAACGCTAGAAAAAGGGTCAACACAGGTCTCTGGAATAAGTATAATAGGAGCATGAAGGTCCAAATCAACTCTCAGGTCTGACTTGTCTTTCGTCTTTTCTTTCCATGCGTCAACGAGCGCGGACGAGAAATCCGTGACTCCCGAACTCAATATGTTTGACGCAGCCTCCGTTTCAACGGCCTTCTCCCCTTCGGTAGTATCGTAAAACAAATCGACAGATCCAGATAACGACTGCGCGAGGATTGGATTGAGTTTGAACTTCTTCGAACCAGTGCGTAAGGGAGGTGCTATGAATCGAGCGGCTTCTGTAAGAAGGACTGGTGAAGCGACTGCCTCGAAGGTGTGCAATTTTACTTTTAAATCTTGATCGCCACGTGCAGTTTTGTGAAAATGTATAGAAAATGCTTCTCCAATGTCTTCAATTCCTCTATTACGTAGGACGATTGGAAACAGACTGTTGACGGTAATCATATCCCGAATTTCAAGACTTCTCAATTGAAAATCAAAACTGTATGACCCGTCAGAGTTCGCTGCAAATAAAAATGTTACTTTTCCCATTTCTAAGCCTGCCAGCTGTCTCAGATTATAGGAAGTGAGGTGAACTCGCATAGACCCCATGGTAAAACTTATTTGGCAAAACTTTGAATTGGAATCAAGGTCGTCATTTGTAGCTTGCGTCATAAATGCGGATTCTAACTCCTTCATCTCTTCGGCGGACAACTGAATCGGAGGGTCGTCGCGATCTGAGGAAATAGGACTAGACTTCACCGAAGATCCAAATAAAGATGTGAACAAACTGGGTTTTGATTCAGCCCGTTTGGCATCGTCCTTTTCACGCTCCTTCTCAAGCTGCGCGTCCGCCACATTCCGCCACATCATCAAGCCATCCACCGCGATCGAACGATCACCTTCAATTTTAAGCAGCTCAGATAATTCCTCTATACTCAGCGGCTGCAACCACGAGCACGATTCATGATTCGCGTGTCGTTTGTACAACCCTATATACATCTTGCGCTTTTGGTAAGCTCGAAAGAACTCCCACCACAACGACCTGCCGCTCAGACGCCGAATACAACGACATGCATATTTCCACCAACTGAGCGCCGTTTGTCTCGTAACACGGGAAAGTGGGCGATATTCGGGGAATAAAGGTCTTGATATATCAATGGCCGGGCGAATCCTATCTGTGATTTCCCATCCCATCTCAAGTTGGGACCGAGAAACGATGATGGAGAGAGCACTAAGCTCACTTTCTAGCGAATACTTCGGAAAATCTGCACAGTGACCGGAGTCTGCTTGTCGGAGCTTTGCTGTAAAAGACAGAGGCGAGAGAATGTAACTGCGTTCTGGCTGACCTTCTTCTCTGATAGACGGCATTCCCCGTCCCGCATTCTCATCCAAATAGACGCCCAATCCATTAATCTGTAGGCCCTTGTAAAGGAAATTTTGGTCTCCTATAGTGCGGTCAACAAACGCTCTCTGGCCATTTTGGTCCGTAGTCACGAGCTGAAACGACTCGAGTTCGACACCGGCAGCAGCAGTTTCACTCTTTAGCGATATGTGCACATCTGATATGTCCACTTGTATGTTTTCGATGATCCGACGGACCAACCTGGAACTAAAGGTAGACGAAGGCGCACTTTTCTTCGAAGCCGTAGTGTCGATATCTTGTTCCGCAATCTTCTTTAATGCATTTGAACGGATTCGAAATGTGTCTTCCTGTTGTATTGCCGCCATGCGTGCTTCTTGTAGCTGTTGTGCTCGTATTAGTTCATTTTCAGCTACCGCATAAAGATGATCCAAAGATTCCGTCCGATCGTACGGTTCTACCGTGATCTCTAAGCCTTGCGCTCTCAGAACTACCGAGCGGCTCATCAAGTTCGCCCACGGCACATCGACCTGAAAACTTCGAAACTGACCCGACGTGAATCGAAAAGGGATCGCTAGATTCGGAGTCAAGGCAGCCTGTCGATCTAGTTCCGCATTGACAGCGTCAACGTCGAGTTCTAAGCCATGGAGCTCGATCTTTCCGCTCCACACCGCAAGATTCAGTGAATTGGCGTCTAAATTGCGTACATATTTCCCAATGGTCTGCTCGAGAACATCTAATAGTGCTTGTTTCGCCATCTTCAATGTCTTCTAACGTAACATTATTGTTTCTCAACTGAATACTGGGAATGCAGCAACAATGCCCTTGTCACTTGTGGATTTCTTTCGTGCGGGTGGAAGCAGATTTTGACGCTCGAGGATGCTCCACAGGCGTCGTGTCACAGCGAAGCCGGTCCGATCCGCATCACACTAGCATTTAATGTAGAAAGTACGAACTACTTCTACTATGAAAAATCTTTACCTGCTTATAATAATATCCATCCCTTTGGAATCTCAAAATTATGTAAAAAACGTAATATCTGGTATCTACAAGGATTTTGAAAACCAGACGGTACCCAGCGCAACTATTATATAGAAAACTTAACGCATTCAGCGATGTTGAAAGCGACGGTTCCAATTTACGAAATGTTGACGCGCGACGGAAGTTAGGCTGAAACAAAGTCAATTGAAAACTTGAAGAATCCTTCCGGCAAACCATTCCAGATAAGACAATGGAAGCTTACGCGGACGATAGGAATGACTTCGCTGTAGAGGATAGAGATGATCACAAAGACCACTACTGCCGGCCGTATCGGACTCTGCGATACTCCTTTTTCGAAAGCTTGAGCGATATCTCAGAGCGTATTCTTGGCCCGTCCGACGTCTTCTGTGATCCAAGAATCAAAGCAGAAATAAAAAGTGCTACAGAAAAGCCGCGTCTTCTCGAAGAAGTTCCCCCGGCCCGCGTGCCATCCGTTCCCTCGACTCCTGAACCAGCTAAAACCGAAGTCTCTCTTGTCGTCACAACATCGAAACGAGAGCTGGCGGAAGTCTTAGGAAAAGTAGTCGATGTTGTTGTCGCAGCAGAACGCCGGGGCTCGAGCTCTTACGATTACTCCGCGTTGAACAAGCTCTTCTTGAAAAGCAAAGACAGGGAGCATTGTGATGATGCAGAAGAAGTTTCTCTGACGTATCAAGAGCTACAAAAATTGTAACACAAATTGTTCTGAGCTCAAGAGAGTCTGTCAAAGAGAGAATCGGTATACCAGGAGGTATTGTTATCTCGAATCTCGGTCCCAACAAGAGAACTGTTGATCTTAGTTGGGCATGCTAATGAAGCTGCAGCGTTTCTAGCTGCTATTGTTTTACATCATAGAAGCTTAATTATTTATCTGTTGTAAAGGAAAAACCATTGCATCTTAAATCATTATCTTTTAAGCTTAGATTTTGTTCCGACCAAAACGCCAACCGATAGGCCTACCATTAGAGGAAGTATCCCCTGCCACAATAACACAGAAGCTGTACCACCTTCTTCCTCACTATCAGATCCGGAAATCCACGACAAAGCGGGCATCAAGGAAAATGGGAATTTTGACGCCAAGTCACTCCCGAAGAATGAAGATTTTCGCAATGTAGACGGCCGCTTTTTCAACACGGCCTTGCTCGCAAAGTCATCCGAATCTTGAATTTCTTCAAGCCACCGAACAGCCTCCTCCGCTGTCTCGACAAAGTGAATCACTTCGTCTGGTGTTTGTTCCAATAATCGGTCTTCATACGCACGTTGCATCATTTCCACAAAAGGCTGATAAAAATGATCCACGTTGACACAAACGATTGGTAAGGAGTTGTGCAATCCTAGTTTCCGAGCACATGCCATCTCCCAGAGTTCATCCCACGTTCCAGGACCTCCTGGTAACACCACTAGCGCGTGTGCTCCTTCTACCAACAGCCGCTTTCGCTCCTGCAAATCCGGTCCATCCGCAATCAGCATTTCTCGAATCGGTCCTTCCTTGTTCGATGCTTTGTCAAACACCGAATGAGCGCCGCCGTCACGCAACGTCTTGCCTGTCGGTGTCGACGCCCAATCCCCCTGATCGACCAGCCACATTTTGTGAATGACACCCACAATGTGACCATTTCCTTCCACGGCACCATCGTTCATGGCGGCCATGCAACCAAAACTCCCTGCTCCATTGACACAGGTGTGCCCTCGTTTCGCTAAAATGTAACCCAGATTTCGGGCTTCTTTCAAATATTTCTCGGGAGTTTTGGAAGAAGACGAACCGTAGCAAGTGACCCGCAAGGATCTCGAGGCGGGTTGTCGAATAAAAGCAGATTGGAGGACGTGGTCGTCGATGGTAATGCTGGTCATGTTTGAGAACTCAGTCGTATTAACAATGAGAGATTGATTTGGCAGCAACTGTTGCTTTTTTTATTGTTATCGTTTCAGTTTCCCGTCTTCTACTGGGTATTACGGAGTATTTGTTTTCTTTTTGCGGCGGTTGGCAAGTGCGAAACCCGTTGTGAAAAGAGCGCGAGCGGCGGAATTTCAAATGTCGTCGTATCCGTGACTGGTAGTTCATTTCCATGACTCAGTGGATTAGTAGTGTTGTGGACTTACTTTTCCCGTAGTTTTCCGCCTGCGACATCAACCTAAAGCGCACAACGCGTAGTCGTCCATAACAGCAAAAAAGTTTTTTTTATGGACTCTTAATGTCTTGTCGGGAGCTGGCTCGCATCGAAGCATGGCCATTTGATTTGATTCGCAAAAATATTGCGACGACAAGTGCCGTGACTGCAAGTGAGTTGAGACCCATAATTCGGAAATCAAAAACGACGGCTCTTCTAGTCTATCCAATATCCAGTTCAACAACACTAATGACAGCAACTGCAATAGTTTGTCAAGACTTGGGCAAGAATCTGCAAGATGAGCACCCTTACACTATGATTACGTAAGCTACTTGACAAAAATCAATACCCAGATGCAATCCGGCTGGTTCCCGCCCCTATCCGATCGAAAGAATGATAGCACCGTTTTACTCAGCAATGAGCTATGAAAGCAGAAAACACTAAACGTTTCATCGGCCATCGGCCATCGAGCTATCGGCTATCGAGCCCTCTTTGCTCCACGCTCCACGTCACATCCACTCACATTTGAAGAAAATTATGCAGTCCTTCATAGAGTCTAAAGGAGTAAGTAGGTGTCGCAGTTGAAGTAATAGAATTATGAACGACCCAGACGCCACGTCATAAAAGTGACGTAACCATGTCGTCACCCTGCACCTTGTTACTGTACTACGTTAAGCAACGTGCGAGGTCCGAGGTGGAGGTCCGAAGTCCGAACAAAAGTGCCACGTCGAGTGAAAATTTATCATGTAAGAAATGTACCATAACCAGAATCGCTCTTACGTGGACTTGAAGCTGCAGAATAGTCACTGAAAAGTACGACTACAATCAAACTCAGACTCAGCAATCACGAAAAGTGACGTAATCATGTCGTCATAAACGATGACGTAACCAAGTCGTCACCTTTTTCTTCGACTGTTTGGAAGATTGCCACGTAGGATGACGTGACCGCTCGTACCAGTTTACGTAGCGGGTGCGGCAAACATTCGCAAACAACAATCTCATCCTTTTTGATGATTTATTCGGCCCCTCACAATTCTCTCGAGACGTCGACTTCATTGACACCATCTCAAGTTTTCTGATCAAAATCGTTTCTATCGAGAGTATAAACGGTTGATTATCACGTTATCATCATGCCCGGTCCATTTGCCCCGATTACTGGAGGACGCGTTTCCGAGGTGGTCAACCAGGAGGCCGCCTTGTGCAAGTCCTCCTCCTGCCTTCCGACGTCGAACAAAGAGAACAAGGTCGACAAGTTCTGCAAGGATTACGAAGACTTTATCAGTGTTTCAGATGCACACAAGACTTTCATCAGCAACTGGGAACAGGAAAAGAAAAAGACTGAGCAGCCGGACGAGAAACCGTACAAGATGCTCTTGCGCTGTTTGTGGACGTCCTTCCGTTACGATTTCTTCAAGGCATTTTTCTCCAAACTCACGTGGTCGGTGCTTGTCATCTTTTCGATCTACTACTTCGTTTTCGATATCCTCGACTTCATCAACAAGCGCGACAAGGAAATCCCCATCAACAGGGGTGAGTACTACGAGTTCTACCTCTGTGGAGGTTTCTTCGCTGCCATGTTCGTGCTGTCGATTGGTATCCAGCAAATGGGTATCTACTCGTCTATTTTGGGCTCTAAAGTCAAGGCAGCACTGACGACCGAGATCTACAAGAAGATGATTGTTCGTGATCCGTACGGATCCAAGGCGGATGTCGTAGCGCTCGTTGCCAAGGATGTCGAGAAGCTCGCTGAAGCCTGTTTGAGTTTGCAGTACTTGTGGTCTGGTATCTTCGAGACACTCGCTGCGTTGGCGGTCACGCTTATCTTGTTGGGTGCCACGATTCTTCCCGGCGTCGCTCTCATGGCAATCTTCATGCCGCTTCAGTACTACATGGGCATGGTCGTCGCCTACCGTAAGAAGGATTTGGCCAAAGTCTCAGACAAGCGCATCTCCCTCATGGAAGAAATCATGCGCAGTATCAAGCTCATCAAGATCTACGGCTGGGAAGCGTCTTTTTTCAAAAATCTCAACGAAATTCGCGCCGAAGAGAGTCGCTTGGTTGATGGAATCAACAACTACAAATCAACTATTCTCGGTTTGATCTTCTGCTTGCCTCCTATGTTGTGCGTTGTCATTTTCGGAACAAAGGAAGCGATGGGTGAGATCGAGTCGGTTGTCGTGTTTACCGCCATGTCCTTCTTCAACACGCTGCGTGTGCCCTTCTCCAAGTTGCCCAAGAGTCTCCGCGATGTGCTCGACGCCTTGTCCAGCATGGAACGTATCCAAGCCTTCTTGCTCGAGCCAGAATTGAGTGTCGCCGAGAAAAAGAACGACGCGCCTTCCAATCACCAAGGCATTACCTTCCGCAATGCTTGCCTGTCGTACGGAATGGACGGAGCCATCTTGTTGAAATATGTGAACTTGAACATCCCGCAAGGCGCGCTCATGATGGTGGCTGGATCGGTTGCTTCAGGAAAGTCCAACTTGTTGAAATCTATCCTCGGAGACATGACCATGCGCAGCGGCCAGTGTCTCACGCCGGCATCGAAAGCTTACGTTCCACAGACTCCTTGGACCGCTTTGGGTACCGTGCGAGACAACATTGTTTTTGGCTTGCCCTTCGATGAAGCTTTCTACCGCAAGGTCATCTTCGCTTGCGCCTTGGAACCCGATTTGAAGATGATGCCCCTCGGAGACCAGACCTGGATCGGAGAACGAGGAGGTAACTTGTCCGGTGGCCAGAAGCAGCGTATTGCCCTCGCCCGTGCCGCTTACAGTCGCGCCAAGCTCTACGTGTTGGACTCCCCCTTGTCGGCCGTCGACATGTACACTTGTCAGCACATCTTCAAGCTCTGCATCAAGGACATCATGATTGCTGGTGGCGGCACTGTCGTCTTGGCCACCCATCAGACGGAATTGTTCTACATGTCGGATCATTTGGTCGTGATGAAGGAGAACAACGTCGTGTACAACGACAAGTACTCCTTCAAGGGCATTAAGCATCTTTTCCCCAACTTTTGCGGTGACGAAGTCGCCGAGAGCACCTAAGCTGGTTCTTCCCAAAAGTCGAACATCCCGCTCCCTCGGACCCACACACCGACCCGCAAGATATTTTGGAACACCCCGAACATGGCGTCAAGGTAACACACGATGCCTTGGTCCCTCTCAAGCGTCACCCACCCATGACCCCGTCGCCGTCGACAAAGAAAATCATAACCAAGCCACACGCAGAGAGCGAAGGAAGCATTTACTGGTGGTACATCCAGAAGATCGGCGTTTGCTTGTTCACCACCGCGACTTTGATCTTCATCATCGGCCAGATCTTCCGCGTGTACAGTGACAACTGGGTTTCAGTCTGGACCAAGCGCAAGTACGAGCCGGAACGCACCGCCGATTCTTTCTATGCCGGTCTCTACGGCTTGTTGGTCTTTGTCTTTTGTGCATGTCCTTCTTGCGTGCCTTCTTCTACTACCGCACGGGCAAAGTTGGCGCCATGAACATTCACGATGCGGCATTTGGTGCCGCCCTCAAGGCACCCATGCACTTCTTCCATGTCACACCAGTCGGTAAATTGTTGGCCTTCTTCTCCAAGGATGTCGAAATCATTGACGATCAGTTGGTCGACAACATCCTCATGTTCCAAATCATGTTCTGGATCTTTATCATGGCTTGCGGTGTTGTTGCCTATAACTTGGTCTTCTTTTTGGTCATTGTCGCTGGTTTGGCCGTCGTGTACATCTACACCGTGTACAACTACATCCAAGCCTCCGTCCCTCTCATGCGCGCCGCGGAAGAGTCTGGTAGTCATGTCGTCGCTCACACGGCCGAGACATTGAGTGGATTGGCTGTGGTCCGTGCTTTCCGCATGGAAGACCGATTTGTAAACGAGAACGTCGGATTGCAAGCCAAGTCGGCCGTCGCTACCTTTTCCATCGCCAACCTATCCTTGTGGTTGGCCTACCGCGTCGACTTGATCGGTGCCCTTTTGGTGTTGGGTTGCTGTCTGTTGGCCGTTGTCGACACCTCCATGGACGCTCCTATTGCCGGGTTGATTGTCAGTAACTCATTCCAAATTCTCTTGTTCTTCAGTATCATGTCTCGCTTGATGGGTGACTTCCACGACAACATGAAGTCCGTCAACATGGCCCGCGAGCTCTGCGACTTGGAAGCCGAGCAAGAACCCGAACAAGAAGTCGAACCCCCGGCTCAGTGGCCGTCCAAAGGAGAAATCCGATTTGAAGGTGTTGTCATGCCCTACTTGCCCGGTCAACCACCCACGCTCAAGGGTATCAATTTCAGCATCGGGGAAGGTGAAAAAATCGGTGTCGTTGGACGTACGGGTGCCGGCAAGAGTTCTTTGATTGTCGCTTTGTACCGTTTGGCTGAAATCTCCGAAGGAAGCATCCACGTCGACAACATTAATTGCGCGAACGTCAACCTGCACAAGCTTCGCAGCAGCATGGCCATCATTCCCCAAGAACCTGTCATGTTCTCTGGTACGCTCCGTTATAACTTGGATCCCTTCAACCAACACACCGACGAGGCACTCTGGGATGTTTTGAGAAAGTGCTTGTTGGGCCCTGTCATCGAAAGCAACAAGGACGGCCTGAATACCAAAGTCGAACTTATGGGCTCCAACTTCTCGCTCGGCACCCAGCAACTGATTTGCTTGGCCCGTGCCATGTTGAATCCATCCCGCATCTTGTTGTTGGACGAAGCGACCGCGGCCCTCGACTCCGATACGAACGCGGCCGTGCAACAGGTCTTGCAGAAGCACTTCTCGCACCGAACCATTTTTACCATTGCGCACCGTTTGGACACTATCATTGATTCTGATCGCATTTTGGTAATGAATGCTGGTGTGGTTGCCGAGTTCGACACACCGCACAATTTGTTGGAAGACCACGATTCGATCTTCCATGAGTTGTGTATGAACACTGGTAAGGCACAGTTCGAAGTCCTCGCCGCCCGAGCCCGTGCTCTTGCCAATGAGAGGAAGTAAAACAAAGAAGCGAACAAGCTTTGAAACGTTGATTGCATGAAAAGAGTCAGATATTCTCGTTTGACGTTAGAATAAGAAAATAGTAGTGAAATGCGGCTTACATTTAGCACCCTATCGTTCTTCTCTAGAGTCAATGCATCGGAAGAGTTGCTTGCCGATGGTCAGTTAGAAGAATCACTAAGAGTACAGGGACCCAGAGATTCGTAACCATTGCAACTCCAAACGCCTCTCACGGAATGTCAACAACAAGAAGCTCGTAGTTCGAGTGCTAATGTATTGATAATTCTTCAAAGTGAGCACTGGAATCGTTTTCGTTATCTTCAAAGTAATTTTATTGCGTTGACTGTTGACTGTCGGAGGAAGCATGACTGAAACAAATTTGTTCACGAAACCATGCAGCACGCCCTTCCCTCAGCAGTCTGTACAGGCGACTGAAGCTCTTAGGTCGCTTACTATCGATCTCATCATCAGAATAACTGCATGAAATCTACTACGCACTGCCGAACTATGGTGTCTTTACGTTGAGCTATTCTTCTTCTCTAAGGATACTTGTTGTTATAACTTCTAAATTAGTCAGTTTCTTATATTTTATTTTTATGTTATCGTATCGATACTTGTCTATTCCTGGCCTATTCAATCTGTTCGAATTCCTCTTGTACATGTACTTCAAATAAAATACCGCTTTACTCGCAGTTTATCTAGTCCGCAAGTCATAGCAGAAAGTGTTGTCTTCAATTCCTCAGCTATATCTTGTAAGCGAACCATCCCTTGGTCCTCTTCTTCACCCGCGGGTCCCCATAAAATAGCCGTGTCTCCTACGCAAACGGAAGCGCCAACCTGGTCTTCTTTGTCTCCGACAGGTCCAAGGTCTACCATCATCATGTCCATACAAATATTACCAGCAACGGGGAACACCTTCCCGCGAATTTGGACTTTGCCAACCCCGTTTCCCAGTGCCCGAGGGTACCCATCCGCAAACCCAATCGTCAACGTACCTATCCTGACATCATGCGGAGCAACGTAGGCGCGGTCGTAACCGACGCTATCGCCAGTCTTTAGGATTGCAACATGCCGTATAGATGCACAAAGTGTTGATACCGCTTTTAGTTGCGGAAAAGCAGGACGCTGTCCAAAGATGGCACCTCCGACCCGGACAAATCCTCTCGTGTTAGAGCCGTCTTGGCTAAGAATTTTCTCCGCGTCGAAATGTGTAAGAGACGTCGTAAGTAGTGCTGCCGAGTTATCTGTGCTCACAGTAGGAATATTGATCCCAGCAGCTCTAACTCGATTTAAAAGCCAGATAAACTTCTCCATCTGGGAATGAGAATATGTTGACGTTGCGTTGGCTTCGGCCATGTGGGTGCACATGCCGAAAAATTCAATCGGAGCATTGGAGAGAATCTCTGCGTCCACCAATTCTTTCAATATCTCAATCGTATCGCGTCGATGTTCATTTTCATCGGGCTTGTCGACTTTAAAACCAAGTCTTCCCATTCCTGTATCAACTGAAGCGTGCCATCGCAACCTTTTTCGTACTGCCATGGAGAGCGCGGCCGAACTCGTCGTTGTGTTTCCGCCATCCATTTTACCAAAAGTTCCCATATTTTGATTGTTGTTCATCTTTGCTAGTTCGCGAGCCCTAGCGTTGCGTGCTTCCGCGTCAATGCCCGCAAAAACGGAACACGTCTTACGAGTTTGGGAATCTGAGAGAGGCGCCGGCACAAATACTTGTCTTTCTGTATCATGGGAATCCGTCGAGGAGTTATCAGTTGACACTGGATTTGATGCAAGGGCTTTTCCCTGACGCTCCTCGAGTTGACTTGCCGCTTCTTTGGCGGCTCTTTGACCCAAAAGGAGTGCCCTTACTTCTTTTGCGAGATCCTGGCCTTGAACATTGCCGAGCGTACTAGACGGGTAAATGAGTGATTGTCGACTAATTGGGCGACTATCCTCCGTCCCAGAATCCTGGGGATTCCAAAGCGAATTTTGTGTAAGGTTGTCTTTCAAAACGTTTGGCAAGTCCAGATTTACCGGTACTTTAAAGTTGTTGTGTAGGACCTGTTCAGCATCCCGTGGACCAAGCGGTGCAAACAGAGCTTTCGCTTTAGCTTCATTCGCCGCCTGTTCCACTTCAACACATTTTCTTTCCTTTGAATTTCTCACCCATGCCAGTAGTTGCTCCGCTACTTCGGGACCTGACACCATCAGTTCGATTCCATGATACAAGTATTCATCAAAGCACCGTGGAAAATTAACAGGTGGTCCCAAAACGATGATACGAATCCGAGAAGGTCTCATACTCGGATTTTTCACAGAAACCTGTTCCCCTCCGTTAGTTTGGGTTGATGATGCTACATTTTCCCAGAAAGAGGGATGACTGCTATCCAGCGCTACGGGAAAATGCGAGGCAAGCTGTTTCGACCAACGGCCTGGAGGGTTATTTTCAAACGCCCGACGCAATTGGATGGCTTCTTCAAGGGTCGCGACTGCAAAGCATCCGCCCCGCAGCAATCCGCGAGATGCAAGGCGGTCGCAATGGCGCCGTGGCCGTAACCATCGGCTTTGACCACGGTAATAACCGAGCAACTCTGTTCATTCGCGGCTGCTTCGACGCACGCGTAGTTGTGCTCCAGTGCCGACAAACGAATACGATGTACAACCCTCTGTTCTCCCTCTTTTGATTTTGTAGTCTTGCTGAGTTGCGCTTGCTCATCTACAGCAATGCCTTTCGTTCGACCCTCCGCCTCGGGTGTCGGTAAATTTGACGTACTGCAATGATAGCTTGAAAACGGCCTGAGATGCGTCATATTTGCCGCAGATGAGCGCCCGTTGAACTGCTATGTCAAGGGAGGATAGAGAGCAAAGACAATTGTGCATTTTGTAACGGAAAGTTGCTTTTTGAGGTCAATCAAAGAAGTCAAGCGTCACATCTTTCCAACGAAATCCATGTGTTTTGGCGTTTTTGCAAGCAAAAAAGGACCTTGATCTTGATCACACTGGTCTGCTACTTTAAGTGGTATAGTGCAAAGTGTCCTTATGGTACTGTAATAAATGTCCGTATTTCGCCACGACTCAAATTTCAGTCATGAATCAATATTCTTTTGAGCTAAGGACGTTCGAGCGACAGTGTTACCGGTAACTAAAATTCGCTCGTTCAGCAAATCTTCTTGAAATCCATTTATCGTTGTTGCAATCAGGTGTTTTTAGCAGCGTTTGCATTTAAACGTCGTTGTGACTTCTTGTCTGCTCTAAGCAAATGGATGGCGACCGCATATCGCATAGGGGTACTCCTACGGCAATGGAATGATCGACAGTAGCATCACTCTAACCAACAATTATCTGATTTTAGTCATTTGGCAAGTAAAGTTATAATATTTTATTCAGTAGCCACATCCCAATTTTGTACTATTTTGTAGTGAGGACCTTGATCTGAATACTTCTCCAATTGCTTGACAAGCTCTTCGGACAAGAGACCGTTGAGGGGACTCGAAAGTATGGATTGAATGATCGCGTACTTCGCTTCACGACCCTCTTTGGTCGGTTCCATATCGCGCGACAGCATCATGGGAAAGAATTCACCATGATTCCAAAGAACTTGTCCTGCTGTAGGCATTTTCGCCACAGCCCGCAACAGCTCATACACACCGAGACGGACTTCGGGAATGGGGGACCGCACCAGAGATAGAAGAAGTTCCATTGTATCACCCCGAAAGGTACTTGAATTCGCTTCACCAATACACGCGAACAATTTCATAGTCATTGCGTCGGATGGTGGTCTGGGCGTCCAGCTGTCTGTATTCTCTACAACAACCATGCTTGGATCCAACACGTGTGCAACGGATATCAGAATAGCCGCCTTTAGTTTCGATCGCGCCGCGGACTGAAACGATAGCCACGCGTACCGAGTCACTGGATCACTGATAATCAACTCCAATGCTTCATCCGAGGCCGAGGCAAACGCGGAGATGGCATCAATCATGGTAAAACGATCGACTTCGGAGCCACTCGTTTGTTCATCCCAATGATGCAAAGCTTTATGAAAGGACGTCAGCAAAAGTGACTGTCGTGTCCGGCTACCGCACTGGTTGTGTCCCAGTGCAAAAGCTTACAGAGTCTGGCCACGACACGGAGTGCGGAACCTCCCAAGAGAGCGTCCGGTATTCCGGAAGATGAATCATCGGCTGACACACCCGCCATGCTTAGAATTGTCCGCAGTGGAAAACCTTCTTGTGACGTCAAGAGCCATTGGGTCCGCGATGGATGAAATGGTTGTGTCGAGGCAAGACGCTCAAACAAGTCCAAGGCCGATAGTTGTAACAGAGGGTCAGCGTCGTATGTCAACATGGTCGTTACGCTACTCATGGCGCCGGCTGCGAGTGCTACACGCATGAACGTATCTTCCATCAAGACTAATTCGACCATCGCAGTGCCGCACCGTACACAGGTAGTACTCGCATGAACTGCAGTCGGACCGGAAGATGAAGTGAGTTGCTGCCAACTTTCCCTCCACAAATGCTGCAACACTGGCATGACTTGTTCGACAAAGACCGAACCCTGTCGTCGGGCTATACAGACGAGAACGGTCGTGGCGTTGTCGGCTACTTGAACATCTTCCCCGCGTAGTTGGGAAACGATTACCAGCAGCAATTCCGAAGATACACAGAGAGGTTCGGTCGTGCTTTGACTCAGACGAGTCACTTCTTCAAGTACGGCTTGCGATGTCGGTTTGAGAAAGAGAGTTGGTTCCGATGCTACCAAAGCGCCCATGAGCGACAAAGCCTCACTGCTGGATAGTATACTGTTCTCTTGGACGTCTCGAAACAAGAATGGCACCAAGACGCTCATCGTATTTGCTGGAGAAACATGATCATTCAGTTCCTTTATCATTTGCGGATCTAACGACTGGGATGTTGCCAGTCCCTGACATAATTGCTGTAACCGAGATAACACTTTCTCATTTGCTGAAGTATCGACCGACATTTCATTGTTTTTTATTCTAGGCATAATGCATTCATCAATCAATATTTAGTTATCATCGTTGTGTTTGCGCGCAAGGAGCAAGGAAATCATTTTTCGTCCGTGTTCGAAAAAGATCCATCTTCGTGGATGTCGCCTCGATACTCAATCACTATACCTTCGAAGTGTATATTACTTTTTTCGACTGAAACCATCTCGCCGGTCCCGTAAAAATTGACACCCTCCATTTCAATGAAACTCACACGGAGTCTTCAACATAGACGATGAGGAAGCACGTAACTTTAGTCCAAAGCTTGACTTTATGAAAGAATCGCTATGACAATTTCTAGGAAAAGCCTTCTCTTCTATCAACGTGCAATTTTTGTCCCGAACTCTTGTTTTGTCCTTAACCCTAATTTGACTAGCCGGCGGAGGAGTTTTCCGAGGCGCTGACTCCGTTTCGCATTTTCTGACTTTGTTCATTGTGATGTTTCGATCCAATTTCGATGTAATCAAGGGCTCACAAATAATGTAAAGACGTATGCTTCTTTGACGCGTAGAGAGATCCTTCGAGAGCGCTATCATTGTCTTTCATTACTTCGCAGTGCAGTGAACGGCGAACACACAATTGATCATTCGTGACCTTTCTCATTATTTCATCATTGTCGGGTGGGTCCTGCTGCACCAGTTCCTCCCATCGGTTCGGGGATTTGTTTACTACAAGAGACGCTCTTTCAGTTCTACCACTTCTACGCTGCTCAACATGCACGACGTCAGTATCCACTGGTATCGAAATGGTCTCCGATTTCATGACAATCCGACCTTGCTCGATGCTTGTCAGCAATCGAAAACCATGCTACCACTCTATGTAATCGATCCAGAAGTTCCCTTTGCACAGACACAAGGCCTCCGACCCGCATGTATTCGTGCTAATTTCGTTATGGAATCTATTCAAGAAGTCGATAAAAAATTACGAAACATGAACAGTCAAATGATCGTCATCTTGGGGAAACCGAAGCAGGTAATTCCGGAAGTTGTGGCGCTTTTCGGTGCTTCGGCATTGTACTATGAGCAGGAAGCGGCCGCCCCGATTCGCAAAGCGGACGCAGAAATCTTGCAGGAGCTCAAAAGCAAGGTGGGGAAGGATTGTGATTGCAAGGGTTACCCCACTCATTCGTTGCATCCGATGGAACTGTATCTATCCAAATGCAAAGGCAATGTCGCGCCATCCTCGTACGGGGCGTTCACGAAGATTTTTAACAACCTCAAAGTACCGAAAGAAGTGGAGGAAGTGACACAAGTGCCTCCATTACCGGAGGATGCATTGCGTAAGCTGAAGGACAAATTTGGAGAGCAATTTCGGATGCCGACGTTAGAAGACTTGGGTTATGAGAATACCAAAGAGAAGCTGAAGAATCGTGCAAAAGGTGGGATTGATTTTATTGGAGGAGAAGACGCTGGTTTGAAACTGCTTCGATATATGATGAGTCGCAAACAGTGGGTTGCCACCTTTGAAAAACCGAACACCAGCCCAAATGCTCTTAAGGTCGATACAACTGGATTGAGTCCTTGTAAGTTTGTTTTGGATCATGCTTGAAAGGATTTTGCGTATGACTAACATGACATATAGATGTGAAGCACGGATGTGTATCGCCTCGGACATTCTACCACGAATTATCAAAAGTCTACGCCCAGTTCAACTCGAAGGAAATCTCGAAGCCACCTGTATCCTTGCATGGGCAGTTGATGTGGCGAGAATACAATTATCTGATGGGCTACAGCACTCCAAACTTTCATCAAATGGCGGATAATCCTGTCATGCGACAAATCCCATGGGACGACGATCCTCAGCTTTTGAGTGTATGGGAAAACTCGCAGACGGGATATCCTTTTATCGACGCACTCATGACCCAGTTTCGCGAAACAGGATTTCTTCATCATCTCGGACGACACGCAGTAGCTTGCTTCTTAACAAGAGGCGACCTTTGGCAGAGTTGGGAGAAAGGTGCGGAAGTCTTCGAGTATTATTTGGTTGATGCCGATTGGTCGATTAACAATTTCAACTGGCAATGTAAGTTTTGGTTGTTTCAGAAAGCATCATTCTTCATCTAAAAAGCTCCTTTCTCTGACTTATGTGGTTATTTACAGGGTTGTCTTGCTCGGCGCACTTTTACCAGTATTTTCGATGCTATAGTCCGGTGGCGTTCGGTACGTGCCTTGCTTCTCGTGTCGCTATGACTGCCGCCGCGTGTGGACCTTCCTAACACAGTCGTATCGTTTCAATAGGCAAGAAGACTGATCCTGATGGCACTTATATCAGGAAGTGGCTTCCCATGTTCAAGGATATGCCGTCGAAATTTATTTACGAGCCATGGGAGGCTCCCTTGGCGGTGCAGGAGAAATGCGGTGTCATCATCGGAAAGGATTACCCTTATCCGATCGTTGATCATAAGATCGTTAGCAAAGATAACATGAGTAGAATGAAGGAAGCGTACGATTCTCAGAAAAACGGTCTGCCCATGCCGGAATCACAACCTGTGGAAACGAATGAAAAGCGTATCACTTTCGCCGATTCTTCCAACTCGGACGACGCGTCACATGAACCAGATAGCAAGCGCAGGAAGAAATAAGAAGGCATTGCTCACTCCGCTAAGCACGTGATTTACTTATATTTATAGATAAATTTCATTAGCAATTATCTTGTCAGTTTGGCATTTCAATATCCTAGTCTCCTTCTTTGTGAACTAAAAATGTATGTTGTAATACAGCAAACAGCTCACCAGCCGTCATCGGCATCTTCTAACGCCTTTCTCTTGGCTTCTTCTGATACTTCAAACGACTCCCCTGTTTTACCCGTTTGCCTCAAAGCATTTTCCAGCTGTGCGGTTAGAGAACCTAGATCGTCGACGGAAGACACTTCGACATCTTCCAACAGCCCTCCAGCGATTCGAGTACTCATAGACTCCGAAAGACCGCCTCCTCGTTCTTTCGCTCGTTCACCTTGCTGTTCCGTGAATGCAACCAAGCCGATCCCAAATGCCAATCCCCCAACACCGACTGCCGCTCCGAGAAGAACGTTTTGGTCGACCATGTGCAAAGAAGTGGTCGATCGAGGCGACGGGGACGGAAGAACGGCGTAACCCGACGCACTGGAAATAAAGGCGCATACTGTGATAACTTTTCCCACGAGAGTCATAATTGCGTGTTTATTGCTCGGCGATTTTGAAACACAGCTTTTGTTTTGAAAGAAAGGGCTCGTCCGGCTTTTTGTTGTTATCATGGTTGCGGTTTGCGGCTATGTCGATTTTACATACGTGTTTCAATACTGCGAGACTGCGAGACTGCGAGTGAGTCAGTCACCAAAATGAGATGCGGTACCTATGCGACATGAAGGTAAAGGACAACAACGTCCTTGATTAGAATAGGGACGTTCGTACCAGGTAATAAACTTTGGCGCTCCAGTCTTTCTTTAGTCTACTCTAGAACATTCTTCTCAAAATCGTAAAACCATTTTTCTTCACCCATAAAGGAGTGATACAACCTCAACTGATGAACATCATTTTACATGCTCCCAGTGCACAAGTTCGACGACCTAAGACGCAGCCATGACAATTAAGACAGCTAATGTTACTATTTCTTATATCAAACAATAGAAGGACAAAGCTAAGCATGTGCGACAACGGAGACTCACTCGACGTACAGAACTCTCCCTCCACTCATGGTAATTGTTTGACTGATCTGATCTCGCCTCCATCGTTCTGGTTTGTGACTCACAATCGCGACGAGCGCTCCCGTCGCTTGTACTAGTGTCCATAAACCTTGCTGTACGGCTTGTATAACTGTTGAAGTCTCGGTATCCATCCACTCGTCTAGCAATAAAATCGGTGCTGGAAGAAGAATTTTATCATCCTCAGTCCGTCGAATGTCGCTAGAGCAGCTACTCTGGAAACAGGCCAAAAGTAGTGCGAAACGGTACGTTTCCGAAGGCGAAAGCTCCGAGGGCTTTCTTTGAAGCCAGTCGTCGGCTTGGCCATCTTGTAAACCCAAGTAGTTAGCGAAGAACGAGGTGATTTCTGCACGAATAGTCTTATCAATCGGATCTCCATTCAAAGACCACTGTCGATCAATTACTTCTTTTATTCGCAGACGATCTTCATACGGAGGTTTTTGATCGAGATAGATGGGTTTTGCAGGTGGACAATCCGGTCTTGATACTAGTGTAACAGTTCCAGTGGCGGTTCCACCAGTCGTAGCTGATTGTCCTCTTTGATTCAAAATAGCCTTGAGTAACGTCGACTTCCCACTTGAAGAAGCCCCTCGAATGAAGCAGAACTCCCTCAAAGATACATTAATGTTGTCGAGCGCTCTTTCTCGGTATGGAACCGACGAAAGAAATCGGCGTTGCCATGTGAGAGGGAACGAGAGGGTGAAATTCTCGATCTCGACAGGAGAAGGATGAAATTGGACGCGGGCGCGTACAGTGGAAAGAGCCTTGCCAAGAGAGACTAAAGCAAAGAGATATATGCTTGCACTTAAAACGAAGATCCTCTTCATCCCATTAATTTGTTGCTGATGTTAACCAAAACTGCCCCTCTTTTTTCTATTTTTTGAAGTGCGGCCATTTTTACTATAGACCTGAATTGTTGGTTCAACGACGCCACGACTGCATTTCAGTCATGAGTAATGAGTTATTAATTTTGAATATTAGTAGACTTCTACTCACCTTTCATTCGTTTTCCTCTCATGGTCAATGCATAGTCGTTATGGCGATGCAACTACCGCTACAGTAGAAGCATTTTGCAATGTACACGTCGTATCCTTACAACGAAAAACGATGCGGATTGTCTTCTCTCATAACTACTATAGATCCGGATGTAGGCGACCTTTTATCATGACTGCATTTCATGCATGAGTTGTGATTTATTCAAGTTAACATCCTTTCGTTCTCTTTTGGTCGTATTTGTGATGCAACTGCCATCAGTAGCATGCACAATACACGCCTTTAATCCTTACGGCAAAATACGGTGCAAATTGTCCTCTTCCAATACTGCATGTAGTAGCTAGGGACCAAAGTCGCAGTCCAGTAAATTTCTTCTCTCCGACGAATGACGAAGTGACATTGACGTCATTACCTGGTACTGACCGTTGCGACCCGAGGAGGAAAAAAAGGCGACGATGATGAATGAACACGCAGAATGATGACTATAAATTAATACTCGTTAGGCTTGTAAAGGTGCTAGCAAACACACTGTTGCTTCTCCGTTTCCTATTCCTGGATTACTCTGCCGACGACGCAAAAGAATGAAAAGCGACGAGGAAATTCTCTTGTTTGGTCTGTTCTCGTTGTCCACACATCGAGACCATCACATCATAGATGCGCCAACGTACTTTCATTATGAGGCAGAGATTGCAGCTATATCAATCTTCTTCTTTCGATCAACTGTTGTTCACTCGCGGGAGAATCGATTCATAAGCTATTTGATAGCCATCTTTTTGGCTTGCCTGGCTTACTCAAAAAAGCCTTTCAGCTTGATTCTGGCAGCCGAGACTTTTTCCTACGCAGCCTCATGGTTGCTACTGTACAAGCCCAAATGGCTGCAAAACAAAAACATTCTGATCAAAGCGCTAGCTCTCATAGCGAGTGCTGTGCTATCGTGGCTTCTTTCAAAAATCGTACTGGAGTTCATATCCCTGCCCGATGTTCCAGCAAAGGAGGCAAATGATGGAATTGTCATGAATTTGATTAATTCGTGGTTCCCTGTAGACGAACTGCGAGCGGCTTACAACATCATGCTCGCCTTTGCACATCCCAAAGTTCTGCAGTCGCAGCTAGCGCACCTATTCTTTGTGACCTTTCATATCCAAGTCGGAATGGGATTTCTCGGTATCGGCTTCTTACTTGAGGAACAATCAAGAAGAAACATGTTGATTCGTCTGGATGTAGAGCCATCGACGAAAAGCGATGGCGCCAAAATCAAAGAGTCAAAGCCGGAAAACGGTTCACCCGATGGCAAAGTCGATACAGCCAAGATGGCTCGGGCGCGTCGCTATCAGAAAGGAGCTGGGCCCTTTATTCTGTTCATTGCGCTTCCCTATATGTTCCAAATAATTGTGTATGGGAACATTAACCGATTTGCATTCACTTGTTTGGAACAAGATCTGCATCGCACTGTGCGTCTCAACGATTTGTTCGACAATGACAGCAACTTGGCAGCCATGGCTCAGTCTGACAATGCCGTTTCTCCAGAGAGTAAGCGAGATAGCAGGTTTGTTATCGACTTAATAACGCTGCGCTAACAATTTTTCTTTCGATCTGCAGCCTTCGCAAATTCCATGACGTCGGTCGTTGATAAGGCTTACGATATTATCAACCGCAAGCTTTTTAGTCTACCGAAAGTGTTGCTGTTGCCGGGCGTTATGACCAGACAACCAATGCTGATGGTACAAGTGTTCCCCTTCATTTTCCTTTCTGACTGGATCAAAGCGTCATTGGTTTCGTACATGACTTCCGCCATTGAATCGCTAAGGAAGGAAACGATGGAAATTCGAGCAGTACGAACCAAAGTTGAATCGTTTGATCTCAAAAATGCTGAGTTACTTCAACGATCTGGGCCGGGCGCATCAGCTTTCACGCAGAGTCGTTGGGAAGAGCTTACCGTAAGAATTCAGAAACGCGATAATGTCGCTGATCTGATTAGCCGCTCGAAAGCCTTCTTCGCGTTCATGCAGCGCAACTTCGTCTTTACCGTACTAATCGACTGCGCTTTGGCATCACTAATGGCGGTCGGAAAAATCATTTCGGCGGAAATATTCGTGTTTTCTCGTGCTATTGAAGATGCTGTTGACATGGTACTTATTCGAAGCCGCAGCGAAGCTGAATTGGCTCAAATGTCAACCGACACTGATAAGTTGAAAGAATTGGCTGATCTTTGGGCGAAGCACAGCCACGAAAAAACTCTTTTACCGTGCTCGCTTGCAAGCGCAACCGAAGAAAGGAAGCTAATTCTTCGTAACGTACACTACACTCGCGGAACTGCGTCTGTTCGGGCCGATCACGTGGAGCTGGGTCCAGGAGTCTATGCATGTACGTACTTTCAAGTGCTCTTCCTCTGTCCTCATTCTGTTCAACTCATTTGTTGTTTTATCTGAATCCAGTGACTGGTTCGAATGGCAGTGGAAAGTCGACTCTCTTTCGTGTGTTAATGAGTTGCCGTTCGAACGATCAGCCAATTGAACTCCCTACGAGCATCAACTTACTCACCCCCATGGAACCCCTATTGGAAGAAGACGACGTAATACGGGAAATAAGCTGCACCGAGGCTGACCACGACACTGAAAATGAAGACAATGTGAATGCCACTATTACCGATTCCACCGACGAGTCAGAATGTGAATACGTCATCGATGCGGCTACAGGAGAGGTGTCCGAAGATACAAAGGCATGTCGCCGCCTTTCCGAAATCCGACCGAACTCTGAGATTCAACCTCACCCTCGACTTTCGATTACCATGCCATCCTCGCATGTCGCTGAAATCAGTCAGACATTTTACTGGCCTTTGTACGCCAAGCCAATTGAATGGATTTTTCACCAGTCTTTTACCGGTGAAGAGAAGGATGCATTGGAAGAGAAAACACGACTTGTGGCAGAGCATCTTCACTCTCTTGACTTCTTCCAGCCAGTTATGCCGGAGGATCTGAAAGACGACGAAGAGCCTTCCCAAGAAGCGATAACGGAGGCAACTATTCGGCATATTCAAAAAGAACTTCAGGACGAAAAAGAAGATTGGTTCAGCGATCTCTCTGGAGGACAGAAAAGTAAAGTAGAGCTGGTGAGGAAAGTGTTTCTCCAACAGACTTGTCCCGACTTGCTGTTGATCGACGAAACGATGGCTCCCTTGGATCCATCATCCAAAGCACACGTAATGGCAAAACTCAAAGAGTTTTGTAGAAACAGCGTGGTTTTGGTCATTTACCACACGGACGTTGGACGTGAAGTTGGAGAAGCTGGAAATTCAGTTGAATGTGTTCCATCAAACAATTTCTTCGATTACAATATTCATCTTGACAAAGGAGTTATTCAGATCAAATCTACATGCTGATTTGAGAAGTTATCTGCTTTCAAATAAGTCGATTAGTAGAAAACTTGATTTAGCTAAGTCTTCATTTCTTGTTGGGACTTCAAACATCTAGCTAAACTGGTCGTTTACCAAAATCTTTAGTGCGACCGTGCGACTAACTAATTGTGTCGTGTTTGAGCGTGAGTGAGTCGTACTCCGACTAAGACTCATTCAACATAATACTAAAACTCAATCGTGTCTGCGCCTAAAGGTTCTTTTTAGATGTATTGTCAAATATGACTATAGTCTTTGTAGTCGAAAGGTCATTTCCGTTGCGTCTTACATGCTTATGTCTCTAATGTAGTATCAATGATTGTGTTGGCGTTAGCTGACCGTTGGGGAGGGCAATAGATTTCTTATGACTTCTCGTCTCCTTGTCTTTTGCGTCTCGATCGCGCGGAGCAAAATCTTCGACGCGATCCCATTGACTGCATTGACTTTCAACCTTATTACAATATTTTGTGGCGAAGCTCATAAAATAAACAGACACAGAAGAGAATGGCGAGTCATATTGATGAAGATGCTGTTGCAGCCGCAGATAAAGAGATGGAGGAGCGCGCCAACCGCGCAAAGGAGCTCCTTTCACAGCGTTACGAGGGGCTGAAGAAGAAGCAGGTACGTTTGTCAGCTGAGATTCCAGTGACTTTCTAGTAATCAAACCCGGTATTCTAACAAAGTCGTTTATGAAGGATCAAAAAAAGCACCGCAAGATGCTGCTGGAGCGTGAAATGGTCGGACTTCCCGAAAACCAAAAGCATGAGCTGCGCAGCGCTTTGGAGCAGGAGGAAGTTTTAATCGACAAAGAATCCCGGAAAAAGATGTCTGTAGCAGATTTCGAATCACTTGCAGTAATCGGTAGAGGAGCTTTTGGCGAGGTTCGCTTGGTTCGCCGTAGGGGCAAAATAGATGATCCGCACTTTGGTGAAATTTTCGCGCTAAAGAGCATGAAGAAGGAGATGATGGTCATGAAGAATCAAGTCCATCACGTGAAAGCGGAACGAGATGTTTTATCCAAAGCAGACACATCTAATCGCTGGCTAACTGTCCTACATTCGAGCTTCTTTGATGAGACGCACATTTACATGGCTATGGAATTCATGCCGGGCGGTGATTTGATGAGTTTGCTGATCAAAGAAGATACTTTTTCCGAGGAGGTAACTCGATTCTTCATGGCTGAAGCCGCCTCTGCAATCAGCAGTGTTCATGCTCTCGGCTACATCCATCGCGACATCAAACCGGGTACGTAACGATTCTATTGCATTGTTTCTGTTAGTTAATGATGCCATTTCTCATACAAATCTCGTCACGTCACGCTCCTTAGACAATATGCTATTGGATGGTAAGTACTGGCAGTAGTCCGTGGGATAGGGGACGACCTTCTCTGACTCCTTTGTTCTACAATATTAGCTCGTGGGCACTTGAAACTGACAGATTTAGGATTGTGTAAAAGGTAGGAGAAGTCAGTCCCTCCGAATCACCCGAGAAAGTCCTAGACAGTCTACGAAAAGAGTTGCATGGTGGAGGAGGAATGATTTCCATGGGAGATGTACCAGAGGGTGGAACGGGTCCGAAGAAGCATCGCTCACAAGGCGATGAGATGGCCATGTCAATCGACGATGGCGACGGAACTCGTCCTGAACCGAGAGACCCAAAATTACGCCGTGAGGTAAGTTATTTGGATCTTTTGAGAAACGTAGAAGCCGATCTTTCTTATGTCTTTTTGGTTGCGCTTTACAGCTTGCATATTCGACTGTTGGAACGCCTGACTACATTGCACCCGAGGTTCTTGCTGCGCAGAATGGTGCATCGGGATATTCGTACACGAGCGCTGTCGACTGGTGGTCCTTAGGAGTCATTATGTTCGAATGCTTGGTGGGATACACCCCGTTCTACGCCGACGACCCAGTGTCGACCTGCCGAAAGATTCTTCGATGGCGAAAGAGTTTAGAGATGCCAGCAGAGACGAAGGCGCAATTGTCACCCGAGTGCATTGATTTCTTATCTTGCTTGTTGACCGGGCCGGAATCACGAATCGGTGCTTCGAGAGATGGCACTGAGTTTGAGAATGGTTTCAAGCGCGTGGTACAGCATCCCTGGTTCCGATCATTCGACTGGGACAATATGCACGAGCGGGAAGGTCCGTTGCTCCCCAGCGGAACCCGTGAGTTTCCCGAATTGTTGGAGTATCTCAAGTAAGTGGACCACTCAGCTCATGATATTTTTTGTCACGCCATTACACGATTCTCACATGCTAATTTTGTTAAAGAACTTGCCCAAAGTCTGATCCCCGTTTCAAGCCTCTAGTTGATCGAGCAACGCAAAACTTTGATACATTTGAAGACTTTGGTTCGGCGATGGACGAGTCCAAGTCGTTGCGTGTCTTCAAGCACACGCAGTTGGACCAATTCTACAACTACGAGTTTAGACGTGTGCGGAAGCCTCGACTTCCACTACCTGAGATCTGATGAGAAACGTATGCTACGTAGCGTAAATTTAGATTGACCAAGTCTAGTACCTCACTAATTTCAACTAATTTATCACCGTATCCCGCGCTGACGTAACTTTTGGTAGATTGTCATTTCGAAATTCGACCATCAAGGCGTTCTATATTTATAGAGGAAGAAATTTATGATTAGATAACACGCTACGCGGTCTCCGACGGACTCGTAGCACCACGTTTTGTAAGACTAGAAGCGTTTCTCTGGTGGACCTTCTGGCGTAGGATAAACGAGCATTTCATCCGCAAGTGGGTTGGCGTGCACGGTGACGCTTAGTAACACAGGAGGGTCGATCGGTCGGTGTGCATTTTTGGGTTTCGGCGCTTTGTCTCCAAGAACGGGAAGCTGCTCGAACTTATCTAGCGTATCCCAGCCATCTAGTACCTTTCCAAAGACTGTGTGCAAATTGTTAAGATGAGGCTGTCGTTCGTAACATATGAAGAACTGCGACCGGTTTGTGTTGGGTCCTTTGTTGGCCATACTTAAGACTCCGCGCTTGTCGTGTAGATTCGTCGGGTGAAACTCATCTGGAAAGGCAACAGGTCTAAGCAGCTTTGAAATGAGCATCACTCGTGCAAGGACGAAAGGATGAAAGTACAAAGCAATGGTACCAGTACGTACCCCCAAATGGATTCCCCTCCCTTCGAGCCCGTTTTCTCCGCCGTATCTCCGCCTTGAATCATAAATCCCTGTATACAGCAGGCTTTGTGAGGAAAAAAATTGCATCAAGAGCATCTATCAGCTGCTACTAGAAACTAACCTTGATGTTCCGATGGAATATTGTTCCATCGTAAGCACCACTGGTGCACAATGCCAAGAAGTTGAAAGCAGTTCGAGGCGCTGTATCGCAATAGATCTCGAGCTTAATATCGCCAATCGATGTGTGCAAAGTGACCGACATGCTCTGGCGTTTCTCTCTTTGTCGACAGCAGCAATTGGAAAAATGATAAAGTTCAATAATAAATTATTGGAGACAAGTTACAATGCTGAGGTGCACGGTGCACGCAAGAGGGGTGCACGCTTGAAACAAGAACCAAAGCAAGACGTTCACGACGTCGCCCCAAGGATTTTTCCTTGCGTCGCCCAAGAAAAATCATCGCGGGGCGTGTGATGTTTTCACGTCCGCAGAAAATCTGGGGGTTTGGAAAGTATGGGAGTGTGGAGAGTGGTGTTTTTTATACGTCTCCAGAAAATCTGGGAGATTGGTATTCTAACGTATCCAGAAATTATGGGCGATTGGTGTTTTCACGTCTCCAGAAAATCAAATGAACAAAAACAAAATGGCAGCGCTGCGTTCTATCTGATGAGTTAAATCGTATTTTAGCACCCCTTCCTTGATTACTATTGTATAATGCCTAAGCCGCTTAATGTTCAAAAAGCTCTTCAAGGGACTCTCACGCAACAGAAGAAAAGAGAAGAAAGCGTGAATAGAAATAAACGCGCTCGACCGACAAAACAACCCTTGGCGGGGAAAGTCATTGCTGTCTCAACTCTCACACAAGGAGACTCTTCTGTAGAGAGTTCCGGTACCGTCATTGAACTTTGTAAAGCCGCGGGTGCCCAATACACGGCTCAAGTTCACCGAAAGGTCTACTGTCTGGTAGCATCGTCCAGTGCGGTGCGAGGGTCGACACAACGAGTCCGAAAGGCTTGGAGAAGAAGAATACCTATCGTAACGATAGACTGGGTCAAGCAATGTGTCGAAACCGGTAAATTACTGGACATGGATGAATTTCGTATAGAAGAGAAACCAGAAAGCAAAGAATGTGATAAAGCTGTTGCTTCGGACAGCAGCGTCGCGGACGCTGTAATCGAGGAGCGAACAATTGAATTGGGTTGCTGTTGTGTCTGCCATGAATTAGACGATGCAATGAATTGCGAATGGTGTACCGATTGTGTAGTGAATCGTTAATTTATTTTTGTCACGATGCACACAAACGTCATTTATTTCTATTACTTCGTAGTCGTTTTATTTCGTTATACACCACACACACAACATCCATCTACTGGTGATTACAAAGGAAGCCTTATTAATTTTAGCCAGCAGAACATTTCACACATTTATACAAATCGCGTTCATTAGTCATCGTGCGGAAGAAGATCGTGATTCGTTTCCGACAAAGATTCACCCGCGGCCGATAGCTGTTCTTGCGCAGCTCGCTGCTGCATTATGCACTTCGATACTGAATAAAATAAGCCGATGACATGGCTTATTGACATCCCCAGCGGTGACTTGCGTTCTTCCTCCGTTAGCACAGGAAAAGGAACCGAAGCACCGGTAGAAGCAATGGAAGAAAAATATTCACCGACGTTCTGAGTCGTAGCGCGTTCGGAGCACCCATTCGACTCATTCTGGTCTTCGTACATGGCGGCATATGATAGAAATGAAGCCATTTCACCACCTAGAAAACTTCCATTTCCCATCATGCTCATGATCGCCGCAGGAGATGCCAAATTAGTGCTCTCACCGTCGCTGGCGGCACCAACCGTCAACGCCTTTTGCATCCAAGCGTCAAATTCTGCAAAAAACTCCTGCTTCGATTTCTCTTTGTTATTTCTGTACTTTTGAAGATGACTTTTAACACGCTCGCTCGTAATTGAATCATCCACCATGCTCATATGCTCCATGATGACAGCCGGAGAAGCATTCTTGACCCCGATATCATAAATCGCTTCAACGAACGATCGATGTATGGATTCGGACCACGGTCGATCATGTTTCGCCTGTTTGCCATTTCCCTGAGAGCTACTAGCATTCTCTTGCGTTCTCCTCCGCTTGCGCTTGGCCGCCGCGTCTTCCACCGCCGGTTCGTTGCGGGTATTCGCCATGCTACCGTTCCGTACGAACAAATCAGTCTCCTCTCGCGCCTGGAAGTTGTTATACGGGAAGTTCGAATCCATTTAAAATACAGTAATTGCAGACGATAATATTATTATGTTCTCAAAGCAAAGGCTGAATGGTAAATCAATACATTACCATGTCGTGTTATTATTGGTCTTGAAGCGCGGAGCAGACGGATGGATCCGTGATCGTGATCCGTGGTGACAAACAGAATGTGTCGTAAGGGTGCTCGAAAGACATTGGGCATTATGTCGAACAGGTTTTTGCATTAGCAGCTTGTTGTGACATCGAAAACCAGTATTATATAATATGTAGTGATCTTCCTGTTACGACATTTCAATTTCAAAAATCTCACTCCAACAACCAACAACCAACAACAGCAAACTGCAACGCGATACCAGGTAAATGAAGCATTATCATGATACATGTTTTTAGAATAACAAGCATTCAAGTTCCAACTTCAAATTCCTGATCTTCGTTTATAGGCACCGGGAACAATTTGCTACCTCTTGGACGGAATGCAGAAGCACCAGGACGCTGATAAATTTCCATGAGACTAATAGGACTTCACCCGATCCTTTTGCTTGCCAATTCGTTAACTCATTCTCACATCCGCAGACGAATTCTTTGCAAAATGCCAACCCAAAGGTCTTCAGCAGTATCGACGTGGATACCAGGAGACCCTGATCAGGAAAAGGAAGCCAAGGAAAAGTTAGAGATTTGGCCTTTAGACGAGTACAATGCAGCTTTGTTGAATGAGGTTCATCCCTATAATTATATTCAATCTACAGATACACCCCATGAGATATACGATTTAATTGCAATCGGATCCGGTGCTGGTGGACTGGTTTCGTCAAAGCAATCGGCTCGACGTGGAGCGAAAAGGTACGAATTGCTTCTTTTGCTTTCACTTATCGAATGTGTGAAGAAGGATGATGCCATCTTACGCTTATGCACTACTCGTCGATTCTATCAGTGCCCTCATCAGCGCCCATCTGGCGGGTGGAGATTGTTTAAATGTGGGATGTGTCCCGTCAAAGGGGCTGTTGAGTGTTGCCAAGGCAGTTTCGCAAATCCGTCGCGCTTCGGACTATGGAATCGATTTACCCGGAGGATATCAAGTAAATTTCAAAAAAAGTGATGGAGCGAATGCGTCGTTTGCGTACCAAGATTTCCCCCGCTGACGGTCATGCCGGTACGTGATAACTTTTAGAAGATCAATGCACTCGGTGCCATCGTTGATTCTCATGTTCGCTGTTGGTGAATATTAGGAACGTCACAGACAGGCGCTCACGTTTATCAGGGTTTCGGAAGATTTACGGGCCCGGATACCATTGAAGTGCATCATAGCAATGGTGCGAAGACAACACTCAAATTTCGAAAAGCTGTTATCGCCACTGGCGGGCGTCCGAGCATCCCATCGTTACCTGGGCTATCCGAGGCACCATATACTACTAATGAAAATCTATTTAATTTGGAGGTGTTGCCTCCGAGAATGGTTGTTTTGGGGTCTGGTGTGATTGCTCTGGAAATGGCGCAGTCATTTGCGCTGTTGGGGTCTTCTGTCACTGTTTTAGTACGCAACGAGCACTTTCTCAAATCCAAACATGGCGATGACGAAGCAGCACAAATTTTACAAACCGCTCTAGAAGAAAGCGGCGTGACCTTTGTTACGGGAAGTGCTAAACGAGTGACAACAATTCGCCAAAGAGGGGATGATCCCAAAGAGCAACCGCTGATGAAAGTCACCGTAGGATCAGATTCAGCAGATGATATTGACTTGGAGTGTGAATGTCTCCTTGTAGCCACTGGAAGAGAGGCAAACGTTGAAAATCTAGGTTTGGAAGAAGCTGGTGTTCAGTATCAAGCAAGAGAGGGTATTCAAGTCAATGACTTGGCACAAACAACAGGCAATCCGAACGTCTATGCTGTCGGTGACTGTGTAGCTGGTGTTCCGAGATTGACGCACGTGAGTGGTGAAATGGCGAAGCTGGTGGTACAAAATAGTCTTTTTGATGACAATTGGAAGATCAGCAGTTTAGTCGTACCAGCAGTCATGTACACAGAGCCAGAGTACGCCACGGTTGGACTCCACTCTGCCAGCGCAGCTGAGAAGGAGGGCGTCGAAGTTGATACATACAGGGCTGGATTAGAGCACAACGATCGAGCAATCTTAGAAGGCACTAACGTGGGTTTTTGCAAGATCTTTTGCCGCAAAGGGACGGACGAAATAGTAGGAGCAACGATTGTAGCAGAAAGGGCGGGCGAAATGATAAACGAAATATCACTAGCAATGAAGAATAGTATCGGTCTGCGAGCGATTGGACGAAACATTCATGCCTACCCGACAACGGGCGAGGCCGTTATGGGATGCGGTATTCAGTACATAAACTTGAAATGGAAACGCCTGGACTGATCCTCAATAAACAATACAAAGAACGACATAGTTGTGATATTTTTTTATGCTAGTCTACAGATTCTTCAAAACAAAAAGATGGCAAGTGACTCATCATCTTGCTGTAAGACGGACCACTTCACCCAATTTGGCAGACCTCTGCGCTGCATCCACAATACTTTGTACGTATAAACATTGGTCACGGGAGACGGGCCAAGGTTCATCCAACAGCACTGTATTCACAAAAGCATCAAGCTCGTTGGCAAATGCGTGCTCAAAACGTTGAGGAAACGAATGCTGCCAAAGGGCTCCGTGAGAACCCTTCTTGTTGCGAATGGTTGTTGAATGTTCCGGGATGTTTCCTATCGACACAAGTCCCTCGGTCCCAAATAGTTCACAACGTTGATCATAACCATACACCGAAGAGCGACTTAGGAACAAGGTTGCCACGGCGCCTGCAGATGCAGTCAAATGAGGTATCATGCCGTTTCGATAAGTGCATTGATTGACTTACCTCCCTCAAACTGAAGCAAGACAGTCGCATGGTTTTGTACTCCCGCTTCTGCCAGCTGGGGTGACGAGGCGGAGGCTACGGCAAACACAGATTCGACTCGATCATCTTTCCATACATGAGTTATGTAGTCCACATCATGGGCTGCCAGATCCATAAATATGTCCCCGCCAGTCAGCAAGAACTCGATCGGCGGAACGGGATGATCCCCGAAGAATATTCGAGCCGTAATGGGCTTTCCGAACGCCGCGCTCGTCATTGCAGCTTGGTACGAAGGATCAAATCGTCGTTGAAAGCCGCAACACAAAGCAACAGGCCGTGGTCGAGTGGAGTGCGAAACTTGTGATACGCTTTCAAAAAGATCTTCAATGGCGCTTGCCGATTCAGCAACCGGTTTTTCCACAAATGTATCTAAGCCGTAACTAGCGGCAAGCAAAATAACCTCCGAGTGAGAATGCGTCGGGGTGCAAACGACTACAGCATCTAGGGGACGTGCTTGATTTTCACAAGCCTCCTCTAGAGACTGATACTCTGGAATCCGGTACATGCTGGCCAGATGACCTCCCTTCCCTGCTGTATCCGCGACACCACAAAGATCCACGCGTGGATTTGAATGCAGTATTTTGGCGCGAATTTGGCCCATGCGGCCGGCGCCTACCAGTAAGATTTGCGCACGAGGCTCCTTCTGCGTCGAGTATCGGGCGAAAAAACGCGTCCATCTATTTCTTAATGAGGTTAGTTTCATCATGATCACTGTCAATCAAGATTTTACATTTCTGCATCATCATGGTCGTGAAATAAATATTGCGTGCCCATGTTTTTACAGTTTGGGCATATAGTAAATACTGAAAGCAACAACTTTTTCACAAGTTTTATCGACATTAGGCTACAAATCAAAACATGTAGTCTAGACCTAATAAAAATGCTACCTAAAACACTTACACCGTAAGAAAACCCATGAATCTCAATAAGCTGGCCGTGCAGAGGAAGGTTTTAGGTGGCAGCAAATGCAGTCGTGTACCCGTAAACCAACACTTTGGGCATATAGTAAAACCAGAGACGACGATCCGCACGGATGTTCAACGTTATAAGAAGCGAGATAAGCTTTTCAAATGCAGCTTAGGGCAATTACATCGTTATGCGAACCAATACAGCTTGCCATGCTATCATAAGAACATGGTTAGGCAGCAGTCTGTTTCGAAATCCCAAGCCTCATTTGATTCGCGAGTGAATACCATTCGCAGTCACGAGCGACATTGGAGGGAGCTTTCCGTTTGACACGCCGGCGCGCAAGCGCGCACCTCCGCGAAGATTTCCCTCCACGCATTTTTGGCAGCACAAAATGCATTGCTGCCGGTAACAAAACTGGCAACGCCGTGAAGATTCATTCTTTGCAAAGTCACAAGAGAGAAGTTTTGAACGATTTTTGAACGACTAAGGCACTTAACTCTTTCAAAGAGAGGGTATTCAAGAAGTAGAATAAGCGTTTCATTTTACTGGACTGGCATTTCCTTTCGCGAACATGTCGACTCGACGCTCATCTCGATCGCGTCGTCAAGCGCACACAATCTATGACGATGCGAAAGCGAACCTCGAGAGCTCTTCTGCTCGGTAAGTAAGCTTTTGCTACCTGTATGTATGTCGCGTAACAGAGCAGCGTCTAATGAAGTCTGTACTTCTTCTTTGCAGGAAAAAGCAACGAATCATGGATGACGACTCGGAAATGGAAAGTCAACGTGATGATCAGAGCCAGCGGGAACTCGAACCATCTGAAGACGAGCAGCAGAACGACGAATCGGAAGAAGAGGACACATCGGATACGGACGAACCCTTTGAAAAGCCCAAACGAAAGTCTCCCGCAAAAGCTCGAAATTCGACATCACGGCCGGTCCGAGTCACTCCCGCCAAACAACCCAAGCAAGGCAAGTCCAAGAAAGGGACCGTGCCTTCCCGCCGAACTGTGCTTAACACAATGGCTACAACGCGAAAAAAGATTCTAAAAGAGAACGAAACGGCCGAAAACTCGATCCTAGCCGGACTCCTTGAAGCACAAGCCTCGCCATCAAAAGTGGCCCGACGTGCTGCACAGGAGTTTGCCGTAGATCCATCCAATGCAGTCGATGAGCTGGCGCAGTTGATATTCCGATCGGTTGGTGGCGGCACAGAGATTCCTTTACCGATTGGGAGCATTGTTCGGAAGACGAGCTATCGCAACTACTCAGCGATGTCGTGAAAGGGATGGAAGCAACCCCTCCCGATCAGGTCTTGTTACATTTGACTTTGGCCGATACCAACAGCCGTGCGGCGGCAGTGAGCAAAGAATATCGAAAGCTCTACGAAGAATTCTGGCGACAATTAACGTCTCTGATTGTCATTGAAGGGCTTGGCGCCGATGACGAAGATGAAGAGGCTAGCGGCCCCGAAGCTGTCAAAACGATTATGGAGCGATTGATGAACTTGGCGCATGTCGGTGTCACGGATATTCGCGCAGCTGCGACGTTGGCTCTCTATCAAATGGGTCTCGCGCTGGTCGAGCGATCGGTCGATCTCGACAATAAATTGACAACTGCCCGGCGTCAGCTCCAAGCCGCTAGCAATCAAGCTCGCAAGAAAGCGGCCTTGACGACACAGATCGAGTCGTACGAGCAAGAAAAGGAGCTACTAGATGAGATGGTTCAAGGCATTGTGATCAGTGCGGTTTTCATGAAGCGATACAAAGACATCAATCCTCATATCAGAGCCACTTCCATCGAAGTACTTTCACAGTTTATGATCCTCAGTCCAGAAGTTTTTCTGAAGAATATTTTTCTCAAGTACATCGGCTGGTTGCTGAGTGACAAGAATGCCACTGTCCGAGACTGCGCTGTACAATGCTTTAAAGCGCCCATCGTCTCTGATCTCGACAGCGACGACGTGAAGCAGGCCATGGAAGGCGCTATAACGAAGTTCTTGCCTCGACTATGCGACTGTGTTCTTGATGTGGACTCCAAAGTTCAGGAATCTACCATGGAGCTTTTTGTGATTCTGATGAAGAAAGGCTATCTCGACAGTCTCGACGATGATTCGAAATGGGATCAGCTTAACCTTCGCGCGTTGGCCGCCGATGCTAGCCCCAAGGTACGATACCATGCCCTCATGTTCGTCATCGAGCAACTAGAACCTTTCGATAAGGCCAATTCACGCGATTCAGACCGTAGTGCTGTTGAGAAAATTAAAGCGTTGGTGCAATGGTAAGGAATTTGTCCCCTGTTCGTCAATTGCCGAGCATTATTTTCTGACTAAATATCATTTCACAGGATTGTTCATATGCTCGGTGACGGAGATATTCCCTTGAAATTCATTCGCTATGAGCTCGTAGACTTTTGTGTGACATCTTTGAGATCGTCCCCCGACTACAAGAGTTTGATATGCAACTGGTCAGCGATGCTGAAAGTCCTGGAGACAGAGACGACGCGGGTGTTGCAAAGTTCTGAAGACATCGACGAGCAGAGCGATCGACGTGTAGACTCGATAACGCAGCGAGTAATCCTACGCATGTTAGCGACGGCTATTGAAATGGAAGTCTCATCCTACTCTTCTTCGGCTAGTAAACTCCTCGACGGAACTATCGATGGGGACCTGGCCGCGGCTCGAAAAAGCTTTACAGACGGAGATCAAAGCGCCGACAAAAAAGAAGAACAATGAAGAGTCCTCTTCGCACGAAAAACTTACATCGGAACTGCTTTTGGCTCTTCCAGACCTGCTGATTGCTTACAAAGCAGATTCGAGTGTCGTTTCTGGGCTAGTCGCCTTGCCGCAGTACTTTGGTAAGTTACCTCGCATGTTAATTTATTTCATTTTCTTTGGCTCACACCACTACAGATCACGGTGCTTTCAATCTTGCTAGTCGTCGTAAACACTTTTTGAAGCTTGTCGATGTCATATCCGATATTTTCTTGGAGTCCACCGAGACTTCTGTCCTGAGCAGCTGTGTCCTTACTCTAACAAGTCTTTGTTCCCAAGAACACTCCCGTTTTGAAGATGTTCAACTTCGCCTGAAGAGAGTCGCAAGATCTCTTCAAGATCGCTTGTTAGAGTTGCTTTTGTTGAAAAGTAACCTTGCGGGGAAGAAAAGAATAGGGACAAAAGAGGTTCCGAAGGGTCCACGGATTCGGCGGCAGATATTGAGCAATCTATCTGTCTTTGTCTTCGTCGGTTACAGACAATGTCACAGCGATTATCTATAGTTGATCTTCTGATTGACGAGAAAGACGACGCGGAAGAGATGGACAAAATAACGGACGATTTGTTCACACACGTTTCTGAATACGTCGCAAAAGAACTTCAATCGCGAAAGATTATCCCTGTAGAAGACGATGAAGATGACAGAGTCAGCGAGGTGCCAAAGATCTGGGAGGAAGTAGACAGCCGCATACATCAAACAATCGCAAATAGTATCCAAGAAGCCATAACGTTTCTACTCACAGTTTTGGCATGGCGTCTTCAGAAGGAAATAGCTGACAGTGAGAAACAAGATGCCAGTCAGGATGACTACAGAGAACATATTGTGGTTCGAATGCGGGATCGTCTTCTAAAACTACTTTCACTTTGTTTTGAGCAGTATCTCGATGCCGAGGAGAGCACATATTCCATCGTTCACACTGAATTCTCCATAAAAGTTCAGACGGTTGCGTGTCGCATAGCCGGTGATGTTCGGGCACTTTTTCCTAAAGCATGGCAACGCAGCTCGTCGCCTTTTCTTGCCGCTTGTGCCTTGATTGAAGACGACTCTTTGATTGGTGGTACAGTTCGATTCCTGCAGTCGCAAGAAGCCAAGGTAAGTCTCCATTGTACGCCGTACCCTTCTAACACGAACTAACACGTATGAAAAACACAGTCGCTCGATATCACTAAGGGTTGCGATGTCCCGCATGACATTCTACTATCTATGGCCCGAGGATTGGCGGTAAACTGGAAGACTTGCAACCGTAGAGAAGCTGGTATGGTTTTTGCGCACTTGAACGACGAAAGCGACGAGACGAAAGGTATCATATCCTCGTTGTCGTCCGTAGCCAAGACGGTACGTTGATACGTTAATATCTGAAAATTAACTTGTTGCGGAAAGATAACCTTACCCATTTGTTTTTTTGTTTAGATTGATCCTTATCGTTTGCTGGAAGCGCACTTGGCTTGTCTCACGCAATCGTTTGACGGCTGGCTCAACGCAGAACCTGAAGAGCCTGAAAGCGATCGACCTTCGGAGGAAGAGATGGAAGCATACGATGAGGCATGTGCGAGTCATCGAACAATGTTCAAGAATCTAGATGAACTATCGGGGCGTCTATCTGCAACGCTCGGTAAAGCAAAACTCAGCAAAACGATGGTTTTAGCATTACGTGGGTTCTTTCGTGCGGGAGTCGAGTACGCTTTCTTAGCCGAAGATCCTTTTAATGAAGGCGAACATGTTGTTGGAATGCGTTTAGCGTTTCTACGAATAATCGCAAAGTAAGTGTTGCATCTTTATGTTCCCTCCTCCTTACCTCTTGGTTCTCATTCTTTTCTTTATGTAACTTTCAGATATCTGAGCCACATCAAGGGTGATAGCGACGGGAAAAAGAGATTGCTCCATGACTTGAACGCTCGCGAGGAAGAACTGCGTCAGCATCCTGATTTTGACCAGATATTGGACGAGGATCGTGAAGCGCTTTCCGCCTTTCGAAAAGCGGCAGGATTCAAATCCATTCGGGTTGAGACCCAAGAAACTAGAGATGTTGAAAGTGACGGCGAAAGTGACGCGGTTGATGATGGCAGCGAAGAGAAGGAACGAGAAACACAGGATGGATCATTCCGAAAGCGCGGCCGAACTGATGCTGACAGCCCCGCGTCGAAGCAGTCCTTCCAGAGCCAGTCGTCTCGTTCTTATTCCATGGAGAAAGATGAGAGTGTAACTCAGCATGAGGAGTCGTTGACACCTCGCGGACTTCGACAAATGACTGCCACCGATGATTCGATGAACGATTCACTTTAGGCCCTAGCTTATGTTGATAGAAGTCTTATTTTGGTACTGAAGTAGTTAATCTGAACTATTTATGAATTTATTTCGCGTAAACGTCCCAGCGACTCACCGGTCCGTCCAAAGCGTACATTGGATTTGGAGTTGCGTAGGAAGGAGCGGATGACGATTCTCGTCCAAGTGTAGGAGCATTCTTGGGACGTTTGACCACTACTCGCTGCCGAGTAGCTTCCAACGACAACAACAGAAGGTCCTGTTCCTGCTTCAAGCGCTCATCTAGTTCTACATCTTGCGATCCCAGAAGCCCATGCAGTATTTGCATATTTTTCTTCACCGATGCGCTCTTCTTTCTTTGGAAACATTTAGAGCAGGACTCTCTTTTCTGGGACACGACATTGCCGTTCACTTACCTCTCAGGAAACATTGGGTCGAGATATATTATCTCAGGACGACTTTCAATGTCGGCTGTCAACAAAGCGTTGGCTACGTTGAGACCATCATCGTGTATCAAGTGCAGTCTATCCGCCAAATCAGACGCTTCCCTACGAATTGGATCACGGATGCAATTTGCTTCCGTTAAAACGACAAGGCGACGCAAAGCATCTTTTAATAAGCAGGTCAAAACTGGATTGCGTTCCACCATATATACTTTTCCTGCTCCGCTTTTCGCCATCAAAAGCGAATCTTGTCCAAACCCGGCCGTCAAGTCATAAATCGTGACGTCTGACATACATCGATTCGGCAAACCCACGGCCTTGATCAGTAAGTCACGCCCCGATTCCCCCCGAAGCTCGTTTCCCCAATCGACTTTTCGCAGGGGGAAAGAAATCGACAAAAAATGGATTCATGTTCATTTTCGGCTTGTTATTCTTTCCGCTTCGATCCAAGGTCGCGATAGCGAGAGCATAGTCTTGCAACTGGTCGTACTGATACGGCACCCACGTCAAAAAGTGCGTGTAGACGCAATCATTTTGCGACAAGAGTTCTTCTTTGGAGAATGTTGCTAAGTTCAGGTGTGACGTAAGGGTTGAAGTGATTGTCTCAGAAGTGCCGAACTCATTTTCCAGAATACAGCAGGCACTGGATGCCGATAAATACAGAGATGGTTGTGACGACAATCTCAGAGTCTCAAAAGGTTGAAGGATAAAGCCGTAACTCTCCTTCCGTAACAACAGAATTATCAAAACAATTATAATCCTCACTGACTTATTGCTGGAATGCTGCATTGCGGTTTTATGGATGAAATAGGACTTATTATTCGAAAGGGTAAATACGTTCTTGCTTTTTTTGTGCATGAACGAGGGTGGAGAAATGGGAGCTTATATATAATGCAAGATGCGTGTCCTACAAGCACTGCTTCGTATTGTAGATAATTAGATGAGAACCGCTTCACATACAGGAGAAATTCATCCCACGAATGCAGGAGCACCCTAGACCTATAGGACGAGAAAATGCGACAATGAGGAAATACGGAGTAATTTTTTTGCTTTAGAATAATATTTGAGCTTGTACATTATATGCTAATATCTGATCGACAGGAAGAAAAGCATCCGATTGCTTTGCATATGGTGAAACGAGGTTTGCAGAGACGCTTGCAGTGATAAGGTTATCAAGCATGATCAAAAATTTACTTCGTCGGAACCTTAAGCAATCTTCGTCACTTCATGATAGTGATGATGCGTGGGATTCGGATCCAAGCGAGAGTGCAAGCGATTCTTCCGGAGACGATAGCTATGACAGTGAAATTGCATCACCGCTACATCTGAAATCGTCTTTCATGAGACGACGAATTCCCGAACGTACTACAACCAAAGATGTCATTAGGGGGAGTTCGATTCCTCCAACCAGAGGTGCGCGAAGAAGAAGAGTTTGGGTGAGCCGAGGAAAAGATTGTGCACTTTTACTGGGATGTTTTGCGACCTATGTGTTGTGTTTCAGCATATTATTATGGCTCGCGGCCTTATGTTATATTTACGTCAGAAATACTTTTGGTCCTTACGATCGACCGGATCACCGCCACAAATCGATGGCTCGTCGAGGACCCACTTCCGTGCACAATCGTCAAAAAGATGCTGGAATTTTAGGTCATGTTTCGAATTCTATAGCTCATACATGGAATGAAATGACCAAACCAATCCATCCGCCGCCGAGAAAACGAATTAAAGGATCCGAAGAACTGGCTGAAGGATGTGTTCGACCCCAATGGCAAGAGCGCGCTTTTCCAAATTGCAATGAGATGCACGAAATCGATCTCTTGTCAACTTTGATACGTAGCGAGACTGGAGATACCGCAACGGATGGAATAGGATTTCTCGACAGTGGTCTTTGGAGGTCTGTTTGGGCGGTAGATCCACGTCCCGTCATGCGGACACCAGTGGTCTTGAAAATGATGAAACAAAAGCATGCCGTCGATGAGCGGAATTTTGATCGACATCGCAGAGATGCGCTCGTCATGGAGCAACTGACGTCTTCCCCCAACGTCGTGGATATTTACAGCTATTGTGGAAACAGCGTGCTGACAGAATTCATTCCAGTGCCTTTAGATGCCCTTATCAGTGCGGAGGAAAAGATTGACGCAGCTGAATCTGGAGGCTTGAGCAGAGACACTCCTGACGGAAGATTACGTCTGGCTTTGGATGTTGCCAGGGGAATGAAGGCGCTGCATGAGATTCCCGGAGGACCGATTATTCACGCCGACATTCAGCCTCGGCAATTTCTAGTTTCTTCTAGTGGAGTGTTAAAGGTCAATGACTTTAATCGATGCCGTTTCATGGGTCAAGATGCCAGAGGTATACCGTGTAAGTTGATGATCCCCTCGGCACCTGGTAAGGCACGATCACCGGAGGAATACGAGGGCGAACAACTCGACGAGAAACTAGACATTTATTCGATTGCCAATGTTTACTTCGAAATTCTGACCGGTGTGAATCCTTGGAGAACGAAAACAGCAGACGAAACACAGAGATTGGTGAAACAGGGTGTCAAACCTCTCATTCGTGATGAGTTCCGTAAGCCTGGAACTTCAGACGAACTCTTAGCTGATTTGACATTGAAGGCTTACTCGTTGTCACCAAACGATCGGCCTAGTGCAGCTCAGCTTGTCGATGCAATAGAGAGTTATCTGAACGAAAAGAGAATTGAATAGGCGAAATGACGAAAGACGGAAGACCCGAAGACCTAGCGATGGTCTAACCGTCATCCGCGCTGTCAATTATTCTCTCGTCGCCCTCGCAAAAAAGTCCCTGAAAGAATAACGACGATGCGATGAGCCTTTATTATCCCCATTTTTCTTTAATAAAAGCTAGTATACAGCTCAGCTGAACAATATCTCTCGCAATTAAAAAGATTAAAAACGTCTAAGATGTTTCAAGTAGGAAGATACGATCCAAGTGAGCGGGAAAGGCCGCGGGCTGCGGAACTAAAGCTACCCCACAAGGACAACGGCGACAAAAAGCGTACACACGACGAGTCAAAGAAGCATGCAAGAGGATTGCGTGTGATTGCACCCGATGAATCTGCCAACAATAAGAGGCAACGGCAGATGGATAATCTTGCCAAGAACCATGATCCTGTGCTTAGTGAAGCTATCGACGATCTCGATTTGCTTTTCGTCGATGGCGATGATGTACGAGCCGACGAAGATCAGGATATAGTCGCAGAGCACCAGCTTGATAGTATCACAGCAACTGAATTAGACAGCGCTCTCAAATGGTCGAAGCGACCTCTGAAAGAAGCTGCTACAGCTTTCAAAATGGCTCCATTTCTGATTGAGAAATTACAAGCGAAGTATGAAAGCTTCTTTGCCGTGCAAGCCTGGTCGATTCTACAAGTTTTATGGCAGTTTTCTGCTTTGCAACAGCAGCTGGAATCAGATATTTGTATTACAGCACCAACAGGATCAGGGAAAACTTTAGCTTACGGGTTACCCATATTACATTCCTTAGCGTCGAGACCTCGTCCCAAGCGACAATTGCGGGCACTGATTGTGCTCCCAAGCCGAGACCTTGCCCAGCAAGTCTACCGAGTGTTTCAAGATTACTGTGACACAGATTCCAAGCTTCGGGTCGGCTTGGCGATAGGACAGTCAAATTTCAAAGCGGAGCAAGTTGCACTAACTGTTGACGAAGATGCCAAGGAGGACATGGAAATGTTGAGACATCGGTTACAGTTTGAACCGGGAAATCTTGAGCTGGCTCTGGAAATTTTTCGTCGACCTGTTGAAGTCAAACAATCATTGTTGTCATCGTCAAAAAGTAATGTCGATATTCTTGTTTGTACGCCTGGTCGCTTGGTTGATCACCTGGACAGGACACCTGGTTTCTCTTTGCAGTACTTGGAATTTCTTGTCGTGGACGAAGCAGACAGGTTGTTGAACCAACGTTACCATAACTGGATGGACCGAGTTTTCGAATCCGTGGAGAATCCCTTGCGTCTTCGTAAGTTCTTAGTATCAGCCACCATGACACGCGATCCACGTAAACTAGCCCCCTTGCGGCTGTGCAACCCAAAGCACTTTGACGGACACAACAACACGCTCAACGCCAGTTTGGCAGAGAAGGATAAACTGTATTCTATGCCGGACTCACTGCAGGAATCCACCATTGAATGCACGGCGGAGCAGAAGCCCCTGGTCCTGCTGGCCTTATTACTTGAGATACTACCACAAAAGATTAGTAAAAAACGGCATCTCGTTATTGTCTTCACATCGAGCGTTGATTCAACTCATCGACTAACGCGCTTGCTGCAACTACTCTGGACTACCGTTGGTCGATCACCGAGTGCAGTGGTGGAATTTTCCGGTGCTGCGAAAGGTCCTGACCGGGCTAAGCTGCTGCAACAATGCAATGAAGATGCGTCGATACAAGTTCTAGTTTGCTCGGACGGTTTGTCACGTGGGATGGATATCAAAGATGTGGGTACTGTAATTCATTACGATGTACCGTCTTTGGCGAAGACGTATGTGCACCGCTGTGGACGAACTGCGAGAGCTGGGCAAAGTGGGTCGGCCATTGCTCTTTTGAAAGGACAAGGTCAGGCCGGGCAGTTTTGGAATCTTCGCAGAAAGCTAGTGCAAGGCGCAGATAGGGTCGTGAAGAACCGAAGCCTCCACAAACATCTTGTACGTAATGTTCCTTATCAGCAATGCCTGAGCGCTCTCAAGGAAGTGTTACAAGCAGAAGACGAGGGCGAACTTCGGCCTTACGATCTCCTTGGAGAGGAGTATTATCCTCGGACCGTGGGCGTCTCTCGAGCGACACCAACTGTCCGTGAAAGTGAAAATACCACCAGTGGGTCGGATGTTGAAAGCGATAGCGATTAAAAATAGCTACTGAAAGAATCTACCTTTGAATGGAGTATTTTATTGTTTAAGCCGATGTGACAGCATAGACACGGATCTTGTTGTCCGTGTAACCAGCAAAGAGGGTCGAGCCATCCGCCGACCAGGCGAGGCACGTGCAAGCCGGGGTTTTGCCATTTTCGGTTTCCTCCGGACGCAAGGTATCGACGACGACCTTGGATTCCAGATCCCAAATCTTGATCGAGTCATCGGTGGCGGCGCACAACCAATATCGGTTTGGTGAGAACACCAATCCGTGAATAATTTCACCGGCATCGAGAGAGTACAAGCGCTTGCCCTCGTTGAGGTCCCAAAGCATGGCGGTATTGTCCTTTCCTCCACTGGCGGCCAAGGAACCATCCGGGGAAACACAGACGGTATTCAAGTATCCGGTGTGTCCAACGAGGTCGTTGCGGAGTTCACAGTTGGTGAGGTTCCAGACCTTGACAAGTCGATCCCAACCAGCCGAAACAATAAGAGGGACCGACTGCGAAGGAGAGAATCGTACGCAAGAAACCCACTCGCTGTGGCCCTTGGAGTCTCCGCTGATAGTGTACTTGCATTCACCGAGAGTGTTCCAGAGACGGATGGTTTTGTCACGAGAACCTGAAAAAGAAGATAAAAATCGGTTAGGACAACTTGTATTCTCTTGTGATACCTCAGTTCGTTCGTAACGCTTCAAAGTGACATACCGGATACAATCTGACGGTTATCTACCGAGAAAGCGACCGACAAGACATCTTTCTCGTGTCCTACAAATCGGCGAGTCGTCTTTCCTGTGCTAATATCCCACAATCGCAATTCGGAGTCCCAACTGGCACTGAGAGCAAAAGCACCGTCCGAAGAGAGCACAACATCCGACACGAAGTGATTGTGTCCACGAAGGGCGCGGCGAGCATAGCCGTACTCTTCACTGCTGTGGGTCAAGTGCCACACAACAATGGACTTGTCTCGTGAAGACGAAACCAAGAGGTTGGGATCTTCCGGAGTGGTGGCAAGGCTGGTAACCCAGTCACCGTGAGTGGCAAGAACGCCGCGCAGAACCAAAGTATCAGATGACATTGCTAAATAGTGATGACTTGACAGAAAATTGCTATTGCAGTCGTCTGGATTTCGTGATGTCGAACAGGCAAAGGACGTTCACTCTTTCCAGCAGGTGGACGAGAAACGCTCGTTTACGCAGTCCACCGCGTACACACAATTTTTTACTTCTTCTCGATTTACTAAACCGTCAGTAGCCCGGGTCGCGGACAGGAAACATGGTGTTTTACAATGTGACTTTTGTACTTAAGTCAAAACCACTTTGCACACACAACTCTCGATAGCTCAGTTGGCAGAGCGGCAGACTGTAGAAGGTTTACTATGCATTTATCTGTAGGTCACTGGTTCGATTCCAGTTCGAGAGATTGTTTCTGCTTTTTGTCAATATCATCTTTTTTCAAAGAAAATGAAGCACTTTTTTCCGCAACCGCAACAAGCAAGCATTCTTCATTTACTACTTCACTCAAACAACATGGCGGCTCCTCCAGAACAAAAAAAATCCGAAGCCTGCTCCGATTCCAGAAAGGAAAGAGACGGGAGAGAAACAGGTCCGCTTTTCGGAAAACACAAAAACCGACGCATCCGCGAAACAACAACCGTACTCGAGAAGAATTGTACTTGCTGGTAAAGGCAAGGGTAAAGCGAAACCTATCCGCGATGTAGGAATTTTTATTGCAATATTTGCGGTACTTATGTTCATAACACGAGATTTTGAAAAGTCGGTTGTCACCAATCCAGACGAAGATGAAGATGCAATTGTTCCGCAAGATCCGATTGCTGATAAGCTAAATAAACTTGCCAATGCATTCGTCAAATTGGCACAATCAGATATGGATTCAAAGCCATTTAGAAAGGAGCCGTGCGATATATTTCTACGGCTGGGGACGATTCCCAAAACAGGCTACAGTTTATTTGCCGGAAGAAATTATACCCAGGATGAAATGATCCCCATTCCCGGCTTGGAGATCTCACGATGGTTTCCCATTCGTGACGATCAAAGTCATACTTTAAATATCGCGCCTCACGGATTTCTATTGAAGCATCATCCGCTGCAAATCAACGTACAAGGTATGCTCATGACCGAGACGGACATGACACAAAGTGTATCGGTTCGTGCGACGAGGGATATACGAGAAGGAGAAGAACTGTTTGTCGACTTTCAACAACATCCCGCGAAATATTTGACAATGCACTCGTTTGACTCTATACCGTCTCCCGAAGATCACGAGATTGCTCGTGAGATTCGTACCGATGTTGTGCTTACGGGTAAGCGTCTGGTGCACGGACAGCGAAAGAAATCGGTGAAAATCAACCCTGCCCCGCTACTTGCAATGATGCAGCGATCGATGGAAAAAGTTCGACCTCAAGTAGCCGCTCTATTGCATCACGAAACCATGTACGAGTCATTGCTATACCATCACAAAGTCAATTCTGTATGCCCGAGCGACGTTGTTGTTATAGACTCCACTTCGGTTCGGACACGTTATGCGGTAAAAATGAGTAATGAACTCACAGTGATTCCTCTACAACGCTTGATTACATTGAAGGAAGAAGAGAAAGAAAATTGGTCGTTGCACTGTGTTCCAGTTGAGAAAGAATCCCGGATCGAGTGGTATTGCCCACTGACCATGTCGGCGCAACACTTGATTACGGCGCCGGATAATTCGCCTCACAATGTGGAGTTAAAATGGGTAGAACACGAAGACTTGCATAATCGAAATGACTTGTTTGCTTGGAAAATAGTTGCATTGCAGGATTTGCCCGCTGGAGCCGAGGTACGTAGCAACTGCCATTCTACGAGGTGCTCCGATATCTTGCCTAAACTCTCGTTTCTGTCCCATCTTCAACAGCTCAAGTTCTCACAGGAATGGAAAGAAAATTTTTTTGCGTGAGTCAAGTATCTTGGAAAGTTTTTATTGTGCCGTATAACAATGTAGGACCGATTTTGGAAAGGTGTTATCAAAACTGTTTCTTATTAATGTATTTGACCAAGTTCTTCCTCCTTCTCTATACTAGCAATATCACCGTCGCCGAAAGCTAACCGTTTTCCCGGTTTTAGACACCTTGCAATCGAATCGCGAGAACTGATACGGCAATAAGTTATCCAGATCTTTTCTCACATAACCATCACGTTTGAACAGGGGGTCGTCTACGGTCGGATTTGTAATCGATCGGGGTTGCTTTGGATTTTCTTCTTGATCCCGGAAGAGCGACTCAATCTGATTCTCTTCATCGTCGTTGTACTGACTACTGTAGAACGGATTTCCCCATGTCTCCCAATTATCACCACACTGCCCATCGTCCGCTTCGCCGATGAGTATGTATTCCTGTACATACTTTTCCCGGAACAATTTCGTCCAGTCCTCTCCCATTGGCATCCAACTACAGAGCACGATTACTTGTTTGGAGTGGCAATCCGATGCGTGAATGTGCAAGGCTTCTTCCACAGATAGGCTTTCCACCCAAGCTTTGGGAGAGATCTTCCAGCTCCCGTCGTCAGTCGCAATGATCCTCGGAGCCCGGAACTTTCGATGATTGCTCCGGCGTGGTTGTTGCGCAAAATATTCTTCCAGGGCTTCCGTCAGTAACCCATCACCCGCACCCACATCCAACACAATGGTTTCCCCCCGCAAACGTCTGTACTCTTTGTCGCAAGTAATCTCCCAAACGATCGACATATTCTTGGGTCCAAAGTTGATAAATATCATGCAGTTCACAAAATGTATTCCACGGGCCACACGTTTTAACAAAGCCCCCGTGACTTCCAAGAGATCCTCGAGAGAGACATCGGCCACGCTCTGGTTACTATCGGGTACAATGGCTGTGACGACACCGCCTCCTCGCAACCGCAGAGTCCGTCCATTCAGTTGTTCTCGAACAATCTGATCCATGACATGAAACCGTTGACTGGTTTTGTGCAAAGCCCAATCGCGCATATCAAAAGCATCGAGGACTTGATCGGTTGTGGGTAAGTTATTGCGTCGACTTTCCTTTTTCAAATCAAACCGCGTCCCGTATTTGGCTTGCAGAAATTCCATCCGACACCATTTCCGTAATCGGTGGTGATATTGCCACTTGAAAACATCGGACCAAACTTCATTCGGAACCAGCGACGATCTTATGAAGCTTTCCAAGATTTGTATGCAATCCTCGGCCGTTCGTGACGAACTTTGATTTTGTTGCAAGTCGGAGGAATATCGTAAGATCGATATCGCCGTCTCTTGCTGTGCGTCGGACGCCATCATGTCATACAATTCCAGGAAATCAGTTTCTGTGCAACGGGAAGTAACAGCAAACTATCCAAGGCAGCATTGTCACGAACGACACCTCTTCCTAATGTGTAACGCCATTGAATGCCATTTCGTAGCAATGCCGGTCCTAACCAGCGATTGATGCGTTTGCTCAGGAGTGAAAGGACTACCATTCTAGCCCCCAATCGCTTACAACGCGAACACAATGACACTCCGAAAACGGTTCAACTTGATTTCAATCTATATGTCGAACGCGAATGAATGAAAATGAATGATGCGAGCTCAGATGCGATGATCATTGACGGACGAATGTGGTACGGTAGTCAAAATCACGTGTCCAGAAAATGTGGGCAAGTGATTTTTCACGTTTCCAGAAAATGTGAGGATGTGATTTTCCGTTTCCAAAAAAATGTGAGCACGTGGAATTTGGACGTTAAGGTACTTGTACCAGAAAATTTAGGGACGTGGTATTTTCACGTGCACAAACATTTCTGTAGCCACGACGACGCCGTTCTGTTTCCAGAATGTCTGGAATGCGCACATCATTCAGTAGGATACAAATTCCAGAATATCTGGAACATGCGCTTTCTTTCGTTATGATCCTAAACACATTTTCCAGAATTTCTGGAACGCGCACATCATTCCGGTAGGATCCCAAACACCGTTGCCAAAATTCGGGAACATCCACAGCATTTCGGTACCAGGTAAGATCGAAACAACTGGTCCAGAATTTCTGGACTACTACAGAATTTCTGTATGATCCGAAACACCTATTCCAGAATATCTGGAATCTGCGCTTTCTTTCGTAATGATCCTTAACACATTTTCCAGAATTTCTGGAATGCGCACATCATTCAGGTAGGATCCCAAACACCGTTGTCAGAAATTCAGGAACGTGCACAGCATTTCGGTAAGAATCGAACAACTGGTTCCGAATTTCTGGACTACTACAGAATTTCTGTATGACTCGAAACACTATTCCAGAATATCTGGAACTTGCACTTTCTTTCGATCCAAAACACTGTTTCCAGAATTTCTGGAACGCGTAGAGCATTCCGGTAGGATCACAAACAACGTATCCAGAAATTCAGGAACGTGCACAGCATGTCGGTAAGAATCGAACAACTGGTTCCGAATTTCTGGACTATTACAGAATTTCTGTATGACCCGAAACACCTATTCCAGAATATCTGGAACTTGCACTTTCTTTCGATCCAAAACACTGTTTCCAGAATTTCTGGAACGCGTAGAGCATTCCGGTAGGATCACAAACAACGTATCCAGAAATTCAGGAACGTGCACAGCATGTCGGTAAGAATCGAACAACTGGTTCCGAATTTCTGGACTATTACAGAATTTCTGTATGACCCGAAACACCTATTCCAGAATATCTGGAAAATGCGCTTTCTTTCGTTATGATCCAAAATACAGTTTCCAGAATGTCTGGAATGCGCACAGCATTCCGGTAGGATCCCAAACACCGTTGCCAAAATTCGGGAACATCCACAGCATTTCGGTACCAGGTACGATCGAAACAACTGGTCCAGAATTTCTGGACAACTACAGAATTTCTGTATGATCCGAAACACCTATTCCAGAATATCTGGAACATGCGCTTTCTTTCGTTATGATCCTAAACACATTTTCCAGAATTTCTGGAACGCGCACATCATTCCGGTAGAATCCCAAACACCGTTGCCAGTATTTATTGGAACGTGCACAGCATTAGGTAAGATCGAACAACTGGTCCAGAATTTCTGGACAAATACAGAATTTCTGTATGACTCGAAACACTATTCCAGAATATCTGGAACATGCGCTTTCTTTCGTTATGATCCAAAACACAGTTTTTAGAATGTCACGAATACTTCAACTCTCAATCCTTCCTTATCTCGTTCATACTATAGCCGAAACATTACAATAAAGCTAGTCTATTTTCGTTAATTGTAAAACAGCGTCGTGTCTTCACTTTTTCGCCTCATAAAAAGTATGCAAGCCTTCATCATCGGCAAGTGAAAAGGATTATATTCGCCTTCCAGATTCCATTCTGCCTTCTTGGCTGTTATCTAGTGATTTTCTCCACTTCTTCAAACTGGCGCACCGATTGAAATCCAATCGCCACACCCGAAGGATCGACTAACCGTGGCACATCGTCCTCGCCCGCATCTGGCAAGGGATTGTAGACAAGATTCAGCCCCTCGACGACGGGATTGATCGTCGGCTGCTTCTTTCGTTTTTGCGTCGGAAGCAACAGAACGCCCATACAATTCGCCGAAGGTGCCATGTACACCGATTTCGCCGGCTGTGGAGGCTCAAATTGCCCCATGCCCTTCGAAGGTCGTGCGTACGGATACTCCTGTTCGACAAATCCCAATTGTTGATAAAAGGCTCGACTTTCCTCCACACTCGCACAACGAATCGCCACAAACATGATGGGGTCCGGCACAAGTCCCACAATCCCTCGAATCGGTAGTCCCGACGGCGAAATGACATTGACGTAACCGTAGGCGTCCAAAATAGTCCCACCCGACTTGACCATTTGGGAGATTCGATATTCGGGCACTCCGAGTTGTAAATAGGCAATGTTATCTCCCGGTGGTGTCGAATCACCCACTCGATAAAGGGGGTTGGTGATGGTTTTGTCGTACACAATGTGAATGGAAGCATGGCCACCGTAAGATGCTAACGATGACACGGGAGGCTGAAAGCTGTCGGGGATACTGAGCTGCTCTGGACCAAACCCCATCCATGTTTCTTCAATCGGACCACGGATCCGACGACGAAGTACTTGACATTCGAAGCCATTCTCTAAAAATTGGATCATACTGTCCAGTTGGGATTGATCCGCCACTTTGATGGTGATGCCTTGCAAAATGGCGTTATCGTTAGCGAACTCAGGGAGTGTTCCGACTGCCGCAATCGATGGCAGGGCCACACTGGCGGTGAGTCCGGCAGCAGTAGATGTAATGAATTGTCGTCGGGAGAAAGCTGGGTCTTGTGTTGGAATGTCGTGATTGTTGTTGGTAGCTAGTCGGCTTGTCACCATGCGTCGATTGGCCGAATGCTGTGTTACGCTGAAAGACCATGGATGCGCATGGGGAACTAGCAAACTAACAAGTGTAATTCCTCTCAAAAGAAATGAGTCTCTCATGAGTATTTAATGTTGACGCGAAAGGTTAGAATTGATACTGTTATTGTGAACGATAATGATGATGGTGATGATGTGTCAAAACAACAAAAATCCGATCGGACAAGAAAAGACGCGACGAGGTGCGCACATGCGTGGAATCATGACTGAAATGCTGTCGGAGTCATGTCCGGCGTACACATTGGTATAGAGTGCTTATGCGATTTTTGTTGCGAAGAAGTTATAAGCTTTTGGAGTCGAAAGTCTCCCAAACTAACTCTCAAAAGCAACGCCATCGATAGAAACATTGTTTCTTTTTGGGAGTATTGATTAGTCTAGTCGTGCGCAACGTTACGTTCAACTTCAACATCTTCGTTGGTTTCGTGACTGAAATCCAGACGTGAAAAAAGTAATCTACACGTTGCTCCATAGTAAATCTTTGACGTTAAGCTTTAAGGTCAGTTCTTCGAGATCGATCCGCATAATTCGCGTATTGAAAACGTAACATTTTCACAGCTCTTATTGCAACAATCCCTTTCAAAAGAGTCGCTTGAAACACGAAGCGGAAGTTGTGACGAATGAAAATCGGTTAGTCTCATGACTGACATCCAGTCAAGGAAGGTCGTCTCCCACCTACATTTAGAAATTATAGTGCTTTTTGCGGTGCAGCTTTTTCACGAAAAAAATAATAGACGCACGACGCACCATTGTTCAATGCTAATCAATTTACGCAATTGAGCACGACATTGATTATAGTAAACATGGAAACAGACAATACAGCGACCCGTAAACGCAAGCAATCGGCGGTCGATGACGACGTGACGAACCAAACATGTCCTTACTTGGATACCGTGCAACGATCGCTGCTGGATTTTGATTTAGAACCCGCTTGCAGTATCACGTTAGAAACAGGTCCGCACATTTATGGTTGTCTGGTGTGCGGAAAATTCTTTCGCGGGCGAGGACGACAAACACCCGCGTACACGCATGCGGTGGAAGAATCGCATTTTGTCTTTGTGCATTTGACTCGAGGGACCTTTCACTGTCTTCCGGACGATTACGAAATTCACGACACTTCCTTGTCCGATGTTCGGGCGGCTTTGCATCCCCAATTCACTCCCGAACAAATTGATTCGCTCGATTCGAATACACAACTCAGTCGCGACTTGTTGGGGCGACGATATTTGCCCGGATTCATCGGACTCAACAATCTGCACAAGACGGATTGCATTAATGCTGTTGTGCAAGCACTGGCACATGTACCGCCGTTGCGGGATTATTTCTTGCGGCGATCGGAGATCGGCAACACGAATAATATACACAAGCACCGTCTGGCGTATCATGTTACCGAATGCTTTGGGGAGTTGGTGCGCAAAATGTGGAGTGATACCCGATTCAAAAGTCACGTCGATCCCCATCGTCTGGTACAAGCGGTGGCGGCGGCCTCCAAAACGAAATTTCCTGTCGGGCAACAAGCCGAAGCGGGGGAACTGGTGGCTTGGTTACTGCATCAGCTTCATTTGGGGACAGGAGGGAGTTTGAACATGAATAGCAAAAAGAAATCGAAGCAACAGAGTATTATTCAAAAAGTATTTCAAGGAGAAGTTATGGTGGCAACGCGACAAGCGGCGCGATCAGGCAATCAACTCAAAGAGTCGGAAGCGGAGCGTTCTGACGATCGGGAAGGGAGTGGCGACGAAGAAGAGGAACAAGAAAAGATGAACGGCGATGTGCCCACAGTTGCCGCTCCGCGAATCGAAGAAATTACCAATACGAGCAGTTTTTTGCAACTAACACTTGATATCCCGGAGAAGCCGCTTTTTCGTGACGAGAATGGTGGTTTGGTGATTCCGCAGGAACCACTTTCTAACGTTTTGAGAAAATTCGACGGTGTCTCCTTTTGGGATGTTGTCAGTGCTTCGGGAGTTGTGCAACGAAAGAAGTATCAGCTACTTCGACTTCCAAACTATTTAATCCTACATTTAGCACGCTTCAAGACAAATCAGTACAGTCGGGAGAAAAATCCAACCATAGTTGCTTTTCCTGTCAAAAATCTCGATTTGAGTGACTATGTGAAACCACTGGAAGGTAAACCAAAGCTTCCCACCGAAGCTGAAGTGAGAAGTATGAATGTAAGTGCTACCGAATCATGCTGTGTTCGTTTGCGGACTATCTAATTGTTTGTTTAACTGCAGGTGGCGGAGCTAAAGGATCTAATGCATAAGCACGGCCAAAGTGAAGCTGTCAAGGGAGCTCTGGAAAAGAGTGAACTGCTGGATCTGGTTCTCGATTTTGTTGTGAAGCGGCTCCCGGATCTTCTTGCAGACAAATACGATCTTATCGCAAATATTACCCACGAGAGTCCAGTGGACGTGGGACGAGAAGGAAAGCACGACCCTCTGCAAGAAGGATCTTACAAATGTCATGTTCAACACCGTGGTGCAAACCAGTGGTATGAAATGCAAGATCTCCACGTACAAGAGATAATGCCTCAACAGATTGGTCTTTCCGAAAGTTATGTACTTATTTTCGAGCGCAAATCGGCACAAAAGACGTCGTAGGATAAATTTAAGAAGAACTTACGCAAGATCCACCTATCGAATTAGTATTGAGTACACAAATCGGTTTAGACTTCAGTATAAGTAACAGCATCTGGATCGTTATCAGGCAGCTCTTCATCCTTTGACATTGCGTCCTTCGCGTCAATTCTTGTTACTGAGCTTTCTGGTGTTTGCGCTCGTATTTCAATAGGCTTGTCGGCTTGAACAGGAGCCGGTTTCTTCGACTTATATTTGAGATTTACATCAGTCGGTTGCCAGTGAGAGGGCAAGAAATACTTATACACATGCCAAAGTTTGTAAAGGTCCTCCACATCCGTATTATGCGTGCGTTGCCATGTTGGCATCACTTGTTGAAAACTATTCGGGTTGGCTATCTCCTTGGATACTCTGAGAGGTGTTCGTGTCGTTGGTAAGCTACCCAGCGGATTCACATAGGAAGGTGTGTAAGAAGCCATCAACTTCATTATTGCTTCGGTCGGCGGCAGCGTCCATTCCTCCGAGGACACTTGCTGATCTTCGATGTGACGACAACGATGCACGTGCATTTCCGCCAAAGGAACTAGGGATGCTGTCAACATTTCTTCGACGATTACACCCAACGCAACCAAAGCCGAAGTATCGAGTGATTCCCAACACGCATCTTTTTGCGGCTCCTTTTCTTCCCCGTTGCTGGCATAATCTTTTTCTATGATCTTCACAAAGCAGTCGTGCAAATACCGCAAGACTGAGGGTCGTGGTGGTATGTTTGGTAGCGCTCTCAGCATATTGGGAGGAGATGAGGACGATGAAAAGTCTGTAAAAGAGAGCTTCTTCAAAGGTATTTTGACTTTTTTGGGCCGTTTCCGCTTCTTTGTGACCTGATCTGCTTTCATCTTGCTCGACAGATCATTTTCCAAATCATCATCAAGCTTTCCCTCAAGAGATGAAGACGCGGAAACGTTGTCTTGTGTTCCTTCTCCTTGATCCGATTGCTTTGAGTTCTCAACCGATAACTCAGCAACATTATTATTTGGAGTGGATGGGCCCTTCTTCAGGGCATATGGAGCGTCCATGTGAAGAGCCCAGCCAATAAGTTCCTCGGTATTATCATGGATTAAAGTTTGCTGCCCATCGTCAAGCAATAGATCCCAATTACTCTCAAGGTATGACGCCGTCCCCGGGAAGTCATTCGTAATAGTCGCTATTCTCCGATTGGAAGGAACAAATTTCTCCTTCTTTTCTTCAACTCCAGGTGTTGTACTCATGTTCAAGAAAAAGGGGTACGATCTGCAATAATACTTTCAAATCTATCTTTGATCATGACTTCGCGACAAAATTCTTAGAATAGTAATGCAACCATTCATTTTTTTTTTCAGAAAAGCGCGCGCCGCGAAAAAATAAATGCGTCTCTTCGACTCATGAATGCAATCCAGTCTTGATACACCCCAAGACTGTTTTATGGTCTTGTCGTGGTTTAACACAAGCTATGGTCATATGTCGTCTATTGCACGCTAATAAGAAGCTAAAGTAATGATTTGTTGCCTTCGTAGATTGCTCTTTATCTTGCTATAGCAGATACTTATAGAAAGCACCATCGCCATTCTGTTTTTCAACACGTTCCACGATTTCCGATCGATCCAGCCATGCGAAATCTGTTACCTTTTGTGTTCCAGTCTTCACTTTGCCCTCATCAAACTGAACTTTGATAAAGAATGTTTTGCTACCGTACTGCTGCTCCTTTTGCTGTTGTTCCGTAGGAAATGCCATCATTTCCACAGCCACTGGACAGTTGGAGGGGCACCAAAATTCCAGCTCTTCTCCCACTGCTTCCGGAATGGCTCTCTTGGCTGCATCTAGCAACATCTCATCGTCCTTTAACGCCACAGTGGGGAATTTCCATGTTGAATCTTCTTGCACAGTGAGATAGATGCTCGTCTTTAGCTTACGACCCGTCGTTCGAACATCACCGCTCTTATCGGCTTCTGTAATACGAGGCGCTGGAGTAAATCCTTTTACCTTTTCCAGATACTCTAAAATATCATCATTCCTCGTCAAGTGGGTTTCCTGGGCGGAATGCTCGGCAGCAGATGGGAAAAGCCCTTTCGGATAGTCCTTTCCGAACTGCTGCAATTGATTTTGCAAATCCTCAAACTCCATTTCCCATTCCTCCCTGATCGGGAAGCACAACATTCAGTCGTTCGACAATAACAGCCACATGAATCTTCCAGCCCAAACCAGCTTGACGGGCTTTGCGTTCCATGTACTCGTCGTTCACTTTCTTTTGAATGAACCACGAACGAAATTCATTCCGCTTCTCTCCGCGGGGTTTCGAAACTCTTCGAGCTTTCACCTGTTCTTTGCGCTGCTGCGTCTGCTCATACAACTCCGTTCGACGTTGCTTCTGGGCCTTCTTTTGTTCCACCCAACGCGGTGCGTCCGCGGCAGCGAAATTGCGGACGAGCATCTTTCGTTGGGCCAAATTGGCATGCCTCGAAGCCGCAGCGATTACTGATCTCATTTTCAATATAAAACAATGAAAGAAATTTGGGAGGTGATGTTTCTTGGCAAGATACAAGATTATTGCTGTGTGTCTATGTTTTTTTTTTGTTGTTGTTGATGTGAAAGACGAGATGTGGATGTACCTGGTAGGCGGTCGGTGGACAGACCCTTTTAGTAACGAGGAACCGCGAACGAACCGCCAATGATAAGGCTAAGGGTATGAGTATAAGAGTCGGAACGGTACCCCGCTGTTATCAACGGAGCAGTCTGGTGCGGAACGGACGAGACTCGATGGCGCGACGCGACGATGATTTGATTTTCTTTCTTTGAAACGCGCAATAACCGGCATAGGGTGAAGAAGCCAGAGGTATTCAATCTGCTTATGCATTCTCAACATGTCTAGGCTACAGGAGCAGAGTTCTTCGTCGAGCGGCATTGCTAGCAGCTCGGCAACGGCCGTTGATCAAGCAGAAAAGCTTTTGTGCAACGATCCTTCCAACGTGCGTTACACCTTTCCAATCAGTTTCTGCTCGAGAAGAGGGATGAGCATGCGCACGATCGAACATTTGATAGCTGTGATGATCTAATACGAATTGAAGTTGAATGTAGGAATGATTCTGTTCTTCCTTGGCACCGAGTCGACGATGAGCTGCATGTTTACGAACTGAAGATTGATCTTACAGCAAATCCAGATTCTCAGAACCGTGCGATGGCTGTAGCACTACAAAGCTGGTTTGAAATATCACGGAATGTAGAAGATGATGGTAGTCAATATTTAGTGCCATTTAGCCGGGCGCTGACAGAATTTTCGGTGACAATGGACTTGCTTCTCATTTTGCTAAGATTTTACGTTCAAATGGGACAGCCTGGATGGTCGATTCATGTGGCAACAGCGTGTTTATCTCAATGTCGATGCTCTCCACGTCTTCTTCGAAACAGAAAAGGCACGGCTTTAGAAGATTCTTTGAAAGAAATGTCCGATATGCTTTTATCAGAATTGCTTCCGTTCCATCCTAGTGTCATTCGCTCGGTGATTGATCAACTGAATGGCGATAAGAAAGAGTACCAAACAGAACAAATGCCTCATAGCACCTGGAAAGTAACACCTGTGGCATTGCGAAAGGAAGCAATTGAAACGTTGATCGTTCTGATCGATCCTAAAGTATTTCTAAGACAACTAGGCGAGGCAGAATGGTTCAAAGCATCCGTGCTGGCAAATTATGAGCAATGGATAACTCAGTTGACAGTATTCAAAAGGACGACGAAGATAAGGTGATAAGTTCAATTCTTGTGAAAGCTCGGAAGCATTTCGATCAGTCTTCGCTGACATCGCTATCATCTCGATTCGAAACCAGGTATCTGCATCTACTAGAGCGACTAAAGAGGTTACTTGTCGAATTTCAAACTGCTTGGCAAAATGGAACCCTAAACAATTACCAGCTTGCGGGAGCGGCAACAGCCTTTGGTTTGGCCGTTATGGCCTATCGCTATCATCGACAAAAGTTGCTAGCTCTTTTGCGTGCGGCGATCTACGAAGCTCTCGTACGCCCTGCCAAAGAAATTGTAGAAGCTCTCCAGCTTTCATCCTAAATTCATTTATTCTAATTCATAAGACGAAGCAATCGTACAGTAGAGTTTTCCTGGTGTCGAGCGACAATTTTATCTTTCAATTTTTTTAAATTCTTGGTAGGTTTTTAATTGTTATTCGTTTTTGCCTTGCTTGTAAAATACTTCACGCGAGTATTAAGAATGATAATAGAATGTAGTAATGGTGCAATGAGAAAATTCAACGCACAATCGTATCAAACACAATTATTTCAAGCCGACGCCATTTTCTTTTTCTGTTCCGTGCGGTCCAACCACGCAATGTATTCGCACTCTTCGTAGATATGGCGCTGATGAGTGCACTGCCCAGGATCAAAGAATGTTTCCCGGCGGCACGAGTTGAGCTTGACCAACAAATGGGCGCAGTTGTCACGAAACGCCACCGGAACGCGATGATCGGAAAGTGCCTTCAAGTCTTGATTCTTCTGCGGCGCAGCTTCGGGAGAATGACCGTGTCCACCCATTATTTCGGATTTTCTTCAATCTTTTTGCAGATGGTAAGGATAAGAAAAGACTTTCAATGCCAAGAACTCTACATCAGCTCTTTGGATCATGAGAAAATGTCCGCTGCCGCTCGCAACGAGAGACCGCAACCCCAACGGACCTATCCGTCGTTCGATCTTGGCGATGGCGCGGCGGGATGTGGGGGATGGGGGATGGGGATGAAGGCGGAGGAGGCGCGGAGTCGTCGGAGCAGTCTTGGCCACGAACCATAACGTACGTAGTAGAATGTAAGAACGCCGGGCCGGTCTCGAGTACCGCTTAACATTACTTAGGTGCGTGGTGGGAGCGAATGCCGGATGGAGGAAGGACGAAAGCAAAGAGCTAAAGAGCTAAACAAGCAAAAACGCCGCACACCATAGACTAATAAATTGAGGAAAACGACAACGAAGAACGAAGATCTCAAAAAACAGCTGCTGCTGCTGCTGCTTGAATTGCCAAACAAATATATCGAACAGAGTCATCATTGTCAGCTGTTTAGCTTCACAGGTCACTTCATATGGACTTAATTAATACGCTTTATCAATCGTCGCTAGCTTCTGCCGCTCAGCGGAAAAAACGCCATGTTTATTCCGAAGCCCAAATCGTGAACCTGCTCGGTCGCTGTGATGAAGCCATCAAGTCGTTGTCGGGGACGTCCGCTCGCTACACTCAGGAAGAAGAGAACGCGCATCTACTCAATCAAGCCGAGGAACTTTGTAGCCGTGCGCACTTCGCCACAGAGCCAGATTTGACCAGAGAACTCAAGTCGATCAAATCGAGCAATGTCAATGATACGCTGAACAATAAAGTCCCCACAACGACGGGAGGGCACAGCAATATTGATCATCAAGTCCACTGGACGGGAGATTACGACACGGACAAGATCGCGGAGCTCAGTCGGCAGTTGATAGCTCGCGCTAGATACCAATCCGTTGAAACAATCCTCCCGGAGAATCGTTGGGATAAGAAGAAAATACCCGGTGAACGTCGGCGTCGTCTTATCAGAGATATCGGGGCTCCTCCGCTGCCTCCGCCTTCAGGCTATGTCCTTTTTCTCGGTCAGATGACTACAAAATGGCGCCATGATCGATCCAGTGAAGAGCATCGGCAATCCAGAGTGATTGCCGAAGTCAGTAAATTGTGGAAGCATGCACTCACTGAGGAAGAACGAACTTACTATAATCACTTTGCGGATGAAATTCGAGCCGAATACCGACAGCAATTGTTAGAGTATCGAGCGACGGGATCATTTACTCCTAGTGAGCTCTTTGAGCGGCAAGAAAATGTCGGATTGTGGGTGCACAAAAAGTGAGCGAGAAGACCGAGCTGGAATTGGAAATTTCGCAATACGCGTCATTGAACTTTCCGCCGAGACCGCCTGAATTGGATGAAGAATACAAACGCCGATTTCAAGAGAGTGTGGAGCGAAGAAAGAAGAAAAATCAAGCAGGAGCGGGAAAAGAAGTACAAGATAATGGAGGAACAGGGAATTCAAGTTAGACGAAGAACCGTCAAGAAGAAGAAAAATGTTGACAACGAGAAAGATAGTGCGATTGAGGAGAAATCAGCCGACGGTGAGTAGGGCAAAATAAGCATTATAGGAGTAAATTTTAGAACACAACGTCCGCATCATCATTAGCATCAAATTGAGCAGTAATGTCTTCTTCGTTCTCTTTTCCGGTAGCAGGGCCCTTCCCTTCCTTTTTCAGTTTCTCCAACTCTTTTCTGCGACTTCTTTCTTTCCTTGGACAAGCTTCAATCTCGTAAAGTCCTCACGTTCCAATTCATCCAATTCACGGCCAATATATCCTAGTACTCCTTCAATACGAGGAATGGTCACGTTCTCCAGCGCATTCACACGGCGGTTCGTTACTTTCAATGCCTCATCTAGAGTCATGAAACTGGTCTGCAGAGATGCCAGCTTCAGCAACATATCTAGCAAAACAGTGAACTTTTCACGCACTTGTTGAATTTTCTTCCCTCCTCCCACAAGTCCCAAACTTTGATTGTCTGCAGCAGCTCCGGTTTCGTACTTTGTAAAAACGGGAAGTTTCACACCCGCCACATTGTCGACACCTGCTCCGACTCGAACCCGGGCTGTCATGGATCCATCCGCGGCCAACTTTTGCTTGAAATTGCCAGCTGCGTATTCCGCCTGTGTCAGTGAGAAATAGGCAGCTGATGCGTCGGTCGACATATTGCTCTTTGTTTCAGCGATCATTTTCGCATAATCTCGAAATTTAACCTGAAATAAACGCATTTTGAGCAAGAGATACGAAATCAAACATGTATCTCGTCTAATTCAGAAGGACCATATTTTACGCTGCTCGTCAAATCATCCTTACCTTGAGCGCGTCAGCTTTCTTCTTGAGAAGTTTGTGGCCACCTTGGGCTGCCTTTAACTTCCCTTTGAAGATTTGCTGGTTCATACGAGTCGGAGGAACTTCCGACATGTTTAATTAGGTTCTTGTAATAGGTCAATGTAACTTGTACGACAATCTCTTTGTTGCGATGATCTTTCGCACCGGAAGTTTTATCACGACGACAACAACGGCCGAAGCGATCGCAAAACGAAAAGGGGGGAGCGAAATCGCCGTTGGAAAGTCCGTTCAGTCCACCCGGCGCTCACTTGCCTTGATAGTCATTTTCTAGTATGGCGTATGTTGTAGTATGTCTTCGCCGAATGTCATCCCTACTTTTTCACGCAGAGAAAATTATGTACAGTACCGGTATGACTTGAGGCGACTGACGCATGGAGATGGAGATCGCGTTGAAACGGATTGAAAAAGCAAGGGGAAATCACGTGATGCGAAGACAATAAATGCGATGCAGGATAACAGAAACAAGAACAACTGTACCAGGTACTTGGTATAGGCGTCTTTGTGCGCGACTATAGTTGACTTTCAATACAATCTGGTTGAGATTATCAAGCTGCTTGACACGAGCGAAATGCATCATATTCGTGAAGCGAGAGCATGGTTGTGCTTTTTCCTGCTCCTCGGTTGCAGTTGCGTGTCGATTGGTGCCTTCCAGCCCGGATCACACCGTCGATCGCCTACTCTGTCTCATGCATGCCGTAGAAACTCATGCTTGCAAGTTGAATATTCTTCGCTGAACACTGCGGCCGTTGAATACTTCGACGGATCCAACATCGTGGATGGTGCCGTTGTTTCTCATGCGTTCTGGAACGGTCTGCAATCGAGAATGGTCTCTTTCGCACTCGGAAACATGTTTGCTGTAGTTGCATTTTCAATATTTACATCCCTTGCCGCGCCAAGTATAACGAAAGCAGGAGAGTGGGTCTCACAGAAATTTTCATCGAACGAAGACGCAATATTGCAAGTACAACGCAAGTCAGAACGACCACGAGAACGTCAATACTACAATGTGCCACCTCCTGACTTTTCAAAGCTTCTCATATGCGTCGCCATTGATATTCTTGGAAGCTCGAACGAGCTAGTACCTGTCGTAGGCGAAGTTGTTGATTTAATTTGGGCGCCTCTCGCGGCAACCCTTCTGCGATCCTTGTTCGGTGGGAGCAACGTTATATTAATTTTAGAGCTAGCCGAAGAAATTCTGCCGTTCACCGATGTGCTTCCGCTGGCCACCATTTGCTGGGTAGTCGATACGTTCCTCGTAGATTCGGAGCTTGCCAAACTGCTGCAGCTTGGAATATACCGCTCGGATGCAAAGCTCATGACAGATGATGAGCAGGTAATTGATGTAGCTTCTTCAAAGAGTAGTGATCCATCAAATAAAGTAAAATAAAGTAGATAAACAAAGATAGTACAGTAAAAAATGAAATGATACTCTCATATTGTAAGCGAGTTCGCAGTGCTACATCGTCGTTCATTTCGCCATATTTATCAGAGCCAAAAGAACTGCTAGCCTAGACCGTTCTTTATCGCAATGGAATCTCCTTCAGTTGAATGTTGAGAGATTAAGATCTTGCGACTAAAGAACATCCTTACTGCGGCGCGTTGTTTGTGTTGCCAAAGTACTGTAGCCTAAATAGTACGGAGTATACGACTTTTTTCACGACTGCATTTCAGTCATGAATCACGTCTTAGTACGCCGTACAGACTGAGTCAATGAGGACCAGCGTTTATATTTTGGATTTTTCCTCGAAGTTTTTGACACAAAATTCCCTCCGCTCGCATATGTTCTTTACACCCAACGAACTAGACCTCTTATATTTAAAACCAAGTTAACCAATGGCAAAAGGTAACAAGAGACGCAAAGTTGCTGAAGGAGAGGAAAAGCCCAAGGCCGTCGTCGAGAGCGAGGAAAACGAGCTTTCCGAGAGTGAAGAAGAACCGTCAAAACCAGCCGCCATCGCGACTGAGCCATTTATTAGTGATGGACGATATCGAAACAAACAGCGTTGTCTTGTCCTGTGTTCCCGGGGTGTAACTGCTCGTTATCGTCATCTTCTTGAGGACTTACGAACACTAATGCCACATCACAAGAAGGAATCCAAATTGGACTCAGGGAAAGAGGGCATCGGCCGCGCCGTCAACGACATTGCAGAGATGCGTGGTTGCAAGAGTGTCGTGCTTATTGAGTGCCGAAAGAGACAAGATGCTTATATGTGGCTAGGACGAGTCGGCGGGGGCTCGCCTGGTCCAACAGCGCGTTTTCATGTCACCAACATTCACACGATGGACGAGCTTCGACTGACAGGCAATTGCATGAAGGGTAGCCGGCCTTTCCTCACGTTCGATGAAAGTTTTAATCGCATCAGCCACCTCAAGTTACTGAAAGAAATTTTCATTGACACCTTTGGTGTTCCGCGGGGGCATCCCAAAAGCAAACCGTTCGTGGACCGTATCATGTCATTCTACTACGCTGACAATCGAGTAAGTTGCTGTTTTGCATCGTGCCTTGTTGAAATTGCCATTGATTACAAAAATGATGAGCGTATGTCGGACCGCAGTAGTGGAATGAGAACAACCTTCATTATTAGACTACGATGGAATGAGGCTTAATTTCTCAAGTGTGGTATCGCAACGCTTTCTGTGCTTGACTAACATGTCTTTCGTTTTAGATCTGGGTTCGTAACTATCAGATACTTGATCAGGTACCTGCGACTGCGCTTGAAGCTCATCAAGCAAAGAAACAGTATGGCCAAACCGAAACGACATCTTTGGTCGAAATCGGTCCTCGGTTTGTTTTGGAACCCATCAGAATCTTCCGAGGTTCTTTCGGTGGCCAGTCCCTGTACCAAAACGATCATTTTATTTCTCCTAATGAGATCAGAGCGCAAGAAAAGCGAATGAAAGGCAGAGAGTACGAAGATCGAAAAGATTCTCAGACGAAACGCCAGGAAAGAAAATCACAGATCGTGGTCCCAGAGGATCCTCTTGCTTCTGTTTTCCGTTAAAAAAGACACCTGAGATTTCACTCATTATAGTTTAATGCAAATTAAACGATTGACAACTACTCCATTGCCCTCTTGTACCATAGAAGTTCGAAGATCGTAAGGTTAGACCCAATGTTATTTATCTAAGGGAATTTTCACTATTGAGATCGGCCACTATGTCAGTAATGGATTTTCCAGTCGTATTGTCGCTGTCGATGTGAAGGACTGAACTCAAAGTATCTTTCGCATTCTTACTACTTTTGATAAGCACTGAAAGAGAAGGCTCTCCATCGTTTGGTCCGGCCATAAAGACAAATCTGCAAAGCAGGAACGTTAGATATTGGCGTGATTTATGTTCCTTTGCTTGCAAATGGGATCTTACCTTGAATCGGAGTTGATTGCCTTTGCGGATGTGACTCTCGCCGTACCACCTTTGACAAGATAACTTTTCTTACCAAGTGCATCGACGAAGAAAACTCTTTGCCATTTGAGATGGTGTATCAAGCTCATCTCTTTGCACTGTCGAAGTCGATCACAAGAACCGGCTTTTGCCATTCTGATTGTGAAGAAGACTGAGAAATTACGGCGACACCTTTCCCATCGCAAACAATGGTAGCGTCTCCCGCTTTAAGCGCATCAAATGTTGTTATGATAACCGAATACGAAGCCAGTTTTGCGATGGCAATATTTGGTGAAATACGCTCAGATCGTGGCATCTCTGGATGATTCAGGACCGAAAGAGAGCTTCCCTCACGCAGTGCTCTGCACCATGTCTCAACATCCTCCTTCGCTCTCAATACAATCAGTGTTTCTCCGACCTTGTCTCTTTGAGATCCTTCGTTCGGACAATAATCACTAAGAATATTCAAAATGACATCGATGATTTGCTGCTCGGAGAGCGAAAGAATAAGACCCTTTCCATGTAGTTGTGTGTCCTGCTTGCGGATCCATTTCACAAGTCGCAGAAGTTTTTGTTTCGTACTATTTCTGTATCCATCGAAGGAATTTGGTATCGACTGCGTTAAGCATCGCCCTTTGCCTTTCTTTTCGAAATTTACTTGAAGAGGCTTGTACTGCATATTCTTTCCTTCCTTCAGTGATGGATTCAAAGAAATTTCCCGTAAGACTCTTTTCCCTCGATTCAATGTAGTCTTTTGCGAGGAAAGTTCTCTGAGAGACTCGTCGAGAGGTTCGTCGTCAGAATCGTTATCATGCAGAAAGGGAGAGGATGCAGTTGACAAATTCAACAAGATCGACGAGTGTTGTGACATTGGAGAGTCAGAGTTGAGAAAGTTGTTTCCGTCGCTCAACGAAAGCTCATGGAACGAAGCTGCCGCGATTTCAGAAGGCTGATCGTACATATTCAATTCGCCAAAGATTTCGGAAGGCCGTCCGTGTCGGGTCCTAGCTACATCTGCACCTTTCTTTCCACTGGACGTTGCTGTTCGCTTCTGTCCGTGGTAAACTAAAACCGGGGACTCGAATGGAGCTTTTGATCTTGCAATTTCGATAGGTGGACTTTCCGTTTCGCTTCGGATGGAGCCACAATCGTTTTTATCAGGGGGAGATTTCGTCAAGGAAGGCCGTGTTGCTGAATGCATAGGATAGGACTTAGATGGATGATCGTTGTGGAGTAGATTGGGAGACAGTTTTTCGGGACTCTTTGTTGGATCATGCGTTTCATCCAAATCGTGCAGGCTGTCATCCACAATCGGTCGAAGAATGGAAGCCACACTCATATCGTCTGTGAAGCTGCTGTGTGGCACGTCTTGAATGTTTAAGCGCTTTAGCAGTCCCAAGACAAAGATTCTTTCCGTATCTTTGCTCGCTTCATCCATATCCTGATAATTAGGATACTTCCCATCCCGATTGTAATTGCCGATTGCTTTCTGCACGAAGTCATGATATGTCGTCATGTACTCTCGTTCATTAGGTCCCGGTTGCCTGGTACGCATTCGCGGCTGCTTGCGACTAGGGAGTATTGAAGAGGGTGCTTTTTCTTTGGAATCCTTGAGTATTCGGAAAGACGGTGTGCTTTTAGAACCCCTTGTACGCTCTGTTTCGCTCTCTCCCACTAGAGGCGGTGACGACGATGCTGGTGTTTTCTGCTTGCGGTCTCCAATACGTTGATTTCGAAGACTTTCCAATTCTTGCAAGGCGTCAAGAAGCAACGACCCCGAGAGAGTACTGTCATTCAGCGATAGATCATTGTTTCCTTCGAGACTTCCGCGTCGCTCCTCGCTCTGATGCGAGACAAACTCTTTGAAACCCAATTGATATCGGCAGTCCGCGCCGTCGAAGCTGCGCTCTCCTTTATGAAACTGTCTGCATCGACGTATATTTTAGTAGGCATGATTATGAAGTTCGTTTGAATGCTCTATAAGAGATGTTTTCTTTCAAGTGATGCATTTGTGCGTTGTCGCAAAACGCGAGTGCGTGAGTTGTTGTTCTTGAGAAAAAGAGCTGAGTACCGCGAAGACAAAGTCATGGCTATGTAAAGCTTCCTATTCGTATACAAATATAAATTAAACTAGCTCTATCAAAGCAATCCATATAACGGTACCGTTAAGCTCCGGCGTCATCGGCATGCATCAGTAAACTCGTACTCTAATGCAGTTTATTTACAACGCTTGAAAAAGGTTTTATTTCGCGTGCTGCTTCATTGCAAAAGTAACAAAAACAATAATCAGTCACCAAATTCTTCTTGCCTCTTTCAAACACTTTGTTTTGGTTAAATCACAAATGGGACTGTTCACTACTCTTTTCGGTGGAAGCCTTGGCTTTGCTGCTCAGGCTTATTCGAATTCGATCCGTAAGGTGCCAATTTCACGTCGTAAGTTGTTCGTCGGTCACACGTCCACCATCACAAACGCTTCTTTAAATCTAATCCTGTATTATTCTTTTTTCGTTCTTGTAACCATTAGAACCGTGGAATCATCTCGGTATGTTCATTCTTGGATGCTACGCGGGAGCGAAATACCCCAAGTGGGAAGAAACGCTGGTGAATGATATTAATGCGATGCGCAGTGAGAGAGGATTGTCGCCGATGGTGGGAAGCAACAAATGGATCAAATATTCTCTTCCCGAGGAGGAACCTGGACAAATTGTCGAGACTAGTGAGACTTCGCCGTAATTGAATGAATCTACTTGCTTTGGGTGATATCTCTGTGAAAATGGGAATGAATCTTTACGAACTCAAGTCTCTCTACGAAAATGAAAAAACCACTTTCGTTACGAAAGAATAATGATAAGCTACTATAGTAAAATGTAAACAATTTTCGCAAGAGCTTACGGGGGTAAAATGAACTAGAGTGAGATGAGCAGGCACATTTCGTTTCTAAGGATGAGCGACTGTTCGAACTATGAGATGCGTTTCAGTTCGCACCTTTATCTACAATCCTAGAGCTGGCACGGCTATTTAGTTGAATTTAGACTGGTAAACTCGTCCGCGTGTTAAAAGATGAATGTTTTCTGTACGATAACGGGCGGAAATGTTTGTGTTGCGGGCATGTGTTGAGCAACTCGTACGGTCGTTGGTTGCGCACTAGGAGAATAGATACAATTCATCAAATTGTTTAATAATTAGAACTTAATAACCAAGACCACAAAAGGCAAAGGACGGACTGATTAGAGAGAATGTGAACGATAAGTCTCCTTGCAATAAATTGGTTGTGAATCCATGGAAAAAGAACGGTTTGAGAATCAATAGACACGAAGACGCAAACTTCTCTCCAACAGAACTTATTCCCAGATATTGATTATATCGATCCAGCTGGTTTCGGCTCCGTCATCAGTCCGATCATGATAACGGCGGGTGTGAAGCCCCAATAAAGCAGAGTTTTGGTTTTTTGAAAAACAAAATTGATGTCGAGCACCAATAGAGCTTTCTTCGTGAGCTGGCTAACGCTCACAATACCAGCAGAATTACGTCTTCGTGGAACGGGCATATTGATTGCGCTTAAGAAATCAATTTATTTTGAGAGTGAAGTCTGTGTAAAGGGAAAAGAAATGTGAGCTATTTTGAGCGTATGTAGCTGCAACGATAAGTGTTGTTGTGCGTTGCGCGACGTTCACCTACGTGATCGATAGATTAAACCGCAAAGTAATCAAATTATAGCAAGGACAGAGACTAGTTGCTGTTCCTATACCAGTACAATGATGATTCTCTTGCGAATAGCTCGGAGGTTTTTTCGGTTTTGGTGATGCCGCACCCTTGGCAGCGCGGTCGTCGGATGGACGGCTGTTTAGTCCTAACTAACCAAGCCCTAACCAAGCCCTAGCTTGGAACGGACTAGCCCTAGCACGAATCAGACTAACCATTGATTACCCTGGAAATTACAGTACCATTTACAGATTTGAGATGATGACTCTAAAAAGAGCTACCCGGAATACTCGACTACATCCCAATGTTTGGCTTTAATGTATCATCAGGCAAGGAATGCACAGCGCAAACTAAAATAGTCTCCACATGTCAAGTACATCTGACTACATCTCGGCGGATACGACGTAAGTACTGAAGTGCTTCATGAGCTGTTGCTCGTTCGTGTGGATCGATGACCAGAATGCGGCGCAGAAGATCTAAGAACCAATCATCGTCAGATTTTATGTGGGACTCCAATGGAAGCGCCTTGCGGACAAAAGAGTAGTGCTCCGAAGTCAGCACTCGACCAAGTCGATGAAGTCCAGTCGAGTCGAATGCTGACCTCGCTAGTTCAGGATCTTGGCCATCTTTTGATGCGTTAATCATACGACGAGGGAACAAGCCTATTTTCTTCTCAATTAAAGCTAAATGCTCCACATCGTCGTGTGTGGCGAATAGCAGTTCACCGCTGTACAACTCCGCTAAAATGCAACCCAACGACCACCTTAACAAGAAACGTGTCTTTCAGCCAAAACATCCCGTCCGCATCTACATTATTTGGTACATTTACTTACATATCAGATGGCATACTCCAGCCCGTTCCAAGTATCACCTTCATTGAAATAAAGATAATCAACATGAGTAAATGTGAAGAAAACATCGGATGTACCGTTGAGGTGCTTACCTCTGGAGCTCTGTATTGTCGAGTGTTGATGACAGCAGACTTTTTGTCTGAGTCGTAACATGCTCCACCAAAGTCGATGATTTTTATCTTGGTGGAAGCGGGAACTCTCTGGTTTCGATACGTGACTTCCCTATCATTCATTAGTAGGACGTTCTCAATTTTTAGATCAGTGTGAATCATCCGAATACCGTGCAAAAATTCGAGAGTTTCTAACAACTGCACGGTAAAATCTTGTACACACAACATGGGAAATGGCTGATAGTTGGTGCGCTTCAAGAAGTCGTATAGTGAAGGGCCTAAGTTTTCAAATACCAGGCAAAAATGACCATCGATACGAAATGTATCAAGGAGAAGGACGCAATGGGTTCTTCCTCTTCCTCCTAGACGATTTGCTTCCAGAAATGATACGTGCTTCAATAACTGCGCTTTCATAGTATCTTTTGACATTTCGTACAATCTTGATAGCAACATGCCGGTCGGGCTCGCGAGAAGACCGGTGTCCTCGATCCTCATTGCGATCTGAAATCTGCAAGCACTCAACTACGCGGCCAAACGTTCCCAGCCCGGCTTCTTTGACGATTTTGTAGCGGTGACCGATGATTGCACCCTTCCTTATGTGATAGTGCCCAGTAGAATCGTCGTGAAAAGAATCCGACCGCACTGAACGCCTTTTTGAATGTTGCGATTGCTTACTACGCCTTCTGTCCTTATCTCTACGAGAATCTTTTTTTCGCTTGGCGACATCGACGCTATTCAACAAAATGCGAGGCGTTTCGCTAGATGCGCTAGATGAACAGCGGTATGAGAGCTTTTCTTGGCGATTCCCTTGTTCCTCACAAATTCCCATCAACATATTGCGTTGTCGTTCTGGTGAAGATGATGGTTGTCGCTGTCTTTTTCGCTTCCCTTGACGATCGAGTTCGGAATCATGCTTTCTTGCGTCGTCTTCATCCTTATCTAAGTCTTTCGCACTTCTTCTGCGACGCTTACGGCTTCGTTGGCTGCGTTCGTAGCTGCGTTGATTCCGATTTGTTGTTTCGTTTGTCATTTCGATCAGATTGAGAGATTACGACACTGCACACAATCGATACGAGGTGTGGACCACCATGTAGTTTGAATGCGCATCCAGCACACAGGATGTGTGGTCTTTGACTCTGCAAGGGTGCGATCTCTGGAGTCAACGAAAAGGCGGTTTGTGAAGTAACACTAATCTGGGGTTTCAATACAGAAAAATGCGTTTGCTTTTCGATGAGGTTTTCGCTTTGAAGCATGCAATGCAGTTTTGCTCGGATGTTCTTCCTTCCAATCAATCGCGAAAAAAATCTCCACGAGGGTTGAGCGTGAACCGCGGGCGCGGAAGGAAGAACAGACAGTAGGCTTCTCTTTTCTACTATTTACTATCAGAGTCTTCGGCGAAATGCCTTACTGGTACTTATGTGGTTTTTAATTACTTAGCAAGAATGGTGCCTTATAGTTCCACAGTGCAATGGCCTGGTTGATTTTACTTAAAAGCTATCTTTCAGCTTTCGAAACTCTTCGGTACATTTAGTACCTCTAACGTACAGTCTATCCTAGTGAAAACAAGCCATTGACCCCTAACAAACCAACGCAGCTTTTTTGCAGAGGGAACGACGTTAAAATTCTGCCTCGCCGTAGGCGCTACGTAGAAATTTGTACTGAGAGGCAGAATTTTAACGTCCTTTCCAGCTGCATGCATGCAGCCTGCGCCGCTGCAACATGCAGCTTCGATTGACGATCGAGCGGACTGACAACAAAAGGCAACCGCTTCCGCCTTTTCTTTACTGCTTTTCATTCTCTTCTTTAAACGTTTTTGAAAGCCGCTGGTTCGAACTACAACGAATCGTTTCTTTGTCAAGGCATAATCTGACTTCAAACGCAAGGTTTGACCTCTAATTCATTTTGAGTGATTACGTATCATGAGCAGCCCCCCTGAGCAGCCACAGTCTTTTTGCGAATGGTAACAAGAAAGCGGTCCATGTAAAGGTAAGATTCGCGACCGCCGATGATCGAGGATGTTTGAAAAATGAGAAAGAAGTTAGAATTGATGAGAAAGGAGACATTGGCATAATTCATCGATGACCTCGGTCATGAGACCGGAAGCATCACAACGAGACGAACAACGAAAGTCATCTCGCCGTACAAAAGCTACCACTACGCGAAAGGAGCGAGCTGGCACTTTCAACCGACCATGAGTTTTTCTTCTGCCGAAGGCGGGCTTTGGGAACGGCAAAGACTTCCCGAAGTCTCGAAGACTCTGTACCCGGTACTGAAAGTGAGACCGACGGCGTACGGATTGTACAGTTTTCCGTAGTGTGATTCGAATGGTTGTCCGTTCGACGGTCTTTCTCACAGTGCGAAAAGCAAAAACCGAATCACTACTATTTGGAAGGGACATTCTAGTTCGCGAGGTCATCCTGCTCGGCTTGCGTTTTCAGTCTTCAATTATTCGTCTCACAATATCTTTTCCTCTTTCAAAGTGGGCAGGAAAAACGATCGCTTTGGGAACATTTCCGGCAGCAGAAGCTGATGAAAAATGCGCCAGAGCGAAGGCTCTTACCAGGGCCTGGCGCTCGAGTATGCGGCCCAAGCCTACACGAGATTGGGTCATGAATGAACTCGAACGTCTCGGAGTTCGAGTCGTCAGTGGAAGGCTTGGCCGTAAAGCAGGAGAAGATGGCGATGAAGAATCTGAAACAGGTGATAAGAAAGTAAATCTAACCGCCCCCGCCAGTGTGATTGCACCTGTTGAACGTAGAAATAGCTTGGCCTGGGGCGGCGACGCGGAACTAAGTGCGCTCATTTCGAAAAGAAACTCCCTCGGTCTATCCGGGATCATGAATGATCGCCGCGGATCTCTTGGTTCACTTGGCCCCGTACTAGGAATGGATGGCGTTGATTTGGGGCACCGGCCGATTGGGAGCGGAGGTTCGGTGACCGGATTTGATTCGAGCTTCCAGCAAGAACAGCAGCGTCGATCTTCAAGTCTTGGTCTTGGGAGCTTGAGTGGTGGAAACCTAGGAAATATGGGCATGTCAGTCAATCCAAATCAGTGAGTCTTTCGTGTTTTCCTTTGTATGCTTTCAACGCGAATGTCAACTGACTTAATCTTTACGTGCCACAGGCATTACGAGATGCTCAAGCTGCATCACATGAATCTTCTCAATGAAATTCAAGAAACTACATTGATGATGAACTTGTATCAACAGCAACAGTTACAGCAGCAACAGCAGCAACTTCAGAGTCAAGTGGGCTCTGACATGAGTGGAAATGACGCCCAGATGGCGCTACTACTTCAGCAGCAGCAGAATAACCAGAATTCGATGGACTCTATGTTTGGCGCGGGGGCTGCACAGAGACTAAATGGTGGCTTGGGTGGCTCGCAAGCACAAATGCAGATGCAGTTGCTCCAACACCAAATGCAAAGTAACGCGCTCCCTGCAAGTAATGATAATACAACCGGCAAAAAAACGAAAAGGTGGCGGTGGCAAAAAAGGAGCTAGTGGACCAAAAGCTACTAAGCAAGCCAAGCAAGAAGCCGACAAAAGTCAAAGTTAGAAGGTTTAGAATGGCTGATTACTGATTACCCATTGATTGCATGTCGCCGCCCAAGAACAGATCAAGCATTGCCGTTTGTGCAATGTTAAAACAATGCATTTTATCACCCCTTAACTAGTGTTCGTTTTATGAAGATCATGCCTTCCTACATGCTAATATAGCGATTCATATTAGTGATTGCACTTTACCTCGATATTGAATTTTGTGACATCGACAGTGATCCACTTATGAGGTGGCTGTTCGATTCAGTTCTATGAATACATCTCTTTTTATCAGTTACAAGTACAGTATCTTAGTGATGTGCGACGGAACCTCGATCTTGCTGGGCGTAAAATATTAGCGAAGATGAGGCGTGGTCCCGTCTGTCGGGTGCCCGAGGATCGGGGGCATTTTTGACAAAAACTGGAGGATCATCGTTTTGCGTTTTGTGTTCGACGATGATGTTTAGTTATAAAAAAAAAAGCACAACGTGGGCAGGAAAAATACACACCATTGCCGGTAGTGCTTCGTGATCGAAAAAAGCTTTACAGAATTGTAAAGATAAGGAGCCGTGCTGGGCTCACCTATAGTAAAGCCTGGGTGGAGCAGATTTTTCTTGCATCGGCATCACACCAACAACAAGATGCCTAAATTACCACGGGGCTTAATAGCTAATATGATGCTTTTATTTCACGTGGACGTGATATCGTTTCATATCCAGCCGTCTGCGATCACTCGCTCGCTCTCTTTGGGTCGGAAGCTGAGAGCATTCCGAAAAAGGCCCTTACAGTCGCAAGCAGAAAACTCGCCTCCTCCTTCTCCAGATCTGCTGATTCACTGGAAAGGTGAAGGTATTGAAGGATACAGTATGCAGTTTCGACATATTGAGTTCGAGGGAGCGCTTGCAGCGGTGATGGGGGCGTCTTTTGACCGTACATGCCTGCGTTTTTCGGATGCACTCAGTTACAATGGATCTGTCGAAATGCCCGAATCGAAGTTACTGCGATTCAATCAAGCCATGCAATATGTAACAACTGGAGGGCAAGTAGATCAAGAAAGTATAGTTGCGGCGGTGAAGCGTAGTTCGCTGGTCCATGCGGTTTATGAAATTATCTCGGAGGCAGATACTTACGAGGGTTTGGCAGAGCATGCTGTTCTGAATGATGCTTTTGCCGATATGCGCCCTGGTGAAGCAAATGAAAACTCGACTTGGTGTGTTCGCGTTCGTCACTATGGACAAAGATCGGATGGTGAGAAGGAGAAAAGATACGGCTATCGAGCTAGATCGTTGACAAAAGAGAAAGAAGCTCTTCGTGCTTTGACGCCTCTTCTGAAGCAATTTGGTGGTCGAGTTGATCTGGATGATCCTGATTGTAAAATTTACGTTTTCGATGGTCTTACTAGAGGAAAAGCTCTTCTCGCGAGGAGAATGGCCACCGGTCCTTCCGTATCTGTGATTGCTCCAAACACTCGAATCTGTGTCACCAATACACCGCTGTGTCCCATCGCTGCCTTCAATATGTGCAACGTCGCTGGTATTCGCCACGATTCTTCGATTCTGGATCCATTCGCGGGAAGCTGCGCCACTCTTTTAGCGGCTGCTATGATTGAGCCTTCTTGTCAAACAGTGGGCATTGAAATCGCACACGATGGTCTGGTAAATAGAAATGACATTCGCAAAGACTTTACCTCACGAGATTTGACCGAGCCCGTTTCACTGATACATGGGGATTGCACAGACGCTGGAACGAGGCGTGCGGCACGTGAAGCAATCGGCAATAAACCCTTTGATCTGATCATCACCGATCCGCCATATGGTATTCGGGAATCAAAGCTTGCAGTGACTCCAATCAATGAGCTACTGAGAGGAATGGCACATGACCGAGAAGCCGGGTCTCCGTTATTAGCACAAGGGGGTAAACTGGTGTGCTTTCTTCCTTGTCAGGAGGGGGAAGACTTTGATTCGGATGTATTGCCCTCGAAGGATTTGCTTGGTCAAGCAGGCTTATATGTGGAGCTGGTGAAAGAACAGCCACTTAACGAGAAGCTTAGTCGCTGGCTTGTATCGTTTAATTCAATTTGCTAAATAAATGCCTTTATAAATAGGAAACGTATGAAAAAATATCTAGCGCTTGGTGAAACTTTCTGTCGTCCCTTTCATCTAGATTCATCTCGTGCTTTGAATTGCATCGTTTACTATGATTGCTGTACTGTTTTCGCTCCAATGGCTTGTTTAGATACTGGTAGTTGCGAGATCACATCATCATCATCTCAAGTCATACGAGGACCACAGGAATCGTTATCCCTAGCTCAGAAATATCCCTGTCCTTCGTGAAGATAGAAGATACACCTCCGGGTTCGATTTACCTTTTTGCGTTCGTCAGTGGTTAGCAAAGTCGTCTGTGCTTCATCTTGCTCAGTGTGGTGTAGATTGTAGCCTGCGACAAAAGTGACGGAGGCAAGGCACAAGACGCAAAAATCTCCAACCGCCATTTACCACACAGCGCCATTTTGCTTCTTTTGCCGCTCTTTCCTAACTTCTAAGTAATCAACATGATGAAGTTGTTCGTTCTCGCAGTTGTAGCCAGTCTCGCCTCGGCGTACGCTCCGGCCCGATCTTTCGTCACGCGCCCGTCGACTCGACTACACGAAAGTTTCGGATTTGATTTCGCCGAGGACACCTACAAGAACCAGCCAATTCAGCTCGGTGGAGAAGCGAATTACAAGCAATGGGTCAACAAAATTTCGGACAACTCGATGCTTAATAGAAAGGTTAGTAGGAGTGGATTGTGATTTTTGTCAATTGCAAATGGGCTCATCTCTAACGAAATCATTCATTCAGTACAATGTCATTCGTCGTGTACGAGAATTGGATTTGTTAAAGGCCACGGCCGACAATGGCCTTCTTTCCAAGCTCGAAGAACAGGGTCTTGATCTTGTCACGATCGAAAAGCTTCTTCCGTTGATTGAGGAACTCGGACTACTGGAACTCGCCGGCAGCAACCAACAGTTGCTCGTCAACCTCGCCGCCCCCCTTTTGGTTGAACCGGCTCCATTTTTGATCCCCCTTCTCGCTGGTGCCATCGCTGCTGGTCCCGTTGCTTTTTACGGTGCCTCTGTTGCTGTTCTAGGTCTTGATGCTTATCTTCTTTCCACCAACGCCGAGCTTCCGTTTGTCGGTCTTTCTGCCGGTGTTACGTTGGGTCTTGTCCTTGTTCCGTTGGGAGCAGTCTTGGCTGTTGTTGGTTCGGCTTTGGCTAGTTTGAAGAAATAAAGCACTACAATGCTGATGCGCAACTATGTTTAACTAAACTAATTAATTTATCTAGCAGAAGTGGCAAATGGATCCGGATCAATACCCACATTTTTTTGCTCGTTGCGTGTACTATTCACGTGATCCTTCGAGTGCCGGCTTGTATTTTACATGCCCTTAACAGTGGCCATGGACAGTAAAAATATTTCCAACGGACAAAAAATGTGGGTATTGATCCGGATGGTTTCCCATGTTCGGCCACCAATAAGAAACAGGATACCCAAGTTGAAGTAGGGCGGCGAACATTCTTACGGTTCCGTTGTTGTCCGTTGGCTTTCATTTCTCCTAAAAATTCAGTACCGGTACGATAATTACAAATTGTGTGCTTTTTTTAGCGCAGAAAAAGATCTCACTCCATCAAAACTGCATTAAAAGCATTAAACTTCCGCAATGAATCATTCGATACAGATCGCTTTGTCTCTTCTTATTCTCGCCACTCTATGCAGAGCCCAGCAAGTGGCTATCATAGGCGGAGGCATATCGGGCTCCTTCACGGCCCGGTACTTGGCGGAATACGACAAGGAATGCAAAATCAAAAATATTACGATCTTTGAAGCAGGGATCGTCGATCGACCCATTTCTTCTGCCGAATCGATCGACGCTGAGTTTCAAGGTAGTCGAGTGTCATGTCTGCAGTTGAAAGATGGAAGGACGATTGAATTGGGGGCTTCGATTGGCTATAAAGGTTTCCATCTGGTGTTGGAAATGATACATGGTGATGAAGAGATAGAAATAGGAGAGCCTTTTACGACAGGCAAAGCCGATGAGTCGCTGCCAGATGGCCTTGGCATATACAATGGACAGGGTCTTTGGTCACTGATTACATCCTCGGTACCGAAAGTTCTGCGAAAGTTTCAGATAGCCGGAAGATACGGAATGGACTTGATTCGCGTGTCGAGGGCAAGTCAAGCGGCGCAAGAAAAATTCGCTCAATTGCCGGCCCTGCTGAAAAGCAACCATCCAGATACTTTCTATCAGTCTCCAGAAGAAATTTGGCAAGCTCTAGGTTTAGAAAAAGTGGCGCTTGCCAGTTTTGATCAGCTTTTGGATGCTTTGGGTGTCGGCAAAGATGTTTCGTGGCTTAGGAGCTATCTCCCTTATCAAGGAGTACTACGATCAGAATTACTTGAAGCCATGAACTTAGTCAACTACAATCAAGGAAATGATCAAGTTAACGGTTTAGTGGGGCTTGCAAGCTTCGCTGTAACCGCGGGTGGAGTATTCTCAATTCAGGGCGGAAATTATAAAATTCTACAATCAGCCATTCGGAAAGCGAAAGAAGATCGACTACGACATTGCGGTGTCAACCACAGATTCAACGTGGTGAACGCTCGTGTAACAACCGTGGTGAAAGAAACGGAAAGCTTTCTGCTTTTCGCCGGTGAAGAGATGTTAGGGCGATTTGATGATATCGTTCTGGCGACTCCGTTGCAGCTATCAAAGATTAACTTTTTGGTGCAGAGTGATATGGATAGTGCAGTGTTGCGTCCCATGCCGCTAGCGGGACTTGTGAAAGTCAATGATACGCCTCCTGAAGAAGGTCATATGGTTCTTCCTGGCGCATTGCCAGAGCAGGCGACACGACGCTATACGCCAGTTGTAACAACAGTTGTAAGCAATGCAACATTGAACGCTCAATATCTTGCACTCGACCCCGCGTCGCTTCCTCGCTCCATTATGACTACCAAGCAGGGCAAATTGTCTTTGCATAACATCACGGCTATCACACTCATTGCAAGTGACGGAATTTATAAATTGTTTTCGGCTGAGAGACTGGAAAGCAGCGTGCTCGAGACATTGTTTGGTCCCCACTATGTGCTAGAATTCGAAAAAGTATGGGGCGGTCCCCATGGTGGAGCAACACCGGATTATCAGGGACGGGGTTTTTCGTCGAACTTTCTTTTGTACGATAGCGCGGTGGCCTATGACGAAGCTTCTGGACCAGGGGCAATCTACTATCCTTCTATAATGGAGCAAATGTCGTTAGCGTGCATGGAAATTTCGGCCATTGGTGCCCGGGCTGTCGCAAAGCTTCTTGCTCGTCGACTTGGTCTCATTGCCCCTATGGTCGAAGAAATCAGGGATGAACTATGAATACATACATACTCGGCTAGCGTTCTTCACGACCAGTCTTCTCGGAGTGAAACTAGGCGGGCAACTCTTGGATACCCAGCTGATGTAGCTTCATTGGTCGTTACAATTATGCTTCTTCGATTGCCGATGCATTCTTCGAACTCTAACCGAATCGCAGACGGCAACCCGACACACTTTCCATCATTCTACAACATTTTATTACCGAGTAACAAGTTTTCATTTTTTATTGTCAGTCGGGAATGCAAGGTGCAAACGTTTGCCTTGGTTGTTCTCTCGCTCGTAATTGCGAAAAATAACAAAAAAGAGGGAAATTAAACGGTAAATCTATTTATACGGAACAGATATAACAGATAATACGTAGAACGTTGAGTGCAGTTTCATCCGCAAAACTTCTTGTCACTGCAACACTTCTCAACCAAGTTGAAACTGTGTAAGGCGACGACTCAAGCGAGAAACCTGGCGCTTTCCACGGATGTTGTGCTAGTTGCACGATTGATTCCGGAAGGTTTCACCCCCGAGACACCTGTTGTCTTCTTAGTTGCCGGGTGGCTACCAAATAGATCAACTTCCTTGATTGCTGTCGGCGGTCTCGACTTGGCTGTCGCGTCTCGTGAGGACTTGTAGTCATGACCCGGTGGGTGGACATGGTGGTCCAATTGGACTGCACTATCTGCTTGCGTACAACCGAGATTGCGCACACTTCGTGCCCAGCGAGCCAACTTAGCCTTGATTCGCGACAACGTCGTTTTTCGCTTCGACCAACGTCCCAAAACAACGGTTTCTAGAGCTGAGCGGCGTTTCTCGGGATAAGTGGGTGCTGCCGAACTACTCGCGTTCTCTTCACTTGGTGGAATCAGCACGCCCCAATCTTGTGTCTCCGCCACAGCTCGGGTTCGTCCACGGTTTGCAACGACAACCACACGCGGCGTCGTGAGATCTTCGTTGGCGTCCAATAGGTCGACAGGACCGTGAGCTGGATCCACAAGTTTGACGTTGCCCTGTTGCAATCGAGCCTCTTTGACGCGATTCAGAGTGATGACCCAGTCCTTGCAGGTTGCACGATTTTCGGCACGAAGATAATAAAGACGACCTAAAACTTGAATGTTGAACGAACATCCCTTCTGGTCGTTCTCGTCGACAAATATTTCACCGACCTATGCAAAACGTGAGTCATCGAAAGAAAACAACCTCACATGCAAATCCACGAAACAGTACATACCTTCTCCAAATCGAGCGTGGCCAAAAGCTTCGTTCGCTTTCTCGATTTGTAATAACTGAGACACTCTCCATCCGTTTCAAACCAGCGAATTTGCCATTTCCCGTTGCGACCCAACTTTTGCAAATAACCACTAATCACAGCGCCATCCACCATATCTTCTTCTTCGTCCGATTCCTTTCCGTAACTCAATTTTCGTCTCGTATAATTCACGAAACGCGAGAATGTGCTCATGTCGGAAGGCGGTGCGTCCTTGTTTCCGGATTCGCTGGTGTTGGCGGCCGAACTCGGTTCCGTGTTTTCGTCATCATCAAAGATAGGTTGCTGCGGTGAATCATAAAAGGAAACTACCGGATCGGTGGGAGCGCGGCGCTCCGAGGTAGGGTAGGGTTGTGCGGAATTGGAAGGAGCGGAAGGCAAGGTCGGTGGGGCGGATTGAGGTATTCTCGGCAAAGCTTTCTGGTTCGGCGTAGCAGGAGCGGAATTGTTCTTTGTAAGGTTGGAAGGTAAGGAACTTCGGGTCCTGGAACGACGGGCGAGCTGGGTGCAACGACACCTTCCGCGGAACTCACGGACCCGGTGTCATGAGCTGCGGGGTCCGTCTCGAAAGGATTTTGCGGAGCAATGCGAGTACGAGGAGGTGTTACAGTCGAAACGATGTTCGCTGCGGGTACCGGTGACGACATATCTAATGCAGCAGCGGAATTCTCCGTCACTTGAAACATGGGCTTCTCCGGCGACATTGTCTACCTATGCTTGAAAATCTGCAATAATTTATGAATTCAAAAGCGTTCCCCCCTCGTCGCAGTCCGCCGCTGCTTCTCTCAAATATTGATATGTGTTTGTTGTGCTGTGTTTCAAGATAAGTTGGATTAATAAAGAAAGAGATGGAACTGATTGAATCGTTAGGAGAACGAATGTGCTGTTTGACTGGTTCTGGTACTTTTTCGACGGTGCTGCAAATGCGAGGGGTTATCAACTCGTGCTTCGCCATTCGACATCCACATTCTCGGCAACAGAAAACCAATCAAGGCGAAGCCGAACAGGCAATTCCGTTGCAAGCACCAGCTATTGTCTTACCGGCATAATTACGTTTGGCATATACGACGTGTCGGCTAAACAAGAAAATTACTTAGTGGCCATTCGTACTCTCCGCTATAAAGTAAACGCGCACATTAAGTGGTTTCGCGCCAAGGATTTATGGAGAAGTCCTTCGGTTTCCAAAAAAACGGAGTGAAAAATCTCCGCGATCCTGTTTTGTGCGCACGCAATGCGATGATAGAGAGGCGCGGTGCAACACTCCGGAAAAGGACAATAAATCATTCAATCTGTATACTTCAACCGTTTGTCATTTGCTTCAACTAATATATAGACTCATCCCGTTTCCCACTTTGCCGCTCACTGACGAATTTTCTTGACAATCGTCGTGTGTCCTTTTGGTTATGCCGCATCATGTCTCTCAATTACGAAATACCTCACGGAGATCGACCACCCTCCTATCACAACTGGCAGTACGCGGATGAAGCAAGCTTGTATTCTATAGCGGAAGACTCCCGCGAGAACGGGTCGGATGTATTTTCTGTGACAGAGGCGCCCGAAATTCCCGCGTTTATAATACAACCCGATGTGAAATGGGTGCAGGAGGACATTTTGCCGAAGGAGGAGGAGATTGACGGACCGAGCCACAGCGATATGAAAGGCGGTTTTCCAAGACTGCTACGCAACAAATGGATAAAGCTGGGTCTTGCTGGTTTACTTCTACTAGTCGCTGTGCTGGCGATTGCAATTGGTGTTCGAGCATCGAACTCCGACACCAAGGCCGTGCCCGAAAGTATAGAGGTCGGAGCCGAGGCGCCGGAAGACGTTCCAGTCGCTATTCCCGTTGCACTTCCTTCCGCTTCTCCTACTTTATCTGCAAGCTCGTCGTTTCCGACGCAGCAACCTTCCCTAGATAGTTCGGTTGTCACCGTATCCCCGACACAACTCGCACCGTACGAGTTAGCCACGCGATTCGTCACGAATGCATTGAGTGCGTGTGCCGACGCGAGTCTTCTTCAAGACACTACATTTCCCCAGGGGCGAATATTCGAAAAATTGGTTCTCGAACTATTGGAAGAAACAACGGTAGATGCAGATGGGTTTGTTTACTATCCATTAGACTATGGTGATGCTTTCATTAAAGAGAAATTTGGTCTGGAAATGCTGTACGAGGCCACGAATGGGGATGCATGGAACAACAATATCAATTGGAAGACAGAAAACGATCCTTGTGCAGGCTGGAACGGCGTTCAGAACTGCAGACCACGAAGAGAGGGTTCCTGTGGAGTCGTTGAAGTTGATTTAGGTATGCGTTTTGTTGCGCTATTTGTCTTGTATTTCTGCGGTCGATGTTCGTGTTCTAACGCATCTTATCTTTTCTCTTCAGCTTCAAATAATCTATCAGGGTATATTCCGCCGGAATTGTGTTGCTTGCCGTGTTTGGAAATATTGAATCTTTCCGACAATTTACTGGCTGGCGATACTCCCGGGTGCTTGATGTCGGGCGTTTCCCTTACTTTAGACAACAACATGTACTTGAACGCTGAATCAGCACAAGTAAATAGCTCACCATGAGTTGTCAGACAATTGGCTCGTCGATCCTCACGGTCGCTTCCTCGATTGCGATTTTCGTCACCTTAATTCAATTGTCATGTTTGCAGCTTGACTTTGAAAATACTGGGTATATGTATTAAGAATGTGTAAACTTTTTGTCAAATAGTAATGAACTACTAGTTGATTATTATTTTATAATTGTGTCACTGAATTCGACTCGAGTTCCTCAATATGACATACCGTCATCTTGAATTCCTCGGTCCACTTTTCGACATCTTTTGCAAAAGTCGCGGCCACAATCAGAGGAAATACTATAGTTGCATCTGCGGTTACCTTTACTGGCTTTGCGTTCAACCGAATCTATTAAAGCAACAGCAGCGACACTTGAGTCTTTTTCGCTAAAACAAAGGGACATAATCTTTACACTCACCTTCCCCCAGCTGATCGCCTCATCGGGACTTGCTCCACTGTCGCTTCCATCGAACTCGCTTGCCGTATTTATGTAAACAGAATAGTTCGCTCCGTTCCTCATTAAATTCGCATTGCATGTATGATGCTTGACGACACCTCCTCCCAAAATGATTTGCCCGGTACAATGACTACGAATAGCCAGATCGTTTATCAGCCGAATGTCTTCCGCAATATCCAAAACAAATCCTGGTCGCTTGTAAGAGTGAAAATAAAGCATATCACCGAAACTTCCGTCTGTCAGAGCCGGACAAAAGACGGGGATGTTATTTATCGCCGCCCAGTAGAGAACTGAATCAGGGTTATTTATTTCCTTGCCGAGACGATGAATTACTTTCGATGGAGTCCACAGAAACCGTTCCGGAAACTCTTCCTTTTGTTTGAATCCATGTTGCTCACTTGCTTTGCCCATTCCACCGAAGCGGCATCTTGTTCATCGTGCATTTTTTCAATAATTGGGGACACCCAGTCCTCGAATTTGCAATAATTATTGTTGGGAATAAGGAGGTTACCAATGCGATTAATTCCTTTCATTCTCAGCTCCCGACCGGAAAATCGAAAGTCGCCCATAAACGTTGGCTGAAAGCATTTAATTAAATCTTCCTCTATGCCTCCCGCAGTCGTAACGATCACGTCGACCATCTTGTGTTGCACCAGAAACTTGAGACTTTCACGAACTCCACAGGATATTTGATTCGAAGTGTACGCCAAAAATATCCTGGCCCGAATTCGTTCCCGGATTTCCATCGGTTGTAAATCAGGGTCGTCATGTCCCTCCTGGAATGGCTCCTGCGAAAGACGCCATGATCGCATTTCACGGATTTGTTCGACCGCCAGTCCCAAGTTTGTCGCCTGAAAACCGGTCGTCAAAAATGACTCCATTAAGCCATCAAATATGTTTGATGAAGAGCCAGCAAAATCAAAGCCGCGGCATTGTGGAGTGTCGGCGGGAAGTGTCTGACTTTCACCCAAAACGGCAGCGGCCGAGACGCTCGGTATGTGGTGATTGGCGGTCACATTGTTATCTGCGGGGAGAGGCTTGGCCTCGAGTATATTAATTCTTCGGTCTGCTTTCTCTTCATTGAGACTTAATCCTGTCGAGAATGTCATGTTTTGAAGATGAATGAAAGAAGCAAGCCACTCCTTTTCAATGTTTTCTTTGTTGTCAATCTTTCCCACCAACAAACGAAAAACGTTTTCTTGGCGCTCCGTCAACCGTGCTTCCGTCAACCCGAGGATTCACGTAGGCGACTGTAGCCGCCGTAGGAAATTTATCTCTGCAGGGGTACCCGGATATTGAGTATTTCGCCATCATCCATTTATTGGAACTACAGCACTCAGATGTCATCGTTTCCTTGTCCACCGTATTATCTTCGTATCAGGAAGCAATAAACGCCTTCGAGTTGACAACAAAACGTTGATGGAACAAATGATGCAACGCTTCGAATGTCTACGTGATTTCACGTAGCTCTCGTAGAGAAATTTATCGACAGAGGGGATACCCGGATATTGCGTAATTTCGATCACACCATTGTTCGCGTGTTTTGGACACCAATGTCAACAACATTTCTTTCCATCATCGCTAACACATGCCATGAAACAATTATCGACTTTGTTTTTATCATTAACATGAAACAGTAAATTAATACAACGCTTCGAATGTCTACGCGTAGTTTACGTAGCCGCCGTAGGAAATTTATCTCTGCATGGGCACCCGGATATTGTGTTTTTCTCCGTCCACCAATTCTTGGTTTTAAAGTAGCCAGATGTCAATGTTTCCTTGTCCACCGTATTGGCTTCGTATCAGGAAGCAATCATTGCCTTCGATTTCAAAACAAAACGTTGATGGAACAAATGATGCAACGCTTCGAATGTGTACGTGATTTCACGTAGCTCTCGTAGAGAAATTTATCGACAGAGGAGAAACCCGGATGGCGAGTTTTGCGAGACAATACTACGTACACGTACAAGCATTGTTGAGAATGAATTATTGTAATGATCGTCTGGGCAGTATCATTATAAAAAGCATTAGTGAAAAAGCCCCTTTTTCGTTTTAGTGTTGAATATATCATGGCGAGTAGCACCTTGGCGGTAACGGCAAAGGACATCACAAGGCTCCCTAATCCAGTGAAAGGGCAAGCCGATTGGAGAGACTATCGAACGTATCGCTTATCGAATGGCGTCACAATTTGCCTCGTACATGATCGAGAAAGCAAAACAACAGCAGCTGCTGCTACTGTCAACGTTGGAGCCAGTGCTGATCCGCGATCTATGCCAGGTATCGCGCATTTCTGCGAACAGTAAGACCATCCAATCCTCGCGTCTTGTTCCTAGAGTCGGTCATCTCACCGTCTTCGTAGCATGCTCTTTTTAGGTAGCGAACGATACAGCGGAGAGAACGATTACAAAGCATTCTTGGCACAGCACGGTGGTCGTTCAAATGCATCCACTTCCATGCATGGGACTACATACAAATTCGAAGTTTTGGCTCCGCACGCGGAAAAGGCGTTTGACATTTTCAGCGCGTTCTTCGTATCACCTCTTTTCACATATTCGGGTACATCGCGAGAAATTCTAGCGGTCGATTCGGAGAACGTCAAAAATTTAACCGCCGACGAAAGGCGCCGCTTGCAAGTATTGAAAGACTTGGCGGATACCGATCATTATTATTCAAAGTTTTCTACTGGAAATTCGAAAACGATGCCGACAACAACACCAGAGGAAGTCGAGCATCTCCGAGATGTTCTCTTGGCTTTTCATGCGAAGCACTACAGACCTGATATGCTTACGGTGGTGGTAGCTGGGCCTCAATCGCTTGACGAATTGGAAAGCTGGACCATCCCTCGCCTTGCCGAAATGAAGGCGAGACCGTTTCCCGAGTCCGGCAACTCCATGACAAAAGCCGAAATCCTTGTCGAAGAAGGCGCAAACGAAGCTCCTGCTTATAGCTTTGATGAGCTTAATGCAGATAGCAGCGCATCAGTTTTTCGGTCTCCGTTTCGTCCTGATGTCCAGGGTGGACAATGGCCTATTCTAATTACAACAAAGCCTGTCCGACCTGTTCGACGCCTTGTCATGATGTTTCCCTTACCTTCCGTACACATATTGTCGGATAGATCACCAGTGTCGGTGTTGAGCCATCTGCTGGGTCATGAAGGTCCCAACAGTCCCTTCGCTGTGCTTCAAGACGCCGGACTATTGAGTTCCTTGTCAGCCGGTCAACGCACTTCAGGCCCAGACTTTACGTTATTTCAAGTAGATATGGGATTGACGGAAAAGGGCGAAGCAAACTGGAAACAAGTGGTGGATGTCATCTTTCAGCACTGTCGTCTAATATCTGAGGAAGCCAAAAGAGTGTCCACTCCTGGGAAAGACTCAGGGACAATTTATGATGTGCAACGCATCTGGGTTGAGTCGTCTAAATTGAGAGCTATGTTCTTTCATCAAACATCTCCCGGTTCTGTTTATGAACTGGCACCAAACTTGTCGTCAAGTATCGTGAAATACGGGAGCGAAAAAGCGTTGTCTGCGGGTAGTATGCTAAACGAGACTCTTGAGACTTGTCCGTTAGAGTCCATTGCTGAGTTTTCCTCCCAATTAACGACCGAGAACTGCATAATAGAAAGGTGTAGCCAGAGTGCGTGGGAAGAAATGGAAGAAAGAGAAAAGGCAGGTTCGATAGGTGGCACTAAACGTGTCACAGAAAAGTGGTACGGAGTTGATTATTTCTTTTCTTCTATCACACCTGAGGACACCGAAGCATGGAATGATCGTTCGGGCGAAGCATCGTTCTTCAATGCTCGGTCTTTCCTAAAGCTACCCAGACCGAACACATTCATACCAAGATCTCTTGAGTTATCGGATGAATTACCCGAGGAGGCAAAGTTTGGCCCTCGAATCGACAAACCGATAGAGCCTCCTCAGTTACTCGTGGATGATAAAGGAAAACGTCTTTGGCATCGATTGGATGATCGATATGCTCTGCCAAAATCGGTGATAAAGATACTTATCCGCAATGCTTCTGTAGCTCACGAAAAGTCATCGGACCGCAATCTTTGGATTCCCAGCCATGATGCAGTTGTTCATTCGACGATACTTTCGGCTATATTTTCTGAAGCCATTGCTCAGGAAATATACGACGCTGATCTTGCTGGGTCGCATGCTAGTTTGTCACTTTCGACATCTGGGATACATATCAACTGCAGTGGCTTCTCAGATCGATTGGGCGACCTTGCACTCAAGATCTTGAATGAATTTCTAGCTGGAGAGTTTCTCACCGAAAGATTTTTTCAATCCGCACAAGACCGAGTTGTGAGGAGTTTGAAAGGTTTTTTCGAGTCAAGGAGAGCCGACGCTTATGGCATTTATTATCGAGACTTTTTGTTGGCTTCCGAGGACTCGGGAGTCGAAGATGCGCTCAAAATAACAGAAGGCGCTACTCTTGACACGACTAAAGCTTACTTGCATAAACTGTTGCAGAATCCAGAAAGCTCCATTGAGTGCTTTTGCATAGGTAATGTTTCGACGAAGGATGCCTTGAATTTCTTTTCCGACGTTTGTGGTGCAATTGATACATATACTTCTTTTGGGCAGTCAAGCCGAACGGCATGGATACCCGATAGTATGGAACGGCTACTTCTTCGTCAGGACATCGAGCTTCATTTTACTAGCAGGAATCCTCAGGAAGAGAATGGTTCTGTTCTGGTCACTTTCCAATCCCCGATTCCGGGGTTTCGGGGAGATCTTCTCTCTTCTAGTGAGAGTCTCAGGAGTTCATCGTCAATCCGTCTTCTCTGTCATATTCTAAGAGAGCCTCTTTTTGATGAGCTGAGAACAAAGCAAACGATCGGCTATGTAGTGAGTTCGTATTATGATGTTGCTCATTCAACTCTACCAGACAATGAGCAGACACATCATCATTCTACCGTCCCCATTGATTACGTCGTAGTCAACGTGTTGAGTCGTAAACTTGCACCCCCGGATATTATAAAGCGCGTCGATGAGTTTCTTCTTTCGTTCAGAAATTTGTTAGAAAACATGCCCTTGTCAGAGATTTCGCACCACAAAGATGCATTGAGTACTAAGCTGCTGAAACCAACCCAGAAACTTGGCGAAGAAGCTTCAGGCTGTTTTAACAAGATAAAACGATATGCTCCCGAGATTTTGGGGAACAAGGAATCCAGAAGGAACTCTCTCAAGTTAATACCTTGGGACAATTCTCATGCTTTAGCTGGGGCGATTCGTTCTTTAACAAGGGAAGATCTTCTTGTCACCTATGACGAACTCATGGCACCCGGAAAGCGATCGCGCATCGTTTCTTGTGTTTATGGGAAGAGTTTTCCTTTGTCTACAAACATCGAGAAGTCGTCAAGCGCCATTGTTGTGGTCAATGATTTATCACGAATCATAGCACTTCGAAACAAGCTTCCGGTGTATGGTCCCAACGGTCGCAATGATCCGATCCGGTCGACGTCTCCCACATTTTCCTTGAACCACATAAGAGTTGCTGCAATTGGACTAGCCTCCGCAGCTGTTCTTGGGGCTTCTTGGTGTTTGCTGACATCTCGTTCAAAGAAGCTAGTAAAATGTAATTGAGAGTTTGTTCTTGGGCCGTTCAGGCTCACAGTCTACTGTTAAACATACGGACTAGTAAAATCCCCCTTGTAAATGCTACGCTCACACGTTTAGAAATGCTACTATATTCGTTTCGGGTTATGCTACGATTTTAGACTCAACCAAGGCAATCGATGGTCAGTGCTCATTTCTCGTACTCAAGCCAAAGTCAAACCACTTTGTTTGAACATACTGTCGAGCCCTGACTGCAATTTGGGGTCCATGCTTTGAAGAATGGGAGCTATGCTTTGTCGGTGGGTGGAAAGTACTGCGTGTAACGCCTTCACAAAGAAATCCTGAGGATTCTCCACTTCCTTGAATGGATCTTCGACTGCTTTGCTGGCGTAAATCAAATTGGAGAATTTGTTGTCGTAAGCTACGTCGTCGCCGATTTCGTCATGCTTGATATCAAAATGATCCTTCAATGTGGGAGAAGAGAGAATAGAGGTGGCAGCGGAAAGGGCGTCAGAAAAGGCTTGTAGCCCGCTTGCATCATTCAAAAAGACTGGCGTTTCACTGATTAGCCGCGCAAGGCTGATCACCTGTACTTTAGCTGGAACACGTTGAGTAGGAGGATCTGTCTTCAAGCGTGGGAGCCAAATTTGAATTAGAAGCATGGTGACAAGACCAGGTTGAATGTTATTGCTGCAATCGCAAAAGACGTTTCCACCAAAGCGGCCCACAAACAATGCAAAGAAATGCGTCACATGCACCACTAGACGGGGAGTCTTGCCCTCTTGAAGTCGCGCTAAGATTAGCTTCATAATGGTCGGCAATCGAGCAGCCATTTCTTCTTGGGGAAAGTGGATCAGCGACGAGTTCAAAAGTTCAAAAGCGCTTGCCTCTGAGCCCTTGGTGGATAACAGCTTTTGGAAAACTCCAAGAATAGGATTGAGTTGGGGTAATAACTCCGACGATGCCTTGGTGATGTAAGCCTGAACAAGACGAACAAGAGCAGGTATGTTTCCTCGTTTTTCCCAAATGTCCGGTTTCAAAAGAGGACTCCACAACTGACTGTACGCATGTCCTAGTCCAGCTTCAGCAGGCCTGTACTCGAGCAGCTGCGCAAGAATCTGGAACACATAAGGAGTGAACTCCATTACGTCTTGTTGCAAAATAGTTGTAAAGGGCTCAAAGAGTAGAGGTTCGAAACCCTCAGTCGCTTGCGGATTCATAGAGCAAACGTTCCTGACCAAAAGGGCGATCGATTCGAATACATAATGATTGAATTGAGGGTTCTGTGGGTTCTTCGAAATCCGAATCAGCACCCCGGTCAGCTTCTCAATGACAATCTTGGTTACCGAAGTCACACTGTCTCCGGCGGTGAAGAGTACTCGCAATACACACTTCATGACATAGTCGTTCACGTCAAGCTCTTCGTTGTCAATAATTGCGAACAAGGCAGTGAAGATTACATTCAAATGGGCTTGAATGTCGCCGCTTTCAACCACGAAACCCTTTGATACGTCCTGTGGATTCTCCCGCGTCATTAAAATTCGTTCGATTGTGTAAGCCGAGAACGTGTGAACAACCACCACAGGAGAGCCGAGATGTCCAGTGATCATCGGTATCAATTGAAGAAGCTGAGCCTTATTAAACTGATGGCGAAACACGCTGACAAATTTTAGCGAGGTGGCCTTGACAACCGGGCGCGCGTTGTGATTCTTATCTTGCAGCTCAGGCACGATTTGGGATTGGAAAAAATCCATTAAATTTACCCCAGGATTCAGCTCTGAAACGCCGTATGCGCTGCTTTCGGCGCGAATAGCAATGGACATCATCAAATGAACTGCAGCATCCTTCGATACCCATTTGTTGTTAGGGTCGCTTGAGTAGTCGTTCAGCATTGCTCCGATGTGCTCCATGCAAATGGCCGTTACTTGGGTCTCAAACTTGCGACAAATCTCTTTCAAAAGATCTTGACTGCAACGACGGCGAGATTCCGAGTGGCTTCCTTCCACTTCCGTGACCAGAAATTCCCGTGGGTGGTCTTCAAAACGTTCTTCGTCACTCTCACGAAATCGCAAATTTGGAATGACTGTGTTTTTCACAATTTCCCGCAACGCCGTTTCGTCTTGAAACAATCCTCTGTGCATTTCTCTGGAGACCAACATAGTCAGGAACTTCATGCTCGAATTGGCTAGTAGATCCTGCTTTGGCAGAGGAGACACGTTTGTTAGAAGATTCCACACGAGCTGGAGAAAACTAGGAAGGTACGGTAAGAATGGTTCCTCGTCCTTGCTCCCGTAAAGATGAAGGATTTCGATGACAGAAGAATGAAGATTGTCAAGTGGACCGGGCTCATTTTCCTCGTCAGGGTCGACTACGATCGGATTGTTGTATTTCAAATACTTAGTAAACTCCTCCATAAACTCTGCCATATGGTCTTCGAAAAACTCCGGCAAATCTTGGTAATTCAAAGAGTAGAAGATGCGACACATGATGCTCAAGCATTCAAGATAAATCTTCAACTGGGCGGCGTCGTTGGATACTGCCTCCAACCCTTGTCCTACTTTCTTGAAAAGAGCCAAAAGCGGAACTTGGATCCCGTTCAAAGTGTAAGCAATCACAGCATAAAGAGCATCGCTGCGTTGGACGTAGCGGAAACTATTGAAAATAGAATCGGCCGTCTTGAGCACACCCATGAGAACTGTAGGATCATTCGTGTTGAATTGCTGAACGAGCTCCCCGAGCAAGTTATCCCACTTTTGAGGGTAGTCGACTTTTGCGATCAAACTAATAGACTCCGTGAGCTGCAACTGAATCTGTGGCGGTGTCGTGCACATGAGCTGAACTAGATGAGTTTTGATAGTCACTCGATCATTATCAGGAATGACGATGCCATCGTTTCCTTCCTCGCGATTGACGTCCCAGCCTTTCTTGATCAAGTTTTTGAAGTGCACGGCAGCCGCTTGACGGATGGCCACGTGCGATGCATCCGAGGCCACGAGCTGCAAAACACGCAACGGATGCCCTGGCGTGACTTGTGATGCAGTCAAGAGACTCTCGGCTAGAAATAATCAAAAATGGAAGCGATGAGAAAGCACAAACAGCAACAATCTCGACAGCGTGCCCATGTTTCGTACCTTGCTTGCGAGTGTTGTTGTCATGATGCAACGTTTCAGCAATCACGCGGGAAAGATCTTCGCTAGAAGTAATAAGATTCGCCATGGTTATTAGAGTTACAAGATGGATTACGACCGAGTAGGATTATACTTGCGTATGAACTTTTCTTGTGATGAATGGGCACGAAATGAAGTGGCTGCGCGAAGCGAGGTGTTGAGTTTCGCTTGCCAACAATGTCTCATTGTACATTTTTTAACACATCGCTTATCCGTTGTAAGAGTTGTTTAATAAAAAGCCGTTAACGGTTAACGTTCAACAGCTTGAACGGTCGAGTATCGATGTAATGGCGCACCGGTACCAGGTACAGTTAACCTTACTGGCTAAGGTCCGTGTGTGTAAACAAAGAAAGAATTTACGTACTAGTTCTTTATGTGCATTGCAAATAAAACCTGATGATTCATCTAAAAATGCAATTAAACAAAGGAACAATATAATAAAGTAAATGGGTACACCAGAGTACCAGCTCTCAGATAAGGCATTCGATGTTTTTCAAACCATCGAAATTCCTGGCCAAGCCTGAATCCATGCCTCTCGCATCGCCGTCGCCAGCTGAGGGTGATTCGCTTGGAAAGCAGCGGGATCTTCAGCATAGCCTGAAGCGATGAACAAAAAAGAATGCGTACGTGTGTTAGGGAACTACTTTGATCAAGCACCTCAAGAACGAGCGAGTCATTCGTGTACTTACAGACAATGACTGTGTTGATCGCAGAACCAACGACGCTGAGGATGACCGAGGCAAACAGGAATCCAACCAATAAGCCCACAAAGAATGCCGGTCCGTGCGCTTCCTCGTATCCCAGGCTGACAAACATATTAGGACTCATGTACCCCAATACGAGACCGACGATACCACTTGCCAGCCCAATGGATAGAGCAATGAGAGACAAGACATTTGCTGCCAAGTCATCAGTGATGACAACTGTCCAGCCCTTGTTCTGAAACAACTCGACCACATTCTTTCCAGCTTCCAAGTAGGAAAAGCCGTACATGCCAATGTAGACATACGCCCATCTGTTGATATATTCAATGAAGGACTCGATGCAAGCCAAAATGCATTGTATGATACAGGTCAGAAATTGGTAGTCACGTTCATCGCGCGTATATTGCTCGAGTGCCCGCAAAGCCTGAACGATGGCTACCAAGAAGCTACCGAAACAAATGGATCCAAAAGACGAAGTGAGCGCCCGATACAAACTATCCCGTTGTGCTTGACTGAACCAGCTTGTGGCTTCGTCGGGAACGAACCACCACGTCGCGACCGTCCCCGCCGTTGTCACGTGCATGGTGTTCTGCAAAACTTGGTGTACCCAGTAGTAGGACAGGAACTGCAATGATGGGTTAGATTTTTTCAATCCGCATACAAGCGTCTCGTACAAAAGAAGGAACTCACCAAAAAGAAAAATCATGGCCACGTTTTCGCCCTTCAAATAATTACCCAGCCCCAGGAACCAAAGAAGCGTCCATACAAACGCCAGTCCAGTAAAGACGAAGGAGATCCCGGTCAAACCGAGATTCTGCTGTACGGCGGTCAAAGCCGTCTTTAAATTGACTGCCGCAAAGGGAATGCGCGACCACACCAGGCGGGCGTAACAAATCCCAATGGCGAAGCTGACGAGACCCAGCACGCCCATCAACATGGATCCCGCCATGAATCCCACAATACCGACCGCCAAACTGGATGCCACCGAAAAGTAAAGAGCCGTCTGGACCAGTGATTCCGCATTCTTCATCATGAACGATAGGGCGGCCATCGAAAATCCTACCGCAGTGACGCCTGTCACGGAGACTGTAAAACGATTCCGCCGTAGGCTCCGGAATTAATACCTTCCGAGGACTGCAATCCGGCGAATATCATGAACACTACAATGAACAGGTGCACATAAAAGGCCACCGCCCACAGGACATCTTGAAATTGATGATTCGGTGTGGGTCGAAGATGCGTGCTTTCGGCGGCGGCGTAATCCGAAGAAGCCGCGTGATACGGCACTTGGCTACTCTGATACGGCTCGGAGACCGAGACGCCTTGAATGATGGGTACGTTAGACATGTTGTGAAAGAATGAAGCTATTTATTGACACGAACAGTTTGTGCTTCGTTGATTGACGCGCCTCCTTGCTTTCACGACAGCACGACTTGGTTTTGAGCGCGTTTCTTTTTTTATACTCCGTAAAATTTTACAAATATTAGGGAGTATTCATCGACGCGGCGTAAACCAACACTTTCGACTATAGTAAAAACTCACGAAAAAGATCCACACGGGATATGCTCAATAGCCAATCTAAATAAGGATTGCAAATCATGCCTGTTGTGTTTGATTTCCGCGCAATAGAAGAAAACATAACTGTAACCTGTAACTGATCTACAATTTGCGATTAAATGTAAGAATGTGTGTCGACCAATGCTTTTTCAGTTCATTTTTGCAGCCCCGAATTCAAAAATACATTTCCTTTACCAGAAAAGTCTAAACAAGAGTTCACGTCCCTTCAGAATACTAACAAGAGCAATAGATGGTGTTCAGGATAGGTTAGTTAGTCAAAGGACTTGTACCATAGGCTACATTTGCAGTTCATTCTCAATGCTTTAGCTCCTCCACTTTTAACTATAGCTTCGAAGTGTATACGACTTTTTTCATGATTGCGGATGTCAGTCATGAGTCAGGCGTCATGGATAATAACGAGCGGCTTTAGCATGTTGCAAAGCAGCTCCTCAATGACATTAAATTGCAATACAGATAATTTCTTGTCACTACAAAATATATTGAATTTTTTTAAAAAGAAGTAACGGGCAACGTCTAGTTCGATTGACTTGATTTTGAGCGCGTTCCTTAACAATTATTCATCGACGCGGCATCGTCGCGGCGTAAACCAACACTTTCGTCTATAGTACTTGTAAAAACTCACGAAAACGATCCGCACGGGATATGCTACACTGCCAATCTAAACAAGGATTGCAAATCATGCCTGTTGTGTTTGATTTCCGCGCAATTGAAGAATACATAACTATAACTGATCTACAATTTGCGATTAAATGTAAGAATGTGTGTCGACCAATGCTTTTTCAGTTCATTTCTGCAGCCCCGAATTCAAAAATACATTTCCTTTACCAGAAAAGTCTAAACAAGAGTTCACGTCCCTTCAGAATACTAACAAGAGCAATAGATGGTGTTCAGGATGACGTTTACCATACGCTACAGTTGTAGTTCATTCTCCATGGTTTAGCTCGTCCACTTTTAACTATAGCTTCGAAGTGTATAGGACTTTTTTCATGATTGCGGATGTCAGTCATGAGTCAGGCGTCATGGATAATAACGAGCGGCGTTCATTGCGTTGCAACAGCAGCTCCTGGAAAGGTCCACGATATCATTGCAACACAGGTATAACTTCTTGTCATTACAGAATATATTGAATTATTTTGAAAGAAGTAGTTCGATTGATTTCTGTGGGCATTGTTACTATTTGTAAACAAAAGTCATGTCCGGTTTTGGTGGAGGGTTCGGCTCGCAGCCGCCCTTCGGTTCCACTAATTTCGGTGCTGCACCTGGATTTGGCGGAGGCTTTACGAACAATCCGACCAATGCATCACCACCAGTATCGAATCCTGCCTTTGGTTCCGCGGGGGGATTTTCTTCTTCGGCTCCTTCTGGTTTCGGACAGGGGTTTCCGCAACAACAGCCGATTGCCTTTGGTGTTTCACCCAACGTCGTTCCGTCCTTCCATAATGCGCAAACCTTTCAGGGAACGTCGGGATTTGGTCAGTCGGCTAATTTGAGCGGATTCGGATCAGCGAGTAGCAATTTCGGTTCGTCGCAATTTCCGCAACAATCATCATCGAATCAACAACTAGGATTTTCCAACATCGGAGCCTCTCCCTTTGGTTCTACTACAACACAACATCCTCCGTCATCGTTTCAAACACCCAGTAGCGGAAATTCCGCCGGGAACCCCTTTGGCAGCATGGCTCCGCCATCGCACAACCCCTTCGGATCGGCGGCCATGTCCTTTGCAGCATCGTCGAGCCTCTTGCCGACGAATGGCCCGCGGTTTGGTACAAAGGAAAAGAAATCGAGTGCACCGTTCGGCGTGTCACCCTTTGTCAGTCGCATGATGGAGAAAGAAGACGTCATGGAGGATGAACCCGCGCCGGCGACCAATTTGCCTTTTGGTACTCCCGTGTCGATTGGATTCAGTAAACCATCCAGAAATCCTTCGACGAAATCAACTAGAGAACAGAATCAAGCTACTCAAGACGATGTTGAAGCGTCGAAACAAGATTTGCTCGCCAAGCTCAAAGCGAAAAAAGAGAAACTGGTGCGTTTGGCGGAAAAGAAAAACAAGGCGAAGAACGAACAAGCAACACTGAATCCGAATGCACCCGTGTTTGAACCACGCAGCAAACCAGAAGAGACCAACAGCAGTCTTGCAGAGAAGAACGCAGTCCGCTTTGCCGGTGCCACCAATCAAGCGACCCGAGCGCTCATGCCGTCCGAATTGGCGGGAGCGGCCGTGGATTACGCCTCCTTGCGTGTTGAGGGACGGAAAGACCGTGAGAATTTAGAGAACGCCGTTTCGTTGGTGGGGACATGTACGTTTATGTGTCCGGATGAAGAATTACTGCGTCGCGAGCGGGAAAGCGACATCCAGCTTCTCGAAATACCACTGCCCGGAAAGTTGCACCCTTCGGATTGGACACTTCGTAATACAGTGGTGAAGCGCTTTCGTCGATCGGCTGCCGATTATAAGCTGGATGTTCCTGAATGGGTCAGGCCTCCGGAAGTTTTGGAACGTGTGTGCGGATATTTAGAAGAATGGGTCATGGTAAGTTGAACCTGCTTGATGCGATGGGCGTGATTTGTTTTAAGAGCTAACTATACTACAGGAGCGTGACCGACAAGGACCCGATCCGCGGTTCCCCAACAGTAGCACGCCGCCACCACTCGATGTCTACCAATTTATTTGGGACAGAACGCGAATGGTACGAAAGGATTTTACACTTCAAAATTACGTTGGTACAGGTGGAAATTGCGACGCTCGAGCTGTTCGGTGCCACGAAAGAATCTGCAGATGGCATACGATGTGTGAGCATCAGCTCAGCCATATACAGGAGTTTGTGTCTATGCAGAGTCAGCAAAATATTCAGGAACTTGGTCAAACCATGAAAACGCTCAATCAATTGTACGATGACTCATTAGGGAGATCAACTATTGAAGTGCCGGACAAAAGCGGAGCTGAAACGGAAAAAACTTGACAACCTATAAGTATGGCTGCACCGAAGACACGGTACAAGGGATTAGTCCCATCGACTACGACGGCACGACCTTGAAAAATGAAACGGACCCGAGATCGTTGATTGGTAGTGCAATAGAACAGAGTCCGAGTCGAGGAACCGCTGAACCGGAAATGCGCGGCCTGTATATTCTGCTGACAATAGACAATGATGGCGGAATGGAAGTTTTGAAATATGCTGCGCGGCTCTTTCGAGACCGGTCAGAGCTGTACCACTCGCGACCTGTTCAGCTTGCTCTTTCGATCTACAAGGTAAGTCGGTTATTTTACTATGCGATCTGCCTGAAATTCACTGACTCTTCGAGAAGGCGAAGAAAGAGAACAACTATGCTCGTTTCTTCAAGATTTTGAAATCGTCATCTACCCCCTATCTTTTCGCTTGTCTTATGTTCAAGCACGTTGAACATATGCGAAAGAAGGCCTTCGAAATCTGTAACAAAGCGTATGGTGGTCGTACCAAAGACGGCGATACCCTTTACGATTCGTATCCTTTAAGAAGGTGGGAAGCGCTCTTGTGCTATGAAGACATTGACGAAGCGCGTAACGCTTGTAAACATTACAATATCACAGTGAAAAAGCAGCCTTATAAGTCGTCCTCGGGAACGATGCGAGAAGAAGAGTTCATAACGTGGAAAAGTTCGTTTTTCAGCGAGCCAAGAGACCCTGACAAGGGCGTGATCATCGCGTTGAGGCCAAAGAAAATGATTAAGACGATCGAGAGTAAGCTCAACGGGGCTACCAGATTAGCTGTGTGTCGGGGTGCACTTAGCGGAAAGGGATCAGTTTTAACAGAAATGGTGGGTTCGCCCCGCTTGGACATCGATTTACGAATGTCAGATGACAGAGAGGCAGCAGTTCACTTACAGCAACAGCAACAGAAAGAAGAAATAATGGTTAGAAATAGAGAAAAAGAAAAAGGCGGATCTTATTTTGGAAGCAACAGCGTGAAGAAGAGGATCTCCGGAAAAGTCGTGAAGAAGAGAGAAAGCGTGTGGAACGTGAGCGAGCTGAACATGAAGCAGCAAGACGTCGCCAAGAGCTGGAGGAGGCAGCCGCAAAACGTAAAGCCGAAGAAGCTTCAAGAATGAAAGCCGAACAAGAGGAAGTACTTAGACGAGAGAAGGAAAGAGAGGAAGTGCGAAAACGAGAAGAGCAAATAAAGCTTGAAGCGATAAAAGAAAGGGACAGACTGCAGAAAATAGAGGAGCAAAGGAAGAAAGAAGAAGAGGAATGTCGCCTACGAGAAGAAGAAAGACAACGTCTTGCGGAGCTCGAAGCTGAAAAACTTCGGGTTGAAAGAGAAATTAAAATAAAAGAAGATGAAGAACGACGACTACGAGAAATCGAGGAAAGCCGACGATTAAAGGAAAGGCAGCTCGACGAGAAAAAAGCAGTGGCAATGCATTTTGAATGGAAGCAGAGAGCGGACCTTTTAAGAAAGGAGCTTTTCTTCAAGCGCATGATTAGTCGAATACCTCACAAAATATTGATTGCAGATAAAACCGAAAACAGCTTGAAGCTTCTCTATGAAAAATCATCAGATAATCAAGAAACAATATGGTTTGAAGACGCTTGCTTGTACCCACCGCCTGAAAGGGGGCTTCGTCGTTCAGTGGAGATTTTGATAGCCAACCAGAAGTTTCTTGATGTTCGCAATATTCTTGAGAAAGCCATGATTGACCCTTGTAAGCGTCTCGACATACACTCAAATGAAGGATATCGAGGAAAAATTTCTTATCTTTTAAAAGTTTCAGTCCGTGTGATATCCAGCGAAGACCGTGCGATGCGTGAGCTTATAAGAAAATGGTTGGAATCCAATTTTCACTTTGGAAAGATCTATTCGTTGACAAGAGGAATTCTTGACATTCGTCTTGTTCTGGTTGATGAAACGGAGAAACCTATTGCGAAATCATCCGACGCTGCCATATTCTTCCTCCCTTCATCAAATTCCAGTGAACGAAATATTTTTGATACCGCTATTATGGTCAATAAAATATCAGAGCGCTTACCTGATCATACCCCTCTGGTAGCTCTCGTGATGACCGAGGAAGGTGGTGTCGATTCAGTTACAACGGCCCTGGTAGAATCCACTGGCTGCTCTCCAGTTCACGTTGAGGGAGTTGTTTCCGAAAATCCCGATAATTTGCAAAAGGGAGTAAAAACTGTCCTGGCTACTGCGTTAGAAGAAGTTTTTCTGAAATCTGCAAATGCAGTGTCGCGCGTGTCGATTTCTCGATTGTGTCATCTCTGTGTCAACGAAATAGTGTGGCAGTCTTTGTCCGTGGAAGCTCAAGATGATATATTGACATCTGCTATTGGTGTGCTGGACCACCTTATCGAAGCGCTTGTCTCATATTCTCAAAAAAATCAATAAAAGTTGGCCATCGATGGAGTTTCTAGACGTAAATGGGAATGTTCCAGACTATTTCGACGATGGACAGCATTTACCAGCAAAATGGCATGAAAGTCTGCGACGCTGCGTCATTGAATCGAAAGTGAAGGTAATACAAAGTTTGTTTAGGTGCAAGCTCAGCATCGTAATTCAAAAACTGCTGGTTACCGCCCCTGCGGACGTTGTCAACGACTGCACGTCAATGCTGGACCAACGCCTCTTTCGTCGTTGCTTTGAAAGAGCACTGTGTTGGGCAATTCAAGCCGACGATGCGATACATCACGACGATGCCGACTGCGTTTACCTTCCAAATGGTTCCCTGAACGAACTTATCAAAGAAGCAGCGCAGCGCTTGGAGAAACAAATTAAGAAGCAATCTGAATCGTCACGACGTGTATTACGGGCTCTCGATGAACCCAGTAGGCGAACAATGACTTTGTCCCCTCGCAGCAGCTATTCCGACAATGTAAGTTCGATCAAAACACCCCGTTTACTAAATGCCACGCCAAAACTCGATTCTATTACGAAGATTGAAATATCGCAAAGTAAAAGTCCTGTTACCATGCGGTCTCCCGACAAGAAGCGAAGCAGGAAAGATTCTTTGGTTGTGACGGAAAGCAAGGCTTTGACGAAAAAGCTGAGAGCGATGGCACAAGGTGGCCTAGCAAAGGATATGATAGTCGGCCACACGACACTCTCGTCATTGTTGAAAGATGATACCATAAGTTCTAAATTCTAGATTTGAATGATGCTATAAAGAACCGTCTTGACGAGATTGGTCTTGGGCGTCTCCTACCCTGATAAATACAAGCTACACCCCCAAGTAACAACTTCGGCGTCGTCTAATCTATCTAGCGGCATCCAAACAGAATGATTTAAATAGCATTAATTAAACGGCGACGGACTAGTAAAAGTCGTCACATGCATCGCTGTATTCATCTTCTCCATCATCCGACCATAATAAGTGCGCTAATTCAGCTTCTCCTTCTCCACAAGCGGAAAGCATAGATAGCCACAGATCGGTCTTGGGCCTTGATTGACCTTTTGGTGAGGGCTCATGCTGACATACCCCAGACGAAGCAATTTCGGGCGGTCCACGACACGGCAACCAAAAACCTCTCTCGATTTCACTCTCCAGCTGACCCGGAGCCCAGCAACTTGCTCCGACGAAAAACGATATTTCATCTCGGTCCATTTGCCCCGCCAAGACTGCCTTGGCTGCAGCGAGAACGTCTCCGCCGAAATGCACCGATCGGTCCGAGTGCACTGCAGTACTTTCAAGCTCATTCTCAAGTATCATTGGTAATAAATGGCCACCGATTTCTTCGTCGGACTTTCCGGACGAACACCCGTCGGGAACTTCTGCATCCGAGACACTGTATAAAATCTGCACTGACATGTTCACAGGCCCTCCTTCCTTCACAGGACAATTACCAAACGCCATCATTAAATCATTTGGGAGCGGCTTTAGCACTTCGTGCAACGTAAAATTTCGATTTGATTGAGGAGAGGTGCAAATGCGATTGATGATGAGACCATAGGTTCCATAGGGGGACTGACGGGACTCTTCCGTTTCACCGTCCTGGTGATCCAACAAACAGATGACACTCCGCCGAAAATATCCTTTCATATGCGGATGGGCCACTAAGAAAGTACCAGGTTTCAAATAGGCGCGTGGATTAAGTGGCAATGGATGTACGTGTTTGGCAGCTTGGTGGGGGTGTCGCTGGATCATGCCTTTTCGCAGACGCTCGGCCCATGAGATTTTCTTGTTCATTTCTCGTAAGGCAAGGAACGCAACCTCACATCTCGTCTCTTCACTGTACATACTGGATGGAGCAATACTTTCCTCGTTCGTGTGATCCCCGCCTTTTACCGAAGTGCAGCGAAACTCTCGTTGAATAAGATCGCGTAGCTGAATTTCATTGTCACATTGCGAAGGGAATTGCATTTGTCGAATACCAAGTGTTCCCTTGCCGGAGATAAATTCCCGGAGAAGGCGGCGAAACAACTGATGATGATCAGGAACAGGATCTTCATCTTCCGTGTCGCTATCAGTGATTGGTGGATTGCGGAGGACTTCATCCCATTCGTCATCCTCGAACCCAGTTCTGTGAACTAGACAACGAAGGGTTGCTGAAGCAACATATTTATCATCAAAAGCCTTCGCACTTTCGAGAAGCGAGCGATATAAGCGTCGGTTGATAAGACGTTTGGCAAGTGATGCCATTGAGAAGGGTATTTCGCGCTTTTGACAGCAAGTCGGCCTTGCAAAAGTGCGAGGGTTGCTTGGTTGTGAACATCATGGTCGTTGTCTATCTGTTGCAAAAGTTCATGCCGGAAAAATCTTACCGGTACCGGTACCGGTACTAAATAAGTAGTCCTTGCCCCTGTCCATGATCCGTATCCCGCGCATGCTTCGCACCATGAACAAGATTACTGTTTCTTTTATACTCAAACACGGCTCGCCTCACGTCAGTACGGTACTCAAAAGTAGAGGTGGCCATAGTAAAAAAATAGAGATCATGCACAGCGCACAGCACAGAGATCGCAACGACCGACGACGACCCTCCGCTCCATCTTTCACCGCATTCGACCCAATGGCGATTTATTCCTTTTGAGAGCGTCTTTCTCTATCCAACACGGACGAAATAATACACACCCGACAAACAAAGAGAGGCTAGTCGTAGACGGCAAACTGCATTGGTTGTGATTCTGTTTTCGAACGGGAAAAAATCGGATAGAAAGGATTGTATTCTGGCGCTCGGTAATCGGCAAGCTATCTTCTTACTTTACGAGCCTAGTTTCATATAACGTCGAACAAGTGGTGGCTTATCGAGTGAATTGCAAAGAAGAGACAATAAACTTACTGGGGTATTCTTTTCTGAACGTTTTGTCTAATCATCGAACGGTCTTTTGACATTTTCTCATCATATCCGACAATTGCTATCACCTATCACTTATGGTATTGGAATCATCATTTTGAGGCGGTGCATCTGGGATTCTATTCGAGAGCGAGATTGTCTCCTTTTTGACGCCTGAATCAAAAACAGAACGACGGGAATACACCATTATAAAGATTCTCTTCTGTAAAAAACACACTCATCATGAGTGAGCGTATGATCGAACTCCAGCGCGCTCGCTTACTAGCAAGCAAAGGGGCTGCGAGTAGTGCAGCTGTATCTTCTGGCGCAGCAGGAACGAATGGATCGCAAATAACATCACCAGTATCTGGTATACCTGCTATGGGTTCTGAAAGTGTTGCGAGCCACCAAACACCGCAGGAAGCTGCCCTGGCCGCCATGCGAACAGAAGACATGCATATGCAAAGATTCCTACACAAACTACAAGACCGCAATGACGCCAAAGCTCAGTCGACTTCGGGACCTACCGTTCCTGTTGTTCTTTCTCGACGCATGCTGCAAAGACAGGGTGTTGGCTATTTGGACGAAACAGTTGCCGCCCTGGTATCGGGGGGCCGCCGATCGATTTTTAGGGACAGTTCTTCAACAGGCCATGGTATGTCGTGGTCAGCGTTTAAAAGGTGCCGAAATGGCGAAAGAAGCGCGAAATCGTCGCAAACGACACATTGCTCAATACGACGCCGACACTGCAGAGCGAAGGCGGCGGAAACAAGAAAGGGAGGAACAACGGGAACAAGATAATCTAGCAGCAATAGGTGCTGCCGAGGCCCTCAAAAAGGGTCGAAACGTACCGACAATCTTGAAAGTCCATCCAAGTCGAAGAAGAAAAAACAAGACGAACTATCGAAGATTGGTAATGGCGCTAAACTAAAAAGGATAATACTCCAGCCGATGGAGATGATGAGTCTTACGACTCAATAGACGAAGAAGAGGATTATTACAGAGACACTTATGGTGATGCATCTATCGGAGAGAGTCAAGACGTCGAAGAAGACGAAGATGACACGCTAATACTTCGTGATCTTTCTCGTCCGCTGGAAGCTTGGGGATTTTGCCTTGACGGTAAGGCAGGTATGGAACCAATGGCAGCTGACGAAAGCGATGCAGATGACGATGATTCTGAAAGTGCCGAAGATGCAGACGAAGGAAACGAAATCAACGACGATGACGAGAGCGACGAAGATATGATTGTCGACACTGAGACCAAGAAATCGACACAAAACGCGTCGAATGCTGCAAAATCTCCTGATACGGAGAAGGGCTCTCGTAAAACTGCCACTTCGCCTAAGCCGCAATCAAGGGCTCCAACCCCAGTGAAATTAAATTGAATTGACGTGTCTTTTGTAGCTAAATATCGTATTTCAATGAAGGTTTATAAGTCTTTGGTTTCATTTAGCATCAACACATTGTATAGATTAATTAAATAATGTATAGATTAATTAATCACGCAAGTACGAAAGATTTTATCTTCGGCGTCGATTTTCGTCGTCCCAAGATCGCTTACGAGAGTAATCCTCCCTTCCGCCCCATTGCTGCGTGTGCCCGCCCCGACCTCCACGCCCTCCATACTGGTCAAAATTACCTCTTCCTCCGCGTCCTCCGTACTGATCAGCACCATCTCTTCCTCCACGTCCTCCGTGTAAATCGGCGCCTCGACCCCTTCCGCCTCCGCGCCTGTACCCTGGATCATGTTGTTCGTGACCGTACGCGTGCTGCGCAGGAGGGAACTCAGGAGGATAACTGTTGCCTTGGTCGCGATGACGGCTGCGACTACCACCAGGTGCTTCTCCGTGATGATGGCCATAGTAGCTTGTATCGTTTCTCCCATGTCCGTAATGCGCACTTGCGTCACCACCGTTATACGGACTGCCACCAAAGTCCGAAGTTCGCTCATCAGAGGGCCTGTGGTACGAATGGTAGGCAGACTCCGAAGCCCTTTCGTCGGTTTCTTCATCATTCTGCAACTGATGTTCTGATTGATGTACAGCGTAAGAGTCATCTTGCTGCTCCTGCTGTGCGATTAGTTTCGCTAACATAGAATCAGGCGCCGCCCCTGCCCCCCAAGCGCCACCGATGTCGGTAGGTAGATCGATATCAAGGTGTTCATCGCGTTCGGCAGTCAACGGTTGTTCCTTCTCCATCATGATGCTCTCGGGACGTTCAGGTCCCATGCTAGTCATGCCAACAGCGTCCAGATTCCTATCCGTATCCCCTTCGATGTTGCTGTCCCCGTTCCCATCTCCGTCTTCCCCAGATGTATTATCTTTCGCTTGCGCCGAAGGTTCTCTTGGCGTGACCGGCACCAACGTTGGGTCAGGTTTGCGTTTTTGTCGACGAGCATCGATGAGTTCCTGACGTATGATAAGTTGCTGCTCAGAATACTCCAACCACTCCTCTTCTGTCAAGCCATAATTGAAAAAGTCTGAAACGTCGCCATTCCCACGAAGCCACGGTTTGTCTTCAATTTGATCGAAGCGAATATCGAAAGCCGTTCTTTTCGAAAACAGCATAGCATCTCTCCCAGCATTCTCTTCACTTTCCCGTCGCCGGGCTAATTCCATTGCTTCCTCTAGCTTCCGTTGCTTCTCTTGCAGTAACCGAGCAGCTCGTTCTGCTGGATCTAATTTAGCCAACTCTTCTTCCTCCAACTGTCGCTTCTGCTCAGGAGTCAGGGTGTTTCCTGTCTCGTCTGTCTCTTCAACAGCACGCGTCCACTGTCGCTTTGGTTGCACTAGAGCATGATGCAAACCTCTTCGCATCATTCCCATTCGAGATCCTGTGAGTATGACTTCGATCTTGTTTCCTTCCGGATCTTCATCGCCACTTTCGGAACCATCCGAAACATAAATATCCTCTTGAATTATCTCGCCTGAATGAGATGTCACGGCATATCCCGAGCTCTGCTGCTGTTTACTTTCTCCCTCATCCGTTTTGATGTCATCCTTTTGATAAAATCTTCGTTGCTGCTCTCCGCCGCATTAGCAGTCGCGAGATCTTCTTCAGGATCATCGGACGCGGTCTTTTCTTTTCTTTCGGCCCATGGCTAATCCTCACTTCTACAAAGTTTCGTTGTTTTATCAAATGGAAGCGATAACGATAGAACACACTCGCAGGTTGAATATAATCAATTTTCAGTCATCATAAACCGCAACAATCTGTGCTGTCCCCGTCCCTGCTCCCTGGAGCAAAAACGCGGAGGAGAAAAAAAGGCGACGAGTGATAGTGGTTGTCAAGAATAGTCTATCTCGAACCTCAATGCAGGATTGAAGGCCTTTGAAACGGTCAATTAACGTCTATTTCAGGGACTATTCTATTGAGTGTGGGCGGAAATCAACAGTCAAAAGAACGAGAATAAGAATTAATTGTAGCAACATGTCACAAAATGGCCGGCGCGCGTACGGTAAAAAATCAAATGCATGCATGATGCATGCGATGCAATGCAAAAGCAGCCTCTTCACATTCTCTCATCTCAATGCTGTCGTGAATCTCTTGCATGCAAATACTTTTGTCAAAGTAGCGAACAAACGTTAATTACCAACATGACTTTAGGGGAAGAGACAACTGTTCGAGTTATAGCCCCAGCTACGCTCGAGGAGGGATATCAATTCGACGTCTTGGTGTACGGAAAACCGTACACCGTTACTGTACCCGTCGGCGGTGTTTACGAAGGCGAAGAGTTTGAAGTTCCCTATGACGAGGACAACATCGTCAATGACGGATACGATGACGAATATACTCGTGAAGGAGGGACCCTCCCGGCTCATTCGTCAAGCCAGGATGTCGAGGAAGGAGAAGAACGCGAGAACGGAGATAAAAAAGATAGTTTGGGTGATGCATCCGTTCCACGACGAGACGCTTCGGGGGCACCACTTGGACATTGGCGCTACAGGGTGTGTGCCTGCTGTGATGTTCTTACCCAAGCTACTTTTTGGATGGCCTTTTGCTGTACACCCGTGTTGCTGGCTCAGCTTTTAACGCGTCTGCAACTGAATTGGAATGGTCAGGCTGCTAGATCAGCCGCTGAAGCAAGCCTCACATTCAATCGAATAGTTCTGAGCTTTGTGGCAGTTCTGGTCTTTGGTCAGTTTACTCCAGGGATAAGTCCGATCATCGTCCTTGCCTATCTATTGTTGCTTCTCTTTTTGTCGGAAGCAACCTAAGAAAGACGATGCGAAAGCGATACGAAATCAAGTCAACAACAAACTTGAAGTGCTGCTGCTTTTGTATGAAAGAGGAGTCCTTCACAGTCGAGGACGCGGTGTGCATGAGTGTTTGCGGGTGCTGTTCCCTCGTTCAAATGGCTCGACACACGCACGATGACAAAGAATACCCTGGTTTCTGTTGCACGACCACCGGCCTCGAACTAGATGCTCCTGTTGTTCCGATTCTATCGAAATCTCAATCGCAAAAGAAGTACAGCTTGTAATACTCCAATCCGCTAACTTCAAACAACTCAGCAACTCTGCGCCACAAAAACAATGCCACCGACAAGCACGCATCACACGCATCAGTGAAATACATGCTGATGACCGACTATGACTATCCACTTACTTCAACTACAGTAACTTAATTCTAAAAATAATCTAGCTCCAAACACATACGGAGTATTTTTTTATTTTTTAAAAAAAGTTAAGCAATACTGGTAGTCTCGTTTGTCATAGATGACTTCGTGCATCCTTGAAAATTTACTATGACACGGGGTGTTGGTTTACGCCTGCCAAGACTGGAATGTACAGTAGTCATGAACTGAACAACAAAGGAATATGTTTTGCGTCTCTCGCATCCGTCCATTGTCATTCAACTGCAATTATAATCATAATTACGCGGGTAAATAAAGCTGCAACAATGATGACTCTGAACTACTTGTTAAGCGTTTCTATTATTTTCAAGTCGAAAATCCGAGGATCAATGCCTAGAATTTCCACTATGAACCGGAGTGTTGGTTTACGCCTGCCAAGACTGTGTTGTACAGTAGTCACGAATCATGAACCGAACAACAAAGGATTATGTTTTGCGTCTCTCGCATCCGTCCATTGTCATTCAACTGCAAATATAATCATAATTACGGGTAAATAAAGTCGCAACAATGATGATTCTGAACTACTCACTCGTCTACGATTTTCTTTTCTTTTCACGTCTATAATCCGAGGATCGATGAATTAATTTTCCACTATGCAACGGCGTGTTGGTTTACGCCTGCCAAGACTGTGTTGTACAGTAGTCACGAATCATGAACCGAACAACAAAGGATTATGTTTTGCGTCTCTCGCATCCGTCCATTGTCATTCAACTGCAAATATAATCATAATTACGGGTAAATAAAGTCGCAACAATGATGATTCTGAACTACTCACTCGTCTACGATTTTCTTTTCTTTTCACGTCTATAATCCGAGGATCGATGAATTAATTTTCCACTATGCAACGGCGTGTTGGTTTACGCCTGCCAAGACTGTGTTGTACAGTAGTCACGAATCATGAACCGAACAACAAAGGATTATGTTTTGCGTCTCTCGCATCCGTCCATTGTCATTCAACTGCAAATATAATCATAATTACGGGTAAATAAAGTCGCAACAATGATGATTCTGAACTACTCACTCGTCTACGATTTTCTTTTCTTTTCACGTCTATAATCCGAGGATCAATGCCTCGAATTTCCACTATGCAACGGCGTGTTGGTTTACGCCTGCCAAGACTGTGTTGTACAGTAGTCACGAATCATGAACCGAACAACAAAGGATTATGTTTTGCGTCTCTCGCATCCGTCCATTGTCATTCAACTGCAAATATAATCATAATTACGGGTAAGTAAAGTCGCAACAATGATGATTCTGAACTACTTGTCTACGATTTTCTTTTCTTTTCACGTCTATAATCCGAGGATCGATGAATTAATTTTCCACTATGCAACGGCGTGTTGGTTTACGTCAGCCAAGACTGGATTGTACAGTAGTCATGAATCACAATTGTTTCACTTGTCGTGACGCTTGGTGACGATGCCTTTCACAAAAACAAAACGTCGCCTTTGACATAACAACAAAGCAATGTCGAGTTCATTACCATCTTTGGCTCCTCTTACTATACTAAATGAAATCAATAAACAGGTGTTTCTGCTTCGTTTTCTCTTTAACAGCGGCTAAAGCAACAATCAACCGTCAAACATCTTTGAAGCAGACGGAAATTCTGTATATACGTTGGAGCCTAGTTGACACAAACGCTTGCATAGATAACTGAGAAATGTGTGATGGCACGGAGAAGAAGAGAATCAGAAGCGTTGAAACCGAAGCCATGCACGGCTTATCGAAATCCGGCACCCCGGCCGGAGGCTGGCCGTCTTCTACAACTGTCCTGCATCAGAAGGTCGAGCATGTAGTTTCTCCGCGTACGCAAAAATGTGGGCATGTTATGTTTTCACCTCCACAGAGATTCAGGGTATTGGAATTGGAACCGATGGCTGATACCGTCTGCGTCATTTGTTGTTACTTTGCACTTTGCACTCACAGAAAATCTGAGGTCATTTTTCCAACGGCACTTAATTGCAGTCATGGTACGACATTTACGATTTTTGGTGGCGGTTGAATTACTCTCTCCGCCCAAGAGTACATGCACCAACCCGCGGAGTGCACGCTCAAAAACACGGAGGGAGCAAAAAGGACGAAAAAGCCACGACGAAACGGACGCAAAGCTGTGATGACCGCAAGCTCACTGTTAAAGACAATAAAATTGGTCAATCAACAAGATCAGTCTTCCTTTCTTCTCTAGAGTAGCCTATTCTCATAGTGCGATTGCATACGCTTCGATAGGGAAACAGCGGAGCAAACCGAAGAGTTGCTTGGAGACTTTGCAATAGATCCTCTTTCTTTTCAGTTTCGAAGAATCATCGCCGTGCAAGATGGATTTTTCTGTTGTGGCAGCAGTCGGCTCGTTTTTCATGTCAGAGCGTGTCTTAAAGCCTAAGGCGACAGTCTTGGTTCTTCTGGGATGCGTACTGACGTATGACTTGACAACAAAGACTCACGACGTGGCCAGTTTGCGCGTCTACCGAGGTAAGTAGACCGTTGGCAGTATTTATTTTTATTTGAAAGACGCAAGCTAATTCAGTTCGAATACGAAAGGACCTGCACTGCTGGCCTTCACCTTGATGATGGTTGCATTCTCGTTACGGACTTGGAGGCGAAATGGAGTTGCTTGTGATGAGTTATTATTTTTGCCGGGCACGTCCTATGCAGAATCACAAAGATCTAGTAACGAGGTGCCTTCGGCGGAAGGTGATCTAGCAGGTGGATCAGCATGGAACTTGGATTCGGCTGAGCCTATTTTGGAAATGACAAATCAGGTTACAAGTACGAGTCGCCATCGTCCCCGCTCATTGTCACGCGATAGCTCCCTTTCTTCGATTCGAGAGTTTGCAAAAGCTGGGACGACGAAGAAAACGCCCCAGAAAACGATCAAGAGCGCGTTCCACTAAGTGTTAATGAACAAGATATAAGGAGAACGGGAAGTAATGTTACAGTGGCAAGGAGTCCGGGCGGCTCCAATGAAATCGTGCACCCACCAGATGCCGTTGATCGTTTTCGCGAGAATCACCCGCGGATTACAGGTCTTGGAAGTTTCTTCTTTTTCGCAACTCGACAACTAGCACACAAAGTGCGGCGTACGCCCCCTCTGGCCCTTCGGTGGTCGGTGCTGCCCTTGATCTTTCAATGCCGATTTTGTTCAATTTTCATCTGTTCATTGAAGCTTTCAACCACTACGACAATCACGGTGGACCCGAAACACCTGCAAAAATACTGCCTTTGATTTTCTTGAGTGTCTTGCTGGTACGGACAACCATACCACCCGGACGTCGAGGTCGGTTTTGGGGGACAATGATGTTCATTTTCATGGCGCCACTTCACGCCAGCCAATTTCGTGACTCCTATTTGGGCGACGTGGTGACATCTCTAGTGCGTCCATTGCAAGACGTTATGTTTGCATTGGCTTATTATGTCACAGTTGTCTATGGTAGTTTGTCGGGGGACTATGGATTGTCGGACAGCGGCAGAATTCTCGGGTCGAGTCGCGTTCTACATAATGTTGTATTGCCATCGTGTTCTCTTCTGCCTCTTTGGTGGAAGTTTCTGCAAACATTGCGAGAGTGCTACGATACGGAGAAGCGCTGGCCTCATTTGGGAAACGCCTTCAAGTATTTGTCGGCAGCGTTAGTGATCATGTATGGAATGACCCATCCCGAGGAGCGATGGGGCCCGCAATGGATTTTTGCGTTCATAGTTGCGGTGCTTTATCAAATCTGGTGGGATACAATTATGGATTGGGAGCTCTTCGTAGTGGTGCCGCGACAAGAGGAGCATCTCGCAGAGAGCACCTGTTTCACGCGTATATCGTCAGTCAGACCCAACTCGTACATTCTATTGAATCTACAGCGTTACATCATTCAACCCACACGTGATATAATATGGCTTGCATTGAGCTATATACCGAGCTGGAAGCAGATTCAGCTAAGACCACAGAGACTTTACAAGGATGAGGCATTTTACTGGAGAATATTTGCCTACAACTGTGTTTTCCGAGCGGCATGGATGCTATGCTTCATTCCCTCATATCACCTCGACGGAAGAAGTTTCAGCGCTGACACCCACACATATGTCGGAGTCCTATTACCAGTCATTGAAATCTTACGACGAACATTTTGGGGCTTCTTGCTCTTGGAAGTCAAAACAATTCAAATGACTAATTCCACGGCAGCCTACAATTCTGTTGAATGCCGAGAAGATGCAGATGTATCCGTAGACTCAGATGACAACAGCAAACACGGAGCGCGACAGTTTCTCCCTTCGTGGCTCGGTAATCAGCAGCAGCTACACCACGATGCTGCTACAATTTCGTCTAGGGTTAATATGAAAGATCTTTTTGATTTTGACGAAGCAACACGGCACAAGTTATTCCTTGCCGAGCTGTCGACCTGGGCGCTTGCATTTATCGGATTGGGGCTGTGGGTAACAACGTGAAGGGGAGCCTGTGGGATGCGAATTGAGATAGACGACTTGTGACAGAACAGTGCAAACGCTCGAACCAAACAAGATACTTACCCATGATTACTAACAATCATGCACGTTGTCTTTGACGAACCTAGTCAAATATCGAGCGGTTTCATTCCGTACATTGTCGCGGTCGTCCAATTTCGAGCTCACTTGGACCACGTGTTGTGTGAAGGAGAAGTGTACTGGTATTGCTCCTGACGGAGTGTCACTTAAGGGTTGGATTAGGCTTAGAATAAGAAGAAGATCGCCTGTTCAACGAACGGATCGAATAAGAGCGAATAAGCCGTCATAAGTCATAAGCGATTACCATCGCTTCGATAAAGGATGAGTTAGCCATCACTATTAACAACCGCTACAAATATGCTTCATTTGATCATCTTCAGCAGCATCAGGAAATTGTTAGGGCGTCGAAATTCCTTGCGAAATCGTATTCTTTCGTGCTATCCTAGTATTGACTATAGGGCCAATATGTAGATTACTTATCTGCACGACTGCTTTTTAGCCATGAGTCAATATTACACAGCACACTGCTCCGCAAACCCCTTTGCGTCGACAACCTGGTAAGCTACATTTATTATAAGATGATATCATATTCTTTAGCAGCAAGTGCAAACCTTTCTAAAGTAGTTACTGACGTCGAAGTTTTTCCGGGTCGTTGTCTTTCGTACTTACTATAAACCAAAGTGTACATTTAGCCATGACTGCACTTTAGTCACGAGAACGAATGACACACCAAGAACCAAGAATAAACTCGATATGCTTTGATGCTTTTGATGATGCATGGCAGTCGGCATGCTCAATGCTTTGTGTGCAATCTTTAATCATGCCCAAGATGAATCATCGCCTTCTGCATCAGAGACTAACGAAACTCGCAAAAGAATTTGTTCTCTTTCTCCTCATAGCCCTCTTCGAGCGCCCATGCGTGACATCTTTGTCTCTTTCGACGACACGACGACAAATTTTACTCCAGCCCATCGTCCTGGGGTCTTTGGCAGCACCACAAAACGCCAACGCCGCCAGAGGAGCAGCCGAACTGGATCTCGAGTTTTACGTTCGCGACTTTATCGGTGGCAACCGTCCCGAGGGGAATGTACAAGCTTCGACTCTTCCGATATTGGCACCTCCCCGAACACTCTCGCCATTCTTTGAGAAAGTTTTGAACAAAGAATGCTCAATAGATTGCTTGGCCACGCAACAATTGATCGCACAGATCCAGAGACGAGACCAAAAACGTGAAACTGCCTTGTTAGAAAAAGAGATACACCGACAAGCGCATACAATCGGAGAAGGTGCTAGGAAGAGCTTCTATAGTAGAGCTCCGTGGGAGAGTGAAACCATGACAGATCAGTACTTTTTTGATTTGACAGCTTATTCATTTTGGAAAACTGCTGCTGTCCTGCTTCCTAATTTTGCGGATCGAGACATGTTCGTGCGCAATTTAGGTCGCTCAATCTACCAAAGCCTCCGTGACGAACGCCTTCTCCAAACAAAATGCCGAGAGGAGAGTTTGTCGAGCTCCATTCCCTGTGTCGTTGCGGTGCTAGACTGTTTCGTCTCCACCAACTTTTGCAAAGCCTATCGGCTGGGTGAAAAGATTGACGACGAGTATCTTTTTTTGGACGACATTGACAACCAAGCGTGGTCGAACGGTGTCTCGGTGGATTGCTTACTGAGCATCTTTGAATCGGCCACACTGGGATCAAGCTTGCAAATTACCGGTGAGCAATCTCGATTCATTCCCGACCTCGTGGGTCCCACAATTGCCGCGGTATGGGATACACAATCGACCGTGCAATGGGAAAGTTACTTTGTGGACCCCGAGTACCGTCCCAATCCAAAGGATTACTTTCCAAACGAACAGCTATTTCAATACACTTTAGCGAAACGATGATGACGACGTTGCAACAATCACATGTGCTAGTTACAACAGGATGATGTTACCACAATGCAATGACTATAATCGCTGCAAAATTCATTGTCTATAAACTTGCTATCGTCATCAATTTGTGCGTTTCTAATAAGGTCGTCTATAACTATTATTTTGCTTGAATTGTCTGATATTCAGCGCGTTCTTTATTTAACAGCGATGGGTGTAATCGCGGGGGCTGACATTGGTTGGTCTTTGGGTAAAGAAGCTTGACTGGTCGTCAGAGCCGGTCGTTGCAGGTTCCGACTCGCCTCACGTCCTCGATACGTTCCAGCCTTTACGACTGCTTGTACGTGATGCTCTAAATGCGTCGCATAAAACTTTCCTGCCTTGGTTCGATATCGAATGCTGGCATTGGGGGACGATCGACCAAGGTGATGACGATCAAAGAAGCCTTCCAATTGCGCGTTTCCTCCTTCCAGTAAACTCAAAATCTGCGCATGCGTCCAGGCGTCCATACCAATGGATCGCACAATCGATGTGCCGACTCCGTACGAGCGGTGACGGCCACTGCATTGGAGACAGACGAGTGCCCCAAAGGTCACCGAAGCCCATTCCGGATGGTTGCGACCACAATCCATGCAACACTGATTGCCGGGGAGTGATCGTATGAAACGACGGCATGCGGGAGGAATGGGAGCCGCGCTGTCAGGACGGTTGTGGTGGATGCGAAAACGCTCCAATTCATTCGCCGCATCGGCGAGTAGTTGGGGGCACACGTTATTCTCGTTGGTCATGATAGTTGTTGTTGGCGTCGATCGTGGAGGAGAACTCGAATTGTGAGCTCAAAGGATGGAGTCTTGTGTGGTCTCCAAGGGGTCCGGTTTTCTTAGATGAAAAACCTTTTCGAGTGTATTGTCGGTTTTATATTCGAGAGCAGTTTTCAAGAGACCAGTTTTCACCCAAATGTTAGTCGACTTTTGGTGCGAACGAAAACGTTTGGCGTTTTGACGTTTTCGCGGAGTGTCTTGGCTGGTCGGAGTTTCTTTCCCGTATCACCTTCTTACACTTTATGAGTAGAGTGGAACAATTCCCGACTAAAAAGTTCCGCCGTTTGGGCGAGCCAAATTCTTCGTCCTTCCGTCCGTCGTCCGTCCACGTCGAAAGAATATGGGTGTAACAACGTAACTATGGTTGAGTCAGCGTGGTCTCACTTTTAGTTTTACTTCCACCAAAGCCTCCCATTAGCTCTATTACATTATAATTGACGCTTGTTTGCTTTCAAAACGTGAAATAGCGTAAAGATATATTGCTTCGAATGTCTACGTGATTTCACGTAGGCCTATCGTAGGGAAACTTATCGACAGAGGGGAACCCGGATATCATTCAGTTCGAACAAACCATTCCTTCGCGATCTACCGTTTCCCTTCTGAGCGTACCAGATACGTCGTACAACTGATCCTCGTGTTAGACAAGCATAGTAGAGAAAGTAATACTATAAAGGACAAGTTTCAAAAAAAAAATTTTTTGTTGCCGTTTGGTCCCCTTGTCAATATTTCACTTCTACCAACACCTCTCATGAATTTTATGACATTACAATTGACGATTGTTAGATTTCAAAACGTGAAATAGCGTAAAGACTCAATGCTTCGAATGTCTACGTGATTTCACTTAGGCCTCGTAAGGAAATTTATCGACAGAGGGGGAACCCGGATATCATACAGTTCGAACAAACCATTCTGTGTGGCCGTTTAGGTCCCCTTGTCAATATTTCACTTCTACCAACACCTCTCATGAATTGTATTACATTAGGTCTACATGGGACGTTTGTTGGATTCAAAACGAGACGAAGAACATAAACTCAATGCTTCGAAAGTCTACGTGATTTCACGTAGGCCTCGTGAGGAAATTTATCGACAGAGGGGGAACCCGGATATCATACAGTTCGAGCAAACCATTTTGTGTGGCCGTTTAGGTCCCCTTGTCAATATTTCACTTCTACCAACACCTCTCATGAATTGTATTACATTAGGTCTACATGGGACGTTTGTTGGATTCAAAACGAGACGAAGAACATAAACTCAATGCTTCGAAAGTCTACGTGATTTCACGTAGGCCTCGTGAGGAAATTTATCGACAGAGGGGGAACCCGGATATCATACAGTTCGAGCAAACCATTTTGTGTGGCCGTTTAGGTCCCCTTGTCAATATTTCACTTCTACCAACACCTCTCATGAATTTTATGACATTACAATTGACGATTGTTAGATTTCAAAACGTGAAATAGCGTCAAGACTCAATGCTTCGAATGTCTACGTGATTTCACTTAGGCCTCGTAAGGAAATTTATCGACAGAGGGGGAACCCGGATATCATACAGTTCGAGCAAACCATTTTGTGTGGCCGTTTTGGTCCCCTTGTCAATATTTCACTTCTACCAACACCTCTCATGAATTGTATTACATTAGGTCTACATGGGACGTTTGTTGGATTCAAAACGAGACGAAGAACATAAACTCAATGCTTCGAAAGTCTACGTGATTTCACGTAGGCCTCGTAGGGAAATTTATCGACAGAGGGGGAACCCGGATATCATACAGTTCGAACAAACCATTTTGTGTCGCCGTTTAGGTCCCCTTGTCAATATTTCACTTCTACCAACACCTCTCATGAATTTTATGACATTACAATTGACGATTGTTAGATTTCAAAACGTGAAATAGCGTAAAGACTCAATGCTTCGAATGTCTACGTGATTTCACTTAGGCCTCGTAAGGAAATTTATCGACAGAGGGGGAACCCGGATTTCATACAGTTCGAACAAACCATTCTGTGTGGCCGTTTAGGTCCCCTTGTCAATATTTCACTTCTACCAACACCTCTCATGAATTTTATGACATTACAATTGACGATTGTTAGATTTCAAAACGTGAAATAGCGTAAAGACTCAATGCTTCGAAAGTCTACGTGATATCACGTAGGCGTCGTAGGGAAATTTATCGACAGAGGGGGACCCCGGATTGCGGCCGCACACGATCGAGAATAATTTTGTTGCATTTCAAACGAACTTGCAATATAAGCAGGAAGACGAACGGAATATGTCAGAATGACAAGCATTCATGACCTTATTGAACCTTTCGGTGAGGAAACTATTACAGAGCTCTGTCGTTTCGGTAATGCGACGCTGACGCGAGGAGCGTTCGGCCATATTTCGCTCGCTTTGCGATCGACCGACCCGAAATATGAGCTGGTGGTGATCAAAACGATTCAAGTCAACAATCGAGAGACGGATGCCTTTCATGAAATTAAGACACTTCTTGCGTTACAAAGAACCGACCAGAATGAACCGCATCCCAATATAGTCAAACTGCTGGCCGTGTACGCCAAGAATCCATCGTCCTTGGCCTTGGCGTTCGAATACTGTCCCGTAGATCTGTCTTTGTCGTTGGAATGGAGACGTCGGCGAAGGAAACATCCGAGGTTGTTACAGATGAATATCATTCGACTCATTGCGCGGGATATTTTGAATGCTCTTTCCTTTTGTCATGAAAAGGGGATCGTTCATCGTGATGTCAAGCCCGGAAATCTACTCGTGTCGCAAGACGGATACGTACGACTCTGTGACTTTGGTTTGGCGCGATCGTGTGCTGATGACGACTCCCAAGGCCTCTGTACATTGTTTTATAGGTCCCCCGAAAGTTTGTTGGGGGATACGCAAAACTGTCGTCCCGCATTGGATAGTTTCGCCGCCGGACTTATTGTCGCCGAACTCTGTTTGGGTCGCACATTGTGGGAAGGTACCAATGAAATGGAGCAATTGGGATTCATCTTTCGTTCGCTGGGGACACCGCACGAGCATCATTGGCCGGGTGCGCTGCAGCTCGTGGAAACGTACCATTATGGGAGATTGCCGTTTGCGTCAACGGGTCCTCAGCTTTGGCGTTCCATGGTACCGCGTGTGATGGAAAGTGCTCATTTGGAAGATTTCGTGGCATTGACCGTGGCTTTGGATCCGGAGAAACGCATGTCTGCCAAACAGGCCATGGAACACCCATGGTTGTGCCATGCCGCCGTGGTCGAGAGGACCAGTCTTCTTTGTGAACTAGTCCCCGACGAATTGGATGCCCCATTGTTTCTGTCTTCTCCAAACGAAGCGTCGTCCGCATTGGACGAAGTTCCAGTTCGTCAAGTATTGGGTTTAGCGGAGCGGAGGAGGGCGTTCCTCTCGCAATTTGACACATGGAAGGATTAATGACAGAGGACGTTCATCCCTTACTTCTACAGTACTGTAAAAATCAAGATTCTTTTCCACAGCGTTTACGCCCGTTCGTCTAATATTTACAAATTCTAGCTTGGAAACAATGGTCAGCTCTGGCCATTGTTATTTTGCGGCGGGTATAGATTGTTATTCATAAAGTTCTCGTAATTTTGATTCAGCCACTGGGAGCTAGGTGATATCCCCTGCTGCGGTTGAGATCCTGCGTTCATCGTTGAATAATTGTTGTGAAGAGCTGGGGAAGTAAAAGCAGCCGAGTTCGGACTCTGATCCAATTTCGCCGGCGACGATCCAAAATTGATTTGAGCCTGTTGTTGCATGCCGGAATGACTTTGCTGCTGAAGGAGTGAATACCCGCTTTCCATATTGGTCGTCTGTTGAAATGTGTTGCTGGATTGTTGTGGGAGCTGCGATGAGGGTGTCAATGAGCTTTGTCGTTGAAGAGTCGAAAAATTTGATCCGGCCATAGTAACGTTTCTCTGTTGATACTGTCCTTGGGCCATGAACGATTGAGGAGCACTGAATTGCTGGTTTTGGTTATTAAACTGGGAATTCGACGGCTGAGATGCATTCTGGTTCGTGAATAATCCTGGAGGGGAAGGATAAGTCCGCATCGTGGTATTGTTTGTCTGTTCGAACTGAATTTGTCCAGTGCTAGCTTGAGATGCATTAAATCCACTTTGCTGGGTCGGCCACATGCCTGTCGCCTGTTGCTGTATCGAGTGGTTAACCTGCATTTGACGATTTGTCATCGCGTTACAATTTTGTGTCATCCCCGGTTGAAATAGCTGCATGTTGTTGTACCCGACGCCTGGGAACTGACTATTGGAGTATGCGTTCATGTTCATGGTTGGATACATCGTCATACTACTCATACTTGGCATTGAACCCGACGCTTGCGATGCTCCACTAGAGCCTTGAAACATCATTCCAGTGTTTTGCACCGAGTTTGATGAGGGCGCGGTAACGTTGAAAGTCGGCGTCATCATTCCTGTCGCATTGTGCATCGAATTCGGTGCGGAGGACGCCGTCATCATATTTGTCGTATTTTGCATAGAATTCGATGGAGTTGACGTGCTGTTGAAGTTTGGCATGTACATCGGCATGGGATTCGATACCTGTGTCACTCCATCAAAAGATCCCATTGCATTTTCCGCCATATTCTGGATGGGATTTATCGCAGGTGGTTTTCCGCGAAAACTTTGAGTTGTCATCCCCGCCCCATTCGGTATCGGATTCGACGCGGGCACCATCGCACCCATCGTATGCTGCGCCGTCTTGGATGCAGGTGCTGTACTTCCCGGAGCACCCATCATCGAATTCGACACAGACATGTGACCATTCGAATTTTGATTCATCATGCTATGCATCATCATGTTTTGCATCACCATTCTTTGCATCATCATCATATTGTAAGCAGCGTTGTTTCCGCCGCTTGTCATCCCCTGGTTGTATTGGTCATAAAAGCCATTCTGCGCGGATGCGTTTCCGGTAGAAAAAGATTTTTTCGAACGGGGCATTGGAAGCGGTTTTGATTTCTCCAAAGTTGTTAAATCAGAGTTGGGCTTCGTAGATTTCACCTTCGTTTCTAGGGTTTGTAATTTTGACGCTTGTCTTTGTGATTCTTCATACAATTGCCTTGACATCCTGCTTTTGTCCATTTGACTGTGAATTAATACGGCCAGGTCGACAAAAGTTGTCGAATACCAGGTAGCGGTAGGATGCTTGTGTTTTGATACTAAATGTTCTATCAGGCCCGTGCGAAGGTCTCGATAACTCTCAATAATAGTTGCATTAGGATGATTCTTCCCTGAATTGAAGCGCTGCGCGTAAGAGGCAGCTCTTCGAATTGTCTGCGGGTCGATAAAGACAACACGTTAAAAAGAGAAACCTTTTTAATGTTCTCAAACCAAAAATACTTACCGGGCCATCCAGATATGTCTCGAGGGAACTCGCCAGTAAGAGGAATTCTTCGAACGATCTGCACTCGACCATCCGTTTTCTCCAGACATGAAAATTTGCTACTTGACCGACTTCAAATTCATTCGAATATGTGACGAAAGGAGCAACTACACCACCCGCATTTCTTGCAAGGTACCGGGTCACTCCTTCGGGAAAGCTACCATAGGCCGGAAAAGGCCGACGGCCACATATTGGCCATAGAGGCTCAAAATTGAATGACCCTGATAATTCGCTTCTTGTCTCCTCGAATTTCATTTTTCGTGGTATCGTGAAAGAAGCTTTAGTAGACTCAGAATCTGCAGTAGCATCAGTATTGCGGATACTTCCTAACGAATAGCGCGAGCTACGAAGCCTTTGACCGGTGGACCATCCACTTCGCCTTCATTGATAGAATTCAGTCCTAAGGCTTCCTTAGAGCTGTCGCCAAGATCTCCGCAATCAATCGAGCCGTTTGCCTTGGAAAACTTATTTATGAAACATTTCCTGCCTCTCTTTCTCATCGTCATCCCAAGCTCTGGATCCGATTCTTTGATCCAATCGATAAGAGAGTAGCTCGCTCGTCGAAGTAAGCAATGAATGGAAGCAACAGGACACGTTTGCCAACATCTCATAACTGCCAACATTGATACATCTCCGTCAACATCGTACTGAACGGTTTTGTTCTGGGTGTGAGTTAGCGATTTTTCTTGCCATGTTGTTTTTGTCCTTGAGCAGTTGAACCACGTCAGATCAAAAGCAAGAGGATGAGTTGCATCAATAAGCTTCACAAGCATCAAAGCTAACCTCCTCAGGGACTTGCACTTTTGTACAGCTTTTCTCCATTGCATTGAAATTTCTGTTGGTACTACGGCACCCCATTGAGGATCCAAGAGTGCCGATTTCATTAGCTTTGTCTCCAGGTCGAGCATAAATTTTCGCATTATCTCTAAAGGGTCGAATACTGATGTGTCGACCATGAGCGCATCCTTGAGAAGGTGATCCAGTGCCATATCTGGTCGCAAACAGTCCCACAGCTGGAAGGAAAAGGCATGGTGCCACCGTCCTTCGTATTCCACAGCGTCAGAGTCATTGGTATTTGCCGTCGGCGAGTACTTGTTCGCGTACAGGCAAGGATTGTAATTTTCATATGAACCGATGTACTTGAATCCAGCCGATGCTGGGAGGGCGTTGACATCTCTTAAAGTTGGGTCACTCAATGGGATTTGAACAAGGGGCCACGCAGAACACACCTCAGTTCCGAATTTAGACAAACGCACTTTCAGATTGTCACTGAGTAGTGGCGCGGGGGTTTTATCAATGCTTCTCCCTTCGTTTTGCTAAATACGAAGCCATGCACGCATAGGTATTCCGAGTCATCTTCATCCAGTGCATGCTGATTTGATTCCAAAGTACCATACGCGTTGATAGGCAGCAATGCATTACCGACGCCAGTATAGCGTCGATCGGTGTAGTTTTTAGCGCATTGCATCAGAGTATTCCCATCGGACCATCCAATACAAGGTTTTCGGCCTTTGTCTAAGGGCCCAAACATTGAGGGATCAACAAGTGTGCATTCGGGGCAAAACCACTTTCCCTCAGGCAAGGGACCGGATCTAGGTAGTCCAGAACATTCCCTGTGGTAACTTGAAATGCAACCATCACAACAAATAAGATCGCCTTCTTGTTTGCAAACGCTACACCAGTCCTCGTTATTCATATCCTCAAGCTCTCTCGCCGTGGGAAGTCGGCCGAACGGCAAAGCATAAGACGATGTGTTTTGATTTCGAATTGTCATCTCTGCAGAAACATCGTCGATCATCAATAGTTCGTCGAGTAGAAACTCCAAAATAAAGAGCTTGTTCTTCAGACTCAGCTTGTGGTAGGGGAGCCCTTGTCGTAGGCGCCGAAGTGGTCGAAAATGAGACCAAGCTACTTCCTCATTATTCTCCATAACAGATGCAGAGCCTGCATCCTCGTCGACGTCCATTTCATCTACGGAGGCTTGCTGTGTACCACTACCGGTAATGGGTTCGCTACGGATAAATTGCTGAACAACAAGATCAACGTCAATCGAACTTTTCACATTCAAAACTTCATTTTTACGGTCGTTCTCCATCGAAACGGGAGCTGGGTGAATAGTAGCCGGCGTGTCGGACACTTTTCTTTCCGGACAGGGAATTTCAGACGAGGAGAAGACTTCCTTCAATGACACATCGGATATGGGTTTCTTCAAATTCAACTTTGCTGCATCCGTCGTCAATACCGAATTTTTAAAGTGGACGTGCTGTGATCCATCCATTATTATAGCATCCAGATTTTTAACCAATAACTCAGGCTTCTCGGGAGATTGCGATATCGAACGGTGTTCGTCAGGTGGAATTCTTTCTGTCCCCGGTTTTTCGCCTGCATCGCCAGTGTCGGTGTTTAGTAGAGGCTCGGCTGTAGTGGCTGCGTATTCAGACTCATGCGTCCCCAAATCGTAAATTGGCATTTCTGTGCCGTGGATGGCTGAAAAATGGCTTTTGTAAGGAGGTAGAGAGTGCCAGTAGCCATCCAACATCGTTCCTGCAAACTGAGGTTGCGTGAATGAACTTGGATAATAAAAACTCTCTTCTTGGCTGTGGTTGTATTGAAATGTTGTCTGAGGTATAGATGGCTGACTTGCGGGTACTTCCTCGCTTTTACTTCGGCGTGGACGTTTTTTAGAAACGTTTGATTTTTTCTTTGTTCGCTTCCAAGCACTCGTTATATTCCCATCATAACTGCCATCGGAGTCGTCGTCATTGACAAAAGATTCATCGTCACTTTCTACATCATTCTCTTCATACAGATACAGCGTTGAGGGAGCACGACTCGGACGAACGGTTTGCTTATTGTCTTCTTCCTCTTCTATATCGTCGGCGACTTCCTCCCTGACAGAACCCATGTTGCGATGGTCGTGATACAGCGTATCATCGTTCATGGAGTGATATAAAACATCCGCAGTCAGATGACAGTAATCATCGTAAAACACCGGCCAACTGATGGTATCGAGAAGTTGTAAATTATCCCCCGCCCGCAATTGCCACAAAATTCCGTCGATTTTCCGTTTCTTGGCCACCAAAAGGGGTTGATGTTTCTCACCAAAATGATATCCCATCTTCAAATGAATCAACAATCTCCGAAGCAGCGCCACATGGACTCGTCCTATTAAATTACTGGGTATCGGAAGATAGAGTGCCCGCAGAAACGCCGTCGGGGCAAAGGGCGACAAGGCCAAATGCGTGCTCAAGGTTCGGAGCAAGGAATAAGCCGCCAGCGCACGGAACGCCAAATCTTCCGGAAACCCCGACGGCAATGTTGAAGCCACGAAAGGGTCGGAGAATTCTTTTCCATGGATTTGGGTAATGGAGGTATTTCCTTCTTTGGTTTTTTCGTTGGTCGTTTCGATGGACGAACCGCGCGTGGATCGTCGCCATGAGGGAGCATTGGCGGACCCTTTTGTTGGGTCCATAATATCTTTCCTGTAATAATAGAATGGATTCGTTCATTTTATTAAATCAAATCCAATGATCTCGGATCGTAAAAGAATGCATACCTCTTGACGCCTTTTTGGTTTTTGCGTTGTTTCGGCAAGGAGAGCAATGCGCAACTGCACCACAGTTTTTATGCCCAACCAAATTTCAAATATTTGAGTGTTTGTTGCATTCGAAATTCCACATTCCATCGTCTTTCTGCCGTCCGCAATCCGGGACTCGCTACACTTTGTAGAGAGTGTCATAATGATTCGTGAGTCGCCGCGCGCCGGGATCCGAAAACGTGTCCGTTTCCATAGTTTTTAGTCGTACGGTACTGAATACTTATTGGCATAGAACAGTTTTGAACCGTTGACTTTAGACACTATGGCTAATAAGTACCAGAACGATTCATAATTGACTTTGGTGGCAGCCTGGATTGCGGCTTCACGGTTACGCAATCGACAATGGCGGCGATGCCAGTGATGCTGCTCACATCCCGCGCTGTCAAGAAAGGGAACCAGATAAGATTCAGCGCTGGACTGTTTCTACTCCTTTGCTAAGACAATGGATTGTAATTTGCACAGGAAACAGGGGTCGCCTGGCGGGCCGAAAGATTGCACTGCAAGGCGAACGTCATCATGTCACATGCCGGCACTTCAGCTCCTATCCCGAAAAAGTGGCTTTCCGTGGTTTCAAATGAACAACACGACGGAAAGATCTTGTATATATGCCATTTCAAAGTGTCGGACTTTATTGATAGGGAGAGTCCCGAAGCTGCGGAAAAGCAATACGTTTTGTCGGCGTTCGACCGAGCCATGGCTTTTGCGACTGCTACTACTGACGCTTTATTTTACAATCGGTCAAGCACAGCAAATAGATGCCCCACAAGCGACCACTTCGGCACCTGCCCCGATAGCTCTCCCTTCTTCAATAGCGCCCAGTTGGTTGCCGAGCATAATACCGTCCGTGAAACCTTCAACGTTTCCCTCCAGCTCGGCGCAGCCCACTTTGTCCTTCGTTCCATCGTCAGGACCATCGCAATCCAAAATACCTTCTTCCCTACCATCGTTCGCTCCGACACTTTTTCCGACATTGACTGCCCTCTCCAGTCGACGAGCCAATTATCAGCAGGAGTTCATCATGCCCGAAGATGACACCTTCTTTACTACCGATGAGCTCAGCAATATGACAGTGCTATTCAACAACTACACTATGAAATTTGCCCCGGAAGATGCTATGTATTCGACCACCAATTGTACAGCTCTCATTGGGGATCAACAAAAGTTTAGCATAGAGGGAACGAACCGAGCCAGATTGATATTACTTTACAACTGTTTGTATACATCGCGGCGAATTTCGGTGCTGGATTTTCCCGATCGCTATGTTGCTTTCGTCAACGGTAACTTGAACAATTTTACAGCGAATGTTCAGGCGATTGTGCCCCGATTGTTTAGCGCGAATGCTGTCGTCAGCTTTGCCATTAGTACGGAAGCTCCCACGACGAGCCCGAATCCGACGTTCGTCCCCACCGAAGAACCGACGTACTCGGACCAACCTTCGCTGGTCCCCAGTGAATTGCCGACCGAACAGCCGGTTCCTCCGACATCTTCTCCGACGGAAGTCTTACTTACCTTACAACCAGCGCCTCCACCGACGAGTCCCCCGGCCGATCGAAAGCCCGTGGGCCTGATTAGCGGCGTCGTTGTGGGAGCAGGAATGTTGGGCTTGGCGGCTCTGGTGGCTCTGTACTTTTACCTCAAAATGAAGCAACGACAAGAGAATGCCTCGAGACAAGCTGCACTCGACAAAGAACAAGTTGCTGCCGACGAACATCCATCGTATGCTGCCAAAAGCGACGACGACAAAGAGGCGAACAATGTGAATTCGCCGATATCACCCAGTGATTCGTTGCTTTCTCAGAAATCGTTGCTGTCGCAAGGTGAGTCCGTGCTCGATGACGAATCGACAGAGGAACTGGATGGCACAAAAGGTCTACAAGATGAGTTTGATCAATTTCGAGACCAGACGTTGGAGCAATTCCGGTCGAACGTGGAAGGTAGCTTGGCAGGCTTTGAAGGAATAATGAGTGCGGCCGTCACCAAAGCCCTTATGGGCGATGATGATATTGACAGCAACCCTTCAATCTTACTCTGGGGCTGCCAACCAGATCCCAGTTCTGCCGAAATTGAAGCGAGCGCCCTGTGCGAAGTGAACGATTGGTTGAAACGAAACGAGTCTGCCTCCGCCGAGAAGAAACGTCTTTTCATGAACGACATCATCAATCGCATGCTGGCAACGACGCGGTCCGGCTATCTGCGGGCCGACGATGCATCACGAACGGTTCACGAATCCGCCGCTTTATTGGGTCTTCCTCTCGCGAACGAACTTTCCATGACCACTGTTCTCTTTAGCGGTATGCGCAAAACAATCGAAGCTTCCGACATGGTGAAAGTCCTTCGTGAATTTGGTGATCTCGATGTCGCGGCCGTCGCGTCGGGTCAACGAGGTTTTGGACTCGTACGGTACCGCAACAGCAAATCGGTCGAAAAAGCCTTACGTCGGTATCGCGACGGCGAAATTGTGATACAGGATGTGGCGGTGCAAATGAAAGTTTTACAACCCAGTGGAACGGTCGATAGCTAGAGTGTCACAGAAAAACACTAGGATAGTAATGATGATTTACTACGGTGTGTCATATTGACTTTACTATTTATGTTAAAGCGTAACCCACGGAGTAGATGCACTTCCTTCGAGATGATCAACAAAATCGTGAATTGTTGGTGAACTACTGGTACCTGTTTTCATTTGTTCGATGGCGGACGAGGCGTCCTTGATTGTACACTCCAATGGTCGTACCCATTGACCGCCGAGGTCATCTTTCCCAAACGCCTTTAAAAGATTCTCCGCAGTTCCTTCTCCTTTCCGACACGCCGCTAATTTCTCATTCTGTAATACGAGAAGGACGGGTTCCACGTCATCAGTTTCCAAATTCGCCACCATGCGCAAGGCCACCGGTCCGGCTTTCGTGTCCTGAAGTAAGGCCGGAGCCGTATACCATCCCACAATCGTCTTCTGACCTATATTTGTCTGAATCAATCCCAGAGCTGTTTCGACCAAGGGTCGTGTGGGAGTTCCGTGACAGACCGGGATCGCCGCTTGAACGATACCGGCCCGGGGACCGATGAGTACCCCGTGGATGGCTTCGTACGGATGGGCGGCCGCGTGTTGTGTGATACACAACAGCGCCGATGGTTCGACGGATACTGCTTGAACGGATTGTTTGGTCATTCTTTGCTTCGACTTTGGAATAATATTGAATCGAATAATTCTTTTTCGATTTAGAGACTTTACTTTGTTGTATTCGTTTGTTGGCTGCTTCGTTCATTCTCATGCGCTCATTTTGTCGCAATTATTTCTGGAACGGCCACAAAACGGCTGTCTGGCGAAAAATGCCGATTCCAGAAATTCTGGAACGTGAACAAAATCTCCGCTCAACTCAAAATTTTTTTTTTTTAACCCATTCAAGTATCTCTTGAACTTGAACGACCGCAAAGAGTCGTCTGTCTGGCGGAAAATTCCGATTCAAATAACTCATGACTGAAATTTAGTCATGAAAAACGTCGTCTACAAGTTGCATCATAGTAAACCATGGTCGAGAAGCTCTGGGATGTTTTTTCAAATATTGAGGTCGGCATCGACCGTGTATTGAAACGTGAATCGTTTAAGAGTATGTGCAGCATTAAATTGATGTCAAAAGAGTGGTGGGGAACAAAATGTGGACTTTTACGTACGAACATACATGTTTGTGTCGTGACTGAAATCCAGTCACAAAGAACTTACACTTTGAACTATAGTGCAACTTGAGGTGCAGCATTACGCGGTTCGCACCTTTTTTTGACCTTATTTTTTTGCGTCGCATTTCTGTTATCGGCTGCCTGTTGTTGTCTTGGTTTCATCTTGAAAGCGATAAACTGTCCTTAGTTTGTGTTGTTGGTACAGGGTAGGATTGTTGAGGTATAGCGGCTTGAAAATTGGAAACAATCGTGATCAAGGAGCTATTGTCACATCACGCCAACACCCAACATCACATCATCATCATCCTACGACATTTGTGCACAAACACCCGAAATTTTGTGCACCAAAGTTTCTTGTATTTTTGAAATCTCTTTACCAGCCCCATGAAAGGAACAGAACCATTCCGTCCACGCGAAAAGAGCGATGCAACAAAGAACAAGAAGCATCACCATTGGTTCACCCGACCATCATCCTTTTTCACAATCCATCCTGGCACGCCGCGACACTATTACCCAATCTATCTGTTTGTTTCCAAAATAGCATTGGGAATCACTACTACGCTTTATATTCTCAATCAGAGTCATTTGTTACCCAAGCCGCTTTCAGCGGTTGTCAGTAAAACGTTGTTTTGGCCGACGTTGCCAATCACTGTCTTGAAGCGATTGGGACGATGGACCACTTGTGTCGATGAGACTGTAATAATGGGAGGTGCTCCGTTTGGTTTTGCGGGTCTTCCCGAATCACTTCACGACAATCATGGGGTGAGTTTCCTTTCCTTGGTGTCACATTTCTTTTGTTTTTAGAACCGGTCACGAAGGTCTCACTGTTGCATAACAAAACGTTAGGTTCGTGGTGTCATCAACATGTGCGAAGAGTATCGCGGACCTCTACGAGAATACAATAGGCTAGGAATGAAAGAACTTTGGCTTCCCACGGTGGATCACTTTGAACCATCGATCAAAGATCTGAATCGAGCCGTGCGGTTCATTGAGCGACATCGGCAAATGGGGTCGAAAGTTTATGTTCATTGTCGCGCGGGACACGGACGCTCCGCGGCAGCCGTGTTTGCTTGGTTACTTTCGAAAGATCCCACCGTGGACCGAAAAACGCTCAATGAAGATTTGTGCAAACTTCGAGATGTGAGAACAACTCTCTGGCAACAACCGAATATCATCCAATTCCATGCTTCGTTATTGCCGGGGGGATGACGACGGCACTGGGTGGACTGGCGAGGAAGCACATGACAACAAACCTGATTGCGATGATGATTTTTGATAGAATAACTCAACCTTGACCATTTGCATCGCGTGAAAGTGGAAAGGTGAATCTGGAACAAAGCATTTTTTGATCGAAGGTAGGATCGGCGAGATATTGAACGACCATATGTAAGGACCAGATTGCAAACGCAGCTAGAATGTGATAGCAGCTCTATCTAGGTTAGATCTACTCCAAGAAATAGTCGGTATTTTTGAAGGGACTTTAGTTCCAGTTCAAATTCAAAGCAACCGTCATTTTTTTAATAATTTGATAGCGGGTCGTCATTTCCCATGTATAAGGATATTTCTTGCGCTCGATAATACCTAGCTTGGTAAGTCAGACTTGTTAATTGATTTCATTTCGGAGTACAACAAATCTATCTGCTATCTGTAGCAGCATTTGCAAATTCAATCGCGGCCGAGTACAATAATCACCAAATCAAGGATCCAAGAGCCAGCCTATTGCCTAACCACAAATTGCCCCGCTAGTTTAATAATCAAATCTTCTTTTCATTGAAATACAAGAGTCTAGCTTTCGTCGGCACTTGCAATGCACGCCTTAACAGTTTACGTCGACATCCTTGCGGGAATGTTGTCTTCCGCATTTACTATGGCCCAAAGTGTTGCCCGTTTTCGCCCCTACTGCTTTTCAGCATTACTCATTGCTTTTCAGTCATGAATCATCATCACGACCTTATTAATTACCAGTATTCATTCACACTGTTTGACTTTTCATCACAATTTTTTATTCGCTTAACTTTGGATGCAAAACACGGCGTAATAGTTGTTTTCAACAATTTCGAGTTATTTATATTATAATATGGGTTTTACAAAAGAAGTCATTCGCCAAGGAAACGGGCAAAAGCCTCAGCGCGGCCAGACCGTCACGGTACGTTGTTTCAGGTTTGTTCGTTTGCCCCCTCTTGAGGTCGCTGTTATCGCGTATCCCTGATTCTTGCTCTCCTATCTTATCCCGCTCTCGCACGAAAGGTGCACTGTACCGGCTATGGCAAAGACCGCGACCTTTCAAAGAAGTTCTGGTCGACGAAAGATCCAGGGCAAGAACCGTTCTCATTCAAAGTTGGCATGGGGCAAGTCATCAAAGGTTGGGACGAAAGTGTGATTGATATGAGCTTGGGAGAGATTGCGAAAATTCATTGTTCTCCGGATTATGCGTACGGTGCCGATGGATTCCCTGCCTGGGGAATCATGCAAAACAGCGAGTTGATCTTTGAAATTGAAGTCTTACAGTATTCCTAAATCGACCATTATTTATTTTTTTAGCCATTACTTCGTTTCTTTTAGATATCCTGCCACAGAAATAGCTTACCATCCGCTCCGCCGGTGAACAACCACGGCTGAGTCGGGTGGAACACGTTGGCCAAGACACCCAACTTATTCGTCACAGCGTGTCCGCGCAGGATCTTGACCGGCACAATGAGCGGGTTTCGCATCAAATCGCTGTAGACCATGCTATGGAAGACATGGACCGTTCCATCATCCGAGGCACTGGCCATGAGAGGATAACGATGGTGGTATCGGCAGGAACGGATGGCGCGTTCGTGATACTTTAACGTTTTAAAGGGAGTCGCGCTCAAATCAAGATCAAACCAAACCACACGACGATCTAGACTGCCCACGATGAGATGATCTCCCGATGGATGAATATCCAAAGATGAGATCCAGCGGCAACCCGACATGAGGCGCTTGATCATACTTTGTTTTACAAGATGATAGACTCGCACATGTTGCTGACTCGCGACGAACAAGAATGGCTTGTTGGGATGAAAGCAAGCCAGTTGCGTTTCACCTTTCGCCTTGCTAAAGGGCTGCTGGGATACACCCTTGCTGAGCTGATGGATCAACACAGCAGCAGCACCAGCTTTGGGACTAATGGAAACAAAGTAGTCGCCCTTGGCCTGCCACCGGACGCTGGCCACGTCTCGGGAAGTACGCAAAACACAAATAGGTCCTGCGCTACCAGCAGCCGCGCTGAGCGGTTGTTCGCCTCGTGTGGCGTCACCTTTCACGGGATGCCACTGAACTGCTTTACCAGCTTTGGCGTTGCTGACATTACCGCCTTGTAGCGCTGCCGCAAGTAATGCTTGGGTCAGATCGGCATTTGTACGACTGGCTGTGCCCGTCGCAACAACTACGACAGAAGATCCAACGGTAGCCAATAGACAATGATGCTCCGGATTAGGATTCCATTCCACGCAAACTACAGGGCGCGTCGAAGGTTGTTCTTCTCCCTCTGCTTTGTCTACTTCGAAACCAGCCACCAAAGAAGAAAGATCCCAGCTACGTAGCAACCGACCAGTCTGTACTTCCCAAATGCGAAGATATCCATCCGACGCCCCACTTGCCATGTACTGACCGTCTGGACTGGCGCTGATCGAGCGGATTGCCGGAGCTGTCTCGCCGTCAAAGGGCGTGACATACTCTACGCATTTCGCTGTTGGAAAAGGTTTCAAGTCGCTGGCACGAGGTAACTTAGGGACAAGACTCTCCGGATCGATATTCAAGCGGCGCTTCATGACACGAGGGCAAAGATAGAGATCCAAGCAGCGTTCAAATGCTTCGCGGACGGAGTGCTCGTATGCACCAACAGAACGCAAGTTCGGATACTTCTTCGGTATAAGAAGACCATGTGGTCTATCCTGAGGCTCCATGTCCTTCCATTCTTCAAGTTCTTTTTCACTAGGAAGATATTCATCCGGCGGAATGTAACTTTCGGCATGACCCGGCGGAGGTAGCTTGGGTGCAGCAATGTGTTGCGGCCCCTTTCGCATGTTGAGTAAATCCTCATCATCTGCAGTCCAAATTGTGAATGGCAAATTCGGATCAGATTTCTTGTTCGCGTCGTTCATGTCTCGTATTTTTCCGGTCAAGTAATCCATATTGATGTCACCGCGCTCCAATCTTTCAAGAAGCTTGTCGACTTGCATCTTTTCGTATTGGTTTGGCTGGAAATGTGATTTTGGCTTGTAGCGATCCGCGTTCAAGCCTGATACTTCCTTATCTACACCCGAAAAGTAATCGATGTAATCCGGGTTGGCGTCGTGTTCGGGGTGGGCGAATGCACCAGCTCGAACACGTCGAATCAGTTCCAGCTGACGAGCGGAAAGTTCGACATTACGATCATTCAAAGCGTCATGAACAACAAACTTCCCCTTGGCAATATTATCTTGTTGGGCTAATGCTTGATCAATAAGATCGCCCGATTCTCCCAAACTGGCTGATTTTCCGATTTTCTTTCCATGCGCGTCATAACCGATGTGATCAAATTCATCGTACCAATGAAGAGGTACTCGTCCGATGCGATTACCGATTCCGTCAGGATCGTCTTCATCCGAAGAAAGATCGTCTGTGTGAATAAACTCCGCAGCTTTTTCTCCGCCGTCTCCGGTTCGCTTTGCAGTTCTTTCTTTCTTCCAAGCTCGAGGAGCCTTTTCGTACGCTACAGCTATTTCGTCGTCCGAATCGTCGTCATTTTTCTGCTTTTCCAGTAAATCTTCGTCTTCATCAGAAGATCCCTGGTCTTCAAAATCATCGTCACTCTCTTCTTCGCTTTCGTTGGCATCTCCGTAATGCAGCCCATCTTCCGAATCATAGACGCTGTCCTCGTCGTCATCCGATGACGAAGCTACGGCCTCGAGGTCGGGTGAATCATCCTCCTCGTCATCACGAGCAGTCACTTTTTCATCTTTCTTGGTTCCTTTTCTTGCCATTATTGAGTTAAGTTGTTGCTGGATAAGAAAGACATGCACGACAACTATGGAATGAAGAATAACATACTTTTGTTGGGTCGAGAAGATCGATGGGTGGTTCATTCTTCGAACTGGTCATGAGCCACAACAACAATTATTGCTCGATTATGGTTAGGTTATGAATGAAGTTGTTCGTCGCTCGCCACTCGCCAGTCCGTCAGTCGTCACGGAGGTTCGACGGATACTGAATACTATGATCTATGATCTACGTATACAATAGTAAACCGTGAGTTGACCAAGACTGACTCAACATTCAACCTTCAACAGTCAGTGAGAAACCGGACTACAGAATAGGCGTAGAGTAGCTTTGAAATCATAAGTCATAAGTCGTTCTATACGTCATGTATTATGTCGTTCGTCTTATTGTTTCTTCTCGTAATGCCAGCGAGAGACTACTTTACTATTTACAGTGAATTTAACACTCAATACTGCAATGTACTCATTCAAGCTTCAAAGAGTAATAACAACTTCTAGATTTGTCAGCGGAAGAGACAGCCGGTTTTTGAATCTCACAGATTCACAGCTATACCATGAACTGTAGCCGAACCCCGAAATCTTGACAGTGTTTTCGGTTCTCGTCGTGCTTTTTTCGAGAGACCGTGCAAGAGCCGTGCCACATGCCAAATGCCAAGCGATTGTTGCACTGTTGTTGCGCCAATCTGTCCGAACTCCTCTCAGAATTAGACTAGTAAAAGGAAAGGATCATAACAAACAGAATCGCTTCATTTCAATCCATTGATTAGAAACAAGACGCTACGTTAAATTGATCATCAGCATGTCATTCCGTCACAACAAGAGAAGCAAACGAAGGAGAACGATGGTAACTGCGCTGCTTTTCGATCACGATGAATCGAGCTGTGAGCTTGCGAACGATGCTGTTCCGGATCTTGTTCATGATTCGGATAGCAGTAGCTGCAGTAGTTTTTCTCCTGTCAAGTCATCTTTAACGAGTATAACGTCAGTGGCGAGTCATGATGATGAATTACTACGAATCATCAGCGATGCAGCGGATGCACGTGATGATAGTTGTGCAATAAAGAAAGATACATGTTCCGAACCCTACCACCGTGCCAAACAAGTATCGTGGGGAACGCTCAATATCAAAATGTACCCCATTATATGCGGCGATCATCCGGATTGCGTACATGGACCCCCGCTAACGATAGCATGGGATCATGTCGCGGAAGTCACCAAATCCATTGACGAGGTTGAACTGCAACGCTCCAGTCCATCCAGTCCAGCAACACGTCTCAACTGGCTCGCTCGTCGTCAGCTCGTTCGAAGTCTTGGTGCTACGTACGAAGACATTGATGAAGCCCAGAAAGAGTCACGGCGATGCCGGTTGCAGCGCGAAGCGACTCTGGCGCGGCTCCGCTTTCATGATTGGCGAGAAAAAATCTTTCGGCGACTCGGGCGCACATTTCATGTGAAAGCCTAAAACTCCAGGAACAAACGAATTGCATCTTGAACATAGAATACACAAAGCAAACAATTGTTTTACATGATAGAAAAAGTTATGTATCATTGATACAAGTCTCTCACTTTCGAACTAATTCTCATCTACGTTACTAACTTATCTTGTCAAAGTATCTGAGAAGTAAGGCTATCTATCTAGACTGGTACAGGCAGTTGTTGTTAATCGAATACTGTGAATCGCGCGTCAATCGATGATTGATGATATCGGCGTTCGAGAGAGACCAGAGTAACACAAAGAACAATATCATTTTGTCGACGTATCACGCGAGAGAAAGAAGCGGGATATCGAAATCTTCTAAGAAAGAATCACGCTTACGGATCATTTTTTAGCATGGCAATCAGTGCATAATTTCCTTTTCGATTGTGTAAAAGACGAAAAATGGAATGTGAGAAACTAAATACAGCATGTTCCGCCGTTATGACTCGATCAATTCTCAATCAAGGAAGCAAAGATTTGCGTTCTGACTGTCAAGTCATGAGAATCAGCCTTAAGGACAGCGAGACGAATGAATCGACTGGACCAGCAAAACGCCAGTGTAAAGTCAATCCTCGTACATTTTGTTCTTCCAAAGTGTCTGGGCGTTGCAGTTACGGCTCTCTATGTTCGCCAAAGAAAGCGATCCACAGAGGTCCTGAACGCAATGATCTCTGGAGTCGAATCTTTTTCAGTCAAGAGTTTCACGTACCAAACAATTGTGAATTCGAGAGAAGCATCACCTTTGAGTCAAGAAGTTTCTACCGTCACTACTGGTGCATGCGATCCTCTTTCTCTGGGAACAAGCTTTAGAGCCTTCACTCATATCGGCATCGTTTGCGGATATAACGTTATTGATCCTTTTGTCATTCTACTTTCCGCAAAATGGCATGGTGGTTCGGTGTTATTTTTTGTGAGGATCGAGGATTGCTTGGTTGTCAATTTTCGTCCGGATACCCACTCTCTAAGAGATAGTCATAAGGACCGGTGCGACTCTTGTCCTGTCAGCCGTCCGCCGCTCTAGACGATGCGGTTTGCGACCCCGCCGCGCATTGTCGACCATGATGATGAGCCGCGAGCGCTTGTTATTAATAAAAATAGACCATTATCATTCGTTCTGTTCGTTATCTACCAAATACGATCGATTGATTAAGCAGCATCATGAGCAAGAAATTCTTTCGACCCACTGCGGAAAATTTTGAAGACTCCGACGATGACGATGATGAATCGGACCAGGACGAGGCATTGGGAGAGGATGCCGCCCCCAAGCGCAGTGTCAATGCGAATCTCAGTGACGATGACGAAGATGATGAAGACGAAGACGACGATGATGAAGACGACGACGAAGAGGAAGATAAAAATCAAAAGAAACGGAAAGCGTCTTCCGGAGGTGCTAGAGACAAGAAACGATCAAAAGCCATGTCCTTTTTTTGAACTGGAAGCCGAAGCCAGCGATGATGACGACGACGATGATGACGGATACAGGGGAAAGAACAAAGACGACGAAAACATGGATGCTGAAGCGCAGGAAATAATTCGACAGCAAGATCGCCGTCGTGCGCAAGCGGGCCGCTTTGGTGAACGGTCCGTGGCCGATATTGCTCGAGATCTCGAAGAACGCCACCGCATGCAGAACCGGACGGTGCATCGCTCTCGCATTGTGGATCATCCTGTAAGTGCAGTGCCGGCGAAGGGAGGGTCTCGACCTACCGCTATGCCTCGAGTTTCCCAGACGACCGCAGCCGATCTGGCGGAAGAAGCGCCGGAAATGTACACCAACGCTGTCGCACAACAAAGTCTAGTTCCGTCCGTCAAGGATCCAAGCTTCTGGATGGTTTCCTGTGCGAACGGAAAGGAGCAGGAGCTGGTCATGCAGCTTATGAATAAATGCGTCGCCATGGCCAGACAAGGCAACCCTCTGGGTATTACCGGTGCCATTGCGGCGCAGAGCAAGGGAAAAATTTACGTCGAGAGTTTCAGTGAACCCGCTGTCATGGAAGCGATACAGGGTGTGAGAGGTTTACTTCAATACACCATGCGCCTTGTACCGATCCAGGATATGACTACCGTCATGACAGTGGTTTCCAAGAAGAAACCGGTGAAAAAGAATGAATGGGTACGGATGACACGTGGTCACTACAAAGGAGATTTAGCTCTAGTGAAAGATGTCAAGGAATCTGGACTCAAATGCATCATTCAATGCATCCCCCGTCTTGACCTTACTCTTGCGGATTTGCCGCCGGAAGAAGCACGTATTCGTCGCAAAACAATCCGTCCTCCGAAAAGGTTCTTCAATCCGCAAGAGCTTGCATCCTTGGGACGGCAGAGCTTACGTCGTCAGCGCTTTCCAGGTCTCGATGTGTACTGTGACTATTTCGAGGGAAATTTTTACCAGGATGGCTATTTGCTCAAGGAGATGACGGTGGGATCTATGGTCAAGCCGTGTTCTGAAGAAGATCCACCGACTTTGGAAGAGCTTCAGAGCTTTCAGCGCCGCAAGTCCAAAAAGGATTCTGAATACGATGACTACGATGATGGTGAAGAGGAGAATGAGGGATCGAAAGTTGCTGCTTCTCTTTTGGACGAGTTATCCGACCTTCAGGGCAAAACAGGTCTTGGAAGCAAGACCTCCGATGGTGGATTAATGATTGGTGATACTGTTGAAGTGATTGAGGGTGATCTGATTGGTATGAGAGGAAAATTGATCAGTTTAGACGGGTCCACTGTTAAAATAAAGCCACATGCTGCCAATATTGACCTTGGAGGCATGGACGAAGTTGAATTTTTGATTGGTCAGGTGCGAAAATATATCCCAGTCGGAGCGCATGTGAAAGTCACCGACGGTCGCTACGCGAATGAAACAGGAGTTGTTGTAGCTGTGGAAAAGTTGGATGGCGAGTCAGATTTCACTGCTGTTGTTTTGACGGATGTTACGAATAAAGAAGTATCGGTTCGCACTTCACAGTTGCGTGAATCAGCGGAAATTGCATCTGGTCAGGATAGACTATCGGGCTATGAACTGTATGATTTGGTCGTATTGAGTGGAGGTGGATCGGCAAATGAAGTTGGTGTGATCGTTAGAGTTGGAAGAGAAGATTTCACTGTAATTAACAACCATGGCCTGGCTCGTGAAGTACGACCTGAAGAGCTTCGAGGAAAACGGAACTCCACCTCTGTTCGTGCGGTGGCGCTAGATGTCCAAGGAAATCAAATTAGGTGCGGAGATACAGTGAACGTCGCGGAGGGACCTCACAAGGGCAAATCTGCAACCATCAAGCGCATGAGCCGAGCCCAGCTCTTTTACATTCACAGACACGATCGGAGCATGCTGGTATTTTTGTCGTCCGAAGTCGAAGCTGTGTTCTTTCCGGTTCTAGACAACAGAGCAGAGGTCCAGGAATGGATGGAGGTGTAAGTCCCTTTGCTACGCCTCAGTCACAGACAACACGAGGCCCTGTGGGCGGACGTGGTAACAAAGATGACGGACTCATTGGAAAAACAGTTCGGGTGCAGGCAGGTCAATGGAAAGGCTATATTGGCACTGTGACTGATACTACAGCAACACATGTGCAAGTAGAATTGCACTCTCGCTTGAAGAAGGTTCTAGTTGTTCGGGAAAAAGTCATCGTCGTGGGTGACAAGTTTGGCGCAACCTCTGCTGAATCTCAGGCAATAGATTCAATGGAATCGAACCATATTTCTCAAGCAATGGCAACACCCATGCACACTGTTGGCGGTGCAACACCTGCTCATGGATTTGGTGGAGCGACGCCTTCCCACGATTCAGGAGTGTCCGACGAAGTGTGGCGCCCTGGAGGAGCTGTCGATCAAGAAGCAATTAAAGACGACGGATGGGGTTCCTCCGCTGCGTACGGAGGCGTCTCTGACAGCTATCACGACAACGGGACAGTGTATTCTGATATACCGCGAGACGATGGATGGGGCGCTCCAGCTAATACAGGATGGGGCTCTGCACCGTCTACTGCTCCAACAAGAGACTCGCAGTCGGCTAGTTCTCGAGCTCCAGTTAAACACGAGCAAGCAGATGATATGGAAGAGACTCCTGTGTGGTTCATGGAACGAGTTTGGATCAAGTTGAAGGGTTCTGATGCTGTTGCAGTTATTAAAGACATCAATCCGGACAAGTCTGCACTTGTCGAGTTAGAAGACAAAAGTACTCGAACAATTAGATCAAGTGAGGCCATGATGGTTCCGCCAGTTGAACACGACACTGTATTAGTGACGGGTGGCAACGAAATCGGTTTGGAAGGGTCGCTTGTGTGTGTCGATGGAACTGATGCTATTCTCAAAATCATGAACGATGAGTTTAAGATCATCGACTTCGTCCATCTGGTAAAAATATCCGCAGACAATTAACAGACGAAAAAGATTTATGAACTATAAGTTTGCCTCAATTCTGGTTACTCGTAAAAGTTCTTATGCTTTTTTAGGCTCTTTGCAATTATCTTCTGCATCAAAAGAAAGTGATCAAAGTGTTCCCATATCTTGGTATGGGCGTACCAGTTGGTCAGCGAGTGCTCGTCCGTACCGGCCCAAAATGTCCGTATCTTTCCGAACCGATGCGTCCAAAAAGCATCCGTTTGGACAGGTTCCCCAGCTGGTTGGATGTTCAATTCTAGACTACCCCTACGAACATTGGCGCAGCGAAAGTATACGCACCGTTCTGACTCCAGAAAATCCTGAAGTGGCGAAGTGTTTTCTTTCTCCACTTGACTGGTGACTGAGTTGGCAACTGCAAATAAGGATCGCGAATGATGAGCGCTAGGAGCGGCGTTTGCCTTTTTCTTGGTCCACTGAATATTGTGTGTTGAATCGGTAAAGGCTATGGCGCGGAAATGTGTCAGCACCTCCTCCGACTTGTCCAGCAAGTAGCGGGCCATGTGGCCACCGGAAGCTGAATGCGATACGACATAAAGACCGGTTGCGTGCAAAGAATCCTTCATTCTGTGATAGTAATAATCCATGCATTTCGTAAAGGTAATAAATCCATTCGTATCGCCGTGCACATTTGGATCCAATACTATGACATGAATGCCTCGAGCTGCTGCTTCCCTGACCAAGGGAATCGCTGTTGCTGATTCCAGTCCCGAGCACATCATATGCCTACGCGAGAAAATGCCCGCCCGCACCTTGCCTCGACCGGTTGCAATTAATAACGTGGGACGATCTTCTTCCTCCGCATCTGCCGTACTCTCCTCTTTTGACACTGTATGTCCTTTGCTGACCATCATGCGAATGTCCTCTTTCTGACCACTGGCAGATACTGTCTCTACGGTGAGCCATTCAAGGTCCCCTTCTTGACACATGCAATCCTGTGCGTACTCCTGACACAGCCGAGTCACTTCTTCGTACATGTCTCCGTCAGCACAAAACTGTTTGCGATTTTCTTCAGTGACGACGAGGCCACTGGGGATATGGAAAAGCCGCTGCATGCATTCATGGCATAGAAGTTTGTCATGATGAATCACAAGGCTGTCTTCTCCGTCATTTTGTGACGAGGATTGCGAACCAATAGGCTCCGACGTACAGCATAGATCGCTTGGTTGATCTGCAGCATAGGCCGCAGCAGGGTGCTCTTCCTTGTGTCGGTCACAAGGGACTAACCGATATTCCAAATCCAAAGCTTTCAAGCCTTCTTTTCCGTGCAAAAGACGGATACGCTCTGTTTGATCCTTTATCTTTTGATGATGCTCCTCCACCGATTGGCACCCATACAGCAGTACAGCCTCCTTCTTTTCGGGAACGTGCTGCTTTTCGTGATGGTTTCTAGAATGAGAATGATGTCGCTGAAACAAAAAGTCATCAACTGCCTTGAAGAAATGTAGAAATGCGTTTCCTTTGGTCGGTCTGACCAAAGCATTATGATGCCGGCCATCTTGGGACTCATCGTTGTCGATTGACGGCGGTGGTGGTTCTTCATCTACTGTTGGCATGTTTGTTTGATTCTGCGATGTTAATTGATCGTCTCTTATTGTTTGATCCTCTTTGTCGGAAGTGAGCTGATCATCATGGAGCGAGACCGTTGGTTCTCGATCGTGATGAAAGAAATGCATTCGTTTGAGACCTCCATGCCAGGAATTGGCTCTCCGGCGCTGCCTTTCCTTCCGTTGCAGTGGAGGAGACATGGCATGTTTGGATAAAAAAATTTCTATCCGACGACGATGGCGCTTCGGAGATGATAGCGAGGGTATTTCAGGAGAAGTCGGCTGTTCTGCGCACAGTTTCGATTCGACGCCGGCCCCGGAATCGGTTATTTCACCCGTGTTTCCATTCTCGTGACGTTGAACAGCTGCCGCTTTGTGATGAAGCAAGCGCATAATGGCAAAGCTCCTCTATTGCGTATTTGTAAGAAAAAATGGTCCGATAGTTCTCTTGGTGCTTTAGTGGTTATTTATTCATTCACATCTAAAAGCAATGCAAAAGTCGAAAAACCGAAGCACGGCTTCAATATTTTGACGTGTTCAAGTCAGTCACGAGCTTTGAGTACCGTAAGGGGGAAGAATCTCTTGGAAAGAGTATGGGTGAAGTTTCCGACTACTCCGTATGTTGTTCCGACTAATTGTTCATTTTGGCAATTGTAGCATTCATTATTCATTTTAAAACCTTTGGTAACAAACCAAAAGGAATGTTTCATCGGTCTCAATCGTTGTTGCTATTCTTTTGGATGAAAATTGGTAGCCGCGGTTTTGGAATCAGTTCAAGACTTCGTCAACAGCGGCATCCAGTTTGAAAAAACGCCCATATTTTCTGAAAACGTGAAAGCATCACACCCCCATTTTTTCTGGAGACGTGAAAACACCACACTCCCATTTTTTCTGGGTACGTGGAAGCCACGCCCATTTTTTGGACACCCATATTTTCCGGAGAAGTGAAAATACAACATCAAGGGGTATGCACCACGCACCACGCTCCCAGACCTTTGGCCCAGACTTTCTGTGGACTTGAGGACAACAAATATCCAGATTTTCTGTAAAATTTTTTTGCCTTCTTTTGTCACTGGCGTCCGTCCGTCATCGCGTCGGTCTCGTTGATCGAGCACTTCCGCGGTTTGCTCCTTTCCCTCCACTCAAAAAGATTCATTCTTTGGCTTTTTTGTTGTCGTTGTGGTGCGCGTCTTTCTTTTGCATCATATAGACTACTGTTTCATTTTTTGTTATCAGTCACAATTTTCTTTTGCGAAAATGGCGGACGAGTTAGAGGATCTGTTCGGTGCATTTGACGGCGACAACGATCATGCGTCGACTCATGAACAGGAACCGGATTTGAAGAAGCCTCGCGTCGCTCAAGAGCATTCAAACGAAACTAATAATGTTACGGAAAAACAAAAACCATTTTCCAACTTTGCTTCGATCATGTCGCAGCCGATTGTATCGCATCTGTCTTTAACAACTACTGTAGCAAAACCTGCGGCTTCGGGGGCAGCCCACGTGACTGAAGGTGAAACGAAACGAGAAATCGCTACGGGTACTTCACACGATAAATCAGTACGATCGTATTCCGCATATCCCAAGAATCTACCTCCTGGCCACGAATTACCCAAAGTAGAACCACCGAAAGAACCGGCAAAAACCTATTCGTTTGAACTCGATCCCTTCCAGGCACAAGCAGTTGGTTACATTGATAAGGAGGAATCCGTCCTCGTCGCCGCCCACACATCCGCCGGTAAAACGGCAGTGGCTGAATATGCCGTCGCCAAGAGTTTAAAACAGGGACAACGTGTCGTCTACACGTCTCCCATTAAAGCATTGTCGAATCAAAAGTTCCGTGACTTGCAGGAAGAATTTTCCGATGTCGGGCTAATGACGGGTGATATCACCATCAATCCGACCGCCACGGCACTGGTCATGACGACCGAAATTTTGCGATCCATGCTGTATCGGGGGAGTGAACTGATGCGTGAAGTTGCGTGGGTAATATACGATGAAGTGCATTACATGCGTGATTCAGAGCGCGGTGTCGTGTGGGAAGAATCCATCATTCTTTTGCCCCACCGCGTGCGGTTCGTCTTTTGTCCGCCACCATTCCCAATGCGAGTCAGTTTGCGGAATGGATCGCGGCGATTCATCATCAGCCGTGTCATGTAGTGTATACCAATTATCGTCCGACGCCTCTGCAACATTACATTTTTCCTTCGGGTGGTGAGGGCCTTCACTTGGTCGTCGATGAAAAAGGAGCGTTCCGGCAAGCCAATTTTCAAAAAAGCCATGGCATCGTTGCAATCTGGGTCCGTAAATGTGGCGGCTGCAGAGGCTATGCTGAATTCGGGAAACGGAAAGAAAAACAGTAAGAGGAATGGCGGCAAGAAAGGTAGTGGAACCTTTCATGATCTTAAGCGAATTGTAAAACTCGTCATGGAACGGAATTTGAATCCTGTCATTGTCTTCTCTTTCTCGAAGAAAGATTGCGAAAAGTTTGCACTGGCGCTCAAGGAAGAGGAATATAATGACGATGTTGAAAAAGACTTGATCTCGCGGGTATATCACAATGCAATTGACTCCCTGAGCGAGGACGACCAGAAACTTCCTCAAGTGCAAGCTCTGTTGCCTTTACTGAAGAAAGGAATTGGTATTCATCACGGTGGCTTACTGCCGATCTTGAAAGAAATTGTGGAGATTCTATTCTCCGAAGGACTGATCAAAATTCTTTTTGCAACCGAAACATTTGCCATCGGTATTAACATGCCCGCCAAGACTGTCGTCTTCACGAACACGCGCAAATGGGACGGTAAAGACATGCGATGGCTCACAAGTGGAGAATACATTCAAATGTCGGGTCGAGCAGGCCGTCGTGGGAAAGATGACCGCGGCATCGTTATACAAATGTTGGATGAGAAGATGGAACCGGCAGTTTGTAAATCCATTTTGTACGGCGACCCTGATCCTCTCAACTCGAGTTATAGGATCTCGTACAATATGTTGCTAAACTTGATGAGAGTTGAAGATGTGGACCCCGAATATCTATTGCGCGCATCGTTTCATCAGTTTCAACGTGAACAGGACGCACCAGCTCTTTTGTCTCAAGCCGATGAATTGGAGCAAGAGGCCGAGAAAATAACGGTCGGCGATAATGACTATGAAAATAGACTAGCTAGCGAATACTACAATATGGAGCATCAGCTGTTTCTGACACGGCAAAGTATTACCAAAACAATTCAAAATCCGGACTATATTTGGAAGTTTCTGAATACTCCTGGGCGCGTATTGGATGTCTCTATCGACGGCGAATTTTATGGTTGGGGCGTGCTCATATCGTCGTCGAGTAAGCGGATCCCTGGTACACCTCACCAACAGTATTCTCTCGATGTTTTACTAGGATGCATCGATCGTCAGTTCGATACGGATATTTCAAAGCGGAAGGGGAGCCGATGAGGACGCTGAGAACGTTTCTTTACTTTGGAGGGGGAATCCTGCCACTTGTCGCCCGGTGACGACTGCCGATAAGGAAGACCTTGTCAAGAAGAAGCTAATATCCATGCGCGTCTTTACTATCGGATTACAGCAACTCCAAAGACTGTCTGCCATTCGAATTCACGTCCCACAGAATATTCAGCTTCCCGAGGCACGAAACAAGGTTGCCAAGGCCGTTGAAGAAGTTATGAAGCGCTTTCCTGAAGGCATACCTTTGTTAGATGCTGTGGAAGATTTGGGAATCAAAGACGATGCATTTCAAGCGCATCTCAAGCGAGCAGAGACGTTGTCGGAGCTCATGTCCAAACACGCTTTATCGACAGATTTCGATGAGGCGAAGCGTACTTTGCTCATCCGAACCTACGAGAAGAAGCTGGACATTCAGAAACAAGCAAAAGCGTATCGTGACGAAGCACGAGGTTTTCAAACTATGGCAATGAAGGATGATCTGAAACGCATGAAAAGAGTGCTAAAGAAGCTTGGGCATGTTGACGCCTCAGGAGTAATTCAAACGAAAGGAAGAGCAGCATGCGAGATAAACACAGCCAATGAGCTTGTCGTCGTGGAAATGATTTTTGCTGGAGTATTCAACGATTTGTCACCCGAGCAGTGTGTTTCCTTGCTATCCTGCCTCACTTTTTCTGAACCATCAAAAGACGAGGGAGACCCGGCCCAGGGCTTGAAAAGCTTCCTCTCCAACCCCTTTTACAAACTACAAGACATTGCAAGAACTGTGGTCCGCGTAGAAGCTTCCTGTGGTATTGAAGTTGACGAAGATGAGTTTGTCGATCAATTTAACCCCGGCATGTAAGTAATCGGTGCACATGCCTCGATCTTGTGCGATGATTATTGTTTTCTGTCGTTCCTTTCGACTTGTTGGAGCCGCGGTTTTTTACTGGAGCTCGCAAGGAGAAGCCGGGGGCGATCCTATTTTTATGAGGAATATAAAGCGACCATACTCTCTGAGCACTTGAAAGGTTTGCTATACATTTGTTTCGACGGTGCTTCTGTGCTCACTTTGTTGCTTTAATCACAGGATGGAAGCCGTATTCGCGTGGTGCAAGGGGGTGAAATTCGTTGAAGTGCAAAAGCTTACCGAGTCCTTTGAGGGTACCACGATCAGAACCCTTCGTCGGGTGGAAGAACTTGTTCGACAAATCGCTGTTGCGGCAAAATCGATAGGTAACTATGAGCTACAGTCCAAGTTTGAAAAGGGAAGTGAACTCGTCAAGCGCGATATCGTATTTTGCAGTTCATTGTACCTTTAATTTTAGCTGTTTACATGATAAGCCTTTCTTTGTACTTCTAAGACGTAGCTTTACAATCAATCCTTTTTGAACTGTGACTCTTCGTTTTCGCACTGCTTTGCAAGTTTCCAGACAAAACTGACAAACTACCAGTCCTTCTGCATTTCTATTGTTTTTTGCAATCGCCCTGGTCGTTTAAGAGCGGCATCAATCAATGAGGAATTGTGTGTGATTCCTATAACTGCAATTCCACCTTCATGTTGACTGTTGCCGTGAACACCGTCCATTTCTGTAAGGAGCGTTGCGAGTACACGATCAAGCGTTCCTTCCGTAGTCGGATCATTTCCGCGAACTGCCGCAATGTTTTCGATACCTTCAAGAAGAAGGATACACGGCGACGCTTTCCTCGCGCTGTCAAAGAGTCTCTGAACTGCTCGTTCAGATCCACCGACTTCCTTATGAATCAATGATGTACAACTCACATCAAGTATCTTGATCGATGGCAAAGAGAAACAGCATACTGACCGCAGTCCATTGCGATGCGTGTTTTGCCACTGCCCGATTCTCCGGTTAACAGCACCCCGCCAACAACAACTCTCGATGTGGAAACACTAGATCCGACAAGTAACCTTTTCAGTTCCTTAGCTCGACACATTGGTATGACAATGGACTCCACCAAAACTTTCCAAGCTGATTTAGCAGCATCCCCTTTCATAGAGAACAAAAAGCGCTCATTTGTATTGATGGCAAAATCTCGAGCAGCCAAAACACGCATGTCAACAGAGTCGGCGAGAACTCCAGTCTGAAGCGACAACGGAGCAAAGGTATTCAATCTGTTTTTCAAGGAATGGAAAAATAGTCGAGCAGAAATGTCCCTCATTCCCTGGTTCGACAAATCTTCGAGGGCCTGTCGGCAACACAATACGAGCTCAGCGTAGTTCTTTCCTAAGGTGGCCTCCACCAAATCGTCCAGAATTTGTTCTCGATTCTCATCCCGCATTGAGACATCATTCTCAAAAATCGGCACAAGAGAAGTCAATAGCTGTCTGCGCACTTCTTCATTGGGAGGTTGCAGATGATGAACGCAATCAAACCTGTGGTAGAGGACATCGGTTTTTCTCGTGGACGTGCAGAGAACAAAAATGTTGCTTCCTCGCTCGGGACGCTCTCTCATCGCATCAAGGACGCTAAGAAAAGTTGCCGTGGATCGCCTTAATAACGCACTGGTGTTTTCCATGGATGATGCCGACTGTTTCGTAGACACTTCCAACAGGATATGATCCAGGCCATCCAATACGATCACCATGGGCTTTGTCGAGACGCGAGCAGCGTGAAATACTGCAACAATAGTGTCTTCCGCTTCTCCCACCGAGCTTCCTAGAATATCCAGTGGCAAACGAGGTTGTATTACTGCAGTCATTGTGAGCTTCTCGTCGTTGCAAGAGGGCGTGATGCACGAGAAGAATTACCTTGACAGGACGCTTCTTTCACCAAAGACGAAACTTGATCACAAAGATGAGTTTTACCGGATCCCTCTGGACCCACCACCAGAAGTGTAGTAAACGACGCAGTAACTGTTTCCTTCGCCTCTTGCATGAAGCAACGTACGGCATCGAGAACTCCGTCGGCAGACGTTACTGCTGGACTCAACCTCGCGTTACCTCCATCCGAACGGATTGTGCTTTCCGTGACCTTTGTTTCGCTTCCTTTAAACAATTGCTGCGTTACTGCAGAGTTCTGGCGGTGACAAATGGCCAAAACTTCCTGAAAATCGACTCGATGCAACATACTATATCTGTGGAGACATTGGATTGTCGACTCGATACAGTGGTCGAAGGACTGGTCGTTTGGATCGGTACTACAATATATTCGATCCAAAGCCGCTGTCATGTTTCGCAAAGCCGTAAGCTCCAGTGCATGCTGCGTTCGGTAACTGGAACACAAGGATTCTTTAATGTAAGCAAAAGCAGTCGGGACCGCCATCTTGGACAATTCGGTAAATTCCACATAATCGGCTGTCAATTTTGTTTCGTATTGTATCATCTGTTCCCGACATTTCGCCATGAGTTCTTCCAACTCTAACATTTCTTGTGCTGCAAATGAATTCACATCCCACCAATTGTGACGCGAATAACGAATCCGCAGTGCTTCCAGTAAATCAATAAGGGTCATCCGCGTCGCATCCTCGTAAAATCCGCACAGATCGAGGAGGGCCAAAATTGTATCATTTGTCTCATTGTGGCTTTCTGCCTTGCTGGCTTTTCGCTTGCCCATAATGGCGCCTCTTTGAACAATGGTCAATATAATGCTAAACAACACTCCTCCGTTTTACGTCTTTGAAACTTTGTTTTGAAAAGCTTTCGGATCGAATGAATGAAGAAAAGATCTCCGTTTGACGTTATAATCACTATAGGCTCAATGTGTTGGTTTACGGAGACCGCGACTGAATTTCAGTCACGCTCCAATTACGGAAAACGAATAGAACGGTGACGAGGAGGGCCACAAATGACAGTGCAAAGTGTTGAATCAATATTTTGATACTTTTATGAGTGTAAAGGTATATTACGGTCTTCATTTGAAACGCAGCATTTCGCCTTGAAAAGCTTCCGGTGCGTCGACCGCTAATTTCACTATAGGCTCAATGTGTTGGTTTACGGAGACCGCGACTGAATTTCAGTCACGCTCCAATTACGGAAAACGAATAGAACGGTGACGAGGAGGGCCACAAATGACAGTGCAAAGTGTTGAATCAATATTTTGATACTTTTATGAGTGTAAGCTATATTACGGTCTTCATTTGAAACGCAGCATTTCGCCTTGAAAAGCTTCCGGTGCGTCGACCGCTAATTTCACTATAGGCTCAATGTGTTGGTTTACGGAGACCGCGACTGAATTTCAGTCACGTTCCAATTACGGAAAACGAATAGAACGGTGACGAGGAGGGCCACAAATGACAGTGCAAAGTGTTGAATCAATATTTTGATACTTTTATGAGTGTAAGCTATATTACGGTCTTCATTTGAAACGCAGCATTTCGCCTTGAAAAGCTTCCGGTGCGTCGACCGCTAATTTCACTATAGGCTCAATGTATTGGTTTACGGAGACCGCGACTGAATTTCACTCACGCTCCAATTACGGAAAACGAATAGAACGGTGACGAGGAGGGCCACAAATGACAGTGCAAAGTGTTGAATCAATATTTTGATACTTTTATGAGTGTAAGCTGTATTACGGTCTTCATTTGAAACGCAGAATTTCGCCTTGAAAAGCTTCCGGTGCGTCGACCGCTAATTTCACTATAGGCTCAATGTGTTGGTTTACGGAGACCGCGACTGAATTTCACTCACGCACCAAGATGCATAAATTATACACTTTACTACATCGCCGTACCGGCAATGATGTATTCTAGAGTATAAAGTAGGAATGAGTACCGGGGTACAAAGCCGTTAAACTACTTAAGAGTACAGTGTACCCTGCCTTACGCGTCTGCTTGCGGCGACAATTTTTTGCGATGTGCGACTGTGCGATCAAATGCGTTTGACCATGACCTTTTGTTGAAAAGCGGTCGATCTTTGCCATTCCTACCAGGTATTTCTTTTCTCTAGCACGATGGCCACTCCACAACCCCCACCACCGCAACAACAACCGGGAGGTCCTCCCGGAGATAGCTACTTCACCGAGTCACGCAAGGGTGAAATCAATGAGTTGCGCAACTTGTTGCGGGGCTTTGCGACCGAGCGTGATCCGATGCGCAAGCGTGATATTATCAAGAAAGTGCTGGCTTATATGACGTTAGGTATCGATGTGTCGCGTTTGTTTACGGAAATGATGCTGGCGATTGAAACTAGGTACGTGTAAGAAAGATAAAGAGGGACACGGTCTCGAAGCGTCCGTCATCAAGAATAAGGACATGACTCTCACTTCCACACTTCCGTCATTGACAGGGATTTGGTCATTAAGAAAATGATTTATCTGTATTTGACGAATTACGCTCGAACGCACCCCGAATTGGCACAGATGTGTACCAACACACTCACGAAAGATTGTGCCAATGATGATCCGATGGTACGGGGACTCGCGTTGCGCGCCTTGTGCGGTCTCAATTTACCCCAGATGGTCGAATACATTAGTGAACCCTTGCGCCGTTCTCTATCGGATGGTCATGCTTACGTTCGGAAAACAGCCGTCATGGGAGTGCTGAAGCTGTATCATTTGGATCGTGAAACGTTCGAATCCTGCGGATTTGTCGATATTCTCTACGATATGTTACGGGATCCGGATGCCAGCGTGGTCGTCAATTGTGTCATTTGTCTCAATGAAGTTATGCAAAAGTCTCCGGCGGGAGGAATGACGATCAATAGGGCCATTATGTTGCATTTGCTCAATCGCATTCATGAATTCAACGAATTTGCTCAAGTACAAATTCTCGAATTGGTGCCTCGTTACATTCCTGCCAATGAAGAAGAAGGTTATCAAATTATGAACCTGTTGGATCCGGTACTATCGACTTCGGGAAGTGGTGCGGTTATGGCGACCGTTCGTGCTTTTTTAAGCTTGGCCGATCAAGTGGTCGGTGACGATGAACATAAACTGCAAATGAAACGACAAATTGTGGAGCGAGTCAAGCCGTCTCTGGTCACCCAAATTTCATCCGGTTCATCCGAGATGATGTATACGCTTCTTAAGCATGTCGAAACGTTGGCCGAGGCGTGCCCAGGTGTCTTTGATGATGAGTATCGTCAGTTTTACGTGCGATACAATGAACCGACGCACGTCAAGTACCTGAAATTGGCGGTTTTACCTCGTCTAGCGAATCCGGATACAGCACCCGATATTGTGTCCGAGTTGGCAGAATGCGTGCACGACTCGAATGTGAAAATGAGCCGTCTGGCGGTTCGGAGCATGGCGCGGATCGCCTGTGGAGGAACGGGCGGTCCAGGTGCCGCAGAAGCCATTGCTCGCCGATTGCTGGAGCTTTTGGATCTGAATGTAGAGCATGTTAGTAGTGAAGCGGCTTCCGCTTTGACGCTTATTGTCCGCAAGCACCCCACCTTGAAACCAATGGTAGCACCACCGCTCACGCGGAGTCTCAAATACATTACAGAACCCAGCGGCCGTGCTTCAGTTCTGTATCTGTTGGGTGATTGTGGCGACATTGTTCCTGCCGCGCCGTATGCATTAGAGAAATTGATTGACTCGTACGATAGATTGGAAGATGCGGGGGTAAAGCTGGCGCTTTTGACAACCACGATGAAACTCTTCTTACAGCAGAATCGAGCACCTGAAGTACAACGCATGCTGGGTAGACTTTTGGCGAAAGCATGCGACGATGTATCTTCCCAGGATTTACACGATCGGGCGCTACAATACTACCGACTTCTTCGGAACACGGATCTTCACACTCTACAAACGACCATACCCCAGCTGAAAGCCAACTATATACCCGAGCACGTTCCTTTTGCCGAAGAAGATGACAGCGCCCGTCAAAAACTACTTATGGAAGAATTCAACACATTATCAGTTTTGTACGGGAAACCATCTGTTCACTTCATTGCTCCCGAATACCAGGTGAAGTATGTTAAGATGCCGGCAGAACATCCACTCAGTCCTGGGGCTCCTCCAGCACAGCAACTTGAAACGTCAGTACCTCACCAAGAACAGCCGATCGGCGCTAGCGCACCTGCTTATGCGGATGTTGATCTGCTGGGCTTTGGAGATGGTCCATCTCCATCACATACGCCCAGCGTAACACAATCGATTTCGTCTTTGTCCCTGAATCCGTCGGTAAATTTAAGTGGTGACGATTATCAAAGTCGATGGGAGGGAATATCTGACAATGATGCCCACGTCTCTGCCATTCCGATGGGAATGAACAGCATTACTACGGATTCGGTCGAAGCTGCCCTAGCTAGTGTTCATGTGCGGACGATTGCCAGCGGAGAACTGCCGACGGAATTCAAGTTCTTTTGTATGCACAGGAGTCGACTTCAGGAATGCTGTTCTTGATCCAGGGCAATATCGAGAAACAATCCGCAGAGCCGCTCATGATTGCTACTATCAAAGTTACGGGAGACATGGCGAGTAGTGAATTGATCAACCAGTTGATAAGCACTATGACGACAGCTTTGCAGTAAATGCGGTGCAGTTAACAGCAAAAGTTATAAACATTTTGGCTTTATCCTAAAATTCGTTACTCAAGCTCGCTCCATGTTCTGCAAAATCGCAGACGCTATGTACCTACCCCAAAAATCATATCTGGAAGAGCGTCGGAAAGAAAGATGTTTTAGAGCTTTCACATTATCGTCACCAAGCCGGCGAATGTATTTACTTACCCATGGTCACTAGGGTGAATTCCGTCGCACGATACCATGGAAGAGCCAAAACTGGCGGTGTTTCCGTTGAAGTAATTTGATACTTCTACTTCGTCGTCCACAAGCTCGTAGAAGACCAACTCATCGGCTTCTTCTGCCCCCAAGAACCAATTGTGATAGTGTTTCCGCATCAAAAGCTCGACCGCACTTTTGCGTCCGGCATCAGAAGTCTCGTTCAATTGCAATAACACCACACTTTTGTTGAAAAGATCCCATAGTGGTCCATGACCTAATTCTATCTCTGCTACCTCCTCTTTTGAAGGGGCATCTACGAAAAGCACCAAGTCAGGATACATTTTTGACATGAGATACTTGACGTGATCCATTCTGCGGAAAACAAAGCCAAACAACCAGCCCAATGGAGCGATCTGATATGGTTCGATGGGTATTATTGGAAGGGCTGGGAATACCACCAAAGGATAGGGCGAATGTTCACCTAACCGTTTTCTTAGGACATGTCGAATTTGTTCATTCTGCGTTTGACATTCCTCTATATCTAAAATCGGTGGGAGAGGGATTTTAATGCCCATTTTTTGTTGTAGAGCGTTCACTATACGAATCAAGGTACCTTTGAAGCCTTTCAACTGATCGTCCGGATCCGACTCGATAGCTTTTCTGATTTCTCTGGCTCGCTCGGCTGACATCATAAATGGCAGAAACGCATCTTTGATATCATTCAAACCTGTAAGAACCACAGCAATATCATACTGACCCACTACATGCGGGTCTAGAGTTGTACGGCGTATCAATGATCGTCTCTTCTGCAACTCTTCTGCGGGTGGTATCGGTTGCTGCATACGACGAAATCTCTGTAAGACACGTTGCAAATCTTGCTTTATTCTTCGCTTGATCCATCGACGATACCGACGACCGTTCGCCCCATCCTCTTTATCGGATTCATCTTCGTCTCTACTAAATTCCTCGAGCCACTCCTCTGCACTTTTCTGCGCAGCCTCCAAACGCTTCCGAGCGCGCTCTCGCGATTCGCCCTGCCATTGCGCTAAACGGTTTAGCACCGGAGGAAAACCTCTTTCTCTCTCTTCATCAGCAGTACCCGACGAATGACTCCCAAGTTTTCGAATGTCCTCGATCAATAAGGCGGAAGGAAGACCGGGAGTCCCTATGCACGTCCAGTAAACAGCTCTCCCATTCATCGCCTGAGACAAGACCTGAGCGATCGAATCCGGTAATATTGGCGAATGAGATTCTCGAATCCCTACTCCAGCCGCTAGCGAATCTCCAATAACAAGTAATCGTAACGGCTTTTCATGTCGGTGATCCGGAGCTTTTTTGAATGCTTTATTATTGAACGACAGATTCGACAGGTCTCTCTTACCGGAACTGATATTGTCGCTATGATCCGGATCATACGGATTGGAACTTACAACCACGAGTCCGCTACACGGAACATCCGGTCTGGGTGCATCTCCATGATTTCTGCGGTATTCTTGGAATAGTTGAGAACTTACTTGAAAGAACGAGAAAAGAGGATGCGAGATTCGTTGCACTTCTTACCGTACAAAAGCAACGCGCCCTGCAGAATGGAAATGGTTGGAATGGAGATCGCCATACCCAAAGACCAGCTCTTCAAGGCTTCCCGAAAAGCAGCATGGTTCATTGTTTGATGCTTCTAAAGTTGTGAAGACGCATGGGTATATTCTAAAGAAAGGTAAAGCGTTTGTTGTGTTGTTGATGGTCGCGGTTTTTTTCCTCTTCGAAAAACGGTGGGTTTCTGGACTCGTGAATGGAGACCCGGGAAGACCTCAGCTAAGATTCAACATCCGGGTACCCCTTCAGAGATAAATTTCCTACGGCGGCTACGTCAAACTTGCGTAGACATTCGAACCGGTGCATCTTTCATCCTTGTTGCGAAATGATTTCAAATTGTTGCCGACCGTCGTTGGCTATCATAAATTTTACATGTTGGTGAAAGTAAAAGAGACGTTGTTGCAACATTGATCCCCAAAATGGGCACCACAAACAATTACCGCACATCCGGGCTTGCCTCTGTCGACTCCGTGTGTCGATAAATTTCCTTACGGGGGCCTACGTACAACTTACGTTGATTTTCGAAGCGTTGCGTCTGTTATCTTTACATTGCGTATTTCTTGCCAATTATTGCTGATCATCGATTGTGGACATGCGTCATCATGTTGGGGAATGAAAACGAGACATTGTTGCAGAATTGAATTGGGAAAGGTTGTGAAAGAATTTCATTATTTCCGGGTCCCCCTGCAGAGATAAATTTCCTACGGCGGCTACGTCAAACTTGCGTAGACTTTCAAAGCATAGTGACCCTTTGCACTCTTCCATGTTCTCCATTCCTCCCTATTCTTTACACCTGTTAATCACAATGATCGTCGCTTCACTATTCGTTCTATATTTATTCAACAATCTACTGACTGCGACTGCGTCCAGCCAACCCGTTGAACTCGGGACAACGCTGGTGGCTTTGCGATATCGTGACGGTGTCATTGTCGGCGCCGACAGCCGCACTTCGGTAGGTTCCTACGTCAGTCATCGTGCTGCCCAAAAGCTCGACACAATCGGTGATTACTGTATCATGGCGCGATCCGGAAGTGCCGCCGATACGCAAGCTTTGGCGGTTGCGGCGAATCAACATTTTCAGGCACGATCTTATGGGGTTGTCCACCCACCGTATCGCAGATTGCCCATTGGTTGCGACAAAAAACGTACGGGAAAGACAAATCGGTAAGCTTGATATTAGCAGGCTACGATCCTATCGAAAAACGGAACTGTTTGTTTTCGATAGCACAAACCGGTGCTTTACTGGCACATACAGAGCCATTTGTTGCGGCCGGATCTGGGTCGTCCCTCATCATGGGATTTTTGGATCACGCGTGTAGCAGGGAACTGGACGAAAGTGAAGCCATAAAATTATGCGTGACAGCGTTGAAATTAGCAATGGATAGAGACGGAAGTTCGGGCGGATTGTGTAGACTTGCAGTTATCACTTCAGAAGGGACCAGGCAGCTGACTTTTCTCCCAGATGATATCGAAACTACATTGAAGATTCGGTAGAGCAATGCAATCGCAGTCTAACTGGCGACGATTGTCATAAAGTTTTTTTTATTTTACATACACTGACGTTTCACCTACAAGGCGCTGCTATAAATTCACGCGAAAGGGACGGGAAAACACGGAATCGTCCTCGTCCTCTCCGTCGCTTCCCCCTGTCACGATCTTCTGAATTGCTCCGTTCATCTTCGATAAAAAGGATTTCGGATTCTTCTTCATCATCATCGTCATTTAAATAATACCCACCGGCAGGTACCGAATATTCGTACACGGACGATATTGCAGATTTTGTGCCTGAAAACAGTTGACCAGATGATCTTGATTTCTTCGAGGAACCTTTCGACGACACTGAATACGACTGAAGTGACGCAGACATGGAATCAACTTGACTCGCTATCATTCTAGAGATCTCGTCACTGCGCTTGGCTCGAATGTAATAAACACCCAACATGGACAGTGCTGTGATTATGGACACGACCAGCATAGCCACGACGAGACTATTGTTCGATGTTTCCTTTTTGATTTGTCATGTACCAACATATCTCCTCCCGCCATTCTACCAGTAGGCAAACTTCCGGAGTCAAGATCCTCTTCTAGTGTTGTTGAGACGGTCGTTGAAAAAATATTGTCTTCACCGAGCGCCTGTAACAATATGACGGCATCCTCATTCGCAGGAGGATTCATCGCAGTGAAGAAAATGGAAAACAAAGCCTCCAGCGGAACGAGCTCTTTTCCTTCTCCAAGTTGGATGTCGAGGTCAAGAACGACTCTAGCTTCTCCATTTGATGCATCGGAAAATGTCGCGACTGTACCACAATCCAGAGATATGAACTCTACTTCGAGATTCTGAGCAAAAAGTCCCTGAAAAATGTTCGAAGGTGCTCACACGTTTCTATGATCGCTTCCGCCCACTCTTCTTGATCTATCGTATCATCTGGTGCTTCATCGAAAAAGTATACAACTGTCCCTCTTACGATTCCTGGACCAACAGGAGGGAGAAGGATATCATCATCAGTTTGCGACTCATCGGTGGGCGACTCCACAGTGGTGGGCTGTCCTGTTGCCGAAGGCGGCAAAGCGACCGGCAAGGAAGAGACGATTGCCAGTGATGGCGCTGCAGATTGTGGTGCTGGTTCATTCGATCCAGTTTCTTCTATTGAGGTCGGTGCCGGTGATGATGACTCACTGCCTGGTGCCTCCGAGGCTGGCGAGTCTGCTGGAGCTGGTGTCGCTGGCTCGGCACCTGGTTCCGCTGTGGCTGGTGAGTCTGCAGGAGCTGATGTCGCTGGCTCAGCACCAGGTTCCGCCGTGGCTGGTGAATCAGCTGGAGCTGGTGTAGCTGGCTCTCCGCCGTCCACTGGAGCTGGTGAAGCTGGTTCACCACCGTCCACTGGAGCCGGCGAAGCCGTTTCAGAACCGGGCTCTTCTGATGAGGGTGACTCTGCGGGAGCCCTTGAGCTTGGTAATATATCTACTGACGGGATCATCGGAATTGGTTTTGCGGACGCCGACGCAATCGAAGGCATTGCCGTGATGGTCGGTCTCACAGTCCCTGCTGATGCCGGGGCATTACTTCCGTCTGTTACACCAGAAGGTGGAGACGTGACGGTCGGTACCAAAGTACTTGTTGAAACAGGGCCACCACTTCCTACAGACGTGTTCGAAGGCGATGCCGTGACAGTTGGAACCTGCATCTCTGTTGGCGCCGGAGCGGTACTTCCCCCCGAAGCACTCGTAGGCGATGCAGTAACGGTCGGAGCGGAGGTTCTTGTTGCATCAGGAGCAGTACTACCTCCCGACGCACCCGAAGGCGATGCTGTGACCGACGGTTCCAAATTGCCTGTTGGCACAGGGGCGAAGCTTCCCCCCGAAGGACCAGCAGGCGACGCCGTCAGAGTCGGTGCCAATGTATTAGTCGAAGCAGGGGGATCACTGCCCTCCGAAGCACCTGAAGGTGATGCCGTGATAGTCGGTTCCAGATTTCCTGTTGGCACCGGAGCGGAGCTTCCTCCTGAAGGACCCGCCGGTGACGCCGTGAGAGCCGGTGCCAGGGTCGTCGCTGAAGCAGGAAAAGTAGTTTCCCCGACGCCACCGAAGGTGATGACGTGACAGTCGGCTCTAAAGTACCTGTTGGTACCGGAGCAGAACTTTCTCCCGGAGCACCCGCCGGCGACGCCGTCAGAGTAGGTGCCAAGGTGGTAGCTGAAGCAGGCGAACTAGTTCCTCCCGACACATTAGACGGTGATGTTGTGACAGTGGGCTCTAAATTTCCTGTTGGTGCTGGTGCAATAGGTCCCTCCGATCCACCGGCGGGTGATGCCGTCAGAGTTGGTGCCGAAGTCCTCGTCGATGCTGGACCGACACTCCCTCCCGATACAATCGAAGGCGGTGAAGTAATAGTCGGCACTAATGTGTCTGTAGAAGCCGGGGCAGTGGTTCCCGATGAACTCATTGACGTCGGCGCAGCACTAGTCGTAGGCGAGGCAGTTATGGTCGGCATTATGGTTTCATCCAAAGCAGTAGGAGACGAAGTCGTATCACGCGAAAGTGTGGGCGCAATAGTCTGTAAACCAACAGGCGAAGTAGCAGGCTGTGCAGGTACAGGTGCAGAGACTGGAGACGGCGCATTTGGTGTTACCACGGGTTGCGAAGGTACCGGAGCAGTAACCGGTGAAGTCGGCCCGACGGGCATAGGTGGCATAGTGATTTTATCTTTGCTACTTTTCGATCCTTTGCCACTTTTCTTTGATTTCTTATAGGAAGCCTTTCCTTTCCCCTTCTTCGCTTTTGATTCTCCTTTCCCTGTCGACGATCCTTTCCCTTTTCCCGATCCTTTTCCTGTCGATGTTTCTGTTCCTTTTCCCGATCCTTTCCCTGTCGACGATCCTTTTCCTTTCCCCGACCCTTTTCCTTTTTTCGATCCTTTTCCTTTCCCTGATCCATTTTCTTCTGATGTGATGAAATGATTATTTATGTCAATAATATTTTCAAATGCGACATGAATTAAACCATGCAGTTTCCCCTTACCTTCTTCTTCTCCGATCACCCAAGTATTCGGAACCTTAAATGGTGATAGTGCATCTCGTTGTGCAGTCTCCTCAGTGAGCGTAAAATCGGATCCTGTTTCGGATGGATTGTTGATGGACATGATACTAATGGGTTCGACTGACAGTACATGCCTTCTGTCGTATCGTCCCAACTGTCTACGTCGTGTGGCTCCATCCGCCCCACCAAACAACAGGGACGTGAGACCAAGCACTAATATTCTTTCTCGCAGAAACATATTTCGTTTCATGTTAACTGTTATGAACAGTTCTTGTCGCAGCAATTGTTCATTTCGAAAATGGGGTTTGGTGGCAAAAAGTGAACCGTTGGATGCACAATTTCTGAGCGCACCTCAAGAGGAGAAAACAGTTATTTGACGTTATAACCAACTTTAAGTATGATAGTACACGAAAGTTATCCTATAGGGAATGACGCAACGCAACGGTAATAATCCGTTGCCTGTCTGTGGCCCGTTTCTCACCGCCGCACCGATCGATCCGCATCAACATCGCAAACATCAAACGACGAGACGACGAGACACCATGGCCAAAATAACAATACCAGGTAACAATACCAAATACGAATCGATAGGTAAAAGGTACTAGACTACAAAACCCGCCGTTCATTTCACTGGTGTCACAGCTTCGCGAAGAATGATGTTTTCTAGCCCCAGAAGGCGTAGCATTTTTCGCCTACTCATTTCAATAGTCGCTATCGATGTAACGATATGTCGCCTGATCGACTTGAGCTTTCGACATAACATTGGGGCTGACATTTTGCTACGGGCTATTCCCAATGATGAAGAGGTAACCGTTGATGTGAGCAGTTCGGCTCTCAGAGATGAAAGCGTACTGAAAATAGTGGAAAAATTACTATTGTCATCCTCCAACGCGGCTAACAATTCGCTGATTGCTCAATCCAACCAACTGTCTACAAAAAGGAGCCATACAAGTACTTCAATGTCTTCTAAAGACACAAAATACAACGAATCTCCGTTGTTTGGATTTGAGCTGGAACCACTTGGATTCCGAGGAAAGCGGTGCGCATACCCGCGAGAAGTTGTACGATACGTTCGAACAGTTGCTGGGCAATGCTACGACATGCCCCGCCTCCTTGCGCCTGGATCGATGCGGACTCGGTCCGGCCGCGATGCGTGCCATAGGAATCGGTATCATTCATCGTTATACGCATAATGACCAGCAAGGTCACAAAAGGCCGTTGACACTGTCGCTCTGCGGAAATCCGGTCGGCGATGCCGGGGCAGCCGCGTTGGCGGCGGCGGTTCGATTCGTGGCGACATCCGAAGATGCTGTAGAAAAGTTGCAGTGTCCTTTGTTTGATGTATTGGATCTGTCGGCCTGTGGTATTGGAGACGCCGGAGCTGAAGCGATCGCATTAGCGCTCGAGAGTGCGGATTATTGCATGATCCAGCACTTGGATCTGAGCAACAATGAACTCACCGAGCGCGGAGTAGAAGCAATTTGTCGGGGACTGGCGGCTGCGGGGAAGAGGAGAGACGGATTTAACCCACTCTTACTATCGCTGGATTTAAGTAACAACAAAATAGGTGACGCTGGGGCCAAAGCCATCGGCGAGTGCCTCGTCGGGAGCGACATTGTCCCAACCATTATCCTTCGAAGCTGCAACATCCAAGCGGATGGAGCGTCGGCTCTCGGAGCAGCCCTTCGCACCTTTGCGTTATCGGCTTCATCGTCGGAACTTTCGCTGGACCTCAGTGGGAACCCCTTCGGAATTCTTCGCGGAAAGACAAAGCAGGGAGGAGGAAAATACTCAGTCGGTCACTTGAAGAGCAAAGCTAGTGCTACTGCGGCATCATATATGAATCAAGGCTTTAGTTTTATAAAAAAAGGTCTCAAGGATGTCGGAGTCGAAATCATTCCATCGTCCGGGGAAAGCGACGATGAAGAAGAAGAGCTGGGTCGTGCTGAATCGACTTTGCTCGATGGTGATATCGACCCGTCACGTGCAAAGTGCGGAGGCAAAGCGCTTTCTACTGCCTTTACAAGCTCGGCTTCTAGCGATAAGAGGACTAGGGACGTTGTGAGCATGTCGTCAGCTGGTCGATCAATCCGATTAGGACTGCGGCATTGTTTTTTTGATCATGCGGCAGCCGATGCATTAGCTGATATGATACTGACGGGGAAAGATGAGTTTGGAGTTACTTTTGAGCTTGATATTGACATGAATGACGTTCTCGAAGAGCAGATGGTGTCAGCTCTGCATGGAGATGATGACGATTACCTTCGCGAAATGGCGGAGTCCCACGCAGATAAGATGTCTTATATCAAAGAAGCACAGAAGCGCGCTCGGGCAGCTACACAAAACGATTTGGACTCTGGATTCAATGATCCATGGGCCGATTCAGCGGTGTACGGCGAAGTCGACGAAGAACCGGATGAGCAAGAATGGGATTCGGATGCCGACTATGAAAACGAAGACGAGATATAGATCATAGGAGCGTTTAGCTCAACATCACCCCTTGATGCGTCCAATACAAATTATGGGGGAAATAAGTTCTAACATAATAATATAGAATGTTTTACCATAAAAATATACAGTCCTGCAGCTTTATCGTTCTTCGACAAGCCAATTATTCCTGTGACTCCACAAATTCACAATACATCCACGCCAAATGGCCCCAGTGACGCGGATCGGTTAGCGTGGCAGGAACAGGGAGACGAAACACGGGGAACAACGAGTGGTTTGCGGGCCATTGTTCTGAGGTTTCATCCTTGGTTTCGAACGGGAAAACTCTATCCGAGTCAAGGTTTAAAACCTTGCTTGGATCACGTGCCGGTCCTTGGCTGAAGTATTGGTCAAGATCCAACCCACAATAAGAGGTCACAACAACAATCGTATTCGCATAGTTTTCTACCAATGCCTTCTCTCGCCCGAAGGAGTTACAAAAAGTTTTACTGTACGACATAAGCAAGAACGAGCTACAAAGCATTTTCCAGTCATAGGGTGTCAAGTCTTCCCAATTCGGCGGTGACATGTCAGAAAAATCCACTCCCGCATCCATATCTTCGCTCCTTGGCGCATGCTCGAAAATGTAAAGCAAAGGGTAGCGAACTAGCTTGCGCATGCGCGCGAGCGCTTTTTCCTGATCCTCTTGTAAATTTGCCTTTTGAGCCACGGCACAGAAGATTTTTAGCTCGTTCATGGCTTCCGCTAGGACGCTCACAGAAGTAGGACAGTTGCTCGAGTTTCTCGTAATTGGACCAAAAGTTATCACAAAATCTAGCCGATGCCATCCCCAGAATCTCCGAGTTTTCATAGATGGACGTGAACTGGTTCGCCAAGCCTCGTTGGGGCGATAGATGCTTGAGCGCCACAGAGAGTTGATCCTTGATAGTCGCCATCTGGTCTTGTTCGTTCCCAATCGCGTACCTTAAAGCACCTAGAAACTTGTCAAAGTTGGTCGCCTCGAGCCGCTCTTTGTACTGCGCATCCTCACTGACTACACGGTGTACCGCTTCGTAGCGCTCATCCTGGTTGAGCGTCTTCAACTTGAATTTACCCACTTCTTCGCGCCCAATCATTTCAATAAGATCCTTATCAAACTTCTTGAATTGATCGAGGTTCATGAGAGAAGCCGTCCGGTAAAAGTATGCATGCATAGCTGAAGTCGGAATCAAAACAGGAGGAAACTTCCCGCTGCTGCGGCTTCTCTTGGTAGGAGACGGTTGCAGCATTTCTTCCAGTACTCTCAAGTTGTTTCGGAGGGAGAACAAGCGCCCCAACTCTTTGCGGGATTCTTCCACCAATACTGACTGTTCACTATCGTCCGGATCGTCCACTTTATTAAGAAGAATGATGAGAGGAATTTCCCTGCGTTCTCTTGATTCTCCTTGACAAACTGCAGCATCTTGATTTGTTCCTCCGTGTTGACGCCTTGTTTTCCATCCATTACCAAGACCACGACGTCAAAGGTATGCCACTTTTGTGCGACAAAGTTTCGGTATTTACTACCTGCACCGGCTTCATTGATTCCCGGAATATCAACCATTACGAGATTGGCATCGTCTCGCATTGTACACAAGGGTTCGTCGAGTTCAATCTCAAAGACTTTTTCGTGAATTTCGTTCGAGTTGCGAAAGTTCTGATTGTCGGCCGTAATCTCCGTGAGCACCGTATCGGCTGATTGTGTGCCTCGAGTCAGTAAAACGCTGTTTTCGTCGTTCGCTGCGTCTTGATTTGGAAGGAGACGAAAGTAGTTGATACCAGCGGTCGTTCGTTTCATGGATACTTCGCCGTACTTGTCGCGAAACAAAGCATTCAACACTGTTGTCTTCCCGACGGAGACATGCCCTACAATGGCGATATTGATATCCGTCATCATTGTGAGTATTTAGTTCTTATTATTTGATGATGTGATAGACACTTTAGCCTCAAAAGCGCAACAGATGCGGTGCTGTCGATAAAACGCAAAAAGATCGCGTCAATCCTCCCTTTTTCTCGTCTTTCCCAGCGCCATAGTAAAAATCGAGCTTTCAAAAGATACTTAAAGAGGTATGTACCGAACATAGCCAGTCCGATATTTTATCAATTTTTACTATGTGGGTAACGGAACATGGAAGATGAGCACTCATTTTTTCGTTTTTATCCGTCGTCTATCGACCATGGCATTGTTATCCATCACAAAAAAGGTCTGCCTATTACTATGTCATTGTCCAAGGTACGTTGATACTTGGAAAGTGAATAAATTAAGCCGCGGACCGCTTACTCATCGATTGATTGCACAAAATTCACAACAATCATCTGGCCAAACGAAGAACGCGAACGGACTAGTTAGGAACATGTTACCGGTACTTTGCTGACAGGCTTTTCCGATGCCGAAAGATGATGAATATGTCCTTTGGCACGATCATTCCACCTCCTTGTGAGCTGTTTCAACTTGATGAATATATGATATGTTAGTCGGAAAGATGATGACATACACATCGAAAACATCTGCAAATCCATTTGGAAGAAAAATGGAAATGAAGACGTTCTGTTTCATAAATTTCACCGTCTCGCAGCTGTAGTGCAACTATCATTGTCTTTGAATGAAAGGTCTTCACGAACCAAACGGTAAAAGAGATCTGGGTTGACTCGTGCGACACGCATCGCACTTCTTAGATTGTCGTCCATTAATTCGAAAGTGTTCTTACTTTGTTTGCTTTTCAAAGCCTGCTGAATAGGAACTGGAATCATTGCAAAAGACAACAACTGCCATGGCCCTTATGATAATAATTATTCGCTAGGTATAGCTCGTATATAATTCAGTTGGTCATACTCCTTAATATCATAAAGAAGTTTGTCGGGCTATCCTCTGGAATTTCTCAGAATTTTCGGTCTTGACATTGGCTCTATACCTACATCTACTCTTAGCGGCTTTCTTCAGCTATCTTTGTTATTAGTATCATTTTATCTCGGCCTAAGGCCTCACTCAAACACTCTGTGCTTTTTAAAGATAGCTCTCGTTGCTTCACAGCGACAAACACTCAAAACACCCATGTCACTGACAGAAGGGTGCTGATTTCATTGTCAAGTTCCGTGTCAGTTGACCCGGTCATTGCAAACAGTTAGTTGTGCTTTCAAGACTTTGCACGAGAGGAGCCACGTGGAGGAGCTTTTGCTGGGATAGGTGCACACTTACGGTCGTCTGAGTAGTCGCTGTTCTCGAGATGAAGAGGATCTAACTCTTGTTCGGTTGCTCGTTCGTCCTCGGCTTCATAAGTGACAGTATTATTTAAAACTTCATCCACTGCAGTAGAAGGGGGAGGCGTAGGGAGCAGCCTTTCGCTGCAACGGATCTGCATCGTCTAGCTGCGATGTCGGAAGAGGAAGAAGCTTGCCATCCTGGATCATGCCTTGAACTACCTCCAGCTCAAACTCCGAGTCCGTTCGAGAATCCTTTAAGGATCTGTACTTGTCTTTCAGGAGTTGATATCTGTCGATTATATTCTTTGCTTGTGCTAGCGCAACTGATTTCCGAAGATAGTCTTCTCGGTGGTGCTCTACATCAGGTAACATTGCACATTCCTCTGCTGTATAACGTCCTTTAAACCCCGTCACCTTCAACTTGGCACAGAGCAGGTTCAACCTTTTACGCTGACACATAAACAGAAGTTTTTCTTTCTCTACTCCCCCCTTCTTCTTGGACGTCACTGGCTTGGATTGTTTTGCTAACGTAGCAGGAGGTCTGCCCTGAACTACTTCCGTTTCCAGTTCCTTTCGAGCAACTTCCTGAGCTTCCCCCTTCAGTTCATGTAGAATGCTAAACTTTGCTTCGAGACACTGAAACTTTTTAATGACATCCTCGACTTCTGCGGGGACGCTTTTCGGCGCAGATAGTCTTCTCCATGGTGCACCAAACCAGGTAATAATGCACATTCCTCTTCTGTATAGCTTCCTTTGAAACGCTCCCGACCCAGTTTGTCACAAAGCTTGTTCAGCCGCTTACAGCTGACCAACAAGCGAATTTTGTTCAACTTTTTCTTTAGCTTGAGTTCCATCCTTGCGGTACTTGTCTGTGCTACGTTTATTATTCGCACTTTCCAGGGAAGAGAGCGACGGCTAGATTTTCAAAAGAATTGTTTGTCCGGTCTCGGTCGATGTGATCCACAATCTCACAGTCCGTCAACAATTCGCCGGTATAAGCCTCAACTGCCACTCGATAAAAGATGTATATTTTTCCACCAATCGTCACGGTCACTTTGACAACCGGGACGTGTGACTTGTGCTTCTTCTTGTAAGTTACGATTGTAATATCGTGAGAAACATTTGGTACGCTTATCACAGACAAGGGTTCCTTTGGCGTTGAACATAATCGGGAGATCTGGATCGGGATAGTCAAACCAGATTTCGTCAGGGTCACATTCAGATAAAGTCTTGTACTTGCTTTTCAAAATTACCGTGGACTCTCGGCGGCCAAGATCATTTCTGAAAATTGAAAAGAAGTTGTTTGAGTTAATCATCAACCGTTGTAAGAACTAAAGTATTTGTTTACTCACCCCGGTACGCAATTCTTCAACTGCAAGTTTTCGCTCTGTGTCAGCCATTCCAGGTCGTCCACGTTATTGTCCCACTGCATAGATTTGTGGTGGATGACATGGGTCAAACTAGGCCGAGGACCAATAAAAATGGCTGCAAGTGCCCCCCGAGGGAAAAGCTTGACTCTCGTCCCACTACAGTCTTCGCCGACAAAGTTGATCTGCCGATAGCCTTGTGCATCAGGGGTAGATATCATAAGCTTGAAGCTTACCACGCAATATCGTTTTACTCTTCGTGAGTTTCGATGAATTCGACGACCGATTATAATACCAATTCTACGGGTCGCGTGAACCGCGCGATTTCATCTTTCGATTTCTACGTACACGTAGAATCTACAGAACTCTGGTACAAAAAACATCGGTCGGCATTTTTACATCACGTCGTATCACGTCGTGGTGGCCCATTTTGTTGATAATAACGAAACCGTTTATGTAATCGAATAAATAAACAATTCAGTATGACTAAACTTAATAATGCTGAGAACGGGGGGTAAGCCGCAGCGCGCTTTTGTCCATGGTTCGGGCGCATTTTGTCATTTTGCTCACGACTGTGCGACGCCTCATTTTCACAGAAAACTCGAAATGTCGAGCATTTAGCTCTAAATCGAAGCACTTTTACCACAGGTAGCATAATAAATGTAAGGTTTGTTACATGGGGCATCGAGCGGGCGTGGTACGCCTGGGATGGCGACATTATTCGCGAATATGGTGTTTTCTTGAGCCGGTCGTCGGTCGAATATGTCAATTATAATCATAATATGCCTTGATCGCCTCACCGCAAGCTCTTCTCAGTGCAATATGAGAGCTAACTATAGTAGGAACGGTATTTTATTTGGCGAAACAACAATCAACCCCAGTTTTATATCAATTATAAGGAAGGGGTCAAAACTTTCACTTCTGAAATCCGCTTGAATAAGTAGCGACACAGGATGGCCTAGGATGCTTCGAATTGCGGAGCATTTTCTCTTAATCGATATTGCTGACTGTGTTTGAATTCGCATCTCAATGAGCATTTTTCAATGAGATTGAACGGCTGAACTTCCGTAGTTTGCTATGTTGGGTGGGGCGTTCAGTATCTTGTATCGTCATCAAAGAACCATCAAACCCAATTTTAAGTGATATAATATTAAACTGCACATTAAAGTTATCACATAACTGTATTTTCGAAAGAGAACTGTGGCAAAAGAATTGACTTTGCGCTATTCATCGAATGGGACATGCCGAAAGTTGCTGGTAAACCAAAATGCGTATAACTGACAACTCAAGCGCTACCTCGATGCACAAAGTCGCCGATCTTCTTCCCATCTTACTTGTCTTGTGTTGTGTATACTTTGTGCATCCAACCATCCATGAATAATAGAGATCTCACTACGGAATTCGGCCGACTTGCGATACAATGGGAAGATTTTCGTCTCCCGCTCGGACGCGAAAACTGCGCACTGTGTCGAAACGCTCGAAGAGAAAAAAATTTGCAAGATTCCATATTCCGTGTGACATTGATCCGGCACTAACAATTTTACGAAATACCGTGAAAGATGAAATGCACGGTTCACGCGACCCGTAAATTCCCTATTCGGCGATAGCTGTCGTCTTGGGCTTGAGCCAATCGCTGATGAAAAGCGATAAAGAAGCCATGCTTGCAGCCATAATAAACCACAGCGAGATTACCTTTCCCTCTCTTATCGATCACAACATGCTTGCTTTTGTTCATATCACCGTGTATCCCACGAGTTGTATTTTCGGGAAAACAAACAAAACCATGATACTGTGCAACTTGCAGGCATTGCTCAGCTGTCAGTTTTGTTCGCTTGGTAGCAAGAATAGCTTGAATGTTTCGTGGCAAACGCTTCAATTCCCCCTGATCGTAGCAAGGCCATCGCAATGTCAGCCGAAGGTAATACTCTCCCCCTTCCATTTGAAAGCCGGTCCCTTCTATGTTGGATTCTTTTATCATAATCAAGAAGTCCACCATTTTCCAAAAAGGTGCACACTCCACAGGAATGTTATTGGACGCTGACACCTGTGGGCTGTAAGTCACCAGCCCCATCACCTTCAAATGATTCAGGATATGGGACAGAGGGGACTGATGGGCATAAAGGAATCATCGTGATCTCGGTATCAAAGTCAGCGGTGACATCGCATACTGCAGCATCAGTGGCCTTTAGATCAGCATCATCCACGGAGGCAACGTCGCTCTCAGAAGATTGGGAATCAATACCCGTACGGCGATGATGCTCGGCAATTACTGCGGTCTCGGCTTCAACAACATTAGCGGCAGAGACCGTGAACTTGGAGTCATACATTAAGCCATCGACGGCCTTGACGGCAGATTTATCATTGCACTCAACATCGGCATGGGAATCAAGATCCGAGACTTCGACTTCTGTACCTGAATCTCCCACGGATTTGAAATCGGAGCTCTCATATATGGAAATCACCGAAGAGTCATCGTCGGAGGTCTCGCAATCGTCGTCGGCAGTCCGGTAATCAGAATCATTCTCTGAGCCAACATCAGTGGCCTCGAATTCTGAATCATCCATCGATTCGTCATTGCTTACATCCAAAGCGACCTCTGGTACTTTTTCTGCAGGGAGAATGGTCGAGGATCGTTCTCGAGTAGGGGCGACAATTCACGTCCTTCAGCGGACACTTCCGTATCATTTCCAATCTCTTTCTTACAGAACTCCTGGTGACTCGAAAATGATCTTCATGCTCGGGTTCTTTTGTAACACGGCAATTTTCCTTCGGAGCAGGTTTGGTTTTTAGACTCGCAATCGTCTGTCTTAGCAGTCACGGAACTCATGCTGATTCTTGACGTCTTGCAAGATCAATGATAACTTCTCAACAGCTTTCTGGTCAATTAGACAATACTGCATAGTCGTTAGAACATCAGTTAGTGCAAGGTAGGCGATTGATACGAGGGAACGCGATTCGTTCCGTCAGCATTGATCTGTCGCATTTGATTAGCCCCATCATAAAAAAAAACTCTTGACTAGTTCGCCGGACACCGGCGATCATCTGGAAACGTACCTAAATCTAGCCTGAAAAATCACGCTTTTTCTATGACAACAAGAATTAATGAACAGACAGAATGCGTTTTCCATAAGGAAGTGACAACCTGGGATGGTTTTCAAACAAAAGTTTGGTGCCTCAAAGAAAGTTTGATGTTTGATTTCGGTCGAGTGCCGTGGGAGCGGTGTAACGGTTTTTTGCGCGCAATTCATCATAGTTCAAAATATCTTCAAAACCACTGCGACCTGAAATACAGAGGGCTCCCTGTGCGATGTTTACGTTTAGATTTGGCATCTCGTGCATTTCAATTGCTTGTTCAAGCTGTCTACTGGTTAGACGATCAATGAGCTGACATCAACCAAGCTCTCAAAGGAAAGATTACCATGGCAGACATAGACTGCAAGTATCCTTTTCGGTGACGACGGAGAGTGGTGAAGTGCGTTCGATGACGCCGGAAGAGATTAACGCATTTGTTCGGCAACAACCGCCATGCGCACATAAGATCATCCTCAAAAGTCTTCATGAGGAAAAGTAAGCAAACCTCCTTTGTTGGTGTCATCGCCCTACATCCAAATGCAAGAATTCCATGAATGTCAACAGCAATCTCTACCTTTTCACTACTTTGTACCATCGAAACAATTATCGCTTGTTGTCGATATCACATTAACTAGGATCATGGTGTCCCAAATTACGTTTCGAGCTCAAGAGTTATGGTACCGCGCCGGCGAGAGCACGATTTCAAGCCAAATCCAGATGTCTTGTAAAGCTGCCACTGTCTCCTTTCAATTCGTAATGCCACCATCCAGCATCTAGTTACCAACAAGATGTTTACCCTTTCCTTAAACAGTCTTTGCCCATCCGACATGAGCCCCGTCTTCTCTTAAAAACGCTTCTCAGGGGATTGTTTGAGTGATACAGACACGGTAAGGCATACAATTCGACGAAGCCTTTTGAACAAGTTCTGAATTTCCCTTTCCTGCTAACATTTTTGGAATTCTCAAGCGGCATCAATTCTTGATTGTTTGTCCAATGATAGCGTCATTGACTATCAAGCTACGGACCCGCATTCGAATGGATCCAAAGAACATGGAATACGAGAGAAGTTCGTTCTAAGCAAGCTATCTTGACTCCCTCATTTTCGATCGCCATTGATGCCATTCCGCAAGTCGAATTCACTTCCCCTTGATAATATCCAAAATTGCCGCGCATAGAACATTTTCATGTGTATGAAATGAAGGCGATGAATGATGAATGATGAAAAGAAGTGAAAATGAAGTTCGGATCATATGCGGGGAAGGACGCGAGAGACGAGAGCGGCGGAGTTTCGTCGTCGAGCAGAGCGACACAGCGACGCGAGCGAGGAGTGTCGCAGTGTCGAGTGAGAAGTGGAAGTGAACCCAGGCGCCTGTCCGCTGTACGAGAAGAAGTTGGTTAACCTCACTCATAGCTCGTACCGGTACTCACATCTTGTCTTTTGTCTTTTCACAACCTTTCATTTTTTTTTGTTTATGAGTCATCTCGACCATGGCCTGTATATCGTGTATTTATCTGTTTTATCTTCTTTCTTCTTTCAAACAAGCGACAACTTATTAACTTTGCAATATTCTGGAAGTAATTGATCGAAGGTTTGTAGTCTAAAATTGATTTCCGCTGATCATATGAGAAACGTAACGTAAGCTGAGTGTTCACGACGCAAGTCTTCGCAGCGAAAATGAACGTGGAGAAGCAAGCTAAAACTCAATTAAAGCATCATTTATTGGAAGATTTTACTGACATTGATTGTGCCGAAAACGAGAGGTCTTTTCCTTTCATATATTACCGACATCCATTTCTACAAGACGGCCTCATCATCAGTTTTCTATGTCTTGCTCCACTTTTGCCTCAAAGGCAAAGATTATTGTTGATAGAAGTACTTCCTTTTGAGAAGTTTGCGGCATACCCGCTCCGCTTTCTCGTCCCGCTTGTACAGTAGTAGACTGGGCACGAACGACATGCTTCTCTCAAGACGAGCGACGATGCATCAATCAGTCAAACAAATTATCTCTAGTATTATCAGAGAGAAGAAATCCCATTTTTACAACGCTGCTGAAACAGAATAATCCCGAGAAAGCTCACTAGAAAGGGTAGTACACGTAATTGTTTTAGTAATTGACGCATCATGCAACACGGGCTGAAACGTAAAACGTAGTGGCTTACTAGAGCTAAACATGTTTTTCTCTTTGAAAAAATCTGAAAAATAGGCTACCGTACCAGGTACCAGTGCTGTAGACTAAAGACCCCCTTAGATAGGTCGATTTTTTGGTCGCATCCAAAGCCTCGACACCGAAAATTGAGTGAAGCAGAAACGATGACGTCAACAAAAATACTAAGCAGTTAGATACAAAAACAAACTTTTATTAATACCAAGGAACATAGCACACGCACCCTTGGTGTAGTGGTAACATAATTGCCTTCCAAGCAATTGCCCTGGGTTCGATTCCCGGAGGGTGCATTTTTGCCTCATGATGAGGAGATTTTATTGATGGAATTAAAGCGCCATGGTCGAATTTTTGTGCCTCGAAAAATTTGTACACAAAAACCTATAGTACTTTGGTCTGCACTTCTTCCGTACGACATGAGGTACCGGTGCGACATAGACGGGTATCGTCTCGCGTCGTACGTCTTCACGAACGATCTCTTTTGTAGCGCCTACGGCGAGGCAGAATTTAACGCCTTTTCTCATCAACATCAACATCAACGCAAACGCCCATCTACTGGTAGAACAACGCAACCAAGGGCAATCTCGTCATCACTATTAATCGCCTCAATCACACAATAGAATCAGATGAGTCTCCCTATTCCTAGCCTCGGCTCTGGCACAGCCAACATCGACCCCAAAGAACAAGAAGCCATTGACAATATTTTGATTGCGCTGGCCAGTCGCAGTAACGGCGATCTTCGCAAACTGTTGCATTCATTTTTCAGCTTCCTTCATCGTCGAACGGATTTTTACATTGTACCGCACGAAGACGATGTGCACACTAAGATGGGATTTCGAGAAGGTGATGCCGAGAAGGTCCTGCTTGCCGCATTTCGTCAGTTTCCTCTCCGAAAGATGCCTCGTCAAGCCGATATCGTGGCAGCCAAGAAAACACAAGCACCAAAGAATACTACAACCAGCGGGCCACCTTCGAACGAAACTCCTGTTAAAGAATCGAAACTCAACCAGCCGCGAAAATCAGAGGACGACAACCAAATACGGTTGACGGAGAAAGGTCTCCAGATACCCGTGGGGAACGGCGGAGCGACAGAGAAATACAAGTGGACACAAACCATTGATGAATGTACGGTAATGATTCAAGTTCCCGTAGGGATTCGAGGGAAGGAGTTGGATGTCAGCATTACTGCGTCGTCAATTGAAGTCAAACCGAAAAAGCCGTTGGAAGATGGGACGGATCTGTTTGTGAGAGGTCCTTTAACCGAGAGTATAGATCCCAGCGAGTCGACCTGGAGTTTGGAAGGTGGTGTAGTGGTTCTAGTATTGTATAAAAAGCAAAAGAAATTTTGGGACACAATTCTAGTGGGCGACAGTAAGATTGACACATCCATGGTAGACTCGAGACGGAATATAAGCGAATACGATGAAACGACACAGGCACAGGTTCGCAAAATGATCTTTGATCAGAATCAGGTGCAGAAAGGATCGCCCACGTCGGACGAAATCGCTGGGATAAAACCTCCCATTCCTCCGTTACCTCCTGGAGTAGAATACATCAACCAGGAGAAACTGGACGAAGCGTTCAAACTTGATGCACCGAATAAAGGTGATTGATCAATATTTAGACGGGGAAGATCGTGGTTTGTATAATTAGTTCATCTAGAGTCATTTGCTGGTCAATGTGTAGCTTCAAAGTTAAGTTTTTGGTTTCGAAAATGAGCCGCTTCTAATTTGCAGAGTACGGCCAAAGTGAAAAATACGAGTTCATTGGTGCACCGGTGCAGAGATTTGATGCATTTTGGGTATATTTAGATGCTCTTGACGGAGGGATGTAGTTTTAGTCAACAGAAAGTCGTGAAACTCATCACACACTACTACATACGACTCAACTTAATTCAGTCCCGGGATTCTTCGTCGAACTTTCTTCCCTTAAACTGATGCGCACTCGATGCCACTGCTTTCAATAAAAGCATGGTCAAAGAACATTACATTGTCATGATGGACGCGGTGTTAACGCTGTTTATGAACCATCATCTTGGAGGTGTGAATAATGACGGCCATTGCCAGTCGTAAAACATTTGTTAGCGTTTTACTATCCTGTAAATTGTAGAATACTTTTTCTGAGACACCTCGGGTGGTTTTCAGTCCCGAACGTTGTTTTTAGTCTTTATAGATTGCAACAACCATGACGCGGAAGCCCGTTACAATCGCTTGCACTCCGTAATGAAAAGCAACAACGCTATCATCCCGCACTGTTCACAAATTTACTATTAAAGTTTTTTCTTAGCAGAGTAGTAGCAGCGCGCGGCAAACGTGTTTGAATATTAGAGAACCATGTCGAGTTTCACAAACGACGACGACGACGAGTTTACTAATTTTGCATCGAGCGACGTTCCGAACGTCTCTACGAAAGCGAACGACGAACAGATACCCAACAATCAGAATGAATTGTTTCATGCGGATCAACGCGTAGATATTGATGTCGTCATGTCAGCTGTGGAAAATGATGGAGTATTGCCGGTCACAAACAATGATGAAATAAGCCAATCTTTGCCCAACGGATTTGACAACTTTGAAGAATTTGAGAGCATGCCAGCGACCTGTGATGAGCCACCAACTCAACCTGTCATTGAATCTGATAATCAATTGCATAATGGGATTATTTCGGGAACAGTAAAGGCTGAGGTGGCGTCCCCTACCGATGATTCTGGCCTGTTTGCTAGCTCCGATAACGTGCCGCTACCAACGACGATAGGTCAGAACACAACGCAAGAAAGCGATATATTTGATGTCTTTGGTGCGACAAATGAAGATACAGTGAAGTCATCGGGCAATGAACAGACGCAACAGTCTCTCCTTGACGATGGCCTTTTCGATCAGTCGGTGGACGTAAACCCGATGAAGGAAGACGTCGATGAATTTGGCGAATTTGCTCAGGTGAACGAGTTGAGTGATAAGCCAGCTGGAGCGTCTCTCGTTGAAGACGATCATTCTGCTTTGGGTATAGAACATGCTAATGACGAACCGGGTGACTTCAATACACTAGCAACATGTGAAGCAGTCGAAGCAGTAGAGTCGAAAGTCGAGTCGGATGACCCAGTGCTTGTTGACCAAGACAACTTTGACAAATCGGATTTAGTTGCCGCTGAGACAAGAATAACACGTGAGAGCATTGCACAAGAAGACGACGTTCATGATTTTGGTGATATCGACTGTGTCATTGGAGGACCAGCAAAAGAGACTGACGGCGAATCGGCAGAACCAGCGCTGATAAATGACCACGACGTTGTCGACGAATCTAAAAAGACGTTGAACTCAGCACAAAGAGGCGATAGCGAGTTGAATAACGGTGACGAGGAAAGTGGGGTTATAGAGGAAAAGACCGACAGTGATTTTGTTCCTGACACTGATGATACTATTCATCTGCTACCGGAGAAACAGCACTCGAAGGAGGAGGAAAGCAACAACAAGGCGACAGACTCTGACGCGACCCGAGATGGTGTTACCGAAGACTCGGCCATTGAGTCCGATGACCTAGATCAAGTAAACGGCTACGCTTCTGCACAGCTGGTGCCTACTCAGAATCCGCAGCAAGAAGACGACGACAGCCATATATTTGGGAACTTTGATGGTGCTAGTGTACATGTTTTGCCAGACGCAGGGGCTAACCTGACTGCATCAGTCCTCGCTGTCAATAGCAGTTACGACTTTGGTGGATTTGGTAGTTCCGAGAATGCTGCAGGGTTGGTAACGGAGCATACGCAAGGGGTCAATGGGGATGCTTTTGGAGACTTTGATGAGGCGACTGGAGACGCACCGAAGGAGTCGGCTGGTGAACCGGCTAAAGTAGCGCTTGCAAGCGACTTTGAGGTTTCACAACAAGACAATAACGATGAATTCGGCGAGTTTGATGAGACAATAAGAAAAGTAGCGGAAACACCAGGTGGCGAGCAGACCGACCCAGCTTTTGTGGAAGATGATGAGGGTCTTTTATTAACAAGTACGCAAGACGCCTATGGGGATGATTACTTTGACGTGGCGGTCGGCGAAATGCCCCGAGAGACTAATGGTGAGTCGGCTGAACCAGCTCTTCTGGACGATGCTGACGTTCTTAAAAATGTTTCACAAGACGACAACGACGACGAATTTGGAGATTTTGACGGGGTCCTTGGAGCAATGCTGCATCAATCCAGTACTGAGCCTGCTGGACATGTAGATGGTGCTGAAATCTTTTCAATGACAAATCAAAATGTCACGCTAGCAAATAATATTGGCGATGAAATTGCGGACTCGGATTGGGCACACCGAGAAACAGAGAAAACCGCACAGGATGCACAAGAATCGCCTGTCGATGATGATGAGGATTTTGGCGACTTTGGAGGCTTTGAAAATGCGGAGTTAGCAACAGTAAGTCAGAGTCAGATGAATGATGACGAAAGGAACAATGATGACCTCGATGAGGCGCGAGGTGATACTGCAGAAATATTAGCTGGGCAAGCGCCAGCCGACGACGATGATGATGACAACTTTGGCGAGTTTGGGAGCTTTGAAAATGCTGAGTTAACAACGGAAAATTCAAAACCCAAGCAAGAGACGGATGATGAGTTTGATGAATTTGGTGACTTTGGGAGGCAAACGCTAGCGCGGAAGTTGATAAGGTTGGCGGAACCCAAGCAGAAGCGACAAACATGGCCTCGCAGACGAACCAAGAGGCTCTCGGAGTCGGAGCGTTTGCAGAGAGGGCGGAGTCAACGTTTCAGACTCTGTTTGGACGATTCTCTCGCGAACACGAATTACCGCCAGAAATATCCGAGGAACCGAGCACTGACATCGTTCCAATCAGCTCGCTCTTGGTAAGTTTTGAGATCGTTACGAAGCAATTAATCGCAGCCCACAACTCATCTTTCTTTTAGGAACAGGCTTTGAAAGACAAACCAAGTTTGTGTGCTCCGATTAGTTTGTTTGATGTGCTTCGCGGACCCCAAGATGCGAATAGCGAACCACCCTTCGCTTTTATCAATCCGAAATCCATGAATCAATCACCGCACCTAAGATATCAAAGCTGGATTGCAAAGTTAAAACCCACGAACAGTGCTTCCTCATCAAATATTCCATTCCTCCCTTGTGATCAAACTTTACAAGCAATTCAAGCTGAAGATAAACACGATAAACCAGGGGATCGCAAGGATGAAACGACTCGAAATACACCGATATCAGAAACCAAGCCTAAAGAGGCCTTTGTCAAGGAGCCGCCATCATCACTGAAAGAAACCATTGTAGAACTTCCTCCACTGCCAGCCAAAGCCAGCGGTTCTCAATCCGAGCAAGTCGCCGAATTTCTCAAACAGATTCCCGACCTATCATACATGCTTTCATCCACACCTTCACCTCCTAGCTCCTAAATTATAAAAAATTTATTATTATTGCTCTTAGATGCCTTCAAACACCCCGTATTCCTCATGAACATTGACGGCCCTGATTCTGGCTAGATCAAACTGAAAGTCTCCATTCTCGCCATCCATTAGCGCAAGGCCTACTGATTCTATACACACATTATCATCCAACTCTCGAAAAACTTCCCTTTCCCGTCCCCTCGATGTTAATGATAAATGAGAGAAAGGCAAGACGAATCTTTCAAACGGAAGGACGGACCCATAGTCGGACACATTCGGCTGGGACCGTGATTGGATCTGCCCTTGATAAATGTCGTTGGGAATGGAAGTAGAAACTTTCAGATTAAACGTATATCTCCGGCCGTCTGTTCGACAGGTAACTTCCAGCGCGTTGTAAAGTCCTTGCAAATTGGCCCCGCTAAAGGGAAATTCGGGAGATCGAAGTGCCGCGAATCCGGAACGCTGTGCCATACTTTGCAAGCCAACGGTCGTATCCAACGTCCCTTGCCATCTTAGAAAAGGTACAAAATCGTCTTCCGCATTGACTGTTGCTGTGTGTAAAATAGTTTCATCTTTCAAGTCAGTCATATCTTCGCTTTCCGCATCATGTCGAACGACTTCTTCCGGTGTTCGCAACAAGATGGCCTGTGCTTTGGAAAAGCCCCCAATGACACGATCATCCGATATTCTCCAGGCATCCGTATCATATTCACCGACCCGAGATGCATCTACCGCATCATCATGTCGCGAAAAATCAAAAAGAGTCAAGGGAGGACACGGATAGCGATCCTTGGTCAACCAACTGGTGCGTAAGATACTTCGGCGGAATGCTAGATATCGTCGGGCCCATCCGCCGCCGCGAGAAGGGAAAATCCACGGTAACATGCTTCTATTTGTGGTTGGAGTAGCTTTAAGTCGGAATACGAGGTTAGATTATGAAAAGGGTCCATTACGCTTTTACACCGGCTTTTTAGTCTAATGATGGTGCGAACTTGCTTTGTCTTTAAGGTTCAGGGTTAAGACTACATCCGAATTCCGAATCATTGTGGCGAAGGCCTTTGTGAATCTGACCTCGAAATACAGTAGTAATGAAAATGAGCACAAAGTTCTTTTTTATAAAAAAAATCAAACTAGGGTCTAGGAGTCATTACAAAACTTAGTTCTACAGGTTGTAATGGATAAGAACAAGCACAAACAAATTTAACTCTTTATAATTAAAAGAGAACGTCTAACCTGGTGTCGCAGCATCAATGGCCGAGTGGTTATGGCGTTGGAATCAGGATCCAATCTCTTCGGAGTCGTGGGTTCGAATCCCACTTGATGTATTTTGGAGAAATAAATGAAAACGGAGTTCTAGTTGAGGCGGCAACCTAGAGTGATTGTCTTCTTTTGATCATTATTTAAAAGTGTCTATGTTACTGTGAAACTATACATTGTATTGTACCGGGTTGTTTTACAATAGATGTACGGTACGGCGGCCTAGGCGGCGGTGATCACATCATGAAGGAAGTAAACAAGAGTATTGATTGATAGAGAAGTGGCTAGACGGGTCTATGGTGCTGGATTTGGCGTTGCCCGTAACATCAAAGCAGAGAGAAACATCTGTGAAAGAGGACATTTAGCTGAGCGTAAAGAGTTCTTAAGACTGATCAAATTATGCAATTTACTTATTGCAACTTAGATATTATGTAAAAAGACAATGACATAAGTGCTCTCTTTAGTTTGTGCGGACTTCGGAAGGTTTCTTGGCTGGATTGGCTACTTTTTCAGAGGGCTGCAGATTATTTATGCTCGTCACAGATGTCGCAAGTGACGGAATATATTGTCTTCTATAATTGACAGGTCGCATGAAACATCTTTGCCTCACTGGAAGGAAATGGCTCAATACACTGTAAGAATCAATCAGATGGCGCATCCGAACCAAACTCATATAGATAGTGTCGCACTCCACCATGCAAGCCGTCATCAATGGCAACAGGATCCCAACCGTGAATACGAAACATGTAGGAAACGATGCGTATCTTCCTTCGTTTCGTTCCGCATTGTTCGATCCTTTGATCGACGAGGGAATCTAAAAAGTCAGCTTTCAAGCGCGCCAAGCCCTTGGGCAACAAGTACAGATAAATGGCCGTGGAATCCTCGCGAATAGTTAAATGGGAACACGCACTTAGGACTTGTTCGTCTTCTTTTTCACAAAGTGGTTCATTGTTGTCATAGAGTAATACATTTCCGTGTCGAATTTGTACGCGCTGTTGCACATCGTGTGGCAGTTTCGCTAAAGCAGCTCGACCCCGCTGTACAAAGATAGGATCCAATTCAATCCCCACACAACGTAATCCCTCGATTTGTGAGGCAGCTGTCAGGAGCAATCTGCCATCCCCGCAGCCGAGATCGAAAAGAACATCGTCGCTTGTCAATGAAAAGAGACGGAGGGCATGGTCTTGTGCGGACCGCGAAGAAGGGTTGAATGGAGCGATGCTGTAAGGTTAATCGGTGGGAGTGTTGCAATCGATCGTCTTCGAGTCGTCGTCGTCGCTCGACGTCATCTCGGTGCGTGGTCCGTTGCGTGGTTCATGAGGTAATGGCTCTCGAGTATCAACTGGACATGCTTCGTCATTACTCATTTTTTCGTTCTTCCTTGTTTCACAAAAATCGAGCGCCAAAACAATATTATTATTCATGCTACCAGGTACAACATCATCAATAATGAGCGCAAATAACAAAAATGTTGTCTTTTGGTCTTTTACACGTTCCCAGAAAATGTGGGAGTGTGGTGTTTGCACGTGCCCAGATTATGTGGGCGAGTGGTGTTTTCAAATACCCAGAAAATCTGGGAGTTTGTTATTTTCAAGTACCCAGAAAATCTGGGAGTGCGGTGTTTTCACGTGCACAGAAAATAAGCTCGCCGCGTTTCAACAATAAACAATCATTCATTTCCTAAGCGTTGATGAACTATTTAATAAGAAGGTCTCCATTTCTTATTTATTCGGGCAAAAATTCTTACCTGTGTAGACAAGATGTCAACAACCACGTGTTTATCGGTTCTCCGATTCGCATCTCCCACCACCACGGAGGGCGACGATCTCCCTTCTTCGTCAGCATTGCCCTTTCAACGACTTACGGATCGAATTCTTCAACACTTTTCCGTTTCGAATGAAACGACCGACACAGCATCGATGCATGTCATTCAAATTTCGAATCGCTACTTTACGGCGCAAGTCGCTTTACTCTCCGAAGAATCCACCCAACAATCCACGCTGCACAAAGAGGACGGAATTGTTCTCGTGTGGGACGATGATCACGCGAATGCCGACTGGATACAGCTCTTGAATGCGGTACACGAGCAAATGGAAGCGGCCGGAGGAGGGGAATTGTTGCGACTTTGTGTGGGTCTATCGACGACGACGACAACTCGATCCCAACGAACGCCCAAAGAAATCGAAGACGAATATTCGCAGCGCGTATTGTGGTGTTTGGATCGTGGTTACGAATACATTCCGGCGTGTGATTTGTCGGAGGAAGGCGTTTCTCGTGGACACGGAGAACGTGACAAGGAAGGATTTGCCCGGCTCGTGGAAGCCATTCAAGGGACGGTTTGGTCTTCGGCCGTCATGGCGACGAGTACGCAACAAAAATTGAAATCGACGTATCAAGAAACCATAGCAGTTGTTGAGCAGTCGGATCCGAAGAATGACAACGATGGCAGCGATGAGGAAAGAATGAATCAATATGTACCGCCAGATCCATCCATGCTTCTCGTGTCGACCAATAAGGAAGACGAAGAACGAGAAAAGAAAGCACAAGAGGCATTGATGAAAGATGTCAATAAAGAAACAACTAATCTATCAACATTGAGCGAAGTCCATGGCGAAAGTAGTCAAACGGCATTACGCGAGGAAGATCGGGTCAATGAGCGACTGTTCAATCAATTTGAAGGTGCGATACAAGAGGCATCTCGCATCCGTGACCTGTCGCGATCTGGACAGTTAACAGATGAGGAACGTCGACAACGAGCTGGAGATGCTGCAATGATGCTTGTCAATTTGTTGGATCAGATGGGATATGATGACGACGATGAGGACGACGGAAACTCTTCCATTGAGGGCGAGGAAGAAAAAGAAGAGAAGGTAGACTGAATTGCGGTTTTACGATAACTTAGAAGTTTGCCATCCGTGCTACTTATGGATGAGTGTTGACGTAGTCGATCCAGTAGATCCAAATAAGGAAATAGGGCACCAAAATGTAAGGATTGCCGATAGGGTTCAAAAAATTCTGCCATTTGAAGGCAGACACTTTCTTTCAGGAACTTCCGGTTCTTGAGGTTTGTTCTTTTGAAAATGTGAAGCTGTGTAACGCTGCTGGGATGTGTTAAATCTCGAGAAATATCGATCTTTGTCGAGACAGCATAGAAGGAAGGAGTGATAAACGCGGATGCCTGCACGGCAAGTAAGAAAACTATGCACATCGCAATGGGTGCGATGCTTTGACGGGCCATGTTTGTATTGTCCAAGATTGTGAATTGCGATTCAATTTGAAGTTTTCCGATCGACAGATTTTGTCGTCTCTTACTCCGGAGTATTTTTTTTTTGCGGTTTGTCTTCGAGATGGTGTCTTTTTGTCGTCTGCATGCGTGCGCAAATTCTATGACGTCACTTCTGATGTGGCTAGAGTTCGATCCGGTCAATCTCATCGGCCTAGCTAAATCATACACGCTTATTAGTCTTCCTCGACTAGAAACGCTTGAGTAAAGAAACGGAACTGTAGGCGGAGCAAAACGGAAAAGATCATCCTTTTGTTTCTTTGCACGGAAGAGGTTTATTGTAATACAAAAACACGTTTGCCTAGTTGTTATGTCAAGAGAATCGAAATGCTCTCGTCTCTGAGATGAACTTCGTGTTAAATGTGATCATCTTTGCTAGTTGCCTACCCTGCAATTGTTTGCTACGCATCAATTGAAATCCTTGCACGTTCCAAAGTGAACGAAATGACTTTTTAACGATAGCGGAAAGTAATACGACCGCGTGTGAGATCGTACGGACTCAGTTCTATCAACACTTTGTCTCCCACCAGAATCTTGACAAAATTCTTGCGAATTTTCCCGCTAATTGTAGCCAAGATGGGTTCTTGCGATTCGGGGGCCCCGTCAATGGCACACCGGAACATGGCATTCGGAAGGCCTTCGACCACCACAGCTTCGACTTCAATAACATCATCCTTCGTTTTTCGCACTCTCTCGGTTTTGTTTTTCCTTTCGTTTCCTTGTGCTCTCGCTTCTTTTTTTACCGTAAATTGCTGAAGACTGTCGGAGTGTGTCCGATGGAATGGAAGAAACATGGATGGAGGGAGGGGCCACAAGGAAACCCTCCACCATTCCCAGTATAAGCGATATAAGAAGAACGATTCTTGTTGACAGCATGTTGAATTAGAGGTATTGTCGTAGAAGCAAAGAAAGAAGGTACGGTACGGTATTTGAAATCACGCCGAGGAATGGTTTCATTTGGATGATGGACGAGCGACTTTCAGTCCAACGTTGTCAGCCACAAACGTCAACGCCACATCAAACAAACGAAAATAAAAAGCCGTGTCCCGTGTTGAGGTTACAGTCTATGTCAGTGTGCTGCTTTCCATTCTGTGAGTCACGAATCTGAAAGAGTGTCTAGTCTGTCCGTGCGTCCTCTGCGACATTTTGCAACCACAGTGCGACATAGTCAAACACTTGAGTCCCGTTCCGATTTTTTTACTACTGTTAAAGCTTAGATTTACTATATCGGTACTTTCAAGATGTAGCGTTTCGAAAACGTGCTTTTTGGTCAAAAATGCAAGGCCATAGCACAGGATTTTTGGCATGTTGCTTTTCACCCTCATTTTCGTGCCATTGAGCGATCTTTGAAGCATCAATTCATTATCCTTCTCGATTTTTCCTGCATTTCATAAAGTCTAAGCGATTAAGAATGCGTCGATGAAGGAAGCGCGTGAAAATTCGTCTCAGTAAGGACTTTATTCCTTCGTAAGAGGATGGATTTGCCAAGTGACTTCAGTCGCCGCGGAGCGTGATTTTACCATCAGCTCGGCGGTAATTTGATTTCGATCGTAACGGGGCGTTAACAAGTAGGAATAACATTAGATATGAGGCTAGTTCCCCGCTCATAGTTCCAGGGTGATTTGCTTTGCATGAACTTTGCGTAGGGGTTGACAAGAGCGAGAAGACTTGTTTTTGGTAGGCGCACACGTGAAAGCCCACTCCGATCACTGCCAACGCCAAAGAAGATCATGATTATCGATAGTTAGGATCATTCTTTCCGAGAGCATTACACAAAGTGTGATGATCACAGATTATCTGGGTCAAATGCTGATGCTTTGATGTCAATCTGAGGTGTCGTTGGTTCTCCAAGAAAGCGACTACGGAAGGAGACGTTGGTCACTAATCACGGCGTTCATCGTTTTAACTTTTAAAAGCGTTCAAGTTCCATAAATCTATGCTGATACGGGTATGTTTGTGAACGTTAAAGGCTTTTGAAGAGCTTAAGTTGCAATTACGGAAATGTCCGCCAAATGAATTTAAACAACATAGGATGCAACGACGTCACCTTCTAGTTTTTGCCGCTTGGCACTATTATCATTTGAATCTTCTTGTACCAGACGCTTCTCTCTGTTGGCGATAGCGTCTTGTGCGTGTTGATCTTGCTTCGAAACCTCGTTTAGTGGCTCCGAGGGAATTATGTGAGTCTGTCCGAGATTAACGCCGTTCTTTTCAACTTGTTGGAGGCTGGCTATACCTCCCGCGTTTTGTTGCATCGCCAATAACATGTTCATCTGATTCCCCCCGTCTTGTAGTGACGCCATGTTCTGCTGCTGCTGTAAAAGTAGCTGTTGCTGCTGGAGATGTTGTTGTTGGTAAATGTTCATCATAAGTGTCGTTTCTTGAATTTCGTTCAATAAATTCATATGATGCAGCTTCAACATTTGATAATGTCTAAGGAAGACGGTTAGTACATGTTTGCCTCTCATCGTTCTTGTCTCAACACGAAAGTACTTACTCGTTGGGGTTTGTTGCTGTTGAATTGGAAAGGTTGATCGCCGGGACACTAGCGTTTCCGACTCCGTTAGAACTCTCTGCATTAGTGCCAGAGCCGTTACCTTGTTCCGAAGGCTGTTGACGATAGAAATCGTCTCGGTATGCATTATACGCGGCAGCGGCTCCTCCGCCGACAAGTTCACGAAAAGCCGGCTTTCCAATTAGATCGATGCCCGCGTTATTCATCGATGGCTGTGTCGAACTGCCAAAAGAACTGGTTTTACCGAAGTCGCTAGAAAGAAGAGATAACCCAAGTGATGAACTCCGACGGGCTTGCTTCAAACTATTTTGCGGGTCTTGTTGATTCCATGCATTCTGCATCATGGCCTGTTGCATACCAGCCTGTCCGTTCATTTGCGAATTCGCACCCATCCCCATAAGCAACATATTAGGGTGAGACCCTGGGCTTTGGTGCTAGCTAATATTCCATCGTCTTCGCCTTTTCGACTCGTACGTCCTCCGCTGACCACCCTGATTCCAAGTCTTTCGAGTTCATTGATGACCCAATCACGTGTGGGTTTGGGGTTCATACTTGATCTCCAGGCTCTAGTCAGTGCCTTTGCCTTGGCACACTTCTCTTCTGCCTCTGTCGAAGGAAAGGTACCCAAAGCAATTGTCTTTCCTTGCCACTGTCGAGAAGGTAGTTGATGGTGAGTATTGTATGGTCTGACGAGTTGGCGAACCAAAAACTCTCACGATCCTCGTTGTATCAGCGACCCGTGTAGCTTGACTTCCTTACCTTTACATGTACCGCTCTTTTACCAGCATTAGCCCCAGTGTCATCGACTGGATCTGACATTGCTTTGGAGATCTGAAGAAAATAACGTGGAAAAAGGAGGCTAAATCTTCGATGTCGAGTTAAATGGCCTCGTATCTGCGGTTGATGCAGAAAGAGTCGCTCAATGGATCTTCGGTCGAAAGCAAGAAAAGACGGGGTCCGTTTCGCTTCGTTGGTCTATCGGATCCGCTATCAATTGAATGTCGAATGGATCCGAGTCGATCTCGTCGTTCTTTCGTTGTGTCGCTTATCGCTTTCGTCGTTTTTATTGTTCGATTTTTTTGTTGCTTTGTGAGTTGAGGGTCATTATCGCCGAGCAAATCTAGAGTAGTATGACTCAGAATGTAGCATCGGCATTTCGAAACTGGCATTTTGGCGTTCGGTCTTCGTCATCAGTTGATAAAGACTTTTGACATTTTGCAAAAATAGCATCTACAATCAGGTTCACACTTCAAGGAATCGTCGCTATAACTTTTTCGATATTTAGACAGGAGACATTCTAAGTATCCAGTACCGCTTTAAGTATTGATATCAGCTATGAAGTCTTTGTACATTTTAGTTCACAGCCGATCCGCGTTTCTTTCTCCGCATTCTATGGAAAGGTCACAAGTTCACACTTGAAGCTATAGTACCATCGATCACCAATACGACATTTTCCAATAAGATCCGGCAGAAGGTTTGACGGCAGCAGCCACCATGAAATTTTTTTTGCGCCAGCGGTGCAGTTTTTTTTTTATTTTAAAAAAGAACAATTTGGTAAGCAATTTGTTCAGATACTCCGTTAAGATAACCCTTTTACACGTTAGGCCAAGATGGGAAGAGTCGCTCGTTACAAGAAAATCAAAGCATGCGATCCCTATTCGAAACAGAACGGGGGGAGAGTCCAACTCGACAAAGTGGGTGTGTGGGGATTGGGGGACAATGGTCGGAAACCGAAGAAGCGCAGCAAAACTGCAGAAAGACTTCGAGCACACAAAAGAAAAAAGGCAGGTTGACGAAGGCGACCCTTTCGATTTGCCTCCCGAAGGCGAGGACGAGTTTGATATGGCTGACTTACTGGGTAGTGTAAAAGAGAAAAGAAAACGACGGAAGAAACTGAAGTTGTTTCAAATGTCGTCAAGACTGTTACAACATCTTCTGTAAAGCCTGAAAAGGCGCTCAAAGAAGATGAGAATCTACAAAGTTCAAAGCTATTGAAACTCGACAAGCAAATAGAAAAGAAGCTACATGAGGCACCGGAAGTGAAACGCATGCCAGGTGAAAGTAAGAAGGCATTTGACCGCCGAATAAAGGCAGAAACACGAATGATCATCAGAGAGCAACGGGTAAACAATAGAAATCCTGAAAAGAAGCAGCGGAAGAAGGAGTTTCTGACCAACAAGAAAAAGAAGAAAAGTGGAGAAGCTTTGGTTAGCTCCTCTTCCGGGAAATATGCGGACGATAGTGATGCTGGTGCGGATGATGATTTCATTACTGGGGAACAAGCAGCGGCCCATCGAGATAGAGAAAGCACTGTTCCGTTTGGCGTTCAAGCAGAACGTCCGCCGTCGTTCAAGCAACTTCCTCGTGGAGCAGTCGAAAAGAAACGTCCGACCGGGCAATCAAAACTGTCGGATGATGCTGATATTGAAGCGGAGAAAAAGACAATGGAACTAATGAGGCGGAAAATTCAAGCCCAGTATGCTGCGATCAAAGCACAAAGACGTCAAAGGGGAGATTTCCATCTTTGAATCGCTTTATTACATCAACTGGCAAATAGTAGAACAGCTGTAATTCGTAATAGTATTTTTAAAATGGACTACGGCTCTCAACTGTGACTAGTAGAGATTAAATCTAAGAATTGGCAGTGGCATGACTTCCTCTGAACCTGCCACTCACCAGAAATAAAAGTAAGGTTGCCGGTAACTGAATCGATCGTTTTATGTCGGGCAAAAATTTGCCATCGTATGGTTACGAAAGAGATATCTTGTTGATGAGTCAGCACGTCACGAATATGGACATGAAGAAAGTTTGGCAATAGTGCTTGCCAAAACATTGTTGGCTCAAGTTGTTTCAATGTGAGACGAAAACACTGCATATCGCAATTGATGGCCTGCATGTTGTCATTACATGATGCTTTACATCAAATAGAAATTTTGGCAGGTAGATTCGTGAGCGACAGTTACAAAGGATAAAATAGCTTCACGATACTGGAACCGTCGCAATTGTCTCGGATTACGGAATAATAATTGGCAGCGCGAAAAGCGCGCGCTCCCGTGGCTTGATGAGAATATTTAGGAAGAAAAGACTATGATAGATGTCCATGATAAGCTGATATACCATGCTCGTCAATGGGATCCAATCGCGGACTCACTGGTTCGTCTTCCAAATCTTCATTCGTAGAGTCCATGCCAAGACCTCTCGTTTCAAGAAGTCTCGAGGAGCACGCGGCAGTGATAAGATGAACTAACAGCATCACAATTGCGACGACAGGTAATGGAGTGTTCCCTACCACTAGAAAGGGACAGAAGAAAGCCCCAGACGGGCCATCGCATTCGATGTGCTATGTCCTGTACCTCGAACTTCGGTGGTAAGAATTTCCGCGGTCGAAACCCATGTGATGCACGTAGCCGACATTTCGAACACCCGGGCCAAAAAGCTAAGTCCCAGTAGCATGTAGTGATGTGATCCGGTCGACGCCAACATGCAAAAGGCAGAAATGGAGAAGCCTGCAATCAGATAGGAGACGACTTGCGACGGAACCCGACCGACGCGATCAACGGCCCAAATAGCCAAGGTCGTTCCTACCATTTCAGCCGCGCTGCTCATAAAAATTGCTGTATAGTCAAAGTGATACATTCTGTCTGTTTGGTGGTTTTTGTCCGAGTGGGCAAATACGTTCGTGATCGCCATGACCGTTCCGTAGTAACCGAACGCAAACAAGCCCCACGTCCCCCACAAAAGACAAGGTAATGTCTCTCCACTGGGGACTCAACAATTCCGCGATGGTCGCCTCTCTATGTTGGCGCTCGGGCGCCAAAGTCATCGAAGGGGGAAATACTACATCCGGATCCAGACCATTTTGCGTGGCCGAGCGGCGGAGCACCGCCATGGCCTCTTTTAGGTGTCCTTTTGTCACTAACCATCGCGCACTCTCCGGGACGAAGAAGAATCCCACAAATAGAGAGATAAGGCAAGGTATCGAGCAAAGGACTACGAATAAGCGCCAGTGGCCTCCGTGCAGGCTGAAATAGGCGACCGCCACAACATATAACGAACCCAATGTCCAAAAGTATTCAATCAACAACAGACTGGTCCCCCTCTTTGTTCTGGGCAGAAATTCCGCCAGAATATCAAATGGCACCGTCAAACCCCCAACTCCGAGACCGACCATGAATATCGTAGCCGCCAAAAACTCCACATTCGGAGCCAGAGAGGCCAGAACACCAAAAACGGAAATATCCAAGGCGGTGATGAGAAAAACGGGTCGGCGTCCAATCGAATCCGCGAGAGGTCCGAGTAGTAAAGTTCCGACCATGGCTCCCGCAAACACCGCCGAGGCCATGGCTTCCGTAGCCTGTGGTGACAAGTTCCATTCATCTTTCAACACAACCGAGAGAAACGACAAGAGCATCAATTGCATGGCATCGGCTGCAAAACAAACACCTGCTGCAGCGCAGAGAAGATACTGGAATGTACCGTATCCGAGTCGCTCCATCGCTTCATCGATAGTTACGACTTCATTTATGGCACGTGTTGTGTCATCGATTGAACAATCATCGGCGGAATTAGTGTCCGATGACGGACATTTTTCCGATACGACAAACGCCTCGTCGGCCAATGGTTCGTCTTCGCTGTGCGGAATGTGTTGATACTCTACCGTATTCATTATTGAGTTCTTTGTTGTCGAATGGCGTATGTTGGTGGGTCAATGAATGGTAAGACTTTGAGAGGAGTTCGAGTGACATTTTGAAACGGAACATGGTTTGCAAAATCTCCGCGTCCTTCGGATTTCCATCGTGAGAAGTTCTGGTTTTCGTAATAGGAGTTTGGGTGCCGATCGACTACAGTAGTACTGTTGCTGACGCCTGTGATGACGGCGGAAAAGTGAGTCGATCGATACTCCCGACTCCTGACTCCTGAGGCGACATTGTTGGTACCAGTACGACATCAGACATCATCTGTCAATCCTTCGTGGATCTATAAGTATCGGTCCGTTCGACCACAAGAGGAACTAAGTAGATGAAACATTAAACCAAATTAACTCCAAGAGAACTACGGTGCCAAGAGGGCTTTCGTCGCGGATAGAAGAACTTAAAATCCCCTGCAAAGAAGAAAACGAAATGACTCATGACTCAATCCAGTCATGACAAAAGGTCGCCTTCACTTTAAGGCTATAGTAAAAATCAAAGTGTGAAATAATGATCTCGAAGGCTTCTTCACGCAACAAATGCAATAATGCATCTCAAAGAATGCGGATCGCTAATACAATGCTTTCAACAGCTTTACATTTTTATTTTTGTTCGAGCCATGTGTTGTCAATGCAATCCTTATCGGTGTTTGGAAGTCGAGCTCACACTTGAGCCTATAGTAGAAAATGGAAAAATCATTCTGAGAATAAGCTTTCCCACGCTTAAAAAAATTGTGATAAAGCATTTCAACTGAAATTATCAGCTTAACCTTTATCTTCTATTGTACATGTTTGCATTCATTCATAGAGCTAGATCCTATGTGTTAGCCATTTTTGGTGTCCATCGTTTACCTCATCTTGACTCAAATCGAGTCGTGTCATGGTGCCGTAAACCAACACTTTAATCTATACTACATTGGGAAGTACACTTTCGTGCGATAGAAATAATTTTCCACATTGGCAATAAAGCACGTTTGGGACTTGTGACAAAAGATCGCGATCGAGAGGTGCGTTATTTTGCCAATTAATGGCTTTGATGTCGATGAAAACACATCTTCTCGTATTTTTGCAATCACTCATTAAAGAATTACAGTCTCAAAGTCTTTCATCCTTTGTGTTGGATCTTGATGGAATAGCGCGGTAGCTGCTGTGATTCGAATGAGCGTTTCGAAGTCATGAATCAACAAAAAAATCAAGATTGCAAAAGTAAGGCAACGAAGAGACAGCGAATATCCCGAAAATGGATTCATTAAAGCTTTTCGTCGTTAATACAGAGCAACGGAGCTGTCTTCGTTTTGCTGTAGCCATGGCTTGTTCTCCGTGTATTTACACACGGCCTTCTAAAATTACCACTTCCCGCGCGGCGACAGAACAACAATCCACCCAACTGGAACAAGCGGCGAGAGCCTTTCTGCAAAAGTCGGGTATTTTAACGGAGGTGAAGACTTGATTCAAAAATGGCACAAACTGTTGTCCACATGGGATACCGGACGGCTGGAATTGGCCGTCGAACGCAAGCAGGACTTGTACCAATCGTTACAAGACGATCCACGCATCGATAGCGCATCGCTTCTTGTTTCTTACAACGTACAATCGTTCTCATTCGAGTGGATCCCAAGCCTTGGCGATTTGGAAGCGTGGAATCTAGTTTGGATTGGTGATACGGAACTATCTCCGGAGATAGAACGGATATTATGGAAGGATCACAAGTGGCCATGGAGGCCTTGTAACGACTCCTCCTCGATCAGTGGGGATTTACCATGCAACCCAATCTGATATCGCATTCGTTGCCTGTTTGCTGCATCTCGAATGTATTTTTTCACGTCGACAATAGTCAGGATATACGATCGTTGCATCAAGCGTTTCAAATTATGAAATATGTGAAGAAATTACTCGGCATGTTTTGGAAACGAGACGAACGATGTTGCTTGGTACCTGGTAATGGTACTCTATACGTTTTTTCCGGGGATGCAAATCAGTTCAATCTTGACAATCCTACGGTTTACGCTATAATATAAGGTGATGTGATTCTCGGAAGCGATGGTACTTTTAACGCCTGTAGCAAAACCATCAACTTAGTTCAGAGCAACTTGATTATTTAGGAGCAACTTATAGGTTTTGACATCAATAGACTTAGGGCATAAAGCAAACCCAGTTAGGCGAAAAGAATCATCGCCATCGTCAAGGAAAGGTTTCTAATTACAAGCCAACGGATACATAGATTGTTTTGTACTTAAGCTAGAATGGTTTTCAACGAAGCGATACTGCCCGTTAGAAAATGAAGATAAATTATACTATCATCGTAATTTGTCATGATAAAAGCGAAGAATCGTCCTACACAAAAGAGTACAAAGGAACACGTTTTGATGGACTTCTCTATCTGGAATAAAGTAGTGGGAGATGACCCGCCAAGAGTCATTTAAACTCTTTTTCCTATACAAAATCGAAATTTTGTCGATTCGATCTTTGAAATCCTTCCCCCACACCCCCATGCCAAAACGAAAAGATCACTTTTCGGACTAAGGTTTACAAAAACACTTTCGTTATTACTCTACAAAGCTATCGACTATAAGCAAAAGTGTTGTCCGTTGTTGCCATGATTGGGCTTCAGTCATGAGTCCCGGGTCGTTATTTTAGGATATGATTGTAGTCTCGACCTAAGTCAGTTTGGGTTTGATTGCCTCAATACTATAGCAACTTTCCCTAGATTACTCTTCTGTATCAATCAACATTGTTCAAAATCCATGTAACCTCAAAACGAAGAAAAGAAGAGAGATGCAACATGCAACGCTTCGAATGTCTACGTAAATTTCTCGTAGCTCTCGTAGGGAAATTTATCGACAGAGTGGGTACCCGGATATTGAAAATGATTTCTTGCAACTTATTACGGCTATATTCTGCACCAACTTCACCATTCCTCTCACCGACGCGGATCCATCGGATCCATAAGCGATACAAGAACGTACGTTGGCTGAAAGATGCTACGCTTCCAATGTCTATTAGGGAATTTATCGAAGTAGGTTTCGCCCTTAGCGTTCGTACCTGGTACTCCAGTGGTACGTCACCAATACGTTCGTTTCGCACTGTTTTCAGTGATGCTACATTATTTGTCATTAGCTCGATAAAAATACCTTTCGAAGCAGTTGCGGTGCCCACCACGATGCTAGACGTCGAAAAACATTGCGGATCGTCGAGTTTTGTATTTACTATAGGCCCAAGTGTAGGCAACCTTTTCCACGACTGCAATTCAGTCACGATGCCAGATTCTTCTGGGAGACACGGGAACGCACCTCTGCTTGGTACATTTATCTACGGGGGCCTACGTGAGTGTACACTTTTTCCCGAACCTTCCTGTGGGCCAAATTGCAGCCGCACCTTCGTTTCGCACTCCTATCAAGGAGGTTACATTTGTCATTTTCATGATAAAAAGACGTTTCGAAGCATTTGCAGTACATGCAACGGTGCTAGATTTCCTAAAGACTATATGTTTCATTTCTGAGATTTCGACCAACGCTTCGGATCGTCGATTTCCTGCGTTTACTATACCGGTGCGATAGGCCCAAAATGTTGTCGTATTTCGCCACGACTGCAGTTCAGTCACGAAACCCAAGCCGCAAAATAACGCAAAAGAAATCTGCGACCATGATGATTCCTGGTATACGGAGCGTCTTTACTTTATTGTTTTGCAATGTTGCGCAAACGAACACGACGAACTACTTCCTTTCTGCCCATATTATCACGATCTAGCGCAAGAAAGGGCAGCAAGCGCACCCCGTATAGATTTATTGTTGCAGCAATCACCGCAATCGCGGCAGTGTTCTTTTCTTTCGTTCGTATCGATCGAACGCCAACCATGTTCACCGCTCCAGATTACTTCACTCGACTACCAGTACACCTCCACATCCCGACGGAACCTATGATGTGATCATTTTAGGTTCGGGTCCCGCCGGCTTATCGGCGGCAGTGTTCGCCGCGCGGTCGACGCTTTCCGTGTTGGTATTGGGTAGTTTGCACGGTGGCTTGTTGAGCGAGGCCACGTCGTTGGAAAACTTTCCGGGATACACTTCCACCGACTCGTTGCAATGGCTACAACTCACTCAAAAACAAGCGCAAGACTGGGGAGCTACCATGGCATTGCCGGGCCTGACAGCACAATCGATCACACAATCCAATCACACCTTTCAAATCAAGACCGAACTGGAAGTCTATCAGAGCCGAGCATTGATTGTTGCGACAGGTGCTACGCCTCGACGCTTGCATTTGCCAGAAGAAGATGATTTATGGGGTACTTTCATTCATTCCTGTGCCATTTGTGACGCCAGTGCGTACGGACCCGACGATACGGTTCTGGTGGTGGGCGGTGGGGATGCTGCCGTGGCCGCGGCTTTGTATTTGTCACGCATTGTTCGACAAGTCATTGTGGTACATCGACAAGCTGATTTTACGCGCCCCAAGAATTATGCGGCCATCGAGCAAATGAAGACGTCACCCAAAGTTCGTGTCCTAACTCCGTATGTAGTGACGTCTTGGATACTGGATTCATCGCAGACCTTGTTGGTGGGAGCACAACTAGAACATGCTTCCTCGAAAGATCGCACGGAAGTCAAGGTAAATGGAGCCTTTCTTTTGATTGGTGCAATACCCAACACAAGCTTTCTTCGTGGTCTTGTAGCTCTCAATGAAGAAGGATTCATTGCCGTGTCTCGCGACGATCAAGGAACATCCATACCCGGGTTATTTGCAGCGGGTGAAGTTGTTTTGGATCGTGGTGGATATCGACAAGCCATTACGGCAGCCGCACAGGGCGCTCAAGCTGCCATGGATGTAGAACGGTGGCTGGCACAGAAAGGTTGGCTCGAGGCCGGTTCACGGAAGGATGCAGCGATCCAGCGCCGTGTGATGCGAACCGATCCACCTAGACCGACTGAGGGCTGTGACTTGACCCAGACCGACTGTTTGAAAGATGTGGTGCATAAGTATCCTCTCGTGGTGTTTTCTAAATTTTCATGTCCTTATTGCGGGATGGCCCTGGAAGCGCTAGGAACAGTAGGAGCGAATCCGCATGTCATTGATTTAACCTATTTCGGTCCAAAAGCGCATCTCGTTCAAACGGCACTTGCGCATCTGACTGGTCGGAGAACTGTGCCGAACGTGTTTATAGGTGGAGAAAGTATCGGCGGAGGCCAAGAAACGGTACAATTTCAGCGGTCAGGGCAGCTCAAAGAGAAGCTTCTACTTGCGGGTGCTCTTTAAGTGATGAAAAAACGATAAAGAGCAAAGATTAATTCAAGGATTAGTTACTTGTCTCTGTTGCTCCGATGAGCTTCGTCTTTTCAACAAGAGAATCGATTACGCGAAATTGTCGTGTCCATTGCACATTGTACAAAAACTGACGCAGATCAAAGCGATTATCATCAGGAGAATATCCCTCTGCATGATACGCTGGGGTGATTGTGCACATTTTGTGTCGGTTCACTGAGTAATAGAAAAAGAACTTCTTCACTTTTGCTGCAACTTGACTAGGTTCTAAATGATTCCAGTACACACAAAGCTTTCGGTACATGGAAACAGGCCCGCATCTCGAAATCTTTCTGAGCTTCCCAAACCAGCCGAGCTCTTCATATGTCATTCCCATTTCCTCTTCATCGAGTTGGGAATGCTCTATATCATCCGAAGGACCCTCTGTTTGTGCGCGAGGTCGTAATTCTGCCGTCGGTGGGGCGCCGGCGATTTCCTTTAGTACGTCCCATCCGTACTGTTCTGAGACCCAAATTAACATCTTCTTCAAATCATGTTTAGATATAGCTCCAATCGGATTCAAATCTGCGGAAGAACAGTCATATTTCGTCATATATCCTCGCAAGCCTTCATCTACATTAGCACTCCCTAAAACAAGTAAAAACCCACTCCGACCACGCACCCACGGAAGCAGCTGAGCATAAAGATAGGCGGTTACCATCCTCAATCGTGCCTGAATGTTTTGCAAGGCCAAGTCTTCCGACATTTGACCCCCTTGCGAAGCATACCGCGGGGTCTTTCCTGTTGTCAAAGAAAACACCTGGATGACCGCTTCCACCATTCGATCTATGGTAATGCAGAGATGATACGAACCGATGGTTTCTCCCAATCGTTTGGCGCGAGAAGCCGTCTTTTCGGAAGAATTTTGGGTACCCATGTACGTGGTATGTAATATGTGATGAGCTAATTCCTGTGGCGTCTGTGGTACCCACGGAGCTTCTTTGCGGCAAATTGATCGACAATCGTGAGCGGTCGAACCTTCCGGGTCGGCTTGAGCCGCTTGGGTTACCTTGACACACATTGCACCGACAATGGCAGCCACCGAAGACGAATCTGCGCCACCCGAAAGCGGCAGAAAGAATCCGGCAGCACCAGATCGTCGCAAATAATCCCAGAGCCAGCAGGCGGGTCCCAAGCAGCATTCCTCTTCGGGTCGGTGGGAAACGAGATCTCTCGGCAAACTGGGAATAGCCAAAGACTGTGACGAAACTCGAAAATCCTTACAGTGCAAAAGAGGCGGATTGTTTTCAGCAGCCGCCGCCTGTACTCCAAACGAAGGAATGGAAGCACGGTACGACCGAACATCATCTAAATCCACCGTCGCCGCAATGACTTCGACTTCATCGTCCACAGCGAATTGTTGCGCTTGCGCCAGCACTTGCCCATTACAAACAATCAAGGCACCCCCATCAAAATAAAGACGTCCGCCATCACACCCACGTTGATTCGCGTACAGATACACACCACCACATTTTCGTGTGGCGGCAACAATGAGCTCCAACCGTTGATTCAATTTGCGCAATTCGTGATGACTCCCGGATCCGTTGCCAATAATTTCGACACCTTGCATGGCGTGCGCAATGTGCGTGGATTGGGGTGTCCATAATTCTCCACAGCTTTCCACTCCAATGGTGACACCATCGGCCGTTTGCAATGATTGGATCCCAAACGGTGCCGTAGTCTGATTGAATTTGGTCGCAAAGGATTCGGGGAGTAGGAGGACTGACGGAGTATTCTGAGTGGGTCGGTACGCCGTAAAATAACGCGACTCGCGATAATTTCCATTGTCGGCCATGGCGATTTTCGGTCGAATGAGTAGAATTTTGCGATTGCAGGCGAGGATACGACAATTGTAACGAACGCCTTGATAGAGAACGGGCATACCAAAGTCGCACAGCAAATCATCTGTCGCTCCTCGTTCTAACAATTCTTCCAAACTCTCCCAACAATGCGCAAAAGTATCTTGCTCTAAGAAATGATCTTCACAGCCGTATCCGGAAATTTCCAATTCCGGTCCCAGTCGGTAAAAGGCACCCAATTCTTTCGCTCGTTGACAACTCGTTAAAATGCGTTCGAGATTGCCATCAAAATCTAATGCCCATTGATTGAGATTACAAGTCGCCACGGTCACTAGATTGCCTTTTCCGTACGTTCCTGTCATTCTTGTGCTTTCGTAATTGCAATGACGAAAGGATCGAGAGCTTTGTTTCTATATATAAGAGACGTACTCCTACCTTTTCAGTTGTTGTCGTGCATATCTTTTTTGTCGTGCACTTGTATTATCTGCGGCAAACAAAACATCAAAGAGCAAACGAACGCGACGGCTTTTTACTATGTCGTAAAGAGACAGGGACATAATTTCCGACTCATCTATGCTCGAGTCCCGAACAGTGCCTGCTCACGTTCTTTCCGTGAAAGGCGACGTAATGATCACTGTTTCAGAGCTATGATTGATAAAAAAATCCTGCAAAATATTTACTGCTGTATCGTTCTTGCTGATGTTAATTCTGTTTTAGCTATGAATACTTTGTAAGCGTCAACTTTGTTTCGTGGAGTCAAACCATGAACGACTATAGCGTAAAGAGAAATCTTGAGTCTTAATGAAACTCCCTTTTAGGTAGCTCTTTTTATTATTATATTATTATGTTTGAAAAAAGATTTTTTTGGGTGTTTGTGATTTGTGAGATCAGGCAAGAGATGTAAATAGCTTATGTTGCTATGTTGCTGTCTCTTTCTGCTAAAAATACAACAACATACCGTCGCACCGCTTTTCACGCCAGCCGCGCGCAGAGATGCCGCTCATAGCAATGACAACGACGACTTGCTTCATAACAACACTCTTCCATTTCTCGTCAAACGAACGATATCATCACTGACACGTCCTTAGAGTCCTTCTTTTTCTTTTTCATTCTTGAACGTTTCTCAATTACGTTGTATCGTATGGCACTTCGAACCTTTCACGCGAATCCGTCATTGGGTGGCTTCGGTAATGAATCATCGAATGCTCAACTTTGGCTCGATCGAACGGGAACTACTACTACTCCTCGAAGTAAGAACGACGAACCCGTCGATGGAGACGCGTTTGCACAAATTATCAAAGAACTCGTCGACAATGCCGTTGATGCGTGTCTTTCCTCCAAAAAAGAAGATTCGTCTCCCAAACGAGTCCGTGTCGACATACAACCCACCAAAGAAGATGAGCATTTACTCCGTGTCACCGTGACTGACAATGGCTGCGGAATGCACGACATTCAAGCTTGTGTCGACCCCTTTCGAACGAGTAAACAAGATACGGAAAGCAATACGGCCGGACGATACGGGATTGGTCTCACGCTGTGTTTACTGCACGCCCAGCGGTTGGTCCGCGGGTCCTGTGCCGTCATTCGTTCCGCGACGGCGCAACAAACCGAGTGGACGACCTTGCAATGTGTCGTCGATGCGGATCAAGACAAAATTCAGTGTACGACACGGATCAGTGGTCATCAACCCAAAGACTTTGTTCAGGAGAGTGGGACCTGTGTCAGTCTACTCGTGCGGGTACGTAGTTGCGTGCGACTGCCGTGGGCCTTTATAACTCTCTTATTTCGTGTCATTCTCACTTAGTCTGCTCTCTTTTCTTCAGGGAGGTGCCTGTGCTACCATGGCGTGGCCGCGACTCGCCGAATACTTGCAACGATTTCAATTGAGTATCGGTTTGGGTTGTAGTTTAGAAGTGTTGGCTCCGACACTTTCTTCGGTTCCTTTGTGCATACGAAATCTTCAATCCGTCACGTACGACGTGCAGCAAGAAGATGCGAAGGAGGAAGTGTGGACGGATGGTTTCACGGATTCGGGGCTTTTTCGTACCGACAAGACAGCGAAGCACACTCGTCCCAAAGTGCCCACCACCAAGGCGAAACGGGAAGGAGAAGAAGAGAAACGTAAAGAGTGGATGTGTAAGGCGGCACAGCATTACTTGGGTCGAACCGTCCAAGAGTGCAATGTGGCTCATTCCATCGTACCAATTCGTGGCATTGCACTACCCAGTAGTCACACCACGAAACAGAAAACGTCGAAACGAACGGCTACTGCAGACATGCCTATGTTAGAAGTGGACTTGATTGTATGTGGGGGTATTGAATCGGAGAAAGATTTTGAAGAAATTTCAAATCAAGACCCTTTCTCAGAAACCGAGTCCACTCCTGACGACTCGGCCATGATCACGTTAGTTCGCATGGTAAATCGTATTCCATTACTTGATAGCGCAGAAGCGGAAGCGTGTGGCGTTGCGCAATCCATCGCCTCCAAGAAACGAATTTGGCATTCCTTTGGCTTAGAAGTCAACCGCATTGCTCCGGAACCGGGTACGAACTGTGCCAAGCGTCTCCAATTTGCCGTACGAGACAGTGATCAGGTGGCTCCATTCTTTCACAAAAGTAACCACAGTCGTCTACATGTTACTGAGGACGAAACAGATGACGACGATGGAGGCTCGAGTGATGAGCCAGAATTGAGACCCAACAATACACTTCGTCGCCGTCGCAAGAAAGGGCATGTCGCTCTACTTCCCGCCGCCCAGCGTTTGGGTAACATACTCGCGGTGATCCAAATTCACGCAAAGCCTTCCACCTTACCCCTACCAACGTTGTCGAAAGGACGACTCCCGTCCGACCATGTAGCTATTGACAACGCCATCGAGGTGGCTCTGACAGATTGTTTACGCAAGCTACAAGCTTCAAACCCAACGCTTTTACTGACCGCCGGCGAGCTCCGCGTAGCCGAACGAGATGCAAGGTATATTCCGGCAGTATCAGAAGCGCTTTCTTCCATTCTTTTGCGATCGACAAATGCCGCTGAAGTGGATAATCTCTTGCATGAGAAAGTTCAAAATTGGGATTCGAATGGGCGTGTTGACCGAAACCTGAGAGATCATCCTGATGCCGATATGATGCTAACGACACTTTTGGATACTCAGATCCGAACCAGTTTCGTGTCGAATGCCAAGCTCAAAGAAGCGCGTACAAAACGTCCTTCGAAGAAATCAAAGCAGGTCGCCTGTGTAACACCAGTGGAGTACGAGAATGACATTAGCAATCTGGATCGTCTCTTCGGCTATTCACCAGAATCACAGGATACTTTCACGTCTCTTTCGAAATCCATTCGCGAATCGGGGAACGAAACACACGAAGATTTTGCATCCTATGGTCAGGAAGATGACTTTTTCGATTTCTAGCACAGCCCAACTGTCCTGGTAGCTCTTTCTAGATCAACCCTCTTTCAATATCCCAAACGTCTCCCAACGGACCTTTTCGTTTGGCCACCACCTGGTCAATTGCTGCTTTTTTCTTCTGGTTTGAGTTGAAACGAATGTGTCTTCACGTTTTCATCCAAATGTTCCAGATTGCGAACCCCAATCAAAACCGACACAACGGCGGGTGTTTCCAACACGTAACGTTGAGCAATATTGGATATATTCGCCGTACTGCAACGTCCATCGAGTCGCACTTGTTTGGCAATTTCATCCATGGTCCCCAGTAGTTCTTGCACCAGTTTCCAATCCCCAAACCGAGCCGCAGTTCGACTGTACATGCGCATACTGGCGGTTTCGTTCATTTCTTCGGGCGTCGGTGCCTTTCGGTTTAAATATTCGTTGCTCAATATACCGCTCCCGACCGTCCCAAAACCAATCAATCCAATGTTATGGTCGACGCACCAATCGGCCATGCCACTTTGCACCGCGCGTCGGTCCAAAGCCGACAGCTGCACTTGGTGCGATACGAGGGGCACATCGGCCTGGTGCAGTTCCTGTAAGCGTTTGAGATCAAAGTTGGTGGCTCCAATTTCTTGTATCAGACCCTGTTCTTTCAGTTCGGTGAGATACAACGCGACATCGACGTATCGTTTGACATTGTAGTCGGACCAGAAGAACTGCACGAGGGGGGAGTTTGTCGACTTGCAGTCTTTCTCGTGCTTTTTCGATGCGCCGTTTGACTTCGGCTCGATCAATATCTTCTAAATAACGAAAACAACAGAATTTAGTGAGGGGAACAGCATTTGGTTGCAGCTTGACGAACCGACCGACAATTAGTCTAAGAATAATGAGAGAATGAAGTGAGATGCGGATGGAAGAATGGCGTTGTCAGTGAATGCACTTACTCGGAGATTCCGTAAATGTCGGCAGTATCCAAGGTGGTAATGCCGGCATCGAAATGTTCTTTCATGTTGGTCAGAACATCCGATTCACGGAAACTACCGTGTCCACCCGCCAACTGCCAATGCCCTTGAATCGTTCGAGAAATTTCCAAACTACCCAATCGAGCGGTCGGAACTTTGAGAGTCGTCGCGGCCGATGATGCTGACTGGGAAGCAACGAGGCCGCTCACGACGGTAGCTCCCTGGAGCGCCTGGCGTCGGGAGAAGAGGCTAGAAGGAGTTGCCGGTTTCGGTGAATAGGCCAATCCGTCTGTTGTCACGCCGAACGTCAACAGAAGCGTTGCGTAGAAGCGCATCGTGTCTATACGTGTGATCTCTCTTTTATTACTGCGTATGAAAATACTAGAAGATAAAAGCTACTGTTGCCGACAATAAAAAATGAGTTGGCTGATGTGGTGCTAAAGACTAGTGTGGTGAATGCGCGCGAGCAAGAAAAAACGTATCCAGAATGTCTGGAATCTGAACTTTTCTTCGTTACGATTTCCAGATACATAACACAGTCCCCAGAATTTCTGGAAGGCGCACAGCATTCTGGTAGGATCCCAAACACCGTCTCCAGAAATTCAGGAGCGTGCACAGCATTTTGGTAGCATTGAAACAACTGGTCCAGAATTTCTGGACCACAACAGAATTTCTGTATGACCCGCAACACCGATTCCAGAATTTCTGGAATTTGCACTTTCGTTCTTTATGATCCAAAACACAGTTTCCAGAATTTTTGGAACGCGCACAACAGTCCGGTAGGATGTCAAACACCGTCTCCAGAATGTCAGGGACGTACACAGCATTTCGGTTGAATCGAAACAACTGGTCCAGAATATCTGGACCACAACAGAAATTCTGTATGACCCGCAACACCGATTCCAGAATTTCTGGAATTTTCACTTTCGTTCTTTATGATCCAAAACACAGTTTCCAAAATTATTGCAACCCGCACAACAATCCGGTAGGATGTCAAACACCGTCTCCAGAATGTCAGGGACGTACACAGCATTTCGGTTGGATCGAAACAACTGGTCCAGAATTTCTGGACAGCCACAAAAATTCTGTATGACCCGCACCGATTCCAGAATTTCCGGAATTTGCACTTTCGTTCTTTATGATCCAAAACACAGTTTCCAGAATTATTGCAACGCACACAACAGTCCGGTAGGATGTCAAACACCGTCTCCAGAATGTCAGGGACGTACACAGCATTTCGGGTGGATCGAAACAACTGGTCCAGAATTTCTGGACCACCACAGAATTTCTGTATGACCCGTAACACCTATTCCAGAATTTCTGGAATTTTAGCACTACGCACAGCGAGCGACCAGAAGATATAGGTACCGGAGCGATGGATTCACGGTAGGAAGAAAACTAGATTATATAAGGAACTTCCTGTCGTTTCGACGCAAAATGACTCCAAGACTCAAAACAAAGAAAAAAGCCTCTCTATCTTGAACAGATAAGAATGTATTTCATTCGAACGAATCATTCTTGTCGTTGCGCTCTTTGGCACAAAAGGGTACACGATACAAAAGTGGCTTCACGTCTGAAGGAATGAAGCTCACATTCGAACGGATGGGGTGCATTCATCTCATATTTTGAAAACAAACTGAAGCATAGAGAGCCATCGACATCCAAAAAGAATAAATAGTTCATAATTTTTACTAATATGGGATCCGAAGACGACACACACGACTTTTTTCGGCGGAGGACTGCACAGCTTTGGCATACTCAATGCTCTACGAACCGGAGATCCGACTGTGGATATGATCATGGCCATGTGTTTGCCTTTAATTCTAAGGCTCTTGGTGCAAATGATGTACGAACTCCGCGCTCAGATGGAACGTTGGTACTCGTATAAGGTCATACGACTGCACGAACGGGTCATCGAACAAGCCACAACACGGAATTCGTGGGGTCACACCAACTCGACGGATGAGGATTGTCAAAACTCGGTACTCATGAAGGCCATCGTCTTGTATCTTCACAAAGTCGTGCAACTGGATATGAAAGAAGCGGATGTCAGTCTGACTTCGACGGAAGACAAGACATCGTCTTTGGGTCACAACTACTACCATGATGATGATATGATGGACGATGATGAAGAAGACGATCATTCTCGAACGGTGGCGGGAGCCCTTTCCAAGTACACTATTGTCCAGCGACCACGACCCAATCAATGGTTCACCGTTGGTGATTACGGCAAGCTGGAACCGTCCGAAGTTCGTCTGATCATCGAACATCACGAAGATGAAAACCAAGGTGGCAAGGAGAATGCGCAAACGAAAATAGTTAAGCGCTTTCGATTTCAAGGGGAATCAGGCGAAGCCATTGATTGCTTTGTTGCCAAGGCTTATCAGTGGTACTTGGACGAATTGAAAAGATGGATGATCATGCGCGATATTTGTATGAACTGAAGTCGACCTCGGGAGTGCCGACGGAAGACGGCGAATCGAGTAGCGGTATTGTCTATATGCGATACCGTCTTTCCGATGAGAAGACATTCAATTCCCTCTTCTTTCGTCAAAAGAGTCGCTGTTGAAGATGGTGGATCATTTCCTGAATCGATCTGGGAAATATGCTGTGGAGGGTTACCCACACAAACTTGGGATCTTGTTACACGGACCCCCAGGGTCCGGTAAAACAAGTCTCATCAAGGCGCTCGCGCACCTAACGGGACGATCGATTGTGGATGTCCCGCTCGCTCGGATTTCGACCAACGAAGAACTCATGTCGATGTTCTTTGATCGCCGCAAGTTTGTAGAAGGCCAGGGGATTCCAGTGAAACTTGGATTCAAGGACGTCATTTTTGTCATGGAAGATGTAGATGCGGCCTCTCACATTGTCCGACGTCGTGATGGGGAAAACGGCCGACGCTCTCGTCGCTCCGGTGAATGTTGACATCCCCGCACCGACCACGCTATGGCACATGTTGCTGGAAAGTAACGAAACCGACTGCAAAGATCTTGTTCGATTTCTCATGGATGCATCGGATGTATTGAAGGAAGCCGCCATGAAAACTGATTTGCCTGCCCGAGTGGCACGTCGTATAAATTCGATTCCTGGGTTGGGGGTATCGGGGGAGGTTTTTGAAGATCCGGCAGTGGATGAATATTGTCAGGAGGCGGTCGATAATGCTAGAAGAATCATCGACAACCAGTCGACAGTGGATGCCTATCTTGCCAAGCAAGCTCGAGTAATGTTGAACATGCTTGAGAATGGAACTCCTGTCGATGACATGTTTGTTGACGAGCTTCTCGGAAAGTCACCCCCACGCAATGTAGTGCGATTCTCTTCACCGAGTTCCCGCAGGTGCTCAGTGGAACACACGGAGGAAGAGCTTTCGGAATTCGCGAAAGAGCTGGCGGACGTTGCCACCCACTCTACGGGAACGGAAGTGGGTCCACAGGCACGGGGAAAGCCCAAAAAGGATCAGCTCAACCTCTCTGGTTTGTTGAATGTGCTGGACGGTGTTGTTGATTCGCCTGGACGCATTGTGATCATGACAACGAATCACGTCGAACAGCTGGATCCTGCTTTGATCCGTCCTGGTCGTATTGATAAGAAGCTACTTCTTGGGTTTATGGAATCAGTGGATGTGATTGCCATGGTGGAGCATTATTTCCAATTGACGCTGACGGACATCCAAGCCGAGCGAGTGAAAGCTTCTGTCGAAGGAATGAAGATGACGCCGGCGCAAATTGAACAACTCACAGCGGAATATGATGAAGTGGACGACATGATATCTTCTCTCGAAAAGAGATGAAGCAATTTTGAGAAAACGTTTTGTTGCTATTAGAAATTAGACTAAGTCAGCTATAGAATAAAGCGGGCTTTAATCTTCTGCTGCGTCTCTAGTAATGTATCGATGGTGACTTATTCTCGGGCTAGGAACTGTTAATAAACTTAGCTCAAGGTCTACTAAAAACTTGACACTAAAATTAATTACGAGAGTCCGGACACCGAGCTTTCGTACCGCGTTTCATTTTTTAAAAAATTCGACCGTTGTTCGTTGCAAATTTTCGTTGCAAATGACTTTACACTTTTACATAAAACAAGTACCGCTTGAGTGCCATTCATAAATAAACCAACACAATGTACTAGACTTAAGTTAGGGATATCATCGATAATGTACATCAATCCCGTTGAGAACCACCAGTGCGACGGGCTCGGGTCTCGGATGGCAGATGTTTACAGTAACCTTATGGGTTGCTCTTTCGCGCTGATGATGCGATGACTGCGTTGCAATGTTCAGCAACAACGCTCCCTTTCATCGCTGGATCACATCTCTGTCCTTTTCTGTTGCGATTGCACGCTGATTCACCTCGCTTCGATTTGCGACATCGCACTTGAATTACAATGTTCCTTTTAGACTGGTGGTACAGCGCTCTGGCGAGCTTGGGTAAGTCCTTTCCAGCAATGACTGTTAACGGGGTTAGCGGTCGCAATGAGGCGCGTTTATAAAGGATATCGAAGAGAATATAAATGAGAAAGAAATCAACTTCCTTTGTGTTTTTGCTAACAACGGTTCTCATTTCGCGCAGGTCTTTATCACAAAAATGCCAAAATTTTGTTTCTGGGCCTCGATAACGCCGGAAAGACAACCTTGTTGCACATGCTCAAGGAGAATCGTGTGCAGGTGCATCAACCCACGTTACACCCCAACACGGATGAGTTGATTATCGGAAACATCAAATTTAAGACCTTTGATTTGGGTGGACACGAGACAGCTCGTCGATTGTGGCAAGATTACTTCACGACCGTCGACGGAGTCGTCTACTTGGTCGACTCGATTGACCGTGAGCGTTTTCCGGAGGCCAAGGCCGAGTTGGACGCTCTTCTCACGAGTGAGGAGTTGCAAGATGTACCTTTCCTTGTTTTGGGTAATAAGATTGACGTCCCTACTGCGGCCTCTGAGGAAGAACTGAAATATGCGTTGGGGTTGATGGATACTTACGGAAAGGATAAGGGACCTGACGCAAACGGAACGGTTCGTCCTATTGAACTCTACATGTGCTCTGTGTTGCGAAAAATGGGTTATGCAGATGGATTCAAGTGGCTGTCTCAGTTCTTGAGTTAGATCATTGGCGATGTTATCCGAGAGCTGTTATCGTGCAATTGGAGAACTGTCACGATCCAGCGATGGATAATTTATGATCATAGATATGCACGAAATATAATTGATGGATATGGGTGAGCTATTTACAGTTGTGAATGCGTAGTTTTTCATAATATCTCTTTGACGTGACGCAAAAAACTATCGGCGTCTCGACCCTTGCGTAGCAGACATTTTTTCGTTCTTGTTCGTGCACGAAAGTGTCACCATGTCGAACCGATCGTCAACTTTGCTGTAAAGGAGAATGGTGATGAGCGCGGAGCTTTCAAAGTTGGACTGGTCGGACCCAGGACCATGGCCCCACAGTCCGTGGCGTCGCATGAAATTGTCAATGGCTAGACCAAGAGTTTTTAAAGATCGCTTGTGCTTGGCGCCGTGACGCTCTAACATTTCATTGCAAGCACCTACCGCAGATTGTTCTTTTCGTTCCCGTCGCATCAGCGCAGTCCCAAAGTCACGAAGTACCCAAAACGATACGTCAGCAAGAGCAAAGACAGGGATAGTGGGCACCCCCATGGACGCAAGTCTTGATGGGTCCTGCATGCCCTTAATGAATGACTCCGCAGACAGCGCAATGGTTTTCATTGACTTTAAGCATGTCTTTGGGGTTTCAGTTTTCGAAATTTCTCTGTCAACACCGTAATATGTATCATTTTCGATGTAGATACATTTTACGGAGGCTGTTTGACTCGGACGATTTCGTGGCTCGCGAGTTTTATACGGAGTAAGATTCACGGCCGTATCTTCTTGGCTATCACTATTCATGACTGCAGCAAGGATACTTGGTGCCAATTCGGCGAGAGCCACCAATCGTTCATTTATGTTGTTTGATTGACCAGAGTCTATCGTTACTTGTCGGAGCCTTACCGAACCCTTGTCACGAAGAAGATGAGGTTGAACGATGACTATAAAAGGTATCTTCAGTAAAGCGCATACTCCATGTAACTCCATTAATGACCAATCACTTTCGCCGCTTTCTTCAGAGTTGTTGCCAGCCCGTCGAACGAGACTAAGCATAACAGAGCTTTGAGAAAGATATTCTGCAGAAACGCCTTCAGCCCAAAGCCTGGCTGCTACGATGGCTCGCTCGCGCTGGCCGCCTGAATCTGTAAATGAACTCAATAATGAGTTGTCCATAGCAAGCAATTCGTTGAAAATGCATGGCAATCAAACATACCTAATCCATGCACACTTGCTACGATGCAATGAACAGATTTCGAAAAATTGAGCGGGTGACCAAGACTCCGTCTGAGTAAATCGATATTTTGACTGTCTGTATCAATGTTCCTACTTTCATTCCCAGATTGATTTCCATCTTGTCTCCCAAGCATCGTTGCATCAATGTAAATAAGTTCAACAAACTTACCCACGAAAAATCGAACACCAACACAAACAGGGATGGGAGCAGATGTATAGTGAGATACAGTAGCGGAAGCAAAGTTTCCTGGGGGCCGGAAGCGCCTCACTAAATCTGAGTAGTAACCCCCTTCAGCCACTCGAGTGCCAAGATTATCATGGTGCTCTTCGGGATCGCATGGAGATGAAAAGTAATTTTCGGGTAAAATTATCGCTTGGAATATCGACCCACCGTGATAGTACTTTCTCCGCTGCCTCAATCCCAAGTCGAAAGCAATGAAAAGTGGACGGCGCATTAATGGTTGACCGCCTTCAGTCTTTTTACCAAATAAAAGTGGACCAATGTGCATTTTCTCCAGCGACTCCACTAAATTTTTAACGCTCTTCAAACTTTTGGCCGCGTCTTCGAAGCGTTTCAATCGTTTCGGGTCAGCAACCTTCGGTTCAAGCTTTCGTAGTTCAGACAGACCATGTTTGAGCATCTCAATGCTAGTGTTGATATCAAGATGCAAAGGGACGCACTTAGATACAAACATAAGAAATCTGTCGGCGCTAGTTTTCGGCATCCCTTGTCGCCTGATAAGCTCTTCAAGCGTAGAGGAGATTCGCTCGATTCGGTGTTTCCTTTCGTCCTGCTTTTCGGTGTGGGTGAGCAACAAAAGCCTCGGAGTGGGAGATGTAAATTTCGTAAGAATGTGCAAACAGGATCTCCGAATGGTATCTTTCAAGGGAATCTGACACAAATCCAGAATGCAGTCCGCAAGCCTTGTGTGGTTAAGGCGAATATACCATGGTATTGGAGCTTCCACTTCCTTGTCAATTTGTATCTTGGAGTTGCGGTAAGACGGAAGAAGAGCAATTGCTTGAGCAATTACCATAATGACCTCTGACTCCAAGAGATCGCTTTCGATGTTTTCGTGGATAATGTCAAAAGAAGCTTCAAGCGACTCTCGAGGATGACCACCAGCAATCGATTTATGATAAACGCGGTCAATATCATAGCGTTTTAGATTACTAGTTGCCGAACCACCACGACTCACGGCACGAGCTATAAACACCAGCATCAGGTCCAGAATACCACGAAATATGAAAACACACAGTCGACGTACCAAAAGAAACTGTCAGGTCTTCCGGCAAAGATAGAACGGCACCTCTGCTATTTAATACCTCAGCTGGACCTCCAGTTGCATTGCTTCCGGAAGAATGATTTGGTCGGGGGCGAAGCAACGGATTTTGGAGACGCGAGGCTCCGTGCATATGAAATACGGCTTTCAGCTTTTCGCATACAGTTTCAACAACAAACGGGTCGGATCCTAAAACGCCGTCTATAGTCCCAGCAATCGCAGCTGAAGTAGCGGCACGCATCGAGAAAATCCCAGCTGTCCGTTGAGTCGAACGTTTCATGCCACTGTTATGCCAAGCCAAATATTGAGCAACCGAAGAATGAGCAACGAAATCTGTCGGTGATTTTGAACTTACATCCCTTTTCCGAATCCGCCCACCTTACCAGCTTGTCTTGAGCGTTTTAACTTACGGAACATGAGTAGATGGACACTTGATGTAATCGTACACAAAATTATTTCTTACCGAGTATGTGGCCGCCAAGAAGGAGCACGGATTCATGGCAAGCGTGCGGAGCGATGCAATATCAACCGCACCCATCCGAACATCGCTGATGGCCCGCATTAGATCTTCTGTAAGGTCAGTACGCGTATTCGCTTGGACTGCAACATCTGTGTCAAACGTCTTTACATATGTCAGCACACCAAATGATGGTAAAGGAATAGCAACAAAGCATACTTACGGCATCGACGACATCGGCTTGATGCCTAGCGAAGAGAGCATCAATTATCTGCAGATAACTCTCCGACTTGAGTGATGAAACAGGCTATTAGCTGAAGTCTTGAGTAAATCATCTTATTCGGTTCGATCGTACTTACTTGCGAAGTCGTCAGCAGCTCCAGTGCCTCTTCGAGATATTTTCGTTCAAGTTCAATTTTTCTAGGAAGTAACTCGCTTGAAAGTAAATCTTCAGCTGAGGTAGAGTCTGGATAAGACAGATTACTCAAATCAAATGCTATCCACAGAGTTTGAACGTACCACTTGGCCTATTTTTCGGTTCTCTCTCCAAACACCAAAGGATGATTCTGAAAGAGTTTCATTAGATTGTCCAAAAACATGCTAACAAGCCGGAACCCGTGACTTACCTCTGACACTGCTCAGTAGTTGAGGAAAGGAAAAGCGGGGGAAACGATCCGCTGCTAGTGCCCGAAAATCCGTAGAGGGCATTGTCCGTGGGCTTCCGTTTGAGAGTCGAGAAGCATGGTCACCCCGTAGCTTCGTAAGAGTCTCGGCCCGTTCCATATAAGTCTGAAAAGGCGGATGGAACATCTCAAACAATATGATGCCAAAGCTAAATATATCCGCTTGGACAGTGTACGATGCCTCCCCCTTACCGCTCGACAAAACGCGCTCCTGTTCAGCTAAAAGAGAGATGAGGAAGATGTGAGTTGATGCTAATTAATCATATACTTTGTTAAAATGATATTTGTACTCACGCTGCGCGGCGATCAGTTAGATCATTATATCGAAGTGATGCAAGTGGCAATGAGAAAAGACACAACATACTTACTGCACGATAAAATGTTGTCCCCACCCCTCTTGAATTACCAAGAAGTCGACATAAATATTAGCAAACAAAGAGCAGAAAAGCAGCTTACGAGTGACTGTCTTACCCCGTCATTGATTCCTCAACCGAAAAAGCAGATGTTCCTCCAGATGGTATCATGGGGTCCCCAATAAGTCTTGATATGTCCTCAGTATCATCATAGATATTGTCGCCATCAATTTGTTTTGACTCATCTCTACCGCCCTTATCGCGATGTTTCGTGGCAAGACCAAAATCACCCAAACGTATATTTTGCTCGTGATCAAGAAACACGTTTCCTGGCTTTAAGTCACGATGAATGATGTTTTGTCCGTGGATGTAAATAAGTGCCTCGAGCATTTGTCGCGCAAGTCTCCATACGCCGTTCTCTTCCATGCTAAGAACATCGCCATCATCGATCAACTTCCTCAATGTAGTTGAGCAGTACTCCATCTGAATGTAAAGAATTGTTTGGCCATCACCAGCACCGACTTTAACCGACGACTGATCCCACCCTTCACTATCAGAATCGCTCCAATTCTTCTTTTTGCTCGTTTGATTGAGTAATGTGTCATATGCATTATTTTGAAAACCGAGTCCACTTAGAAGCGGACTGTTAATTCCATGATTGATTTCGTTCTCCAATAAATTTACCATGGAGTCAGAATGTTTGTCAAGTGCGCTTTTCTCCAGACTTGGATTTCTCTTTTTGGAATCGACACTGTTGTCACTCTCTAAGCCATCACTATCGTTTGATCTATTTGCTAAATGTCCCAACAAGTGATTCTCTACGGGAGAATTTGTCCACCAGCCGCTAGATGATCCGTTGCTGCTGTCGTCACCGCTCTCCTCCTCCGCGGATTTCACAGGCTCGCTCACAGTCTCTTCGGGAATTGTTTTGCTCCCTTCCATCCAAGCCTGATAGTACCGCACGATGTGTTTGTGTGTCATTCGACTAATGGTCGTCACTTCGCGGCGTAGCTTTCGATTTTGCAAGGCAGCATGATTCGCAAAACGACCACTTTCTGATTCCAAAATAATTTTTTTGATGGCATATATTCTTCGATCGAGTCTATTGCGAACTTTCACAACCTCCCCGCCGCCCCCCTCGACCAAGAACACCAAGTTCAACAAAATCAGATTGGTATCTCGATGCCGAAGGTGCGACGTAACCGTCATCATCGTCAAAATCAAGTTCATCCACAACGTCATACGCAACGACTTCGTCCTCATTTGACGATAGCGACATTGCCCGTTGCCCTCTCCGTTGCTTCAATGCCGCATCCAGTGCCTCTTTTTGTCGTAAGAGCTCTTTTTCTACGTCAGACGACACCAGCGGCTTGGCAAACGACACTTTGCTGGTTCTAGAGTTGCTAGGCGAAAAAGTCTCCAGTGCAGGACGAGCAGTTTCATTCATCAAACGATTTATTTCTTCACGCTCCTTCTCCTCTTTTTCTTTTCCATAGCCTCTCTAGCTTTCATCTGTTCCCAAGCCGACATTGTTGGATCACGATTGTGCAAAACTAAGAAATCTTCAGCTACCTGGACCAGTTCAATCATCATGACGGACCCCGTTTCTGCTAATTCGGTAGCTCGAGCCTGGAGCTGGGACATGAGCTCCGCTTGTTCTTCCTTTGATAACCCTTTCACGTTTCGACATTCAATGGCTGGGGCGACGTAAGGGTATTGCTTGCCCAGCTGAATCGAAAGGCTAAAAAGAAAGTCGACGCAATCATTGAGCCGCATAGAACATATGCGTCAAGATATAGAAAACAGACCAGTTTACGTACCATATCTTGCATCCAATTTGCGCAGCTGGAACATCGGGCGGACTGACGTCGACCTCCAGCCGTTTACATCCCCAAACTCCTTCGACGCATCGGAATTCTTCCCCGTAAACCGCCTCGAGCACAGTAATTTCATCTGCTCGAGAGACCGACAAATCTTCATACGACGGGATATGTAAATTGGTTTTATTCGTCGGACGCACTGTAGATGATATCCCAGAAACAGAGACGGTCGTCGAAGCAGCCGTCTGCGACGTGGACTTTGGTAGATGCTCGTCGGTCGAATGATTCGAAGAGTCATCATCACTGTCGCTATCTTGCAGAACCGCAAAGAAACCGGACATGTTCGCTCTCCTCGCCAGATCAGATTTTCATGCCTTGAAGACTAAACTCTTTTAATGGTGGATCGTATCTATATTTGGAAGGCTAGCAATAGTAATTAGTATTTCATTGACGACTTTGTTGCGATGAAAGCCATCAGAACTTTGTAACCTTACAAGTATGTCTCCGGTCTCCGGTCTCCGGTCGTCTTTCAAATCGCGAACGCGTGTCTCACAGCCGATAAACTGGCCAATAGCGTCACATCTGGAGTACCGGTAAGATCTTGATCACGGTACACACGGACTGTATGCACGCGGATAAATTCTTCGTCGCAAGATTTGCCTCCAACATTTTCTTCTCAACAAAAAGATGATGCGATGATCCTTCTTCTCGATCAATGACAATGACAGATTGCTTGAAAGATGTAATAAATTAGCGCGACAAAAGCTTAGGAACAACGTTTTGAGAACTATTGATAGTGAACGAGAAGAAACAACGACAAAAATGAACTTGAGTCCAAGAGATACGACGCCTAAGCCCCATTTTTTGAAGCAACGGACCTCCAGTGTTGATGCATACCGAGATGCGACTGTCAATACCTGGTTTTCAGCAATTGGGCTGCTGAAACTGCGCGAGTTTCTCATCACTGTTGACCACTTTTCAATATGGAAGCGGCATTTAGCCTGGGCCATCGCAGATGGAAAGGAGTTGAGGGACTACATGACGCAACGATACTCCAGTAGTATGGTGTTCCTGTCGTTGCTATTGAGCACAGAATTATCTGTCCTCTTCAATTCGGCCGTGGTAACGACCGACGTTCGTCGTGCTCTCGAGGAAGAAAGCTACCACACAGTAGCATTCTGGATCGGAATCTTTGTCATCGTATCAGCGATACTTTCTTTGCTGGGTTTGGTGGCAACTTTTACAGCTTGGGGAATGGTTTCAGCAGTCAACGAAGTGAATGCTCATTGCGTACTTCGAAGCTCTATCGGGCAATACGTCGCCGAGCTCCCGGGGAATCTCATTGTTGGGTCCATTTACACGTTTTCGATCTGGTTGATCCTATTCTTTTTCCTGTTGTTGCCGGTCGGGTTTTCGTCATTGTTGCTCCTCGGAATCACTTTGGGCCTCTTGCTGCATATCATTACGGTATTCTCTGCTTTTGGTCGAATCATTATGCATTCAGGAGCTATGGGATCGAATAGCATTTTCGATCCCGATTTTGAAATTACGTTGTCCCCTTATTCGTTGCACGGAAATCTTTTGGCCAAAGCGCGAGACACCCTTTACAATGGTTCCAGCATTCGCCGTCAGTATGCTGAGACTTACCCTATCACCTCTGATCTGATTGTTTTGGACGAACTTAAACGACAAATTTGTCCCCCCAGAAATGACCAGCCTGAATTCGCTTGCGACGCTCCTGACACCGAAGATGGTTTTTTACCTTTGATACTTGCCGGACCGTGGGCCAAATCTGAGGACAGTTTAGACATGAGCGATCAAGCCTCCAACGAAGCATTTCAAGACGAGCCGCAAAACAGAGCTTTCAAGAAAAAACAGTCTTCCATCTTTCGGGTTCCGATCGACGTCGTACGAAACCCGCATGTTCCCCAAGCAGCTGAATTCAACCAGCGTACAGAGGTCCCGATCGCTCAAAGTTGGTCGAGATCTAGCTCACATAACACATTGGAGTTTATCAAGGACGTGACTGATGCTCAGGTTCTTCCACCTATGATGCCCAACCACAGTACGAAGGAAAACACAAATAGCCAAAGCTCCGACGAGTTGCTTTCCAGCGAAAGCAATTACTTGGAAAATGACTTTGATGCTCTTTTAGGCCCACCTGCGATGGGGTCACGTAACAGGTTGCTCGGGTCTTGGTCACTAGATGACGTTTCGCCGAGCGATGTAGCATCCACAATTACGCCAACTCGCCCCGTCGTCCTCCCAAATCCTGGTGCTGAAGGGGTCAGCAACTTGGACGCTGTCATTGATGTACAGACGAGTCGATTGTTGAAAGTTCAGTCGCGAGACGACGAGCAAAGCCGCCTCCTGAAGGCTCCTGGCGACGAGAATTACGGTTCGACTCGCGCGTGATGATGTATTTTTAAAAAAGTCAAGAAACTGTAGAAATCAGGCACAGCCTGCGTATAGAAAATGAGATTTATACTTGGACAATTAATCTGAAGCAACCCGCGCTGATTCACCAAAGAGTAGTGTATCTGGTTCGAGAGGCATATTCATCATGAGGCTAATGGTGAAGAAGAGCACAATCACAAGCCCGATAGAAGTCCACAGAACCACGTTGAAGTACTGGATTTGAAACATCGATTTGTAAGTTGATACCCAGTTGTTGTTCTGATCGTAATATCCGTAGCCGTAGTATCCACTGTATTGGTCATTTCCGTTAGCATTCTGGTTTTGGTTGTCTTCCTGCAAACGGCGAGATTGACGACGAGGACGTGCCGTCGACGCTTCTTCTTCAACAACGAGGTGCACAACAATAGTTCTTCCGGATTCATCAGCCATTGACTTCAAATTGGAAAGTACAGCTTTCATTTGCTTGTCAACGCCTTTGGCAGCAACAGTGTCAACAGTCACTTTGAAACCCGACAATCCGGCCTTTTCTCCTTGTGCCTGAGCATAATCAGCAGCTGAGAGTATGTCAATAGTTTCCCAGCCTTCTACTTTCGACAAAAGGGGGTTTAGCTGTTCGCCTTCTACTTCGAGATGACCGATAACATTCTCCCGCTGTTCCGAAACTAAACTCGAAACATACGGCATCAAGTCAAGATCGACACCACTTCCGGAAAGTCCAATAACAACACCAGAATCCGATTTCTTGAAAAGATCGGGAACTAAGGGCATTCCAGAATGTTGGAGCTTTCGACGGTCGCCGTGCAAAGCTCCCCAGAACGAGGCCACTCCAGCCACCGTTGTATCTACATTTTTCGATGTGGATTGATGGACGCTGCCTCCCGCACCAAATTCGAGGACGGCAATTCGAGTAGCGGCTTCGACGCCCGCAAGCGTAAGGAAGGACAACAATGCTCGTGCGATCATCATTTTCCCATTGACCAAATTCCTATTGTTTGCTGTCGTGTTGCTGTTGCTGCTGGCTGCCTTCGCTTTTCGTCGCGGAGGATGGAGCAAGCGAGGCAGACGGACCATCTACGGTGTTGGCGAACTGCTTTCACGTGTTATACTTAGCGGCATTGGTTTTGGCTATTAATTACAGTTTAACATAATTCATTACTTGAATGTGGCATTTGTACAGTAAAATTTCTTGCCATTGAGTGCCACTGCGAAGTGAAGTGCGATGGAAACAAAAAGAAAAAGTGACCTCGTGTGACAATCTAAATGAACTACTTAGAAAACGTCTTTGATAAGTTTCTGTTAACCTTTCTTGCTCTCCTATTATACAAAAAACATGACTTTTGGCCGGCATGCGCGTGTTTTTAACAGAACGCTAAAGATTTTGATTTTTGCATCTTCGCATCACAAGCACACGGCAGCGCTACAACAAAAACAAAGCGTTGCTCTCCAAACAATAACTTTTTAAAATTAGTGTTTGGTTATCATGAGTTCTATGGAGCATCTCATTCCGGTTGTTTCCAAGCTACAAGATGTTCTTGGCGCATTGGGACAAACCACGCATTTGGATCTCCCACAAATTGTGGTCGTCGGTGGACAGAGCTCGGGCAAATCGAGTGTCTTGGAAAACATTGTAGGACGCAGCTTTCTTCCCCGGGGGACAGGCATTGTTACTCGACGACCTTTGGTTCTTCAGCTGTTCAATACTCGCCAGGCACCGGCCGATGTCGACGAAATCCCGAATAAGAACAGAATCATTCCTCCGGGTGGCAGTGCGGAAGAATGGGGAGAATTTCTTCATCTTCCTGGAAAGAGAATGTACGATTTTGCTGATATCCGACGCGAAATTGCCGATGAAACGAATCGTATTACAGGGAATAATAAGGGCGTCGATAGCACCCCGATCAATTTGAAGATATTCTCTCCTCGAGTTGTGTCATTGACGTTAGTGGATCTCCCGGGCATTGCGAAGGTACCTGTGGGAGATCAGCCCGAAGATATTGAACGCCAAATCAACAGCATGTGCATGAGCTTCATTTCTAATCCCAATGCCATCATCCTTGCTGTTACCAGTGCCAATACTGATCTGGCAAACAGTGATGCACTCAAATTGGCGCAAGCGGTGGACCCCGAAGGACTGCGTACGATCGGTGTTTTGACCAAAGTCGATTTGATGGACGAGGGCACTGACTGCACCGAAATTCTTTTGAATCAAGTCATTCCTCTTCGAAGAGGATACATTGCTGTTGTCAATCGTGGACAGAAGGACGTTGTGTCTGATGTAAGCATTCGTGACGGCCTCAAGAAAGAAGAGAACTTTTTCCGCAAACATCCTATCTACTCTCGCGATCGATCGATCCTCTCCAAATGCGGTACAGGAAGACTTTCGAAGAATCTCAACAGCATATTGATGCACCATATCCGGGATTGTCTTCCTGACTTGAAGACGCGCATTGCTCATATGATGGCCGATGTCCAAAAGGAGCTCGACACCCTTGGTACTGCCGCGGAAAGTTCGAACAAAACAAGCCGAGGGGGAACATTATTGAGCCTCCTTTCCAAGTTTGCCACCAACTTTACCAAAATTCTCGACGGTCATGTCGGAGAAGACTTGGACACACGCGAACGCGCAATCAATGGCTCAAAGAGTTCCGGCGGAAGAGGGTGCGTCGAGCTTTTGGGAGGTGCTCGTATCTCCTACATCTTCACTTCGGTCTTTGCAACCTCGTTGAATTCTGTTGGTGCTTTTGACGGACTTACGGATGAAGAGATCCGCACCATCATTGCTAATGCCAACGGTACACGCCCCGCTCTCTTTGTCCCCGAGATCAGTTTCGACATTATCGTCCGCCGCCAACTTACGCGTCTCGAACAACCAGGAGTGGAGTGCGTAGACTTGGTTTACGAAGAACTTCAGCGCATCGCCGGTCAAGCTGAACCTAGTGAGCTGACTCGCTTCCCTATCCTTCGTGATCGAATGGTAGAAGTGGTGTCGTCTCTCTTGCGTCGTTGTGTCACTCCAACACAAATGATGGTGACCAATCTTGTGAAGATTGAACTCGCGTACATCAACACGAGTCATCCCGACTTTATTGGAGGCTCGAAGGCTGTTGCAAGACTCATGGATAAGACGGACAGCAAAGAGAATGAGCGAAAACGAGTAACAAACGGACGAGGAAGTGCAGGACCTCTCTCCCCTAGCGGTGCTAATAACGTGAACGCCGACGGTGACGAATTCAAGGATGCCTTGGGATCGCCTTCTGCTGAGAAGGATCACTCTGGACTTATGAACTTTATCTTTGGCAGTGGTGAGAATGGCGCCAAACCGGGTCCTGTCGTTGAAGAAGCCGAGGACGGCCCGCCGGTGATCGTGCACCTTCCGCAAATGCCGGTGACCATGAAGCAAACTGACTTTCCTATTACCGATCGAGAAGCGGTGGAAATGGCGGTTATCAAGTCATTGGTTGACTCGTACTTTGGTATCGTCCGAAAGAATTTTATTGATATGGTTCCTAAGGTACGTCCTGCGAGCTATTTGTGTATGCATTCCGTCGTTGCATTAACTCAAACTGCGACTGTTTTGTCTCCCAGACTATCATGTACTTTCTTGTCAATCACGTTCGAGATTCATTGCAAAATGAGCTTGTTGCGGAGTTATACCGTGAAGGGGAAATGGGACAACTTTTGCAAGAGGCAGACGATATCGCATCGCGCCGTCAAACATGTGTCGAAATGAAGGAGCTATTGGGCAAGGCTCTGGAAATTGTCAACGAAGTGCGGGACTTTAGCACGTACAAGTAGACACGGCAATCCACTCATCTTATGAAGCACAACAACCACAATCCACGCGTTTGATTTTATAACATCAACTGAAAGTAAATCGATAACACATTCGTTACATACTCATAGAGTTTGATTTAATTTGAGTTTGACGTAGTTCTTCGTGATGGTTGACGTTTTGGTGATGATACACGAGACATAGACTTTCTCAGGGCCCTAGCCGCTTTACGAATTATTTACTCATGATTATTCGTGATTCACTCATGCCTTCATGATTTAGAGTGCCACGTGGCACTTTGAAAATTAAGTCGTGGACGAAATATGGTTCCGTTTCGACTATGGATCTGAGTGTACGATCTGGTTTGCGCTGGCCAGACGCTGCCACCTGGCAGCCAGTCATTGCTTTTTTTGGCATGCGTCGTCTGACCTCATCACGTTCAAAAAGTACCAGGAATCTACGTTTGCACCGAATTGCGTCGGTGAAGTCATCGCCGTAGAATTTGTACGAGAAAATACTGGCCATCTTTCCTTGCGGATCGCCGAGGTTCCTTGTTCCTTACGTAGAAAATGTACGGCACGGTTCCCGCCACACCGCGAAAAAAATCTTACGGCCACTTTGTTTCATTCCTTTTCATAGTTTCGTTTACTGGTCGAACCCAACCACCGTCTCGATTCAAACAACAACTTCCATCGCTTACTTTGCATCAAAATGGTAAGTTAATTCTGCATTGTTGTTTTGTAGATTGTTGCGGGAGCGGCAACGACAGCGATCGAGGTGCTTTGGGCTGGAGGCGAAGTTATCTCGTCGACCGGCGGTGATGCGAACGCTTGTAATGCTCATTCGCTTCTCGTGGCAAATTGATCTCACTCAATTGTTTCTCTTTCTCTTTTAAAACAGTCTGCCGAAGCTGAAAGCTATGCCTTCTCGGCTGATATCAATCAGCTTCTTTCGTTGAGTAAGTATCAAATACAACGACCCGCTTTGGGTGGTCGTCGCACGAATGACTGCAATCTTTCTTTCACGTCGGATCTTTCTCACATGTTTCACTCTTTTTTACAGTCATTAACACGTTCTACTCGAACAAGGAGATTTTCTTGCGTGAGTTGATTTCCAACGCGAGTGATGCCTTGGATAAGATCCGCTACCAGTCCTTGACCGACAGCTCCGTCTTGGACGCCGAGCCCGAACTTCAAATCAAGTTGATCCCCGACAAGGCCAACAATACCTTGACGATCGAAGATACCGGTATCGGTATGACCAAAGCCGATCTCGTCAACAACCTCGGTACCATTGCCAAATCCGGCACCAAAGCTTTCATGGAGGCCCTTTCGGCCGGTGCGGATATCTCCATGATTGGTCAGTTTGGTGTCGGTTTCTACTCGGCGTACTTGGTCGCCGACCGCGTTGAAGTCGTCTCCAAAAACAACGATGATGAATGCTACATTTGGAGCTCCGAAGCCGGTGGATCGTTCACGGTCACCAAGTGCGAAGATTCCGGCATTGGACGTGGGACGCGTCTCATCTTGCACATGAAGGAGGACATGTCGGAGTATTTGGAGGAGAAACGCATCACGGATTTGGTCAAGAAGCACTCCGAATTCATCGGTTTCCCAATCAAGCTTTACACGGAAAAGACTGAGGAGAAGGAAGTCACCGACGACGAGGATGAGGGAGGAAGAAGGCGACGACGACAAGCCAAAGGTCGAAGAAGTCGACGACGAAGAGGATGCCAAGAAAGAGAAGAAGACCAAGAAGATCAAGGAGGTGACGCACGACTGGAAGCACTTGAACAACATGAAGCCCATCTGGATGCGCAAGCCGGACGATGTCACGCATGACGAGTACGTTTCCTTTACAAATCCATTTCCAACGACTGGGAGGAACACGCTGCTGTCAAGCACTTCTCCGTCGAGGGTCAGCTCGAGTTCAAAGCCATTTTGTTTGCTCCTAAGCGTGCTCCGTTTGACATGTTCGAGGGTGGAGCCAAGAAGAAGTGGAATCACATCAAGCTTTACGTCCGACGTGTGTTCATCATGGACAACTGCGAGGAGCTCATGCCCGAATGGTTGCAGTTTGTCAAGGGTGTAGTAGATTCCGAGGATCTTCCTCTCAACATCTCTCGTGAGACGCTTCAGCAGAACAAGATCCTTCGTGTCATCAAGAAGAACTTGGTCAAGAAGTGCATTGAGATGTTTACCGATTTGACCGAGAATGAGGACTCGTACAAGAAGTTCTACGAAGCCTTTAGCAAGAACTTGAAACTCGGTATTCATGAAGATTCGACCAACCGTGCCAAGATTGCTAAGCTTCTCCGATACTACTCTACCAAGAGTGGCGACGAGATGACGTCTCTTGACGATTACGTCAGCCGCATGGACGATAAGCAACCTGGCATTTATTACATTACGGGTGAATCGAAGCGCGCCGTCGAGACTTCTCCTTTCTTGGAGCGACTGAAGAAGAAGGGATACGAAGTTATTTTCATGACTGACCCCATCGATGAGTACGCTGTTCAGCAGCTCAAGGAGTACGAAGGAAAGAAGTTGCTCAGCGCGACCAAGGAGGGTCTCGAAATTGCTGATGACGAGGATGAGAAGAAGGCTTTCGAGGAAGCCAAGGCTAAGTGTGAGGGATTGTGCAAGCTCATGAAGGAAGTTCTCGATGACAAGGTTGAAAAGGTTGTCATCTCCTCGCGTCTCGCTGATTCTCCTTGCGTTCTCGTCACCGGCGAGTACGGATGGTCTGCCAACATGGAACGTATCATGAAGGCGCAGGCGCTTCGTGACGCTTCTCAGTCGGCTTACATGACTTCCAAGAAGACGATGGAAATCAACCCCCAGAACGCCATTATTGTTGCTCTTCGCGACAAGGCCGAAGCCGACCAAAGCGACAAGACGGTCAAGGATTTGATTTGGTTGTTGTACGACACCTCTTTGCTCACCAGTGGTTTCTCGTTGGACGAACCGTCTACTTTTGCCTCTCGCATCCACCGTCTTGTCAAGTTGGGTCTTTCGATCGACGATGCTGATGACGACGATGATGCCGAATTGGACGACATGCCGGCTGCTGTAGAAGACGATGACAACGATGAGTCCGCCATGGAACAGGTCGATTAAGGAGATATCGATTGTAGATAGAAAACATTGCAGGTTTAGCTAGGTCATATTACTTCTTTGCATGTCTTTGTGCTGTAATTCTTTTTTTCTTTCATACAAAGTACCAGGGAGGGTGCTTCGCTGTAGAATGTGAATTGAACGATGCGAGTGCGTTTGGCAGCTTTTGCTTTTTTCGCTTTGATTGAGATGAATCAATCAAGGCGTGAAGCCATCGCGCGTGGCGTCTGTATTTGTGGTGCGTCGGGCCCGGGTGCATGTAGTCGGCTCCGGAGTTTAGCCTCTGCGGCTTCGTTCTCGCCCTTTCCGCAAACAGGGTCTCGTTCCCCGGGGACTAATCGAAATAAGAGTCTAAGCTTGACCAAGTACCTTCCATGCGCTCTCTGCGCCACCAAAAAACTTAAAAATCATCGCCGTTCCAGTAAATAAAGCTACGAGATTTTGGACGCCAAAGCATACAAGGTTGTACTTCTGAAAATTTGAGAAGGATATGTCATCTTAAGTAACCTTGCTCTAGCTGGAGGCATGCCGAATGATTAAGGTGCGCCTATAATCGTGTTTGTGGGTGTCGTCGATAACTGTCTCCCTATATAGCAAAGTAAATTGCATAGGCTTCACAGTACAATCCCAAACACGTTTGATGCTTAACGTCATCGGATTACAACGGATCCTACTTAAGCAATAAATTGGCACGATTCGTTAAGTATCCTTACGTAATCGGTTTGCGTTTTCGGAGCATTGTTTGTTGATAATAATTAGCCGCGTCGCAGCCACAAGTTTGGCTTGTGCGTCTTCCTTCGATTTGCGATACGTTTCATAATTAATAACTAAATATCAACCAAATGAGGCGCTCTTGCACCGTACTTATTTCCACCGTTGTCTTCACGTTGCTCCTCGCAGTCAGCGGCGTGCTACTTTGGCAATACCTTCCTGAAGAGTCTCGAGCCAAAGTCGCCAGTACCTTCATCGATACAGAAGAGCCAGACTATCAATTTTCTCAATGCCTCCCGACAGACGCGAATTGCTGCAATGGGCTTAATAACACCTGTGATTTGAGATTAGATGAGGTTCTGTTCGCTGGTTTACACAATGCGATGGCCGCGCGAGAAAATGGTTTCTTATTGGGAGCGAATCATGATCTTAGTATGGAGAAAGCTCTAAAATACGGTTATCGGGCGATCAATGTCGATTTTGGACTGTGCAGCGGTGTTCCTCAGCTCTATCATGGTTCCTGTGAACTTGGAACGAGAAACCCTGTCGACCTACTCTCCCATATCGTCAAGTTCGTCGGCGAAAATCCTACCGAGACCATTATCATCACTGTCCAGTTCACAAAGGATTCGGGCGAGACTGATCCGGCAAACATAGCTACGTTAGATGATTTGGTGGCGGTTGTAAATGCTGTAGACGGACTAGTGGAAAAGTTGTATGCACATCCGGACCTCTCAGAGCCCTGGCCAACTCTCCGCGAACTACAGACCCTTGGAAAACAGATCATTCTCTTCCACTACAACGTCGATATTTGCTATGAAAGCGGCTGTCCTTATGGCTTTCATGATTATTTTGTTTACGCAGAAGAGACCGAATTCGAACTTGTAACCCTGCTGGAAGTAGAAGATACGACAAGATCCTGCAATGTGACACGAGGCAGCAATGTAGCCACTTTCTTTGGAATCAACTTGTTTTTGACGTTACCTTCTCGGGATGTGGCGGCCGAAGTCAATAGCCTACCATTCTTGCAAAGCCATGTGAGCGATTGCGAACAGCGAAATGAAGGCAACTTGGCCAACATCGTATGGGTCGACTTTTGGACTCAGGGAGAACTTCCGGTCTTCGTCCAAAGACGAAATCACAATCGCGGTGTGCATAGCCAACAACGGCACGAAAGATGATTTTAATATGCTAAAAAAGACTTAGTATTTATAATAAAACGTTTAATACAAACAACGTGCTTGGCTGACACCAATTCAATTACTGATTCGAAAGCTCAGGGACTTTCACACGGGCTACATTCGTAACTTTCTCTGACCAGTAATCTCCAACTTCCTTCATCTTTGATTGCCAGTAGTTTTCGTTTTCCATCATCAGCTTAGCAGATCGGTCTATTTCATCTTGAAGAGCTTTGACTTGACAAGCACTCTCTACTTGGTACTCCAACTGTAGAGCTTCTAATTCAGCGCACTGTCGCTGAAAGGCAGCAATTTGCTCTTCAAGAGCAATAGGATCGCGTCGAGAGGCAACTTTACTTTCCATCGCATCCACCTCACGTTGTCGTACCGCTAACTTTGCTTTGTGTGTTTCCTCTTCATCTTCCATCGTTTTCTCGCATTTTGCTGTCTTTTCTTTCACAATGTGAAGCTGAGCGTCAGCGGCCTTGCACTCGTCATGACTTCGCTGAACCTTATCGAGCATATCTTGATACTTTTCCTTGGTCTCGTCAATTTTAGCATTGATGGATGCAATGATATCGTCCAGTTTGGGCGCGACTTCATCTTTGAATGCCACCCCAGTAATCACTGAGTCATTTTTCGCCAGTAGCTTGTCTTTCTTCAAGACAGCCTTTAGATTGACAAGCGCGGGCCCATGGGTGGGAACGAACTGTAGATCCGAAAGTTTGGAGTTGTAGTCCACAATGGCAGCATCCAGAGCATTGCACACTTCATCAAGGTCACTCTGACTGGCTGTCAGTGCTTCCTTGCGTTTATCACGAAGAGCACACGATCTATCCATGGCTTCGTTCAAACCTTTCAGCTCATTCTCCAGAGCTCGCAGATCGTCAACCGACATTTTCTGATTCGAGATCTCGTCTTTCAACGATCGAATGTGCCCGTTCATCTTCTCCAATTGCTCATTCGTCTTCTCCAACTCGGCCGTCCGTTCCTTGATTTTCTGCTCAAGGTTACACTTGTGCTCATCCATTTGACGAACCAAGTCATGATACTGCTCAAGTTCCGTTGCGTATTCCTCTCTTTTTTGTGTGTAAGATGAAAGACTGAACAAAGGATGCAGTGTTAGAGATGTCGGCAGTCATATCATACTAAATCTTGGAACATCTGTCGAACTTACTCTTGCGAATCGTTCGTGAGATCCGCGATGCGCTCCACAATGGTCGCATTCAATTCGGTGACACGTTCGACTTCCTGTATAAGAAACTGGTTGTCACGATCAATGCCTTCTGCCAACTGGAATTCGAGTTCCTCTCTGAGTTTCGCATCTCCATTCATGTAGGCCTCGTATCCGTGAAACAAGTACTCGAAGAACATCTTGGATGCTTTCGCATCGAGATCCTCATAGCTTTCGAAAGGCTTATCTTCCACGTTCTCTTTGTCGGCAAGTTTGCACTGAATGTGTTCGACCAACCAAGCCAAAGCCGCGAGTAATGCAGGCCAAGTGTGCGGAGAACCCGCAGCGACGAGTGCAGTCTTGGACACGTTGAAGGGATATCCGAGACACTTGAAACTAAGAAAGACTTCGTCCTCAAATTTGAGTTCGCCTTTCTGAAAGTTCGGATCAATGAGACGCAACATGAACGTGCAAATGTTTCTAAAGTCCTTGGCCGAGGGGCGAGTCAATGTTTTCGTCGAGACCGGACTATCGTATCGAAAGTCGAGAAGGAAGGTGAGCAAGTCCTTGATGCACTTTTGCTGAAACGCCTTTTCTGTAATAGGACGAGTGTCTACTTTGGCGGCTGCCGCAGGAGGAGGGATGAGAGAAGGTCGGCCTCCGATACTCGCTCGGCCCCCCATGCTTTTGCGACGACTCGAAGCGGTCGTGGCGGTAACTCCAGGACTGGGCGGCACCATGTTCTCACGTCCGTCAATTCGAGGGAGCATCGACTTGCGAGAGCGAGGAGGTTTGGGGATTTTGTTTGCACTGGGCGAGGGTTGAGCAGCAGGGCCGCCCACCGACATTCTTCTGCGTTGATTGGCTGACCCCGTCGGAATGGGCCCCAGCGTCATGCGGCGGTTCGGCGTCTGAAACGATGAAGGCATGGCTGGATAGTTCGATATGTACTTTAGTTCAGTGCAACTGTTGAGAACGAACACAAAGATTGTCGAAATGCTTTTGCAAAACTCTGTTTTTGTCACGCAAATTTTGTGAAGCAATCGCGGTGTTACGAAGGAGCGGTCGGCGCGCAGATACTTAGCGTAGAATTTCGTATACATAATATTCACATGCATAAAAGTATTGTTTATACATAGGTGCGCGCAGAGATGACGTGCGCGACAATGACGTCATAAGATTTTCGCACATGGTGGGCGCGAAAATGAAAGTCGAGATCGGCGCCACCGCGCAAGATTCACTCTCGTCCCCTCCATCCAACCAAAATCAGAATGCAATCATACGGTAATATTACGAAGCCATAACTATCAACATCTTTTAACAAGCCAACACCATGAGCAAGTTCATTGCATCGACGCTTCTCCGTTCACGTCTGTCGCAACAGTTGACGTCGAAGAGCGCTATCCTTCCTCATCTGATGATGAGAAGCGCTCCTCGCACTGCCACTTTGTTGCCAAAGATGTCAACGCGGGCCATGTCCGGAGAAGCCCGTCAGACCCTTGTGGATATTTTGGGACGGGAGCACGCCGAAGAGATTGAGAATGAAAGTACCACCATGCCGGAGGACTTGGGCTCTTTGAAAAAGACGCTCGAGAACGATTGGAAAATTGTCGATGACGGTGCCATGACCAAACTCTACCGCACCATCGGCTCTTCGAAAGTACAAGTTACTTTCCACTGTCAAGATGCAGTCGAAATGGATGACGAAGAAGATTTCGATGAGGAGGCTCTGGAAGCCGCGGCTCCGGTACGATTCACCGTGACTGTCACGAAAGCTGGAAAGACTCTAGCCATGACTTGTATCACCACCGAAGATCTTTCCGTGTCAATTCAGAACATTGTCAACACTTCCGATCAGCAGGCAGAAACTATGCTCCGTGAAAATGTGATTCCATCCGATGTTTATCAAGGACCCGAGTTTGTGGAGCTTGCGGAAGATCTACAGGATGCATTCCACAACTATTTGATCGAAGACGTGGGTATCGGATCAGACTTTGTTTCTTTCGTTTCGATGTATTGCGACTTTAAGGAGCAGACTGAGTATGTCAACTTTTTGGAGGACACGAAAGCAATCTTGAGTTAATTCCAAAGAATGTATTTCAAATGAAATTAGGTTAGACGATAAAGCTGATAGTTATACAGTAGAAAAATAAGTGATAATATCACAATAGTCCCTAGAATTCTTAGCAGCAAATAGATGAGCACTTAGTTGAAACACGAACACGAACTAAAGAATACGGACTAGAACATACATACCCATGACTGAAATTCCGGTCACGAGAAAAGGTAATATACACTTTTACTTATAGTAGCGTTTCCACGCTAAATATAAGCAAATAATAACAAAAAATGAAACACGCTTATTGTCGAAGGATAACAATAAAAAGTGCACCATGAGAATCCACCAACAGATCTTGTCAACCGTGCGGCTCTGCATTATCCTTTCTAGTCTGTTTGATCATTCCTTATCTTTTACTGCAGCCGGTCGTCCGGCGCGAAGGCCAATGAGTGCTTTCAATGATGATCTCGCATCGACAACGTCACTCGATTCGTTGCGCGAGGAAGTTCTCGATCATATTCTAGAAGTTGCCATTGAAGCTTCCACTAAAGCGGGTGCTATCATTTTAGGCAATGCGGGAGGTGCGGAAATCACGGAACGAAAAGCAAACAGTCGGGATCTTTTGACATTGATTGATCCTCTTTGTGAGAAGGTATGTTGACCGTTTCTCATGTAATTCTTTTCTTTGACGAACTAATACAACAATTCATTTGACAACAACACAAAACAGACAATCCGTGAGACAATTTTGGAATCATTTCCTCACCACAGCTTTTTGGGCGAAGAAGATGTACCCCCCGGGCCCGAGGCCAGTGCCGCTGCTTTGGACGCTCGATTGGCAGACGATGCGAATTGGTTGTGGATTGTCGATCCCATTGATGGGACTACGAATTTCGCGCACGGTATGCCGCTTTGCATGCCGTCGGTGGCGGCTACCTATAAGGGAGAAGTTATAGTGGGGGTCATTTACGATTGTCATCGCGACGAAATGTTCACCGCCGTGAAAGGACGCGGTGCGTACATGAACAACGAACGCATTTACGTGGGAAAACAATCCACTGTGGGAGACGCTATTGTTGCCATGGGATCACCACCCGGTGAAACGAGTATGGAAATGAGTCTGAAAGGAGTGAACGCCCTCATGCCGAAAGTGCGAACGATTCGCATGTTGGGAAGTGCCGCCATCATGCTCGCATGGGTGGCGAATGGTCGACTCACGTGCTATTGGGAGTATGATCTCAGTTCATGGGATATTGCTGCCGGTGCTTTGCTGGTCGCGGAAGCTGGAGGTAAATTTACCGATCTTGCTGGCAATGAATTCTCGCTGCGCAATCGGAAAATCTGCGCGAGCAATGGACTGGTCCATGACGATATACTGAAGATACTCCGAGACGATGCGGGCATTGTATAAAATATTATAGTCGAAAAAGTGCATAGGATTGAGTGATGTTATTTTTAAAGTCATTCATCGTCCACTAGCACACTTTCTTCTTCCTCGACATCCTCATCGCCATCCACCTCGTCGACGACACTTTTTTTCCTCGGTGGCGGACTCATCATCTTCCTCTTCGACTTCTTCTTGAGAGTCAGTTTCCTCCTCTTCTTCAGTTTCATCTTCTACAAAAACCTCTACTTCTTCCTCTGTGTCCGTGACTGAGATCGTCTCTGTTGCCGGAACTTGACATTCCTGCATTCGAGTCAATGGAGATGGTGTTTTAAAGGGCCGTTCGAGATTCCGCCCTAAACCGTAGACCTGAAATAAGGGACTGTAAATGAGATTGCTAAGTCCAAGAATGGACTGAATGATCAAAGGCTGAACCTGCCCCATTTTGAAATGCAATATCCACATGAAGAGCATATTGAAAATCATTCCACTTTGCATGGATCGAATTTGCTTTAAATCGTATTCGAGTACCGTCGATTTGGACGACAGAAACGAGGAAGCCAACGACTTCATCATGGCGTTGCCTCCCGTTTCGTCTCCCAATTGCGACTGCAAGACTGACGTCAAAGGGCTCTTCAGTTCGATCGGGGTTCGATCGTTCTGTGAAACTGCTTGAATCCGTGCGTATAAGAGAAACAGCTGGTAGATAACCAAAAACGCCACAAAAGCAAATCGAGTCAATTTGACCACTGTCGGACTGAACAAATCCACTTTCCGTGCCAGTAACATGACTCCGATACTCGCGTAAAAGTTTAACATAGGAGATGGAACCAATGGTTCGTCATATTTCTCTACATTCATTTCGATTCGTACGCCGCTGTCGACGATATCCTCGTCTTCTTCTTCATCTTCCGTTTCATATTCTTCTTCCTCCTCCTCTGTCGAAGAACCTCCACGGATATCCATTATCCGTCTGGCAACAGTTTGTTGTTGTCCCCAAGGTTTTGATGACACGACAAAGGGAGTGTCGCGGAGGAGAAATCGCATTCGTCGTCGTCGATGCCCAGAAAAGCGTCAATGCGAGTAGTGCAAGACATTTCCCCCAAGGAAAATGGTTCCGTAATGCAGCCATTCTCCTCTTTGAAGTTATAAAGAGAAGGATTCTATGAGGGACGATTTGAATAGCAAGTGATGCTTGATCGACGCCACGAAATCTTTGGAAAGCCGCAGCCAGAGGACGAAAACGCAACATTTTTCCTTACCAGGTACCAGGAAACGGCGTTAAAATTCTGCCTCGCCGTAGGCTCTACGTAGAAATTTGTACTGAGAGGCAGAATTTTAACGTCCTTTCCAGTACTTGTACAATCCCCCTTGCAGAATTTTACGGAATTTACTTAACAAAGCGACAAAAAATAACATGGATTATGTCTACTTATCGACAACCATTTTTGACTGTGGTCCAATGTGTTAAGTTACAACCATAATGGATTCTTGACAATGATCGTTAAATTAAGGTTTATTCCTTAAAAGCTGATTAACCTTAATGTTTTTGGACATGTCACCTGACGTTTATGGTTTTCAAGCTACACATTTGACCAGAGTACAGAAATGGTTTCGGAAGACTAACTAGAATCCATGTAATTTTGTTTCGTTCAGTTAAATAAAATCCGTGAGTTTCTGCAAGGGGATTGTAAATTGTAACATAGGACATAGGAGTAAGTAGTTTCTACTTACTCCTATGATTGTAAGGAAAAAGTTGAGAAAAATGAATGCGCGCAACACCTCATCCATCACCCTGCGTTTGTTGATGTTTCATTCCTTTTCTTATTCTACAAAAACATCATGCCTTTCACAAACAGTCTTCGACTCGTTTGTTTCTATCTCAGCTCCATCACAGTACACGGCTTAAGATCTTCTTTAGCTTCATCAAGTCATCTCATTCGGAACATGTCAAGCAATAACAACGAAGCTTTCGGCGTCGGACAAATCGACATTGGTCAACACGACGACGACAACGAAAACAGTTGGGATCATGAGTCGCGAAAATCCTGGCGAGAATTGCTCGAAATATCCAACAACCGATCACGGAAAATTCGTGGATCGAATTATGTACAAATTGCGACGGTCGATCCCCAAACGAAAACACCCCGCTGTCGTTGTGTCGTCTTTCGCGGTTTTCAAGACATGCCCACCGATCATCCCTTTGCTTCCTTTGCCGGTCCATCCTCTTGTATTTTGCGCATGTGCACCGACAATCGATCTCAAAAGTCCAACAAGCCGTCCAGGAACCGACGGCCGAAGTGGTTTGGTGGTTTCCGAAAACGAGTGAACAATATCGAATTCGGGGTGAACTACTCTTTGTGGGAGGAGAAGGAAAATTCCAATACGATGATGATGAGCACCTGAAAATGGCGAGAAAGCAATTGTGGGGGAATATGAGTGATACCGCTCGTGAAAGTTTCTTGGAAGACTCGGTGCCCGGACAAGCTTTCAGTCCGGCCCAACAGGCGGTGCCGGTCGGTGGTCGCGATGAGGATGGCAAGGTCGTCCCTCCTCCGAATCACTTCTTGCTCATGCTTCTGAAACCTTCCCATGTAGACTACTTGCGACTGACGAATCAATACCGACAAGTGGATGTATACGACAATGGCCACTGGTCTTCGGAACGCGTGAATCCGTAGACTTCATTCATCTAAAAAGTAAAGCTAAAGTTATTGATAAAGGCTCCTGTAGTCATTTTAATCCATTACGGCATGCACTTCCAAAACAACGATGGTAAGCCAGTGCCCACGGGTACTTCCATTCCCATGATGATGCACTCGCTGACACCTACAATGGCATCGGTGCGACCGTGCACGGCGGCATCGAACAAATGGTCGGTGGTCTTTTCAAATGAGGCCAACATGAGAACACTCTCTCGCATTTTCGAGACACCAAATCGAGTGATCCCCAAAACCTCTCCTTTAAAGGTCATGACATCCGATAATAGTAACAAATGACGTGTGTCAATTCCGATACCGTAGGCACTCATGATATTCCAGATTTCGGCCGAGATTTGAGTGCGGGCTGCCTCGACACCCAATACTGTTTCCACCTCCAGAATATGATTCGTTGATGTGTTTAGACCATCAATACCCGGACAACCAATCACTTCCGCCAGTCCATAGCCCTCCATAAGCAGATTGTAGCGAACTATTCCGTTCTTTTCACTTTCGTTGATCACTGCTCGATTCACGGATGGGATGCCTTGTACAATGACTTCCGGCAACACGGTTTTGAGCATTTGCATCGTAAAGTACTCGGACGTTGCTTTCTTCTCGGATCGCGATGTTCGGCCTGTATTGCTCGGAACCATAACGCGTAGTTTCGCATTCGACCCTTTCTTCACCAACACGTGTTCTTCCTTGAGCTGACGCAGAGTGGCGTTGCGTGTGGTGCCCCGTGTGCCCTTCAAGATGGAATTTCGGACAGAAAACACATCGATATTTAACTTGAGCTGCTCGATTGCATCCATATCGAGTTCGATGCTAATGTAGTTCCCTTTTGGCGAATACACTTCTTTCATGCGCTTGGATACTTCGCCCAGAGTCGTCTTCTCGATACCAGCTTTGACGATGCGCGCAGCTACTTTGTTGTCCTCCCGTTCGAGTTTGGCCGTAATGATGGGGGTTGAAATAAGTTTGGCCGCATTGATAATCTCCTTCAGTCTCGGAACTCCCAGTGTCACATTCATGGAGCTGATTCCACTGAAATGAAATGTCTTTACACAAAAAGAAATGACGAGTGAGCACACGAAATCATCTTAAAGAACGCAAGGCGCAATGGCATATCGAGGAACTTACCTTCAAAGTCATTTGGGTGCCTGGTTCACTAATACTTTGGGCTCCAATCGCCCCGATTGCTTCGCCTGGTTCCACGTATGCCACTACACACTTTTCGAGGGCGCTGTGCAATAGAAGGTCTAGCTGTGTTTTCGTTACTCGGGAACTGTGCCACGTGCGAGAATTTAGATCCTCGTCTGAACCCGTTTCTTCGATGAGCTGTTTCTGCTTCGACGCCAGCTTGGCAAAATAGTCCCTGATTTCTTGCAAGAATACTTTGCCAGTTGGCAGCAGATCCTGAAAACGCTTCTCAAGTAATATGTCTTCCACTCGTTTTATCAAATCATCAGCACGAAGCGCCTTTTCATCGAAACACGGGTAGGTCTCACGGATCCTCATTCTCAGTCTCTCAAAATCTACGGGTCTGTCATTGTTTTCCATCTTATCTGGGTGCAAACCGTCATCGCCGTATGTGAACTGCACAACAGTGTTCTCACTATTTCGAACTGAAGAATCGTACTGCAATGACAGATCTTCCAATGCCTGTTCAGGGAGTTGAAAAAGGCGTGAGTAACCAACAATAATGAAGCTCTTAATCTCTCGGCCTTACAACTTACCTTCATCAACCGCCTTGCCATGTAACCGGTTTCAGCGGTCTTGACAGCCGTATCGACCAAACCTGCAATTCGTAGAGTTGATCAGTACCGACTGAGCGCAATGCCGTACAACGCATTATGCAACTTACCTTCTCTACCTCCTTGCGCGTGAAAGAAAAAATTCAGTAGGATGCAAGCCGGAGTAGAAGGAATTGGCAACGAAACCTTTGGCTGCCGGTGTTAGACTGTGGTACTCAAAATGCGGGAGTGTCCGGTTTACAAAGCCGTTTTGGATACGCATTCCACCTACAGCTTGCTGACCAACGCACGCAATCATTTGCGATATATTCAAAGGACTTCCCTTACTACCGCAATCAGCCATAATACGTGGGGTGTTAGACCATGGTAACGCTTTCATTGCTTCCTGTCCAGCTGATTCACGCAGGCGACCAAGAATTCCGTTCAGAATCTCTTCCAACGACTGCAAAAGGTCACACCCTGGACGAAGTTCTAGCTCTCCACTTTCATATTGTCGAATACTGCTTTCAGCCTTTCAGAGATGTACAATCAGCCTTAGTTTCGTGTCGCAACATTTGCGCAGGAAAGTTATGTTAGTCTTACCTTTTGATAACCAGCTAGCAAGATATCATGTTTGATTTGCTGCAGTTTGTCGGAAGGGGTTACATCTGAAATGCCTATCGAAAGTCCACAATGTCCACCCATGAATCGAGAACAAAAGTGAGACCAGCGATCCATGCACTTTGCGGCCGCATCAACGCCGAAATCTCGCAATAGGATGAAGAGGAGACCTGTCTTGCTGCCGTCTCCAAGCGTTTTCTTAGCAACATTCCCGCTGATGAGCTCTCCATCACGAAACGAGACCCAGCCATCGTTCTTGCAAAAATGCTCATTTGAGGCATAGTTCTTTTCCCTTGTTTCAAGATTAACTCGGACTTTGCTTGCACTGTTTGGGCTTAACATCGCTGTAAATACTTGCTTTCCGGTCCAAAGCGCAATGGGCTTCAAAATGGTAGGAGGGGGTAATTCGATCTCTTCTTCTGCATTGCTATAGTAAGAAATAAGTTGACAAAACCTTTCTTTGTCATAGAAGCGATTCTTCTGCGTTAGAATGTAGGCTGCGGAAAGAAAGTCCTGGCTCGCGGCAACAAGAGGTTCACCATTTCGGGGTGTGATTAAGTTATTCTTGACGCCCATGAGCAAAGAAGCTTCCGTTCTCGCCTCTTCCGTTTGCGGAAGATGCATATTCATTTCATCACCATCGAAATCGGCGTTGTACGGAGCGCAAGCGCATGTATTGAAGCGGAAAGTCTTCCAATCCAGCACTTTCACCCGATGAGCCATAATGGAGACTTTGTGAAGGGACGGCTGACGATTGAAAAGAACAATATCATCGTCTTCCATGTGTCTTTCGACGATATCTCCAATTTTGAGGTTTTTGGCCGCAGCCTCGCGATCACAGAAGGCCAGTGACTTAACAAAATTCCCATCTTTCAAACGAATCATATTCGCCCCAGGATGCACTTCTGGTCCATTTCGAACACGCCCCCGCAACTTTTGAATATTGTACCGAGACACTCGCTCAGGATACGTCATGGTGATCGCCACTCGCTTGGGTACACCGACCTGATCCACCCGCAAGTTGGGGTCCGGCGAAATAACCGTACGCGCCGAAAAATCCACACGCTTCCCCGACAAGTTCCCACGAAATCGTCCTTGCTTTCCCTTGAGTCGCTGACACAGACCGCGCATTGGCTTGGCTCCCATAGGACGCTGCATTCCGGGCATTTCTCCATTAATGTATTGGGCCACTTGCGCTTGCAAAAGTCCCATTCTTCCATGATGGTCCGAGTTTGCGGGCCCTTTTGCAGCGCCAACTCCAAGGCCACATTGACATCAATAATTTCTTGTAACTTGACCGTCAAATCATCTTCATTACTGCCTCCTCCAACATCCATCGCGACCGATGGTCGAATCGGTACCGGCGGAACCAGCAAGTGTTTCAGAATCAAGTTTTCGGGACGCCCAATCATCGGATCCATCCAGAGAACTTCACAATCCCGATCGGTGATTCGGGAAAAGAGTTCCACCACTTTCGTCGGTAACAAATCTTCATGCGTCATGCCTTTGACCGCCGACTCAATATCGGGATTGTGTTCCATCGTATGCTCAAAATTCGCCAGCAAATCCGCATACTCATCTTCATCCTTCCATCGTTCGTGCACAATCCGCAAGGTCGGTCCACCCGTCACCTTCTTGACCGTCCCATTGTATGTTCCACAGGACGGACACGTTCTCACTTTTTACAATTATCGACGAGTCGTTTGAAGAGTCCCGCTTTGCCCAAGGCGTCGGTTTTGGGATTCCGCATGCGCTGCAAATGAATGTCTCGTTCGGTATCGGCCAACAGGACCCGCGCACACGATTTGCAGACACACTGCAACAAATGCAGCGTATGCCGGAAGAAACCAATATGAAAGACCGGCAAGGCCAACTTGATGTACCCAAAATGTCCCGCACAATCGACCAATTTCTTTTTGCACGTCGCACAGGACGACAATTTGTCCGAAACACCCAACCGGGGATCGAGACATCCCCCGGGGGCCGGGGTCCGACTCGGCATACGAAATAGGTCGCGACTGGAGACTTGAAATTCCGCGAGTCGTTGCATTTCGCTCGGTGACAATATACCGAATTGCAAGTGCGAGATGCGTTTGGGCATGATATCACCTTTGACGAGTCCTTTGCTGCCTTCCGGGTCGTCGTGTTCTTTGACTTTCAATTGCATCATCGTGTTAGGTGTTGCTTTAATAGTAGTGTCTTTTAGCAATGACTTCAATGGGCTTTACTCGGAAATAAATACAGAAGAGCACTTTTTCTTATGATGCACCTCTTTATCTTTTGTAACTTAGCGGCCGGAAGGATATTTTTTTGTGTGGTGATTGGTGAGATGCGGTTTCGGCCGGGGCAAAACGTGATACGACACTCTTTAAGTATACCCAAAGGAGTATCCGGTACGCATTATACAGGTGAAATTGTTCATGTGGTACCCATCCGTATAGAACAAAATGTCTTGCTCGTTGCACCTCGTTGCGTCGCGTTGATTGCGATCATATAAAACGCGTCCTCGTCGTAATAACATTACCATAATAACCTTTCACTATCATCCCATTCCCCCCATTCATTCATTTATTATTACACAATGTCATCTTGGGAACGCTCTCGCTACATTCCGTGGGATCGAATCCCCAAAGGCAACAATATTGACGTGGATTCGGCCAAAGAACGCGTCTTTCGTGAGTTACAACGCGACAACATTGAAGAAGAATTACTGACACAAGACACGTCCGCATCCATCAGTTCGCCCAAAATTACGTACTCGAATATGCAATTACTCCGCCAAGTCGCGTTTGGATTGTCGATTGGTGGTATTACAGGCGTCGTATTTGGTTTCATGGACAGTATGCGACAAGTGGGAGAATCGTCGGTCTTGTCAAATGCCTCCAATTCCGCGAAAGCCAAGTACTTGTTTCAAGGGACAACCCGGTCCTCGTTATTGTTTGGTGGATTCTTTGGAGGATTTCAGGCACTCAAATACGGTATTCGAGTGGCGGCGAATCCGGGAGAAGTGTCTGAAATTGTGGGGGCGGGGGCGGTTTCCATGGGGGCCCTCTTTTCCCAGCCGGCGTATCGAGCGTCGGTGCCGTATTGTGGGATGCTGATCCTGATGGATGCGGTGCAATTATTTATGCGAAAAACGTCGTAATAGAAGCAAAGTCTATGTTTAGAAGCCTGCAAATTTTAAGCATGATCCTGATTCTCATCGTCACCATCATCTTCGCTAGCCGAATGCATGTCATGATCCTCGTCTTCTTCTTCTTCATCATCATCACTTTCGTTCGTTGTGTCATCACTCATATCGTCCTCCTGAAGCATTTGTTGTACTTCTATTTCGGCTCGTAAGGGCTGCATATTCAAGCGCACCACACGTCGTCGAGGATCGGCCGGCAAAAATTCCATCCCCACTCCGACTAATAAATCGCGAAAATCGTCCAGAAAACCAGCACCATCTTCCGCCGCGGACGGTGGTGCCGGTGGAACACGGGTTTCCTGTGTCGATGCTTGTTCTTCGGCTTCGCATTGAATAATCTCTTCGACAGCCGCTAACGAATCTTCCGTCACTTCAATGCGATACATTTGAAAAAAAGCTACCAAAGGATTGTTCTCCAATCCACTGACAACCAGACTATCTTCTACCTCTTCCTGCTGGCGAGACTTTCGTTTCTGTCGCTTAGCACGCCACGCCAATTCCAAACGGATCGTCATGGACACGCGCAACAACAATTGCGGATAAAATGAGGAATGCGTCCGGGGCAATTCGGCTTCTGGATGTGCCGCAATCGCCCCCACCTCTTTGAGAATGGTATAATTCCGCGAAAAATTTCCCGCTTCATCATCAAACAGAACCGTGTGGATGCGTCCGTCCGATAACAGCAATTGGTGTCCTCCACCGCCGCCGACCTTATACCACAGTTGGTAGGTTTCACCCTCCATCGAACATGTCGAAAAGGTCAATTTGCAGGTTTCTTCTTGATGCGGCGCCAAGGAGGATGTACAAACGACACGTCCTCCGTGAAACGGCCGAGAAGGATCGGGAGGGACCTGCCGCGAACGACCCACAATAAAAATTTGACCCTTGTGGTGACCCCAACCTTGATCGCGCCAACGAAACGTCACCGTCATACTGTGCACTCTTCGACTCAAACAAGGAATACGGACCCACGGCAGTATGTCATCTCCATTGGTAGCGGTCGGAACAAACCGTTGTCGCGTAAAGAGTTGCCGCGAATCGCGCAACAACCGCAGCGAAAGACTGGCGTGCAAATTCCGACAGGTTTCCGCCAAACGCAACGCGTCGTACGGACACAAGTACGACGCGGTCCGTCGTTTCAGTTCGGCCGGTAAAAGGAGAATGGGAAAGTATGAAAAATCATTCATGTTGACTACAAGAAGTGCATGAAAATGGGAACAACAGCGTATTGTCTGTCGTGTTGTGGGGGCGGTATGCTTTTCGAAAAAATATCAATAAGGTTACAAATTTCGCACTCGGCGCTGCAAGGTGCGACTCGCAGAAATTCCGTCTGCTCTAGGTAGATTCAAAAGTAATGACTATACTCCAAAGTGTATGATAACTTATCCACGACTGAAATTCAGTCATGATTCAAATTTCTTTCAAGCGACAATATTGCCTACAACTCGCTCGTTCAGCATATCTGCTTCAGATTTATTGGTTGTTGTTGCAATAAAATTGTCCTTAGCAGGGTTTGCATTGCATTCCTTGATGTTTGTACGTCGAAAAGCCTGGCGAAACGTTGCCTGCGTATTTTACTATCGACCAAAAAGTGTTGTCCGTATTTCGCCACTTAATTTCGTTTGAGCGACGGTGTTACCTATGATTCGCTCGTTCTCCACATTTACTTGAGCACCATCTATTGTTGTCGCAACCAAATAGTCTAGTCGTTTAGCAACATTTGAATTTTAAATGCCATTGTATTTTACGTCGTGCAAAACGTTCTCTGCCGGTTTTTACTATAGACCCAAAGTGATGGTTCAAGCGATTGCATTATTTCAACGACAACCATCCATAAACCGCACCCCAAGTACATCCATTCAATCCTTGTCGTTTCTTAAATTATCACCGAAATAAAGCCTCGATTAAATAATGGTGAACTGCGTATGATGCCATTTTGGGAAAACAAATGATTATCGGAACATGCGAATCAAGAACTCATATTGGTGACTGACATTCAGTCGTGGTAATATTGAGAGAACAGCGATCTTCATCGATTTCGCAAGGATTTCGATGCTCATATTCAATGCTTGCTTTGTATAGATTGCTTGTCCGCTTCGGAAGACTCTTCTGTTGATGCAGAGTGAGCCGAAAGGACGAAAATGAATGGGCTTTTTTCGCTTGATTGTCCAGTGTTGTGATTCACGATTGAACTCCAGTCGTGCGTTTTGTCGCCTACACTTTGATATTATAGAGAAGTGGAACGGGCGGCGGTCAGTACGCTCGGACGACAATAAAAAACGGAAAACGCGCATCATCACCGCATCACCTGCTCTTTTCATTGCGTTGCAAAGCTAATAGAGATATCGCTTTTCCTTTCTCGATTGACTTTTCATTGCTAAGACTGCAGCACCAAGAGCTGTGATAGTCCTGGTCCGCGCTTGCGTAAGATTATGAAGTTGTCTATTTCGTCGGTGTTCTTGCTCGTTATCTCCTTTCGCCAAAAAGGATCGTGTGGTTTCATGTCGCACGCCACCTCCCCTCCCGCTCCCCTATCAGCCGCCACAAACAAAGAAGAAGAATCTCCGGAGATTCCTCTTCTACCGGCAGCTGATCCGAATTCCAATATTCCCCGCATCAATTTGGGCGAGACGATACGATTTGAAGAGATGGGACCGATTATTCTCAATTTGGATGGTTCGACGCGTCGTATCGCCAATTGGGATCAAATGACAGAACACGAGCGACAAGTTACCTGGCGTCGTATTAGTAAGCGCAATGAGGAACGAAGACAGCTTCTATTGCAGCAGCGGCAAGAACAGCAACAGCAACAAGAATCAGATGCAGCGGAAGCTGAGAAGGAGCTTTAGGCATAAGCTCGCGTTGGCCGCCTTTTGTAGAAAAGAAATTAGTAGTAGATTAGATAACCACCAATATTAGTTAGAAACGACTCTCATTGCTATTACGTGTGCACCTCCAGCGGCCACCCTCAGACGTGATGTGTCTTCGGGAGTACCGGGAGTGAGAGGGACCGATGCACCTATCGCTCGAGTGAGCTGATGCGCATCTTCCGTAGACCCATCGGCCAAGTTCCCGTGTTCGTTCCAACCACAACTCCAGATGCGATCTTCCGCATCGACCAGTATTGTAGACTCCGAACCGCAATCCAGTGATACAACGGAATGATCCTTGAAGAGTAACCTGGGTCGTGTGACACAACTTGTATCCGCCAGACCCAGTTGGCCTTTGTCGTTGCGTCCCCACCCCCAAACTATTGTTTGATTGTCGGCATTTTGCGCTAGCACAACGGTATGAGACCACCCGCAATGTATCGCTTGCACCGTCCACGTGCTATCAACGTCCACCAGTCTCGGTGTTGGGTCTGACCTGTCAACTGATTGTCGACCCAATTGACCGTATTGGTTGTCGCCAAACGTCCAAACTCGGCCTTTCGCATCCAAAACTACTGTATGTCGCCTTCCGCATGCTACTTGAATGACTTTCGAGTCGCTGGGCGTCCAGGAACTCCCTCTAAACATTGACCAAATTTGCGGCATCCAAAGGTAATGAGTTGGCCGTCTTTGGTGACACATGCGGAGTGAAAGAGTCCAGCGGCTACCTCCTTGAATATAACATCTTTGTAGAGTGCAACTTCCGTTGGCTCAAATATGGAAATAGCTTTCCTTTCGATCTGTCCGTTCACTTGTCCTCGGCTGTTGTCGCCAAAACCAAACAATTTTCCCGTTCCCCGTTCCAGGACCAGCGTATGAGAAAAGCCCAGTGCCACTTGGTCGACCACTATTTGTGCAAGCGGCCGAATCGGGTGGATCGGTAACGACGAGTCTGACACGACATTGTCGCCTCTCCCCAGTTGTCCATGTTCGTTCCATCCCCACAGATACAATTGACCTTCTTGGGTCAAAAGCGCACTGTGACCACCTCCCGCGTAAATTCCCGTGGCTACATCGGACCGTCGGGAGACGCACAACACGGATTCGGTCATGACATGTGCGTCTTCTCCTTGGTGCAGATTACCGACCGCATCCTTTAGAAGCAATTGATTATGCTGATTGGAACCCGCTGCCACAAAGAAGAACAACGTGGCATCGCGTTGAAACGATTTGGTCATGGATGAGAGAATGTAAGTATCATCAAAGAGTTGTTCCATTTGAGACGCAGTTGTCGATGATTCTAAAAAGTCATCCAATTGATGTAAATATTCATGATTGGCGCCACTGGGACCGACGGCGACCGACATGATGGCTGGGAATGGGTGAGGTGTTTACAGCGCTAGCCACTTCGAACAATCCATATTCTACGTACCTGCAGCAAACGGTAAATAACGCAACACTCGAGGCCATATGGCGGGATTGTCCAAAGTCCCTCGATACAACAAGGCTTGCAATACTTGACCCGTTTGATCGTCAATGACATCAATTACATCCCTGGCGTAGCCCTTCCGAAACGAGTGAGTACAAGTTGAGCTCCTTAATTAAGTGAGTTTGCTTACATGACTTACACCCTTTTCTCGAAAATCCAATTCTGCCAGACATTCGTCCACGAGTTCCGACGGCACTTCGTACACCAATCCTTCGGTGAACGTCGGCGAGTCGTAATCCAGCGATCGCAGTTGCCGCACTTCGTCATCTTTCAACAAGGTACACACAATTCCGGGAAACGACGGGACTCCTCGATGATCGGTACTTTTTGCGCCCAACATCGACGGTATCCTCTTGCCTTCGCGGGGCGATGGTGGACCGACGGATGCGCCAGAACACCCGATCCTGGATTCCAACACAAGGATCCGTATCCAAAGAGACGCAAACAACCGTGATTCTGTTCGATTAGCTCTTGAACGGCGGCATGTTCTGGTACAATTCCACCAACATATATTTGTGCGACTGGATCCCAGATCGGCGTGCCTTCTTCTATGTTGAGTTGCATTGGACGAGAGGTCGTCGTCGACAGCGGAGGATGATTCGTCCAGGCAATTACCAGCGCGGGGAATGTAGCGACAATTAACACGAAGCGGTAAAACAGATATTTCGATCCAAGCATAAGGAGAAATGCGTGTATTTTCTTGTTATCGGACTCCTTCTTTGAAGAATGGCCGTCATCATGATCGAAAATAAAGGGGAGCAAAAATGGGCCGATATGCCCTTGCATTTTTGGCCGAAAAGCACGTTTTAGAAACAATACATCTATAAAGTACCGGAAAAGTATATGTAAGCATAAGCAGTAGTGCGAATCTCGGAGCGGTACTTCAGTACCGGCTTTCGTCGCAGCGTGGTTGCGAAATGTCACTGACAGACTGCACCCACTTTGAGACTCGTGACTTGCAGATTACAAAGTTGCACACTCACATAGACTGTAGCTCAACTTTCGCGGGACACACTATTTTTTGATAAAACGATTGCACGAAAAAAACGAGAAACACAAACTCATCAACAAAACAAGCATTTTATTTGGGAGCACTCAACATCTCGAGTGAGTACACAGCAGCAAAGTTCATTGAAAAGAAGTAACAGAGTGTGTTACCCTAGGTACACTAGAGTGCTACTGGTACGTGCGCTGAAAGGCTCTAGAGAGACCGTTTTTGATACCGCTACGATCTCAGTATTGCTTCAACAGTTACACATTTGTAAGTACAATCCGTAAAAAACTTGCCTCCAAACCTGCATTTGCATTTTCTAAAAATGACGGTGACGAACAAAACATTCTCTTATCATGATGTTATAACAAGAATCATCAACCATTACTGAAATTATGATGAATCCCTACAAACGAAAAAGACTGAAAGAAGAGTCCCCGGCGATGGAGGAAACAACAACGGCAGACGCCTCCGCACTCGTCATCGCGGCGGCCGACAAGGCCGGCATGGATGGCATCGATCGCCGTCGCATTGATGCCATCATTTTACGCGAATCCGGCAATTCACTCTATATTCAACAACAAAAGAGAAGAGACGAGAAAGTCAATGAACGAATCGTTGCGATGAAGAAGAAATTACAGAATCAAATGACGCTTCATCCGCCTCACGAAAGTCTCCCTTCCATCGACCGCATGTTGATCGAATGCATTCAAAAACGACCCAACAGATCCACGTGTGTGGTTGTGGACATGGATATGTTTTACATGGCTTGCGAATTGTTGACGCGACCCGAGTTGCACGACAAACCCGCCTGTGTCGGTGGTGGCATGATTCTGACGAGCAACTATCCCGCACGAAAATACGGTGTCCGCAGTGCCATGGCGGGTTGGATTGGGGATGCTCTTGTCCGCGAATTGTCCAATGGCACGGAAGAATTGATTCATGTTCCGTCGGATCATCCAAAATACGCGCAACAATCACAAGTAGTACGGTCCGTCTTGGCCGAATACGATCCGCAGTTGCGTGCGTACAGTTTGGATGAAGCCTTTCTGAATTTGGGACCGTACTTGGCGTGTCATCTTCTGCATCCCGAATGGCCTCATGAACAGATCAGTAAGACGTTGATGGAAGATGAAGAGGATGGAGATGTGAAAGCTTCGTCCGAAGGCGAATACGATGACAACAGCCCAGACGACGTTTCTATACAAAACGAGAGCGAAGACAAATTGTCTTATCTAGAGACACTAGGTCAGTTTTCCAATCATACTTGCTTGGAAGCAGCGGGAACGATTTTGACAGATATGCGACAGAAGGTGTTTGAACGCACGGGTGGTTTGACGTGTTCCGCTGGTTTGGCACCGAATTTCATGTTGGCCAAGATTGCCAGTGATCAAAACAAACCCAATGGACAATGTCTCGTAGCCAGTGATCAAGGTTCGGTACGCGAATTTCTTCACCCAATGGCCACGCGCAAAGTATCCGGCATTGGTCGCGTGACGGAGAAAATACTGAAAGCGTTTGACATCCACACCGTCGAACAAATGTACGAGCAGCGTGCGTTGATCCAACACATCTTCACCCCCGTGCAAGCCAATTTTTTGTTGCGAGCATCGGTGGGATGCTCCAGTTCTGATAGCTTTCTGGAAGAGGAACAAGAGGAAAGCAAAGGAGTTGGTCAAAAGGAATTAGTCGCGAACGAACCTTCCGTCCCGGCGATTCGTGGAACGAAATCAACGCTCGACTTGAAGATATAGGACGCCTGTTATCGAATGACATGCAACGGAAAAACTTTTGGGCACACACCATTACTGTCAAAGTCAAATTGCACACATTCGACGTCTTGTCACGGGCACGGACGTTGCCGCGTGGTGTGTTTGTGCAGTTACCCGAAGATCTGGTCCGGCACGCGACGGAACTGTTGGCGGAGGTGAGACACGAATTCATGTCTAGTCCGGAGCACCGTTCCAAGCCCTTTTCCGTTCGCTTGTTGGGCATTCGCTGCAACAACTTTCGTCACGAGCAGGAAACGGAAAGCGTCGGGTGTGATCAGTTGAATCTCGATCAATTTCTTCTCCCCCGATCGACGTCGCCGGTTCTCCGTGCCGCCGCAGCCCAGGAAGGGATCAACGCTTGTAGTGAATCAAAAATGGAAGAAATGTTACACGACGACCTAACAGTCAAAGCGGAGGAAACGAATGACCATGACGACGCAACTCAAAATGTCGTACCGCAGGACGATTTGACAACCACCAAGGACTGTGAACCAGTCACCGCTATCTGTCCCGTTTGCGGACTATCTCTTCCATCCAATGACAATCTAGTGGTCAATCAGCACATTGATACTTGTCTCAGTGGACGCGCGGTCCGAGAAGCCATCCGAGAGACGCGCCATCCGAAAAAATCCCAACTCGACTACTATTTTGCCAATCGTACAGAATAATTGAATGCTCCTTATTTTATCATTTTTTACTGTCGGCTGGTTTCGTATCCTCCTTCTTTTCGTCTTTGATTGGCTCCGCGTCTTCTTTCTTTTCCTCTTGTAAGGCCGTCCCGTCTTCACCATAACGAATCTTATTGTTGACGAGATCGTGCAACGCAATGACACTGCGAATCAACGCCGCCAAATAAAGGGCCATTTCCAAATCATTCGTTTTGACAATCAAGGATTGCACCAAATCGGGTGTATTCAAATTGGGCAATAGATTCAATATCGTTTGTAAATTGGCAATAATGTCGTGATTCGGTGGAATGGTACCGTGCGCCACGGCTTGTAAGTAGTCTTTGCATTCGACCAACTTTTCCGTGAGGGTGGCCATTCCGGCGACTTTGGCTTTGATTAAGGAGGCGACGGTACTGATGGTCGGATCGTTGATGTCGCGCAACAAATGTTCGACCCCGACTTCTTCCGCTTCCAAGGCCCCCATTTGGACGGGCACGTGCGCAAAGGATCGATGAACTTGTTGTTTGCCCGACAATTCTTCGACAACACGATACGAGGTAATGGGCAAATCTTGTCGATCGGGACGAATATCAATGATACAAAAGATGGCGGGCGTCAAACTGCCCGGGGGCAAGAACCGTTCGACAATGTCGTGAATGCGCAAATCGTTGGGTCGAATTTGGGGTCCCGTCGAATAAAAGCCCACGACGCGTTCTTTGGCGTTGACTTTGCGGTACATGTGTAACATGCTTTCGAGAAAATTGTGATCCAAGTAAAAGACGGCCTAGTAGATAGTTGGAAGATGAAGAACATGAGAACGTCCTGTTGAATAATAGACATACACTCCATTTCATAGACGTACCGGATTCTTGGAATCTTCTTCGAACGGCACGGCAAAGGAATTGGTCACATCGACGGATCCTTTCGTGACTTGTCCCAACAAGACACCGACCACGCGTTTGCGAGTCCCTCTCGCCACACGATGATAATGATCGGCGGCCGACAGGAGCACGAGCGGATGCAGGATGACTTGTTCGACATCGGACGTCAATTTGACGGGCGTCACAATATCATCGTCTTCTGCTTCGGTTGTCATTGTGTTTGTGAAGGTTTATATTGTATTACAAATAATTGATTTAGATTAGAAGAGGAGTGCTGATGTTGTTGTGCTGCAAGTAAAAGAATGAATATCATTATCGTCATGGCCGCGTTTGTTGTTTCGTTGTCGATCGTCTCGCTTCTCCATCGATTGGGGTATCCGTTTAAAAGTACACGCGACACCCAATTCAAAAGTAGCGTGACGATGTCGTGTCCTTATGTATTCTTTCCAAAAATGTTGCACCGGTACCCGTTACACTTGCGTCGATCGCTCGAAAGCGGAGGGACATTATTTTTTCGACGCGAGCAAAAACCGTGTCACCGCACTGCAATCATTTTGTTGACCAGTACCATTGCCTGTTTTGCCCAAAAGAAAACCAAACTAGAACAAGTAAAGATGGACGACGACAATGAAAAATCAAAACGATCCAAATTCGTGAGCCAAAAGCGTCGGAAAGCTTCATCGACGAGCATTGTTCCGACGGCGATCGTTTGTTCCGTGACCGATCATCCCGGGGCCATTGAACTCGGAGTCATTCTTTGTATTTTAATCATTGCGCTGTATCTCTTTGGCTTTTATGAAGCCGTCATTTCCCTTCCGCAAATTCGTGGAGATCCGTTTCATTTGCATCATCAAGCGTCACTCCGTGGTTTAAGTCAAGCACAAAACGTTCCACACTACGAAGAAGATGTAGGTGCGGCTCCAAAGAAGAAGAAGGCAGTGACAATTCCACCGGGCCAATGGCCCGTCAGTATTCGGGATGAAGAATTCGAGACGATTCTACATCCCGGTGATTTGACAACACAAATGAAAGTGCCGAAACTGTGGAGTTATCCCATACACAACAACGAACTCATGACCCGCGATACGGCACTCCAAATTGGATCGTGCGTTGAACCCGATGAACACGGTCAGTACAACCGCGGCGAATCCTGTCCTTTGGAGAAACGTACCATCTTTGTCGGCATTGCATCGTATCGTGATTTTGAATGCCGTTCGACGGCGGAATCCATTTTTTGAGGGCGAAACATCCCGAACGCATTCGCATTGCGGTCGTGGATCAAATTGTCGATGGCGAAGATGCCTTGTGCAATGCACCATTATTGCCGTGTGACACGCATCCGGAACAAGGATTGTGCAAATACAAAGACCAAATTGATGTGTACCAAATGGATGCGGCTTTGTCGATTGGACCCGTCTTTGCCCGGCACATTGGCTATCGCATGTACCGGGGCGAATATTATGCGACACAGTCGGATGCGCACGTGACCTACACACAAGACTGGGATGCCGATATTATACAACAATTGGAAGTCACCAAAAATGAAATGGCGGTTTTGTCGACCTATCTCACGGACGTCCAAGGTTCCATTGATGAACAGGGTCATTCCTTGCGACATACCCGGCCCATTATGTGCAATACCTATTACGAAGGAGGGATCCAAGGAATGCATCTGCGACACGGGTCACAGCCGGAGCGCACGCCGTCGATCCAAGGATCCCCGCAATTGCAGCCATGGTGGGCGGCCGGTTACTCGTTTTCGCGGGGACACTTTGTGGTCAATGTTCCGTACGATTACAATCAGCCCATGATCTTTCAGGGGGAAGAAATGTCCATTGGTATTCGTGGCTTTACGATCGGTTACGATTATTACGCACCCGAGCGGAGTGTGTGCTTTCACCACTACGCGGTCGGCAAGAATGCCGAAGTCCGCAAGAAAGTGCACCATTTTTGGGAGAATACCAAGTTCAGTGGCACGGGCAAGAAGGCAATGGCGCGATTGTTGGGCATTGTGCACATGAATCCCGAGGTGGATCCGCAGACATGGGATCATGCGGACGAAGACATTTACGGCATTGGAGGTGTCCGCACACCGGAAAAATTTTACGAAACCTTTGGAATCAATGTCAAGGAAAAGAAAGTGGAAGGGCATTTGTGCAGCTTTGTGGATACGGGCGGGAAGATGCATTACGAATTTTCACCATTCTTACGAAGTGATGGTATGGGCGTCGACTACTCGAAGATCAATTACAAGTTCAAAGATCCCCGACCGAACGAAAAGTAAAACTTCAAAAGGAGTTCAAATACCGCTTGATAACTTTTACTAAGAGTAGTTAATCAAAGCAATCCCAATCATCGCTATGATAATACTCGGCGAGTAGACGATAAAGGAAACTCGGTTGAAAGGAACCGACATTGGTGATGAATAGATCGACGTGCTCGGGTTTGATAATGTCATGGAGGGGGTTCACAAACTCAATATCTTCCAGCAGTTTGGCCTGCACTTCGGCGTATTCCATGACGCTGCTGGGACTGAGCAGATCATTCATGGTGTCTTGTCCTTCATGAGGAAAGATGGGACACAGTTTAAAGAGACCGGTCGTGCAAACGACCGGAACCGAATTGTGTTTCGCGGCGAGGGCTACCAAATTGCCTCCACTCGGTGTCATTAAACTGCCATTGGCCAATACAGCGTGCGCGGGAAGAATGACTTTATTGACACGGGCCATGACAGCAAAGACGGCGGAGTCGTTGATTAAGGTAACATCCAACCCGGCATCGGCTAGTACCTTGGCCATCGAGTGACCGCTATTTCCCGGAGCTCCTTCACAGATAATGACTTGAAAATCCAATTTCTTGGCCGCGGCTGCCTTGAGGAACAATTCCACCGTCTTGGATCGTCCGCTGGTCAGTATAATCTCTCCCGAGTGAATGTGATTGACGACTTGTTCATTAATGTTTTTGTATAAATCCTCCAACTCATTGACAATTTCGTCCACTGCCACGAACGAAATGCGAGATTAGATTAATTTTTGAGCAGGGTGAGTCTACCAAAGCCTGCTAAAAGCGCTATGTTCGGCATCCATGATACTTACTCGCTTCCATGACGGTCGATTTGAGACCCGAACGTTCTTGATAATAAAACGCGGGATACTCTGGACTCACTAGATCCGCATCCGCAAAGGATTCTTGTCTCTGATGATCGCCACTTCTCACACTACTGATGGACCGGGATGCCTTGACATGCTGCGGCAACGCCCACAACATGCTCTGCAACGAAAGTCGACCGCCGGTCGAATCGATCGTGTGTTCGTTGTCAAAATTGGCTTCTTCCCGCACCGCCGCCATAATGCGACGTACCACATTCCCAATGGACGGTTCGTGATATCCGGCTTTTTGCAATTCGTGTCCAATGCCGCGCAACAACAGATGCAATTGCGCCGGATTTTTCCATTTCGTCGAGCCCACCATGTGTCGTAAGAAATCGACGGTCCGGTGAATTACGATTCTGCGGTCCATTTGTTTGAGACGACCACGACGAAGTTCGAGGAGAAAGCGATCCAGTAACGCCAAATGTTTGCGATGGTGTTCTTCGAGCCACCGACGGACATCAAGATAATTGCGAATCTCCGTTTCGTCTGCCAGGCCTGTCATTCTTCTTTAACTACGTTTCGGCGCTTGTTTCCGGAGCTGATTCGGCAAGTAAACTAAGCTGTCAACTAATGCAGTTGACAAAAGCTCAAATTAGAAGAAGGGCTTCAAGCTACAAATAATAGAATTGCAACCTCAATCATCCGCACCGCATATTTTTTTCATTATTTCGGCCGCAACTCGGCCACCGCAAACAAGACGATTGATTAGCGTTAAGGCTAGCCATGACGAAAATCAGTCGTGGTTGTCGTAAACAAAAAGTAATCTACTCTATAGGCTATAGTACTTCATGATGACCGGAATTCAGTCGCGGTTTTGTTGAACCCGCACTCTATTGCGCCAAAAACGCGTCCGCCGTTTTTGCAGTTTGGAATTTGCGTTGTTGATTTTGATGGCCACCCGTTTTTATAGTCGATTCGTCTTTCACTTCTTCTTTTGTATGAATATTGTTTTCGCACTCAATATGAAAGCATCTTCCAGAACAATCTTTTCGGCAGTTTTTGTTTCTGTGGCGGTACATGCACTGCTGCTTCCCAAGGGCCGACAAACCTTCCGATTGCAGCAATCGGCAGGGGGATGATGTGATCGCACGGGCCCGTGAAAATGCCGGAATGTTCGATGTTTTGGAACCTCCCTCCTTATTTGATGATGATTTACTGGACGATATGCAACAAGCACTTTTGACCATGGAAAACGAGTGCAACAAGGGCCGGGTTCTTTGACGTCGTCGGAAGTGCAAGATTTGGGAGCGCGATTGAATCGAATCATTCAAGAAATGAAAGAAAATGAGCATTTGACGGCAAGAGATCTGTTGAAGAATGATAATAGCCATCACTCTACGACTCCCGTTGCCCCAGCTGCTTCCAACACCCAGCAATCGAGTAGTCTGGACCAATTGGAAGACGATACACCGTCGTACGATGGCAAAGGTGGAATGGGACAGCCCCGTGGTACCGTCAACACTTATATTATTGAAGGAATGGAAGAAATGGACTCGGAGACCTACCGTTTAGCGTTACAACAAAGCATTATTGATCGACAACGAGAGCGTCGTAGAAGCGGCAAAGTGGGGAACCGTGGAACCATTGACTACCTGAGCTCTCTCGGCGGTAAGCCCGACCGGAAAATTATGTTCGATCCCGATGAAAAGAAGGATACGAAAAAGAAGTAGATGCAATCGACGTTGGAATGAAATTAGACCAAAACACGTGTGTCTCGTTAAATTGCTGTGTTTTCCTTTCAAAATGTGTTACACATCATAAGCTAACTGAAAATAGTTACTCATTTTTTCTCTTAAAGCTGATCTTCAGCTGTACGATTGAACCGAGCAAGTCCCAATATCTGAACAATTGTTAGCCAAGTGCCTCTAAGCTATATAGACCCGACAGACTTCCTTGCCAACAGACAGTCGCGCGTTGCTTTGCAGAAACAATAAGTGACGTACTTCGTAATCATAGCTTCTGTCACATCGTGATCAAAAACCTACATGAAGATGCTATACTTCAACAGCAACGGTAACCTTAGTATCTTTGGACGAGCAGATGACGGACGTAAAAATGCATTGCTTATTATCATCGACAACAGCGACCTTGCGGTTGTCTCATTCATGCATCTCTTTATTAGCTTCGATTACCAAAAGATGTCTATCGCCTTTATCAAAGAAATTCCTCCGGTGGTCGCTGGACTCGCTGGGCTAGGATTCCTCGTGGCTCTCTCGTTGGTTGTCAAGGTATGTGAAATCGACACGTTCTTATTTTTCAGCATTCCTTTCTCACTCATTCGCTCCGCCCACAACAGGTCCTTTCCTCGACTTACAACACTTTCTTACGTCCAGGTAAAGACTTGAAGAAGCTAGGAAAATGGGCGGTAGTAACGGGTGCTACGGATGGCATCGGAAAGGCCTACGCCATGGGCTTGGCCAAAAAGGGAATGAGCATTGTCTTGATCAGTCGAACGGAAAGTAAATTGAACGAAGTGAAAAAAGAAATTGAAACCAAGTATTCGGGGATTGAAGTGAAGCATATTGTCTGTGATTACTCCAAATTCGATAAGAAAGCGCAGGATGAGCTCAAGAAGCAGTTGGTGGGCCTCGAAGTGGGGGTGCTCGTCAACAATGTGGGTGTCAGTTACCGCTATCCTCGTTACTTTCACGAACTGCCCGATGATGAAGTGCAAAATCTTCTTACCATGAACATTGACTCGGTCGTCTGGATGACTCGTTTCGTTCTTCCTGGTATGATTGATCGCAAGAAGGGTGCCATTGTCAACATTTCGTCCGGATCGGCGTTGTACACGCTCCCCCTCTTGGCCGAGTATTCGGGTGCCAAGAGCTTTGTGGAAAAATTCTCTCGCGCTATTAATGCCGAATACAAAAACAAAGGCATTACCTGTCAGTGTCAGGCTCCGTTTTATGTCGCGACCAAATTGGCCAAGATGCGCAAGTCGTTCTCGGTTCCTGATCCGAACCAGTTTGTGGCGTTGGCGTTGAAGTGGGTGGGATACCCGGATTGTGTGGTGCAACCGTTCTGGGTGCATGCGCTACAAGGATGGGTCATGCACCGTGTTCCCGACTCGATCTTGGCTTGGTTCATTATGAACATGCATTTGGCCATTCGCAAGAAGGGAATCAACAAGGATCTGAAACTGGCGTCGGAAGGAAAGCTAGAATAAGCTAGTTCTTCTACCAGATATCGGACATGTTTAGCCCAATTGCATCTATAAACAGAAATAGCTGTTTGTCGAAATTGCTAATAACAAGTAGTTCCTCATTGCCTCTACTGCAGTTCGTAGTTCGTGCAGTTCGGTAGGATGAACACACAGTTTCAAAAATAACTGAGTCATATACAGAATTTCTGTGAGAGAAAAACTTGGCTGGTTCCAGAATTTCTGGGATCTCATAACTTTAGCATCATAATATTTCGAAATTTACAGCTTTTGTTAACATATTATTAAAGTTACGGGTAAATCAAGTCGCAACATTGATGATTCTGAACTATTTGTTTTTTAAAAAAAGAGTTTCTTTTATTTCACGTCAAAGTTAAGAGTTTCTTTTATTTTACGTCGAAAATCCGAGGATCGACACCTTGAATTTTTACTATGAACGGAGTGTTGGTTTACCTATTTATTGCCTTGGTCACGTACCGAACCACAAAGGGATCCGTTTTGAGTCTCTCGCATCCGTCCATTGTCATTCAAATGCGAATATTATTATAACTAGCCGCCTGCGGCTAGCCCTGCGGGGAGCTTTTTTTTTCGTTCTCGCCCTTCCCGCAAGCGGGGGGCTCGTTCCCCGTGGAAAAGCAGAAAAGCAAAAACAGTGACTGAGCCTGTACGCTGGACTCGATGTTGGCGCTTCGCGGGTTCGCGGGTTCGCAAGCCCCAGCATCCAGTATGCCACTCGACGAAGCAAAAGCGGAAAAAAGCGGCAAAAAAAGTTCCTACCGTGACACACACACACACACACGGACACTCAGCCTCGCGCTATTATAAATAGATAGATAGATAGATTACGGGTAAATAAAGTAAACTATTTGTTTTAAATGTTTCTTATATTTTTCGTCGAAAATCCGAGGATCGACACCTTGAAATTTTTACTATGAAACGGAGTGTTGGTTTACGCCAGCCAAGACTGGATTGTGCAGTAGTCACGTACCGAACCACAAAGGGATCCGTTTTGAGTCTCTCGCATCCGTCCATTGTCATTCAAATGCAAATATAATTACAATTACGGGTAAATAAAGTTGCAACAATGATGAATCTAAACTATTTGTTTTTAAAAAATGTTTCTTATATTTTTCGTCGAAAATCCGAGGATCGACACCTTGAAATTTTTACTATGAAACGGAGTGTTGGTTTACGCCAGTCAAGACTGGATTGTGCAGTAGTCACGAACCGAACCACAAAGGGTTCCGTTTTGAGTCTCTCGCATCCGTTTATTGTCATTCAAATGCGAATATAATTACAATTACGGGTAAATAAAGTCGCAACAATGATGAATCTAAACTATTTGTTTTAACTGTTTCTTATATTTTTCGTCGAAAATCCGAGGATCGACATCTTGAATTTTTACTATGAAACGGAGTGTTAGGTTACTTTGTACCTCATCTAAGATTTCTGAACGAGGAATAACAGAATTTCTGTATGATGAAAAAACCTCAACCAGAATTTCTGAAGCAAGCCATGCGTTTATTTCAAGACAACTGATAATAAAACAGCTGCCATTACGCTTCAATAAACCAGAGTGATATAAACATTTTCCGTCGCCTGTTTTCATGAGTCGAAAGATCCTTAGCAGATACTCACAAGTTGCAACATTTGTGCTCCTGGTCGGTTCTATTGCAAGCTTTACGTTTTACAGAAACCCACAGAAGCCACGCCGACCCATCAGTTTCGTGCGTAGTACATTGGAAAAACGAGAATATGTGGACCACGCAGACCTATTTGCCGCAAATGAACCCCAGCAACGCCGAAGTGAATTATGGCTAGATCTGCGAGAAACAGCCATTGCGCCAAGAGAAGCTCTTCAATTTCTGGAAAAACAACTTTACAACAAAAACGACAACATGAGTATGGATACATCCGATGTTTCTCCACGAAAAGTACTTTCGTTGATCGACAAAGTGTTGTTGCCAGAGGAGATTTTTGCTAAAGTTGTTGCTAGGGGCGACGATATAGGTTTCCCTCTGCTCTACACGGTGAATGATGAATCCATTCTAGTAGAAGGTAACCGTCAGACAAACCAATCTTGTCCATCGGGGAAAATTGTCACGTGCCGGCACACCGAAATACTCGATCCGCTCACTGCGATGGACATTACAAGCATTGGACAGTGGTCGTTTGTAGACAAAACAGATGGGTCTGATGAATACGAAAGGATTCTTTGGCTGGAAAAACAAGTCGCCGGATTGGTCGACTTTTTATCCTCGACTACGGCTGCACCTATCCTGTCATCCCAGGGTTTATTAGTACCTTCTATCTCCGACAAGATCCTGTCTAGGAAGGGTGGAGTTGCTGTCTCCTGTCGCACGAGGACAGCATTTGTACAATTGAATTCGGCACTGGAACAGTCGTTGTGCTCGACCCTTGTCACTCGCACAACAGATTCGGGCATTCTTGTGACAGTTGAAGCACCTTTGGGGGTGAGAATATCTCCACCATCGCTTCGAACAGCGTTGGTGTTGCCCTTGGATTTACGGATATGGGAAGCGGCGAGAGATATCCAGGAGGAGGAGGAACATGAAACGGAGATCGACGAGTAAAATGTGAATCTAATGTCACCAGATACACTTTTATTTATTCTTAGGTTCGATTATTTCGCTTGGTGTTATGATGAGATCCATACGTCTATCGTACGACTCCACCGGAATTTCCTCAACCAACTGACAAGTCAAACAAACTGCAAGCAAGCAGGGAGGTTTTTTGTCGCTTGATATCATGCGCTGAATGAAGCGATCGTAGTACCCCTTCCCTTGGCCAAGGCGATCACATTTTCGATCAAAGGCAAGGCCAGGAACGATGAGAACGTCAATGTCACCTTCTTTGGCCAGCACAATCGGCATTTCCGGCGGTGGCTCCGGGATACCCCACTTGTTTCGCGGCCACGCGTGGTGGAAGAGCTCTCCGGCCTTGGTAGCACTTTGATCAACCTTTAACAGCTCCATATCCGCATGTTCAAAATTCTTGCCTACTTGTGGGACATAAATGTGTTTGCCGCCTTCTACAGCGTTCCGTATGGCTGGATCAGTATCGATTTCGAAGCTGGGCATCGAAAGGAAGAGCCCCACCGATTGGGCTTGCTGATACACAGGGAGATCAAAAAGCCGCTTCCAAACCTCAAGACTTTGACTCTCTATGTCTTGTCTTGATAATTGACTTATCATCGATCGAACTTGCTTCCGTAATAGCTTTTTGCGTGTAACGATATCGGTTGCACCGGTGGTAGCCGAAACTGAACTCATTTTTCGACGCAATACCGAACGAAATGATACTTTGCTATCAAAACAAATTCCCGGTTTCAGCAAAGCGCTTATGAGAAAACTTCCTTTCCAAGCGTACATGAAGCTTTTTAAGGAAGAACACTAGTCTATGTGACTTTGAAGCGGAAACGCTCGCATCGCTGTCGCTTTTTTCGCGTTCGAAAAAATGTTTGCAAATCGTGACTGAAACCCAGTCGGATTTGGTTCATCATACTCCGGAAAGGACGTTAAAATTCTGCCTCTCAGTACATATTTCTACGTAGCGCTTACGGCGAGGCAGAATTTTAACGTCGTTTCTAGTATTCACATGGTAGCATGATCTCTACTCTGTCTGAAGATGCATCTAGCCTCTAGCCTCTAGCAATGTTACAAGGTGATCTTTGCGTACGATAAGCTTGTTCGCGAGTGGTAACTAAAGGCTAACATACAGGTGTTTGGAGAAACAAAGATGGGATTACGTTCGGGATAAATCGATTAACTGATTGTTCATTCTTCCAGCCTCTACCAGGTATTCACCTCATCGGAGTGAGGATAGCCAACTTTCACATTATGACGTCCTGGATTCGTGAAAGGAACCTCCCTCTTGAAATATTTCCCGATTAGTAAACTTTTTCAAAATTCTACCAAAAGACCTTCTTGACTTTCGCATTCCTCCACCACATACTCTCTAAACAGACTCTAGCGCTAGGAGAGGATGCCGGCAGAAAAAATGGTTGGCAGACCGATGAGAAATTCATCGCGACAGACGGAGCCATCATCCCTTAAAAATCTGTAAACCGTGGCGCCTCAGAGTCTGCAAGCTTTTGGAAAGGACTTTAAAATTCCGCCTCTCAGTATAAGTTTCTACGTAGAGCCTACGGCGAGGAAGAATTTTAACGTCGTTCCCTAGTCTAGTGCGATTTTACACCGTTGAACATCCGTACTCTCTCTTTTGAAGGTTCGTTGACCAACTATGGCGAGAGAAGAACTATTGCCGTGATCCTCGCCAAGGGGAAATCACAATGCACACAACATGCACACCGTTTTCTGCGTTCTATGCTTTCTGAAGCTATGTTTCGATATGGACTGTCTCCCACGGAGTAAGCCATGTTTCCGAGGTTTCTGAATTATACGATGACGCAAGATTTGCAAGGTGACGTTAAACACAAAGAAGTGATTTGATTGGTGCGATAAAAGAAAGCAGGACGCTTGTAACAGATGACGCTTGAGGTTCGCTTTCTGAAGTGGCCACATCATTCCTGTTGCAGATTGTGTTTGTGTTCGCGCCTTCGCTATGGAACACAAAACATTGATAACGAAAAAGGTCAAAAGGTTGAAACCAGAACTGCAAACACCAACGCCCTCAGACGATTTGCTCGGCCTCATCACATAAAACAGTGATCCACATTATTATTTCGCAACATCGCTTCGATTACGGAACAAAGCACAAGCATACACAACCGATCTCACGAGCAAATTGGTTTTTCGCAACTTATCATCTTATCAATCCACAGTGGCAAATCCGAAAGAGTGTACCATCTATACTTTTCATCATGGCACAGCAGGAAGAAACAACGAAAATGGAGACCAAATTAAGCTCGGCAAGTACTAGCCTCTCGGGTTCCAATGGCTACTCGGCTGATAGTGAAAGAACGCGGTTAGCTCAAGCATCTTCGTTACCCGTCTCCATCAGTCTTCACGAACATGATGCAAAGAAGTTTCTTGCTCTCTTTCCATCTGGAATTACAAATCTCAAGCGCGATCCTGACTTCGAGCTGAATCTCAGCCGACAGTATCTTGCCAAACGCGCCAAAACCGATCTCTTAAGTTCAGGGAAGGACATGCCAACAAGCAAACTCCACGATCTTCTTCCTGCAGGCGCTCACTTGACAACCGATGTCGTGAATCACATACAAAGCTCATCTATTCCAGACGCATCATGCATACATAACGTCACCCCTGATCCCTGTGTATATGACGATGCAAGTACATTGGCATCTCTGGTCGACATATGCAGGCATGTTTACGCTGGTAGGCCGTCAATGAACTCTATGACAGCCGATGGCTCTGGCGGAGAGACAAATAGGGAGGAGAGCAGAGAGGATTCCGCGAGCTCTGTCACCGATACCGAAAGCTCAACATCCGACGACGGCGCAAAAGAGGTTCCTAGACCTTCTCTCTTTTCGCAAGGAGGAGTTTCTGGAGCGTCTTCAGTTGCCCGGTAAGTTCTTTTGTCGAAGTGTTTTCACGCAGCTCGAAGTGATTTCTCACTCTTGTATGATCGTTGATAGTTTGATACTTTCCAGCGATTATCCGTTTACTATTGCTCATGCGAACGCAGTCTTCGAGAATCTAGTGAACTTCACATTAACGCGCGTGCTGGGACACGCTGTTGGTCATTTTTGGCCGGCGATCCTCTAGCCGCGGCACTTCAGGAATGTGTCACCCATCAATCCCATGCGACTGTGGAAAACCAGCGACTACGCATCAAACCGATCGGCAAGGGACCAAAATCATACATATGCACGATTCATATCTCCCCGCATGGCCTACCCGCCCCATTCTCAACGTATTTGAGCATTTTGATCGTGCCTGATGAAAAGCAGCCGCAAGACTCGTTTCCGGAGACAGCAGTAAGCGAAGAGCCTTTTGATCCTGAAGTAGACGATTTTGAGACGATGTCGATGGAAGAGCCTACAAAAATCATGGGTTGACATCATCTTTTGCAAAGTTCTAGATTGCGACAACTATACGCTATGCCGAATGACATCATTAGCAAACTGTAAAATAATGAACATTTTGAGCATATCCTGATTGCCTCTTACTAGTTTTTATACCAAGGCTGTACGATCATCAAGTACGACTTATACGAACCCAGCCATTGAATCAATCAAACTGAGAAAGTGCATAAGGATGTAACGAGTAAACCATCTTCGATCAACACCAAAAAATCAGGTTTAATGCGATGAAATAAAAGTTGACTTCAGTGTACGTTTCAAAAACTTTGTTTATCAGCGCGTTCCCCGCGCCTTACTCATCGAGAAGACGGCCCACTCCGGGCAGCACGATTCGAGCAATATCTTCGAGACGACGAAGAGCTCTTCGAGAATCCTCATCACCATCAATCGCAGCTCGATAATACCACAAGCACGCTTCAGCATCACTTTGGGGCACCCCACGAGCTTCTTCAAAGGCCTCCCCGATGGAATACTTGGCGGTCAAATGTCCTTTTCGGCGGCCTTCATGTACCATTCCAAAGCCTTTTCGTCCGACTGTTCCACAGCCAAACCCAGCTCATAGCATAAACCCAATTCCGCCATGGCCTCTACGTGACCACCTTCGGCGGCTTTTTCGAACCACGCCACCGCCGCAACGACGTCCACGTCAATGCCGTGCGAGCCGTTTTCGTACACAAGGGCCACCTCGTGTGCCGCATCCAAGTTGTTTCCGACTTCATACGCCGCTTCTAACCAGGCGAGTCCGGCGGTCGGATTGTTGGGTAAATAATACGTGGCAATTTCTTTCATGGCCGCGGCCGAAAATTCGTTCAAAACGGCGTTATTGCGTCGCAGGGGCATCTGACATTCGTCTTCGTCGAGCCCCGAAAGTTGTCGTAGTAATTTCATGGCAGACGGAGGATTGCTGGACAAGCCATCGGTTCCATGAAGCAACGCTTGCGCCAACGACCACGCCGCCGAAAGATCGGAGGAGGCCGCGTCGTACAGGATGTGCGACCAGGAGGTTTGCACGGCCGCCAGTCGTGCTAGGTCGCCCCATTCCGCGAATTCCAACAAGCATCGGTGCAACACCTCCGCGGGAATGTCAATGTTGGCATTCTCGAAGTAAAAGAGAGGAAGAGATGGACGTCCGCTCATGGTTTGCGAAGGAAAAGTATATTCTGTTTGCAATGAAATAATAGAGTGCATCGGATTTCGTAGAACAAAAACCTCCGACGACGAAAAAAAGACCGTCCAAGGTCCAACGTGGCGCATTGGGCGCGTTGCGCGTTTGAATTTTCGGATGAACTTGGGCTGACGGTGTACACTGCACTGCAGTGTTCATTCATTTGTACATTTCATCGTATTGTTCGATACGGTGTCGTGTTTACATTTTGTACGATGGTGAACTTGAAGCAAACCACCGCGAAATGAATGGCTGCAAGAAGTTGAGTCTTGATCAATAAGTCAGTCATGAGTCATGAGTTATGCTGCTTCCAGAAAATCTTTACACGGTGTAAAGGTAAAAAGGTTCATACCAGATTGGGGAATGCTGCATGGCTTCGAGAATGAGACGGTGGTTTCGATAAATACCTTTTGTGTGATTTCCAGATTATCTGGAAGCAGCGATCCCGTCATAAAGAAATTCTGTTTGAATGGTCCAGAAATTCTGGACCGGATGATGTTTTCTTCTCACAGAGGTTCTGTGCTGGTTCCAGAAAATCTATTTACGGTGTAATGGCTCATACCAGATTGGGTAATGCTGTATGGCTTCGACAAATGAGACGGCGGTTTCGACAAATAGCTTTTGTGTGTTTTCCAGATTATCTGGAAACAGCGATCCCGTCATACAGAAATTCTGTTTGAATGGTCCAGAAATTCTGGACCGGGTGATGTTTTCTTCTGCAGGTCCTGTGCTCGGTCCAGAAAATCTGGATACGATGTACTGTAGTAAGTAAGTTCTGACGTCTAAATCCATGACTATAATGTAGTAATGGCTAAATAAATCTTACTATTTGCGTTACAGTGAGCTTGTTTTCGGTGGGCCTCTTCTTCTTTTCTCGAAAAAAATCGAAATGGCGGAGGTTCGTGTTCTGCGTGTTCTGTGCTGGATTGAGTTGATTGATTTGATTTTGAGAATGTGTCAATGCTTTTGGCTGTTGGGTCTTCTTCTAATCGAGAATGCCAATGGAAAGGAGTCGAAACTTCTTTATCAGCAAGAAACGTTCGCAATCATCTCATAAAATGACGACCATGATGTTAAAAAAGCCTGCGACTCACTGGACTACTCGTCATTCTTCTTCTACCGGGAGAGTCTTTGATTCAGGGCTCTTATTTGTATCGAACAAATGACGCTCCCCGCACATCCGGCTCGCGTTTAAATGAAGTCGCCTCAAAAGCACAGGAGGAAGATGTGGTGACTCAAGGAACGGAGACGCCGTCCAATCACATTGTTGTGACATCGGAAATGGAAATGGATATTCCGATTCAAGTCTGTTTCGACGCATTTTCCGACTTGCCACGACAGCCCAGCTGGTCTCCCTGGTTGCATTCCGTTTCGTACGATGAGAAAAATCCCCACGAAACCGTCTGGAAGATGCGCTATTTGGGATTACCGATATCGTGGCGGTCCATCAGTACCAACAACCAACGTCCGCATGTCATTGAGTGGAAATCCATCAAAGGTCTCAAAAACTTTGGTCGAGTGGATTTTACCCAGCTCACGGAGCGAACGACACACATGAAGCTTACCCTGACGTTTGAAGTCCCACGGATTGCGGCCCATGTGCTCACGCAATCGCCGAAAACCACGCGGATGGTCGAGGATCGGATGTTACGAACGACGTTACAAAATTTTCGAAATGTTGTCTTGGAAAACGATATGAAGGAATGATTTCAAAGAGACGGTCGATCGTAGACTACCGAGATATTTGGTAGCATCAATGAGCGCGGTCTTGTTCGACAATAAATTTCAAGTCAATCGGACTATTATTGTGTGTGAGTAAATGTATGATTATAGAAAAGACTATCATTTTGTATAAGTCTCTTATGATATTATAACGGAAGTGGCGTGCTATCTCTGACCTACTCCCAGTAGTGCGGGGCAACTTCACGCAGCCACGAGGCTTCAATAGCCGAAACAGCTCGGAGCTCGATGCCGCCTCGAGGGCCATCCATGGTTTCCCCCATAAACAATGTATTCACTGCTGACAGGGGCATGAGAAGCGTAAATACTTGTCGAGGCAGGGACGACCAGAATGTTCTTCCGGAGAGTATAGTAGCGACCATCATTGGAAAGTTTCGCGACATTGAAAAAGAATCCAGCAGTGACACAGCGTCGGATCGCTTTGCTCCTCGAGTCATCGCCCGTAATCCCCATGGCTTCTACTTTTCCAAATTGCCGAAGAAAACCCGCGAGTTGGTTCCGGACTTCCAATGCGCGCTTCAAAGCGATATAATTGATGTACTTTTCCTTGCATTCGTCTTCATCCAAAGATCGATCCTCAGCTTCGGCGAGTACGTTCGTGTAAGTGACGTGATCTCCGCTGGGATCAGCAAGGGATGCCACCGACGCCTCATAATCAAGTAACTGTTGCTGCCGTCTAGATCGAGGTTTATGAAATAAATCACGAACCTGCAATGCAGCTGCGACGCCTAGCACCTCCCAAGAACAGCCCGCAGATAGAGACTCCAATAACATCTTTGAAACTGGTGGTTCTATGGGGAACTTTGACAGGTCTATCCCCAACTTTGTCAAGTTCGTTTGCTTATCAATTGCACCAAGGGCAAACAAAAGTTCCAGCCCATGAGAGAGAGCGTCGACACTAGGTACATCCATAAGATCAAACGCAAGAATGTTCTCCACCCCCAGCGCTTTCAAAGTCAAGATAAAACTTGCCAGATTGGTACGGAGAATCTCTGGGGGCGTCTGAACTTTCATATTCTTAACCATAAAGTCTTCTGTGAACAAACGAAAACACTTTCCTGCCGACAAACGACCTGCTCGCCCAGCTCGCTGCCGCGCACTGGCTTGGCTGATTGGACCGACAATCAAGCGCTCTAATCCGGTTCGAGGATCAAAATATGGAAGCTTGACAAGGCCCGAATCAATCACGAAGCTAATCCCTGGAACGGTGACACTCGTTTCGGCGATATTTGTTGCAAAAACTATGCGTCTGGTCTTCTCATCGTTGCTGTCCGCCTGAAATATCCTTGTTTGCATATGCAGCGGCAGTGTACCGTAAAGTGGTAATAATACAACTGGAATAGAATTCTCCCTCAATCGCTCTTCCGCCAAACGTATCGCTCTGTCAATGTCTTCTCCAGAAGGCAAAAAGCAAAGAATATCACCTGGTCCTTCACTTCGGTGAATCGAAAGCGCTGTCTCTACCATCGACGAAATATAATCTTGTGCTGGCTTTTCCATGTACAGAATGTCGACGGGATAGTGTCGACCGTCAACAGAGATGATTGTTCCTGTACCCAGAGGATCACCGCCGTCTTTGTTTCCGACGAAAAGTTCAGAAACACTTGCGCATCAATCGTCGCACTGCACACAATCAGCCTTAGATTTTTTCGAACCCGGCGAATCTTTTCAGCAGTCCCAGTACAGCATCGCTATTCAGACTTCGCTCATGAGCTTCATCCACCATTACAACCGAGTATTTCGACAGAAGAGGGTCCGAGAGGGTAGCCTCGCGAAGAAGCAGACCATCGGTAACGTACTTGATTTGTGTATAAGGCGACGATTTATCGTCAAAACGAACCGAATAACCAACCCGTCCCCCCTATTTGAGTGCCCGATTCCTGTGCAACTCGTTGCGCCAGAGATACAGCGGCGATCCTCCGGGGCTGTGTGACGACCACTTGGAAATTATTTGCTGCCCAACCTCCGGACTCAACTAAATACTGAGGAATTTGAGTACTCTTCCCGCTTCCTGTCTCACCTACGATAACCAAAACAGAATAATGCTCTAACGCATAGAGAATTTGACGCTTGTGTTTGTAGATGGGGAGAATCATGCGCTGTTGAACCAACGGCATGCGAGACGGCGCGGCAAAGACACTCGGCCAAAAATCATCCTCGTTTCTTGTTTCCGGCTTCCAAAAGCCAGCCATCTCCACAGCAATCTGATATTATGTACAGCAATGACTACGGCAGCATTGCGAGTTCATGGTATTTCTCAGAACACATCATAAAAGTGTTGACTCTCAATGCTGTTGATAACTGCATAAAAATCTTACTCGTGACTCCTCGCTAGTGACTCATCATTGAGTCACGGTCATTAATTCCTTTCAAATGCAGTCATGCTTGGCTATACAAAAAAAGTATCTACTCCGATTTTTCACGAGCTGATTCAGTCCCGTAGGCTAACCTGTATGAGCCATGAAGTACAATTCAAAAATGGTCACGGTCCGTTGAGCGTTGGCGACTAAAATTGCGGGCATCGACGTCACAGACATCAAGAAGGTGACATGTACTGATTCCGCCTACTGTCCACATGTACACTGAGTGAGACGTGAGACGTCATGTCAAGCCAACTCGCTCGTGAAAGTTGGAACTTGGAAATTTGTGCGCGTCTGTTCACAAAATTCGATCGTTCGATTGGCTTTATCCGATTTTTGTTGACAAGCAATAGAAAAGCATTATAAAACTACCAATCACCATGATGTTGTTAGCAGCTACGACTCGTGCTACCCGTACGACCATCATTCGTCAATCTCGCGCCCTTTCGTCGCAGGGATCGGACGCCGTGGAAAAACTTCGTTCTGTTTTAGAAGAATACCGTCTGCAAAAGTAAGTCATCTCGGTCGATTGGCTTGTGTTTTACCTGGTATCAATGCCTCTGACCGTTTGCTTTGTTTTTTACTTTAGTTACGCGCAAGAGCTTCCGGGGCGCTTTAAAAGGATATTGTGAGAGCCGCCACCGTAGAGAATACCGATCGTATTGCGGTTGGTGGAATGGAACGTGTTTTGTCAAACATCGGCGCGACAAACAAAATCTCCTCCACCGAGATCAACACGATCTTTCAAGAATTGGGAAACGGAACAGGAGAGATTTCGATCAATCGCTTTTCTTCTCTCATTTAGAGACCAAGAAACAATTTACTCGCTCTCCTCAAGCTTATTGCGTCTACAGGATATGAGGACCTAAAAGATGAAGAGAATAGATAGATTATAGAGACATAAACCACTACAACTAGACCATAATTTTGGTGATCAAGCTGTTTTCAAGATTACGCTATCTCAATTTAGGTGTTATCGATGTGACTAGGATAACGTGACGGATATAACAGATTGTGAATTTCATTGTGAGCCAACTCTCCTCAAAAGTTCATCGCGGATCAGAACCCTAATGTCTTCTCCGCCTTTGAGTCGTTGAAGCAGCTCAGTCGGGTCAATCCGCAATTCCTCCGCTATTTGAAACAACCTCTTTTTACCCGTACCTCCGACGATGGCTCCAACACAACGACTTGCTTCACATTCTTCGGCCGATGTGAGCGTTCCATGAGAACTCATATGAGAAGAAACACAGCTTAAGCTGCTTAAATCCGAGTACATGCCTCTTAAAGCGGTATCTTTCGTTTGCATATGTGCTGACATCTCAATGCTTTTTAGTGATGCTTGAGACCCCTCGGCAAATGATCCCGGGTCAGATATTGAGCTGTAGCTGTCTCCTAAAGTGAGGCTTGTAAGCGATTCGTTCTTGATTTGCCCTCCATGCATGATGCAGTTAAGCCCTTTGGCAAGTTTGCGCGGCGCTTTTATCTCTGGTAGTATATTCGGCACATCTCCAGAGGCGTACGAAAAGCTCGCAAAACTCAGTAGTTTGTGTCTAGGTATCATCAAGTCAGAATCCAGTACACTCTGCTTCTGTCGAAGTGTATCATGCGATGCAACGTAAGGCTTGACATGTGAAGGACGCGTTTGTTTGGTACTATCCACAACTGGATGCTGTAATGGTGCGCTAGTCGTGTCATAGTGACAGCTCAGGAGCGCTAGAATACTGCCGCCTGTCAGATATGGCTCTTCGTCGAGCTGCTCTAAACTCTGCAGAGATGTTTTATGAAGTCGTTGTTGTTGATTTCTTTTCAATCTATTGTTGGAAACGTCAGATAGTGCAGCGTTCGCTTTAGGATTGTCGTGCTCCGACGAAAGTGTCAGAGGCAAACTAGCTGTACCTCGCGTACATGAAGGGGCTTTCAAGAAAAAGTCATTTGTTTTCTTTAGGCCTCTGACGCTTGGCTTCACTAAAGAGCGATCAGCTTTTTTCGTTCTTCGCTTCGAGTGCTGCTTTAAAGCGACATCCTGCCGAGGCGTGTATGGTAAATCGATTCTTGTGCTGGCACTGCATTCGTCGAAAGTAAGGTGTGTAGGCGACGCAGTTGTGTCGCGGAAACAGAGTGGAAGCGTGAGCAGACCATTTTTGGCATACAATTTAAGCGAAGGCGGCTTTTGCGTTCGGTTTAAGGCTGGTTGACTCGCATTCGAAATGTTCAACTCTCTTTCTTTGCTGCAATGGTTTGACTCTTCCATATTAATTTGGCGACCGCTTTCACTATGCACAGTTGGCGGTAGCTGCTCCGTTATCTGGATTTGAATCCTTGTCGAGATTGAAGCTACACTGCAATCACTCTCTCCTCTGCTGTAACGGATTTTGTCTTCGCTGAGTGGTGACTGGAACGAAGTTCTTCTGTCGGTGGCCTCCTGCTTTGCTTGGGAAACCAACAATGGCAACGACTCAGTGCTGAGAACCAATTCAAGCTCCTCTCTCGTCGAATGATTACCACTTTGCTCCGACGAGACCTCTAACGTGGTGTCTGGTCGATTTGAAGAGTAGCTGTACTGATTCTCCTCAGTAGTTTTCGACTGTGGCGTTGCATTCCCAAAGCTATTGTCAATTTGTTGTGTTTCAACATCAACGAAGTCTCCACTATTGAGGTTGATGCCGGATGGCTTGTCTACAAGTGATTGATTGTCTCTGATTGATGTCGAACGCACTTGGCACTTTTCATTCCGGTTCATCTTCCACTGAATACTTTTACTCTTACTTTGTACATTCACCTGGGAGAGTTTTTCCGCACCACCAGTCTTTTTCGCCACCGCACAACGAATCCGACGAAATATTCTCTTCCAGTCCATGCGTATGTTTCTACTTCTCTGGCAGCGATTCTCTTGAATGGTGAAATCCTCTGCTGTCAAGAAGGGTTCCGGATTGCTCGTTTGATGATTCTCATCGGCAATGAGTTTTGGATATTTAATGCAAAATGAACTTTCTGGATCCCGATATTCTCTCTCTTTGTTTCCCTTCAATGACAAACGTAGCCGCAAAATCTTTCTTTCTTGTTTTCGTGCTGATCTCACGCAGATGGAAGATTGTTGCTTATAAAGATCCATCGCTGGTTTCTGACCTTGAAAATTTCCATTCTTTGAACTTCTGGAAAATGCACTTTGCTCAGAACTGACAGTTTGTGTCGGTCCAAAGTGAGCCTGTAGAACTAGATCACTTGAAGTTGTCTTTTTTGTTTCCAAAGTGTCTGACACCGCAGCCTTTGTCGCAGAAGTGGACCCTGCCCCCAATGATTGGCATGTCTCCGGTTTTGGTCTTATCTGGACAGCTGAGCAGTGTTCACATTTTAACTCCGGATAATTTTTACGGGTCAAGAAGCGGAGCACCATTTCTTCTCTGTTATTCTTTATTGGAAATTCATTTGTCGAAGTCTCAAAGTCGAAGGGGGAGAAATTCGAATGCAAACTTTTTGAAATGAAAACTGTAGAAGCGATTCGCCACTTAGACAGTGGGCGAACAACGGAAAACATATTCCCCTATGTACTTATAAATCCGGTATACATGTTGTTAAGTACGAAATGAATAGGTTTACATTTTTCTCCACTATAAATATGAATCTTACCGGTATCCGTTGTATGTACCTTTTCGCCTCGCATCCTCGCATCGCGTCGCGTCATGGACGCAGTATTTCACTTCATCTCTCATGATACGTTTACTTTCATTAATTGTTGCATAGGAAAGAGGGGGTCCTTTCTATTGCCTTATATCTTAACAAATTAGCAGCGAACAAGTATGGCGGAAAAAGAAGGAATGGAGAAAGATTCTTCAATAATTGCCGTATCAAATTCCTCGGCCTTTGAATGGCCTCCAGACCCTTCATGCTACGAACTCATAGGGAAGATCGGACAAGGAGCTTTCGCTACAGTTTGGAGAGCAAAAGCTCCGGAAGAGAGAGAATGCGCAATCAAAGTTCTGAATCTTGATCATGTAGATACAAACTTAGCGGAAATCCGGCTGGAAGTTCAGGCGATGAGACTTTCCTTACACCCGAATATTCTGACCTGCTATGCGGCATTCGTAAACGAAACCAACCTGTGGCTATTGACGCCACTCATGAGCAAGGGAAGCTCGCTTCATTGTTTACAAAGAGCTCGAAGAGTATTGCGTGATCGTAATGAGGTAGCAAAGATGGAAGATCACATCCTTTATATTCTGCACGAAACACTGTTGGGGCTTCAATACATCCATGAAAATGGTCAAATACACCGCGACATAAAAGCGGGCAATGTTCTGCTGGACGGAAACGGAGATGTGCGGATCGCTGATTTTGGAGTTTCTGGGTGGCTGGTGCAAGGCGGTGCACAGCAAGAAAAGGCAAAAACATTCGTTGGTACTCCATGTTGGATGGCGCCGGAGGTAAGCTGCACCTAGGTCTACAATAGCTGCCGCCGACTCTTCTCATATTTTTGGATGGAAAAGGTGATGGAGCAAGTACACGGATATGATTATAAGGCCGATATCTGGAGTCTCGGTATCACTGCTTTGGAGCTTGCGAAAGGATACGCACCGTACGCCAAATATCCACCCATGAAAGTTTTGATTCTCACAATCCAAGAGGACCCGCCCTCATTGGAATCTTACATAGACGACGATGATGACGATTTGGCATGCTTTGAAGAATATACTCGGACGTTTCGCACCCTTGTGCAGTTATGCCTACAGAAGAATCCCGCAAAACGACCCACTTGTCAAGAGCTGCTGAATGGTAAAATACTCTCTTTCATGAATGACCCAGCCGTGCGTCAAACGAAACGAGAAACAATTCGATCACAAGTATGTGACATTGTACCTGACGTGGGGTCGCGATCTTCATCTTCATCTCCCAGTAACCGACAAATGCCGGGCAATGCCCCGATATCCATTGTCTTGTCGAAAGAAGTAGATCGACCGCCTGGTACAACTTGGGTGTTCCCGGATGGCTCTCAAGTTCTTTCATCATCGATGACACCCGTGTCTATAGATGATGTACTGGAAGAGCTAGATGAATTCGGTAAACAGACTGGCGGTGAGCACTATAGATCGAAATCGGCGGAAGAACTGGCGAAGAACTCTGGCGACGATAATGTTCAGGATGACCTTGACGCTTTTATGGATGAATTTGAGCAGAATACTGCCGGTGAAGACTTTCGACGCCTATAGACCTAGTCGTTGTATAGAAATAATAATCTAACCGCTAATCGATTGTTTATGACTTATGACATTCAACCATTTTTCCGCCTACCTGTAGTTGAGTCTGTACGTCTGTCGCTGCACTGTGCGCGAAACTTCAAGCTGCTGCGTTTGCCCGTTTTGAACCGCATCGCAACCTCACAAATAAGGCACCATGGCGGACGCTTGTGAAAACGCTGTTTTGACCCATTTGTCGCAATTCCCCGACGCTGTTATCAGCGACACATTTCCGTGGTCGAAGGAAAACGGCTTTGATCACGGAGCGGTCGTCGGATGTATTAAATCGCTCGAGGTCGACGGCTATGTCGTCGCCGAATCGCTGTCGACATCCTTTTATACCTTATCTGATGAAGCGGAAGGCATTCTAGCCAATGGAATTTCACAAGAAATGGCAGTATTCAATGCGATTGTTGCGGCTGGATCAATTTCGGAGCCGGATCTTATTGCTGCCGTTGGGAAGGATATAGCGAAAATTGGAATGGGCAAGTGTATGCAAAATAAATGGATTCAGAAGGACAAAGAAACAAAAAGCTTAGTGCCCGCGGCAGTAGCTGGGGATGTGAAGGACGAAGTAGTCGAGCAGTTACAAGCTTTGAAGGAGGGAAAGTTTGCAGAAGATGCCATTTCGAGTGAGGTACGGCCTTGTTACATTTTTATTTAGTCTATCTCAAATTCTTTTCTGACTCACAACTCTCTATCTCAAAGGTCAGTAAAGCTTTGAAAAAGCGCAAGCTTATCAATCTAACGACTAGAAAATCGATGAAAGTTGCTCGAGGACCTTCCTACGCGCCTGTTCGAAAAAGAAAAGCGGCGGATCTCACCAAGGAGATGCTTGAAACCGGGGCTTGGCAGACAACCGAGTTCAAGCCTTATAACTTTCAAGCGTTTGGTGAAAAGGTCGGAGGTGGATACTTACACCCCTTACTCAAAGTTCGTGCCGAATTTCGAAAGATTCTGTTGGAGATGGGATTCGCAGAGATGCCCACGAACAAATGGGTGGAATCTTCGTTCTGGAACTTTGACTCTTTGTTTCAACCGCAATCGCATCCAGCACGCGACGCCCATGATACGTTCTTCATCAAAGAGCCAGCTTCCACTGTCTCGGTACCGGAAGACTATTATGAACGCGTGAAAACGATGCACGAAGTTGGTGGGTCGGGCTCTATTGGTTATCGATACGATTTCAAACGCGAGGAAGCCTTCAAAAATCTTCTCCGAACGCACACGACCGCGGTTTCATCGCAAATGCTTTATAAGTTGGCGAATCAGGAAGGTGGCTTCAAGCCTGCTCGCTACTTTTCCATCGATCGGGTGTTCCGTAACGAAACTATGGATGCCACGCATCTCTGTGAATTTCACCAAGTGGAAGGATTGGTCGCCGATTACGATCTATCTTTGGGTGACCTGATTGGAACGATTGAGACGTTTTTCAAGAAGATTGGAATCACCAAGCTACGCTTCAAGCCAGCTTTCAATCCTTACACAGAACCATCGATGGAGATTTTCGGTTATCATCCGGATTTGAAGAAATGGACAGAGATCGGCAACAGCGGTATGTTCCGTCCTGAGATGCTTGCGCCTATGGGGTTGCCAGAAAATGTACGTGTGATTGCTTGGGGCTTGTCACTAGAACGTCCAACTATGATTAAGTATCGTATTAAGAATATTCGCGAGCTCTTTGGACACAAGGTTGACATGGGAAGGACACGAACGGCTCCAGTTTGTCGCTTCGACAGTCAGGCTTAGATATCTTCTTAAATGATGTTCCATACTACGGGAGCAAAGACTACAGACTAGTTATCAAAATTCATTTGATCGTCCCAGTCATCATCGTCGTCTTGGTGTTCGTCATGATTCCGATTGTGGTATCGAAAGGAGCCTCCAGGAGTTAGTCTGGCGGTCATGTCAACGTCAAGATCTCTTATGGAGCCAGTGATCGCATGCAGACCCTTGCTTCCACCCTTTTTCCTACTTTGCGACCTTTTTTCTGATTCTTAGATTCTTTGGAAATATCACGCTTCATTCCTTGCAAATAAGTCTTGTATCCAATTTTCGGTTGAAAGAAATTGACATGAGAATCAACTAGACCTTCATCCGAGCTGTCAACATTTGTTACTGCAACCTTCTTGTTGGCTAAGCGGATACCGGCATAAATGTTGAGCAACGATGGCTTCATTTTAGGTGGGTCAGCAGTGTTTCTCATTGGCGTCGAATCGAATAAGTCGTCGTCATTGGAAAACCTCTGTGGATTGCATAAAGTCTGAGATGGTTTCACTTTTACAACTGGAGTCTTGATCAAAGAATACCATTGCTCGCGGCATTGCCCTGGTGACTTGCCATCAACGGCTGCTGCTACCTGATCCCAAAATGTTCCCGACATCGGATTTGATTGCCGATGAGCATGCTTTAATTGCTCGAGTTGTACAGGTAGCCATTCTGTTTTACCTTTCAACTCGATCGGATTATCGTTGTTAGTCAAAGAACAACTGCCATTTGCCGCGGGCATGTTAACACGATTTGTGGAAACTTCGTCGCGTTTGAGGTCGTTTTCGTCGCTTTCCAAATTAGGATCCGATTTCTTTTTCGGAACTTTTTCATCGACATACTCGGATGCATTGCTTGCTTCTAAACGTGAGGAACTGTTGACAGTAACCTCATCGGAGAGTCCTTCATCAGCAGGAATGTCTGGGCTGCTACCTGATCTCGCGGAAGGTGTGTAGAAGGCTGTTGGCTTTCTATTACGCTTTGATCGTTTGACAGACAAAGCAGGTTCAACACAATTCAGATAATCACTATTGTGGCTATGCGCGAAGGGCTCCGCAACTTTTACATCTCTTGTGCGTGAAGTGTTACAATCTTCCAGTGGCTTTAAAGATGGATCTATGACGGGCGAAGTTGGCGGTTTCTCGTTCCTAGTACTTTCCTTCCTTGAAGAGCTCGATTTTTTCCGTGTTCTATCTACGGGCGAAGGATCATTACAGGATGACGCTGCTGGATTATATGGCTGATCCTTAGCACGAATCGTTCCTGAGGTTAAAACATTCTCTTCAATGGAATGGAAAAAGTTTGTTGGTTTCCTCGACCTTTGCGATCGTCGAGTTTGCTTTTCACTGTGGTCACAACATTCATTGGCAGCAGGACAAGATGGTTCAGTGATAGTTGGCGATGATTCGACGTCATTGTTCTCCAGAGCAGCGGGGGATTTCGTTCGTTTTGTTGGATGTCGTAGTTGTTGAGCATTCAAAGTTTCCTTTTGAATTTGATCACCAGATTCTTTCGCAATACCACCCGATGGATCAGAGTTAATGAGTTCAACGTAGGATTGTTTCCGAACAGCGCAGTTTTTCGCGGGGGAGACCTGCAAGGTTGCGTTTAAATTGACGACGGCGTTTGATCGATCCACTAGCTTCGACAAGCCGGATTTATTCGGCGTTTTCTTCCGATCCTGCTTCTTCGGCACGGATGCTAAGCTAGGAGAAAAAACTTGTTTCTCGTTTTTGAACATTCCACGTGGTACATCTTCGATCGAGACCGGCAACCATATTCTGTCATTGCGCTTAGGTGAAGCAATGCTCAGTCGTTCCATGAGACTTTCGAGCCCCATACTGTCTGAATGATGTGGTCTTTTCGGCCGTCTAATGTTTTTCGTCTTCTTCACATGCTTTTCGCGCGAGTTTGCAAGGCGCTCCGACTTGTCGCTGATATCGAGTGAGTTGCGAAAAGAGTTGCCAGCCCATCGCTAGATTGCGCCTTCTCGGGCGTCAAAGAGTTCTGATCACTGGTAACTTCATCACTTGCGAAAGAATCCGTCATGCTCCGGTTTTGGGAGAAATTGGGTTTGCGCGATTCTGCTTCAGTCACTATTTTTCTCGTTAGCGCTGGCTTCCCTATTGTCGTCTTTTGAGACCTCAATGAGTCACTCATAAAGGATGCTAGCACCCCTCCAGTTACAGACTGCTTTTTTGCGATCGTTTTCGGTACTTTGTTTCGGAGAGAGTACCCTGATCCACTGTCCTTATTTGTTACCCGACGGCTGCATCTTACATTAGTCACAGACGCTAAAACCGAAGTTGACTCTGAAAAGTGAACTCTTCGTTTGACCTCTTTTGCATTTTCTTCTTTCGTCTTACGTTCTCCGTTGCTGGCAAGGCTGTCCATTGCCTTCAGCCGTACCCCCGTTTCGTTACTGGTCGACCCATAGACGCGAGAGAATCGCATTCTATACTCGGAAAGCGATGCAGTGATAAAGTCATTTGTTCAAGAATGCTGAGAACAGAATTGTATGTTGCAGCATCAAAACAACAAACGCAAAGATTGCCGTCCATCGTTTGTTGTTTTTTCTCTCACGATTTTGTGACCCGCACTGTGCTGGCGGGCGCGCTTCGCGGCACCAGGCTACAACTTGCGTCTATACAACAGATCAAAAGCATACAGCCCTTAGGATAAACATATTATTTTACATAAGAACTTGGTACGCGCGACGTAATTAGTATCACTTACGATGTAGTGGCAATAATGTCGTTCTCACATCTCTGTCACGCATGACGGCATGACGTCATAACTCGGCCTGTCTCTTTTTTTTCTTTCCTTCCCTCTCATTCCTATCCAATAATGGCTATACTCCGGGGTATTATGTTTGTGAAGTCTATTGTCAATACGTCTCGTTAATACAATCTTGTGTTTCAATGATGAGAGCGCTGAACAAAATCATTTCTAGAATATGTGTGCGTGGCGGAGAAAAGACTCAACAATATGTAACGGAACAACCGTTTCGTCAGCGTTTGCAAACGGCCAAGACATCACTTTATTCGACCAGTGGTAAGAAGTTGCGGTAGCATTTGTTCTAAGGTTTCTTCTTACTTAGTTATTTCGAACCAAGCTGTTATCCGGCAAAAAACTGTTCCAATCGTGTTCGTAGAGTCCGATGGCACCGAAAAAGAAGTGATGGCTGAGATCGGCAAGAACCTTCTCGATGTTGCACATGGTAACAATGTCGAATTAGAAGGTATGTAATCGGGTTCGAAATGTGTGCTATCAGGGATGCTGAATTTTGACACTATGCTCATTTGATGCAAACTACAGGTGCTTGCGGTGGTGAGCTCGCCTGTTCGACATGTCACCTTATTTTTGAAAAGTCGATATACGACAGTCTTCCCGCAAAGACGGATGAGGAAGAAGACATGTTGGATCTTGCCTTTGAAGTGACTGAGACGTAAGTGGAGCACGCCGATGGTATTTGTTGCAACTATACAGTGACTTACTTCGAAGTTGTGGGAACTCGCAGATCGCGCTTGGGCTGCCAAATTTTAGTCCGAGAAGACTTCTCCGGAATGAAGGTTAGTTGACGCGACTTTTAGTTTCTCTCCCAGTTCGTTTGTCTCAATGTTTTTATTTGATTGGATAGGTGCGGATCCCCGACGATGGCTTTTAACGATATGTCTCTAGAGTAGTTCAAAGCAATGTGGTGCAAGCTTCCTATCTGTTCTAAAAGGATCGATCCATTATCCAATCTTCTTTGCCGTTACTAGTACGCATACCTAGCCAAAATTGTGAGCCATAGCTATAGCTAGATAGCATAGTTTTTGGGGTTGACTACGGGTTTGATTGCCCGCAACTTCTCAGATCGCGGTTCGGGGTTCGGGGGACGGGGAAAACTAGGTAATCACAGAGACACTGTGGAAGATGATGTAGTTGAAGGAATTAAGTAAAATTGTTAGCGCACAGTTTATATAAGGCGGTTTTTTCCAACGGATAAAATTAGTCCGTTGTCAAGGATAATTAGACAAATTACGTCGTTGCGGACTACTTTTGGCGTTCTATTTAGTTGTTGAAACACAAGATTGACTCCGCCGTCTTTTTTCTGAAGAATGTTTTTCAACGAACGAATGAAATTGAAAACGCCCCCACGCTCATTTGACTCTTAATTTAAAGAATCATCGTTTCACGATAGATCCATAGCGTTGCCGCAACATCTCGCTGACTTTATTATATCTGAAGCTTTCGTCTAGAGAATAAAAGAATTTTGAGCATGCCGTACCATCGATACAATAATAGCGAAGACGATGAAGATGCAGATGGAGTGGATACTATCGTAAGGAATGCAAACATTTTCCTCGACGGAGAATCTGTAATCCTGCCCGAGTCGACCTACGGAGACGACCAATTTGCCGACGATGTGTCTTCCATCAATAGCTCCATTCATCCGAATAGAGACGTTGTAACGTTTGAAAACGATCTTCCGACCAGCTCGCGTCACCTGAAAATCAAAGGGATCAGCCCACAAACCAAAGACACGACACCCAGCTTTATCGAAGAGAAATCCCGAACCTCGAAAGATACACGGAGCGTACCGACGTCGCAAAGTCAGCCCGCTGAAGTTGCATCATCCTCATTTTGCCTTTGTGGGTCCGACAAGCACCGACTTGGCTGAAAATTGTTTTTTTACTCAGTGTCCTACTTTTGGTCGGGGCGATGGTTCTCGTTGTCGTGGGACTCGTGTTAGCCATGTCTTCGAACGACGAAGACTCGAATGCATTGACGGGTGGAGGCAATGGTACCTTTCCGCCGAGTACGCAGACTACGTTGGCTCCGGTGGCGACGCCGACGATCGACGAAACATCACCGCCAACTTATCCACCGAGTGATTTTCCTAGTACAATCGTGCCTTCGCAAATGGACGAGGATCTTCTCACAATTTACGTCACAATGGGAGAGTTGGAAGAGGATCTCGAGCAACTATCGTCGATTCCTACTGCTTCTGGCAATTCGGTTTTAGTGCATCTGGGGAACTGGAATACAGATTTTTCAGAGAATGGGTGCGAAGACATTGATTTTGATGAAATCAAAGGCATCTACTCGAATTCTTCAGTGCCTGTCTATTTCGTCGTCGGTGACAGTGAATATGGCGGTAAGTTTATGTTCGCAAAAAACTTTTTACGTTTCAATTTTTTGTCTTAACGATCGCGCTTTGTGCTTCTTAGACTGTTCGGATCCAGTCACTGCTTTGGATGAATGGAGAACTAACCTCGTCGGCTACGAGAGCGAATACTGGGAATCACCACCGTACCAAGTTTCCCGCAGTGAGCGAAATCCGGAATTGTTTGCAATAGAAATGGGCAATACTGTCGTTTTAAGTGTGAATGTGGGACAAATACAAGCGGATGGGGATGACAGGGAGGCCAGCAGAGTATCGAACGAAAGCTTGAGATGGATCGCGGCTCTCTACGAGGAGAATTGGGATGTCCAGCGCAACTTCGTTCTGCTCTCTAGTCAATTCTTACCCGGGAATGATGACCAAAGTATCCGCTTTTTTGAAAATTTGTTGGCCGACATTCCGACATACGATCTAATCCAATTTTACTGGATCCAAGTAGGAGACGACCAGAACTTGGATATTTTGTCGCAGTACGATGGTATTGAAAATCTTGATGTAATAACAGTGGTCAATCAGTCATGGCCATTACTTCGAGTTGCGATCAACACGTCAGATGTTGCCGAGGAACCGATAACATTTGGCTACGCTAATTGAGAAAGTAGCAAGGGGTAATCTATTAAATTTTCTATGTTTGGTCGACTAGACGCAATAGGTGAGCCATTTCGGCGATTCCCGAGCCATTTCCGCGAATTCTCTGTCAACTGGCATCGTACTCTGCAAGAACAATTTTAAGTTAAGGACCATACTGGATCAACACCGCAATAAAGGAAACCCAATACTCACCTTAATGTGACCAAGCGGGAAGTAACAGCTTACGAAATTACCGGCCATCGGAAACGTTTTCATAGGCTCTGAAATAACCACGCGGTTATATACGTTGCCTTCTGACACGGCTTTGTCATCAGGAAGGTAATATGCTATTTCGTGATCTTTGCAAAGGGAAATGAGGCCAGTATTGTCGGGATCAATCACAAGCCCTACCTGGTCGCGTGCATTGGTCGCATAGAACATTATCACTATCGGTGCAACGTCGTCCCATAGAGTTGTACTGGAACAAATCAGGAACGTTTTTGACTGAACGGGAGGTCTTTGCAGACCCCACAGCGCAGTCCTGGATGTACCAAAACCTTCTTTCGGATTCACTTGGGTAGCATCCCTGATGTAACCGATGACGGTAAAGCAATATCCTTGAACATATGGGTCATTTATTTGAGCAAGAAGCATTTTGACACTTTCTGTGTAGAACTCATCCATTTTTAGGCCCTTAAGATAGTCCAGCGAATATGTAGCATCGTAAGATGGATTGGAACTCGGTACGACGACCGGAAACTTGGTGTAGTTTTTCAAATCACTTCGCGGAGGGAACTCTCCAAAGATCTCGGCCTCTTGAGGGCGTGCTTGACACGTCAAAGCAGGCGGCATCTCTGGGTTGTCACAGCTGCCGACTGTATTCACGACCATCCCCGTCCTTTCAAATAATCGTAGTAGCAGAGCTATACTGTCTTTTCGAGGACCATTGACGGCCAAGCTAATAGGCTGGTTTTCGTTCAGCCAGCTGGCAACACAATCCAAGTTAGCATCATCCTCAATATCTAGCTTGGAGAAATCCACAACGACCTTTCTCCAAAACTCATTGATTCCTGGTTGCGGCAGGGTATTTTCGATCTTGATGTAGGCGTCAACTTCATTGTGAACATTGTAACCTATGCTAGGAGGCTGCGTTCCTTTGGGCTGGGCGAAAATCCCAGCAAACACAGACTTCTCAACCGCTTCGGTACCAGTCTCGAGTTGTTGTGTCTTATCGAAAATCGACATGAGCTCGCCATCGTGAGCGGTCTTTGGAACAACACAATGACGTAAGGCTGTACATTGACCCGAACTCTCGATCGTCGCGCTGATCTGAATCGCGTTCTTGACAGCGTCAGTAAGTTCTGTCGCTACCATCGTGTTGGGACCTCCCGTTGATGCCACTACTTTGGGATAAGATTTCATGATTTCGGCGGCCATTTCTCTGGAGGATGTGGTGTACAAGTTGCCTGTGTAATTCTCGCAAGACTTGATAATATCTTTGATATCCTCCAGCGAACACGACAGAAAGGTGATCATACCCGGATCAATACCGTGCTGCACGCAAAGTTGAACCAACAGTTCCGCCCATCGATATGCATGTTGAGCCGTGTTCGTCCTTCCCAGAATCACACACGGAATTCCAACTTCCAGCGAGCGTATCGTCTTGCGAAACAGATCCAGAAAATTGGTAAAGTTAGAAACACAACTCACGTAGATTGCTTGTCGGTTAATGAGAACTTTTCCGTGTGCTTCGTCTCGTAACAGTAGGTCATTCAAACGTTGCTCTACCACATTGGCCATGATGGCCTCCTCAATCTCGGTGATACCATCTTGCTTCATGAAATCCAAACATTGATTACCGACCAAAAATCCAGCATACTCATCGGACAGTAATATTTTTTCAATTTGGCGCATCGGTTTCCGGAGATCTTTGTAAGGAGAATCATAATCTCGAATGTGTCCTTTGAGCATTTCGACTTGTTCCGATGATGCCAGCCACTGGGAACCATTTTCCTCACCCAACGCGTTGATTGTTGTCACCATTGTTCCGCCTTTCAGCTTTTTTGCCGTAGAGTATCGTTGTCATCTACCATGAATCATGTTTGTGGTGTTCCGACCAGAAAAAAAAACGCTCGGTGAGTCCTATGACATGATGTAGACGAGAGTATGCTGGCCGATCACTTACGGGAGAATCGTACCACAACTGGCGATCAAAGGAGTCCAGGTAGGTCAAAGCACTTTGGCGGAGTCTCACTGGATCAGGTGTAGGAAGATTATTGAAGCAAGCCGCATATTCTGTGGTGCCAAAATGGAAACTCATCGTACGACGGCTTCTGTACAAAGGATTACAACGAGGAAAGACGGACCTCAACGTTCGATTCATTCTTGACTAAAGCAGTGTCTTCAATAAAAATTACAGCAGGAAGTTGAAGTAAAAGCTGTAAACATTGATTGTGATGGCATTTGCGTTCCGAAGAACATTTGCTTTGCAGAAGTGCGGTGTCAAAGATTTTTTCTGTTCGCGATAAAGCAAATAAAAGCGCGGTACCGCGCCCGCTGTCCCGCCCCCTCGTGATTAAAAATCGCAGTAGTCTAGCCGTACTTCTTCTGGCCTAAAGTCGCTAGCATTCACGCAAAGTCGAATACGGCTTTGAAAGATGAGGATGAGTACAGGTAAGCAATCTATACGTATTGCTATAAAAGTCTTTGTAACCACGGGGACGTATTCAAAAGTCAGTTTTGTCAGGTAATTTTTCGAGATACAATCGTCTACCTTACAACGTGGATAGTCTAGGACTTAAAATATAATATCAAAGTTAATTATTTATCGTGTGACCTTTACTCGTGAAATACTCTGTAATTAGTTCGCCTACTATTCCATGAACGACTTCAAGATGGTCACGCTATCATCTGATTTTATTGATTGTTTCCAGCAGACCTTTTTAATGCCCTCGCAAGGGCAACGGACATTACAAGCTCCCGGCAGTTGAATTGATGATTTGATTTTCTATAATCTCGGTTGAAGCGCAGATGAACTTATTACGAAAACTTGGTCTAATTAGTTTCGCAATCGATCGGTATTGCCAACCGATGTAACCTATCTAAGTATGCCGCTTTCGCAAGCGCGTTCGACGCTGAAGCCTCGCAATATTTTTATTCGTCGGAATCTAGAAGCTCATCTTCAGCTTGTCGTATCTCTTGCAATAGACCATGTAATCGTTTTCTTTCATCGACTGACGGCTTGTTCACCATCACCGTTTGAAAAGCAGCACGGGCGGCCCCGGCTAGTTGATGAATGCCAACTTTAGCATCCGATGTTATGTTGGGGTTACAGTGTGGTAAGAATTCTTGAATCGCTAAAATATGTAAATGACACTTCTCAACCAGCGTCGTCGGTACAGCGAGCGCTCTGGCTTCAATACTCGCCTTTTCCTCGTCTGATAACGAAGAATCTTTCCAGGTTCGTTGGAGATCCGCATAGGCTTCAGCATCGTCATCGGCTACCTTCAACAAATCCTCCAGATGAATGGATTCTATCAAAGCCTGAGCCTTGGCCGCCGCGCCACTCTCGATATCTTTTTTGCGTTGTGTGTACGCCGCAGCCATACTCGCCGCGGAGGCACCAATCGCTGCACCCACTGCCGCTGCCGCGCCACCACCGGGAGTTGGTTGTTTGGCGGCTAATGAGTGAACGAATTTTCCAATCTGTTGCGAAGAAGTCGCCATTGTCAAAGGATTGTGAATGGATTGATGCCCATGGGTGTAGTGATGCGGCATCGCATCATGCATCTTCACGAAAAAATCGTGTCCCGTGTAGATGATGATACAGTTTATGTGAGTGTGCTGCTCTTTTTAGTCTGTGAGTCACGAGCCACAAACAGGGTTCAGTCTGTCCGTGCGTCCTCTGTGACATTTTTTCAGCCACGCTACGACTTCGACCTAAAGCCCGAGTACCGTTCCGAGCTACAGACTACTTTGTTAGATTATACTTATTTTTCTGGTACTTTCAGGCCAGAGTCTGTTCAAACCGTGCTTCTTGGCCAAAAATGCAAGGCCATATAGCTCAGGGACACGGGAACGCACCTCTGCTTGGTACATTTTTCTACGGGGAGCCTACGTGAGTGTACACTTTTCCCGAACCTTCCAGATTTTTGGCCCACTTTTGGCCCATTTCCTTTTCACCCTCATTTTCATGCCATTGAGCGACCTTTGCTGCAACATTACTACATTATTCTCGGATTTTCCTGCAAATAATGATCTTCATGCTAATGAGATCATATCGGTAATAGTCGCGCGCGGAAAATCGTTTCAGTAAGGGTCTTATGCCTTCGTAATAGGAAGGATTCTCCGCAGAGCGTGATCCTGACCTGCAGCTTGACGGTGACTTGATTCGGCCGAAAAGGGACATAACTTTGTTGTAGTGGCTACATATACGTCGCTAGAGGAGATGGAGGATACGATAGCTAAAAAGCCTAGTTAGGGCGAGAGATAATCAAGGTTGAGCTGAAGTGATTCTTTAGGTTAAGCGACAAGCGATAGCATACTGCCTCAGTCTTGACATCGAAATGCGAAAGCTGTTCTTACTTGTAGCGTTTTCAAGCATAATTGTGATTATTCGCCTATAACATCATCTCCGATTGATCATCATTGAAGTCCTGAGACATTTCCGATTGTACCATGTCTTCGTCAGAAGCTTCTTCAATAAATTGCTCATTTTGTTCGTCATCGTCAGCAGCACCCTCGTTATTATCGTACTCTTCCGAATTCAACCCAAAATCGTTATCCATCAACTCCGCGTTATCTACCTCCATTCTTTCTTCACATCTCCCATTAGAGGGGATTTCAAAATATGGACCCAGATACTTGATGAATGCACCGAATTTCTGTTGATCCGCGAGATGACGACTTCCCGTCCATTGTATTTCGTCTGCAAACACTTTAAAAGCAGCTTGCACCGTAGAAAGGTTCAACTTAGCCGGCCATGGCTTGCGGACTGCATGCGGTGGGTCCGCTAACCCATTTCCATTCACTATAAAGCTTTCCAGTCCTTTCGTTAAAGTGTCGACGAGACTCGTATCGTCACCAAACAACGATAGCAGCAACTTTCTCAAAGGACCGTCGAAAAGCTTGGTAGTATCACAGCGCCCCTCGATACTTTCCCGCAAAGGTTACCAGCATGGCTGAAGTCCCATTTTAAGCTATGACAGCGCTTTCGGTGATGCTGCATTGCCAGCGGGTCCGGCGTCTGGAACCAAACCGAGCCTGGTACACGAAAAGCTATTGGGATCCCACTACACGTTTGGCATATCCAACAAGGCTGTTGTTTCGTCGACACGTCGATAAAGCCATGAGCACTGAAATCATCCACCTTTTGACATTCAGCCACGGTATTAATCGAAGAGAATGCTTGTAAGCGCTCAAAGAGTCGATTGAAATATTTTCTCTGGGAACCAAATTGCAGAGAAGCACACTGGACGGAGTGAATTTTCCTCGTCGCCACCAAGGCTTGTTTCACGTCAGTCGGAAGGTAAGTACAGTTTAGAAAGTGATTGTAGTAGCTCGAGTTGAGTGCCGAAGCATAGTTGTCTGGAGCAGAGGGGTAAGATCGACCCGAAGGAGATACTTGACACTCGCGGTCATGACAGTGTATGCAAGACAACCCATATAGCTGAGATCTTGTTGGATTGTTCGGACCAACTGCCTTGAGCTGACGCATGGCCAGGAAAACGTAATCAGACACAAGACTCCGGTCCTCGGGTCGAATCAAGCAATCGTTCATGGCTGGATCCCAATCGCTCTCCGCGCTTCGTAGAACCGTTTGGGTTTCTTGGTCGTCGACAGTTGGGTAATTGGACTCCTTTACTATTTTGCTAGCCGTGGCTATTGGTGCCGTCAATCTTGCGTTTGTAGTTGAAGTTGGTGGCGACAGCAGACCTTGTTCTAGCGGCAAACTTGCAATGATTGGTGCCATCTCCTCCTCCGTTTTATCTTCAGCGCGAATCCTCTCCCACAAGTCCTGCATGAATTTTCGTTGCGAACCGTACGGTAATTGAACCAATTGTCTCGTGTGTAGACGCTTATACTCGGATAGAGCTCTTTTTGTTGCTTGGGGCATGTAGCGACACTTTTGCAAATGTGACCAAAATGAATTCATGATCGATGATACCATGTTGTCAGCAGCCGAAGGATAGGACCGAAAGTACTCCATTGTATCCGCGCAATGACGACATGAGTATCCCGCCAATCCTACATGTACACTTTTTGCCCTTTTGCCTCTCGAGGTTACATCGGAAGGAAGAGCATTGCATATTTTCATTTGCCGAACTGTGAGGAACATGAAGTCTGTCACCAGAACTTTTTGCTCAGCTGTACACAGATTACTTTTATCTAGGTCAGCAATAGCTTGAGCCAACACTCTTTCTGAGGCTTCATCTGCAGTTATCTTCGCTGCAGTTGCAGCAGACGATGACACCACCTTAGCTGGTGCTGCGGTTGTTGAGGATTCTAGACCATCGTTGTCATCAACGCCAGTCGTGTGTTGGAGAATCTGGTGTTGTTGCCTTATCGTTTCCAAGGGCAAAGGTCCCAAAGACAAATCCCTTTCAAATCGCAAGCCGTCATCTGTATCGGTAAGGCCTATTCTCTTTGCTGCAATAATGTAATACAGAGGAACTGGGATAGCAGTTTTGAATCGCTTCGATGAAAGCTCAGATTGCAGTTGAATAAACGCGAGTTCCTGACGTGCATCATTTGACATATACTTGCAGTTTTGTTCGAAATGTAAAGTCGGCTTTTGTGTGCAGCTGGTATGTAGGCTGCTCAAATTTGTAGGGTATGACATTGCTCCTATCGGCCAAGGGTCCCTCACGGACCGGCGTGCTGCTTTGCAATGAATACACCTAATTCCAACTCGTCCTACCGTGACAGCACGTCTTCCCGCCTGAAGAAGTGACGCATCTTCTACGGTTGCAGAGAAGAATTCAAATTGTCGGCGAGTCCAGGTCTGTAAAGGTGACAGGTAGAAGCTGTCGTCAGGCATTGCCATCGAAATCACGCCTTCGTACCATCCTTCGTCGCGATGAGATGCAAGTGCAGAAGGAATAGCGTCAGGGTGAACATCTATCATAATGCTATCGTCGACTTTGATAGCAACACCCTCTTTTAATCCAAGTTTCGCATTCACATCAATCCGCAGACGTTTTGGTTGCTCAATTTGATTTGCTTGTGACGATATAACTGGCTCTATTTTCACAGTAGATGGGATCAAGTACGGATCAAGCACATTTTCTTGTGTATCTTGGTCTCCAGCATTGTAGTTCATAGTCAATAGAGTCAAAAAAGATGGATATCCCTTTGCGCGTCGTGCGGCCCGGCGAATCTTGCGACGACGTTGTTTGCGTTCTTCATATTCAATTTCTTCCGAATCACTCCGTACCCGCAAAGCCGGCTCTTCTTCTAAAATTTGAACGCTGTCATCATCCATCGTTCAAACTGCATTGAATAGATACAACAAGTAAGAACCCAATAACGGATATCAATGATGCTATCGTTCATTTCAAAATAATTGCGCATCGTCCTTCGTCGGCAAAAGGGACGCAGTGCCGAGTGCCGACCGAGCGATCACGAGAGTGTAGCAGTCACGTATCAACTTTTAACGGCAGGAGGACAGACAATCGTGACGTAGGTCTGATCTGGTGTCGGGTCTTGTTTTCGTACTACGTAATTCACACAAGTAAGTTCAGTCTTGTTCAGGATGCCCTAAGCTAAAAAACTCAACTCTACTACTCCGGGGTAGTATGTAATATATTTCAGTACAGGTTACGGCCACCTCTCTTCTCTCCACATTTTCCCGACAAAAATTCCCTCCAAACGACTGCCACATTTTCAAAGATGAAGTCAAACAGAATCAATCATCATCACTTCAATTGAACCATTTCACTCGAACGATGACGAAAACACTCACATCGCTAATAGTGTCATCGGTGCTCGTTTCCGTATCGTGGGCGCAGAACGATGTCATGACTAGCACCTTGCCCGAAATGACAGAGCCGTCGTGCACAATGGATGGCGATCGGTTGATATGCAGCAACATCATGTCAATGATGGAAGATATGAATGGAAACCCCGTTCTTATATCATCAAGTGTTTCATGTGCGTCAAGCCCATCCATGTTTGATTTCCGACAAGCGGAAGGATGTACATGCACGGCGCAAGTTACGACTGGAACCGAAACTAAAACCTGTGGATGCACAGTTTGCCCCGCCGGCTACGGAATTAATCCACTAAGCGTCGATTGTGGAGGCCAAGAAGACCCCTACGTCATGGATACTTGCACATCATTGGACTGCAATTTCGATTGCAATGGAAAATGCTCTGGGGGCTGCGATATCGACCCTCTCCCGGCAGCATGCGCCAATTTATGTTCCAGAGACGGCGATATTTCAGAGTCGGACAAATTAATAGAGACCCAGTCGGATATTCCATCCGAGATTCCCTCGGATGTACCATCGGACGTACCATCCGGTCTGCTGTCGGATTTACCCTCGGATGTGCCCACGATAACACCCACTCTGTCTCCCACTTTGGCTCCCTACATTGCGGCTCCAACTACACCAACCGCACCATCTTCGTCACCAGTTACCCTAGATGTCGTTAGCGACTCAATGAGGCTGCACAGTCTGGTTACTTTTGTCCTGTCGACTGCAACCGTCATGTTCTCCACATTGTAATGATAAATTTTTAGACAGCAAAACTCGTTCTGTAAGAGCTATTTTGCGTAGGAATGAGTACAGCACTAATTTAGACCAACGTTTTTTATGAAGGATCTAAGGTTGGTGACTGATGATGTCGACTGTCTGCTGGAGCGCGCTGCATGTAAGGTTGCAGAAGTAAGCATTGAATACCACATACAGGGCATTCGATTGGCAAGGACCATTCAGCGCAGTATCGCACGCAAATACATAGTACAATGATTGAAATAACATTACCTAGTCCTTAGAGTTGTAATTCTTTTTGTGATTTGAGATATGCAGTGGTCCGAAACGTCCGGTTAAAGTAATTCGTTGAAATAAATTCGGTCATTAATTTCCCGGGACTGAAAGCTATTTTAGTCGGAGAAAAGTACCGGTCAGCCTACACATGGTTGTATAGTAGACATACCGATGGGATAAGCTGCGCCATTAATGAACGTGAGGTGCAAAAAGAAAGTGTTCTGCCGCTTTTGTTCTCATCATTCCTTTGTAAGTGGTGAATCAAGCACACTAACAACACATTGCAATTAAATTAATGATTAATATACTATGATAGGTGCTCCATGGATTCTGTCGAAGAATTTTCTACGCCGCAACGGGTGGAAGATACTACTGGGCAAGGAAGCCTGCCTCACAAGGTGCACTCCTCCCAATGCTCATTATCGTTATACCTCAACATGGCAAACAACGCCCCGGAAATCTACTTTAACTCCATCATTAAATGCTTCCGGACATTCATTTAAAGTGTTGAAATTATCATACAACCGAGGAGAAATTGAAACCTTCAATATGACGACAACTCAACTACTGAAACAAGCTTCTATTCTCCCCCGCGATCTGTTCACATTGAATATCACCAGTCGACAAGAACGCCGGATGAAAATGCGACCCGAACGATATGTATCGGCTATTGTTCCGAAAGAATCCGTGGTGTTACTCTCGTTTGGTAGTATTCGCGCCGTCGTGGGTCTCGATCACGTTTTTCTCTTTGATGCGCACAAACCCATGGTGCAAACTTTCGCGCGAGAAGTGGCTGCCGTCTTTCGATCGGGTAACTTGCACGGCGACCCGCCAGAACTTGTCTTTTTAGAGCAAGTGTTGAACAGTACTGTGGATTCATTCAATCGTCGATTGCGCTTGTATGAGCCAATTGTCGATTCCTTCCTCGATAAGGTTTCGAACGAAATATATTCGGATACCGGAGTTCATCAACTCGTTCCATTAAAGGATTCTCTGCAGTCGTTTGAAATTCAAGTCAAACAAAGCATTGATTGTTTGACCGGTTTATTGAACCAAGACGACGAGATGCTGGATTTGCTCTTGACCGAACAGGAAGAGGCTCGATTTCAAGGATTGACGGTCGAACATACGCGCCACGAACATGTGGAATTACTACTCGGTGTATACGCCAGAGAACTGGACAACATATCGGCGGAAATCAGCTATGCGTTGGGACGACTTCAATCGAAACAAGAATTTGTGGCCTTGTCACTGGCTGGTTATCGGAACAGGATGATCCGCATGAATGTTCACATAGGCATAGCAGGGTTAACGTTTGGTTTCGGTACTACTGTTGCTGGTTTCTTTGGCATGAATTTAATGAACGGCCTTGAGACTTCTCCGATTGCTTTCGATTATGTAGTTCTGAGTGCTGTGGGGGTGGAGGACTCATTGCAGTGGGTGCATTGAATTATCTGAGTGGATCGGCTATGCAAAAACGTGCTTCGAAACGACTGGAAGAAATCGAGACATTGACCAACGCACTGAGTGATCTAGGTGCCATCGACTATTCGATCAAAACGACACTTCGACAAGGACTTTCCGTAGACCGTCAAACGTTTCGGAAAATGCTGGAGAAGGCACGACCAACCGAGAAGTCACCGAGGCAGAGGTCGACCTAATCTTCAATGTGTTTGACCGAGCCGAAGACGGTCACATTGACGAGCACGACGTGCCCTCGAATACCAACGCATTACCATCGAATCTGAATTAGTTGCCGTAATTTAATTTTTTTACACTAGTGTTGGGTATTGTTCCAGGCGGGGTTACAAGTTGAAGGAGAGCTTTCGCAGCAGGAATTTCCCATTCCTCGTCATAGAAGACAACCCGAAACCTTCTCTTGGCGTCCTTTTGATACCAGAACTTAGTACGACCAATCACATCAATTCTTGGCTTCCATGGTAGTCGTTGTAGATTGCCCACCATATTCCATCGTGTTTGCACGTATCCTTCCTTTTGTTGAGTTGAATATCCAAAAGTACCGAGCTGCATTCACCCGGAGGCACCAAAGCGTCGACAATCGGTCGTAAGTTTTGAATATTGCGCACAAAAACGTCCGTTCCAATGAACGAGAGTGTCGGATCTGTAAAGGTACATTCGTTATCAAAGGCGGTCAAATCGATATCGCCCGTCCATAGATAGTTCTTTTGAGTATAATCCTCACGAATGCGCCTTAGCAATTCTTCCGGTGATCTCGGTAAGTACTTTTGTAGCGTGTCAGTATTCATGGGTGGTTCGATTCTCGAAAAAGCGTTCACCAAGTTCGTCAGCGAAGAGACGACACCTTTTGAGGCAACGTTCGAACTATCGTAGCTGGAGGTGTTCTTTTCTTTCAAAGCCGGCTTTTCGTGCTTGAAGCGAGTTAAAAAGGCATGAACATCGTTGCTGCCGAGCATGTAGACAGTTAAGAATGTTTTCAATAAGTATTTTGTCATGTTTAGCTATTTTTTGAAAGAACATGAAGAGCGTTTGACGAAATGAAAATTTCAACGACAATAAAAGATGTATGCGGCTTTGCATTTATTTTCCTCCTGACACGTCATCACCGCCACTCTTAATCAAACAGAGCGATCCAACAAAACTAGGTCAAATATTGATTCTGCTACTTAGCTCACTAGATAAGGGCTGGATAGCGTCGCAAAACCAGAAGCTACACCGCCTTCATCCACATTACTAAACTTGGTGCGCAACAAGAAACCTCCGTATTCATTGTGCACGACGTCTCCGTCACAAGAGGCAACAATCGTACCGAAACAGCCCAACTCGGAAATGGAATCCCCAGATCCTTCAATACGACCGGATCGTAGCAAGATGGCTTTCTGTTCGGGAGGGAAGAGACGCTCCATTAAGATATATTCACCCAGCGATTTGTCTAACTTCATCTTCTTGTCACTGCCCACTTGCACGTTGGCCCTGATCTTCTCCGCTAAGTTATCTCCGTAAAAATTATAACCACCGCCTTCACGTTGCGGTTTCAAAACGTATTTTGCTTGTCCACCTTCCAGCACTTTCTGCAAGGCATCCAAATCGGCACCTGTGGCGTCCTCGCCCAAGCTGTACAACCCAGCAAAAGCTTTTCTCATGCGCAGCGCCATGTCCGCATCATCAATGAAACGTTCCAAAACACCGGGCCGAGCCAACTCTTGTTGCACTTTCTTCGTTCCCGCCAAGTGATAGCCCAAATTGGGTGATTTGGTCGCACGAGACTTTTCCAGCATGGCTCTCGCTTGCCATTCGACACCATCGTAGCCATCGGGGTAATCGGTGGGCGCATACCCGGCGCGATAATACACAATCGCAATCTCTCCTTCCGCAATCGAAATCGCACCCGTTTCCTCGTCCACGATCAGTTCCGCACGCAGTTGCCGCAAGGATTTGCGGACTACCATGATATTGTAGCGTTCAAAGAGATTGAATTCAAGCATGCGTTGATCGACGGTGTTGCTTTCACCTTGTTGTACTACAAAAAGTACGATAGCCTGTTTGACACCAAAACGTTCCTCATAGCGTTTCATAGCGACGTTGAATGCTGCCGGCAAACATTCCATGGTAGGATTGATGGGGACGGCGTCGTTTTCAGTCGACGACGATGATGCGTCTCCAAGCACTGCACGCTTATTCATGTCCATGAAACTCTGAACAGAACCCGCAAAGCGTTGACACAAAAACAAATGCAAGGAAGCCACTTTCGAAGATAATCCCGCAAATGATGAAGCGATCGTATTGAGTTCGACTTGTTTGATATTGTTTCCTTCGTGTAACATGTAATCACTGCGATGAATTCCGAGACGATCGGCTTGGGCCGCGTGTTGGTTCGGTATATCGACGTAAATCTCCCGATACAGCCGCAACAGTTGAGCTGTATAAGGATCCGCTTCGGACACTCCTCCACCCAGTGTCTTTTGTAAGAAGGCACCATCTCGACTGATGCGATCGACGAGAAGATTGAAGGACGGCGCCAACGATTGGGCTTGCTCAAAGGCCGCACGCGGATACGCATTGGGCAAGAGCGATATCGGTGCGCATTCGAAATACGAGTATTCGGTAGTTCCGTCCGTTCGTTTCTTTTCGACTTGCACGCCATTGGCGGAAGCATATGCGTTGGCGGCGGATGCGAGAGAATCGAGGGGCAAATTGAAATCGGCCATGAGAGCAGTAGTTGGCTGATGGAGCCGCCCAAGTATACCGATGAAAAAAAGAAAAGTATGTCAAGGAAAAGACTCGGTTAATGCGAAGAAACATACTGTCCTTTTGGGAAGAACAGCCTAAAAAGATCTTTGTCGTTTGGTTTGTGTTTTTATTACAAACATTCATCGACGCAAATGAAGCGCGGATCGATGTTCTCGGCGGTTCGACGTTATTCATTCGACGCAACGTAAATTTTAGTGACAAAAAGTTACTATACCACGTTATGTTGGTTATGCAGACCGCTACCAGACTAGCCTTCATTATTGTGCCAACTTGCCAAAATGATTCATTGAATTTACACGGTCGAAGTACAATAAGCACTGTTTCCAATACAAGTAGTCAACTCATTTTTAACTTGGATGATTACTCTTGTAAATGATTATTTGTCGATGAAAGAATGAGATTAATAAACATTTACTATAGGACCAAAGTGTTGGTTCAAGGGTACCACGACTGCATTTCGGTCACGAATCAAAATGCTTCCAAGCAAAAACTGCTACCTAACTTTCATCCATTCTGTCTACTTAGTGAAGATTTTGTTTTTCTTACGGCCCTTTATTTTGGCCAGCATATGCTGTACACGTATTGACTCGTAACGTCGATAAAACTTGTGAATCGTTGTCTTCCATATTTACAATAGGCCCAATGTGTTTTTCGTATTTCGGCACGACTGCATACTAGTAGTGTCATGAATGAACATTCGTCCGACCCAAACGGCTACCTAACCTGCATCCGTTCTGCCAGCTTGCTAAAGATAATTTGCTTTCTTCCACGCAGCGACTCGCTACGTTGATAAACCTTGCAAATCAATGCCTTCTGTATTTACTACTCCGTATAGGCCAACGTGTTGTCCGTTTTTGGGACGACTGCCTTTTTAGTCATGAATCAATATTCTTTCGAGCCAAACTGCAACTAAACTTTCATCCATTCTGTCAGCTTGTTGATAATGTGTTGTTCTTACGGTCTCATTTTAGCAGCATTTGCAATCCATATCTCGATTCGTAGTGTCGATAAAACTTGTGACGACTCCTTGCTTTTGAATAAAAATCTTCGAGCCATCTGTTTTTATACGGTGCGGTTACGTGAGCACCATTTGCAATACACGCATCGCTTCGTTTCAGCAAAATTTTAATCAGATGGTTGTCTTCGGTATGTATTACTCCGTATAACTTATAAGCGTATCCTCAACTTTACCAAGACTGAATTTCAGTCACGAGGAACCGCCATTGATTTTTTTGGGCGCTCATCTTGCACTTATATTCTGTTTCGTTTGCTTTTAATGAAGAGTCTGCTTTGTCGCACTTGATCCGCTCCCTCTTTCTTCCATAAGCGAGCACGAAAACGAAAGAATCGTCATGTCCGACGGTTCATCACTTCTCGTCAACGTGCTCGCATCCGGCATGGCCGGTATCATTGCGCGTATCTTTACGCATCCGCTCGATACCGCCAAAGCACGGTTACAAGCAGTTTCTAACACGCAACAACAGTACCAGGGCACCGCGGATGTGTTACGAAAGACCTTGCGGACCGAAGGTATTCGAGGATTCTATCGGGGCTTTGGGGCTGTTCTGGTCGGCGGAACACCGGGAACGGCGATCTATCTGTGCGGCTATGAAGCCGCGAAAAAGGGGCTGGCGGAACAGTACAGAGGAAACGATTTTGTAATTCATTTTACCGCGGGCATGATTGCAGAGACGTTGGCTTGTATCATTTATGTGCCGGTGGATGTCGTGAAGGAACGCATGCAAGTGCAGCACAAAACAGGGGGAGGAGCACTGATGTATCGCAATAGTTGGGATGCCTTGCAAAAGATTGCGGCAACGGAGGGCTTGGCTGGAATTTACAAGGGATACGCAGCAACACTGGGATCGTTTGGGCCATTCTCGGCGCTTTATTTCGTCTGTTATGAACGCTTCAAGTACTGGACACGGTTGCATTTGACGCAATCGAACCACAGCGAGCTGCGCGAACTCGAACACATCGAAGTACCATTTCATTGGCTGTTAGTGTGCAGTTCATCGGCTGGTGCCTTGGCTTCTTGGGTTACGTCGCCTCTCGACATGGTTAAACTGCGTTTGCAAGTGCAAAGAGGAATCGATCATTCCAACAGCAATATAGCTGCTACTTACAACGGCGTTTGGGATTGTTGGCAAAAGACGTATCGAGCTGGAGGGCTAGCCGGCTTGTGGAGAGGCGCGGGTGCTCGCGTACTTTACACAGTTCCAGCCACGACAATAACAATGACGAGTTACGAAACCTGTCAATCCATTATTGCAAAGGCTTTGTCGTGAACTTTACACATCTACCCATGACCGGGGACGTATACGCTGGCTCGACGGAGATCTGCCATGACCAGATATCAGACTGAACCAGACAACATGATTGAAGCACCGCCACATTCTGAGCCACTTTTTGACAAGCACATCATTTTTGTTCATCAATGAATTGCAAAAACTGCAGTACGCCATAACTTTGACTTTACAAGCATTTAAAGAGATAAAATCAAAGCTTTTGATTTAATCCAAGAATTATTTTGAATTGATGCTTATGTATTGTTATTATGATGTTGTAGTTAAAGGAGATTCTCGCATGGTGATTGACACTCTTCGGTCCGATAGCAAGTCTTCGTGCGAGATACCATGCGTAAAATCGTACCGCGCTGCACCGGTAAGTATCTGCAGCGTTCGACGCTTTAACAAGACCCTCTTTACTGACACTGCCGTGTTACGAGTCGGGGCAACATTCCGGAACGTCATGACACAATCACCGGCTATCGACAGGTTGGCGATCGGCTCCTTCGACAGATCCCAATTATCCACATGAGGTTTTAGCCAGTGCCCTTCGTCTCTCCTATAATCAATAGCTTTGGCTTCATTCGGGATACAGCCCATCATCTGCGGGAGGACATTCAACTTCGGAAACAAGATACTTTGCACAAAAATCAGGCAAAGGATTCTCTGCTGCCGTGACTTTCCTCTCTCGTAGATCACAGTGTACGCCCCATCTTTTTCCTCCGTGAAGCCCGTAAGAGTTTTTACCACCCCATGGTAAGAACTCGTCTTTCTTGATCACGCTTTCTCCATCCAATTGAGCCATGATTGCTTTTTCTTCCTCCTCGCTTATGAAATTCTCAAAGAGAAATAAACCGGGAATGGGTTCGCTATAGCGTCGTCCAAGTAATCCATCTTTTTCAATCGACAGCAATCTCTGACTGCTTTTACAATCAGAGACGTGGACCAGGAGTCGTTGCAAGGAGAATGAACACTGACAAAAAGGACATGTCGTTTCGAAGTCTCTCTCACTTACTAAGCTGTATTGTGGTTTCTTGAAAAGTAGATCTGACGACATATTCTCCTGACGAGACAAATGGAACAACGCTGGGCGCCTTTGCTGTTGCATGCTAAGATATCTTGAACGACGACGTTTTGGGAGTTACCAAGTAGCTTGCTCTGACGACCAGATGTAAAGAAATGGCACGACGCGCAAAAACAAAGAAGGTGCCTCAAAATTCGAAAACGGCTTCTCATCTTTTTCGAAGGGTCCCGAAACTTGTCTGATTGGCTGGTCAAATTTCAAAATCTCAAAATACTATTTTTGGCGAGGGTTTGTCCCACTTAAAGAAGGGTCGCATGTTTTGCATTATGGTTTCTCTTTTCTGTGGCGTAACTTTGAAAAGACAAACTCGCCCATGTCTGAGTTGGCAAGACGTTTCTGTACTATTAAGTTTCCTGGATACACGCAAACGCTTACCCTCTATTAGTCGATGAGATGGACCTCGCGAAATGTCCGTGTTTATCACTCCTGACAAGTGATCTGCCCAAATAACATCCTCATGTAGCATGCCACGGTGTTTCACGCATGGTGAGAGACACTCGTCGGTCCGAAAGAAGATCCCTGCTCTCGATCCCATGAGAAAATTCATATCTCGCTTTACCCGTCATCACCTGAAGACACCGACGTGGTAAGCGCACCTTCTTCTCGTTCACCTCAAGATTTCGACCACGTGCTTCGTTTCGATACGTCATGATACAATCGCCGCACAGAGACAAGTTTGCAATGGGCTCTTTGTGTCGCTTTCTATCATCGACGTGTGCTTTCAAGTAATCGACTTTTTTCTCTTCGGTAGTCGATTGCGTTGGCGTCGTTGGGCACACAGCCCTGCATAGATTCAACCCGCTTCAGTTTGGGCAAAATTATGCTCTCCATGAAGGCTGGCATTTCCGTTTTCGGAGACCTGAGAGCTCGACTCCAAAGATCATAATCCATACCAAAGCGCTTTTCTCGATGGTGACCCGTGTGATGCTCCGTTTTCCATTTCAAGTGTTGCTCGCAATCAAGTTCTTTTATGATGGCTTCCTCCTCTTCGACGGAAATAAAATCAAAGTAGACGTAGAGACCTGGGAGCGGCTGAACCGATGGTTCAATCCTGTTGATAGCAGCCGTTGCCGCAATACTTTTTTGGTTTTTATCATACTGCCACCACCATTTCACTTTTAGATCGTCGTCTTTAATGCACGGTGCTGACATAGTCAGGTTCCTTTCTCTGTCCGTCAAAGGGGATTCGCGCATGGTGACAGACACACGTCGGTCTGATAACAAGTCTTCGTGCGCGATACCATGAGAGAAATCGTACCGTGCTTTACCCGTAAGAATCTGCAGCGTCCTACGCTTCAGCAGAACCCTCTGTACGGATGCAGCTGTGTTACGATTCGGAGCAACATTCCGAAAAGTCATGACACAATCGCCGGCGATCGATAGATTGGCGATGGGCTCTTTCGATAATTGCCTGTCATCCACATGAGCGTCCAGCCAATGCCCTTTCTGTCTTCTGTAGTCAATAGCATTTGCCTCGTTCGGTACGCAGCCCATCATTTGCGGCAGTTTTTTCAGTTTCTCAACCAGGACGTGTTGCACGAAATGGGGTAGCGGATTCTCGGGGGCACTCACTTTTCTGTCACGTAAATTGCAGTGAACGCCCCACCGTTTTCCATCATGTGTACCATTGAAATTGCAAGCTTTCCACGGTAAAAATTCGTGTCGATGCATGTCACTTTCGCCGTCTAATTGGGCCATTATTTCTTGTTCCTCCTCCTCGGTAATGAATTCTTCAAACAGAAAGAGGCCAGGAAGCGGTTCACTGTAGTTTTTCAATTGAATAGAAAATTCATCACTTCGTCTCGACGTCTCTCTTTGAGTTCCATCGCAGTTGGAAGCGTGGACTTCCAGGCGATGCAACGGCAACGACGTCTGACAGAGAGGACATATACCGAAATTACTCCCATTGACGAGCTTTCGTTTCTTGAGCAGCAGCAACGACGACGACGACGACGACGACGACTTGTTATTCTCTTGACATGACGGAATAAAAGCTGTAAGTCGACTTTGCTTGGGCATGTCGGACTAAGAATTAAGCAACGACTTTTTCTTAAATGTTATTTGATAGCATTCACAATTTCTGGTTTAATGAACGTTCAAACAAAGCATGCGCGCCATCGGTTGGATCGAAAACAACAGGTCCAGAAATTCTGGACCACCACAGAATTTCTGTATGACCAAAAATAACCTTTCCAGATTTTCTGGAATTTGCATTTGTGTTCGTTATGATCCAAACCACAGTTTCCAGAATATCTGGAACGTCCACAACGTTCGGTAGGGTCAAAACCACCGCACCAAGAGTTTCTGGAACGTGCACAGCATTTCGGTGGGATCGAAAACAACAGGTCCAAAAATTCTGGAACACCACAGAATTTCTGTATGACCAAAAATAGCCTTTCCAGATTTTCTGGAATTTGCATTTTCCTTCGTTATGCTCCAAACCACAGTTTCCAGAAATTCTGGAACGTCCACAACATTTCGGTAGGGTCCAAAACACCGCACTAAGAATGTCTGGAACGTGCACAGCATTTCGGTGGGATCGAAAACAACAGGTCCAGAAATTCTGGACCACCAGAGAACCAAAAATAACCTTTCCAGATTTTCTGGAGTTTGCGTTTCTGTTCGTTATGATCCAAATAATAGTTTCCAGATTATCTTGAACGTCCACAGCATTGCGGAAGCGCCCAAAACACCGCACTAAGAGTTTCTGGAATGCGCACAGCATTTCGGTGGGATCGAAAACAACTGTCCACAATATCTGGACAAATAAAGTTTCCAGAGTTTCTGGAATAGGAACTTTCACTCACCCCGATTTTCTGTAGAGCGGAAACGAACTCACGAAAATTGAGTAAGTCTCTTAACCTTTTGCCCTCATAGCTCTAGACACTTACTCTTTTAGCTCTAAAGAGACTAAAGAGGTCCTCTCCAGAAACTGATAGAGTAAACATTACGGAGTATCATCAACGGATAAACACGTTTGAAATTTATTGCAAAGTTATTTTTTGTCGCTATGTACACATACTCTATAACAGTACATTGTACCAGAAAAATAGCGTCCGTATAAAAGCAAAACACTCGACCCTCTCGCACAAGAACTTTTCAATGGTTTTGCGAAGCAGCACATGACGAGTAACAAGAGCCAAACAATTACTCCGGGGTAATAATTTCGAATGAGTTGTTGATGCGAAACAGAATTACATTTATTTAAAGGGCTCCTACCCCATTGATTCCCTGTCCGGCTGATTGCTCTTTTTCATTGCATGGATTATTAAGCCGAGAGCCGCAAACTGAAGAATCATCCAGTACCAGTAATTTCACCCTTCGGTCTTCTCCATATCCTACGAAATTCATTCTTCCATGAAAATTCGTTCTCTCGACATTCGTTAAAAATTGAATACTTTGAAAGAATCCGGCCGTTGTCATGTTTCAAAGCAACGTAGAGACCGGTAATGCTCGTTATTGCATCACCTGCGAACAACTGATTCGACCTGGAGCGATCACTTGCGTCGATTGCGAAAAGATTTTAGATATCATTGCTGGCAGTCCGGTTCCTTCCTTTCCAAGTACTATTAAAGCGAATATTCCTGCAGAACCGTCGACCGACTTGTGTTGCATGTGCTCGAGTCCTACGCTACTGGGTTCGCAGTTTTGTTCGGAATGTGAATGGTCGATGGCGATGGTGCTGGAAGACCCCCAATACGCCTACGAGAATACTGTGGTGCTTCCTTGTCAAACCAACACGCGCGTGGTGACACAAGACACAAGAGTGGGTCATACAGAGAATACTGGTACACAGTCGACACATGTCGCTGATTCGGACGACGATGAAGAAATTGAAGTTGTCGCCCAACTCACGGAAACGGAGCTCATGATGCAAAGATACGAAAAAGCCAAGCAGAGTGGAGATGTCATGGAGTTGTTAGATGATGACGACGACAATGATGATAATGATGCGTCTAAGCCGCTGGAAATGGTAGCAAACGGCACCTGTGAAAGCGACGATGAGATTCAGTTCATCAAAACGGTATCCAGAACGGCCACTTAGAACGACTGGAATGTGAAGTCAACAGCTTAGCTGGAAAGTGACGGGGTGCCTTTCGACACGAGCATGTTTGCTCAAGAAGATGGAAGTGATGCGTTTATTCGACATACTGATTCTACTTCTGATGCCCCACGGCTCAGCGACCACAGCTCATCTCTGTCGCTACAACGCCTCTTGCGCTTTTCAAGAAGACTGAACGAATACTGGGACAATTTTTTGTTTCCAGGTGTTTGATTTGGTGAAATGAACTCATTTGACCAGATGCAGAAGGGAGCTAATATTTGGACGATTCGACCTTGTCGCATGAAAGTGTCGACGTAGCCCTCTGACATTCCCCCCAAGCCGCTTTGTACCAGCTAGAGCTCAAACCAAGACGCTATACACTTTTCATTACAAACAATCGGCGGATGTTAGTTCGAGAAAGCCATAATTTGAAACCACTATCCACGCAGGCGCTTATTTCACTGAAAGAGTTGCCCCTAATCTCCTGAAACTCTTATAGTCTATCGCATGTTAAAGGCGTACGAACTGTTCGCTAGAGAGTCTGAGTTAGTTCGATTTAATTCAATAGGCATCGATGGTTTAAGTGAGTTGTTTTTGTTGCGTCTCTATAGCTCGGTTGTAAAAATAACCTTAAACCTGATACGGAGTACAGAAGGTGCTAGCCGCCCATCATCGTCGTCATTTTTATATATGATGGCCGAGTTCTCTTTTCATTATTCGTTCTTGATTCATGCATTTAGTAAACAATCGTTTCTCATCGACGTTTTAAGATAGAATACACGAAAAGACCGAACTTGTGGCTGTATCATGGATGAATTGGCTACATTAGAAGTGTCGGCGGAAGGGGAGACAACGACAACGCCGGACGTCGAAGTCCCTGCGGATGGTGAATTTCGAATCTTGATGCAAAGTTTGGAAGATGACAACAAAAGTCAAGACGGAGAATGGGTACAGCTGGCCGAGGAGTTACCGGAAAGTGCCCCCACATCATCCAATCCAGTGGACGACGAGGGCGAATCGTTGTATGGGCAGCCTTTGAGTGTTAAAGAAGCGGCCGAGAAAATGCCGCCGGGAGGAGGTGGATTGATTTACACGGCAACTCTCATTCCCGATGATTTCTTCAAAGATCAAAAGCTAGCGAAATTGGTCGGAAAAGGCATTTTGAATTCCGAACGGACGGCAATTAAGCCACGGCGGCCTTCCCTGGCCGTTCGGTCGAGTAACTTTTTCAATCCTTGACCAAAGTCGGTCCAAGGTATATTTTTTCGGGAATTTTGAATGGATGGCCCGGTTTGACTTGTTTAGAGGTGCTGGAATTGGAAAAGAAAGGCAAGATAGTAGGAGTGTGGCACAAGGTATGGAATGCTAAGGAAGATGGTGCGAAAGGTTTGCCCTTGAAGAATCCGGAAGGAAAGACCGTTCATAGGGTCGTACTTCGATGTGCGCCATGGTCTAGTCAAGGATGGTCCAAGGATAGTCCTGGATTCGCCTTTTGGTATGAAGCGCAGAAGCGAGAAAGGCCCGAAATGAGTTATGGCACGAACATGCTCAGAACGGTGGAAGATTCGATTTGCACTCATATTCACATGGTTTCTCATCGCTACGCAGTCAAGCGAGAGAATCCAAGGGATCTATTGACATATCACTCTGTTTGTTTACTAGAATGGGATCATGGGAAGTATACGACAGTGGCAGAAACCGCATATCTGAACGGCATCGGAGGATTTAAAGGAAAGAGCAACTTTTACGCCGACAAAGATCAGCCCAGGACGAAACTGTACGACACCATGCCGGCAGAAATGATACTTCCCTGGAGAACAAACTTGGCGGAAATTCGATGCTATGATGTAGAAGCTAAGAACTTGGATGAATTTTGGTCCTACTTGAAGAAATACGAAGGCAATCATCAGCGGTTTATCGACCCAAGGGTTTCATTCTCGCACCCCGCTCGACTAACGTTTCGATCCAAGGCGCACATAGCTCAATATCTTCTCAACTACATTACGCGGGATGCATCATACGCAGACCTGAAGCGAAACTGCCAAACGTTTGCGGCTGACTTTTGCTCCTTTATTGCCGGAAAGAAAGACATTGTTCCCTTTCATCCTGTAATTCGTTTCGACTACCAACCCAGGCCGTATTTCTTCTTATATGACAGCCATATGTACATTAAAAAGGAAGATAAGAAGAAAGGAAAGAAATAGAGCATTGTTAATGACAACTTATCGCTAGAAGCCATCTCAGTCATACATATCTTCGTCGTCGTTGCCTCCATCCCCATTATCGTCCCCGTCATTGTTTCCAGAATCATCGTGTCCTCCAAAAAATCCACCGCCGTCTCCCATTGAGTCCATCAACAAGTTTGCCGCCAAGGCTTCGTTCTTATCGCACGCCAAGAAAGCTTGAGCCGCTTCCGAACGATCAAAGCCCATTTCTGTAAGTCGATCCACAGCCGCCATTTCTTCTTCCGTTAATCGCAATACTTGCTGTCCGCCATGTCCTTCTCCGCCTCCCATGTGAGCCATAAATTGTTGCAACTGTTCCGGTGGCATCTGACCCAGCATTTGCGCCGTCATACGCAATTGATCCGAACTCAGTCCCATCATTTGTGCCATCTGATCGAGCTCGGACGGGCTCATGCTTTGAATCATCTGCGCCATCTGAGCTGGGTTTCCCATGCCTTCCATGGGCATACCCATACCACTGGCCGAATCCGAGGACCCTGTTGGAGCACGACTTCCGGTAGGGGCAGAAGATGGAGCGGCGGTGACAGGTTCGTTCATCATCTCTAAAAAGAGGGCCTGGTGCGCGTTGATTTCTTCTAATAATTCCGGCTGTTGCTGACCAATTTGCGCCAAAACTTGCTGCAGCATTTGTGGATTTGATTGCACTAGGCGACGCAGCTCGTTGAATTGCGGATGATTCCGTAAAGCCTGCAACGGCTGTGTAGCTTGAGCGGGCGTCGCAGATGATGATTCCGTCGCATTCATCGCAGCCGAAACAGCGTCCGGAATGCCGTTGGTGAGGAATTCTACGGCAACATCTGGATTTCCTTGCGCAGCTCGCAAACAATGTCTGACTTCTGCCTCAGGAAAGCCCATAGCCGTCAAATTATCTACTGCTTCCTGCGAAAACGTATCAGTCCGAGTCGGAGCGGCGGGTGTGGCAACGGAGGGGGCGGCGGGGGCAGCTGGAGTTTGTGCCGTCGACGTAGTAGGCTGAACCGAAGCTTCTGGGGCTTTCGCGGCTTCTTCTACTTTGAGCGTTTCCGCAGGTGTTGCCGGTCCCGCGGCGGGCTTCTTTGCTTTTGTCACCATGACGACAAGGAAATCATTGGGCTTTATGCCGCACGATGCGATCGTATCTTCGTCCTTTAGCACCTTTCCCGAATGAATCAGTTTCAATGTCGATGCAAACAGCTCGGGTTTTTTCTTTCTCCTTTTATTCATTGAAGCGAACGGTGAGTCACACAGATTCGACACTTCTGCCGCAACACGAGAACCCGACTACGTACAATCGCGGATTTCGCTTCTTGAACTGTTTGAGTTTCCTCGACCTCTACGTCGAACTTTGCCCCTTTGAGCGTCTTTACAGTGAGCTTCATGCCAATAAACGTTAAATCTTTGGTGATAGTAAGAGTGTTGATCAAACTACGCTACTAGAATAAGCATATCAGCGGCTGCAAATATTCATTCATTTCATTCAAATGATCCGTCGTCCGTCTCGTCTCGTCTCGTCTCGTCTCTCTCGCTTTCTATGGTTCCTTCTTCCTTCGTTTGATTCCTCGTGAACGAAAACCGAAGATCTCGTACGTTGTGCTGTAGTCTCTCAAAACTACTTAAGTTCAGTATTCTTTATAAAGTATACTTGGCTAATGACACGGCACTCAAAAGTATTCAACAAACAAGGTGACAATAATAAAGTGTACAACTGAGTACCACATCGGAACTATTACTTTGTCCCTACTCCCTAGTCTACGTCCGTCCCTTTTCGTTTCGATTGAATAAAACCCGCGCAAAACCGCAAAACCGCAAAACACGCAAATAGATTTTTACAAAAGCAGCTGTTGTAATGTGATCTGAATGATAATAAAATGATTCTAAGCTTAACGCATTAATCGTGAAAAACATAATTGAATGAGTCAAGGAGCAGCATTACAAGCCGAGAAGGTGAAAATACATTTTGTGGCCGTCGGCAATGCCCCTATCATGAAGAAAAACAAATTTCAAATTGCTGTGGATCAGCGTTTTTCTTCTGTCGTTTCATTTCTCCGAAAAATACTCCAATTGGAACCTAGTACATCCTTGTTTTTATATTGTTGTTCCGCGTTTGTTCCAGGCCCTGAAGAACTGGTCTCGGATTTACGAGATTGTTTCAGTGTTCGAGGAGAACTTGTCATTCATTATAGCCTACAAGAAGCGTGGGGATGACGTAACTTAATAAAACAAGCTTTGAATGTATAAATAAAAAACATATCTTGTTGGATTAGTACGTATTGTCCACTAGTTTCGTGATCGTCTGCGAGACCTCTCACGACTTTGTGAAGAGGAAGATTCAGAGGAAGATTCCGAGGAAGATCGGTAACGATGACGGGAGCGTCGCCGATCATCACTAGATACGCTGCGGCTACGTGATCGACTTCCTCTCGTTGTAGCATTGTGTCGCTGATAGCGGTCTGGTGATGGTTGACGAGAATAACGACGTTCCCGGCCGAACGAATCTCGATTGGAGGCACCCCTATCGTGAAAGTCGCGAGGAGCCGATCGATCATATGCGTCTCCATAACGGCGCGAATCTGGTGGGTAGGGTTCATAATGACGAGAAGGGTTGCGGTCTCTCTGATTGTAGCGTTCGTCCTCGTCCCATCGACGTCGATTGCCTCGGTTATCGTGCGATGGAGGACTAACTGGCCGCGAAGGCCTTCCACGTTGTCGATCTCTTTCCGGAAAATCTCTTCTAGCACCTTCATTTTGCCTAGGAGGTTGTGGTCGATGTTGTTGCCGCTGCTGCTGCGGAGGCGGGGCGTTGTGATTCTGTTGGTGTTGTTTCATAGCAAGCTCCTTTTTCTTTTCTTTTAGAAGCTTGGTAGGTATCCCCAAGGGGGTTTTCTGTGCATCTGCCATCATATCCCAAAGTTCTTTTGCAAATTTTGCGGCTTCGTCGTCGCCTAGAAAGCCAGCCATATCGATTTGTGCTTTTCGAGGGTCCACCTCAATGACCGCTTCATCGGAAGACGAGGGCAGAAACAAGTTGACCGCTGTACTCTGCACAATCTCATCCTCAAAGCCAAGAATTTCCGTGATTTTATTTTCAACCCATTGAGCCAAGACGGGTTTATTGATTTTGGAAAGATCCACCGCGGTCGAGAAAGACTCGGGAAACTTTGTCGAACGCAGAGCTTTTGTCAGCGCGCGTGAGTCGGCAACGGATGCGGTCCCTTTGATGAGTGGCATTGGGTTAAAGATCTCGCTGAGCTTGTAATAGCCGCCAAAAACTATGTATTTATTGATTGTCAGACCAAGCTGCTTGTTTTCTTTCTTATTTACAATGTAGGGTCTTTTCTTCAATGGCAAATAAAAATGAATGGCTATATTCTTTTTATTATTGTCGGCGCTGTCGCAGTATAAAATTGCTCGATTTCATTAGAGTTCGGGAGGCTATAAGGCGACCGTCATCTATTGCGTAAAACTAAAATTCGGAGTATTTATTCGTCTATAAATTACCTAAAACGGAAAAATTTGTGTAATGATTTACAGTCTACCAATCGTATTCGAAACTGTCTTCTTTGCTCATCTCGGAACGGTCAGGATGACGAGTTAATGCATTACCACGATTTTGGAGACACACTGGCTCAATGATGGCGTGCGCATCGTCTAGTAGAGATTCCTTTGGACTATGACTCTTGAAAGAGATATCCAACTGGCACTTTTTTCGTGAAAGAGAAACCAAATTTTGTACTTGCAGCAAATCGGATTCACTCTCAATCCAGAAAACTAGCGACCTTAGACTTTTGTGAGACCCGATCACGTTCAGTAGGTTATCCCAACACGACTGTAAGACAGCGAGGCAACCTAGCTCAAGTCGATACAGGTTTTGATTCTTGTCAAGAGCATTCAGGAGTTCTTCCAGCTGTTCGAGAGAAGGTGGGTAGGTTGAGTTGTAAAATATTCGAAGGTCCTGGAGGCGATCGCTAGCGTGCAGAAAGAGAGTATGAAATCGGGAAGGTACCCAAATCAAAAACCTCAAAGTGAATGCTCTGGGAACGATCGTAAAGTGCTCCATCTCGTTAAAAGCCGTATGAGACCAGACGTCGTATTGAACATGCCTCGCAATGGAAGACATCGGAAGATGCACCGAGTTCTTGAAAACCAAACTGTTGGTGTGCAGCACAATGTTGGGAATTTCGTTCATCACCTGCAGAAAGTAACGAAATGTCGGGTACCCCCTGGACTCGTTTAGCAAGGAAAGTGTACCAAAGTCGGTAGTTCGCTGGGACAGCGTTTGAATGAATGCTCGGCCCTCATTCTCGAACACGCATTCAACGCCAATGTCCAACGGTTCGGGATGAGATGCCAACACTATCGCTTGTTCATCGGTGAAATAACATCCGCGCCCAAGAATGAGTCGTCGTCGCGGATTCGCTTTCTTGTAGTCACATAGGAATTGCGGCGTCAGGAATATTGTCGGGACCACGGGATCGGTGCCATGAATGTAGGAGGTGCCGATACGGACGTCTGTTTCCCCTTCCTGCTTCAAACATAGAAGGAAATGTATAGACTCCGCCACGATTTTTTCAGACACTCCATAGATGAACACGGATCTCTCGCCAAAGTCAATATTCGCGGTCGACTTCCGAAACTTGGAACTGTAGGGAACTGACTTTGGTAGCTTTTTGGACGTAATGCAGTGTTCCTCATCCATCCAAATGAGAATATGATTTCCCGTATCACGAACGAGATCACTAACGTCACGAGGAGAACGGATTTTGCGGCGAAATTGCATCTTCGAACTCCACTGGGTTGCACGAAGTTGCTTCATGAGAATTCTTTTGTCTTTGTCGAATTCCTTCGCAGGTATCGTTTCAGACCAATGCGAATGATCCATCGACAAATAATGTTCCAAGTTGGAAAGGAAATGGAGTTTGTTTGTCGGCTTCATCGCGAGAATGCTGTTTTTGTTCAAAGATCTGATGAAGGCTTTCTTTTTTTTTTTTTTTTTTTTTGAGCTCTTCGATCATGTCTTCGTCGTCTTTGCAAAGCAAAAAAGGTGCAAGAAAGCTTTGTCATAGGTTTTCGTGAACCGGTACCCATTTCGTTAAGTAAAGAAGAGCTGCGACATCGAGTATAATCTGAGATGTAGGATAGTGACAGATGCCAATGCCGACGCCTTCGCACGTTTTGTTGCGAATAACGTCGTCGTTCATTTTCATTTTTTTTGGTTCATGATAATATTATTGTTTGACACTAGACCCCCTAAAGGGACATAAATACTTGGAGGAAAAGAGAACTTAATCGACGAGGAGCGCCTTTAATGTTCGCTGGCATGGGATGGGTGCACGAACATCATGTCGCAAAATTGGCATCGCTTTCATTTTGTTCCGACTCATCTATCACGTGTCGTCGCTGGTGACTAGCCGGGGCGATGGAGTCATGTTGCTTGCGAAAACGAAAGAAACCTTTAAGTTGGCCGACTTACAATATCTCGAGGCTAAGGTCCAGTCGGAAGGTCAATACGAATGTACACGACTGCTGGTGGATGCGGCTACAGGATCTTCGTTGTTTCTTTTGAATCGCTTTGTCGATAGTTTTGAAGCTTACATTTTCGGCAAAGATCATGGCACCAACCATTATGATATTCCAACCTCTCTTCGTGCTTGTGAATGGGTCGCCGAAGTGTTATGCAGCAGTGCTTCTGCTGAAGAACTAATACTTGATTTATCGATCGAACCTACAACTCACAAGCTGGAAGCTTGGACGCTGGAGTATCTTCGCATGACGTCGGGGTCAGCGACTAGTTCGCTGAGCGGAAAGACGAAAACGTACACACAAAAGACACTATGCTGCTGTGTTGCACAAGCACTTTCAGGTGTGGCTGCTTTGAATCCGAACCAGGCCGTGGATAAGCTTGTCATTGTAGATACGTGCGAATCGATGTTCCTAGTGAGGCTCTTGCACCTTCCCTCGGACTGCGCATCGACCAATCCTATTTGTCTGACACAAAGAGATGGGCTCAACGCCCATTTCCCTACAGTTCGGCGACGAACTTTCCAGCGGCCGAAATGATCATCAACATGTTGGCGCATCGCGTATCGTCGCGTGCCATCAAGGAGGCACCCCAGCCACACCTCTTGGATGCAACCTGCGGCAGTGGCACTTTTCTTGCACTCGCCATGGCTCGCGGCATGCAAGTCACGGGCTGGGATTCCAATTCAAGGTGTGTCGAAGGTAGTCAACGCAATCTGCAATACGCATTTGGAAGCACGGATAATTTCACTGTTCTACATCGCAGCTGTCTTGACATACCGCTGAACTTGACACAAATGGATATTGAGTCTTTTGATGCTGTTGCTAGTAACTTACCTTGGGGCCTGAATAGCAACTTGTATACGGACGAGAGCGAAAGCGATAACTGTATATCAAGTCTGTTGTTGGCCATTCGAAAAGTTCTGAAGCCAGGCATACCTTGCGTGTTCCTCTACAAGGATGAAGATGAAAGTGCGTGTAACAATGTTTACTGGGAGCAAATTGGATATAAAGTGATTGGTCATGCCAACATTCCACAAAAGAATTTCGTATTGCCCAAAGGAGGAAAGAAAGAGGAATACAAACGATCCGAAGAGAATGCACTCACGGGTCGTAGTGACTGTATTATAAGTTTAGTAGAAACATTATAACCTTAGAAAATAATTGACAATCATTTAGGACTAGTTGTAATTGGTCGTCTTCTTCTTCGAAGACTTAAGCCGTTCGTATAAATCCAGTCCCGGATATTGAAGAACGGAATTTTCGGTAAGCCTTACTGTACCAGGTACGACATTGGACACTACTTTTCTGCTGTTGCAGCCTGTCCGTGTCCGTGTCAGGGCGGTCGGTGCGTACATCCGTTCATTTAAATTCGAAACAAAAAACACCGCAAACAATCGCGATCGCGAAAAGAGCGACGCTCTTCATTATTTATTTACTTGCTCGAGAACCACCTTTAGTAACTCATTGTCTGTAATTTTTAAAACGAAGATGCCAGAAACAAAGGAAGACGATGAACAAGTCCCCGACATGTCGCTTCTCGACATTATAGACGGCAAGAATGAACGAGACATTCCTATCGCCAAGTTCATCGACGACATTGGCAAGTTTGCCGAATCGTTCCAGCCTCCAGCCTCTACGGAGTTGCTGATTGGAGCTTATACTCAGCTCTACAACAAATACAAATCATATGAGGCGTCGCTCACTAGAAAACGTACGTATTGATTTCGTAAGGATGTCAGTGATTCCGTCATGATCTCACTCACTTTCTTGATTGCCAACAGAGCAACATTTAGATATAAAAATACCGGATCTAGAAAACTCTTTAAAGTTGATTCAGCAGCTACTGAAAAAGAAAGAAGAAGGAGAAAGTGGCGTCGTCCGTTACAGTTTGGCCGATAACATTTACGCGAAAGCCGATTTAGATTATGATGGAACCGTAAATCTGTGGTTGGGTGCTAATGTCATGTTAGAATATACATACGAAGAGGCAATTGAGTTCCTTGCGAATAATGAGAGTCGTGCCAAGTCAGAAGCGGGGGAGGTGGAAAAGGACTTGGCGTTTGTTCGAGATCAAATAGTGGTGTGTGAAGTGCTGCAGAGTCGTATTTATAACTGGGATGTTCGAAGGCGAAGAGCTCTCGAACAAAAGGCTTAGGGAATTGACGAATAGCTATTTTTGAAGCTGATCCAAGCTAGCTCAGTTGTTTTTCAGTACTTTTATAGCAGCCTTGTGATAATTGTAAAGTGTTTCAGCGATGACACAAGGGACGATAGAAGATAAAGAGTTCTCCAACAGCAAAAAGACTCAGTGCTGTTACAACGTTGAAAGCTAAATGGGTGAATTTTTCGTTACTTTTTTGATTTTTAGTCCGTATTACAGCTGAGTCACATTAATTGTCCGCTTGAGTTCCGTGAAGCGGTTTGAGAAGCTCATGGTCAAGTGTAGCGAGCACCAGACGTGCCGAGAGAGAGTCGCCTTTCGCATCCAGCACCAAAGGTCGACCTCCCCAGTGAAAGAATAGCGTAGCATCGAGTTCGTGATCCAAATGCGACTGAGAACAATACTGCAGCATCGATTTGGCTTCTTTGATAGAAAAGACCAAAATGACTTCGGAATTCACATCCTCCGGCATATTCTCGTCATCCTCGCGGCTGCGATTCTGATGAAAATCAAATTCATAAAACTCGTCACAGCCTACCGCGGTTTCAGTTTTCAATATACTGGCGTGTGTGGCCTGCAAGACCGCGTTTTGACTCGACGTGGCGTCGGTGTGATGAAACGACGATGCCGAAACGCACTGCGCATCGTTCCGAATGACCAATGCCGCTTGATTGGTATTTTTCAGCGGCTCAAGCAATCGCAACAAGACTTTCGGTGAACCACGCATTTCTGAAGCATCGTCCGTGGGGGCTACGGGCGTCACGCCCGTCGCGTCGGCCGCTTTCATCCGGTGCACGACTGTCATGACAGCGTCCTGATGTTGAATTTGAAATTCAAACGACAGAAACAGCGCATCGGAAATGATTTCACTTTTAATACGCAATCCAGCAACGCCTTTGCGGGGTTTTACTACCGCGGCGAGTGCTCGCAGTGAAGCACGACAAGAGAAACGGTCCTCGTCGCTTTCCGATTCTTGACTGCTCTCTCGGCGTCGTTTTTTGACGCGAGATGACAGTGGAGGAGCCGTGCATCTCTCGAAAAAAGAGGATTCAAACCGAAAACAAGCGAAAGCGGATTTGCCGTCATTGATCGTCCGCAAAGACAGCCCTTCAATGACGTCAAACTCTAGATAAAGATCTTTTCCGATTCGGCTCAAACATCCAATAGAAGAACAAAAAGGACGGACCGAGTGACCAGGAATAACGCAATCCATCTCACTTTTTATTGAAACAGCAATGAATACCTGGTAAAAGCGTTTGATAAAAATGTTACCCTCCGCAACTCTTGTCCGCCATCGTCGATGATGCGTGATTGTACTGTACTTGTATAAGTCGACTAAAAAGGACCAAAGACGCAGTCCCGTGATGAATGAATCATGAGTTGCCAGAAAGGAGGGAGAAAAGGGACAGAAACGAAGAACACGATAGAAGCACAACGAAGAACGTTACTACACAATACGTGATACTAATTCTTTCGCCCTTTCCGACTCCGAATAGAAAACGAAGCGAAGTGACGCAAACACGCACAAAAACAAAATGCGAACCGATCCGTCCCTTCGCGCGTCCTTTCCTTCTTGTTTAGCCAATGAATTTGGTTGTGATGAGTGATTATCAAAGACACGTTTCATTTTTGTGTTCTGTTTTGAGTCACAGGAAGGAAAGAAGAAAGTCCGCGAAGGAAGTACCTACATCGCATTGGATACAAAGCACGGCGACTCCGCACACTCCGAGAAAGGCGTTTGGCAATTCCAATTGGCGATTGGCGATTGCACGAATACATTCTGTATAAAATTATTCTTGAAAGACGAAACAATGGTGATCGAGATAATGAAACTCAATAATGAAACAATACCAAGCAACATGGTCAAGCTCTCAGCTCCACAAGACGATGTGAAATACGTGGAAGGGGTGTGCATCAGCATGTATCCGTCATCATCAACCCTCTCTGAATTATGGACGGAGTCCGATGCCGATGATGCGTCAAGCTTGTCACTGTGCGGCTCACACGGTGCTCTCAGTTGGAAGTCTTCTGCCGACATTGATCCGGCGGAAAGGATACCGGCTCTCGTGCTGGCTCCCGAAAGCGAGGAGACGGTCGAAAACGAAGTCGCACTCTTGGGCAAAATAATGGAAAGGTCAAGACACCTTCCAGGCACATCTCATTACGCCTCAAACCACATTATGGTCAACAAGGAACGGACCAAGAGAGTTACAGCTCCTTTGGTAAGGTTACATGAGTTAGACGAGTTAGCGCGAAGGCAGGCGCAGCGCATGGCCGACCAGAGCGAATTGTTCCATTCGTTCCCCGGAGAGATTCAGATGAACTTTCATCGTCCGTCTCGCCGCTTTGGTGAAAATGTTGCACGCGGAGTGTCGATCCATGACATTCACAATGAGATGATGCGAAATCGTGCCGATCGCAACAACATCTTGGATCGGCGTTTTACGAACATGGGTATGGGATCCGCCCGTGGCTTAGACGGGAATCTATACTTATGTCAAATATTTCGAGGATAAAAAGGCGTCTTCTAAACTTGTAATGTACAAAATGAATAAAAGGTAAACTAATTTTGCCTCCCGTATTTATTAGAGTGAAACAGTATCAATCCTTTTTGCTCCTATGTCTACCTCCAATGAATCCAACGAAAAGCCTCTGATGTCAAGCCTGCTTCAATGTGTGATGTACACAGGCTGTATTTTAGTGATTGAGAGGAGGCATGTAGAGGAAGTGAAGCTGAAAAGACTTCTCGCCATGGTCGCAACTCGACTGGGTTCATTTGCGTTCGCCTTTTGTTTTACATTCAAGAATCGCACACTATAAGGCTGGAACCTCGTGAACTGCATTCATCGGCTTGTATCATTACCTTAGTTCGTTGTTCAAAAATGACATACGTTTGACATCCTTTTGTTGCCGCGAGAAGCACTGCTTGATGCCACAATTTCAACAATTCATTTCGGACATTTAGATTATGAGCACTACCTTGACGAAGTCTTTGAAAATATTCATAATCCAGAGCTCAAGTGTAACAGTGCTCACGGTCCTTTGCAACAAATTCATCAAGGTCGTCGCTTGAGCTTCTGCAGGGGAGGTTGTTCGCCAGCTCGGTAAGAAAGTTCCAATTTCGAGCTCGCCTGGAAAAAATGTCATCGTTGGCTTCGTCCGTCTCCGTAGGGACTTTCACGAGCGGATTTGCACCTTCTCCGTCCTCGGCGAACTCGTTGACAATTTCCTTGCAGACATTCTCTTCAATTTGTTTCGGCAATGCATTGAGGTGCTTTTGCAATTCAGCAAGCAATTTGAGCTCATAATCATGGTACCGACATCTATCGTCGCGCCTATCAGCGTCCACTCTGGAGGGTGTACCGGGTTTGGTTTTAAGTTTGACGTCGCCGCGTCCTGAGAAAATCATAACTTTATTCGTTTTCGTCTCGTCGCCATTGTGTTCACGCACAGTGACCGGATGATTACTCTCATCAACGGTAAACACTTCCTGTTGATTGTTCGTGTTGTGAATATTCGAGTCAACTTTCTCATTCATTGGGTGAGCAGAATTGAGTTCAGACGCATCGTCGCGTACAGCAGCACTTGGAATGGAGAGAGTTTGAAATCCGATCTGGATCTTTTCTAAAAGGCTGTCGCCTCGTTCCAGAACACTTGCCAATCGCATGCGTCGCTGCCCGAGCTTATCGTTTCGTAGCACGCCCGTAAACACGTTTGCAGTCCCTGGACATCCGAAAGCATGAAGTGAATATGTCTCATAATTTCGCTATCGTCACCGTTAAGTGAGACTGTTGGATCGACAATGGCAGAAAAGTAGGCATTGGCTTCTGATACAACCGAGCGCAATGAATGGATTCGTTCCAATGTACTCTCACTTTGTGACGACGTGAAACAATGATTCAGCATTCGAGTCACAAGGGACGCGCTTTCCCGTCTCAAGCGCTTGAGCGCCACGAGAGTGACCACGCTCGTCTCATCATTCTCGGGCACCTCCTGTTCGCATATTTCCAGCAGCAAAGAGTTGATCCGCATCATCGTTTCTTGCAATCTGGTCCGCAACGCGAATAGTGATGAATACGAAACCGATTGTTTCCGCAGAAACGCCAACTCCATTCGACTCACGCTCCTCGAGGATGAACCTAGACCAAGCTGGATGCTCGTCGACGCTTGTAAGAAGTTTAAAACGTGATCGACCGTGTGCATCCATTCCGCGAATTGGCGTGTCAGATAATTCAGACGGTGCAAGTGTTGACACGATGGGATGATTCGAGCTGTGCCAAGCTCCAATGGTGGAGCACCTATACTGCAGAGTCTTCGAGACATATCTTTCCTAGCTTCTTGATACATCAACTGTTGTCGCGCCGTCATTCTCTTACGAACCACTTTAATTGCTGCCATCGTCATCATTGTGATTGCAAAACAGGACCCGATCAATAAAACTTTGAAACAGAGTGCTGTCGGTTGGGCCAAGAGTCCTGCACCGAACGCAATTATCAGCGTGGCGTAACCATGACAAATATTACCAAAATGGAGCGCATCAAAAGGCTTGACGTTCGACTCCACAAATGTCGAATCTGGTGTATTGTTTTTACCGATTTCCTTGTGATGCCCGTCGTCCGCCGAAGAGAAGGTATCCAAATGAAACTGAAGTTGAGGGTTCAACATCACCGCATTTCTCTAACTGGTGCCATCCACTTCCCTTCTTACTAATTCCGATATTCTATCCGAAAGGGCTTTCTTAGGATGAAGAAACAGCAAGGTGATCATTAAACATCAACGTTCAGCTGTGAACGCGGGGCTCGCAAATAAAAAAGTAACACCGAACAATCATCCCACATTTTCTGCGGACATGCTGAAAATGCCACGCCGTTCCCACATGTTCTGGAGACGTGAAAAACCACGTACCCACATCTTCTGGACACGTGAAAACATGACGTACCCACATTTTCTGGACAGGTGAAAATAGCACTCCCCCACATTTTCTGGATACGTGAAAACACGACGTACCCACATTTTCTGGCATATGTGCGACGAAGGAGACCGCACGCATCTTGCAGAAATCAGAACTCATCGTATTCAAATCATAAAGCAAAGATCGAAGTTCTTGGTATACGACAACAAGGTAATAAACCACAGTCATCATTCTATTGTGGAAAAGCGTTGCTCAAAGAGGAATGGGTAAATTGAAGAGAAAAAGATTGTCGAAGTCTAGCAAAGTGGTTTTGGTCGCTGAAACTCCAGCTGTCTATTCGGAAGATCTTGGTACAGTTGGAGTGAAACAACTACGCAACGGGCAAGGCGCTTCGTTAGAAGGATTCTCTCTTGTTGTGAACTCCTCTGAAAAGAAACGGAGACTGGAAAGAAAGGTACGCTTCAACTGATGATTGCTGGATGGTCGATGAACGACCGTCACTGACATTCGTCTTTTAGGCACGCTTCAATCTTACTGACAACAACAAGCCAACAACAATTGACCTACTTTATCGCCCTCTTGATGCAACAAGAGATAGTCGCAGCAAGGCACCCAGTGAAAGTGATCGGTTAATCGGAGAGAATACCTCCCTCGAAAAGCCGTACCTTCGTTTGACGGACTTTCCCAGAAAGGAAGACGTTCGACCGCTGAACGTGCTGGTCAAGTCATTAGCTCACATCAAAAATCGCTATATTAAAGATGAAGACTTTGAATGGGCGAACGAACAGCTGAAAAGCGTTCGACAAGATCTTACGGTACAAAGACTTCGCAATCCTTTCGTGCTCGAGGTTTACGAAACGCATGCCCGCATACTGCTGGAAGAGGGTGATCTCGACGAGTTCAATCAGTGCCAAACTGTCATTCGAAATATTGTGAAAGGTGCTGGGTACGACGATGGATGCGGGGAGTTGCCTTTGGAAGAAATAATGGGCAGTAATGCCCTCTCTCGCAGAACGAGGAAACGGAAGACGAATTCAGGGGTTATGGAATTCTGTACGCATTGGTACGAGAATGCATGGTCGCAGCTCAAATTGGAGCTGGCTCAAGTGAATGCGAGTAGCTTGGAAGGACGCGAGGGAATTGAGCTGAGTGCTGTCCACGCGATACAAGTTGTCAAGGCGGTGCAGGAATGCGACTACCGCACCTTCTTTCGACTTTATGAGTGCGCCCCTCACTTGTCGGCGTATCTGATGGACTTTCTGGTCAAACGGGTGCGCGATGAAGCGTACCATCGGGTTATAGCATCCCATCGTCCCACTGTTAGCATCGAGTACATTCGCGATGCACTGCATCTGGCAGATTTGGAAGAGACCAGAAGGTTTTTGCGACAACAGGGTGCTTCGTTTATTCAGGAAAAGGGAGAGCCGACGTTTTGGATTGATTGTAAATCCAGTCTGGCAAGCTAAAATGGGTCTCTTTTGTATAAATTTCATTTTCAGCTATCTGGTAACTAACCTATTCTGCTTGCAACGTATTCTATCTACTAAACTTATACTGTAAATAAGCTGCTTGACTGCTTGGCCAAGGCTGAATTGTAAAGTCGTGACCCGAAGAACAAAGGGTTCCGTTTTGCGTCTCTCGCATCCGTCCATTGTCATTCAACTGCAAATACAATTATAATTACGGGTAAATATAGTCGCAACAATGATGATTCTGAACTATTTGTTGAGAGTTTCTTCTATTTTCACGTCGAAAAAATCCGAGGACCGACAGCTTGAGTTTTTACTATTAAACGGAGTGTTAGTTTACGCCAGCCAAGACTGGATTGTACAGTGGTCATGAACCGAAAAACAAATAAGGGTTCCGTTTTGCGTCTCTCGCATCCGTCCATTGTCATTCAACTGCAAATACAATTATAATTACGGGTAAATATAGTCGCAACAATGATGATTCTGAACTATTTGTTAAGAGTTTCTTCTATTTTCACGTCGAAAACTCGAGGACCGACAGCTTGAGTTTTTACTATGAAACGGAGTGTTGGTTTACACCAGCCAAGACTGGATTGTACAGTAGTCATGAACCGAAAAACAAATAAGGGTTCCGTTTTGCGTCTCTCGCATCCGTCCATTGTCATTCAACTGCAAATACAATTATAATTACGGGTAAATAAAGTCGCAACAATGATGATTCTGAACTATTTGTTAAGAGTTTCTTCTATTTTCACATCGAAAAAATCCGAGGACCGACAGCTTGAATTTTTACTATGAAACGGAGTGTTGGTTTACACCAGCCAAGACTGGATTGTACAATATTCATGAACCACAATTGTTTCATTTGTAGCATGCTTTTCACAAAAACAAAACGTCGCCTTTGACATCACAACAAAGCAATGTCGACTTCATTACCATCCTGTGGCAGTCCAAACAATAGGCGAAATCGGTGACACGACATTCGTGAATAATGTAACGTGACTTAAGTCGTTGACGTGACTAACAATATGATCATGACGTCATAATGTGACCCTCGTGGTTTTGTACGTGGTTTTTGTACTGCAGTAGGAAAATGCGTGGCCTTGAACGAGTGTTTCAAGGGTTTCTTCACCGCTCGTTTTTGATGGGGATGAAAATGAGCGATCAACGTCACCGCGCGGCAAGACCGGTCGCTGAAACTTTGGTACCATAGGTTATTGCGCAGCTCGACAAGGTGCAGAAAGGCAACGACTGCTAGTGCTTTGAATAGTCAGTTTGATAATCGACCATGGCAACCGACACGACAAAGGAAAAGGGAGAAGGCAGCGGTGTGCCGTTTTACGATGACCTGGAGAATTTGAAGAAATTGTGCGACTTTTTGCGAAGCAAAAATGGTCCTCCTGTGAGAGAAGCATTGTTGATGGAAAAGCGGGTCCATTACTTGAAAGGTACGCTTGTTCGCTTTCCTTCAAAATAATTTTACATCCAGTTTAACATTCGTTTTCAAATTTCAGGAGAGAAGCTTGTCAACTTTATGTTCGAGCCGAAAAAGGGTGTTAAATGGCCGAAGAAATTGCCGAAATTTGAGAGTCGACAGGATGCGATTGCTGTTTGCAAGGAGCTTTGCAAACATCAATTCCTTCTTCGATCGGAGAAGCGAGGAAAAGGAGATCTTGGTGTAAGTTATTTTGTTTTCGCGTAATCTCTTTTACGCCGCCATGAATATAGAAACTAACCTTCTGGATTTATCAGGTCTCTCGAGTCCGCGAATTCGACGAGGCTGGTTACTTCACATGGCTTTATGAAGGAGATAAAACGGTCAGTCATGTTATGACAACTCTTCTCATTGTGGGGTTCTTGTTCTGCGTTTGCTTCCCTATATGGCCTGCTTTCCTCCGACTCTTTGTCTGGTACATGTCGGTTACTTTCCTCTTATTCACTTTCGGCTTGATTACTCTTCGCGGTTTCGCCTTCTTGTTCATCTGGATGATTGGCTTCGAATTCTGGTTCCTTCCGAACTTATTTGACGAAAGTCTCGGCTTTGTAGACTCCTTCTCTCCTGTTTACTCGTTCGAATCAACAAAACCCGGTCAATTGCCTTACCGAATTGGTGTTGCCGTCGCGTTTTTCTCCTTTTGCTGGTGGGCCATCACGCAACCATCGGAATTTGATGGCTTTGTTGCCGCGCAGGGAGATTTCTTGAAGGATCTGTACGCCGGTACACTGTTGTCGGACATGTCTCAGAGTGACAAAGAAAATATCGACAAACCGAAGGTCCAATCGCTCGAGGATCTGCTAAAGAGTTTGGAAGATGATATGGAGAATGAAAACTTCCGAAAGGAGGTTGATGAAGAGGAGAAGTTAGAGTCGTTGCTTGATAACCTCGTCGGAACGGAAGAAAATGTCGAAGAAGAGGAAGAATAAAGACAAGCACTTTGTAGGTGTATTCTTTAATATCATAAGTTTTATTGTGCCATGCATAGTCTTTAGTAAATTGCTTGAAAGAAAATTTTTCGCTTTTACACGCTTACTCATACATAGTCAAAGTGCATTGACCTAAAATGGCGCTTTCGCTTGAAAAAAGCATTGGTGCTCCCGTGAAGGGATGAAAAAGGATAACTGCTCGGCATGGAGGCACAGCGGCATACCCAGCTCGTGCAATTGTGCCTCCAGATGAACCGCGTCGGCACTACGCGGGATACCGCAGTCACCTTCTCCCAAGTAGCCGTAAATGTCGTCCCCCAAAATCGGATATCCCAACGCGGCGGTATGAACACGGAGTTGGTGAGTTCGACCCGTGAACGGCGTCAATTCAACTCGAGTGACGGGAAGTCGACGGCCTCCGGGGTGCTGCAAATATTCGTGGGATCGGACATCGACCAGAGTAAAACTCGGCTTGGGGGCTTGATCTATGAACTTATGAAAGGCAGGATGTACCACCGACGATGAGGAAGATCGTGATTGCGCGACACGCATAAAGGGAGGATGCAACGGATCTCGTTCGAGTGCAATGTCGACTTCGATCCCCGATACCATGGGAACATGACCGCAAAGCAGCGCTTGATACACTTTCTTCACTTGTCGATTGCGAAAGGCGTCGTGCAGAATTCGGAGTGCTGCTTCCGTCAATGCGTACACAATGATCCCACTCGTGTCCATATCCAAACGATGTACCACCATTTTGTCAATATCAATTGAGGGAGACAATACTTCGTGGACCAGACCCGCCAAGGACGGATTGCGACGAGGCCCGGGTACACTGAGGATTCCCGATGGTTTGCTCGCGACGCAAATGTGGTCATCAAAGTACAGTATGTGTAAATGTTGGGACGGATCCAATTTCCGTGACGCTCTGGTTTCTGCAGCGATTTTCATTTGTAACTTTCGTTGTTCTTCCGATGAAAGACTGCTATACACATCCAGCCGCTGAGCTGCCGAATGGGATAAATAGTCCGAATTCATGTTCATCAGATCCAGATCGGTGATAGCGCGAACGGGCGGGACACTGTCCGCGCTATAGGTTTGCAGCGGCAGGAGGTTGCTGATCCAGGGAACTAATTGAACGGTGACGGTTCGATTCATCAGGAAGGAAGACGGTGACAACTGTATCGGGGTGCAGACGGCAGACAACAGATCGAAGGAATGAACCTTTACAGCGAAGAGGGAGATTGTTGCAAGAAAGAATTTGACAAGAGACCGCATTGCAAGCTACCGTAGGCTTCACTATAAGCCCTCGTTCTTTGAAAGAAAAGTTGTCTCTGACGCCGATGATTTCTCTCAGCTCAGTCGGCCCATCGATATCTCCTTCTTCAAAGCGACTCTGTTATTGCTCTACCCCCGACAATAATATCATTGAGTGGGCTCCGGATACTGCGACAGCCAGAAGATTCGAAGAGTTTACTTCGTATAGAATGTAGGCTATAATTTGTTACTTCGCTTTTTCATCGTCGCTCGTCGTCGCACAAAAAATGTCGTTGTTTGCTTCGTTTCATGATGATTCATTCATGACTGCTTTAGTCTTGGTGAGAAAGAACAACATTTTGGGACTATAGTGATGTTTTACTATAGACCCAAAGTGAAAGTGACCTTCGCCAGGACTGCATTTCAGTCATGAATCATCATTTTACTTTGTCGACTAAGGTTCATGTCAATCGCACTTTCGATGAGCATCGGACGCGATCTTCGTTTACAGCGGCCTACGAACAGGCACGACGATGGGCGCAATGAAGTTCATTATATTTCTGTTATTATTATTTGTGAGACGATCGGATTGATTAAGCACCTTTAACGACGACGACTCGAATACCTTACAATGGCACCCAAGGATAGTGAAGTCGTAGAAATCTCGGCGACGACCGAGAAAAAGGGCGATGAGAGTGAAAAGAAGACGGCCGGCAAAAGGGCGACGAGGAGGCCAAGGACACCTTGTCGGAGGAAGACAGAGAGCTGAAGGAACGTCTCGAAACGTGTGTTTCTACATTATTGAATGAGAATAATGAAGCAGCAGTGACGGTTCCGATTCGATTGAAGGCACTGGACATGATTGTGAATGAACTGCGTTCGGCGACCAGTAGTATGACGTCCGTCCCGAAACCACTCAAATTCCTCCGTCCGCATTTTTCGGTCTTGAAGGATCTATTCAATTCGATTACTGGTGAATCGTCGTCCGTTGAAACGCAAATGTTGGGTTTAAGGGCTCGTTTGGCGGATGTACTCTCGGTACTCGCCATGACCATGGGCAAACCGGAAGATCGAGAAAGTTTGCAGTTCAAACTGGCGGGCGCCAAGGATTACGAAGCGTTGGCACAACGTGGAGGCGAATCCCCTGCCGATAATTTGGGATCGTGGGGTCATGAATATGTCCGAAGTTTGGCGGGAGAAATTGGAGAAGAGTATGCCGCTCGGGTCATCGCGGGGAGTAATCCGGAAGAAGATGAACCGTTTGCGGATCTGTTGCAAATGGTGGATGTGATCGTACCGTTCCATGTCAACCACAATGCCGAGGCGGAAGCGGTTGACTTGCTGATTGAAGTGCAACGCTTGAAGAACTTGTTGAAAATTGATACGATCGACGAGAAGAATTATCAACGCATCTGTTTGTACCTAATCAAGACCGCGGATTACATGTCCGACCCAGATGATCTAGTGGTGAGTGTATGATCGAACTGTTTTTTATGCAAGAGTTGTATCAGTTTTCTCACATGGATCGTGTTTCTCTTTGGCAGGAAATGCTCGAGACGGCATACGAAATTTACCGGTCGCAACATCAGTTTTACGATGCATTGCGCGTGGCGTTGCGCATGGCGAGACCCGAATGTATCACGGACCTGCTGAAAGAATGCGAGGATCCACTGGAACGCAAACAAATGTGCTTTTTGTTGGGTCGGCACCGGGTCAATTATGAAGTGGACGATAGCGAAATCAAGGATGAAGACGCCTGGAAATTGAACGAGTACGTCGGCAACGAGAAAATTAGTGAGTTCTTTCTGAAACTGGCACAAGATTTGGACGTCATGGATCCCAAAACTCCAGAAGACATCTATAAATCACACCTCGCCGAGACGGGAGGATTTAGCAGGAGGCGCGACATTGGTGGTGCGCAGGTCGATTCGGCTCGAGCCAACCTTGCCAGTACCTACGTGAATGCTTTCGTGAACGCTGGTTTCTGTCAGGATAAATTAATGACGCCGGACAGCGAGTGGCTTTACAAAAACAAGGATCACGGGATGTTAGCCGCAGCGGCTTCCTTGGGCTCGATTCTTCTTTGGAACGTTGAGGACGGGTTAACGCAAATTGACAAGTTCCTCTACTCATCGGAAGACTACGTGAAAGCTGGTGCCGCCCTTGCCATTGGTATCGTGAGTAGCGGAGTTCGAAATGAGGCAGACCCCGCCTTGGCTCTTCTTGCCCAGTATTTAGAAGAGGACTCGGACTCATCGCATGTGATGAAATTTGCTGCGTGTACAGGCCTTGGCATAGCATACGCTGGTAGCGCACGAGAAGATGTCATGGAAATCCTTTTACCCGTCGTTGAAGGAACAGGTGGTGGACCGACGAAAGTGATGGAGGTTTGCTTGGCAGGTCTTGCGTTGGGTATGATTTACGTTGGATCCTGTGACGACAATGTAGGCGGTACCATTGTTCAACGACTTATGGAAGCGACGGAAGACGAATTAAATCACTCTCATGCAAGATTTTTATGTCTTGGTCTTGCTCTTTTGTTCCTCGGTCAAATGGAGAAAGCGGACGCAATGATTGAAGCGCTTCGCACGGTCGAGCATTCCATTTCGAAATATGCTGTTTTGATGTTAGAGACAGCTGCATATGCTGGAAGTGGCAACGTGTTGAAAGTTCAGGAGATGCTCCATCAGTGCACGGAGCATCTCACAGAGGGTGCCGAACACCAAATGGCTGCTGTCCTTGGTATTGGGCTTATTACGATGGGTGAAGATGTGGGTTCCGAGATGGCCCTACGAACTTTTGATCACTTGCTGCACTATTGTGAACTTCCTATCAAGCGCGCAGTTCCCCTTTCACTCGCTGCGCTAAATATCTCCAATCCAGACTTCACAGTTATCGATCAGCTGTCACGGTTGTCGCATGATCCTGACTCCGAAATCGCCCAAAACGCGATCATTGCGTTGGGCATTGTGAGCGCGGGCACAAATAACTCCCGTGTAGCTGGATTACTCCGCCAGTTGAGTGAATTTTACAGCAAAGAAGCAAGTCACGTGTTTTGTGTCCGAATCGCTCAGGGCTTACTCCACATGGGGAAGGGTCTCATGACACTGAACCCATTCCATTCCGACAGCATGCTCATGTGTGGACCTGCACTTGGTGGTATGCTAGTTCTTCTTCACTCCTGCCTCGATCTGAAAAGCACAATTCTTGACAAAAGCCATTATCTTCTCTATTACCTGACATGTGCGATGAACCCTCGAATGTTGATTACAGTCGATGAGAACGTCGACATCGCCCCAGTTACGGTTCGTGTAGGTCAGGCTGTCGAGACAGTCGGTCAAGCCGGAAAGCCAAAACGGATCACGGGCTTTCAAACCCACACTACTCCTGTGTTACTTGCGACAAAAGAACGAGCAGAGCTTGGCACGGAAGAGTTTCTTTCTGTCAGTAGCGTCCTCGAAGGTGTGGTTATTGTGAAAAAGAACCCCGAATACGAAACAGAAGAAAAGAAATAATAAATTATTAAGAAACAATGTTTATTCGATTGCTTCGGATTAAAATGGAAGCTCGAAAGGTAGTGGAGCGCCATCCTGCTCACGCTTTGTCAGTGTAAAATCGAAAGCCAGAAAGAGCTAGTGTTACTCTCATGTCTTTTCCAATTGCAACGATGCCAGCTCTCCTCAATGCAGAAACATCAAACGAGTGTTCAGTAGCTCCAGGACCATGTCCCCGAAATGATGACCATGGGATTCGGACCAATCCCCAATCCTCTGTTGGCGCTTGGAATGTGGCGCGATAGGAAGAAAATGGTCTTGGGCAATCCTTTGTTTTCAAACTGATCATCATGTGATGTTAGAAATGATATTCCTTACGTTGGTTAACAAGGCAAGAAGTATACTTACTGGACATTGAATTGAGCGTGGTCTTCATCTTGGGCTTTGCACACGACATCAAGTTCTAAACCGTCGTAGGAAGAAGCATCGACCGTATCGAGTTCCGCTTGATGTTGCGCCAAATTGGTCGCCATTTGTATAAAACCTCCGTTATTCTCCAGGCTCACATGTCCCCGTAGAACATTGGCTTCCCTTCCTTTGTATTTCTCACGAGCTAGATTACCATCTGAGCGTCCTCCCATGACGCGATCCGTGAAGCCACTCCACTGCGTCCCGGAACTCGTCGTAGGGAAGGTTTCTGTCATGTCGTCGATGATTCCTGACTTGACACAGCTTGCGTAAGCACTCTTACTCTTTCGAATGCTCTACGAAATTCAGCTCTTTTGAGAACCGATTGAATGCTACTTGTATGACACAACAACTTTCGCACGTACCGATCCACTTTCGGACGACTTGCCTCCTCCTTCATCGATTCCGACCGACAACGCGAAATCTTTGTTGGCTGCTCCGCCGACTTTTCCAATCTTTTTCAAGAAAGCCATTGCCTTGTTGTCGGCCTTTGTCGTTTCAATCGACGTTTTGTCGTCACTGACGGACCGGAAAATAATCTTTTGGAAATTCTTTTGTTTGCTCTGCAGAAACGATGAGCAGAATTTTTGACACTGAAAAAGAATCATTATCCAAAGACAGTGAAATCGAAGGGAAGAGCGCGTCGTGTTCATAGTATTCTCACAGAGGTTGTTTGGTTTCTTTAGTTTCAAGTAAACTTGCTAAGAGGTCAACAGCTATGATCAGTTGACCCAAAATGGCGAGAAGATTTTACATCAACATGGTGTGCAATAGAAGATGCCCCAAATCCAGAAAAAAAAGTAAGCTACTTTTCGATGCACTCAAACCAATACGGTTCTAAATGTTACAATTGGGGTCTAGAGTGCAGTTGTTATGCGACATTTGTCATGTCTAAGTATCTTTGCGCCCTTTAGAAGACCCGTGCGATCTGCGCAGTCGACCTAGCTCTAGAAATTATCAACTAGCTCAGACAAGCACGTGATTTATAACATTCTTGCCAAAACGTTGCTCGAAATCTCTCGAGCGTCACGACATGTCGAGAATTCGGAGAAATGACGAGGAGTAGTCGTCGTCGGATCGTTATTCGAATGAAATAATTGAAAGAAGGCAAACGAGTCAAGCGTCATCGCCCACGGCCTTGAAAAGGAGTGTACATCGGAGATTAGCAGCCGAAACGGCTTCCAAAGATTATTTGATTCTCCTGAGTTCTCGTTTCTTACAACTTATAATGTGTTGGATTAGTATTCGACTTCGAATTTGGTTCTCTTGTTCTAATTTCATCTTATCATAAGTCCTCTTGGCTACGAGGCTCGTTACTTTATCTTTCCATCAGAACATCATTGGATTGTCTGTCAAAACAGTCTTTCAAGTACATCAGGAACGCGCTGAAGATCAGAGACGGTAGGAAACCATTTTGTTGGGCTATGTGGTATGTGTCGAACTATTTATGCTTTATGCGAAGACCAGGTACCTTACTCATGAAAACTAGACATCTATGAGTGCTTTTCAAAGTGTCGCTTGAGAACTTTGAACGATCCTGGAATACGGAACAAACAGCGCTTGCAATAGACAAGCAAGGACAACGCCTCCGTGGATACTTCACCTAGATTGTCTTCTTCTTCTAAGAAATGATCAAAATATGCCGCGATCGGCGCTGGACTGAGAATTGCAGGAAGCGCGGTGGGGTTCTTTCGTTGAATAAGACGAATAAGATGGTCGACTTGGTGTTGTTGACTTTTGATATTCACCAAATTCTCATCAATCAACATTTCTTCCATTGCCATCTGAACCTCATGGATGCGTTGCCCGCCGGACGTACTCTCAAAAGCCTTGATCGAACGGCGATTGGCGTCGTACCTTGCGACAACGCCACATTTGACAATGAGGAGGACCAGTAAAAATGGCATCGGCAGGTCTGGATTAGTCAATTCAGGGCATTGGTCGCAAAAGTTGTGAAAGCGACAGTTGATTTCGCGCGGGTAGATCCAATCGCCCTCCTCACTTTGAGTGTGCATGAGCAAATACTTGTGTATATCTTCTACACGTTCAAGTTTGAGCTTCAGCCAGAATCGAACCAAAGCACAGGTATCATCGTCACGGTGCAGGATCAAAGGAATGAAAAGGGCTGCATAAAGCAATGGCGTTGGAGGACCGGTAGAATCTAATCGCAGCAATGCCAAGGCATGATGTAGTGCTTTTTCCCAGACACTTTTGATTTCAGCTCGAAAGGCTGCCTCCACGTATGTTGTCATTAAGCCAAGCCGGGCTTCCATGTAATCTTGCGTCTCCTCCATTTCACCGAAGAACCCTACTCGCGTTTCGAAAAGGTTTTCGTCATTGCCCGCAATTCGCGTCATTCGAAGAGATGCCGCCTCCTCTTTAACGAGCTCCTCTTTAACGAGCTTCCAATGTTTAGACACATCTAGACAGTCTTCTTTATGCTCACGATAATCAGCTATCTGACAGTCCTTGCTACAATACCATGCTGTATGGCAGCGCGAGCAGCACAGCAAGCGCGTTTCAGGTCGACTGTGACAAGTAGCGCACCAGGGTTCTTCTTGCAAGAGCGGATCTTTCAAGGGGTGCTTCTTGGCAAGCGCCTTGATGTCACAAGCGGAGGGAAAGTTCTCGTTTGCAGGCATTGTTCGTGTTGAGTTTGCAAGAATGATAATGACGGAAGTCCGCTACGTCGTTTTGCTTGTTCCCGCCCTTTTGTGAAGGCGGTCGTCATTCGTTTCGGTTCGTCGTCGCAAAAAGATTTTTTTGTTTTCGTTTGGCGCGCGAGGACGAGTCAGTTCATAGAGGACATTTTTACGGATTATAGATACCGGGTACGTCAGTTCCCCATGCTTTCCCCTTCATTATTTCAAGCGAGAACTGAACACTGAACAATACTTATTCGTAAATTAAACAGGATAAGACGGATTCCTTCCAAAGCGTTGCTCGAGCTTTTCTCTTGCTCCCGGAATTCGAGCCAGACAGCGAATGCTGTACAAAATCAAGGATTTTGCTTCTGTGGGCTCACCCCGTGCGCGCGTTCCTTTCACTATTGCAAAGAGCAGGTCTGGGTTGAGCGTTGCAGGAAGTAGCGTGGGATTAATCCTTTGAATAAGAGTGATTATCTGGTCGACTTGCTCACGTTGACTTTCAATATTCATTAACTTTTCATCGATCAGCTTTTCCCTCACTTCCATCTGAACTTCCTGAATACTTTTTCCGCCAGTTGTTGTATGAGAACCCGAATCGATTGATCGGCGAGTGGCGTCGTAAGTCGCAACAAGGCGAAGCTTGACAATGAGGGCTGCCAATAGAAAGGCCAATGGTACGTCGTTTTCATCGCTCAACTTCGGATATTTTTGAATGAAGTCATGATATCGACAGTCCTTTTCGTGCGGGTACATCCAATCACCCTCTTTACTTTGGCTGCATCGGAGCATGTGTTTGTTTGTGTCTCCTTCCTTGTTCACTTTCTCTTTCATCCAATAGTGGATGTAATCACAAGCATCATCGTCGCGATGCAGGATCAATAGAACGAAAAGCGTCGGTTCAAGAAAAGAGAAGCATGGAAGATTTGCATCTAACTTCTGCATTTCCAAAGCATGAAACAATACTTTTTCCCAGACGTTCTTGATTTCTACCCGAAAGGCTGCCTTCAAATACATTTCAATTAAACCGATGCGGGCATCCATGTAATTTGCAGTCGCATCCAATTGCCCGAATAATCCGACTCGCGTTTCAAACAAGTTTTCTACAATGTACTGCTTGTCATCCATATAGATACGCGTCTGACGAATGGGTATAGCCTCTCGTTCAACGCTTTGTTGGTAACCAGCCACGGCCAGACAGACGTCCTTGTGCTTGTCTTTATAATGGGCTTTCTGACAATCTTTGCTGCAATACCAAGCTGTCGTACATCGCGAACAACACATCAAGCGAGAATCGGGTCGACTAAGCATTCCAGGCACCAGGGTTTGTCTTGGTAACCCGGGTCGTATCCGTCGTAGGCCGGCGTTTTGTCGGATGACTGTTGAGCAGCTCGAAAGCTTCCTTTCTTTTCGGGGTACATTGTTAGCAGGTCCATTTTGTTGTGCGATGTATAAATTATCGCTTTTAGCTAAATGCCTTGAGACTTTTAAGGTCGACCTTTCTAAAATAATAAAATGGATCGTTGATTGTGGTTGTGTTGGTGTTGTCGGTTGTTGCGGGTTGCGGTTTGTTGCAAGGTTTCTTGCGATGACGATCTTTTCGTTTGCGTTATTATTGTTCTGACATTTCGCGGCAAAATTTATTATAGTCCGAAATGTACGAAAGACAATCACGACTCACTCGATTTTTAGTCATGAGGCAATTATCGTTGCTGTTCGCTATTTGCTCTCTATACCATGAGTCTCTATACACTGTACGTGTGCTCTTCGCATGCATAAAAACATCGTTTTCAAACCAGCTTATTATTTGGTAAGAAGTGAAATACATTATAATTCACTTCTCGACAAAAGTCTTGGGTATATTTCGCATTAAATACTATGACACTCAAGTGTATCTTTTAATCGCGACTGAATATCATAATGAGTCATACTACAGTTAAAGGCCCGTCATCATTTGAAGTCTGTACGATGTATCATGCCTCACGCTGTATTTCTCACAAGCGCGATGATCATATTATCCGGTAGGTTTTATTGGGCGCCATACCATGATGGATATTTTAAGAAATGATGAAACGATCGTTGAATTATGAGAATATCTAACCAAGGCAAATAGCTGGCCGTCATCCATTATGGCCTCAAACTGGATTGTACCTTACCAGTAAAACAGTTTCCCAAAGATATGATGATTCTGAGTTCTCATTCCTTCCAACTTACAGGGCAGCTTGCAGGGTACTGGACTACTATTTGATCTTGATTTTTGGTTCTCTTGTTCTATTTCATCTTATCCTACGTACTCATGACTCATGACTGAGCTAGTTGCATCATCTATCCTTTCTGAGTATCATTGAGCCAAGGGATCCTTCCTCTATCCTATCGCAGTATCATTGAGCTAAGGGATTTGCATCGAAACGACTTTCGCGATGAGTATACTAGGAACTCGCGAAAGTTTAGTCATCGTAAAAGCCCGCTTTCATGAAGTCTTCCTCGAGAACATCGTGAGTGCCTGGAATTCGAATCATGCAGCGCATGCAATAGACAAGTAAAGACATGGTCCCAGAGGACAAGGATACATCCAGACCACGTTCTTCTTGGCTGAGAATATATCCTGTAAGCGAGTCAGGTTCGAGAAGTGTACGTAGCACAACACAATTGTTTCGATGAATACCACAGACAAGACGGTCGACTTGCTTTCGTTGACTTTTGATATTCACCAAACTTTCATCAACCAGCATTTCTTTCACTATCATCTGAACCTCATGGATTCGTTGCCCGCCGGACGTGCTCTCAAAAACCTTGATCGATCGGCTAATGGCGTTGTACGTTGCAACAATGCCACATTTGACAAGGAGAAGGGCCAGTAAAAATGGCATCTGTTGGTCTGGCGAAGTTAGATCCGCGCACTCGTCGAAAAAATTAAGAAAGCGACAGTTTTTCTCGCGCGGGTAGATCCAATCGCCTTCCTTACTTTCAGAGTGCATGCGGAAATATTCGTGCATATCTTCTTCTCGTTCAGTGTCAATATTAATGAAGAATCGAATCATATCGCAGGTATCATCGTCACGCTGCAAAATCAAAGGAATGAATATAGCAGCGCTTAAAATCGGCGACGGCGGTGGACCAGTAGCATTTAAACGCAGCAATGCCAAGGCATGATGTAGTGCTTTTTCCCAGACACTTTTGATTTCAACTCGAAAGGCTGCCTCCACGTATGTTGTCATTAAGCCAAGTCGGGCTTCTATGTAATCATGCATCTCCTCAATTTCACCGAAGAACCCTACTCGCATTTCGAAAAGGTTTTCGTCATTGCCCGCAAATCGCGTCATTCGAAGAGATGCGGCCTCCTCTTCTACGAACTTCCAATGTTTAGACACATCTAGACAGTCTTCTTTATGCTCACGATAATCAGCTATCTGACAGTCCTTGCTACAATACCATGCTGTATGGCAGCGCGAGCAGCACAGCAAGCGCGTTTCAGGTCGACTGTGACAAGTAGCGCACCAGGGTTCTTCTTGCAAGAGCGGATCTTTCAAGGGGTGCTTCTTGGCAAGCGACATGCGAGCGGAAGCTGCGAAAAGATTCTCCTTTGCAGGCATTGTTCGTGTTGAGTTTGCAAGAATGATACTGTTAATGACAGAGGTCCGTTGCGTCGGTTTGCTTGTTCCCGCCCTTTTGTGAAGGCGGTCGTCATTCGTTTCGGTTCGTCGTCGCAAAAAGATTTTTTTGTTTTCGTTTGGCGCGCGAGGACGAGTCAGTTCGTAGAGCGACATTTTTACGGATTTTCGATAGGCGGTTACGTCAGTTCGCTTTTCCCCCTTTTTGAAACGACAAAAGTCACACCAACGCAGAGCATCAATAAGAATGGCATCATCACGTTTCATTCAAAGCAACAAAAGCCAACTTACAACATCAACAATGACATGAATCATTCAAAAGAGTGCCATGAAATACCAAATTGCCCTGGCTTGTACATCGATGCCTTCCGTGGGCCGTATTTGCGCAAGACACACAACATGGAACATGCGTTTATCTTGACCCATTATCACGGCGACCACTATGGCAGGCTTCCTCGTGACAATAAATATCAGGGACCCGCTTTGATTCATTGCACTCCGGTTACGGCGGCTTTATTGCGAAAGGTTCATCAGGTGCCGGATATTTTCATTGTAGAGCATGCGTACGGAGAGACGTTTTTCTTTCGACCGGTCGGGTCTGCTCCCCACGAACGTGCGAAAATCACATTGTACGACGCGAATCACTGCCCGGGCGCCGCCATTGTACTCGTGGAGCTATTCAGTGGAACCGTGCATCTTCATACGGGGGATATGCGGTACCATGATAAGATGAAGTCGTATCCTCTCGTGCAGGCAGCGGCGTTGGCTCGCAAAATCGATTTGCTGTTCTTGGACACGACTTACGCCAATCCAAAGTACGACTTTCTTTCACAGGAAGAAGCGGTCGATATCATTGCGTCGCAAATACACGAATTGCTTGGATCCAGTCGCTCCGAAGAAAGCGATACGTTAATTTTACTTTCCTGCTATTCGATTGGGAAAGAAAAATGTTTGTGGGAAGCGTCGACTCGTTGCCATCAGCCGGTGTATGTGTCGGAACGGAAATTGGATATGTTGCAATGTATAGAGGGTTATGATGATCATGTGTCGAGTCAAATTGGTCGTCGTTGTACCCGAGATCCGAGTGCCAGTGATTTACACGTCATTCCAATGGGTGTGGCCGGTCAGATGCATCCCTTTTTCAACCCAACTTTGAAGCATGTGCCGATTATGCTCGAGAAGTTCCACGCCCAGGAATGAAGCCATTCAAAAAAGTGGTTGCATTCATTCCTACCGGATGGGCCGATGCCAGTAATTGGAACAGAAAGAACTCCGTGTCGCAATCCTTGTGTAAAGATATCCAAGTAGAAGTGCGCTTGGTGTGTTATTCTGAGCATTCGACCTTTTCAGAGCTTCAAGCTTTTGTAAATTTTTTAAAACCGCGCAAAGTCATACCCACGGTGTTCAGTGACGAGAACAATAAGCGAAGAATTGAAGCGCGTTTCAAGGTTGACATAAATCGTGCAAAGAAAAGTCTGATTGAATCCATGTTTTCAGCCAACTCACTTTCTACCGATACGGATAGAAAAGATCTATCAAAAACATCGATTCCCTCGCTTGAAAAAAGCATGACCCCAAAGCGGCAGAAAATGACCTCCAATGAGACCCCACACGGCGTCACTTCACTCGAAGGCATGGGGTTTAGCCCTCATCGATCGAAAATTGCTTTAGAATCGTGTCACGGAAATCTTCAAGCTGCTATCGAATGGTTATTGAAAGATAAAGATTTTGAAGGAAACGTCGCAGATGTTGCTACCAAAGACAGGACCATTGTCGAGAAGCGGGGACCGCAAAAGAAGCTTGCTGACAAGTCAAAAACGTGTTGTCACAAAGTATCACAGACTTCTTTCGACCAAAATAATGACAGATTGAATGTTGCTTTCCTGTATCTAGGAAACTAGCTTTTTTCTAGAGCAACGGCGAGCGATTGGCGACGTCTGTTGCGCTCATTCCGCTTTCGATTCAAAATTAGAAGAATCCCCATTCGAATTGCAGGAATCGCCAGAAAGACCATTGCATAAATGTGAAGGATTGGGAATATAAAAGCCAAAACATACCCAACTGCAAAACTTGTGGTAATTAAGCCACTCTCGTTTGTCCATTGACGTAGCCATTGAACTCCGAAAAAGTTGAGAAATCCCAAGGTAACACAATGGATCAACTGTGTTGCTGTGAGCCTCGAAAATTTGTAGCGTTCTTCGTGCCAATAGTCCGGTACACTGTCCGATACTTGGCGACTTGCACCATCTTTGCGATATAGAAAAGCAGAAAAAGTTTCGTCGTCTTCCCAAACAGTTTGCTGGTAGGGGCCCAAGTCACTCTCGACAATTAACTCGGGAAACAGGAACTCGGCATCCAATAATCTCTCTGTCGAGTCACATGCCTCTTTAGGAACACCGTTAAAATGCGCCACGATCAAAATGGTCTGTTCGATAAGTTGAGCCGACTGTTGGCTATTGCGCGGTGGATAATCGACATACGGTGTCAAGTCTGCTAGTGATACGCTCCCCTCCTTATGTTTTCTCGGACCACTCAAGATGACCGCAACACGCAGTCGCCAAACGGCCGAAGGATCCTCTGGTTGTGGCGGATCCGGACCAAACAAAAACTCGATGGCAATGGACAAAAGTCCTTTATGTCTCTCGCCACTTGTCGTCCCTTCTCGTTCATTCCATCCTCCTTCTCGTACCAGATAGACACCAGGAATTTCGCTCATCATCGCCGTCGAGTCTCTCCATCGCCGCATAGCCTGGTGTTGACGATTTGCTAGTTGTCGTGCACGCCACCAGTAGAAAAAGCTGGCTGGATTGCCGCAGCAACAGGACAGTACAAGAGAGAGGTCGTAAGCCATTTCCCGCATTACAGGATCTTGTCCCTCCGGAGAAGGACCGAAAACAGCGTACAACCAGAGCAGCTCACGGATGGTATAAAAAAGGGATCGGATTTGTCTCGTTAAAACGGATCGATGACCCCCATGATCTTGACCAGCTCTCGATGCCGCCACCAACATTGCTAACAAAGCCGCCATGGCGATGATACAGAGAATCAGCAACGAGATGATGAGACCAAAAGCGGTAACGACTTTGATAGCACGTATCGTCACTTTAGCGGCAGCTTGCAACGACGTTTTGAAGTCATTCAATCGTTGTTTTTGTCGCGCACGCCGGGCAAAATCGGGCGGAAATTGGAACTCCATAGTTGCCCCTGGTTGGATGAAGCGAAACGATGCCCCATTGGGTCCTCCGCCGACCGCTGCCATTAACCCACAGAGTTCCGAACAGGCGTCGTTGACACTGATGCCCAAGGCGGCCGCAACTTTTGCGGGCCGGATAGTATGATGTGGTGCGTCTTCGATGATTTGCAATATTTGATCTGCAAGCGACGTCTCTGCGGCAGTATCGTCGATGCCATCTTGTAGCGCACGACTTTCTTGCGAATCCATTAGATGCTACGGTGTATTGTTCGTTGATTTAAAAGGTTGTTGCATGGATCGCACCAAAAAATGTAATCCTTTGTTTGAATAATTAGGACGACTTCGCTTATTGTCGAAAATGCCGCGGACGAGAAATCAAAAAACACATCAGCATACCGGGTACCCACAGAATTTTCTGAAGCTCTTAAAACTACATATTCAGATTTTCTGTGTTACCTTATCAATCCTTGGACGTGAAAACAGATTTTCTGGATGCGTCAAAACATTCCATTTTTTAGATTTTCTGGAAACTTGAAACATTACAAGCCCCGATTTTCTGGTTATGTGAGAACCCCCACACAGATTTCTGTCAGAAAAATGCATGCAAAAACAACATACCACCGCAGGGTAACGAGAAAGCAATGACAAGAAAAGGCTTCTACATGAACAAGAACCCGGTTAATACTTACTTTAGCCGTACAATCATTGCCCTCACTAAACGCTTCATTCATTAAAAAAGAATAGTGCTATTGAAGAATCACTATAAGTAAATGAAAGATTTGTCACCTATACCGGCTTTCCGAAAGCGATGCTCCTTCCGAAAACATCAGCGTGGGCTGTTCGTTTGCTGGGAGTCTTAATTACAACGTCACTACTTCTCCGATTTACACCACACGTCGAAAATCCCGCCCGAGGATACAACATTGGATTTGTTGGAAACTCCATTCTATTTTTCAATGATCTGCCACGGGTATTGGAAGCAATGACGGGTAATGTCATCTATCAGAACAGCTGTTTACACGGAAGTTTGAATTTATTGTCTATCTTACAACGAGGAAATGGCATGTACAACAAGTGGAGGACTCCGAACGCAAAAATTCGTCAAACGAAATACCCAAATGCGACTCTATACGATTACGGCCTTTGTAGCTTTCCTCAACTGCTGTTTGGTTACGATGCGAACTTGTTTTCGGGCGCTTATGTGGATGACGGACGCAATCCTTGCTTTCGAGACCCCGATTACCTGGCGTACCTCAATGATACGTACACGGCGCCCGAATGGGACTTTGTGATCATCAACGACCAGACGACGTATCCGGGAGTATATTACAAGCGCAACTCGTGTTTACTGGCGTTGAAAAATGTTTATGCCAGCATGTTATTGGAAACAAGAGTCGACCCGTCTTTCTTGTGACGCATGGCTACAACAAAACGGATTTTGGCGGTAACAACAACACCGGATCGCCCTTGGGCAGTATTCCCGAGTTTACTAGTCGCATCTACCATGGATACGAGATCTACGCTAGAACCCTATCGGCGTACTTGCCACCGGATCAAGAACCATTATTGGCTCCAGTGGGATTGGTTTATTTACTGATTTGGGAAAAGAATTTTGCTTTTTGGGAAAAGTTATTCTATTATGATGGTTTCCATCCTTCGCCGCATGGAACGTATCTCATTGCTTTGACGCTCTACGCGACCATGTTTCGAAAGATGCCATCTACCGATTTTGTATTACACGACAATTTAGAGGAGTTGTGGTCGAGAGCTCGGCGCATGCAAGGATATGACCTCGACTATCCGAACTTGCCCTTTCCAACATTTGAGGAGGCTTACTACATCTATCAAGCTGTACGGCGAGTTGTACTTTTAGGGCAGCTTCCATCGACTCTGATCGACGCGCAAACTATTGAAGAGATGGAAAGTGATGAAGGTTACCAAGGATGGTATAATACCGACGGCGACATTTGATGTAATAGTTTTAGACGTTTTTGTTTAAATAAACCTACTGTGATAAGACTACATTCTTATTGAAGGAATTAGTATTTATTTGGTGGACTAGGTCCTGCGAACGTCCCTAGAATTGATATTTCGTTATGGCTTTGACTTAACTATCTCTAGCAATTGAGCAAGGGCGACTAAACGTGTGCGTGACCCTAAAGACTATATAGTCTTTAGCGTGACCCATGACCATGACTAAACTCGACTATGAGCCGAAGTGTTGACTTACAGAACTAATCCGGTACTCGTTACAATAGGGTTTCTTGTTACTACAACGGTCAGTTTATGTACGGATGCATAAGAGATTTGGAGCAACGGAAATGTATGTAGAACTTCTTTACAGAAACGAACGCCAGCACGGCCTGTGCGCATCAAAACAAACGCAAGGAAAATGAAGCACGTTAATTTCGATGAACCCCGATGATAAAGCAGAATTATTAATAATGAACAGGGCGGTAATTCTCAAATAGTTATCGAAAGTTTGCTGTATTGAATTGCACCACTGAAACATGTTAGGGAATGGAAAGAAGAGAGCCTTAGATGACAGGTCGGAGCCTTTAATAGACCAGATAGAGACGCAAGGACCTCCTTTCAGTCTCCAGGTCAGCCGCCCCCTCGAACATAATGTGACACGTTCATCAAATAATAGACAGCAACCTGTCGTCTCTGGGAACACTCAAAGGTCACTGCAATCAACAGAGGTTATCGGGACACCATGGTTCGGTCATATGACGACACAAGGGCATTCGTTAAAATCCATTCTTCAGAGGGACGCTCTTGCATCATGGTCAGGCTCACGGCAGCTCTCGTCCGAAAGTGATATTCCCCGTGCAACTTCACGTGACCCAGGTAGTCCTCAGAATCCAATAGATCTTAGAAATGTGAGAATACCGGAAGAGGGAGATGAGGAGGGAGTTGGTGGAGGGATTGAAACCAAAATTCCATCGGAAGGGGGCTGGCTGGCGGTCATGTATCGAATAGGAATGTGGTGTTCCGGTCCTTCGGTACTCGTGGTTATTTTCCTTTTTCCGCATTCGGTCTTATCTATGGTGCGTCAAGAGAATTGGGCTACCATTTGAGTCTACGTCATATCTTTGAGCGGGTCGACTGGGAACGCGAAGTGAGTGTCGCTTTCATCGGAAATGCCTACCTATTTGTGAACGATATGCCCCGTATCATGCAGGCCATCTCGAAAAACCAAATTCATCAGAACTCTGTCATTCATCCGGGAGGATCTTTGGGTTCGCTTCTTATAACTGGAAATGGAATGTACAATGCATGGAAAACGGGCACGGCTGATCTTGGACAACAATATATCAAAGATTACGGTAGAAAGGAAGGCGTTTATGATTTTGGGATGTGTTCCGTCAAACAGCTTTTACTTGGCGCTGATGAGTACATGGGCTACGGGAATCCTTATGGAGCCTACAAGAATGATGGCCTGAATCCTTGCATCATGGACCAATATTACTACAGTTACGTCGCTGGTATTCTCGCTGATGAACCAGTCAAGTGGGATTATGTTGTGCTGGCAGGTCAGACGAAGAGAATGGTTGTCGAATCGGCAAGGAATGACACGCTTTTTGAGCTAGTCAATAGTTACGCTCCTATGCTCAACCAGTCGGGAGCGATACCCCTTTTAGTCGATACTCATGCATTCTGGTCGGACAGTACCAACATGACCGGTCTGGGAAACGACGTACCATCTTTCACAGCCAATATTCAAAACGGCGTCAAAGTTTACGCCTCGGCTCTTGCGGAAGTGCTACCGCGCTCTCAGGCTCCTATCATTGCCCCAGTCGGACTTGCTTACCTCACGGTCTGGGAAGAAAATTATGATTTGTGGAGAATGCTGTTTGTGCGCGACATGGTACATGCATCAGTGTATGGCTCTTTTCTTTTTGCCTGCGTCTTGTACATGACAATATTTGGACATCGCCTTCCGGATAATGACTTTCAGTTTCCTTCGGAAGTTGCCGACTTATTTGCAACCTCACGGAAGTTAGTTGGTGGAAACCATTATTTTCCCAGTCAGGAAGAGATGTCATATTTGAAAAATGTAGCTAAACGAGTGGTGCTGAAAGGTTATGTACCGCCGTCATTACCAAGGCACTCCTCGAACAGGTAGCGATTTTTTGTCGATCGCCACACAGTGTCTTGCTCTTCCTTCCGTTTGCAGAGAAAATTTCAGAGAAACTGATATCTGAGCAAATCATAAGGAGTAGATATTGTTTATTAAATTGAAGTCTGCGAATTTCTTGTAATATTTCGACTATTCCCCATAGCGATAGCGACTGCAACGGGATTGGATAATTATACCTGGTAAACAAAGAAGCGCCGATTCTCATTCTCATGACTGAAATCCTGTCTTGGATAAGTTGAGCAACAGTTTGGGAGACAGTAGAGAAATGTCGGCTTTTTCTCGTCTTTTAGAAATTTTAAGTGCCCTTCAGAATCCATGCTAGTTCTATGAAGATAGTGAGATTCCAAATAAGACGAGAAAGGCAACAACGTGTCTGCACGCACAAAAGAATCAATCACGATTCACGACTGAAATGTAGTCTTGTATCGATGTGACGCCATAAGATGTTTTTGAACATCGGCAGCGGCATTAATCGCTTACGAAGATAGGGCACACTGCGACACGTTTCTGCTACTTGGTAAAGGTACTTACACAACAACAAAAAAACTCCGAGAAAAAAAACCAACAGTCGCAATCAATCCGAAAAGTGTAACGTTCGTTTTGATGAAGGGGGTCTGGGGGTGAGGGGTGCTCGGTCATCATTATTTTTAGGCTGTTTTTTAGGCTGTTTACTATGGTGAGTAATGTTCTAAAAAAGTCGCTCCACAGTCTTTTGCACTACTTAAAGTGAATAGACTAGATTTGGGTCATTTTAATGATTTGTTCTTTCTTGTATCGTCTGAAGCAGCTAAATTTATTATTGCAAAGCTATGAAATGGCCTCTAGGTCCTAGGTAAGTACTATTTACGTGGAAAGGTCTGTGGATTTTTCGAACGAAAAATTTATGTACTTATTAGTATTGGCTATATTTTCTTCCTTTTCCTTCTGATAATAGCCTTCTGTAGTTGTATTGGAAGCAAAAATAAAACGTCGGTCATTGAAAAAGCACTAGAGTGTATCATTGCTTTTTGTCATGACGAAATCCCAGCTTATCTACTCTAAACTTTACAGTAAATGATCTAAGGTTGTTTCGTAATCTTTCTAGTCGATTCCAACGTTTTCCAGCTTTTTTGTTTTACCTTTTGTCGCGTTTCTGCAAGTGTGGTGTCAATGCTATCCACAGAAGACATGTTTAAACGTTCATTATCGATCATTTTGTTGAAATGCTTTCCTTACTAAAGAACAGGTTTAAAGGGTGAAGCAGTCTGCAGTCTGCACCGCTTGACGTAAATAAGTTCATAGATTTTCTGTTCATGCTAGACCCTACATATACTTCGTAGCAGACGGCATATCCGTTAGTCTAAAAACGTTGTCCGTAGACTGGTCTCCTTTGTAAGGCTAGTACATTAGCTATTCTTGTGTCCTGATAATCCGGAATTGTTTTGAATCACTCCAGGAAAGTTCTCTGCCTTTCGTTTCGATGTCGTTCAGTTGTTTACGCAGGATATAAAGAATCATGACTCCGTTTTCATTTCTTGATGATGATTTTATGTCGTTCTGCATTTAGTCGACTCGGGATACGCATGACAGCATCGATAGAGAAGATAGATTGACTAGACTTTAATTCATCCAACTAAACCTGTGATCAACGATACAGCAAACAGAATTTCCGTGTATTTAGACAAGGAGAGGTCTTAGTGTCATTAACAGAAATAATAGAACAGCTTCGATAGATAAGATAGATCGACTAGACTAATTCATCCAAATCCGATCAACACGGAATATTTCACAACTAAACAAATTCTACAACTAAACAAATTCTTTACATTATCTGCCTGAAAAAAGACACAGCATACAAAACTTCCGTATCTCTCAGTCATTACTTGCAGAAAAAGACAGCCGCGATACACAAGAAAACTCGACTAGCCAAAAGTCATCCAACTTCGATACGTAGTCCATACCAGGTAGCAACCCTACACGCCTATTTGTCCTATTTGCCTTTACAAAGAAATCATAGTCTAATTCCAAATAATAAAAAAATGAAAGACACCGGGTACTGTACATGCACAGAATTCCCGTATGCCAGAATCAGAGAATAGAACCAGTAAGACTCGATCACTTTTCCGCCTCTTAAGGCGCCAGCCAACAATCAGCAAGGAAAGACCTCGAAGGTTCAGCGAATTGAATGCAGAGACCTGCGAAAGCTATTACTGCTGTTGTTTTTACACGAAGAACTTGAAAACATCTCTTGGGTCGTAAGAGGGTGTGCAAAGGACGAGCTTTTTGTCGCATTGAGGGCCTGCTGCAAGACATCACACGATCGAAAGCGAAGCATTGCCTTCAAAATAAGCATTTGACGTGCTTTCAATCATTGGTACTTTTCATTATGTCATCCGTCCCAGTTATCAAGCGAGAAGATGGTGGAGAGCAGTCGTCGAGTCTACAGCAATTGCCGGCAAGTAAAACGACTACAAAGCTCGCCGGTCGCCAAACATCATCCGGTGAAATTTCGCTAGTGTCCGACCACAAGAAAGAGCCCCCTATTTCCATTGATCCCTCGGATGGTCTTGCGATTAGAGAATCTCTATCCGGCGAGGCTGGCGTATCTACCTCACCGTCTGCGGAAGATGAAGAAATTCAGCTCGCCAAGGCAATGGTTTTAGCCATGCAAAGCAATCCGAACGCGACCCCCGATGAAATTCATGCGATGCTCGCCAAGGAAGGCATGCAAAGACCGTCATTCACCGCTTCAAAAGAGTCCTCCAACTCACAGCCCTTGATTCCAGGACGTCTTATGGCCAACTTGATAGCGAATCCGTTCTCGTCGTCCATCTCTTCGGCCGGTAATACGTTCAAAGAAATAAATTGGGACAAGGCGCTCAAAGGATTGGATGACATGCTGACAGAGGGCGTCTCAAAACTGGAAGAAGTTGGTAATTCGCTCGGGCTTCCAAACGCCAAGCCTCCTCCCGTGCCACCGCCAGTTAAAACAAACCCACCAGAGGAAACGGAAAAGCCGAAACCCGCTGGAGGACTCAAGCGGTCCTTTACTGGTAAAAATAAATCTCTTCGCACTCCACCAATCAGTCCAGTTGACGGAGATAAACCTGTCTTGACACAAGTGCTATCAGACGCACCGACTTTAGGATCGCTAAAGGATTCAAAATCCAAGTTTGAATCTCCCATGAAGCCACCCCGATTCGACTGAGTGGGCTTGCGTGGAAAAGACGCGGTGGGATGGGCAAATTCTCTTCGACGGCGGCATGGGAAAGGCGCCGCATTGAATTGCAAGGAAACATTTTGCTCTATTACTTACGTGACGCATCCGAAGAAATCACGACGGGAAGTGACTACATTTCTCCTACCAAAAGCTTATCGGCGGATGAAGACCAATCCCCTGAGGGAATAGTTATAACAAAAAGAGCTACTTGGTTGGAACAGGCAGCGCAAAACTGGATTGCCGGCTCTGATGACCCTACGCTCCGCGAGGTTACATTGATTTGGTCAAGGAAAAGGCTACTGTTCAAGCTACAACCGGCGATTCCGGGTGTCCATCGCCCTTCGCTATCAGCATCAAAGTCCGAGGGGAGACAAAGTGGAAGTTGTGCTTCGATCACCATCGTTCACAGATGGAATGGCTTGTCGCTATTACTGATATAGTCGTTCAAAATAGCGTTGATCAGTATAACGCCTTGCTACTGCAGGCCGCAGACCCGGCTTACCAAAATGAAACTGCAGTGTTCCGTCCACCATCGGTCGAAAAGCCTCCGTCCAAAGATAATGAGAAATCACATCGGCTTTGGATGACGGAGCCGTATTCAGTATCGAGTTTTAACGGCGGAAAGAATGACGCTTTTGATAGAGATGGCGCGGATAGATCTCCATCTGACGGCATAGACGATTCGGAGAGGTCAAAAATGGCAGGGTCGGAAACACATGTCAGCCCTGAAATTGACGTCGCTCTGGATTTAGCTAATTCGTCGGACAGATGGAAGATTCCAGAGAAGCATCTACTGTACGTGTTCGGAGTTATTAACGTGTCACTGATTTACGCACGTGCGTCATCAACAAGTCTAGAAGGCTTCTGGTATCTTGTATCACTTGCAAACCTCGGCATTTATCTGTGTTTGTCGAAAGAGAGTAGTCAAGATACCCGCTTAATTCATGCGAAAGTTTCGACAATAGGTGCAAAAGGAGGAAACGTCAAGGCTTTAGTGGATGGTCTGTGTCGAGGGGTTCCTTCTGTAGGTGTGGCTGGGGCGGAGAAAACGAAAGGTTTTGTTCCGCAGGCAGGATCTACGACGGTGCGCATTGAAAACCCATCTGATCCTCCTGTAAATGAAAAGAATGAGCATTTTGTTGGGTGGAAGGTGGATCGCGGAGATTCCCTTTTGGTTCGGTCACATGGTTATTTGTCGACGAAAAGAAGGTTCCATCCCCTGGAGAGCTGTACGACTGTATTCACATGGATGCTTTCGAATCACCGCACCGTTATCCCGACATGGGAGCTCGCGTACAGTTACCAGAAGTGAAATATGACGACGGTGACGTCAAGAAAACGTGGAGGGCTCCTGACATTTTTATTGTCAGCATAGCGTTGCCGACAGACCCTCCGAAGCTGGGCAGCAGCAGCAGTGATGGTGGTGGCTACACGATCACGGCATACTTTCGAATGAAGCAAAAAACGCGGGATATTTTAAAGCGAGTCACGGCGGAAGGCTACGATGTAACATCAGAGAAAGTCGGCGATCCACAAAAGAGCCAGGTGAACGCTGTGCGATTGTTTGAAGAGTGGTGTAGACGAGCGCCGACCGATGGCAAGTTTCAGTCCCGGTTTAAAATCGTTCCTAATGCGCACAACCTCAAAGAAATCGGGATGCCGGTAAGTATCAGGCAGTAGAATTATTGTTTGTCTCGTCAAGACGCTTGTCTTATTTCTTTGCGCTTATCAAATTTCTCTACAAAGGGATGGATAGCGAAGTACAATGGCACGCCTTTCCTCATCAAGCGCCCTGGTCAAACGGGTTTCTTGTTTTCCCACCCTGAACTTTCGTGCATGGAATTCGACGTGTCGCTTCATGTGTTTCCGTATCTTGCAAAGCAAGCAATTTGCTTCATGAAAGAAAGCTTTTCCGGAAGACATTGGTTACGTTTGGTTTTGTTATTGAGGGGCGAACCGACGATGAGGTAAGTTCATTTTGGGTTGTTCATACTGCAAACTCTGAAGTATGATACTCACGGGTTCCCCCTCCAGCTTCCTGAGTGCTTGATAGGGCTATTCCAGTTGTGCTATCCAGACCCGCAATACGCTATTCAAGCCGCAGACTTTTTTCAGTGGGAAGGCACAGCGATCATTTTAATGCGGGTACATTCATGAACCTACAACCACGAAGCTTTTTTAAAAGCGAAGACTTTAAAAGGATAGCGGTGTTAATTACTTTTAAAAGATTTTGTTGACAAATTCATCATTTATTATCATCATTTATTATAGAGGGTAGTGATTTCGATTGAATCGCTTTTTAGTGTACTTATCTCGCTCAAGTTTGCGGTCTCCTCGCTGGTCAGAATGTCTACTCAACTTTTATTCTCGAACCTCTTAAAATCTTGTTAACATTATTACTCAGCTCAAGTCTATTCTTTTGATTCCCTCGAAGCATCGTCTTCGACTCGAGCAGACATAGAAGGTCTTGGACGACAACCATACAGTCCGCTTCCACAAGCTGGCTACTTCGACTGGAAAGTTCAAATATGAGTTTTCGGGGACTCTCTGAGCAATCGATTATTGCAAGTAATGCAAAGTATGCTTCCTCGTCGTATAATGTGAGACACGCCTGATCCCCTTTTGTCGCAACTCCCATTGAATATAGCGGTCGGTTTCTTCAACAAAAGACAGGGCCCAGTGCTTGCACTCCGTCCAAATGATTTGATCTTGTTTCAATGATTTTTGATCACATCGAGGGGCAAGGCGTGCATGAATGCGTTCTAAACGTAACTGTGCTGTCTCATCCGGCGGCGCGTCTCGTAGGTCCTCGTGGTGGACCCGAAAGCCGTCATACTCGTCAATCGAGGCGTAGTCACCCACTCTTGATTCCACTTCGCCATCGTTTCTATCACGACAAATCTCGTTACTAGCTTGAAAGTAAAGAGGATCTTCTTTCTGCGTAGGAAAAGGACTGAAAACTTTCTCGCTATCATCCACTGACGGAGCAAGAAAGACATCCGATAGGCATTCAAAGTCCGCAGCGTATGAACGGTGACGATTGAATATGTTTTCCGCTGGCAAAGAAGATAATGGTGTGAAGTCTTGATGATCCCATTGGCTGGAGATCTTTCCATGATTGAAAGCCATGTTGCGCTTGTTCCAAAGTTCTCTCATTCTCAGATTTCAATTCTCTATCCTTTCTCATGCTGTTTTGAGAAATGGGATGAAATAATCATTGCTTGGTCGAACGGTTTTCTGTCGGTTTCATTCAAGTTTTTGTGATCTGTCCATTTCAAAAACGCCTGTCGTCATCAGATGTCGTATTTAAAGTAGAGGAGATAACGCTTACCGTTATGTGCGTCTTGCAATAAAATCCCACCGGTATTTTTTACTCTGATTTAGAGAGTGAGGCGCACGTTTCTCCCTCCAACCAAATGTCCGGGTTGCTTCTCTGCGTTTTGCAATAAGAACAACCACCACTTCTTGCCGCAACGATACTTGTTGTCTAATTTACGTTATATAATCTTACCTGGTACAGCTTGATCATTAACAAATAGTCAACTCAATCATGGGTGAAGAATATAATACACCGCCTCCGCCGCTTGACGATCCGACGGTGGCTCATCCCTTGGAATGCCCGCCGTTGCGATGGGGCTTGATTGGTTGCGGACGCGTGTCTCACGACTTTGCGCAGGCCCTGAGGCACATTCCGACGGCATCGATCGTCGCCTGTGCGGCGCGCGAACTGGATCGGGCGCAAGAATTTGCTACCAAACACGGCATTGTTAAAGCCTACGGTGATTACGATGAAATGTTAAAAGACCCGGCAATTGACGTGGTGTATGTGGGAAATCTTCATGCATTTCGCCGTTCAATCGGAGAAAAGTGTTTGCTGGCGAACAAGCACGTTCTCTTGGAAAAGCCTTTGCGTGCAAATTAGAAGATGCCGAATATTTGTGTGGCTTGGCGAAGGAGCGCAACTTGTTTCTCATGGAAGGGATGTGGACGCGATTCTTTCCAGCGTTGGAACAGGCCCGCCGGCTGGTGTTGGGGGGATCCGATGGTACAAAAGGCGCGTTCTTGGAGAAGTTTCAATGGTTCAAAGTGACTTCAATTTCAATGCAAGCGATTCGGACCCCTATCCAACTTCCTTTTTTTACAATCGAAAATTGGGTGGAGGGGCCAGTTTGCTGGTTGGTCCATATCCTATTGCAGCAGCTCTACTCTTCTTTCCTGGCACTGGTCCTGATCAAGTGAAAGTCACTGGACTCGTGGATCCTCAAACAGGCGTTGATTTACAGGCTGCAGTTGCCATGTCGTTCCCTGCGACAAGTGATGTTCAGCCCGCCCTGGACGAGTCGAATACGGAAGAGAACACGCCCAAGCTACCCGGCGCCGGTGTGGCTACTCTGACCTACGGATTTCTGGGTGAAAGTGAGGAAAAGACTACTGTAGTTGGATCGAAAGGCAGACTAACGATCGAAACACCTGGACATTGTCCTACGAAACTTTCAGTGACTATCAAAGGAGAAGGGCGAGGCAATGCAGTTGGTTCTCATACGTATCACTTTCCCCTTCCGGAAGATACGGAGGAAATCATTCAGGCGGGTGGATATTTCTACCCGAACAGTGCCGGCTTTTGCTATGAAGCGGCGGCGGTTGCGCGTTGTATTGCATCTGGGAAAACAGAGGCTCCGCAGTGTCCCTTGGCAGACACTCTATCCCAAATCAAAATTCTAGATCAAGTACGAATGCAGCTGGGTTTCAAAGCCATTGACGAAGATTAACGCTTTAAAGGCTTTATTTGATATTGCTTACCCTTTACATCTTGTACTTCGCGGAACTACTGGATGCTCTCTCCGTTACTGAAGTCTTCGCGGCAGCTTTTGAACCGCTGGCAACAGTCTCGTGCGCTTCTTGCTGGAGCCGTTTGAAAAATGTCGTACTGCTTGAATACTCGTTCGAATCCTGCTTTCCGGTTGTGACAGTGCCACGTGATCGAGCCGCCTGAAGCTCTTCACGCATCTTTCGCTTCTCGTATGGGTTATTGAGTCCCAAACCAGGTTGTAAACGAGAGATCAACTTCTCATCAGCCTCTTTTTGTTTACGATTCTTACGTCGAGCAGCTTTCTTCGAGGATCTTAATCGCTTACGTTCTTTTTGTTCCAGTTCTGAATCAGCGCGCAGTACACTATCGCGTCCATGCTTTCGGCCGTATACCTCTTCCGGTGCCACGCCACGGGCATCGCTTACATGCAATGGAAGTACTTCCTCCATAGCGATTGCAGGTTTCGTGACAGTTCTAACTTCAGCCTCGTCCTCAATCGGCCGAGGAGCAAATTGATAATTCGACAATGCATCAAGTTTACTGCACAAATTAGCGAACAAAGCTTTCATTTCGTTAATTGCCTTTTCCTCTTCGGTCTCCTTCTCTGCGGCGTCGACATCATATCCGGTTGCCTTTTTCAAGTATTCGCGCTCGTACAGCTCTCCTAAACTCAATTTTGACTTCTCCTGACTGACCTCTGGAAGTTCACCCCGCTTTTTATGCCAGCTGACATCTGGGAGCTCTCTGGGGACAACGTCATCCCAATCTTCCTCGAGTACGCGCTTCTTTATCATCTCTTCAATATTCGCCGTATGTTCTACAGTGACTACGGGAGCCATTTTCGTCGCAATCTCGAACTCTGGAGTAGAATCTAGAAGAGAATTCACTGGACGATCTGACGATGTAGTTTCACCCTTCATTTGCCATGGCTTTTCAGCAAGCATATCCTTCTCTAACTGTTGAATCTGTGTCTCGAGTTTCGAGGCACTTTTGGATTTCTTGTCTTTTTGCTGTACAATCGATGATTCAGCTTTTTCCTCCATCATTCCTCTCTCATCGTCACTTCCATCACTTTCATTTTCTCCATCCTCGTCGTCAATATCCTCATCGTCTTCTTCGTTCCATCGCACTTTTCCCTTTTCACCCGCTGAATTTTCAAACTCAAATTCATTCCAAGAATCGTCGTCATCATTACCTCCGCTCTTCTTATCGTTATGAGGTTTCCATTTGTGAAAATACTTTTTGTCGGGTTTTCCGAAGAAATCAGCGGCTGTCATGTTAATGACATCATCGTATTCATCGTCATCCTCATTATCATCTTTGACGGCATCGTCGTACAAACCGTAGAGAGCTTCAACTTCGTCATCTTCGCGATAATTCTTCCTTCTTTGCAGAGTTGCCTTTTCAAATAAGCCGGCACCTGCATCTTCATCTTCTTCGCTATCTTCCTCATCGCTATCATTATCCTTGGAACCCTCGCCGAAATCACCATCTCGTTGTTTCTGATGAAAAGTCCTTTTGTCAATATCTTCCGTGGTGCTTTCTGGGCGCTCCTCCCCATACGCCGAGTCGGGAAGATAGCCTTCTTCTTCATCTGCAAATCCCTCCATTTCATTGATATCAAAGAACCCATTGTTGAGCTCTTCGGCTGCAGGATCTACTAACTCAGGCTCGTCGTGATCGGCATCAAGCTTGTTATTTGGATGTTCTCTCTGATTGACACCTTCAATGCTTTCTTCGTCATCCTCATCATCGTCGTCCATATCATCCATCGCACGCTCCATTCGCTCTCTCATCCTTCTTGCTTCGTCATCTTCTGGCTCATCTTCATCGTTATCTTCGTCCTCGGATGCGCGTTCTTCATCGTCCTCCAATGGCTCCTCCTCGTCAAGTTCAGATGACGAGGAGTCGTCTTCGTCCGAGTCCATATCTTCCAATAATCGAACAGACTTGGGTCCAGATTGCTTATTCGTCGCCTTTGAAACACGTTTAATGGCCTGCTTCAACAGGGTCTGCAGGGCGACGTTCTGTAAATCCACTTGTCCCCAGAGAGTTTCGATATCGACTTTTTCTTCTTCGTCACCCATGTAAAGTTCATCCAAACCAGACAAGCCAGACTCAGCTTCTTTGCCGATTGACTGATAAATCTTTGACAAGGCTTCGATTCGGCGAAACAACTGTTCCGTTGTTCGCATCAAAAGCGAAGATTGGGTAGAAACATGCTCTGGCGAGTTGTTGTAAAGAAGTGAAAATGCGGCATCCTCCGGTTTTGACAGTAAAGCGACGAAATCACGTATCGAATGCAACTCGTTCTGATCAGACATAATTGTTGTGTTGTTTGTGCGATTGTTGGGTTGATCAAGAGCACCAAAGCAGCTTCTTGCTCTCATTTATGATCGCTGCGTGCGCTTTTTGTTGCGTTCAAACTTTTTTTCTTTGTTGGGTCACGGTTTGTTTTTAGTCTTGGATGATGGTTGGCTAGGCGTCGCATCCGGTTGACTTACTGACGTGCTGAGAGTTTTCGCTAGCTAGCAGCTAGCTAAACGCTCGAGTTAAACTGTTAAACCTTACCATCTGCATGAGCTATAACTGGCTCGGGAGGCTATCAATTTCTGACCTGCTGCTAGGGATCGACTATTGAACAACAAAATAGCATGTATTTATAGTGTTATGAACAAAAAAAGAACTCTTACTTGTATGTGGACGGAGTCGTTGATGATGCTCAGAACTCAGCGGCACGTCGCAGATATTTCCAAATTTCATTTCTCCCTAGCTTTGTTTGGGCAGAAGAGAGAATCACAGGAGCTTTTGCCACGCCATTTTCTTCCATGGTCGTTTGTACCTTCTTCATCACATCCCTGGATACCTTTCCTGTATTTGTCGCCGCAGCACCCTTGACATTCTTGTCCGCCTTGGTCAAAACTATAACATATTGTACGTGAGGCGGTTTGTCCTCACTAATTTGTTTCATAATAGCTGCATCTTCATCCGTAGGTCCATGTCGAGCGTCAACTAGATGGAAAAGGACTCGCAAATTCGGACGTTTTGTTATATATAAGTGCATGAACTCTTTCCATTTCTGCTTTTGAGCGTCTGGGGCTTTGGCATAACCAAAACCCGGCAAATCCACCATATAGAACGAATCGGCGTCTTTTTCTCCTTCCACCACGTCACCGTACTTGATCTCCTTCTCGACGCCCGCTTTGTCATTGACGGCAAAAAAATTAAATTGCTGCGTTTTCCCCGGTCGTTTGCTGACAAAGGCGATAGACTTTCGATTTGTCACCATATTCACCAAGCTCGACTTGCCCACATTCGAACGTCCAATAAAAGCCACCTCACCCCGGTCGGCAGGTGGGCACTTTTGCATGTCAACGGCTCCGGTAACGAAAACGACACGACGGATCAGTGCGTTGGATAGTTGCTCGTAAACAGTATCCGAATTCATCGGAGGAAAGGCGTTGATAGCATTCAATACCGCATAAACAAGATTGCACGGCATAGAATCAATGTCGACGCCGACACAAGGTTGTACCGATCCATCCCTTCGTCCTGCCTCGCATTGAGCCGCACCTTTTAGTATACGACTCCACGGAATACCAATTTCCTCGTCTGTCATACCGGCTTGCACCACCAATGGTCCCATTTCGACTAATTTTCGGCACCCCAGTACAGCAAGGGAAGGTTCATTTTCGAAGAAATGCCGGGAAGCGAACGATGCCAGGGACAGTGCCCGATGTTTTAACACATCACGGACTGACGGCTGGTCGATCTCCTCGGCGGTGGGAAGCGGCAATTCATCGTCCAATACAAACTGCGCATCCGACACATTATGAACACGCAACAAACCGCGGACAATTGCCGCGGATTCCAGGGGCAAGATCGATTGTCGATGATGTCGATATCGTTCCTCCAAGGCCAACCGCGCCAAACGGTGGTTGTTCATGTGCAGGGCCGCCACGGCCAGTCTCGCTAACAGAGAACCTCGATATCCGTAGGCGTACGTCTCATCCGTCTGTTCCAGTAAAAATCGTTCAATCGTCGCCAAATCCTGCGCGTCGTGTCGATTTTGTGCCCGTTTGATGGCCCGTATGACATCGTCCGGAGTGGACGATCGCGTCAACGCGCGGATGGCTTGAGAATTCAAATCATATGATGTACTATTCTCGTTGGGTTGTTTAAGCTCCGCAAAGTTTTGTTTTCTTCTTTGATTGTTGGACTTTGACGCGTCGTTATTATTCTTTTGCTTCTTTTGTCGTTCGAGAGCTTTTCGTTCCGGTCGAGTGAGTTTGTTGCTACCGTTGCTGGAGGTGACTCTACAAAGTATTGATTGCCTTGATAAGCGATGATGGGGTGCAAATGCGTGACATTTTGTGCATAGAATAAGAAGGATGACGAGCACACAACGTCGAAGAGTGCTTCGGCAGACCGTATTCATGTGAAATATTTGAAGGGTAGCCCGTAGCGAAAGCTGTATTGCTGCGTTTACAAGCCAATGAAGGTCTAGTTCAGTATTTTGATTGCGACGCCGCTGATAAGCATGAGCGACAACCTAAATGGGCATGCCTTTCAAGACATGTGAGAATCATCAGAAAAAGAAAGCCAAAGCAACTTCTTCAACCGCATTATTTTTCGTCGTTGCGATGATCAACGGTGACAACGTCGTGTCACATGGAGTAGCACGCTCTACTTTATAAATCACTGTCATGTCACGCACGTTCAGTTGTGGCGGACGCCGGAAAGGCGGATAAGTTCGATTGATTGAGGACGACGATGATTGTTAGATTCCACATATTCCAAAAAACATACGCTCATAACTCCATGAGAAAAGTTTTATTAAAAGGGTCAGATGTATGATGTAAACGAAGAAAAGCACTATGATGCTTCGTGACTGAAAATCAGTCGTGGTCTCCGTAAACTGACATTTTGGGCTATAGTAATTCGGAACAACATAACTCCACAATAAATTTCGACATAAAAGACCTAGAAGTTCATTTCAAATGCTGTTGAAGTTATTTGGACTGTAATAAAGACTGATAAAGCTTACCATTTTTGCAATTAGAACGGAGGTGATTAAGCCGTTTGCTTCGGCGAAATGATGATTCGCGACTGAAATGCAGCCGTGGTAAAGCTGATGATTCACTTTGAGGGCGATAGTAAATTCTGAAGACCGTTTCACGAAAGGCGATGGCTGTAATACCTCCTTATGACAGCATTATCTTATTAATTATCAATGTTATTAATCTTTCGTCAAAGACAGCACCAAAAAATACGTTGCAATTTCTTAAAGGAATGTCAACGACCATTTCGAGACTGAATACCAATTCGAGTCGGAGACGTCTGAACTTACACCTTATACAATAGTAATTATTAGCTTTTTTTGAAAAGAAACCGAAGTGTCTAATTTATTCGAAATATTCGAACGACAAAATCAAAACAAAATCGATGGTACGATAATAATAGGGTGAACTGAAGTCTTGTTTATCCTCGGTCAAAGACAGTGCCAATGAAGATGAAATTCATCTGCGAATCGGACTTTAGTTTTAGACACGACTACATATTAGTGTATAGTAGACCTAAACGCCCATCAGGCCAAAAACGTTGTTTCGTCGGGAACCGACCGACGAAATAAGCCATTCCAAGTCAAACTGCGAGACGTTTATAAAGAATGCTCCATCATGACAGATCAACATGCGGAGAATACATCCCCGGTTGTTCTGTATTCACTGGATCAATTTCAAGTCTCCATATCCGATGAGGTGAAGGAGCATTTGACGCGTCCGCTGCAGAACTTGTATGCGACCCGCGAAGAGGCCGTCAAACATTTTCAACGAATGATGGATGCCATGAAACGACCTCCGATCCAATCGGTTTGTCGTGTGAATTTAATACAGTCTTCTCGAGAACAAGTTATGGAAGGGATACGGGAAAGTCTGCAAAGTGGATCATATCACGCGGTGGTGATCCAGAGCAGATGAGAGTTCGTGTGCATCCACACCCACAGCTCCACGATACCATTCTTGTCGATGTCATCCCCAAAGACACCACCGCTACTCTTGACAAAACAATTGTACCCCCAAAGAGCACTGATACGACACTCTTCCCTCATTGGCCGACGCGAGAACAAATGGGTTGGCCGATGTCACATAGAGCCATTTTGTGCGATCGATTCTGTGGAGAAGCCGTGCTGCGAGGATCGGATATCTTTGTCCGCGGGATATTGTTGGCCGATGTCGGAATTGTAGCAGGAGAAGTCGTGGCCGTGTATGCCCATCTCGGGGATGGCCGGAAAGTTGCGCGTGGGAGAAAGTTGGAGGAATATCGAGGCGAGTGTCTCTTCTTGGGATTGGGGACGGCCTGTTGTTCTCGTGTCGACATGTTTCGTTGGGAATCGGGACTGGGCGTTACCATATCTCCTTTTCCGTGGGATCGGGCCGGACCGAGCATGCCACCCTTGTCGGGGATTTTACCGAATGCCATGATGCCGCAGAATTTGCCTTCTATAGTGGTCACGCATGCTCTGCAACCCGAACCAAATGACACAATTCTCGATATGTGTTCCGCACCCGGTGGAAAATCCTTGCACTTGGCGAGCTGGACGAATAATCAAGCAACGATTGTGGCCTGCGACAGGAGCCGTCGTAAAATGATAGCGGCTGGCGAAACCTTTCGACATGCCGGTGCAACGTGTATCACTCCCTTGGCGCTCGACACAACATCGTGCGTCCTCCAACTATCGCAAGATGCTGAAAGAAAAACCGTCCAGCAGGTAAGTTAAAAGTAAGAGTTGTTGTAGAGATGGTATTATTGTCATCTCTGACTTTTTTAATCCGTTCAGATCCTTTCTTCCGCGAAGCCATCGACAAAAGACTCTCTTCTGGATGTGAAAGGATTCTACCCCGAATCGTTTGATCGAATACTGTTGGATCCCCCGTGTAGTGCACTGGGGTTGCGACCCAAACTAGAGGTTCCCCTGCAAACGATTCAGGACCTGGAGTCTTACGCAAAGTATCAGCGGCGATTCATCCAACAAGCTGTAGCTCTATTAAAACCGGGAGGAATTATGACGTACAGTACATGCACGTTCCACACCATGGAAAATGAGGAAATGGTTGCTTACATCTTAAGCAAGTACACGCAGATGGAACTGATCCCAATTGATCTCGATATCGGACTCCCGGGTCTTCCTAGTTTGGGTTTGAACGAAGTCCAGCGACATAGTGTGAGACGCTTTGATCCATCGGACGCACAAGATACCATTGGTTTCTTTGTTGCAAAATTTCAGAAAAGAAGAGACTCATAACAAAGATTTATTTTAACAGAATATAGGCAAGTTACACGCCTCACTTTTCCCACCAATTAAATCCACTACTAGCTTGGCCTTGGCCTCCATAACCATAGTAAGCAGAAGGATCCCAGCTGCTAGTCTCTTCTCCGGGTCGAACTTGTTGTGCCTGCTGTTGATGCCCGTGTTGATATGGAGCCTGCGCAACACCGTAAGTGGGTTGTGCCGCTGGTTGTGCACCGTAATAACTTTGATTCACGGTGGGAACAGGAGGCGGTGGAAGCGTAACTTGCTGCGGTGGCGGCGGCAGGTGCCCTGCAGGAGCCATGGGTGGCGGCGGTGGCGGAGGGAGCTGTTCGAATGGTGGAGGAGGTAGACTAGCGGCAGCATTTCCACCAGCCGTCACTGGGTTGGTTGTCGCATGTGGCAAGGAAGGAGGCTGTGTAGCCGGCTCGTCCGCTTTCTTTCCATCAAGTTCCGCCATGAAAGACAAATATTCTGAGTCAATTTGCTGCTGTTCTTGTGGATTGGATGGATCAACGATCGATGGCTTTCGAGTACAGTCCCTCGTTGGATGGCTTGTGTCACCGCAGATGGCACACTTCACTAAAGGCCGATTGTTGTTCATAGCGAACCGCTTCGGGCATTCAAAAGACCGATGTCCTTTCTCTCCACAAATGTCACAGAATTCATCCTCTTTCAGGGTTCCGTTGAGTAGAGCCAGTTCGCGAAGCTGTTGCTGTTTGTGAACATTCTTCTCGTCATCAATGACGACCAGCATTTGCTCGATCATATCCGTTGCAGCATCGACAGCACGCTGGTCATCGCCAGTAATCACAACATGGAGCGGTTCGTTGTCCCCTCCATCACCTTTCCATCTCGACGTCCTCGCGCTCCCTCCTTAACGGACCCTTTTCCACGAATGGCAATTTTGCAGCCCGTTTTCGCTTCCAACTCCTTCTGTGTCTTACCGCGGGGCCCGATAATGAGACCAATAAAGTTATAGTTCGGGTGTTTCTCGATGGGAATAGGAACTTTATTTACACGCTTGCGCACCAATAGATGGCTCATCGTTTTTCTGGCTTGAACGTTAGGATTCAAATTCATGATCCGTTCTAGGATATCTTGGCGTTCCGCACTATAACGTTCTCTCCACCTTACCGCGCGAGTATTTTTACGCATACCATCAGGCCCGTAGACTGTAATGAGAAAGAAAACAAGAACAAACCGTTGAGACGATTGTATAGTCATCAGTGAAAAAGAGCGTTTTCAATGAATACTTACTTGGCGGAGGCGACGGCGAGCGCTCCCGATGACCCCGCGGTAAGGCGTCCACGCGGGCCGCTTCTCGCTCCAAACTCTCTAATTTATCATTAATATCGCGCAATTGGGCCTGGAGATGCCGCATCTGCTCTTGCTTTTCGGGGGGCAAATTCAAGGGCATGTTGACGCCGGGCAGGACAAGTTGAGGAACAACCGGAGCGACAGGAGGGGGCGGAAGTACATTTATTCCGTTATTATTGTCTCCCCAACGCGATCTTCGTTTCGAAGGATCATCATCATTGCTGTTGTTGGCGGATCCCCAACGCGATTTGCGTTTGCGGGGTACTTCCGATCCTTCGGATTGCTGCTGATGCTTCAAATACTCCTTTCTAGCTTCCTTCCAACCACGCCAATTCAAAACTTCTTTCCATAGACCAGGATACTCGCCATACTTTTCTTTCAGTTCCTTTGCCGCGGACGATTGACCCTCATTGTACCACGTCTTCATGGCGACGTGTTCACGTCGAACCGTGTCGACAAATTCGGCTGCGGATTCGCTGTCTTGACCCATTCTAGGATATTCCGCCTCTTAGATATTGTGAACAGCTGTAACCTTAAATTACAAAGTATCAAGACTGGCTGTAACACTCTATTGTTTTGTTACGAATTCGACTTGATTGTTGCAACCTTTGCATGTTGCGTTGCGGCGAACAGAGGTCCGCATCGTTAACGAAGCGCAAACAACGCGGTGGAACTGATGGCCGACGGTAGATGGATAGACGTTGATCGTAGATGCAGCGCAGCACGTACAGTGTACAGTACTGTAGCGGAGTCACGACCTCGGGTGAGTGTGAAGCCGAATGTACTACTCCGTAATTCGATCAAAGCTCTAGAAAGCAAGCATGATATCTATACTAATATAATCGAATGAAAATGAGTTAGCTCAACAAGCGTAAGCTAACGACGAGGCGCTCCGAAGGGGCTCGATGCTCCAAATGTCGCAGTGGGTTGGGGCGATCCAAACGAGCCAAAGCCTTGGCTAGGAGATGACTGGGCTAGACTGCCAAAGCCTGAAGCTCCAAACGACGTAGATCCAGCTGCGGAGCCAAAAACAGAACCGGACGGGGTATTTGACGCAGTGACTGGCGCACTCCCGAAGACACTACTCTGACCTAGCGGCGATGCCGATCCGAAACCACTTGATCCGAATGGTGTCGGAGTTGAAGCTACTCCACCAAACGCAGTAATTCCACCCAATCCACCGGTGCCCAGCGACGAGTGAGAGCCAAAGCCTCCAGGTGCGGGAGCAGGCGGTGACGTGAGCCCAAATATCGAAGGGTCAAGATTGTACTTCTTAGCCAGGTTTCGAAATAGAGCCTCTTCGTTTCCGTGATACTTCTCAAGAAGACGATCGGCTTCTTCCACCTTTGCAGGGTTGTGATTTCGATAAAACTCGATTAATAATTCGCGAGCGCTTTTGCCATTGAACATTGGTGCGCTTGTCGATTGTGCTTGGGTGATGCTAGCGGAACCAAAGGGAGTATTGCTTGGCGGGGCTGAAAAAGGAGATTGAGAGGCAGAAAATCCAGTGTTCCCACCGAACGGAAGTGGAGAGGTTGTTGACGAGCCAAAATTTGATGTCGATGTGCTTCCAAAGCCACCGAACACAGGCTTGCTGTCTTGAATTGACGAGCCGGAGAGACCCGGTGAACCTAATGTGCTCGCGGATGATGCCATTTTTGAACCCCCAAAAGGTGACTGTGATGTTGACGGCTTCTGCTGAAACGGCATTTGAGCATTTGATGTTTGTTCGGAAGGAAAAAGTGCATTACTCTTGTCAGCTGAAATTGAGACATCACTTCGATTTTCAAGTGGATTGGCAACACCGTATCGCTTTGCTAGCTTGGCAAACATTTCGCTTTCTCTTCCCTGATTACCACAAATGTAAGGTAAACTGCTGTACATAGGTCACAAAATAGATTTAACAACATACCTTGTATTTCAATAGAACAGTAGACACCTCACTCAGTTTCGAAGCGTTATGTTCTGTATAAAACTCGGTCAGTAATTTGTGGAAGTCGACTTGGTCTGCGGATCCAGATGGCTGAATTTCAAAGAGGGATGATTTCGTTCCCGATTTTTTTGGTGTCTGTGAACAGCATAGTACCTAGACCATGCATACTTTTGAGCCCAAAAGTGTTTTCTTCCGACGTTTCTGCAGGAGCATCTTTTGGGTGAGAGAATGAAAGAGGAGGATCGGAATCATCCTTTAGCGTAAATGTGGACTTGAATGATTCATTCGGAAAATCTATGATTTTCGATGGTTTCAAGCCATCTTTCTTCGACGGTGACTCGGACAATTTACTCCGTGGGGACTTGGACGCAAGGTCTCGAATGGGTATCTTTGATGACAACGACTCATTTCTCGCTTCTATAGACCCTGTATTATTCGAAACCGCGAAGGCATCTCTTACTCGCTCCGGCGTAGTTCCGAAATCAGAAAGCGCTCCACGAGCCGCACTGTCAATTGCAAAGCTCTTCAACTGAGAAGGTGCGGAATACGTGAGAGCTTGCATTTTGGCCTGGTCGACTGTGGATGGCTCGTCCCATCCTGCTCGGGGATGGAGACTGATCGGTGGGGAAAATAGCTGGAGCTGTTTCTTGTTGTGCTTTCCTGTACTCGAAAGAAGTGGTTTGCGCTCGTCGAGACTTTTTCTTCTTCACTATTTGCGATTCGAGCGACAGCTCAAGTTTGGTTTTTCGTGGCATCTCAGAAAAGGTACTCAAATGATTTTCAACATTCTTCCAGTTCACTTCGTTTTTGTAATTTCCTTTTCCCGCTTGTATACTGCGATCCTTGGTCGTTCGATGTGACGGCAATCTATTTTTAATATCTTGCCCACAGTCAACTGCATTACGAATTCGGCGCTCAACACGAGTAGCATCTTCTTCAACTGCTTGTAACTTTTTTCTTGTTTCGTTTATAGTAACTAGTAAACGCATGTCACCATCAACTTCCTGTAATTCGTGCAAAAGCTTTGCTCTTGATTTCAATGCTATAATGGAACGATGTAGTGTCATTGCGGCAGATGATATCTCTCGTCGCCGAGACTCAGATTCTACATCCAGTGGCTGAACTTTCAAAAGACTTGCCGAATCAATTTCTGATGCGAGGAAAGAAGTGAGATATTTCTCACACTCATTCACCCGCATCGAGGCGGTGGCCTTGTGACTTAGCATTTTGACCCCTCTTTGCTTTTGGTGCAAAAGAGAAGATTGAATATTCGAGAATGATACGAGCAATTCGTGATTGTTTTTCGCCACCGTAGAAATTGCGGCCTTGAGTTCGGAGTCATCATTTTTCGATCTCATTTGCGATAGAACTTCCAGTCGCTCTTCCATTCTTTTAACAGTAACGGCATACTGAGCGGCGACCTCGCTCACACTATCTTGTATACTCAAGGGCACTCGCCCTATACCTCGCTGGGCCTGTGGAAAAGATGCCAGTGTATTTGTTTCGGTGGTTGCTGATAAGTGAGTGGAGGTCATGCTGGACATTGGCGGTATGGCCGAGGAAGACGAAGTTGCAGCCGTTTTCGTTCCTTCACCAGAAGCAGAGAAAGGTGTTGGCGCCTTGCTAAACATCGGCGGAAAAGCCGAGGAAGAAGTAGCCTTCTTAGATTCAGAGGAACCGAAAGCACTCGTGCCAGCAGCAGAAAAGGGAGTCGGAGCCTTACTCGACATTGGCGGGAAGGCCGAGGAAGACGAAGTTGAAGCCGTCTTCGTTCCATCGCCAGAAGCAGAGAAAGGTGTTGGCGCCTTGCTAGACATCGGCGGAAAAGCCGAGGAAGAAGTAACACTTTTAGATTCAGCGGAACCGAAAGCACTCGTGCCAGCAGCAGAAAAGGGAGTTGGAGCCTTACTCGACATTGGCGGAAAGGCCGAGGAAGACGAAGTTGAAGCCGTCTTCGTTCCATCGCCAGAAGCAGAGAAGGTGTTGGCGCCTTGCTAGACATCGGCGGAAAAGAAGAAGAAGAAGAAGTAGCACTTTTAGATTCCGAAGAACCGAAAACACTTGTGCCAGCAGAAAGGGAGTAGGGGCCTTGCTCGACATTGGCGGGAAGGCCGAGGAAGACGAAGTTGAAATCGTTTTCGTTCCATCACCAGAAGCAGAGAAAGGTGTTGGCGCCTTGCTAGACATCGGCGGAAAAGCCGAGGAAGAAGTAACACTTTTAGATTCCGAAGAACCGATAGCACTCGTGCCAGGAGCAGAAAAGGGAGTAGGGGCCTTGCTCGACATTGGCGGGAAGGCCGAGGAAGGCGAAGTTGCAGCCGTTTTCGTTCCATCACCAGAAGCAGAGAAAGGTGTTGGCGCCTTGCTAGAAATCGGCGGAAAAGCCGAGGAAGAAGTAGCCTTCTTAGATTCAGAGGAACCGATAGCACTCGTGCCAGCAGCAGAAAAGGGAGTAGGGGCCTTATTCGACATTGGCGGAAAGGCCGAGGAAGAAGAAGTTAAAGCCGTTTTCGTTCCTTCATTAGAAGCAGCAAAGGAGTTGGCGCCTTGCTAGACATCGGCGGAAAAGCCGAGGAAGAAGTAACACTTTTAGATTCCGAAGAACCAAAAACACTTGTGCCAGAAGAAGCAGAAAAGGGAGTTGGGGTCTTGTACGACATTGGCGGGAAGGCCGAGGAAGACGAAGTTGAAGCCGTCTTCGTTCTTTCATTAGAAGCAGCGAAAGGATTTGGCGCCTCGCTAGACATCGGTGGAAATGCGGAGGAGAGTGATGTTGTTTTTGTTTCTTCGCTGACAGATTGAAGAGCGTGACTCGAGGAAGCGTCAGACGATCCACTCGGTTTAAAACTGAAGCCCGATGAAACACCAGCCAGCAGGGCGGGGGCAGGCGATGATGAGGCACCGCCGCTTGAAAAAGAGAACCCGCACGAACTAATCGCACCTCCACCAAACGAAAAGCCGTTAGCACCAATAGTTGAACCAGAGCTTTCTTGAGTCCCACTACCAGTACCCATTGAAGTCGTGGCAGCATCATTTTCAGTGCCAGGACGCACAGCCTCGCAAGCTTTGCATTTTCCTGTCTCTCCAGGATTCGACACCATACAAACGCTACATTTCCAGCTACCTTCCTCAGCCTTGAATAAATTTCCCCAGCCGGTACCGGTGGCGACCGACTCACTGGTGACAACGCCGTCAACCTCATTCTCTTCTTCTTCGCTGTCCTCGATATCGCTTTCGTCACCTCCAAACAGCCAGTCAAGGTACCAGCTGACAAAGGCATTCTCGGTAATTATGCCGCTAGAGTCCTTCAACTTTCGTATCGTCTTTCTGTGTTCTTCTTCACAATAAGTTGTGCCAAACGATTCAATCAACTTAGGGAAATCCATTTCCGTGATGCTTCGAACACCGTCGCGCATGCTGCTAAGCTCTCGAAACTTTGCCTGAGCACGTTCGCGTTCTTCTCGCTGGTCAGACTCTTCAGACCCGCCAGAACTTCCGCCGTCGTCATCTCCACTAAGAAGCTGAAGGTACCAATCGATAAAAGCCTGACGTTCTAAATGACCCTTATCATCCTTGTCGACAAGCTTTGTCTGTTTCTCTAACTCATCTCCGTAGAATCCTTCTCCAAGAAGTTCAATCAAGTCTTCCATCTTGTCTAAAGGTAAAATTCCTTTCTTGTCGCTATCAATCGTGTCAAAGGCCTCGGCAGCTTTCTTGACTTCCGGTGTGCTCGCAATTTCGTCTCCATGCGTTTCCGCACTTTTTAAATTAGAGAGCACATCACCGATTGTGAACTTAGAAACCTGTGCCGACGGATCAGAGGATATTTCAACATCATTACTTGCGATCGAAATGTTAGTAGATCCACTCGGTTTAAAACTGAAGCCCGATGAAACACCAGCCAGCAGGGCGGGGGCAGGCGATGATGAGGCACCGCCGCTTGAAAAAGAGAACCCGCACGAACTAATCGCACCTCCACCAAACGAAAAGCCGTTAGCACCAATAGATGAACCAGAGCTTTCTTGAGTCCCACTACCAGTACCCATTGAAGTCGTGGCAGCATCATTTTCAGTGCCAGGACGCACAGCCTCGCAAGCTTTGCATTTTCCTGTCTCTCCAGGATTCGACACCATACAAACGCTACATTTCCAGCTACCTTCCTCAGCCTTGAATAAATTTCCCCAGCCGGTACCGGTGGCGACCGACTCACTGGTGACAACGCCGTCAACCTCATTCTCTTCTTCTTCGCTGTCCTCGATATCGCTTTCGTCACCTCCAAACAGCCAGTCAAGGTACCAGCTGACAAAGGCATTCTCGGTAATTATGCCGCTAGAGTCCTTCAACTTTCGTATCGTCTTTCTGTGTTCTTCTTCACAATAAGTTGTGCCAAACGATTCAATCAACTTAGGGAAATCCATTTCCGTGATGCTTCGAACACCGTCGCGCATGCTGCTAAGCTCTCGAAACTTTGCCTGAGCACGTTCGCGTTCTTCTCGCTGGTCAGACTCTTCAGACCCGCCAGAACTTCCGCCGTCGTCATCTCCACTAAGGAGCTGAAGGTACCAGTCGATAAAAGCCTGACGTTCTAAATGACCCTTATCATCCTTGTCGACAAGCTTTGTCTGTTTCTCTAACTCATCTCCGTAGAATCCTTCTCCAAGAAGTTCAATCAAGTCTTCCATCTTGTCTAAAGGTAAAATTCCTTTCTTGTCGCTATCAATCGTGTCAAAGGCCTCGGCAGCTTTCTTGACTTCCGGTGTGCTCGCACTTTCGTCTTTATCCGATTTTAAATCTTGTCCAAGTTTCACATCGTCCGCTGCCGGCTCTACGGGTAGAACTGGAGAAGGTGCCTTCTCTAACGTTGAGCTAAGTTCAGGTTTCTCTTCTTGTTTGGTTTCCTCCGTAGTGCTGTCAAATAGTGGCTTTGCTATGCTGGCTAAGCCAAAAGCAGAGCTTGCAGGCTTTTTGAAAGTGTTGAATGGATCGGCGGATTGCGCGAAACCAGCCGGCGAGCTAGCTAAAGCTTCAAAACTGAACGGCTTACTCGAAAGCACGCTAGAACCAAATACATTTTTCGCGGCGCCTGAACCAAACGACAGACTGGCGGTCCCTGACCCAAAAGTTACTTCCGATCCTGACCCGAACGGTGCCGACTGAGGTCCCAAAAGAGATGACGTCTGACCGAATACTGGTTGCGTTGAGGAAGGGGCATTTGCACCGAACGCCGACGCGGTGCCAAACGATAACGACGATGTTGGCGCAGTTGTGACGCTGCTTGTCTGACTAGACGTGGATGCGCCAAATACAGACTGCTGTCCTTCTGATGCTTCCAACGATGACTTTGGAGGAGTCGAAGCAAGGGAGAGACCACCGAATCCAAAGGAAGCCTTCGTTTCCTGGCCAAATAGATTCGACTTGACTTCCGTAACCGGCGGTGATGCGTCTTCCGTGACTAATTCTGGCGCAGCTTCCGATCGCATGCTTTTGGGGAGAGGTACTGCATGGAGGTGATTGACACCCGACGCTAAAGGAAGCTGGAAAAAGGATTCATTGGCCCCATGCACCAACTGGAAGCAAGATAGAGACCCGTCGGTCGAAAGGAGCAGCACCAACGGTAGGCATACCCCTTCTTGTATTATATTTGCCACGGCCAAGCCGGTAGGATAGGTATATTCGTAATCGTCGTCAGTCGGTGTTAAAGCATTGTCTCCCTCCGGAAGCTCCACTTCCACCCACGACGAGGGGTCTTCGCCCGCTAAAACGTGTACATCACTTCCCACGTTACTTGCCACCAGCATAATATTGCATTGGGAGTTGTTGGCGACAGTAGTGGTAAAAAAGACGTGGCGACCATCTTTGGCAGGAGCAAAGAAAGGAACAACATCGCCCATATCCTGCGGCGGTTTCTCGTCTGACGGAAAACTGGATATGTAAAAACAAACGTGATGCTGAGCGGCATCCTCTGGATTGTCTTCGTCCTCTCGACATCCTCCTCCGGAGGAAGGACGCGACAGTAACCACAACCCAACGATCTACCATCTGCTACCCACTCAATGTGAGTACACGACCACGAAGGACCATCATCTGCTTCACCAGGAAACGGAAGAACGCCCACTGGAGACAAACGGGACGTCGTGATATTGTAATTGAAAACGTGGATGCCATTACCGTCGATCGTTCCCACCGCAATCGTGCATTCATCACTGTCACAGGAAGGGGACCAGGCCGCACAGGCCAGATTGAGATGAGCGAGCTGTCTTTGTACACTTTCCACCGGTGTACCGCAATCATCCGCGTGATAGATCGTCAGTCCTTGTTGACCGTCGTCTACCAAAGCCAGTGCGTAGCCGTGAGGACTGAACTGCAACGATCGTGCCGGTCCAGCCGCACCAGCGGCGTTGTCTCTCGATTTCGATACGCTTTGATTCAAATCTGTTTCGGTATGTGAATGAGCTCCTTCTACTTTCCACCGTAATTGAAATGACACGTGGGTAACATCAAAACAGCACAACGATCCGTCCGCTAAGCAAACCGCCACGAGGCGACCATCGGGTGAAGCTGCTACATTGACTGCCGGAATACCCAATGACGTAGAGAAAAGGACACTGGCTCCGGTCTCCGACGACAAAGTCAGTGTCTCGAGAGTATCGTTACAGACGCGAAAGGCGTACCCTACGCAATTGGCGGGTACGGCGAGGAGTTTGATTCCAGATTTGGTGGGTCGGGAGGATGGCGTAAGCGCGGTGGCTCCGGGCAGTGGCGATGCCACCTTTGCAAATTTCAGAAAGTCTTTTAGAGACATGTTGCGGAAAATGAATTATAAAGGAGTTCAAATGCAACGACCTGGATTTAATTATTGCTCTCCCTTCTTTTCTGGCTGCAAATGAATGCGACCACGTAAAAATGCTGCACAAACGGCACGACCGTGCATCCGTGATGATTTCTAACACGGTACGACGGGATCTATATCTTTTAAGTGTAGTCAGGGATCAAGTCAAACAGTGAAAAAGCATTTCATTGCGACATTGTCACGTTTTCCTATCATTCTTTCCGAAACGAATGAAATCATAGTGTAGGCTCTAACGATCAGACTAAGGTACCCGTCGACCTACTAAACTTGTAACTTTATCGAAATAACTGCGAGAAACAAGTGTTTTCAATCCATCATCATCTCGATGAAGTTGTAGCTTATCAAAGAAACCAATCCGGATCAGCCGATCTTTTTACTCGCTCGAGTTCCAACGTTCATTCATTTGACTTATGTAGTCATCGATATCAAATGTATTCGGATTCTCGTTAAACATTTTGACCGATTGGAAATTCTCATCCACGCGATAGTTATCCAGGAGGGCCTGCACTACTTTTCTCCCCTCCGTTGTGTCAACCCCTTTGTTTAATATATCACAGCGGACCAGGGAAACATTCTTGCTCGTGGCATAATCATTGAACACCGAAAATGTGAGCAGCGGAGTAGCCGAGTGAGGATCCATTTTGTAGTCTTCTAGATATGCTAACAGAAAATAGGCAGGAGCCTGGAATTGGGAAACCATCATAAAGAAACCATTGTCACGGAAAATAGGTTGCACAAAGAATGGTCTGGTTTGAGCAATCTTGCAAGTTAGTTACACCCACAACGAAGAATGCGTGTACAACGAAACTCATGCTTACTGTTGATTGGCTCTTGATGTTACGTTTTTCCCATCTTCTCCGGAAAGAACAAGGGCTACTGTATCTTGCTACCATAATTAATTGGAGAGTCAGCTTTTTCTAGAAAAAGAGCCCAAGCAATACGCACAAGCCCTCCTACTTACCTTTTCCTCGTGATAGGTTTTCCAAATATTTACTAACTCTGACTTTGTTTTGTCTTCCACAAGCTCTTTCTTCAAGATTTCGTCCAGAGATCGGGGCCCAGCGAAACTAAAGCTTAGATGGCGCACGGACGACGATAAAATTGCCGATTGCTTCCGCAATACCAAAGAGCAGATTCGGTTGGATAGTAGCGCTGTCATTGGTGATCGTAATTGAATAAAAGTTATGATGAATAGAAAATATAGAGGTCCTATTGCGGATTGCAGCCGAACCCAAACTTGATTTTTGTTGATGTTGTGTCAAGCATGTATGCATGTCAATGACGACGCAAAACAAGCTATCAATCCAACCGGCACTCGCACTACAACCGTTATCCCTACTGTATCCTGGTGTCCAACAGAAAAGCAACCCCCAGCCATCCAAACAATGAGAAACGCTAAGGTGTTCTTGTTCATACAACACAGAATTTTTCATGTTTATAGAGTATCCAAGCTTACAGCACTCGACATCCAAACTCCAGCTAAAGTGTCGTTGCTACAATATGCTTTGATGTAAGTTAAATACGCTTACTTCTCCGAGACCTCCTCAAAGTTTCCTTCAACAAGGTCAGGAACATCATCGTCGTCTTCTTCTTCACCTTCCGGGATCGATGCAGCAGCAGATCCTCCAACTTGAGCTGCCATGTTCTGATAAGCAGCGAAGTTGTCCATACCGAGCTGCGACACGATGCTGGGGAGAAGATCCTGAAGCGGCTTCGTCTCATGCTGACCCGAGATGATGTACGTGTTAGCAGCAATAGCTGCTTGTACTTTTGGGTTCTTGAAATGAATGACCTTTCCGTCATCCTTGAAGAAGTTCACCTCCTCGATTCCCGGTATGTTGGTGGCACCGAGCTTTTTCAGTGTGGTGCTGAGCTTTGCGTCGGTTTGTGCGTTCGATGATCGGTTGGTGACCACCTTCTTACGTCGAATACTTCCTTTTCCGCCGGTGGAAGTCGAAGCGCCACCAAATCGCTTGGCGATCATTTTAGCCCGTGCATCATCCATTGCCATAAATTAATACTGTAAAATAAAAACAAGAACAACGCCAAAAGGCCGAAATAGACTAGAACTAAATTCAGCAGATCATTGAAGCACAAAAACGTTAGAAACGAAATCCCAAACGCAATACTTTAACGAGAAACATCTCGATTGAGGGGGCGTCACGTTGGATACGATGACAAGTTTAGCCTCCAAAATATCATGTCGCTTCCTTGCACCATTTTTGCCCCCAGGAATGCCCCCCTACATAAATTTTACTTCATACACAAGCACAAAAGCCGCAATACGAGACTCTTTCAACAAAAAGACGCCATGGTGTCCTCACCTTGCTTTTTAGGGGGGAGAGTGCATGGTTGCGGCGTTTCGCCTGTCGTTGCAAGCGGCCGTAGTAAGGACGGTAAACGCTGGTAAGAATTTCGCGTAAAACCCATTGTGTGGTCGGTATCATTTTTGGTGGCAACATCACGACGCCAGACTCCAATAGACGGTCGAGAACAGACCATTGGAGTGAGAATATGAGCAAATCGCAGTGGCACTATAATATCCATTATTATGTAGTCATGACATTCATGGAAACGCAAGGCAGATGGACGATGACGACGAACATCTGTTGACTGGATTCCTTCCGGGAATCATAAGTTGAAGTAAAGATCATGCCGTTCCAACGCGAGAATTTTTTTTATGCCGGAGGCTTGCTTGACTCAGCAATCGGCTTGGCTTTACGTTGTTATTACAAGGTATATTTCTATCCTCGAAGCCAACTGTTTTGTTTACTTTTCAGTCGACGGTTCTGCATGTAAAACAAGCAGCGGCTTTTATATCTCTCAAGCAACACCGCTTTCTTCACCGTTTCTCATTTCAGCGATACAAAATGTCCGGAAGTTCAACACAATCTACCGTGCAATCCTTTTCAATAATTTTGACAATACTGTTAGCATGTTGGACACCAAGCTCTTCCTTCGTTCCTAAGCATGATGGTACAAGGCGAAGTTCAGAGACTAGTTGCGTAGAAGGCCCTAAAACGCCACTGCATTCATCTTTCGTCCGGTCGATTGACGATAGATTTAATCAGGGAAATTGGGAGAATAATAAGCAAAAGTTCAAACGGAAAAGAATACCGAAAACAGAAATCGACGCACGGCAGCTTCGACAGCAACGTGAAGAAGAATACGAACGGTTAGTTACAAATGCGGATAGCGTGCCGAGTATATGGAATTTCGAAAGTCTCTTTCCTTCACCTATCATCGACGAAGAGTCCGTCGATCGTGACTTGTTTGAAATTCAACGGCGAGATCGCAAGAAGGAGGAAGAAAGAAATGCAGGTGGTCGCTCGAAAATAGTGTCGAATCCTTACGCGGGAGAGACAACGAATCCGTTTCTCCGTTTAATGTGGAGTGAACCGACAATTAAGACTCGTGAAACTTCTTCGTCCGCTATGACTTCCCTAGCGAACGAAAACGCCACAGCGGCGCTGATCTCAAGCAAAATAGCCAATACGACAAGCGCACGGGTTGATCGAAGTTTGACGCGGATGGTCGAAGACCGAATTTATGGCTTCCGTCGAGGTGCATCCGGCGATATTCGATACCAAACGTCACTGATGGGTGACGGTGCAGTTCAATATCGTGAAGGAGTGAGACTAGGAAATGCTTTACCAATTAATGCAGACCGTCTGAACTACATGGCAAAGAAAGAGATGAAGAAAGGGCGTGTGGAGGAAGCCGAAGAGCTGTACGAACGAGCCGTGGAAATCGATCCTCGGGATGGACGAGCATATCTTGGACTCAGTCGGTGCGCGCAGCGTCGACAGGACTTCAAGCTCGCCCGCGAGTGGTTAAATCTAGGCATTGCCAACTCAGCCTCTACCTTCAACGGAAATCCAGATCGTGGGGCAAATCCGTTTCTGCTTCAGGCACTAGGTTGCTTGGAAGAGAAAGCAGGACAACTGTCGCAAGCTGAATCCTTGTATACATCAGCTGTTAGATCAAGGCCGTCCCATGCCGCTGGTTGGGTAGCTCTTGCTCAAATTCGCACACGCAAGTTGGGCCAGAGCGTTGGGGCAGGTCGATCTTGTTTCGAAGCCGCCGAGCGTGAACTGAAGGCATCAGGACTACCTCAGTCTTCGCATGTCTACACGGCATGGGCCGACCTGGAACTAAAGAAAGCCGGCGATGCCCGAAGAGCCAAAAAACTCCTCAAAATGGCATTGGAAATCGACCCAAAATGCTCTGTTGGCTGGTTGCAATTGGGTATGCTTGAAAGTGATTTGCAGAATTGGGATAAAGCGGAAGAATGCTTTGAAAACGTTTTAACGTTTGATCAACGTAATTCTCGTGTGTTACAAGCATATGCAATAATGGAAACGAAACGACCTGATGGGAACAGTAGGAAAGCTATTGGACTCTTTGAACGTGCTTTGAAAGCCAATCCTCGCGATGCTGGTGTATTGCAAGCCTATGGCTTGTACGTTGCGAAGTTGGGTGACATCAAATCAGCAAGAGAATTGCTTTGGAAGGGCACAGAAGTTGATAAACGTCATGCGCCCATTTGGCAAGCATTGGGTGTACTAGAAACCCGCAGTGGAAACCCCGAGGAAGCTCGTAGCATATTTCAGCAGGGCATCTGGGCTTGCGCACAATTAACAGGTTGTAAATCAGGCGGACACAATTGTGCTCGATTGTGGCAGGCATGGGGCGTACTAGAAGCTGAAGAAGGGAACCATGCTGCTGCACGACGCTGTTTCAACCGTGCCTTGGATGCGGATAGTAGGAATGTCCCTGCCATTACAGCCTGGTCATCTATGGAAGAAAAATTGGGCAATCGCCAAGATGCTCGCGCAATCTACGAAAGGGCTTTGCCTCGCTTTTCAGCCGGATCCGAAAGCAAGAAAGCTCTTTGGAGGAACTACGAGCTGATGGAACAACGTGCCGGGGATACTGCGGCCGCCCAACGCGTATATCAAAGAGCTATACGAGAGGTGATAAGCTTCGAAGAAACTTCCGTTCCCGATCAGAAAGTTGATGCCAATAATAGGCCTCAACCGGAAACTACGACGTCTTCACGAAACAAGAGGGAAAAAAGAAGTTGTTCGGTGGAACGGCGGTGGGGGAGAGGTTTGGTTAAACGATAGAGCTATAGAGGCCAAGATCCCTTCAGAGAAGAGGGAAAGCCGATACGAAAAAACAATGAAGTCATAAAAGAAGTTCAATTTTTAAAGTTTTATTCTTAAAAGCGCTTTATAAATAATCGTCGTGTTAGAAATATTGGCGGATATCATTTCGGAGGGCTGTAATTGCGGTTTTTGGATCGTCGCAAAAGTACCGCGAATCAAAACATTCGTTAGACTATAACTTCCATGCTTCCTGATAACTGTCTTCTCAACAAAATTGCACTCATAAAGTGTAGACGTCACAACTGGATCAGATCAGCGATCAGGAGCAATGTTGAATGTTGATGAAGGATGAAGTGAATGAACTGTTCCCACAATAGTAGTATTTAACTTACTTTGCCAATAAAATTACAAAAGTAGCTTCACATAAATCCAGATCCAGGCTTCGAGAATCTGGGATACAGCGTCGCCTCAATGCCAATAATTTTTTGGGCTTGCAATGCATAGCAACATGTCATCATAACTTTATCACTACATTTAGTACATTCTATTGTCGCAGCGTACACTGTTAGTTAATCAGCAAACATCAATAGCCTTGACTATGGTTCAAGGTGTAGATTACTTTTTCATGACTAATTTCCAGTCGCGAGCAAGATCCACTTCTTCTTCGCAGTTACGAGGTACGGAACCGCCGTCACCTCTTACTGAGATGCGCAAGCACAATAAAAAATTACCGTACGAATGATTATTAACTACAAAATAGCTTACAAGCCTTCCAATGCACGCTTTCATTATAACCTTAGTTTACGACGAAATCGTTGCGGATCGATCTTTGTAGTTGACACTTTTCGATAGTCCGAAACGTGTTCAACGCTTAACTTTTGAGTTCAACAAGAGTGGGACGATCGCACCGAGTCTCACAATCAGCATTGCATTTTTTTTCTTCCGAGCGTTTTTGTTCGTCGTCCTCTCCTTGCGAGAGGCATCTTTGACCGCAACCCGACGCATTTTCGTCAATGCTGAGATGAAATCATTGTCGCTCATATAAATTGAAATTGATTCGATTTATGAGCTACAGCTCCTGAGTCAGCAATCGTGTCAAATAATGCCTCTTACCGTCGAGCCACCGAAAAGACGCAAGGCCGTGGATCTGCGCCGGGAACAAGCAGACGACGAAGCCGCAGTCGACGACCACAATCGAGCAATGAAATAAGTTCCAAAGATCGTTCGCAATCTTTTATCGGACAAGAGCTTGTTGAATTGCAGCTGCCACGAACGAACCCGAGCGAAGTAACGACGAAACAAAGCAGTTCAAAAAGCACAACGAACGCTTCTGTGCCCGCAACGTCCGCTTATAAAGACAGCAAACAAGCAAGTCATCATACCTTATGCTTAGACACACGCTTTATCGACACAGGGGCGGGAAGAGACGCGGGAAATGAAATCGTTCAGGGATTTCAATCCTTGGTGAAAAACTTGGACGCCCGTGGGGACTACTGTAACATCATTGCTACGACGAATACTCCCAATGAAAAGAAGCAGGGAAAAGCTACGATAAACTTTGCTACGCTTCGTAACTCTCAAGTATCGAAATTGAATATCCCCATTCAGAGAGTTGCGTTGCATGGAATTTCGCTTCCTTTAGAAAACGACGTGTCGACCCCGGATGAATTATCTGCTGAGACATCCTGGAATTTATTCGCACGAATGAGTAAGTCCCAGCACTTTGTCATTTGCCCTTTTCCTTTTTCCAACAAGACTTTAACATTTCATTTTTGCTAGTTGGGAAAATGCTTTTTGATCTAGACCAGCGACCGAAAGAGAATCAAAGCTTGCCTCTCGAGTTTACGATTTTGACTTCCGACATGGCTTTGTTTTCCGAGACATGTTCCACAAAAACACGTCGATTGCTTCGAACGATTTGCTCAAAAAATGAAGACTTTGTCTCAGACGGACCGAATCTCTATCATTCGACTCATTGTGGTGGAAACGCACATGCTCGCAATCGGAATTGACCAATCGCCGACTGCTGAATCAGGTAGGGACGCCTACAAAAGGCGAGAACAGAATGTATATCTGCGATCAAAGGGGTCATGGATGAGATCGAGATCAATGGTTCACCAACTTCGTCTACTGGTCAGCTTGTGCAGTACAGCCTCAGCTTGATGGATGGAAGCATTTCCAGCTACAAAGCATTGTCGTGCAAAATCTTCCGGGAGAATCTTGGCGTTCATAATTTGCGTCGCCAAATTGGTTTCGACCTGCCGGAAACACCTGACGGAACCCAGTGTCGCATGTATTTCGATATCTTCTTCCAAATTTTCCCATATAAACTTGGTAGTCAGGAGGCCAAGACGCTCGTCGAAGACTTGCATCGACTTTCCCTCAGTACGCTTGAGATCATCCAGCTTGTGCCCGTGTCTTGCGTGGACGCCAGCCTTCTCTACGGTGTGCCGTTCTCCGTCAATCCTGTTCTCGAGCAAAACTTTGATCGCAATGAGGAGACAGAGTGTTTGACAACTGTATTCTTTCGATATTTGCAAGAGCGAGACCTGTCGATTCTCTTAAGAGCTTCCCCTTCGACGGGGCAACCTGCCGGAATTGATCGACCGAACGATGTGCAAAATTTTCTATTGATGCCACAAGAGTTCCCTGAAGCTATGAACACGCCACCACGATCAGGACTTCTTTTCATTACGCCGAGGCAAACCAGCTTATTAGTGAAGCTGTCCAGATGAATTTGAACAGGAACCTTGATACCGACATGGGCATACAGTATACGGAGTACATCGAAAGCGCCATGTCAACACTGGATTGCAAACCATTCAACCCACTCATCAGCGAGATAGAGAAAGTCTCTAATGAAAACGATGCCTCGATTGGCCTCGATACTGGCGTTCATAGCAAAATGCTTGCCTCATTTCACAATCTGGTAGCATTCCACTCTACCGGCTCACAAATCCAAACGAGCTTTGCTGAAACAGATCAGATGGACGAGAAGCATTATCCAACGGCGGCACTCAGCGTCAAGGAACGTGATAAAAGCCAGAAGATCAACAAGAGAATGCAAGCGACAAGACCACCATTTAATTCGCCACCGTTCACGTGTCTTGTCGCAGATCATCCGATGGAAAATGAAAACTCACCCCCACGAGCGAAGTCGCAGATCAGCCAATGAAAAGCGACAACTCACCACCGTCCACGAACCAGGTCGCAGATCATCCGATGGAAAGCGACAGTGAGCAAAATTGTTTTTGGAACGAAAATCATGAAGAAAACTCTGATATAGAGTACGTCGAGCCCACTTTCGAGTACGACGTGTGAATTATAGACCCACGCCCAACAATTAGTCAGCCCACATAATCTTCTCATAAAGATATGATGCATTTCAGTTTTTGATATTTTGATCTTGCATGCTTTCAATTGTGTGTAAGGAGTTGGAATCAGACCTCGGAAAAGCCACTCGAATCTTGCGTTGCAATCGTGCTAGCGACAGAATCATTTTCACCACGATACGGAAAATGAGCTTTTACGGCAGCCCCCACTCCACACTGATCAATATTTAAGAAAAGCTTTCTAATTGAAGGTAACCAAGACCAAGAGGAACCAGCTGCCGTATTACAAAACGCTCTTCCCTTACGTGCCGTGTATTGGTGAGGTACCGTCACATCCATCGCACGCTTTTGTGTTTTTAACAACTCCAGTGCTTCCTTTTCATTTTCCTCGATGATGTTCAATAGAGAAGATATTTTGGCTTCTACTTCTTGAGAAGACAAGTCCGTGTCGTAGCTTTTGTGAGAAGCCGGAAGGTACAGCGGGGATAATGCCGATGTATGCTCTGTTGTTTGCGAAATGAGTTGCACTTTCACCACTAAGCGGGCATCTTTCAAAAGACCAACTTCTTTCTGAGCATCCAAGCAGTTCTCTGGCACCCGAACAGGCAGATCCATTAAGAAACTCCCAGTCTCTTGATGTCCAAAGATAACCAGAAATGCAACACCATGAACTTCTCTACTGTCTTCTTCCCCGGTGACTCTTAGTTTGATCGCCATTTCAATGATCTCCGGAAGAAGAGCCTTAGAACTCGACCACGCCGCACCGTTACTTTGGTACGGCGAGTTATAAGGGCATGTGTGTGTGCTTTCTGCGATATTAGTGTCGAAAGTCCTCGAAGTGTTCAACGCATTTTCGTCATATATTTCCTCCAAAACACAACGGTTTGATCCCGACAAAGATATGATCTGTGAATGATGCGAAACTGGCATTGTCAAAGATAAGTGCGGAAGACAATCCTGCGCAGATGGCCGATTCTTGTCGAACCACGATGCCGAAAGGGTGAAGTTTCATTACAACAAACCATATCCACGGGCTGCGATTCAACCATCAGTCTTCCTGAAGTGCTACATAGTGTAGACGATGCCACTTCCATATCAGTAGCAGAGCCTGTAAAGGCAACTGCTGCAGTTACCTCCCGAGAGTTCTGAATATTTCGATTCACTTGGATTCCATGAAGTGTATGCACCGTCAGCTTGACTTTGATGATTTTACATTCACTTTGCGATTGTAAAGTCGTCATCTCTTTCAAGGCATTACACTTAAAATGAGATACGATATCAAAATAGATCATTGACGACAGATGAGATGAGCGATGAATTCTATGGAAGATCTTCCACTGGATAGATTTTGCAACGCATGGAATGAATCTACCAGTACCAAAAAATGAGCCTTGGATCTACCAAGCGCCCTCAATACATTGGAACAACATTAGAGCTGAGGTGTTTTCCAAAGTAAGACAGGTTCAATAGAAATCCACATCAACGGTCCGTATGTCGTACGGAATTATGAAACATCGCAAAAAATAAAAATAATATCATCAATAAGCTCATTTTATGAGGAATTCAATGATGTTTTTGTTAAAACAGATTCTTTCTAGAAGTTAATTTATTCAAGTTACAAAAATTCGCGCGACAAAATTTCCGCAGTCTGGTACATCCGTCTACAGGATTCTTACATAGGAAATTTATCCCGTATCCTTCCGATAAATGGATCTTGGACGAATTATTGATCTAGATCAGCCTTTCCCTTCATTCTTTGGTAAAAAGCAATCTATTGAACAGCTAATAGAGTGAATGATTGCATATGCAAGCATTGGGTTGTTGGACGATGCGGTGAAAAAGCTTTTTGACGACATCTCTACTATCGCGTGACGAGCGACAGTACGAGCATAAACGACTCAAGGCGACGACCCCAAAGCCGCAAAACATATAACTGAGCAACAAAACCTTTGGTTAAATCATTTGCTGTAAATAAGTGAATTTTAATGATCTGTTTAATGCTTTTTTTCATGGTCGAAACTGTCTCAAAACTTTGAGGGCGTTTTTCTCGAAATCGCGTTTTGGTAAAATTGACGGTAGACGTACAGAGCTGATGTGGATTTCTATTGAACCTGTCTTAAGTATGGTCTAATGTGGTATCCTTGTAGTCTAGTATATCCTACATGAGTTTTTACGGTCGAAAAACGTACAGTTATGCCGTAAGTGGATAAATTCGTCCAGTTATTTTTTGCCCGTAGCACACCCGTAGAGTTTGTACCAGACGCAACATTTTCCCCCCATCCGCGGACGACAAAACGACGATGATGTTGTTGAAGAGCAAAAGTGAGCCGCAATGCCCCTTATTTGGCGTATGTTGACAGCCAACAATGAAAGAACTAAATTCTAGTCATCGCAGTTGTCGAAAAGGCTCGATTTGGTGATAACGGGGCTTCTGGACAAAGCAAAACCTTTCCTAACAATAACCCCAGCCGCAGCGGTCAAATCAAGGGAACTTCACATCCGAAGTAAAAACTCCCGTGGTTTTGCCAACGCATAGATCTCCAAAGTTTCTGAAAGAACGACCTTGCAAATAGGTCGTATAGTATTGGTGGTTCTCCGAAGCGTACCTAAATGCTCACCGTCTTATGTTGTAACAAAGGATAGTTTTCACCGTAATCGGACTTAAGGCAGCCACAGTAAGCTTAAGCCCATGCAATTTCTCGCGCTAAAAACTTATTCCGCGTGAACAATTCACGAGCCCACTTTACGCTCGAACACAAGCACATTTAACTGATCCGATTGTGCGTTTCAGAGTGTGAAATTGCAGGCGGCGATGAGTTACCCGTTTTCTCTTTCAGTGATTTCAGGTTTTGGATGACATCTAGGCTATGTCGCTGTCTGGCGTAATTTCTACTCCTCAACAATTGAGTCACTGGCTACAGGGTGAATGAATTTGAGAAAGCTTGCTGCAAGACTTCGCTGAACGCCTTTGTCGTCGGCATCTATAGCTGATTCTAAAAATTGTTCGGTTACTTTTAAGTCGGCAATTCCAACTCGAGGATGCGTAAATTGAACCGATAATTAAGTAGTATAAGCCAACTATAAACAATGACTTAGCTTGATTCGATTGGCGCCAGGTTGCATGATCTGTGATTGGAGTACATTTAGTACCTCACTCAATCATGATTTGGCGTCGTTGCGCAACTATTTGCTGGCGCAATCTAGCTTCTGCACGCTCTTTTGACGAGCGTGAAGTCTTTCTATGCAAACTATTTGCTCCAATCAGAGTGTATTCAGCCGACTGATAGATGTTGAAAGCGGAAACCCTTTCTAATGATATTTTGAAGATACTCTAATTGAAGGGGAGATCGGAGAGCTCTTTCGTACCAGGTAAAGTGAATCTTAAACTATTTTCAGAACTAAATACTCACTTCTAATAGAAAGCTATCTAGCAGCGATCAGAATTACTAGTTGAACAAAAACTAATCTAAAGTAGGTCTACGTCTTATTGAGAAAACTCATTGAACGAAAAATGCTGGTACTGGTAAGGTTTACTACCCAAAAATGCTGATCTGCCGTGTATCAGAAAGATTACTTAATGAGCGACAAGCTCACAAAGGCAATGTGCACAACGTGCAATTTTGATGCTACCTGGTATGAGGTCAAATTGTTCGTTTCGTTGGTTGAAAACGAAGAGGAATGGTGTGGCGAAACAAACCAGACGAAAGCGCCATTGCAGCATCATCAATTATAGCAATCGTCGCTCTTTTGAAAAAACGGAAGTTGATATTGAAATTGAGGTGACAACGGAAGGCAACCTAGGCTCAGGCAACTTCAGATGCCTGAAGAATCAATTTGATTGCCACCCAACCCGACCTTGTCGTGTTCTCAGAATTCACAAAGCATTCATCCGCTCCGAAACATCGATTCTTACTCTTATCTCTTATGCAAGAGCATTCATTCACTTTCAACTAAAATATATACATTTTCGCTGAAAGCAGTCCTATCATTCGGTCGTAGAGTACGACAGACTCGATCAATAAGAATCCAGCCGTCGGCTGAAGGTGCAATGTTGTCAAATACCTGGTGTTGTCTCGTTGAATCCATTCATTCCATCCCGCTCCCGCTTTCGCGCTCATAAATTGAAAGTACTGTCTCTGTGCGAAAGATTTGTCTACCTCGGATCACCCCGCCATTCATTTTCCTCTCAATATTTCCATGTTTCTGATGCTGTTCGTCGTTGTCGCAATAGACAACAAAAGAGCGACTGTTCGGCTCCCCATGCTCCTTTGGCAACAGATACTAAACAGGTAGCTCTAGAAATATATGAGAAGGCATTTCATGAACTCCATTGCAACGAAAAAAGGATTTGCAGCTCTTCAACAACATCATCGTCGTTTTGTCGTCCGCGGATGGGGCGAAAATGTTGCGTCTGGTACAAACTCTACGGGTGTGCTACGGGCAAAAAAATAACTGGACGAATTTATCCACTTACGGCATAACTGTACGTTTTTCGACCGTAAAAACTCATAATAACAATCGAATCAGTACAATAGCATCCGTTGAGATTTTGAACTTGCGGATTTACAAAAGGCTAAAGAGAAGTAGTTGGGCCAAGGTCTAGACTAAGATATCTAAACTTGTGGTTATTTAGCTACACCGTACTTGGAATATCCCTGACTTCGCTATGTTTCGGACGCCTTTGTAGGGATGATAACTTTCTCTGGTGACCGAAAGGCCACTGACGGTTAACCCTGAAACGGAGGCCAATGGGATTTTCCAATTCAAAGATAAATGAGGCGGATCGAGTGCTTCTTCTTCACCCACTTTGGGCGATACAAAAGAGAAGGAACATGTCAAAGATGCCTTTTGCTGGCATCCATTTTCCCTAAATTCCAACGAAGCACTTTGGCGGCTTCGTTGTACACCGCCGTCCCAAAAATCGACTCGTAAATTTGATGTAGATCTAGTTTGTCGCGGAAAAGGAATGTTAACGCAAAAGTCTTCTACCACCACCGGGCCTTTGTGACTTGGCGAGAAGACGAGACTGCTGAGGGTCGTAACCCCGGCGTGAAGTGTTACTCGACCCGTTCGCATATCTCCCGACGTAGTAGACCGATCTCCGTAGTTCCATTTCGGATGGCAAAAGACAGGAGGGTTGAGAGAACGAACTTTTTCGGGCACAATGCGGTAGCTCATGAGCTCGAAATTCCCATCCGGCGGAACAAATGAAACAACGGAATCCTCCTCATAGCGTGAATATCGCACACACGGATGAAAGCTCCAATCATCAATGATAGTAGGATCTTTGAATGTCAGTAGTAAATCGGGTACACCCGAAAGTTGGCATTGACATTGAATACTCCCACTGACATCCGACGAAATGACGGCACCCGAGGCATCGACAATTGCATCGACTTCTTCAACAATGTCAACATAGATCTCATTCTGACTGTAAGAAACATCCGCCGTCCGCCACGGCATATTGCTGACAGTCCCACTCGGTAATTCGTCGCTCACCACTGTCGTGCTCTGAAGCAATTTGCTCATGACCGTGGGAGGACGAATCATGGCTTTGAGCGCGTTTGGTTCAGTCGTAAGCGGCCAGCCGTAATCTACCATTTCTTCCAGTAGCTGATACACCGTAGAGAAGTTGTCTTTAATGGCCGACTCATCGGCCGGAAATCCAAAGTAGTCGACAAAATGTCGGCGACCCGATGCAAGAACTCCAAAATAAGAAGGGGACTGACTTCCGCCGGACACACCGCCAGATAGCTAAGACCGTCCCGTAAACAGCTAATGACGTACAAGGTCCCTTGATCGGATCCGGGAACTTCCATTACCGGAGGCACACTGTCGTAGAGTTCTTCATGGTCGGAAATGGCGGAGACTCCGCCGTGATGATTGATCGATTCGGACGCGCGGTCCCAAAACGTATCGCAAACACTTCGAGATGTTACGACACCTCGGAAGTGTCGCTCAATTAAGACTTCTCCCGTGGGGGAGAGAATAAAGAGAGACTGAATCATTTTAGTTACTCCGTATTCGATAAAACAGAGACGTCTTTGTAATGGTTTTGGTAACGCAATAAAACGTTTTGTCGTCCGCGGATGAGAAAAGGCGAAAGGCTAAAATATCTTATGCGATATCTACGTTCTAAGCGTACCGGTACTCATACACTTACCTCAGCTTAGCGAAAACATCTTTTGATACCGTGAATCTTCACTGTACGTAAAATAGTTGTCTCATTCGTCCCGACTTTGCACCGCGCAACGACGAGCATCGCGACGACGGCAACAAAAGACGACAATGCTGGACAATTACCAGAGACTCTTTAATTAGAATATGCAAGGGAGGCTCTTTCTACTACAAGAACAACATTTTACTACTGTCGAGCTAGCGACTGCCTTTGCTGCGCAGTATTCTTGCTGAAAATCACGTGTTTTTCACCGTCATGCACCGCATTTCGCACTTCTTTGCGTTTCTCTCTTCCTGCGCATCCACAACCGGCTTTGTAACACCCCTGACTCGACAATCGACACAATCCACGGCTTTGTTTGGTATTCCGATCCCCGTCTTCCCGTTGCGGAGAACCGTGCGTTTGCCGACCGAGTCTTTGACACTGAATTTGTACGAAGAGCGCTACTTGAAGTTGGCGGAGTATGTTTTGCAGCAAGAACATCCTTACTTTGGAGCCATTTACAGTTCCAATAAACCGCAAATCGTGCGCAACGGAACAGGTCCGATCGTTCCCCTGTTCGAGCCTGGGGATGTGGGGGTAATTTTTTTGGTACTGAATTCCGAAGAAGGTATGATTCCGACGCGTGGTGGTATTCCGCGCCGTCGTATCCGTTTGGTAGCTCGAGGATCGGTTCGCTTCCAAATTGAAGAAATTCTGAAAAATGGTTACGATACATCCTTTATTTTGGTGGATGGGAATGTGTTTTTGGACGAGCCGACAGTGGATGAAGGGATTTGTTCGCAAGATTTCGTAGACTGGGCCAGGAAAGTGCAAGCAGCCTTAAACATGGATACGAACCTTGAGCATTCACTGGCTGCAGAATTGACATCATTTGATAAAGTATCACAAAGACTCTCTGACGGACGCTCCCGAGAGCGCCTGCAAGCAATTAATCGTCGAAACACCCAGGAACGTCTGAACGAGCCAGCAGAAAAGGCGTTCTTTGGATGGTGGCGGTGACACGTCTTTTCATACAAGTTCCATTGTATATCCGCGTTGTCAGATATTGATCATTGCATGCGACGGGAGCCGATAAATCGGCTATAGGCAACCTGTCTAGATCTAGTCTGTGAAGTTCGCGACCATGATCACAATCGCTTCACGCCACCATGGATTTACCCGATTGTTAATTTTGTTTCAATTAAAGAAATAAGGAGTAAGCTCATCAGTAGATTCAATTGTAAACTTTGCAAGGTTTTACGATCTTCCTTTTTGTAAAAACATTAGTTCTTCTGCTTCTCCTGAAAACACAGTCCTACCGTCGTCCGGAGTGTCATCGATCCGACATCCAACCGTTTATTGCTTTTTTTCTTTTTCTTCTTTTGTTGCGCACGCCTTTTCATTTATTTCCTTGCATTTCCTTCCAACTATACATTTCTTGCCCCTAATAGCACACAATTAGTATCGGTTTCCGCATCATGCCGAAGACGAAAGGAAAAGAAGAGACACCAAAAGAGACCCAACAATCTTCTGCCGATGATTCATTTCAAAAACTACCCCTCTCGAGTGGGGTGCTCGAATACATCCAAGAACAGAATTTCACTCGTATGACACCGGTACAAGCTGCTACCATTCCGCTTTTCCTTGCTTCCAAAGATGTGGCCGTTCAAGCTGTCACAGGCTCCGGCAAAACTCTAGCTTTCCTTATTCCTGTCGTTGAAGCGATTTTGCGCAAAAGTTCAAAAAACATCAAGCGGGTGCTTTGATTTTGTCGCCGACCCGCGAGTTGGCGCAACAGACTCACGCTGTAGCTGCCGCACTGTGCAGGCACTGTCAACTAAAAGAACCGTTGCTGTTGGTGGGTGGCTCTTCGGCCTCCAGTAGTTTGGCTTCGACGAGACCCGTGACCGCCGACTTGCAGGCATTTCAAGAAACAGGTCACGACATTTTGATCGGAACGCCGGGCCGTGTAGAGGACATTTTGACCAAGTATAGCGTCATCGATACGTCGGAACTTGAGTATTTGATTTTGGATGAGGCTGACGTTTTGTTGAATTTGGGCTTTGCGATAACGCTGCAAAGTATTCTGAAGAGGCTACCGAAAATGAGACGGACGGGTCTTTTCAGTGCTACCACGTCTTCGACAAATGCGAGTTTGAAGGAATGGACGGGACGAGCTGGTTTGCGGAACCCGGTTTGGATTGATGTAGCAGTAACGACCAATGTCGCTGAGACGCGAACGGCCCAGGCGACCCCTACATCACTCACCAACTACTTCTTAGTGTGTCCACTGGACGAGAAATTGTCACGACTAGCGGCTTTCCTGCAAGACCATAGCACCGAAAAGGTCATTGTGTTTTGTCTCACTTGTGCATGCGTCGATTTTTATGGCAATGCTTTGAAAGTTTTGCTCCCAACTGTATCGATTGAGCCATTGCACGGGAAAATGGTGCAAAAGCGCCGTGAAAAGTCCATGGAACGATTTCGAAGTGACGCCGAAGGAGGAACGTTACTTTGTACGGATGTGGCAGCTCGGGGGTTGGATGTATCAAACGTGAACTGGGTGGTGCAATTCGATGCCCCACAAGATCCGGCCTTTACGTTCACCGTGTAGGTCGATCGGCGCGAGCTGGAAAATCTGGAAATAGTCTATTGTTTTTGACGAGGAAAGAAGAAGCTTATGTGGACTTGTTAAAAATGAGAAAGGTGCCTCTTTCTCCCTTGCCTTCATCGGAACGATGCTGTCCCTTCATTTATGAAAATGTAGAAGAAGGGAATGACAAGGGAGCAACAAAACGCAAGACAGACAAATCAAACGAAGAGGAACCGACCAAACGCACTATACGTTGTAATGATGGAAGTGAAATTGAAGACATTTTTCCCAAAGTAAAGGAGCTTGTCCTGAGCGATCGCGATTTTTCTCGAAAAAGGCACAAAGGCCTTCACGTCGTACATTCGTGCTTATAAGGAACATCATTGTTCTTTCATTTTCAGGTAAGTCATAAATCGTCGACTTTATAAACGCATGGACGTGCCATTGTGCATTCACTGAACGCCTCCTAAAATGGGAGACGATGTAGTGTTTGGGCTGTGCCGTAGAGTGCAATACGATGTTGGACCTGCCGATGATCATCAGTCATTGCTTGTTCCGGGTAGATATCCCTGTGTGTGACGTTCTCAGACTCAAATAGGAACCCAATGCCCCAACACTTCTATTACTTACCAATACGTCTGTCTTATATTGGTTCGCAGGTTCGCCTCCTTGGATTTAGGTTTACTAGCTACATCGTTTTGCCTCTTACGGTTGCCCAAAATGCCGGAGCTGCAAGATGCTTTACAGAAACACAAGGGTAAATTGCCGCGTTTTCAACCCGCGGGTCGTGAGATTGATATTTTTGCCATTCCCTATCGTGATAAAGTGCGCGAAACCGCTCGCCAAAAGCGTTTAATGCAGGAGCAGGAAGCCGGAGGAAAGAATGCGAAACAGTTGCAAGCCGAACAGAAAAAGGCAGAAAAAGAGCGAAAGTTGCAAGAACGACGCCAAAAGGCCATGGAAAAGGGTCGAAATCCTGACAAGAAGCGTGGTCGGAATGCTCGTATTGTAGATGAGTGGGACGATCTGGCGAAAGAGGAACGATTGTACAAAAAGTTACGGAAAGGCAAAATCACCAAGGAGGATTTGGAAAAAGAGCTCAATGAAGATTAAAGTAATTGTAGATTTCAAATAATTAAAGTTACAACTCAAAAAGGTTAAACGCGTTGACGATTTGCGGATGGGACCGGAGGATCGAGAATGTAGCGTTGATATCATCTTGAACCATCTCTACCAACTGGAACAAGTCGTGCCTGGTAACTTTTTCGTCCCGAAAAATTCGCTTCCGATCCGCAGCATTGAGTTTTGTAAACGAGTCGATTCCAAACTGCACCCGTTCTGGGATTTCGAGGTCAAACATATCAATACGTTCGTCGCTAAACCCAATGCCTCCATTGTAAGAAAACAACCTGAATTGCTTGACATAATACTGGCGCTCCATGGTCCGCAATATACTGTCATAGCCCCGCGTGGAGCGGGCCCGATGCTTTCCACCCAAATCGATTGATTCTAGAGTGCAGTTGCGTGTCAGTTCTTCTGCAACAATTTCGAAATCATCGTCCGACAATGCCATATTCCGCAGGGCGAGACGTTTCAGTGATTTGTAGCGGAATATCGTTTGCAAGTGGTCAGCACGAATGATGGAAGGATTATCACGCCAAGGCTTTGACCTTTGAATGACAAGTCGCTTCAAATTGGGCATTTGTGTCAGAATTCCGGCGAACCGATCGGCGACAATGGTGTAGGACTCCTGTCTTTCCTGCCTCCGAAAGGTCACATTGGAAAAAATGACTTCTTCGATGGAAGAAGGGATACTCGATTGAATTAATGGAAAAGTGTATGCGACATGAACCCAAATTGGACTTGGCGGTTGACACAAAATGATTTCAAGTTCTTCATCGATGGACTCATCCATTGTAAAAGATCTTCCAACATAACCGTAAAGGCTCCCGTCGACGACGTGGTGACTTTTATCTCTTTAGATTGGTCATGCGATGAACTAGTTGGACGACATCAGTCCAAGGGCACTGTTCTCGGTTCGCAATCACCACTGCATACAGAAGGTTAAGCACTTCTCCGTCGACTTTGAGCATTTCAATGCCTCGTACATCTTCCATGCGGACCCATGCCTGAAACCCTTCCACATTGATCCTTGTGCTTGAAGGTATAGAGAAGGTGTTTGTTGGTTGAGCGATAAAATTCGTTACAATTGATTGTAGCGTCGTCATGCTGAAATTGAAATTCTCTGTCTCTCGTCATGGTCGACGTTACGGAGTATTTATTTTCTCTCGCACACATCAAAAGCACACAGAATGCCTGTTTGACCAGAAAGATACTAGGACCGAAAACACCGAAATTCCAGAATATCTGGAAATTGCACTTTCTTTCGTTATGATCCATAACACAGCTTCCAGAATTCCTGGAACGCGCACATCATTCCGGTAGGATCCCAAACACCGTGTTCAGAATTCTTGGAACTTGCACAGCATTTCGGTACGGTAGGATCGAAAAAGCTGGTCCAACACCAATTCCAGAATTTCTGGAAATTGTTCTTTCTTTCGTTATGATCCAAAACACAGTTACCAGAATTTCTGGAACGCGCACATCATTCCGGTAGGATCCCAAACACCGTAATCAGAATTCTTGGAACTTGCACAGCATTTCGGTACGGTAGGATCGAAAAAGCTGGTCCAGAATTTCTGGACCACCACAGAATTTCTGTATGATCGGAAACACCAATTCCAGAATTTCTGGAAATTATTGCTTTATGATCCATAACACAGATCCCAGAATTTCAGTAATGCGCACATCATTCCGGTAGGTTCCCAAACACCGTGTTCAAATTTTTTGGGACATGCACCGCATTTCTGTAGGATCAAAAAGCTGGTCCAGAATTTCTGGACCATCACAGAATTTCTGTATTACCCAAAACACCATATTCCTAAAACATTGTTAATAACAACGATTCCATTATAAACTAATTATTGAATAGGTACTCCGTTTTTGTTAAAAGCCATGATTAATCTGCGAAGTAGTTTGTCTCTCATTTCATTGCATTGAAACAAGAAAACTATTCCAACTACTTTTCGGGACTGAATATACGTTGAGTCGGAGAAAAGGGTCTCTACACTTTGTCCGATACTCGCTCAGTCTTGTCTCGACCACACCCGTGACTCACAAATGTGCGCGTGCGGAGCCATACATTTTTGCACCGCTATTATTATTTTTCGTTTTTGTCCGTTGTCGTTGATTAGCTCTTGAATGATAAACTATTCCGAGTATTAGCCCAACCAAACGACCGCCCATTCACCAACAAAACTATTCCGAATGCCCAAGAAATCGAAAGCGCAAATCAAGCGTCTCGCGAAGCGAGCGGAAGCCCGCGGTGAAGTTTACGAGCCTCCGTTGGAAGAATTGTCGTCGAACAACAAATTACTGGCCGCACGACAATTGCAACAAGAACTGACGAGTATTGAAAAGGATGATACCATGAAAGCAAAAGACCGGCGATCTGCGAAACGAAAAGCCGAAGCAATTGCTTTGGAGAAAACGGGATGTTCGGCCGACGAGTTGTTGGCGTGGTACAAAGAACAAAAAGAAGAGGATCGACCCGAAACGAACAGCAACAACAAGAAAAAGACTGAGGATACACAACATGACAAGCGAAAGATCCCTTATATTTTGTTTATCGGTCAATTATCGTACGACACCACCAAAGAATCGTTACTGCAACATTTTCAAACCGAATTGGCCGACGATGGCTTTGATGTCAATGAACAAACGTGCCAAATACGACTCCTCACGGACCCGAAAACCAAAAAGTCTCGCGGAATGGCGTTTGTCGAATTGTCGACTCCGGAATTGATGCACGCTTGTCTGAAATTGCACAAAACCATGTTGGAGGGGCGCCGGATCAATGTCGAAAAAAGTGCCGGCGGAGGAAAACACAGCGAACAGCGCAAAGAAAAACTAAAAACCTTTCGAACACAACAAGAAGAATACATTGAATCTATGGTCGCGAAGATGATTGACGAATACAAACAAAAGGGCGAAATACAGGATGGAGAATTGGACGAAGGAGTGATTGCTTTGTGTCAGCGACATTCGGGCGCGGTAGTGCAAGCCGCCCTCGAACGATACGTAGACTCCAATGGTCGCGAAATGGACAATCCCAGCGCGTATCTGTCTTTCTTGCTCGGTAAATTGGCCCACGAAGGTATTTATGATAGTGAAAAGGAAAGAAAATCTTAAAGAGTGACTCGGATCGACCACCAAAACGTGTTCGCTCGAATTAATTGTTCAATATCAATTACAAGAAACGTAGCATAGAAAGGTGTATTATCATACTTGACACTCTTGTGATATTTTCTTGGGTCTTCCTCTTCGTTTGGGCTCCCACTGGAAACCCAATGTCTCCAGTTGTCGTATTCGCTCTTCCTTTTGGGTCCTTTCAAATAGGCACCCTTCAATCGGATATCTTTGAGTCGTTGCCCAAGGGGCAGACCCCACAAATGCTCCGGCCACGGCCATTCTTCTCCGATCCATTCATGGGGCTTGGGGACTACAAAATGGATCGGAACATCTAACGATCGATTGTGCAATTTCGAATAAATGGCCGCCGCATGAACCACCTCCAACCATCCCAGATTCGAGTTTCCCGTCCACCGAAACCCCAATTCTTCGAGCAACCGCCGTCGTTCCGGATGTTTCTTCACATAAAGACCCTTTTGACGCACCGCATGACATTTGACTCCCAGCGGATATCCCCAAAAGGCTTCCGGCCACTGCGGATCCTCCGAAGGCACTACATACTGCGCCGGCACCTTCAATACTTGCGTGCGTTCTCCCGGACTGAACGGTCCACACTGTTCCAATCGCGCATAATGCCACATAATATCGTAAAATTTGAGAAAGCGCTCTTCGTGAACATCCCACACGAACCCCAAACCTTCCAATTGTTGCCGCCGCGCTTCGGCCGTCGGTCCCCGCAAAAAATCGTGCCGGGCACGAATCCGATACACACTCTTCCCCAACGGGATACCCCACGTCGCTCGCGGCCATTGCGCATTATCTAATGGTACCACAAATTGGTTGGGAACCAACACGTGGCCATGCAAATTATAGTAGGTAATCAAGGCTTCCAACACGAGATTCCATTCCGGCTGCAATCGTTCCCACACAAACCCCAATCGATTCAATTCGGCAACACGATCCGGACGTTCTTGAATGTGCAATTGCCACCATTTCATGTTATAGACCGTCGAGGATAAATCCAAACCGTACCAATCCGAAGGAAAAGCTGTCGAGGTCACCGTGTAACGACGGGGAATGACCAAATCGCCGTGCAATGCGTGATAGGTTTGGAGTGCTTGCAACGTAATATCGTACGGAATATCCATGGCGTTGGTACGTGTTTGTGTTGTTGAGTGAGTTTCGTTTTCTAGAATGATTCGTTCGTTATTGGGCAAAGCAGGACGGCGCATCATCACTCGCCGATGGGGGTGTCGGCACATCCAAGCGGTTGCTTGCCACATACTCCAACATCCACAGAGAAATAACCATCCACACCGTTTCCGTAACATTCTATTGCAACATTTTAGAGAATTTTATGATTAATCGAAATAATAGCTGTGTTATAACAATGTTGTTGATAATTACAACGCGCGTTGCGATCGAGTGCAACACACCACGCGCACAGGCATAAAGTGATGGGTACCGATGTGCCCCTTCAATATAGCGCATATAGTAGTCATGTGTTGTTCTAGCTCATGACTGAAAATCTAGTCTTGGAGACAATCGATTTATCTATATTCCTTTGCCTTTAGCTAGAACTAGGTACGACTTTCGCCGTTCGACGTTGCACATTCAAGAAAATTTATTAGCTGCTTTATATTTTGTTATAGTAAATAGCCTTTACCTTGCCTAGTTTGCCCGTGTTCCTTGTCTAGCAATGTATAACCCACTTGTTTGACTCGAATGAATTTCCGTTTCGAAACCATCAAGCAGCTCTCACTTTTTTCAGCCTTTAAAAGAAAGTCAAGTGATAAAGGCTTTCTGAATTTCACAGTACTCGACGTACTTGATTCAGGAGCTTTCATTGACATTCATGGAAGGTCTTTGACAAAATACCCAATCTCCGCCGCCGATCCCGCCCAAAAGGGGTTCCATCGTTGACCGACATCTTTATAACCGGCGCTCGTGTATAATTGATAAGCTGCCGTATTGTCGACATCGACATGCAAGTAGATTTTCGAATAACCCCAGACGGTACCCGCAATGTCTTCGACACATTGCACCAAGGCGCGACCGATGCTTTGTCCCCGATACGCTTCCGCCACACACAAGTTACTCAAGTACGGTTGTTGCTGAACTGCCGTTTGTTTGTTCCAAAGACGCCGTTCGATCCGATCCAACCAGGGCAGTGTAAACGGAATTTTGGCATCGCACGGTTGTAAGCGCAATTCCACAGAACCAATGATGTCAATGCGCCAGTTCATCTTCTTCGTATCGTTCGGAACAGGCCGCGCGAGTACCAAAACGAGAGCCATCCCGGCCGCTCCTTCCTCAGCGGGATGAGGTCCCTGAATGCCCATAGTTTGGGTAAGACGCCCACGAACCCGACTCCGCAACCCCGCCAAGACTTCGGCAAAGGCCACAATCCCCGAATATCCATTCAACAGTTCGACGGTTGGTTGAAGAATGAACTGTTCAAATGACGTCATATCGCTGCTCAAACGAATGGCTTCGGAGCCAAACGATTCGACGACAAAGCGCGCCGTGTCGGGTAAATCGTCTTCTTCGACGACACACAATTCGAAAGATGGGTCGGATTTCAGCTGGAAGTTGGCGTTGAGGCACGATTGCTCATTTATTGTTGATTCATCTTTTGGGTAAAGAGTTCGTAAAGGGATTAAATGAAGTGTCGGCCGACGCAATCGATTATTGTTGCGGGCGAGCGATGCGGAAAATCCTCGTGTGCTTTGGACGAGTAATACGAGGGACAGTAACAATGAAAATCGCCGTCGTTTGAAATCACTTTTTATCATCTTGCGAAGTAGAAAAGGGAGGTGGGTTGACGTTAATTATTAACTCCGTAACAAACATGAGGTGCAATGACGAAATAATATAAAATGAACAAACATGAAACAGAAATTCTGGATAGTGTCGTTCCAGAAAATCTGGATGAGATTCGGTGTAAACAGTCATACAGAAACTCTGGCTACGCGCTTGACTTTCTAGATACGGTGGTTCTTATAATACTACTGAAATTCTGTCTACGTTAATCACCTTTTTTATCTTGCGCAAGACCGTAGCCCTTTCGTTGTATAATTGCTCAATATTTGTAAAATGGACTTGCATGATGTATGACCATGGATCGATTGTGTTTCGATTCTTTGCTATAATAGGACATCTTGAGGATGTGTTCCGAATTCTCTCACTACTACGTTGAATGCAGTTTTGAAACCTTATCTTGACGAAATCTCTAGTGATTCAAAAGAGTTTCATTTCTTCTTACTTTTAATAAAGTATATAGCCTCTACTTTGTGTTTATTTTTATGATTCGTCATTCATTATCCCCCCGTGACCGATTTCCACCAATTCCCTAATGTATTTTCTTCTTGTTGTTGAAGAGACTTTGGTTTTCGAAATGGCACCGCACCCGACTCAAATTTGTTTCGCAAATCGTACACAAATTCTAGTGCGGCTCGTTCGGCGGTGGTCAATTCGGGATGCCAAAAATCCAGAATCAAGACATGCCGATCGTGTTGGGTCGGATTGCCGGTGCTGTGGGTAAAGGACGTATCCAAAGTCGTTAGTTTTCCTTCTTGCCATCCACGGCGTTCCCCTCCCACTTCAATCCAGCAATCCTTTCCGTCTTCGGCGGCAGGAATCGATAATCCCAAATGGGACGTCAAGATAAAATTTCGTCCGTCGGAATGGGGTTGGACACCGGACCCGGGGGCTTGTCGCGCAAAGCAAACACCCCGGACCGCCAAAGGAATGTTGAGAGACCGCAACAGTTCGTAGGTTTCGGGAAAGGCTTGACAATTTTCCATATTCCATACCCCCAAACGTTGCAATCGCACGGCACTCCATCCGGCGCCCATGACTTGATTCTGCCATACGGAATCGGCCGCAAATTTGTTGCTATTCAACAACTGCTCCCGGAATTCGCGTTGAATGATATTAGCCGAAGCTTCCAAGGGTGCCGCCCACGGAAATAATTCCGGATCGTCGGAGGTATCCCAGAACGGTTTCGCGGTCAAATCGGGGACATGTTCTTCGGAGGGTTCATGACCGGAAGCATATCCCTGCGGTGGTGGAATCAATCCCTGGGATGAAGCACAAAACGTACGAATGCGCTCTAAATTTTGTCCATTTTGTTTCAAATAAAATCGTTCGATGCCTTCCAAGCCTTCTTCGACGTCTTCCCAAAACTGTTGTTGTCGTTCCGTAAGTGCCGATACGGCGACGACGCGAGGATGCGAAGGTGGTGTGGTGTGAAAAGCTTCAACGACAAACGTTGACCCAACCAACCAAACCAGAAGATGCTTCATTGTTCGTTTTCGTAAAAAACTGATTGAATAGACAAGCCATGTACCTTTCCTTTATCTAGCTTGGCAAAAGCAACAACGCCGCAAATAAAAAGTTTTATTGTGAGTTGAGTTGTTGACATTAAACTGAGTTTTTGTAGCTTGAAACCGCCTGTGTTAAGCACATCCGCGATAGTATAGTGGCTAGTATCCCCGCCTGTCACGCGGGAGACCGGGGTTCGATTCCCCGTCGCGGAGTATTTTTTCTATTCCGTCTCATTTTTTGCCCACTGACGTTTTTTAGTCGGTTGATGATTCACCACCATCGGTATGTCTTTTTTCTTTTGCACTTGTCGAACATGTAGAATAACATATACTAATGATCAAGGAAAGGTATTGAAAACAAGACGCTAAAAAACTTAACCTATTCACTATCCTCTTAAAAGATGCACATTCCGTCCGCAATCATGACAACTACAATGATTTTGGCTTCGACGACACGATGGGCGTCGGCCTTTTCGTCGCGTTCATCGGCATTTACTCGCAGCAATTTTCGCTCGTATTCTTCCACACAACTCTCCATGAAGTTACAAACCGCCATTGTCGGATTACCCAATGTCGATAAATCTACGCTCTTCAATGCCTTGACCGAAACACAAGGTGCCGAAGCGGCCAATTATCCCTTTTGTACCATTGAACCCAACGTTGGGATTGTGGCCGTCCCGGATCCGCGATTGCAAGTTCTGTCCAAAATCAACAAATCTGTGAAAATTGTTCCCGCGACTTTGGAATTTGTCGACGTGGCCGGTCTGATCAAGGGTGCAGCGCAAGGCGAAGGTTTGGGCAATCAATTTTTGGGCTCCATTCGTCAGTGCGATGCCATTGTGCACGTCGTACGGTGCTTTGAAGATGATGATGTCATTCATGTCGATGGGACGGTCGATCCTATTCGGGATGCGGAATTGATTAATTTGGAACTAACGTTTGCGGATTTGGCGCAAGTCGAGAAACGGTTGGAACGCGTTCGCAAGGACCGGAATGCGAATACCGACGAAAAGAATGCCCTCGAAAAAGTGTCGGCTGTACTCAATATGGATCAACCCGCTCGGCAAGCGGATTTGTCTCCCGAAGAAGAAGCATCGATCAAATCATTGGGTCTTTTAACAAGAAAGCCCATGATTTATGCCGCCAACGTGGCGGATGGAGATTTGGCGACCGGTAACGAACGCGTCGACCAACTTCGAGAAATGGCGACCAAAGAAGGCGGGAAAGTTGTCGTAGTTTCGGCACAAGTCGAATCTGAGTTGGTCGACCTTGAACCGGAAGATCGCGAAGATTTCTTGCAGTCGCTGGGAGTGACCATGGAGGATACAGGCTTGCGCAAATTGGTGCGAGAGGCGTACGATTTGTTGGGCCTGTCCACGTATTTTACAAGTGGAGAGACCGAAACCCGCGCCTGGACGATCAAAAAGGGATGGAAAGCTCCTCAGGCCGCTGGTGTGATTCATAATGATTTCGAGCGTGGTTTCATTCGTGCGGAAACGATATCGTACGAGCATCTGGTGCAATGTGGCAGTGAACAAGAGGCAAAAAGTAAAGGTTTACTACGAAGTGAAGGAAAGGAGTACGAGGTGCAAGAAGGAGACGTCATTTTGTTCCGCTTTAACGTATAGTTTTAGCATTGTTATGAATAATTACATTTGTTGTTTTATTCACCTTGGAATCGTTCTTCCACTGCCCACAAGCCAAGTGCAGGATTTCGAATGAAAAGAATTCACCGTCATCATCCGTATTCCAGCCATCTTTGAGCTTTTGAACGTCATATTTCTTTTCCATCTGTTCCAAACTACCGTAGCCTATTCCAGCCTGTTCTATTTCGTCGCGCGTGAGATGTCCCGGACAGTAAGTGATGTGGAACCTCCCCTCGGACGAGCCGTGAATGAGATGAGCGACCGCGGACAGATTATCCCTCAATTCTTGATTCTCTTCCATGGCTTTCATTGTAGCAGGAGTTCCCTTATATCCATATTTTCGTATGAGTTCATCGACTCGTGCATCTTCACCAAATCGTTTTACACCCGGAGCCAAGACAATGAGATGACCGTCATCGGCCATGGCCATACGTGTGCGGTAGATCGCCTTGTTCCCCAACCAGGTGCTATGAAATTCGTCCGGATCCAGGTAGGTTACCATGCGATGGACTGGTTTTTCCAGCATGGTGAAATTGACTTTGAGACTCAGATCGCACGCTTTCGAGTAACATTCAATGTCCCTCCCAATGTACAGACCCCGTACGCAGAGATCACCTGTGTCTTTATCCGGAGCCACGACAGTCAGTATGTACCACAAATCCAGCTGCTTCTCCAGAAATTCCTGACTCGCATAGTTCAAGATGGCACGCAATGGATTGTCCTTGCGACCCATCATGCGCTCCATGCCGTGGACGGCTCCAATGAAATGAGACAAATTGATGGCTTCGACTCCCCCCGTCCCAACAAACAAGTTCTTGTTGAAATTGGCCATCCCCATGACTTCGTGCGGCACTACTTGCCCGATGGATAACACGAGAGACGCCGGTTTCTTGTCTGGACGACGACGCTTGTCCCACACCTTTCGATTCAATTGTGCCGGCCATTCTTGATCGACGAGACCCTGTGTTGCCTCTCGTACCATGGAAGCCGGTGCATGTCCTATCGTGACGACATCCTTACGCCATTCATGAACAATGAAAGTGTCATCTTGTTTCTTCGCTAGTTGTTCTCCGTACATGGTTTTGATTTCCTGCGGTGTCATGGGCGCATGCGTTCCGAGTGCGGGTAAAATTTGTATCGAAGGCGGCGAACTTTTCAGTTTCTTTGTTGATGGAGTATCGCTAGTCTCTGAAGGGATGAACTGATAATGCTCGCATATCATTTGCGTCAATTTTCCTGCTTGAGAATGGAAGCGCGTGAAATCGGGTGGAATGATCAAGACATCGTCACGTGCTCCGAGCGCTTCTAGAAATGAATCAATCTGCTGTCTTAGATCATCGTCGGAAAAACACGTTGTTTCTGATCCGACCGCACAGAATAGAGAAGGTGGTTCTGACATGATGATTTATTTGATGTGAATTGTTAGATCATCATTCTCTCTATGGCAAGTATCGCGACAAAAACGCAGAACGGTCATCGCGCCCGTGATCGGATCTTTCAGTACCGTATGGATCGTTTACTATACTGAAGCGATGTCGTCGGACCATAACTTGACTGTGACGTTTCGTACTCTTCAATTCCAGCGTCATGTCAAAAATGTTTGCCTCTTGCTTGCTCTTTCCGCGCAATGACGAAAATGGGCGCAACATCTGACGGAACGACAGACACGGTTTTATTTTCGAGACGCGCGTGCAACTCCGAGATCCGAACAAGGAAGTCATTGTAAAGATTAACTATGGACGGAATAGCGAAGATTTAATGCGTACGAACGAGTTTACTTAGGAGAATGTCGCTGTAGACTCCGGTACATCGTCTACATGACAAAAATACAAAGTCAACGGTTTCTGCAAAGTGTCGTAAAACAAAAAAAAATTCAATCGCGAGATTTTTCGTACCAGGTACCCCACTTCCTCTCATTGATCACCGCAGCATCACTTTTGCAAAAACAGCAAGCAGCGCAACCCGAAGATCAAATCATTTGATTGAAAACTTCAACAGCATGTAAGTAATTCTTTCAATTCTTTTACCATCGTGATTGTAAATGTATCGAAAATGAAATTGTTCATTTTGATTGGGATAAACGCTTTGAATGGCAATGTTTTGTTGCTCATGGTCGATCTCCATGCATCGAAAAAGGAACGCAGCAGCGTTGACCTCTTGCTCGAGTGTTTTGTTTTTCATGTCGTTGGAGGCACGTAGAATTTTGTACGAACGCACGCGTAGAGATTCGGGTCCTGAATCGATCAGTCGTGTCACGTAGAAACAGTACTGAGAATTCCCGTAGACACGCACGCTCGTTCTTGTCCGACTGATCGAAAAACATTGAGCGGAATGAAGTTTGCATTTCTCTTGTCAGCACCACTTTTGTAAAGCACCTGTCATTGCATTGCCTCACAATTCATTCCCCTTATTGCTGACAGATTGAAAGATGGCTCGTACCAAGCAAACCGCCCGCAAGTCCACCGGAGGAAAGGCTCCTCGTAAGCAGCTCGCCACCAAGGCGGCCCGCAAGTCCGCTCCCACGGCCGGAGGTGTCAAGAAGCCCCACCGTTACCGCCCTGGAACTGTCGCTCTTCGTGAGATCCGCAAGTATCAGAAGTCGACGGAACTCCTCATTCGCAAGGCTCCTTTCCAGCGCCTGGTTCGTGAGATTGCTCAGGATTTCAAGAACGACTTGCGTTTCCAGTCCACGGCGGTCTTGGCCCTCCAGGAAGCCTCGGAAGCTTACCTCGTTGGTCTCTTTGAAGACACGAACTTGTGCGCCATTCACGCCAAGCGTGTTACCATCATGCCCAAAGACATTCAGCTGGCCCGTCGTATCCGCGGAGAGCGCGCTTAGAGCGCTTTGTCTTTTCGGCTGGTCTCTTTCGTGTCGAAGTGGGGCTTTTTTTCAGGATCACTGTCGAATCGTCATCACCAAGCCCTAGATTACTCGTAGCACCAGCTCTAATTGCGTAAATGAAAAACCGACAGTGACAATTCTTGTATCTAGTCGTCTAGTTCGTTCTCCCGTCAAATCTGCGGAGAGCGCTTCGTCTTTGTTCGGCTGGTCTCTTTTTTACCAAGGAAGGAATCTCGAAATTTGGTTTTTCCTTCATGATCACTGTCGACTTGTCATCACTCAAGCCCTCTAGAATAGTCGTAGCACCGGCTGTATTGCGTAATCGAAGAAGTGATAGTGGATGATTCGTGTACGTCGTCGCCTAGTTCTTCATCGAGAAGGATTAGCATACAATCTTGGGTAATAAAGTGCCGCGCTAGTTATTATATAGTAATAGAAATACTGTTTCATTGAAGTACTACGAAAGTTCCGCAGTATGATGGTCGTGAGGCCCATCGCTGAACCCGTTCGCTTTCGCCGAGTGCGATGATTCAAACTCGTCGTCATCGTCCAGAGCCGACGGTACGACGCCGGATAACTCCAGATCATCTCCGTCACTCCGCAATTCCATAACGTAGGCGTACTCCTTGGCATTAGGATTTGGTCTCCAAAGAATCGCCACACCCAAGAGAGCCCCCGTGTAAATCAATTCTTTGAGTCCTTCAATCATCCATTCATTCTCTTCCAATAAAATCCCGCTTTCCCCGAAAGTATCGACCACCGAGAAGATGGCCCAGATCACCGACGCCAAAATGGTGAAAAGGAAGATTTGTCGGAGTTGCAAGTAGCGCTCGAGCTTGCGCGTTTGATTCATGTTCTCCAAGTACTCCATCGTATTATTCAGGGCATCGAGCATCCACATGAAAAAGACCACATCGAGCACCGCCAATACAAACGTCAAGAGCGACGCGAGCTGGAAGAGGTTTTCTTCTTTGCTTTCCGAAAGCGTCTGTATATCTTCAATGGCGAACACCATGATCAAGTCCACAAAGACGGACGTTGCCGTATATGCCGTACCAAGGATGACAATGGTTTTCATGGTCGATCCCAACGAGTCGCGCACCACACCCCAGCCGAGGCCGACCATGACCGCCAGACAACGCGAAACACCCTGTTTGAAACTACCGGTAAAAATGGTCAAATACGCCAGCAAGTTATTGGGATAACCCTGACCGTTCCAAAGGAGAAGATGGACGGTCTGATAAAAGGCTTCGACGAGGCCCAAACAGATAGTAGCGAGGATCCATTTCTCAATCGGAATGCGACTCTCCTTGTTCTTGATCATACTTAAACCGTACCAGAGGACAAAGGCAATGTAACCGACTGTCACATAGATATAAAACCACATAATACCAAAGAGTTGACCCGGCAAGTATCCGTGCTCGGACTTCCAAATCATGTTTTCCTTTCACGGCCACGGGCCGTCCGGAAGGGTCACAGTTCGCCATAACCACAACATAATGACCCTGCTCGAGTTGATCGAGTTTTCCCAATTTGATGCGTTTCGAAACATCCCCCGCCGAAGGAATATTGACATACCGCGAGTCGCCCGTGTACTTGGACTTGTCGACAATGATCCGTCCGTACTGGGCCGCTTGATCGCGATCGCACAATCCCTTGTCAATCGCATCGTTCGAACAACACCAGCGGAGTGTACCATCGTCCGCGCGACCTCCGACCCCCGATGCGGTATAATCACACCCTTTGCGGGAACTCGCACATTTTTCCGGCAATCGAAAGACGAGAATATCGACGGCGGTACCATCCGTTTCGATGCCTCCATCGAGTCGTCGGCGCGAGCCATCATCATTCACGTACTCATCGTCCGTCATGCTATCGTCTGTAAACACGGAATTGGGATCTAAAAAGTTGTTGTGATCGGAATTGAAGGTGAGATCCGACAAATCAATGAATCCGGGGGCCCGAATGTATCCTTCGTAATAATGAATCGTTGATTCGTCCGGTTTGAGCAACACGTTGAAGGGCATCACCTCCGCGTGGGTTCGGACGAAGCACAATGTTGTCGTTGCGAGAATGAATAGGAGTCGTTGCATCTTATTGAATAAAATGAAGTGGAGAATGACCAGGCAACTCGTTTGAGAAAGTGTTTTGTTAGGAAACACGACCGTTGTAAAAAAGATGCCCCGCAATGACTTCGCGGCAAGCTTCGCGGGAGGCACGAGACCACGGCGAAACACGCCAAGACACATCGTTTGCTGCGCACTGACGCGCAGGGTCGTGGTGGGAGGAGTTTCCGGTTTACACTGTAATGTACAGTCAATTTCCTTTTGAGTAACACGGAACTTCATAGTTGTATGTAATAATCGTAGCGGTTCTCAATGAATGGAAAAGACAGCCGTTGAGAGTCGCGCGCCGCCTCACCCTCCGTTTCCCTCCTCCGCCGTGCGAAGAACCGCCGCCATGCGGTGCACACAAATAAATGACAGTGACAGCACCAAAATATAAAGCATTCATTCGTTCGTCCTTTCTCTGCACGAGACTTGTTTCAAACCTCTAGACAGATCATGTCACCCACCAAACGAACTATATTTCTCGAACACTCCGACGACTTGCTTCCGCTGAAACGATTGCGGGGCGGTGGTGAGGAAGAGGAAGAGCCCGCGTTCGACGAAGTCTTTGTGGAGGAATACGACGGTCCGGAACCTCCGGACGAATTTCTCGAAGAAGAAGCACCGCTCGTCATTGAAAAGGAAGAACATATCGTTCGTTGGAAACGTCCCGATGTGCCTAGCGACCTCAATAATCAATCCGACTTGAATGTGCAATGGATTGATATGGACGTTGTCTCCGGAAAGCCCCTCCAGGAAAATCCCAATCCCCAGAACCCCGTGCGGGGTGGAAACGGTCCCGAAGTTCCCGTCTTGCGTTGTTACGGTGTCAATGAAGCCGGTCATTCCGTCGCCATCTTTGTTCATGGCTTTACGCCGTATTGCTTCTTTGCGTTACCCGCCGGATACGCATTGACCGACACGACAAAGACGGAAGAAATTCGACACATCCTCGAAGAACGACTCAAAGGGGATGTCCGGAGCAACCAAGCGGACAGTGCCTTGGTACACGGCGTCGAGTACATTACCGATCACAAGAGTATCATGGGATACGAAACACAGCACACCCAGTTTCTCAAAGTGTTCCTTTCGTTGCCCGGTCTCGTTCCCACATTAAAACGCATCATGGAAGGCGGCATTCATTTGCCGGGCATTGAAGTCACGGATCCGGAAGCGGCTTCGTCGATCGGTGAAGAGTATGGCCGCATGACGAGGTTTGCGGCATTTGAATGCAATGTGCCCTTTGTACTACGTTTTATGGTTGACTGGGAGATTACCGGGGCCGGATGGTTGACATTGCCGGCACACACGTATAAGATCCGTGAAAAATGTGATAAGTTGACGCATTGTCAGGTAAGTGGTTATTTATCAAGGTCATCGGTGATGTATGAGCATTGTGTCTCACCTGAATCATCGTCTCGGCACTTCAGATTGAAGTCGATATTACCTACGAAGATATCGTTCCACAAAAATCAGAAGGCGAATGGAACAAGATTGCGCCGTTGCGAATCCTTTCGGTGGATATTGAATGTCAAGGGCGAAAGGGACACTTTCCGGAGGCCGAGCAAGATCCGGTCATCCAAATTGCCAACTCGTTATCCGTATCCGGCCAAGACAAACCAATTGTGCAGAATGTCTTCACGTTGAAAGGATGTTTGCCTATTGTCGGAGCACAAGTTATTTCGTCGGACAAGGAAGAAGACATGTTGATGAAGTGGAGAGCATTTCTGGAGATTTGTGACCCCGACATTATCACCGGCTACAACGTGCAAAATTTCGACATTCCGTATTTGCTCGATCGTGCCGCTACTCTTTGCAAAGGCAACAAGAATAGCGATTTGAAGAATTTCGCTCAGTGGGGTCGTATCCGGAATGTCAAAGCCAAGATGAAGGATACTACTTTTCAATCCGCCGCCTTTGGCAAGCGCAACAACGTCGAGACCACCATTGATGGCCGTGTCATCTTTGACATGTTACCTTACATGCAGCGCAATCACAAACTCAGTTCGTACTCGCTGAACTCTGTCTGCGCCGAGTATTTAGGACAGCAGAAAGAAGATGTACACCACAGCATCATTTCGGATCTGCAGAACGGGAGCGACGAAGATCGTCACCGATTGGCGGTTTACTGTCTCAAGGACGCTTTGTTGCCACAGCGCCTTATGGATAAGCTGAGTGTTCTTGTGAACTACATTGAGATGGCGCGTGTAACAGGTGTGCCCATGTCGTTCTTGATTTCGCGTGGTCAGCAAATTAAAGTTTATTCCATGATTCTGCGCAAGTGCCGCAAAGTCGGTTTGTTGGTTCCTACGTTGCAAAAGTCCGGTGGACCGGGTGATGGCGATGTTGGTTATGAGGGAGCTACAGTTTTGGACCCTATCAAAAACTACTATGAAGTGCCCATTGCAACCTTGGATTTCGCTTCGCTTTACCCTTCCATCATGCAGGCGGTAAGTCATGATATTTCTGGATGCATTTCTCCGTGCTATATTTGCTCATTGTCGGTTTCTCTTCTTTCAGTATAATTTGTGCTACTCTACTTTAGTGAACCAAGCGGAAAAGAAGAAGTTGGACTCTTCGCTTTACAAGGAATCAGACAACGGGTACATATTCGTGCATTCGCACGTCAAGAAAGGTGAGTTTTTAAGCAGCTTGATGCAACAGTTGTTGCCCTTACTGAAACCACCGATATCAACAGGTATTCTGCCGGAGATTCTGGAAGAGTTACTAAACGCTCGAAAGCAGGCAAAGAAAGATATGAAGAACGCCCCAACAGATTTCGAACGTTCTGTGCAGAATGGTCGTCAGCTTGCGTTGAAAGTATCGGCCAACTCCGTGTACGGATTCACTGGAGCTACAGTGGGTCAACTCCCTTGCGTTCCGATAGCTTCGTCTGTCACCTCCTATGGCCGACAGCTTTTAGAAAAAACAAAGGCGTACGTCGAGGAGAACTTCACAAAAGCCAATGGATACGAATACGATGCGCAAGTCATCTACGGTGATACGGATTCAGTCATGGTCAAGTTCGGAACGAAGACTGTCAAAGACACGTTTCCTCTCGCCGAAGAAGCGGCTGAAAAGTGTTCCGCGATTTTTCCTCACCCGATTCAGTTGGAGTTTGAGAAAGTCTATTTTCCTTATCTTCTCATGTAAGTGCCCGGTTAAAGGGCGATAGATGTGCCTTGGACACGATTTTCTGACCTTCGCCTACCCCAGGAACAAAAGCGCTACGCTGGACTTATGTGGACCGAGATTGAAAAGTACGATAAGATGGACACCAAAGGTCTCGAAACAGTTCGTCGCGACAACTGTGCATTAGTGCGCGACGTCATTCAAACGTCGCTCGACAAGATCTTGATCCATCAGGACGTAAACGGGGCGATTGAATATGTAAAGAAACAAATCTCGGATCTTCTGCAGAATAAGATGGATATTTCTCAGCTTGTTATTACCAAGTCTCTGAATAAGGGAGCTGAGTACGCGCTAGGAATCGGAGGTAAAAGGAGGACTACAAAGTGAAACAAGCTCACGTTGAGCTCGCTGCTCGAATGAAGAAGCGTGACGCTGGTTCTGCACCACAGATGGGAGACCGCGTTCCGTACGTAATCATTACTGGAGCGAAGGGTGCCGCTAACTTTGAAAAGGCGGAGGATCCCATTTTCGTTCTTGAGAACAATATCCCAATTGACTTCAAGTGGTATCTTTCCAACCAGTTGTCGAAACCGTTAGCACGTATTTTCGAGCCTATTATCCCGAACGTCGAGAAAGTTCTCCTCCAAGGCGACCACACTCGTAAAATCTTCATTCCTACGTCGACCGCCAGGAAGGGAACCATGAGTGCTTTTGCTGTTAAGATGGCGCAATGTCTTGGCTGTAAAGCTCTTATCCCATCTGGTCGAAAGGGCTACATTTGCGAGTACTGTGCACCTCGTGAAGCAGAAATCTTCCTCGAAAAGTTGGAAGCCTACCGTGAGGCGGAGTTACGATACAATGAGTTGTGGGCGGCTGCGCAACGTATCCACGGAACAGTTCATTCGGACATCATGTGCACCGGAGATGGATGCGCCTGTCAGTTTTACCGACGCAAGAAAGTTCAGGCTGACATTCGCCATGCGCAGGAAATACTCGATAAATTCGGTCGCTAAATAAACCATTCTATCTTTATCAAAGTTCTTTACACAAGTGTAGCAGATTTCGAAGTTGTTATGAGTGAACATTATCGGTTGCTACACGAACTGCACCGACACCTTTCGCCGCATCGCTGTCCAGCAGCGAAACAACTGCAGTATTTCTGAAGACATCTACCAAATCCATCACTAATTAGACTCAAACTTTAATACAAACATTTCGATGACAGAGTCGCTGATTACTTACCGATTGACTTTGCAAGAGCAGCTATCTGTTGTCACTTTTGGCCGCGCATCGAAGGCATCGGCTCGACGCCGGAGGCAATCCTTGATGGCAGATTCTCTTGCGGCGTTCTCCGTCGGTGTATTCAAACATTCGACGCAGCGACAACTTGAATTGCAGAACGACCCCGACTGAAAGCATTTACAGTACAACCGCAAGCACCGCGAGTTCTTGCAAGAACAGGATTGCGACTCCTCCGATGGAACACCCTGCACTACTTTCAATGTCGTTTCAATCTTGACACTTTTACAACCCACGCAATTGCAGCTGGGATGATGATTCTCTATGCCACTTCCGCTCGTGTTTTCACACCCTACACAACTACAAAAGGGTGTGCATGACATACCACTCGAATAGCAAGAACAATACAGCTTAAGGCACTTGGACTTGGTACAGCGACACCACACCTGTCGTGTCTGTACCGGAGTATTCGTTCCATTCCGCACAATCGAGTCGAGTTCGAGCAATGCTTCTGCAATCCATGTCGGTTCCAGCGATTTTTCGATCGAGTTCTCCGAGCTGCCGGCGGCGATTGCTGTTTTTCCTGCACTCACAGAATGTAGCGAACGGTGTCTCTTTCTCGACGTTGACAATGCACTCAATAGATACGAAGGCGATGCCCAAGAAGGCAGCAATGATCCTGGTGTACGAGGAGAGCCCGCAATAGAGGACTCTAACGGAAATGGATCGCCTTTCCGATTGGCGCTCCCGAGCAGCTCCGTCACTCGATCATTTCCCGAAAAACTGTCATCTTCATTCTTTGTCGCTTCGCTGCCCGAATCGAATGATCCGGCTTGTCCATTAGAAGTCATCTTCATTCGTCAATGATCTCATTGTGAGAGAAGCACGCATGAAACATCCCTCGTCGCGAGAATGATTGATTTGGTTTATTTGTGGTGGTGGGAGTTGAAATTCAAAAACATTTTTGAAAAAGTGACCTCCATGATCTCATTTGACTATACTGGATGAAGTACGATTGAATCCCACGACGACTTCACAACTCCCACGGCCAAACCTCGAACTCTATCGGTCTTAGGCATCGAGGTCGTCCGACGACGAGTTCGGATTGAGGCCAACATGGGAGGCAGGACGGCGAATGAAGACTTGCAACGATGTTTCTCATTGTATCCTAACATTTGTATGATGATTCCGCTCTCCCAATCATCGGTGGAAATGGGAGTGAACGACGAGGAATATGACGTCCGATGGTCGGATGTTGATGGGTTATGCGTCTTCGCGAGCCGTGAGACACACAGTCACCCCGGCCACAACACAAGCAGAACCCACGATGACACTCAACGAATCAGTCATTGGCTCTCCGATCCAGTAACTTGTAAGAATAGAGAATACCAGAGCCAGACCGTTGCAAATGGGCACCGCGAGAGAAAGATCCGAATGACCCAGTGTGTAGTAGAACAACAAAGAACCGGATTGATTCACTGCATACGGCAACCACACTCGCACATGTAACCATTTCGAGAGTACGCTGCTTTGCTGCGCCGTAGCGCTGCCTTGACGCATTAAAGGATTGGTGCAGCCCCACAAGGCACCGACGAGTACGAGAGCAAGCACTTCTTTCAACGAAGCCATCTTTCTTTTTGCTGCAAATTGATCCGTGCTAGAAAGAAATTCGCCAAACACAAAAGTGGTGAGTTTCAAGGTTTCCGAATGATAAACACGACAAACAAATGGACAAAGTGGGTCGGAATGCAAACTGGCGACAAAAAAAGTGCGGCGCTGTATAAAATTTTTTCGGCTGTTGGTAAAACTACAATCTACGTTAAAGTTGGGGATTTATCATGACGAAGGCCTACGTCAGCACGGTGTTCGATCGATGTGGTTGGTCGTGCGCCACGACAAAATTTCGGATCTTTGTACTTTATAGCTTACTGTTCATCCGTGACGTACGGCGTACGACCCGTCCGTTCGTAGAAAAGGATGATTTTGTTTGCCGCCGCTGTTGCAGCCAAAGAACGACAATCGCAAAAGTATTCATTCTTATTATTTCTTTGCAACACAACAACCATGCTTTCTCTTTTAACAACTCGAGTTGCGGCACGAAATGTCACGAGTCCGGTCGGAATGGCGGCGGCACGCTTGATCCGACGAGGATACCACGAAAACATTGTCGAGCATTACGAAAACCCACGAAACGTTGGTTCTTTGGATAAGAATGATAAATCGGTCGGGACGGTACGTTCGATTTGCCTTTCTATTCGCACGTGCAGAGTAAAAAAGGAGCTTTTTGAAGCGTAAAAAAGCATTATGACTCACTCCAATTGCATTGTGTTATTCGACAGGGTCTCGTGGGTGCACCCGCGTGTGGCGATGTCATGAAGCTGCAAATCAAAGTGGACGAGAACGGAATTATTACAGAGTCAAAATTCAAAACATTTGGTTGTGGTTCTGCCATCGCCAGTAGTTCCGTTGCTACCGAATGGGTCAAGGGCAAATCGGTCGACGAAGTTTTGTCCATTAAGAATTCCGACATTGCATCCCACCTGAAATTGCCGCCGGTGAAACTTCATTGCAGTATGCTTGCGGAAGATGCTATTAAGGCGGCTGTGAAAGATTGGAAGGAAAAGTCAGCAGCTGGTGTAAAGGTGCAAGTCAAACAGGAGAAGGTTGCGGCGTAAGCACTGCCTGTTCGTATGCACTATATTGTGTGTACCGTACACGAATGAATTAATTTAGATTTCCAATTTTCATGAATAAGAAAGCAAGCTTTTATTTGTAATGTTGAATGTTTGATTACATGAGTAGGAGGTAGTGTCACGGTTTGTCTCTCAAGTAGATGATTCATTTCTTTATATGTCCCATTCGTCGGCTTCTTTGTATGACACCATAGAATCAATCTTGTGCACGGACGTCGTAAAGCTACGAAGCTTCACTTCCGTCGAGTTGAGGATGTAACAAGGGTCGGAATCGGCCCACTTTTCGGGGGCCATCACCTCCTTGTCGGTGTACACCAAGAGATCGAAGGTACAGGGTTCCTGCAAAAGCGGCAAAAACGTTACACTGGCGGTGATTTGTCGAATAATGGCTTGAATCTCGTCATGAACTTCTTTGATGGACTTGTTGCTGCCTCCCTTGCTAACGTTCGGGACCATGTTTTCCCCACTCTCTCCCTCCACCGCCACATTGAACTGCCATCGCTCCAGTGTCTCGGTGGAATCCACTCCTTGGACGACCAATACCAGTCGTTGAACGAGTCCGTTCATTAACCATTCCGCCACTTGCTTTTGTACGTTTTGCAGATAGTTGAGCAAACCCTCGTCCGTGGTGGTCATGACGGTCAAGCCGTACTTGGATTCCTTCGAGAACGTCTCGGGCATGTAAATTCCTAATGAAAGAATGAGTGAGTGAGCATTCCATCAAGAATGATTTGTATTTGAGATAGTGTCAATAATTTACCTCTTTGATAAAGAATGGAATTGATGGCGGTAAAAAAGAAATCGGAGACAATGTCTACACTTCCTTTGAGGGTAATCTCCGTCTTGTTGGCGGTCGCTGTCGGCATTCTGCTTAAAGGCGTTTCAGAGAATCAGAGCAAGCAACAAAAATATGTGAAAGGCAACAACACCAAGGAGCTTTTAACCTTTTCCATCAACGTCGCAATGAAAGAATGAAAGAATGAAACCATGCAAAAAGTTGAGAGAAGACCCGGCTTGTCGGCTCCCCCGCGCGCGTTTTCATGCTTAGTCGATAACGAGCAAGCCAATCTGTTATTATTATCTATGAAACGTGATATATAAAAGAAAATACAAGCATAAATACTTTAGTAGAAATAGCATCGGAGCGGTATCGGACAACATGGTCGTCGTCATGCCTCCCACGTCACAATGTCGTCATCGAGGAATTTGGAATGCGGGTCGGCGCTTATTTCGCCTTTAAAGCAAGCGGATTCAAAGCGAACGTTTGTAGGCAAACATTGTCACTTCACCATGGCGAGCGTAACGATGCAACGTGTGCTTTCGGCGGCCCCTCGACGGGTTCTTGCGGGAAAGAAACGCTTTTCCGCGTTGGTATCTCTGGATTATGAATACCCGGGGTAAGTGGACGACAATTGCGTCGAAGGACGGTTTTTTTACGTTTTGTTGCATCGAATGGAGGACAGACTGGTTATTTGGTTGCTTCGTAGAGCATGTTGCGTGTAGCGATAACTTATAGATACGCAAATGCAACAAGGAGGCGATAACTGCTGCAGTGTGTTGTTTTTTCCGAAAATAGCGCTGTCAACAACGTGTACTCATATAATGCCATTTACCTTTCTGATTAAGTTTGCCAGCAGCCACGCCCCAACCGGCCAAGGCTACTTCGGTGTCCGTCAGTACTCTGCCCAATGGGCTCACGGTTGCCACAGAAGACTCGTGCGTCAATTCTACCGTCATTATGACCTACCCCAAAGCGGGTTCGGCCGGAGAAAGCTTGGACGAGCAGGGAGCTGCATTAATGAACAAGTGCATGAATTTCAAATCCGGTTCCGGCCTTTCTTCGATCTTAATCAATCGAACCATCGAAGATGCCGGCGGTCTGCCCTTTACGACACTCAATCGAGCGGGCGCCTCGTTGGGTTTCACGGTGGCACCCGAACTGGCGGCGGGATTGGTCCCTCTCCTCGCCACGGATTGCACCTTTGAAAAGTGGGATGTGCGCGACGCTTTGGCGTTGGCCAACACGGAAGCGGAAGTGGCCGGAACCAGTGCGCAAATTGTGTTGACCGAGAATGTATTTGCGGCGGCGTACGGGCCGCAATCGCCCGCGGGTCGTCCCCTCTATTCGGCGCCGCCCTCGCTCGATGCCATTCGCTCGTTCCGCCGTCGGGCGTATGGATTGAAGGACGCGGTACTGACCGTGACGGGTGTCAAGGATCACGCCGCGTTTTGTGCGGAAGTCGAAAGCTACTTGGCCGACTCTCCGGTAGGTGCGGGCAGTTTGCCTTCGATGGCGTACATTGGTGGAGAAAGCCGCATTGCCACGCAAGGTTCGGGATATGCTCATGTGGCCATTGCGTTCCCCGCTCCGGTTTCGTCGGCAGTTGCTACTGTTGTGAAACATTACTTTAGCGTGGTGGGAGGTCCCAGTGGTGTTTCGGGGTTTACGGCGGATGGATTGGTTGGCTTGTACGCGGGCAGCGCATCGGCGGGAGCGGTTACCGATGCTATGGTCAAGGTTGCTACCACCCCCGTTTCGGCGGATACGTTACAGCGCGCCAAATCTTTGGCGAAGGGCGAAGCACTTTTGGCTCTGGAAAGTGGCAGCAAGGCACTGGCCTCGGCTATCTCTGCTTCTGTTTTGAGTGGACAAGGTTTCGGTGGTCCAAAAGACATTGTTTCCGCTTACGATGCTGTTTCCGAAGCTCACGTCAAGCAAGCCCTCGCTGCCATGCTGAAGAGTAATCCGTCTTTGGCTGCGGTTGGTGATATTGCCTCTGTTCCCTATCACGCCACGTTGCGAGCCAACTTTGCCTAAGTACTAAGAAGATTTTAAGAATATATACTTTGATGGTATTGCTGCCTTAGTATTTCCGATATGAGTACAATGTATTGATTAGGGAATTGTTTCACCAATCTCCCCCGAGCCGTACCAATCTTGTTGAACTCGCGTACTGGAGAAGATCGGAAGTCGGTTCTTCATGTGGACCATATCTATTTCCCACATGATATCGTCCGACAAAGGCTCCTTGATTTGAAAGTATTTTAGACTCTGTTCGAGTTGCTGCATGTTGCTGTGACCGACGAGAGTCGTCGTGATCAGCGAGCGCTGGCGACACCACCGAAGTGAGAGTTCGGTCAGACTCATCTTATACTTTTCGGCGATACGACTGTACTCTTGGATCGCTTGCTGCGCGGCATCGGTTCGGTATCGATACAGAGTGCCACCCCATCCTCGAGTATCCATCCGTCCCCGGGGATTTTCCAAGGACCGAATTGCGCGTTCGCGATTCGGCAGGTCGTCCAGGGCGGCTGGAATGTCCAAATATTTTCCCGTCAACATGCCACCCGCCAAGGCGTTGTACGACATGAACCCAACATTTTCATTAAAGGAGAAGCCGCTTCGGCGACACCATTTTCTTCACTTTTGCGGTCAATGAGACTAAAGTCCCCTTGTATGGAACACGGGGGTGTCGTACCGAGCGCTTTGGCGGTGCGCGTACAAGCGGTCAATCCGTAGGCATTGTCGTTGCAGAGTCCCCAACCCCGAATTTTTCCTTCTTGGATCAGTTCTTCCATAGCCAAACAGAGATCTTCAAAAGAAGTCGGGCCTCCCATGGACCGCCAGTAAAGATTGGAATCATTCTCAATGTTATATGCGAGACTTTGACCCCAGTTGCTTTGCGGTGAGTATCTCTGAGGCCAGTGCAATTGATACACATCGATGTAATCTGTTCCCAGTCGTTTAAGACTTCCGATACCTGTTCCGCGGGTCAGATGAATGTAGGAAGGTTCACTTGATAAAAGTGTGTGTTTTGGTCCACTTACAGTCTTTTTTAATATTCTGAGGTGTCACATTTCGTCCGCCGGTAATCTTTGTCGCAATAACCACTTTCCTTCGATCGACTTTCCGATCTCTTAACCATTTCCCAATCACAATTTCCGTATCACCTTCTCGAACGCCATCGGAAGGAATGGGATACTGTTCCGCCGTATCGAGAAGATTGACGCCATTTTCGAGAATAGCCTTATCCATGAAGGCGAAACAAGCGGCTTCGTTGGGGGCATTGAAATCCGACGAAACCCAACGTTGCGTCCCCAAACCCAACTCGGAGACCACAATATCCGATCCTCCCAGTCGTCGGTGTTTCATGCCATTCACGGTGCGAATGAATTCATTCGTTTTCCCTTTCGAAGACGCTCCATAAGCCGGATCCTTTCTTCCTCCAAAGAATCCTCCCAACAGAGAGGACGCCAAGACGGTCCGTCGGGAAGAACTTGTGACCATCGTCGTAGCGTCGCGTCCTTGGCACGTATAGAACGCATCCGAGGATACCGCGAGGAGCGCTCCCCAAGCGATCATGAAGAATGTCAATGAAGCCATGGTTTCAATTGTTTGAAATGAATGACCTATCTTCCGATTGCGTTTTGCTTATCTGCTGATGCGCGAGAATAACATAGAAGCGTGACTCATGCTCGAAGTCCAGTCAAGGAGCCGTAGAACCTACACTTAGGATTATAGTCGCTGTGGTAGACAAAGGAAGGTACTTATTACACCTAGTCTCTTACGGTGTACGATATTTCTTAAATAACTGACAGTCTCAACCGGCACACGTTACTATCAATAGAGAGTAAAGTGGGCACGTTTTCTACCCACATGTTCTGCGATACGAAAACCGAACCACCAAATAATAAGTGCGGGAAACGCGGAACAAGAGCAGCGCAGCAACTAATCCGCAGGAGCAGAGGACTGCGACTGCAGCTGCAGCAGCGGAAAAACACCGCATTCCACGAACCAGATGCAAATATTATATTGTCGTTGACAGGAAAGACTATTGCAAACATCTCAATTCAACATGGCAACTGACATTTGTATTCGTAGACTGACGAAAGAGCTGGCGGCCATGCAAAAGGACCCGATCAAGCAACCCAAGATTACCGTAGCACCCAACGAAAGTAACATGCTGGAGATGCACTATGTCATTGAAGGAAGCACGGGGACGCCGTACGAAGGAGGAGTGTATCACGGAAAGCTCCTTTTCCCAAAACAATATCCGTTAAAACCACCGGGAGTCATGATGTTAACTCCGTCGGGTCGCTTTCAACCCAATCGACGTCTGTGTCTTTCAATGAGTGATTTTCATCCGGAATCGTGGAATCCCATGTGGTCGGTTTCGACGATTTTGACGGGTCTATACTCCTTCATGCTCGATACCAATCCTACTCTGGGAAGTATTGAAACGTCGACGCGCAAAAGCGGCAACTTGCGGAGGCCAGTCTGGAATACAATGTCAAGAACGATCCGATATTCTGTAAGCTGTTTCCGCAATATGTCGAACGATATGAGGAGGAACTTCGTGTTCGTCAACAAAATGGAGAAAGCATTACTGTCGCACAACCTCCTTCGAATGCTTTGTCTTCGGGGAATGCTTGGTTTCCCCGGCCACAGGAGGGACGGAACTTTTTCATGGCAACCATGGCCGGCGTTGCGGCGATTCTTTCCATCGTGGTGGCCGTACGCTTCCTGTAATCTGAACGGAAGAGTGACGATTCATAATGCGCCCTGACAAGCTTATAGTGCTAAGGCAATTCTTATCCGAGAAACGACCGATTTCATGCAGAGCACGGCTTGTTTTATGGACTGGGCACGCGAATAAGTCACACTGACCAAGCGACATTTTTCTAACTGCTCTTCAGTTTCCTTGTAGTGTAATCATCATAAACATATATTATAATCATAATAGGCAAGGGCTATATGAATCGAAGTATCTATACAAAGAAAACGTCTGTGTTACATATCTTTTGCAGGTTGCTTTATTCTGTCCTTATCATTCATTCATCCTTCCGCGCTATGTGACTTTGCTTGATGCTTGGGCTGAAAATGAAAACCTTCTGGAACAGGTCCCAAAAGCATTTCCGATATCTTGATCCAATCCGAGGCTTCGCTGGAAAGAAAGAGAGTTTCGAGGTCGCTGCGACCGCACATGAAGGGTGGAACTCTCTGATTCATGGACTGCGATGCTGTTTCCAACAATCCAATGGGGACCTGTAAAAACAAATGCAAACGTAAACCGTCAGTAAGAGCGTACGTATCCTTTCAACTCAAAGAACAGTGTAACTTGCATAGCGATGAAGGAAAGAGAGCCATTCCAGTAGGAATCGGCGACAATTATCAACTCCTTTCTGATCACTCCCCCAATGCTCCAATCCGAATCGAACAAAATCTTTCAAAATGTCCAATCTCTCTGTAGCCGAAATATCCCATTGTCTCTTTTCTTTGATTTCGGTCGGTAGCCAAGGTTTAATTAACGCCCCTCTTCCCAACATCGCACATGAGGAAATTCCTTCACGTGATGTACTTTCTTCGTAGTCTTTGTACGAGAAAATGTCGCCGTTTCCAATAACAGCAATCTTGGGTAGACTCTCATCTTGGTTTAAAGCAGCTCTTGATATGTAATCCCAGTCAGCTTCCTTCGAGTATCGTTGGAGGCGTGACCGACCATGAATCATTACAGCACCGACCCCACCCATACCCCACTTTTGAATCTTCGCGACGAGTTCATGGGCAAAGGCTTCGCCATGTCCCAGCCTGTTCTCATTTTGATTGTTACGGGACAAGAGAGAGTTTGTGTGATGCCTTTAATTGCGTCTTTGACCTTATTCTGGCGCAACATCAAAGCTGCCCCGGCTCCTTTATCGTTGATGATATCCAGCGGGCATCCTAGATTCAAATCAACAAAATCTACTTTTGTATGATTTTCAATAAGTTCACATGCACGCGTAAATAGATCAGCATGTCCTGCGGCAAGCTGCACACCGAAAATATCTTCGTCGGCATGTCGTTTCAGGAGAGCCCATTCGGAAGCGTTTCCCATCAAGATGTGTGAGGCAACCGCCATTTCACCGCACGTAATATCAGCACCCAACTTTTTCATCACGCGACGAAAAGGTAAATTGCCGACAGTCGTGAGAGGAGCAATATAAACTTTGTTGGAGAAATCAATCATCTTTCGCGACTTTTCAGGGAGAGGTGTCATGTCGGGCAACGCTTCGCTGCTTTCGTTCTCTTCGGGGGCAGAGGGATTCTCGAGCGCGTCGTCATTCTTTTTCTGATTGAACTTTTGACAAACAAAAGGATACTCGTTTCTGCGCAATTGAGACTGGACATCACGATCTAGCAAGTTGAGAACTTGAGTAGAAGCATCAACTACTCCTTCTTTCCGCAGATTCTCTCCCGTCGCGAGATTCAGATGAGACCCTCCAAGTCGACAAGTAGCTCCGTACATGCAAAACCCATAGAGATTGTAGTGAGGACAACCACCTTCGATTTGATCGATATCGGGTGGTCTCGACGCAAGAAAAGCCTTGATGTCGTGAGAAAACTTGCACGAGTCTCCGTGTGTGCACACGTCGCCTCGTAGATGAATCAGACACATCTTTGCATGGTCGCCATTCTCTTCGCGAAGTCGTTTGTTTTTCCTTTTGTTTTTACGGCTTTTGGGGGTTTCGGAATGGACAGGGACTATTGGAACGATAGGAGGCAAGCAAGAGGCACGCTCGGACAGAATGAATTCTGCTTTCACGCGCACCGAAAATCTTTCGTTTTGACCGGTTCCCTTGTCCTCAACTTCACCGGTTTTTTTCGTCTCCATCTTGCACTAGTTCTGATTATCTGTCGGCAACGGTAAGCTAGGCGGTTACTTTATACTATTGCCAATGATTAAATCGCTCAGTCGTCGGCAACACCTTGTTTTCTTTGAAAAGATTTCATGGCCGTGACGAAAATGTCGAAAATCTTCCTATCTGCGACGGACGTCGTACAGAAACGCAATGGTGTACCAGGGTAACGTATGAAAAAATACTCCGTATTTTGGAAACCTCGATCATCATGTAAACGCTTTATTTTCTACAGCTACATATACAAGTTCGGTTACACCCCTGAGCTGCTGGCCCATTTCGTTCGATACTGCATAAGCTGCTCTGGAGGGAGCTTCGCAATAGCTGACATGCTTGAAACGCCACTCTGACCACTGTTCTCGAGCATGTGGGCACATCGCATCCAGCCTTCCCATTGCCTTGGGTCTTCGTATATCTTTCCATCTAAAAGACGTGGTAAGAGTTCATTGCAAATCCAAGAGTGAAGACTCTCATGCTGTGAACAGACGAGAATACAGGTCCGCATGAAGGCAAGAGGCAGCTTTTCACCACGTGTCAAGAATGTTCCGCTAATGTGATCTAGAGCGGACATGACTACCGAGTCGTTGTAAATTTCTTCTTCTTCAAGGCACAATTTTATCGCTGAAAGATAACGGCGTTGCTTCTGCTGTTGCGGTAGGTCCAACGAAGAAAAATCAAGCTTGTGAAGTAAAACTAGTTGTTCACAAAGCGTCATTCCTCTTAGAGCAGGGTTCTCTTCATCTTGCTCTTCACGGAAAAGAAGTGCCTGGGCATTAAGGCGTTCCCCCATTTTGGCCAAAGCGGTCATGAAGACCTTATCATCTGCGGCCACAAAGTCAACAAATCTCGTTTCGAGATCTTTTCTCAGCATATATCCAACAACGGGGATGACAAAACGAGGATCCTTCTCTCCGCCATCGGCTTTCTTCATTTCCTGAATTTCGTAGCAAACATCAATGACATCTTGATCGGGGTTGTTACGATCAGACAGAGATGCGAGGTTTTCAAGGAATGTCAACAGCAATGGTATCTCATTGGGGCCCGTCATTTTAGCCACCTTCAAAGCGATACCAGTTTTGCCATGCTTAGCGGCACTTGCTTTTGATAGCTTAAACATGTTTGCGCGAACAGCTTTTGAGAGAACGTCCGCCTTTTCCACAGAACTCAAAGAAAAGAGGTCTTCGATCATATCTGGAATGCGAAGGCAAATAGCCATAAACAGAAGAGCAGGTCCTCTCATCTGTTCTAAGACCTGCTTTTCTTCGCTGCTGAGTGCAATATAGGGATTTTTCTTTGCTGCAGCTAAGACTTTCGGCTCAGCTTCCTTGTTGGCCTTCTCTATCTGGTCAAAGCATTCGATCGCCTTATTCGACGCGTATCTCAATTCGTCTTTCGCGGCGTTTGCTACAAAATCTGAAAGCGACTCATTCTTTGTAAAAGAACGTTGACAACCAGGCCTAAGCCATTTTCTTGTACCTTAGGATTTGATGGCAACCTACCTGACGCGATCGCAGCAGCACAATTTACGGCCCACTTGCGAATTTCACCTGAAGTTTTTTGACAAGCGAGATCTCGCAGAATGAGCAAGCCGCATTTTGCGCGCTTTTCGGCAGCTTGCTTGGCGGCATGTGTTGCGGCAGCTACAGCAATCGCTTCCTGACTAGTCTGGCGTTGGGCTGAAACAACCTTCTTCGTTATATCTTCTAGATCACATAAGCCAGCGAGAAGGGTCACCGATGTTTCCGTCACGCGAGGTAAAGACGTCATTACCACTTGAAGCTTGTGGCAGGCGTCAGCAGCGGCTTTCTTTCTACTTTCGTCCGTTGGTTTTTGGTTGGCAACTTCACCAGCATAAACAACAAGAGATACATACAGCGCTAAGGTGCAATCGTACTTCCACCACTTGCTTTCAGCCACTGCATCGTCACAACACTGCATGAATGCTTCACTCAACAAGGCTTGTCCGATCGATGTGGTTATACCATTATAATCTGACGTCGGCATTACATCAGCAGCGAGAGATGAAGCAACAAGAGGATGAACTTCAATGAATTTCATCAAGGACAGCGCTGTTTCTTCCTTAAAGTATCTCCCCTGCATTTTGGAAATGCTTTCTTTTGCCATATTAAACTGCTCTTCCTGGATCGCACTCGGTTGGATATTTTTCAATACGAAAGACAGCCGAGACGTAAGCTGACCTGCCAAAGAATCTAAGGATTTAGATTCGAAATTAGTTACAGATGCCAGAATTCGACCGAGTGCATTAGAAGCCGCCAATTCGATCTGATCGTGAACTATTTTGCGTCGCTTCTTTTCGCGCTCGTCTTCTTCTTGCTGGCCGCTGCTCTCAAAGTTCAGGCGCAGCAACCCGACGAAATTCTCTTTCAAATTGTATTTCTCGTCAGACTCAATATCAACGTTCCAGGCGGCGCTGCCATCCCTCTCATACCAGTGACCCTCCTCCTGTGTCAAAGAAGCCCCGTTAGTCATAATCGCATCCACAATATAATCCAGAGAAATAGGTATTTTTTCCAGACGCGCTCGTTGAGCGCTTCGGAGGTTCGCTTGGTAGATGATTTAGGTTCACCATGATAAGATCAATCGAGTCTGACATACTCGTGGGTAGCTGGATACCATGTCCTAAACCTCTCGCCGCTTTGGCAGCTCTCATCTTAGCCAAGGCGTCGTCTGTTTCTCGTTGTCGACGGCTTGAACGATCATTGTTTTCACTTGCGTCCCATTCATAATACATGTTGGCCCTATTACGCGCTGCACGACCGGCTGTTTTCAGGTCAGTTGCCTGTTTGGCCATGGAAAGTGCTTTATCGGCTTGAATTTCCATGTCGTACGTTTTCAGCGCACTGTGTAGGACATCTGATGCTTTCGTAGTGATGGATAGAGAGTTTCGCAACATCGCCAAACACGTAGATTTCAACTGCGAAGTGATCGCTATGACTGCGGATTTCGACAGCACCCCGGTCTCTGAATAAACTGGGGGCTGGACTGCCCTGCGAGATATACAGAACGAGACCTCCTTGAAAAAGGCCGGACGGTTCGCCGCCAAGGCTTGCATGGCATTGATACTCAATGTGTACGACTTCTGCGATAGTTCAAATTCAAACTCCAAAGCGCTACGATCAAGTTTATAAGCCAGAGCGTTGCCAGTTTCTTCTTTTGGCAAGTTCGATTCAATTTCCAAGTATGCGAGTGCTGCTGGCTTCAGTATCGAAACAACCTGAGATGACGGAGACCCTCCTCCACCAGATGTCATGAGCATATCTGAAAGAATATTTGCATCAATCTTTATTTGTCCACCGAGAAACGTTAGGCCTCGTAAAGTTGTGAAAGCATATTCGGCGACAGATTCCAGTGCTTCACGCGTAATGACAGGATGACCTGCCGGAAGTTCGTCGAGCGAAAAGTCCGAAGCAACCTACGACAAAGAACCAAAAGGTGAGACAGGCAATTGCCTTGAACATTCCCCAATAGGGCGTAGGTGACAACTTACGGTAGGTCCGCGGCGTTTTCCGACAGCATCTTGAGCTTTGAAAGAACAGCAAAGGATAACAATTTCCAAAAATTTGATACAAGCACTGCGAATGGCTTCACCCGAATTACCCAAAAACAGCTTCTTAAATACCCCTTCTACCATTCGCATAACCGGTCCGTAAAGACGATTGGCTCCACGATCATCTGTATCTTTGATGCGTTGCGCAATGTGTCGCAAGCTAGGTCGGAGCGAAGCACATGCCGCCAGTACTCCACGCGAGGCAACCGCACCTTCGCCTTCATCGGATGTTAGCACTCCTGGTTCAGTGCATGCAATAGATGCTTGAACCCAATAACGTAAAATCTCTGCTTCGCGAGCTGTTCGCTTCGCCAGTCGCTTCTGCAGTAACGGTTTGAGCGCTGGGTTCGCAGCCGATGATGAGTGCGACCCTCCCGCACCGTATGGACCAGCTTGAGGCCCGGATGTTGTCGCATCCAACCAGCTACCTGCCTTATGACATTCTTTCCAGAAATTGTGAAAGAACTCGAGACTAGCCCCCAGCTTGGCCGGGTTTCGTTCCGACTGGGCCATTTCCAAAACGACTGGCAACACTAGATCGGATACAACTCTATCGTAAACATCTTCAACACTTGCTTCAATGCCTTCTGTTCCTTCACCTCGATAATAAGTACGCGCAATAGAGGGTCCAGTGTGAGCCGCAACTTCCAATACAGGACGTAACATCGTCGCCAGTTCTTCGTGAATGTTGGGCGCTCCCGGAGCCGACGAAGTCCTGACACCCGGATGAATCCGCACGTCGTCTAGCGCCGAAACAATGCGACCCTCGAGATCATCAATCGCTAGTAACAGAGGATCTTCTATTTCCATCTCCTGTTCCTGGAGTTCCGGCTGGGCATTATCATCGTCCGAGAGATTGTCGTCTTGTAGACCCGCCAGTGTGTCGTCTAACGATTCGCGCATCATGTTTCCGCCACTTCGCATCGCCATGGTGTCTCCTTTTTCTCAGTCAAACTTAATAAAGCAACTGATTCGAGCTTTGTATTATTTGTCGGTAGAATGAAGGATAGCAATCAAAGAAATGTGCCGCAGGTTACAATTTTGTTGCTTGTTGTTTGTTGTTGTCTTTTATCCTTCATCTTTTTTTTTGCCTGAGACCGCTGGACGAAGGACGGACGAGAAGGCGGATCATTGCGATATCGTGTCGTCGTCATACGCGTGACTAAATCACTCCTGAATGAGCTGAGGATAAAAGAGTTTTCAAGAAACAAACGTTAATTACGATCAGCGCTACCTGGCAAATGTATAATGCAAAGCACAATTTTTCGAATCGCAAAGAGGACATTATATTCCTACTGTTTATCGAAAAATGACGGATTGCAACGAATCACGGTGCATTCATTGTCCTTCGCGAATCGAATCGAAAGCCGCCTACACAAAGCTGTAGTGACCTTTGCATTTGCTCGATATCTTCACCTAGTTCCTCATCTACTTCGTGAGCTCTAGGTATGGCGGTTCGTGCTCCGGGTCCACCGAGCTTTCGCCCAGCTACCCACGATGCGAAAGAAAGCGCCAAGCGAGGTTTGTGTTTCAATTCCGAATGCAATTTGGCCAAGAGAAAGGCACCGAAGAATGCGTCCCCAGCGCCAGTTGTATCCACAATCTCCGCATTTGAAAGGATACCTGCCGTTTCCAAATGGTATCTGGCAGTACAAAGCACATCTTCTTTCTCGTCATTGACATCGGAAAAGACTTGTTTGACGGAAGCACGCATTACACCGTTGTCAAACACCGAAACCGAAACCGAAACCTCATTCACGGGCATGATTTGTTTGTTCTCTTCTTTGATTTGAATCGAATCGCAGCGGATTAAAGCTGACCCCTGACTTCCTCTCGTGATGACAATCTCCTTCCCGATTTGGTTGTACCACCGAGTAAAGAACGCACTCGGGCGAATGAGATGAGCGAGTAACTTTGCATCCGCTTCCTCTATTTTATCATCATGACATACAGATGTTGGCATGAGCGGACTTCTCTCTCGCGAGTCTTCCATTTCTCGAGTAAGCTTGGTCAAATAATCCTCGAGTTGATCGGCATTTGTCAGTACAATCGATGCTACATCGAGTAGTGCATCCAGTGCCTTGCTATTCCGATCCTTCTCGACATCCAAAGAGACGGGTATACCTCGTTTTTGGGCTTCGCGCGCCAGCTCCAGAGCTACATCCGTATGGCGAGCGTCTGTGTGAAGCAAAACAACATTTTGGAATAGTTCATCCCTATCCACTTGTTGCAATTCGTCCAACGTCAACTCCCCACAGGTCCCCGGAGTATGAATGCAAGTTCTCGTGTGTTCATCCTCACTGACGACTATCGTCGTGAATGCCGTCGTCGATCCTTCGATCCCCACTCGAAACAAGGGAGAAGAAAGGTCGACACCTTCGGCCTCTAAATCGGCCATAATTTGTCGACCCACATAGTCATCGCCGACCTTGGTACACAATTGGATGCGATAGAATGACTCTCGAAAAATGGCAGCGCGTGACAATCGCGCCATGGCGGTCGCGGTATTGGCCGCATTGCCTCCACCGACTTCGTGGTAGACCGTCGTCCGTACTTTGGCGTCCGGGGTGGGATAGTGGGAGACGCTCAACAAACGATCCATCCCACAGGCTCCGATCACGAGAATGACTTTTCATGGCTCATGAGGGACCGAGAGTGGTATCGGCGGGTTGTCGGTGGTACGAAATACTGTTGATTGATGTGCCGAACCCCAGGAAAGGCGTACGAGGGTTGACAAACGAATATCCAGCTCAATAACGTCTTCCAATAATGGATCATGAAGGTTGATCATGAAGCTATTAGCCGTAGGAAGTGCTTTGAAGCTATTGCGTTGACTGAATAACTATATTATGCTGGTAGCTGACACTTTGTGTGATGTATTCAAAAGTTGCATCTGTCTCTTGTAAATAAAGAGTAAAGTCCAGATGATGCCTTTTCTTTGACGGTGATAAAAGACAGTTTTAAGCTAAAACAAAGCGCAATAACTCATTGCTGAATTACAAAGTGAATGAAAGACCCGTCAAGCTTCGAGGCGATGAACATGCACCGAAAAAAAAACGAACAATACGCGGAGGCGACAAAAGACGAAAACGAGTAGAAGCAGTACGACACGCTACGACAGCAAACGCCTGACAACAAGATCACGTTACAAAAAAGCTGCAACAATGCCGTAGATGATATTAGCTGTTATATTTTCGGCTAATCATTCTTTAAAAAGTTCTAGTATTTACGAGATTCGTCTTACGCTTCCCATAGCACGACGAATCGAATTCAGGCTCCTACTTCTTGGCAGCCGCCTTTTGTTTCGCTGCTTGTTGTGCCAAGTGATGAGCTCGAGCAGCCTCGTACGCAGCAGCGGCAAAGCCACCCACCATGGGTCGGTGATTGCCGGAAGCCGCGGGGGCCGGTTCGGGCTGCGGGGTTTCATCGTCTTCCTCCGAGTCGTAGTCAAAACCTAGGCCGCCAGCCATGGGTTGCATAACACTCGATTGGCGACGCGACATTGTATTCTTTTGGAATGTAAATGAAATAGATGACAGGAGATAGAGATAATACGAAAAGCTGTCGTTCGGTAAGCGCAGCAAAGTTGTGTTCGATTTTTATGAATGTTGTCACGATGACCTCTCCGCCGTCGACGGGGGCGGAATTTCGGACGGAAGAAGCGACCACGCGCCGGGACGGCAATGACCCTGGCGACGCCGGATGAACACTTTCGAAGATACAAAAGCCCTTCGGAAGTCTCCGAAACGTAAAGGGCCTTTTCGAGTCATTACTAAGTCCTGGAAATGTACAGTCCAGTACCGCCTTCCGCGCATTTTTGGCGTTTTACGTCATTGGACTCCTGAGTCACGAGTCTTTCCGTGTCCGGAGTACTTCAAGTTATATAGTAAATGCAATACGTCATGTTCTTGGAACTTGAAACACGACTACAATTAGCGCCCTATAGTACGTGTTGTCCTAACATGAAAAATCTATGTATGGCCTCGCTTTTTCGACCTAGAGTTTAGGAGTTTAGGCGACGTCGTGCCAAATTTTGAGCTAGATTGAATTCTGAAAACGTAGACTAGTCACAAGGCTCAAGGGTACGATCGCCCTCTCTCTAGAGCCAAAGTTTTTCAACATGATGACATAGTAATAAGAGTTTAAAAAGGATCGACTTGCAACTACAATGTCTCTATCACTAGTCTAGTTCTCTTACTAGTTACGAGGCGACATGGCCAAAGTTCGTCTGTGTATAAACAAGCGCCCAAGTAAAAAGTTCATAGAAAGATTAAATCGGCTTGGAGATATCTCAGCATTACTTGGGGGCGTAGGCATTCTTTGCTGCGATTCCAAGGGATTTATGCGCAAACCTAGATCATGTTGCAGCATGCTTCATCGAACCTCAGCTTCTGCTATTTAAGGTGGCAAATATCCGCACAAGGTGCTTATGAGCTCGGTTGAGAAGACCTTGCTTTAGGTGCCCTTTTATGAAGCGCTGATTTATAACAGTCGCCGGTTGCGCTGGGAGAACGCAGAATCATACCCAGCCCTCATAAGGAACCAAATCAAAGTTTGGTTCGACGATACCGTTGCGGTGCAATCCGTCGATCATGCCTTTTTGACCGACCGCTCGCCAATCACTGACCTGTTTCCCCACAACGACAAAGACTCGAAGAGCGACAGCTGCAAGAATGTCGTTCGCATTCTGGTCAAATTGCGGATTCGACAGGTCCGTATTGTCAAACAGATTAACCCGCTTTGGAAATGTTTTTGTTCGAAATATATCTTTGAGTACATCATTGCATGGGTGATCCGTCGATCGCGGAAGAACAAACGGAGGATAGCAGTTCTTTGTCGTCATTGGAGGCTCATTGAAGGTCAACAACCGGATAGGAAAGGTGGGATCATCTATCACTTTGAGCAGGTGCCCTACAAACGTGGTTAGCTGACTTTGAAACTCGGCTTGAGATAAGGGACGCTGTGGCTCTTCCAAGCTGAGAAGAATGTGCTTGCACTTTCTCAATTTTTGTTTCGTTTCAAGCTCCCAATCCACATCTGGATGAACAAAGTCCGTAACATTGTAGTAGTGAAATTTGAAAGGCCTTTGACCTGCCGAAATTTGCGGTCGTAACTGCAGAAACGTTTCCCATAGTTTAAAAGCACTGTAACTTCCCATGAAACACAATAACTCGTAGTTCCCAAGCTCGTGAAACTTATAAAACCCATTCGGATCGGTAGTTGCATCATCCACTAAAACGATAGAGTCTGCCGCTTCGAGCATCGTGTAAGCCGATAAATCTTCTTGCTTCGGTAACTTCCAAACATAATCGGGAAGATTCTTGTCCGGAAAAGTACTCGACAGTGTCGACACCCACGCTTTATTCAAAAACAGCGAGTTCGCCTCACCTGATTTACTCAGTGAATTCTTTTCCACGTCTACTAGCATATCGATCGATTGAGATAGTGGACGCCATTCCGTGCGATCCCTTTCGCAACCATACCAGCGCGCATCGACTTTGTACGGTCCGGACATGGGAATATCAAAACTACCCCTCCACAGCCTGTCACTTTCCTGCTTTAGCTCAATATTTACCAAACAATTCCCCACGAGTCGAACCCAGAACCTAGGATACTGACACGCCGTGTCGGCAATCTGCAAGAGCGCCTCATGTGGACCGGCGCTGTACGCATTGCCGGTGGTAGTATGCAACTTGAGTATCAATTGAACGCCACGGGATATTTCCAAAGTCTCGTATTGATATCCCTCTTCCTTTATTAGCTCGGTTTCCTCGACGTAATTGAATCGCAGAAGAAAGATGACGGTCGCGTGAAGGAAAATCAAGCCTATTACGATGCATTGATAAGGAATGCGGGCAAAGAAGTACCGATAGACTGTCCTCATACTGTTGTTTCTCTTAGAGGGTGTGTGCATGGACGGCGATACTCATTTATTAAGGTCGAGTGGATCGATGGTAATCGATTGTCATTGTCAGACGACAAAGCGCATTTCCTTCGTTTTTTTATTTTTGTGGTTGGAGTAAAATTTCTCATGGTCATCGAAATTTTGCATTTATGCCACTGGTAAATTTCCGTGTACTACTATCACCACAGAAACAAGCCCAGCGCTGTAGCTAGAGGTATTTGAAAGAAACAAAAACTACTACTTATCAATCAAGTTAGTCTAGATGAATGACGAAACCCCGTGATCTATTATTCTTTACAGTTATCAGATCTTCCATATATGAAGTCTATGAAAGATTTGACCCTTGCCAAAAGAGTCAAACTCGTTTCATGGGAACAGAGAATCGTTCCCGAAAAGTGCGTTCTTGCGTTCCGCCAAAGACATTGACGGAACGGGCGGTTGCTTGTTCATTTTCGTTAGCCCCGTAACAAAAAATGATCCGTTCACCGACGGATCAAAGCGAGATGCGGCGTGAGTTGGTACAATTGATTGATATATGTCGCCGAGTGAAATAGCCGCGGATAAAGCAGCATCTGCTTCATCCTCCCGCGCCGCAACTGCCGGGTCTGTGCTCTCCAAAATCCCTCCGGCGTGCGGGCTTTGTAGATTGACTTTGTCTAGTACAGCTTTTCGACGGAGTATAGCCGCGAGATAAATGTGCGAATAGTCGCATATTTCCTGGATAACAAGCTCAGTGGCCCTCTCCAGTATTCTTCTGGTAGGATCTACCGCCCACTTGCGACAGTAGAACCAGAGTGAGCCATAGTTTGGATCGGCATTCAAAAACGCCTGTCGGAGATCGCTCAGATCCAGGGAACCTGTGATTGCTTCGGGGACAAGGAGCTTCCTTACAGACGACATCAAATCCCCGTACTTTCCCGTTTCAATTGAATTATCCGTACTAATGTGCGAGATTGCAACAGTAATTTCGCCAATATACTTAGATATCGCATCATCTTCTGGGTCCTTGGATCTTGCAAGCTCTAAATCTGCTTTCGTTTCTTTCCAAATAATATCTGCAACGCTGACCAAGCATTGCTGTAGGACTTCGAGCTTTGCGCCCTCCACAAAGCTGTCGCCGTATTGCGGTGTGAATTTGGTCGCAAAAAGAGGTGTCTTCGTGCTCGATCAATGTCGAACGTTGTAGAGAAGGGATTTAAATGTACCCTTGCGCCTTCGCACCAGACCTCGCCACTTTTTGGCACGGCTTGTAAAGCATGTTTAAGTGCATGTCTCTGCTGTAAGTCGCCTCCATCATACTGTCGAAGTTGAATCAAAGATGCCCATAACCGCCCAGTTCCACTGTGCATTTCCAAAGCGCTCAAACAGAGCTGTATAGCGCGCGAGAATTGGGCGTTACGTATCTCGAGTAGCACACTCTCAAGCCAAACCTTCCAGTCATGTGCATATTCGCATCGCCCCTTGCAAAGTATGGCTCGTGCCAACTCTGTATCTCCGAGAAACTCTTCCAGTCGAGCACATTCCAGAAGAGTTGAAGATCTTCCTTTCTCTGGTACAGAATTGTGAGCTTTGAGAAATAATTTCCGCGCCCTGTCGTTTTGTCCAAACCCTAATTCGCTCCTGGCAGCTGCAAGCCAAACACGCCATCGCAAATTACTTGGACATGTGAGGATGGTGAGAGAAAGTCTTCGTCTTGCAGGATTTAACATGTCATTGAATTGCGGATCATCCACTGATGTGCGCTGCAGCAAAGCGCGCTCAAACATCTGGGCCGCTTCTAGATGCACTTTCCAGACAAGTTCCTTACTAATGCTCTCGATTGCCCGCTCGACCATTTCACACGCTGTTGGAAGTTCAAGTGCGTTGTTTGTGTAATCGATTTCTTCGCACATGCGCAAGGCGCCAAACCACAAAGGTCCGTATCGAGGAATAGCAATGAGTCCCTTTTCGACAACTTTAAGGGCTTCTTGAATTTGACCTTGGTCTCGCTCAAGGCGATATGCCTCAAGATATAATGGCCCGTACCACGGAACGTGATGCATCAAATACTTGAGTACGCGCCGAGCAGTTGTGGCATTGCCAGCTCGGGCTTCAATAAGAGCACCCTCGAGCACTGTCTTCCACGCTTTGTGTATGTCGACGTGTTTCAGTCTAGCCAGAAGCACACGAGCCGTGTCTAAATTACCCAACTTTTCTTGAAGCTTCAATGCGCGAGTCATTAATGCCTCGTTGTGTTCACAATATTCCAGCCCAGCATGCAGTATATTCATCACGCGGTTCATATTTCCAGATTCTTCTTCAAGTTTGCTGTATTCAAGCCACCCTTGAAACGCATAGGGTTGTAGCTGACATACTTGTTGATAAAGACGACGTGCTTCCGCAAATCTGTTAAAGCGTTTGGCGAGATCAGCCAACTCGAGGTAGACCCGCCAATGTATTGTTTCAGGAACAGAGACCGATTCTATCGCGCGCAAAGCGAATTCCTCGGCTTTTGCAAAGGACAGCTTTTCTTCGCTTTTGAAGGCTCGATAAAATTCTTTGAAGGCAGTGCGAGCTGCAGGGCTTTCGACCAACTCTGCTTGCCTATAGTCAGCTTGATCCTCAGACAACGATGCTCGACCTCTCTCGCCTGCCTGGATTGAGGTCTTCGATGGATCTCTGCCCTTCCTTGGCGTGGGAGTTTTCTTAGCTGCAGTTGCTGCTTCCGCTTTCTCTCTACTCTGCTGGGGTAAAAGCTTTTTCTTTCCTCTTTTCCCCCGGGTTCCATCATTCTTTTGTGGTGCGCGTCCCTTGGATACGCATCGAAACTTGTTGCGGAAGACAGACTAAATGTTGGTGTAGGCGTCATGGCGGCCCTTGAATATTGGTCGTACGAACCACCAGACATTGCGGAATGCCAACCACCATAGTGAGGAGACGGTGTCATCGCGGCTCGCGAATTAAGAGAAGCTTGATGCTGAGGATAGCCGTACATGTAATTTGGCGCTACACGCATCGTCGAAGTATTTGTCCAGCTGCTCTGATCTGAGCTGGGATCATGTGGAGGAGGCGACCACGCTTGAGTCGGAATATGGTAGCTTCGAGTAGTGGAAGGCACAAATTCGCGGGCGGTGGCTTGCATTTCCGACCCAGGCCGTGTATGTGGAGCTGTTGCCGGTACGAAGTATGCGGGCGTCGGAGAAAAGCTCTGACTTCTTTGAACAGCTGCGCCGAAATTACTTTCATGCGATGCATTGCCGAATGATGGAGCTTGATAGTTCATCTGCTGGGGGGCTACGAATTGAGAATTGGCCGTTGCAAATGTAAAGGGAGAATGAGTGCCGTGATGCACCTCTGTCGCCGACGACGATATCGGTTTCATGAAGCTCCCACTATTTGACGTGGGAACGAAGGCTCCTCCAAAATTGATTAGCTGCGGAGACGCAACATCATCGGTGCGAGGATTGCCAAATTCAAAACTTTCATTTACATTTCGCCTTGGCTTTGGTTGCTGTGCATGCTGCAAATTATTCCGTTGTAAGCCAGCGGGGCGTCGCCGTCCCTTTCCCTCTCTGTGACTCGCATAGTTACGAGGAACAGCAGGCTTAGTCAGCTGTTCACCACCAAAGAAAACATACGACCCAGTCCAGTCATCGCCACTCGCAGTAGCCTGTGAGTCTCCGCGAAATGTTTTTGATAGCTCCAGTGCGCAGTCATCATCATCGTCCTCCTGTAACAAGTTTCCTAGATCCTCACGTAGCCGTAGGGTTGTTGGAGATAAAGCTGTGTTTCGACTCACTCCGGTACTACCAGCAGATTCATGTCCGACAGGATTCGACCAAGAGGCGGAAGAAAACTTCCCGCTCGCTTCAGTCTGCGTTGTACTATCACCACCAATCCGGACGAACGGAGTAGTCGCTGACGCACCAGGCGTCGGTGCCGGAGCAGGGAAAGTAGGCACTTTTCTACTTGATTCGGCCGACTCTTGCCATAAAGGATCATTTTTGTTGGTTGAGTCGTTTGTTATTGGGCGTTCCGTAGAATGTAAAGCAGGCGCGCCCAAAGTCAGTCCAAAGCCTAGAAACTTTGTTTCCTCCCCGCGTTGCACCACTGGGACCGTTGGCTTTGCAGATACATCCCCTTGCAAGCCGCGTAAGTTATCTGGCGAAGTCTCGTACGCTGATTTGTACATACTTGCCCCAGGCGTTCTCCGCAGAGCCGCCGAAGAATCGTCTTCTTCTGAAAAGAGATGGTGCGGAGTATGCGCCCTCGTTGATATATCTTCCATCTCATCCTCCTCGTCAATAAGTGTAGGCGTTGTTGCATCAAATTGTTTGCGACGGTCTCGAAGACTCGTTCGCGAAGAGGGACGACTTGATCTCCCCCCAAAAGTCGGCTCTTCGCTGTCGAAACTATGTGACTCCCATGATCCCTTTCGTAATGACACAAATCTCTCTTCCGCGAAACTATCACTTTGCGGTGACTCAGCTGATTGATTTATGCTTTCGGTAGCTTTTTCGCTTTCACCTTCAGCCGGTGCCGCCCGCCTCGCCGAGTCCGCCGTGTCAGTATCCCCCGGCGCCTCGCTCATTCCCCCCTCAAGTTCCTCAGCTCACACAAGTTACGGATTACGTAACTATTAGCTCAGCTGATATATTTCTTTTGTGAACAACTCAATAGCGAAAAGACGTGATGAATGCCCCACAGTTATGTTGATATTGATTTATTTGAATGTCAATCTCCAAATTTGCCCTCATGTCGGTTAGAAACGCTGGCGCGCTCCTCGGACGAGCGTCTCGCGTGTTTTCGCAGGCCTTTTTCCTTTTTCTGCACCCGAGAAATAAATACCGGTACCGGATCGGGTCCGTATGTCGCTTCGAAATTTGATGCGGTACTCAAAATACGTAGAACCTACAATACTGTGTATACAAAAGAAGTATCATATCGTAGCGGTACCTACTACAAAGCAGAAGCAGTAACTATAAGTTTTTTCATGACAATAATAAAATCGTACGATGCAAGACGGTCGTTCGCGGCAACCAAGGAAAATCTGCAGAGCAAAACTCGTTTTGTTCCATTATCCATTATCATCATTCTCATCTTGAACTACATACACCATGACTATTCTGGACCCAGAGCAGACTTTCGCGTCACTCTCAGACGCCGTTGGTTTAGATGTCCGGCTCAAGAAGGCTGTCGCTCGGCTAGGGCACTCGCGGCCCACCTTGGTGCAATCCAAGTGCCTTCCTTTGGCAATTTCGTCGGGCAGAGACCTGTTGATTCGGGCAAAAACAGGATCGGGGAAAACATTGGGTTATCTTTTGCCCACTTTGCATAAAATTCTTTCGAAAAATAGCTCATCCGGGGGCATTGAAGCGGTGATTATGGTGCCTACTCGGGAGCTTTGCCATCAAGTTCAAAAAACCATCGAAAACCTTAGTTACTACTGCGACGATGCAATCACAGTGGCTGTGCTATCTATTGGAAAAGTTCGTGGTTCCAAATCGCGTCAGGATTTAGAGAGACAAGAAGCTAGTCTCCGAGATCAGCCCAACATTGTAGTTGCTACACCGAACGGGCTTCTTACCCACATTCGGTCGGGTGCCTTGGACATAAAAACCACTGTTCACACCGTGGTCGTTGACGAGGCGGATTTGGTTCTTTCTTTCGGGTATTCCAATGATGTAGCTGAAATCATGAAGGCTCTGCCGCGCATTTATCAAGGTTTTCTCATGTCAGCAACACTTTCGCCGGACGTGGAATCGTTAAAGAAGGTCGTTCTGCATTCTCCGGTTGTACTTAAACTCGAACAAGACGACTCCCGCGACGCAAAATCAGGATCATTGAAACAGTTTTACGTGAGTCTGCCAAAAGAGGACAAAAAGCTGGTTATTTATGTTTTCCTTAAGCTGGGCTTGCTGAAAGGAAAAGGCATTTTCTTTGTTAATTCAACCGATGGGGGATACAGGCTGAAGTTGTTTCTTGAACAGTTTCATATCCGATCATCGGTTTTGAATGCAGAACTTCCTTACAGAAGCCGCATGAATATTATTGAGCAGTTCAATGTTGGTAACTTTGACTATTTGATCGCAACAGACGAAAGTGCAGATGTTCGAAGTGAGCAGAGGAAATCAGGTAATAGCGACGACGAAAGCGACAGCGACGAAGAGCAAAATACGAAAAAGGGGAAGAAGAAAGACTCTGAATACGGCGTAGCTAGAGGCTTGGATTTTCGAAACGTTTCTTTTGTTGTCAACGTTGACTTTCCTCCAAGTGCAAAATCTTACGCCCATCGTGTCGGACGAACAGCACGCGGTGGAGCGAAAGGAGTGGCTTTGAGTTTAGTCGACAATAAGTCTGCGGAAGAATTCCAAACTTTGTTGGCGGTCCAAGACGATCAACCCGCTCTCCCTGCTGGTGAATTACCGACGTTATCTGGTTCAAATGTCGACGACGCGGAAGCGTCATCATCTGCCGCTAAGGATATACCACAGCCGAGTCCCCTTGATTTTGATTTAGCCGAAATTGAAGGTTTTCGGTATCGAGTAGAGGATGTGGGTCGTGCGGTGACAAAGAATACGGTACGCGAAGCGCGAGCCAATGAACTGAAGATGGAACTTTTAAACTCGGAAAGGTTAGAAAGTCATTTCGATGAGAACCCTGCTGATTTGCAACTGCTTCGACATGATCGACTGGCGACGAATGTCTCCAAAGTGCTGGATCACTTAAAGCACGTGCCTAAATACTTGCTCCCGAAAGGGATGCAGGTAGCGAATCTGAACAAGAAGCGAAAGAAGAAAAAAAGTCAAACATGGAACGGGAGGCGAGCGAAGAAAAGACAACGACCCACTGCAATCATTTGGAGGAGACAAAAGTTTAAATGACGTCGACGGCGACATGGAGCACGATCCTCTGGTAGCTGAATTTATGGATGATGGTACAGATGACGAAGAAGGTCCTACCAAGAAACAGAAAACGCAAGAGGTTTTTGCGAATACTCGCGATGGGACCGGTCAGAGCACGGCTGGTCGCAATGCATGGAAGCAAAAACACAGGAAGGGCCAGTTTAGTGGAAAGAAACGGAAGTCAGAGCGCAAGAAGAAAGATCCTTTGGGAATCTAGTTGGGCGTTGGGCATGATTAGCTTAGTTTATACCTCTAAAACTGTGATTTAGATTTTAAAGTGTCGACTCGAAGCATAAATATCGTACTCGTAGTAGACTAGTTCGTCTTACTAAGCAGATCTTCAAACAACCAGAATCTGGCTGTCAACGCGATCTATAGAATTTAAGATTCACGACTGAATTGCAGTCGTGGCGAAAAGTCGTCTTCACTTTGGTTCATACTAAAATAGACAACGATACATAACGAGAGTTTCGACACAAATTATCCATTCTTGCGTTACAAAGACTGCAAATTGAATTGATTGTGTTGAACGACAAATTAGCTAACAAGTGTGCAGAATGAACGGAGGTAGGTCTAGATCGTAGCAGTTGAAATCGAAAAGTTTATGATGATTCATGACTGAAATGCAGTCGTGGTAAAATTGACTTTGCACTTTATTAGAAAAACCCATCGCATCGCAAGCACGCATTTGCAGGAAGGTAATTGCAAACTAGAGTGCGCCTGCTAATACCCACAACATCATCACCATGGCGGGGGAAACATCATTGAATGAGACAGTGTTGTCGAATTTAGGTCGTAAAGCGAGAGAGAGACTGACTGAGGAACGCTCGAAGCGCCCGGAAATCAGGAGGATCGAAGCACCGACCGAGATTGAACAACATTCGTCTTCCGCCAAATTTATTATTCCACCCAAGAAACGAAAGCCTTCTTCCGAGCGATCACGAATAAGGAAACGTACATCTGCGGTAGACGATACAAATGTGGATCGATGGTTGCCCTCTTTGGCACATATTGAAATTTTGCCGAAGGAAAGTCGATCGCGTTTGGTCCAGCTACACGGTCTCCCTCTTGAAACAACCGCTGCAAAAGTCAAGCGCTTTTTCATAGGTTTAGACCCAGAAAAAATACTCTTTTTACCCACACGACATGATCAAAAACGAATCATGTCATTGGACGCAGTGAACTCCAATCCGCGCAAGAAGGGAGGCGTTTGCGTGGAACGACATTCACCCGATTTTCGCGTATTTGTGCTCTTCGATTCGGCTCCCACTGCGGCATTAGCCGTGGATCGATCCGGAGAAGTGATTGACGTCGACAGCGACACGGGCGCTTCAATTGCTGTGTCCATGGTCCCGAAACCAGTGGCGAGCCACTTTCTAAAACACATGACGGTGGAAGCCCGCGCTGGAGCATCTCTTCGACAAAAGTTAAAGGAAGTTGAGCGTACGCTCAATCCGAAAATAAGCGATATTTTGTGGCAACAGGCGGACGAGGAACTTGGTCTGCAAGTCTCTGACACGAATTGCAACGTGAATAGCTCGTCCCCTGTATTCATCAATACCAGATTATCGGGTTACAAAAAACTAAAGCAGCAACTGGATTGGCTTTCCGAGCAACGTCAAAGTTTATACTATGAGTTGCCTTTTCCATCTTGTGAACTTTTGGACCCAAGTTTAGACGCGGACCCGATTATGCGCCTTTCGTCTAGCGCCGTGAAAGCACTAGAACGTGAAATAGATCGCATTCGAGCGGAATCGCTCCTTTTGGAACGCTACAAATCGCATTTTTCCGTTCAGGACGGATTGGAAGATGAGAATTCTACATCGCTTGAGCAAGAATCGTAAGGAAACTTAATTATGTACATTAATTCTCAGCTCTCCTCTTTGCTGCTTCGTGCATTCTCTTCTGAACATGCTTGGAAGGCTCATCCTTCCGAACGATAGCCTTTTGTGCGTCCTTTTTCCATCGTTCTACAGCATCTGCTTGCTTTTCGCTGCAACACAAATCGATTAGCGAGTCCTTTTCGGGAGCTAACTCCTGCAAAAAGTCGTGCACCATCGTCGCCGTTTCACTTCCACACCGCTTAAAATAACCCGGTTTGGATCCTGCCAGTGGCCCACACTGGAGTCCTAACTGAATCAATTCAAACAGCGACAACGCGCAGGCTTTGCAAATACTGAGTGATGTTTCGGCAGTTTCCTTTCCGATAGCGTGGTACTTCAAAATCGATTTCCATTCCATCGCACAATTCAAGATGGCACGAAGAACATTGTTTTGATAAGTCGATGTTGTATTCAACGCCAGCGTCGATGTTTGGATGGAATATTTGACATTTTTGACTCGTTGCTGAAAATGGTTCACTTCGTTCTGAAAATGCGATAATGGTTCCTCAGTAGGTTCGAGTGACTCGGTCGAGTGATGATTTACTAGTTGCTCTTCTTCTTCGACAACCTTTGACTCGTCAACTTCATCTTCCTCCACACTGCTCCCGTCATCTTCCTCAACATCATCCTTTACGACTCTATTTGGTTCCGGTGGTCGCCGCCGCCGTCGGGCATTGTGTTTCGGCAACCGTCGATCATTTGGACCTCCTCGTCCACGAAAGACACGCCGCTGCTGCACGTGTCCTAACATTTGTGCTGAATAGACTGCTAATGCAATTTATTTATTTATATAATGAAAATGTTCTCGACATCTCTATTCGAGGGTCTCAAACACGCTCTATTCTTCGTCCAAGTAGTCTACCTGGTATGCGTGTCTGATTCTGCCTAAACGTCGCTTTTCCGTCTGCTTCAAGATATAAACAATCGTATCTACTATACTAAAAAGTGTATATCAACTTATCCATGACTACCCTTCAGTCATGAGTCAGTACTTGTCATCGAGCGACGACGCTGCCTACAATTCGCTTGAAGGAGGCCTATTATCTGTTTAATTACCACCAACAACAACCTCAGTAACATCAATGGCAAGATAACCGTAAAAAACCGAGGGACAAGGAGGTATAAATTTTTTTGCGAGGGAGGTCGACAAGTTCCGGGACTGAGGTCTGATTGAGTCACCGTTTCAGGTCTGTATGGCTAGAGAGACATCGCCGAATATTCTACGCAGAGCTAAAACGAGTGTCCAAAATAGAATCTTACTTTTGTATTTAGTTAGGAAAAGACGGCTTTAAACTGCCATCTTCATAGAAATAGCCTTATGAGGATGATATCCCACCACCTCAAAGTCACTAAATTCGAAATCATCGATATGGGTCTTTTCCGGATTGATCTTGAGCTTGGGAAACGGTCGAGGCTCACGCTCGAGTTGCTCCTTTAAGGCATCCACATGATTCAAATAGATGTGCGCATCGCCAATGACGTGAACAAACTCTCCCGGCTTTCGTCCCGTGACTTGAGCAATCATGTGCGTCAAGAGAGCGTAGCTCGCAATGTTGAACGGTACTCCGAGTCCCATGTCCGCACTGCGCTGATACAACTGACACGAGAGTTCATTCTTTTCAATATCCACCTGTCAAATAGTTCAATGAGTCGGCAGTACGCGACATTTGCCTCAGACCAACACGTTACTTACATAAAACTGACAAAACATATGACACGGAGGCAACGCCATAATCGGCAAGTCCTTGGGATTCCAGGCCGTCAAGACAATGCGCCGATCTTCGGGATGATTCTTAATTTTATCGATGCAATCCGCCAGCTGGTCGATGCCCTGTCCGGTGTAATCGGCGTGCATATCTTTGTACTCGGCTCCAAAGTGACGCCACTGGAAGCCGTACACGGGTCCAAGGTCCCCGACTTGTCGATGCGTCAATCCCAACTGATCGAGAAACTCGCGCGAACCATTGCCATCCCAGATGTGAATATTCTTGGCGGCGAGATCATTCGCGTTCGTATTGCCCTGAATGAACCACAACAATTCTTCGGCGACGCCTCTCCAGAACGTGCGTTTGGTGGTGAGTAACGGCAATCGACCGTCGCGCAGTGAAAAGCGCATTTGCGCACCAAACAGCGAGACGGTGCCGGTGCCCGTTCGATCGCCGCGTCGATTCCCTTCCTGCAAAATCTTTTGACACAGTTGCAAGTACTGCAATTCTTCTTCATTGCGACGGCGCGAATACTTCCAAAAGGTGTATTCCAAATCGTTGACCGTCCCCGTAGAATTTTCCTGGTCGTAGTAGTACTCCTTCTCCCATTCGTCGGGACACAATTCCGGAAAAAAGGCATCGCATTTTCCTTGATAGCCATTGACTTCGGTGCAAATGACTTCATGAACGTAATTTTGTTCCAACGCTTGTTGATAAATGTCGGCTCCGCCCATGACAAATACTTTGGGAGCATCGCGACACTGCTGAAAGGCATCGTCCCAGGATTTTGCCAACAACACTCCGTCCGGTAATACGAGGTCGTGTCGGCGACTGAGCACCACATTCAAACGTTCCGGCAAGGGACGATATTGTTCCGGCAAACTTTCCCACGTTTTGCGACCCATAATCACCGCATTCCCTTTTGTGACACGTGAAAAGTGTTTCAAGTCGGCCGGAATTCTCCACGGCTTTTTGGCAGGGTGAGAAACGCAATGTCAACGACGGAATGCATTCTCTCTTTGACGTACCAACTGATTGTTGAGACCAATGCCACGGTGGGGACCGGCCGCAGCCACAATTGCTGCAGCATTCATTACCATTTGTTGGAGCTGTATGTTGACAAGTTAAATAGAGGAAGGGAAACAAGAAGGTCGTACTGTCAAGAAAGGAAGAATAAGGCTATCGTACATTGCGTGCACGGTGGATGCAACATGCAATAACAATGCTGTGCGGCCACACGCCAAACGAGCGCGCGCGATCGAGAAAAACTCCCTCCGAAATTTGACTATGAAAGAGTGTGTACGTTACATCTTAGACCACAGTGCATTCAAATTCAAACCGCCGTGCGCCCAATTGAGTCACGAAGCTCAGTCATGAGCACCATAGTATCACGTATCACCGGAAGATAAATAGTTTTTCGCTTTTCGACAAGACTGGAGTTCAATCATGAGTCATCCGGTTGATGGATACTCCGTAATACTATTAAGATGAGCAGATGACCCTTTTGCATCACACTTTTTTTCTGTCGTTGCATTCTATCGTTTTACAAACGTACCAACAACCCGTGTCCTATATTTCTCTTTGTCATCATGTCGTCGAAAGCACCTCCCATGCTGGCGGGGACTCTGCAAACCGATCCCCGATCGGGAGGATTGAAACGAAGCAGTGGTGTCCAGGTGTTGCCATCGGTGGCCGAAAGTACGTTCCCCTTCACATCGGTAGATCCTCTACTATTATTATGATGAATTCGACTCAACCTGCGCATATAGCTTGGGCACAAGTCCGTGACAACAGCAATACCGACGTGGATTGGTTGTTGGCCGGATACGATCAGGGCAGTAAAACGGACATTACCGTGTTGGCTCAGGGTCACGGAGGTCTGGAAGCGTGTGCAGCCGCTTTGCCCTCCGACGAACCCGTCTTTGGCGGTTGCCGCCTGAGCACTGGACGGTTTCGACACTTTTATCATGCCCCCGAAAGTGCCTCGGTGATGAAAAAAGGTCGAGCGTCCATGCACAAGAATGGCGTGTTGAATGTATTGGAAGGGTGTGATGGTGAAATTGCGATTCGACCCGGAATGACCGAAGCTGATCTGTGAAGCGGCTGGGTTCGCGAAAAAGAACACAAGATAGAAATAACGAAATAATGATCATAATAGCAGGGGGAGCTCTGTGCTCCATAACTCGGTGTTTCTAGAGAATCCTACATTATGTCAAACATAGGTTCGTCGCCACGCGTCGGTGGCTCGTCGGGAAGCAGGAACCATGGATGATGCACTACTTCTTTTAACGTCAGGCGCAGTCTTGGATCCACTTGTAGCAAATTCTTCAATAAATGTTCTCCTTCCGGACTCAATCGAACACCCCAATCCGACAACAGTTGAGATAACCCGTGCGTCATCCAGTAAAATTGCGGGTCCGATGCATGCGGACGTTGATACGAGCGATTGCCCGTCACCATGCAAAACAGAATGGTACCGGCGGTCCATAAATCGGCCGCCTCGCCGTCAAAGCTATTGCGATTTCGAAAAATTTCGGGTGACATATAGGGAAGTTTCCCGCAAGCTCCTTGCGGCTTGAAAAGGCAGCGCAGCGGAGTGTCCCCGTTACCATTGGCTAAGGCAGTTGCCTCCATAATATCCGTCGTTCGATCCGCGCCATCGGCTATTTGATACGGCACCCTTAAGCACATGCCCATATCAATGATCAGAGTTCCTTGCTTATCAATCATAACATTCTCCGGGGACAGATCTCGGTGACAGATTCCCACCGAGTGTAGATGCTGCAAACCCGAAATGATTTGACGAAACCAATACCGTGTTTCTCCTTCCGATAAGCCCGGAGGGTGCTCGCCCGCCAGTTCCGCACGGGAGGCTTGTACATCTTGCAGCAATTGAAACAAGTCACCCGAATCGCAATACCGCAGCACGACGTTGAGATTTTTACCATCAAATAACACATCCTCGCATCCCAATACATGCGGATGTTCATCACCAATCAATTGCATGGCGGCAATTTCTTTGAGAGGATCTTCCGCGTGGCGATTGCGCAATTGTTCCATTCGTTGACAGTAGTTCACTTTGACGGCCACCAGCCGTTCCGTCCACTGAAAGACTACATCATCGTCCCCGTAACTACTATCATCATCTTCACTTTGACTCTCTTCTTTACTACACCGCTCTAATACGCGACAAATCTCCACGTGGCCCATGATTGTTTTGATGGGCGATTTGTGTGACACTTTCCAGTACGCTTCTTTCACTTGACTGTCACCGTCATCTTCTTCACCAAAGGTCGTCCGGGAATAATCCCGAAAGAGAACGTCACGAACAATGTCGTGTTGACCGGTCTTGGGGTTGTACACGAGGACGTTGGCGCGTTTTCCGTAATAGTATTTCGCTTGCGGGAAGGGAATGGGGTCGGACGGAGGGCCCAGAATATCAAAGGGTCGTTCTTCCATGTCTATGTATTAAAATAAGCTGTGAATAATGAGGGTTGCACGTCTGGCTGATACGCGAAATGCCAGAAGCGCAACAACAAAAAATGGCTCGTCGTTTCGCGTGCGAATAAGTGCTGAGAAGTTCTCGAGGCCAGGCGTGAAAAATGCAGCGCGTATTATGGCACGCGTGCGCGCCGAGCTGTTTTCACGATGTGACAGTAACTAGTAGTACTAATACCGCTAAGATTTTCAACGACTTTTGCTAGGGCGACAATGAAAGTCACCATCTGCGTTGTTTGTTGAACAGAGACCGGAGTGAGCCTACGTAGTATGTCTTTCAAACTGATTCTAAAGCAGATGTGATCACTCTATTTGAAATTTACACGCGTTTTCAGCATTATGACTGTAATTTTCTCGACAAATGGAATACTTATTGCCAAAACGTGATTCCATCGTTCGGGACAAAGACACCCCGCCACCGAAGAATGGAATGATGCGTATCACGGGCACCAAACATATCTTTCAACTGTTCTTCAGCATCAAACAAAGCATCTTGCGCGAGTTGGACCGCTGCACTAGACCAGCTGGCACGACGGTGACCTCCCCATTTGGGGGAGACGGCGGGCGGCCCATTCCGTGGCGCGTTGGTTGTCCTGCAATGCCGCGTAGGTCATGACGATCCCCGACAAGGCACCCACATGCCACGGCTTGACGGCCAGGACAATCAACAACATTTTCTCAGCCTCCAGCCATCGTTTCTGTAGAATCATGAGCGTGGCCAGGCGATGAATGGGCTCCACCCAGTAGAATCCGTAATGCTGAATGATTTTACGAAGTTCACGTTCAGCATCTTCCCATCGCGACTCTGCCATCATCTGTTCTACTTTATACAGTCGAGCCGCCGCTTTGGTGCCCCGCTCTCGACACCAAAGATTCGTGAGATCCGCGACACTATCGTCGCCTTGGGCTAGATTTTTCAATAACGCAATTTCCATAGATCGGCGTTCTCGTTCGAGAGTTGTCAAGAGTGGTGCTGGAGGTAATTCTATGTCGACCCGGCTCGGTGGTGCATGAATCCGATCGGTACTACTGGGCAATGCATCGAGAAACGGAAGGACGGAATGCCACCCATTCGAAGGAAAATCTTCCTCATCGCGAAAGGGATGCGCACTAATGGTCAACAAACTCTCCAAACGCTTTCGAACTTCCTCGGCATCAAAGTGGTTATTGTTGTCATCGTTCACGTTTGACGGTGTGCTGAAGGACCTCGCCGTTGACAGGAGCCGGAATGGCTGGACGGACGAAATAGTAAGGAAAGCAAATACTCCACATTTGCCTGTAAGAATCGTAAAAGGAAGATAAACCGACAACAACAGTCTCTGCATTTATTATTCAAGCGCCGCAATGTCGTGCCCGAAAGACTTCAAAAGTATGCGCGACGCGACAGCACGAACAGATGTGCTTAATCTCTCTCTTTTAGGATGTAGCAACAAAGTAGCGTTCAGCAGATCGGATAATTCTTGAGCAACAAAAGCAGATGACTGATGGCTTTGTGTTTCTTTGGTGCAGCCACCTGTCAAAGAGTCAAGAGTCAAGAATCTGTTCCGTTGACAGCGATGATTATGACGGTTATTATTACTCCGCCCGAGCTCCGTGTTCTTTTAATGTCATTATAATTGTTATCCATGTTCGGCGCGAACACCAAAGAACCACACAGTAAAAATAAAACAGAACGCTTTTGTTTCTCTTTTTAGACAATTCAGTCACTGAGCGACACATAAAATTCAGATCCACGACTCAACAGGTGATGACGTAGAGAGCGAGAGCCGCCATAACCTGTGACTGCAACAACAAAAAAGGCAAACACTAATAAAACAACGCGAAAAAGTGAATGAGCGAGATGCTGTGACTGCTATCATCCATTCTTTGAGCCTGAGAAGACAATTGCACTGTTGAGCATCCAACAATCAACATTAATTACTATTTGACGGAGCAGACTAGAAAATGCGATTGAAATACGAAGGCCTCTTTGCTTTTCTACTCGTCGCATCGGGCGGCACTGCCTTTTCTACGCATTCATTCGGCATTCGACCATCGTTGAATATTAACATTCATCCAAAGGTTCATTACATAAGTACGGCTCTCGCCTCAACGTCATCCGAGAAAGCACCAGCGGCATCGTCCTCTTTACCGGGCCCCAGTCTGGATGGCAAGCGCGTTTTACCGTATCGCATTCTTGCCGGTTCCCTCAAAGGACAAGCGCCGGTGGCGGCAGTCTACGCAGTCCTCAGCTCGAATTATCAACGTGGCCAAGAGGGCTGGAATACCGCCCTTCACATTGGTGTCACACAAGATTTAATGGCCGCCTTGGAAAGTCATGTCGAAAAACACGGCCCGAGCGTGGCTCACGTACGCGCCATTTCGTTTGCCGCGCCGCAACCAAATGCCATGCAAAAAATTGCTGCCGATTGGAAAGAATTGGCAAGAGAAGCCGGTGCTTCGTTGCAGGATTGGGGTGATGATGTATTGGGGCATCTGTACGATGATGATGACGACGATGATGACGAGTTTGAGGAGGATGCTCCCGTGGGAGACGATGTCGTCTCACCGTTCGAGTTGCCCTCCGTGTCCGTCACCAAAGACGACGGTACATTTTTGGAACTAACCATGGATAATGTGGATAAAGTCTTGGATGAAGTACGACCGTATCTAATAGCAGACGGAGGCAATGTGGCCGTCGATCGAGTGGACAGTGAGACGGGGAATATTTACTTAAAGTTGGAAGGGGCCTGTGGATCTTGCCCATCTTCTACTGTAACCATGCAGATGGGAGTTGAGCGGGTTCTGCGAGAAAACTTTGCTAATATCAATCAAGTGCTGCGCGTGGATGACGATCCACTCAAACCCAAGGAATTAACATGGGGAGCAGTGGAACAGGAAGTGAATCGATTAGGTTCGGCCATTGTTGCCATGGGCGGAGTCATGAGATTATTGGATGTAGATGCGAACACAGGTATTGTTAGAATTTTATTCAAGGGTCCGAAACGGGTTCAGCAAGGTCTGGAACTTGCCCTTCGAGATGTCGAGTACGTGACTGACGTTGTCTTCACCGAGGAAGAATGAACGCAAAATGCCTTTCTATTCCATGTGTAATTTCGGCAAGTTGTGAGCTCATCGTGCTCCAGCTTTCTTATATACGTTCGAAACCTACATTACGCGTAGTATTTTTACAAGACAATTAGAGCAGCTTATTATTTACATCTTTTTCTTGGATTGAATTTCTTCAGTGCCAGTCATACCACTAAATAGTTGACCCAACATCTTGCTGGGGTCTTTCTGTAGCTCCATTTGTTTCTTCATCTGTTCTCTTTCTTCCGGATCTAAACCTTCCATCATTTTGGGCATCCAGAACATGAGAATCACACTCACGCCCATCATGAGAAACATGGGATTTTTCAAAAGCGAAAAAATCGAAAATCCGCGTCGCGGTTCAAAATACTCATACTTGGCCATGGCTGTTAACACTAAGGGATATTTTGCAAACTGCTTCTTGGCTCCGGGGTACAGATATTCGAGACACTTGGGGTCCGCGCTTTCGTCTTCCAGTAATTGAATTTTGATTTGCGGGAAGTGATAGACCGAAGAGAATACATCGAGTTGATGGATACCCGGAGGAACATTGTACAGCGCAAACGAACCGTCGGCACGTGAGTAGGTCGCAATTTCACCGTGATTCAGTACAATGCGACTGGTGAGATTGAATGCGAGTCCGTCGGTGAAATGAAGTCTTCCTTCCAGCGTCTTGGCGGCTGCGACGGCCGATGAAAGGCATAAAATTAAAAGGATACGAATAAATGATACTTTCGATGATGATATCATGGTTCTATACGAATTGAAAAGGAATTATAACAAAAGCTTTTTTGTTTTTTCATTGCTCGTTTGCGTGCAAACTTTTTTCGGTCCCTGGCTCCTGCGACAGACAGACGATTTTGCTCGTGACTCGGATGCAACAAACAAAATAAATACTCAGTAATAAAGAAACAAACACGCGCAAAACCAAGGTAGCAACTGTTTGAGTAAAGATGAATAGCATCTAAAAGAATTTAGACATGGAGAACTACAAAGTAATTAAAGCTTTGGGCCAGGGAACATGGGGTGTCGTTCACATGGCCACGCAAATCGGTACCGATCGGATCGTTGCCATCAAGAAGATCAAATCCGAACGACCCGAAGAGGGTATCAACTTTACGGCCGTGCGAGAGATCAAACTGTTGCGAGAATTCAAACACGAAAACATCATTGAGTTAGTCGACTGCTTTACCACACCGGATTTGGGTGTCTGCCTTGTTTACGAGTGTGCGTTTACCGACCTTGAAAAAATTCTCTCCAACAAAGCCATTTCTGTGTCTCTTTCGGATGTCAAGCAGCATATGAAATCCCTGTTGACCGCTATAGCAGCGTGTCATGATCGGTGGATATTGCACCGCGATTTAAAACCCGGTAAGTGATACTCCGTAGTAATTTATGGAGCTGGAATAATACAAATCTCTCATACCGATGATGGCTTCTTTCAGATAACATGTTGTTTCTTAAAGACGGAACCATGAAATTGGCAGATTTTGGTTTAGCACGCATGTATGGTACACCAAAACTTCGATTATCACCGCAAGCGATTACATTGTGGTACAAGCCACCGGAGCTTTTGCTGGGTGCGACGGAATATTCCTCGGCGGCAGATATGTGGAGCGTAGGATGTATCTTTGCCGAACTCTTACTCCGCCGTCCATTTTTACAAGGCAAACAAACGGATATATCACAACTGGATACTATATTTACTGTTTTTGGTACTCCAAATGAATCGAACTGGCCCGATTACGAAACACTACCACTTTGTACCCGAGGCCTGGAATGGGATGATACATCGCCGATCCCGTTTGATGAGATCTTCACGGCTGCACCAAAAGACGCCATTTCGTTGCTAAGATCCATTATGGTGTTGGATCCCAATATGCGTTTCACGGCGTCTCAGTGTTTAGATCATCCGTACTTTTCCAATGATCCACCACCGACACCTAAGGAGAAACTAATGCTGTCCGCGGGGTAAAAACTCACCATTATCACACGTAGTATGCCTTAAACGGATTTAGAAAGACATTTCGCTGCTTTTTATAGTAGATGAGCTTGGTTGAAAGGAAAAGGGTCGTTGAACTCCTAGCAATCCGGAAAAATAAAAAAGCTCCGCGACGGGGAATCGAACCCCGGTCTCCCGCGTGACAGGCGGGGATACTAGCCACTATACTATCGCGGAAACACTGCTTACATTAGAGTTTTTAAAGTTCACAGACTTGTCAAAATAAACACTCCATACGACGCACAGCCACCACTGAAAAAAACACCAAGCACCGCGCAACAAAAAATTTCCACAATCGCTCACATCTTTGCGAGGAGGTATGTTTATGACGCAAACCATGGCAACTCTCTGACTTTGACCCTGTTTTAGCCTATTTTCGTTGCCTAAATACGTAACGATGAACTCATGTTGCAACAGATCGAGGCAGTTTTGGCAGACGACGGAAATATGTTGCTCGTTCACATTTAGTAATGTGGTAGACGGTAAACAGTTTTTTCTCACCTTTTCCCTTTCTTTCAATCACAGAGATTATATTTCGTCTCGAACCATAGAAACTCGGAAGATTATCAGCAGTATCGATCAGCATGTCTAAGCTCAACTCTCAGATTTTGGAACAAGCCGTCCAAGACATCCTCAAGTTCGCCAGCGGTGAGGATGTCCAGATCAACGGTGTCGACAAGAAGGGCAAGAAGCGTAACTTCACCGAGTCGATTGAAGCCCAGATCACGCTCAAGAACTACGACCCCGTTCGTGACAAGCGTTTCTCTGGAACTTTCAAGCTCCCCACCGTTCCCCGCCCGAAACTCAAGGCCTGTGTTCTTGGTAACGCTGCCCACTGCGAACAGGCGGACCGTATCGGTGTTGATCACATGAGCGTTGAGGACCTCAAGAAGCTCAACAAAAACAAAAAGTTGGTGAAGAAACTTTCCAAGCGTTACGATTTCTTCATCGCTTCCGATAACCTCATTAAGCAGATCCCTCGTCTTTTGGGTCCTGGTCTCACCAAAGCCGGTAAGTTCCCCACGCTTTTGGCTGGTGGTGAAGACATGCAGGAGAAGATTGATGAAATCAAGGCTACCATCAAGTTCCAGATGAAGAAGGTCATGTGCCTTAACGTTGCCGTTGGAAATGTCGACATGGACCCCAAGGAGATCATCGTCAACACCCAGCTTGCTGCTAACTTCTTGGCCAGTTTGCTCAAGAAGCAGTGGCAGAACATTGGTCAGATCTACATCAAGACTACCATGGGTCCTTCTATTCAGATTTACTTCTAAGTGAGAACCTATTAAACAGTAGTTGGAACTGGAAAATGTAGTGTCTTATGTCTGTGTCCGTTTAATATGATATCTCAAACGCTGGGCCATTCATAGTCATCTTCGTACGCCGCGCCCGATTTGAAATCACAATGAATCTTCATTGCCTTGATGTAGAGTTCCTTCTCACGCAATCGATTGGCACTCCCTTCCGGAAAATCGCTCACGTAGTCGTAAACCTTGCAGCCATCGTAGTCCGCTAATACCTTTTCTCCTTCGTGTTGATGGCCTTTGTTGTGTTGGAGGGATGGGTCGACGAATTTGTTGACATCCTCTTGTGTGATTTGCCGAGGAGGTGCCGGAACACCACATTTGTTGGTCAACTCGATCACAATATTCTTCACTTCTTCCAACGTGTCATTCAGAATGGCGTCGTTACTACTATACACACGGCAAAGGCCCTCGCTGTTCTGAATCGCCCGCATATTGTATATGATCCAAAGTCGGAGTCCGTGTTCCAGTGTAAAATTCTTTTCTCGCTTTTTCAGCGACATGGCGACTTCGAGCGGATTGCGGTACGTAAAGAGGATGGCGGGTACATTGTTCAGCAAAGGCAACCACGTTTTGAGCGTGATGCACATTCGCGGGTCTTTTTGCAGCCACGGCGCATTATTACTGTCATTTAAAAACGCCAAAGCAGTCTTGCCTTTCTTAAAAGTAATCTTGCCGCTTTCTTTTCAGCCAATGCCACATCGTCATGATAATTTAGGACGTTCGAAGACCACCACACTTTTTGGCTGTTCATGAATTCATCATTTTGCAAAACAACATCCTGGACAAAAAGAAATAGAAATGGTAAGCGCCTCACTCTTTTCGATGTGGTTCTGAAAAACTGTGAGCTTACTCACGAGACGTTCAAAAATCCTTTCTCGTTGTCAAACGCCGACCCAATCAAGGGACCCCCCGTATGATAACCACTACCAGTAACCATTAACCCCGAAAGCATGCTAGTACCACTACGATGCATTCCCAATACGATGACACCATTCACCCCGGCTGGAGGTTCTACGTTATGAAGAGCAAGCTCCTCCTTGGCCTTGAGGGAAGCCGGATCGCCCCCGATGACTCCACGGTTTTTTCGTAAATGATTGACTTCCGCCGATGCTTTCTCGATCAAAGAACTGTCAGAGAGTCCCAATTTCTGTCGTGACTCGGCAAACTGCTTCTTCATAACTTCGGCGACTCCTTCCGCCAATCCTTGCATCGGTTCTTGCGGAATGCGTTTCAATTGATTCAAAATGGGGTCCACGACGGGTTTCAGTGCTTCGCCTCGTTTCAATTCATTGGGGGTCTCTTCCGAGAGTAGCGGTGACAGTGAAATCAAAACAAGGATGTAAATTGCTAGGAAAATTCCCAAACACACTGTCACTTGGAAGCCGAACGTTAGATACGAAGAGAAGCGCTGGTCTTGGAGGGGTTTGCCTCGCCTTCGACGCGACCTTGGCTTGAGAGGATTTATTTCTGCATCGGATGCCATTTTTCCACGCTTTAACGAAGCGATAATGGATTTAGTTCGCGCTTCTTTGCCTTAACAGAGTTTGACACAAGCTATTGTTGGGTACGCGACGTTTGCCTTGAATGACGATGTAAATGGCCATGGTCGCGTCGAGGATCGAGGACGAAAAAAGTCACAAAAGTCATCGGAGCTGTAGAGTCACACCAGCACTCACTATGTCTATTCATTCAAGTGTTCTAACCTTACCGGTGCGCTCGTTTCGAAAACCCTGAACGGCAATAATTTCACGTTTCGTGGTTAAGCAAAAACCATGTTGGCCCCTATCATTGTGTAACGATCGAGGATCGACAAAAATAGACTGTCGCGTATAAAGTAAGCAGGATGACCGTCCTCTACATTTACAGCGATAGACATTTGATTTGCTATGTCGTCAGCGATGAGCGAAGGAGACGACCGCGCTTTGTCACATTTTCCTTTTGTTGCGATGCAATGGTTCGACACGAATAAGACGACACAACCCCATCAAGACAAGCAAATCAATCATTCAAGTGACCTCTAAATATGACACGGAGGGCGCAGCTTGTGATGTTGGTCAGTCTCCTTTTGCGCCCAGTAGGAGTGCACCGATTCTATTACAAGATAACAAATGGGTGTCGTCGTCGGTCTGGAATCTTCATCGCGATTTGGGCAATCGAGTCGAATCTTTTGAAACCGAGAATCTCATCTGTCAGGTGAGCGAAGGTGAACACGATGAAGCAGAGTTAATTTCCGTCGATTTCGATTTCTGGTATGCCATTGGTGTTGAGCATCCTTTGGCCACCATGGATCTCTTGAAACTGGAGCATCAACTCTTTCAAAGGATCGAAGACAATCTACTCTGGTGTTGGAGTGATGGAGATAGTCTAGTCGAAGCGCGAAATCACAATACTTCGGGCCGAGTTCTGACACAAGCGGACATGGTAAAAAGACGATTTTCGAAAGAAGCCCGAAGCCTTGGCATCGTTGCGTTCTCTGTTGGCGGCCTGGATGAACAAACAGAATGTAAGTACACGAATAAATGGCTTATCGTCTTTAAGTGCAGTGTTTTCTCATCTACGTTGAAACTTCTATTGAAGTGGAATGCCCCGAGAAAACGGCAAATCAGTTGAATGAGACGAAGTCAACACGCTGCATCGTTGTCAAAGGGCAGATGAGAATCATAGCACATACAGGAAATGATGTTAGCTACGCCATTGCAAGTATCCGAGATGGACTTCAAACTGCTATGCAGGATTCGACTTTCCTTCAAAAAATCGGGATGTATTTTATCCGTTTCCTTCAGTATCTAGGTGACTCGGAAGAGGAAGCCCTCTCACCGTTCTCCGAAACCAATGTCGTAGACTCGGACGGCGATGGCGTAGATGATACAGCAGATGCTTTCCCAAATGATCCAACAAAGACAACAGAATCGGATGGAGAGGGTGTAGGTTGCAAGTCTGATATAGTTCCGAACAAAGCCGCAGGAAAAACAGATTCGGACGGGGATACAGTTGTCGACGAAGAGGATGTATATCCAAATGATCCCACCGAGCACAAAGACCACGATGGTGATGGCGTTGGAAATAATGCCGATGCATTCCCATGCGATTCTCTTCAAACAATAGACACGGATGGTGATGGTGTAGGAGACGAAGTGGATGCTTTTCCCGACGACCCAAATGGATTTTTTGGATTCCGACGGGGACGGCGTGAGCGACAATACCGATGCATTCCCCAATGACCCCACTGAGACGGCGGATACCGATGGTGATAGCGTAGGAGACAATTCCGATGCATTCCCAAATGATCCGAGCGAATTTGTGGATTCCGATGGCGATGGTGTGGGCGACAACTCCGATGCATTTCACAAGGATCCAACTGAAACGAAAGACTCGGATGGAGATGGTGTAGGTGACAATGCCGATGCGTTTCCAGATGATCCGAATGAATTTCTGGACTCAGATGGCGACGGTGTGGGTGATAACGCAGATGCTTTCCCCCACGATATCAATGAAACAGTCGACTCAGATGGAGATAACATCGGGAACAACGCTGATAGCTTTCCTAATGATGCAGCCGAAACTGCTGATACCGATGGAGACGGGGTTGGAGATAACGCAGATACATTTCCAGATGATTCTAAAGAAGTCGCAGATTCTGATGGAGACGGGGTTGGAGATAACGCAGATACATTTCCAGATGATTCTAAAGAAGTCGCAGATTCTGATGGAGACGGCGTAGGAAACAACGCAGATGTATTTCCCAACGATCCAAATGAGTGGCAAGACACTGATAGCGACAGAGTGGGGGATAACGGCGACGCCTTTCCATACGACGGATCCAAGACCCAAGATAGCCGGGATGGGACAGACCCGACTGAAATAGTCAACGAAGAGAAAGACGACGACAGTTCTGTTCCTCTCATGCTAGCATTGGGGCTTCCACTTATAGCGGTGCTTTTTCTCGCTAGTCTCTTTGCCGAAAAGAAAAAGCAAGGAACCGCAGCGAACAATGCGCGTGGTCACTTTGTCTTTAAGGGAACAGGAGATCCGCCCAAAAGCTACCACGAAGGACTCTATCATCACCTACGAAACGGAACGCGATATCTTTCAACACGATGCGAACAATGTCTTGAGACCAGAAAGAACAGCTTTTATGTGGATGATAACCTGGGGACGATTCGCGAGGACGAAGTGTACGACGACAATGTTTACGGTATGGAAAGTATTCCGAGTTCCGATAGTTCATCAGACCCACAAACCGGTCTTGCAGCCAAGTTCAAGGGTATGGATGTTCATAAGTGCAACAGTGCTTTATGCCAAAGATGCAATCCGTCGAAAAAGCAAAGAATTCTTTTTTTACCTACAGGTATGCGGCATCAGAGCAGCAGCGATCCCCAAGATACGAATCAAAGTGGCGAAATACCATTTTCGAGCGACGATTATCCCGCAAAAATGGATTATTTTAGTGAGCGATCCGAAGTATAGTGTTTCATCCTTCCATCCTCACTCGAAGCTCTCTGTAAAGTATTAGAACACATGAATATGTATGCTGATATGCTGCTCTTTATAGACAACTTTTGATTTGATGAACGCTTTCATCAAGTCTTTGATTGTCCTCGATATGCTCATTGTTGCATTTTTGTAAACAAGGACGACAAGGTTTCGTTCCAGTTACGCTCATGTGATGCTATACTACCCGTAGGGATGCCACCGCCGGCTGCTTGACGCTTTCGATACAACTCTCGATCCATTTTATCTTTCTTCCAGCCATTGGCTGGCTCTCTGACCCTTGGAGATACCATGACAGTGGCGCTGGCCTTTCCTCGACTTTGTCTTTTCAGTTCATTGCGATAGCCTTGCATCTGTGCGGCCCTTAGTTCCGCGGACACTTCTTCACGCTCTCCCAGCAGTACTTCAGTCGACTCTTGTTTCCACTTTCGCTTGGCCTGTGCCATGTATTTCTCGTCTTCCTGTGCCAGTAAACGCATTTGTTCGGCTTCTCGTTGTTCCGCGGCAATGCGATCTTGAATACTGCGCTCTTCATCGGCGCGCTGGGATTGTCGAATGACAATAGCCGATTTGTTGGCCTGCTCGTAATCTTTAATCTTATTTTTACATTCCTCGGCATTGGGCTCTTCATTGACAATCGAGAAAATCATATCTTCCACCATTTCGAGATAATTGTTGTATTCCAAAAGTGTCTCAAAATCGGCTTGCGTCTTGTTGTAAACTTTCAGAACACGTCGACGCCAACTCGTATCCTTTTCACATTGCACATCATCCAGAGTTCGTTGTGTCAGTGTGACTCGCTTGACCATGGTCGAACAGACCGGACAGGGAAATTCTCGTCGCCGCGCAAATTCTCGATCGACGCAACTTTGGCAACTGCAAAACGTGTATAATATCAGATCTGGCCAACATTCTACTACTACAAAAACCTCCAATACTTACAACTGATGACCGCATTTGACTGTCGCATTCGTCATGAGAGACGCTTGTGACGTTAAATTGGAGGAATCACCTTCCGCGGTGCCGCAGATGGCGCATCGGAACAGATCCTCTTCATTGTTTTCGTCCATTGTTGATGATTCGACATGTTTGACAACCATTCTCCTCTTCTTCTGTTATCTATTCTGTAATCGACTGAATCGAAGAGGTTGGTATTGTTATTTTGTTGTCAATGCTTGCTGTTCTTTCGAAAAGTGTGACGATGATATGATGCTGCGTTTATTATGTCGCGACGAAACGACGCGACGCGATGGGGAAGATAATCTGCGGAAGAACTATGGGTTTTACTGTGACAGACGGGTATTCAAATGCTGTAAACCAACATTATAAATCACTGTAAAAATATATTATAGTACTTAGATGTAGTCGAACACGTTTTTTGTGGACGAGATCTCGACAGCAACGAAAAATAATGCGAAAACGAAAGGCATTCGCTGGTTTTTGCAACATCAGAAAATAGACAAAGGAGAGTGGTTACAACGCAAAAACATCATATTGTATTCACCGATGGAGTCAAAAGAGCCCCCGAAAGCGAAGAAAAGGGCTACACTCATCCAGATCTCTGCAAGACAAGCAGAAGAAGGGAACCGCAAAGCCCCCTCTGTTTCGACAAAGGATGATCCGCGGAAGTCATCGACCAAGTCCCCAGCAAATTCTGCAATCTACAGTGATAGCGAACCTGATGATCGTCACAAGTTGGCGTTAACGTCCGCTGCACAAAAGGTAGCTCATCGGGAATCTCGATCTCTCCTGCCGGGCGAATCGCTGCGCCATCTTCCTCTCACCAGGAAACGAAAGAAACGAAGACAGGTGGGTGTCCCGACGGAGGCCATCGCGGTAGCACATATTCTACACGATGAAGTACGCGATTATTTGGCGTCCCAATCGTTAGATCGTGAAGAGCGTGTCATGCTCATTCAATGGTACCAGGCCGTCCGCGATCAGTTGACAGAGCAGAATGAGTTGTTGGTGGAGAACTGTCGGCTGACCACGAATCGTCGTGATCTCGACAAGCAAGTGATCAAGCAACGGCAAGAACTTATCACCTTACAATCCAATATTCGTAGCGTGGAGAATGAAATAAAGGAGCTTGAAAGTCGAGTGGCCGTGAATCAGCATGAGAGTCGTGCGCAACGGGATGCGACTCGATTTTTGGAAGGGTTGGGACAATTGGCTGCTACATCTCGCTCCCTTCACAATCACGAATAAAGACTTGTTTATGATTTGAATGCACAGGTATTGAAAAGCTAGAAAAAGACAATGTAATGCACATTTATTGAGATAAAACGATTTTGATGTACCATTCAGTGTGAAAGATCCATAGTCGATTGTTTGTCAGCAAAGATTCGCATCTTGCTTGTCGTGTTTGCTCGCGCGTTTGCTTTCCAAAATGCCCTCGAGTTGCGCTAAGAGCTCTCTCGACAGTGGGGGAGGCGGTTTCGTCCACAGTAGATCCGCCTTCCCTACCTCTTTTAGGCGCTTCGAGTCTTCGGGAAGATGAGCACTCACACCAACAAGAACAGGTCGATTCTTAGCTATAGCGGCGAATCGTTGCAAAAGTAAGGAGCCCGATGCGTTCGCATTACCGCAAACTCCTGGTTGTTGACGATGGAAGAGCTTCAGGCGCTCTTCAACAATAATGAGGTCAAACGTGGTTTTGAGTACTTGCTTCAGTGCTTCTTCGCTCGTTTTACACGTAGAGATCATGGCATCGGGGATGGCTTGCTGGAAGGTCTTGGCGAATAGCTTGAGACAGATGTCGTAAGGGTCCACAATTAGAATCCTCTTGATCGAGTTGCTAGCTTCAGGTGAACGAATTTCGTCCAAACTGTCCAGCGCGGGAAAGGTAAGATCGATCGAATCAGCTCGCAACGCCGCGTGTGAGAACAGCGCTTTCGTGGAAGTAGGAGTGACTTGTCGTTCAATGACACGGCCGGTTCCAGTAGGAATGATCTCGGTGCGTGTAAACGCCATAATCCTCCGAATAGCTTCCAGTTTGAAGGCGTGCATTTCCGCCGCAGTGTACCAGATACACACTGCTTCCTCTTCGCTCCGGCTAAACTCTCGTACTAGAACTCGCGCATCGAAAACAACATCGTGCGCGGCTGGTGAGATCGGACGAGGCAACCGCAGATCGTCGGGGCAATTATTGTCAGAGACCGGAGATTGGTCCTCACTTGTATCACTGGAGGCCAGTGAGGGAATATCGGATTCAACTGAAGATACTTTCTCGACTTCATTCGATCGTTTGCGCGCAGTCCCGTAGGAACTCGAGCGAAGTATCGAAGGAGGCTTGTTTACTTTCCTCTGAGACTCCGTATCCGACTCGCGGTCACTTCGTACTGAAGAAATGTCGCTATGGAAGGAGTCGGATCCGGTGGAAGAAGACAACGCTCGTAACGGAGAGACACGAACCGGTAGAATGGACCTTCTCCTTCCGTTTATTTTTGTTGGTTGCGCGGCTCGGGGAAAATGTGATCGAGATGGATCTGATTGACTTATTGCCTTGTTTTTATTGTTGTTGTTCTCTTCTCGCTCTAACCTGCTTTGCTTCATTACAGCTTTAAAGCCTTCCGATTCCATTCGAGGTGCGAGTGGGAGTGCAGGTAAGAAACGAGCCGAAACGTCCAAGCCAAGCCGTGTCATTTGTTCGCGAGAAAGTAACGGGCTTAAGGGTAGCATGTGGCTGCACTTGAAGTCAGCATTGCTACCATGACTGAGCGCTATATCCTTCAATGTCAGATTGCCTGATAGATCTTTCTTTGCCTCCGATACCTCCGAGATACAATCAATGGTCGATCTCGGGGACGGCATGCTTTCCTCGTGAAGTGCGGGGAAGATTACCCTCCGTTGTTTCACGTGAGCCGGCATATTATATGAACGTGCACACTTGGTATGATTGCCACGAGGGGATGGCTTTGGTTGAAGATCGCGAGGAATAGAAAATAGTGAAACCGAAAACACATCCACGTTTTCCGCCCGCACCGGACTCGAAGAGTTTGCGTGAAGCATGTTAAAATAGAAAACGAACGCTGTATGTTCGCATTAGCAACACGGGTTACCCCGTGTGCTTGTGTTGGCAATGATGAAGGAGCTCGCGGTGATGCGAAGACCGAAGAAGATCGCCACCGTCGCAATAATACAGCAACGAGCAACGAGCATAAAAATGGAAAGGGGCCATCAGATTTCGGAATGCCAATATTGTTCGACGAGAGAAAAGGTGCAACTGTACTATATGCCTTACAGTACAACTTGCACGATAGAAGTAGAAAGTAGAAAACAAATCTTTCGTGCGGTGCTGGTCGCGTTCTTATTGACACCTAAATACGGTCACTTTCGGCTTAAATACGAAATGCCGGACGCCGAATTCCTTTCACCTTATATCACGGAAAATGTACAGAGCTTCTTACTTCGGAATGCAGATGTGTTCTTCGATTCTTCACTTGGTTCTTCGGTGCTTCCTCTCCCGTTTTTTATTTTTTGCAGATGGTTCCGGTGTGACATCGGACAGGCGATCGGAGTTCGAAGGACACATTTTTGACTTTTTGCGCTGATGTGTTTTTTCCCATCATCAGATCATCGCGATGACGGATACCACGATGATGATGAAAAATGCAATAATTTGCGGACAAGAGCCACAAATCAGAAACAAGACTAAAAAATCGACTTAATATCTCACCATGGCTAAGTTCTTACTTCATTGCTTGCTTGTCTCTTATTGCTCGGGCCTGCAACTGCCGCTACCTAGAAAGGCCGATTCGTTTCCGTCGGCCGTCGCGTCTCCCTCTCCTATGGAACCTCCTGTAAGTCGTCGCGCCATGTTCCAGTCCGCCGGAATCGCATCGGCCGCTCTTTTCGGTATCGCTTCACAGTCGAATGCCCTTGATATGGACGCGTTCATGAATGCAGAGGTATGTCTAGCACGCAGAACCTGATAGCGATCTTGTCGTCCGCTCACTCTGTATACAGATTGAATCTAGCACAAAGAACTGCAATCCGAAAACGGACCCGAAATGTATTCCGAAACTGACTCCGGATGAAGCTCTTTGCAAGTACGGCCAAAGCGGAAATGCGAGGGCTGAGGCCTGTAAACGCGTTCGTGCTGCGGGTGGCGACGTTCCGAAACCAGGCTCGCAAGGCAAAAGTTTGGGCGGAGCGTATGCCATGTAAAATTTATGGAAGCTAAAACGGCCAACGGATCATCACGACAATATTAAATACTTTACAAGTGATCAAAAGGTAACGGGAAAGATTTAAATTATAAAAATCGAGTTCTTTTTATCACTTCGACTCAGGAGGTATCGACTGTGATTTACGGTCATACTCGACAGGATGTTTGGGTAGAAGTTCAGGCCGTAAAAAAACTGGTATATCCGTCTGAGCGTCCTTCGTTGAGGGTTTTCCTTTCGATGGAGAAGGAGATCGTTTCTCGGAGCCAGTTTGCTGTCTTCCTTGAAGAGATGCTCTGCTATCGGGTTGTCGAGGTTTGGAAGGTTGCGTAAATAAACCATGAACACCAGTGATCTTGGAGCTGAATTTGCGCAGCGAACGAAGAGGAACTTTTCTGTTTTTTTACAGAAGGTGAATCAGGTCGAGTAGCGTTAGATATGCCGACGAGAAAGCTGGGCTGTCTCTGTCCTTTCGTTGAGTTAGTACTTGTTATATTGTGAAGACTCGGAAGTGGTCGATGGAAAGAGTTCTGCTTTGACGATTGTACTAATGCATTTGTAGATGACCTTGAAGGCTTAGTAACTAAACCGTGGACGCCTGTGAGCTTTGAAAACGCTTTGCGTAGCTTTCGTAGCGGCACATTTCTTTGAGAGGAAGGGTCTTGCTTTTGTTGGGACTTTCCTCCTTTGTTCGTTTCTGCCTGCCGTGGCAGCACATTAGTTGCATTCCTTGGCTTGTTGATTGCTTCCGGCTTTTGCTCTGATTGACCACTCATGTAATTCTGGAGTAAATGTGGCATTTTGGGTTGAAGCGCGTCCTGGTTGGTGCTCGACGCATTCTTCATCGAAGAAGCTCGAGCAGCTTCTACTTTGTCAAGCAGGCTAACTTCCTTTTGTTTTGCAACGTTCAGATCCTTCTCGAGCTGCGCCGCTTTTTCTTCCGCTTGGCGAAGTTGACTTGTCGTCCGCTGTATCTCCTGCAACAAGGATTCACGCTCGCGTGCATTCGTACTTGTGAAATTATCCAAAGCATTTTGTAGTTGCAGGAGTTCGTTTTCTTTCGATTGCAAAGCAGAGATTGCGGAATCGGCTTGTTGAGAAATCGCCTGCTTGTCTTCTTGTATGGTCGATAACTGAGCTTCTAGATTCTCTTTACTGTCTTCCAGTGATTTGAGCTTCTGCACCAAAGCTTGAAATTCCTCATTCGCCACGGACTGACCCTCGACTCTTGCCAGGTTTCCTTGTGTTGTATTGTATGCTTGCTCCAGAGAGAAATACTGCGTTGATAAGAATCCATTCTCGTCCTGCAAGGTCGCAATCTGCTTCTTCAGTTCGTTTACGTTGTGTTCAAGTTGGCTTTGCGTTCGTTTGATCATATCTCGTTCATTTCGCATATGGTCATTCTCAAGCTTCAGCTTACTCCTCGCTTGAATGAGCTCTTCAATCAGCTCACGGAATTCTTCGTGCTCTTTTTGAAGACTGACGACCTCGTCTTCAAGCAATTTCCTATTTTCGCTAACCTTTTTGGCGTTGAGTTCCATCTCGAGACATTCTTGTTCTCTGGTTTCGATTTCACGCCTGGCAACAGCGAAATCTCCTAAGCGTTCCTCAAGCTTACGAACATACGTTCCAATCATGGTAAGATTTGATTCAGTCATCTGGATCGCATCTTCCTTTCCCGGATCGTGGATTGCAGATTCGCTATCTCTTCGTCATGACATAGAAGCAGCGATTCAATTTCATTCTGCAAGCGCTCGATTTCAACTCTAGCAAACTTCAAATCTTCTGCCATTCGTTGGGTCTTCGGAGCTTCTTCGCTCATGTCTTTCTTCAATTGCCGCAATGCTGCTTTGAGAACAACTCTGTCTTCCTCAAAAACCCCAATTCTATCATTCAGCTCATCCATTATTTCATCCCGAGACTTGACTTGTTCCGCGAGAGCAGTGTTGTTTCTCTGTAAATTCGTGACCGTAGCTTCGAGTTCCTCGACATTCTCTCGTTCCCGCTGTAACGCCGCTAGAAGCGTTGACCGCGCCTCCTCTCGTAGCGATTCTAAACTTTCATCAACGGGATCGACAATTGAGCCCCATCCGAACAGCCATGCGAAGAAACCTCGTTTCTTTCTTGATTTCCGGAGATGATGCGATGTCGTTGACTCCTCATCTTGATCTGCGATTCGATGTCTCTCGACCAGAGTCGAAAGTTCTTCCGCTTTCAAGGTCATTTTCGTCAACTTTGAACCCAACGCTTCTGATTCATTCCGAAGTCTGGCTACTTGTTCCACGTGCTCACTACATTTTTGTCGCCATTCCTCTACGCTTCCTTCTAATATAGCTATTTGCTTGCCCATTTCAGTGCAGTTGTTTTGGTACTGCAAGAGATCGTTGCGCTCCTTCGCCATGGTTGCCTCCGTTTCAATGACACGTTCCGTCAGTACGTCCAGTTGCCGCACATGCAAGTCTTCCCGCTGCTGCATATGAGCCAACTGTGCGGTGATATTGGCCACATGAGCTCGTAAGCCTTGCTCGCGCTGAAAGGCAATTTCGAGATCGTGCTGCATCCCTTGTATGACATAGTTCGGTGGCTGTAACGGACGGCCTAGTCCATTTCCGCGATTTTGTTGTTTGAAGGGAATATGTCTAGGTGGCTGCAAAACATGTCCCGGATTTTGTGGCGTAGTCTTAGGTAAGCTTGTTGTCGGCGGTTGTTGCGAGAACATATTCACATCTTCGGAATTTTGTGTTTGATAGCCCAGCGCTTCATCCAAATCACCCAGTGTATTGACGCCAGTAAATTGCGCAGGTGGTGGCGGCGGAGGAGGAGGATGAATCTGGGGCAAGCCATTCGGAAGGGGTGGAGGAGGCTTCTGGAGCGAAGGACCGCCCAACCGTGGTTGGTCGTCCTGTTGGGACGACTCATCATTCCGGGTGGCACCAAAACCAAAAATCGTTGCCGCTCTTCCAATGATAGCAGCATCAATATAAGAGTAATTGGAGGTACAAACCCAGAGGTAAAACACCAGAAAGCGTGCGGTAAAACCCTTCATTGGATAATTCATTCTTTGTGATCTCAACTAAAATGGAGAAAACCCGCTTCTCCCCAAAGAAGCCTCTCGTGCTTCCGCTCTTAGTGACAGGGAGATGAGGTAAAATCGAGTGTCACTTCAAATGGCGTCCCCAAGCGAACAGAGGCAAAATAATGATTGTAACAATGCTCGAAACATCCATGTGCAATAATTACATTTATTGTCGAAAGCCGGACCATGGTCAACGACACGTGTAAAAAATTCGTTTTCTTAGGAACGGATGAAGGTCAAGCGGTCAATCTTTAACTTTAATGGAACACGTAGGGTGGAACCGTGAATGAACAATGAACTGAGGAGGCAGAACAACGACATTCCAAGTTCGAGAAGTTGGACATCATCGGAACTCGGAACATGGAGCGCACGACGTACGCACGTGTGTGCTAGGTGGTACACATTGTGAATAATGACGTCAGAGTGTCCTGACACCGAACCGTATCTGTGCGTTCTGTGTTCGATGTCCGTTCACGTCACTACTTGAATTTTGACCAGATAACTATCAATTAAGAAGTAGGAAACAACGAATGAAGAAGATTGCTGTTTGGAGATTGGGGAGTACTTTCAATCAGCAATGATTGAGTACCGGATCAACCATGGCTTCTGATTTGAGACGAGCCTTTCTTATTACTTGTGGGAAATTGTGTTGATGTCGAATGAAAAGTACGACTACGGTCAAAAGGACAATCGTCTATGTCGCATTAAAGTACTGTAAGTTGTTTTGTAAATGTTTCTACTTGTAATCGTATTGTGATTGCTGATTGGCCACCGCAGACCGCAGCTCGTACACCAAGGCTAATGGTCGTGGAAGAAAAGAATCGGAAAATTAGAATATCAGCATCACGGTTTAATTGCCGTCTTTTCAACCTTTATAAGCGGTAGTTCATCCAAAAAATGAAAGGGCTCTTAAATCGGAACGCACCTCTCCGGAGCTGTCCGCCCCTCAGCTCTCCCAGCGCAGCGTGAAAAATAATAGTCGCAGCCAATCCAATTTCACCGCCACCGGCATAACGTCAAAACTCATTTGGCAGCCTTTATTGGCCAATCCCCTTTGACCATGGCATCCATCAGCTTCGACTTGGATTTTGGCATCCCAGCAAACACCTCGGCCTTTGCAAGTATTGCAATGGACGGGGACGAATATGTGAGCTGCAGTCGTTGTGGCCATGGTGGTTGCGATATTCGCGTCTTCGGCTGCGGTTGCACCGTTCATGCGGTACGTACTGACGTAGATTTCTACGTGCGGCGGCATCGGGTCGCTGTTTTTTCCTCCGATTCCGACCCGTATCGATGGCTTGATCTTGTTCCTTTAATAGTAAACAAAGAAACTATTGATTACTTGCTCGCCTGAGACTTGTAAAGCAGTTTGCGCAGCGTTGCGTTTCGAAATTGCGGGCCAAAGTGATCATAATATGCCGACTGTTGAACCTATCTCTCATCTCTCACAATATCTTTTCCTTTTACATTCATCACTTCTCTATTCTTCAGCGCTGCATGGCTTTGAACCCCAACGGACCCTTGACGACTTGTACTTTGTGCCACAAACCCACGAATGGCCTCTATCTCTTCCCCATGTCCTTTCGCGAGATTGATGAAGCGGCCAAGATTGCTTCCTCGTTGCTGGACGCCAAAGGCCGCGGACGGAAGCGGAAGGGAGCTCCGGAAGACGAGTTTCCGGGAGCCTACTTGACGGAACGCCGCACCGGTCGCTGGACGACGGATGAGATGGCCTACTGTGACAAGCTCATTGAGAAGTTCGAAAAGGGCGAAGTGCCCATTGAAGACGGCTCCAAGCTGAACGAATTCCTGGGAAACATGCTCAAGTCGAAGCAATCGCGTCTCACCAAGAAGATGAAAAACGCCAAGCTCTCGACGAGACTCTTCAAGCGTCTTTCCGGTTACATTGAAACCGAAGAAGCTCGTTTTTTCTCCGAGCTCGAAGAGGCCTTCTACCGTGGTATTACCGACCCCCAGGAACGCGCCGAAATTCGATTCCATATGCAGAAGGAATGGCGTGAGCAGTTCAGCCGAGTGTGCGCTGCCATTGGGCAGCCCTTGGATGCCGAAGCTTGGCTGAACAGCGTGGAGGAGATGGACCGCCGCGCTGCTCAGGCCAAGAACGCCGCCCGCGTTGCCAAGCGCAAGTTGATGATGGGCACCGCGTTGCGCTTGGATTCCCGCAACCCGGATTCAGGGGTCTTTATCGAAAAGACCGAAGCCGAGTCTCGCGTTGTTTCCATGAACGAGCCCGACATGGAACGCGAAATGGCTTCCATGTTCGCCGACGAAAGGGCAATTTCCAGTTTTGAGTTTCTCGATAAAACGAGTCTTTTGCACTCCGCCCCCTTTCTCGCGAAAGCGACGACATACATGCAGCGTCATGCTATCCCTTTTGAACATATTGATATTTGGGTGCCGTCTTACGTGCCGGCAGAGGGTAGCACGGATGAAGACATGACGTCGTGCCGTCTCTGCTACGCCGGCAGTGCCACCGTCGACAAACTCGTTGACGAAGATGGTAAGACCCCCGATTGTTGACTTCGGATGAACAGTTCAATTTTTATGCGTTCGGAGACTACAGTCAAAAGTTTTCTTTTGATGTTGGCTGTGGTCTTCCTGGACGAGTTTACGAGTCTGGGCGTCCGACGTGGGAGCAAAGCGTACACAAGGCACCTCACAATCACTTTGAACGATGCGGTGGTGCCACCCAATGGGGTATTAAGACAGTGATTGGTCTTCCTATTGCTAGTCCCAATGTTGGTCGAATTGTTGTTACGCTTTACTCCTGTTTTGATCGAACGAAAGATGAGGATCTGGTCTCTCGTCTAACCGAAGAGTTCACGAAAGTAAGTACAATTTAACAGAGAGTTGCTCTCTGAAAACATTCACTCACCCGAACAACTTTCGCAGCTCATGCCTTCTCCGAAGTGGAAACTTGTAGTTGACATTGGCGAGATTGAAGAGTCTCCTCCTTCGCTTTCTCTGGCTGACAATCTCGTGGAAGAGATTAATGACGTTGCAGAAATCAAAACAAGCGAGGATCTCAATCTTCTTGCCAACTTTGGCGTGGATACCAGCCTTCCCGTGAGAAACGAATCGCGTGCGGATGGCAGAGATCCAAGAGTCAACGAGGTAATTGCTCTACTAGGAGAATTCACGCCCTCTGACCCTGGGTCTCCCCTCCAACCCTATCTATCTGGGTTCATGTCTCTCCGCTTGTTGCTTCTCCGCCAGTCGCGAACTCCCGAGGAAGAAGATCTCGTGAACACGATGCTTGACTCGTTCTCCTCCTACACGTCGGGACGCCGAGAGCGTGCTGACATTGCGGTGATGCTTGCCAGGGACTGCATGTTTTTGCTGAGCCAGCAGCTTTCTGTCTCACAGGTACAAAATCACCATTTTCAACAGCAACCATTTCAGAATGGACAACCTTTTTTGGGCCATAATGCCCTCTCTGGCCAAGGCTCTAACATTGGGCTTTCGGTTTTTGGTCTGCCGTCCACCAGCTCCAGTCTTCAGAACTCTCCGGCTCTAACACCAATCCCGGCTCCGGGACCTGATTCGATGTCTATCGTTTCGAACTAAGGTGCTAGTTGCCAAGCTTGTGGGCGGTCATACTTCATTTTCATTTTTAAGAGTTCATGCTTTTTGCTTCTAATTTAAAAAGAATTCATTTGTGTTTATCCTATTCTACATGCCTATTTACGTACTGGTACATGTTATGTTACGTAGTGGAATGGGTATAGCTCAGGGGCTCAATTGATCATTTTACTACACAATTTAATGTTTCTTTCGGGAATCAGCACCTTGCAAGAAGGCTCAGCCACCATTGTTCTGTGGCCCAACATGGTTTGACATATTCAACGGCTGTATAATTTCGTTGTTTCCTTCAATGGCTTGGGAGAAAGGAGAGTTTATCAAAGCGTGCAAAGAAGGCGAAACAGCAAACGCTCCATCATTGTTTGAGATTGCCATAATTCCATTCCTAGCAGCAAAGTTGCTCTGCATGTCTGCTCCCTCAGCTTGGTAGTTCTGAGCCGCGTTTGACTGTAGCATGAGATACTGCGATGTCACCTGTTGCTGTTTCAGTTGTTGCGTAGAAGACACTTGCTGAGATGATTCGTTCAGATTTTGAAAGTGGGTCATTTGCGACTCTTGGCTTGGCAAGATAGAGCTCCTATGATTCGAATTGTAATTGTACGTGGCTGATTGCGTGTTTGTCGTGGCGTTATGTATACTATCTTGACGCGACAATTGCATAAAATCCCTGCAGATCATGGAAGCCAACGACTCTTCTGCGTGGCCCGATTGCTTGTATTGCCTATAAAGAGACAATGCCCTATCAAGCAACTCATTTTCTCGTTCTGTCCGATTTGGTTTTAGCAGCAAAAGTCGAAGCGAAGTAAAACCAGGCAGTAGCCCTGCCAGTGGCGAGTTTTTATCGTCAGGCATTTGATTACTAATCAGATCAGCTAGTTCCCGAACATCAGAACCGCTTTCGTAGTCTTCACCCATCGAATCATGGGAAGATACCAATCCAACGTCAACAACCAGTTTCCACTTGGGGGATGGCATCAGCTGTTCGTAAAATAGTACATGAGAAGAGGCGAACAGCGGACGGTAAGATCAATCACCAGTCAAAAATATTTTTACCTTTGCCAGTTCCTCCGAGAGTCGCGAAACAATCAATTCATCTTTTACGCGGTCCAATAGCGAATAAAATACAATGACAACCCGTCCCACGTTAGGACTTGGCACAGGAACTCCTAAAACCGTTTGTATCCCCCATTGAACAGCGCCGCCTTTTCTTTCAAACTGCCCCGACGGCGCGCTTTGTATACCTTGTTCCCACGAGGATACCCCGGTCAAATAGACCCTCCCGGGAAGCCCACATCCAACGTCAAACGAAAATTTTTGACTATATTCGCCGAATGAAATCAAGTCGAATTGACTTTCGCCAGACAAGGGGACGGGGGATGATTCTCCGGGAGGGATATGGTAGTCCGCGGTGCCGCATCCGGCAAAACACAACCGACATTTCCCCCCGCTCTCATCCTCCGGCATTTGCGAAACAAACGATGGCACCCAAATATCCACATGCTCAAAAGGAATATTCGTCCGTTGCATATAATCGACTACTTTGCCAATGAATGGAGACGAGAAGTGTCGCGGAGGTTTGAGTTTCGACGCACAAAATCGTGGCTTCCTTCTCTTGTACCCGTCCGTGTCACTGTCGGAAACGTTGCTCGAAACCGAAGCACTCGGATCAATTTTGATTCCGGACGTTTTGTGAGGATCAATAAACACTCCAATGGATGGATTGATGGCGTCTTCGCGCAAAGCCTGCCCCATCATGACTTTCCGTCTCGCGATACGCGCGGCATTTTTGTGTCGCGTGTTGCGACGATCGAGTTCCTCGGCACTGTGCAACCATTCGTTGGCATCAATGACGTGTCCAATATTGACGCAATACGCACTAAATGCTTCTCTCCATTCCTTTTGCATGTGAAACCGGATTTCGGAGCGTTCCATATTGCACGATATTGAAGCATAGAATTCTGTTTCTAATACAGAAAATTCGCGGGCATCCTCGTCCCGTAAAATATACCCCAACGATCGTTTGTATTGTTTGGACGACAGCTTGGCGTTTTTCATTTTCTTCGTCAGACGGGATTGTTTACTCTTGAGCATATTCGCGAGAAAATCATTCAATTTAATACCATCGGGAATCGGTAACGCCCCCTGCTCAAAGTGTTCGACGAGTTTGTCGCAGTACGCCGTTTCTTCCGGCGTCCATCGTCCGATCCGTAGTTCCGACCCATCGGCTTCCATCGAACTGAGACGAGAAATGGTGGCGTTTTTTCGTTTTTTTCCTCTTTTATCGGAGAGCGCACTATTCGCTGCCTCAACTTGGGCTTGATCGATTTCCGCAAACGTCATGGGCAATAATAAAATCGAGCGGGCGGGCTTGAAACACAGAGGACACGAAAGAAACGGTCTTCCTTCCGTTAAAGCGAAACATCGCTGTGAAAGTATCCAGTGAGTTTTTTCTTGGCAGTCAACACAAGTTTTCTCAGCAGATCGAGAGACGCACCGTATGAAAACAACAACCACAATCGAGCACTTTCAAATCACATCCTCCCATCGAGCATCTTTTACAGCAACAGCAACTTTGGCCCAGCGGGGCTTGACTACAAACGGGAACGGAGCAATTTGTCGTCATTATTATTTTTTATTCAAGCGGAGAAAGGATCATGGACGCAACGAAGTATTTTTATATCAACAGTTTTTCGTGTTGCCCTCTGGGAAAGGAATCATGGTGGTAAATACTGCGCGTCGTGATAAACGCTCCATGTGTGTGTTCGCTTCGTCGCGTCGAGCGGGTGGCGGACAAAGGACAAAGGTGACGAAAAGCTGACAGCTTATTCTTTTCGCTTTTGTGTAAAAACGGTACTAAATGACTATCGTACCACTGTAGGTAAGTGCCGATATGACAGTGAGTGTCTAAGAAAATGCAGAAGTAGAAGAGCTTGTTTCGCGCATAATACAACTGAGTACCGGATTCACGGAGACTGCAAACGATGATCGTCAAAATAGATCGACCATGAACCATGAACGATCACAATGACAAACACCTGTCTGCCGCGCACCCAATTTTAAGAGGCTCGTATAGCAGCACAGCAACATTCCTCTACAAAATCGAATACATTTCGCAACGCTCAACATGGCGATGAAATCAAAAGAACAGACAGCAATCCATTATCGAAAGAGATTGGAAGGTGTCAAGCCGACACCGGAATTGCTCGAATTGCTCGAGCGATCGTTACAACGAGCGCCGTCAAACAATGCTCTTCGAGAACGCAAGGATCAATGGATACCGATTCCGCTTCTTCGAGCCATGCAACAAGTACTCGAGCCGCACGATCGTGAACGCTTGGAACAAGCCTTGCAGCAAACCTCCTTGGTGTTTACTCCGAAACCTCCTCCGCCGACGACATTGACCAAGGAACAGGAAGAATACCGAAAGCGACTCGAACGACTGGCCTTGCAGCACGAGGAACGAAGATACACCGAATTGACTTCGAATGTCAACAAGGCCCCCGCACAGGACGATGTGACGACCCGTTCCATGACGTACGCCGCTTCGGTGGGTTTGAATATGATCATTGCCCCCTTGTCGTTTGGATGTTTCATGTACTTTTTCGCCGGAGGTTTACTGGATTACTTTCTCGAAAGCGATTCTTCCAAGTCGGATAGGAAGCGGGTGATCATCGGTGTCGTTTCCGGAGTGATCATGCTCTTTATCGAAATGTTGCTGTTCGTGATTCGAACCCATGAAATGGACGAGGCGATGCGCAAGAAATCGAAACGCGCAACTCAAACCCAAGTTCCTTTTAGTCAGTATACGTCCGAAACGAAAAAGACGTTTGTGGAAGAGAAAAAATTGAGATAATTGTGTCACTAAGCATCTCTTACTATATTCATTAATACTTCATTGCTTTGATATCACCCATTTGGAAGAACTCCACGCGTTGCTCCTCGTTCATGCTGTCATCATCATCGTCGTCGAGACGTTTGCGATGCAAGCTGGGACGATACAGGGCGTAACTATCGCTGTGAGCCAAAGACCCCGGATGCACCACGTCGACATTCCCGTACACTTCCTCAAAATGTTCACCATCACTTCCACCCAGCACCAGCGTATCCGGAAGTGGATACAGTTGCAACGCGTGATCGTAGTTCCAAAAAATTGGCACACCGGCAACCGGACACAAGTGACCTTGATCCAAAATCGTTTTGACCATGCGACAATGCGGTAAACGCATGCGTTCGTTTGTTTCGATCTCGGAGGGCAAGCGGAGTTGACGTTGCTGCAACAAGTGCAGGATGTTATGATTGAAAACTACCATTTCACGTCCGCCCCATATAATGCGACAGGGATTACTGGTGCAATGCAAGTGGCGAATGCGGTGTGGCGGAGGTTTCAAGGGTTGGAGCGGCAATACATTGGAAAAGGCCACATCCCCGGGACCGGGGACGACACAAAAGTGCGCCGACCGCGCCAATAGAGGAAATTTTTCAATGAGCGCCACAAGGTCGAGTAACGCCTGCTTGGTACCGGACAGTCCCGTTGTGGAGAAATTGCCCATCAGCACGAACATGGGATAGTTCGTAGTAGTCGACTGGTTCTCAAAGGTAGTAAAGATGCTCTCCAAATGAAGCAATACATTCGGTCGATCCAATTCGACATGCGATAATAACACAAATTCACCCAGCGCCGCAGTGTTGGACGACGCTTTACGATAAAACGGATGTGACAACTGTTGGCGGATCGCCGCAAGGGATTCCTTCCGTTCCTCCAACAACGGATGTCCCAAACGGTGTACGATGAGAGTATCCTCATGAAACGTCCCTTCCACGAGCAAGATACAATGTTCCGTAACATAAAATTCATCTACCACGGATGCTTGTTGTAACGATAAAGGAACTTGTCCTGTCGGATCTTCCAAATAATACCGTCCTTCTTCTACCTGCACTAAAACGCCCAACAACAGGACCGCCGAGGTCGATGCTTTGCCGAGCAGACTTTCAATGGGCGTCAATTTGGCCTGCGCATGATTGTGAAGCAAATCCGTCGGACGAAAGAGTTCATGACGCAGTATCCGTTGTTGGGCCAGGTAATATCTTCGTTCCAGCATGTTTGTCTAAGAAAATCGCACGTAAAAATGTCAGGTAAACTGCGGTCGTAATAAGTATGCGTTTTCTTTTCTTATAGCACAGAATGAGTCGTACCTTATCTTCGGCTTCCCCAAACAACGACCAGCGCGACTCTTCGACTTGAAACTGTTTACGGGTCGGTCTGTAAACAAGTCGGGGCGTCCGGAACGCACTGATGACCTCGAGATCCGGAAACGGATTTTTTGCAGGAAGCATGACTTCGTCGCGTGTGTCTTTTACTAATGCATCGGCAACTTGTTGCCAGATGGCTTCGGTGACCGTTGTATTTCCCGACATATGCGTGGAAACAAATTCGAACAGCGCCTCCAAGTCGTCTGCGTCATCACTCAACAGCCGTTCGATTCCTTCCAAGGCGGCAGGATGCAACATCCATCCACGCTGTTTTGCCGCACGAACAATGTGTCTTCGGTTCATCTTCTATAGAGTTGTGCGTTGAGGAAGGACGAATGAGAGAGGAACACCGACAAGCAATGCTTGTCGTTTGTATTTTGTGCAGATCGCGAGCGCGAAACGTGCCCCCAGGTGGGCCCGGCGCGCCGTTGAAACGCCAGCCTGACACCGTGTCGCACCGATGATTGATGGTTCTATTTGAGTACCATATAGAACATAGAAGAAACCGTGTCATCCTCTACACTAATGAATACTGTACAAGTTCGGATTGACAAACAGAACGAAAAAAACGCACGCGACGATTTTTTTCTCTTTTTCACGCACCCCGTGGGAAGGTGAGCGGCAAAGATATTCACTGGAATGTAAATTTGATAAGCACAACAATGAGTGACTCCAAACAACGCTTCTATGTGGCAGCAGCCTTCGGTATCGTTACAGTTCTACTGACCGCCGCACAACGACGACGTCAACGCGCCGTTCCGACCGACCCCCAACTCGAGACGTTACCGTCCATCATTGAACAATTTCGGTCGTTACGACTCAATTACGATGCCACCATCGAAGAAGCCAACAAGAAACGGACCGCCAACTATTACGAAAAAGCCCGGGATGCACACCTGTACGATCTCGTGGTCGGGGTCCGATCGGTTCCGCTTCTCGTCCAAAAACGCGCACGCACTTTACAGAACATTTATCACTATTATCACAACAAGACCAAATCGCATCGCACCATTATTGTCATGTGCGATGAAAGTACACAAAGTATTTTGGAAGAAGCCCGATCGAATATTTTGGCGCCCTTGCAATATCAGCACGACTTATCGACACAAGGCGTGTGGATACCCCAGCCCAACCTGATTCCGGCCGCACATTTGCACGTTTCCGTCGCCATTCCGTGGTGGTGGCATACGATGAAAGCGGGAAATCAAGAATTGTCGCAACAATTGGTGGCACGATTTCGACAAGCGCTCGTGGTCAATATGCATCACGCGTTTCAAATTGAGCTCGAACGCATTGTGTTACTGGGCGGAAGTACGCTGGTCGCCTTGTGGCGGTGCGTTGGAGAACGGACGACCCAAGATGGACATACGATTTACGATCGACACGGGGCGACGTTGGATCCCTTTGTGGCGTTGCGGCGGGATATTGTGCGTTGCTTTGCGACTGAGGATCTGTTTCAGCCTCTCACGTACCATAGTACTCAAACGACTCCTCCTCTAAATGAAACAGCCACTCCAGTATCTTCTCCATCCAGGCCCCACCGACGCAGCAACACCATGGGGTCTATGAATGTGACAACACCGGAACGAAGTTCGACCAAAGTGGCTCCGCCGCCTCGCCGTGGACTTGTTCGCAGCAACACGATTGAACTCAAAACGCCCGGACTGGGCGAACACGATGGTTTTATACACACAACATTGGCGCGATTGCCTCTCGATTGTCTGAGCATGACCGACGTGGAGTTGGGCCCCATTCATCGACTGTGTCGAGAAGCTACCGCGACGTATTGCGGTCACCGCATGGTGGTGGATCGTTATCGCTTTTTGGAGACCATTGGCGCCGGTGGTGAATCGGATCCGTGTGTCGATCCCATTTTTGATGAAACTGTCATGGCTCCGACACGAGTTTATATGAACGGAGGACAAGCTTCCGAGGTAGATCTTCATGCGAGTAAGAAAGTAGAATCCAGTGCCACCATCGGGGCGATTCAAAAGATGGAGCAACGGCCTCGAGCGGATAGTCTATTTGAACTGAATGAGGAGAAGAAGTCCTGTATATAAACTCAATAGTCAATCTAGTTTTTGTGAAGGATTGGTCCCGATTCGTCTTGCGTTGGAGGAACCCAGTTGATACGTCGCCAGCTGCAGGAAGATGTTCTTTGATCTTACTGGAACTTCAAAGGAAGGGACGAGAAAGTTGCAGCCACTCATTTTGTCAGTCCGTCAGATAGTACAAGGGTTTCTCTAGCACGATTTCGTGATACACGTCGGTGTCTTGGTTGCACTTCAACAGCCACTATGGATTGTACTGTTAAAGAGTAGCCAGCCAAACCTTCCATCTGTCATTTGTCGTCACTTCTCGAGAAAAGAATCTTTTTTTTCTGCACCTCCTCCCCCCAGACACTTCCGATGAGAAAGAAAACGGCAGCCTTCATTCATTTGCATGTGTCGTTCGAAACATCTTCTTCCAGTGTTCGGCAATCTTCCGAATCATTATAATTACTCGTTGTCTCCATGACGAAGAGAGAATACCACCGCGAGCGCCTCTGCGTCTTGCTAGAGAAAGAAATGAGCGCCGCGTATCGCTGCGTCGATTATCTCAGCGTTTGGGAAACGGTCGGTTTCCGTCCCGTCTCAAACGAAGTTCCCGGCCGAAAGATGCTGACGCGCATCGATCGTCGACGGATCGGCGAGTGGTTCTTTGGAGGTACGTACGTTTTGTATGGTGTAAAAGGCTGATCGACGAGAGCTTGGTTTGTCGAGCGCCACTGTTGAAGCTCCTCTCAAATGTATTTTGTTCTTTCTTCACTACTCCCTTCTCTCACTCTTCTCTTGCAATATAATAAAGCCACGGATTTTCTCGACATTCCTCGCTACGTAGCATCCTTGGCGATGAAGTATTTCGATACAGTGTTGACACGACGCTACTACGACCCGCCCTCCCGCCGCGGGACGAACCCTTCGCAAGAAGAATTGCAGCTCCTGGCCGTCACTTCCTTTTATCTAGCGATCAAATTGTCGTGGAGTAATCACGGATGGAATGCCGAGCGCATGTGCAAGTTGGCGGGAAACGCTTTTCTCCCCGACGTTCTGTTGCAGGAAGAGCGAGTCGTGTTGGATACCCTCGAGTGGCGGATGCATCCGCCACAAGCTAATGATTTCTTTCATACCTTGGTCGGAATCTCATCGAATGATAGTGTCAGCAATTCACAAAAACAACAGGTCGAGCAGCAAGCTTATTATATGATGGAACTGGCCGTGTTGGATTACTATTTTGTCGAAAAGGCCATCCCACCTTCCTACATTGCCATGGCGGCGCTATCGAATGCCATTGTCATGACCAGCAGCTACGAACATTACAGCGAACCCTTCTTTTCCGTGGTGGGAGCAATTCACATCGTGATGGATCAAACGCGCTACCATATGTGTTGCAAGCGTCTGTGGGATTTGTACAATTCCAGCCGCCAGTCGGCTACGCCCAAGGGAAATCCCCGCACGTCATCTCCGGCGAGTGTCACGCAGGCGTGGAGCAGCGTTTCGAGTCCGTAGATATGTGTCTTTTTTGTTTTCTTCCGTTCTTTCCTGCACATGTACAGTTCAACAAATTTGTGATCGGGCTCCTTTTAAGATTCTGTGGTTCTCGCTCCTCTTGATGCCTTCAAAGTACCTATACATATTGAGCCGGGGAATCATTGAGTGAGAGAATAGCTGGATCAGGATGTAGCGTATATGGGTGATGTAAAGTTGTCTAGTTTTTGTTTCCCTTTTTGCATACGCGCACGCCGCGACTCATTCCATTCGTGTTGTACGTCCTGTTGCTAATGACAGAGCCAAGATGAGATGTTAGTGAACAACTGTCGTTTTCTTGAAGTTCTAGTAACCCTAGCTTGGGCTGTTTCAGAAAGAGAAATGCTTACACATGATTGAATTCCAGTCGTGGATACTTTGTACTATGTAATCGTGACACACAAATCGTGACTAAATATAAAGCGAACGACGATGAACGAAAACATAATCTTCCATTATTTCTTTTCATCCAGACTATTTTCATTCCATAATATATTCTTTATTGCACTCACCAATAATTGTATGCTATGGACATGATGGTCTCCTTCAAACGCGCTCCGGTTTGTTTTTACTACTGGTTTTTGATTACCAGTGCTATTGTTGCAATCAGCGTTCATGCATCCAGCGGTTCCGTGCCCTTTTTTCGCCAACGACCAAGTACCGTCGGATCCCACAGTCATCGATCCATATCTTCGTTAAGTCCTCGCTCGCAAAGGTACATTCATGAGTATAATAGTCGAAGGAATAATCAGAACTATCCTGCCAAGGCGAGTCTTCCGCCGCGTGGTGGTCAAGGAATCAATCAGGTCGTCCGAGTGGTCAGTGCCATCACACAAATTCTCATTGAATGCGGCAATCTCGTGTTACCCCCGGCAGTTGCCATTGCCCGGCTCATCGTTCGCATCTACCGTGCACTTCCGAAAGATGCCATCGTAGCCCAAGTGGGATTGGTGTATTGTTTTGCGGGAGGCTACTATCCGACTCTGTTCTCCTCCCTCCAAGCCGCGCAACAATACGGCTGGAACGTCATGGTCCACGCGATACAAGACTTGGCCGACGAAGCATTAGCCGTCATACAGGTCCTAGAAGATACATCTCAGTTCAGTGATGATAACGATGACGAAAGCCCGCTTTCGTTCCGTCAAACGACAGGAATTGTGTTTGCGACAGTCGATCCACGAAAGATCAATCAGGCGTCGGCAGCACTCTATACCACGTGGATGGGTGTCTCGTCGGTGCTGCAACGTGAATATGCTCGAGTCATTACCTTATCTTTGACCATGGCCGACTATATTGAACGAGTGGCGGTCTTTCTGTTAGCACCGCCGGCGTACTTGTGCGTGCCGGACGAGTATCATCGATGGGTACCGGTCGTCATTGGGTGGGGCTGCAAGGCTTTGTCCATCAACATTGCGTGGCGACTGCAGCGTGTTATGACCGCAGCTACATCGGCCATTACGGGGGGCCTGTTATTTGCACGTGCCATCTCGAGGATGATATGGAGACGAAAGTCTTCTCACGAGGGTAGTAGCCATGCATCTACGGTTTTTGATGAAATAATTGGTTTTATTGTGGCTGGACTGGGTTTCTATACACAATTTGAGTCTCAATGGCGAAGTGGATTTTCCTTCCGCGTACCGTTTCCTATTTCACTTGTTACATGGCCGTTTGATCTAGCCGAGAATTGGATCCAATGGCAGATTACGAAGCAGTAGTGTTGACGGGGACAGAGCTAAATCGCTTGAATAGCAGCCTTTAGTCTTGAAATGCATTCGTCTATCCAATGTACTCCAGGCTTCCACCCGGCGTCTGTTTTTCAGCTTTTTGACCAAAATTGTTCAACCCACTTAGATATATACTCCTTTTCAATTTCTCTAGCTTTCGATATTGACGGCGGGTCCAAAGGGGAAGAGAACATAAGATCCGTATGATGCCCTCCATAATCCATAATGAGAGCTACAAGGTCGCGGTCATTAATCTTCTGTAGCGAAAGGCCTGGAACTATTACATCCAAAATGTGATCGGCGTCTGTTGTGGGATCCGCAACATAGACACCGGCGGCAGACCAAGGGTCCAACAATCCATTCGAGAAAATTATATTAGAATGCGACTGAATCCTAAGACCTCCGTAGATGATATCGTAGGTGGTTGACCACGAATCCGGCGGTTCTTCCGGAAACCCGAAGTATCCATGTGGATCACTGCACACGGTTTCCGCAAGATCATCCCCACGATTATTCAAAACGTCGGAGTACGACGTTGTACCACGAGGGTGTGAAGGAGGCCACTGGAAATCACGACCAAGTCCTCCAGCATCGGTGATGATTAGATTCATTTCTTCATTGCAGCAAAGAGCCTCCCAACTACCTTTGGACATTTGCTCATGGCAAGCCCTTTCTGCATCGCTTGCCAGATGACGTGACACGGCACTCAACGCCGTCATGGAGCGAAGCCCATAAACATTGTCCACTGCGTCATTGTGACCCATATTTGGAGCAGGTACCAGATCATAGCACAAAAGGTCATTTGTAATGTTGTACCAGATGGCAACCGCGTCACGTACTTCTTCTAACAAGGAAGCCGCATCGTACATCTGTTCAGGAGTTTCCGGTGCACCGATTACAGAAATTTTATCCCAATCGATGCCAAGTACCAAACCGCTCTCTCCGTACGTAACATTGTATTTGACATCCGACACGTCGCCAGAAAAGGTCACTCCGAGATCTTTCGCCAATCGACTTTGGACCCAACACGCAGACTGGAGTGGCCACGCAGGAAGCTTTGCATTCTCATTGTGCGTGAGTGCAAAGGGAATATAGCTACTTGGATAGGGGAAGCTACCCTCAGCCAAATCGAACCACGGCGTTTGAACCCAAGATATCAAATCGGAGGCATCCTTTTCTTGCAAAGGAGAGCAAAGGTGAAATACCTCGGTGAGCATACTCCGGCCCGTAGCCCCTTCTGACGCCAAATATTGAATGAGAGGGAAAGACGCTAAGAGATTCGTGGAGCAGTAATTTTCTTCTTCGCTGTCGTCTGTTGGGGGATATGGCTTGTCCATCGCCTTCTTGATGACTTGAAACGCCGCATCGATTTTGTTTGGAAAATTAAGAGGAAAGCCCCAGATCGGAGCTGATGCAGCAATCCCACCAGTTATAATATTCGGATATTTCATTCTCATCCAAGCGGTTAACATTCCACCGTAGCTACCTCCAAACGCTATAACAGGGCGTGCTACAACAGTATCTGTTCCTAGGCGAAACAGATGCCGCTCGATAAAGTTTGCGTAGTCCGCCAGGGCTTGTACCGACGAAGAATATGCCATGCAATCAGTAATATTGGGCGACGGGATACTTTCTCCCTCATATCTGTGCTCCATGAATACAATCAGGGCATTGAAATCTTCCGCAAGTTCCCACATGAGTCCTGTGTTATTGATGTATTGCTCCACTGGCGACTCATTGCCGGTGTAAAACAAGATTGTAGCATTTGTAGCGTTCACCACATAGTCGTCAATTATGCAATATTTTTGTCGATAAGTAGGAGACTTATTACGTGGTAAAGAAAAATGGTTGAGAGGCTGCTCAAAGAAAAAGCACGAGTAATTGAGCGGAGCAGAAGCTTGGGAAATGGGGCGGATTCTCTCGAAGGGCTTTCGTCGTTTCGTCGCGTCCCCTTTGCAGCACACGCCGAATATGGTCACAAGTTTGAACAAGCGCATCATGGGAAAAGAGAATGATGATATGGATTTTAAAAAATCCATTGAACAGCATTCTTTCACAGCAATGAGGAGAGGCGAGAAGTGAGAGAAGGACGAACGCATTTTGATCCAAATCCGAAGTTGAGTACCGCTTCCATTCATGTTTGGGCGCGCCCGTTAAATGAAAAGCGTCAACAAAGCAATTACTATACATACAGCTCTGTCTTACCAGAATTATTGTCTAAGTAGAATCAAGCTCCCACTTTGCCTACTATGACAGACCCACGCCAGTCGCGCCATCACAATTCGCATCCATTTTTTGCGATAGATTTCATTTTTGTTTTCACCTGGCGCACCTCTTTTCTGGATCAATGTGGTAACAGTCTCCTTGTCGTGAACGAGTACTCCTGGAATAAACAATATACTTACGCAACAATGGTTCGAGATATCCATCATGAAAGCACATTGGCGGAAAGGTCGTACTTTGATCCAGAAGGCGACAATGAGATTGGTGCGTCTGGATCGGCCGATGAATCACATACTCCTCTCAGTTGGCGCGGCGATCCGAATGAAACACTCGCTGACTGGGCCATTGTCATTGTTACCAATGAATTGGAGACTGTGACTTACAACGTCCACAAAAACGTTGTCTGTTTCGGGTCAAGATACTCGCGATACTTTGCCAAGGTCATGACAAATGGAGGTTCCTCTAGCAATGTAAAGAAATCAAACCGAAAGGGTGGTGTTACACCCTTCACCAAAGTTGAAATGGATCAGAAAGATGCGGACAACTTTCCAATCGTTCTCGATTATATGTATGCTTCGTGCAGCTACATGGCTTCGTCGGGAACAATTGCGACGGCGACATCCAACCTTACGGCTCCGACTTTAACATCCGTGGGGACAGATGAAGAATGCTCCAATCCTTCATCCATCGATGGCATTCGAACAGAAAATGCTGTATCATTGAGATATCTCGCGAAATTATTTGAAATCGAACCCATGATACTGGCAGTGAACAAGTTCATTCAGAAAGATTTGGACTTCACGACGGGCCCAACATACTTGTGTGCTGCGGCCGAGTACAAAGACAGCCGACTCATGGAGTCGGCACAACGACTCTGTGCTGAGAATATTGAGGAAATCAACTCCAAAGCACTGATGAAACTTCCACTCAACCTGTTTCGAACGGTTATCAAGTCGCTGGAATCGTTCGAGGATGACAACAAACACTTGAGCTGCTTTTTGAGTGAGCTAGTCTGTCGTTATCTTGAAAAGCACCGAGACAATTTGACTGCTGGCCTCTTATTAGAGTTCACGGATCCAATATTGATGCCCTACATAGCCTCGGAAGCAGCGATAGGCTTTACGGCTCTCATTAAAGAACTTCACTGCGACGACGCCAAGTCACATTGGGATGATCTTGTTGCACTGGGTCGAAGATGCGCGCAAGCTGTTGTCAGAGAATATGGATGGAATGACTTTTGTGTCGATGCTGCGATCAAGGAGTATCTCATGAACATGAAAAATGCACCGAACGAATCCGGCCCAAAGACGCAAATTGACAGTCTTCTCTTCGCAACAAGTTTCGCAGCAGCACTGGACCAAGCGCAGGAAGATTTTGAAGAACTTCACATGGAGCAAGAGAAACTACAAGGAATGGTTAGTGTCTTGCACGAAACGGTGGTTTTGTTGGAGAAAGCGAGTGAAAAGAAAGATCAGTATCTGGAGAAACAAAATCGCGCACTGGAAGCGGCGAGGAATGAGATACAGCGGTTACAGGATCAGATCTTAGATGAAAAGAGTCAGCAAGTACATCGACATTTGATGCCACAATACTCAGAAGACTCGGCATTTTCGCCCTCCATTAAGAAGCTTGTGTCACCGAGTCGACTGGTGGAATTAGATATTCATGCCAAAAAGAAAACGAAAAGGATTAAAGAGCTCCGGACCAAGAACGAAATGCGTTCGCATAGTCTACTACCTTAGATAAATGTGAAAATGAAATTGTTGATAATACATAGTGTACAACCTAGTATTCTAGCGCTGTTAAGCTCTTTTGCTCATTCTCCGAATTTGACTTCGTTGTAAAGCTAGAAAATTTTCGTACCAATTCGAACAATGTTAATCACTCAGATGGTATCCGTTGCATGAGCAAGTTGGCAAATTCATCATCCGAAGCAGTCTCGATCAAAACCGGCTGCACCTGGAGAACGGGCATCAAACGGAGCGCCAATAAATGCTTGCACAAACAGGAGCTTTCGTTGGTTAGATGACGGTTGCGCTCCATAAAGGAGCGACACGAGCAGAAATAGATCGGTACATCGTCGGAAGCTTGCGGAATCATACACAGATACGTGTCTTCGCTGTTGGTTCCTTTGCCGCGGGAGGCAAATGCAGAAGATCCCTTGACGCAATAGATGGAACGCTGACTCGTCATCGAAACAACTTTCGAAATACTTCCGGGTGCGTCTAAAATAGCCAAAGCTCCTTCCGTGGTCTTCCCGTACAGAAAATCAACCGCACGTATAATATCGTCTTCATGTTGCTGCATTGCGGTCTTGCCAGAGGACCCTGTCATGTCATTTTGAAGAGACGATTCAGCAGACAGAAGATACTCATTGAGAAGGACCTCTACGTCTAATTGACTTGACATGGTAGAGAAGAAGCAAAAGGAACGAGAACGCTGGCGGTATCCTTGGCATAATAAGTGTATACATCATGGTCAAAATTTTGTGCGTTTTTGCAAATGCCGTGATCCGCAATCTTACCGCAATCACGTATCAAACGTCATCAGGGTGCGGCGTTATGGAGCGGATAAATTTTCCGTGATCTTGGTACAAAGTGTACGGACTGTAGTCGATGACAGTACAGAACGCCACGTACTACAGGGGGAGTTCTGATTCCCGGTTCGGATTTGCCTACGTTGCACTTTATATTAGTGAGTCAGTTGGCATTTTCGTCCTTTTGCACGTTTCACGTTTTATCGTCCACGCTGCTCCATTTTGTCGGTGAACATCTCATCGGAAGTTTTATTGATTCTCATTAATGTTGGATATTCATCCGTCAAAACTCGTCAAATCGCCCCTCTAAATCGCTTCAAATCAACTCTTATTATTTCTTGGGAAGGGCATTTAACTACAAATAATGATGAATTATTGCTTCTGGTACGGAGAGTCAAAACCCTCCGATCTCGAATGGCTCGGAACGGCCATTCGATTGCTGAAAGAGAACGAATGGGACGGTCAGACAACCTTGTATTTTGATGGCCGCAGTTGGGGGGAGAGACTTCGTGAGGAAGCGGCCATCAGTCTGTTACAGGCCTTGCAAACCAATTCGTCGGTGAAATCCCTTTATTTGAGACAGGCGGATTTGGATGTCAAAGCAGAAACGGCTTTGCATCAAGTCTTTGAAAACAACAAACATTTAGAGCGCATTGTTCTTCGCAACATTGAGACCACAGCAGGTATTTTGCCAATACCGGAAGGTCTGTTTCAGAATCCGTCTCTTAAGGAATTGGAGGTAACCAAAGGCTTTCTGGGCAGTGCGTCTCTTGCGGCATTATCGGCGTCATTACTCAGCAATTCTATGAATCACTTATCACTCGACAATGTCGTTCTGGATGGATGTCTCAATGCATTTGCCAACGGAATAGAGAAGAGTGAGTCGCTTCGCCATTTCTCATTGAAGAATATGCGATTATCACAAACGGAAACAGGTCTTTTGCTAGAAGCAATTGGGAAAAACCAGTCCATTCGATCGCTTTCGTTGGAGAATCTCAATCTTGGGACACCGCAAATTGACTTGATCGTCACGATGTTTACGACGAATTGTCATCTTGAAAAGTATCGCTTCGAAGGAATATCATCGACGGAGATGCAGCCGCAAGTTTGTTTCGGGATGTTTCTACATTCAATCCATCGCTTCGCTCTTTGCTGCTCTCTGGGAATCCTCTTGGCGACGAAGGTGCTCGAGCAATCACCACATTTCTAAAGTGCAATACATCTCTTGAAACTCTTTGCTTGGTCGATTGTAGACTTGGCAAGGTTGGATGTCGGACAATTGCCGAAGGATTGAAAGCCATGCAAGGGATTCGTCAGCTGTACCTCGACTCGAACGAAATAAAATCTTCCGCTTCACCCATACTCGACAATTTACAAAATGGCAATTACTCATTGACTGAAATAAGCCAGCGCTCGTTGACGTCTACGAACACTCGACAAAAGGATGATGATTCAAAGCAAACCGCTATATGGCTACAAATCGAAATGTATTTGCGCTGGAACAAGTTAGGACGAAAGGTGCTTCGCGGGCAACGCCTAGACTTGCTTCTTTCCTACGTCCTGAATCGAGTCAACTCGGATCCAGACCTCATCTTCTCGTTCCTCAAGGAATCGTCAGCAATCATTTCTCGCTGAAAATTTCCTGTCTAACTAAAAAAAATTCATAACATTCATAACAATTATTTTGACACGGACCATCGTTTACTATAATCATACTTATTGATGAAGAGCTGAAAATGACATTTCAAATGATAAGGAGACAGCAGGTTGTGTCGGTTTAAGATCTAAGAAATACTACGTAAAAAATGAAGTGGGGTTCACGCTAACCAATCAATCCGAAAATGGGATTCCAGCAGCGGCAAGACGTTGTTCATACGTCTTTTGTTCTTGTGGTGCACTTTCTGTAGTACCACTCTCTTCACTTGGCTCCTCTTCCAGTGCTTGCACCGCGGTCACTTCGGGAATATAATGCATCAACATATTCTCGACTCCTTGTTTGAGAGTGACGGAGGAACTCGGACAACCGACGCAGGATCCTGCCAATTGCACCGTTACCATGCCAGTATCTTCTTCAAACGACACGTATCGAATATCTCCGCCATCTTCTTGTACCGCTGGTCGAATACGAGCTTCAATGAGCTCCTTGATCATCGCAACAACTTCACTATCATCCTCTAAAATGGTGGTGTCGGAGATCTCCGGCTTTTTCTAATAAGGCCGGTTTCCCCCGAATCGGCCCAGTTCATAATAACCGAAAATAATTGCGGACGTAATAGTTTCCATTTGTGTTCGGCAAATTTCGTGACGGTGACAAAATCCGCTCCCAGATACACGGCTTTGACGCCTTCGACGTCCAACAACTGCTTCGCCAAGGGGCTCCGCAATATATCATCCTTCGGATCCGATTTCGTCACAAAGTAGCCATTGCTGTCATCTCCTTGTATAATGGCTAAACCGTTGGGAACAAATTTGAGAGACTCTGGATTGGGAGTATCGGCGGTTTGAATGAAGAGAGAGCGAAGCTGATTCAAGGAAGGAAGCATTGATTTTGAATTCCGCCCGAGGAGTCCTTGGGCCATGAACTTTGAAGCCGTAGATATCATGTTACTAAAATTGGTAAAAGATCAACGAAAGTGAAACCAAATTATGTGCAGCGTCAATCGTGTGCTCTGCCCCTTTTTTGCTTTTTTGCAATGGCAACGAAAAGAGCGAGAACGAAAATCGCGGCGGAGCGATGATTATTATTTTGACCGGATTGCCTCTCGCGTGTGTCATTCATCCGCAAGTATGTCGTATAGGTTTCGAAATCTTTTAAGAATGATCTACTATAAGTTGGGAAGCATGTCGCACGCAGTCGCACACCATGTCGAGGGCCAAAAATGCATAAAGTTTTTTATAGTGTTCGGTCTCATGCTTTCAACCAGGTCCGAGATGAGAGTCGAGAATTGCACTTTCCAACTCATGAGACTCTCGAGAATCTCGAGAATTGGAGATTTTTGTCGGAAACGATTTACTATAGGATATTAAGTACTAAGTTTCAGTCACGGTTAGTTGTGGAACACGAGACTGACTCCTTCTAAGGAAATACACGTGAGAAATGGTCGATCGACGGCCAGAATCCTTGTATCTTATACGGGTGACGGCCAGACACTCTCATCTCATGAATTTTTTCGAAAATCATGAGAATTGAGAGTGAAAATTCAAAATTCGATTCTCGAGACTCTCGAGAACTGCCCTCTCGAGACCGACCACTAGTTTTTTAGTTGAATTGTCAAATCCAAGTCTGATAGAAATAGTAGTCATTGTACTTTGTAGCTCACATAAAACATAAACAATAAATACTTATGAAGTCACTCTACAGCAAGGATTAAAAGTGACCTGTGACTGACCCAAGATGTGCACCTCTTTCAGCTCCCTCTTCGCGCTTGAAAGCGGAGCAAGACAACATGTCTTGCAACAATAATCTCTCCGCTGCTGCAATCTTTGCGGACGAAAAGCATCTAAATATCATCCCATTGACGTGCATTTCAGTGAAGAAGCGGCTCTACATGCTGGAAAGTTAGAAAACCATGCCGCCTTCTATCGACCATCATCCTTCTTCCTTCTTTGCAATTCCCGAATCATCGACGGACGGGTCTTCCGCGTATTCTCGCGAAACGAAAAGCATTCCTCGTCATAGCTTCCTCAAAATGGCAAAACAGCGACGCTTCGCGACAATGTTGGAAATATTCGAACGATCGGAAGAGTACGACTTGGATGCTTGGTTATTTCCGAGCGCCGCAACCACTTCTTCCGCTGGATCATTGTCTCCCGTTTCCGGTATCTCTTCACCGCTCGCACTCTTGCCAAAATCTCCGAATTATTCGAGAAGTACATTTCGAACTCATCGAAAACGATCGCCGCAACAAGACGATGACTACAAGCTTGATTTATTTCGCGGCGAAACACCACTCCACATCTTGTTGCGGTACAATCCACCGGAAGAACTCGTGCACCGTGTCATTGAGTATTTGTCGCAATCCGAACAATCCTGTGGAGTTCCGGAAGATTCCATCGATATGCTGGGTCGGACGCCCCTCCATGTCGCGTGTGCGAACGGTGCGGCCGTCGCCGTGGTCGAACGGTTGCTGAATGGAGAATCGTCCGTCATGCCGGCCTTTGCCAAAGATGCGACCGGACGGCACGCTTTGCACGGGGCGTGCGCGAATCCGCAGGGATCGTGGCGGCGTCAAGTCCGTCGGACGAATCATCATCCCTTCGTAGAAAGCATGGCCCTGGTCGATAACATGGTGAATGTCGTCAAAGCACTGCTGAAAGCCTATCCCGAGTCGGTATTTATTGCGGATCACGAGGGGAATCGACCCAAGGATCTCGCACGGATGCAAAACGCGGATGAACGGATTTTGTTACTGCTGTCGCGCGAAGAACATTGCTGTGAATTGGACAATCAATATCAAAAAAATTTCTCGAGCGTCGCCGATACAACAGTGGCCGAAACCCGTACCATTACCCTTCCCCGATCGCGAGACGATGTCTCCTCCATTGGTTCTGCGGGCTTGTCGTGTTATGAGGAAAAACCTGCACAAGGAGTCTGGACGAAAGAATTACTGAAATTGTCCCCCTTTCACGCCATGACCAGTAGTGATGAAGTGATTCGTTTTGTTGAAAGAAACTTGTGCCGGCCTCCGATAGAGAATCGCGAAGAATTTGGGGTGCTCGACAACAACGAGTGAGATCATCGGAACGAAGTAGGTATTCGGCAGCCATCCTCATTACATAGATATTAAACTAGAGCATTTTTCGCATCCTTTAAAATGCCAGCTTCCGATCTTGCCTGCTACAAAGAAATGAGCATTTGAGGGATCTATGATTTAGAAATGATTGCATCAGTGGATTGTCATCGCGTGGAACTCTAGGTTTTAAAAGTCTAAAGGTTCATTTGTTTTCATTTCCAGACTTGGCCATCCGCGATTGAATAACAATCGGGACTGCAATGTTTTCGCGGTTCTTTTAGCCGTTAAATCATCCGGTTGCCGACCGTTACAGAAAGGGTTCGAATGGCGCATTGCACGCAGCGCAATCCCACAACACGCCGGCCGCTCATTGGCACGATTCCGAGCGATCGGCCCGTTGTACTTTCCTAGCGACAGTCAATGTTCTTCTTTTTCTTTGTGACAAACACAAAATCTCCCCCCTTTTCGCGGCACCTTTGACATTCCCAAAATTCTCTCATTAATAGCACGATTGCCACAAAAACGAACGATTGACTTGTGAGATAAGATACTTTATAAAAAGATGCACTGCCCCAACTTATCATCGTCATCGACTTTCGTTGACACACGAGACGAAAGCAAACAAGAATCATCGTCTATAAAAATGCGCTCGCAAGAATGGTGGAAACGACAGTTGGTACAACGATCGACGGCCCCATTGAAAGAACATATGGAGCGAATGCGGGCCGAATCACCCTTCCTGAGGGAACATCCGCCACGTTTGTTAGCCAAATTTGATCGATCCGAAATTGTCACGGGTCGCGTTTTGGGAAAAGGCGGATTTTCGGTCGTCTACGAAGTGTTGGGGTTCGATTTGGATTCGTTCATTGCTCGATCTCTTACTCCGGAAGAACGCAAACTGCGAGAAGTTTACGCGAGAAATGTATTAGATCCCAAGACGAAACGGAGTCGGTATGTGATCAAATATTTGAGACCCGAAACAGTTCGCCACGCCTTCCGTGAAGCGGCGAATGATCTCGTTCTAGAAGGCGAGTTTTTGTCAAGATTGCAACATGAAAACATTATTACACTGCATGGTCTCCCCATCAATGGAGTGGATGCCTGGCAAGATGGATTGCATGATGGTTACTTTTTGATTTTGGATCGACTGACGGAAACGTTAGATCACTGTTTACACAACAAGATTTCCAAAGCGCCTACCGCTAGGAAGAAAATGGAGTATGCGCTCGACCTTGCTTCAGCTATCGATTATTTGCACAGCAATGGAATTGTTTTTCGCGATTTGAAACCAAGTAATCTTGGATTTAGTTCGACTGGTCGGATTCAGTTGTACGATTTTGGTTTGGCCCGTGAGCTTCCGGGCGATGGAGACGATGTCTACGAAATGTCGGGTGTCGGCACGAGACGATACATGGCGCCCGAAGTTATTCGTGAGCGGCGCTACAATGCCAAAGTGGATGTGTATAGTTGGTCCATGGTGGTGTGGCAACTCTTTACGCATTGCAAACCCTATTCCTTGTATTCACCGGTAGACCACGCCCGTCACGTTTGCATCGGAGGTGAGCGACCCCCCTTGGGGAAGGGACTCGATATTCACGGTGACTTGAAGGCTTCGCTTGGTCTTTCACCTTTCCTTAAGGACCTTTTAGCGGATTGTTGGGTCGAATCGATACGTGAGCGATGTTCCATGTCAGATGTACGACGTCGTATGCAATGTGAGCTGGCAAGAATGAACGGTTCTTTCTTTTACACAGAAGCTACACCGGAAGGTATTGAAGTGACAATCTCTTTCGACCTTGCGTCGAGTCGACATTCCGATCGGGAAGAAGACAACAATACTGTTTCTCTTACAGCTGGTGAAAGTTTTGACGAAACACAAAGCTCCTTGTCTCTGGGACATCTGGTGGTGAAAGAAAGCGTTTCGGATACTGGTGGCTGCTATCCTGTGCTCAAGAGCGTGCTCTCTGGCAGCACATGCTCCATGAGCAGCCTGAGTTTGGCAGATAGTATGCTTGCAACCCACATCCTATAGTTCAGCATTTCATAATCTAAGAATGTTTTAATTGATAACTCACTATACTTTGCCCTAATTGGAGTAAAGAGTTAATTTCTATTGGTTTACCCGGAGTATTATCTACGGTCTGTAGAGGAAAGCGATCTACGGTGTGTCGAGAAGGCCGGTAGAGTGGTCCTTCATCATTCGCTGGGTGCATCCGGCTGATTGCGAGGATGCGAATCCGTAAACCAAGGATGTTGCTGGCACAACGCATCGATTTGAACCAATGTTGGGCATATTTTATCCACATCGACATTGAAGCGTCTTGCGTTGTACATTTGCGGAACCATGACCACATCCACAATGGATGGAGAGAACGTACCGAGACAGTACGGACCCTGGCGCTGGCGTTTTGTCACCAAGGCCTCCAACGCAGCTAGTCCTTTCTCATTTACGGCTCGGCCGAGTTCCTCGGAGGTAATCGTTCCGCTCGACTGTTTCTCCAGCTCTCTTGTGTAGGGAACATTCTGCATCGGATGAGTCCCAGAATTGATAATTTGCACCATTTCCAATGCGGCATATCGATCATGGCCATCTTTGGGCGTCAAACAACGCTTGTGCGGGAATTCGTTTTCGAGAAAATCGATGATTGCTAGACTCTGACTCAAATGAAGTGTTTTACCAGTTTGCGTATCCGTGAATTCGAGCAGCGGAATCTGCCCCATCGGACTTTTTGCAACAAATTCCGGTTTGGTTTGCTCCGCTTCCAACAAGTTGACGGGGATCGTGACGTAAGAAATACCTTTTGCCGCCAGCGCAATGCGCACTCGCCAGGTCGAAGAGGATCGCCAGTAGCCGTAGAGCTTAAATTCAATGTATCGCTCGTTGGGAGTGACGCAGGAAGCTGGCAACTGGGTGTTGGCCGGCAATACTTTTCCACTGCAATCGCCAAATCCAACTCTACCACCATTGGGAATCTGACAATAACCACGCATCACTACAGTGTCACCATCCTTGAGAAACTTTCGAACTTCGTCCCCTACCTTGACTTCCTTGCTACCCTTCCACGACAATTCGAGCATGCTTCCGTAGGAGTCCGGCGTCTGTCCCGATATCGTGCCACTGCCCAATAAATCTCCGGCTCGCATGATGCACCCCGATACCGCATGATGGACCAACTGTTGTGTCGGATTCCAGTACATGTTCTTGAAATTCGACGTGGAAATGGTGTGCGGTTGGGTCTGAACTTCACTTTGAATGGCCACCGTCAAACGAATATCGTACGACGAATACGTGGGATCTTGCAAATACTCCAAAGGGACCGGATCATCCTGTGTTCCGGCCGATGTCGGAGCCGTAAAGGGTTCTAAAGCGGCGGTCATGACAATCCAGGGACTGATCGTTGTGGCAAAGTTCTTGGCGGTAAAGGGTCCTAACGGTACGTACTCCCACTTTTGCAAGTCGCGCGCCGACCAATCATTCATGAGCACAAATCCAAAAACGCGTTCCTTGGCTTGCTCCATGGTAAGCGGTCCATTGGTATTGGGATAACCTCCCACGACGGCCGCCACTTCCAATTCAAAATCCAGTAATCGACAAGGCCCGTACACACTGCCTTGTTTCGGATCCTCCGCGTCTTTCTGCAGCTGCCCACAGGGTCGAACGACATTGTGGCCACTCACAAAGACAGTACTGGAACGTCCATGATACCCGACGGGAAGATGCAACCAGTTGGGTTGCAGGGCATTGTCGTTTCCGCGAAACATGATACCCACGTTGGTGGCATGCTCGCGACTCGAATAAAAGTCGGTGTAATCTCCGATACTCACCGGCAAATGACATTGGACCGTTGAAACATCATGAAAGGCTGCTGCACACAGTGGTGGTGAAAGTTGTTCTTGTAACAAGAGTTCGTGCAGTCTCTGTCGAAACGCCAACCAGACCGAACGAGGATGTTCGATGAAACTGTTCAAGGTGGATTGATGGAAGACATTGCAGGAAAGACCTGGAACTGTTTCGAATAGACCCGCTTCTTCGAGCACCGACAAATCGATTACAGTATTTCCCAAAATAGTAGCACATCGCGGAGTCGCGTCCGGAAAAGAAACGACCCCGAGCGGCAAATTCGACAACGAAAAGTCCGAGTCGTCCGGAATGATGATGCCGCAACAAGTCGTCATGGTAAGCTTTTCGTTCCCTGTGATGCCTTTGTGCTTGAAGGATAGTCAAGTAGCTATAATAGCCTTTACAATTGAGAACAACAATGTCAAAAGATGTCGCGCTCTGTCGTGATGTTTTCTTTTTCCGAACGAACTCTCTCTTTTTTCTCATTGTCAGTCTGTCCACCCTTCCACCCTTGTCGTCAATATAATCAATAATTCTTTCTTCCCGGTATTGTCACTTAGCAACGACGACAGATCGTACTATCTATCTAAATGGTAACGTTAAAATTACAACGGTACATAAAAACAGGTTAAATAGAGTTCTGGAGTACCGTATTCTGGCACCAGCTTACTTCCTATCGTAGCAGAGACACGCCTGCCTGCCTTTCGCTTCCATTCAAACCAAACACAGCATTGCATTGCATCGAAAACCAACACTTGTTAGTATAATACGATTTGTTGCAAGAAACGAAAGAACCATGGAAGGAGAAGAAGAAGGAATCGAGTCCGTTCTGGCAACTCTGCAGCCACTGCGTGACTTGGCGAAGAATTGGGATATCGATATCGCTACATGGTGAGATGATGATGATTCTAAGCAGGCAAACAAACGACGATGTGATCCTTTCGTTTCGAAACTTTTGCTGTTATTGTCACAAATACTCGACTCACATAGTTCTCTTGTTTTCTTTCGATTTCGTTCTAGTCTGGAAGAATATTTGCACGATTTGGTAGGGCATATACCCGGAGCGGAAGATCAGTTGACATTGGACGGACCTTCCTTGAACTTTGCCCAAGCGGCGCTCGTCTTACAAAATTCCTCCAATATTTACAGTCGCAAAGTCGAATACTTGTACGCACTCGTCTACAAATCGTTGGAAGAAAACTTTCAGGTACAAAACGGCAAAGTTGTCCGACAGAAACACGCCGATCCGGACATTGATGACTTTTTAGCCTTTGATCCCTATCAAGAGTTCTTGTTGCTGGACGATGTCTTGCCGACCGATGATTCACCGGACAATCGGAAAATTGATCTCGTGGAAACGTCGGAGGGATCCACACCGGGACGCTCCATGACTCGTCTGTCGTTGACGGAAAACAAAAGTGTGACGGCCATCAATGATGTCGCGTACAAGACGTTGTTGGATCCCCACGGTAGTACGTTACGTCTGTTGAAAGCACCCGTGGCCGAAGATGGATGGTTGCGATTGCCGGGAACCAATTCGGGCAAACGGCAGTCATTGTCGGCTCCCTTATCTCCTCTTCCGCAAACGATTCAAGAACACAGCGGAGAAGAAAGTATGGAAATGCAAAGTGGTTTCGGGGCATTGGATGATAGAAACGATAATGATGACGATGATGACCCTGGCTTCTTCATGAATGTTGATGATGATGAGGAGGAGTTACTTGTTGCTACGCAGCCAATGACTGTTGACAAGCCGGCCAGACACGTGACGTTCGCGGAATCTGTACCAACACCCAAACGAGATCCTTGGGCTCTCCTCGATCCGCATTCGGTCGATTCAGCCACGAAATCAAAGCCGTTGAAAGTAGGCAAATCCATCCGGTTGCCAGAAGGAATCACGGAACCACCATCCGCATGTGTGACGGGAGCCCGAACTCGACGTATCATTCGTCCCAACAATCCTACACCGCAGCCTGACACGGCAACAGGAAAGCGACGGTTCGATGCCACCGAATCTTTTAACAGCCAATGCGCATTTGGAAAACGCTCTGTAAACGACAATGACAACGAGACCCTGTCTTTCTTGCCGCTTCAAGGCTTAGCGTTTGGCGATGAGTTCACGTATGTTTACCAAGCGACGATGAAACGACTGGCTGCTCAGCGAAGAGAGCTTCGTCAACAAGCACAGTCCAAAGCAGCTCAATCCAACTTCAACGAAGAGGACGAGGACGATCAGTATGGTGATGGGTTTGTCTTTGGTGGTGACGATGATGATAATGATTATGGTGACGCCACGGATTACCCTCAGGAAGGGAATACAGGAATGGTGTCCTTGGATGAAATGTACAATCGAGACAACGGTAAGTTTATGCAACTGCAAATGTCGCGCAACTACCAATTTGATTGAATACTAACTATTCTCGTCCCACCAGATGACGCACCTTCCGGAGCTACTTTTGAAGAATTATGCCGGGCGCATCTACAAGCTTTTGCCCGAGAAGCAGAGAAGTACGCGTCTGAAACAAAATTGACGCAAAGGGTAGATCAGTGGCAACAAAGACTGCAGCCATTGTTGCAGGAAGAGGAAGAACGTCCTGTCTTTGATATTCATGAATATGGGCATCAGGTAATCGAATCAATGGAGAATGAGATCACGAAGACCCATGTTGATACGAACGAGAAGCCAAGCCTGATTGTCGACTTCAGCCGAGTAACTCGTCACAAACCGAATTTTGAAGTATGTCGTTTGTTCTTGGCGAGTTTAAGTTTGACGAACAGCGGCAACGTACGTTTTGTCGAGACATCGGCCGACGGTAACTCTCTAAGCATGGAGCTCCTAAACCGCGAAGTTGAATTGCCCACAGAAAACTACCTGGCCCCTAGTGTTCGAGAGACGAGTAGCATGGTGATGTGAAACGATACATTGACCTGAAGTTTACAAAAACAAACAACATTTTAAGCATTAGATTGCATCGTGTTATTAATAAACAACTCTTCTTAGTTCGTCGATCAGTCACGGATGAATGCATTCTTGTATGCATTCGTAATCGACTCAATAGATAATAAAATGATCATGGCATGGGGCGCGCAGCGCCATAGTAGGCACTGAACGAGCTGAAAAATCCCATGGGTCCTTCTTTCTTGAAAATCTGGACGGAACAATCGATAACACCCTTGTATGGCATAACACCGGTCATTGGATCTGGCTTTTGAGCCATTAAGCGCGATTTGATCAAATCAAATGGAAGACTGAACAAAGCCGCAGTGAAACCCGCAATCGCTGATGCACCGAGTTGGGTCGGCACACTGGGTCCTTTCGTCATGGGATCATGGAGCAAGGCTGCCACCATCTCCTTGGCTTGGTCGTAGCACGCCATCATGCCGACGTTCATGGACATTCCGCGCAACACATTCGGTGCCAATCCCTTGTACAAAGCCGCGACACCTTCCTCCTTGGCCGTACGGAACAACGCATCAAAGACGTTCTTGTAGTTTCTACGGTCTTTTGGCTCGGCCATGCCGTCCGATTGCAGTCGCACCAGAGCGATATCGAAGGGCGTACCGATACATACCGCAATGGATCCACTCGCCATGCCCGAAAGAGTTTTTTGCAAAAAATTGATGGGCTGGCCGTGGTTCCACTCGACGAGTTTGTCCGAGAAGGAACGATGCAATCCGATACGGGCGGTTCCGTACACGAGCTGACGACCAATGGCGGCATCGACACCCTTATATATCGACATGAACCCGTCGTTCTGGATGAGATTACCGAGCACTGTCGTGAAACCAGGAACGGGCTTGCCTGGATTCAATTGACCGTACAATTGCATGCGCACTTTCGCTAAATCCATCGGATGAATCACGACCGAGGCGCACGTGGCCGCGGCGCCTCCGCATACAAATGGCTGGAGTGTCTTTGCGACGGAACCAGATTTGGGAGAAGTAGCCATGATGAAAGAAGATTCGTTCATGGTGGTTTTGTTTTCTTTCTCTCTTGTGACCAAGAAAATTTTCTTGTTCCGATGAACAAGTTCCTGCAAGGATCGGGGCGTTTTTCCTCCACCCAGCGATGTGACGGACAGATCGTATTCGTAGAAAAGCTACGTGGTCATTGGTCACGGTATCCACGCAAAGCGAAGGCCAGGACGAAGAACGGACAGGCGGATAAGGTGACGTACGTCTTTCTTGTTTCGACACAATCCACGACTAGCTTGACCTCTTGATTGGCTCCGCGATAACTGGTGCGACTTGATCGCTTTCAACAACCTTTTCGTCGGAACGAATTTTGCGAGCCGCATGTCATTGTCTTCGTGCGAAATGCATTGAACTCTGTGTGAAACTTGTCTCTCCTGCAACAAGTACAAAACATTCAGTATTTATTTACTGATTACGCCTAGAAGGTAAGCGTTGTTGCGTTTCGATGAAATGAACATACGAGCGAGCGTTGAAGGAGGAAGAATTGAGGAAGAATTCTCATCACATTGCTACTCTTTTCGTCGATCAACTTTTTCTTGTCAAGTATCACCATAAATTTCGAAACGATGAGCGCAAACGAGGAAGTCGATCATTCTACTACAGTGGATATGGAGTTTCTGGACGATGGGGTCGTGACGAATGGAGACCAGAACGAAGACTTGGCAGGCGATCCCGCCGCCGACGTTCCTTCGTTCACTGCCGAAGAATCGAAGGAGCTACAGAAACATCTGAACGATCAGTTGGAAGCCTGCATGAGCAACTACCGCAGCAAAGTCAAACAGTTTTTCAAAGAGTTTGTCGTGTTTCATGAAGTAGCGACCCAGGTTGTCGAACAGTGGAAGGCTCCCTACGAAAATCAGCTGGCGGAACAGACTCGATTGGACGCTGTCGGACGCGATGTTGAGCAAACGATGAAAAATATTCCCTGGATGAATCCGAATCAGGATATGAAGTGGTGAGCCTCGAAAATCGACGATCTGTTGCAATACAAAGTCCAAGTTTTGTTGTTGATTTATTCAGCTGTAACAAACAGTGTGTCGAAGTATAGCAGTCGCATGTAGTAGCATTTCGTCTGGGTCGCATTCCTGTAGCTAGCTTTCGCTCTATTCGCTCCACACTTCGGTCTTTTTTGTAAATTCATACTCCCACCGATTCCAAACGAAACCAATAGCGTTCAATCTTTTCAATCGCTTCGACGACAGAAGGTTTTTGTTGTAAAGTTTGCGTTGGTTGCTTACCCAGTGAGCTAAAGGTTGATTTTCGATGTAAGTAATGGGCACGCAGCAGTCGCCGTGCTCGTTTCGGTATGCTTGGAGTTCACGATAGCGTTGTTCCCAAACGAATTCACGAAGTGGCATCCTCCAGTCTGGATCCAACTGATTTAATGCGTCCACTTGTTGTACCGAGAGGTCGGCGACCCGTTGTTTCTGCATCCATTTTCCTAGGTGACTGTTGCGCGGAATCACTGTCGCCAGACTTGTACTTGAAGACGAAGCTTTTTCTGATTTCAGTTGCATCTGTTGTTGCAAATCACGATAATGTTCCCACCAGTCGCTCTCATCATTATCTACTGGATCGTCCAAAGTGTTCCAACAAAATCCTAATTGGTCGAGTATTTCAATCCGTTCGGGTGTCAAGGAACAGGGTTTTTGACCGGTGACGAAATTCCGATATTGCTGCCGCTGCTTGTTGACCCAAAGTCCGAGCCCCGGATCTTCTTTGTAGCGCTTAGGGACACGGACATGACCGTGTTGTTTCTTAAATTCCAGTAGTTGACTAGCACGGGTCATCCATGGTCCTTTTGTGACGGTTGCCAAGGCTACGACGCCATACGGAAAGAAGCAGAGTAGGAGGATCGTAGCAGTGATAGGGAAATGCGTGCGCATCATTATAATCTACCGAGCCAAATGAATACTCATAGTGAAGAGATTTTCGCTGTTATGAAGCGCTATGGTTTACACTCGGCTATTATATTCACCAACGGAATGGTTTGACATCAATCAGCAACAAAAATCGGAGGCACATCATCGCTCGTGAGCGAGATTTTGTGGATAGAAATGTGGCAGTATGAAGCGGCATCGTAAGTCTAAGCCCAAAATACAATTCAGTACCGGTACGTCAATAGAAAGGATTCGTCGGCAACTATGGAGATGTATAGGCATACTGTATAGGCTCTTTCTTTATTTTTTTAGTAAAAAATAAAAATTATAAAATAAATAGAAGAGATGTTACTTTTAGTGTTTGGTCAAGATGATGTTATGGATCACATTATCATCAAACCTATTTCTTGTTCATTAGTCCGCATTAATTGTAAGCCGATTGCTGTAACCGCTGTGAACGATCCGAGAGACTACGCCCCGGCGGTGTGATTATAATATGCTCAAGATTCGCAATGTGTTTAAGCGGCCTTGATACTATCCGGTAAATATTTTCGACCATGCTTCTGATGACCAGGAATTTCTTTAGCAGGCCGATACGCAGCCTCGTCAAAGAAGTAGTTGTGACAAGTGGACGGAGATAAACAATGAAAGTCATCGCTTTCACGTAGAGACCGTAAATATTGAATCTTGTCTAAAGAAAAACGCTCGCAGATGTTTTCTACTCCGTAAGTGATTAACAAATGTAGTTCCATGCCGAAATCTAAGTAGAATCTAAATAGCGTTACAAGAAGTGTTAGATTCGACACCAGCTCGCGACATTATCCAGGTACTTAGTAGAGGAAAGGAAGACCGGTGATGAGGGTGTCAAGACCGTCGAATCCAGGGCTGACCAAGTTTTGGCTGTCGTGACGGAGCAATTCCAAAGTGGCAAGCATGGCAAGGCGGCCGTGCTGCAACTCCTGTGTCTGGCGCTTCTTCAACTCAGCGGGGGCAAGTTCCGGCTTTCCAACCTCGAAGTTACCCAAGAAGCCGTAGTAGTCAACAGCACCGACAAGGAAGAAAATCTGGGCCCATCCAAGAGCAGGGATGGCCTCAAGGGCGGCAACACCGTTGGGCACATCAGCGAACTTGAGTCCAGGAGCGATCTCACCAGGGAAGCGGTAGAACTCAGGGACAACGTATCCGATCACAGCAAGCTGGGCAACACGTCCGTGCTTGAGCTCAGCAGTGCGATATTGGTCGAAAACCTCAGGACCGGCACCAGCCGAAAGGCGGTAAGGATCCCAGTAACCGGTGGGGGCAATAACACCGGCCTCGTCTTCGTAAGCCATCTTCAAGGCCGAAGAAGTGGCCTTGCTGGCCGAGGAAGTGAAAGCAGCGGCAGAGCCGGCAAGGAGGGCAGCGATAGCGAGCTTCATGGTTGCTTGTGTGGTCTGGAATGCAAGTTTGAGATGATGGTTCTCCGTTGAGGATGAATCGGCAGAGGACCGTCGTCGTCGACGGTCTTTTCTACGCGTTTGCGTATGTGTAATAGTTGAAGCTCGATCTTTTGCGCGATCTTTCCGTTCGCTTTTCCTTTCTTCCCGCCTTCTGCATTGTCTGGCAGACAGTACATCTTACGTCATTGAACGTAAAGCACTCTGATGTATACAGTGTGTAAAAAGTAAACGGAAATGAATCGTTTAACTCGACGTCGGAGCGGTTACATTACGTCGAGTTAGGTATGCGACGTGCGACGGACCAAAAGTCTAGCTTATCTAGACTAGCTACCGGTACCTGGTTTTATCTTGAATCTTGAGCCTTGAGGTACTCCAAACTGAAAGAGCGCAAGCTTATAAACACAATAAATAATCTTTTCTAGCTGATATCCTCATTCGGTGTGAAGAATCGACAGAAAGAGCGCCTAAAGTCGTCTGTCTTCCATAATTCGAAAAGCTACGGTATCCTAAAGGTTCTGAGTGAGTGTTTCTCAACTGTATCAAATGGCAATTCTCTGCCTGAATTTCCAATGGCCAATCCGATGATGTGAAAAACTACTAAAACACAACGGCACAAAATAATCAGCTCAACCGCATGTTAATAATCAAGGGGAGCCGAAGGCATTACATTACTAGCTCATGACTTAGTAAAGGAAGGGAAGACCGGTGATCAACTTGTCAAGACCATCGAACCCCGGGCTGACCAAGTTCTGGCTATCATGGCGCAACAATTCCAAAACAGCAAGCATGGCGAGGCGGCCGTGCTGCAACTCCTGCAACTGACGCTGCTCCAAAACTATACAAAAGCAAGAGAAGGAAAAGGTGAGTTGCTAGACCTGCAAGTGCGTAGCACAAGATAAGCAACAAGTTTCGCGTACCTTCAGGTTCAAGGTTGGGCTGACCGGAAGGGAAGTTGCCCAAGAAGCCATAGTAGTCCACGGCACCGATTAGAAAGAACATCTGAGCCCATCCAAGAGAGGGGATGGCGTCAATGGCGGCAACACCGTTGGGCACATCAGCAAACTTGAGTCCAGGGGCAATCTCACCAGGGAAACGGAACACCTCGGGAACGATGTAACCAATGACAGCAAGTTGCGCAACACGGCCGTGCTTGAGTTCCGAAGTGCGGTACGCCTCAAAGGTTTCGGCGTCAATGTTCTTGGAGAGACCCAACGGATCAAAGAATCCAGTCGGAGCGATGACACCGAGCTCGTTTTCGTACGACATCTTCAAGACCGACGAGGATGCCTTGTTGGCCGACGGGGCGAAAGCAGCGGCAGAGCCGGCGAGGATGGCAGCGATAGCGAGTTTCATGTTTGCTTCTCGTTAGGAACGCAGCTTCAACGATTTATGTCCTCGTTTTTAAGCCACTTTTGAAGGGGATTTCCGTCGATCGATTGAAACAAGTTGAAGCTCAAATCTTTTCGTGAGTCTTTTGCTTCAAGAAATCTTTCTGTCAAAGCATTCATCCCACATCTTTAAGAAAGAAGCCTAAATCATAACGATATGGAACAAATGTGAAGCAAAGAGCAAGTGGTGTTCCAAGTTCCGACCGCTTTTCGCTTTTGATACAACAAAAATGTGAGCGAGGCGATAGAGAAAACGATGGCGGGAAAGTACTTCGCCGCTTTGTGCGCTATACTCCGCGCTTTCGTGGCCCGCCAGCTTGTGAGGACAGCTAGGAGAATCTTTCTAGCAGATCTAAGTCTAAGTACATTGCCGCAGTTAGTATCAGTAATTTCTATAATCTGGATTAACATGTCGGAAGCGTACGTAACATCATGCTGCTATGCAACTTAAGCTTTCTTTGTCTGTTAGAAGAGAGAGGAAAATGATGAACGATGTTTCGTGGGGCTCGGTGAAGTGCATCAATGTCACTTTCTCCAAGCATAATTAAAACACTCCTCGGATTGTATTTGTGTTCAGTTCTCATGCCTACAAATCCTAAACCGGCGTAACTTTCAGCAACAGTCAGGACAAGGATGTTGAAACGCCGACGATCCTCCGCTTTCGTACAGGGAATCTATTCGAAAAGAAGTCCCCAGCTACAATTATTTGTCACTGAATAATCATCTAATCAAACGATAATACAATCGTGAGCAAACGAAAAAACTATAGTTGTTTAGTAAAGGAAAGGAAGACCGGTGATCAACTTGTCGTAGCCATCGAATCCAGGGCTGACGAAGTTCTGGCTATCGTGACGAAGCAATTCCAAGATGGCAAGCATGGCAAGGCGTCCGTGCTGCAACTCCTGCAATTGGCGCTTCTCCAAAACTGCGATGGAAGGGATTTGGTAAGTAATCAAGTCATAGATACCTCAATTGAAAAGGTGAAAAGCAGTGCGTACCTTCGGGTTCGAGGTCGGGTTGACCAGCGGGGAAGCTTCCCAAGATACCGTAGTAATCCACGGCACCGATAAGGAAGAAAATTTGGGCCCAGCCGAGGGTGGGGACAGTGTCGATAGCGGCAACACCGTTGGGGATATCCGCGAACTTGAGTCCAGGGGCGATCTCACCAGGGAACTTGTAGATCTCAGGAACGATGTATCCAATGACAGCTAGCTGGGCAACACGACCGTGTTTGAGCTCAGCGGTACGGTACTGGGCGAAAGTCTCGGCATCGATGTTCTTAGAGAGTCCCAACGGATCGAAAAAGCCAGTCGGGGAAATGGTACCGAGCTCGTTTTCGTACGACATCTTCAGGGCCGATGAGGAGGCCTTGCTGGCCGAGGAAGTGAAAGCAGCGGCAGAGCCGGCGAGGAGGGCAGCGATAGCGAGCTTCATGGTTGCAAAAGGTTATCAATAAACAATCTTTTGAATGATCGGTTGGATTGGATAAGGGGCGACTTTCGTCTTCAACGCAGAAAGCAGACGCAAGCCGAAATAAACAGAAGTTGAAGTCATTATGGCCGCGATCTTCGTAGCACATGTCGCATAGTTACCCAGCACTACTCAACATCTTATTAACACGTATTTGTGGGTCGCGCAGTACTGGTACCAGTAGTGTCGTGAGAAACTAAGGGGTGTGCCGGACGAAGGCAAGACGATCGAGCTAAGGACGAAGCCTCTCTAGTCTCTATCGCCCATGAAATGCACACTTCACATCTTCTTACGTATAGATATATCGTTATAACGCGAACGTTGAGCGACGAATCCGGCATGCGCGACCCATTAAGATTCATGTTCGCGGCGCGCGATGAGCGACAACAAACGAGCTACAAGTATGTCGATGTTCATAACTCATACCTGGTTAGCAGAGGAACAGAATCATCATATCAATTGATGTGCCGAAACTAGAGTATAGTCTTTATGCAACAAGTAAATAGTACGGAGAAGCAAAAATCCGGTACCTTGAGCACATCACAAACCGCAAAGATCTCGGATTATGTGCTTGCCGTCTTTCGAAGAAGAAGAAGAAAGAGCCTCATAATCCATCAAATTCCACACAAATTTTACCGGCTGCGAAGATGGATCTACGGTTAGCAACTTAAGAAAAATGTTAGGAGATTCCACTTGGTGAATATCACACAGTCGACAGGCAACTTACGGAGAGCCGCCCTAAGCACACATAGGGACTAAAAGTCTTTTGATCGGAAACAAACGTTCGACACCAGAGAACAATTCCTTCTGACGACGATTTCTCTAAATCGGCTTTCAACCCTATTGTTTTCAGCTTTTGAATCACCGGGGTGTTTTCATGCATCCGACTGCCACCAAACCAGCTTACTTCCCGCCCGTCGTTAAAGAAATCATTTACAACATCACTGTTCGGAGCACCTAAATTGACCCAGAGAAACAAGACATTGTTACCCCATTCTTGCACGCCAGAATATTTATTGAAAGACACTTGATGAACATCATCCGCAACCGCCAATCGAGCCGATTCTTCCATGACAAATGCTTTGCCGGTGTGAGCCATTTTCTTTCCCAGTAGGCCGGGTGAGTCGCTATCTCCATAAATGAGTTTGAGAATATTCAACTTCATTGCTCTGGCAGAGTGGGCAGGAAAAGTCTGTGGTTCTTTCGTAAAAACGACGGTTTTGGGCGATGAGCGTTTTACTTTTGCCCGGCGCGGAACCGTTTCCGGCACATTCGACAAATCCGCGGATGGAGAAGACCGTTTCCGAGAAGAACGACGAAGTGGTACGTATTCAGCATTAAAAGATTCTTTCTTGGTTATTTTCGACACGGTGGCGCTTTGAGGAGAAAGTCGGTTTGGTTTGTCCAAACCCAATTCCTTCAGTCGCGCTTGATTCCGAGCGATCTTCTCTCTTCTTAGTCTCAGGTAGGGGTTTTCTGCCTCCATTGGTTAATATCAGGTCTTTGATAGCTACACTAACTTTTTTAAACTCAACTCATGCGATCTTTTGAGCACTTTCTGTTCACATCAAAGCATGCGAACAAGAAATGGATCATCACTTCCGTATAGAACGCGAAATAATTATGTTTTCGCGAAAACTGCCACCACATCTGGCCGTCAGTACATCGTCCGTCAGGCAGTTACTCCCACGAGTACTGCTACGACATCTCTTTCCGATCGAATCCGATGTTCTGCGAACAGCAAACGAGTCACGCATTCGTAGAGTGCGCACGTCAAAAAAGTACCTATACGCTATACGAGAGGCAGATTCACGAAAACAGAATTCCTTTATTTGACACGCAACATTCATTCCGTCTCGTCATCAACTGTTTTATTACACAACAACATGAACAAATCATTCAAAGAAGAGCATCCATTAGGTAAGTGAAAGCTTTGAGGTGCAAAACTGCGCTTGTACGGTTGCCGCGTCTTTTTCCGGCACGTTGAGTTTTGACTCGTGTCGAATGTTCTGTCGTGCGCGGAGTCCGCTGCGGCAGTAACCCCTTGTCGATTTGAGCCCAATTCCTAGTGCCGAAATGAAGTCTCCACTAATATTATCTGTATTGTTTGCGCCGTAGAAAAGCGAAAGTCGGAGGCGGAACGCATCCGGGCGAAGTATCCTGACCGTGTTCCGGTGATTTGCGAAAAGGCAGACCGTTCGGATATCCCCGACATTGATAAGAAGAAGTATTTGGTTCCTGCAGATCTTACTGTCGGGCAATTCCATTATGTTATTCGAAAGCGCATCAAATTAGCTCCGGAAAAGGCTCTTTTTCTGTTTTGTTCGAACTCAATTCCCCCGAACGCGGCACTCATGAGTACCGTGTACGAAGAGCAGAAGGATGAAGACGGATTTCTTTACATTCAATACAGCGGTGAATCCACGTTTGGTGCGATGGAATAAAAGAACTCATTGGAAACTGGTGGATTGCATTGGGATTCGTGCTGGGGTGCTTCACGATGACAAAGCGCTTCACTCAATGTGTATATCGATAACGAAAATCAAAAGGATAATATTCTTTCTCAAAGAGTCAAAGAGGGTCTCTTTAGTTAATCTGCATTGCTAGAACGAGTTAGGACATATTGTTCTGCCTAGTATCGCACCCATTCACCAATCGACGATTATAGGCAAGAGTAATCCTCCTACACTTAACTTCGACCTCAAGGAATGCATACTTGTACACGCTCAAAGGAACTGATGATAGTCGCACTATTACTCCGTTGTTCTTCTTAAAACCAAAAACGCGTAAGCTGGAGCATGCAACACGCATGCATCGCATTGTCTTGCTCTTAAGAAAACTCACATTAGGTCTCCGTTGTGGATGAACCTCTCACGTTTGAGAATTCACAGAACGGACGAAGATCAAACATTCCGAAAGAAGTTGTAACCTAAAACAACTGAAGCTGTAAACTACGATGCTCGGAGATAACTCATTTATTTGGTATATAAAAGACTAGCGTACCGCTTAAGTTGCTCCGCTTCACTCCGCACTTAGACAGCTAGTTTACTTCAGATTCGCCTCGACAGTAATTTGCGCCAGTAAACCAAAATGGTCACTAGGAGCAACGGGAACGGAATGTACGGAACTGTTGTAAGAAGTCGTCTTAACGCAAGAAAGGCCCGGGAGTGCTTCTTTCCCCAAGATCTCGGTGCGTTGTACTTGGGACGCACTGTCGGGATACAATAGTATGCGGTCCAATCGCCGTCGAAAATTATCTCTTATCATAGGATTTAATTTGGCGTCGTAAGTATAACCAACCGCTTTCTTGTTGTCGCCGTGCAAATGTTCCCAAGCATCCTTCCAGGGCTTTTTCAAGTGTTTTGACATCACGGGATCAGCGCTGCGTGCTCGCTCATCATCCCAATTCAAATCACCCGTAATCACTGCACATCGTATGTTGGGATATTCGGATAGGGTCTGTAAGCAAAAATCTTCCATTTCAAGAATTTGACTTTGTCGTTCCGTCGATCCGGGACGGTCTTTCCCCAAGGGTGATTCCAAATGGGTCGTAGTAAACACGAATTCCTGCGCCGTCGACAATCGAACTCGCGCGTACAAAATACCACGGTTCATGATCGAATGTCGGAAGGGTCGAAATCCCGAGTCAAGAATGGTAGCCACGTCATTTCGAATCGCCATGGCACATCCGTAAGGAACCAATTGAATGGGCTGACGCACGATGGAGTATCCTTGGAGTTCTAAAGCGGGAAACAGCACCGAAGCCAGCGGTGGTATGACTTCTTGAAATCCTACCATGACGAGTGGGCTGTCGACTTTGTCGCATTGCGATAAGATTTGGGCAATGGCTTTCATGCGTTCGGTGGGATAAAGCATTTGGAACCATAGATTGTAGGTGACGATTTGAAAGCTAGCCAGGGACGCGGGATCTATCGACGAGAGCGCTGCCGCCGGACGTTTTCGTGAGCTAGAAGACGTCTTCAAAGATGATTGTGTGCTCTGCGCTGGTGGGACAGTAGCATAATCCATGAGATTGACACTATCATCGCTTTTATTGCTAGCGGCTTGTGTTTCGGGAATGTCATCTTTAACATCATCATCGTCGTCGTTGCTTTCACAAAGGTCATTAGTAGGATGACGCGCAGTGGATCGACTGGAAGGAGCAGCAGTAGCAGCAGACGTTTCGGTAGAAGGTCCTACTTGTCCGAGAGCCTCCAGTCCGCGCTGCCGCATTTCTTGTCGTGAAACTTGAGCAGTTATTGTACCACCAAGCGCTGCACCTGTGCTATTTATATTATCCATTCTTTTGTTCTTGCATATCTCTTGAGGAAGTAGTAGTAGTTGCTCGTGGAGAAATCGGTCGTTATTTCATGCTATACCGGAAGGAATTCTCAGAATGGCGAATGTCAAGAGTCTCTCTATGCGCATCGACGGAGAGTTGGATCGCCAATCAACACACAAGTCTTTTTTTGGAGACTCAAGCCTTTTGAATCGATCTAGTGAGAAAACGGTGTCAATAAGTACAAGGTACAAGTACAGCAACAATGGAGATGAAGGAATAATGATAGTATATAGTGCGATGTGGAAAGATCGCAAAATGCAAAACCCACTGCGTTCTCCGCTACAGTCTTTTCAACAGACAACTGACGTCGCACAAGCAGTCAAACGGAAATGGGAAGGTCTTGCCAAAACGCAAACGAAGGACAAACGGTATTTATTACCAGTATCCAGTATCGTAAAGTTTACTTTACCAAACTCAATAACGGGAGGACAAAACGTGAGAGGTTATAATCCGAAGACAAAAATGAGATTTCCCCCCTTTATTCATAAGCATCTTTTTGCACCCGACTTCATTTAGTTCATCGATTGCGACAGTCCAGATATCGAAAATCGAAGAATGTTATATATCCGGTGCGGATGCGCCTGGGGTTTAGCGTGGCTTTTGAGCTTTATTGTGCAGAAAATTGACGCGTTCTCGCTCGGAAAGGTGTTGAAACAACAACCAAACACTCGTTTACCGCTTTACTCCGACTCTTCAGAGAACAATAGGCAAGAGTCTTTCTATCCAAGCAACAATAGACGACTCTTGATTCATGACATAGGTGCATCATTGTTCTCTACGGCTTGTTTGGCATCAACATCGACAGTATCCAATGCAGACGAAGCTACTTCTTCGACACAATACATCGATGCATCGCAAGCGAAAATCACAAACAAAGTTTACTTCGACGTCAGAGTATCACGACAAGATGGGAGCTTTTACGTACGTGATGATTTACCTGATACGCCAGAAAATCAAGTATTCTATGGAAAGATTGTGGTTGGCCTCTTTGCCCAGAATGCACCCGCACACGTGGAGAAGTTCCTCTCCTATATCCCTTCGTCTTCCGACTCTTTGTTGGAAGAAAACCCTTACCAAGTTATGGACGGTCCCAATTTCCTCGGATCGATCAGAGCACGGGTTTGCTATGGGGCGGCAAGATACCCAGTCTTCAAGTGGCCGAGTATGGTGGTAGTTCAGCACTTCAGTATTATGGCCGCATTTTACCGGCATCGTTGTGGCTGGAACGCGACCGCGATCTGCGGCGGATTTCACACAATCAGAAAGGATTGTTGACTCATGCAAACTTGGACCTCACTCCGGAATTTGCGATCACCACGCGACGTGACGGTACGGAGCTAGACGGTCGGTACACGGTCTTTGGCAAGATTCTGGAGGATGAGTCCTCCGATCAGTTCTTATCACTGATACAAGATCTGCCAACGTACGAAATCAACCGCCCGACTTCGACGGATGGCGTTGTGGAGGATGCGGCTTCCGTCATCTATAATGCACAACGACAGTTCTTTCGCAACACAGCAAAACGTTTTGGTGATTCGCGTTTGGACAAGACCTACGAGGGCAAATTTTTACGACGAGTCGAAGTCACGCAAGTGGGCGTACTATGATCACAACACAGAGGACGTAAAAGCTATCTTTCTATGCGCTACTCCATTTTACATAACATTTATAGCATAGCATAATCTGCTTACTTCCGATCTAAGCAGGGGTCTCGTTCCCAGGAGGGCATTAGTTCATTGACAAAATAGTCGCGTGATGATACCGTGACATCCGGTGCGTAAACAAAGTACTCCCGTATCCATCTACTGGCGTTGACGGCCTGCTCCATCAGAATAGCGCGCAGATCTTGAAATTCATCATCGCAAATATCTATTTTCTTCAGCGACGTCTTCTCGATTACTTGTGCATCCGTATGTTTCTTCCCTGGCTTGAACCATATCATGGGCGGAATCTCCCTTTGTAATCCTAAGAAATGTTGCAAGTCTACACGAAATTGAGTCTCGTATTTCGGGTCACTCAGTTGCGAAACTTCATATAGTAATATCTGGCGATTGTTGGGTGGTAATGGTTTGATGGATCGGGGTAGCCATTGAGGCGCAACGTATTGCAGCTCTTCCTCAGTTCGATTTGTTTTTCCTAGATTGATCAATGGTATATGAAAATTGGCTCGGAATGTACAGAGATTAAAAAATCCTTTCCGACATTTGCCGACCAGCTCATTTGGTGGGGGCATTTTGAATTCATTGTGAATACGAAAGTTATAAAAACTCTCAAACCTTTTCGAAAACACGTGAGTGGGACGATTGACCGATTACAAAGTTACGAGAGACTCACCATAAAACAGGATGTCGAATTCCGATCAAGAAACGAGTAGTGGGAAAGTATTGGAGATAGTTTGGCATACCAAGCTGCGTCGATTCGACATCCATCGGACATTTCAAACCTCGTGCATAATCCCCCCTCAGGAAACTCATTGTATAGATCTCGGATGAGTCGAGCTTGTTTGTTAAAGGCCATATCACACCGCTCGTCGGAGAATATTTGCACTTCGGGGTGGTTCTGTAAGTGAAACATGAGGGTGCTCGTTCCGCATTTCGGGAAGCCAATTATTGCGAAATTGAGGAGCCAGGAGGCATCACCAGTTACGTTATAATCGTTCACAAGCGACTCCAGGGGAGGACGAGGGCGTGGCTCGCGATAAAGGAGCTCCAAGCTCCTCTCTGTCGCGTTCGGTGAAGCAAAATAGGAAGTCGTTAGGCCTGAAGAAATGGGGCGCGTGTGCCAGTGTCCTAAGGCGATATTGATGAATGATACTATGAATGCGGCGGCAGCTAAGACCAAATACGGTAAGACACTCCGTCTGATCATCGTTTTTGTGCCGTATGACAATCCATCTTCATGGTCGAAGTGGCGGTTTCATGAACTGTGTGTCATGGTCACAATGTTTTTCTCCATTTTTAATTTTGGCATCATTAAGTGCCACAAGGTGTCGTAGCGGTCTATTCGCCCCTTATGGTTCTTGTCCGTTGATTGATTCGCGGATGACAACGGTAATCGAATATCGTTTATTATGTAGATATTTTCCAATTTTTTGTACTACCAACATTCTCAACGTCTACATTTTTCGGTAGAGTGCACCGATTTCGGCCTTTACGCAAAAACCCGAAAAGACATTCCACCAAAATGGCAAGCCAATTTTCCGGAAACGAGATCATTTCCACGCTTCAAGCTACCACGATGCTTATAATCATCTTATTTCTCATATTATCCATCTCCCATGCACAACAAAATACTGAGAAAAATAGAGAACTCATCGTTGGGGGCGAGGAAACGAAAGAAGGAAGGTTTTCTTTCGCCGAGATCAGTTTGCAAATAAGACGGTCTCATCAATGCGGCGGAACGCTCATTGCACCCGATATGATACTGACAGCCGCCCATTGTCAAAGCTGGATAGATACGGCACACATTCATCGCTACGATTTTAAAGACAAATCGGATGTTTACATGGAAATGGATCCAGCTTTCATTCATGTACACCCAGAGTTCAACCCGTCTACCTTTCAAGCTGATTTTTCCGTTGTGGGCTTGGGCCGGCCCGTGCCGTCGGCTCAAATAGTGAGACTGAACACTTTTGCAAGCGTACCGTCCGCAAACGACCCCGTTGTCGTCATAGGATGGGGTGCAATCAATGTTACCGACCCTTCCAACACAATCTACCCAAATCGACTGCAAAAAGCCCACATCAATTACATTACCAACGAAGAGTGCGAAAAAGCAGAAGTGCAAGGACAAGCGTTATATACTGGTGAAATATATAGTGACATGCTGTGCGCTACCAGTCCTGGAGTCGACGCGTGTCGGGGTGATTCGGGAGGACCCTTAATCATGGAAGGTGCTGTAGAAGGTGAAGATGTGCAAGTAGGAATCGTGAGTTGGGGGAGAGGCTGCGCTCTTTTTCCGGGTGTTTATAGTCGTGTGAGCGACGGTTACGCTTGGATTCGAAAAGAGGTTTGTGCATATTCCGTGGATCCTCCAGCTTACATGAGGTGCCGCGACGAGGAGCGTGACTCCAAATTCCTGTCACCGGGCCCTCTAGAGCAAAGCATTCCGAGTATAGCACCAGTACTCCAGCGATCCAGTGGTAGAGTGGATGTGGAAATTGTCATTCAATTGGATCAGCAAAGTCATGAAACGTCATGGACTTTGTCGGACAATGACGGCAACGTCTTGGTCAACGTGCCGTATGGAGCCTATGCCAATTTATCTGCTCAAAGTATTGACTTTACTGTGCGAGTCGATGAAGGATCGGGTTTATTGTTCGTCATAAAAGACGAGGCGTTCAACGGCATGAGTCAAGGGGTCCCTGGGTGGTATAAAGTTTATCTTCTTTCCGACCTCCAAAGAGTCGAAATTATCTCGGGGGATGGAGATTACGGACGTGTCGCGTTTCATAGATTTACTGCCAGTTTATCATCAGCTGTCGGGGAACAGTCCAGCAATCAAAGAGACGACAACGGCCCAAACGTCTTTTCTGGAACCTTTCCAGACATTTCAGGTGATCACACGAGTGGTACCTTTACTCATACAACGGGCACTCTTCTGGCAGCATCCTTGTGCCTAATCTTTCTTGGACCAAGATGTATATAGGCTTTCAATGAAATAAATTTTATAGATTGACTAGATGCCTGCCATTTCGGTTGCTGTTACCTATAGCGGTCGTCGAATTTTACTATAGGACAAAGTGTAAGTAGCATTTAACACGACTGGTCTAGCAAATTAATCACGAATGACTTTTTTAGTAAATGGTTACGCTTTGTATTGCTCGCATCCACCAAAATTTCCCTTGTTCTCGTAACATAATGTAGTTTGAAGTCATCATTAGTCCAGTTATGATGGATTGTAGGCTACGTCGAAAGTTTTGACCGGTTTCATATTTGACTATGTACCCAAGGTGTAGATGACGTTTTTCTGTGAGTGATTTTTTTGTTCGTGACTCATTCGACGCAAAAGCAAAACGCGGGGTGCAAAAAATAACGAGGTGCGCGTCGCGATCACGATGATGCGGTCATCATCATCACCATTATCATCTTTTATCTCTTGTTTTACTACAAACTATACAAAATTATAGTTCTTTATCATGCAAAGACCTCACAATCGAAGCATTCTGTGGAGGATAGTACTTCTTTGGCTGGGATTATGTGAAGCTTTTCCTATCGCACCGAAATCATCATCACGACAATCGACACGACGGTTCGTCTCGGAATTGCACATTCCAGCGTACCGAACTTCCAAATTACCCTTTTACCCGATTCTGCCACGCACATTCAACCCCGTACATACCAAGCGGGCCGCGATTATACATCCTATTTAATACAGAACCATGGCGGCGGATTGGTGCATCAGACGAACTTTCCCTTGTTTTCGGATGCCGAATGTCACACGATCGTCCAAGAAGCCGAAGCAGTCGCCCGCCAACGCGATTGGACCCGGACACGGCACGGGAATTTTCCTACCACCGATTTGCCATTAACGGAATTACCCCAAACGCTCCACTTGTTGAAGGAAGCGTGGGTCGAACGATTGCAACCGTTGTTGGCGGATCAATTTCGTCACGTCTTGCCGGATCCGAGTCGCTTGCGGATTGCGGATGGGTTTGTGGTCAAATACGATGCTTCCGAACAACGCGAATTGAAACCACATCGGGATGGTGCCGTCGTGTCCTTTAACATCGCTCTCAATCCGTCCAGTGATTACGTCGGGGGTGGGACGTGGTTTGAAGCGTTAGATGCACCCATCGTGCTGCCCCAGGGGCATGTGGTCAGTCACGCGTCGGGACTGTTGCACGGAGGACAAGCCATTACGGCAGGGCGGAGGTATATACTGGTAGCATTTTGCATTGTGGAAGGATACGACACCTGGAGCATGCGCTTCTACAATCAAGTTCGCAATGCATCGGGTGATGATTCGTCGTAAGACTTTCGATAATTAACACAATAATATTATAACGCAGGGTCTATGACATATAGCATTTCTTTTTGTTGAATGCATCGCACTAGCAATGAACATCACACGCATCCAAGGCAATCGACACTTTGTCTTTCGAACGTTCACTTTCCTTCAGCGCCTTTAAAATTAATTTGGTTTGCAACGACACGGACGTAATTTCGCGCGCCAAATGCGTCGCCGGACAATCTGTCCACCCGTGTTTTTGGATCGATTGACAGAGCGTCCGGAACCGACGCCACATCATGACGGCGGCACTCGGACCGCCGGGGACATCAATCGCTTCCCCACGCATCATATCAAAGTCTTTGCCATTTTGCGGTGTCCGATCGTAGACCCGATAGTTGGCCAATCCGTCCGGATGCGGAATCACAAAATCATTCAAAGTCGCGTACCGATTCTTCGAGCGCACTTCCATAATTTGACGCGTGGGGGTATGTGAATACGCCAAGCGACAATCCAAGGTCACATCGTCCGTGAACCACACGCGACACGTTGCCGCAGTGGCTTGTCCGGTCACTGGATGCCGTTCGACTTTTTGAACTTGTGCCGCCGTGGGGCGGACGCCTTTGCGGGCCCGCAAAAACATGAGCGCCGCGAGAAGAGCACATGACCGGGCCAGACGACGAATCACGCATTGTCCTTCTTGGGGAGGATCTTGCACGCCCAAGACACCGACATCGTCCATGTGAATGCTCAGTAAGACATCAATCGACTCGATTTTTCCAAAATCTTCTTCGTACAAGACGCAATCTAAAAATGTTTGCACGCGATGTTGATTCTGGAACATGGTCGGGAATTGCAGAAATCGTTGATATTGTTTGGCATTCAGGAGTTGAATTCGAAAGTCATCAATGTACGTCGAAATGGGATCATCCAGTAAGACATGCAACGAGGCTTGCAAAGCCGGTAATACAAATTCCGTTTGCTGTAAGGTCGGTACGACAATATAAACGGCATCAACTTCGTTCGATTGCAGCATTTCGGTGTATCCTCCGCGCGTCAATATCGCCGTCGGCGGAATGCCGTGCGAGTCGCGCCATGGCTCGGGATCTTCATCGATGGATACGACGTAGGTGACAATCGCATTCGAAATCGGACTGGCAATCGCACGCACCGATGCTGCGGGCAGAGTTCGATCTTTGACAACAATCCCGATGCGAAACGGCTTTACGTCCGACAGAGAGGCCATTTGCGGATTGGCATTGTCTTTCATGTTGATTGTGCTTCTTCGTTAGTGAAGTAACGACTCGTTAATAAAGAGAATAATAGAAAGGGAGTCAATGGTTGTTGTTATGAAGGAAAACACGGAGTAATTATTTATTTGTCAAGTCAAAACGAACTCGTCTGCACCGCCAAAACAAAACGTGCAACTGCAAAAAACAAAAGCCGCGTGACGACGAGGAGAACAGTGGTGTCAAGCTTTTAGTATGATAACAAAAAGTACCGATGTCGCTTATGTACATCCCCAAAACGAGAACACTTTCGCTGTTATAGCGTCTCAAATTTGTGTGACACTGCAAACAGTAAGGAACCTTCAACAACTTTCCGTTGGAAGCCGGAGGGAGAAGTGAATACCGAATGGACAAACAATCAAAAATTGTATTGTGTAAACTGTACTAGGACACGCGGAGTAGCGCTCCGCCGTTTCATTTTTTCGTTCAAACCCAGTTGCAACGTTTCAACAAAACACTTCGAAGGAACGGAATTCCCACATGCAGAGGACGCTGCATGGCATTGCTGCGCAAGAAAGAAAGACGAGGAGAGATGCTGCATGCTTCTCCTTGAATGCAGGAGTGAGATCAGTAACTCATTGAAAGTAGTACGACACGAACGATCGATTGATTGAAGCAACACAAACGAAGGAGAATGAACTTGGAGAGTTCGTTCGAGCAATTATCAATTACAGAGGACGCGCCTCCACGTCGTCCTCATCTTGTACGGTTGAATGCACAACGAGAAATCACCTGTCGTGATCCGACGACGACGACTCCTCGGCGTTGTGATAGCAAGGACGAGATAGTCAAAGCCAGCATTCCACCGGACAGCATTCGCGATGACGACGACAATGACGACAAAACGCTCGAAACGGTCTTTACACGCGCACAGAAACGATTCCCCCTTCCGTCACGTCTTTCCTCGCGATCGCAAATCGGCGACGAAATGTCTTTGGCATCGATGGGAGCCCAAGAATTGAGTTTTACTGGCAACCCAACAGCACCCGGAGTCTCAATACGAACGGCAGTCGTCGCACGCTGCAACGACACGCGACACCCCCGCATTTGTTGCGCACCTTAACATTGTCGTCGCATCGTCCGCAAAATCCCGTGGCCGGATTGTGGCGACAATCGTCCTTGTTGACGAACGATAGTAGCAATGCACCGCCCTTTTTCTCCTCCAGTCGTCCGAGTAGTACGCGGACGTTTGCCAGTACCGATACGTTGTGAAGGGTGTTGTGTATCGATTGTATCATTTGAGGATGGGTGGGTTTTGAATCATAAATAGACTAGTAGTAGTGAATGTTTTTGTCAGTGAATCTTTTGTCATACAACAAGATAGAAGCTAGCGCGGCATAAAGTGCGTGTTAAAGGGAATCAGTTAAGTCAAGATTCGTTTCGTAAAAGCGTGTGTCGGAGCATTTATTAGTCTTGATTTTCCGTGTCATTGAATTATTAGTGATGGTTGAATAAAGAAAGAATGTATCGTCGAATGATTTGCTTCTTGAATCTGTTGCGATCGTCGAACGTTCCTATTTTTCCCAGAAACGGAATCCAAAATAAAAGATGGTCGCCAAGAACGGTGCTACAAAGCCACCGCCCCAGAAAATCAAATTGAAAGTATTCTTCTTTTGTTGCACTTCTTCGGCGGTGGGTATCTTTCGTTCCTGCAACGCCACGGTCGTACTACTCATATGTTGTAGAATGCCCTGTGAAAGGGGTGATACCGACTCGATTTGACTTGACTGCGAGGGAAGAATGACCATGGGAGGAACATCGGCGTGCGCGAGCGCCATTGGCGTAATAGGGATGCGGGGTGTTTGTCGCACAGCTGTAAAGCCTGCCACTGTACTCATCCAGCAAAGGGAAGCATACGAAGGCCGTTGCTGATTTCATTTTTCAACGTCTTGCTTCTCAATCGGTCTACACAATAAGAGATGCAGTTGGTTGTTTGAATATCCAATACGGTGATTGCTCACTCAGTTACACTATTGTTGTTTATCGTCAATCGTCACACTGCAACGAGTGCCAACGCAGAAAGATCGGACTGACACCAATTCGGGACTCCATCAAAGTCTTGAGTCTTGTGCAACTACTGTATAACCCAACCTTATTAATCCTTGGTATGACCGGGTCCGATGAGTTAGAAGCTGACCGGGTCCGCCCATCGTTGTTACTGGCTTCACTTCCTTATTTCGATGCAATCAAGCGCAACAATTCAAAACGAGCAGACTGGTCCAAGTTAGACCCGTTTCAAACTTTGTATCCAGCTAAACGGGCTTGAACTCGGTTCAATACACTGTTATAGCTAATTGCGCCGAAGGCGTTGCTACACTTTTCGAGAAATGATGCAATTTCGCGGCCTTTAGCTAGGTACTACATATAGCTAAATAATTCAAATTGGGGTAATGCAGGAATGGTCTAGTTGGTCATGACGCACCCTTCACACGGGTGAGGTCGGGCGTTCGAATCGCCCTTCTTGTACTCTTTTTCTCACTATCCCGATTGAGGGGTCAGCTTAATGTTCCTCTTTTCATCTTTCCCTCCTGCTGTCTTTTCTTTTGCTTTTGCAATACAATCCATCCGGTGCCGCTTCTTGTGCATCTTTTCATTTCAACATTTTTTTGCTTCGCGAGGACATCCACCAGGTTTAAGTTCGTGTGCATCTTATTAATGTTTTCATTCGCTTTCAGTCGCTTTCTTTTGACGGCAATCATCGTGTTATTTTTGGAGCGTATCAGGATGACTGCTGAGCTCTGAGAATGTGCGAATGGGCCCTCTTTCTGATCCTAAAAAGCAAGAGTCATCAGGTTTTGGGCCACTTAGTCCGAGATGGAGACTATTAAGGTTAGAAATATTTTGCAGCACGGTCTTCCCTTCGTCCGCAAACATCAAAACATTTCTTTCTGCGCTTCTACATCGTCGTCCTACAGTGAGATCGAAACGAATGCAACACGCAGTCTAGTCGGTATAAGTGGGATGGGGGGTGCGAGATGAGGATTCATCCCGGTTATAGCGACCATCCCGGTTATAATGACCCGTCTGTCCCTCGTTGGAGCCCCCAACCACCCGGAAGTTTAGGGTCGATTCTGGCTTAGGTAAGGCCAAAGTGTCCCTTTTAAGCCTGATTATAGAGTAATTAGATGGTTAGATGTTACTTGGGCGGATATTTTATCATCAAACAGTCTCGTTGTTACGATAATGTTACAAAAGAATGATATCGAGTTAAGGTTCAGGATAAATGGGGTGCCCGTCTCGAATTCATCCCGGTAATACCGACCATCCCGGTCAATATTATCCCGGTCATAGCGACTAGACTGCACCGCAAAGACATTTCGGCTACACCGAACAGGAAAGAAGATCGCGAACAAACTCCTCGTTCTTCATCGGCAGAGCCCGCGCTCGACAAAACTTCAACCAAGCGCACGCATGGGTGCCGTTTTTTCGCCGTCATGACACTCGACGCAAAATTCTGTTGCAAAGATCCATTGTATCTTCTCAAACAGCCAACCAATATTCTGTTTTTATCCAATCATGCTGAGCCGCTTCTCTTCTCTCGCGACCCGTCGTGTGATGACCTCGACGACTCGTCTCATGTCGGCCACGGTGGCCGATGTGTCGACGGCCGACGACGCCCTCGAATTGAGTGGATACAAGGAGATTAATTTTAAGATTGATGAAGATGCCATGGTCTACGATGCGGTGCAACGATTTGCGGCCAACAACATTGGTTGCCTGGTGACTACCGATAAAGCCGGTAAGTTAATTGAGACGGAACGAGAGTCAAGATTCCTCTCTGCAAAAGTCCGATTCTCACTTCTTGTTTTACCTTGCTTCAGGAAACATGACCGGCATTATCAGTGAGCGTGACTACATCTGCAAGGTTGCCTTGTTGGGAAGAACCTCGAAAGAAACACCGATTCGCGAAATCTCGACCCGTGGTGCCAACATTATTACCGCCAAGGGCAATGAAACCGTCGAGACGTGCATGGAAAGATGATGACCAAGGGCATTCGACATTTGCCCGTCGTCGATGATGCGGGGAGTGTGACGGGTTTGATTTCCATCAAGGATTTGGTCAAGACGGTTGTCAGTGAAAAGAAAAAGACCATCAAGGTTCTCTCGGACTTTGCACTTGGAAAAGGTGGCCATTTTGGAAGCGAGTAACGTCGTTGTTTTTCGATCAACAACAAAACTAGCAATGTAAAGGCGAGAATCGTCTTACTAAAATAGTTTACGTGAGAAAGTCAGGATTTTCGCTGAAAACCAAACTTCCAATTTGTTCGTGTAACGAAACTTCTGCCTTTTCGTCCAACTTGTCGCAATGATGGTTCAGGATGTTGCATAACTCCTGCAATGCCATTCGTGGCTGCCCCGCTTGTTTGTAGTGATTCGCCTGTTCCAACATCGTATTGATCATCGCGCTGAGTTGGGGTTCCGTTCGAACTTCGTTGCTGGGCGCGTTCTCGTTCGAATTTTCGTGACTGAGTGATACGTCTGCCATCGTCTCGTCGCCCGAAGTGGACGCAGCCTCGGTGCCGGTTGCTGATAGAGTAGAATTACTTGAGATGGTTTCAACAGAAAGGCGATGGCTGTCTCCGCCAATGTTACTGCTAGGTGCCACAGCAGGTTTGCGCTCGTCTTCGACATGACTGGAGTGGGTATCACGCTGGACACTGCTAGGAACAGGAGCAGGTTTGACATCTTCTGACTTGGGTTGACTGGCGGCGCTGACGACAGCCTCAGATTTCATAGCTGTTGGCTCTTTTTGACAGTAGACGAGAAAACAGGCCCACCAGATAGACTGAAATCATCGTCAGAGTCGACATCAATGATTTCTCTCGGCTTGGACACTGGAGCCGGCGGTTCATTCAGTACGAAATCATCAAACTGGAACACGGGTTTTTGGATGGACGATAGCGTAACTGCAGGTTTCGTAACAACCGGTTTCGGTTCCGTGCGCGCTGCCGGTACGTGAGGTCTCGTCTCTGTGGCGAACGGCTTTTTGTCGACAGGAGCTTGAGGCGTGTAAGAAAGATTTCTGGCGACAATTCGTTCGGCGCTTGCAAGACTCTCGAAAAGTTCGTTTCGAGAATCCGGTGGAAGAAAGCGATCATAAGGAGTCGACAATGGAAATGAATCAGAGTCTCGCGATTTGTATCCACTCGACATGAGGTGTTCCATCCTTCCCATCATTCCAAGCCCTGCCAACTCCGGAGTCCATGACATTATCAAGAATGTGACGAGGGTTGGATACATCCGTAGGTACGGAAGAAAACGCCAGTTTTGTGCCGTCGTGACCTTCTTCGATAGCGGCAGTATCCGAAGTCTTGTAAAACACATCGTGACGCGAAAGGCCGAGGACGTTTCTGAACTCGCGAACAAAATCAAAATCACTGTGTGAACAATCGTTTCCTTCTGCTTGAGCCTTTTCTAGAGTAGGACACTCGCCTGGTGGAGCCAAGTTAAACATTTTCGAGAGCTCGCTTCGCTCAAAGTATCGTTGCACTTCATCTCCAACTGTCAACACCACGCGGCGAATGCCGTCCTTGTAAAGCTGTCGCTCGTACATTTTCTCTTCGACTGTTCCAGCCGTGATCATGCGAACGACCGTCACTTCTCGCGTTTGCCCGATGCGGTAGGCCCGACCAATAGCCTGGTCATCTTCCGATGGATTCCATGATGGGTCAAACAATATGACTCGATCGGCCCCAGTGAGTGTAATTCCGACACCTCCCGCTTTCGTCGACAACAAAAAGACTTTCTGCTGACTCTTTGGGTTATTAAAGTCATCCACCAGTCGTTGTCGCTCCCTTTCCTTTGTATCCCCGTCGATGCGCGATACGCCAAGATGGAGCTTCTCCAGTAACGCGCGCTGAATAATGTTCAACATCTTGGTACTCTGCGAAAAGATGAGAATCTTGTGACCTCGATCCGTCATTTTCTCGACCAAGTGCAGCATAGTCTCTAGTTTCGCGCTTTGCTCGATGGTTCTGTGCAAGTCGGGCACCTCGTATTCTTCGTCGTACAGTGCTGGGTGACCACACAGCATCTTCATTCGGGTAATCGCTGCCAGTACAATGGCGGTTTCACCCTCCGAAGCGAGCGCAGAATCGATCTCTTATTCAACAAGAACTCATTGTACAGCTCGCGTTGCTGTTCGGAAAGATGCGACCAAACAACAATCTCGGTCTTGGTCGGAAGCAACTCGCGCAGGATATCAAATTTCCGACGCTGCAGCAAGAAAGGTCGAAGAACTTCTTGCAAGTTCTTGCTCCGGTCGTCACCACGCTGAATGATGTATTCGGAGGCATTCTTGTCTCGCGCAGCATCAATTATTTTGATGTAGGCGTATTTGAACGTCGACAAATCCCCCAAGAGTCTTCCTGCCGAAATCCAGTCAAAGATCGTCCATAATTCCTGTAATCAAATGCAAAAAGTGAGACCTGTGAACACGCTTTTTTCACATAAACTTCATGGTTTCGTACCTCCAGATTGTTCATGATCGGCGTCCCCGTGAGCATAATGCGCTTCGTCTTGGGTTTACAGATGCTTTGACAACAGGAGTGCGTTTTGGTGCGACGGTTCTTAATGGTGTGTCCTTCATCCAACACGACGTAATCCCAAACATCTTTCGCACCTCCCAAAAACAGATCGGTGCACTTTTCCACCATCCCGTAGCTGGTAATGACGAGTTGCGGTCGTTGGGATTTGCTGCGTCGGCTGAAATGGAAAAAAAGTGTCAGTCGTTGTCGTTGTTGGGCGGTTTGTCCCGTTCCAGCACACAGTATTACTTACGCCGCCAATGCCTCCGCCAAGATTCGTTTGCGTTGCAAGGGCGAATGATCGGCCGACATGACTTGCACCATGGCGATCGGTACACAGGCCAGCAACACTTTCGAGGCTTCCCGTTCCCACGACCGCAACACCGATTTGGGAGCCACCACGAGCGCATTGCAGATCGTTCCGGCGTTCATCAATCCTCCCAAACACGTCAATGTCGTGAAAGTCTTGCCCATGCCCATGTCATCGCCCAGCAATCCTCCACCGCGGTGATACAAGCTCGCCATCCAACTGACGCCTTCGACTTGATGAGCAAAGAGTTTCTGATACAGGCTGCGGGGGATGCGGAAATCGGGAAATTGAATTCCCTTGTGATCCGGGGCGAAATACAATTCGTTGCGTGATTTGTCGAGCATGTAGGGCAGTTCAATCGGCACCTTCTTGGAAGAAGACGACTTGGTGCGCTGCAAAGGGACCGAATCGCGGCGGGTGTTTTCCTCTTCGTTCGGAACACTCTCGTCATTGACTTTGGGTTCAATCCCCAGTGTTTGCAAAGGTCTTTGATTTCTTCCGACGACGACGATAAGGAAGACGAAAGAGAAGAGGATCGGGAGAAGTCGGTATCATATTCTTGTGTTTTGGGTTTCTTCGACTGCGACGAGTCACTGTCGTCACTCGAAAACCCAACGGAACGACGACGGTCGTTCGGCGTCAAATCATCCATCTTATGCGAGACTCCCCGTGATTTGAACGGCTCAGTTAAGTGCAATGAAAGGAAGTAGTGCTGCGGCAATTCTTATTTGAGTTGAATTCGAATGATGCGCATGCACTTTTTGTGTTGAACGATAAGTGCGCCTGGCGTGTTGAGAGGTGCAAGAAAGCGGAGCGCGCGCGTCTTTGGTGTTCAAACTGCGCGCCGGTCGGTTCGCGTGACCTCGTCCTTTACATAAAAAAATATGTCCTTACGTCGTAGTGGTAGTAATTCAAACCGGGCGTTGGAGGGAGGTTTTTGCCTTCGTGAATCCCGAGGAAAACGTGACTCACCTTAACAACGCAACAAACAAAACTCCATGCGAATACTTGGTAAAAAGGCAGACGACGGTATGCGCAATTCATCTAATTAATCCTTTTTGACTATTACTTCTTACAAAACACCTCAGAAGAAGTATGACGTCGCTGGAAGAATGCATACAACACAACGTTCCGTTCTTTTGGCTCGACGGCGGAACGGGAGAAGAATTGTTTCGACGCAACGTCCCTGATGATCGAAAACTGTGGAGTGCGACGGCCGTTGTGCATGCCGAATATCACGAAACACTCCGCGCGGTCCATCGTTCTTTCTTGGAGGCGGGAGCCGATGCGATTACGACCAACACGTACGGACTGGTGCCTTCGGTGGGATTTTCCGTCGATGAAATCTCTCAGTATTGTGAATTGGCGGCCCGATTGGCGCGACAAGTCGTACAAGAAACGCGAGCCGAAGCTTGGGTCTTTGGATCTTTGGGACCTTTGGTCGAATCGTATCGTCCCGATTTGATTCGAACCCACGAGGAGGGAGTCTCTCTGTATCAAAGCATGATCACGGCCATGGCATCACATATCGATGCCGTGTTGGCCGAAACCATGTCGTCGGTTGAAGAAGCTATGCAAGCGGTTGATGCTTTAGCGCTTTACAACACGGAACAGAAGAAGGAATTACCGATGCTCGTTTCTTTCACCTTACAGGCGAACGGCAATGTGCGCAGCCACGAACCGGCCGAGTGCGCTATCGGACGCATTTTACAGTACGCCCGGGAAAAGCACGTTCGCGGTACGTACCCCTTGTTATGATTTCTTGTAAATAGCGCTCAATCACCCGACTCATGGTAGTTTACAACGGCAGTACTCGCTGTTCTGTTCAACTGTTGTGCGCCGGAAGCCATTTCGATTGCCTTGCAGCGGGTTCATAAGACTTCGTCAGCACGATCCTGTGTGCTGGGTGCTTATCCCAATCGCTTGACAGAAATTTCACCCGACTGGACGATGGCCGAGTCGAGCGGTCCGCAACCATTTCGTGCGGATCTGGATGTGCACCATTATGCGCAACTCGTGCAGAGTTGGCGTGACCAATACCCCCTATTGCGCATCGTCGGAGGTTGTTGTGGTATTACTCCTGAGCACATTGCCTACTTGAAACAAGTCATCGTAGAGTGATTCATACTTGGTGACTGAAAAGTGATGACGCTGGATGGTCACTATAATTGTTTGAACAGTGTGATTTTTGTTTCACAATTATGGAATGCAACAATTCACTTGGAAATTGCACGAGGACTACAACTGACGATCGAACAAATGTACTTTGAGATTCGAGTATTTATTGCCGGCTATATCTAAATTATCGATTCATGGTTCTAAAAGGCACAGCGAGCCTTGGTAACGGCGTTTTTGACCGAGCACATGGTGCGCGAGAACCAGCTTCCCGTCTTGGAGCAGTCGTTCAATTTCAAGCAGTTGGGAGCCTGTGCACCGATCTCCTCCCTTACTGGTGCAAACCTGCGTTCCTTGAGCGTTGTAAAAGATGGCGTTGCAGCCACCGCAATAATCATCAATGCAGGAAACGTACTCCTCATCGCACGAAGTTGCTTCGCACGGTGCTTCGAAGCAGCGAACAAAAGGAGCATCATCGGGACAATCCTTGCCGCAAATTCTCTGACAAACCTTTTCTGCGTTGCATGTGATGCGCCCAGTGCATTCAATGACGGGGTAGATGTTGGATGGGTTGAAGCAATCAACGTCTGCGCCGCAGGAGCCCAATTCGAGGCAAGTTCCATCCGCACAGTACCCGCCCTCTTTGCAATCGGCATCCGACTTGCAAATGTCGTCTGCACCGGTGTGTCCGCGTCCTCCTCAACAAGCGAAGGGACAGGCGTACTCTCATCTCCCGCCCAGCCGCCGGGGAGGTCGCCCTTAGAATCGAAGCAAAGAGCATTGCATCCACCGCAATAGTAATCGACACAAGTAGTGGAAGCGGGGCACAGGGTAACGGAGCACGGAGAAGCCAAGCATTCGGCAACTGGCTGGTCCTTGGGGCACACGTCAGAGCTGCATTGAACGCCGCACTGATTGTTCACACAGTCGACATATCCCACACAAAGGATCGAGTTGTAGACGTTGGAAGGGTTCAAGCAATCCGACAGATCACGACAAAAGCCGAATTCTTGACACAATCCACCGGAGCAGTACTGCGAACCGGCACGGCAGTCGTCATCTGAGCTGCACTCAGCAGCCAGAGAGGAACGGAGGAATCTCGTGGCCGACGATGACTCGGCTCGTGAGGTCGCCATCAACAAGAAGGAACTGGCGAGAACTTTCAGAATGAGCTTCATGATTTTTTACTTTTCTTTGTTCGAATAGGAAATGAATTTTGTGAGCAGATCCATTGATCAAGATTTTGTTGGGTTGTTGCAAGTTGCAATCAATCTTGTCAACTATTATCGTCAAACGTGCTCCTCCACTCGGAAGAGAAGCATTTTTGCCGTACTTCATAGCGTACTGTAGTTCATTCGTCGCAGAACTCATGACTCAAAAATACGTAACGTTAGCAAGCTATGTTGTACCCCTTTGGGCTAGCAAGACCGAAGTGCACGTTTGCTGCTTCGGCATCACATTTCGATCGTGTGACATCTATGGTTCGCTTTGTAGTTGTGTCGTAATGCATTACGTTTTCTGGCATATGACTAATGACTACGACCACCCTACGATTGCCGGAGACAGTATCTGCGTGTCACCTGTCAGCTGATCACTGATCACACCTTTTTGACGAACATGTCTTCCTCTAACAATGTTTGCGGAATAGTTGTCGCCTTAAATCGATATTTTGTTCATGCTTCAGTAGCAACGCTTTGCGTGGAAAAGTATGCACGTCTGAGCAGCTTAAAACTTGGCAAATGTCTGTGATTTGATCATCGTGTATTCTATCAAATAAACAACTTTGAACTCAATCACGTCTGGTCTTCTTGTTGGTTCTCTTTCTTTTGCGTCAGCAGTAGTTAAAAACTCGAGTTACTTGTTCTAATAAGGAGCCTCTGGACTTCAAGCACGTTGCTCGCTGAAAGCACTAGATCTACAGAATAGGTCTTTATCACAAAAAGGTGACTATGAACAAAAGGCAGATTTCCTTTCACTTCCGTACTTTATTGATCTTAATTTGATTGATGGCTTGCCAAAGATATGTAATGATTATTCAGAACCTTTTCAAGTGCATGGAACCCCATCAGTCACTACCTTCCTTCGTGGTGCAAATTTGGCTTCCTTGAGCATCGAAGAAAATGCCTTTGCATTCGCCGCAATAATCGTAGGCGCAGGAAACGTAATCCTCGTCGCACGGCGTTTCCTCACAAATCGAAGGGCCACAGGCGACGTTTAGCAAGTCATTGGGACAAAACGGGCCGCAAATCGTCTTACAAATCTTTTCTTCCGTGCACATGATGTGGCCAGAGCATTCGACTTTGAAAAAGATGTTGGATGGATTGAAACAATCGACCTGTGTCTCACAACTTCCCATTTCGAGACATACTCCATCCGCACAGTATTCATTCTCGCCACACGCATCATCGGAGCTACAACTAGTCTCATCATTGCTCGGAGGATCCACATCATTCTCCTGAGGTGCAGGATCAAGCACTCCGTCACCTTCCACCGACCCACAGGCCAGATCCCCCTTGGGGTCGAAAAAGAGAGCATTGCAGCCACCACAGTAGTAGTCAACACAGGTACTGGGAGATTCGCACGTAGACACCGAGCATGGAGAGGCGAAGCAATCGGCGACGGGCTGACCGTCGGGACACTCGTCGGTGCTGCATTGCCTACGGCACTGATTGTCGACACAATCGATGTAGCCATCACAACGGGCAGTGCTGTACTCGTTCGAAGGATTCAAGCAGTCGGCGAGATCACGGCAGAAACCGAATTTCTTACAAACTCCTCCAGAGCAATACTCTTTCCCGGCACGGCAGTCATCGTCCGAGGTGCATTCGAAATCGTTCGAAATGGGCTTCGACTTTTTGCCATTCAGTTTGGCATCGCACGACGCGATCAAAATGAAGGCAAGAAGGACGCGAAGAAGGATATTCATGATGCTGTTGTTGTTTGCGATTAGGGAGGTGTTGCAAATTGTGATGTGAGATTAAAACAACAACACACTTTTGTGATGCATCTTCGGAACATTTTCAAACGTGCTCATGATTCGGAACCGGAACAAAACCTATTTTGTCGTTATGTTCATGGTATACCTGACGACGGACAAACGACTCGGAACTTGACGCTGCTGCACAGCGTCACAGTTCATTTCGCTCGTGAGCCGGCTAGATTGAAAATGGCAGCTTCTCCAACACACTTGTATAGCAATCATTTAGTCGTTCAAGTCCTAAAAGACAGCTCTGGGCAATATAAGGTTTTGTCGCATGTGATCCTGTGATTCGTGTTTCCTTGTAATTCAGTAGTGACATTCGAAACCTTTCCTCTTGATTTCAATCCTGCAGCAGTTGTACGATATGATGAATGAACTGCTCTCGTTCTTGTTCGTGATTCGACAAGTTGTGATTGGAACTCGGCAAATACAAAGGATGCGCTATCGGGGATGAACTTCCGTGGTTCATCGCATCCACCAGGCGTTGCGTCAAGGCGGCCTTGTCGACATGATCGGGGACGTATTCATCGGCACCAGAATAAGCTACACAGCACTGAAAGCGTCGTGAGTCGCTTGTGTCGTCTGTTCTTTCACCAAACGCACTGACATGCTGTAATCGCTCGATGAGTTCCTCGGCAGAGTAATCGGACGAGAAATAATCATCTTTTCCGCCTCGTTCGTGCAAATCCAAATAGCGTTCGGCGGTAATCGGAGCCCAAAACGCCTCTCGCGGCATCATTTCTTGCAGTTTGTTTTGATGTCGCATATCTTGGGCGAGACTCAAAAGTGTGCGTACTGCGGACTCGTTGCCGCATGTTCTCGATCCGAAACGGGGGCTTGCAATACCGCCAAGCGTAACGACTGCTTTCCAGTCTTCAGATAATGGACGATGCATTGACAACCGGTCGAATGACCCATAAGTGTAAAAGATTCGGCGCGACGGTGCGTTTGTAAATACAGGAACAGTGTCTCTAAATCTTGTACGTCCCGATCGAGGGCACCGTGACCGAAGCCCGTATAACTGCTTTGCAGCAATGGCTGGACCAAAGACCACTGTTCCGGTAACTGTTCCGCTAATTCTTTACAATAAGGAGTCGGCAGCAATCCGTCCGACAAGCCACCCAAGAGGATGCATTTCGAAGGTCGGGACGGAGAGGTCTCAAAGGCCACCAAATTGGTGGGTGTCATGGTGTACGAGAACAAATCTCCGGTGAGAGTGCCGTACGGCGAAGCAGGAACAGGGAGGCGCATAATAAATCAATGATTAAAATGAGGATAAGAAAGAACGGAGTATTGTAGACTCTATGCCTTTTTGCTTACAATGAAAGATGCGAGTGAAACGAGTGAAAAGTGCACCGCAAAAATTTGCGGTGCGCGCCAAAAGTGCGCGCGCACGACGAAGAATCTTTCCTCGTGATTGGAACCTAATTTCCAGTCATGTCACTCACAGGATGGGTCTATAGTCAAAATTAGCAAGCGATCACTGAAAAGCTTTTCAGTTCAATAATTCGACATGATGAATAGAAACCTAATTACTGAGCTTGTCAATCATCCTAGAACGTTTTTTGATGGCCTTACCAGGTATTGTACTGGTATAATCGCTCTCCCTTCCTTATTTTTCTCGTGACCGCAATCCAGCCGTGGCAAGGATCCAAGTACATTTGGGGCTATAGTAGATCTCAATAATTGGCCACGCTGCTTCGCATTCATTTCCATCGATCTGACTCTATTCTCGCGCTGTTGCATTACCAGGTATTGATGTCAAAGTTTTTTTTATTTAAAAAAAGAAATAATAATATTCAAAGCCCTTCTCTCCCTATCTAGTTGATCCTCCCTCTTGTCATTATTTGCATTCGAGTCTCGGAGTTCGTTTGGGAATTTCGAAAGTTTCATGTCGCTGAAAAGAACCGCACCTTGGTTCCTCTTTCTTTGCTGCCTCGTCTCCTGCGTTCAATCTTCTTTATCATCATATTCTGTTTCCGCTTCCGTCCCCATGGCGCTCCGTAAAACTAGGGCCGGTCGAACATCGTCTATCGTCCTTCCGCGAGGAGGAGGACAACAGCAGCTGCGACACATGGCAACGACCTTGCATGGTAGTATCTTTTGGAAATCGCAAGGCATCTTGTTGGGCGCCAATTTCCTCGGTTATCTTCTTTCGTAAGTGATTCTTTCGATATTTGATGTGCATGTGTCGCTGCACGAGAGGTCTAAAATTGCGCCCGAATGAATCTCTTTTGTTGGATTGACAGTGGTGTATCCTCGTATCACTATCACGTGGACCTGTTGGGTACGGGTGCGTTTGCGGCGGTCGCGGCATTCACCTTCCGTCGTTCCCCCGTGAGCAGTCTTGCCGTTATGCTGTGGAGTATCAAATTGGCCAGTTTCTTGTTGTTTCGTGTCGTGCATCACGGTGGACGCGATAGTCGCTTGAATGACACTTTGGCGGATCCCGTTTCGGCGAGTGGGTTTTGGATCATTTCGTGGCTTTGGGGTGTTTTGGTATCTCTCCCGCATTGTTTGGGGGCCGCATCGGTGACGGCGAGATCCAATGCGTGGCAAAACGCCGGCCTCGTGCTCTTTGCGGTAGGCTGGATGATGGAAACAGTGGCCGATTATCAAAAGTGGATGTTCAAACAACAATACGCTTCTTCAACTGTGCCCTACTGCAATGTCGGATTGTGGTCGTGGTCGCAACATCCCAATTGGTGCGGAAATCTCTTGCTTTGGTTCGGGATATGGATGATGAATGCTCCTTGTCTAATCGCGCCGCAAGCGAAACACATTGTTGCAAAATACGGACGTTTATTACTCTCGTGTCTCGGACCATTGTTTTTGTTTGCGCTCTTTCATGGTCAAGCGACCGGCTGGATCTTGCCGTCGGCATTGGAAGCCACGAAACAGAAGTACGGGTACGGTACGGATTCGGAGTATACGAATTATGTTAATCGGACGCCCCTTTTGTTTCCATGGGTTTGAAATGTGTCAGAAACGACTTCATCTCAAGATAACATGGATACAGTAAAAATGCTTTGTTTGGACGTCATCGCGCCGTTCATTGTGATTGCGATACTGGTATACTGGTACAGCATCATCAATCTTCACCGTCGAACTAGAGTCCTGAGCGTGGTCGCATAACGCTCGCCTTTCAAACGCACCCCTCAGAATAGCCAGCTCCAAAAAGCAATCAAAAGTGCAGCTACAAGTTCGAGTGGAAGTGAAATTCGTTTTATTACTGTTCATGCATGTTCATCTATTATGTAACTCATTCAATTCACTACGACTGAACGATTCTGGATCTTTCTGTTTGGAACGATGTCTAAAAGGCACAACGCGCTTTCTTGAAAGCTTTCTTCACAGCGCAGGTGGAGCGTGAGAACCAGCTACCGTCTGCGGGGCATGCCATTTTCTTGGAGCAATCAGAGCCAGTATCATCGGGCGCATCCGTGCTGGCGCAGACTTCCTTTCCTTCGGCGTTGAAAAGATGGAGTTGCACGCGCCGCAGTAGTTGTCGATGCAGGAAACGTAGTCTTCGTCGCACGGATTGGCTTCGCAAGGAGCTTCGAAGCAGCGGACAAGTGGTTCATTGTTCGGGCAACTGCTGCCACAAATGGTTCTGCAGGTGCCTTTTCTGCTGCATTTCACGTAGCCGATACAGTCGAGCATTGGAAACATGTTGGATGGATTGAAGCAGTCGACATCCTCGTTACACGAGCCGAATTCAAGACATGTTCCAGCTGCACAGTATTCGCCATCGCTGCAATCCGCATCGGAGCCGCAAGTGCCATCGCTCACTGGAGTGTCTGGGTCTTCTACTGGAAAGCCAGGTGCATTTCCTGTTGGATCGATGCAGATCGCATTGCATCCACCACAATAGTAGTCGACACAAACAGAGGGAGCCAGGCATGTCGTGGCAATGCAGGGTGGGAACTCGCATTCGGTGAAAGGCTCGCCTTTGGGACAGTCGCTGTTGCTGCATTCTCGGATGCATTGGTTGTCCACACAATCAATGTATCCGACGCACCGGACCGTTCCGTATTCGTTGGAGGGGTTCAGGCAGTCGGTGAGGTCGCGGCACGTTCCGTGGTCTCGACAGACTCCACCGGCACAGAATTGATCAACGCAATCGTCATCGCTCGAGCAAGTCTGTTCAGGAGATACTCCCGTACTGTCGTCCGGGCCGCAAACCTGACGCCCCGCCGGATCGAAATAAAGAGGAGAGCATCCATCACAGTCATTCAAAACACAGCGAGCTTCGTCACCACATTCTTTCGGATCACATGTGGCTTCACCGCATGGAACTGGATCGCCACCATTCTCAGGGCACTCGCCGCCACAGACACGGCCGCAGAACCCTTCTTGGCAAAGAACAGGACCCGTGCAGAAGATGGTGCTGTAGATGTTGGACGGGTTATAGCAGTCGAAGTCAGACGAACAAGCGCCGAAATTGCGACATTCACCCTGGGAGCAGTACTGGTCAGTGGTGTTACAATCTGAATCGAATTCACACAAAGTAGTCTCTGATTCAGGCAGTTCCAAAAGCGAGGGCTCGGGCGTACTGCCATCAATCATAAAGCCGGGTACGTCTCCAGTAGGATCGAAGCAGAGGGCATGGCATCCACCACAAACGTAGTCCACACACATAGCGGGAGCCATGCAAGTCGTGGCTATACAGGGTGGGAACTCGCATTCGGCAAGAGGCTGATCCTCAGGGCATTCACTGTCACTGCATTGTCGAGTGCACTGGTTGTCGACACAGTCAATGTAGCCAACGCAAAGAATCGTGTTGTACTCGTTCGAAGGATTCAAGCAATCAACCAAGTCGCGGCACGTTCCATGATCTTGACAGACCCCACCGGCGCAGAACTGGTCCGTGCAATCATCGTCACTTGAGCATGTCCCCTGAGGCTCAGGGACTTCTTCCGTCCTTTCGTCTTCCGGGGGCGTGGGTTCACCCGAACCGTCACCGTCGACCGAGCCGCAAGCAAGGTCTCCTTTGGGATCGAAAAAGAGAGCATTGCATCCTCCACAGTAATAGTCGACACAGGTAGTCGGAGAAATGCAGGTCGAGACTGAGCACGGTGATGCCGCGCAGCGGACGGATGGCTCGCCGCCAGGGCATATGTCGGGGCCACAAATGGTAGTGCATTGGTTATCCACACAGTCCGTGTAACCAAGGCAGAGAATGGAGTTGTACATGTTCGAAGGATTTAAACAGTCAGATAGAGAGCGGCAAAACCCAAACTCCTGGCACAGTCCACCAGAGCAATACTGCGAATCAGCCTGACAGTCATCGTCCGAGGCACATTCCAAGGCCAGGGAAATCTCCTGCAGTTTTTTCTTATCCTTGTTATTCTTCTTCTTGTCCTTCGACTTGGCATCGCACGATGCCGAGAGCAAGAGAGAGGCGACAAAGAGACGAAGAAGGATGTTCATGGTAGATGTTTATTGTAGTGCTTTGCTTTCTTATTATTTGGTAAAGTGAAGGTATTCGTAAATTTTGTGAGAACTACAAAACAGCGACACCTTCGCTTTCGCTTCGACCTTATTGGCAGTCGATCGTGTGAATCTCTAATTACATCTAGCAAGATTCAAACGTGCACCGTTATTCGGAAGTAGAATATTATTGAGAAGAAGAACGAAGTCCGTCTCTACTTTTTCACACACAGTAGACCATGACAATGACTCACTTGATTTCTGAACATCGATCCACACTTAGTATGGGCCCCTATAACCTTAGTCGTTCCTTAAACACAAAACCACAAGACACAGGACATCGTTGTTCGGAGCGCGCGGAGCATTTCAAGATTCATTCAGCTCATTATCATTTCTCTAGCTACTCCAGCTCCAGCTCTCTAGAAAATAGGGAGATAGACCAGCTAAAAGATTAGAGATTAGAGACCCCTCTAAGAATGACATACGTAAAAAAAGAATGTCTCACTCTCTCTCTAGATTCTAGATAGTACTAAACTATCTTGTCGCCGGTCGCTGGCAAGCCAGGTGTGCACGTTTCGTCGCCACAGTCGCACTATGTTTTCAAGAAGGTGATATCTTGTTACTTGTTACTCCGTGTGATGTAAGTCGCGCGCCTTTCCTTTGTTTTATGATATTTTGGCTTTTGTCATCAGCGGCGCGGCGGCTACTGTTTGCTGGAGATCCGCCGGCTGGCTAGGAGTCGTCTAAGAAAGTTTGACGTGCACGTTTCGATATCACGTTTGCATTTCTTTCTCACCGCTTGATTTGTAATTTGAGTGCCCGTTCAGTCGTTTCTTTGTTTCACTGCCTAATTTAGTCCCTTGATCCTGTAAAACGGCTACTGTGTGACAGCACTCCATACTTGATCTCAATCGGAAGCTCGGCGCGGTGTGCACGTTTCGTCGCCAGACTCACACTTGCCCTGCTTCTTGATTGCTGTTCTTCCAGGCAAGCCATTCTTCGCTCCGTTCGTGTCTTTAATTCTGGATCGTGAGCGACGCCGAACAAATAATAGCCTGTCTGTCAAGTGTCGAGCAAGCGCACGTTTCGCACTTCTCGACCATTTGAGTGTGGATTGCCGGTCTTGTTGTTCTCCGATCGCTGATCATACAGAAACGACTGCATATCTTGCAAGACATCCTGCTCGATTAACTATTTTGTTGTGCACGTTTCGTCACCACACAGCCGAGATGCGTGCGATGTTCTTCTTTCGATAAAAAAAACCATGTTCTTGCATCCGGTCACGCTTCCAAGCATCTTTTTAAGCCCGCTTAAGTATCCCTTTTGTTTAGTATGCAGTTCAGTTATTCCTTGTATGCAACAAACAACCAAACACAATTGTGTTCAATTGATGGCCGGCCATCGTCGTCCCGATTTTGACGCAATGAGATATTTTTTGCGCGTTTCTTTCGATCGACCATCGGACGTCGGACAAACTGCTACTCCTTAGAACAGAAAAAAAGTCAAGCCAACACGTAGTAAAATAGTCAATTTTCACTGTTTAGTGTTATGTAGAATCCTTTTGTTTTTTAAGTACACGGTGCACGTTTCAACGTCGTACCGTGTACCGCCTCCCAAATAATCCTCAACCCTTGCAGGAATAATGGGTGGATCCGATCTGTCGCGCGCCGCAGCTGCAACAATGACAAAATGACGACCATGACGTCGCTCCAAAATCAGGAAAAACACATAATACAAACCTATCCTCTGAAACAACTTCTAATCGTGTCAACTTTATTAGTGGCACGCTAATAATATGAACAAGTCTTCCTTATCGTTCGCCGATGACTGGCCGGTGCAAGCCGACGATCCTCTCGAGATGGCTTTGGATCAACCTTTTTGCCGACCCACGATGCACTCAAAACGTGTTCCGGAAGCGACATTCATCTCGTCAAGGGTGCTTCGAATCCTTCCAATCGATGTTTGGCCATTTTACCCGGTTTGCTCGCCTTGCATCCGCCCAGCAACCCGAAAACTACGAGTAATAACGATCATCCTGACACATCCGAAAAAGACACTGATGCGAAAACAGCCACCAAACCCGAAGCCATTGCTTTGGGCGAAATGACAGGTTTACTATCGACCGAAACGCCGATGCTGCGAATGGGTTGTATGGAACTGCAGGGACAACGCGTGCGGACGTCTTCCAAATTTTTGGTACTGACCTTTCAGCCCAAAAAGAAACGAGTGATTTGCAAGCATATTTTTGATTCCGTCGTTCTGTTTGGCCAAGCACAAATCAAAGAGGCGCCCCTGGAAGCACCCGAAATACCGCAGCCCTGGGTCCATTACGGTGGATCCGCTCGGGCGGGGACCTCGAATGTATCGTGCCGTTTGCCGAGCGTGTCGAAGGCAGCCGCTGTCAAACCCCGTTTGGATCCCATCCAATCGATCACACCCAAAGTACTCGAAAAGAGAAACAGAATAACGATTCGGATGACGATGATGATTCCGAAAGTGACGGTAGTATTTTGAAGGATGCGAAAGACGAAGACGATTTCCACATGGACATAATGCCTTCCTCGTTGGGGCGCCGAGCAAGTTCGCAACGGAAAGTCAAAGCACCTGTCAAGTATTTAGAACGAGAACTGGAATCCAGTGAAAGTGAGAGCGAAGAAGAAACGCCCGTGAAACGAGCCCCCCGGGCTAGTAAGAAAACCACCGAGTCGATGGCTGAGAAGGACGACGATGTGGTTGTTGTTCCACCGAATAGTCAGCCATCTTCAACGCCAGCTTCCCGATATCGCGCCAAGGCATCTTCTAATAGATCATCTAGTGATAGTGAAGACGATTATGGTCCCTTGAAACGAGCCGCTCGAGCTAAGAAGACCTCGGATGGGAAGGTGGATAGAAACGCAGAGAAGGATGTTGTTGTCGTCGTTGAACCACGGCCTTCCTCGACGCGGGCAGCCTCCCAGCGCCCATCTGTTGCGAAATCAGGTGATAAGATAAACGATAAATCGAAGGCAGCGAGTTCGAAAAAGATTACCGACGAATCATCGGACAAGGAGGACGTCGTCGAGGTACTGTCAAGTAATCCGTCAGCCCGCTCCGCGCCCCGCGAAAGCAAAATGCAGCTGACGCTGTTCGAAAGCAAAAGGAAGAATCTAAGGATGAGGTTGTTGTAATGGATACTGATAAGTCTACTCGATCTCCACGCAAACGAAAGTCACCACCGGTTACACAATCCCAAGATGACATCGTTGACTTGGAGAATGATCCAAGCGTAGCAGAGGACAGTGATGACGATTTCGAAGCTCCGATGAAATCAAGTTTGGCAAGAAAGAGCAAAAGCGTGCCTGACTTTAAGGCACCGCCAGCGAAACGTCCACGGGCCTCTCCAGGCGTCATGGACTCCTTGGCCTCAACTTCTACGACGCCGACTCGACGTCGTCGACGTACTGGAACTACACCATCCCCGTCCAAAAAGGCCGTCTCAACCACTTTCTTTCAATCTTCGAATGACTTTTCATTCTAATGTTGTAAACGTCTATATTTGAACAGTGTGGTCAACGCTTGTCGCAGCAAATGGCGCCGCACTGACTATCTTCTTACCTTTGTCGAGCGTCCCTGCAATCGAGCTAGATGTGGCTGGAATTGCCTCTCGTCATGGCTGTTTAACAAATGAATTGACGAAACAATTCTAACTAATTTTTGTATCGATGTTCATCGCATACATTAATGTTTACATTACTAACGCTACATATTTGCATTCTTTGAATCTTATCATTTCCTCTATGATTACATTGATTCGGCCGCCTGTTCTCCTTGTTCGTACTCCTGCAATCATGACGAGAGGAGAGACGGACTGTGCGTCACAGTTAAAGCCGAGCAATTGACAAAGTCGTGCAACAAAGGTGTGTAGCCCGTCAACCAACTTTGTGTCGCCTCCACTTGTTCCGGTCCGTAGGCTTGTAAGAATTGGGATTGTTTCGAAGTAGTGACGACGCCTTTGTGGAACGTTTGTGCGGCCCGGTGCAATTGACGAAAATCCGTCGGAAACAGTATATCACAGTGTTGATCGGCGTTGGGCGTTAAATAGCAAAGATGATCCCGATCGTTCATGTCGGTAATGATGGGCTCACCCGGAGCCCAAGTCGAGTGACGATGGTGACTGTACAATCGATTGGGTTCGGGCAAATGATCAAAATCCATAATTAGCAATTGAGTAGCCGATGGATGTTCCAGAATCTGCTGCAATAAACGGAAGGCCACGGCGGGGAACCATGTGACCGGTCTTCGGTGATGCCCGACGAACTGTGACACCATTTGCTGCAGTAAGGGATCCGTAAGAGGGACAAAAACTTCGTGCCGTGTTCCGTCTGCCATAGCATGGACTTCAGCTTGTTCGATGCTCTGTGAACCGGGTCGGAAGCGAATTTTGTCGTGCGGAAGGTTGTCGAGTACTTCCAGTGCTAATACAAACGTGGTAGTATCTGCTGTTACATCCGGAATCAACGCGGAGTTCTGCTCATTGGGCTGCTCGGCTACCTGCAATAGGTCCAGTTGACGAAAATTCATCTTGTCGTGATGCTCCTTCGCTACCGTTTCTTGTTGAAGTTCCAGCAACGTTGGAGAACTATCCACTAGTGTATATTGTATCAGTCGATCATACACGTCCGGTGATCGTCGTTGCAGCGCTTGCAAAACGCCATTCGCATTCGTACCTCGACCTCCGCCCAGTTCGACAATTTGTAGCTTCTCAAAAGTCCCTGTATGATGCGCAATGAAATGAGCGATCGTATTCGAAAAGTACGGCTGAAAGAGTTCGACGGGTGTCAGCCATTGTCCAGCTGTTTGTCGATACAATCTTTGGTAGACATTCTGCCAATGCCATTCGCCCCAGAGGGATCGAAAATCAATGCGACGACTCGCCGCACCGACGACAGCCGCGGACGGTTGTGCGTAATACGCGGCCAGCTTTTCGGCAATGTAGTGTCGCACGAGCATGGTGTCTGTGTTTCCTATGAGTTATGGCGAGTCAACATGGTGAATAAAAGTATCATTGATTCGTCTAACTAGGCGCGTAATATTTGCCTTTGTTTATTGATGGCAAATACCGGTAAAAATAATAAATGGGGTGCGGATAGCAGCATTATGCGTAATGTCGCATTACTACTCGAAGGACTATAAACAAAAAGAAGACGACTTTTCTCAACGACTTAATTGACTTTCAGTCCCGAAGTATTCTACTTTTATGAATCATAAAAACTTTCCTTGTCTAATGCTCTGCTTTTACGTGCCACTTTAGGTCCTCTGTTCATAATGATGAAAATAAATAACATTTGAGGCCTCCATACTGTGACTTTCGTTGTTTCGATGAAATGAAGGAAAATAATTGGCTTCAGTCACGTATATACTATGATATTAACTGTCGGACGAATTGCTGATTCAGTCCCGGAACAAACTGGAGCAAAATAGTGCGGGCGCGAGAACATTCTTTTTTGTCTGTTTGTTGTAAGGTTTGTTGATGCGACGGTTGTAATACTCTTTTCAACCTATTACCGAAACTTATTGAGGAAAATGATTTTCGTGGATTCGCTTATAGAGCTCCTTACATCGGCAAATGTCGAATGACTGCTTTGCGGAACGGGGACCGACCGTGTAAAAGGAATGACGGTGCGGATTTTTCAGGGACCAATGCAACACACTTTTTGAGAAAGGTCACCTTTCCTTCACCGAACAAAAGTGGATGTTCGGTTCTCTCAAAGAACTACAAAATTCTTCGCCGGAAAAGATTCGTTGAATGCGAATATCGTTTGCGGTATCTTTCTAATTATCTTGTCGACAATTTACGAATAAAGACTCAAGATGGAGTCTGTTGACACTCTTCATCAGAAAGGAAGACTTTACTGTCGTCAAATTGAAAAGTATTTGGAAAGCACCAGTGCGAACAACGATGACTTTGATCTTGGGGAGTGTCTGGAGAAGACCAAGAAAACGTTTCAACGAGGTATCGGCATGGCGTTTGAACAAGGATGCACATACTCGGGGGCAAATTTACGCCTGTCCTATGCTTCTCTCCTTACTCGGGTGTGCAAGTCGGGACGCATATCCTCGGACGCGTATCAGGAGGAAGGATTGTCGATGCTGAACTGGATCATTACGCACGAAGGCGCAGTAGGACAAGACGTCGTAGCCAGGGCTCGCGCTGAAAAGCTGCAACTGGAAAATGCTGACCTTGTGCAGATTGTTCAGGCGATGAAGGTTGTTACGGGATACGATTACGGCGGGCATTGGTCGGATCATTGGTACGAATGCCCCAATGGGCATCCGTATTTCATCGGCGAGTGCGGACGTGCTGCTTTTGAGTCGAACTGCATCGAGTGTGGGGCGCGGATCGGAGGACTTGGGCATAACCTACTTGAGACGAATCGCCCAGCGAACAGTTTAATATCCCGTGCTCGGGCCTCGATTCCCAATTAGTACGGAGTAGTTAACTGTGATGTTGATGGTATTCTACTTGATATTGTTCATTTGTAAAACGTCGTTTAACTCCAAAATAGAAGTAGTTTCATCAGAGTACGGTAATCTTTCGGGAGGTTGTCCGCTTATTAGAGAAACTCAAAGGACAGAGACTACCTTAGCTGAGATTCTAGGTTGATTATTATTTGAGTACCGATACGATACGAATGGCTTTGCGTTGCTTTGCGACTTTGCGACGCGAATGAATAAAACGCGAGACGCAAATAATGTAAATGAAGTCTTGATGTTGTGTTTCATAGTCTATATATTTTTAGCTGTATTCCCGATTCGAGCTGTTGACGTTGAATGAATAGCTCGATTTTTCGAAAGACTTAATTCGTTCTAATTGCCTATCTTCGCAGTGCAAAGAGAGCGTTTTTTATACGAGCCAATCTGAATCAGCCTAGCTTTCGTTGTTGTCTGTTCGGTTGGCAATCTAGGCAGGAAGCGAGTGACGCGAACATGAACCACGCCAGAACACACATAAAATAATGAGTACAGTTCGCACAAAAACGTTCGGCAAATTTTCGTGGACCAATCAGAAGTGAACAAATGATATGCTGAAAGATCTTCACCTAAAAACTACACGGAGCATTCGGGGCCAGCAAGATCTTTTCTCTTTTTCGCCAAGATGTAAAGGCGACCGACGTACTCGGCACGTTGAACGCTCTGCCGCATATTCATTTCATTCGGATTTCGTTTCAATGAAATCTCAAAGGAGACAGCAACGCACGAAAAAACGTGTCTAAATCGAGTCTACGCTATCTCATTACAAAGCTTAATTGGGCTCTCTGGCACGAGTCTATCCAATCTTTTCAGTCAAAGAGTAAACAAGGTAAACAGCTGAGCCGTCTCACGTTTGGTTTCGATTCGTGGTGGAACTGAGCTCAGTTTTCTTTTTCCACTCTTGCTCAGCATTCCATCTGCGAAGAAGCGTCCACTGACGGCGAAGGACGCCATGGGAAAGAAGCATTGTGGCGGGCGTGGGCGCGGGTCCTCGAATGGTGGCAGACAAGGGGGCAGGACTTCAACCGCATCACGCACACAGTTTTCCGGTGATATGTCGTATCGTCGTAGAAGGTTTTTCGATGCTCTAGTCAAAAAGAAACAGCTACTTTCGAGGGGAAAACTCAAGTGTTACGTTTTATTGAAGGAATGGAGAGCTTCTCTTCCAAAGCTGAATTGATGGACAAGATCGAAGATCGTCGGGACCATGGCATGAAGCGTATTCGTGAAATGTTAAGCTACTTGAATTCCATTGAAGATGTCGATCAAATTCTCGTCCGCATACTTCGCTTGTTTCTCGATAAAGAGCTTGACAAGCCTATGTATCTGCCCAAACGCAACAAGATTCTCATGGCGATCTATATCTCCCCATGTTTGATGGAGACACTCGTTGCACGAGATGCCGCCTCACAGCTTCATCAAGAAGCCGCGGAATATCTTTGTCTATTCCTGCAAGAAATCTCCAAAGCTTTCATGGAGGCCAGGAAGTCTGAGTACGTCACGACGATGGCAAAGTCTTTACGAAGTCGCGGTGAGGGTAGATGCTGCGACCCTTTGTGCAATCCTACTGGTGGATGAACAGGTCGCCATCGACGAGAATGCTTTGTACTTAAAGACTACGAATGATAAGACATCGGTTTGCTGGGTTACAGACAACATTCCGCCAGGAGGAAGACACGACAACGACGAGCGGAGTTTCCGTGACATTCAAATTCTCCCGACGACAGATGAGCTTTGTTGCGAGGCTAAACCATGGCTGCCTTTACGTGACCAAAATGCGATCATTAATGATCCTGCGACGCGCTTGCTAGACAAGCATTTTCGTCTTTTAAGAGAAGATGCTATATCCACTATCAAGGAAAATATTGAGCAACAAACGCGGTCGTGGAAAAATGCCAGAATTGTTGATTTGGACTTCACAGGCTTCGGAAAGAGCAAGCTATTTACCTTTCTGGTCCAGCTTGATTCTCGTCCTGGAGGCAACCCCAAGTGGGAAATTTCCCGTGCACTCATGCAAGGGTCCGTTGTCGCTTTGTGTATAGACGGAGCACCTCATCTGATGGGCAGAATCTCCCATCGAGATCATGAGACTCGTGGCGCCTGGCTCAAAGATCCTCAAGGCCCTATTGTGGGTGTGTTCTTCGAGCCACACACGAAAGACTTCCAAAACGCGTTGATTGATGTTTTGAAGAATCTTCCTTATAGTAAGCACGAGTCTAACGAAATCATGCAGGAGGAGCCAACTAGATCGAAACAGAAAAAGAGCAGTGGAAAGGATCAGAAGAACGATGGTGGAAATAAGGGAAAGCCGAAAAGAAGGGCGGCGGAGCGAACCATCAGAGTGACTGCGCATCATCCAAAACTTTCCATGAGTTGCAGAAGTACGACTTGGTCGAAGCGTCATCTTCCTTTTTCACCTATCAACCGATACTTGCTTCGCTTCAATCAAAATATTCACTACCATTTCTGGAAGAGCTTTGTAGCTCTTCTTCGCTGAGAATTTCTCACCCTCCCAACTATCTTCCGGATACGCTTTGCATGCCAAAGGGAAAAAGTTTTAATGGATATTGTTGCAGCATATCTTCGTGGTCGTCTGCTGATCTTGTAAGCAACACGAGCTTGGATTCAAGTCAAGCAGATGCTCTTCACCATGCATTCACGTCACGAGTCTCGCTTATACAAGGTCCGCCAGGAACAGGAAAGACTTTTATCGGGGCTTTGATTGCTCGCATGATTCGGGAGAATACGAATCAATCCATTCTTTGCATCTGCTTTACTAATCATGCTCTGGATCAATTCCTTGAACACATGCTCGACGCAGGAGAGACTAGTATAGTTCGTTTGGGAGGAAGATCGAAATCCGAAAGATTGAGAGGATACGGTCTTCGCGATTTGGTTCACAGCAAGGCACAGAAAACCAACTTTTCTCGGATGAAACAAATCGATGGCCAGCTTCATTCTCAACGTGAACAAATCCAGCAGTGTATCAAGACGCTAAAGACCCAGATTAGTTGGCAAAGTCCCCTTGGAGGTATTCAACGATTCCTGCAAGACGAATATCCCGATGAATATGAATGTTTTCCTGACATGTCGGAAGACGCAGATGGGTTCAAGACGGCGGGGAAGAAAGGGAAGGCATTCTAAAGGGACGAGCTCTGGATACGATGGATCAAGGGAGAAGCGTTTCCTGACTTTTTGCGAGACAGGCTTAACCCATTTGGGCCCGATATGTTCGAGGACTTCTGGGCTATGCCTCACAACGCTCGACTGGATCTTGTAGATGCATGGAAGAGTGATATGTTTGCGGAAACGGTCGAAAAATTGAAGGATGCTTTGACTGACTACAGTGACTTGGTGCGCGAGCGGGATGCGCTAAAACAGACAGAAGACTTACAGATTCTAAAAAGTGCTCGAGTCATTGGCGCCACGACCACCGGTGCGGCCAATTTCAAGGATTTGCTAGCTTCGAAAGCGGCCGGGGTCATCATTATTGAAGAAGCAGGCGAAGTTCTTGAAAGTCACGTACTGTCGGCTCTACATGCGAACTCGACAAAGCACTTAATTATGATCGGCGATCACAAACAACTGCGTCCGAAAGTTGAAAATTATTCCCTTTCGACTGTATCAGGGCACGGCTATGATCTTGATTGTTCACTCTTTGAACGGCTTGTTTTGTCGAATCTACCTTCTGCGACACTCAACGTTCAACATAGAATGCGTCCCGAGATATCACAGTTTATACGGTCTCAGACATATCCGCAGCTACAGGATCACAGTTCGGTTCGTGAGTTTCCCCACGTGAAAGGCGTCACGCAAGACGTAGTCTTTATTAATCATACGGTCCTGGAGGACGGGGCTAGCGCGAAAGACGATGATTTGGGGAAGACTAAGTCGAATACCCACGAAGCCGAATTGTGTGTCGAGATCGTTCGATTCTTTCTGTTGCAGGGTTATGCACCTAGTCGAATTGCCATCTTGACACCATATCTTGGACAGCTGATGAAAATACTGAGCTTGGTGAGAAGTAGTCTCCGTGAAGCAATAGCGTGTGTTAGTGAACAAGACCAGCGCGACCTTGAGGACATCGGAGACGAGAATGAACCTGTGAATGACGAAGTCTCTGATAGAAGTGTCAGGTGCTCCACGGTCGATAATTTTCAAGGAGAAGAAGCTGATCTTATTGTCATCTCACTTGTAAGATCCAATAATCTTGGAAACGTCGGTTTTCTCAAGGAGCCACAACGAGTGAACGTTCTCATGTCTCGTGCGAAGCATGGAATGTTCATTGTTGGCAACGCTTCCGCTTTGCGAAATTCGAAAGCGGCGAAGAAGGTATGGGATCCCATTCTCGACCGGTTAGAGTCGGAAGGAAGGCTACTACCGGGACTTCCTACTTACTGCTCGCTCCACCCCGATGACGATCCCATTGTTCTCTCGAAAATGGAAGATTGGAGAACATGCAGACCGAATGGTGGTTGCAGCAGGCCGTGCCACTTTCGTATGGAATGCGGTCATGAGTGCACTTCCAGCTGTCATCCAAACGACAAGGACCACAAACTGCTTCAACGGAACTGCTGCAAACCTTGCAAGCGAGTACCATCGGAATGTCCGTTCGGTCACCAGTGTAACAAGTTGTGTAAGGAAGATTGCGGCACATGCGACGTTAATGTCGGCAACGTACGCTTGAACTGTGGCCACTCGATGGACAACGTTCGGTGTCACCAAGTTTGCAACGACAAACAAGTCGAGACGTTGACGAAGCTTTGTATGCATCCTGTGTCACACGTCTTTACTGCCTGTGGCCATACAGCTCAAACTAGTTGCGGAAACGCCAATCGTCCAAGCCCTGTATGTCCCTTAAAATGTGGTAAAGCGATCGAGCTCTGCGGTCACCCCTGTACGCGGGATTGTGGTTCCTGTGAAGGTGATCACTTCTGCGAACTGAAATGCGAGCGCGTTTTGTTTTGTGGTCATTTATGCGGACGTCAGTGTCACGGCAGCGAAGAATGCCCTCCTTGTTTTGAACGGTGTGCAGTAAAATGTAGCCATTCGGGTTGTCCAAAGAAATGCCACGCACCGGTGAGTCCACCACGTTTCCCAATGTCTATCTTGTGTTATCGTGTGTCTTACGTTAGTCGGAACAGTGTGCTTCATGTGTAGAGGACTGTGAATGGGAATGTGAACACCAAGGCCGTTGTGATGTTGTTTGTGGCGCTCCTTGTACAAGGCTGCCATGTGATAAGGTAAGAGTAACGTTCGCACCAAATGATGGCATGCGTTCAACCCATACTGAAGCTCTGTGTCGTTCTTATTCTAGCGTTGCCAGAAGAAGCTTGAATGTGGACACATTTGCCCGTCGGTCTGCGGTGAACCATGCCCCTCGAAGAAATACTGCCAAGAATGCGGAGAAGATTGGGTCAAGTCTCATGTCCTCGATGTGATTTTACTTCAAAACTACAGAGACCATGACGTGGATGATGACCCTATCGTTGTTCTCCCCCTGCGGTCATTTCTACGCAAGTAGCACAATGGATGGGCATCTGGCGATGTCCGAGGTGTACGAGAAGTGCCAGCGAACCGGCAAGTTCATCGGATTGAAGAGTCTCATGGATGCCAACGTCAATGAAAAGCCGGCTGTTTGTCCGGACTGTCGATCAATAATTCACTCGGTACGGCTATATGGGCGGTTCCTCAACTTGAAAGGGTTGAGGAGCTTAGAGCGCAAGCACATGTTTCTTGTTCGGAACAAATTGGCAGGTCTACATCGTATTCGCGAGGAAGGTACAACGCACGATGAATCAAAGTTTTTGAAACAGTTGCGTGAGCTTGAGAAGACAATTATGAACAGTCCTATGAGAAAAGTGAAGAATGCGTGTTTGTCGTCTGCTCATTCGATGGAAGTGCCTTCGCCTCCAGTCATCCCGCTGCTGGGAACATTGGAGCTTAGAGGACAAGTGTATTCCGATCAGATAGAAAAACTATTGAAAGTGGACCGCGCAATTGCTGCAGATGAAGTGAAGAATAAAGCGATGGATATGGTCCAGGAATGTTTCGAGCTGGCAGCAGAGACGTATCGAAGAGGAATTGCGATTGCGGATGGATCCGAAAGCAAGAGATCTGGTGCTACCTTGCGACTGGCGTTTGCTTCGCTCCTTTGCGGAGTCTCCAGGTCGCGTCGTATTCCTGGAGATGGATTGAAAGAGGAAGCAGACGCAATGATGGATTGGATCGTTGCGAACGAAGCCGTTCTCGGAAATGAACTTGTGACCAGGGCCCGCAGAATGAAGCAAGATTTCGATAACCGCGACATCCTCGAGGTTGTAATGGCGATGAAAGTCGAAGGAGGTTATGACTTTGGCGGAAGTTGGTCCAGCCACTGGTTTGAATGTCCCAACGGGCACCCCTATTTCATTGGAAATTGCGGAGGCGCCATGCAGGAATCCAACTGTCTCGAGTGCGGTGCCCGAGTTGGAGGAACTAGCCACAATCTCATTGCATCAAACCGCCGAGCGAATGGTTTAATAGCGCAAATTAGAGCTGCCGCACCGCAGCTTTAAACGTAATACTTCTTAGTCTTCGACATTTGTAGTCTACGTGAGAACCTTCTGGGCTTGCTCCTTTTGATTTTATTGTTGAGTCTAAGATGTAAATACGATTTACGTAGTCTATTGCCTTCATTCTGCTTCGCGTCGCATTCATGAAATGCCTGTCCGTCACCCGGTATTTTTTGAACCGCGGAAACAGCGTCAGAAAATTGCGACAAAAATGAAGAAGAAAAAATAATAATATAGAGAGACCGCTTATCTTGTCAATTAGAACGAATTAGGCAATAGAGGCTGCTCTTTTAGAAGAAGAAACAGATTGATAGCTTCTCGCCTGTGCGGTTCTGTTATTTAGAATGAAGTGGCGAGAACGGAGGAGGAGCCTCTGCTGTAGGCTCCTTTTGATGTTTTCTCTCCTTCCCACAATGCACTCCTTTGTCGCCTTGCAGCGTTCGCAGCAGCGCGCTCTCTTGCATCCTTTGCATGGCATTCGAGGTTTTCGCACATGGCTGGAATCTACATATCCCGACGCAATTTATCCGATCCGTCGAAATCAAGACCAGGAGAACTTCGATCACGTTTTGATCGATCTGAATCAATTCTTACACATTATTGTTCGAAACAGTCGATCCGACGAACACGCCTTGTTATTACTGATGAAAGAATTAGATTTGCTAATACAAATGGCGACTCCGACTAAGTCGCTGGTCTTGGCCATTGACGGACCTCCCAGTGCCGCGAAGTTAGCCACACAACGGCAACGCCGTCTCGAGAAAATTATCAAAGTAGAACGAACCTTGAAGCGACTCAAACAACGTCCCCTTCGCGTCGCTCGCCGAAAGCGTTCCATTTTAGGGGATACGCGCGTACTGGCCTTGACGCCCTCCACAAAATTCATGAAATCCGTAGAGCAGGCCTTGTTGTACTGGACGTGGCAACGATTGAGCAATCGCAATTCGTGTTTACCAGAGGGCGTTCATGTATATATTAGCCCGAGTTCCGCACCTGGAGAAGGAGAAGTTAAATTATTGGAATGGTTGTATCGACATGCGTCTCAACCTCATCAAATCAACGAGTCCGTGGCTTTGTTGGGAGGTGATGCCGATTTAGTAGTCGAAGGGCTGATGCTGAATCGACCCAATGTGTTTTGTTTACTACCGCATGTGAAGAAACAATTTTCCTGTGTGAGTGTGTGGCAGCTTACGCGTGATCTAGCGCGAAAAACGGGAGTACAATATGCCGACGAGCTGCCGCAGCGAAGACTCGATTGGGTCTTATTGATTCTGTTGAATGGGAATGACTATGTCAACAAATTGCGTGGATCGAGTGGCTTCAATCGTTTAATGAAGGCGTACAGCAAAGTCCTGCGTCATTATCCCAATGGCGGTCTGGTAGTCATAGAGTCGCTGGACTTTCAGCTAGATTTTTGCATCGAGTTCTTTCAAGAATTATCACGAAATTTGCAGCCCTTTAGCGAAACATCTGCTGATGAATGTGATACCTGCTTAAGCAAACTATATCAATTCGCGGCGACAGGCTATCTACCACAGCCGGTCAATTTCGAGATCAAGTTGGACGTCATCGATGAAAACAATGGAGTGAATACAAATAAAGAGGACGACGACGAAGCTTTCGATTACGAAGCTAATTCTCTTTTTCTTGGACTAGACGAGGAGGACGACGTTTCAGAAACCGGATTCGATATTGGATACGATGAAAGCGACGAAAATGATACCACTGGCAAGAATGAGTTAGTGTTGCAATTGGGGGATCCTGCCTCGGATGATTATTATGAATTCTCGGCATGGGTCCCTCAAGGACATAAGTTGAAGGGGGCTAAACAACGACTGGCCTCCGTAGCTTTACGGGAGCTTTTGGTCACTGATGAGATAGAATTTGTGCTGGATGACATGAAAGTAAGAGGGAAAATGATTGAATGTGATGTGCCCTTATATTTGTACGGGCTCCTGTGGACACTACAAACTTATCAAGACGGCGCATGTGCGGACTATGGATTCCAGTATGGCGACCGTCGCTTGGCACCGTCAGCAAAAGATTTAGTGGAATACTTCGAGCAAGCGAAAGCGGCCGGTCGGTCCATTGGTATCTCTTCTCTCCGCAATGGCTATACACCGCCTGTTGCAGCTGGAATCGCTTGCTTGGCAGCCTTGCCCTTGCAAGCAAAAGAGTATATTGCGGAGCCGTACAAGTACCTCGATGATGAATTTGTGGAATCTACTTTTCAAAGCTGCGTAAACGAAACTTCGCTTACTTTTAATATGAAATTGTTTGCGCACCTCTGCAATGACGAAGTTAAAAAGCGCGCTCTTTCGGATGATCGATTCCATATTTCTGAACCAAAAGCACACTCTACCAACTCATTAGGGAGGGAACGGCAGATAACAATGGGTGACGATTCCTGGACTGTGCTGACAAAAAGGGATGAAAGCCTAGTGCATCCATTTCAACCACCAGAACCTTTCTTGGATCGTCTATCGGAGTTATGGCACAACAATTATATCCAAGCGCAAAGAGTCAATGCAACCTCTTCGCCACGACCTCGCTCCGTATGGAACGAGGCAACAACTCAGGACCACCAAAGTGTTGCAAGTAAGGATCGTACAGCGAATCGTCGTGAAAACACGGATGCACCCAATTTATCTAAAGTCGGAAATGGCACACTTATTGAAGATGTCATCTACGGCGAGGCTTACCAAAAGCCAGTGAAAATAGCTAAGGCCATAAGGAAAAGTGCTACGTCTCGAAACGACAAAACCCCGAACATAAGAGATACAAGTGCCCCGATTTCTTTAAGAGACGGGGTGACAGCGTTAGCGTGTTTGAAGCAGTTAGAAGATAAGCGCTTCATCGGTAAAATAGATTGGTCTGCAAAGCCTATTCTAGGCAACGACGCCTTAATCGAAGAGAGCTGGACACTTGTCATCGATAAGGGAGGATGTCTGAATGACAAAGCTGTGTTTCAAGGCGTACGGGAACCAAAAATGACAAAACAGTCTGTAAAGCAAGAATTATCGAGCCAAGCCCTTACTCACATACTAGGAAATGTAAATTGGGCCAACTTATCTTACCAGGAAATCCGAAGTTTGATTAAGACAAAGATGTCTGTAACTGAGTGAAAGGTCCGTCAAGACGTTATGTGCACTCGAAAGCCTGTGGTCTGACAGATGCATTACCTCCAACGAGCTTAACCAGATTGTCTTTGTCAATAAACTCCTGCAAGTCTCGAAATTTTCTGAGAAAATGGATTTTATCTCTGGTCCGGGGAGACTTGATCACAACTGACGCTGCCAGAGTCCCACTCAGAACGGTCTTTATCATGGCTTTCCGGTCGTGGCCCACTACAACCAAAGCCTTGCTTAGTCTTTCAGGATAATGTTTCATAACAATATCAATCAGACGCAAAAGCACTCTCCTGTTGCTATGCGTGTACCACTTCTCGGCGTTATGATGCACACGTGGGTTGTAATCGGCGAGGTCATTGTTTACGCCATTGACAGTAGATGCATCGTCGTCTTTCGTGTCTAAGTCTTCACCAGCTACATCATTTCCATCCGAGTGGCGTTTTCGTCGAATACCGGCGACTATTACTACAGTGCACTGAACTCGTGGATTGTTTCTAGCAAAAAGTTCAGGCTCGCTTCCAGACGGTGTAGAACAGCTGCAATAGTCGCGTCTTCATTTTTTCTCCAAGGACCCAAGCAGATGTTACGGAAGTAGAAGACGGGATTGCCTTCCATATCTTTGCCTTGATGGAAAAATTGACCGCTTTGAAGCTCTACCCGACATGCCTTCGCGTTTATTGGAAAGGTCAAATTTCTCCAGCAGGTACTTTGAACGATGTGCACAGCTGCAAGCTTGATACTACCATCCGAGCCAATTAAGTAACGACGAATGTCATCGCGAGTTAGCATTTGTAGAATTGGTTTCTGTAAGAATCCATCAGGACTATCTTCTGGATACAGACAGTCGTCTCTACGGACAGGAATAGTCACGTTTCTGAAGCAATCAATGACCTCACTGATAGCACGTTCGAGGAGATTAGCAGTACGTGTTGCCTCTGGATGGTTGCTTGTAGTGTGAAAACTCTCTGACAACGAAAGCTCATCGGATTGGTGATGCACCAAAGCATATTCTCTTTGTCGTTTCGCCCTTAGCGATTGAAATGCTTCCAAAATTGGGTCTACCAGCAAAATTTTGAAAAGAGTTCCGATGTCACTTGTCTTCCGCTCACAGTTTTCAATTGCTCGATACTTATCGAGGAGGATATCGTTGTCAGTGATATATTTCAAGGGAAGAGAACAATCTTCAAGTTTGTACGAAACAATACGAATAGACCCCACAGCTCTTTCTGGCACTTCATCGCTCTTCATCCCGGCAATTAAATACGTGAAATCAGTTACATCATTAGAAAACCCGTCGCATTCCATATAGCAGATCAGAAATCTAGCAAGTAGACTATTTTTGCGTCGAGACTTCAAATGTGTTGAACAAGCAACATAGTTCGTTGGCATTTTCGCGTCCTCCTGTAAGGCTCCTCCAAAATGATGAGTATCACCACATTCGGAGAGATTGATTGGCGGTATCGTACTGCGCTTACGAGAGGATGATGGGGCTCCTACTGAGCTTCGCCGGCGATGGGTAATTCTCATCATGAAAGACAGAAAGGAGAGCATGAGACGAGCAAGCCACGACAAACGCTGCTGGTCAATACCCAGCTGTAAAGCACATTCGAGTCGCTGCCTACGCTCTTCGGCACTTCCTCGAACAAACCGATCGACCTGTAAAATTGTGTCTGCGTGAGAACAACTCGCATGGCAGCAGCAGAACCACCGATTGGAGACCACAATAAAACGATTTGCTTACATTCCGGTCGAACGTTGAATCAATTCCTTCGGGTAGAGATCGCACGAGTACTTGTACATTGGCAATGCTCCGCCGCCCTTCCGCGAAATAAACATGAACAAAGAAATGATGCGATGGATGCTTTTGCACCAACTTTGTAAGGCTGGGAATGGCGGCGACAGGATCTAGGTTGGGTTGCAGCGGATAATCGCTCCAATTCGGATCCCAACGAAACGAATGCATTCCCACCAGCGCATAGCCCTGATACTGGCTTGAGGAAAGAGGAGCGACACCGTTCAATCCCATGTGCCACCACCGTGATTCTTTCAACTGCTCCTTGGTTCTCACAGGGCACAATACATCCCGCGATACGGTGGGCTCGTAATATTCATTCTTGGCATTTACATCATGCCTTACATTTTCCTGATTCTCATCACAAGCTAATCGCTTCTTCCAATAGGGATCGATGGGTCTTTTTTCTAACTTCCATCCCAAATTGGCGACTTTTCGAGCTTCTACGTATGCTTGTACCCACCGCGCTGCTTGTGCTACCTGTTTCCGCAACTGCAGTAATTCTTCCATCCGCTCACGAGAAACCGAGGAATGAGGTGTAGCCGTTTCTTTTACAATCGGTACGAAGAGACGAAAGAAATCCACGACCCCTAATAGCATTCGTTTTCCAACATATTCTGGTTTCAATCGGGAAGATGCCTCGTCTTTAGGATCCACTGGAGCCGTCGAAGCCCCCGTTTTTCCCGACCGGCGAACCCACCACAATGCCTCCAGACGCAAGCGAATGGTCGAATGATGCATCCCCAAACAACGCATGGCATCATCCCAACAGACGCCACTGGGTTCGGTCGAAATACTGGGGAGGACTGTCGTATCGGAAGAGGGTGGCAGGTGAATGGACGCATCGTGCAGCACCACTTCCTTTCCTTCGTACGCCATACTCCCCCGATGAACCAATTCCAAGGCTTCATACAAGGCCAACAAGGGTGCTCCCACAAATTGCAGCGCCAGTAAATCGGCTTGAAATTGCGCGGCCACGGCCGCCGAGGGGAACGTATGTTCCTTCCATTCGTCCCGGGGTGCCCCTATGCGATACAATTCCAAAATCCCACTTTCGACGGGTGTCACGACATGAATGCCGATTTGATCCACCTCGAGGGTCCGTCCATCCTCGAACGCCATAGTGCGTTGGGGTATTTGCAAGACAACCGGTTGTTGCAAATTCCATATAGTATCGGGTGGCAACAATCGACGACTGGCTTCCGTCCACGTCGGCGGTGGTACCATGGTTTCGTACCGAATGGTTTGTTGAACCGGGCCTCCGGGATATTGAAACCGACACGCCAACGATTGTGGCATTCGTTGGTGGGAAGGATCCCAAGGATCGTCTTCGTGAGGATCTTGTTGATGTTGTAAAAAGGATCGCATCAGATTCATGCTATCGGCACGTCGACGACGGCGATGATAAGAAGACGAAGAAGAAGAGTCCAGTTGCTTTCGTCCTCGTTTATGATAGTTCTTTCCCCAAAATAATGCAAAACATCCTACGACGAACAGCAGAAAACTACCCCCGATGACGGGCCATCCCGACACATGGTCAGCGTGTATACCGATAGCGAGGCGTCTCCAAAAGGGCAGCGAATTATCTACTGCTATCACGAGAAAAAGCTCCTGATTGTCTTCTTCTGCAAGACATGATTCAAGAAGTAGATTGCTGGATGAATGGTTGTGCATTACAGGAAAATGAGAAAGGACCGACGACGACATTCTGTATTGTATTTTGGGTCAAAACGAGCCCATAGGTATTCCTACTTCCTATCCCGTCTCCTTACAAATACAATGTTGTTATGTAGAACGATGGATCCATACAGAGACGTGATATTCTTTGGATATACTTTCTAATGAGATTATACCTGTATTATTTTATTGTTTTGTTTTTACTTTTGTAATGCAACGGCGATCGAGGTATCGTACTCCCGGGACTGAACTATCGAATCGCGAGCTGCCTACGCTTCATTCTGTAGCTCTGGTACGCATACGTGGGATGATTCCTTCCAAACGCTGGCAACGAACTTCCACAAAATTATTACTCGAGTATCCACAAGAAGGACATTGACGCATGGCAAAGATTATGGAGATATGATGATTCGAAAAGCGCTTTTTAAACAGAAGGGAAAGCAGAGTGTCTCCTTTGGATTTTTCTGTTTAAACCTTATTGGGGTCCCGTAACCCCTACACATTACTCAGCAGTGAACTTCGATGAACTTTTTGTAACGAAACACAATGAGCTAAGGACGTATAAAAATGTAAGGACGTGGAGCGTTTCTGGAGGTTTTGACACCCTGAGCGCTGAATCCCAGTCCGTCATGACACCGTTTTTCAGTACATTTCTACAGCACGTCTTGATTTTCGTACATGCGATAATTACCGGACCTGAGGAGGAGAAAACGCATCTTCATTACGTGAAATAACACGTGCAACCGACCATATTGTATTCGACTATTTTATATTGATTCTCAACTATCTTTGAATCTAATTTTTGTTTTAATCTACTTTAAATAATATTGGAATGTTGTGGTATGCTTGTTGTTCCAGGAATCAATGAAATAGCGGCTCATTAAGAAAATTTGGCTGTTATTGCATGCACTCCTACCTTTATAAATGCACTTATTGAATCGTCTGGGGGTAAACTCCTGTATATTTTAATAGGAAAATGAAGTTTAAAAGCTATATTGTCAGTTTAATCAACTGCATCGCCATTTACCGGTTCCGCTGGTTGTGTGAACCTTGCCCATGGTCGGGGCTGGAGAATTGTTGAGAAGGCACTAGTTCAATTGTAACCTTTTCGGTCGACCACAGAAGTATTTTCCGACCGGACCTCTCAATTGTCCTCAACTAGTGACTATAGAAGCTTTGTAGATTAAAAGATAACAATAACAATACATATTTCGATCAAAAGAGATCGTTTCTGTTGTGGTCCAAATTGCGCGCTTTTTCACGTAAATGAAGGCTCGTTTTCTCCACCGGGGTCCGGAAATTATCGCATGTACGAAAAATAACATGGGCAAAAAAACGGTGTGATAACAGACTGCGATTCAGCGCTCAGGGTGACACGGATCTATCACGGAGCTTGTGCGTGCGCCCAGCGTCCTTACATTTTTATACGTCCTTACAATGAGCAACAGATCGGAAAATCATCGGAATGCGTCCTCTTGACTAGTGACTCGTGACTAACAACCACGATCCCGACTGATGTACATATGGTACCCAACCGATACATTCTCACGATCTGTAGATATTACATTTCAATAACAAGGTATCCAATGTACTAGTTACAAAACATGCTCTTCATCACCTTTAAAAAGGGCTTCGCATGGGAATCTTTTACTTTTTTCTTTTGTTCGCATCCTCTTTTTAGCTCCATTGTTCGTTATAATGGAGGGGGTGTCAATGCAAGCGAACACTTGTCAAAGCAATCCTTAGCGCAAGTCGTTTGGTTAGAATGCCGTTCTTGTATAACAATCACCACAAAGTCTATAGTCGCTTCTGGCTCACCCTTCTATTTTACTCCTTTCTGTTATTACTGATTTATCCGAATCATTCCGTTTTCGCACAACCTGCTTTTCAGTTTTCCAACAGCAATAACAACAACAATATGAAAGCTTGGACGTGTCACGGTCGCAATCAACGCGAATTGGTCGATCATTTGCGACAAGCTCAGATTATACAATCACCGGCCGTTCAACACGTGATGGAACAAATCGATCGGGCCCATTATTGTCCCACACCGGCAGCGTATCAAGATGCACCCCAACCCATCGGACACGGACAAACGATCAGTGCACCGCATATGCACGCACATGCCTTGGAGGAATTGTATCAGGCCTTATCGAAACGACGTCAACAGACGACCGCACCCTTGAACGTTTTAGATGTCGGATGCGGATCCGGGTATTTGACGGCCTGTTTGGGGCAGTGGATGCAATCGTCGTCGTCACTCGGTCCCGGACGTGTGTTCGGTATGGACATTCATTCCTTTTTGGTCGAACAGACGCGTCACAATCTACAAAAACACAATGGTGATTTATTGAACAACGACATTATACAACTACAAGTCGCCAACGGTTGGGAGGGATGGCCCAGTGAAGCACCGTTTGATGCCATTCATGTCGGAGCCGCGGCCGAAACCTTTCCTTGGACATTGGCGCGACAATTGCAATCCGATGGGGGTGTCATGATTGTGCCCATTGCGTCTTCGGAAGATAACAGTGTGCAACATTTGTACCGCGTGGTGCGTTGTTCGGAGACGGATGAGTCCGGGGAGGAATTTCGCGTCACGCAATTGTTGGGAGTCCGCTACGTTCCTTTGGTGCAGCCGCCATCCCGAGAGGAGAAATCCTAATCCGGTGCATAACTGCTTATTCAAAATAACGATATCCTTTGCTTCTCTTTATGCACAAAAATAACGATTCGGATAAAACCGTAAACTTTCCAAAGTCTCATCTCGTACCCACGAACCGCTTCGTTCCACGAGTTTCAATTGTTCCATGGCCAATACGGCCGAAATGCGCCAATACCGACTCACATCCAGGGCCGTCAACGATGCCAACGCATGATCGTGCAACAACTGCGTGAGACGTTCTTGCAAATGCACCGGATCCGCGTATTGATCGTTTTGTAAGACCACCAATCCACTCGGTAACGTCGCGACCGAAATTCCCAACTGCAACGAGTGACACTGTTCTGCGGCGGCCCGAAAATCATCCGGTGACAACAAATGCGTCGCCCGGGCCCGATTGTACAAGCAATAGACGTCGGTCAAGGTCATGACCGGATGTTGGGCGGTCAAATGGGGACGCACAAAATCGGTCAATTCTCGCGCCAATTGCGTATCATTTGGCGTCAACGCCGACGTCATGCCCATGTGTTGCAACATGCCCACCAATTGTTGAGTTTCCTTGTCTTGCGCATTGCTGAATTCATGTTGTCGTTCCAATGTCGCGACATAGTGTTGAATGATCTGCACCAACCCCTGCGCTTCTTTGAGCAAAAGTTCCGCATCCCCTTGAAAGGCTGTTTCGGCCAATTGTGCCGCATGTTCATGGCGTCGGGTATCCGAAGTCAGTAACGCATCCAATCCGACGCGACGCCGGGGTGCGGTTTGGATGGTATTCAGCGTTGGAGTCTCCCATCCTCGCCGTGACACGACTTTTTGATACGCAGAAAAACATTCGTCCCGTTTCTTGGCCGCCCCGAAAACAAGACACAATTCTCCCATGGCCGCCGTTTGTAAAATCAATTTGGGTGATTTTTGAAACAAACCTCCGGCGGATTCCGTGTTCAATTGCAACAATTGCGAATGATGCAAATACCGGCCTTGGCGTTGTTTCGACGCAGTTTCGGACCAAAAGACGGTCCGATGTGTCGTCAATTGCATCATTAGTTGTGGGGTGCGATCCTTCCAGGGTAAATTTGATTTGGCGACATCGACGTGATGTTTTTCGTTCAAAGGCACCAGGGGTTCGTCCGAGGCGCGCAATTCAATTTCAAGGACCAGTAAAACTTCGACTTCTTGGGATTCTTTTGCAACAATCCTGCGGGTGTTTGTTCGGCCACTACCAAACAATCGAACGGTGAATAATGTTGTTGTGTAGTTGTCATGTGATCAACTTTGGATGCTATGAATACGAATTAAGGAAGAAACATCAAGAGTGTAATCATGAGCATGTTGGAAAAGTGAGTTGTCTTTCGTGTTTGTGTCGTGTTTTCTCTCGACGCAGCGACCAAGACGAGCGAGTACCGATACGGTTCAGTGACGATCCAAGGCTGCGATCTTCACTTCAATTTCGCTGACGTCATAACGCAGTGAGAAAAAGATCGAGGAGCCAAAATTTTGTTATTCTTTTGCGTTGCAATCGAACGAAAACAATCCTATCCATAGAACGATCTTAACCATCCACACACAATGAGATTCAAGGTATCCTTGTTACAGAAAACAAGACAGACGTTCCAGGCGGTGCAGCGTCTACAATCCACAGCTACAACTGCCGCACAACAATACACGTGGGCCGATCCGGCCCGACGGCATTACAAATTCTGGAATCGGGAAACGGATGTGACGGGACAGTATTCGTATTTGATTGGAATCAGTCCGGAATCTTTGCAAAGAGAAGCGCGCATTGTGGCGTTGGGGAGTGATGAAGCCGATGAAGCCTTGCATCAGGGTCCCTTGCCATTGGGGGCGTCTCTACTCGGTGTCGGTACTACCGTCGAAGAATTGCAGCAAAACGTCGATAAAACATCACCCAACGTCTTGTTTGTGTCACCCAATTGTCCGCATGCGGCAACCGTCTTGCCACAAGTCTTACAAGCATTTCCCTCCATTGAATGGGTCCATTGTCGTTCGGCCGGCATTGATTTCATTGAATCGGAAGAATTGGTGCAACTCTACACACACCGCTTGCAGTCGCCAAAACCACTGCAAATCACCAACGCCAAGGGGCAATTCAGTAGTAGTTTGGCCGAATATGCCCTCATGGCCTGTGCGTATTTTGCCAAAAATTTACCTCTACTGTTACAAAAACAACAAGAACGATCGTGGCACAAATACAATGTCGAAGAATTGCGCCACAAAACTATGGGCATTGTTGGATACGGGGATATTGGGCGGGCCGTGGCCAAATTGGCGACGGTCTACGGGATGCGCGTGATTGCCTTGCGACGACATCCGTTCTTGTCGCGCGATGATCCCTATTGCAATGTCGTGTACGGACGGGACCAAGAGTCCTTGCACCAATTGATGCGGGAATCGGATTATATTGTGTGTTCCGCGCCATCGACGGTGGAAACGCGGGGTATGGTCAGTGCGGAAGCCTTTCAACACATGAAACCGAATGCTGTCTTTATTAATCTAGGACGAGGCCCCGTGATTGATGAAACGGCTTTACAAAACGCCCTGCGCGAAGGAAAATTGAAAGGTGCCGCTTTGGATGTGTTTGTGGAAGAACCACTTTCGACCGACTCGCCCTGGTGGGATACTCCTCATGTTTTGATCAGTCCCCACAATATGGATCAAACGGCCACATTCATGCACGAAGCGACCGAATTCTTTTGCGCGAAAATCTGCCCCGTTTCTTGTGTGGAGAAGATTTGTTGAATCCCGTCGATCCGGTGTTGGGGTATTGAGTGGTTGGATGTTTTATGATAGACTATAGTGGAAACGGAAAGTGTTGATTCCAAGACGCTAGCGGTTTAATCTAGCATTGCGTTTATGTAAAAAGTTTACTGTGATCATTAATTTTCTTTATAGTGCAGGAAGAAAAGCAATGAGGCAGAGATCCAGTCGAAAGCTCCATTGAGACACAGGTCTGTTGCTTATAAAGCCGATCTGAGCCTTTTAAGGCGATTTCCAGCTTAAAGGCTAGCCGAACGGGAAACAAAATTTGAAAAATTTCATCCCGGGCCCGGCGATCGATTCACAAAGCTGCGTTTTCGGCATTTTTAGATCGTGCTAATTCGTCCATGACATACAAAAGAGAGAGGCTATGGAGGTGATGTTTCGACTTCCACATCAAAAACGGCAGGGCAAAATTAAGACATTCCTCGTCGTGGGGTCTTTCGCATTGATGATCCAACATGTCGATCTCCGGTAAATCATCTCGAGAAATCCACATTCGAGATCGCAGCTGGGTTCCTTCGGCGGAGTAATGCAGCTTTAAAGATTGTGGATGATGCACCAGACTGACCAACGTTACACGCAAACCAGCGGTCACATGATCTTGTGTGACATTCGTGACATGGCTCGCATTAAGATGAATTAAAACATCCGTCGAGTCGTCGTTCATTTTCCGAATCCAATCATGACCCCATCGGACGAGAAGGCCCAAGTCAGCGTCATCCGGTTCTCCGTCGATGGCAAGGTCACCGGCGGGATGGCTAGAACCGGTTGGTGAAATATAATCCGCAAGAAAGCCTTGCCATAAGAGCTCGTTATTGCAAGCAAATTGAGCAAAAAGAGATACTTCTTTCCGCCGCGAAGCCCGTCTACTAGATAGGGAATGTTCCAATGAAGATGAGGATAGTGACAATCGTTGCAGAAAACGCCCAGATTTTCATGTTGTTCTGCCTGTCGCGTCATTTCGGTAGCGAATCGACGGCATCGCTCGAACGCCAGAACTCGTTGACGCAGAGGGTACATCCATTGCTGCGGCTGCTGCAAGGCTTCTCGTTCTTCAAATTCACGTTGAAGAACATTGCATTCCGCATTTGGATCATGTAGATTGCGACACACGAGACCCACTCGCCACAGATCGTCTGTCGTCAGGAATTTCAGGATACCAGCTTTCAATAGATGGTCGGGCAAATCCAGCAAAATCATCATTGTTGTATTGCGCGGATGAGCCGCGGAAACAAGCGAAAGAGAAAGTATCGCATACAATAACGGCTGTACGGCTCCCCCCGGTTGTAAGGCCTTTGTGAGCCTTCGTAACGTAGATAGTCAGCTGAATGATTGCTTCCGGCGCTTTTTGCGGGAAAATAGTTTGGATTTTGGATGCAATGAAAGCAATAATAAAAATTGCACGGAGGAAATTACAGAATTTTACTCTACGGTAAAATGTAGAGGTGACGCGACTCAACCCAGTCCCTGTCCCGGAGTAGCCTCTACATACAGTACTTCGTATCTCGACTGAATCGATCCCTCTTGATCAGGAGACCCAGCATTAAGTGGAACCGCAATGTAAACAACAATAATGATCCTAGCGTTGAAGATCGAGGGAGTTGTTATTATTCATGTTTGGTTAGAGTTTATCACGCCGGGTGGCTTCGCTTGAAACAAGCTCGACGCGAAATAACCCCACGAATCGGAGTCCCGTGTTTAACACATTGATTAATAGGTTATGGCCTATGTCTAAAAAAGACTTTTACGTAGCTGCACATCCGCTGATCTTGGCGCACCTAGAGGCACACGTAGAGGAAAGGGCCGTAAGTTATCCGAAGGAGTCCCAAAGACGGAGGCGACTTTTTTCCCAGTGGACTAATTTTAATTAAAGTTGCGCGCAAATTTCAAACAAAGATATTTGTATTCAACGCGACAAGCCTAGTAATTGCTGCGGTGAACTCACTTTTCTTGGTAGAATGATTGTCGTGTTGCGTCGAAGCTAAAATACAAGCCAGTTTCGATCTAACTAATCAGCACCCCGTAAACCATATTCTGACTTACTAATCACGTAATTACTGTATTGTATTCTTGACCTAGAGTAGTATGATAATTCCTCACTTATTTATTTTCCACAGTTGTTTAACCGCCACCACGTCCTTTCATGTAACTGACACCGGGCGCCAATTTACCCGATCGTGGCCCATTGCTTTGTGCCGTTTGCATGGCCGTATTCATCATATTGCTCATGGTGGGTGCTCCACCACCGCCCATCATACCCGTCGCTTGTGCACCCGGATCTTGTGACGGTGCCGCAATGACTGTTTCATCAATGGACAAGATGACACAGGCAGCTTCGGTCGCCGCATCCAACGAGTGAATCTTGTTGTCGCTGGGTTCCCATACACCCGATTCCATCGTATCACACGTCCCACCGTTCGTCAAATCAACTCCGTACCAACTCACTGCCCCGACATTCGCATGTTGACGACGCAAATCAGCCAAGACTTCGGTCGGATCAAATCCCGCATTATCGCACAACTGTCGCGGAATGACTTCCAAGGCCTTGGCAAAGGCCAAATAAATCAATTGTCCTTTTCCCGCAATTTTCAGTGCTTCTTGTCGCAAAATGCTGGCCACGTGCATTTCCACGGCTCCACCACCGGCCACGACCGTCTGTGACACAATGGCGCGTTTGACCACCTCCAACGCGTCATGGACACTGCGTTCCGATTCCGCAATGAATTGTTCCGTCCCACCCCGTAACACAATTGTCGAAGTCAATTGGACGGGACATTCGGTCAATACATTGAAACGGGCGTCACCGACTTGTTTTTCCTCAAATACTCCGCACGTTCCCAACACGGCACTCGACAATCCCTGCGTCGTGGTTTGAATGGCACCACCGGTCGCTTTTGCGACGCGTTTCAAATCGGCATCGGGCACGCGTCCGGCACAAAAGAGACCGCGATCCAAAAATACTGCGTCGCCAAATCCCCAATGGGCAATTTGGACAAGACAATGTTGGCGCCCGTGGCGACACAATGTTCCAATTTTTCAAAAATCACGTCCCATTCGGCATCGACAATGGCTTGATAATCGGCGGGACTACTGATGCGGACTTCGGCATTTTCTTTTTCGGCCTTGAGTTCCAATTCGACATTGAGCAGCAAGAGACGCGCGGGCGCAAAGCGTTTCGTCATTTGTTCAAAGCCCGCATACGAAAACGTCTTGGCAAAGGCGACGCCGCCTTGGACCAAAAACGATTGACGGACATCGCCGCCGGGAATTTGTTTGATGGTGATGTACTGATCCATTTCGTCCAAGGCACCGGCGTCATGTAAAGTCGTCACGGCATCGACGACCATGGGAGCGAACAAATCTTGATGATTGGCAATGAGTTTGGAATTGAGGGCCGTGGAAGCAGTTTTGAGTAACGTTTCGCGGGGATTGGATGGTTGGACGGCCATGGCTCGGACCGTCTCGACGGCGAGACGTCCCGCTTGTTGGAGATACCGCACCAACAATTGCGGATGGACTCCTTCTTCTATCAAAGGCTTCAATTGCGACAACAATTCGGCCGCCAACAAGACAACACTGGTGGTTCCATCCCCGACTTGGACATCTTGACTGATACTGATATCCACCAACGTCTTGGCGGCGGGATGTTGGATTTCCAACAATCGCATCAAGGTGGCGCCATCGTTGCTGATCGTAACTTTGTTTGCGTGTGCAATCAATTTATCCCGGCCGGCGGGGCCCAAGGTCGTTTTGACGGTATCTGCCACGACTTGACAGGCATTAATATTCGAAATCAGTTGGGGAATTCCCTACAGAAGAATGTGAGTCAAAAATTGGATCAAAGATGCCAGCGAAGACGCTCTGTGCGAACGCACCTGTGAAGTATCCGTTCCTTCTCGTAACAGAATAATACCGGGTCTCATTCCCATATAATTCATGTTGATTACTAGTAGTAGGAGAAATTATTAGAGAGGATAAAGGGAAAAGGAATGAATAAATATTCGAACAGCAACAAGAATGAAGGAAAAAAGTGTTGTTGTGTTTTTTGTTTTTGCGGAGAGCGCAAGGACCGAGGACGCTCGAAATGGCGATGGAATCTGGAATCTTTTTGTCCCAAAGAAGCGAAATTTCTATGTGTCTGTACGTGGTACGTCGAAGAAACGTCACTTTCGCATCAACTGCACCTATAACTCATTGACTGCAACAACAAGCAACCGGCCATCACCATGGCGCCATTCTTCGAAACAATAAGAATAATTCCTATCTACCAAAATGATTCACAAACCAACTATTTTATTACTGGTGTTAGTGCAATGGAGCGACGCGTTCTTGATGCCCCATGCTTCTACCGCCACGACGGTTCTTTTCAATACTCGAGACGACGACGATGTTCCACCCCGCCGTCGTCGTCGGTCCCAGCGCTACGAAGAAGATTATGAGGATTATGAGGATGACTATTATAACAACAATCGACCCTACGATGACTTGGGTCTGCAAGTCCCTTCGTCGTTCGGACGCCGCACCGGCTGGCGGTTGCCGGAATCGGTCTCCAAGTCGTTGTTGGCGGGTGTCTTTGTGTTGGGCGTCGGATTGGGTGTCACCATTGATTCGCAAGTCAATACGAATCCCAAAGATCTTGCTTCAAGAGATGCCATTGATCAAGCGGCTCCCAATCCGACCCTCTGTGCCAAATTGGGAGCGTCCGCCATGGCCTTTGATCAACGTGTCTTTGTTTCCTTCAATCCTTTTAATGTCTATGTCTCACAAGCAGATGTGAAACCTGCCTGTGTGTTGCGGGAAGCCAATGTGGTGCCCGTCTTACGGGCGAAAGGTCTGATCAATGATCAAGAAGTCCGGGCGTGCAAACAAAATATGAATACGTGGGCCTTTGTTGGAAATTTAGAAGATACACCCCAATTGAGTTGTGTGTACAAATCACAAGATGCGCAAAACGAATTCTTGTCCAATCCCAAACTGGGAATTGGAGAAGATTATTTAGACGATGATCGGGCGTTGGGCAAGAACATCAAAGGGACCATGACGGAAGGACAAGTGGCGCGGAAACTGAACAATGCGGGGGCATTTGAATTTCCGATTCAATAATAAGAGTAGTATGAAAGAAATAAGAAGGAAGAGACAATTCTTTTATGATTTGTGGCCTCTACTTCAATTGATATCGTTCTACAGCTACGACTTGTCGTTTACTTCCTCCTTCGGCGCCGGCCGATGGATCAAAGCGGCGCCATTGATACAGAAACGAGGTAGATACGCTCCCCGACCGGGGGTCCGTCACAGGACTTTTTTGCAAAACATCGGCAGAAACAGTTTCGGGACGAGGACCATCCATAAAGACATGACCCAAATGGGACGAACACCTCCGACAGCGACATTCCAAACGATTGTCCCATTCTCGTTTGTACGACACCGATGTTTCTTCGAACGAACGCCAAAACGAAGGCCATCCGGAACCGGAATCGTATTTTGCATTCGCCGCAAAAGAGGTGCTCCGCAATACGCGCACGCAAAAATATCGTCGGGTGCATATTTGCCGTAATTGAGGGGGGGACGTCATGGCCAGTTCTGTGAGACCCAATCGTAAGACCAACAATCGCAGAGGATTCCATGTTTGTACTTCATAATCGTCCTTTGTATTTACATTTTCGCTGCTTTTCGGCGAAAACATGGGAAGACAGGGCATGGTCTTATTATTTGAACGAGTGTTTCGATGCGCCAGGGGAAAGGAATTTGAAAGGGTAGCCAAAACGAAAACGAAAATCAATAACGATAGCACACTTCTTGTTCGTTTGCTGAGGTGAGCACAGGGATTCATGGCTAAACAACTATGTCAAAATCGTTATGATGAGATGAAATGAAGAGAAAAAGGAAAGTGTTATAACAAGAATGAATCATCATCATCATCATCGTCCTCATTCTTTTCATCATCATCGTCAGTCGCATCGATCTTTACCGTTGTATATTTCACACTGTAGTCCGATACCGGACAGACGAACAGTTATACTTTCTGCACCCGGATCCTTTTCTCAACAACAGAAAACGAAAAGCAACACCGGAGACAAAAGCAACGCTCTACACGAACCGAACTTCGCCGCTCACCAATTCAACTTGCCGCAAAATTTAATTCCTATGAACATGTAGGTGATTGATGAAAAGAAAAAAGAATATACTGGTACGGAGTATTATAAAAACGCACTCGCCGTGCGGTGCGCTGTTATATGGCGTGATTGTGACGTACGACGGTTAGACGGACCGCGACCGCGCGATGCGATATCGCCGCCTTTTTTCGTTGAAGATCGCCAGACGCCGAAATTCTTGCCCGTGGTGAGCGGGAATAAGCACACTCTTTTCGTCGATCGAATGAATAGAATGAATCATCATCATCATCATCCAACAGAATCATGTCGATGACTCTTCCTTCGAAACAAAACAAGACTTCACTCATGGAACTCATTCATCGCTCGCGACTTGAGCCGCAACAAATTGCCGTGCGCAAGGGCGAAGAGTTACCGACCTACAAGTTGTTGCGGACGCCCGAGACACTCGACGAGTTGAATTCGGACACCGCAATTTGGATGGAGAACGGGACACTGGTGGTCGTGGGTGGCTTTTTTCATGCCATCCATGGCGACTACTCAGTTTCCGAAATGTTTGGAACTGAGATCTTTTGTCACCATTGAAATCTTTGGCGATGCGGACGATGCGATTGTCGAGACGGCGGTGTACTTTGGAAGTTTGCGCACTTCCAGAAAAGACGAAGTAAAAGATCTTTCCATCAAATACAGCGAGGAAATCGACTTTGACGCTGCCCGCTCGGAGCGGCTGGCTGCGTTGTTCCAGCCGGCGTCACAAATGAAGATAACATTCCTCTCAAAAGTGGACAAGTTTCTCTCGGCGGTTCTTGCAACGCGACCATATCCGATTGATTTAGAGTTCGAGACATCGCCGTTTGATGCAGGGGCATTTTTGAGCACCTCGAAAGCCGTACCACATCGTTCGGATCTCTTTCGTTGGGTTACTTGGAGCTCAGCAAGCAGCTTCAACAACGCCTGTTCCATCATCTGCATTTGTTCGAGCACCTACAGATCAACGGTCTACCGCGTGAGCTGATTCTCAAACTCTTGGCGGCACCGATGAAAAGTATTGGTTTTACTCTGAATCACAAAACGGCGCGGATGAATGTGGCAAAGTCCGACATTGTGGCCACGATCATCCGTATCGAATCCTTCAATGATGTAAACCCGAATCCGTTTCTGCAGTCATTTTTGAAACGAGTGACGGAGACGCGTCATTTGGAAAGCCTTTCGCTGACGTTGCATGAAGGTTATTATGACACCGTTACGATCGAACAGACGTTGATTCGAGCAGTGCGTGTGAATCAGAATCTGAAGCACTTGGAATTCATGGCTTGCGAACATCAATGGGGAAGATGCATCCAGCAGCTCTTTGTTGTCGCGGAAACTCATGAAAGCCTGCGTTCCATGAAGATCAAAAGCTACCCGGATGGTTACGACCCCCAGTACAAGTGGCTGAAACGGTTGCTGACACGAAATCGGTATCTGAAGGTGACCGATATTCTTTACGGTGAAATCGAAGCTGACGAAGAAACCTTTCGCATCTATAATTTGAATCAGTTCTTTCGCGATTCGAAGAAACTCAAAGAAGCGCCGGCAACCATTCGACCGTCTCTAGTGGGAATGGCTTTGACGGATGAGTACATGAACGACCACCAGCGTACGGGGCTCTTGTTGTCCGATCACGTCGATGTATTGTGTAAGCTGGTGCACCCGGTAGTGAACTTTGGTGAAGAAATCGTCGGTGAAGTGGATATGGAGGATGAAAATTTGTCATCGGCTGCAGCGTTGCGGAAGAGAAAGACCACGTGAAGTGACACAATCCGTAATCCGTAGTCAATGCTTGATACACCTATGATCGAAAAGTAGCGCACATTATATCTCTATATTTCTAGGCGTTCTGGCTTTCCGATTGCTTTAGATGTAGGATGTAGTTGGTTTCTTCGTTTCATCCTCGCGAAAAACTAAAGAGCCACGCGACCCGAAGCCCTTTCTTATTCCATTCCTCTACTGCCTCTACATCTACAAAGTATTCACCCAAGATTCCCCAAATGGAATCACGATTTAGTGTCGTACCAGCATCAAAAAGCACTTTCTGGGGTACAGTAATGACCAGTGACCTTTTTGGACAGAATGACCGATTTTTTTCGCACACGGGACAAGAAGCCGCATTTCGGTGATGTCAATCGAAAATCGAAGTGCACTTTTGCATTCTCTCTTGTACAACACAAGTAAATCATTTCTTAGCGGTTACTAAACATCATGTCGAGTGCAATCGATGATTCCTTATTCGAGTTGATTCCGGAATCCCAAGTCGCGCCCGATCAAGTCACCAAGTATCGCAGCAATGGCGAAGTATGGCCGGCTTACAAGTTTCGGAGAACTCCAGAAAGCGTCAGCGATTTCGGCGTGAGCAACTTCGGCGAAAGCAAGCCTGAGATCTCAGTGCTACAAGAAAACGGAACACGTATTTTGATGGTTGATTCCTATATCGAATGGTATTGCGATGCCATAGCCATTGATCCAGCTACATTTCGCTTCAAACGTAATGTGAAACTCGCCAAGGATGAACGGTGCTGTTTATTGTTCTTGGACGAATGGAATTTCGCAATCATCGGGACATCCGATCATGCGATTGCGGAGACGGCTACGTTTCTCTGGAGCTTAAAAAAGACGGTGGTTGGATGTGAGAATCTTGGGTCCGAAGAATCATTTTGATTTCAGCGTCGTTTCACTCGACCAGCTGACTGTTCTGTTTCAATCCCGCCCGCGAATGGCGATCAAATTGCAGGTACACAACATTAACCCCGATCAGTCTCGTTTTCTAGCGGATTACCCAGATCGGCTTGATTTGACCTTGGATCTTTCGAGTGAGGCGTTTGCTGATGGCGGTGATACGTTTGTGGATGTGTTGCTAGAAAGAGAATCTTGGTTTGGTAACTTGACGTTGTTCAACAAAGACTATTCAAACAATGAGAATTTTGATCTTCTCCTCCAAGCAGAAGCGCTCGACTCATTAGTTGTGCCATGCGTGCACTCGCCAGAGCTAGTACACCAGGTTTTTTCTGCATTGGTGAACGAAATTAACGTGACGATTGAAGTTCCAAGAGTTCTGGGTCTCGACTGGACGACAGTAGATATAACTCCGAAGGACATTGCCGTTAGCTTTCAATTGTTCTATGAATCCGAGGATCAGACTGAGTTTGTGTGCTCCTTTTTGCGTCGGCTGGCGGAGCTGGGGAATTTTCGGAAGTTTGACTTCAGTCTGTCCCACATGCGTCGAGAGCTGCCCAGGAGGGTAGCCGACGCGCTAGTTGATGCTTTAGTTGCAAACCAAGGATTGGAAGAGCTGGCACTGCATCGATCGTGGGAAGCAACGCCGTATTTTGACTCCATAATCAAAGCTGCCGAACGCCATGAAGAACTTGTCTTTCTCAGAATTGATTCATACCCAAAGAAGACCGATCCGCAATATGCCATGCTAAGAGGTCTTTTAAACCGGAACAGAAGTATTCGAGTGGTCGATTATGATTTCGAAACGGTGACAAATGGCGATGAGATTGATCGGTTGTATGCATTCAACCGTTTCTTTCAAGACTTGCAAAGCTTTCCAATGGAGACTCTTTCATTGCAATCATCACTTTTAGGTGAAGCGTTAACTCAAAAAGCTGCTAGTGACTTTCGATGGTCTTCGTTTCTGATGGCGAATCATATGGACTCTCTATGCGAGCTAGTGCAGTATTCATCGCTTCTGTCTTCGGATACACACGATAATGACACCCCTGAGTGGCCGGCCGACGTTGAGCATGTACTTGCACGTAAACGCAAAATAGGATGTCTGTCATCTCGCCCATGCAAGCCAAAGCGGTAAAAATGAGCAGGAATCGGTCTTGAAGATATTATGAGCGTAGTACGGAAGACATTGGTTGCTACTATCCATTACGCATAATAAAAACGGTGAGTCTTAGACCTCCTTAAATAAAATCAGAACTTTAAATAGCTTTGCTGGAGTGATTACTTGACCAACTGCTAAGATGCCTAGAGACTTCGGGTATCGCCGTTCTCTATTTTCTTTCTTTACTTTTCTGTCAATCTCATAGACCTTAGCTCGTGTAGGACTGTCGCACCGCGTCACCGGTCTTTTTTTTTAAAAAAACACACACACACACACAAAATGTAGCACGAAAAGTCGAAAGTGTTCAATTGCGCGCGATCCGACTCTGTTGCTAATTGCTCTAGTAGACCCTATTATTACTTCAACGAGACGGATTTCTCAATGGCGATTAATCTAGAAAGAGCCCCAGAGTCACTTTTCGGCTTGATTCCACCCTCCCAGTATGCGTCGAGGAAGAAAGCCGGCGCAAAGGACAGCAAACTGCCCCTCTTTCAATTCTTACGAGTACCTCGAACGATCGAAGAGCTCGAGCCGTACCAACATGGCGTCGTCGTTTCCATGGACAACGGGACAATGATATATATCAACAGCGGAAAGAGAACGTCACCAATTCGTGGTTTCGAAAAGTCGTTCACGGTATCCAATTCTCATGTATGTGTTGACATAATGCGCGATTCCGATGACTCGGTTGTCGAGACGGCTGTTCTCTTTGGCACCCTGGAGAACACCGACGAGAAAGTTACTTTCGGTTATAACAAAAATATGAACATGGATTCCACTCGCGCCGATCAACTCGCTTTTATGCTTGACAAAAACTGTGAGAAGAAAATGTGGTTCGACCATACCGATTTCAATCAAGCAGCTCTGAAAGTTATCGCTACAAGGCCGTACCCGATGGACCTGACCTTAAAATATTGCTTTTTGGATTTTCACGCTTTCACTCATCACCTTGAGGAACGAAGACTATCCTTTGGATCCTTTCATTCTATGAATGAATCGCTAGATGAAGAGGAAGTCAGGCCGCTCTTCAACGAGAGTTTTCACGTTAATCTTCTGCCGGTTGATCTTGTCCCGAAAATCTTAGGCGCTCCCACGAAAAGTGTCGGATTCTCTTTCATCAACGACGACATTCGGTTATTAGATGTGGTGAATTGCCCTAAAGCTATTCGAATCGACTTCGTGTACGAGGAGTTTCCAACAGAGTTCTTGCAATCCTTCTTTGACAAAATTCACGAGTCAGGTCATTTAGAGAGCCTTGAACTCTTTTTCTTCAGTGACGGACCAGTTCCTAATCATGTCGGAAAGGCATTGCTTGCTGCGGTCGAAGCCAATAGGAAATTGAATAACCTGGTTTTGGCCGATTGTGGTAGTGATTGTGATGCTTTCGTAAAAGATCTTTTTACGGTCCTCGAAAATCACCAAGAACTGCGTACGTTTGGAGTTTGTCGTTATCCCGTGCGTCTCGATCCTGATTTTCTGTGGATGAAGCGACTCCTCGAAACAAATCGAAACTTGGAAATCACGGATACGGATAAGACGAAACTGAGATTTGGCGACGATGAAGTGCACAATATTATTTCGCTGAACCGCTTTTTTCGTGGATCAAAAAGCTTGATGAGAAAGTTGATGCCTCTCCGATTATCGCTCGTAGTAGCCGCATTGACCTACAAAGCCGCGCACGATTTTGAGCGCGCCGGGTTACTGTTGAATGATCATTTAGACCTTTTCATTGAGCTTTTGGACGAGAGAACATCCATTGCTTCAAGGGAAGCTATTGCGGAAGAAATGACGGTTGTAGATCTCCCACCAAATGCTGCTTCCGTAGCCAGCGCTGAGAGTAGTGGGGGACGCCCGCGCAAGAGGAAGATTGATTCGTCAACTCCTGACGGCACAGTATAGCCGGCAAAAGAGGCATGCTGAGCTTGGCTATGTGATCATGATCTCGAGACATGCTGAGCTTGGCTATGCGATCATGATCTCAATTCTTGGCACATAATAACACCCGGTCCAAAAATGCATCAGTCTTTGACTTACACCGGGGGCAGTACTCAGGTTCGAGTTAGCCGTAGCTCGTGCAACTTTTTTCCGTCTGCGCCAATCAACGAAACAGTGTCTCCAAATCTTTTCAGCACAAGCTTACAACTGATGAATTTATAGTTTAAGGACTGGAAAGCCTCGAGATTGCTCAGTATGATTGCCGACCACCTCCGGCTGTGGTCGGAAGGGCGTTTCATTATGCTATCACATCCAACAAGAAGCTAAGAAACTTTGAACTAGACGGGATCCTGCACAAGTGGGACACTATTATCCAGGATCTTTTTGCTGCCTTGAGAAACACGAGGGACTACGAATATTTCGCATCACCCCTTACTTCCAAGAGCTCGACCCCCAGTTCGCATGGCTCAAGCAGTTGCTCCGGCGGAATCGAAATTTTGAACTCAATAATACACCCATGTGGATACTAGAAGTGGATCGTGAAAAGCACGAAATCCAGGTATTGAACCGTGCTTACCGGGAACAATAGGGCATAAAATACGATCGTTGCACCTAGGCGCTGACGCATAGTGTTTCTTACGAATGCCGGCGTAATGAACTTTTTGTCGACGTATCCTTGATGAGATAAGAAGATTTGAAGTTTAACGTGAAGGATAAAGTCATAATAATTGTGTCTATAGAAAGGGAATATGCATTGGAATTATGTCGTATACAACAACAACAAGCTTACGGGACTGAGTTCTAAGTCAAGGGTCGTCATTGGTCTGTACCAGTACGACGTGCGACCAGCAGTTTTTGCGCGAACGGCGAGAAACGTTTTCTTTTTTCGACGCGACGACAAAAAGAGAATAATGACTGAAGAAAAAACAGAGCCATTATCAATCAAGCAAGGAAACAATGTCAAAGAGTAACGCGCCTCCACTCCTGGCTCTAATTCCGCCTACCGATCTGGAGCCGCACCAGATCGCAACTACCAAGGAAGGTGTTCCTTTGCCTACGCACACTTTCTTGCGCCCGTTGCGAACGATCGATGAGCTTATGGTTTACGAAAACGGGGCGATTGTCTGGATGGAAGAGTATGAGACGTTAGTCGTGATCTATCGTCGATACAATACCTTTGGCCCCCTGGATATCAAGTACTTGAAGTTCTTTCAGTTGTATTTGCAGTTTGACGAGGGAGCGGTAGGAATTCGAATTTTTGGCAGCGAAAATGGTATCATCGACTCTGCTTTACATTTTGCGAACGTCGAAGTTTCTGAAAAAGAAAATTGACTTCCATTATGATTCATTACAGCGAGCACTTGAGTTTTGACGCTAGTCATGCGATGCATTCAGGCCTCTTGCTAGACGCGTTCTCAACAAAGCGTGTTGCCCTCAATGCTGTTACCATTAATAATGTCTTGGCCCGTGTTCTCGCTACTCGGCCTTATTCGATTGTATTGACTGTGCCGAACTCAACCATGGATTTTGAAGCGTTTACGGACCATCTTCAAGGCCGTACGGCAAGTTTTGGTTCTTTGTCTTTGCCAAGTTCATTGGAGGATCACGACATGCTCCGACTTTCCGATCATCTGCACCTCTTTGAGAGTATTGACGTCACGGATGCTTCAAGCGAATTTATGTGAAAGCTTCTGTCTGCACCCTTAAAAAAACTTTATTTCACAGTTGGCCCAAAAACAAGCGAGACGGATTGCTCGACAGTAAACATTATCCCCAAGGAGATTCAGATGCTAGTTGATTCAGCCGATGAGTTTCCGACCCGATTCGTCGTCCTTTCTCTATCGAGTGGCTCAATGCAAACATTTAGATGAATTCTTTTTGATTTCGAGAAACCTTTCCATTCCAGCGTACTCAGGAAGGGCTCTCGTGGATGCTGTGGCCGCTAATCAAAAATTGAGACATTTGAGCTTGATTTTTTCTGGGCGTGAATTTGACCCTTCACGCTGAAAGATCTCCCTCGCCTCACTTAGCAATCACAGAGAACTTCGCACTTTTGAAGTAGCAGGGTACCCGGATCAGCTTGATCCGGAATGGTTATGGGTGAAGCAATTGCTCAAACGAAATCGGCTTATAGAAGAGATTTTCATCTACCGTGGAAGTCAAAGGTTGCGGGACGAAATTGATGTAATTCACGCGTTGAACCGCTTCTTTCATGGATCGAACGGCTGAAGAAAGAGGAGGCGATTACTCGACCATCTTTCGTAGGAGCCGCTTTGTTTCGCAACGCCGCAGGACGATTCTCAGCGTGCTGGGTTGCTGTTGGCGGACCACGTTGATGTAGTATGCGAGCTTTTCCACGAGGTGGATCCCGCCAGCGAGAATGTCGTGACGGAAGCGGGCTCTGAGGAGGACAGACAGATCTCATCGCCTTCCGGAAGCAGTAGAGAGCTCAAAGCGCCAAGAGAAATGATGAATTCTGAGCCTTGTATGGAGACTTGTATAGACAAATGTATAGTTCGTGTATATATTCTTTTGTTCGAATTACCGAAATACAGGATGCCCTTTACTATAGACTAGGTACTTGTACTCATTATTACTACGTATTTAGAATCGCATGTACCTCTCTAGAGCTGAAAAGGGCGCGATCGACGCGTCGCTATGTCGCGGTCGCAGAGTGGCATTGAATGATTTGTACCGGCACCCGTTACTTAGGAACGATACGTCTTTGGTACGCGCTCGCGCTTATTCTTTTGCCGCCTCATTTAATGCGAGTTCGTCTCCGCCACGCCTCTTGCATGAGGATTGCGAGGAGCAAAATACTTATCGGTGTGCATGCCTGGATGAAACAATGTCGTTACAAGCAAAATCGAATATGACTTCCCCATTGTTCGGTATTATACCGTCATCGGAACTCCAAGAGCACCAGATTGCAGGAAGAACGGGCAGGATCTACCGACCTACCAGTTTTTACGAGCGCCCTCGACGATCGACGAGCTGGCGCACTACCAGAATGGCGCAGTCATTTGGATGGAAGAGACTCTCGTTTTGCTGAATCACGGCGAGATATTCGAAGAGTACTCGTTACCGAAAGTTCAACTCACGGAATACTATTTCGCACTCAGCTTTCTGCTCAGTGATCACACCAAGGTCAATTGTCGGATCTTTGGCGATGTGAAAGGAGTCTTGAAGACAGCTGTCTTCTTTACCAGCTTGGAAGTTTCTGAAGGGAAGCACTTCATAAATATATCCATCAGTTATCACCGCGGCTTGGTGTTCGATTATTGTCACACGAAGGAGTTTGAGTTGTTGTTTGAATCCATCGCAAACCAGAATTATCTTTTATCCCTCTTATCTGAACGACTTTGCCACTTATTTCATTACGACACGACCATATCCGATGCATTTGACTTTCCTTGCCACCTACGTGGACGGAGAGGAGCTGGTGACGAGTATGCAGGAACGTACGACACCGTTTGGCTCCCTGGAGTTTCACGGCATTTCGCCGATGTTGGAGGCTATACAAGAGATCTGCCGACATCTTCAGTGGTTCGAACACCTTCAATTCAGTGAATTTCCCGGTGATCTCGTAATCAAGTTACTATCCTCGAATGTCCCCAGTATCGGTTTTGATATCGACCGCCGTACGGAAACGTTGGACCTGTCAACGGTAAACATTGTTTCCTCCAAGATTCGTCCTTTCTTCGAGCCGAGAATTTCCCACGAAATTCATGTTATCGTTTTTGCATCGAGTGGCCGAACTAGGTCAGCTGGAATGCTTCGAATTCAACCGAACGGATGGCCCTCCGGTTCCGGACGATGTCAAGAATGCATTGCTGGCTGCCGTGAGCGGCCAGCAAGAAACTGACCAAGCTGACGTTATCTTCGAGCGACGAATCTCTGATGTGGGACGGTCTAGTGGAAGATCTGTTTGGCGTTTTGGAAAAACACGAGGCGTTGCGCACATTGCGCATCACCCCGTATCCTACAACACTGGATCCACAGTTCGCTTGGCTCAAGCAATCGTACAAGCGAAATCGATACATCGATGTCACGGATTCATCAGGAGACAAACTGGAAGCAGACGATGAAGTAGATCAACTGCTTGCGGTAAATCATTTCTTCCGCGGATCCGAAAAGCTGAAGAAAGAGCCCACAGCTACTCGACTGTCCCTCCTAGGAGCCGCTTTAACGCATAGCGCTGCATCCGACTTGCCACGGGCTGGGCTGCTTCTGATGCACCATCTGGATTTGATTTGCGAGCTTGTGCACGAAAATGAGTCAACTGGTGAAGCAGAAGATGTCATAATGGAAATGATTGGTAGTGACAGATATGTCGCGCCAGCTTGAGTCAAGCAGCGCTGATGGTGAGAAGGCCAGCAGCAATCGCTTCGTTAAGGCTGCTAGAACCAAGCAATTATACGTATTGAACTTCTGGTGTCATGTTGTTACGTGGTCGCTCATAGACAAGATTTGGCAAGATGTCGATCATGTCGATTGGCTATTTGTTACTCCGTATAACTATACCTTCGTACAATGAATCTTGCGTGACTGAGGAGCTCTATGATGTAAGCCCTAACCCTTTATGCGGGTATAGACTCATTTTTGCGCAGAAAATCAAGATCTCATCGCAAACAACGCGTTTCTTTCATCACAACAAGAGGGACATAAACTTCAGGTCACCTTGAAACTACATTATTTCATCTGCCAAAGTCAATGTCGTTCTACAATTCTCTTCTCGAGCCTCTCCCGGCATCTAAGCTCCAGCCTCATCAGATTATCAAGTTCGAAGATGGTGACGTTTTGCCTGTCTACCGATTTCGAAGAAATCTTTTGAGCATCGACTGTTTCGCGGGAGATTCTTCCATTCATTCCATTCTACAGGACAATGGTACTCTCATATCGATCACGTGTTCACGTGTGCAGTGCTATGGGCCACAAATCGTTGTTTTTGAAGACCCTGAGACCGCAGAGAAGCGGGTTGTCAAGTTGGTCGACCAAAGGTGCTTCTTTCTCTATTTCAATCAAGTGAATTGCATGATTTTAGGAACGTCGGATCACGCGATTGCCGAGACGGCTCAGTTCCTCTAGAATCTAGAGGAAGACGATGATTCGTGGCGCATGGAAATCCGCAGCTCGAGACGTCGTTTTGATTTTGGTGTCTTTTCGTTCGCGCATCTTGCTTCTTTGCTGCGCTCACGCCCGAACATTCCAATCACATTGAGTGTTATGGGCATCACTCCCGATCAATCACGATTACTAGCGAATTACCCGGAAACGGTGAACATGCGTTTCAACGAGCTATTCTGCAATGTCTTTACCGATGAAGGGAACACCTTTGTGAACGCTCTCGTCGAAAGAAACTCGTCGTTCGGCACTCTATGGCTATGGAATGAAAGCAATCTACAGGGTGTTACTTTCGAACGTATTCTACAGGCAAAAGCAATCGACAAATTAGTTATGCCCACCGTCAGCGTTCAGCAGATACCTCGTGTTCGGCTCTGGTAAAGGAGGTCGACTTCACTATTGATGCCCGAGACATGAAGGCATTTGATTGGTCGAACATGAACATTGTTCCGAAGAAGCTGTCTCTGGAGTTCAATTGTGCTCATAGCTCTAACGAATCTGACGAGTCTATTTGCATGTTCTTCTTCCGTCTCGCTGAACTAGGCGATTTTACCAAATTCGATTAGAATTTCGAAGGAAACGGCAACATACCCACTCCAGTTTTCGAAGTGCTGATGTGTGCCGTCGAGGATAACCAAAAGCTGAGAGAATTGGCCTTGCATCGACTGTCTTACAAAGTTTGTCCGTTTCTTCAGCAAATTTTTGGAAGAGTCATGGCACGCCACCAAGGATTGCATTCCTTGAGTATTTCTGATTCAATCTTGCGAATGGTGGATCCCAAACATACTTTGTTGAAGCAGCTCTTGAATCGCAACAGGAAAATCCAAGGGATTGGTTTTGGAGACGCCCATGATAAAGTGGGCTACTATGAGACCGAGATTCGTAAGCTTTATGCGTTCAACCGATTCTTTCAAGACTTTGCGCATCTACCGATGGAATCACTGTCTCTTGTGCCGTCGCTCCTCGGAAACGCGTTGACCGGCTGTGCTAGCCGTGACTTTCGATGGTCTGCTTTCCTGATGGCGTACCATTCGGATGCTCTGTGTCAACTCGTGGAGAACTCACCTTGCCTTCGATGAGTGCGAGTGAATTCGATAATATTGGTACTGTACCCGAGCCTAGCACGATGGAGAGTTTTCTCCAGTCTGTCCGTAACGAATTCTTCTGTTACGACGATATGTCGCTCTAGTTTGCGAACTGAAATACTATAACGCGAAGTTGGCGACAGATAAATAATTTCATATTACCTTCTCTCTTCGATAACTTGGCATCTTAGTACTCATAGTTGCTGCGGACCGGTATATCATGCACACCTCATGCTTGTCTACTTGATCCTTTTGATCAAAACGAGACCTTAAAATCTGAAACACGACTTTGAGTGCTCCGCAATCGCGTGCATTCCTGGGTGCATCGAAGTGCTCTATTGCGGTCACCTTCATTTATTCGTTGCATACCGCGCTTTTGTCTCTCGACTGTCCTATACCCCTTTCAATGCTCTTCAAATCCAAACGACGTTTCCGTATCCATGGCATGATTGGCCAACCAATCCGCCCGTTTGTTGTACTCGCGCGCAATGTGCGTGACGCTAATGTCTTGAAATTCCTGCATGACGTCCCGCGTGGGTCCCCACAATTCTTTTAACTTTGGATCCCGCACTTGATACACCCCATTCAATTGTTTGACGACCAATTCGCTATCCCCCTGCGCTTGAATGCGCTGAATGCCCAACGATTTCGCACACAACAATCCCAATAATATGGAATGATATTCGGCCATGTTGTTGCTCATCGGCGGCAAAAATTTCCATCCACACCAGACTTCGTGTCCTTGATCATCAAATAAGACCATGCCACACCCCGATTTCCCCGCCGGATTGCCCCGGGCACCTCCATCGAATTGCAACAAATAAGTGCGTTGCGGATCAATGATGGTGGTGGTGCTTGTCGTATCCTGATTCTCGTTAGAAATGGTTGGGTTGTCATTACTACTACTTTCATTCGGAATCGCCGGCCACACGCCTTTGTTTTCGTCCGAAGACGCCTGTTGCTGCGATGCCGTCATCGGAATGAGCACAGGCGGCACCGATGGTTTGCGTTGTTTCCCTTGTCCCGTGAATGCATGTCCCATGGGATCTCCTTGTGGTTGTGACAAGGACGATTTGTTGGTCGCCAAGGCCCGTTTCGCCAATTCCGTCGCTTCCTCGACGTTTGGCACGATGCGGACCCGAAACGTTTGGAGGCGTTCTTCGACCAAATGCATGACTTGCCAATAGAGCGGTTTCATAATGCGTTTTTCCATGGGAAAGATGCCTTGCAATTGTTTCGCCAAGACGGCATGATCCGTTTCCAACATCAAATGTTGGACTCCCAACTGAATGGCGTAATGCAATCCGACAATGAGTGCGGAATATTCCGCCAACGACAGTGCACGATCACTGGGAAAATAGTGTCGGGCCGTCAATGTAGAACTAGAATCTTTCAACACAATCCCGATCCCGGTGCCATCGGCATTGAGTTTACTGTATCCTTTGGTTTGTAAAATATACGTGTGTTGGGGATTGAGAAGAAGTGATGAAGTCGTCGAGTGAAAGGCCGATTGAGGAGAGGATGGGACTTCGAGAGAAGCTTCTAAAAAGGAAGGAGTGATGGTCGATGCACTTCTCCGAGCGGATCTCCATATTCGATCCAGAAAAAAGAGAGGACGACGAGTCTGATTTAGGATCATCATGGCGGATGTCGGGAGAAAGAATGCAGTTATTATGAACGAATAAAGAAACAAATAGGGCCGTTTCCTATCCGCCTGCACCATGCATAAAAGAAATAAGTATGTCGAGAAAGAGGATACAGACAGAGAATGAGGCTCCAGCAACGTCAAATATCAGAGGATGGTTTGCTGTTATAATAACGTGATGTTATTGTTGGGAGACTTCCGTTAGGTCTCCAACCAGGGTGAACCTCTTCCGATAGCTCTCCCGTTAGGAGAGACGTTAACTGACTACATTCAACTTTACAGTAGAGTACGCGCCATTGGATGTGGTACTAATTACTTAGAATCTACTTAGGTTGCTCGATAAAGTAACAAAGCCTTATGAATGACAGTCCCGGATGATTCATGAATCACCCCTCTAAGATAACCAAATCCTCAATAAACAATAGTCAGCGAGCGCGACCGCTCTTGATAAAGAAAAGTCAGCGAGCGCGACCGCTCTCAATTGTCAATAAAGAAAAACCAGCCTACGTGACCCTGATGCAGCGAGCGCGACCTTCCAATAAAGAAAAACCCAGCCTACGTGACCTTCCACCGATCAAGGCTTTCGTCGAAAACTACTTCGTAAATAATCAAAACCCAATCTACACAATTTCAGTTTCAAACTAGACTTGGTTGATTAATATCACACATTACTCTATACGTGTCATTCAGCCAATTGAAACATAACATCAAATACAAAAGGTCGGAGATCATCTCCGACTCCAATCTCCGAAATAGAGTCAAGGAACCATGTCCTCTCATTGAGGGCACGTCGACCATGTTTCAGAATTGTCGCCGCATAAAAACATACATATGGTCCGCAACTATGGCCATCATGTTGCAATAGTTTATTGGGAAGACGCATTTCTTGGTATTCCCACGGAGCGAAATCGGGTAATGTTGATTCCTGCTGCTCGCTTGTTGACGGCATTCTAATTGCTGCCTCACCGCACGCGAATTTAAATAAACCTGAAAGCCAGACAGCATTAGAGTAGTGATCGTCCGGATCTTCGAGGGAGTCGAGCGAATAAATAACTCGATTATCGGCATCAACCACCATCAACCACCAGTGCCTCTCCTTGCACATAGGGAATAAATGAATGCCCAAATTGTTCGATTTTGTCATAGAATTCAATGCCACAAACGCTGAACTAAGCTGCAGTCTACCCTCTCTCTTAATATTTTGGTTGGCGGAATCCCACAGATTACTCATGACATACGACGGGTGTGCAATAACTCCCTCATCCGTTCACGGTCTTGCTTGTTATGCTTTCAAGGAAACTGTTCACAATCGCGTCATTGAAATAACATTGCGAGTTCATAATTTCAAGGCATTCACTGGTTATGGATGCCGTGGCACCACTTAGCACCTTGATATGATGCTTCTTTCCCTCTTCAGGTCGTGGACGACTCCGCGACCTTTATCAACGCCCTTTGCACTGGATTGCAAAAAGGAGTGACCGAAGAGATCCCCTGGCATCTTCTTTGTTGTAAATCAGATCGTTTCCATTCTTTCTTGTCCCTACAGTGATAAATGATTCTATTCCACTTCTTTCCTTTTGCTGTCTCTGCAAGAGTATTCCGCGACGTGGATTGCAATATTGTTCTCACTCACAAGTCCTCGCTGGTTTGCTTCATGCTTTTCGGGTTGAAGCCCTTCTTTTCATCGTTAAATCATTTGTTTCCGTTTTCCGTAAATGATTCTGGAATATCAAACTCGTGTTCTTGAACCAAACAATTTAATTGCTCAATGGTTCCCACAAATGGATAAGCTGTGTCGTAAAAATAGGATACGATCTTTGATGGTTCATCAGTAATGACTGGGGGTTGCAAAGGGGCTACTCCAATTTGCCTTACTTGTTGTCGACGTAATGAAAATTGATTTTCATTTCTGGGATCTACAATCTTACCGTCTCAGGTCGAAGGGTGTTCTCAAGAATTGTGATGAGGTCCCACTAGTGGCAGTAGCGGGACTTGTTATAGCTCTCACGAAGTTCTTCTGGTTTTCGGAATACCCACTGAAAATGAACTTGAGAGCGCTTCATTTTGTGCCAAGTTCTTTCTTCGCAGATCTAGCCGGCATTTTCAGGAAATGCGACGAATCGTCACTGAGATTACCGGATTTGGCGGGACTTGCATTCTTCTTTTGGATGTCTAATCGCCTTTTAAATACATGTGATGAATCGTCACTAGCAGACGTGGGCGGGACTTGCATTAGTGGGTTCTGTCTTCGGTATCTTTATAATCATATCTTCAGGAATCGTGATACTTCGGTTGTTGGACTGTTTCGAATGAGATCTTGGCAGTGCTCTCAGATTACCCCTCTTCATAGTTGGCATCTCAACTATGGAAGAAACTGCTGTGGCGGGACTTCCTGCTTTTGCTTCTGCAATCGGTGGCGGTTTCAACTTCTTTTTTACGGGCATGAGTCGGGCCTTTGGCTCTGGAATTTGCTGTCAGTTTCGATCTTTTCCTTTTTGTGTTGTATTCTCATTCATTGAAGACTCGATAGTCAAGGCATGAGCTCTGATATCAGGTGGTGGCTTCAGATTTTGACTCTTCATGGTCGGCCTCTCAAAGATTGACGAATCAGTTGTGGCGGGACTTGTTCCTTCAGCTTTTTGATTTGGTGGCTGTTTCGGCCGCTTTCCTCTTTCTCGTTGCCATTTTGACTAATGAAAAATCTGTTGTTGCTGGACTGGAAGCACAAGCTGTTGTGGTCGGCGGTGGTTTCAAATTCGGTCTGGATGCGGTCGCTGTCTTCAATATCGATGACTTTGGCGGTAGATGGACTTGCCTTCATGCTTTTTAAATTCAAGTTACTTGTTTGGATCTCCTCTTTGTTCTAGTTGTTGGCATTTCATTTACTGAATATTCTGTTGTTGCGGGACTTGAGGCAAAAGCATTATGTGCGGTGCTTGGTTCCACATCTTCATCCTCTAGAATTGTCGACAGATGACCCGAGTGTGCACTGTTCAGACGGGAATCGTCATGGATGCCTACCTCGACATCATCAACCATGGTCAATTCTTGTTCGTGACTTCTTCTTTCCGTGTAATCCTTGTCACGAATAATTACTACAATATCTCGGTTACTACCTGACGGAGCAAGGTCCATATCCAGAAGATAGTTATTTTCGTTGTCGTCTTCAGCGTGAATTTCTGCAGCGTCTTCTCCAGTAAGCTTTAAAATCCGTGACTGGACAATGGCATTGGCTGCATCAGAGTCTTCTACTAAGCCAATCTTGTCAATATTGTGAAGGCCATGTCCTCCCGGAGGTATCATCGTTGTCCAAATCTTCAGAAGTAATTCCTGCATCCATGTCAATGACGCATGTTGGGAAATGGTTGACCAGAATTGCGCCAGTTTCAAGTAATGCAGGATCCATGTACCTTCGATCATCTTTGAGGTAGTCCAGACACTGTCGAATTGTGTGATTCGGTGATCTGCAGTGAAAGCAGTGCCGAGGTAAGGGCTTGCCGTCTCTACGCTTTGCGTCCAAGAGTTGATTCTAGCTGTTGCATGTGTTCCGCCTTTGGTTTGGTCCCAAAATCAAACAGACCATCGGGCGGCAATCGCTTCTGCTATTGCATCGTTATTTCGACTGAGCTTGTTCTTTGAACTTGGCTCATACTCCTTTGTCATTCGTGCTGATTCCAGCGCCGATTGCTTCTTTTTCTTTGACTTACGTGGTCCCGGTTCACCATTACTGATTATTCTGTTCCCCGAGTTAAGCTTGTCAGTGTAAGTTGGTGATGGATAAATGTTTTCTGATTGATAAGCAAGCTTGATATCCCCAAATCCCCGGACGCCAAGTCGCCGGATAGTTGTTAAGAAACTCTGTAAGGAAGCCGGCGATCACCACTTGTCGGAACTTTTCCAAACTCTTCGTGAGAATTGCGAAAACACAGAGGGTGGGATTGAGGGCCAAGTTGAGGATCTTGTACGTGAAACAAGGTTGATGTGGCCGCAGTAGATTTCCGCATCGCTGTTCTACTGCAGGAGCAGTACAGGGACGGAGTGCTCGTGGGTTCATAAGTAACATACTCCGTCTTCTTGTGCTTTTCAGCTGCATAATTTGAATTTCAAACTGCCATCGGGCATCCTTCAGCATCCTCTATTACAAAATCTAGATCTTCATTGCCTGTATCTTGCAAGCTTCGAAAGTATATGGTGAGGAACCTAGCAGATTTGGTTGTTATTTCATCTCGAAATTGTCGAAGAGATTCGGCAGCCGCCATCAAAAAAGTTAGAAATGGCTAGTGGAGGGGTATTAGTCCTCACTTCATGATGTAGAAGCCACTGCTGGGCCGATTCGACATGATTTGTTGAACAGAAACCATATAAAGGGAACTTGTTTCCAACTGGCACGTGATCGTTGAGCAACCACCTCCATTCGCCGACGTCTCCACTTATCTCTGTGAAGCCATTCACTTCAGCTAGATAGGTAAAATATAGGGGCTCCCACATAGATTCATGTTGACTCGGTGTATTTCCAAACACAGTCCAATGAGTAGGATGAATTGTCCCAAGAACATAGATAACAATTCGCTGCACCGGTACTAAGAGTTTCGTTTTCTTCAATTTGTGGAAGCGCTTTGACAAGCTTCTTCGCAGCATCCAAGAAGGCGTTAACATCTGGAGCGCTTTGCATCTCGCGCGATAAACCAAGCGACCGCTCTGCCCTCTCAGCGATCGTTGATTGATATTGAATAGATGGTAAATGTTTCAAGAATATGAATCAAGCAATACTTCACGGAAACAACCAGTCCATAATGTTCTGCCAACTGCCGGCGAGAATGTGTCCTCGGTCAGTGAATACTGGAAACTCTTCGAAATTGAACCCAGCTTGATACATCATGAGAAGGATATATATCATCCCTTGCTTGTTTTCCGAGGGAATCAACCCAAAACCAAGTGGAATGTTACTTCCATTTCCATCGACCCCTATGATCGGGACTCCAATTCCATCGTGTTCGGGTATACGGATGTGTGTTCCGTCTAAAAGATTGCAGGAATGCAGGCATTTCTAAAGAAGTGCGCGGCATTCTCAATGAACACAGTTGACCGAAAAAAGCATGAGTTCTGGTCAGTTTCTAAATTGACGGAGGCATTTGGATTTAGCTCGACATATTTCCGAAGATACTGGGCCAACAGCTCATTGTACATCAACAAATCCTTTCGGTAGACCTCACGGAAGTGTTTCTTGAGATTTGAATGCATTGTCGGGCCAACTTCGATGTCGAAACCCTCTTTCCTGAGGACGGCGTTGAGATTCTTGCGAGTAGCATGACTGTCGAAGTTTGGTGCCTGGAAGCATGTTTTGAAGAAGTCTTGAACAGCAGGAATGTTCTGCACTATCATTGATTTTCTGCGGCAGTCCTTTGGGAGGTCGTTTGTTGGAGTGCAAAACAAACTGTGCCTGAAGTTAGTACTAGGATGGTCGTGTAGCAATCGAAGTTCGCCGTTTTCTTCCTTGAACTTAAGTGAGAACGTTTTGCAGCAAGTGCACACGTAGCAAGGGCTTTCTCCGTGCTTGCTGACATCTCGTAAGAGCTTTCGATCGCATTACACAAAAGCGATGCTGCGGAGAAGCTCCTCGTGATCATCCTCAGGGATCGGTTTGTCATAGAGAAACTTTTCAAAATCATACGGACCGGTTGGAGGAAGTGCCCCATATTTTTGCATAATCGTGACGAATGATCGTCGCCCTTCGTTTCAATGATCGACATGTTAATGTTGTAAAAGAGCAACAGTAGGAACGGAAGGGCAACTATGACAATAAGGAATGCAGCGTTCTGATCATCTTGTCGGCAGTCGGAACGGAACAAACGCACAACGCGAACGATTGTGCGGTTATTGTGCGTGACCTAAGTAGAACTAATGATGGATGGAAGGCCTTTAAGTAATTAGTACCACATCCAATGGCGCGTACTCTACTGTAAAGTTGAATGTAGTCAGTTAACGTCTCTCCTAACGGGAGAGCTATCGGAAGAGGTTCACCCTGGTTGGAGACCTAACGGAAGTCTCCCGTTATTGTTGTTTTATTATGCCCGCCGCCACTGCAAAATTTCGAAAAATGCGTCGGTCAATCATCCACAGAGGTTCGGGTTTGATGAGGAGGAGGTCAAACGTCAAACGCTCACTCCCGTCAACTGTATTCATGAATATGACATCATCAAGACACGATGCGCGTTGCTCGACATCATCCACGCGTACGAAATAATGACGTCACATTGTGATGGCGGCCGCCCAAAATCTTTCGTTCCAATCAAAACCCTCGACGACGACATCCCTTCTTGCGGTTGTTGATGTTATTATTGTTGTTGCTGCAGTAATATATTCTTCTTTTCTTCTTATTTAGCGCAACGCAGAGAACCAAATTACGCTTCCTAGGCATCATCATCCGAAAATAAGAATAATGTTGGTATCTTTGTTGCAGAAAAGCAGTCGCCCGATGATGTCGATGCAGAAGACTCTTCCAAAATTCTTGTCGACCATGGCGCGTACGACATCCGCGGCCGTGCACATTGATCGTTTCACTCCTTCTTCGACTACTAGTACTACTACACACTACGACCAGCGCCTTCCGAATGAAGTGAATCAACGCAATGCCTTGTATCAAGACGAAGCCGCCCGGACCTTGGGTGATGTCACGGCGTCCGTGCGTCACGATTGGACGAAAGACGAAATTGCTGCCATTTATAGTTTGCCGTTTTATGAATTGATGCATCGCGCCAGTATGGTCCATCGCATGTACTGGAATCCCGCCGAAGTCCAACAATGCACCTTACTGAGTATCAAGACGGGCGGATGCACGGAAGATTGTAAATATTGCAGTCAATCGACGCGCTATAAAACGTTTGTGAAACCGACGCCGACGATGAAAGTCCAAGAAGTCTTGCAAGCGGCCCAACGGGCCAAAGACGCCGGATCGACCCGATTTTGTATGGGTGCCGCGTGGCGGGAATTGGGCAACAAACAAAATGCGTTCGGGCACATTCTCGAAATGGTGAAGGGCGTCAATGCCATGGGATTGGAAGTGTGTTGCACATTGGGCATGTTGACAGCCGAACAAGCCCGCCAATTGAAACAAGCGGGATTGACGGCGTACAATCACAACCTGGATACGTCACCCGAGCATTACCCGAACGTCATTACGACCCGCAGTTATGAAGATCGATTGCAAACGATTGCCAATGTACGAGATGCCGGCATTAGTGTGTGTTGTGGTGGTATTTTGGGATTGGGTGAGAAAGAAACGGATCGAGTGGGATTGTTGCACGTATTGGCGACCTTACCGGAACATCCGGAATCTGTGCCGATCAATGCTTTGGTGGCCGTCCAAGGAACGCCTTTGGGTGATCAACAACAAGAAGAAGATGATGATGCCATGAAGTCGGTCGATGTCTTTGATATGGCCCGCATGATTGCGACGGCTCGGATTGTCATGCCCCGGACGATGGTCCGTCTTTCGGCGGGACGATTGTCGTTCAGTGATGCAGAACAATTCCTCATGTTTCAAGCCGGTGCCAATTCCATTTTCAATGGTGACAAATTGTTGACCACGTCGAATCCAGAATTTGACGCCGATCAAGCCTTGTTTCGCAAATTGGGCTTTCAAGGAAAACCCGCCCACCAAGGTCCTTTGGTCGCACCGGCCGAAGCAGACGGACATGTCATTGTCACGCACGTGCGGGCGGAAGCGCAGTTGGCTTGAAACAAGAAATAAGACGAAAAAAGAGACTAAAATTATGATAAGTAATCACAGAAATACATATTGTTATAGTTGGTTTCCCACATCGTATTGAGTTCAACATGCATTGCTTGTTACATTTTCAACTCCACAGCCCCCTCTCTCTTTTTTTTAGTTGGACATGTTGTGTTCGACACGATCGACATCATCCAATTCCTCCAAAGCATCAATGATTTCCATATTCTTTTCAAATTCTTCGTCGGAACATTCGACGGGCGCTTTACTGACATAGATTAAGGACATTTCCAAACCTTGCTCGTATCCCATGGACTGAATGGCTTGAAACATGTTGGAGGTTTCCGACGGATCGGTATAGACGCGAGTTGTTCCTTCTTCTACCACCAATTCCATATCGGAACATCCCGCTTCAATGGCGGCTTCCAAGACGGCTTCTTCTTCCAACACGGCCGGTACTTGCACACATCCCTTCCGATCGTACAGGAACAAGACACTACCGGCTTCGGCCATTTTGCCTTCTCTCTTGGAGACAGTCGATCGGACATCGGCTGTCGCGCGATTGTTGTTGTCGGTCAAGACATGAATGACCAACGAAGCACCCCCGAATCCGTATGCTTCAAAGATGGATTCCTTGAAATCACCAACATTGCCTTCCGAGGCCTTTTTGATGGCCCGTTGAATGTTATCGACCGGGACACTTTGAGCCTTGGCCTGTTTCATGACATCCGCCAAGGCGCGATTGGCATTGGGATCGGGACTGCCGCCTTGTTTGACGGCCATGATGATTTTTTTGCCAAAAATGGCGTTGGTTTTGGCTTTTCGGAGGTCGGTCTTGGCTTTGGTGGAGGCCCGGACGGCGGCGGCGCGGCCCATATCAAGTTGTGTAGTACTTGTAGTTGTCGTGGGTAATTGTGTTTGTGGTGTCACCATAAACGCCCAAGTGGGCGTGGCGAAGAACAGGGTCAATAGAATGAAGAGAGATTGTTGCATGGTGTCGACGAGATGCGAGAGAAGTAATAATTTGTTCTGGAACGATTGCTACAACGTCTTTGCTTCGATTCGTTCGTCAATTACAATTCGTTCTCGTCAGCTTTGAGTGATCTTTGATAAAGTAAAGACGTTTCGTTTGCTGCCCTGCTTGCTTTTGAACGATGTATTGTCGTATTGTCGTTGTTAAGGTCGTTGTCACTTTTTTCTTCGCCAACCAAATCGGCGGCGGAGAAAACGTGAAAGACACACCGTGCGTCAGTCTCGATAACTGTGTCGTAGTGGTACAATACTTTAGTCATGTGTGAGTCATGAGTCATGAGTCATGAGTAACGAAAGAAAGCTTGAGCATCGAGCAACAATTTTGTCAGAGTGCGACTCACTATCGATAAGAGTGTACTCGAGGAACCCCATCGAAACACTTTTTGTCGACCGCACCGAAACGCTTCGTCGCCCACTGTTTCTTTTATACAAGCGAGTCGGCCGGAAATCGTTTTTCGAACGCCGCACAACGACGCAAGTAAATACTCGCAAAAGGCACCATAAAAGCCTCTCTCGTTCTTCTGGAGAAAGAGACATCGATCGTTTGATTTGCTAATTTTCTTGCAAGGTTCGACGACACGAGTTACGATTGTGGGGTGCGGCCCGTCGCGAAATGAAATTGGATAATTGAAACGATTCTATTTTTTTTTAATTTGTAGTAATTATCGACTTCACCGCCGCACAGAGATCGAAGAGCCTCTCCGTTTCACGCACATGCTGAGAGAACAACATCATTTTTACAGGGAAGAATTCATAAGAAAGAAACGCGGCAACATATTCTTTTCCTGAATTAACGGCGAAGAAGGACACAATGGTACGCGCAGAGAACGAAAAAAAAGAATTCATCGTTCTTGATCTCATTTTATGCTCTTTATAAAGGTCTTTTGCTGCATTGCCATTGTAGCTATCGCCATTGTGTATTTCATTGGATTATGGATTCGACAATTGTTTTTGGGACGGCGTCGCGATCCCTATTTTGCGGCATGGCCACCCCCACCCCGCGCGTTGGCGGGCAACGGGGCGTGGCCGGTCTATGGACATACGCGATTGTTTCGACGGCACGTCGGTGATGTCATGCTCAGAATTTGAACCGCAATGGACGGAATATGCCATCGCGGGTCGTTCTCTCGGCCACTGTTTTGCGATTTTCATTTGGGGACAGTGGCGGGTGGGCATTCAGGGACCGGAACGCGCCCAACAATTCTTTCAACAGCCCTTGCAAGAAGGATGGCCGTGGACCCCGCCCGTGACGTTATTGGGAAAATCGTGCCTCGCATTGTTGCAACAAGAAGATATCGGACAAGCCAAGAGTTTGCGGGGGATGTTGGAAAAGCCATTGTCGGCGAACGCTCTGCAACGATTCGCTCCGGTGTTTGCGCAAGCCGCCGAGCAGTGTTTATTGGCGGTCGAACAAGGTGTGTTTCGGAAAACGCGGTCGCCACAAAAGCAACCACCGGATCAGTGTGCGGCGTCACCGACGGATGAGGAGGATTGTTGTGAGGACGAAGAGGAAGACGAACTCGAAGAAGGTGCTTGTTGTAAACTCAAATGGGAGGCATTGCGGTCGTACAGTTTAGATTTAGTGAATGGGCCTTTGTTTGAAATGAATTTATGGAGCGAAGAGACCGTCAGTCCTTTTAAAGCAAGCTCCCACGAGGCATCCTTTCAAAGAGAAGAAGAACCACCGACTTGGAAAGCCGTGTTAACAAACTGGAACACACCGAAACATGCGAGAAAGGAAGAACCGCCGACTCGTGAATTGATGTTATTGTGGATGGAACGAATAAAACTAGGTTTAGATGTCATCAAACTGACGTTTGGACCGGAATGGATGTATGTTTGGATGTTCAATGAATACGGGAGAGCCGTCAATGCACGCATGTACGTGGAGAAGCTCATTGGGGGACATGTGGAGCGCATGGCGGCGTTAGATCCGCAAGTAACGCATGAACGGGGACACGTCTACCACGAGCCCACCACGCAGCCCTTCCCTCTCTTGGCGCTACATCAGAATTTAGTACACAGTAAAGAAGGCATCTTTGGAGACTTTTCGGTGTATCCGACGCCAGCGAAATCAACTGCTGTTGGAGTCGAAGAAGTGACACCGGGAAACCGAACACGTTGCAACAGCATGCCCAATACTTCGGTCGCCGAATTGTCACCCGTGAAGGACGCTTGTTTCGCGTCACCGTACGTGACACCCTTTAAGACAGAACAAGATTTGGCTCGAGCCAGTCCGATACGGAAGCCGGAGAGTATTTCACCGGAAGGTACGAAGTGGGGATTGAAAGAAATACGTTTAGAAGGGTTTCCACAAGGTGCATCCATGTCACCATTGAGTGAAGTAGGCACTTGTCCGGTTCCACAATGGAAGAGTCGTCCCATGGCAACTCCCCTGGCCGACACAGCTGAAGCGACAGATGGAACCAGGAAGCCTCACCAGAAGAAAAATGTCAGTGAAGTATTTCGAGAAATAAAAGCGAATAGAGAGAAGCAGAAGCATCTCTCAGATGACGGCCAAGTCGTTTATAGCTTTTTCAACCCCACACAGCGGAGATCATTTGACGAAGCCGATGACTCTCCAGTAATCAAAGCCGTTAAGTCGATGAATGGGAAGAATTTGACGGAAACAAAAGAGATTCCTACCCATATTGCACCAGACACTAGTGAGACAGCAGAAGAGATTTGCAAAGAAAACGCATCACAATCGACCCAACGGATATCAAATGTACATAAACAAATCGAACAACGATCAGTGACAAACGGCACCCATCTGAAAACCTTGTCGTCGTCTTTTTCTTCGAATAAGTCGGGTATTTTAGCTGGGTCAACTTCTGCACCATTAAAACGCTTTGCAACACCCCAAATACCAATGACAACACCCTTCCGACAGCAGAAGAGGGTTCGTAGTACAGGAAAGAAGAAACCGATTCCGGATACAGGCGATACCAACGTGCAGTCGCTTCTACAAGCATTGTTGCAACAACGAGGTCCAGAGGGAAAGGGTATATCGCAAACGACCTTGATGGAGCTGATCATCAACATATGGATGATGTTAGAAGTTGGAAATGCTTGGACTGCCATGGCCATGACCCTGCTAGCATGGGACGAGACAGCACTGAGTGTAATTCAAGAAGAGTTAGATGTTCTAGAACTAGAGTTTGGCGGCGAACTTCTTTCTCCTGCAGCGCTGGATCGTATGAAATATCTCGATGCTCTTATTTACGAATCAATACGCCTGATTCCTCCGTTCTTGGGAGGACTGAAGTCGACTACTGAAACGGTTATTTTAAAGGATGCCGGTGTACAAATTCCAAAAGGATCCCACATTTTCTTCTGTCAGCCATCGCGACAAGAATTCGATCTTTTCGCAGCTGTCGGCAAACGTCCGGAATGTCTGGGTCAGCAGTATCCTTGTATCGAACTCTTTGGCTTTCTACCACTACAAGGGCTCGAGGTACCACTGATGGTGTTGCAGTGCAAGGTTTTTCTGGTTGTGACGCTTCGAAACTACGCACCCACTGTTTCGAAACGAAATACGTTTATACGTCGAGTCAAATCCGCCGTGAGCTTTCGAAAAAGTCAGCATGTCGAAACACCCGAAGCATCATTGCGATCCTGGGCGGGACTCACGGATGTTGCCGAAGGTTCGAACCATTCCATCGGCGCGTGGGATGTGGAAGACGGGCCTGCCGCGGCCGCGGATCAAAGCAATCACAGGATGACCCCTTCGGAAGCGCTGAAGCAGTTTACGAAAATTCCATTTCCGGAGCCCAAGCGGGTGATTCAGTTGAAACCACGGGGTCTTTAGGAATTGAAGTTGACCTCGGAAAGTTTTAGGAAATCTGACATAATAATAATGCATATTATTTACATCGTGTTACCGACCCTCAATTAGTTTTCATGCTCCTGCTGATTTTAGTAGCCTCTAGAGTGATCAAGCTTTTTAGCAATGACATTTGATGACATAGCCCTCGAAAGTATGTTTTATGTTAAAAAATACTGTACATAGATGAGTCACGAACATAACAAACAGTGACCCGGCGTCTGGCCTTGGTGCCGCACGTACTTGCGCCGCATCTCGCATTTTATTTTGTTATTCACAACAATAAAAACGAAGAAGAACATCAAACAAAAGCATCAAGCAATACCTTCAAGCAACGTTCTAAGAGATTATCTTGACTGTTGAGTTCTAGGCTGATCTAAGCTGTTAAAATAGCCTCTTGTTGACGAGAATGTTCCGCTTTCCTTCCTTGCTGTCTCCCACCCCTCGCACGCTCGCCCTGCGACCGTGTTGGCTTTCCTCAATGTCAACAAACACCGCTGCTTTCTCATCTACGAATGCAGAAAAGAGTATCCACGACATGTCGAATGAAGAATTGGCGGATACATCGACTATTCCCGGTTGGGAATGGATTCATTCACCTCCCCGCAAATTCCCTCGGGGCGCCTTGATCGGGACAGTCGTATCGGATCGCATGCAAAAGACCGTGAATGTAGCCGTCGATCGATTCCGTATCATTCCGAAATTGCGATTACGACGACGCTATACACGAAAATTCATGGCACACGATGAACAAGAAGTGGCGAAGATTGGAGATTTGGTGATGATTACACCGTGTCATCGTATTTCGAAGCACAAGCATTTCATGTTGCGAGAAATCTTGCGCCCGAAAGATAAATTGTAATGTTTATAATGCTTCGTTTTCATTTTTTTGTTCTACAGTAAGCGAGTGAATTTCTTTCCAGCCTCTTAAGTATCGAGGATCGTTCCGATGCGAATGTTACTGGTATTCCGTTTTAGATTACAGTTATGCATATCCTATGTTCTCTAGCCAGTCGTCATTCTTAAACGGTAGTTAATCGTCTTACCAGGTATTCGATACGTTAAACATCTCAATAAAGGAAGGGCGAAAACTGCACTAACTCACATAGGATGTCCGTATAATTCGCAAGCAAGAGCGAGGATCGTCGAAAGTCACCGCTAGCACTTTGCATCAGCGTCTCGCCGACGATCACTGGTTGAAGCGAAAGAGGTTCCTGCGTGAGCCCTTTTAAGCCGCGAAAGAAGCAGTTGATAACGTACAAATCATCTATCTCTGCACCGTCTGTCACTCTGTTTCCATCCTTATCCATTACCTCAATGTACGGATTGCGCTTAAGCAATTGTTTCAGCAACGCATAGCCTGGATCCGCCTCTTCTTGATAGTTATCAATTTTAAAATAGCGCAAGCTTTTGTGACTCTCCAACGTTGCGAACATGCTCTCGAGATGTTGATCAAATTGAATGAGAGAGTGATGCAACTGCAGCTCTACCAGACTTTGATTAGCCTCGACAGCACGAAGCAGCTCCTCTACCACCGTAGCTAGTATTCTGTCAGACGCGTTGTATTTGAAGGTGAACTCTAATTTCACAAAGTGTCCCAGTTCCGCGATACGGCCGAAAAATGCACAGAAAAAATCTTTGTATTTCTCGTGGACGTAAAGTGATCGAAATGATACTGAAAGTTCTTTCGGAACAATGTCAACAAGAGACCAATCCATCTCCAGAACTGTTTCTTCATGAATTTCAAAACCGACGCCCTTGACCGAGGCGGTCAAAAGCTGGTACATTTGACGCGGCGTTTCGCATGCAAAAATATGCAGCTTGTCAATTGTTCTGGCTCGTAAGAGGCGATGGAAAATGTCCTCGTCTTGCTCTCGGAAATGCCACAATTTTAAATATCCGAACGGCGTAACTCGCTGTAGCAGGATCTCAGCAAATGTAGCGCCCCCATCGGAAAAGTGATCGTCCAGATTTTCCTCGAACGAAAGGAAAATGGGATGCGGCTGCCGAGCTAAAAACACCGATTGTGCTGGGCTGATGATGTTGGATCCTGCAAACAAAACTTCAGTTTCGACACCGTTTTGAAAAAGGAGACTCAGTTGATCGGGGGAAAACACACCAAAGTCAATAGGCTGCTCCGAATCAGAAATATACCACCTTCGACAAGTGCTGCCTAATATGCCCCAAATAAAGGCCGCTGTCTCCGCAATCGCATGATCTGATTTCCCAATGATTGTACAGTAAAAGAACTGGAGACGATACTAAAGTACCTGTCATCCTCTTCCAAGATAGCATTATATTCCGAACCATCTTCATAGTAGTCTCTGTCATCAAAAGTAAGCACTCCATCTTCACATTCGCTTGGTAAATGTGTCATAATAAGAGTGTCATTCGGTCGCCAAATTGCATATAAAGCAGTATCAGTAAGCTGCTGGAGGTCCTCAACACTGGGTGTTCTTTTGAATTTGTGCCTGGCCAAGCGTAACATCATGAAAGCGGTGACGTCCGGCACTCGCTGTTGGTCCATTTCAGAGAGCGGAATGCGTTCCAAGACGTCTTCAATTCTGGGCAACATTTTTGCGGAATAATCAAATTATACAATCAGTTATCAAGGCTATAGACAGTCACAATTGCAAATGCAATGCTTATCATTATTATTTTTTTTGATGGTGCTCATCGTCGCGAACCTCGCCCGACATACTCAATCTGACTCAATGCGACATTTAATTCGTTTTGAAATCTAGGGTCGTAAAATAAGATCTCCCACTTCACCTAAGGCGTACGCTTCGCAAATCGATAAGAATGATAATAAGACAATGATGTTACACAAAGTATTAATCATGAAGAGCCAGTTCTCATTTTCAGAAATTCGTCTGTAGTAACAAAACTGCACCAAGCTCTTTTCCTCAGGCTAGCCAGAGTAAAATGCATCTGAACGAAGCAGCGATGGGTATTGTACCAGCTCACATAAAGCATCGGTATGATTCGCCATCAGAAAAGCCGACCGTTGAAAATCACCGCTTGCACTGCCGGCCAGCGTCTCACCTATAAGCGGTGGTAATAGTGATAGTGTCTCCCGCTTGAGACACTGGCAATCTTGATAGAAACGGTTGAATCGATAGATTCGGCCTACTTCATCACCATCTGTCACTCTGTTTCCATGGCGGTCAAACACTTCAATGAATCTGTTCCGATTTAGCAGTTGCTTTAGCATAGCGTAGCCTGGATCGAACTCCTCCGTATACTCGGCAATTGTAAAGCGGCGTAATCCTGCATGGCTTTCCATCGTGGCGAATAAAAGATCGCGGTGTTCGACAGTTTGGGTATGCGCATAGCGCAAATGCAACTCTTCTAAACTGTGATTGGCGGATACAGCAGAAAGCAGCTCATCGAAGACGCTGCAGGGAATGATCGCGTGCAACTTGCGAAACATTGTGACTCCAAGCTTCCTAAAATCTACCAGTTCGGCGAGTCGTCGAAAAAAAGAACACATAAAGACGATGTGAGTCTCGACATCTAGGTAGGACAACTCCACGGTCAGTTCGTTCGGAACAATGTCGACACGAGACCAATCCAGTTGCAAGCAACTCTCCACTTTCATCGAAAAGCCAACACCTTTGCTAGAAGAGGACAAGAGCTGCAGTATTTGTTGCGGTGTAGCGCAACCAAGCTCGAAGTTACTGAACTGTTGTAGCCGTTAAAAGAAAATGAAAGCTGTCATTTTGGCGTTTTCCTCAACCTTCCACAACTTGAGGCTCCCAAAGGGCGAATCCCTTCAAGAAGACTATTCACAAATAATTCACCCCCGTCCGAGAAACAGCGGAGAGAATCTTCTAAAGTCAGAGAGATAGGAAACGGCATTTGAGCTAAAAACACGGATTGCACAGCACTGATATTCGACACTTCCAGCGTGATCTCCATCATCGGAATGTCTCAAATAGAAGCGCCAAGTTGTTGTGTCGAAACAATGCCAAAATTAAAATGTTCATTCCAGCATCGGACCTCCCGAAACCGGCTATCGGTGTCGAGTTCCCATAGAAAAGCCGCTGTTTCCGCAATGGCGTGGTCGGACTTTCCAATGACAGTACAGCGCAGAGAACCAGAACAGAACCAAAAGCACCGGTTGTTACCCAAGGTAACGCATCGGATCGAACTTGTGTCTGGATCATGATAGACGAGCAATCCGATCCCATGCACCGGCCGGTTCATCTGTCAGAATGAGTGTTTGATTGTCTTGCCATATTGACCATAAGCCTTTCAGCTGCTGAAGGTCTTGGATGGAAGGAATCCTTCGAAACCGGTAAGTTGGCAACGCGTCCCGACGATTGCGTACAACAATGGGAACGCGTGCTGCAACGCTAGTTGAGTCTGAGGAACGAGTTCGAGCAACGCTGATTCTCCGTTTGCAATGCTCTTTTCGATCCGTGATGCATCCATGCTCGAACGTTAGCTCTGTTGACGATATCTACAATGGTCAGCGTGAAGTGACGGTTCTGGATGAGACCGTGCACGTTATTTGTGTCGATTGGAAGAGCCACCTTGGTCTAATCTTTCACGGGATGCGAATGAAAATGAATAATTATTATGCTCTGCGTCGCATGTGGATGCGTTCTTGGTGTTCTTTTTTTCGGACTTTCGGATCAAAAAGATCCTCAGCGCCAAAGTACTCTTTGGATGATAAACTATACAAATGACGTCAAAAAAGCGGCACTCAGCCATCAACGCCTTCTCATTCTGTGTCGCATCGTTTCATCGTAATTTCTAGCTTCCAGCTATATAGACGTCTTCATGTTTTATCGATACCCTAACTTTATTCAATAAAAGCCCTCCCCATAAACAGCAGGTTCAATTTTTAAAGATAATTGTTATTTATGAAATAAATAAATGAATGCGAAGTTCTAAATGATTTCAAAAAAATGAAGATGAAGGAAGGGCATTTCTCGAGTGCAATCAGAGTTTATACCCACATAAGCATAAAGGGTTCGGGATTTGGGACAGTGAGCAGTGAGCCACAAAGATTGCGAACCATGATGATCGATAACGATAGGTCTAGTGCCTCATAGCAGAGCGTATCCAAAACACGCGTATCCGAATATAGACGTATAAAGTACGAATTGAGTACCGTTTTGGATACGATGGATACAGGGAAAATATATAGGATATAGTGTACACGATATTACAAAAATTTTCCTATTTAAGGATAAGGATCATCAGATTTTGTTGTCTATTCTCTATTCATCATCGCCGAAACAAGATAGAAGATGGTTTACACATAAGACGGGTGTATCCAATTGGATACATCGTTTGTCGTACTGGTATATTTGGATACACTTTTACTACTGTTCTATCCGCTGTATCCCTGTTGATACGCTCTACTGTGAGGCACTAGACTCACTGATACTGGTACTGTACCAGGGACGAAGTTAACTATGTCTCCCATTGTACTTAAAATCCACAGTCACATTATTACTTCGGACAAGGGTCAAAGAAACGGGAATCAAAGATAGTACTCCGTACATTTTTGTAGCATTTGTCAATGTAATGATTTTTGGATATTTAAGCCTGTACAATACTATATTGTAGCTAAATAAGTAAATATATTTTTTTAGTACTAGCGAAGACATCGTCTCCGAACGAAGACTTCGTCTCCCTAATCCGGTTAATCCTCACCAGTTTAGTACCGGAAGACATGTCACTACGACATTTATTGAGGTTTACAAATTTTGCCACGTGTAACTTTTCGGTGTATTTTTGTTTGAAAACCTTTTGGCCCGGCCCGCTCGCTACCACCGTTTGTTTTTCTAATGAAAGAGCCGACGGGCGCTTCAGCATCAGCTTTTGTTTGTTTCAAAAATCGTCACACCTCTCACTCTCACTCACTCTCATTATTTCGTCGCCGTTCGAGGTTCATAGTCTAATTCATACACCGTACCATGTAAACCAGAAAACGTTCACAGTTATTCAGCGGTTCGCGTACCAGGTAAGTTTTGTTTCGTGCAATGGCATTTGCTTTGCGAAGCACTCACCATGGATGTCGATTATCTCTGTTTTCAGCAATGGCCACGCACGTCGAAACATATTGTTCATATCGCTTGGGCGCACGCTTTAAAAGGCGGACGATAGATGATGAATTTCTCATCATTGGCTCGTGGCTTCCTTGCTTGTTTGTTTGTTTGGTAAAGTTGAATATGCGTATCACTAGGCCGTTTGATTGCAAGTCGTTCGAAGCTCTCGTTTTGTCTGTTTGATGTCCGTGTTGAAATCACCCGGTTATTGATGGTGTATCGCGTATCGCCCATCAGTTTTGCGTCAACCGCCAACATAACGTTTATTGAGATCGCTTTCATTGGTTGATGTGCCGTCGAGTAGAGGTCATTTGTGCTCGAAAGCATAACGCAGTCTTGCGGTTACTCTATTCCTTTCACTCCTCAATCTCACCATAATGATTAAACAAATGGATAACTGACATACGATAGCTCTCCTTTATAAAAAGCAACTTGATAGAGACTTTTTTTTTAGAAAACATAGTTGTCATAATGCAAACTCTGTGTGTTGCGTCGTTGCGTATAAGCTTACTGAACTTCTGTGTTACCCCCACGGAAATTCTGTCTGGTTTGTCTCCCATTAGCAGAAATTCTGTGTGATGAGTCAGTCGTTGATTAGAAAACAAGATAAGCTTATTATGATGCTAATTGTTTGGGAACTTTACTATTTCTACAGTTTAAAGTTTAAAAATGATGAAGTCTACCTGGTACTATTGAGGAAAGTAATGAAAGTCGGCTGCTGATCATTGAAGGCAAACGACAGTCAAGCTCTGGCAATCAACGCAAACAGAATAGTGAAAATGGCGGACTTTCTCAACGCGTCAAGATCATATTTGACTGATCTGCCAAACCATTGAGCAATTTAGCAATGAAAAAGGCTTGAGCGACTTTCAAAGAGAACCAATAAAGCCTTTCTGTAACAAAACATGCAGACCTCCGCTCGAGTAATGACGAAAACATCCTTAGTGCTTCTCCCGTCACAATCCATGCCGCCCCATGCCGCGTCATGCATCATACGCGTTCTCATTTTCCGTCCCGGCAGATCAAGATGGCTGAACAGTCTATAGCCTGCAATCAGAAACAAAGGTGTGTGAGTGTGATAACATCAGAAGAGACACTGGGCGATGGATGCAGATTTTAGCTAACTTACTCCTTTTGCCGTCAGTACTCGTATCTCTCCTTCTTCCATTTGCTTGTGTTGTATTATGATTCATGCGAGTATCGTTCGAAGGAATGTTTGATACGGAGTAATTGATAATTGAACGACAACGATTGTTTTTTTTATGACGACGCTTGATTTTGTGTTGCTGTTGCTGATCGAGAACGTGGAAAATGAAACGTCGGAACGACCGTTTTGAATTTGTCTAAGTAAAAATCTTTACTTAGATATCAACGGCAAACGAACGTTGGAGCTTGCTCGCGCGATAAGAGCTTCTGAAATACGAGTGACGGACGAACTATTTCGGTGGGGAGGACGGACTATCCGGTATTCAAACTGGTGAGGATTAACCGGATTAAGACTTCGTCTTCGCTACTGGAGACTTCGTCTTCGCTAAGGTAGACTTCGTCTTCGCTATGGGAGACTTCGTCTTCGTCTACACAAAATCGAAGACATTTCGTTCATACACGATGTCTTCTTTCGAAGACATATTGCTTTTCTTCGCGAAAAACGTTGTTTCTCTCATACAAAAGAGTAGCGAAAGGTATTGGTATTTTTCGCTTATTATTTCCGAAAAAATCATCAAGGACAAACGGCGATGACGAATGACGACTCCTCCCTCGACTTGAGGGCACATGCCGCATTATTCATACCTTCCTTCGGCTCCGCCCCTCTAAATGAACCAGATTGGAACAAGAGCTGTTTTTACCATTATTCGTGCGCTTTGGTTACGCCGAAACAGTATTCTCCATGAAATAGACGCGGCAGGCAGGAAAAGGCCGAGGTCGCAACGTTAGGCGACGAATTACGACCCAATATCTCCTCGGCCCAAACGGCCTCTTACCGGGAGGACCGCCCGTTGCTCGACGTTTCTCTCAAAGCAGCTGTCTCTCTCTCTACCGGATCAACGTGCTCTGTTGATTCAATTGAGGCATTTTCGTCTCCCAACTCCCAACTCTCCCAACGAAGACTTCGTCTCCCAATGGGAGACTTCGTCTCCTAAACGGGAAACTTCGTCTTCCTATGGGAGACTTCGTCTCCTTTTATGGGAGACATTTTTCGATACAAGACAGTACATGCTGAGTCGTGGAAAAACACATGGGGCATACATTTCAAAACGTTTAAGTAAGTAGAGTCACTGGACAACCGAAGTATCATGCCCGATAGTAAAAATTCTACTTAAGTACACTATAAGTGCCTGTCAAGTACCGTCACGTTGAGTACTATGGAGATATATTTAACTTCGTCCCAGTAAAACTATTACTATTGCGCCATTTTTTAAACGCTAACCCTACAACCAATGCTCCAGTCTTGTTTTACAGAACTCGCCATCAAACCTTTTATTCCACGCAGCTTCCGAGTTTGCTTCCGAGCTCACTTCTCACCTCTCACCGGAGAAGCACGAATCACTGGAGACCATCGTTCCTTATCATTTCTTCACAAAAATAGACAATCTGCATTCATTTGTAAGGAGAGTATATTTATTCATCATGGGAACAGAAGACAACTTATTCACGTTCTTGTCCTTCAGACATGTAATGGATAGAGCATTCATTATCTACTTGAGCCACTTGCTCTTGTTCACTCAACTGGCAATCATTGTGATCATCCCCCAGGTGGCAATCGCAGTCGCCTTGAGCAAAACAATAAGCGATCCTCCCTCAGAATCTATTGGGATAGCCTTCAACTATATGGTGGAACGTGTCTTATGCTACCCAATCGCTATCTTCGTGCAAGCTGGCATCATTCATGTCGTGGCCAACCTCTACACGCAAACGATTGCCACACTCAAGAGATGCATGGTGTTTGCTTTGAGCCGATTTTGTGCTGTTTTCTGCTTCGATTTGCTCTATTCAGTCTTGTTTTACATTTTCTTCATTGGGATTGTGGGTCTGGCTATTTTCTTGTATGAGCTGTTTGAAGATATCCCGCATCTGAGTTATATTCGAGTACTACCTTTGATTACAGCTTCAGCATTGATAATTTATGTCATGACTTCTTTGACGATTACATTGCCGATTTTTGTGGTAGAGAAGCGGTCTCCATGCGATGTTATCAAACGATCATTTGACCTTTTTTCTGGATATCGCCGCTACATCTTTTGGATCTTTCTGCTTTTCTTCACGTCATACTTTGTTTCTTTGATGTATCAACGCCTCATTGGGGCAATATTTGGATTTTCCACTTTGGCGGTGGTTCTCAGTCGCCTTCCAGGAATAGTGACTCTGCCGTTACAGACAATGTAAGCATATTTTATTGAGTCATTCATGTCATTATTTCATGTGTAGCTCTCCTCACAAACTGTTACTTTTCCAGCATTATCACCATTCTCTACATCAGTTTACGCGTGCAAACGGAAGGTTTGGACATGGAAGTACTGATGAGTGATGTGCAAATGCCGATCAATGGCAGCTCAAGTCAGGAAAATGCGGTCCTAGCGGAGGTGGTGTGAAACGAAGTATTGCATTCATTCATTTAAAAACGAGAAGTTTGATCACAGACTGAATGCACTTCAATGGTACCTTTCAAAGGTGGTTTAAAATAAATTGTTGCTTTCAATCAAACAATCGAGTGGCGCTTTTATTATTAAGTCTATCATCTACTTTTTGAACTGTCGATCGAACAAGTTGATGCATTCCTTAGCTCCTCAGCGTTGTTTTCGTTGCTTGTTTCCCGAGACAAAGTCTCAACTCAGAGCAATAATAAACGAGATTCTCAAGCGAATATCACAACAATATCCGCAACAACGATACAACTTGGAATCAATGCGCTTACCGATCTCTCCTTCACGTGAAATGCTCAATAAACCACCAATATTTGCAAGCAATATGCTTCGTTCTCAGTGTCATCTTTGGATACTCATTGTTCATCATTATCAATGCTCCATTGTTGTCCTCCCATACGGTAGAAACTGTAGAAGCAGAATCTCTGTCTATCCCAAAATGAATAGTAAGCTCTTCCATCACCTCTCTGATAGGCAATAACTGTCTCATCGCAACCGATGCTGCAATAAACTCTGCTTCCGTAGTAGAAAGCGAAATTTCCGATTGTAACTTTGAACCCCACAGCACAGGAACATCACCGAGTGTGATGACATATCCCGTTCGACTCTTAACACAGACCGGATCATTTGCATCTTCCGAATTCCACAATCCAGCAAAATCTGCATCCACAAACAAATCCAATTTCAGATCATTCGTGGGATGTATAATCATTCCTCTCGTTCTCGTAGCCTTCAAATATCGACCAATCGTCTTCAACGCTTTCTCGTGAACTCGTTTCGGACAATGAGTGAATCGCGCGCATTGATGCACAGCACATGCAATGTCAGGTCTCGAATTCGATGCCAAATACATCATCATTCCAATAACACTTGCATACGACCAATCTTCGACACAATCTTCACCGTTCTCATCCTTTCCAAGCATAGTCGGGCTCGCGGGAATTTGATTTTCTCTACTATCCTGCAATCCCAGCGTCGCAACAATACGATCAAAAAGCCCAGTTTGCAACAACTCCAGAGTTTCGTCCGTCTTTTCGCTCAATCAATATACCAAGAAATCCAGCAACACTTTCATCTTCAACCTTAAGCTGAAATCTCTGATACTTCTCATTGTGACAAAGATCATGAATGACCTCATCGATATCAGACACATCGTGTGCAAAGAACAAGCAATCATCCACATAAGTCAAACACAACACCTTATCTGAAAGAAACAAGCACAGCTCATTCTTCGATTGACGAAATCCTCTGTCTTCCAATCCTTTCTTCAATGTCTTAAAGAAATTCAGCGGGCTTTGGGCGTAAACCATAAACACTCTTCTTCAACTTGAAAATATAACCTGGTCTCTCGTGAACGCTTTGGCATCTCACAATAGACCTCTTCGTCAAGATCAGCTTGAACAAAGGCTAACGTATAATCAACCTGTCGTGTCGCCAATCTCAAAACTATCGACATAATCAACAATAGACGCACGGTACTCCACGAAACGACCGGTGCATACGTTTCAAAGAAATCGACTCCTTCAATCTGTCGGTCTCCTCGAATACACCAGCGCTTTGTATTTCTTGACAGTCCCATCAGGATATCTTTTGCATTTGAATGCCCAAGTACTTGGCAATATGTTGGCTCCCTTTTCTATCGCTTCCGACCTCGGTACTTCATCCCACGGGTCTAACGCCTTCAACGAGTAGTACTCATCGTCCATTGCTTTTTCGTAACCAATTGCATCCGGACCATTCATCACTTGATAAAAGTTCGGAGCATCCTCATTGTTCACCTTCGCAGCAAAAGCAAACGGATGTATGTCCTCAATCAAGTTGTCATCGTCGCTGTGTCTGTATCATCGAAACATGTGCCCAATAATTTCCAACAGCCAACGGTTCCTCATCAAAACTCAATGTCGACAAGAGAGCATCATTCGAAGACAAAACTCCAAATTCAGCTTCAATCTCATGCAACAGTCTCTCTTCTTCGCTCAAACCAAACTCAGATTTGACGAAGTTCACATCAGTTTCGTCTTCGGGACCAAAGTAACGATCACCTTTCACTGGCTTATTTGCGTAATCGGGACCATAAAACTTTCGATTCCAATGACAATTTCTACCACTTCTCCTTGGTGGCTGGGGTTCTTCATCTTCATCCACTATGTCACATCTCCCTCTGGAAACGACAACGGAACTTCTACTTCCATTTCATTCGATTTGTTCTCCACAGGAATTTTTGGGCTCAGGCTCATCGGTATTCGGATTCTGCACCAACGGAATTGTCGTAAACCTTTCGTCCTACACCACATGAAATTGTGATGAGACCGCACCAGTTCGCAAGTTCCTGATCAAACCAATCGTACTCGCATGTCAGGTAAATATACCCAAGAACTGTCCTCTTCGACTTTTCGGGTTGCCAACGAGGTAACTTCTTTCCGTCCTGAACTTTTGCATCCAAAACATAACACGGACATCCAAAGACTCTCATCTTCTGTAAAACCTCCAAGTTCATGGTCACTCCTGAGAATAACTCAATCGGTGCCAAACCTGTATCTTTCTTCGGAAGTCGGTTCCAAAGATAGACTGCGTAATCCACAGCAAATGGCCACAACTCAATCTTTGTCTCTGCGGGCCAGTGAATCATCGCATGTAGCAGCATTGTTCGGGCACTTTCGGTAATAGTTCAGTATCGCGTTCTCGGCAATACCATTCTGATGATGCGCTCCAACACCAGAAAACTCAATGCTCTGTCCTTTAAGCTCTAAATCCTTCATGAATTCCTGTGACTTGTAAACTCCTTGATCGGTACGGTATCCGTGAATTTCAACACCATACGATCTTGCTTCCTGCTCAAATGCATGCTTTGCTCTGAGCGTCTCTGCAGCCGTCGTAGTAATCTGATTTTTAACTTGTCGCTGTATCAACGAATATAGTTCCGTAGCCATATTTCTCATTCTCTTGCTCCTTTCCATGAGTATCTTCCCTTCGACCACGTTCAGATGAAGTAAACTGATTGGATGAAATAACTTGGCCAGGCGTCAAGATGCCAGCCTTTAACACACCGTCTCTACTCGGGACTTTTGACTGCTTTTCGGTTTCAATTGCACGCCTTTTTGCTTTTCCATATTGACATGCAGCAAAAACTGGCGGCTCGCACGAGGACGTCTTCTCATATCGGGTAGGAATAAGTGGAACATTCGTCTTATCCCCCTCAGCGAACTCGCGTGAGTTGCTGAATCCACTGAAAGTTAAAATGCCCCAGACGATCATGAATCAACTTTAATTCACATTGCGCGGGCGTCAGGTTCAAATTCGCTTCCAACGTTACTTGAATAGAGCTAGGAGCCACAGCAAATCCTTGATTGACCGTATATCCTTGATTGACCGTCAGATCATCGCACATGGTAAGACGATCTTTGGTAGCGTAAAACGTAAGCTTGGACTTTGTAAAAGGAAACCTGAAAACACATCCATGTTCATTGACCAGGAATGATCCCTTGCCCCCTCTGGCTTCAATCTGGAAATGAACTTGAGGGCTGAACAACCGTACCTGCGCCGAAGGAACATACAGCTCAATGACGGATTGCTTGAACTTGTCCGTTATCGTCACGAATTGACCACCTGACAAACCCCCAACCTTTCACTTGGGCCTTCTGTGCAATACCTGTTAAGTTGCCGCCGGAGTTGTGAAACTCCTCGAAATCTTCTCAATGTGGCGTCACTCCGGTAGATGCTCCAGTATCAAAAACAATTGGCGTCTCTGACACGTTCCGAAGTAGACACTTTGTAGATGAAAACAACCATCGACCGGATGACCTTGACCTGTATCCATCAATGGGTAAAGCGTAGCAATGTAGCTTGATAAACTTCCCAATAAACAAAGATCGCATCACAAACGAACTGGGCACTTCCATAACTTCATTGAAAGCACAACCAATAATCACTCCAAAAGAAACAAGCCAAAGTAGAAAGACAAGCGTGTTGATGATTGCGCTCACACTCATCTTCTCAATTCTGGAAAGTTTGGGCCATCTGCTCCATCGGTCCAGAAAACCAATGAAGCGGCCCATTAAAAACGCTGGCGTCAACTTGCCGGCGTAATTTCCTTGACCACCTTCTTTATCTTTATCCTTCGCGTCAGAGTCTGAATTCTTCTTGCCTTCCGACTTTGTAGAATCATCCGACACAAAGTTAGCCACCATCGCGCGGTGCGTATCGGTGTCATGATCGTTCCATCTGTTGCATCGACCACACCAATAGACCATTTTGCCATCATTAACTTTCTTGTGCGGTTCGCCTTTCTTTGGAGGAGTGCGATACAGGTCTTTGTCGCCTTTATTGCTGGACTTATCATTTTGTTTTCCGCTACCTTGGCCTTGGCCTCCACGACCACCTCGACCACCTTTTCCTCCGCGTCCGCGACCACGACCTCCACGGCCTTCTCTATGACCACCACGCTCATTATTATTCTCTTTCTTCGGCGCTTTGCAGTCTTTGGCCATGTGCCCTTCCTTTCCACAATTGTAGCAATTGCCGGCAAAGAATCCAGTTTCATCCTCTCCGTCGCCAGCTGCCCACAAACTCGCACCAATCAATCCAGAATAGAGATTGTTGGCTTTAGCAGTAATGTCTTCCACAGTGCATCTGTCTCCCGCCACAGCTCTAAACGTCGTAAGCTTGCGGTTAAACTCTTCCGTCGAACTCTTGACTAGTGAACGTTCGATGATAATCACAAAGTCAGGCACAGTCGCATTTCCTGTAAACGTATCCACATTCGAAAGCATATTGAACACTCCATGTGCAACCGTGCAATAACTGCGAACGTTTTCGCCAGGAAAGTCGGTTACACTCAAGCTCTCAAACTGATCAATCAAACCACGGAGCGTCGTCGAGTCTCGCACAACAACGAATTCCATCATCATTTTAAAGTAAACAGGGCCAGTTCGATGAATCTCCGGGAGGCCTTGTGCCTGAGTTTTGATCCTCGTGCGAAGCTCTTCGGAGCAACTGTTGAGAATCAATTCTCCAGACCAAGCCAAATTTTCCCTTTTGTATTTCTGTCGAGAAACACTCGCCAAAAACACTGAATGTTTTTTAATATTCTCCATGCTCACTTCCGAATAACGCAAAAGAAGCGAAGAAATCTTAGCATCTGGCGCTGGGACCTCAATTCCATATCCAGGATGATGCACAAAGCTCGTCGGAATGTCGAAAACATCCAACATGTCGTACATTCTCATCTTTTCGCAATGTCCCGATACGAAGATCCACACGATACCACTTCACAATGTCTCCGCCGAGCCCGCAACCTTCAAATTCACAGTGTCCATGGAATCAAACTGCGGTTCAATCCCTTCCGTGGCATGCTCGCGAAGATAGTTTTACTCCTTAGTACTCAAATCCTTTCTGTCCTTCTTTGGGAATGGAATATTCCCTTCCAACTGCTCAGCGACGCTTAGAATGGTCGCCGGAGGCGCTTCTCCATCCAAGTGATTGCTCAAATAATCAAACGGATCAGCCATGTTGATTGTTTCGGTCACAGGTTCAGTCGGATTCTGATCTGTCACAAATTCCAACTGTTCTTGTTCAGCTTCCGATTCGATGACGTCTTCGAAAGATGAAAGTTCCCTCTCTTCAAAGACTTCTTCCTTTTCTTCGTCACCCACTTCCTCTCTCAAAGCAGGTACTTCCTCTTGTTGCCGATCTTGTGGTGGGTCAGCACTTCTGGTTCGCCGTGTTGGCATTCAATTCCTCGTCTATCAAACAGATCCAACACTCGCGCGTGAATCTGGGCTCATAACCAGCAATAATAAACGAGATTCTCAAGCGAATATCACAACAATATCCGCAACAACGATACAACTTCGAATAACAAAGTCAATTCTAACACATTAATGATTATCTTACAATTGTTGTTGCATCGCAACAAGTCATTCCGATGACGTCGACTTTTCAACCAACTCGTGTCCTAGTCAGTAACGTATACTTGAACGAGACTGCCCATTCATCTTCACTAGTAGACTTAAACCAGCTTAGTAAAGATTATTGCTTCTCTCTTTTGAAAGCTTTCAGCTGATTTCTTGACAAGAATTATTAGAGCAGCCCGGTCTTTGCCAACAATTCGCGACTTCCCACCAGGTACACTGCTTTTTTGGAATTGATCCCCTCTGCTAGGTTCAAAACAAGTGCTCTGGTCCAACAGTAGACGTGTGAGTGTGCTCAGTTTTAATGTAGAAAGATCAACCTTGAGGGCTAGAAATGAACGGCGTATGTTCAAGTAAACATGAAATCTGCTCGAGCTCGGCTAGAACGTCCGTGTGGTTCGCGAGTAGAAGCCCGGAACGCTTAAAAATCAGTCACCAAACACGGTGATATTTGTGCAAGACCCTCGCAACCCTACAAGCAGTCATTTTCAACGCGTATATTCAATCAATCTTGTCGGCGTATGCTACTCTTCTTCCAAAAAGTTGGGGTTAGAAGACTACCTTAGGCTGGCTTAAAACAACCACAGGGACCCACACTTAGTATCAACAAAGAAGCATTCTGAGAGAGTTCGTAATGGTTAGTCTCTTATGCTCGTGATTTCTCAAGAGCCATCATTGTCCGCTTTTATCACTCAAGCATGCATCGTAAAAAACGATGAATACTGCGCCAACTCGCATAGGGCATCCGTATGATTCGCCATCAAAAGCGCATTGCGCTGAAAATCACCTCTTGCACTGCGAGCCAGCGCCTCATTGACTAGTGGTGTTACAAATGACGTTGAGCTTTGTGCCAGGCTTTGGGAGCCCCGAAGGAAGCCGTTAAATGAGTAAATTCGGTCAATCTCGTCACCATCTGTTATCCTTTCTCCGAAATAATTAAGCACTTCGATCGACCTATTCTTCTTGAGCAGTTGTTTCAGCATTGCGTGGGTAGGATCCACCTTTTCTAGGTACTGGTCGACTTTGAAGCGGCGCAATCCCTTGTGGTGCTCCATTGCTGCGTATATCTCACCGAGATGTTTGTCGTATTCGATAAAAGTGTAGCGCATGTAAAGTTCTTCCAAATTTTGGTTGGCGTCTATAACACGAATGAGCTCCTCCGCAATACTTTCGGGTATGCCTCGTACCCACTTGGGGCAAAGAGCAAGTTTAAGCTTCACAAGATCTCCTAATGCAGCGAGACGACGGAGAAAGGAAGCGATAAAGTCGACGTGAGCCACCGATTCACAAGATGAGAATTCAACCGACACATGTTTCGGAACGATTTCAATTGTAGTCCAATCCAGCCTCAAGGAGTCGCTGATATCAATAGTGAAGCTTACTGCTTTCGCTGAAGCCAAGAGCAGCTCTCGTATCAGCAATGGTCCAACGAAGCAAGACATTTCAAGGTTGTCGATTGATTCGCACAGCAGAAGCCGTTGGAAGCAAACGCCAAGAGGTGCATGTATTTCCCCACCTAGCCTTAGACTACCAAAAGGTAATTTTCTTCCATGGAGTGCTTCCACAAACGCGTAACCCCCATCTGAAAAAGAGCCGAGCGAATTCCCTAATTCAAGCGCAATGGGATGCGGTACCTGGGTAATATATTTCGCTTGGGCTGGGCTGATGTTCGATACTATTAATTCTGTCTTGGACTGCCTGTTTCGGAGAAGGAGATCAAGCTGCTCATTCAACACGGCACCAAAGTCAAATCGTTCATTGCAATGTACGTGCATGATTTGAATATTGCTTTCTAAACCCCAGACAAAGGCTGCTGTCTCCGCAATAGCGTAATCTGACCTTCCAATGATTGTACAACCAAAAGAGCCGGATTTGGTATAAATGTATTTTTCATCATAGGCCAGGGTGACCTGCTGTATCAAACTTCCTTCGAAGGCATGATTGCCCTGAAAAAAGAGCTCGCGGTCCACGCAACCGAAGGACACACCAGTCACAATGAGTGTATTGTTAGCTTGCCGAATCGCCAATAAACCAGTAAGTTGCCTTAGTTCTTCAGCACAGGGAGTTCTCTTAAACTTGTAAATGGGCAATACTGGTCCATTACGATACTGCAGGTACGGCAGATGTCGTAAATTGAGTCGTGACGGAGGAATTTCTTCCAAAACGGACTCGTTTGCGGTTAGCATTCTTTCTAACCCACGAAGCTCGTCTATCAAACACGCCATAGAATAGTGGGGTCGCTAGTTTGTTGGAGGATCTAGAGTCGGCGCATACCTGATTATGTCAGTATCACAATCAAATTATGATTTCCGCGCATTTTTTGTTACAAATTTTATTGCATCATCATGGTTTTTATTGACGACTCCTCATCATACAAACAAGTCGCTTGTCGCATAGAGATTTAATTCGCGTTTCGCGTTTCATTTCTAGGTGCCAATAAAGCGCTGCGACCTGCGACCTGATGAGGGTTTACTGATTATCAGTCCCATTTACAAGTGACTAACTATGTGACCAACACCTGGTAAGCAGTCTTGATATTTTGTCTCGTAACCCTTCATGATCCTCCATAGCTGCAAATAAATCCTTGAGATTTCCTTCAAATCACTGAACGCAAAACAAAGCCATAGTTCCTCAAAATTCTGATTGGCGACTACAGCGTGAACTACCTCTTGTGCTATACCGTCGGTGCATGATGGTGTCCAAAGTATGATCGAGGTGCAGTTCAAGGCTCACAATATGTTTCACTTCGGAGATACAACGAAGAAACGAATTGATAAAGTCAATGTGAGCCTCTTACTCGCAACGCGAGGATTGTACTATCAGTTTTACGGAAGCATGTCAACAAAAGACCAATCCATTCACTGGTAAGGATAAAGAAAAATGGGAAATAGAATCAAGACGTTTGTAATGTTTCGAAGTCCTCTTATTAGGTGACAAGACTAATCGCTGTATTCGAAAGCGTGCAAATCCTTATAAGATGCAGTCCCGTGCCCAATTAACCTTTTGTTGTGGCCAGTGCAGCCAGACAGGGCCCACCTTGGCTTTCGAAAATCGCATGTACTTGGTAACAGTCACCTCATGACCCCACAGACGATTCGCAATATTCTGAACTCCCAGAAGCAAAATTGATTCATCGGATCTAGATGCAGTGGTTGAGAGACGCTCACAATCTTCGTCACTCGTTCTTCTGGCCAAACTTTTCGGCTTCAAGCAAGCTTACCTAAATCCCTCCTCCTGCGACTGAGGGTGATGCCATCTCGGTCATGAGCTCACATAATACGTCGGTGTGATCCGACAATAGTATCCCAATACGAGGAAAGCTGCCTGCAGCACTATGTGTCAACGCAGCGACAACAAGGAAGGGACGGAGGTGATCCAGTTGTTCCCGTAGAAGTAGTGTTTTACGGAAGTATCGGTTAAGCATGATAACATCCTGAATGTCTTTGACCACCATTAACATTGGATCAGAGTCGCCACGTCGCACAAAGGGGACGTATTGTTTGCCATCAGAAATGCCAATCGTTGAAAATCATTGCCAGCACTGTGGATTGAAGCTTCGCAAACAAGCGCTGGCATTATTGACAGGGTTTCCTTTCTAAGACCTTGGAAGTCCCAAAAGAACTGATAGAATGCATAAATTCAATCGATAGTATCCTCGTCGGTCACTCTTTTCCATCGCTGTCTACAATTTCAATATTTCTATTTTGCTTCAGCAACTGCTTCAGCATCTCATAGCATGAATCAAGTTCGGTGGGGTACTCGTCAATTTTTCAGACAGCGTAGACTCTCATGTCGCCCATAGTCGTGAACAGTGAACACGTCCCGAAGCTTTGTACCGAGTTTTCGCAGCACGAAAGACAAGTGCAACTCCTTTAATCCTTGGTTTGCAGCAACAGCATGAATCAGCTCCTCTACGGCTCTAGTGGGCACTTGTGGAAACCAAAATGTAAACTCGAGCTTCACGAAATCTCCCATTCCGGCAAGACGCCAGAGAAACGAACACAAAGAGTCGGTGTGGTCCTCCTCATCAAACAAATCTAGATCCAGTGACAGCTCTTTGGGGATAATGTCAACAGATGACCAATCCTTCCATAAATCATCCCCTTCGCAGAGAATACGAATACACTTGACCGAAGCAGTGAGAAGCTGCCGTATTTGACTCGGGGTCCCGACTCTCAACTCGACTTGTTCAATGGCTTTGGCTTCCAAAAGACGTTGAAACGTGTCACTTTGTGACTCCAGTATTCTCCACAGCTTCAGAGGCCAAAGAGGAATCTCTTCGCAGAAGCGATTCGACGAATGCATTACCACCGTCCGAAAACGAGTCAGAAGATTCCTGCAAGTAGAGAGATATGGGATAGGGAAGCTGGGCAATAAAATCAGATTGCATTGGGCTTATGGTCGACACATCCAATGCAATTTGCGCGTTTTCATGTGTTCGGAAAAGAACTGCAAGCTGTTCTAGTGAGAAAACACCAAAGTTGAACTCGCCACAGCTCGTACAGGTCTCTGGCTTCAATGTTATGAAATAACTCCCACAGAAAAGTTGCTGTTTCTGCAATAGCGTGATCTGATGTTCCAACGATGGTATATCGAAGAGAACCAACACTGAACCAAAGAAACCTTTCATCGTCGGCCAAGTCTATAAAGCTTGTACATCCCTTTTTGGAGTCTTGCTGGTCAAGATATGATATCGATCGTCCCTCAATTTTAGCCGGATTATCTGTCACAATGAGTGTTCGATTTTCTTGCCAAATCGACCACAAACCATTCCGCTGCTGAATGTCTCGGCTAGTGGGTGGCTTTCGAAATATGAAAGTCGGTATTACCGCCCCATTTTCGTCCACAACTACTGACATCTTTGTAGCTTGAGCTGACATTCTGGAACAAGGTCAAGCAAAGATTGAAATTGGTTCGACATTTTCTTTTCTATTCACTTTTGCCTTTCACACGGATACCATCCGGGGTGGCGAACCACGGGCCATTCGGTGAACTGTTTCAAAGAGGGTCGCAAACGGCTTTCGAGATCAGTCAAGAAGCTGAAAAAGCTCTTCAAACTACTTAATATGTTACACTTCATAGATCAAAGTCCTGCAAGATCCACTTTTTATGTTGCTTCTCTGCTACCGCGATTTGGGCTGTCGCCTCATACTCATCTCGCACATTTTTTGGTACAAGTATCTGTGAGTCACGCTTTGATTAGTGCGAGTCATAGATAAGGAAGACGAGGTGCCCAAAACGTGAAAACGATTCGACCAAAAGAGTATCAGATTCCATATTGATAAAATAACGGATGAATTAGACATGGATGGAGTACGGTGTTAAAACGCTACGGCGAACCAGTCTACATTTTGGTAAAGCTTCATTGTAGGCTGCACCCGAACCGGGCACACTCAAAGGTGTGAACTTATTTCCACTGTCGCTTTCGGCGTGGTCCTAGCTCCGAATCTGCTGGATTACCCTCGTCGTCGTCGTCTCCCTTCCGTTTCAAAAGACTGCTATCATCGTGAGCTTCATTCGCCAAATCGATCTCGTGCAAAACTTCGCACAAGATGTCTGCCTGATCTCCCAATAATGACGCGGCACGCTGGAAATGGTTTACGGCGCCATAAGTCAAAGCGGTTACCAGGACTAACGTTCGGATAGACAGCGGCTCTTTGGTCACCATGTGCGATCCATGAAGGAATCGGTTCAATGCGTAGAGTTTCTCGAGTTCGCGATCGTACTTCCAATCCAAACCGTGGTTATTAGTCACATGCACGCGTCGATTTCGTTGCATCAAGTGCTTGAGCCACTTGAATTGAGGGTCGAGCATTTTAGGGTAAACACTTATACTGAGAACCGTGAGTTTGTCGTGCTTCTCAATAACGTCAAAGAGATCTTTAATGAATTGGTCATCCAGTGCCTCCCCCGAAACTGGTAACTTGAGAGACTTCAGGTTTTTGCTTGCACCAAGAAGACCAAGTAACGCCATTCCAGCTTCAGCAGGGATGGGATCATCTACACATAGAGAGAGCTCGAGACTTTCCAAATGGCCTAGTTGGGCGACTCGGCGAAGAAAAGATAACATGAATGTTGTTGGAAACGCGGCTTCGTATAATGTTTGGATGCGAATTTCTTTGGGAAGAATGTCCGCTGCCATCAAATCAAAATCGTTGTTTTCTTCACCGACTGTGAAGCCCACACTTTTCACGGGCGCGGACAGCAGTTGTAAAATTAGATCATTGGGCAATCTGTTGACGCGGAAGTGTTCGAATAAATTCAGTTGATGGAAAATCGTCTTAAAAAGACTCGTCGCAAGGGACTGTTCAGATGTCAGAGAACCAAAAGGTGTTGTACGGCCTTGAAAATGCTTCAAAAAAGCATCGTTATCAATTGACGCGGTTTCGAGGTATAAATTGAGTGGGTACGGGCGTGTTGCAATCATCGCGGAAACGGCACTGTTGAGCTTAGAACCAATGAAACATATTTTCCTGGACTGATTTTTATCCATAATCAGAGCAAGCTGTTCCGCACGGGCATCATCAAAGTCCAAGTTATTCTTGTAGCTGATCTCGATCTGTTTTTGGAAGCTCTCCAATGTCCCAAAGAAAGTAGCCGTTTCTAAAATGGCATCATCCGAGTCACCATGGATTCGTATGCACACGCCCGGATGGAGCTCAAAAATTTAGTGAATCTGGTAGGCGGTGGAAATCGACCGCCATTGTTGATGTAAGCCAACGTTCCATTGTCCATCCAAACCAGCACGCCGCCCTGGCCAGTGCTGTATGGCTTGAGCTCTTCGATCGCGGAGGGCGCTCGTAAAAACTTGTACAAGTGCCATTCCTTACCCTTTTCCGTCACTGCAAACTGGTTCGCTTGGAATTCAGAAGGTAAAATTAAGGCTAGTAATGAATTTGGGTTCCTTCCTGGAGTGATCGCCATTGTCATTTGTCTCGAATCAATCATTTTTATTTTTATAAGACTGTTATCGCACAGGAAGAATGTTAAACTACTCTCTAGGGCATAGTTTTGGTGTCCTAAGACATTTTTAGTGTACTAAGCAGTACCGTATTGAGAAAATAATGGTACTTTCATACGCGCATTGACTTTCACAAGTTTAATTTGGTAAACGCAAAACACAAATGGAGCTACATTTTTCAAACATAGGAATTCTCTCATTTCGGCGAGGTATGTTTGCGAAGAGCGGCGATGTCGCGAAATACTAAGATGTTAATTACGTCTCGAGACGTCTCAGAGACGTCTCTGAGACGTCTCAGAGACGAATTTAACACGTCTCAGGATTACGTCTTGAAATCGGAAACTTTGATTAGGGTTTTTCTGCACATACGAAACAAGATCGCAAGGAACGGAAAACGGATCGCCCATCGTAATCGTAAATGCCGAAGCATTTGCACGCAGCTTTGACCGACAATGCTCGTTATTTCTTCGTCTACTTAGTAACCGCTCATCATGCCCAAACCAGAACCTATTAGTAATAAAGAAATACTACGTAATCGTTACGGAGTAGTCTAGATGGTATTAAAAACCCTAATGAGAAACTCATGTTAATTACGTCTCGAGATGTCTCAGAGACGTCTCTCTCTACATGTACGTCTCAGGCCGAGACATCGCCGCTCCGAGTGGTTGGACGGCTCGCCGAAACCCGAAAAAGCGAAGTGTTGAAAAATGTAGCCCTATTGGTTATACGTGTTGGTAGTTGAATATCATATGCTATCCAATTTCACTATTTTTGCGATACCATAACTTTTCGAAAACATGTCGGATTGCTTTCGTTTTTCAATATAATAAAACAATTTATTGAGCTTGATTTATATAACAAAGAATAGGCTCGATACGACGTCGGTGTCAAAAGTTGAGGTGCCCCGAAAGGGATAGCATATGGGATAGCATATTAGCTAAAACTTGCGTTGAAAGTGACATAAAGCAAGAATGTAAAGGCTATAAGGACAGGAAACTCTCTGTCTAAGCCTGTTGGGTGCAAAGGCAAACCTGGGCTATTCACGGGACAGGAAATCGTGGCTTTCGTATCAAAGAAACGATTCAATTTCAAATGCTATCAAATTTCCTAGGTCGTGGCTCTTGAGACGAGTTAACTCCTGTCCATATCGCTCGCCAATTCTGTTCTTACTACTAATGAACTTATGAAATACGCAGTCCTTGCTTGGGGAAGAATGTTAACGGCACAATTCCGCTCTCATCTACTATTAATCGGTTTTTCCGAGTGAAGGCTACTTTGACTTCATGCGCTTGGCGCCATCACACTGCTTTTAAGGCCATAGATTTATTGTTAATGGCTAAAATGCTTTTTTAGTAATACATCATGTACTTCCGACGAAAAAGCGCGACATTCATACTCGAAAAGCTGCGCGACGTGCCGCTGAATATTGCTACTTCAGTTTAAGCCGACTCTCATGTTGCTACCACCTCTTTTCCTCCAAATTATTCTATGAGTTAGTTTAACCGTGTTTAAACGGTTTGAATGTGCAAACGAACCACGGCAATTGTTTCTTCTTAAAAGCGCTGGATGAGGAAATGAGATATTTCACGAGTGCTTCGGTCTCACCTACGAGAAGTAAATTGCCGACTTCTTTTATCCACAATCACATAGATCTCGCTTACTTTTTGTCGAAGCATAGAGTAACCGTAAGAAAAGCTGATGAGACGGAAGCAGTTGCGTTGATTCAAGGTGTAAAGGAAGTCAAGACGTTCTTTATAATACGAATTGCGCTGAGCGAGTATCATTTGCGCCGTGTGGACTCGTCTCACCGTCTTCTGCTTTCATTTTCACAGTCAGATCTTGTATACCGGTTATTCTCATTACAGCAAATGTTGCAATAAACTGTAGGCTTTGACTGTGACACACAAATTCATTCTGTTGGCCTTTATGCTGGCGATGCCACGGCGACGTGGTCAAGGCGTCAACGCTGCTATCGCTCAGCGACTGTAACAATTATTTATTTGTTTTCGTGTGATATGAAAGAATTCAGAGTCTTCCTGTGATCAAAGGGACACGCTGCTGCTCAGAACCGTCGTCTTCATGGCCGCAAGGTGCTATTTTGACGCTCGTCGGCTCACGTGTGCTTTCGGTCATTTTCAGATTTTTGCGATAAAATCACGTTTTATCGAAACCGGATAGACAACTAGTCAGAGATAAAATGTACTTTGGGTACCGGATTCAGATGTGAAAATTTTCAACAAAACGTGCGGACGAAACTTCCTCCAGGTCGCGAGCAGGTCATTTTCAACGTTGACCTGGGGGTATACGATTGTTCTTATGGATCAAAACAAGCTTCTAGTTCTTTGTTTAGCACCAACGGACTTAAATTGAACAGAATACGAGTTGCGCAAAAATGTACTTTTGGATAGCATTTTAGGTAGCATATTAGGGTTCAAAATGCTATCAACACGTATAACCACTATGTATAATTTCCGTTGAACATGTGTATTAGCGATGATGAATGCGCGTATGAAATCAATGGGCTTGAACATAAGCGGTACTCAATTGTACATACTAAACATACTATTGTGTCTTACGACACCAATACTATCCCCAAGAGAGTACTTTAACATTCTTCCAGCAATAAACGCAGTCGATAGGAGATTTCCGGAGATAAAGTCGCATCGGCAATCGTCTGGGCTAACTCCACCCAATTCAACAATTTTGGTAACAAAAACAATTTGAGATTATATCTTAAGTCCATCCAAGTAGTTGGGATTTACTGCTGCCGATAAAAGCACTAGAACCGATTCAGACTGGTGTCACGAATAGTAGAGGCTTAAGATTCTTGTGCATTTTCCCACTGGCGCTGCTGATTTGTAACTATAACGGTCGGTCTACCCAGAGCAGTTGGGCAGTCAACATCCATTTTACTAATTCATTACTGCGTTGTCTTTTTGAATGATTAAGACCGGTGGATCGATTTGGGATAGCTAAAATGAATACTGCATCAGCTCGCATAGAGCTTCAGTATGATTCGCCATCAAGAATGCAGACCGGCGAAAGTCGTGACTAGCGCATTGGGTCAAAATCTCTCCCACCAGTGACGGTAACAACTCCATCGATTCTTCCAAGAGATCCTGGCAATCCCCAAAGAAGTCATTGAAGGCATAGAGCCGGTCTATTTCGTCGTCGTCTGTAAATGTGTACCAATTGTAGTCGATCACTTGAATATTTCTGTTCGTCTTTAGTAGCTCTTTCAACATGTTGTACTGGGGGTCGGTCTCAGCAGGATATGCATCTAATCTGAGGAACTCCAATCCTTCGTGACGCGCCACTGCCGCGAATATGTCCTGGAGATACGGAGTAACTTGACCATGTGGTTGATAAAGGGCCAGTTCCTGCAGATTTTGGTTCGCGTCAATTGCATCGATCAGCGCGGTAACAACCCGACTGGGAACACTGGAGTCGCTCTCATAGCACAAATCGAAATCGAGTTTCACAAAATCTCCCAATTCGGCAAGGCGACGGAAAAACGAGCAAACACAATCTGTATGAGCCTCCGAATCATATTCGACTTTGAATGCAATAGTCAATTCTTTGGGCACAATGTTCATTCTGGACCAATCTAGACCCTGTGCCGCGTCAACTTCGATCGTCAAGTCGACTTCGGCTACCAAAGCGGAAAAAATCAGATGTATCTGCTGCTGTGGTCCAACATATGGTAATACAAGCTTGTCAATAGCTTCCGCTTGTAAAAGGAGACGGAAATTTTCATTTTGTGTGTAATCCTTGGCAAACAATACCAAAGCCCCAAACGATGATTTCCTTTCTCGAAGACAATGAACAAAAGTGTCACCACCGTCAGCAAAAGCCTCGGCGGATAGATCTAAAATCAAGTCTATTCTATCCGGATATTCAGCTAGAAATCGCGATTGAGCCAAGCTAATGTTGGTTACATCCAACTTGATACGCACATTCGGGTGTGTTTGGAAAAGACCGTTCAGCTGGTCGAGTGAAACGACACTAAAGTTAAAACGACGAGTGGAGCAACAAATTTCGATGCGCCACGACTCATCTTGTAAGCTCCACAAAAGGCAGCCGTCTCTGCTACAGCGACATCGGATTTGCCAACAATTGTGCAGTTCACGTGGTTGTACATGAGGAAAAGACATCGGTCATCGTCGGCGAGGGTAACCAATCCTCCCGGATTCTTTGCGTCGACGGCTTCGAATGAAACAGCATCCGACCCTATTTCCTGTAGAGGACCCACAAGTATACGTGTATCATTCGTTTCCTGTAAGATAGAAAAGATAGAGTGACATTCTACCAACTCTTCTAGACTCTCTGGAGCTCGGAGGAATTTGTAGGTCGGCCAGTAATCACCATCTTTGTAGCAAATCCTCTGATGCTGATGGCGCTTTAATTGAGACGCCGGAATAAGCTTTAGCAGCTGAGCGTTTGGAGATGACATATCGGTTCAATTGTCAAAACTTTGAATGCAAACGGCATAATGCGCGCGGCAGTAAATTATTATTCGTTTTCGTCGCAAAAAATAATACAGTCACACCGTTTCCACACTACAACAACGCACAAAGCACAAACAAACACCCGTTTCATGTAAACAATAAACAATAAACCGCACATGGGGAAAACGCGTAAAAAATGAGAAACAGTCGAATTATGAATTTTTATTGCGTTTTTAGGAAATTACGAAACTTCCATTGAGAAAGCGGCTTCGAATCTGAAAAACGCCGAAAAACGATCAACCCCCAAGGAATGAATCGCAGGTCGAGCAGGGTTCGTGATATTTGCGAACCAGCTAATAAGGTACGGTACTGTACCGGTACCGTACCTCAGTTACAAGTAAAAGGTGGGGGCTTAGTCTATAGCAAGCTGAAAAACCGAGAGACTTAGCCTTTTAGGCCATCTCACATAACTTCTTGAAACCAAGACACAGATCTGTAGATTCAAGCAGCAGGCTTGCACTGACATTTCAACCTCCGCCTTGGCGCACCAGGTCGGCTGTAGCAGCAACGGCAGTTGAAAGATCATATTCTCCCGTTAAATACTGCACTTCGAACAGGTGCTTCAGGCGATAGGCTGTAAAGGTTCGACCATATAAAGAAGTATCCATGTTTCTGTGTTCGTAAAAACATCGGTTCATCGCAAACAAAAAAAAAGAAACCTTAATCTATGTGTTAAAATGGGTTTGTCCCTTTCAAGCTGTGAATGGAAGATCACGCCGTTTTCAACCCGAATGATTCTGGCGGCGAACGACCCAAACCAGAATTAGCTCCCGATGACGCCACAACAGTAAGCCGTGAAAGATCGACTCTTATCTCATTTCGCATGCACTCGGATCAGTGCTTTTTGTCCTTCAATTTGGGGTGGATGCATCAATTCCGCGCTCGGCGGCAATTGCTGTAACACCGTATCTAACAACAGTAGAGGCATTTTCAAGACACAAATATGTCCCTTTTCCAGAAATTTTGTCACTTGCTGTAATTTGCGTTCCAAATCATGGTCCGCAATCTTGGGCTGGAGATGAATTTCTTTGATCGTTTTGCGTTTCGGAGCGGAACTTTCTTTTTCTTGTTTGTACAAGAAGGATTTCCAATTCTCCATACGGACGACAGGAATCTCTTGTTGCAAGGAAATGCCAATCAAATCCAGTTTCTGTTGGACCGACAATTGTACGGCTTGTGGTAACGACAACAATTGTGTGGAGTTGGGATGTTGTAATAGACGCACTTGTATCTCTTGCGGCGGTAGATTGCGGGCTCGTTTTCGTATGGCTTGCACGAGTGCTTCATTGACGAGATATTGTTTTTGGTTACTGCTTTTCGTGGCCAAGGTGGCTGCTGGATAACCAAGTCTTGGTAGTATTCTGCTGCTAGATGATGAACATTGGGCGGCTCTTGCTAGCAAATTCATGTTTTAAGGCTTTCGAGGGAAGGGTATAACCACTGAGTGTTATGAATTTGCGTGTTTTTGGAATGTCAGCGGAATGAATAATACCCATCCTCAATGTTTCGTTTTTTCGTCAGTTTGGCTTTTTGTGATTGTCGTCATCCCCATCATCCGCGAACCGCGAACGGAAAAAGGAAACGAAGGGCGAAGTAAGAGCGCGAAGAGGCGCAAACAAAAAGTGCGACTGACAGATGTTGAATAACCAGTCACGCACGTGTCTACAATAAACGGAAAGACATGTGCACTACATATTACATGATACTGAAAACGAGAAGCGAACAGCAATCTACCTAATCCCGAATCCTCGTTATTCAAAGAACTAACAGCTGCCGAAGGAACCTAAACTATTACTGACAAAGAACAATGCCAGCAGCTTCTGCATATTCTACATGAATCAAATGAGAACAATGAAGAGACAAACAAGAATTCAAATCAATAGGATAACTTCATTTACTAGCTCATAATTTTAACAAGCAATCCGTTTGCAGCAATCCGTTTGCACCAAGTTAATTTTGTCAAGCCCAATCCATAGACGGCTCCGGCACCTGTGGATTTCAAGACGCTTCCTCTGCGCCAAGTGACCATAAAGCTCCGCACTTTATAACAACTACTTCGTTCGACGAAATGGCTGACGCTAACGCGAACAACGCCAACCAAAACCTCGCTGCTCCCGTAGCAGTAGCCTTTGCTCTAAGCCCGGCTTGAGCACCCACCATGTCATCGACTTCTCTACTCGCGAAGGATCTCGCCTCTACGAAATGGCGACCAAGCAGATTGGAGATGAACGATTCGACTGCGATCCCGGTCGCATGCGCTCCTTCATCGAAGGACTTAGCATCCGTGCTAGCAACTTTGGTTGGGGGCCGATCTTCAACATCCCCCGACGATATCGAAGCCATCGAGCCTGTCCAGAACACCACCAACCTCCTCTCCAACTACGGAGACATTACTTTGGAGCACATTCAAGCTCACGCACGCACATACATCGGTACCCAGACCCGTGCAGCTTAAGACTCCTACATGGCAGCCAACTGCCTCATTTCCTCTCTAAGCCCAGCCGCCATCGATCGCATCACGATCTGGCGGGACCAGTACACCTTTGATGGTATCCCCAGCGGGCCTTGCCTGTTCAAAGTCATCATCCGTGAGACTTACATTGACACAAATGCAACGGTCACGCACATTCGCACGCAGCTCTCCAGTTTGGACCAGTACTTACCTAAGATTCAGCACAACATCACCAAGATGAACCAGCAAGTTAAACAGCTATTGGAAGGCTTGGCAGCGCGAGGGAGAAACCACAAACGATCTTCTTGCGAATCTCTTTAAGGGTTACAAGGCAGCCTCCGATCGCACCTTTGTCAACTACATCCTGAAGAAAGAAGAAGATTACCACGAAGGTCTTCCGATGACACCGGATCACCTCATGAACCTAGCAGATAACAAGTACAAGACCTTGGTACAACTTTCTCTGTGGAACGCGCCTTCGCCGGAAGAAGAAAAGATTCTCGCATTGGAGGCAAAACTCCAAAAGATTCGTAAGCAAAAAGTTCCCCTTTGATGTCGGCCGATGATTGACTGAGTTCACTAGCGAACATTGCGATCATGATCTCTATTAATCGAGTAACGGGACGTCGTTGGCGAGTGCTGCGTCTCTCCCTCTGAGATTGTGGTGGCGATGGAGAGGAAAGTGGTTCAGGTTGACGATCGGTGGACGGAACATTGTCATCAGGTGGTGCGGCGGTCGGCAGCGGCATCGGTAACGGAGAGAGGTCGGCGGGTGTAGTAGTAGGTGTATCCGACAATGTAGGCGTGGATTGTTGAGGATTTGCGCTTGGAGCGGCAATAAAACCGGCTTTGAGTTGCCACAAACATGTTTTCGCAAGGTCCGGAACAGTTTGGAATTTCGAATCAAATTTGACGTGAAACTGGGGACTGACGAGTCCTGTGTCTGGGTTCAGTACCAGGGCGACAGAACGGCTGTGTACTGGAGAACGTCCCAAATAAATTCCGAGATGTGAGCGCAGACGCCATTTGTGAAATATCCGACTTTTTCCTCCTTGAAGCGCGGCGTCAAGAACAAATACTGGGCAACCGAATGGTTTCCAATGAATTGGATTCGAATGAATATCCGTGTTGGCGAAGAGTTGATAAGGAGTACGGCGCTCAGGGTGCTTCATGTTTGGCATGTGGTTGATGGAATCGTTTGCCATGCGCAAAGCATAAGGCCACAGGTGAGTTGTGATGGCTTGCGGCCACTTGTGTTGTGCATCGATCAGCATCGCTCGAGTGAGTTCTTGCAATTGTCCTATGCGGCGTTCAGCTTTGCCATTTTGATGATGTGCTCCAACTCCTGCAAAGGAAAGTCCCTGACCGTTTGTTACGCAATCGTTGACCCAAGTGTTTGAATTGAAAATTCCATTGTCGGCATGATAGTGTTTGATCTTTTCGACTCCACAATTTCGAGTGTATTGTTCAAAAGCGTGTTTTGCTTCCAAGGTCTCACTCGCACTTTGTGTCTTTTGCAGGTGAACATAACTCAAGCTGGAATAAAGGTCGGCGAAGACGGTGGGCGCATACAAATAGCGTTTTGTCGTCAAGATTCCTGTGAGCTGCGCAATGAGGCCAGGCGTGGGTGATACCATTTGATCCACAGCAACAACTTCGCCGGGGTGAGTAGGCTTGTGAAGGGTTTTGCTTTGTTTAGCTGGTTTCGTTCGCCACTGACGCTTTGTTGCTTTTCCGTAAAAACAGGCGGTGCACACCGGTGCCGGACACGTTGCAAGTCGGTGGAATAACTCCTTGCTTCGCCAATTCCTGAAGCTTCTCCATCGGATATTTCACAAATGGCGTCTGCGCTCACATCTCGGAATTTATTTGGGACGTTCTCCAGTACACAGCCGTTCTGTCGCCCTGGTACTGAACCCAGACACAGGACTCGTCAGTCCCCAGTTTCACGTCAAATTTGATTCGAAATTCCAAACTGTTCCGGACCTTGCGAAAACATGTTTGTGGCAACTCAAAGCCGGTTTTATTGCCGCTCCAAGCGCAAATCCTCAACAATCCACGCCTACATTGTCGGATACACCTACTACTACACCCGCCGACCTCTCTCCGTTACCGATGCCGCTGCCGACCGCCGCACCACCTGATGACAATGTTCCGTCCACCGATCGTCAACCTGAACCACTTTCCTCTCCATCGCCACCACAATCTCAGAGGGAGAGACGCAGCACTCGCCAACGACGTCCCGTTACTCGATTAATAGAGATCATGATCGCAATGTTCGCTAGTGAACTCAGTCAATCATCGGCCGACATCAAAGGGGAACTTTTTGCTTACGAATCTCTTCAAACCGCCTCAGCAAAACTCAATCCACCGGATCCATTCTATGTTTTCAAAACGAGCGCCGACCCCGATTCAATGTATTTGCATCAAGCTCGCAAACAACCCGATTGGCCGGAGTTTTCCAAAGGCATGGACGCCCGAGATCGAGGATCAAATGGCAAATGGAAATTTCTCATTGTTTCCAAGGAGTCAAGTTCCAGAGGGAGCAACGATTCTACCAACAGTATGGCAACTTCGTCGCAAACGAGACATTATGACACGCCCGAAGTCAAGAAGTGGAAAGCGACTGACTATTGATGGGTCACGGATGAAATATGGTCGCGACTATGAATTGACCTACTCTCCGGTTGCTAATTGGACTTCAATCCGCTTGTTACTAGCAATGGTGATCATACATGGTTGGCATACTGAAGCAACTTCCGATTATGTTCAGGCATTTCCTCAGAGCCGTAGCGACAAAGAAATTTATCTGTCCATTCCGAAAGGATATACAATACACGGAGCATCCCCGGACGATTATGTTCTGAAAGTCCACAAGAATGTTTATGGAGCAAAGGATGCAAGTCGAACATGGTTCCTTTATTTGCGAAAGAAACTATTTGAGATCGGTTTCAAGCAATCGGAATACGACGAATGTGTGTTTTACTACAAGAGCACGATGTATGTTCTATATACCGGCGACAGTATTCTTGGAGGTCCTAATGAAAAGGAAATTGAGGAAATTATTGAAAAGATGAAACAGATCAAACTAGACATTACAGTTGAGGGAGATTTATCGGATTTTCTGGGAGTTAATATCAACAGGATCGGTGAATCAACAATTGAATTGAAACAGCCACATCTCATCGACTCGATAATCAAAGACATGAAATTCGACCAGAAGGAAGTTAAAACAAAGGATATTCCAATGGCATCATCGAAGCTACTTTCGCAGCATCCCAAATCGCCGCCATTTGACAAAAGTTTTCATTACACTTCAGTCATCGGAAAAATGAACTACCTGACGCGAGGATCCAGGCCAGACATCGCCTATGCGGTACATCAATCGCACGCTTTGCATCAAACCCAAGGAAAGAACATGGAGATGCAATGAGATGGCTTACAAAGTATCTGATAGGGACAAGGGACAAAGGAATGATTCTGCACCCAGACGTCTCTAGAAGCTTGGAAGTTCATGTCGACGCCCGATTTCGCAGGCAATTGGGATCCAGAGATCGCTTTTGAGGACCGAAACACAGCTCGCTCCAGACACGGATTTTTCATCACCTATGCCGGAGTATTGTTGCATCACAAGAGTCAACTTCAGACAGAAATTGCATTGAGTTCCACCGAGCGAATTCACCGGATTGAGCTACGCACTCAGAGATGCAATTCCTATCATGAACACTTTGAAGGAGATGCAATCACTCGGATTTGATGTGAAAGAGTGGAGGCCAAAAGTCCATTGCAAAGTATTTGAGGACAACTCGGGAGCTCTGGAAATCGCAAAAGTTCCGAAGGCTCGACCAAGGACGAAGCATTTGAATGTCAAACTGCACCATTTTCGGTCATACGTTGACAGCGGAGATATAACAATCCACAAAATCGATACTCTCGAACAAGTTGCGGATATTCTAACGAAACCACTCACATTTGATCTCTTTGCCAAACATCGGAAGGCAATTCTCGGATGGTGAGATCGCAGTTCGAGAGGGAGTGTTGAATAACCAGTCACGCACGTGTCTACAATAAACGGAAAGACATGTGCACTACATATTACATGATACTGAAAACGAGAAGCGAACAGCAATCTACCTAATCCCGAATCCTCGTTATTCAAAGAACTAACAGCTGCCGAAGGAACCTAAACTATTACTGACAAAGAACAATGCCAGCAGCTTCTGCATATTCTACATGAATCAAATGAGAACAATGAAGAGACAAACAAGAATTCAAATCAATAGGATAACTTCATTTACTAGCTCATAATTTTAACAAGCAATCCGTTTGCAGCAATCCGTTTGCACCAAGTTAATTTTGTCAAGCCCAATCCATAGACGGCTCCGGCACCTGTGGATTTCAAGAGACAGACACTTAAGGTTTTCACTATGGTGATAAAAGTCGGTGAGTTACTCGTTTCGTACATTTGGGTTGGTACACAAACGAGACCGCAGCGTGATGATGTTTATTATGCTGCGATGGGTCATTTTCGCCTTTTGCGGCCCTGCAAATAATACTCCGTACCGAAAAAAAAGAGAAACGATAATAGAGAGCAAAGGCTTTTACTTTCCTATCGTTTCTTAACATAAAAGAAAAACCGACTTGCCTGGCGTAACGATTGAAGAGTAGTAGTGTCTATCGCCGGAAAGAATCAAGCAGAATGGTGCAAATGAGTCGACAAGACCAGGCGGTCGTCCTGGCGTTGCCCGGAAATGCGCAATGTTGTGATTGTGGTATGAAAAATCCTCAATGGGCTTCGGTGAGCTTTGGGAATGTCTTTTGTCTCGAATGCAGTGGTGTTCATCGGTACGTATTTGCGTGAGAGAAAGTAAAGACGTGTAGAAGTGACTGACGTTATGCCTTATTATTATGGGTCTTTTTCTTGTTATTCAACACTTTATTTATTATTTATCAATCAACAATCTACAAAAATAATACAGTTCCCTCGGAGTTCACATTTCCTTTGTCCGTTCCATTGCCATGGATTCCTGGACGGATGCCCAATTGGCACAAATGAAATTGGGCGGCAATGACAAATGCAATGCCTACCTGCAGCAACACGGCATTGATCCCCGCACACCGATCAAACAAAAATACGAAAGTCCGGTCGCGCAATTGTACAAGTTGCAACTCAAAGCACGAGCCGAAGGCAAACCGATACCGACCGAATTGCCGGCCGCCGCGCCGCGCAGTGGGAACCTGCCGAGCAGTCACAACAGCAGTAGTAGTAATAATAGTGCAGGTGATCCCCAAAGCATGGAGCGATTGCCGGGAGAATCGGAACAACAGTACGTGGCACGACAAACGCGATTGCGGGACGAAGCGCGGGCACGCATGGCGGCCAAGTTTGGGAATAGTGGTGGCGGTATGGGTTCGAGCAGTATGCAAGGAATCGGGAGCGATCCATCGTACAATCCGCGCGCCGGAGGTTATTCCTCGAACAACAACAGCACCGACGTCTTGCAAACGTTCAGTTCGGGATTGGGTGCTGCCTTGGGTGTCGCAGGATCGTATGCGGGAAGTGTCGCCGCCAAATTACAATCGGAAGATACCTTGCAATCGGTCAAAACGGTCGGATCGTCGTTTTGGGGGACTTTGACGTCGTCCGTGTCGAGCGTGGCGGCGACGTTGACGACGGACGAAGATGATGGATTGAGTGATTTGCAACGACAATTCGCGTCACAGAAACCAACACAGAGTAAATATGCGGGATTTGGTAGTGGTGCTCCCACGAGTAGTGGTAGTAGTTTTGGTGCACCGGCGGCGAGCAATCCATCATTTGCGTCAAACGTCGTCCAGGAAGCACCCGGATTGCCCGGAGAAGACCGCAATGGAGTCGAGCGTTTGACGGGAGAGTCGGATGAACAGTATGTTGTTCGTCAAACCCGATTGCGAGATGAAGCGCGGGCACGCATGGCGGCCAAATTTGGAGGTGGTGGTGGACTGTCGTCCGTGGCCAGCAGTCCTCCGCCGGCGTCGGCGCGTCCGACGCCACCGCCATCGCTGGTGAAGCCTCCATCCAGTGGAAATAATGTGAATGCGACGGATTTCTTCTCTTCGTTTGGTGCGTAAGGGTAATGATCATTGGGCCTTTTTGTTTCTATGAATGGAGAAGAATAGGATACAATAAACTGAAATAACACCCATAACGGAAAAGATGCATATTGGGAATCAAAGTGTAATTATCGGAATATTATGTTTCTAGCGCTTTTTCTTATTCTTTTTGCGTTTGTTTTGCTTCAATTTCGGTTTGACTTCGGTGGCCGTTTCTTCTATAGATTCGTCATCTTGGCGATGTTGGATGATAGGAGGCATTGAACTTCGAAGTTCTTGAAACGACTCAGCAATGCGTTCTTCATAGTCTTCGGCAGAAGCAAATACACTTGACTCAAACTTCGATTTCTTTTTGCTGCGGAAGCTAGCCACTTCTTCCAGATCGTCCTCGTTGTCATCGTCATCGCCATCATCCATGCCCCCGGCCATAAACAAAAGTTCAGCGTCGTCGTCCTCCTCGTCTTCTTCTTCTTCAACGCCCTCGTTGAAGCTATCTTCGTCGTCGGATTTATCTTTTTGGTCCTCGTCATCCTCATCGTCCTCCAACACAAGCTTTGGTGGCATCTCTGCATCACTATCCGAGTCATCACTTTGATCCATGAAAGCATCGTCGTCATCATCGACATTGTCATTATCGTCTGGACTTGACGAAGAATCGTTCTCGGATCCTTTCGCATCAGGATTGACTTCATCATCGTCATCATCGCTATCTTTGGCGACATGCTGGTCGTCATCATCATCGTGAAGATCATCCCAGCCTTCCGTGTCAGGATCTTCGTCGTCCAAATCGCTCGGCATATCCATAGTGTCTTCCATGAGAGACTCGGCAAGAGAATCCACAAAAGCCTCTTCTTCCGGATCGTCCTCCCAAGCTCGTTCGTATGCGTCAAAGTCATCGTCATATTGGTCATCTACGTTGTTCTGCTCAATTTTATCCAAAAGATCTTGGCTATCATCGTCATCGTCCTTTTTACCCTTCTTTGTATCTTTGTATCGAACAATCCCCTTGACTTCATCGCGTTTGGCCCTTTCTTCAAAGAAACGAAAGAAGAATTCGTCTTCTGGGCTGACTTCGTTCTTCTGTAGAAAAGTGCGATCATTCACAGGAACCGTGGGTGTCGATGAACGGTGGCGCTCCATGACCGCACTGCGGGTTTGCTCCGTGGATCGCTGTGACGTTTTCGGGTTGCGGTAGGCAAACTTGTCCAAAAAAGTTTCCAAAGGCAAAATCGTGCAAAGGATCGCCGTTGTAGCCCAACTCTGAGTCCAGCGAGTGGGTGAATTTAACCACAGATGGATGATAATGATGTTGCAGCAAGTTCATTTCCCAAACTGGTGCATTCACATGACCAACCTCGTCAGAGTCAGTAATCGCAGTAGCAACCATACCATTCTCCATCTGCACTAATGCACTTCGCGGATCACGTTTGCTGGCATCCAAAATATATTCGGAGTCTTCTGGAACTACTCGAGCATACGACTGCTGCAAGAATGGGTGAATGCGCGCCACTTCGTGCCACAAAAACAGCGTTGCCGTCACCGTAGCTGCGTTGGGGCACGACAGGATGGTAGACATCAAGCGTTTACAGCACGCTTGGATACGTCGTTCGTTCGTGTCGTATTTGAATGACTTGTACAACAAATTGAAGAACTGCGTCAAATGCTTGCCAGAGAAAAGTAATTGCGTATCGATCAATTTAGCATACAAGGCACGGTAGAAACGTGTCCGACGTGCTTCGTGCTCCGGTGTCGAGGGTTGCGGTGTCGCCGCTACGGGTGCTTGCCTATTCTTTTGTTTCTTCGTTGCTTCTGCTCTTGTTGTTGCTGCTGCTTTTGTTCAACACCAATCACCAAGTGAAACAACAGCAGCATGGCCTGTGTACACGCAGCCGGTGGTGCCGTATGCACCACACGGTACAAGGCATCCAAGTATTGTTCCATATCGTGCGATGCATCCACGTACGGGTGTGCTCGATTCACACCGGTCAAAAGAGCCGACAACAATCGCGAATTCAATTTCGTATCATCGGGTGCCTTTGTCTTCTTAACGTCTTTGGTAGCCGTGCGCCCCGAAATCGCCCACTCAAACAATTGAAAGTAGGTTTGAATCAATGAAGTCGCCAAGGCCACCGACTGTGGATTTCGCGACGAAAATTCCAATTGATTGAGAAACAAGATACAATGATACAGGGCCTTTGGTGACAAGTGCGGTCGATGGACCGTTTGTTGGACTTCTCGTGCTACGACGGGTTGCATAGCGGGATGATGATACAAGATACCCCGCAATTCGTGTGCGGCCCGGGCCGCGATTTTGCGCGCGGGATCTCCCAATTTGTTCACTAGCAAAGAAAGAAGAATCTGTTCCCCGGTGGGAATTCGCTGCAACAAGGTCGCCGCACTCTTCAAGGCAAAGATCTTTTGCGTTTCCAACCCTTCCTGTAGGGTGTATTTCAAATACTGCTGCAAGAACGTCAAATACTGCTCCATGATCATTTCTTCAAAACGCCACAGTAATAGAAGCCGCGGAGACAACGTTTGCTGAGCATGGTACCGCATCAAAGGACGTTGCGACAACGCGATCAGTGGACGCTGCGACGGCAAATACGTGTGCATCCACAGATCCAACAAGGCCTCTGCCGCCAACTGCGCGACACGTGAATTGTTGGTGGGACGGGTCATGTCCATGAGCTGTTGCAAAACGTGAAATTGATGTACGGGACTTTGGGAAAGGACGACACTCATGGCGGCAATCCGATCTTTCAAAGTACCCTTCCGCATCGTCGATTCCATCCAAGCATCGTCTTTGGATTTATTCGATAAGGCTAAAGCAATTTCGTGTCGAAACAAGTCATCGGCTTGTTGTCGGTATTTCGTAATGACAGCGGGAGTGTTGGGAGTGTCATTCTTGGTTTTGTCATCTGACTTCTTTACCGTGTCGTTTCGTTCCGGTAATTGTTTACCAATCAAATACCATTTCGGTGCATCTTCCGTTAATTGCAACAATAACGTCGTATGTTGTTGTGTAGCCTTGCCAGAATCTTTCGATTTCGGTGCATCGGCCTTGTTGGCTTTCGTTTTGTCATCGGATTGTCGACCCCGACGACGTCGTTTGTCGCCGGCGTGTTCGACCATGACCCTTCTTTGTATTGCTGCAACGACTTTCGTCTATCTGGGCTCGATAGCTTTCGCTCGATTCGGTTGTGGATTGAGGAAAAGAAAAAGAAAATAATGAAGCCGATCGCAATAAACGTCCCGTTTATTTAGTTTTTCGTTGGCTGAGCTCTTTGCGTGACTCATAACCTCGCGCGCTTATTTGCGCGAACGACCCCGGCGCGCCATTTTTTGAGTACCGCAGGTACCAGTATCGCGTCGTCGCGCCATTTTTCGGTTTCGACTTAAACAACACACAATACCACATTATTATTTTGAACAAGTTCATCGTGGAGGAACAGTCCTTCTTGATTTCATCCAAATTCTCCTTCCCATGATCGAGCACTACAAGACGCAGAGATGACATCCATTGGTGACGGGATTTGCCGCTTTCATGGCGGTCCCAGGCGATCTTCGTTTGTGCTCATTCAAGATGAGCTAGGAACGTGGCTGTGTCAGACGTCCTCTTCGTTAGACGACAAAAATGACGATACGATTACTATTTGCTATACACGATTAATTCAAGTGACACTGGGCGATCTAAAAGACAGTACAATGGAAGGTTGGGAATCGAGGAAGCTTTTGTTACTACCAGACGAGGCTACATTCTGTCCCTTCGCGACAGAATCCGACTCGTCCCGTCCGCATTTTCATGGTCGGATCCGGATGACGACGCCTACCAACGAGATTGACGAACCGTCCCAGGAACTGGTAGGAAGCATTACGTTTCTTTCGTTACCGGCATTGCCGCTTTTGTCACTTTCCATTCAAATCCAATCGGATGAGAAGGTCGACGACGACATCTTATCACCGTTGTTGTTTACGTGTATCAAACGTCAATTGATCGGCTGTCCGATTCTCTGGTCGAACAAGGCCAACACGCTTTTCACAATTCAGGATTCGTATCGAATGTGGAATTGTCAGGTCCAAGCGGTACAATTCGAATCGCAGCACATATCCCATCCGTTCTCGTTGGGCGTCGTTTACCCCAGTACACGGATTACCATACAAGTCGAAAAGAAGAAGATCAAAGCCCACTTTACTCAGTAACAACTACTACTACATTATCACCGGCCGCAAGATTGCTGCGCGAAACGCTCCACTGTCTCCAAGCCGGTCAATTCCATGTACCGCGTTACTTTCTCTGGACGGGTCCACCGGGGGTCGGTAAAACCTATTCGGTGCAACAAGTCTTGCCATGGTGTCACTTTCACAATGTGCGGGGAAACTTGTCGTCAGTGTTGCCAACCCTTACGAAAGAGAACAGCAGAAAGCCGAACCTGATCTTTTTGGATGAATGTGAGGCTATGGCATCGAACGACGAAGGTGCGGCAACTTTGGCGTATTGGTTAGACGAATGGTCTTACTCATCGACCCCCCTGGTGGTGGTGGCGGCCACCAATCGCGTGGACGATCTCCCGGCGTCACTACGACGTCGATTTCATAAGGAAATGCATTTTATGCCACCTTCCGCAGAGGAGCGTTGTACAATTTTTCAACAATTGTTGCAAAAGTGGTGGCCTGCTACGGATCTTACGACCGAAGATTTGCGGGAGGTCGCTGATTTATGTGTGGGATATGTGGCGGCAGATTTGGTGGCCTTGGTGCGGCAGGCGTCCTTGGCGCACATGATGGATGCAGACAATAGTGGACCATCGACTGAGACGCCCAATAGATGCAAGGGCTATCTTTTGCGCGCAATGGAACAAGTTGGGGCTTCGGCACTAAGAGATGCCGCAATGACAGCTCCTCTGACGACCACGGGTTGGGACGACATTGCGGGAGAAGCGGGAGGCGCCAAAAGGCATTGCGGCAAGCCATCGATTGGCCCCGCACGAAACGAGACGCTTATGAATTGTTGGGATTAACACCACCGCGGGGTATATTGTTGCATGGACCTCCGGGGTGTGCCAAAACGAGTTTGGCTCGGGCCGCAGCGGGGGCCGCTGGAGTAGCGTTTGTGTCCCTGGCACCTGCTGATGTGTATGCTTCTTCCTATGTTGGTGATGCAGAGGCTATTGTCCGACGATCCTTTGACTTGGCGCGATCGGCCGCTCCCTGTGTGCTCTTTTTGACGAAATTGATGCCATCCTGGGGGTCATGTCAGACGATGGAAATGTCTCTGCTGGAGGCTTGGCCCGTGGGCACTCGGCAGAGGCACGAGTGTTGTCGACCTTTTTGAACGAAATGGACGGTGTCGATGGATCGTGGAAAGATGGAGTGCTGATGCTGGGAGCCACTAACCGTCCATGGACTTTAGATGCGGCGTTGATGCGTCCTGGGCGCTTTGACAAAATTATTTACGTCCCTCCGCCAGATACGGAGGGGCGTCGAGCTATTTCGAAATGCAAACGCGTAATTGGAGGGCAAATAGTACAGCTGCTAATCATGATCCAATTGATATTGATTACCTGGCCATTGATAAAATCTCTGGGAACATGACAGGTGCCGAAATTAAAGGTGCTTGCCAAGAAGCTGCTATGCATGCGTTGCGCCAATTCACCGAAGGAAAGACGTCTGAGCCAATTGTCCGTCAACGAGACCTCTTGCACGCTCTCTCTTTGGTAAAACCTTTGCTGTCAGATCCTTTTCAGATGGAAAACTTTCGTTTGTTTGAGAGCAAACGTCGAAACTGTACTTGAACCTTCCGATCGTCTCTTTCTCACTCAAACAGTACATCGCCATCAATTTCACATAAAACTTTGTATTCGGACACATCCCACGTCGCATGGATAAAGACAAATAATTTGTCAGAGGTTACATACACCGAACAGCTCTTACGGCCATCACTTCTATCAGATGAGCATTCAAAGTCGCTGAAACGACCATGTGAGTTCATGAGGATATCTAAGTTTTCCTGTTCGTTATCTTCCATGGTTTCGACGTGACAATGAACTACAGACCCTTTGGGAACATCGTTCATTTCAAACACTTGAGTAGAGTCTGTATCGAGTGATCCGATTTCATGAAAACCTGTTTGAATCGCTCTCAAATTACGAGCCGAGCGGGACACAGGGCTTCGATACGCCAAGTACGAATCCACCATGACAGAAATCTGCCCTTCGGTGAACTCGTACAAACACGAGTCAGCAGAATAGTCCATAAAATTAAAAATAGGATCCAGTTTTCCGTCTCCTGGACACGTATCGCGTCGATCCTGTGGAGAGCATCCACTATTGGGGGTCTTTTTCGGGTGCCGTATCTCCGATACCGTCACCACGTTCACAGCGTCCCTGGAAAGTATGAAACAGTCCTAGCCAGTGACCGACTTCATGGACCAGCGTATCTCCTTCGTTATAAGAAGAAAGTGATCCTCCACGGATTGCTCTTCGATTAATCACAACGCCATCCAACTGGGGATGGTCGGCGTACCCATTCGGTAATGTGGCATAACCCAAGAGGCCACCCCTCAAGCTCGTTCGTGTGCGAATTGCCGTATAATATACATTCAAGACACTCTCGTCGCCTTTGCGCAGAGCCCGTTTCATCTTTCCTTCGCGACGAAATATGGCCAAGAACGATACATTCACCCTCATCCAGCGACGGTTGAACGGTCGCGAAATACAGGCAGTTGGATCCGAGGTCGAGTTCGTCGTTCCGTTGATATTGCCGTTCTCATCGAGTGTCGCCAAGGCAAACGAAATACCCGTATCTAGTGAGCAATTGCCCAAACACCATTCGAGCTCAATGTTGCAACATGACGCATTCGTAAAGGCTCGATTTAAATGATCCAGCTCCTCTTGCAGTTGCTCATTCGAAATGGTGTCGTTCTGGTGATTTTCACGTCGTGGAATGTGAAAGCAGACCGGAATCTCCATTGACGACAAACGGAACTCGGGGTTGCGGTCTTCGAGAAACTCACGAAACTGACTGGCGTGTTCACGCGCTAGAAAATCCTGCGCGGTGGGCAAGGCCGTACCGCATCGATGCAAGATCGATGGTTCGTCGCCTTCCAGGTGACGTTCATGCGCCACCATCGTCGGAAGCGCCAGCAACAACAGAAGCCAAGAGCCGTATCTCATTGCGAAATGCACGAAGGAAAAGATATAGACGTGAAGTCGTTTTTACTGCCTTTGGGTGATGGTATTGTGCGCCTATAATCCGTTTTTTTTTTTCGCACGTTCGATCGGCATGGAGGTTGAATTTCATAGAACCAAACGCCAAACGAAAGAACAACGACTGTATAAAGAATAAAGAGTACCGGTACCGGTAGTACTGACACCTTCATAAATCGGCTACGCGCGAAACGGGATGTGCGATTTATTTACTTACTCCATCGATTGCTTAATTGCGGTTATTAGTACAGTCAAAATAATAGTAAACGTTAATGCGCATAGAGGTCGTCCCAAAAAGTGTTACAAAATCTCCGTCGTTTACCTTCACTTTTTACGGCGCAACGAAACAAGAAACCATGTGTATGTTTTTCCATTCAACCCAACGACTCATCATCGTTAATATCGCAGACAACCGTGAATTCAGAAACCTTCGACTTGGCATGGACAATAACATAAATGGACTCGGCGATCACCATCAAAGAGCACTGGTGATTTTCACTGTCTTCCGAACTACATTCAAAATCATTCAGGCGGCCGTGCGAGTTCATAAACAAATCCAGATTTCCTTCTTCTTCCTCATGAGCGATTTCGGCGTGGCAATGAACAACTGAATTCATCGGAACGTCATTCATATGAAACACTTGCGTAGCCCCGGCCTCCAATATTCCGATTTCGCGTAGCCCACGATGAATGGGTTTCAACATTCGACGGGATCCAGGAGTGCGATAAGTTACATACGAGTCGACCATTGCCGAGATCTGGCCCGCAGTGAACTCAAAAAGACACTTGTCATCCGAGTAATCCATAAAATTGAAGATAGGATCTTTAAGCAAGTCTCCGGTACAAGTATCGCGCTGCTCACTCGGGTTGCATCCATAATAGGGGACTCTTTCGGGCGCCGTATCCACAATCCTGTCACCTGGACTACAACCGCTATCAAATGTGTGATACAATCCCAACCAGTGACCGACTTCGTGAACAAGTGTATCACCCTCATTGTAAGGAGGAGCACCGCCCCGGATCGTATCACGTGACATGACGACACCGTCATCTTTCGGAAAAGAATCATAATCCCAAGGAAACGTCGCATAACCGAGTGTATTTCCTGGTAGATTCGTGTAGTAAACGTTCAAAACACGTTCATCACCTTTGCGGAGAGCTTCTTTCATGGCTCCATCAGCGCCCAAAAAACGGAAACGCACCCATCGTCTTTGTCGTGGTCGGGTCACACAGGCATTCGGGGAGGATACTGAATCCGTGACACCATCATAGTTGCCATTTCCATCGAGCTTCGCCATGACGAACGAAAAACCCGTATCGGGGGAGCATCTTCCCGAACACTCCGACAGACTGGCGTCGCAGCACGACGCGGCCGAATAGGCCATGTTGAGATGATCAAGTTCGTCTTGCAACTGCTCATTGGAAATACGTTTCCCACCCAACAAAGATCTTCGTGGAATATGGAAGCACACAGGAACTTCGATGAGTGGGGCACGATACTCGTCGTTCCTCTCGGCCAAGAAAGCTCGGTATTCTTGGGCATACTCGCGAGCTTTAAGGTCGCTTTCAACGGGGTCTTTTGTTCCACAACGATGCTCTTCAGCGAGATGACGCTCATGCGCGACGGCTGTCACCGCGAGAATGGTAAGTAAATTGGAAATCTGGATGAACTTCATGGATACTCTATGTCAGGTTTGTTTCAATTTTCAATGAAATCGTCGCCTGACCCAGTTCGGAATGATGTGAGAGTGTTGTAAATAATTGTGAAACCAAAACCGACAAGCACAATGACCAAATATTCTGAAAAATGACTCGTCTCTACTTTCTAGTTATTAAGTACCAGTACATACTACTGATTGTCCTACATTGTTCGAATAATGAGTACTGCAACTTCCCAGCAAAATACAAAATACAAAATAGGCCCGAGAAAGTTCTATTGACTTTCAACTTTCACCTATGTTTTATGTTTCTTTTCTGTTTTCTTTTCTGTTTTCTATTCTCTACGGCGCTACTGCTGGATCCTGGATCCTATCGCTTGTCGCTTGTCGCTTACCTATCGCCTATCGCCTACCAGTATCGCGTATGACAACTGGGTACCGGTACGTCAAATAGCTCGACCGTCTGCCCTGCAACGACACGTCCGGGGGTCCGGGTCCCTTCGGAGGAAGTACGTACGAAAGGTCGCCCAGGAACACAAAGATTGCAAGAGAAAGAGCGAGAGATCCGGTGTCAACCGATCCGTTCGATGATGTTGTAGCAAGCGCGACATTTATCGAAGGTCGGATGTTTTGAGCTTGCACACTTCGTGTAGATACATAGAGAAGAACTGAGATAGAAACGAGTGGGTTCAGTGTGAAATAAGCGACGTCATACTATCATCGGCAGCATTTGCCCATCACAGAAAGGAGTCAAGAGTTGCTGAAAAGTTTCAAATAGTTCCTCACAATGAGACGACAGCATGCCTCTTTACACGCTCTCCGCTGGTCTTTTATTTTAATTTCACTGCTCGTGGTGATTGCTCCTGTTCCGGCTTTTCTTGTTTCTCAACAACGATGCAGTCGACGCAGAGCAAACTCATGGTGCAATCGAGTAGCGGTGTTGAAAGAAAACGACGCCGCTGAAACAGCAATTAACACGACGGCATTATCGGAACAAGGCTTGAACATGAGCGATTTGTCAAAAATTAACGGATCATCGCAGGGCATAAACATCACCGACATTAGTCAAAATGAAACGATTGTTACCCCCGAAGATTTTATGATGGATTTGGTCAATGAAATTAACGAACGCATACTGAACGGGACGGCTCAGCTGCTTGGAGATTTGACCGAAAACTTGGACGAAAAATTGATGGGCTTACCAGACACTACCACTGCTAGTGAAATGTCTTCGTACTTGGTCGAATTTGCGAATCGGATGCAAAAGGCGCAGGAGATGGAGTTGCAAAAGCAAGTTAGAGAAATGGAAAAACGATTTATTGAGCCGTTTGAAGAACTGGCGTTTGCCGACGTGCCACTTTGGAAAACCAATAAGGCTGCGGTAGATTCGACGAGCTCGTCGGAGATGTCGACTATGGAACCCAGCGATTTGGTGCTCTTGGGGAAGAATTCCACTATACCGGAAACACGCAAGATGCGAACAAGTGAGATATTGCGAAACTTCAATGTCGCTCCTTTTTACTATTCTATTGCACTGTTTTCAAGGTGGGCGCAAAAGGCTTCGTTTCCTTCGATATATGTCATGTCTCTGTATAAATGGCTAGCTAGTCTGATCAAGAGCAACAACAACGGCAAAAGCGGAACTAACGTTTATGGTGGTGAAACGTTGCAAGCCGGATGGAAGAGAACGGGAGAGATTGCCGCCAAGGGACCGATGGCGCGGAAATGGGCAATTTTACGACGATCCGCTGAGATTTGGGCGTACTTTTCGTCGTTTTATATCAAAGATCGGCGAATCGTATCCAAATACAACCGAGGACAATGGTCCGAAGAAAAGTTCAAAGAGGAGCGTCGAAAACTGGGAGCAGAAGTGACACAGAATTTGCTAAAATTGGGACCTACATTCATCAAAGTCGGTCAGTTGTTTAGTACACGCATTGACATCGTTCCGCCAGAATACATCGAAGAGCTGAAGCTACTTCAAGATCAAGTTCCTCCCTTTTCGGGTGATTTGGCTGTTGAAATTGTGGAAAGAGAACTCGGGAAGCCGATAGGCGAATTATTTGATGAATTCAATCGAACATCACTGGCTGCGGCGTCGTTGGGACAAGTTCATGTTGCTCGTAAAGGCAATCAACTTTTAGCTGTTAAAGTCCAGCGCCAGTACTTACGCGAGCTGTTTGAAGTTGATTTGGGCCAGCTAAGACAAGTTGCTGTTTTTGCAGATGCTTTAGATTTGCAGTCTGAAGGTGGTCTATTGGATCGCAACACCAAACGAGACTGGGTTAGTGTCTTTGAAGAAAGCAAGCGCCTTTTATACGAAGAAATCGACTATTTAAACGAAATGAAGAACTGCGATAGATTTCGTAAAAATTTCGATGGATACAAGTTTCGATATATACGGGCCCCCATGACATACCCCGAATTTACGACAGAAAAAGTCATGGCCATGGAGTTTCTACCGGGAATCAAGGTGACTGACAAGAAAAGATTGATTGAGGAGGGCCTGGATCCGGTTGATATTAGTGTCAAGATGGCCGAGGCTTTTCTAGAGCAGCTTTGTCGCCATGGCTTCTTTCATAGTGACCCTCAGTACGTACCAGCAAAGGCGTATTGATTCGAGGACTGTTTGTGTCATGTCATCTAACATGTGTTTTCCGTCAGCCCTGGAAATGTTGCCGTGGAGCGCGCGGAGAATGGAGAAGCTCGATTGATCTTCTACGACTTTGGTATGATGGATTCGTTTGGAGAAGTTCAGCGAAAGGGTTTAGTAGATTTCTTCTTTGCTGTTTACTACGACGCGAATGTTCGCGACGCTTGCAATGCATTGGAGCGGCTGGGAATGCTACGGACAGGACCCGATATTGACCGTATAGCCGTGGAACGCGTAGGACAGGATTTCATTGATCGATTTCAGGAAACACTAAAGAGAGACGCAACATGGGAGAATGAGCTAAGTGAACAAGAACGTCAACGAATCAACAGGGATCGACGCAAAAAATTGGGCGAAGAGTTTCTTTCACTGAACCGCGATTCACCATTTGTCTTTCCACCGACTTGGACGTTTGTTTTCCGAGCATTCTTTTCTATCGATGGAATTGGCAAAACTTTGAACCCGAAATACGATTTGACCCGACTGACTCTGCCTTATCTCAAGGAATTGTTGGATTTGAAAGACGGAAATGCCATCAAAACGACTCTTCTACGAATCGGAAAACGCCTTGGCTTACGACCAATCGATATCCAGCAAGCTTTTACGCAACCTAGAAGAGTAGCCAATGTTGAAGATATCTTGACTCGATTAGAGAAGGGTGATTTCAAACTAAGAGTCCGAGCATCCGAACTAGAACGAGAACTGGAACGAAGCAAAATATTACAGCGAGGTACCCTAGAAGCAGTTTTATCGGGTGTTCTGCTGCAGAGTGCACTGACGTTAATGTCAGTCGGCAACAGTGGGAGATGGGTTGTTCCTGCCAGTCGAACTATCATCGGCGTGGCAGCGGTATTAGCCGTTCGAGTACCCTTGGCAATGCTTCGTATTCGAAAACTTGACAAATACAATGAACGATATGGCGTATCTAAGAGATAGAAACTGGTTTTGCTCCTCTAGACTAAGTTTTGCTAAGTTTATATCGCTTACTGAGCGCAGGGCGAATCATAGCTTTTAGCGACATCGTAGCGGTACTTACAATAAAGTATCACGTGCGAAAGTTCTTGTATCTGTAATCTAAGGTGTCTGTACACAAATTTTTTAAGACGTTTCGTATTTAATTTGCATTTCCGTAATTACTCGCCAAACGATAATTCCTTCCGACGACAATTTCGCCATCACAAAAGGGGACGCAAAAACCTCCTTCCGGCAAAGGAATGCATTAGAATACCTCTGAGATGACAACAATGTCAAGTTTACTTCCAGAGATGACATCGAAAGATACCGCAAACGCATCAACGTTTCGGATTACTGGCGTATCACCATACAGGGTTGAAAGTTGGTCCTCATCCAGTTATCGTCATCCATCAGAAGACACTTTCCAAGCAGCAGAAATACCAATACGCAGTACTGTTCAGAATAAGTATGAGGAACGGGGCATTTGTCGTCAATCTGCCGGTATCGAAGAAAATCGATTTGTTTCGCCGATGCAATCAACAGTTTTCCAGTCGAGCCTCGTCCGAGGCATAGAGGAGTCTACGAAAAGCGAGGAAACGCGAGAATCCCCTAACATGGAGTCGACAATACAGTCATTGACCGACTCGGGCTGTCAGCAATACGAGTTTGGACGTTACGAAAGTGCCGAATCGGAGTTTAGGGAGGCCTTGCAAGCGTCTCAAGAATCGTCACTCCACGTGGCCGCCGTGCTCTGTGGAAATCTAGGCGCGACTCATCTACAGCTAAGGAACTACAGCAGGGCCAAACTGTATTTGCAAAAATGTTTACAGTGGAAAAAAGAAGGCAAATCGGCTACCGCATTTGATGTCTTGATGAACTTGGGAAATCTGACAGCGTGTGAAAGCTTGGAAGAAAGTGTAGATTGGTATCACATGGCGGTAGAAGAGCTAGAATCCACCCAAGGTAGTGAGGAGGACTGGGCAAATGTCCTTTTCAATTTAGGTCGACTGTACGTGCAACACCAACAATGGGAAACAGCAAGAAAGTTTTTAGAAGAAGCTTATCATTGGACGAAAGAAGCTTACGGTGAAGATCATAACTCGATGGCAGAAACATTCGATTTATTGGGGCTTGTTCACATGGCGCAACACCATTACGACGAAGCACTAGTTGCGTTCACCCGAGCTATGGCAATTCATCGACATGCCAAGGGTCCCTTTCACCGAAACATAGCACAATCATTACTCAATATGGGGCTGTTGCGTGAGTGTCAGGGTGAATGGTCCGAAGCCTGGGAGGCTTACACTACTGCACACGATTTATTGCTTCGATTACGTACAAAACAGAATGATCCATTGCTCGAAATGATTTGTCAAAGCATGAACACAGTCGAAGTTTGGATTGCTAGACAAACCCGAGACCGAATGCTACAAAGATCAAGATCGGCACGCACACAATACAGAGCTGCGTACGCGTCAACAATATAAGTTAATTAAGTATCTCACTCCGATTTGGATGTGTTGTCTTTCACATGATCGTACAAACCTTGTTCGAGCCACACATCTTCGTCCGTCTTCTTCACATTCGCTCGTCCCTTTTTTCCGTCCTTGCGAGGAGGAAGACGATTCTTGACGCGACGTTCCATAGCCTGCCACATCGGCTGTAAATCTTCATCCCCTTTTATTATTTGCGCCGGTTCAAGAAATTTGCGCTTCAACTTGTCGAGTTGATCCTTTCTCCATGATGGGGGAGGCGTTGTTAGTAATCTCCTTTGCAAGCAATTTTGTGCCGTTCGTTTCCACATTTTACTCTATTCCTTGAACCTTTTTGAGATGTATGCTATAATGATCGAACGATTATGTTGCGATGGCAAATAGATAATTTGAATTCAACAATAGGGAGTGGGAATGATCTTCCAAAATCGAAAATGCGGTCGATCATCGAGAGCGAACGCGATCGAGACTAGTGACTTCTTTAGTCCCGGAAAGAGTACGAAATCCTATGACGAGAGAGGAGAAAAAATACCGTAGCGTAGTACCTGGTAGCGATCTAGACCATCGACGTCACTAATCTTTCCGAATCATATTCTGTTCTGACCTATAGGGTGCTGTATGATGATCTCACAAGAAAGGGTGCCTTGAAGGATGAATCTGTGGAAGATAATCACGTCACGAGAAATTGCTGGTTTCTTTTGCGACTCTTGGCTGCAAGGAACGCGAAACATCACCCTCATTTTTCACCGTAATTGCTGAGTGCTAAAACAAATGTGGATAATAAAACAAGCATCTAAAGCAGCAACAAGAGCTAGAGTCTCAATAACAAAATCATTGTCTTAGTCTAACATTACAGAGAAAGGGTGTCATACGTTCTTGATACATATATATTTAAATAATTTATGAGCTAGACTATTCACTCAATTACTCATTCGTCAATCAGCGTCTTTTATTGTTTCGTTTAGTACTTTGATTTCTTCATGACGAATTCGCTTTTACCGGTCGGTTCTTGACCCATTAAATGTTCGCCATCGGGGCGTAAGGAGCGATCGATTTTGAGAAAGTCCAATGTCGGTCCTTTCTTGGAATTTGCATCATTCTGGAAAAAAAACGAAAACGTGCGTCAGCTAACGAGCCAAGCAGGCAAACGTCGCGTCGGACAGTACTAGCACTCATTTTTCTTTTGTCGCACCTTGTGGTCGTTGTCGGGCTTTTCCATTGCGACTAGGATGCTTCTCCGAGAAGTCTCTTCACTACTGTATGCTTTGATTATGTTGCTGTTCGATGATTATTGTGAGAGGAACAAAACGACGAGATGAATGATGTTCTGTTTTTTTGTTGCGCGCAAAGAAAAGCAACGAACGCGATCTCCGACGACGACTTACATTGCTGTTGATAGTACGGTGTCAGCGAATCTCGTACTATCTGTTAAATAGTGGTCCCAGTCTTGTTCCGTGTTCCACGTTGGCTCAATGAGTTGCGTTGGCTAACCCAAAAAAAACAGAACGGGACTGCTAGATAAAATTCTGTCCCGGACAGTCCGTTCGCCTCACCTACATGTTCTGTTCTTCAACCGTCGCTCCGCCGACGCGATAGCCGATAGATGATTTATGGATTTATTGCAACACTGCTAGTCTATTTCAACCTTACCATTGCAATCCTTTGTTTTTTTATTTTCTTTTATTACTTTTTTAAAGTCATTGTCAACAACAACCCGCGAGTTCAAAATGTCAGTCGTCGGAAACAACCGCATCGGAATTCCCATTGTCGTTTTGCACGACGCTGAAGGCGCCGTCGTCGAAGTCGAGACGATTCACGGCGAATGGATCCGCGGCTTGCTGTTTGAAGCCGAAGACATGATGAATTTGTACATCAAAAATGCGGTGATTGTCGACAGTACTCAACGGAAGCGCAAGACACCGCAAGTTTATGTGCGAGGTTCCGAAATTCTCTTTATTGTTTTGCCGGAAATGCTTCAGCATGCTCCGATGTTTCAGCGGTAGGTACTTTCAGGGGATGTTGACGCGTATGTGTGTAGGTGTTTGCGTGCGTGCTATAAATGCTTTGTGATACTGTACGGCATAAATGTGGTTTTTGTCGACGTGTTCGAGGTTTGCCAGGCGTTGTAGGTTGTGTCCTTGTGTTGATAAAGAAAGCACCGGGCGAGTGTCAGGTGAGTGCAGGCTTTGTTTAAACACTTGACTGAATTCCTTTGTCTCACACTGAAATGCCTTATTTTTGCAGCATTCGGCATTGGCGTAAACACGGAGGTGCACCCCCGGAAGGGGTAGGACAAGCTGTCGGACAAGCCGCTGCCATTATTCGCAAAGCCACGGAGCGACGTGGACGAGGCGGATTTGGTGGCGGCGGAGGCAGCAGAGGAGGTTTCGGTGGCGGAGGGAATTTTGGAGGAAGAGGCGGCTTTGGTGGCGGGGGAAACTTTGGAGGAGGACGCACTGGAATGGGACGAGGCGGACCGCCGCCTGGTCCGTACGGGCCTCGATAATGCAGATTTGGCCCTTTCTCTGTAGGCTACCCCTATTAGCATATAAGTCGTTATTTAGCTTTTGATCTTAGTATTCACTGTTTCGTATTCTTGCTGTTATATCCTACGATGCTTTCCAGGATCGCACCTAGCCAACCTGCGGTCTTGCCGTGCCTCCTTCCGTCGTCTGCCCTTCTCGTCTTCGGCTTTTGTTGCGGCTCCAACAAAAAATCCTCGTTTCGACAATACACAAAATCCATTTTCTTCATCAACTTGACTCTACAAAATCAATTCAAATACAACACCATTTCATCAATCCACAAATTAATATTATCATGACATCTATGCAAATCGACAGCGCGACAGTGGACGCCGAAGCCTTGGTGGCTCCGGCGATACGGGGCGGCCTCTCCCCAGCGCCGCCCGATTATTCCGAGTTTACCGCACCATGGCCAATTTACTCGAACAGCGGGGCTACATGGTTCCCAAAGATCTACGAGAAATCACTCCGGCTCAATTTCAACAAAAATTTGGTAATGATTCCATCAATCGGGAAACACTGACCTTGTTGGTGGAAAAGGCCGATGATGAACACGATCAATTGTTTGTATTTTTCCCCGAAGATGAAAAAGTCGGAGTCAAGCCGATCAAAGTGTATACGGATCGTATGCGTGCGGAAGGTACGATCGTTCTGAGTGCACTGAATCGCGGAGGCGTCTTTCTGTGACTTGTTTTGCTTCGGTTTCTCTCACTACGCTGTACTTTGCACTCCTTTTCTTCGTTTTAAAGGCGTCTCCAACGCCATCATGGTCCTCAAAGTCGATATCACACCCTTTGCGAAACAGGCAGTCCAAGAAATGAGTGACTCGTTTCGCATGGAACATTTCAAAGAAAGCGAATTGCTTGTTGACATTACCCAACATCAACTGGTGCCGCAACATCAAGTTTTAACGGCCGCCGAAAAGGCCGAATTGCTGAAACGGTATCGATTGAAGGACACGCAATTGCCGCGAATTCAGCCAAATGATCCCATCGCACGTTATTACGGAATGAAGCGAGGACAAGTCGTCAAAATTATTCGACCGAGTGAGACGGCGGGTCGGTATGTCACGTACCGCGTTTGTATGTAATAGAAACGCTACGGGTACTATAAACAACCTATTTAGAGTTCAAAGATACCTGGGCGAAAAAGGGAGTGGTTCATTCAGTCTAGGGTTAGTACGTTTTATGAAGGTAGCAATATAGCTGAATGAAACGTAAACTCGTGGCCTCGAAAAACTAAAGCTTAGCTCTCCTTCAACTGGTGGCAAAAATCGTAGATGAAAAAATAAATAATATGATACCGTTACTTCGTTGAAGTTGAGCTTCGGCCCAAATAAACACTGTTAAAAAGGTAAAATAAGTTCTAATAGATTTCGACAACAACTCTTGAAAGCTAGATAGTTCGTGGATCTCTAGAGACTGATGGTGGTATCAAGATAAAGTGAACCGTCAGCCTCACTCTAGAGAGAGCCATGGCCTTTACTAATAGCTAGAACCTTCTTCCTAGAGCTCCCTAGCTAGAGATGCGTCTACCTTTCGATTCATTCGTCATCAATATTTTAGTCGCAGTGGTTCACAACGTGGAGATTTCATGTTACACGTATTGAAACTTGTCCTTTATAGTATTCTACACGGAAAGATTCCTTCGAATGAATGGTCCGCTCCGATAATGTCGCAGCGCGAAGCCTTTTTGTGTGGTGGTGAAGATTTCACGCCATCGGTGCGATCGCCAACTTGCGGCACGTTCCTACTGAAGGAGGGTAGAGTCGATGCGTTAGTGTGCCTTATTGTGTGTCATTGGAAGTACGTGTATCCTTTCGCGGATTTTTTTTCTCTTTCGGGCTCCCCATCGAAAAAGACATTCTCTCTCACAATTTTTCTTGTTCGTTGCAAACAATAAAGTCGTATAAACACACACATTCACCATGTCTACTGGAGATTACAAAGGTAAGCAACTTATAATGTCGATTGTGCGTTAGTTTTGGGAAGCGAAAGGTTCCAGGAAGATTCAAGCGCCGAAGGAAGAATGTTTTCGTCGAATGCCGATTGTCATTGCTGTCAATGATGTATCGCAGAAAAACTCTTCTTTGACGATTTCTCTGACACAAACCGCTGTTATTCTTCTTAAAATCAGTCGCTGATATCAGCCTTGCCGATTACGGTCGCAAGGACATTCAACTCGCCGAGGTTGAGATGCCTGGTTTGATGGCCTGCCGTGAGGAATTTGGAACCACCAAGCCTTTGCAGGGTGCTCGTGTTTCTGGAAGTTTGCACATGACCATTCAGACTGCCGTTCTCATTGAGACCCTCAAAGAGATGGGAGGTGACATTCGTTGGTGCTCGTGCAACATTTTCTCGACGCAGGACCACGCCGCCGCCGCCATTGCCCGTGATGAGTCGGCCGCCGTCTTTGCGTGGAAGGGAGAGTCTTTGGAAGAATACTGGGAGTGCACGTTGAATGCTATCACTTGGCCCAATGATGATGGCAAGGGTCACGGACCTGATTTGATTGTCGATGACGGTGGAGATATGACTCTTTTGATTCATGAGGGAAAGAAGGCCGAAGATCAATTTTTGAAGGACGGCACTTTGCCCGATCCGGAATCCACCACCAACGCCGAATTCAAGATTGTGTTGGGAATCATCAAGCGTCTTCTCGAGGCTGGTGAAACCGACAAGTGGAACAAGATTGCTGCTCGCTGTAAGGGTGTTTCGGAGGAGACCACCACCGGTGTCCACCGCCTTTACACCATGGAGAAGAACGGAAGCCTCCTCTTCACCGCCATCAACGTGAACGACTCTGTCACCAAGTCCAAATTTGATAACCTTTACGGATGCAAGCACAGTTTGCCCGATGGTATCATGCGTGCTACTGATGTCATGTTGGCCGGAAAGAAGGCCGTCATTTGCGGATACGGAGATGTCGGCAAGGGCTGTGCCGCCGCCATGCGCGCCAATGGCTGTGTTGTCTTTGTTACTGAGATCGATCCTATCTGCGCCTTACAGGCCTGCATGGAAGGATACACTGTCACCACACTCGAGGATGTTTTATCTACGGCCGATATCTTCATCACCACCACCGGTAACAAGGGTATCATCATGAAGGAGCACATGCACCAAATGAAGAACAACGCCATTGTTGGTAACATTGGTCACTTCGACAACGAAATCGACATGGACGGTATCCTCTCTTCTTGCGAACGTATCAACATCAAGCCCCAGGTGGACAAGTTCGTTTTCCCCGACACTGGAAAGGGTGTGATCGTTTTGGCCGAAGGTCGTTTGCTTAACTTGGGTTGCGCTACTGGTCACCCTTCCTTCGTGATGAGCTCTAGTTTTACCAACCAGGTTTTGGCCCAAGTCGAACTCTGGGTCGAGAAAGACTCGGGCAAGTACCAAAGCGGCAAGGTGTACGTTCTCCCCAAGACTTTGGACGAGAAGGTCGCTCGTTTGCATTTGGGTTCGTTGGGTGCTAAATTGACTGTATTGACCAAGGAACAGTCCGACTACATTGGCGTGCCCGTTGAAGGCCCCTTCAAGCCTGATACCTACCGTTATTAAGCTGTATACATACACCGTGATGAATCTTTACTAATAAGATGCACGCATTTATTGTTCTCTTATCGTTTAGAAAGCCTCAAAACTCAATACTGTTTATACTTTATTTCAAAACTGCGTACTATCTAGGACCGACGATGAAAAGATACCATGGTCGCAATACTCCATGTAATTATTCCGAAGATGATTTGCTTTGGCTTGAGCTCCCCACGATTCATAGCATTCATGAGCCAGCTCGAAATGGTGAGATGCCCAATACAAATCCTTGTGGTCCAAACAGGCAATGGCTGCGCGTTCGTGTGCCAGAGCTCGGTCTTGCAAAAATCCATTGCGACTGGATAGAGCGATGGCGACACCATACAGGCGTTTTGCCTCTCTTATTCTGCCCCTCAGGGCCATGCGCTCTGCTGCTAGTAGGTCAACCATATGGATACAGTTGATATTGCCTGCTTTGCTTAATCTGGAAACTCGCTTGGCGATGCTATCGCCTCTCTTCATCCATTTCAATCGGAGGCGTCTCGACTTAATATGATGCCGAGCCAAGGCATAATAAGCCATTCCACGATAAAACACGTGACGGGGCTGCATCGCTGACCCCATCATGTGACTTTCAAGACCTTCTGAACGGCGTAATAAATCAGGCAGAAGGTCGTAAGCAGCGAACAAATATGCCAATTGCATCTTAAGATCGAAAATCTGGCTCAAAATTGCCGAATTCCTTGCTTCTCGACAAATTTTCATTATCTCTCCCTCATCCATTGCATCACCGGTGAGGATCAAACGATTGGGCGTTGAAGGGTGGCCGATCAAATTTAGTGCCTGTTGCCAAAACAATGCAGTGATATTCCGTACTCCAAGTTGTTTATAATCCTCCATCGTCTCCACAAACTTGCGCATTTCCCTCTCAAGACTGTTGAGCTCAACCGCCCCATGCAGTGCAAAAATGCAGTAATTTTGTAGGTTGAACATAGCATTTTCGATATCGCCATTTTCCAAGCCAATTCGATAGCCTTCTAGACTTGGCTTCAGCATCGAGTAAACAGGATAAGTCCAATGGTATATGAACCCGTGCACAAGAAAAATAACCCTAGCTGCTATCTTCTTTGATGCAGCTCGATCCAAAGTCTTCAAGGCAAGCTTGCCTTGTTCGTGACCTTTCGCAGGTCAAAACGTTTCCCACACAAAAATACTCCATAAAAAGCAAAAGCCGACGGCGAAAAATCCCCCACACCATACAGTAGGCACGCTTGCACATGTCGGAACGTCAGAAAGGATAGGTAAGTTGGATTAGTCAAATAAAGTCCTGTGCACATGAGATCCATCAATCCAGTTGCGTACACATGAAGCGAGTTTTCTAGCAAGGGTAAATTGTCAAGTTCTTGGGAGGAGAAGCTGTTCGTCAATCTGGCTGTTTTGATATATTCCACAGCTGCACCAAACGCGCTGACCGAATACGGCAATTTTTTAGTTTCAAGATCATTTATTAAGCCGATCGCCAAATGGAAAATTTCTTCATACTTGCACCGAGCATTCAAGGACGAAAGGATCGTGAGATACGGTCGCAATTTGTCGTGAAGGGGTACTCCTTCGCGTTGTATGATTTCATCAGCATACTGCTGCATCTGCTCGAAGCGACCCATGCAATATGCGCACTCAGCTGCAGAGGAGAAGATATCCAAAGTTGTCTTGTACAAATGATCTGCCCAACAAGTTTTATTATCTTGTAGCCTTATCGCGGTCGTAAAGTATGAGGCCGCAGCAAGATACCCTGAAGACGCCATCGCCTGTGAGCCGCAAGTTTCATATTACGAGCAGTGAGCTACGCGCAAGGTAAGCTGACCGAATAGACGCATACCGACTTACTTTCTTTCCTGAGCGGTAATTAAGATGGTAGATGCGGTCCCTCTTGCTAACATCATTGCTAATGAGCGAGAGACCTCCGTTACAAAGATCCGTCGCTAGGAACAAATATCCAGCGTCGCATTCTTCTTCATCTTTTTCCAGCAGAGCTTCCCCTATTGTCAGGTTCCAAAAGCCTTTGCATTCTGACGGAATAAGCTCGTACGAGGAACTCAGTATCTGATCGTGAACAAACCGAAACTGAGGATCAGTGGTCGTGAGGCGCTCGAGTAAGCCCATCAGTATCAGTGATTCTATCGTCGACATAATATCATCTTCATTAGTTACATCCAGCGTCTGATCGACTGCATGCAAGGACTTCATTCCAATAACAAGAGTCCGCAAAGAAAAACGGCTGCCAAGACAAGCAGCGACCTTCAATACCAACTTCTCCGAAAAATCCAGCGTTAGCAACATTTTTCGCAGAAAATCTGAAACATTGTCGGTAACATGCATCAACTCGTCAACGAGCTTATCATCCCATTGCCACTGGACTAAGGAAAGATTGAAGGTAAGAATCTTTTTATCTTTCAAGTTGTGAAGAAATTGCATAACGAAAAATGGATTGCCATTTGTTTTCCGGTGGACGATTTCCGCCAATTTCGCCGTATGATCCGCTTCTGATCGAAGCGCGTCACTCAATAGATTGTTGAGGTCCGAGCAGTTCAAATCGCGCAGCTTGATCACATCCACCGAAACACCTAGAGCTTGAATATTTTTCATGATAGTACCAATGTCTTCTCTGTCGTGTTTTCGCTCTGTACCTATCACTAGAAGGTTTTTATTGTGACGATCTGTCGTTAGGCTTTCGAGAACATCTAACGAAGCTGTATCGGCCCATTGCAGATCATCCAAGAACAAAATAAACACCGGTGCATAGAACTGACAAATGACTCTTATAAACTTGCGGAGAAGGAACAGCAATCGATTTCTCTCCTCAATGAGACCCAGATTACTTTCGCAAAGGACATCAGACTCTTGACTCGCTTTTTTGTGAAATTTTCTGTGAAAAAGGGGGTCCAAGTTGGGATTCCAGCTAGTCAACACTTTTTCTTGCCCTCCAAACTCGGTTTTTAACATTGACCGGAGTAAATTGAGTTGCTCTTCATCTTCTTGCGACACAATCTTGCAACACAAGTCATCAAATGCCGCCATAATGGCACTGTATGGTTCGACTCGTCGTTGCAGGTCAAATTTTCCGTACATGTAACATATTTTTCGGTCCTTTTCAGTTCGACAAGAGCTCTCGAAACAAGAAACGACTTGCCAGTTCCAGAATCGCCTTCAATTATAACGAATCCAGGATAGTCTCGTTGGTTATTTTCATACGCTTGCTGCAAAAGCAGAATTTCTGGTTCACGCCCATGTATCTTCGACACTCGGAGGTCAGTTAATTCGGCAAGGGTCTCGATGCCACTTTTACTTAGACTGGGCGTCCGATAGTCGATGCAACCCTTCAGCCAAGGAGCCGACTTATCCACTGCTGAGATATTGTTGTTGATTGCGATATTAGCAAAAGAAGCCATTATGCTCTTCACATGATGGTCAAGTGATACATCGTGTTTCGATGATTATACCTGATTTGCTCAACGAGAGCTCCGCAAGTTCCACAAAAGGACAACCGGAAAATTATGACCGCAGAGAATGACCAAGCGTTCACCTCTTCAAGCTTATAGAGTCTGACACAAGAAGTACTGTCCCTGTACTGTACCGGATTCCGGTTCCCGTCCGTTACTGTATTCCGAAAACTAAGGCTGCTCCTTGCGCCACGTGTCGTGGCCTCGCAATATTTTAAGAGCGAGATCCTGATAAAAGTCAACCTGCTTAGACCCTGCACAAGAGCATATTTCTTATGAGTTGTAACAGTAGGCTACGAATGAGAGAATTAACTGTTACTCTGTAGTTTCATTTCGTTGCAAGGTTTTTGAGGAGCACGTGACAACGCAAGCTGAAAAGAAAACGTAGCAAAGAATAGGAATGAGGAGAGTTACAATCCATCGCGCTGTTTTTTACTTTAAAGCGCTGCGTAATAGGTATAACAGAAAAGCGCAGCAGGCTTGAAAGCCTGTGGAGTCGAGTCGAGCTTTACCGGCAAATATCTTTTCAACACATAAATACCACATACTGTAATCATGCTTGCTTTTCCGTCAGTATAGGAGATCAATGCCTCGCCAGACCTAATGTACGGCTTTCCATAGTCGAAGCTGGCTTTCGACTGCGTCCTTTGCTTCAGCAGACTTGTGTCTACAAAAGCCGATATTCAACAGCAAATTCCACCTTCATTTGTAACGGATTTGACCGGACCGCCAGATTAAAGGTAATAAGGCATATCACTGATAGAATCGCCTCGTTCAACAAATTACGTCGATTGTGAACAAGATTCGACCATCCCAAGGCTTCAAGCCGGATGGCGATTTGTGTATACATGGTTGTACGGTCCGATCGCCCCATTCATTTCCAACAAGAATAACAGCGTCCCCTTCGCGCGTTTGTTTCACGTACTCGGGATGTAGTTGGATTAGTCGGTCGACGTAGTCATGCAACGATGAGGACGTGTTCTCCTCGGCATTATTCGGCTGATCGTCTTCTTCTGTAATCTCATTTAAATTCATCAACGGTCCCTGGCAATCCAAATATTGACAACCCGGTCCCACCAACGTCTGAATGTACCGTACGGGGACTTGATCGACATGCCATCGTGGGCATTTCGCGGATGAGACGCCTCTGCCGCATACCAATCGCGCCTTGAATCCCTTCGGAAGAAGAAGATGTTCTGAACAAAATGCCACGAAGGACTGCATCGATGAAGCGAGACCTTTCTTCACATCGTCCTTTCGAGGTACCCAAGCCAAACGTTTGTAAATTGGTAATTGTTCTTGGATTGCAGCAACGCACTTTTCCGCGGCCAGGAAACATCCCTCGTCACTAGTCCAGTGCACAGTGACATCCAGATAACGCTCGTTCTCCCACATGGCTGGGACCAACACTTCCCAGACGTTGCGTTTCGCAGCCTCGGCAGGCGATTTGAGTAATGTAGCAGCAGATAGAGATTTTGTTAACGGCTCCTGAATCATCGAGAAAGCTGAACTTCGCACGAGCAGCAGCATCCCGAGAAGGGCTCTTTCGACGAAAGATGATGGTCTACGACGCATGGGTAATTTTTCTTCTTTTCCGTGAATAAAGTGGCCGAATTTAAAAGCTAGAAAACAAGTCGGTGAAACGAAAAGCGAACACCTTCATCACGACACCTTTTCGTCTTTCCATTCTTGTTTTTGTCGCAACGGCAGCGCGTTTATTCGCGTTCATTTTTTATCATTAGTACCAGGGACGAAGTAAAATATATCTCCATAGTACTCAACGTGACGGTACTTGACAGGCACTTATAGTGTACTTAAGTAGTATTTTTACTATCGGGCATTATACTTCGGTTGTCCAGTGACTCTACTTACTTAAACGTTTTAAAATATATGCCCCATGTGTTTTCCACGACTCAGCATGTACTGTCTTGTATCGAAAAATGTCTAAATGGAGACGAAGTCTCCCATAGGAAGACGAAGTTTCCCGTTTAGGAGACGAAGTCTCCCGTTTAGAGACGAAGTCTCCCATTTAGAGACGAAGTCTCCCATTTAGAGACGAAGTCTCCCATTGGGAGACGAAGTCTTCGTTGGGAGAGTTGGGAGTTGGGAGACGAAAATGCCTCAATTGAATCAACAGAGCACGTTGATCCGGTAGAGAGAGAGAGAGCTGCTTTGAGAGAAACGTCGAGCAACGGGCGGTCCTCCGGTAAGAGGCCGTTTGGGCCGAGGAGATATTGGGTACGTAATTCGTCGCCTAACGTTGCGACCTCGGCCTTTTCCTGCCAGCCGCGTCGATTTCATGGAGAATACTGTTTTGACGTAACCAAAGCGCACGAGTAATGGTAAAAACAGCTCTTGTTCCAATCTGGTTCATTTAGAGGGGCGGAGCCGAAGGAAGGTATGAATAATGAGGCATGTGCCCTCAAGTCGAGAGGAGTCGTCATTCGTCATCGTCGTTTGTCATTTGATGATTTTTTCGGAAATAATAAGCGCGCAAAATACCAATACCTTTCGCTACTCTTTTGTATGAGAGAAACAACGTTTTTCGCGAAAAAAAGCAATATGTCTTCGAAAGAAGACATCGTGTATGAACGAAATGTCTTCGATTTTGTGTAGACGAAGACGAAGACGAAGTCTCCCATTGGAAGACGAAGTCTCCTATAGCGAAGACGAAGTCTCCAGTAGCGAAGACGAAGTCTCCCATTGGGAGACGAAGTCTTCGTTCGGAGACGATGTCTTCGCTAGTACTAAAAAAATATATTTACTTATTTAGCTTCCATATAGTATTGTACAGGCTTAAATATCGAAACGTCATTACATTGACAAATGCTACAAAAATGTACTATCTTTGATTCCCGTTTCTTTGACCCTTGTCCGAAGTAATAATGTGACTGTGGATTTTAAGTACAATGGGAGACATAGTTAACTTCGTCCCAGGTACGTAGTATTTATTTTTTCATCATCGTCGTGCCGTCGTGCGTGCCATCCGCTTGTAGTAAGGGCTGGTTACGCGCAGGGACGCCCTGTCGCGATAGCACCGTGAAAGTACACTTTATGCTACACTAACCGTCGGAACGAAAATCTCACCATGGAAAAATGCCGCACAAATCCAGGCTAAACATGGTGGGGCACCGATCGATTAAATAAAGCTCGATTGATATTCTTTTTACTTTTATTATATAATTAAGGAGAGGCGGTTCCAAGAGATGTTTAATTTTCATCAGAGGCGATCGGGTTGCGGAGAAAAGGCGTGATTTTGATTCTGCCCGTGCTATTTCACCGTAGAAAATCAACTCGAAAGCGAGTATCTCAGCAACAGAAGCGTCAAAATTGTGGATATCGCACAATAAGCCTTCTATAGCTAATAGCTATTAGATGGCCCAATTCCCACAATTTTGCAGGTCCCTGAACGAAGTTACAGCCTCATGAATTCCTTTCGCCATGGTCGTCGTGTTTTTATCGCGGTGGAGGTTAATCAATCAACGATAATTTCGACTATAGGTGCCTTATGTACTTACGTACAAATTTGTACTATTTGAACGAGGGGACTTTCAAAAAAGTAACCAGCCCTTACCGGTAAGTAGGTTACTGTATTCATTCCTTGACTATTCCCAAACTGTTTTTAATTAGCTAAAGAATAAAACCAACTTTGAAAATGGAAAGGTTGATGATTCACCAGGCTCGTATAAGCCTCGCTAGACTAGATCAAGATCAATCAGCTAAAAGATCTCGCAACAGGACTAATGTAAGGGCAACGCTTGCCCAAACAGTACGACGTAGTAAACTTTGAGGCTCCACTAGAAGCGTGTATATTATGAAAAGTAAGTGGCCCAGATAACGCGGCGAAAAGAATAGCGAGGGCAGGGTCTTGGATAGTTTTGAATACCCTTTTAATCACCATTGCTCACCCCAGCCAATCGCCATTCCCACTTGATCCGGTTCTGATTGTCGTGTAGAGTCATGCATGCTGCTGTAAATGATCCCCCTTTGTTGTTGAAGTAGATGAAAGCAAAGAATTGCGGTCAAATGACTCAAATGTATCAATATCTGCATTTTGTCGGGTCCCTGCTCGTCGTCCCGCCGCGTTACTGTATCGCGACAGACGGGGCACTGATCACAACGCCGCCCTCGGCTACTAGAAACCCAATCCCTCCAACATGATTCGTCGAACGTATGTCCGCATCGTAATAACTTTCTGCGTCCGCTACCAAAATCTTGGAGGCAGATGGGGCATTCCTTGTCTTGAAATTGCTTCTGCAACTCCAACGCTTTCGTCCGTTCTTCTGCCGTGAGCTCGTATTGCAAAGTAGCTGACCTGCGTTTTTGATCATTCCATTCTCGACACGCCACTAGCATGATAATGACTGCTGAGAAATAGCCCAAATGAGTCAACTCCACCGATAGACGTTTTGCTTTTAATATCGTCTGAATCGAATGAATACCTTTTAAAACAGCCTCATCATACCGCCTTTGTAAAAGAAACGGTTTCATGTCGCGTATTATCTCTTTCATTTCGTCGTATGTAAGTCGCAACTTGGAATGTTCATGACCTTGCGAAATATGAACCAATTGCTCTTTCACGGAAAGGAATATTAATATCCCATGAAACGCGGATTCGTGTGGGTCACTTGTATCGCTCTTTGCATAGTATTGTTCGGATATATTGCGCGCTCTCAATACGGCATCATGGTCTTTTCTAAGATTCATATCGGGAAGAACCGCAACGCCTATAGAAGATAAAGGATCCGACAAAGCCTGTTGAATCGTGATAGGATCTTCTAATATTGAACGTGGGTCATCGATGAGAGGAGAAATTGGTGTCGAAGGCGTAGATGAATATGTCGTCAGTAACAAAAATGGTAAAACATCCCACCATGGGTTGTTATTGTTTTTCGTGTACGAAGTAGTCGTGGCCGGAACGGCTCGACGACTGGCCAGATAAATACTCTCTTGTGCCGTGCTTAGCAACAACACCCACCAAAGTCCCAGTCCGGCTAAAATGTAATGATAATATCGTATCATGATTGTTGTATTGCGAAAGAAAATACCCACAGCATGAATAACGACGGCAAGGTAGAAGAAGAAGAATAAAAATAAAGAGAAACGCCTTCAACGCGCGAAAATAAACGACGGTTCGCCAACACCGTATGACCGGCGATGCAGCTCGCGTCGTAGCGGTATTCGCTATTGTCGACGCTTTTTCCTTGCTTTTTTCTTTTCGGAACGCACGTCAGCCAGACAAGTCACGTCTTGTTTCCCAGTCCCTAACCATTCTATTCATTGGATATGACGGGCAAGATGACGGGATGACTTATTAGCTTCAGCTCACTGTTGACTCCTTAAAAGTGCTTGCATCATAATAAATAAGTTACTTTTCTCTCACAGCAATTAAAACGCGACAAAAGGACCAGGTTATACTTCGAAAATGCAGCTACGAGAGACACGTCTATAATGATAAAAGAAAAGTTCCTAAGATGGGGAAGTAAATTCCCCTCTAGACACCTGGGCTTCAACTATTTTGGCCTATGCGCTCAAAGCACTTTAAATGGCATGCATATCACTCCTTTATCATCATGACTGAGCGGAATTGAACTACCGCTTCTTTGTTTGTGTTGAAATGTAAAGCACTTTTGAAATAAAAGCGACGAAAAGTTAGAGATAGGTCGTACTTTGCACAAAAAGAAAAAGAAAAGAATGACTCACCATTGTTGCCGCGAATAAAGGCATCACCGTATTTGGCTTTGAGCTGGCCGTTGTCGTATTCTTCCGTTTGCTCCAGTGCAATGTTCAAATACCCATCGAGGCACGCTAGAACACCGCGATATTCCAATCCAGTATTCAATTTTACTTGAACAGGTCGTCCCAGCACCGATTTCAAAAAATCAGACGGAGTGCGCTGTTGCTTGGGGGGCTTTCATTTGTTCCATTTTGTTTGGTGGTTGTTTGTCGAACACAAAAGCATGAAAAGAATAAGGTCACGCGATCGTTTGCCGAATCAGCACGCCGTCCAGTAACTTACCTCTTCTGGGACCGTTTCTGAAGAAGGAACCGTAGTCTCGGTTAATTCCGCCATGGTAGCTTTGTCGTCGAATTTGAAGGCAACTCAAACTCAAACTTTTGCAAAAAAAAAGCAGCCGTCTATTTTGCGGACGACGACAAGACGATATAATGACGTCACATGCGCGACGGAAGACAAAAACGATTTAGCTGTTGTATTATAGGTTTTGACTGATGATTCGCTAGCCTACATAGTTCAGTTCTACAACCCTCAAAAGGTTACTACTGTGCTTTGATTTATTATTTATTCGGTGAAAAACTCTACATTTCATCCTGTCTTTACGCATGCGTGGGCAAACATTCAGTTGCATCAGGCAAGTTTAGAAGAGCTTGGACATATCCTTATTCGGCATAGTGTTGCCATTCACGGCCATGGCACGGATGGCCTTGCTGGTGGCGTCCTGAGCCTCGATGATAGCTCTTCGGGCGGCAATTGTGGCTTCGTGGGCCTCCAACCATTTTTCGAACTTCTGCAAGCTCTTCTTTCCAAGTTTTCCGAATTGGTAAGAATACGAGCCGGCCACAACGAAAGCACCGGCAATAGCATTACCAATCACCACGGGAATCACATTTTTGAAGAGAACATCATAAAGGGAAAGAGGGACGTTCAACAAAAGAGCAGCAGGCATGATGAACTGTTGATAAAAGTCATCAAAATGAGTCAACCGATATTGTAACACTTTGAGTGTAAACTGCAGTACTTACCATATTTGCAACACTGTGTTCAAGACCAATGGCAACAAATGTAGAGATAGGGAACCAAATTCCAACCAGCTTTCCGGTTAGGTCGTTACACGCTCCGGCCAAGAACACGGCAAGCGACACCATCCAGTTGCACAAAATGGCTTTTTAGAAGCGTTTGTCCGAAGGTAGAACGGCATTTATTCAAGGCCGTGGACGTGAGAAGATCGGCTGTACCTCCAGTGAGGAGGCCGACGTACCAGGCAGCAATGGCGAAAAGAGTACATCCGACAATGTTGCCCGAGATGCTCACACCCCAGGATCGCCATAGCTCGCGCCAAGTCACGAGACCTTCGTACTTGGCCGCAGAAACAGTAGCGGAGTTACCTGTAAATAACTGACCTCCCGTAGTAAGAATCAACAAGAGGTTCACTAGAAAAAGTAGGCGAGTGAGAATTTCTACGACAAGAGAAACGACCGATTCTCACTGTCAAAGCCAACAGAATACGTACCAGGAAATAGAGAAGCGAACGCCATTTTCGCAATACCAGGATTCTGTGCCGCAATCCCACCAATGTTACCCGCAATGCAGAACGACAAGAGGCCACCAAAGCCTACGTAGGCTCCACCCATGACCGCTTGGTGAAAGATCTTCATTTTGCCCATCTTGGCGTTCGAAGCACCTTTCTCGGCAAAGGCGAGGTAGGAGTCCTTCGGCGATTTGATTGTCTGCGAGTAAACGGTCTTGGAGATATCGAGGGACTTTTGTTCGGACATGTCGTCACCGGTCGAGATACGAAGAGGCGTCAACTTGGAGAGGGGTCGGTGAGGCTGGACCGCTTGAAAGGCCGCAACGCCGCTCAAGGCAGCAAGAAGGGTGAACATGGAGATCTTCATGGTGTTTCGAAGTGTGTTATTTGCTTTCTTACAGATGCAAAACACTTTCAGGGTCGATGAAAGGATTTGTTGTCTTGTTGAACGCCTACGACGACGACGACATGCAGAAAATGAAACCCTTTTGCTTTTCAAGAAAAAAGGGTATTTCTGTAGAGTGTTCCTGTCCTTTTCTGGTACTCTTTACTATTGAATGGTGACGTGGACTGACGTTATTATTTGTGCATATTATCCGCTCATCGACGTCATGCTATCGTCATCTTGAACTTGCGCACCTCTCGTCGCAAGTACTATACACTCTGATGTACTCGACCGTTAGCTGTCTCCACCGCTATCGTCGAATGGATTTGCGTTTGCTTACGTCAGCCATTTTCTGACGTAGGAACACCTTGATGTTTTCACAGCTGACGTAGAAAGACTGGACTGTTGCGCACCATAGGGATTAGGATTTATAGGTCACTACAAGGGTAGTCACGTCTCTAGCCAGTCAAGAACGTCCCAAAATCCAAAGAGCTTGCTTTTGCTTTAGAGATCATAGCAAGGCTACTGAACACTGAACCTGGTAAGGTTACACACAATCCTAGAAGCGCGATAGCTAAGATCGAAAGAATTGAAACTACCTCCAGTAACGAAGCTGTTTCTTTAGATATTCGATTCTTTTGTAGGGGTAGGACGTAAGCCTAATACGAACTACGTAGTACTACGTAATATCTAGCTGTTTGTTTGAAGAAAGACTCAAAGATGCACGATACCTCTTCATTAAAAGTGATGAAAATGTAGCTGAAACCAACCGTATCTCTAGAATATTCAACTTCCACATTTACTAGAACCGCAATCCCTCACAAATTCCACCGTCGTCATCCTCATCGTAGTCTTTCACTGTTTTGAAAACGTATTGAATGGTCATCAACAAAGCCGCAATCAAAACAACGCCCCCAATTGCAAAGGCTAGGTAGGAGTTTCGTTCATAAACACGACCACTGGCCGAGGTAGCCCGACGAGCTTGCTTCATGAGATAAGATCCGATAATAGCGGAGACGAAACCAATGCAAAAGCCCGCAATCGCAAAATCTTTTAGAATTAGCCCGAAGACCATGTACGAAGACGTGGAACCTAAGGTGGTGAACATTGCCATAGCTGATGATGTAGCAGCAACAATAGCTGGATGTACACCCATTGTATACATGATAGGCACCGTTATTACCCCTCCACTAATACCGAGTGTTCCAGCGAAGAATCCGGCCATGACAAAAATAGCCGGGTATAGGATGGCGCTGCCGGCATCCCATTGAATGTCGCCATGCACGTAATCGAATCGTACAAGCTTCTTGATTTCATGGCGACCGACTACATATGTCTGTGCGACCCATGCGGATGTGATCAAGAAGAGGAATATAATGAAATGGACTGACCAAAAGGGCCATGAACCGCATCGAATCCCCAAGGGACTCGTAAAAGCCCCACCGCCAACTAGTACATTCAACGTAACGACGACGGAGAATATCGAAAAGGCGGCAATGATTTTGCCTCGCGGCGTAAATTTTTCCTGTTCGATCAAATCTGTGCGTAGCGTCACAAAATCGGGATTGACGATAAGAATCTGCTGCTTCTCCTCCGGATCCAAGGCGCGCTGCCGAGCGGCACCAAGAACGTTCGAGTCAACTTCTTGCCATGTAGAACTCTTCGGCAAAATACTAGTCGGACTTTCCGAAAGCTGTGTAGACTGTGAAGACACGATCATCATATGCCGGATGTAGCGCTTCTCCGCTCGATACATCCGCATCGCCTTGGACAAAGTAGCTTGCGCTGTGACGGAAAGAATAATGACCAACAGGACGACCAGAAACTTTTCAGAGAATACTTGATGGAATAAAGTGCCCACAAGCGTCCCGGTTAAACTGAGTGGGCCCATGATTAACACCAGATCCCAGTCGATCAAAGGCCGATCAGCGAGCGGATGCCGCCTTGTCCAGTTTAACAGCGTACAACCAAGAGAGGCTCCAAGTAGTGTAACAGCTCCGATGGGAACAGCCACCTTCAGCGGAAGTCCCATCACCAAGATGTAAACAGGAACGACGACACCGCCGCCCCCTATTCCTCCGGTTGCACCCAAGGTCAAGGCCATGCTAGCAACGGACAAGCCCAAAATATAGCGACTTGTCAACGGATACAATTGGGGCGGTCCGGGGTCATCAATGAATGCATAAAAGTCATCATAATTGTCGTCGTCCGCGTCGGCTATGCCGTCGTCAAAGAAATCGTCATTGTGGACATTATTATTGCCGTCGTCAGTCGTATCGTCAGTCTTTGCTTGATCGTCAGTTACTTGCTCATTCTCCGCATCTTTCTCAAATAAGTCGTCCTCAAAGAAACCGTCGTCCTGATTCGCGAGACTACGGTGAAACCATGCGGCCAGCGGTCTCGGCTGAACGAGGGTACAGATGCTATTTTCGATCCAAGGTTTGCTAAAGTACCCTGCCGCGGCAACAGACGATAGAAGACAGATGACAGTCGTCACCCGTTTACGCTTTCTTGTTTCATTCATTCTTCAACGACGTGTCTTGTCTTCCTAGAATGAAAAAGGAAAAGATTGTGACGGATTATTAAAGGACCTGTTGCTGTGATCCTTTTCCATCGATGTTCCTTTGTGCCTTGCCTTTTGCCTTTATTGTGTTGAGCAACGATAAAAACGTGTTCTTGCGACGCAACGGATTTGTAAATAGATTAACTTGTAATTATGAAACAAGATATAAAAATTTGTATCGGGGTTCGTTCAATGCAAAGGATCACTCAGTTCAAAATAGTAGGCAGACGCAGGTGCAACTTAGAGTTCAGGATACAGCTCTAGAGTGATCAGTGATCGAATGCGAATGCAGATAGAATGAAAGCATGAAATTAAGGAAAACCAAAACCGAAAAGCCTAAAAAGCACCATCATTTGCTCCATGTTTCATCCGATACACGCATTTGTCACAAAAGCAGACGGGTAGTTAGAGAGGATTGCCGTTTCGCGCTTCAAAGAGGAGACAGATTGTGAATGCAAGGTCGACGGTTCCTGCTGCGATGAGATCCCGGCGGGAGCGGCGTCTTTGTGCCAATACAAGTTGGACGGATATGTCGAATCATACTTGAGACAGTGTGATATCACTTAAGTCTTTGGGGATAATAGGTATACTTTACGAGAGTACTAATCGTCACTACTCGTTGACAGACTAGATAGCAGGATGTCACCTCGGACTCGGGCAGCGACCATTTCGCGATGCGTTATGAGAAACAATGGGAAACGGATGTATTACGAGGACGAGAGATGGCAGACGTGTTCGTCGATACCTGGCACTTGGTTCTTGCATGATATTTGGGATGATGATTAGTGATTAATCTTGATTCTTCGAGTCGTGATAATTCGGATTCCCGATTTTAGCCTACGAGATCCCACGCTCCACGCTCCACGCTCCACACTCCACACTCAGAAGATATTCAACCAAGGAAGGCGTGCAAAGTGCAAAATAAGAACAGCTCGAATCTCAAACCTCAAACGAATCATTTGGAAGTTCATCGAAAGAAAAATCTCACACTCTTTAGTCTTTAGACTTAAGAGCTTTCTGAATACACCGTTGATAAGCTGATGATCGCACCTGTAGTTGTCCAGTCTACAAAGTCGCCGTGTAAACCTTTTACCAGAAACAATAAGTGTTTTACGGGTTGACAAATTTTATAAAAAATGCGCGTAGTCCATAATCGGCTCAAATGTCGAAAAAGCATCCGCATTTCAGGAAAATTAGGAATAAATATTTAGGATTTTATTATACTCGCTAACATTATTGTTGGAAACTTGACGCCTAAATGACACCTGCAGTGTATGACGTATTGAGTCTTGGTGTCTTATTTTTCTACTCCGTATTTTTGATTTTGGGCTTTGGCCTTACTTCTTTGCTCTTGGCTGAATTTTCCTTTCCCTTTTGGCTTTATTGGCTTTTAAAAGTTGATAGGTTACTTATTACCTCATTACGTCCTTAGTCCTTAAGTTTAGGCTCTAGAGTGCCACTTTGCCCCTCCCGAGACTCTAAGAATTGCTATTCGTAATTCGCAGCTCACACTTATGATTCATGATCGTAGAGCATCCTCACGGATCCTAAAGTTCCCAGATCAAGGATACAGCGATACAGCTCGGCAGTCTATGCTCAACTGTCCGACGTCTTAAATCCAAGAATAATACCAATAAGATAGCTGTAAGTATTGTGAGCAGTAGTTTTTGTAGCATCGCAGCAGCGCACTTGTCGCGAAACGCGAAATCGAGCAATCACAGACCAGCGAAAATACATTTGCCGCTTGGACTTTGGTTTTAGAGCCTAGTTACCACTCCGTAAACTCCTCCTAGAACTGCTTTGAAGCCCCAAGCTGTCTAAAGGGTTGGCCCATCCCATTTAGCATCCAGCCCCACAATACCCCGTTCTCTTTTAGCTTGTACGCGGCGCAAGTGCATTTTTTTATTGATAGAGCAGCAGCGACATTACTTGTAGCGCCGTAATGAACAAAAGAGAAATCTCTAACAGATCCCCGACTGAGGGCAATGCCAACGTATGGACCGAAATCGAAGATTCTCCTGAGTTGCCAAAGAAGAGGAAAAGCAATGATGGAGACGGTCATGACAAGCTTAGGCCAAAACGCCCTTTGACGGGATACAACCGGTTCTTCAAGGAAGAAAGAATCAGATGGAAGGAGGAGCAATCCAGTAGCGGAATGCCGGAGGAGAAGAAGCAGACCTTTCTGACCATGGGCAGGGAAATCAGTGCCAGGTGGGTTCGCCTCCCACGTGAGCAAAAAAAAAAGTATATTGCCGAATACGACAAAGAAATGCTTCAGTATCGTATTGATGTTGAAAAGTACAACAGGGAGAAAGAAGAGAAGGCTGCTGCTGATGCTGTTGCCAAAAAGAACAGAGTGCACAAAAATTGAAGAAGAATGGAGCGCAACTCAAGGCTCCCACCGACAGCTTGGTTCCAGGGCCAAGTTCACTTGGATCGTTCGATACGAATGCCCTTCTGCAACCGCAGATGATGGAAAACAACTCTATTGCACATGCCTTATCGAATTCCGGTTCATCTGCCACGCAATTTGCACTCAATCAACTACACCAGCAACGTCAGTTTGAAATACTGCTGCGACAACGGTTGCTCGACCGGCAGATGCAACTCGAATCAAGCTTACTGTCGCTCAGGTCGCTGGCCGGAGGAAGTGCCGTTCGTACCCAGGAGAATCCAAGCCATATCCTTTCCGCAACTCAAATGGATAGCTTGATTTTCCCAGGGGCTAATGCTGCCGCCCCTTACTCTGGCTTGTTGAGTTCGACTGGAAACGTTCAAACGCAGCTGCAGAATCATCCGCGAGGTGGCTTAATCAGGACAAACTTTCCATACGCTACGCTGCCAGAGCCATCCAGTAGTGTAGCAGTGGGTAACGTTTCCAACAGATCGTATGAGCAGTTACTGTTATCGTTGATGCTTCAACAACGAAATCATCGACCTTCGAACAACTCGTAAACTTAATAAGTGAAAGATGCTTCCCTTCTACTATCTGGCGTTACGTTCTAATCCTTGAACTCTTCGTAGTCCCAAGCTGCTTAGCCGTGCCTCAATTTCTTACTTTTTTCTTGAGTAGGACGATCGACTTCGTTCGATCTCTTTTTTAGCTCGCGCCCCCGATTGCATCCCCAGTGAGGCTTCTTCGTCCATGACATTTCCCAAACTGCTAGTTAAGACACCCACACCCACCAATAGTCCCAGTCCGACTAAAACTGGCACGTACGGCGGAGGCAACTCGGCGAGTTCCACGGCGTCGGCGGCCAAAGCGGCTGGCGCCGTTGCGAATACGGCAGCAGTCGTCAGTTGTGGAAGCACCGGCCGGAGGTCACGCATAGGCGACATGAGTCCCCAAGCGCTCGATAAAGTCATAAGCAGTAACAAGATCGTTCTCATGCTGTCCTGTAACTAAAACGAATTTCTTGTTTGAAAGAGGAGCGGTTTCTTTGCTTGCATTTTTGTGTCGTTGTTGATGAAGTGCGAAATATTGCGGCGGCGGTGAGTGTGGGTACCGTTCCGTACCGTTCCGTACCGTACCTGTACCACAGCGACATTTCACACAGAATCACGGAATACACACTCGTTACTCGTTCTGCTTCAATGAACTATATTACTCCGTATAGAGTAAGCTAGGGTTGCGAAGAATAAAGGTTTCCAATAGCAATGAAAATTTTTTATCAACCATGCTCGAGAAACAACGATTGCAACAAATTAGTCTAAGACGCTGCACTACCCAACCGCGAAGGGTCAGTGCTCGAGTAATGAGGTTTCGGCCCAGAGCTCATCGCCGCTTGCTTCTGCTGCCGTGCCAACAAAACCTCTGGAGGTAACTTGATTGTGGTTGTCGCTGGTACTTTTCTTTTCTTATCGTTACTCTCTGTAGCTCCGGGAGGAGGCGGGAGTACGACTTGAGCTTTCTTGAGTGCATTTGCATCGCTTTGATTGACAGCAGCGGCGGAGGACTCGCCATGCTTGGGTGCGCGAGCCCAAGCAACGTGTAAGCTTCTTCCTAACAACTCTTTCCGATGTGTCCGCGCAATGGCCAGCTGCGCAGCTTCCGGCTGCGTGTACTCGACAAAAGCTTGTCCTTTATCTGGTTGCGCCCGAACACTCACAATTTCCCCGTAAGCATAATAGTAGTCACGAACAGCTTGTTCGGTGAGAGCTGGGAAAGGCGGCTCTCCCTGAAAGCGTACGTACACGGTAGCGCGCGCTTTGTTGTAACCATCTTCTTCTTGCTGTTTCTCCTCTTGCTGTTCCATTTTACGCTTGCGTCCCAGAATTTTGTTCGCTACCGGATCATGCGTTCCAAAAAATCGGTCCTTGGTGTTTTGTTTCGCCATCGGATCGTCTCGATCACGCGGAAACTCGTGACGAAAGGGACACGTCGCTCCTCGATTGCACTCTCCACGAGCATAGAAACTACACAACTTGGGCAAGTTTCGTTCGTAACGAGGTTCCATTTGAGCCATCGATTGTAGGGTCGCCTCGGCAACAGCATTCGGTTCCGCCACTAGATTGGTTCCCTGCTCTAGCATTCGGTTCTGTTGCTGCGTATAGTAAGCACGATTGGCTTGGCTTTGGGGAACTGCAGCAACACTGCTGGCACTTCCGGATTCGCGAAGGATCTTGTCTCGAACTTGAACTGGTAAACCGTATTTCAAATCATAAACACAAACCTGACAGACGTTTTTCGCTTCCGCACAGCTTCGGCATATCTCAACTTTTTTTAGACGTCCTTTTGTTCCGGCTTGAAACGCAAACACAGTGAACGGCGTCTCACAGACACTGCATTTCTTTCCGAACGGTTGCTTTGTCATTCGAACGTAAGGGTTGTCGCCTAAACAGGTCTCGCACACAAGAGGAAACTCGGTATCTTCCCATGATTGCTTCAAAGCATCTCTTTTTACAGGTGCCGACATTTGGATTTAATCGTAGACGGAGGAGATGAAAATTGACTTCTACGATCCGTAGCAACACGATAGTCACAATAGTCTATTTCAGCAAAAGTAAACTCCTGCAACCAGTTCAAAACTGTCAATATAAACGCAAATTGGTGTATAAGCTACGTTTGATGTCGTTGTTATGTTGTCAACGCCTGTACCAGGTATGTACCAGGTATTGTGGTTTGCAATGGGAGTCAAATAAAATACCGGAGTAATGGCGGCGCGCGGCCGGCCCGAGCATGGGTGCGTGTGCGAATGGCAGACGTAAGTGATTCAATGTACTCGTATTAGTCTAGTCACGGGCTATGAATTCCTCGTCGTCGTATGTGGAATGCCAGGTAATCCTACTACGTGTTGGCCGTCAAAACAAAAGTAATAACGAATGCAATAGAAGGTAAGAAATTTCTAGGACATTCAGCAGTTGACCGATATTAGTTGTCTGCGTTTGTAACCGTAGCACAATAGCACAGTGGCCTCTGCTGCTAAGGGAAAGCGTCTAGAAACTCTGGGCCATTGAACGTAAAGCCCGCGTCTAGCAATTGTTGCAGTTGACCGGCTGTGATAATACCCGATTGCAACACCAAATTATTGACGCGACTGTCGGAGGGACGAGATGATCGCACGTCCGTCCACGGATCGGGAAATATGACATCCGCTGGTTTGAAATCCTCGAAATGATTGCTCCGTGTGCGACTCACGGCACGACGTTCCTTTGGTTCCATCGGCTGTACCCTGGCCGATGGTCGTCGTGAAGTGGTGCGATTTGCGGAGGGAGATACTTTTGTCGACGTGCGTCTGGGAGTGACGCCCCGCGGAGTTTGAGTTTCCTTGGCAACTCTTGGCTTGCGAGGCGGGGACAAGCTCGTTTCTTGACCTGCTTGACTCACCGACGATTTTTTCGATCGTGGTGTCGTAGGAAGATCCTGCAGTGTACGTGACGTACGGGTAGATCGCTCCCTGGACCGATCGCGAGATGTGGCACTTCGTCGACGAGAAACGGACCCCGAGCGTTTTTGAGTGTTTTGTCGGATGCTTCCTCTGCGAGCCATATTCTCATAATTTTCCAGATTCAAGCCGTCGGGAGAAGACTGATGAAAGCGTTCCAGAGTACGGTTGAGCTGTGAGTTTCTTTCACTACTGACACTTTTTGGAGAACTCTTTTTCTCGGGCCGTTCGGTCTTGTGTAGATTGCGTATTACCTTTTCAAGTTCAAGAGCATTTAACGAACGATGGTGATCCATTTGGTCGGCTGCTCCTTTTCGTACTTTCACTTTGACGCGGAATTGCTGTTTTCCTGGAGAAATTTCCTCGTCACTGGACGGTGCAGTCGTTTCCGTGCGCAAGGATAGCGTCCCATCTCGCAACTTCGGAGAGGACTCTTGCGCTATCCGTGTAAGACTATTCGATGCGGCTTTTGGTCGAACTGTCATGCTTCTTTGTAATCAACAATTCGTGAATGCCTTGGTTTATTATTGTCCAACTTTCTTTCATGCGAGAGCTGTTGCTTTCATTGCCTCGCTATCTTGTGATCATGTTGTCAGTCTTGGTTGATGCTGTGAACGATAACTTGCCAGAGTTCACTGATACAGTAGATGACTACGGATGTCACATTTTACTTCTTTATTTAACACAGCGATGACCGAAACTGCAAAGGGAGCAAGAAAGATTCAAAGACCAATGCCCATTCATGTCTCGAAATCTCTTTGGTCCTAAAGTGCCATAGTACTTTCACTGCTATACTGCTATACTACAACTACGTCGTCCGACAAATGACTTCGTGACTCACAATCTCACGACTGGTTTTTTCTCAAAATTTCTGGCACAGAATAAAAACTCCGCCCATCCTTTTTCGCTGTTACTTGATGGCGAAATCAGAAGCCGACGCTACCTGGTATACATCATTGTGTTATTACTCGTCTGCCAATCATAGCGAATAAGCCACCGACACCGACGCACTAACGATTTCGCGCAATGGGCAAGCAGCTAGTTTCATCATCGGTAACTGCAAATTTGTCAGAGAAGTCACCGCCGACTAACGACTCGGACACGAATAGCACGCAACAAAACATCAAAGGGACGCTAGTTAATTCGCTCGAACTCTCTCTTTCAGAGTTGGTGATGTCTTCTCCTTCTTCTGAGAATGTAGCAGAAGAAGAATGCAACAAATCGAGTTCAAAATTGGGACGACGTCGATCCGTTTCTCGAGGAAGACGTCGTGCAGGCGACAGCAGCAGCGATTTAAAGAAATCCGTTCCGCGACAAAACAGCGGTCGCAGAGAGCAAGAGCTTGAAGTTTCCAATGAGCGGGCACGACGACGAAGATCCACCAGCCGTCATAGATCATTAAGTCGTCACAGCAGTAACCAGAGTTTGAATCAGTCGTTGCAGTCATTAAAAATGCGTGATGACGATGACGAGGGGCCGAAATCACTCCATCGATCCGCTAGCAGCATATCCAGTCGAACAAGCACGCGCCGCTCTGCGTCACGTCGTTTGGGTGCACTCAACACCGTGTCACGCACCAGCAGCACACCCACTTTGAGCGGTCATCGTCATCTTAACGGCTTGCCTCGATCCAGAAGCTTGTTAGGATCTGAAATAAGGTCGGGTCAACAAAATGCGACTTGGGATGACGACGACGATGAATCCTTGCCGAGTAAAAATAACGGAAGTTTGGCTGATTTCTTGCGTCAACAAAATGCTGCCATACACTACAATAATCAAAAGAGCAAAAGCAGACGGCTTCCCAGCACATCGTCCAGTGTGACATCCCGGTCTACACAGGATCCTCCCGCCCATAGCAACAGTCAATCCGCCGATGTCCCTCGACCGAAAAGTGAACGCTCCGATTCCATTTCTGATTTGCGTGAAATCATTAACGGAAGAGTATGTGGCTCATTCGCGTCGCCCCGTCTTGCAAAAGGCATCCTCCAAGAAAAGACTCATTCACAGCAGTGTATTAGACTTCTTTCCCTTGGATACTTCTTGCGTGCTAACACAAGAGAAAATCCATTCGCACGTGGTACAAATGGGCCTCGTCACCGAAGAGCAACTCCATAAAATTGTCGCTGCTGGGTTTCATTTTTCTGTCACGGACCATGCCGTGCCATCGAGCGGATGATAAAGTATAATGCACTAATTTTCCTGACGACAGTATTATGGATGATTCGGAAAGCGAAGAAAGGACGACAGCTATCTCGAATCTCGAGTGGTTCACATGGGCTCTCATCTCTCATTCGCATCAACAAAACGAAATTGAACGACAACGAAAAACGAAGCTCTTGGAAGAAGGTATGTTGAAATTTCTACCGGCGGTCTGTAACTGCTCTCGTCTATCGGGGGACTCCACACACCCCAGACGACAGACTATTGAAACAACGAACTTTTGCTCCAAACACTCGTTTACAGAATTATGACGATTTCCTACAATTACTTTTGCTTTCCTCTTTTCACCGGTCTTCGATCTGATCTTCATCTAATCATGATCTGATCTTGCCGAGCCCATTTCTCCAATAACAACTTTAGGATAAAATAGCCCTTCCTGCCTATCAACCAGATTCTCCATTTCGTATTCCTTAGCAATAGTCATCGCCCATAATTGCACAATAGATTCTTCCGTGATCCCGAATCCCAAATCATATAGTTCGAAACACTTTCAAGACCCCTTTCACGAACAAAATCCTTTCCCAATAAACTAGACGGTCATTTCGAACCATTCAGACATCCGATGACGTGTCAACTCATGACTGAATAAATCTTTCAGTCCGACACTCAACCTCGACCTCGATCTTTGACATCCTCCCTGTCGGCTGCTAAGATTAACTGCGTCATGAGTCCTTCTCTAACAACAGGCACCAAGAGATCATGGATTTTCTCTGTCACATTCTTGGTTTCCAGATCTGCAATGTTCCTTTCCGATCGAATGAACTTCACAACCAGCCTAGCTTCTTCCTTCTCCGTTGCAGCCATCATCTCCCTTATAAAATGCATCCGAACATCAATATGTTTCATCCTATTCCCCACAACTTGGTTTTCCATCAAGAAGATTGCGCCCGTATTATCTTCAAACAAAGTAGCCGGTCGAATCTTCACCTTCGGAAACAACTCTTCGAATAACATCTGCAAAAACTTGATGTCCGTCGCACACGTCGATGCCGCGTAATATTCCGCCTCCGTACTAGACAATGTAACCGCAGGTTGCAACTTGCTTGAAAAGCCACACAAACAACCTCCAATGGTAACGAAGTAACCAGTAACACTTCTCCAGCGTCTCCTTGTTCGTAGCAAAGTTTGAATCCACCCATGCGTAAACCTTCAAATCAACAGGCTCGCGCAACTTCAAGTGAACGTCCGTACTCTCGAGATAGCCAACCAATCTCTTCATCGCTTTCCAATGTTCTTCACCTGGCGAATCCATGAACATTGCAAGTTCCCTAACTGCATTTCCACATTCCGGAGCTACTTTCCGCACCAGCCACATGAGACGTCCGAGAAACTTCCGATACTGATCCTTATTAACTGCATTGCCTTCGTTCTTCACAAGCGATTCCCCAGGATAGCCCGGTGTCTTCTCAGCTTTCAACGGTCCAATCAGCTCCTTCCAATCCTTTACTATCTCGTCCTTGTACTCATCCATTCGCGCCGGTAGAACTCTCCTGCTTCATCCGATTTCCTCTCGTACCAGACTCCCAAATGTTTCTGGATCGGGCCCATCTCAGTAATGTTGAAGCGCTTCTTGATCTCTTTCTTGAACCAGTTGATTTCTTCTTGGGGACCGGCAAGGATACAATCATCGACATACACCACAATGATCAGAACTGTCTCGCCGTTCACCACTTTAAACCACACACACGGGTCCGCAGCGCTCTGAATAAGCCCCAGCTTCCTCAACTCGGCACAGTAGAGCATGAAGTACTCTCGTGGACTCTGAACCAAGCCGTACATCGCCCTCTCCAATAGAATGATGTAGTCAACCAACTCCTCATACGTGATGTACCCAAACTCATATAGCCCAAAGGGCCATTCAAGATACACCTCCTCTCTCAACTTCGCTTCCAGGAACGCAGCCTCCACGTCGATAACTTCAGTCACCCACATCTTCTTCCACATGTATAACACCACTGCCAAAACCATTCGAACCGACATGTCCGATGCAACCGGTGAATGCGAAAGAGTAAAGTCCACGCCAGGGATTTGAACAAACCCCCAGCGCACAAGTCCGAGCTTTGAAACGAATTCCCGTTGCCTCTTTCTTCTTCTTGAAAATCCACTTCGGTAACAGGTTTTCGTCCTCTCTCCTTCATCTGCTTTCTAGGAACCATCTTCCAAGCATCTCTCTTGATGAAATTTTCGATCTCCTTCTTCATTGCCTCTTTCCACTTATCTGCATCCCGGACCAACCAAGGCTTCCTTATAAGTTTTCGAGCACCAGGATCCGGCCGCCAACTCCGTATTCAAAACATAATGAAAATAACCTTCCGACACATCGATGGCATTGATCTCTCCTTGGGCGCTCATTGTTGGGTTGTATGAAGTGTCTAGCCTTGCCATCTCTCTATTCAATCTTTTCGTCGTCAATCGCGTCTCTTTCGGTTGATTCGGTGCTGGAGTATTGTCTGCTGTAGCCTCAGGTACCAGAACTTCCGTAGGACCTTCCACAGCCGCTTCGACAACTTCCTCTGCCGCTCTCTCTTCGACAACTTTCCTCCCTGCTCCAGCATCGACATCTTCGAGCAACACCGGCTTGATTGCGACTTCCTCCCCAATTTGGTCATCCTTTAAGTCGACTTCCATTCCAGCTGCAAACATCCTTAACTCTGATGCAATTGAAGCGCTCGATCCATGCCAGTCTGCCCAAGTGACGTCACGTGAAAGAATGACAATATTTTCGTCCGGCTTGTAAACACGATGCATTATCGCCCGAATCGCGAATCCGGCGTACCCAACCATAACACATTTCACTGACTTCTTCTCCAACTTCGGCTGTTTATTGCGTGAGAGTCACATATCCGATCCGCCCCCACTGAACCAAGTGTTTCAAGATCTTAGGATGCTCGCCGTACCACGCATAATCAGGGCTCGATTCCACATTCCTATTCGGGACAGCGTTATCCAACCGTTGCAGTGTGAACAGCCTCCGGCCACAACTTTCCTTGATACTCATCCGACAACTTCGCCGCCAACATCATCGCAAGGGCCTTATCGCGAATTGTCGTGAATTTTCTCTCAACAACACCGTTCATCTGCGGAGTATGCGGGCAGTAAACTCCATACTTATGCCCCTCACTTCACAGATCTCCTTCAGCTTTCCGTTCGCCAGCATTATCACACCGAATGTACTTCACGTTTACGTTCGGGTCTCCTTTCAACCGATCGAGAAACAACGTCATGACTTTGCCAATCATCGACTTCTTAGTAACAAAGAAACTCCAAGCCTTGCGCGTGAAGTCATCCACCAATAAGATCCAGTAGCAACTCTGTCCCAACGATTTCTTGTAGGGCCCACTCGTGTCCACGTGAGAATCGCTCTCCTTTCGCCGTTGCTTTGATCGCCGTCGACTTGCACACCGCCTTTGCTTTCGCCTTTGCATAAGCACACGCCCTCACACGTCGTCTTAGTTCCAGTTAACTCGATTCCCAACTGTTTCATGAGACTCTTCAACGGAATGTCGCTTGCGTGTCCGTACATATCGTGAGCAGCATTAATGTCCATCTTCACTTTCGTCACCGACAGCATGGACGTTTGACTTAACAACGCTTGCCTTCAGATAGTACAACCCATAGTGTGACTGAGGCACCGTCAACACACTCTTTCCGGAAGGGTCAGTAATCTTCATCGCACAACTGGTTATCTCAATCTTGCACCCTTGCTTCACTAAAGCCCCAGTACTGATGATATTCTTCGCGAACGTCGGCGCTACCTTGACTTCACTTAACTTCATAGTACCACCCGCAGTAGCGAGCATGAGTGTACCCTTCTTGTGTACTTGGACTTCCTTTCCGTCACCGACGACCAAATACTCCTTCGTCGAAACAACATCGCGCGCAAAATCGTTTCATCCACAACAACATGGCACGTCGCTCCACTGTCGAAGAAACTTTTCCTTGTCTTCGACCTTCATCACATCGACCGCACCGACTTGATGAACGACTCCACAGAACTCTTCACCACCGCCCTTGCCGACTTCATAACACATGCCGACGAACGGGTTCAGATCCTTGTTATCCGACTTGAGTCCTTGCCGTTCGACTTGTCCGGGACACTCGCGAGAAAAGTGGCCTTCCTTGCCACAAGTGAAGCAGACTCTCTTCTTGTCGCTCTTGCACTCCGCTGCCTTGTGTCCTTGTTTGCCGCAGTTGCGGCACTTTCCTTGAACTTCTTCTTAAAACCACCCTTGCCCTTCTCGACGTTTAATGCTAGATTTTTATTTTCTTTTTTTTCTTTTTCTTTTTCTTCGTTGTCTTCGTCGTTCTTGGGCTTGAAACAGCGCTTCCACTTGTTCCGGATCTCCTTCTCGAGGTCTTCAATCGTAGTCTTGTTGATCTTTCCGCTCAACTTCGTGATCACATCCGAATACTCTTCAGGAAGGTTGGCCAAGTAGTGGGCCTTCAAAACGAAACTTGGCTTCACATAATGCGATCCGATCGTCTTCAAAGCGATTCTGCAACCGATCGCACTCCAAGAAAAAACTTGTCAGGGTCATCTTCCTTCGATGCCAACTTGCACCGACCGAACTCCGCCAACACTTCCGCCAAATCTTCCTCGCTGTTCCGGGCGTACTTCGCATCCAAAAGCTTGAATGCCTCTCTCGCATCACCATCCGCTCTCTTGACAAGACCCAAAGGAACGCCGCGCAATCACCAACAAATCGATGATCTCGAGATTGCTTCGATACAACTCCTTATCCTTCGCCGGCCGTCGCTCCCATTGCAACTTCCTTCGTGAGGGATCTCGGCCTTCAGGTCATCGAACACACTCGTCCAACCTCGCCCGTGATCAACGACATCGTCTTGAACTTCCAGTCATCGTACGACTTCTCCGCGACCTTGTCGTCCAACGGGTAGAAGGTCAAAGCCCTCATAAGCGTGTTGAAATTTCTACCGCTAGGTCTGTAACTGCTCTCGTCTATCGGGGGACTCCACACACCCCAGACGACAGACTATTGAAACAACGAACTTTTGCTCCAAACACTCGTTTACAGAATTATGACGATTTCCTACAATTACTTTTGCTTTCCTCTTTTTCACTGGTCTTCGATCTGATCTTCATCTAATCATGATCTGATCTTGCCGAGCCCATTTCTCCAATAACAACTTTAGGATAAAATAGCCCTTCCTGCCTATCAACCAGATTCTCCATTTCGTATTCCTTAGCAATAGTCATCGCCCATAATTGCACAATAGATTCTTCCGTGATCCCGAATCCCAAATCATATAGTTCGAAACACTTTCAAGACCCCTTTCACGAACAAAATCCTTTCCCAATAAACTAGACGGTCATTTCGAACCATTCAGACATCCGATGACGTGTCAACTCATGACTGAATAAATCTTTCAGTCCGACACTCAACCTCGACCTCGATCTTTGACAAAGGTATTTCAGATTTTTGCGTGACCTGTGACTGGCGTATTTCGTTACTCGTGATGAGTCCTGAGTCCTGAGTTTTTTGCTCTACAGTATCCTTTTGTGACCGTTGACCATAAATCCTTTCACAGAAAGGCATAGTCGATTATCGCCCTTATTGTACTCGTAACAAGACCTTACCTGGTACAAGTTTTCACCTGCTTTCCTTCAAGTTCGACCTGTGGAGATTGGAGAGAATGACGGAAGACTTTGTTCCGTGACGAAGCCGTAGTCCTGCTTTTGCCAAAAGCGAAAAGCGATCACGTTTTTTTTCTTATCCCATGCACCCGCCTTGAAAAAAAAAAAGAATCATCGCCACCATTACATGCAAACATCGTAACGCCAAATTGTTCAAACAAACAATGAGTCTCGCGTCAGAAAAAGAGAGTTGCAGCACGGATAGCACGTTCGAAAGCAGTGGGTCCGAAGGCGATCATCACCCGAAAATCGTTCGTGCTCCCACAAAGAAACTTGTCAGAGTTAAAGCCAGCACCACCTCACTCAGCGCTGAACAAGTCCAGAAGGCGCTGCGCAAAAGGCCAGAGGATGGACATGCTTCTTCCAGCAGTTTGGGTACTTCTTTGCGGAAAATGCATTCCTCTTCACAATCCACATTACAGGACTCTCGTTCCGTGTTTAGCAGAAGATCTACAAAATCCTCGAGTACGGGTCGTCCCCGACAACACATGAGTGGAACGCAAGAAAGTCGTCGGCGGGCTGTGGATCGTTGTCGTAGCAAAAGTCCAGGGAACCTTCGTCGCAGTCGGTCTGTTTCTAGACACCGAAGAAAGCAACAACCTGAAGACGATGAGAAAAGTTACGAATCATCCGCCCGTAATCTTAGGCGTGATGATTCTTCATGTCCCGAACGGCAAATATCACGGAAGGAAGATGACAAGGCGAGTACGACTATTGCTTCACAGCGGCGCAGTTCCAATTGCAATTCTGCGTCCATATCTTCTCAACGAGGAATTTTACGGTCAAAGAGCCAAGACCTTTCACCAGCACCAAAGCGAGGTATTTTGCGAGCCAACAGTACAGTCATTGATCTAAGAAAGGTGCCAGGAAGGCAATCGAATGGAAATAATACTGTTCAAACACGTCTTAGGACCACTGCTGCGAGCGACGAACCGAGGCCTTTCGTCACCAATACTGCAAGGAAAGACACTGTCACAGAAATGGTTTTAAAAACAGGGATCATTACCCAAAATCAGCTGGACGAGCTGATTGCGGCCGGATTTCTTTTCATTAAGGTATAGATCATGTTAGTGATTAAAACGAGTGACAGCAAGTGAGACGCGGAGGAGATCAGTTTTGTTTGATGAATGTTAAGTAACTAGATGAGAAAAAGGTCGCACACTCGTCTACTTAGCACTTCAATCTTCGAACCGATTCTTTCTTTTTTCACATGCGTTGCTGCGTCGTGATAGATCATACTTGCGTAGATCATAGATCATCAATCATCATCATCTCACCAAGAAACAAGGTCTCAGGTCTCGGGTCATGCGTGCTTATTGCGTGCGTCTTGTGTCTTGTAGTCTATCTTGTAGTCTGGAATTTGGTCTTCGTTCCACAACGATCATTTACAAGCAGACGATTTCACACGGAACTACAAAGTACTTGGTCATTACATCAACTTGAACTTCTTAGTTCTTCACGTTCGCAGTTCGCACGAGTTTTACTTTTGGCGTTTGGCGTTTGGCGTTGCATGTTGTGTGACCAGCTGCGAGATGAGAGATGACGCAAAACGCAAATTATTGATCTCGTTTCTCATCCCCCCGCCAACCTATTTCCTTACAATAATATGTTTATTAATAAAAAACAACACTAGATACCCGCCAAATTGTTTATTGCCGTTCACTTATGAGTTTCTAAGAAAGACCGAAAATCTATGATACGCGCAAACGATAAATCCGATATTCGTGCTCGTCGTTCGAAAAACTTAAGCACCTTGTCAAGTAAATCTACGGTCGCTGACACCAACAGTAGCATCAATTTAAACGAAGATAGAACGAGAAATACAAAGGATAGGCGAGATCATCTTCCGTCGAATAGCGCAAGACGGCCACATCAGGCGACGAGATTATTGCAGGAGAGCAATATTTCGAAGAACGACGAAGGGATGTTTGAGTTACGACAAATTGAGAAGCAAGAGATTGTATCAACGAAGAATGGATATTGTAAAGAAACACGCAATATTATCAGACGTAAAAATTCTCGTCGGTCCTGTTCCCAAAACGAAAGCGTGAAAGATAGCTTCGACATTCAGAAAATCAGCTGGAGCCCCAACATAACCTCAACGAGGAAATGCCCTGAGTCGACACCCAAAAGTGATATGAAGCAGAGGCTTGCTCTCAGTGGTAAAGTGTCTCAACAGAAGTGTTCATGCCTCCACGGATTTGCTTGTCTTGCGGGCAACCATGACGGCACTGGGATGAAGCTTACGCAAAACAAGGATTGCGATTCCGGAGACAACGATGCAAATCCAAATAAGGAGATCTCTACTCCTCGAAGACGTATTTCGTCAATCCTTCTAGCTTCGCTTCGACAGGATTACTCGGATGATTCCAAAAGTAGTGCGCTGACTGGAGTTGCTCGCTTCGTTAATGTGCGCAGTGAAGAACTTTTCTTTCCGGATACTTCCATTCTTTTTTCATAAAGCTTCTTTGGCGTTTACATTCTTGCGGAGTGAAATTATAATGGTGATCGTTTTAGCACTTGATTTCTTATACTGTGACCGTAGTTACGTCGTGATTCTTCGTGATTCGTCGTGATTCGTCGAAAGCCTGCGAACTGCGAAAGGCGAAAGCAGCCACAAATAACTACAGTAGTATTATTGCACAATGTGTGTCATGTCGCAACAGGAACTCTACCACAATGACTATTGTCCACATAGTAGAACAATGACCAAAACTACTGTCATGTGACCTCATGTGACTTTCACTAATTCAGTGGCGACAAATGATGTACATTGGAGGCGAGAGAACAATTGCAAAAAGAGGCATTCCCTTCTCGCAAATCCATTGGGCAAAAGAGTTTCACCGCGAAAACGATAATGCGATGATTGAGTTTTGAGTTTGTGATATTTTTCCTCATTATACACAAACGATTCGCCGATCGACAATGATGAAAGGAATAATCGGAATTTATGCACTAATATCTGTCAAATGTAAGTTCAAGAAACCCTTTGGTCGTGAAGCAAAACGCATTAGCCTTTTCTCACTTTTGTGCTGTATTATTTTGGAAATAGACGTCCAGGGATTCTCTGACGTTTTCCCCAGGAGCTTGCAGCTTTGTGGTGGTGGTAGGGGAAACGACGGCGGAACAACCACTCCTCGAGACTGCAGTAATCTAATAGGGCAAGGTCAATGCCAGAGTGCCGCGGATAAAACGTATGACTGGTGTAAAAACACAGTTGCCGATGCCCCAGAATGTCGAAAGGCAGCCGAAGGGAATGCGTTTGCCGTTGGATGGGAATATTACGCCGAATCAACGACGTGCTATATATTGTTTGACAACACGTTGAGTGAAAGTGATGTTTTACGATTTTGTCCCAGTGGATACACGACCACCAATAGTGTTTATACCGGAACCGGATTCCCTTCGAAGATTGGAACAGATAACCGATATGTTTGCTACAGTTGCCAGGATTGAAATCTTGTCTTCTTCTAAAGCAATAATTTATGTTTAATATTACATTTCATACATTTTCATTATTAGCACCGAGCGTTGATGTGAGCGTCGACTCGAGAGACTCAAAACAAAATAACCGTTCGAAGAGACCACACGGTAGCCCTCCATTACTATGGCTAATGAAAACGGCTAGAAAATTCAATTAAGAACAGATGACAAGCGTTCCTACAGCACAAACTAAAGGCAATTTTGGGCCGTTGATTCGCTGTCGGATTTCACCAATTGAACCCATAATGATTTGAAAACGTCTGCAAAGACACGGGCAAGTGACCGATATCCCCCAAGAACCGACAGCTAACACTCCCTGTCGGTCGAATGGTCAAATACGTTAAGCTGCAGTTGAATGGGCAGAATCGCAACCATGTTTCGGGAGGCAACTGCAGGGCTCGACAAAGAAAATAGCGAATGACGTTGGCGTGGCAAACAATGATTTCAAATTCGTGCTGTGGAGCGTCTTCTTCGGGAAGTTCGGATTGTCGGTAAAAGTATTTGGTAAAGGCTTGTTCGATCCGTGGATGATTCTGATCGGTCACTTGAATGACTTTGTCCGTGGCCGGTCCTCCGGAAGGAATGTGATGACACGGGCGACCCTCGTTTAAATCGGGGTCAGGTTCCAAGTACGGGACGCGTTGTATGTATTTGGCAATAATATCGGCTGTTTCTTTTGCTCGAGTCATATTGGAGACTCGCAAGGAAGAAATATGACACGCCATCGAAGGATCTTGTGCTTGCAGCATATCGGCCAAACGCTGACCCGTTAATTCGGCTTGTTCCCTTCCGAGAGGTGTCAAGACACGCTTCTCGTCATCCTACAAAACGGCAAAGGCATAGTATCGGTACTCGTGTGAGTTTGCTGACTCTTCTTCCGCATCATAACAAAAAAAAAATAACCGAATGAAAGACTTACCCGGTACGATTCATCATACTGCCCATGTCGAACCAAAATAATGTGTCGCGTAACACCCCTGACACGTAAATTTCGCTTCTCTTCGGAAGACAAATCATCGTTGTGTTTGTGATCCCAGTCCGGATCCCACAAAGGATATTCCAATTTCGGTCGCCACAATTGGCGTTTCGGAAACATTCCGTGATACCATTCTTCGTGTACTTTACTTTTATACGAAGAAGTCGTCGCCGGCGTTTCCTTGCCTTCTTGAAATCCTGCAATAGGAGGTATATCTTGGTCAGTCGCACCACAAAAGGTTGTTGTGCTGTGCTGATAGTATTGTTGTAGACCAAGCGCCGATGCTGCCGAAACGGCTACAGTACGACGACCGTGTTGCACGAATCTCCAAGCATTGTGCATTGTAAACAGGTAGATGTGTTACTCAAGATAACAAAAATGAGCCTTTCGCGAAAAGATAACAAATAGGTTGCACTACTTCGATTGCTTGATTGAACGAAAGGTCAAAATAATGCGTCGCGATCGAGCCGCAGCAATGAAAAAACAAAAACGGATCCATTTTTCCGGTCTTTAAAGTGAGTCACGCATTCACCGCACCGTCAAAGAGCCTCGGTCTGTCCGCCCGCCCCGCGTGCGTCTGTACCTCGCTCGATACTCGCACAACACTCACAAAAAAAAGACGGTGCGGCACAAAAATCCATCGTTCGGTTTGCTTCACAATCGATCCTTCATTGTACTCCTCGACTTCCTTACTGAATTTCAATTAACATCAGCAATGACAGACACGGCACCAGAAGAAACGAAAACGGAAGAAACGATTACGCCTCCGCCGGCAGAAAATGATGAGCCAGCGGCGCCCCCAAAGGCGCCGAAAGTCCGATCTCACGCGGAGAATGCCGACAGCGAAGAATTGACCAAACGATTGCAAAAATTAGCCCTTGAGCGACAAAAGGAAAGTAAAGGCGATCGCTTGAAAGTCATTCAGGGAGATAATACTTCCTTGACGCATTTGACGAGTGCCAAGACCTTTGAGGATTTGAATTTGCCGAAACATTTGCTGGATGCGGTATACGCCATGGGATTCGATCGGCCTTCGGCCATTCAAGAGGAAGCTCTGCCGCGCATTTTAGCGGATCCGCCGCGGAATTTGATCGGTCAAGCGCAGAGTGGGAGTGGTAAGACGGCGGCTTTCACGTTGGGAATGTTGTACCGCATTGAAATCAATGATCCGCCCGTCACACAGGCACTCTGTGTCACGCCGACCCGAGAACTGGCGATCCAGATTGTCGACAAGGCCGTGGCACCCATGGCGGCGAATATGGCAGGCTTGCAAATTGTGTTGGGTATTGCGGGGGCCGAACATCGATCGAAAATTCAGGCGCATCTTATTGTGGGTACACCGGGAAAACTAGTAGACTGGCTTAAACGCAAGCAATTGGTCACGTCGGGCATCAAAGTCTTTGTATTAGATGAGGCCGATAATATGGTGGATCTAAGTGGACATCGTGCAAATGTACAAACCATCAAGAAGCAAATGCCCCGTACTTGTCAAACACTCTTATTCAGTGCGACGTTCCCTGAAGAAGTTGTCAAGTTTGCGACGAAAATGGTGGAGAATCCGGATCAAATTCTGATTCAAGACGGTCCTGAGTTTCTGGTATGTCTAATTTTGGAATGTTTTTTTCATTGAAACTTTCTTCATCGCATTACTAACCTTTTCTCCTCAATACAGATGCTCGATATCATCAAACAACTGTGGATTGATACACGTGGATATCCGGGCGGAAAAATTGAATTTCTTGCGGATATTTATAGTTTGCTCACCATTGGACAGTCCATTGTGTTTGTGGCTACCAAAAAAGAAGCCGATCAGGTACACATGACGCTCAGTAACGCAGGATATACGTGCAGTGTGTTACACGGAAGTGTTGAAGCGGCACAACGTGATGCAACGATGGAAGCCTTTCGCGCGGGAGATTCAACCGTTTTGATCACCACCAATGTGTTGGCGCGCGGTGTTGATGTGGACAATGTCTGTCTCGTCGTGAATTACGATGTTCCCGTGGATAAAGATGGGCAGCCAGACTTTGAAACGTATTTACACCGTATTGGACGAACAGGACGATTCGGACGCAAAGGAACGGCGCTCAATTTGATTGCCGATCAACGAGACCTTCAAGTTCTGGCGGCAATCGAACAACATTATAGTAAGGATGGGCAAGAAATGATCCAACAAGCAGAAGCAGATCCCGAAAAATTAGCGGAAGTGATAGAAATCTGAGGTATAGTCATGGTATTATCAAATAAAGACCTAATTTTCACTTTTCACACCGCTAGAATGGCTACTCAAAAATATGTTGAGGAATGTTAGAGTTTTTTGTGCGATCTGTATTTTGCCTACGTAAGCTGTAATCGCTCACGATAAACATGTTGGTGAATGCCCAGTATGGTTACGAAAGCTATCGTTGAAATCCAGTGATCGGCGCAAAAGTGAACTAGGGATGAGTTATAAAAAGAATTTTTAAAAAGATATCAGCGACTCTTTACTCGACGGGTTGCTGTTGTTGTTGCGCAGCCTGCTGTTCTTGTTCCAAAACTTGCACGGTGCTTTGCACAACACTCTCCGATAGCATCTCACGCTTTCCCCCAGTACGGACGACACAAACTTCCATCGTTTTAGCTCCACTATCTACAACTTCCATCAAAGCCTGTACAGCCAACTTGACCGCCGCGGCTTCATCCAAGTCGGCCGTATACTGTTTCTCCAAAAACTCTCGCAAACTCTTGGCATTGTTTCCTCCAATGACTTGTGCCTTCCAACGCGAATGCGTTCCCGCCGGATCCGTTTGGTAAAGAACAGGACGTTGGTTCGGCGGATCGAGGCCAGTTAGTAGTGTAGCGATTCCAAACGGACGAACTCCACCACGTTGTGTGTACTTTTGTTGAATTTCGGCCACAAACCGAGCCAAGTACTCGGCGGAAGGCGCATCTTCCATAATCAATCGATAGCTCTGAGCTTCCACACGGACGCGATCAATAAGGACACGGGCATCTGCCGTGAGTCCAGCAAAAGCGAGGACGGTAGAGTCATCAATCGAAAAGATCTTTCGAATAGTGCGGTCATCTTGGAGTCTATACCGTAGATGAGAAGAAAGAGAAAAAGTGAAAGAATAAATGGTGCTGTGAGAAGAAAAGGACCAAGACGGACGCTCACACTGGAAAAAACTGACGCATTTATGGCAACAGACCAGCCCCAAAACTCAATGTCAGTTCTTAAAATCCTTCGCAGTTCGATCCAAACACGCTAATTCTATTTTTGTAGTCTCGTGCACTGCATTTTTTGTCACTTACTTGGCTGTCGCACGCTTTTCTACCGCCAAAACGACGCAATCTTTTCCTTGAATTCCTACCACTGTGCTTCCTCGACGAACCGCCTAAGTAATAAAAGAGTGTTAGTGTTGAAAATGTCGAGAAAGGAGACGATAAAACTTGGGTCGAATGAAGCAGCACCTTTGCTATCGAAAACATACCTCCATGGAGTATTCGACTTGTAACAGATGCCCATCAGGACTGAAAACGGTAATTGCACGATCGTACGACATGTTTGGTTCTAAATATAGTTACAAGCGGTTGTAATGAAAGAAATGATGATAAGGTAAAGCTTCGACTGGAAATAAATCCATGGTGTATCACACACAGCGACAAAAGTCAAAATCTTTTTCCGGGCGATTCCATAAGCTTCATCCAGGAGAAACGACAGACGACAGACAAGAGAGGAGTGAGAAGTACGAAAATATTGTCGCTCCGAGACTAAAATTACATAGGCGAAGGCAAAAAGCTAAAAGCCAACAATCAGCAATCGTAAGTTATCCTCCCTGAACCGACCAGTTACACTAGACGCAAATCATCATCGTTGTCGCTTTCTCTGACGCTTCTTATGAGATGGTAAGTGCAAACAGTTGTTTACGTTCCAACCGAAGAACAATCATCTGATTCTATCGTGCTCACACGACAGCAACCGACAAAGTAGACGCAAAGAATACAGTCGCAAAAAATAATATATTTTTTCGTTAATCCCCTTTTTCTCTAGTTCTTTCGGTCAATAATGAAGTCAGCGAGTGCCAATAAAGTAACGGCTTTATCACCATACGGTTCCAAGCTTTTCTTGGCTTCTTGAATCAACCGTTCCGCTTCGGCTCTCGCTCCGTCCAGACCCAACAATTTCGGATACGTCGTTTTATCCGTGTTTTCATCCTTGCCGGCTGTTTTACCAAGCTCTTCCGTAGATTGCGTCACATCGAGAATGTCATCGGCCACTTGAAAGGCCAAACCTACGTTTAGGGCAAACTTCTCCAAGCGTTCGACATCGGCGGCACTGGCGCCTCCCAAAATGGCACCCGAAGCCACGGCTACTTCCAAAAGAACTGCTGTTTTGTGGGTATGAATCCAGCGTAGATCATCCAATGAAACTTCACCGGTGGGTTTGCCTGATAAAAGAAAAAAACGATGTTAGTTTTTTACAACATGATACACCAACTTCACTCAGCATCTACAGTAGCACCTACCTTCACATTCCAGATCCATCATTTGACCTCCCGCCAATCCTTTGGGTCCGAAGGCATGTCCCAGTCGTCGAATCACGTCAAGAACACGTTCTGGAGGTTGGTCGTTGCAATTTTCTGCGACGTGCAGGAACGATTGAGCCAATAAAGCATCACCGGCCAAAATAGCGACATCCTCTCCATACACAACCTGAGAAATTATAAAGAATGAGATTGCTGTGAATATTATAAAGCGAATCAAGAATACACACTACAATAATACTCACATGATTGGTCGGTTTGCCGCGACGCAAGTCATCGTTATCCAGCGCGGGCAAGTCGTCGTGAATAAGGCTCATCGTGTGAATCATTTCCAAAGCAACCGCGGCAGGCATGGCTTTGTGAAAGTTTTCGTCGAACATTTCACAGGCTGCCAAACACAAGACGGGTCGGATACGCTTTCCTCCCGCCATGAGACTGTATTTCATCGCTTCCACAATCCGGGCCGTTTGGGGAATGTCACTCGCCAGTGATTCATCCAAAGCCTTTTCGACGTGAGGCAATTTGTCCATAATGTATTCATTCAAATTGAACTCGGTGGCGGCAGTTGTTTTCTTTTCAACGGTAGCCGACAACCGCACGGTCGTCGGTTTTGACGGAACCACCACAAAGGCGTTCACCGTCGCGGTGGCAACCAACAATAATCGCAAAGCAAATGGTGACATTCGTTCTGTTTTTCTTGTGATGTGTTCGTATTATGAGAAAGGGATGAGAATAGGTTGGCACAGCAAATTAAAGAAAACCTCAACAACGACACGAGCATCACAATTTTCCACAAATCGCTCTCGGTTGCAGCCGATTCTATCTAAGTGCGTGTCGGAACTTCAAGAATGGATGTCAAAGTCAAAGGACCTTAGTTTATTTTGTTGGCCAGAAAGATTCCCTATTCCTATAATGTCGAGTGCCGGGAAATAGACACTATAAGTTATTAGGTACTGTCATTCCGAAGCCGGATGGACGTTATTTTCTAAAAACGTTCTGAGCTAAGGTAAACATAGTCTAATTATTTCCCCTCCATGAAGCTCAGAAGGCTTTGTATGTACTTTTCACCCCTAAAAATATCATAAGGATGGAGGCAGTAAAGCAGGGCAGCAAGGGCCAGCTTGAAACATCAAAATGAACTAAACTATGGCGCCCTTACGGTGTGGATTAGCTTAAAACCTCTTGGCTTTGATGACTGCTACAGACAAGCCTTTTAACATTCCGATTGACAGCGTACGGAGTAAATTAAAGTTTCAAGTACCAAAGTGGAAAAATAGTTTATCTTAGTTTTTCTTGACAAGGTGCTTTCGAACGGCCTTTGCTTGGGAAATCGGGCATACGTTTCCTCTCGGCTCGGCACTGTACCAGGAGCTTTGTGACGAATTCCTAGGCTAGCAATCAACGCTTTGTATCGGTCAACATCCTCAGTGGACAAATAATTCAATAAGCGGCGGCGTTTGTTGACAAGGGCAACCAATCCACGACGAGTCGAGAAATCTTTCGGGTGCATTTGCAGGTGGTTGGTCAAGTAAGAAATACGTTCGGTCATTCCAGCAACTTGGTATTCTGGACTTCCAGTATCTTTGTCGTGCAGGCGGTGTTTCTCGCGAAGGGCTTGTACCTTCTCTGCAGAAACAGCCCACACCGGTGGTTCTGTGTTGATCAATTCCACGTCGCCGTCCTCCATACCTTCCAACTCAATGTAATCATCCTTTTCTTGTTCTTCGTCCTGGTCGTCGAATTCGGCAGCAAGAGGCTGGAATCTTTGTGTTTCTTGAATTACACTGGAGATCTGTAAAACGAAAGGTCAGAAAAGTCCTTTCAAGAAGAAGGCGTAGGCCACCTCAGAACGATCAACCCATTTGCCTACCTTGGAAGAAGGAAGAGACGGTGTAAAGGCGCTGACAGCCCCAATACTGGCTAGCAACACTAGTGATGAGAACTTCATGTTGAATAGTTGTTGCAGTTTTTGAAAGATTTGATGAAGTGCTGTGTTGTTCGATGATGGATTGATGGCTGCTGACTGCGACCGGCAAACGCTTCGCTTGGAAACGATTTTCCCTTGTCCTTTTGCTCACCTGTTTCTGTACTGAACACCGTATAGTTTTATTCTGCTAATGTGTGGCTCTCGGACGTTGAGGACTGACGTATGAATGTCTGAAGAACGATTGAGCGACGCCATATACACGAATGAACTTAGACGTGACTAAAGATGAGCGTTTCGCAAATAATAAGGTTAGGAGTAGGTGTTGTCTGGGAAATCTATCTATCTATCTATCTATCTATCTATCTATCTATCTATCTATCTATCTATCTATCTATCTATCTATCTATCTATCTATCTATCTATCTATCTATCTATCTATCTATCTATCTATCTATCTATCTATCTATCTATCTATAATAGCGCGCTGTGTCCGTGTGTGTGTGTGTGTGTGTGTGTCACGTAACGTAACGCTGGTCCCGGGTGTCTGAATCACGGGTGTGACGCTATCCCCGGGGATCGAGCGAGCCCCCCGCTTGCGGGAAGGGCGAGAACGAAAAAAGCCCTGCAGGGGCTAGACGCCGAAGGCGGCTAGTAATAAATAATAAGGTCACTGTGCGGAGTAGTCTAGACTAGAAAATAAAATCAAAAAATTCATAATTTTGTCATTAATCTTACAGGTAAAACCATCTAGGTGTCAAACCTCCCCGTCGATGTGAACTGACAGAAGGCATTCTCAATATATTTCTCGCAAAACTCGCAAAAAGAGAGACACGCGACACACAGAAACGCAACGTGCAACCTAGAAAATACGCTGCGATTGCAATACAGGCACTGAGTCTCTTTACTACTCCGTATTTTTAATTCTGTGGTCTTTTGTACCTTGTACCTTTGTATGCAAAAGTAATATAATCATAATTTCCTTTTTTAGTCCTTAGTCCCTCTAGCCTTAGTCACTATTTAGAATTTAGATGCGTAGCAGTAGCACGCCATTTACAGTACAGAATTTAGATTCCTTCATGCGTAAGGCTAGCACGCAGGCAATGCGCGCTGTATGACAATGAGTAACTACATTTTCGAATTTTTGGCATTTTTGCTTTTAAAATCTTTATACAGTAAGGTTACACAGTACCCACGTCATCGAGTTCTTATTTTGGTATAGAGATGTCTCTCGTAGAAATCTACGAGGCATGCTTACGGCAAAAGACCCTTCTTGGTTTTTGGCTTCATGTTCGTTCGTGCCAAGGGTCTTTTTGTTCTCTCGTAGCCTTGTGTACTGGATTCTACGGTAGCATGCAAGCGCTTCGTCGGCGAAGCTCTACGACAAGCCGTGCGACAAAAGCTTTTGCAACGGGGTGTCTCAACGCCATACCGCATTATCAATAAAGACAATCCGCAACGACATCTGATTGCACCCCTTGCCCGATTATTTTATTTTGTTGATTCGATTTCTTTCTCCAGCAAATCATGAGCACCAAAGACGACGAAATCGAAGCCAAAGTTGTGACCACCACCGACGACAAATCGCAGGACAAAGATGTGGATAAAGACGAAGATGTGCCGCAGACCTTCCCTCAGCGTGTAAGTACGAGTGTATGATCATTCGTTCTTTTCTGTGAACCAATGCTTCAAAATGTGAGCTCACATTACGCACTTCTGATGCTACCTACGCCTTGTCTCTGGGAATGACCGCAGCTGATGGAAATTCTGGACGATGAAAACAACGCCGACATCATCACTTGGTTGCCTCATGGTAAAGGATTCATTATTGTGGATAAAAAGCGCTTTGCGGAAGAAACCCTTCCAACGGCCTTTAAGAAAGCGAAAGCGAAATTTACGAGTTTTACTCGCAAGCTCAATAGATGGTACGGCAGAAGCGTTGTGTTCATTGTTCATCGCATAGTTGCTTTCCTATACTTACGATGTTTACTCGTTTTCACAACAGGAATTTTGTTCGCGTGACTAGGGGTCCTGAAACTGGAGGTACGGATAAGCTCGTGTCTGTTATCGTTATCTTCGCTGAAGTCTCAGTTTAACTCACAACTTATTGCCCCTTTAGCTTACTACCATCCCATGTTTCTGAAAGGAAATATGAAGCTGTGTACGCAAATGACATGTATCAGTGCCAAAGCACCGCAGCAGTTGCAACCCATGGACCCCGTCGCCTTGGGTTTGGGTTCTCCGGGGCAATTCTACCCCACGGAGCAGCAGCGTATGCAACAGCAGCAGTACTACGCTTGGTATCAGCAACAGCAGCAGGCGTTCATGCAGTACATGATGACCCAACAAAAGGGTGGCGAAGACGGCGAAGGCAAGAAGGACGATGCCCAAGCGATCATGATGAACCCCTACGCTTTCCAGCAGCAGTTTTATGCTTGGCAGCAGATGCAAATGGCGAGTCCTAACGGGATGACCTCGGAAAAAGGTGAAGAAAAGGAAGGGGAAAAGATTGAGGGGAATGACGAAGACCTAATTGAGTCCAAAGATGTGGATAAGGAAGAAATCTAATAGAGATTGCGAGAGCCCATCTCTGTCGTCAACTGAAGAAAGGACCATATTAAAAAGACAGTTTATATTAGCAATGGTTGTTGAATCTAAACTAGATTTACGGGCGTTAGAATGATAGAACGATAAATGGAAGATAAAAGAAGACGCCTTAGTCTAAACACTACGCTTGCCCAGCCAAGAGGAACAAGAAAAGCAAGTTACCGTAGTTTCATACTCTGCGAAACTACAACTATAGACCTAGCTAGACCTAGTTTTCATTGTGCCGATGTATTATTTTTTCATCATTACTTTAGTCATAACCGGTAAGACTGTTGAAATATTTCTTCGTTAACCTTACTGCACATCGTTAACCGTTATCGTCGGAGGGAGTCGACTGTTCAGTGTCAACCGCATACCAGTAGTCTATCTCATCGAGAAAAAAACCGAGATTGGAATGCAATTGCATCCATTTCTTCGAGATTTCCAAAGCATCAAGCATCGCTCCTTCTTCTCTGAAGAGCTCATAAATTTGCAATTACAAAACAGCTTTTACCAGCGAACTAGCGCAAACATGGCCGAGTCGGATCCAGAAATAAACAATCGCGCAATGTCCTGTTCAGACGACGGAAGTGAAGATCCGAACAACGCTGCGCCTCCTGGGCGCCCGCTTCGACATGTCGATTCTCTCGGTCGAGTCTTTTATCACTCCAACAATCCTATGATGTATTCTGTGATTTTAATTCTGCTGGTTGAGTGGTTTGAGCGATTCAGCTACTACGGTGTTGCCTACACACAAACACTGTATCTGACCGGCGCCTACGATAAAGACTGGAATGCGGGATTGTCTGCCGTTGAGGCATCGTCGTTGGTCAGCTTAAGTACTGCTATGGCCTACACAACAACCTTTATAGGTGCTCTCCTTGCTGATAGTTTACTTGGGGACTACATGACGATTCTAGTGGGCTGCATCGTATTCTACTTGCCATCTCTCGCGCTGATAACGCTTACAACAATCCCTTCATGGCTGGGCGACACATTCCCAACAAAGTACTTAGCATTTGCTATTTTATTATGGTGGCCAGCAGGTACCGGAATTGTAAAATCATGCATCAATGTCTTCGGAGCAAAACAGTTTCATCCCCTTTGCAGTCCCAGTTGATTGAACAATATTATGTTCAGTACTATATGTGCATCAATGTCGGCAGTTTGCTGGGGATTCTTATCATTCCCATCATCGCTCAACGCAGCATAACGCAGGCGTATCTAGTTCCGTGCTCCTTACTTTGTTTAGGGATTATGATCTTTGTTTCTGGAAGTTCACGATATGTCAAGGTTCCCCCGAAAGGTGAATTGTGTGGGAAAAAGTCGTCGCGAGGGAGTGGGGACGTCGGTTTGCTCAAACTCTTTCGTATCACTGTATTGATTGTACCTTTCTGTATGGCCTACTCGCAGATGCCAACGACATTCATCATTCAAGGAAGCGTCTTACGGAGGGCGTGTGGGGTGATAGATGCTGCATCGTTGAATAGCTCGGATGCAGCGAGCGTTCTTGTCTTTGGTTACATCACCGGCAGTATTATCTACCCTGCTTTGGCTGAACGAAATATGAAAATCCCAACCACCTATAAGTTCGCCATTGGATCCGCCCTCGGTGCGCTCGCTATACTTTGGGCGCTATTTGTGGAGTATCGCATGCATACAGTTTACGCGGCCACGGGCGAATCCATCAGCGTTTTATGGCAGACTCCGTGCTATATTTTGATAGGTTGGGGTGAAATATTTGCCGTTAGCAGTGCTTATGAGGTCGCCTTCACTGCCTCGCCTCCCTCACAGAAAGTCCTGGCAAGCGCTCTGAATATCTTTTGCATCGGCGGTATTCCAAACGTTCTCTGCATCGGTCTTTACCGTGTATGCAGTCAGTGGTTTATGAACAGCTCGGGGAAAGCCAACTTGAACACAATAGAAGATTATGTGGAAGCGCATGTCTACAAGTACTTCGTGGTTCTGTTCGTCATCTTATTGTTTGGCATTGTTGTCAACATAATGCCGGGAGTCCGAGGATACGTCGAGAGCATGGAAGATCAAGCAGCAGAATTGTTGAAAACACCAATGATTACCAAACGAACAGCAGGGGAACAGTCTCCGCTGCTTCCTAAACATTTACAACAACAGTCGCCGTTGCTGTATCGCACTAGTTCGATGCGTGTGGGTCCACCATCCTTGCATCCGCACCGACACCAAATGCAAGAAAAGTTTGAAAAGCGCCTACAGAAATACTTACCGTTTATGAAAAACGGTGTCTTTCGAGCTAAACAACCTGTCCAGCAAGCTATCTTGATGGCGCGGGCTCATGATGATCGTTGTTCGCAACAGGATTTGAAGCATCAAGAGACATTATAGATTGAATATATGTTGTATAATCATGTTTTTAATCTAATACGGATGATTCTTTTCAATTGGGAAAAATGACAGTGTAGCTAGTACAAGCACGACTAACTTATGCAGCAAATGCGATGTTACAATCACAATCACTTTCACTGAAGGTTGAAAGTTTCCATATGCAGCTGCTCCGCCGCTTCTACCTGAGCAACAGCTAAGGTGCGCATGCTACATAATTCCTTAATTTCCTCAGGAGCTCGACAGTTCTTCAAAGCATCATCGTATAAATCAATAACTTTACGAGCAGCATCCAGGTTGGCGGCAGTGCCCAATTTTAGTTGTCCGAGTTGAATATAGGCAGGTGCGAATTGTGGATCGGCAGAAATTGCCTTTTCCAAGAGCTCCATCACCAATGCTGCATCTGGAGTTTGACCAGGGGGTGGTGGTGTATTCAATACGGCCATAGCTGCGTTGACATAGGGCGTAGGATTTGAAGGATCAAGTCTGCATGCTTTATCAAACTCTTCTTTCGCGGCAGCCATATCCCCCGATGAAAAGTAAAGCTCACCTCGGTAGGTTGCAACCTCTGATGAACTAGGTTCAGCCTGTTGTGCTAGATCCACTTGTTGTTTGGCACCATCTAAATCATTCAACGCCAAAAGAACGGATGCTAGTCGAAGTCGAGCCGTAGTGTAATTAGGGCGAAGTTTCAAGCATGCTTCGAGGTCTTTCTTTGCTTCAGCCGCATTTTGCTGGAGCATTCTCAAGTTCGAGCGATGAAGCAAGGCATCGACTGCACTTGGGTCTAATCCCAAAGCCGTGTCAAACAATTTCAATGCCTCTTCCTGCCGTCCTGCATCCATTTGTACCCCAGCTTGTTTCACCAGCACAAGAACGTTTGTAGGCTCGAGATCGGCACACTTTTGATAGCACGATATAGCAGAATCCAACTTGTAACGAAAATGTCGCGTCATTCCAGTCCACTCTAGTAATTTGGCGTACGAGCTCATTTCTTCCTGAACAATTTCACTTTTGGACGCAATCTCATAAGCTGCTTCGAAGTCTTTGCCAGCATCGGCAAAATTGCGGTGATACATATGACGACAGCCTCGATTCAATAACAAATCGGCTTTTTCCGTGTCGCTAACGGTCTGCGATAGCTGAGAGGTCAGCGAATCAACACTTCCACTTTGAGCTGCGGCTGACATCCAAGAGTTATAATCCGTAAAGCTCTTGAGCAGTTGCAGTATCGTGAATGCCGAAGGAAGTGGTCGTTCCTCTCCTTCTCCCTGTTTCGTGTACTCAGCGACTTGGAGCGGAATAATTTGCCCTAGCAATTCTTCCATTTTAGAGGGAGGTACGGGCGGAGACGGAAGTGGCATTCCTCGTCGCATTATTTCACGATTTTGTTGCATAAAGATGAGTTGCATGGCGCAGACTTCTACGAGAGCAGCATGATAATCCTTCATTCCTTCCAAAATGCGAAGTTTGCGGGTGCGAGCTTTCGAATGGGTTAACTCGAGTTCAAGAATAGCCTGGCAGTCCTGCAAGGATAGTTCAGGCAAGTTTCCTTTCTCATACATGGCGGAGCGGTTGTTGAGAAGAGTGATATTTTGGCGTAAGAGAGAAGAGGTTCGCTCTCCCTGACCATCAATTAATTCAAGCGCCTGAGTGAAAATTTCGGCCGCTTCCAAGTACTATGGTTATTGTGCGCGACTTATGAGCAAGTTTCTAGAAAATGTATGAAGCAGGCTTGCCTCAATTACTTACCTTTTTCGCTTTAAATAGAGCTTTCCCTTGTTTGTCGAGATCTTCGATACGCGCGTGAAGCGTTTTTTCATCACTGTCTACCGTATCTTTCGGCTGCGGTGTCGGTTCTGCTGTTGTTGCAGGTGTCACTTTACGTTCGACATCCTCATCGTCAATGTCGAGCTTCTTGATCGTTGGTTCTGCTTTGGTCGTTCCTTGTTTTTCCTTGGGCTGCTGCGAATACAAATAGTAGTAACATGCCAAACTCGCTACGGCTGCCGTGGCGAGACCAATGGCTATAAACTGATTTTGATGATTCTGGGACCGAGCCATGATATAACTTTGTTTGCAACTTTTAGTTGAAAGAAAATAGGAACACTTCTATGCTTTCAAAGGAAACAATAAATCATCGGATGTCCGTTTCCCTTTTTTTCATTGTCATTCATCTTTTTACGCGTAGCTCCACGTGACGTGTGAATGTAGATGCTGCGGAAGACGGACGGGCGGTTCCCCGCGAAATATAGCAAGCATAGCGCACAGGCGAAAAGTTACAACCTTAGCTAAATTTGGTCCTTGCACACCTTCTACATAGCCTACACAACAGCTCTAGATTAGCCATGATTTCACTAATTTCTCCTTTTTACAGCGTTATATTCTTTGAAAGAAAGGCGCTTGTCGCCTTTCAATGATTTTTACAACGTTTTATCTTCTTTACGGTTAGGCAATTAGTCATTCTCGAGCCAATGCACAACTAAATATTACCAATTCATAGCAGGGCCGAGCAAATAGCTGAGCATGAAAGGAAAATTTTGGTGAGAATATGTTGGTAATGTAGGAAGTCGACCGTTCATCTAACTTACAGACAGTGATAGTCACTCCGAGAATATCCATGATCACTTGGATCGTGGTCGAACTGTGGGCTGGATCTATGCGTAGAAGCTTCAATCCCATCGGTAACAAGCTTCCAAGAACCGTACTGATCCACACAATCGAAAATAAGCTACACGTAATAGCCAAAGTCTCCTTCCAAGGGATGGCAAAGACTGCCACGCGCACGCAACCAGCTACTGCCAATATTCCGGATATGGCGAGACCTATTTTGAGTTCTTCCTTCCAAAAGTCGAGAAAAGACTCGGAACGTATAGTTCCAACCGCTAGTCCCCGAATGACTGTGATTTGAAAAGAGTAGCCGATGAGTAAAAACAAAGACGCAAAAGTTCCCTGCCTCGAGAGCTTTATTCAAACGCACCTTTTACCGTCGCCTGATTGCCGGCGTTGCCGCCAGCCCCAACCAGCATGGTCAAGAAACGAATGATTACCGCGTGATCTTCGAGTAAGATCTCGTTGCGCTGAATAATGAACGACGAAAGAGACTGCAAGACCAGCAATCCCGCCAACCAACCGGCTCGGTCCATGACTACCGAAAGAAAGGACGGCGCTTCGCATACAATGATTTCATTCTCCTGCGGTGTTGGTTCCTGACTTTCCAGCTGATCGTCCGCGCTGCTGTCCGATTGCTTAGATACGAGAGCATCCTTGGGACTGGTTTGGTTGGGATCTTTCAAAAGACTCACAAATTCGTGCGGGTGTCGGCGATGGTGCAACCCACTGACGCTGGGATGACGATCCTTTGTGGTAGGTGAACGAAGTTCGAGATCCCCCGTGGGATTCTGTACATCATTCAACCTTGCGGGTCTCGATGTTAGCGAGTGACTGCGACGTTCTCTCGAATTCTGACTTTGAGTTGAATGTTCGTCTTGCAATCGCTTCAATCGGGCTACTTCGGTGCGCAATCGATGGATTTCAGCTTTCATGTGGAGCATGGAATTCGCGTCGTCGGCGAGCTTCGCGTAGTCGTGTTTGTCGTCACGGGCCTTCTTCGCTGTAGCAGCCGCAGATTCTTTCGAATGTTTCATCGTTTCCATTCGCTTTCAATAGCCATCAATTTATTGCAATCGCCGGGGAAGATCCTTGTATCTTATTCACATGTAAGATGGACTATGAGTTATTGCTGTGCTATGCATCATCGATCATCGTCAACGACGATGGTGCTGCTTTTTTGTGAGATGCTGCGGAAATTATTTTTGACGGTCAACTGTTTCTACTATAGCCCTGTAACCTGGTATGTCTGCCGTCGTCTCTATCGTGCGTCTCGTGTCTCGTGCTCGTGGCGTGTGTCTTTTGTCTTGTGTCCTGTGCGCATGTCACGTGCTCTCGTCCGCAATCAAATTTTGCACGATCGAAGGACGTACATTATCTTTAACCTTAGTTTGCAAGGTGATGACACTTATTGCGCCTTGCTCTTGCTCCTTCCTTTTGCCCATGAATCTAAAAGGTGTAAACCCTGGGTTGGGCATATGGCCGAAATGTCGCATCAGACATCCACGCGCCTCCTACTGTGTCTTAGTGTACTGCGCTGCTGGCACAAAAATTCACCGCGTAACATCACGGCAAAACGTTGATTTTAGCGTTCTTATAAATAAATATATACATGGTGCGAATGGATGCAAACACCTCGATATTATTTCATGTATTTTATTGAATCGATTCAAAGTGTTTGCATCCATTCGGACCATGATTTCACATTTTTATTGACACGCTAAGATCTGAATTTTACCGCGATGTTACGCGGTGAAAAATTCTCATGAAAAAAAGCAATGACAGACCGTGTACATAATGAGCTTATATGACAAAATCTATGTCACACTGAGACGCGTTAATCCGTGTTCCTACTATTTTTGTATCGCGACGGACTTGTACGAAGTACGAAGAACCCAGGGATTACCGTTTAGATTCATGTTTTGCCCGCCGCGGCGCGGCGTTGATTTTTGCTCGACGATGAGAAAAAAAGGGGACGGCAATTCAGTGATTTTCTCGTCTATTTGTTTACATTTCCTAACGCCACGCTTCATTTCGTGCTTATCGATTATAATCGGGTTTTGTATAGCGTTAAAAAGCAGCAACATGTCACGCCTTTTGTTTTTGAGAAGAATTGTTACGCATGGCAGTCGTCGAGGGTACTCCAGCACTCTCTTGTTGCGCAAGGAATATCCCCCGCATACTCTTTACCCCATGCCGGCATTAAGTCCCACCATGGAGACGGGGACGATCAGTGCTTGGTCCAAAGGTGTCGGTGACGAATTTGCAGCGGGTGATTCACTCTGTACCATCGAAACCGATAAGGCTGCCGTCGACTTTGAAGCGCAAGACGACGGTATTATTGCGAAAATTCTAAGAGAAGGCGCCAACGCTATCGATATGCCCGTTGGAACACCGATTTGTGTTGTTGTAGATGATGCGAGTGATGTTGCGGCGTTTGCTGATTTTCAAATCGGAGGGATCTTAGAGCCTCCCCAGGAAGCGGTGTCGGCTTCAGTGTCTTCCACAGCAGAGTCAACCCCTGTCGCTGCCACTGGTTCTTCTATTTTGTTTCCCTCGGCACGACATTTAGCGGAGTCGAATGGTCTAGATGCAACCGGACTTGCGGGGTCTGGAAAAGGGGGCCGCGTTACCAAAGGAGATGTTTTGCAAGCCATGGCGGCTGGGTCGCTTCCAAAGCTAGTCAAAGCGGCAGCACCAACCGTATCCGCACCTGCAGCATTGAGCGCCCCGGCACCTTCCGTAGCTGTAGCACCGCCAAAACCAATGACATTGGCCGATTTAATCCTTCCCACAGTTGAGACGGGAATAGAAGAAGATATCCCCAACACCAAGATGAGAAAAATCATTGCACAGCGTTTAACGGAGTCGAAACGAGAAGTCCCTCATTTTTACACAACACACGAAGTGGAACTGGATGCGATCATGAAACTTCGAAAGAAGCTAGCGAACGATCACGAAATAAAAATCTCGGTGAATGACTTTGTTTTAAAGTGCTCGGCTATGGCATTGCGGGATGTTCCTCGCGTCAATGCACAATACAAGAGCGACACGGTGACGTACCTGGACAGTATTGATATCAGCGTCGCGGTTGCGACGCCCACCGGACTCATTACCCCGATTTTGTTCGGTGCCGACAAATTGGGACTCTCACAAGTCACCAGTACAGTCCTCGACTTGGCCACGCGAGCCAGGGATGGCAAGTTAGCTCCCCAAGAGTATCAAGGAGGAAGTTTCAGTGTCAGCAATTTGGGTATGTTTGGTATACGCGAATTCTCTGCAGTCATTAATCCGCCGCAAGCTGCCATCTTGGCGGTCGGTGGTGGCGCGAAGCAATTCGTCGTTCGACGGGGCCCAGAGGGTGAAAAGTTACCGCCGGGAGTAGCGATGAGAATGACGGCGTGCTTGTCGGCAGATCGACGAGTGGTAGATGAAGCGACAGCGGGATTATTTATGGCGGCTTTTCGAGAATATATGAACAAACCGGAGTTGCTGCTTCTGTAGTTTGTATACGAAATAAATGTGTTTTCAATACGCTGCTATAAAGTCATGAATTGTTTCGTTAGCGCATGGCGTTTGTGGGCCTTGAATTCACGTTCTCCACTCCTGCGTAAATGATAACTACAGAAATTTAGATTCAGTGCTTCGCAAGCTCACATTTATTACATTAAAACCCATCAAAGAACCCCGTATTCATTTGTTTCCAATTTGGCCATGCTTTCATCCATTGTGGCGGTGGGAGGTGGTTGTCGTGTGGGTGATTCTGGAAGAGGCTGCGGTGGCGCGACTGCTACCGGTGCTGCTGGGACCACCAGCGTGGGGGCGGGCGCTGCTACAACAGGGGCGGGCGACGGTGGCGGGACTTCTACAGTATCAAACTCAGCTGCTGCTGTTCCTCCAACAGAAAGCTTGTTAACTCGCAATTTAGTGGAAGTCGCAGGTTTCTTTTTGAGCAAATTCTTGCTGTTTGTGGAAGCACCCGAAGACAGTTTTCGTAAGACTAGCTTAGGTCCATTCCCACTACTCGGTGGAGTTTCGAGACGACCCTTGGCATTGGGATTTTGCGACGCCAACGTTGCAACTGGCTTGGCTTCTTCCAACGGCTTGATGGCGGCAGCTATTGCTTGCGGTTGATCCACTAGTGCTAAATTTTGGAGCGCTTCCGCCGCCTCCGCTTCCGCATCCGTTTCACCCCGGTGCGCCGCCACCAACTTACTCAACTCTACCTTGTACATTTGCGCCGCTTTCGATTTGTATTTCTTCTCAACTTTTCCGTGGAAATCAGTGAAACCGTGTTTTTGAAAGTACTCACGCGCATTTTTGTTGCCGCCCAATCGCATCGCATCAATTTGTCCCTGTGTCCATTCATCCAGATCTACCGCACGGACAAAGGTAATGTGTACGCCCATAGAGCGATGTGTCGCCGAGCAGTCTAAGCACAGAAAGACACCTGTGATGAACAAAAATTTAATGCACAGTGAGACGACAAATAAATATTGATCTTAATCGGTCTTGTTCTTTCATAAAGCTCACCATACGTGACCGAAGCCCAAGTGGGTCTGGTCGCTGGACAGTCAAAACACACTTGGTTCGCACTGATAGCTTTTAGTTTTTTGAATTGAGCATTCTTATCCGCAGTCGGAATGCAAACCTGTCCTCGACCTGCGGCAGTGACGGTTCCGTCCTCTCGCAAATTACCGGATACGGGTGGCTGTGACATGATTGCTATGTTGGGTTTCTGTTTTCCCTATGTTTCAGCAATATCTGTATGAGAACGAGGAATCCTTTTGCGGTGTGAAGTGAGCGAAAGGATAGAAAGGGATCGTAACTATTATGACTTTGTTGCGATGCAATAAAATGCCAACACCCGTCGATGCGATCGCTGCTTTTTTCTCCGCGAGTGAGTATCGACTAACTGTCGACGACCCGCCGTCTGTCGAGAACCCGCTACCGTTCAGTCCTGAGTCAACAGGGACTCACAACCGACCGTACGTCAGCGTCGTCTGAGAGGAAATTTCACCGCACTTAGGGTCTACCGTAGTATCATTTATCAAGGAAAGTCAAACGCATTTCTCCCTCACAATCTGAACATTGGCATAACTATTTCAATTGCAGTTGATTTGAAACATCCCAAAGCACCATACACCCTTAGCCGATCAGTTCAACACCCAATCCGTCATGTTTTATCGATTTACTTTATATTCCGCAATGGGCATGCTCGTTTTCGCTCCCTCCCATCACGCCTTCACTTTATCTCCTCCTCCACCGCCACGTTTCGCAACAACTCTTAATATGTCTTCCCGATCCAGACTTCAAGGAAACCAAAGAGAACCTACACAACAAGAAATCGCTATTATGGATGAAATGATTGACAAGTTAGCCAACGCCAAGCCGTACGAATTACCGAATGCCGTTCGACGGGCCTTTCGTGTCGTTTCCAGTCCCCAATTCTTTTGCGCATTGCCAGTCGTACCGATACTGCGGCCAGTACCGAAGAAAAGAAAAAATTGGCCGCCTTGGCGTCCAATTTGGTGAGCACACTCGATGTCGTCGTCGAAACGACGGAAGAACAACTCGATGAACGGGCGGCGCAAGTACAAAAGTCGTGGCGGCAGCCGCCGAACCCGACAGTGGGGAATTCTTGGTTCCCTTGTTGCCGGAGCGCTTGCAATCGATGCGGGCGGAATTGAAAAAAATTAGAAGAGGCCTATTTGGATGAAGGGTTTTTGAGCACTTTGGATGCTTGGATGAACAAGAGTCAACAGGACGGGATGGACTTGATGGTCGGAATTTTGCAGAAGGTCTTGCAGATGTACGCTGGCTTACAAATTGCTCGTTCGCGCGAACGAAAAATGGACTTTGACAAAGACGATGCGGCCGAACAGCTTCTAACCAATCTCTTGGAACAAGATGCTGATGAATGGGACAGTACCATCCGAGCTTCGTCGGCATCGTCAGCGGACTTGATGAAAGCCGTACAGCGTACTACGGAAAAGATTGTTTTGCAACTGGAAGCGGGGTCCATGTCGCAACGAGTGCAAGCGGAATACCTTCAAGAGCTAATGAAGCGTGTGGATGCTTCGAAAAATAATTTCCCCGTTATATTAATCATGAAAGTATCATCGCTAGTTTTACCAAAAACGCCGATCTACCGGCCGAGACACTTGAGCGCGTGCTGCAGACGCTCCGCAGCGAGTTCGACGTCTTTGTCTTCCAAAGCTGCCATGGCGAAACGGGTCAATTCCGTAGCATCGGCGAGCTGTGCTTTCGACACGTTTCCGTGCGATTTGGATCCTTTGTTGCTTACAGTAAAAAAGACTACTCGGAGGAACGGGTGCTGGAATACGTCGCGGAGGGGGTGAAAATTTGGGAGGAGGCACAGGGTCTTCCGGCGGGGGTACACTGAAAGTCATGGGTTCGTCTTTGTCGTCATCACTTGCTGGATAAGCGGGTGGTGGGGCCATCTCCTCGTCGTCACTTGGAGGAACGTAGGGCGGAGGCGGGGGTACAGGTGCGGGCACGATTCGCGTCGTCGGGGCGGCCGGAGGTACGAAAGGTGCTGCAGGAGGAAGTGCTTCGTGTCCATTAGTCTGCTCGTCAGTTTTATCAGCGGGTTTGCCTTCCTCATCTTCTGCTTCCTCCTCGCTTCCAGGCGCATCTTCGTCAGGATCATAAGCACCGGGTGTCGGTTCTCTTCCTTCTTTTAAGGCGTTCAATATATCGGTGGCCTTCCATTTCGCGTACAAAATTTTCTTCCGATCACGGGCTCGGTGGTCAGCAGACTCCGCAGCATCGGGCGAGTAGAATTGCTCCAAAATTTGCAAGAAAGTAGCCGCTGCATAAAATGTCTTTGCTGTATTCTTGTTGGCTTTCCCTTCTCGGTCTTCAAAGTCAGCCTTATCAAAAATATCTGTCGCAAATTTTCGGCATAAGAACGCAGCCTCTTCTCTAGTAAATTGACTCATAGCTTCTTTTTCGCCTTCGAGCTGCTCCAAGAGATGCCCTAAGCACGTTTTAGTACCAGCACTGCTACCCGCTAAAGGGATTCCGGTATGAACTGCATATTGACGGCAGTAGTAAGCCACGATCCGCGACTCCGGATTGACTTTGTCACGGTCCAACTCTTCCGCTCGACGTACGACCGGCTGGATTTTCTTTAATTCATCTGGAATTGCAAGCGGCATTTTTCAATTATTATATGGTGTAGGATCAAGTTGAGCAAATATGAACAAAGCGGGATGTGCTTTTGTTTGCTTAGAATTGCTTTCGAAGTGTGTCATCGTTGATGGTGTTATAAAGAGTTGCGTTGGTTCGTGCTTTGTGCTTTGTGCTTTTTGCAATGAAAGGCGCAACGGTTTTGAGAAAGACATTGCTCATTTGATGACGTCATCAGAGAACAATTAACGGCTTCATATATCAACAAAAACAGAAAATATTTTTAGATGGCAAATTGTGTAGTCTATGAGTTTATTTTGTTAAGGATGAAAATAGAATTTGATGTAAAAAAACAAGTAACTATATAGCCCATTGAGTACCTATAAGAGTACATACGGTACATAACAAGAGACATTCGCCGTCAGAATTTCCTTAAGAAAGAAATACTCGGTAATAAAAAACGAAACGACCGTGTCGTTGCATTTCATAGTGACAATTGAAAAACAATCGAGAACGACAGGGTGTTTGTGAAAAGGAAACAACATTATATACTTTGTTCGTTGCAATAAAAGGAAAACTTACGGGTTAACTGCTTCTGGAAGGCCTGAGGGTCTAGAATAGGTGTAACAGCCATCTATCAAAGTCGTAACTGCATTCTTCGGGACGTTATAAAGACGTGAACCTGTAACGGACGTGCGCGGCCTTTCTAAGTCGGCTTTCAGCCATTGATATCATTGTTTCGATCAAAACGCATTAAACAATGAATTTGGTGGAAAGATCAGGAGTTGAAGAAAAAAAGGAGGATGCGTCAGAGCATCCCCTTTTGCAAAACAATCAGCAATCAAAATCGGAAGAAAAGGACGAAGAAGAGCAGAATAGTGGTTTGCAGGCACAGATGGAAAGCTACGCGCAATGCATATTTGGCTCTTGCGGAGGAGTTGCGTCTATTTTTACAGGACGGCGGAGAAACAGTGGTGATATTCATGAGATCAATGATGGCCCTCCACCCCCTCCTCCACTGAGTATCGCCGATGAATTGCGGAGGCTTGCCACGCAAAACGGCCAGATATGGGGTGGACCACGGGCACAAGACATACCTCGCTTCTTGGGTGAAGAGGCAGTACATTCCTTCGATGATGACAACATCTCACAAATCTCGCAACATACTTTAGAAGAATTGATGGGAAACGGCGACCCTGCCGCCCATCGCCGGATGCTCCAACAGCAGCACCAGCAACTGATGCAGCATCAGCAGCAAGAGCAAAAGTTACCATGAAGGTACACTTTCTCTGGCGCGCAGCTATTGAAGCTGAGCACTTTTAGCATGATAACAATGCCACCTTGATAATATTATATTAGTATCCAATTGTAAAACGCCTTTTCCTTCAACAAGTCGTCAGCATGTCTAAATTTTGCATTTTTATGATCATTAAGACAATATAAACTAAAAAACAGTGAACGTTGTTGAAAATAGAAAATCATAAAGTAGATGCAAGATAGTTTGTAAGTAATATGCAATTAGGAAGAAGCCGTTGACTTATATCCGCATTATTAACCATACTCGTTCTGAAGCGACTATACCTCGTCCTCCAAATGGTTTGAGAAGCTATGCAGTATATTCACAGATCATTGGATCAGAAGAGTGATCACGGGCGGACTCGTATCGCAAGGGGTGTTGCCGATCCGCAATGGCTCGGTTGAATGAGCGCCGACCCCAAGAACTCTCACGGAATCGCGGAGATTTGTCTTGAAAAAACTTACGATCTTCGAGAATACTCAAATAAACCTTTTCAATGATGAATTTACCCTCTTTGTATTTTTGGCTTCGTTCATAGGCTTTCTTGTAGGTCCATCCTACTAGAGTATCGCATCGCTTGCAAAAGAGGTCACAGACGCTGTGCAAGCCAGTCAGTAAGTGACGATCTTCTGCCGGCCCAATGTTCACATTGACACAGTTCTCTAACAAAAACGCTCTTCCGTGGCGACCGTGGAAGCTCTTGGAGATAATATCGTCATGTGACGACAAGTGCGTACCGCATTCGCTGCAGGCATAGATGGAGGGGCCCTCCAAATACACCATCATGTCGTTCTCGTGGCGCGCTTGACGCGACATGGCACGAGCAACAATCGGGCTCACCACCCGAAGCGTCGTTTCCTGAATATCTGATGATCGTTTCCAGGGAACGGTGGAGGCATCTTCTCGTGTACTTGCTGACGTTAAGGAGCGAACGCTATCAGGGGATCCGATACTGAGATCAACCCCAACAGATCCACTGTCGTGATGAAAGATAGACTCGTTCGTGTGCTGACGACGTTTATTAATCGATGACGTAGAAGAACCAAGAGAGGAGATAGATCGATCAGCAAATGAGATGGCCCTTGTTCTTTGAGGAGAAGGGTGCATAGCCGTAACTGGGTCGCTCATGGAAGCTCCACGGGAAATGTATGAAGGAACTGAAGAATAAGCCGAGTCTGGGAATGAGAATTCAGTTGAAAGAACTTTGAGATGATTTCATTCGATCAGAATCAAGATCAATCCATTGCGGTATACTCACCGGGTGAGAAGGCCATCCTGTTTGTTCGTAAGAATCGACCTGAAAAAGTCGCTTCGATAGCAAGCAGTAAAAGTGACAGGTCGATCTAGAATGACACGATGCTTTGACGTGTCACTCACTATATTGGTTGGTTGGAAAGCGTGAAAAGAGATTCGTTAGAAGAGTAATTCTCGCGGAAGAATCATGAGAATGAGAACCTCATTCATTTACTGCAAGAAGCGCAACAAGCGGTAGGACCGCAAACATGGGGAAATTACCAAGAAAACTGACCTGAATATGCAACAGAAGTCGTTCGCTGAAAGGATTGAACGTGGCAGTATTATATGCATAGATTGTGCGTGAAAGTATAATTCCGAGTTCTTGGGGGTGAGCTCGATTTTAGAACATCAATCCTGGGTTGAGGAACGAGATTTTTTGGTGACAGTCGTGATGTTCTCTCCAAGCATGGAGTGTCGCATGTCAATTGAGTCGCTTCGGTATCGATGTATCAGCCAAGTAGTACAGCCAACTCTATGTCGTTATTTTGCGGGTAACCTTGTCAATGAAAAACCTGTTACTCACTCCTGTTGAGGTTAATGCACATGGCCCTACAATATTCTATCGTTTGGCGATCTAAATTATTCCGCAGACGTACATTGGAATGGAGTCTACAGGTACCGGTGCGAAGCTACTCCCAAGATTATCGCACCGGCGTGTGTTTTTGTCGTGTTGTCTTTTTGGCGTTGGAAAAAAAAATACGGAGTAGACTAATAAAAAGGAGGCGAAAAACGAAGGGGAATAATGCACTGAAGAATACCAATAGGGTAGTTTATGATCAGTATACAAGTACCTCTGCAAAACACAAAAGTCGCATACTCATTTCGTTGACAACAATCGATATTGTGATGTTGACCATTTGTCAAGCGAGAAGACTGAGTGAATTTTGATTGTTAATTGCTTCCATGAATTCCAACAATTTGCGGACTCCCCCGAGGGCCAAACTAGAAACCGTAAGCGCGCATCCCCTATCCGACGAAACTACAATCCATTCTGTGCCTGAAATCAACACGGCCTCTTATATTCAAGCAGCTGCACGATCAATCCTGGATGGCAGCCCATCTGGAACGAATGTATCAGATGACGATAGTTGCTCGAATGGGCACCAAAATTCGTCCTCTCTTTCTCTCGAATCGCTTCAAAAGCAGGTTGCTCCCGCCATGCCAGACGAGCAAGATAGGAAACGATTTCTGGTAAGTTTAAATCCACTCAAATTTACGATTTTGAACTCCCGCTAACCGCTTTTGGATAGGGTTGCCTGGCAGCAGTTCTAGCGAAAATGTACAGTTACGACAACTTGGAAGACATGGAAGATGGACAAATCGATGCGGAAGCCATGGCTTATTATGAACGATCCGAAAGCAACGGATGTGATGATTTTGATGATCTAGATCGCACTGTGGACTCTTCTATTGGTGGGAGTTTTGATTTTGGTTCCGAAGATTCTCAGCAGAATGGAGGTCAATCAAATGGCAACCCTCATCAAGCAGCGAAGAAGGCGTTGAGCAGGCATCGGAGGCGAAGGTACAATGTTCTCTCGGAATTGCTACTCTCGTCGGCTGACTTGTTGATGGTAGACAAGGGCTCGGCGAAAGCTTTTTTGCCAATGCTATCAAAACTTATGTTTCCCCAGACGCAGGAATGTTTCGTCGAAAGTGAGACGGTCATGGATTTTCGGAGTAATAGAAAGGATGATGTGACAAAGCGGAGGCACAAGAGCCAAGATGTGGTATCACAATGCATTGACAACGTGGATTTTTTAAGGCCTTTTCTCGAGTCGATGTCGCCTGGGTCTGGCTTTCGATGTCTAGCGCTATGTTTGTTACAGCATCTTCTTCGCAATGAGAAGGGTTACGACGCTCGGATACGACACGCATTCAAAAAAGTCGGTGTTTTTGTTCTTATTCACGACTTGGAAAGAGACCCTATTGATGTTTACCTCCAAGAAAGATATTCGCGAGGCAAGGAGGAGAGATCGCTGAAACTAATTGAACTTGCCACTAGAAAATTCGAATTTCTCGAGCATTGGATTGCTATGGAACTTTTAAAGCACTCGAATGAAGCAAAGCTGCCATCCACAAACGGGTCTCGCGGTGGAGACAAGGGAAGCAACAACCAGTCCAAGGCTTACGAATACGAGCAAATGATGAGGAGGTTAAAAATTGGGGGAGCCGCTATTGTGGCCGGGACGCTATTTGCGGTTTCGGGGGGACTCGCAGCGCCAATTCTTGCAACAACTATCGGTACAATCGCTGGTGGAACAGCAGTGACAGCTGTCGCAGCTTCTATTTTAACCAGTACAGCCGCTGTTACGGCTATATTTGGAGTTGGGGGTGGCAGCCTAGCAGCCTATAAAATGCAGCGAAGGACACAAGGACTGACTGAGTTTAGTTTTATGAAGGTTTCTGAAAACGAGCATAGTAATGATACGCATGGAGTTGAAGCTGAGTTATTCAGCACAATTTGTCTTTCTGGGTGGCTACGAGATAAATTTGATTTTCAGCGGCCCTGGGGGTCAACCCCACAAATCCACCTTTGCGGGATAGATTAGAACTCCTGCAACGCTTTTATCAAATATATCGACCGAACCATGTTTTGAAATGTGAGAAAATCCTTGAGCAATGGAAAGGAGAAGAGTTGGAACTATGGAAACTCCTGGAACAAAAATACGGTCGTGATCCCGATAATCTATACCCCTTAGTCGACGGTCCCCGGGTAAAGGCAGACTTGACACTAGAACAACGAGAGATAGTCGAAAACCTTTTCTTCGAAATTATACATGGATCTGCCAACGATACAGTCAAGCAGAATCGTCCTGCCGACACCATTGCCTCGTCAACGGATACAAAAGATGAAATCACTGGAAGCGTTTTGCCTTACGACCGAGCTTCCTACACGGATTGCACATCAGTGACAACCCGCACAAGCAGCTCATTAAATCATTCTTGGAGCGAAACCAATTTTAGTGGTCGCAATGATATCAAGCTTCGACCTGACGATAATCTCGATGCGGTGCCAGCGCATATTCGAAACATATGGGACTACAAAGCTAATTATGGAGGAGAGTTGTACACGGTAAAATGGGAATCTAGTCTACTACAGGAACTTTGTGACTCTGTGACTGATTTAGCATTCGACGTCGTCAGTGGAGGTACAGCACAGCTACTCAAACACACAGCTCTGTCGACCCTCCTATCTGCTTTCGCGTGGCCATGGGCCCTTGTCAATGCAGCCAATCTGATTGACGGAACGTGGACTCTAGCAGCCGAACGGTCGGATGAAGCTGGGAAAGAGCTAGCTCGCAGCTTACTATTCAGTGGTGCTGGGAATCGGCCAGTTATCCTTATAGGCTACTCCTTTGGGGCGCGGGTCGTTTATGCGTGCCTCAAAGAACTTGCACGCTATCAGGAGGCATGGGAGGATTACCAAGAACAGCTTGCGCAAAGAAAACAGGGCCGCTTTCGAAACCCAAGCCAAAAGACAGACGAAATGTTCTCAAAGATGCGAGAACCTGCAAGCATTGTCGAAGATGCTATTCTGATGGGTCTTCCGAATCATTTGAGCTTAAGCTCGTGGAAGGCTTGCCGACAAGTTGTCGCGGGTCGGCTTGTAAATTGTTTTTCCCAAAAGGACTTAATTTTATCGCTGATGTTCCAATTGAAACGCTTTGGTGGTCTCAAACCAGTTTGCGGGGTCTGTGCTGTCAAAGTTGCTGGAGTCGAGAACGTAGATGTGACTGATCTTGTACTTGGTCATCAAGATTACACAACATGCATTGGTGACATTCTTGTGAAAGTCCGCCATGGTCAGCCGTTTTCAAGTAAATTTTACGTCAAAAAAACAATTTCAAGGAAGTCGGCCACCAATGTATCTAAACTAGACATCTAACTTGAGAAATTGTGGTTTTATGCAATCTGGGTTTGTTTAGCAACCAATCTCCTTAACCAACAAATTGCAAAGAAGCATGATTGAGTTGATGTTGGCTCTCAGAGATGGATCAACGTTAGAACTTGTGCTCATACTCAAAAGGCGCATAATGAGAACGTTTGTTCCGGAGATGTGAATTCTGGAAGGCGGCAGTCCATTAACAAGCCAGCGACCTTCATTCGCACGCGTTTCGATCCATTCACAAAGATCAGCGTCTAATACTCCCATTACATTTCGTCGATCAGTTGCACTCATTCGTTTACCACTGAGATATTCGTTAAGCCGACGGCATGCGATATCAACGCCGTGTTCGACAAAGAGACGACTATCAATTTGAGACACATTTCTGGTCAGAAGATCATCAACGCAGTTATCCTTTTCCAGTTCATACATGGCAAGTAAGAACTGACTTCGAACTGATTTTGGGTCAATAAGCCAAACGTGAGCGAGGGTTTCGATTTCTTGCAAATTGAATTGTTCCACAACCACATTAGGAAAAACGTTTGCCCTAGTGACAATGGCGTCTTCGACGAAGGCTGCTCTCAAATGCGAAACATCGGGGTCGGAAGCGAAAGGCTTGGAGAGTGAAGTCGGGAGGAAACAATCGTAGATTGAGGGCACGCACTTCACCAAAGCGGTAACATTGCTTGACACCAGTAAGGCGCAAATTACAACGCAGTGCGTGTCTAGTGCGGACTTGTCTACTGCGAAAAGACGACGTACTACACGAGAAAGCGATACGTCTGGTCGCACCTGAGGCCAAGTCGCTGTCTTGTTTTCAGTTGGAGTGGCGAAGGTTAGAGCAGAAGCAATGTCGAAGTCGATGCTTCGTAAAACCCGGAGAAATTTGAGAGCTATTCTGCCAAATGGTACAAACCAGTCCTTGTTCTGCAAAGGGACGACAAATTGTCTTCACCAATCTCTTGATTGTCTTCCCAGCCAAAAAGCTGCGCTCGGAACACCACAGCACACCTTTGCCATATTTCCAGGGATAGAGCAGCGACCAGGAGGTTGTAATCGTCTCCTGTGATAGATTTTAGTGCCATGTAGCTGTTATGCAAATGATTCAGATTAGTGGGTTCTTTGACCCATTCCAGTGAAAGCAATATAGAACGGTGCGCGGCCAGTAGTGCAGGGTTGTTGTGTGATTTCAAAAAAGAAGAAGCGCCCCAAATCTATCCTCGTCGTCGAAGTCGAGAAAGTACTCCACTCTCTCATTGTCGGTAATTTTGCTAGCAAGACAAGAGTTTTGCAGCGCTCTTAGTCTTGCTGGATTATCGCTCTCTGGCTGCGAAGGATCGAAAGAATGGGAGCTAATCGCACAAGCTTGTTCGAGCAAAGAAATCTCTTCCTGGTCATGACTCATGACCAGCTCATCGCGCGCGATCCATTCATAAACTGAGAAGACCTCACCCTCGTCAACCAGTTCGATACTGAGAGGAGCGCAGAAGCTTCCTCCCAGTCGTAGAGAAACTAGCAAGCATACACGAAGTTGACGAAGAATTTTGTCCCAATCTTCGATAACCTTTCGACTCAACACCTTACCGTATGATGTTTTCTCAATGTTTGATGATGCTTTTGCCGCAGCCTCACGACAAATAGCAGCAAGAAGAAAAGACCGTACGAGGTCACTTGAACTTCTGCAACAGGCTTGGAGTGGAGCGAGCACAGTCGTTGGACTCGCGTCGTCCCAGCTTTCAAGTGTTCGTGTTGCTAAATCGCGTAAGAAGCGAGTCATGGGTGGATTGGGCGAAAGCATTCCCTGCATTATTTCCTTTTTCGATAAAGTCATGAACCACTCCCCAAAGCATCGAAGCACATAGTCAGTATCGTACCTTGTCCCAAATATCCCGAAAACAGTGTAAACTACGTTCAACGAAAAAATATCACCAAGCAAAGGCCGTAAAATATGGACCAGAATTTCACGGCGAATTCGCGAGCTTTCACTAAAACGGATGACCATATCTTTTGGCGTAGGTGGGTCCATGGATGTTTCGAGATAACATGACGCGAAAAGGCTCGAAATACGGAGCGTCCCTGTAGAGAACTTTTCCGGTATGGAATCGATTGAAACCTTTGAGCAGTTTTCATAAGTTTCAAGCCATCCTATCGCCTCGGCACCCCACCAGAAATCTGGTGTTCCTGTTAAAACTGTTTCACTTTTAGCCGCTGCTCCTTCGTACTTGTGCAGGATGTCAAACACTTTTGATATCTGATGACGAATAGGTTTTCTTAGAAACGGCTGGAAGCCAACTGCACTGGCGGGAAAATTCTTACCTGTGTATGGTAGTGAAGCTTCTCCGAGAGAGCCTTTATGTGTGGGTTCGAACTAACATCTGTATCGCCAGTTTTCAGTCCCTCTTCTAGTCTCATTTTGCAATACTCTATAGACGTTTTGTGGAATTCGAAACTTCCTCCAAGTTTCTCCTCAATCAATTTTGAAGTTGCTATCAAGTCGAGCGCTGTCGCGAGATCGCCTAACTGAACCTTAGTCAATGCCCTGTAGACGTCTTCTGCGGAGAAATTTACATTCGTGGCTGACAGTAGCTGTTGCAGTTGTTGTAGGTGTAGTGTAGCATGTCGTGCCGACCCAGTCGAGGCGCTCCCCCTCCGTTCGGTTCGGCACTACCTGCAAAGTCTTATTTTGTTGTACATCTTCAACAGCCTCAATGATGTTCTCGGAAAGGCTCACTGCGGAAGAATGGAGAAGAAACGATGTTGATTGAAGCGAAGCTTGTGACCACAGAGTACATGGGACGATTCTGGCATCACGACCCACTTGAACAGCTGTCACACGAGAGAAATTCACCAAAGACCACACTTCAACAACATGGCGATGGCTCGAATGAATCATGAGTCGCAAATCTAATCTGCTCTGATCCAGAACGGCTTGCACCCAACAGCATCGACCGCTGCGATACCCCTTCCATAGTCGTACCAGCTGCTTTGTTGCGAGATCGAATACAAGGACACGACCAAAGTTATCACATGCGGCAGCGTATCGGCCTCCAGGATCAACGACAAAGGATTCTATACGTCGAGGGGCATCATGGAACTCGTTGGATGCATATAGCTTTGCAGGAGGCGACCATAGAGACGGGAAAGGGGTATTGGCAGTATCGAACTCGAGGGCTTCCTCCTCACTGCTTTTAGCAAACATATTTTCTTCCACCCCACCAGAAGAAAACCCCCATTTGAGAGCACCAATCATACCGCTGACAAGGGCTTTCGTCCCTCCTACCATTGTCCCGAGGACTTTTCGATCTGACGACGAGCTATGCGCTTTCGATACATGCTCTTCAGGCCTGACAAACTGAACCTCAGATGAATAGAAAACTGCAGCAGGGAAGTTGTCCGAAGTAACTTGAGAACCGTAAACAAGGGCTTCAAGTGGCTTTTCGGGTGAAACTTTGAAAGCTCTTTCTTGCACCATGTTTTCTACTGAATCGAGAATATCCAGCGGAGAAAGCAGTGAAGGGTAGAATCTTGGTAACGGAATCACAGTCAGTTCCGATTCATTCGGCGGTAGCTGGACATGGTATCTTAGCAGTGCAGATTTTCCCAAGGCCCCATCAATTGATAATCCTCGTTCAGAGCTTCGTTTCCAAACGGAAGGGAAGAGCCCTGCGTTATGCAGCCTGATGATCGTACCATCGCCATAAGCAACGTAAACATAGACGGCATGCGTCCCGACACTTGTAAGGCGGAACATAGTCAAACTGGTGATTCCACCTTTTGGACAGAATGGAACCAGCAATTCTGAGGAAACGCGGGGAAGAGACGGAGGTTGTTCGTCTACGGGAAGCACTTCGAACAAATCATCTGGAAGATCCGTTTGTCGTTGTAATTTCCACGACTTGCGTTTTACCAGCAGTTCAACGGAGAAGAGACGGCTTTTATTTGTTCCTACGAACACAGCAATATGCAAATTGTCATTTCCGGAAAGGATACCCCGAAGAAGCACCTTCGTCGGTGACGACTTTTCATCCTTCTCCGCAACTGTGACGGTGTTTCCACCAGCTACCAAGGTATTATCCTCCAACGCCGCAATATTGAGGCAGTTGATGTATTCATCTTCAACTCGGTCATGCAAATGTTCGCCACCTTCGTCTGAATAATCCGGAATAAAAGTATGAACGTGCAGAATAGGCTCCGTCCCTTTTGCATCCAGGGCCTTTCGACTCGTGGGTCTCAGTACTTGAGCAGCAATACAGTGCTTGGTAAAGGCAACTGCGAGTACAGGCTGGGTTGCCGGTTTGGCATCTCGTCGCGCCAATGCGAATAGTTGTATTTGCGGTGGTTCAGGATGCCCAAAATGTTCGAGAAAGATACTCCGCGAAACTAGTTCTGATTCAGTATTATCCACATGCGATAGCAAGCGACCACAATCGTATACGTAATCACGGTTTTTCGTCATCTCGGATCTCGAACAAAGTCAGTTAACGATGATTGAGACAACGTTCTGTCAGCTCTCAGGGTGGTCGAATGAGTAGACACAGAGCCTTGTCCGCTGATGAATAGATGAAGCGTTGCAATCCGAGATACTATCAAGTTCCTCTACCGGTCTTCATACTTCACGAAGTTTTATGTGAATAATACTATTTTATAATAAATCACGTTTATTGATTGATAATTACCAGGTATTTGACTTCGTTGTCTTCTCGTTCGCGTTGCAAAACTACATGTCGCAAAACAAATGAACGAGACCCGCTGAGACGAGAATGCGAATAGGAACACGGAATGTTATTTTCCTCAACGTTATCAGGGATACTTCCACGTGGAAGAAGATAAAGCGCTATAACCTCTGCCAAAAGCACATGAAAAAACAAAAATTCCATCGGGATCCCGACTTGTGGCGTGTGGCTGGAATTCTATCTCTGCGTCGACGCAACATCAACAAACGTTGCGGCAAAACAGCGATGCTATTACGCAGGAACGGAAAAGTAACCATCGTTGTTGCTTCAAATCAAAAGTCTTCACGCTTCAGTCCTATCCTTGGTTCGTAATTAAGTACAAGTCGCTCCTCCCTTGCCAAAAGGAAGAGCAACAGTAATAATTATATAAAATAGTATGAGCGCCGAAGAAGCAACGATAAATCCGGACGGCAGTGCCACATTCGAGGAAACTCCTCCGATGGGAGACGCTGGAGGTGAGGGTGAATCATTCTTTCAAGACACAGCACAAGAGGGGATATCGCCTGATGCCGACGGAATTGATCCTGCCTTTTACTTGCTCGGGGCAGCTTTTGCCGTGATTGTAATTTATTTCCTCTTCTTCCGCGCCAAGAAGGATGACAGTGAAGATGATTTTTTCGCGGAACTGGACGGTGATAAAGTAAGTTTGTTTATACTCCTGCTGAAATTAAATGGGATACCATTGCTTGAGATCCTTCTTTAGCTCCTTATGTCGTTTTTGCTTTCCATGCACTCACCGATGTATCTTGCTATGCAGTTCAACTTGAAATTACCGTCCGAAGTGGATGAGTATTATGAAACGAAAGCGAAATGCGAGGCCGCAGGATGGGAACCTGGACAGCCTATCAAGGATCCTAAGGATCAGCAGGCAACGCAGCCTCAACGGTTGTTGGCTCAGGCGCTCATGAAACGTGCTATTGCCGACATTCCGATGGTCCAGCATATTCAAAAGGAATCCTCGGGAATGAACAAACTCTATTCACAGTCGATGTGCTCCGTCAAACAGTGGCGCTCTTACCAACAAGCAGAGAGTTTGGTTTCTCAGGAGGTTGAGGAAGTTCGAGCGGAAGCCGATGAGATTGAGCCGGGATGGTCGCAATCGATTTGGCGACAAGCGATGCAGTACCATCAGATGCTCAAGCAGAGGCATGAATTGGAAGAAAAGCAACGAGAAGAAGCTATTCAAAAGCGTGCGGAAATTGAAAGAAAGGTTGCCGAAGCGAGAAAACTACAGAACGAAGGTGACAAAGAAAAGGCCGCCGAGCAAGCGGCCGCAGAACTTCTCAGACAAGAGGAGGAGGACAAGAAGAAGGGCGGAGAAGGGAGCGGTATGAAAAAGGCTTCCTGCAATCAAAAGGAAAGAAAAAAGTAGATTACATAAATAGCGAATGGTATTGTTGCTATGTATCTTTGCTCGTTGCCCCTATGTTTTCAAACTATTAAAGGTACTATGAAGTTCAACACTTGCGCCTATCTATCAAGCTTGCAACCCTCAGATGTTAGTCGATTTTGCTGACAAACTGATTTGAAATAATTATGATGGGTGGGTGCTCTGACCTCTGACTGTTTTTTTCAACTTCTATTCTGCAACCAAACATTAACAGGCCTAGTTTTTTTCTTCGGATGTCAAGCCATGGGTAACCGTTGAATATGTCAAGAGCTCAATCAATGCTCATGACGTTTTCCGTGACGATAGAGTGCACGGGTGCATGTAGTTTCGGAGTGAACGGCTGAAGGTTGGTTTCACGTAGAGTCACTACAAGTTAGTAAAGTTGCATTGAGCGCTCTGCCTCGAGGCGCGCTAATAAAAACAACGCATTTTGTAGCTCTGAAGTTGTCTAAATATCTTACTGCGCACTAGTAGGGAAGAACGCTCCCACAAGCGAGCTCACAACGCAACGAATCCCTCTCTATTTAGAAGAACAATGCACCGCTCTCTTTCTTTCCAAAGTCTTCATTCCGTGCCTCGGTATGTTCATCGAAGTTATCAGCCAGAAGGAATAAAGAATTGCGCGATAGATTTCGGACGAGGTCCCTAACTTCCGACTTGACAGTTTCCTTTTGAATTTCGCGATGCTTTTCTCCCGACATCAAGAGTTCCCAAGCATGGTGACATTCGTCGATGACGCCTTTAGCATATTCTTTGTTCATGAACTTTTCATCCAACCCAAATACGTTAGGCGGCTTTCCATCAGGGATTTTGTAAGTGCGGTACCATTCACGAATGGCATCGAGCTGACCGGGGAGCTCGCGTTCGACGTCCTCAATATCGTTGAGAAAAGGCGCCCACTTATCTTCGATGTCAATTACGACGACTTTCCAATCGCACTCGCCCTCGTCAATCATCAACAAAATACCCAATACTTTGACTGCACGGACGTCCTGTTACAAATGTACATTAATGAGTTCAACATACGCTCCAACGCTAGCTATCTCGACACGAAAAGGCACTTACACCGGGCTGGATGATTCTTGCACCAATCTCACATACATCCAACGGATCATTGTCACCACGGCAACCATCGGCATCAGGATGAATGAATGTAGGATCTTCCCAGGTTTGAGGAAAGCATCCGTAGTTGAAGAAGATGTCTCCTTTTTGAACTGATGAGGGCAAGCAAAATGAGTGAAGGACGACAGATTGCACACGTAACAAGATCCCTCGAGCACCTACCTCGCGCAGCTGCCCTTTCTTGGTATCCTGTTTAATAGGATTTCCTTCTTCGTCAGTAGCAATCTCGAACTTTTTTCTGAAGAGAAGATTCGAGACCATGAGAACGAGATTCTCGTGCAAACGACGGCGTCGAGGGAGCATTTACGTACCGAGTGAATTTGGGAATCTCGCAAACAAAGTTCAAATAAGGAGTCTCAGCTTTCGTCACAGGATCCATGTGATAAAGAGAGATATCATGCCACAAACTGATCTTCTTCTTCTTTTCAGGGCAGACTGCTTGAAGACGATAATCGAGCGTGTCGGCTTCCCCGTGATGACTTAACTCGAGCTCCGAACCCGGGCCACGAGAGTTGTTTCGCTTCAGCTTTCGCACTTCGCTGAGCGGAACAAGGAGTTCTTCGTCTGTAGATGACATCTTGAGTGAATGTCTGTTGTTATAATGTGAACAAGAGAGCTCTTGTTTCGTTTGTGGTCGTGCTGGTCTTGGTTTTTGTCGACTTTTCCAAAGTCATTTATTTACTCCGTTTTTCCTTCCAAATAAGCAACGGGGAAACGTGAAACGTATGCGCCAACACACGTTGACCAATAATAGTTCTTCCGTCTGTCGTTTACTACAATCGAGCGGATACTCCGGACTTTTGTATAGCCTCAGTTTGTGCACACGTCAGTTTCCGAAAATTGAGGTCCTCAACCAAACGGGACACAACATGACTGACCCTGCTGTCGATCGATGATTTCATTATTTTTCATTCCGACAAACAGACGATGGCTCCTCCTCGTGCATGCGACATGCGATGGACGCGTCACAGGGGCAAAAGGAAACTGCTTTGGAGTTTTGAGGCACTGCGAAACGAGGAGAAGCAGCAAGAGACAGTCTTTCTTGAAAGAGCATTATGAATTCATTATTTGAAAGCACGCGGACAGCACTTCTACTAGAGACCTATCGCAGCTGTTATACGGACTAACCGCCAGTGAGGTTTAAGACACGAAACTCTCAGGAACATGGGGAACATTCTTTGTTGTACTCCAATATGCCCGCCTCTGCCGAGACAAGATTGGTTTGATATTCCTCAGATTGTGTCGGACCAATACACAACACCATCAGCACTCATTACATACCTGATGAAAATAGCAAGAACCCCGCACAAGCGAATTCGCTTCGGCTTAATCAATTGCGCCGGAGGCTTTACCTACATTCTTCCCATGCGCTCCTCCATTGGCAAGACGATGGCAGCTGAATATTTGGTTGCGGAACTACAAGGGCGAAACGCACTGTACTTCAGCGCTTCGGGTGATAGAAAGATTGTTAATGCTCTTCAAGCAACTTTGAACACTACAGTGGGTAGCGCCATGCTCGCTAAATGTTTAGTAGCCGCATTGGGGACAACCGGAGTTGCTCGCGACTACGAACTCCCTTCGCTTTTAATTATTGACGAAGTGAACAACGCGAGCGACTTCAATGAAGCTTTCATTGAAGACCTCTTTCTGGGTATTAATCGTGACAATGGTTTGACTTGTGTAATTCTGACCAACAAGGAAGAAGAGGTAGCGGAAGCCTTGCTAGCGCTCAATCAAGGTAAAATTCGACCATTTCCTGGCTCCGCTGTTGAACCTTGGGAGCCGCTCAAACGGCCTGTATGGTTGCGGGATATTCATTAGACTCGAGCCCAACTCCAAGAGCTGATCCGGTATACCTTCGGAACTCAATTGGGTGTTCGCGTGGACAGTTTGTTCCCGGCACAGTTCCCTGCAGATAGACAAACGCCGGGGGATGTTTTGCATGTGGTGACCTTGAAGATTCTTCAGACACGAGAAACTGACTGACAACCGGGTGCGATGTAGACGGCACCTACCAATAGCGCAGTCATACTTGTCGGTGGAATTGCTGCCACCGCCAGTTTAATTTAGTATTAAGAAGAATTTGCGTTTTTATTCATCTTGAGCGTGCTATGAATAAGCAAGTTTTCATGAAAGCGAATATAATAACCGTTGTAAAAGTCTTACTTTCTATTTTTCACGCGCTGCAACAAATTCAGCCGCCACTTCAACCGAAGGTGCTGCTGTTGTTATGCGAAAGCTTTGACCATTGTTTGTCAGGTTCCTCGAACAGCGTGCAAAAACGTTCAGAACACAACTTTCGTCGCAAGCTAGAAGAAATACGTCGCAAGAGCGAAAACAACATACCGTGACTCCGTTTGTCACGACCAAGAAAAATACAGGTACGGTACAAGTACCGAGCTTAAAAGGAAACTTACTTGGCGTGCTATAGAAAAAGTTAATACCGCTGTTGCAGTTGACTTGTTGCTGCAGAGTGAGGAACAAACAAAAGGTGATGATGATGCGGCTTGAAACAAAACACATCACGCCACCGACGACCTCCTTCTGCAAAATTCAGTTCCGACACCAAAACGGATCCAAGACTTTGCTGACCGAGCTCAATTAAGCGGTACATGGTTCCATAAGACGGTTAATCATTTGGCACCAAAAGACTGCACGAATGTGACGCATCGACAAAGGATTTTTCTTGGGCGCAACATTTTGTGGCAAACAGCTTAGCAGTCGTCTGTGTGTAAAATTTTGAAGATTAGAATACATTTTTACAAATTGTGGTACAGTGATTCAGAAATCGGGGTTTCTGAAAATAAAAAAGAACGATGAAAAATTCAGTCGAATTTCAACATTGCATTCTGGCTCAAGAAATAAGGAATAAAAATACGAATAAATATAGTGAAAGTTCGTTTTACATCGTAATGTCAAAAATCAAATAATGACCTTCCTTGTTGTTAAAATGCTTTCATCTTCCGCAGCTACTTATCGACATTTTGAAAATACAAGCCGCCTCCAACATATTTCGTCGTTGTCTCAAGCTGTGTTCCTGCCGATTAAAAAAATACGAGGCAACACAACGCGGACTGACATCTATTTGTGAGCTTTGAACACTACATCCTGATATATATTTCTAATTTCCTAAACTCAGCATGTAATCATGACATTCGACAATCAGAAACTTCGCTGAGGAGCTAGTGCAACTGGAGATTTGCAAGCCAGAGCCCGTTCCCCAATATGTGAAAAAAACGTCTTGGTATTCGTGTTGTAAACTAATCCGGAACAAAGGCTTTGTGTTTAAGCTGTGGCCCTCCCCAAGACAAAAATACGTGCTTTGAACACCTTGATGAAAATACGTGCTTAAAGCAAATCGCGGAGCGACATTAAATGAAAGTCATTGTAAAGAAAGGTGGACGAAATACATCAGTTGAAGATATGATTGATGCTTTCAAACATTTATTTATTCAAAATGATTTATGTTGTTACTATACTATACGGACTATGAAGTCTACCGTCATGGGATCAGAGCCATAACGTTTTGACCAACCACAGGTTGTCCTTAAAACCGTAAAGGTCGTCAACCGAAGTTGTTAAGCCGGAGTGTGAAAAAAACTATCCAGTGGGCATCCAGCTAAGGATGTTAAGGAGAGGGGGAACGTCCTGGTTGGCGATCTCCCAGTGGAGTTCAAAGCGGACTCTAGCGCGGTGACTAGATTCCAACCCGGCGCGTTGGTATGGGAGAGGTCACTGTAGTATCTCTCCCAACGGTTCCTCGAGGAGAATCAGATCTTCTTCGAGTAGTGTGTCCGAGTCTTAATTGAATGATTCTTCGAAAAGAGCGGCCAAGCGTGCCAGTTCCGACAATTTCCTGTCTGCTAAGCTTTATTATATCAAACTCGAACGATCTTAGAGCAAATATCCAAACTTTCAGCGGTGAAAGGCCCTTAACTGAGAGGGGGTTCAGTAATCAATACACCCGTTAGTACGAACGCAAGTTAAGAATGATTTCAATATGAAAAGACAAGCAGAGGAAAACTAAGAGATGCTGACTTTTGCATGGACATGAAAGAACTCACCCAATCCCTGTTACCGCGCGTTAGTGCTTTGAAAAAAAGAATTTTCCAGAAAGCAATTTTTATAAATTAATTACTATTGCTATTTCGAGTTCGAAAACCTACATTAGCGAACCCGAAAAATATTTGCATCCCGTTAATAGGGTAACGTTCATTTGCATTATTTGGTCGACTCTTGTGTCTGCTTGTACATTTGGGAAGGGTAACAAGCACAGATGTTCAAAGAGAAACACAATAACATCGAATACGCGAATATGTAAGCAGCAAAAAATAGGCCAACCATATGCAGCAATACCATTTAGCCAATCAATAACATTTTTCTTTACGCTTAAACAACCTTATCGCTTTTCGCTTTATAACGATTCAACTAACTTAGTAGATATCTATATCCGTAAAGAAAACGAACAAAATATGGTAACAGCATGTCTATGATGAGCATGACTTGGCGATAATTTGGCCCTGGAGTGAGGCCTGCTTCTCTGAGGCAGATCAAATGAAGTCATCCAATGACTGAAGCAAAGCCTTAATAAGCATGATGAAAACAAGCACGCGTCCAGTACACTCAGGAATCTCTCATTGACCGATTGGCCTTGTCCGCCGTTTGGAAGATGTGATTGTGTGCAACTAAATTGGCACCAAAGCTGTTGTGGTGAACTGCAACCTTGGTGATCCAGGAGATAATCAGCTGTAGGTTTTCGATCCAATAGAAATTATTAACTATTGGTTGAAAAAGAAATGGAGGAGGCCAATCATTAAGATATCCGAGCCAACTTACAAGAAAGATTCAATTTCCTCTCAGTCTTTTTGTTTTTCTAGAAATCTGTGGAGGGGACCGGGAAAGACTATTCGAGTCTCGCCTTTACTAGGCGTTGTGCTCAGAAATTAGGTCTACACAGTATACAGAAAGATTTCTATGGCGCCTGAGTAATATTTCGACAAAGGAATAACGGATGCAACACAAAGCTTTTGACTAGGTCGAATGCCTGTATTTTTTGTGAAATCGAAAGAATGATACGACCCGATAGTCGCTCCCCTTATGGTCGTTCGGCTTACCTTTTCTACCAGTACTTAGTCTGTTTGATCAGTTGTTGTTATTGTGAAGCCTCGTGATAGATATAAAATTATGAATCCTATATTTTCTTGGTCATGCTCGTCCGTCGAGTGCCTACTTCATGTGTCTCGAAGGACACCCCGCATGATGTACTTCGGGTATTTGGAACCGAATGGGACATGACATTCGAAAGTCATGGTCATCCACACCCCACGTGCTACGGCCCATTGGGTTTGGAGAGTTGCGCGCCATTCGGTACTCTTCGCTCAGTGCGGTCTGACGGGTGTGTAACTTGCGTAGGTTCAGGCGGCCGCACAAACGACGCACAGGGCCAGGAGAAGTTCTAAGGACGCTTCAAAGAAAACTGACTTGCTTACAATAATAACAGAGAAAAAAATTGCCAAGGGCAAGGAGAGCAATGTTGTGCATGCCCCGCGAGGGCCCATGGATGACATTTTGTACCCTCGACTGTATTTAGACATGAATGCTGACGCCACATCAGTTGTGCTTGCCGGGGGCAAGGAGAACAATAATTGTGCATGTCCCTGCGAGGAGGGCCTAACAAGCAAAAGAGATATGGTGAGAAGTTTTGTCCTTTTCTGATATCGTTTTCGCCAAAAACTAAAAAAAACCTCGACCTCGAAAACATAGCCCGCCCTTGGTCTGGCCTACGTACGGTTTCCGACCCGTATAATGATGTTCCACAAAGTTGTCGCTAAGCGGAATCAGTTGTGTTGACAGCAAAGCTACAATACGTGTTGCGCATGTAACGTTGTTGCTAGCATATTTATAGCCTTCTGTAGAATAGAGAGCCATGGCAACCACCGCGCAGCGTGCAGGGGAAGCGAGCAAGCCCATAGAAGTAGACGACGATGAAACTTCCCTCGACGAAGATCAGCTGATGGAATATCGCGAAGAGCTGGAAATGCTCGGAAGTTTTCCGGTAAGTTCATGTCTTTGGATCTGTGTTTCGAAGTAAGTGATGCACTCATCAATCGGGTAAAGGATAAAGTCAAAATTAATAGCTTGACGATGATAGCGGGAGACTACGCCGAGTCAAAAAGTTCGGCCGCATCGATCTATCAGGTCATTCGAGAACGCCTTTTGGCAACAAATCGCGACAATATGCTTCCTCTTGTCTACTTACTGGATTCGATTCTGAAAAATGTGCGAGGATTTTACATTGATATCGTACAAGATGATGCTGCAAACTGGATGCCGAAAGTTTACCATAAGTTGCAAGATGTGCAGCAAGCGAAGTTGAAAAAAATGTGGGTTACCTGGGAGGAGTTCAATCTCTTTTCCACAGATGCGTGGAAAGCGATGGGAAGCTGTTTCGGTAGCCAGAGTGGATCAATTCTCAATTCTTCTCTTTCCGATGTCGCTGGCATTGCAAGAACGGTACGCACCTATTACTGTCTGAAGTTCGTTGAACGTCGGTAGTCTCACGTGACGTTTCTTTAACTCACATTATTCATTTCCAGAAAGATGGAAGTTTGATACTGTCGACTGTCATGAGAACGGAGATGCAGAATATTTTGGACGAGCTGCAAAATGATGTAGCGAATGAACTGGAAAAGGTTTCGCTGGAACGGCTGGCCGATATGAACCCGGATTTACTGGCAAACATCAAAAGAGCCGCAGAGGAAAATATGAAAGGAAAAGCCGGAAATTTGGGCGGCTCACACTCGGATCGTAACGATTCCGTCCCTTCTTTCTTCACGGAGATACGCCCTGCGGAAATGTTGAAAAGGTCTGCTGCTTGGAAGGACTTGAAATGGGATCATCTATCAAAAACCCACGAGGTTGTTTCCAAGCTTCAGACAATTGTGCGACAGAAATCAACGTCGGATGAAAGGTATTCACAGAAAGACGCCATGGAGACAATTCACTTTCTGGCTGCTGCCTCGGTTACGTCATCGCTACTGACAGAATATCTTCAAGAGTGGAAGAATCAACAAGATCGTAAAGATCACAAGAAACGGTTATCCTTTCCCGGAGCGTCCAACTTGGGAATGACAGGAAGTGGAGCTTTCCTGGTAGATAAGAAGAATTTTACAAATGAAGGCATCCGGACGAAAAATCCAGCTATCATCGGTCTACTCTACGAAATCGGTCTCCCTTTCTTTAGCTCGGCAGATGGTCAACGATTTCGTTCCGAAATCGAACTTTCCAATCACCTCGATGCGCTATTTAAAAAGAATAAGTTAGACAAGTCGATGGCTACTACTGAAGAGCGGGGTTGGTACGTCGTTGAAAGTATGTGGACACGGGAGTCCAAGGAAGTAGACACTGGCGCAACTGGAGCAACTACAGAATCTGCTTGGCAAGAAGACAGTGATGGTTACGATCCTGAAACTAGCACTATGCCTGCCGATGAATACAGGGATTGTTGTGTTGTCTGCGGCATAAATTTTCAGATGTTTTTTGACAACGACGATGGAATTTATAAATATCGTAACTGCCGCGAGATTGAGGTGCTAAATGACGATGCTAGCGAGAAGGAGTCGGAGAGCATGCTACTTCACGTATCGTGTTGGCGTGGACTAGGGTCTCCGGAAATCCTGACAATAGACCAAACGCTGCAAGAAACGATGCGGCTTGACTAAGTGATGAAATTAATTGCAAGCCACTATAATAGCTTCGTCAAGAGCGTGTTCATTTCGATATTTACATAGAATATTTGATATTGGTGCTAAACAACGAGTTATTTCGGCCAGGTTTCGGCCGACAACAATAGCGGTCTGGCTGTGTGTCCATCATTGACCGCGTTTCTCCGCCACTTAACCACCGCACAAAAAGCTTGCGAACTTTTGTTTTTATCGATTGCGACGTTTCCATTATTGTCTCTGCCTATAATCATCCATGTGATGCGCTAGCAGTGAGGAGATTGAAGCGAGCGCTATTTACAATGAAGATGTGATGAAATAAGGGTGTGTTTAACGCTTTCTTTAAGGATCAATGTTCGCTTCGAAAGTTTCTCGACATGTTCGATTTTGCACGTCGCCGTGTCATCGACGCTTTCTTGCTTTAGTATGTGAAACATCCATGGTGGACGATTTGCACGCTCCAGGCAGCTTTGATCGGCAGTCAGCCGTAGTTTTTCCAGATGTGATTACCGTGTCCGAGCACGACGCCTTAGTAGCTCACGTCGAGCCCTTGCTGAAAAGGTAAGCATTATGCTTTGTCCTATTTCTTGTCTTCAAATGACGATTGATTCAGCTGACAACTCCCATCAATAGAAGGCGGTACGAGAAAGGCCATTGGGACTCGGTCATTCTTCAGTACAAAGAAGTTGAGCTAGCAGAAGAAGCGTCGGCTGTAAAAGATATTTTCGAACGGATCCGAAAAGAGCTGGAGCCGTACAAACGCGTGGAAGCTTCATGGCTACCTTGTCACGCTATTGATTTGCGCAAGGATGGAGAACTTAACGCACACGTTGATTCGGTACGGTTCTCGGGGGATTTGGTAGCAGGCTTGTCCCTGTTGTCGTCCAGTATCATGCGATTGAAACCCGATGCTTCGACGATTTCTGACGAGTCCGTCAAGGGCATGTCGACCTGTATCTTCCTAGTCGTTCTCTCTATGTACTCTTGGGAGTGTCGCGTTACAGCTATACACACGAACTTCTACCCAGTCAAGCGCTATTTAGAGACAACGCTGTCGAACGAGATCGGCGAATATCTATTATATTTCGTGATGCCAAGGTAGGTTAATCTGCTTGACTATCCATCTTTGCTGTCGCTGATGATTAATGCATATTTTTGGAATTACCGTCTGACTCACATGAAGAGAACTCTGCGGCTTGAATGAAGCGTCATGATTTGTTGCGCGCGTCTTCTTTTTCTTGCTCAAATTTTCTCATCGCAATGTGTTTTCAATCTGTTTAGGTTTTGAACGACACTTAGAGATCGCCATGTTTTGACTTAGCTATGCTCTTGTTCCCAACGAACAAAGGGTTCGAAAGTATATTGCGAGATCGTATCGACTACAGTTGCAAATCAATCTCTTCCGCTACTTAGTAAGGGCTTACATAAGAACGGATAAATCATTCTGACTAACACTATGGCACTCTAGACAGTGCATGCAACACAAAACTCGTCGTCCGTCGGAGTGTCACGATGAGGGCAACTGGTTCCTGTGAACATGTTACTGGTCACGGCTGCAACATCCTTCCACGTGCACAAGTCCTGATTAAACGCTACAGCGCCATCGAACATGCTCTCCATGTTCGTGACCTTTGTCGTATTCCACTCGCTGATGTCTTGGTTGAAAAACGAAGCAAATCGAAACATAAATCTCATGTCAGTGACCTGACCTGTATCCCAGCCACCGATATCTTGATTGAACGCTTCAGCACTGCCAAACATATCAACCATGCTGGTGACTTTGGATGTATCCCAGCCTCCGATATCTTGGTTAAACGCTGCAGCAAAGATAAACATGTTAGTCATGTCGGTCACAGCAGACGTGTCCCATTCACTAATGTCCTGGTTGAACACTGTTGCGCCCTTAAACGTTCCTCTCATACTTGTAACACCTGACGTGTCCCAATCGCCGATGGGTTCATTGAAAGTACCAATTCCTTTGAACAGATCAGTAAAATTGTTCACTTTGGAAACATCCCAACAGTTCGGTTCCGGTCCTGACGGTGAATTGGAGTAATCTTGAATGGCATTCCGAAGAGCGTTTCGGTTGGAAAACTCCCTGCATCCCGTAGGACAAGTTTGAGGACATGGAGGACGATTTCGACAACCCAAAAGGTTCTCGCGCGCAAAGAGAGACGCTGTTATCATAATCAAGAATAATATAAATGATTGGAAGAGAGTAATAGGACGAAATGTCTTGTTTGTGGGTTGTATGTTTTGCCTCATTTTTTGGTCGCGGATGAGGATTGAAAACTGCATAGTAAGTCGAATAAGGTTACCAGGTACTGTACACTGTACTGTACATGTGTAGAATTTATTTCGTAAGGTTATTGGTTACTCTAACTTTGTACAGTAAGAGTAGTACTTGTAATCAAGTGTGGACGCCAACATTCTTGCTTCTTTCTAACCTTACCGTCTGTTGTCGTCCGTCATGGATAGGCCGTCCATTGCTCGTCCGTCCTTGTTGCGATGAAAAGATTATGATCTTCTGTTCATCGCAAACCATGAGCAACCTGCGGTTGCGTTATTGTCGACGATTGCTTTAAACCAAATCGTATAATCAAAGAAGCGCTTTATAAGTGCTTGATTAGGAGATAGATTATCAGAATTATTAAACGCGCTGCTTCTTTCGATACAACAACAACTTTTGCAAAAAGCGGCCAAGAAAAAGCCGTCGACTTCGAACGCTGACAACATAAACAGAAAGACTGTAAGAAAACAAAAAAACAAAAATCAACATGGCGGATCGCGAAGAACTACAAAAGCGCTATGCGTATCATGAAATGTCGAACAAAGTCGAGACGACGCGTCGTTCGCGTCCTCGCGGAGAGCCAACGGGAGAAGTCGAAGCGATTCAGGGAGGACGCATGGGAGATCGGGTCGCCAACACGGAACAACCCAAGGCCAAGAAGGCCAAAACGAACGCCGCAGTAGCACCTCTCAAAACGAAACCTTCCATTGCGGTGCCGGGGGAAACTATACTGGATCTCGGATCTACGGTGGGATATCAACCAACCCAAGAACATACTCGGGCGGCATACGAAGCCATTTTGCATCAATTGTCGTCGTTATTGGGCAAACACCAGGCTCCCCAAGTATTGAGAGATGCCGCCGAAGAAGTATTGCTGATATTGAAGAATCCTGATTTACGGGATCCCGAACGACACGAACAATTGTCGCAGCTGTTGGTGGGAAATGCGAAAGGGCTCAGTCAAGTGCAATTCACTTCCCTGGTGCAGCTGGCCAAACAACTCGATGATTATCACAACAAGAATGATGAAGACGAGACGCCGTCGCAAGAAATGGATGACGAAGGTGTTGCGGTAGTATTTGATGAATCCGAAGAGGAAGATAACAAAGATAATGATGATAGTGATGTCGATCTACAAGTGGTGGCTGATTCCTCTTCCTCGTCGTCCGAAGATGAAGGCGGTGATAAGGACGATGAAGTGGCTGACTCGGATGATGATGAAGAAAAAGTTGTCATGGCTGATACGCAGCGCAAAAGCAAGCAGCCTCGTACTTTATCAACCATCGAGATTGATGCGCACTTTTGCAACGCCAGCTGGCGATGGACGATGCGCAAGCTTCCCAAGAAATGGCCCAGCAAATACTAGAAATCCTCACGACAGAGGATCCTCGCGAATGCGAAAATCGTCTGCTCATACTGATGGGATTGGATCGCTTCGAGACGATTCAATTGCTTTTGCACAATCGACTCAAAATCTGGGCTTGTGTTTCCTTTCACCGAGCGCAAACGCCGGAAGAGAGGACTGCCTTGGAAGCAACCTTGAATCAGACGGAACAAGGTCAGGCTGTCTGGAAGGAGCTGCACTCTAAGGGACAAGCGCAAGACTGGACGACACGTGAACGTCGCCAAGGAACCGACGTTTCACAGGTGCTGGACGCTGTGAAAAGTGCCGACACACCGGAGAAAGAAGATGATAAAATGCAAATTGATGATACGCCCCCACCCTCTCACGAATTAGACTTGGAGACATTGGCGCTGCGAGACAATCGGAGCACAAAAGCGTGCGTCTTGCCTGATACATCGTGGCGGGCCACCAAGCCCGGATATGAAGAAGTTCATGTACCCGCTACTCGGAGCGTGGTACCACCGGATGAGAAATTAGTGCACATTGCGGACTTGCCTGCCTGGACGCAAGCCGGATTCAAAGGTAAGGTGCAGTGGCGGATATGTATAAGGCATGGCCGCATGCAATTTTACTCACTCTCTCTTTTAATTTGTATCAGGCATGGAGAAATTGAATAGGGTTCAATCAAAAATGTGTGACATCGCTCTACGATCGTCGGAGAATTTATTGCTGTGTGCTCCTACCGGCGCGGGAAAAACGAATGTGGCATGTTTGACGATAATGAATATCCTAGGTCAATACAAGCGAGATGTGACTTCTGAAGGAGATGGAGAAGTGAACAAAGACATGTTCGACCTTTCAGCTTTTAAAATTGTATACGTTGCTCCAATGAAAGCATTGGTTCAAGAAGTAGTTAAAAACTTTGGGGAACGCTTGAAAGATTACGGCGTTGTGGTCCGCGAACTGTCTGGAGACTCTAGTCTGACAAGACAACAAATTGCTGAAACACAAATGTTGGTGACGACTCCCGAGAAATGGGACATTGTCACTCGTCAAGGCGAAGGACGCGCTTATACGCAGCTGGTAAAACTGGTGATATTGGATGAAGTTCATTTGCTACACGACGACCGCGGACCGGTTCTGGAAAGCATCGTTGCCAGAGTTATTCGACAAGTCGAAGCTACGGCCGAGCCGATTCGTTTGGTTGGCTTATCCGCCACACTTCCCAATTATGCCGACGTTGCAACCTTTTTGCGTGTCAAACCAGACAAAGGTCTTTTCTTTTTGACCATTCCTATCGACCGGTTCCGCTGCAAATGCAGTACGTCGGCATTACAGAACGCAGTGCATTCAAACGCATTAAGCTACAAAACGAGATTTGCTATGAAAAAGCCATGGATCAGAGACGGAACAATAATCAGGTGTTGATCTTTGCTCACAGCCGAGCCGAGACTGGGAAAACTGTCAAGGCTCTGCGCGACATGGCGCTGGAGCGTGACGAGACGTCGTTTTTGTCCGTGAAGGTGGTGCTACACAGGAGATTCTTCGAGAAGAGTCAGCGGCGGCAAAGAACTCAGATTTAAAAGATGTGTTGCCCTATGGTTTTGCTATTCATCATGCAGGAATGGCGAGAGAAGATCGCGAATTGGTGGAAGACTTGTTTGCCGATCGGCATATTAGTGTCTTGTGTTCAACTGCAACACTTGCCTGGGGTGTCAATTTGCCTGCACACGCTGTCATCATTCGCGGAACTCAAATTTATGATCCAGCAAAAGGACGTTGGGCGGAGTTAAGTCCCCTTGACATTCTTCAGATGCTTGGACGTGCAGGTCGTCCTCAGTACGATAGTGAAGGAGAAGGTATAATTTTAACGCAGCACTCTGAGCTGCAGTACTACCTTTCGTTGACCAACCTCCAGTTACCGGTTGAGAGCCAGCTGATTAAGGATCTTCCAGATCATATGAATGCAGAGATTGTATTGGGGACAATTCAAAACATTGAGGAAGCTGCGGACTGGTTGAGCTACACTTTTCTTTACGTCCGCATGTTACAGAATCCCACCCTTTACGGCTTATCCGAAGCTGCACTAAAAGATGATCCCACTTTACTGCAGCGACGAAGAGACCTGGCTCATACTGCGGCAACGATGCTTGAAAGGAGCCATTTGATACGATATGATCGCAAAACCGGCACGCTTTATCCAACCCCTCTTGGGCGAGTGTCCAGTCAATACTATATATCTCACACGTCGATGGCAGTTTACACTCGAAACATGAGGCCGAACATGTCAGACATTGAACTTCTTCGTCTTTTTTCGATGAGCGGCGAATTTGCACACATAACAGTCAGAGAAGATGAAAAGCTTGAGATCAACAAACTAGCCGGTCGCGTCCCCATCCCTATCAAGGAAAGTCCTACGGAGCCACTTGCGAAAATTAACGTTCTCTTGCAAGCTTATATTTCTAGGATGAAATTAGAAGGCTTCGCGCTTTCAGCTGACATGGCATTTATCCAACAGTCTGCCGCTCGTATCATGCGCGCGCTTTTTGAAATCGCTTTACGACGCAACTGGGCTTCACTGGCGACACTGTGCCTCGACTTTTCAAACATGGTTTCTTCCCGTGTATGGAGGAGCCAGTCACCTCTGCGTCAATTCCGAAACGTACCTGAAGTTGTCGCTCGTAAGCTAGAGCGAAAGAGTGATATAGAATGGGCTAGATATATTGATCTTACACCTGCCGATATCGGTGAACTTGTTGGAGTGCCAAAAATGGGAAGGGCCCTACACAAGCTAGTACAGCAATTTCCGCGAATGGAGCTTTCTGCGCAGATTCAACCGATATCGAGATCCATGCTCCGCGTGGAGTTGACATTGGTCCCAGCGTTTCAGTTCGACGCGACTATTCATGGATACTCTCAACTGTTCCATATTTTAGTAGAGGATGTAAACGGTGAAACCATTCTTCATCATGAAACGTTCGCACTCCAGAGCAGGGTAGCAGAAAGCGAGCATATTCTTGTCATTTCCGTTCCGATCATGGAACCGTTGCCCCCAGCGTATTTTATCAGAGTGATGTCAGATCGCTGGCTTCATTCGTCGTCCGTTCTCCCAATCTCTTTCCAATCAATGATATTGCCAGCGAAATTTCATCCCCCAACGGAGCTGTTGGACTTGCAACCTTTGCTACCGAGTGCTCTCGGCGAGCGGTCTTTCCAAAAGCTGTTTCCTTTTAGCGAGTTCAACCCCATACAAACGCAAACTTTTCACGAACTGTACAAGAGCTCCAAGAACTGTCTTGTATGTTCTGCGTCCGGGACAGGAAAGAGCATTTGTGGAGTATTTGCAGTACTTCGAATGTTAACAACGGATGCTGATGGAAAGTGTGTCTACGTTGCGCCAACGGATGAGATAGCCGATTTCACGTTTGACGAATGGGTTCGATGTCTCGGATCCATCCTGCCGAAGTCATCAATAACTCGGTTAACGGGAGAAACCGCCCTGGATCTTGTACTTCTGCGTGCATGCAAGGTCGCAATTTGCTCAGTGCGTCAATGGGATATATTAAGTCGACGATGGAGACAACGCAAAGATGTACAAGCAGTTTCTCTTTACATTTTCGACGAGATTCATTTTCTCGGAGGTGAACTTGGGCCCACAATGGAAGTGGTAATCTCTCGCACTCGTTACATTAGTAGCCAACTTCAAGAGAAAGACGAAAATAAGAAGATCCGCATTGTAGGACTTGGTGCGTCGCTGGCCAATGCAAGGGACATCGCGGAGTGGATGGGCGTACCTGCGAAAAGTTTGTTCAATTTTTCGCCGAAAGCAAGACCGTTTCCTTTGGAAATTTATTTGCAATCATTTGAGCAAGCAAATTTTTCAAGCCGCTTGATGGCAATGGCAAAGCCAGTTTACAATGCAGTGGAGAGACATCACGCTGGACGGTCATCTATTATATATGTCCCGAGCAAGCGTCAAGCCCAGCTAACGGCAATCGATCTTATGACCTATGGGGAAAGTCAAGGTGAGCGCGTTTTTGCAGCGCCAAATCTTGGAGAACACGCAGTACGCATCGATAGTGTGCGTGAAGCTGCGCTGCGCCAAGTGCTAGAAGCTGGTATTGGCTTTGTGCACAATGGAATGATCGAGTCCGATATGTCTACCGTAGTAGACTTGTACCAGGCAGGAGCGATTAAGGTTCTCGTCTGCCCGGCAGATTTATGCTGGCGCATCAGGTGCGTTGCGCACTTGATAGTCATAATGGGAACTGAATATTACGATGGTCGTGAGGGAAGACACGTTGACTATCCGATAACTGATATGCTGCACATGATGGGCAGACAAGAAAGTACATCTAGTGGCAAGTGCGTGATTCTTTGTCACGCTCCCAAGAAGGAATATCTCAAAAAGTTATTATATGATCCTTTGCCCATTGAAAGCCACCTTGACTCATACCTTCACGATCCACTGAACTCTGAAGTTGTGACGAAAACGATTACGTCAATGCAGGACGCGATTGACTACTTGACGTGGTCATTTCTCTATCGCCGTCTGACAAAGAATCCAACCTACTATGGCATGCAAGGGACGTCAAACGCATATCTGAGTGAACATTTAAGCGAGATGGTCGAAGCTGTCATCGGGGATCTTGAGGAAAGCAAGTGTTGTAGTGTTTCCGAGGATGGAAATGTGACGGCTCTAAACTTGGGCATGATTGCGTCATATTATTATGTTCAATACAGAACGCTTGAACTGATCGCTTCATCCGTCACCGCCAAGACAAAAAATCGTGGAATTCTTGAAATTCTTTCCGCTTCGTGGGAATTTTCTGCCTTACCGATTCGGTACGGCGAAGAAAAGACAATGAAGATAATTGCAAGAACTCTGACCCACAAACTTCCTGATGACAGCTCTTACGATTCCAACACAAAGGCGTTAATTCTTTTGCAAAGCCACTTCAGTCGAACCGTACTATCCGCAGATATGCACATGGATCAAAAGATTGTTTTGAAAGAATCAGTTAATTTGGTGCGAGCGATTGTCGACGTAATCAGCAGCAATGGCTGGCTAAAACCAGCGCTGGCAGCCATGGAATTGAGTCAAATGATTGTGCAGGGATTATGGAACAAAGATCATGTACTCCGCCAAATCCCTCATTTCACAGAAGAGATTGTTCAGCGCTGTCTGAAATACGAAGGCGAGGAAGCTATCGAAACCGTGTTTGACATATTGTCTATAGACGACGACGTTCGCAATAACTTGCTTCAGTTACCCGATGATAAAATGGCCGACGTTGCGACTTTTTGCAACACGTATCCGAACATTGAAGTTACCTATACCGTAGAGGATGCCGACGAAATCACAGCAGGAGACGCCGTGAAGATGGTGGTGACACTTGAGCGTGAAATGGACGAAGAGGAAGAAGTAGACGAGCAAGAACTAGGAAAAGTTGTCGCTCCTCTTTTCCCAGGCGAAAAGAAAGAGGCTTGGTGGGTCATTGTCGGTGATTTGTCTACCAACACGCTTTTTTCGATCAAACGAGTCAATTTACAACGCCGCAAACAGCTCACATTGGAGTTCATGGCCCCCGAGTCGGCTGGAGACTATGACCTTACGCTATTTTGCATGAGTGACAGCTACCTTGGATGCGACCAAGAGTATTCGGTTTCATTAAATGTAGGGGCAGCTGAGTCGGAAAATGAAAGCGAAAGTGACGACGAATAAAGACAATTCTTATAAAATTTAACTTCAACAACAACGCAAAAATCATCCGAAATATTTTGAGGTCGAGCGCTCATTGCCGCCATTACTGGAATAGTCGCCCGCTTGGTGTGTTCCATTTTCCGAAGAGTAGGAACCGTGGTCCTCTTTGAAATGAACGAATTTGTGAGTGAAGTCAGGGCGCAACCAATCCTATTTCCTGTCTTGACACTTACCACGATAATACAAAGGGTAGTAATGCGCGTAATACGGAGGCTGCGGTCCGTAATGTTCTACTGGACGATACATCTCCCGGTGCTCTTCCGCTCTCGTGTAAGGGTGGGGTCGAAAGACTCCCTCCGGAATACTCGCTCGAGATAAACCCAAGACCAGGGGCTCATACATATCCGGATCAACGGACGGTGGCTCCGGAGCGTCCATAGGATACGGCTGCCGAATGCCTGCAGTTTGCTGGGCTTGTTCCTTGCGCCATGCGGCAATGTCTTCCTTGTACTGAGCCCGTTCACGCTCTTCTTCTTCCACATACGGCGCTCGCTCGGCCGGCGTGGCATTGCGCCACATTTCTCCCAACAACCGCGAGACGTCCGTGTTGCTCATGTCGGGATTTTCGTGCTTGACTTTAGTTCGACGCTTTTGCGAGTATTTCAAAAAGGCCGACATGGGACGTTTGGGTGCGAGGGTGTTTCTTGGCGCGTCGCTTGGGAATGTTCCATGGCCCCTTGTATTCGGCCTTCTCGCTCACATAGCGGACCTTGTCGTTGCGCGCTTCTTCATCCCAAAAAGCGCGTTGGTGGTCCGTGAGACTTCTCCACTCATCCGCGACGTACTTCAAAAAGTCCTGATGCGTTGTTTGTCCCGATTTTTCCTTCTTTTTGGCATCCGAGAAACAAATAAAGGCAGATCGTGGTGGCTTGGGAGGATGGACGTTCTCTTCACCCTCCACAACAATCGGGTCTTTCTTGCTCGCGGAAGGAAAGCTCTGAAAGAAAGGGATACAGAGTTAAGTGTTATCTATTGATGATCTTTAAAGAGGGGTCTCACTTCAACGTACCGCACGGATAGGAGAAGGCATCGTTCAAGCGATCGATTGTCTTTTTGAGGCGAATACTAATTATGAAGGTATCGCTTGACACGGGAAATACGAACGGCAAAGAAGGAACATATTGAGCAAAGAGGGAAAACTTTTGAAGCACAAGCGTTGCGTGACTTTTACACTCAATAACAACTTGCTTGATTATGGAAACACACGCTATTTTCATGGGATTTGTGAGTTGAAAATCCTTGAGACTGCATCGTGGGACTTGTTTTGGCAACGGAGTTGTTGTCACTAAATAAATCACGCTTAGTACAATTGTCATATGCTTCCTTAACGGTCGAATACTATCACTTTCTCCGTGATGTGTCCGTTGACTATGATACTTATTTCGTAGCTGTACCGCTGTGTCGCAACGGAAGTGAAAGACAATCTCGACAATGGTTTCACGAAAAAGGGGCTCCGCGATAATACGTGCTTGTACACTAATCAATATAGTGGAAATTAAATCACGAAAGTGTCTCAATGAAAAAACCGCAACCTGAAAGGTCTACCTTGGTGGAGCATCAATCAATCAAATAGCGTTCTATTGACATTTTCTTCATGAATTCATATAAATCAAATAATGCGGTTCTATTGTTTGCTTTATTTTTATCAGGATCGATCTGGTTTCGGCGAAAAGGCGCGCTCCGATACTACCCGTGCTTTTTTACCGTAGAAAATCGACTCAAAAGCCGCAAATCCCGCTGTAAGAGCGTCATTTTCTCTCATTTTCGGCAGGTTGCTTTCTACCTATGAGATAATCATAAATTTCAATTTTGAGAGAAACTGATCGCCTTAAAAAGAAGTTATGGTAACATGAATAGCAATTCGCCATTGTCGTCGTGTTGTTATTGCAGTGGAAAATTGAGTAATGCAACGTGTCTGGACTATAATGCCATTATGTATATACCATTCGGGTCAAATGAGTTTCTGAGTACTATAAAATATATAGGACACGATTACTATATACATAAGTGTGTTTCTACGACAGTATACCGTTTGAAGCTACACCTTGCCTTTCCCACTGAACACATTTTTTCTTCACGACATTATCGCGCAAAAATGCATCCGAACATGGCGACTCGACGACGCAGCAGTGAAATCAATTCTGGGCGAGCTTGTGTTGTTTTGCACCATTCAAACAAGCGACGAAGGAGTGATAGATCGGTGCAAAACAACACAAGCAGAGCCCCGGAGTGCGAAGATATTTGGTCGGTTGTCGTGGCATTGTTTCGTCATGCCACTCCCGGTATCTGGTGGCGATTATTGCCAGAAAACAATAAAAACGATGATATTTCCTACGCAACTTCAGTCGATTGGGAGAACATATGTCCTTTATTGATTTATGTCAAAATTTTGGAGAAGAAATTGGTTTTGGGAGTCGAAAACCTTTTTGTGATGAAAGAAGCGCTTGATACACTCGTGGACAAGATGGGGCGAAAGAAAATTCATATTTCCACCTATCGTCCACCACACAGCAAGCAGGCTTTCTACTTTTGTGTTGGGCAACCTTTGTATTCTAAGGTCAAGGAATGTGCCCGTATGGATGCTTCTGAGTTAGCTCCGGGACCTCCCGGGATGACCGATGACAAGCTCCGCAAAAATGCCGCCTTGCTTCAGACGTACTCCGCGAACACCAAATCGAGCATGTACTCAGCAAATGAACAAGAAAATCTGCACTTACTAGCTAACGCTGTTCTTGAACAAGAACAAGAACAAGAAATCTTTGCTGTGCCATTATCGAGAGAAGATGAGATCGAAAACGCCATCACATATGCACTGGCGCTTGCATTCGAAAGGGTTCCGCGCTACGTTCGTCAATCGGACGACAAAATCACCTTGGCGTTGTTGCAAGGCCCAGGAAGTCGAAAGATTTTGACGGAAGAGTCTTTATGAAAAGGGTTAGTAAAGAGAAAGAGTACAGCCGAGCAACACCAAGTTACAAGTTTCACGACAGCATTTCGATCAACAACGAGATCAAGAACGGCTCTTGGAGAGCCCTTTACAATGATTTGAAAGACATCTGCGGTGATATGACAGTGGGCGAGTTTTTCGATGCACTTTCCGATTTCTATGAGCTTCGCGACGAAGTGGCTGCAGTCCTGCAATTTCGCAACACAGTCACAAAGAGACCTTTAGACGAGGATGATCAGCTGTGTGACTTCGACATCAAAGAGCTTGAAGTTCGTTGCTATTACCCGGCAGGGCATAAAGTCGAGGTGGACATTTCCTGTGATTCTTCCTTCATGCTGAGCATTATGCACCAAGTCGGTCAAGCACTTCGAGAAAAATTTCACTGGGTGGACAAGAACGAGAAAATATATCTGGTGATGGATAACGCAGGAGGACACGGAACACAGCTAGCCAAAGAAGAATACAGACGAAAATTGGAGAGCGAATACAACGTTGAGATTGTCTGGCAAGTTCCTCGGTCGCCCGAAACAAACATGCTTGATCTCGGAGTCTGGATGAGCATTCAAAACAAGGTCGAAAAGGTTCATCACGGAAAACGACCCGATTGCGATGCGCTTGCACGATCAATTGAAGAGGCATGGGAGCACCATCTTTCACCTCAAGCATTTCTAAACGTGTGGAAGCGATTGCGGCGTGTTTTGAAATTGATTGTGGACGACAAAGGCGGCAACAATCTGGTCGAGTCGGAACGAGGCAAACTCTTCAGAGACCCAACGATTGACGATTTGCTGAACGCCCACAACGACACAAACGACGAAGATCAAGAGAACAACAACGAAAATGAGAATGACGAAGCAAGCGACGAAGAGAATGACAACGAGTAACAATCAAATGAATGGTTTGAAGAGCTTTATTTAATCTTGCTGCGATCGGCATTTCATGGTTTTCTACGTGCTTTTACGTGACGGCAAAGAGTATAGATCTAAAGAGTACTTAGAAACTCATTTGACCCGAATGGTACGTAGAATTCTGGTACATTTCTACAGCACATTTTTGCCAGTCCCTTGTGACGCGAAACCAGCCCTTATAAAGATCGCAACAACAAAACACCGACGATGAGACACCATGAGAAGCAATTGATGATCATCCTAATGCCGAGGATATGAGTTGGTGTACTGGAGTTGTATTTCTCATTCATTCAATTTTTAGCATGTCATGTTGCTACGATTAGTCGTCAGCATTGCTTTCTTGCAAATCGCGCTCACAATCAATACAATAAAAGCGTTGATGTTGCACAATGTCTGCAACAGAGCACAGCGGAAGCCATTTGGCTTCCTGCAACGGGAATTTTGCAAAATCTAGGGAAAGATCAGATTCCCGATCATATTCAATCACAACTCGTGGAAACAATTTGTGAAATGAATGCCTATTATCGCACTATTGTGCGAGACAGTGCGTGTCAACTGGCGGCACCGCGGTGTCAGAATTAGCAGCCTTTGTGCGCTTTTTGGGTTCTTCAAGGACAATGTACGAATGAAAACTATCGAAAATACATGGAAACCATTTGTCCGGTCGCGTGTCGTCTCTGTCACACGGAACTCTTTCGTGCACGGGCTTGGCTGGATTTGTTACAAGAACTAAATCGTATGTATTCTACAAATGAATTCGACGTTGTGACACGACGTCAGCGTGTACTAGAAGATTTAATGAGTCGTTTGGGGATGTCAACGAATCCGTCAAATCATTTTGCCGAAGAATTGGTACAACGCATCCATGCCGTGATACCTCGATTTCTTGCCAACCTGTATTCCACCAAAGAACCTCTCACCAAAGAAGAAATGAGTTTGTTGTGTGAATTACACGGCCTGGATCTGAATCTACCGGCGGATCAAGTCAAATTGGCTGTTCTGGTCCCATACCGGGAACGCGGTCACATAGTTGCCTGGATGGAATTAACCGATGCTCTCATTGTACGACCAATTCAACTCTCGGTAGCTTTTGCGATTCCGAATGAAGAAGCTTTGCAGACGATTCGCGATCTTCATATGCCTATTTTGGAAATGGGAGCTGGGTCTGGTTATTGGACGGCGCGTTTGCAGAGCATGGGAGTTTCGGTCGTGGCCTACGATGCTGCTCGCGGAGCGGACAATGCGTTTTTCAACGTTTGGTACACGGATGAAATTCAACAAGGCAATTGTGAACAAGTCCTGCAAGCACAACCGGAACTGGCTCCAACACACGCCTTGTTACTCATCTGGCCCAACGACCCCGATCCCATCGATCATCCACAATTCTGTCACGGCGACGTGTGTGATGACTCGGAACCCGTGTGGGATGCAGCCTGTTTACAGGCTTACATGAAGAACGGTGGAACGACCGTGATCTTTGTCGGAGAACGACAGCGGGTGTTGCAGGAACGTTACGGCACGAATGAAAGTGGCATGTCGGCGACGTTGCAATTTCAGCGACTCTTGGAGAAACACTTTGTTTTACAAAGTGTTGTGTCGATTCCCCCAATTGTGGCTGAATGACGATGACATGACAGTATGGACGCGCAAGGTAGGAACAGACGAATTGTAAGCGGAGTGGGTGCCCCAATTTACATCAACGAGAGACGACCACAGTACATCATCGATCGCCGACGTACAATCGTGGCGGGGCCATGCGAAACGGAGCACATCCGTACTTGAGGATGTAACTGTCTCCGTTTTTCTCTTTTGTGGAAAAGTGTTGATGCAGACGGTAGTTTCTTTACTAAACGGAGTACTAGAAAAGATACGAGACGATTTATTCTCTAATTTTTAGCCTCATTTTTGGCGCCTTAGATTTTGTACTCTATTTCCTACAGTACTTTTTTAATAAACGCGCTGCGTTTATTGTTTGGCGACAGTTCTCTTTTCTCACGATGTTGTTGTTGCTGCTTCGTATCTTCGATTCCTATTTAATTCATTCATACAAGTTATTAATGCTGTACATTCGCACGAAAGAAGGCCGCTAAAATGCCGAAAGGGAACAACAGTAAATCACCATCCGTCCGGTTTGCCGAGGATACCCAGCCCGACGACGAACCGGATGAGACTCATGCCAAACGCAAATCCGAACGACCGAACGCCTACGAAGAAGACGATCTAGATGAATGGTCTGACGACGACGACGAACCAGACTTATATTCCAAAGAAATACAACAAGCCCAAAAGAAACGTCGGTATCAAGATGAGGAGGAGGATACGACCACCAACATTAATGCGACGACCTCGTTGGCTTCCGAAGGCATTGCCGTGGAACCCTTTCATATGAAACAAGAAGAAACGGATGGGACGGGATTCTTTGATGGTGATACGTATGTATTTCGACGCGACAATAAAGAAGAACCGGATGCCTGGTTGGATGGTTTAGAGAATAATAATGAAGAACCCGCCGTCCGGTCGGTTCCGCGACCCCGTGAGAAGCCCCGTGAAGAGACGGAGAATTTTGATAGCATGGAACCTGCCGTATTGTATGCTCGAATGATACCATTGGTGAGTGAATCCGAAACCGTTCTTAAAGCGATTGCGCGGTACGGAAACTCGATGAAACGCACTCCACAAGGGGAAACGAATCAGCTGGCACAAGATGCGCTCAATTTGTTGACGAGTGCTTCGAATTCGTTACTGTTACGGGGTCAAGTGGATATTTACGAAAAGACACAAAAAGATTTACTACAACTGTTGCCGGAGGAGAAGCAACCACGAGATAATAGTACTAGTACGGTGCAATGGGAATACGAAGGACGTCACGATGGAAAAATACACGGTCCCTATTCAACCGCCGATATGCTGAGTTGGATGCAAGCCGGATACTTTGTCGGGGAATCAGCCGTGAATGTACGAACGGTACAGAAAAAAGTGAAATCGATGCAAGACGATCTAATGGACGATTTGCTGGAAGACGACGACGAAAACCAGAACCACGAGGACGAGTACGAGCGCGGCGATTGGGTCTTATCGGATCAAGTGAACTTTGCAAAGTATCAATAGTCGAGGATGCCGCAAATAAGCGCGATGCTCCCGTTGCGCCACTTACGGGGGGTCTGCTTGATTGAGCGCCTTCGCTGCTCGAAAGCTTGACAAAGATGACTCTAGAGACTTATAGTACAATGCCGTTGAATGGGTGGGTAAGCATTTACGAAGTTGAGACCCAGCCTGTAAAAGCATTCATCATCTATATAGTGCGCATTGGATGAAGCAGCGTGCCTACAGAAGAGAAAGGGGATAAGCGTTAAAAGTGGAAAGAAAGACGTCGTTTGTAACTGCTCCTTTTACTATCGATCTCCAGCGAGGCATGTCAAACATCAGTCACCCTTTGCATTTTGAGTTCTTGTCCCGGCCGCTTTTTGCTGCGAACATTAATTTTTCGTTCCTATGCGAATGAATGAACGCGCCCGGCGGAGGCGGGAACGCCCATCGCAGGATTTGTGTAGTACGTCGTACAGGTATCGAACTCAATCGGGTTGAGTGCCGCTGCTGACGTGGTGTGACGTACAAAACGCGTTTTTATCGGTCGGTTCGAACTCTCATAGAAAGTGTACACAACGGAACTTCCCTCTCTTTCTCCGGCAAACAAAACATCCTGCCACTTTTCTTCCGTCGTTTTTCGTTTCCTCAAGCGCTCCTTCTCTTGTTGCGAACCGCAGACTATACGCTTACGCTCCTCCATCATCAAAAAACAGTATCAATATGCTGTTTCAATGTTGTGTCACCGCCAATGCACCTTGGCCGCGTCCTCCCAAAGCCAATGAACAGTGCTTTGTGGTCAGCATCAGTACAACCCGTCGATTGTGTGGCATGTCCTTACAGATTCTGCACAAATCGCACGACGATGACACCCGTTTGCCGCTTCCGCTGTCTCATATCGAAGGATTAACGAAAGAAGACTATGACGCTCGTATGCAACAAATCGAAAGGCGTCTCGCGGAATGGAAGGGTGGTTATGCGGATACTTTCTTGACGACCTGGGCGTTTCTGGTCATTGTGTTGTTTATCGTGGCTTACATGACACCGTCCTTTTGGTTGACGAGCTTTCACGATCATCCCTTTTGGATCTTTTTACTCATGGTCGGTCATGTATGTGGATTTTATGGTCTCTATAAGTACATTGGTTCCGAAAATCGTCGCTTAGTCGATAAAATCGAACACGATCTGCAATTGTGGCATGACATTCGCGTCACCATGAAACGTGTGGCGTGTTTGCCACAAGCGACCACCTCCAGTGGTATGTATTGTTTTTGTGTGACCCTGCAAACGAACGATGACGGTGATGCGGTCACTGTGGCCGTCTCCGAGGTCGATGACGAAGAAGGCGAACGCGAAGAACCGTGCACACCCGAGACTTCGGTTTAACATGTTTTTGTGACAATTTTCTAATATTTCAAAAGTAAAATTTTGCAATAAGACGACTGTACATAAGTTTCGTTGTATTTTACAAAGCAACGAATCGTGCTCACTCCGTATCCATGGCTTCTACGAGATTCATCGACCCCGCATGCTGTTCAACCGATTCCATTTGCGACCGCAATTCCCGTACCAACTGTTTCCGCTGCGCCAATTGCTTTTCTAACATTTCAATGAGTGTTTCGTGTGCTTGATGTTCCCGAAATTTATTGCATTCTTGTAACATTAAAAAAATATTGTGCGATAACTCGTCGCGTGTTTTTCTGTACGAAAGGAAAGAAAGAAAGAAAGAAAGGTTTGAGCACCAATTAGAGAAAGAATCCACTCGAAACTCAACAAACGTATCAGTACTCTGTACGTACTTGTTTTCCAGAGGCCGATGCACGAGATCGTGCGCTAGTTGCGCAAAGAGTTGCAAGACGGTGGCATTCAATCGCTTGACTTCCTCCCGGACCACGGTCGGATCTTCACACAAATCCAACGGTTGTACCAACCACGGATCTTCTACGACTTCTCCAAAGACGGCCACGACATTCTCATCGTCTTCTTGAGAGACGGTCCCACCCAAAATGGCGTTGGTGGTATCCGCCCCGAGTCGTTGTCGTTCGGCTTCCGCGCGGGCTTCGGCCAAGACGCGGGCGGCGCGTTCGGTACCGTTCTTTACAGCTTCTGTTGGAATCGGTGGTGGTTCCAGTTGATCTGCGAGAGGATAATAGAACGGAGGAGGAGGGAATTCACTGACCAAAAGGGTCGCTTCACCGGGGGCGTCCTCGTGGGGAAGATCATCGTCTTCATTCTTTACGGTCGTTCGTGACACTTCCGCAGCGGCCTCTGTCATTCTTGTGATGATGATTATTACCAGTATGTAAATTGACTTGACTTTGAGTATAATTATTTATGATCTATTTTGCTGGGGATGCGAGCCGTGTGTCGGCATTATAGAGACGCACAATCGGCCGTCACGATGATGTTTTTGACATAGTCAAGAAGTTGCATGGTACGACGCGGACTTTGTACAGTAACGACATTAGTAAACACTACCAGGTACTCCGTATTATTATTCGAAACCGGCAGCTTAATCATTAACAACAACAACATTATTATAATATGAAATCATCTTTCAGTAGTCTTTTTACTAGCAACAACAATGATTTGTTCTGAAACGTCCTCGCTGTTAGGTTTGATTCATCCCTCAGAAATTAGGCTGCATAAAATAGCTGTAACAGAGTGTGGCAACACGTTGCCGACTTACAGATTCTTGCGAGAGCCGTCAACGATCCACGAGCTCACGCAGTTTCAGAATGGCATTGTCGTCTATACTGAAAACAATACACTCACTCTGATCAACTTTCATAACGCATATCCAATGCGTTTATCTTGGCCGCAAGTCCAGTATACGAAGTACTTTTTCTTGAGCTTCCACTTCGACGAAGAAACAAGTATAAATTGCCTGATCTATGGTGACTCGACTCTTGAAATACTGCAAAGAGCGGCGTTCTTTGCAAAATTAAAAACTTTGAACAAACTGACTGAAACAACAGTGAGATTTCATCGCGATTTGATCTTCGGTAAAAGCGATGAGGCGCAGCTGGGGGACTTGTTCGATGCAATGGCCACCCAGAAATTCACCTTTTTCTGTCAGAACTAAACAATGTATTGTCTGCTGTGATGGCCACCAGACCTTATCCTCTCCAATTAAGCTTGCTCCTCTCCTCAATGGACTATAATGCTTTCGTGGAACATCTTAAGACTCGTACAACGAGTTTCGGCTCTCTCTCCGTAAGATCTTTGCAAGACGAAAACTTTCTACGAGAGTTGTTTGGGCTCTTGCATTTATTTCAAGAGTTCCATACTGGCGTGTTACCTAATGATCTCTTGGTACAGCTGCTATCTGCACCTATGGAAGGCATAACTTGTGAGGTTAAAGGCGACGAAGCGGATGCCATTGACTTGACCTCAATAGACATTGTCTCCAGAGACATTGAGCTTGGGGCTCAATCCAAAGACGATTTATTTCCAAGTGGTTTTGTAGTCTCGTACTTTGATCGATTGGGTGAGTTAGGGCATTTAAATGCACTTGGGTTCAGGTTCCTTGACGCCACTTCCATGTCTACCGAGGTCGGAGGAGCCTTGTGTCGAGTCGTCGCCGCTTGTCCAAAGTTGGCGCAATTGGAGTTATCCTACAGATACACGTATCATGGTTTTATCGAAGACTTGTTTGCGGTCCTTGAAACTCATCCCGGTCTACGGACGCTTCGAATCGATGGGTATCTCAATTACCGGTACGGCGTTCGATTGTCGCCCTTGAAACGACTACTGCGGCGCAATCGGCAAATAGACGTTGTTAACATTCCCGATGGGATATTGCGTGCAAATCCCGAACTGAAAGAGATTTGCTCCACCAATCGCTTCTTTCGTGGATCACAAAATGTTATTGGAAAATTGCCATCGAGCCGACTTGCACTTCTGGGTGCCGCAATGACTCACAATGGCCCAAGTGATCTTCAGCGCACCGGAATACTGTTGAATGATCATGTGGACTTGCTTCTCGAGATGCTACAAGACAAGATTGTTGACACGGATGTTACAGAACAACAATAACAAAGAAACAACGCAATACTTTCATTTGGTAAGCCCACCAATGAAGAGACGTGATTAAACCATCGAATGACAAATTTTGCCTATTTTGGAACTTATACCTCCTTACATCATTCGCCGGCGAGGCGTTGCCTGTGCACAAAATCTTGCGAGCGCCCTGACAATCAATGAGGTTCGCCGTTACAGGAATATGAAGCCGATCGTTCGTATGGAGAACGGTACGCTTGCCCAGATTGGGCATCCTTCCACTTGGATGTGCGGTGTGGACTTCTTGATGATTGTGAAAGTGCAGTAGACGACGTCCCGTTGGACACTAACGAGTAGCAGTGAAATATCCTAAGAGGGATGATTCTTTTTAGCAAATCAAACATTCTTATCTATTGAATAGCTCTGACTAAAACCATCTTTGATTCTCTCCTTCCATTGCGCATTTTTTCGACACCACAGCCTCTTTTGTTACGACCGACAGCAAGCGTAACAATTGGTGCAAAGAAAACAGTAACTACCTTTGCCGGGGTCGGCGGTAGTGGGGCAATCAGCCCCAGTAAACATTTCGTTGACCGATCTCGGATCCGGTGTATACCACAGACACAAGTCGCGACGGCAGGCCGTTGCACCGAAAAACATGCGATTCATATTCGTAGTGGCGGCCGTATTCCATCCGCCCAAATCCTGATTAAAAGCCGTCGCACCTTCACACATGGATTCCATGGTAAGGACTCATTCCGTATCTACTCCGAAAAATCCTCGTTGAATTCCGTGTTTCCAAGGAACAAGCCGCTAAAGTCATTGACTTTGGAGACGTCCCAGTATCCAGTTTTGACGCACTAGATCGTTCGTTCATCGCGTTGCGTTACGATTGCGCTTGTTGTGCGACACAGCAACAGATGATCAATTTTCGCAGTTGAAACAGTAATTGGCTACGCCGGGGTCATTTTTGTTGGGGCAATTCGTACCAACAAACATATCGTCGACATTCCTGAGTTGCTGATACCACGGACACAAGTCTTGATTGAAAGCTGAAGCACCATAAAACATGCGATTCATGTTTGACGTGATTTCGGTATTCCATCCACTAATGTCTTGATTAAAGGCGGTGGCGCCTTCAAACATTGAGGCCATAGTATAAACAAACTCGGTATTCCATCCCGAAATATCTTCGTTGAACTGCGTGTTGTCCTTAAATAGCTCACTAAAGTCATCAACTTTGGCCACGTCCCAATTGCTCGGCGGCACTCCCGATTTTGACGCGGTCCAAGCCGCTACGGCTGCCTGGAGTTCCGCTTTGTCTTCAAAGCTTCTTCTTGGGACAGTCGAACGGCAGCGGTCATGGCAACAGAAGAGCTGGCCTTGTCGTGCAAAGACCGCAAAGGGATTGTAGGCTTCCATGACGACGCGAGACTGTTGGTGCGAGTGGAAAAAAATATAAAAGTGGAGGTCAAAAATGGCGTAACATCGAACATGAAAATTTTGACTAGAAATGACTCGTTCCCTCTACACATCACAAGATACTTAGCGCCAGATTGACAGAAAATGCCAATGACTGGCGTCATTCGTAAACAATGTCTTTTGTCTTACAGAAAAGTGTCAAGTTCAGATTGTTCCTTCGTATCTTCAGCTACACTGTTTGCTATAGACAGTTGTCCTCGGTCATTGATAGGTCATCCAAATGACAAATGACGATGTCGCACCGTCCTTGTTGTCGGCGTACGGCGTAAGGCTTACTGCGCTCGCATCGCGCAAAAACATCTCAGAAAAAGAAAAACCATCCGATGCGACAACCCGGAGACGACGTTAAAACTCTGCCTCGCCGTAGGCTCCACGTTGAAACTTGTACTGAGAGGCAGAATTTTAACGTCCTTCCCCATGATCGCGATGACAACCAAGAAATCTTAATTTCCATGGTATCCTTCATTCATTGAATCTCTTGCTAACAAAAACTATTGCCGGTTCTGCTCTCCTTTATCCATTCCTGTGGCTTAAATAGTTTCAATTTGTCCATCCGAATGACGTTCCAACGCTCCTATTTCTCCCTCCTTCTTTTCTTTCTTCTTCTCGTTCCGACGATCGAAGCCACTTACACACTCGGCATTCGCGATTCCATCATGATTGCACACAGTTTTCACCATCATCCAGCCTTTGGACCCGCCGGTGGATTGCATGGTGCCACGTATACGTGCGACGTCGAGTTTCATTGTGCACAATTACAGCCCGTCGTGAATTGGGTGTTGGACATTGGACAAGCTTCCACTCTGTTGAAACGCGTCTTAAACAAATACAATTATCAAAATCTCGATACATTGTTTCCATCAACGACATTGACGACGACCGAATTTATGTGTCGACAAATTCATGCCGATTTGTGTCGCCTTTTACAGGAGGAACAGCTTCCATTTCAGGGAGAATTGACCGTGAAATTGTGGGAATCGCATCACGCGTGGGCGAGTTACCGTGGAGCTGTGCAAGAAGATCAACATAATAACCAAGAGGAGAAGGAGAATAGTACACGCGAATGAACTATAACTTTTTAAATAGAAATACATGATTTACGAACGCTTCATGAATTCGCTCGTTATTCAACTTTGCAATACTACTACTCGATACTCCAATCCCGACTCCGTCGTTGTTGTTTCGATTTGGGCAATTTCACGTGCAATTGTAAATCCACTACGGTACATTGAAACAACTTTTGGAGTTCTTTCGTCGCACGCAGACGAATGTGTTCCAACGTCCGTCCTTGATGGCCCCGGACAATATCCCGATGACTCGCCGTCATGACGATAATGTCTTGCCAAATTTGAATGCGGCGTGGGACTCCTGTTTTCAAGTCCGTATCGATGTGCCAAAAACGATTCTTTTGTCGCAATTGATACGGCAATTCTTGATGCAAGGCTCTGTACAATTGTTCTCGCACAATTTCGGCCACGCGTTCTTCGGGTGACAAATTCGTTAATTCGTACGGGTCCAATTCCCACTCGTCACAGTTGGTCGCTTCCTCCAACAAAAATTGCAACAAATCCTGCATTCCGGGATCTTTGTCCCGGGCCAGTGCGGAAACATAGAAAAACATGGGCATTTGGGGCAAAATGATAGTGTCGAGTTGTTGCGGTGTTCGGGTGGACAATGACGACGACGATAAAATGGATTCCAGTGATGGTCGAGAGTCACTTCTACCTTCTTCTTCTTCCTGTTGTTGCTCGAGATGATGATAGCAAATGCATTCTTCCGCCAAGGCACCAATTTCCATGGCCACGTCGAGCAATTTGACTTTCGGATAGACTAAATCGACTTTATTGAGTACGACGGCGAATTTCGGTTTCAACACGGTAGTTGCAGTAGTAGTGGACGGCTCATCGTCGTTGTCGTCGTTTTTCGAGTATACCTTCCAAACGTCCTTCGGTTTGTAAGGCTTGTAACATGAGCCGCACGAGGGATTCTTGCACGTCCGTCGTCAATCGTCGGGCCGCATCGACTACGAGCAAGGTAAAATCCACTTGACTCACGTGTGCCGTGCTACTCATGAGATCCCGATCGACGGCATCGTCGTGTCGCAAAAAATCCCGGTGTATCGACAAACAACAGTTGGGTATTTTGCAAAGTGCGTGCCCCCAACACGGTTTGGACGGTCGTATGACGTTTCGGGGACACGGCCGATATTCGGCTGGCCGTCAAAACATTCAAGATTTGACTTTTTCCGGCATTCGGTAATCCGACAATGGCAATGTCGAGTCGTCGTCTCTTTGGGGAAGGGTCGCTCGTCGCGAAAGGTCGACAAATAACACATTGTGATCGTCGTGTTCTCGTGCGTGTGCGGACGATCCACCGAGGCAAAGTACGCGTTACATTCATTTCTTTCTCCGTCGTTAAGTGATAGTGATGATTACCTATCGTGCGCACATTCCATTCACATTCTTGTTGTTTTGGAACAAAAGAGAGTGCTTATTTTTGCGGTGGAGAGAAAAATAAAAAAAGCGCGTGGAGAAAGTTCTAAGGAGCAGACGGACAGACGACACTTTATCACTCATCTGAATCCCTAACCTTATAAATTTCTACCAGCATACAGTACAATATCAAAGTTCAACAAGAGCGACGGAATATCCAGTTAAAAAGACATCAGACATTCCAAGGTCGTGATTTAAATGGGATGAAAAGAACAAAAGAAATAGTACACTCATGTATGGAATCATGTTTGCCGGTGCTGCGTCGTTCAATCAAGACATTGGGGATTGGGATACGGGAAAAGTCACGGAATTGTTGCGCATGTTTCAGGGAGCGCATGTGTTTGATCAAGAGATTGGACAATGGAATACGGGGGCCGTCACCCGCATGATCGGAATGTTTGATAACGCCCGATCGTTCAATCAAAACATCGGTGCGTGGAATACAGCCCGCGTGACCGAAATGACGGTCATGTTCCTGGCGGCCCATTCTTTCAACCAAGACTTGAGTCAATGGGACACCGCCCGCGTCACGAGCATGGCGTTGATGTTTGAAGATGCGCGTGGGTCTTTCATCAAGACATTAGCGCTTGGGATACACCGAAAATTACATCATTTTCGTTCATGTTCACCAATGCGCAAGCCTTCAATCAAGACTTGTGTGCCTGGAAGGATGTGGTGGCACCCAAAACGGATATGTTTGCGGGGACGAAATGTCCTTTTCCGAGCACTCCGACACCCGACGAGTTTTGTGTTTCGTGTTCTGACTAGTCATTGTATATGGCGCAATAACCTTTTCATACATTCGGTTCTATACGACATATTTTACGGTTAGTTCAAACGTCGTTGTGTTGAGTGGCGCAGATGCTGATGGTGTAGCAATGCCATGTCCTTTATAAATCCAAATCACCATCGGGATCTTCATCTTCTTCATCCGAATAATAGACATTGGGACGTTCTGGATCATTCTCTTGTAAATAAATACGGGGCTGTTTATCGTCGTTTTCAAATTGCAGTTGCACTTTGTTCCCTCGTGGTTGTGTAGGTGGAGCTTCTGGCGTATCGTCCTCTTTCTCTGACACGACTTCCAACTGCAATTCGTCTCCTCGTGGCACAACACTGTAAGGTATTGTTTGACGCAACACATTGGACGATTCGCGAATTCCTTTTCTTAGAAAGACAGCCGGTTGGTGTTGTGTCATGACAACACCCCACGCGGCATCTTCCATTCTGCGATGTTGGGCCGCCGTCAACATTCCAGAAGCAGCCACCGCTAAAGTACCCGGCCAGTGTTGCAACAACTGCCACGTCGTGTGAAAACCGTGTAGTAGTAGTAAAGGTTGCAACGACTCGATGAACAGCCACTTTGACGCATGTTGTTGTTGAAAATACTGCAGACAAAGTGATAGAATCGTGCAATGGCAAATCACAAGAAGACGAAGTGATTTCCCATTGAAAGGGATCTCGACCCAATCGTATGACGTGTACGGATGGCGGCAGTCCCACAGAACGACCGGTCGTTGACCAATACGTGATTTGTGTCGACGGCAGCAACTGTTGTATCATGTACTGAAACCACACTGACGGAGCGGAAGCTTGCCACTGCAATTCGTCTTGACGCTTTCCTTCGTGTTGCAACAACAATAGGCGTTTCGTTGACGAGGACACCGCCAAACGCTGTAAAATGTGCGCGAAACTTTCGTTTTCATTCTTCATATTATGTTGTATGATAGTAGAAATATAAAATGATTATAGGATGACGAGAGGAAGAGTTTTGGTTGGAAACTCCAAAGATGTAATGTCATCGCAAATCGTCGCGGTGCGCGTTTTTGTTTTTTATTGCGGCGTTTTCGCATTTTTTCCGTTGCCGCACGGAGGACAGACGCATTTATCAGGTTCATTCACGAATTTGACTGACGCCGCCGTGTGTGTGTGTGTGTCAACCTGGCTCCAACGGGCGATGCCAGACCAGAGATATCAACCCTCACGGGGACGTCTGCAATCTGCCGTGCGTCTGCGTCAGTCAGTCCGCCACACACGACGAAGAACCGCCCATTGTATTACGTCACACATCATTCGTCGCAAAACGAAAAGGTATGCACCAGAGATTAACAAAACGAGAGACACCACATTCCAACAGCGCATTTCCATTTACGAGCAGGTAATCAAAAAGTTAACAAGTGTTTTGAAGTATGATGTATGAAAATGAGGCGCAATCGACAGATAACAACAATTTACGAGGAGGCAAACGGCGACGAACACCCATTCCGGCTCTCATTCTCACCCCCTCATCGTTCAACTGGAAATTTCATTCTAGCCTCGGGATCGGGTTTTCGTTGGTCTGTTGTTCACCCGGCCTATCTAACTTTGTGGCCGTCCAAATTCGAGAAGCGGGACTGATTTTGAGCACTTCATAACGTAGAATGAATTGTTACACGCGTCAAGAAGATCTGAATGAATCACGTACATATATACTTTATAGTGGACAGTAACACGTTTTTCCCTCCGTCCTTTTCACCTCCGTCCGCGCACCCCAATGTATCATCACCATTGACGACACTAACAACGTTCCAAAACACACCGAGCCATTGAAAATTGTACAGACGATCCTTCAAGACATGTTGCTTCATAAGTGCGACAAAGATAATGCCACTGCCGCGGAGCATTTGATAGATGCTGACATCCAGGTATCGCAATCCCATCATACAGAGTGCCGTGGCCCCTAAATCGAAGATGGCCGGAATAATGAGAAAGAAATACATCCAGACGGGGACCGCCTGTGTCTCGGGTGCTTCCAGAGTCGGCAATGGCTTCAAAAGACGATCCTTCTCGGTCGGAACCGCACCACCATTCGGCGGAGCGCTCGACGCAAAGACATAGCCCGGAAACGGAATCTTCCAATACATGACGATCGCGTGCATAAACAAACCCGCAATCATCCCAATGAACATTCCCAGTGTCTGAAATAAAGGTTTTTCGAACTTTTCGTAATCTCCGTCCATACCGATGGCGTGTTGTTCCATCATCGTTTTGCTGCAAATCGAGCACGCCGTTCCGGACACAATCGCCAGCAAAAGATGATGGTTTCCGTGAGACTGCACGATTTGTGCGCCGTCGAGTCGCCGCCGCCTGTCATATTAGACAATAAGGTACTGCAGTATTCTTTCTTGCTTATAATGAATGATAATACACTTTATAGTAATGCTCAAGCGATCGTTTTTGTAATTGCGAAGATTCTGTCAAACGGCGGCGGATTTCAACGGGGGTGCAACATCGTTTATCGTAGCGGTACCTAGGCTAGGATTGCCTCGAACAAAACACGAAGCTTCACCCCAAAAAACGCATTCAGGTACATTGGAACTAAATTATTGATAGTTGTTCTGATAAACCCTGACTAGAATAGTCATTTCGGCGTGCCAGTTCATTCCTGGAGTGCAAATGACATTGACGACAAAGTGAGCTTCTCGTGAATCATCTGAAACGACAAATCAATATCCACTCACCCTGGCAGTGACAGTCACCGCCCTGGCAGTGGCCAGCTCTATATCAACCCTCACGGGGACGTCTGCAATCTGCCGTGCGTCTGCGTCAGTCAGTCCGCCACACACGACGAAGAACCGCCCATTGTATTACGTCACACATCATTCGTCGCAAAACGAAAAGGTATGCACCAGAGATTAACAAAACGAGAGACACCACATTCCAACAGCGCATTTCCATTTACGAGCAGGTAATCAAAAAGTTAACAAGTGTTTTGAAGTATGATGTATGAAAATGAGGCGCAATCGACAGATAACAACAATTTACGAGGAGGCAAACGGCGACGAACACCCATTCCGGCTCCGTTGCGGCAACCGTGGCTCCTTTTCTGTTGTCTGCTAGCTACGTCGACGACGTCGGCATTTACACGGTCTTCGACAACAATATCAACAACTACTACTATTCTACAATCATCGACCAGTTTATCCGAAATATCTCTGGAAGAACGAATTCATCATCAACGAACGAACGATTTGCGTTATCTGTTTCCGACGACTCAAGATCAACGTTACAAAACCAAGAAACTTACCGCAAATACCGCCAAAGAAGAGCCGCCTACACAGAAACCGATTCTGTCATCACGCCGTTCGACAGTTCCCGAAATACAATCGCAACAACGACGAAAGCGACGAACGACTGCTTCCACCATTACGAAACCCCATCGCACGCACACCTTGTACGTGCAATCCCCCAATGTCCCCGATTCCATGATTCAATTGACCGACACCATACATGCAACGACCCGCTGCATTACACACGAACAAGAAGTGGAATTGGGATACAAAACGCAAGCCGCCGTGCGGCTCCAACGACAATACGACTATTTGTTGGAAAAACTCCAACGCGAACCCACGGACGAAGAATGGTGTGCGGCGGCGGGGAAAATCAACATGGCGGCGATTCGAGAAACCCTCGAAGAAGGCAAGGCCGCCAAGGAACAATTGGTGACATCGAATTTGCGGCTCGTGCAATCGGTCGTCAATACGTATTTACGCAATGGGTTATCGGCCCAATACAATGCGGGTGATTTGATGCAAGAAGGGATTGTTGCGCTGATCCGAGCGGCGGAAAAATTTGAACCACAACGGGGATGGAAATTCAGTACGTACGCCATGTATTGGGTCCGATCGTCGGTCAAACACAATCAATTGCAACAAGCCGATCTTATATGGGTGCCCCAACGCATTCAAGAACAATACAAAAAATTAAAAACGAAAGAACAGGAATTGACGACTCAATTACAAAGAAAACCGACGCGAGAAGAATTGGCCGAAGTGATGCAGTGTTCGGTGGAACAATTGGAACATTGTATTGTTTCGGTGGAACGAACCACGATTTCCTTGGATGCACCCTTACCCAATCGTAAACAACCCTGGAAAGACGGAGCATCCGTGGCGTTGCAAGAATTGGTGGACATTCCGGACGCCGGCTCGTTGCGACAAGAACTATGGGATACCTTGCATCGTTATTTGGATCCGCATCAAGTCGAATTACTGTTGTTAAGATACTGTGTCACACCGACGCAGAGCATTGCCGACATTGCCCGACAAGTCGATATGACACCCGACAAGGTACGGCGGACGCTGCACCAAAGTCTGAAAATTTTGCGGAATGCGGAAGAAATGAAATACTTTCAGCAAGCTTTTTTGCATTATTGAACAAGCGTGTAAAAAACGATACCAAGTAATAGAAAAGCAATTACGAAATGTCAAGTAATGTACAGGAAAACGGAATAGGAAAGTTTCAAACAAAGTTCTTTCAAAACAAAAGAATAAGTTCATTTCAGTAAGTTCTCAAGTAGCCCCATTCTCCGAATCCGCGTCGTCCAAGCGTCGTCGCTTCGGACTCGAACAGAACCCTGCTTCCGTTTTGATCGTACGATACAAGGTTCGGCAATAATTCACGAGCAACACCGGCGTCACACCAAACGGTAAAGTTGTTGTGAAACATTTGTTTCAATTGATCCGGATGCATTCATTTGTGACGATAATGGCAGCAGCCGACGAAGGCGTGTCGTCCTCGTCTTGCGGTTCATCCGTGGAAAACGCCAACGGAATTGAATGTGCAAGCAACATCGAATGATGCCAAAATGGGGCAAAAAGGCCCGCAAGGAAGACGAATTTCCGGCGCGGGCATTTTCGACGACGATGCGAGCAAAACCATCGACTACTTCGAATGTCGTCATTTGTTCGAGAATGATGAATGCACGAGAGGAGGAGGATTTTCGTTTTGTTATGTTTTTTTGCAAGGTTTTGGCATTGCGCCTTGTGATGGGCGAAGAATATGTGGAACGGCGTTATCAAAAAGCGCGCCATAACGCGGGTTAGCCCAATAATCTCTATGTATTTTTATGAACGGAATAGATACTTATTAAAAAAACAAGATACGGAGTATTGTACTCTCGTACTACGGAGTAAAAAACAGTCACCTGATTAAGACTGGAAGATCCGGAATCGTGAATGAAAACCACGATGTCGCAGTCACGAGTAACGTAAACGATGGAACCACACGCAAGCCGACCCTTTAACTCTAGAAAAGGATTCCTTGGCCGGCTACTTTCCCCAATGGTGAAACAGCTTTCTCATTACTTTCCCCAATTGGGGAAAGTGCGAGAGTGCACTTTCCCCAATTTGCACTTTCCCAATGCAACTTTCCCCAGTTGGGGAAAGTGTCGCGACTTTTACGCAATCGCCAAAATAATTCTTCGGGCTTTGGGGCGACTGTTCACCCATCTCAGAGAACATGACAATTGTTATCATTGCAGATACCTTCAACAACAATGTTGATTTTCAAGTATGATGAGGTTTCGGGTAGAGGAACCAGCCACGGAAGCGACGGCAACCGAAGACGCACCGTTGAGCGGTGTGAAGCGCAACCTTGCCAAATCAAGTGAAGCAAGCCAGGGCAGGGAATGGCGGCATGGACGAGAAGAAGAAGCCAGCTGATGAAAAGACCACAAGGTTAAGGCATATTATTACTTTGATGTTATCTATGTAAACGGTAGTTGTTGTTTATTATTATTCATTCCTTTCCTCCGGCACTTAAAGGCGACGTTGTTTGCGTAAACGTTGAAGCACGCTACGACCTTTCCCCAATTCTCACTTTCCCCAATTGCACTTTCCCCAATTGGGTAAAGTGTGTGACACTTTCCCCAACTAGCGAGACACTTTCCCCAGTGCAACTTTCCCCAATTGGGGAAAGTGCGAGACACTTTCCCCCGATTGGCGCAAGCCGTGCTTATCATCATCAAACCTGTTTTGGGTGAGGATTTTTCAAATCGCTGATAAGGAGCACGGTCGGCGTTTCATGATGACGAAATCGCCAATGCCGAATTCAGCCAAACAGGACTGATTTAGTCACGGTTCCGGATCTTCCTGACCCTCTTCAACTATGATGTCCAGCATGTTTGCTGATGCTTCGGCCTTGAATCAGGACACTGAAACTGGAATACGAAAAAGGTAATCGACATGACTGGTATCTTTGAAACTGAAGAGAAGCCCGGCGAGAGAGGGAGATTTTGTTTGGCCCGGCAAAGAATGAAGCTTCGAGAAACATGGTTTCATTGCTAGTAAGAACTCTAGCAGTATCCCTGTCACCAATGTCATGGCGGTAGCCTAATTAAATATGGAAAACATGTTGGTGACGCTCGATGTATCCCAATCGCCAATGTTTTGATAAAAGTCAGACGTACCAAAAACCAAGAAACTCATATCTGTGACGGCCGACGTATCCCAGTCACTGATACCTTCGTTAAAGTCGGTCATGTCAAAGAGGTCTCTGAAATCGTTAACTCGTGAAACATCCCAGAAGTTGGATGGAGGCCCGGCGGGTGCTAGTGCAGTATGAGTTCATCAACAGCGTCCTTGGGATTGGTTCGGTTGGTGAAGACTTTTCCACAGGAATCATGACGAACAAAACGCCGAAGAAATTGATCGTTTCGTGTTAGGAAAGAGAATGGGGATGACGAAGCTTTCATTCTAAGGCGTCTGGTTTGATTTTGTGCGATGATGTTTGTTTGTGAAGATTTTCTGCGAATAAGATACAAGTACTGGGCACGGCGTTAAAAATTCCCCCGCCTTGCTGTCACTCCTTGTCGGGAAGACCTTTTCGATTAGGGTTTTTCATTTCCGTTGCACAGTCTCTCACCGTGCGGAATTTTGTAGCGGCTGTGTTACTACGTAAAAAAGACCTCGTGACTTCGTCTCCAAAGGGGTTTAACTTAATAAGTCTATATAACTTGGTAAGGCGTTTCTTATTAAGTGCAATATTTGTCCTGTACTACGTAGCTTTTACTGTGTTATCGTGGCACATCTCGCTCTATAGTCTCTCCAGTTGCTGTTTCAACGGCTCGCCAACAGATTGCATGTGGCACTCGCCAATACCGGTCTTTCCAAATCTACGATTGAAGGCCCGATAATGCAAACTACGTTTAGCTCAAGAATGTGCGACTTCCCCACTGTTCCCCATCTTTCCCCGCCCTTCCCCAACTTTCCCCGCCGTTCCCCCAACTTTCCCCGCCATTCCCCAACTTTCCCCGCCATTCCCCGTACTTCCCCAGATTTCTTGCATTAGCTGAAAATTTCCTGAAATATATCCACCGGCCGTGTCTGAATCAGATAGGAGCCCCTCTGTTCGCATGATTCACATGTTTGACCTGGCAGCGGTTCGGTGTTCAGTGGATTTCATCCATTGTCCATTGGGTCAGTTGTGTTTCTCTAACTTGTATTAGGGATTCGGTTCTCTTGTAGGGATAGGACGTAAGCATAGTAAATTCTAGAGCCATTTTTTTATCCGTGAATTACCGGTCACGAATTGGCGATTGGGGTCTGTTTTACCTTGAAAATGACAAGTAAACTAGTGCTGTTCCGATAGCGGAAGACTGACTCGAGTAAGTGCCCAGCTCGTCCGCCCACGGATAGTCCTTACCCTAGCGGAGCTCCAAAGCTGATTCTAAAGTACCAGCTATGCCCTATGGTCGCGATGTACAGGTACCAATACTACGTAGTCTGTATCTTTTCAATTTGTTCAAATTTGAGACTTGGAAAAGATCTCTTTATTCACATAGGACAAGGTAAAAACGACCTGACATACCTTTTATACTTCCCCGGAAATCCCCTATAATCCCCGAGATTCTCGGGGATTCTCGGGGATTCCCGGGGATTCCCCTAACTTTCCCCAACTTTCCCCACCATTCCCCAACTTTCCCCATCTTTCCCCGGAATTCTGAGGTTGAGCTAAACGTAATTTACACCGAGGTAAATTCACTTAAACATAGATTTTTGCGATGCGACAGGCAAAAAAGCGTTTTGGTAACGAGTGCCACATGCAATCCGTTGGCGAGCCGTTGAAACACCAGCTGGAGAGACTATAGAGCGAGATGTGCCACGATGCTACAGTAAAAGCTACAGGACAAATATTGAATATAATAGGAAACGCCTTACTAAGTTATATAGACTTATTAAGTAGAACCACTTTGGTTACGAAGTGCGAGGTCTTTTTACGTAGTAACACAGCCGCTACAAAATTCCGCACGGTGAGAGACTGTGCGACAGAAAAGAAAAACCCTAATCGAAAAGGTCTTTCCCGACAAGGAGTGACAGCAAGGCGGGGAATTTTTAACGCCGTGCCCTGATGTACGAAATCGAGGCCTCATTTTTTGGCGGCGGGCTGTGAGCCGTCAGACGTGGCAGCACGCTGACTTCACATGTTACAAGTTACAAGACAGTGAAATGTTTCCTGTGAATCGATTTACCTTTTACCACGACTGATGTCATGTTCTGCCCGCAAGTCGCAATCTATTTATCTACTCCGTATTTATAATAGCGCGCTGTGTCCGTGTGTGTGTCACGTAACGTAACGCTGGTCCCGGGTGTCCGAATCACGGGTGTGACGCTATCCCTGGGGATCGAGCCCCCCGCTTGCGGGAAGGGCGAGAACGAAAAAAGCCCCCTGCAGGCCGTAGGGGCTAGACGCCGAAGGCGGCTAGTAGTAATAATTCAGAAAGATCCCTGATGTCTTTTTCACGTAAAAAAGTAGAGTGCTGGCAATGGTATCCTCCGAAATTGGAGAAAAATTTCACTACATCATGCCCCATAGTCAAACCATCCATTTTTGTTTTCGCACTTCGCACTTTACACTGTTGCACTTTGCACGAAGGACATTCCATACACAGCGCTCTTTGGACAAAAGCAGCACCCGCAACCGCTGCGAAACGGCGTCAATATTCTTTTATCGTAGATGCTACGTAGATTCTGTACAAGAGACAAAAAATGTGAGATGAGTAAACATAAGAAATAACGACGACGAAGAACAGGATCGAGACTCGAGAATCATCCAGATCGCAACAATATCCGTTCAAGGCTCATTCTGTAAACTATGAGATCTTTCATTTACCTTATCACGCGATTCTTCATCTTTTTGGCATGCAGCCGCTGCACTGCGCAGGCCTTGTTGTTCGGCCTTTGTGCGAATCGAGATTGCTCTGCCGAATGCACCACCTTTGGTCAATCTTGTGGAACCCAAGGAGGCCTGTGTTTCCCCCGATCGCAAGATAAGGACTGTCTGGTCTGCGCATTGGATGATTTCATCTCTTTCGAGTGTCGCACCGATTTCATTTGCTCGTCACGGTAAGTGGTTGCCGTCTTCCAATGTGCGACCTGATATACGTCCCACCACTTGTTTCTTTAGAAAAGTATGCGTGTTGCCTTATCCGGATACTCCGGAAGGATCGGGAAGCTGCTATACGAAAGCATAATAGGAATTGCAATGGAGTGAGGGAAGATGACGCAATATTATGATGTTTTGCACAACTCATGATAACACGACTTTTCCATGATACTCGTAAAATAATTGTTTGTAACCTTATAGGAACCATTCTTGGTGAAACAGTCGATTGGAATTCATACTATAGCGCCGAAGATAATTTGTGAACGGCGACCCGCTGATACGAATGATGGAGGTTGCCGTAAGAGAATAACTTATGCTATATTTGTTGATTGCTCGTACCAAATGATAGAACAAGTAGCGAATGAACGAGTCAGCAAATGCGTACCAGGTATAGGATCGAAGATAAACGAGCGTCTGTTAAGTACGTTCATGCATTAATTAATTTCGATTTACGAAGTAGATTTGTCCGCACTCTTTTCAAATTGAGTCGCATTGCTTGGGGAGGATCCTGCGCCGAACGTTGGCACGAATGACCGTTTTATGAGACGCAGCCGCTTTTATTGTCGATAATAGATACTCGATCTGTATTACAGGTACGTTAATAATAAGCAATGAATGAATCGCTATTGACTCATAAATTGAGTCCCGAGACTGACACACGTCAGGTGACAGTCAGACCGCGTACGTACGTTGTTCAACGTGGAGGCGACGAACCGATGATGATTTTTGTTTTTGATTTTGCAACAATCAAACAACTCACTCACATCGATCCCCATTATATTATATATATTGTTATCGGATTGTTACGACCCAAGTGTCAACAATCGCTTCTTCTTTACCTTTTCCTCGTTTTGCGACACGCTAACGAAGTTTTTCCAGAAAACAGCAATATACTTACCGACTGTAATTCCTTCCTCTTCGATCTGTTTCCTCATGAAAGTAGTAACGGCTTTTCTGTTTATCTCCGGCGTGCAAGCCTTTACACCGCCGTTGCATCGTGTGAGTCATCCGACTACAACCACAGCGCGCTCCTTTGCCCCTTTGGACGCTTTCTCGGATTTACCGCAACAGATTAGCTCGATGCAAGATGCCTTCGTGTCGTCCTCCACATTCTTGGCGGATGCTGCTGCCGAAGCCGCCACCGAAGTCGCCAAAAACGACAATGGCTGGTTCGGTTTCTTGACGGGCCCCATTATGTTCTTACTGCAACTCATTCATGCCGGACTCGTTGCTGTAGGAGTCAGTTCGAATGCTTGGGGTGTCAGTATTATTGCCATTACCCTTCTAATTAAAGCCGTGACGTTTCCTTTGACGAAAACACAACTGGAAAGTACCAACAAGATGCAAGCGATGCAACCCGCCATTAAAGAATTGCAAGCGAAATATCAATCCAATCCGGAAGTTATGAATCAAAAAATTGCCGAATTCTATCAATCCAACGACATTAATCCACTCGCAGGGTGTTTGCCGAGTTTGGCGCAAATTCCCATCTTCATTGGTCTGTATCGAGCCGTCTTGGATTTGGCACAAGAAAATAAGCTCAATGAACCCTTTTGTGGTTGCCCAATTTGGAAGGTCCGACGTATGGTGCGGATCCGACGTCCGGATCGGATTGGCTCTTCAAGGGATGGTGCGTCTGAAAAACGAAACAATTGCAGTATGTTTGGGTATGTGATAATGCTCACTTGTATTTTACTTTCAACAGGACCAACGGAGTTCCATCGCTGGGTTGGGATGATACCATTTCCTTTTGATTCTACCGGTATTGTTGGTGGTTTCGCAATTTGTCAGTATGGAACTGATGCAACCCAAAACGACGGACTCGGCCCAACAACAGAGCAATGCCATCCTCAAAGCCTTGCCCCTCATGATTGGTTGGTTCAGTTTGAATGTGCCGGCCGCTTTGTGTGTGTATTGGTTTGTCAACAATGTCATTACGACCGGTCTTTCCTTATTCATTCGGAGTACGATGCCACCCCCGGCGGCCATGGAATTGAATACAGGCAGTAGTAGTACTACAAGTAAAGCCGCCATCTTTACGCCTCCGCGGGAAAAAACCGAGTGGATTTGGGACGCCCACGGAAAGCAGCAGCAGTGGCATCAAGACTTTGACCAAACAAGCCATTGTTGATGCGGAAGTCGTAGAAAAGAGTAGCAGTGACGACGACGAGGATAGTAGTAGCGAAGCTGCCACGGAAGAACCCAACAGTAACAGCACTAACAAGAAACGTGGCAAGAAGAAAAAGAATTAAACACCCAGCAAATCATCACTGACCCACATTGCTCGCAATCCATTACTCCAATTACAATCCCCGGCGGTGCAACGTAGGTAAAATACTCATTATTAAAGCGGAATGATAATACATCACAAAGAGTGAGTGGTCTTATAGCCTAGAATGAAATTTACAACTCGTCCTTCTTCAACTACTTTTTCGTATTCTTCTTCTGTTTTCGTTCGTCATAATCATCGGGTTTCGGCATGGGATTTTGTTCCAAATGGACATTCCACGATGAACTACTCGTTGAGGTCATTCGACTGACATTAAATTGTTGCAATTGATCCAATCCTTTGATGGCAATCGAAATTTGTTGCTCAATTTTGTGCGGATCTTGTTCGTTTTGATAAAAGCGAAAATCCTCCCGAATCGCTTGATGTATTGAATCGCGTTTGCGGGATGGAAATCTGGATAAGTGTGAGCGAAGAAAGGAGGAGGAGAAGAAGAAAGAACAATCCTACGAACGTACGTTTGACACGAACGCAACAATTTGCGATACAAATGCAATAAAGATTGTTGTGTCGATGTGGCGGACATTCTATCGTGCTAACAAATGAATTGGTGGTTGATGGAATGAATAAAGTGAAGAACGTTGTTGAGACGAAATTGAAAACGCTTAAATATATATAACACACATTAAAACATCGTTTCATGAGATTAGCGAAAGAATGAATGGGACGATGACAAAACGCAATCGCGCAGGTCTACCTATCCAAGCACTTCCCCAGAAGTGTGACGGATGCAACAAACCCTTCTCGGTAGAACACGCTCAAACATGCAAACACGGCGGTCTTGTCATCCTTCGACATGACGATGTCAAAAACGAATTCATGTCTCTTTGTGCGCAGGCGTACGGCCCAAAAGCAGTACGCAACGAACCGACAATCCACACTTACAGCACTGACAATTGGAATGCACAAAAGAACAAGAACTTCGCGGTGACATTTCTACTTACGGTTTCTGGAGCGATCGGAAAACAACCATCTTTGACGTCCGCGTTACCGACACTGACGCCCCTTCGCACAAGAATCGCGAGCCAATGAACGTTCTTGCTTCCCAAGAACTCGAGAAACGAAGACTTTACGGTAAGCCCTGTATGGACCGCCGCCGTGATTTCACGCCTCTTGTTTTTTCTGTCGACGGGCTCATGGGTAAACAAGCTGTTGCGGCCTCACGCCAGCTTGCAAGAAAGCTGCAAAAGAAATGGAAGAGACCGTACTCAGAAATTTGTGGGTTTATCCGATCTCGTTTGAGTCTCTCGTTGGTTCGATCGGTGAGCATGCTATTGCGAAATCCGAGAGATGGCGCGCCACAGCGCAATCCTCCGCACTGGGAAACCGGCGCAGGTTTGTCGCTTTACTACTAACTGTGGTACAGTGATTCAGAAATTGGAGTTTCTGAAAGAAAGAAAAAACAATATTTGTGCCAAAAGAGAAAAACCAGTGGAAAATTCAGTCAAATGTCGAAAAAGCATCCGCATTTCAGGAAAATTAGGAATAAATATTTAGGATTTTATTATACAACTTAAAAATCAAAAAGGAGTGCGCGTTCGTTGCGCCTAAGGTTGGTGATAAGGCAGTGACGTCATTCATCGTTCCTGGCTAGAGGGATCAAAGAAAACCAATGAAGTTGGGCCTTCCCAGTCCCATCGAACCATTTCGGCACTTTTTTCTCATTCCACATGAACTTGATGGAGATCCGTATGCAATTGCTGTATACTTTTTTGTAATTGGTGCCATTCTGTCTTGGAAAGCGTACATCCGTTACCACATTTCTCCGTGACACCCCGAAACGTCATTTGCAAATTCCAAATTTGCGATTCAATGTGAGACGGCAATGCTTCATGTTCATTCCACGTAGTCGTTGTGTCATGGAAGGTGGGTGAAGTCGTTCCTTCCTCCTCCTGCTGATGTTTGGATCGTGTCACGGATGCCGTCGTTGCTTCAGACGAGTTTGAATTCGAAGCGTTGGAGGATCCCGACGACGACAACAGTTGACTCATGATTACGGTTTGTCCACTCCACGCCCGATGTATTTTTGGCCACACCAATAACACTAAAACTGTCAAAGCAATTCCAATCGAAACAATCGATTGCAACAAGACGACGGCACTCGGTGACGTATTGGGGTCATCAATGACTTGCGCGACGGCCATCGACATGGCCGTGATAATAGCCGAAATGGTGGCGGCATGAAAAATGGGATCTTTTCATTGAAACAAAAGGGTAAATCACGGGACAACCAGGCCAGAATGACGGCCAACAGATACAAACCACAAGAAATACCGGTTCCCACCAATGTGATCCAGTGATCGACATTGCCACAAACGACGCGTCCGGCGGTACCCAATTCGTTGAGTTCTGTGACCAATCGGGCATTGTCGTGGAGCGCAGCATAAATTTGTAAGGCGACTTGAGGTGCGATCAACATCCCGATCAAACACCACGTTTCTGTGGCGGTTACGGCACTGCGAATGGATTTCCGGGGTCCCTTGCTTTTACTGTTTTTGGAAGAATGACACGATGACCACAGCGAATACGGAATGCGTGCCAAGGCATCCAAACATCCCACTACGTACGTATCGAGCCATGGTTGGGATTCGGACGAACGTCCCAGACGTTGGACCGCCGACAACGTCCCGTACACGCGCCACACGCGTCCCACCAAGACAGCTGCCACCAGAGCAATGGGCAATTGCACCAAGGGTCCTCGTAATTGACAATATTCGTCTTTCGTCGGAAGATGCGTAAACGAAAACACAATTTGCACCAAACACGCGGCCGCCATGAGAGCCAAGAAGGGTGCTTGCGCCAATCGCATCATGGCGTGTTGTCGATACACAACAATGGCCCCGAAACAAACGAAAGCAAACATTCCGGCGACCGCAATCACGACCGCCAACACAATTTTCGTGCGATTTCCGACGACGGCAATCTCCGGAGGTGGTGACACGTACACGACTTTGGATGGTACCGTTTGTGCCACATCCAATCGCACTTGTTCTCCTTCCGCAGTGAGTCCTAGAGGAACAACCGCTTGTCCCAATAACACAAAGGGCCGGGCGCCCATTTTTTCATAGATCGAATTGTCGTTTGTGGGCAACGGAAATTCAATCGTAATCGGAATGGTCGTACGATACAATGTGGTAGTATTCTGTCGTCGCAATTTCCATTTGCACCATCGTCCGTAATAATAATCTTCACCCATAAGGGTCAATCCATTCAAAGTGACATTGGGATTGTACACCCACTTGTCGGCGGTTTCGGGGAATTCCGCTACCGGTTCTCCTGGCAAGGGTTGATCCGCTTGCGCACGGGTCAGAACGGCATCTTCGGAACGCGTATCGCGAATCGGATCACACCATCCTTGCAACGCATCACACAAATGGAGTCGAAAATAAATTTCCCAAATATCCGGCAATGTCTTGTTTTGTAAAGGAATGGTGACTTGGGCAAAATCCATTTCCAAATCCATTCCGACCGTATAAGGACGTCCGAGAAACAATTGCGGTTCCTGTTCGAGGTCGTACGAATTCACCGACAGCATTGTGCCGGCAAAACATTCCGGCAACAGTTGCGATTCATCCGACAAGGCAAACATTTCTTCATTGCTGCTCTCAATGAGATTGGATTTTTGGGATTCTTGCGCCGAAGAATTCCACGTCGTTTGCCAACACATGGTGGCATTGCCCCCTTGATCGTACCCATTGCGGGTTCCAAATAGTACTGTAGTGTTGTTGTTGCTTTGCAAAGATCGGTGCGGAGCGACTTGTTGCGACAAAGCCGACACGGCGTTTTGCGTACAACAACAACAGCAGACGAGAAGGAAGAAGGATGCTGCATCTATCATTCTTCGGCTGAGTGAAGTTGATTCCAGGTTCATGTTCCAGGAAGCGAAAGGTAGGATATGTTGATAGACGGCAAGTCGAGTAATAGGAACGTTTCATTCATTCATTCATTCATTCATTCAACAACACGGATCTTCGTTTCCAGTCCATCAAAAACGGCGCGCCACGAAAGATCTTCTACTGTATGCAGCATTCGGAACGATACGGAATCCGGATGGTACAGTCAACTATCGTTAAGTAATCGTCAAACACGTTCTCTAAGAGTGTCCATTGGACACTTCACATCTATAGTCGAGTCTTGGCGGAATGTCACTATCGAACTGAATGTAGTAGTGGACGACGACGCTCGGTTTTGTTTACTCGCGGGTTGAAGTGGGTCGGAGCAATGGCGCAACCGTCTGTCATTCGTCACAACGAAGCATTGGCGAAACGAACTCGAACCTTAGCACTTTCCATCCGTTCCTTAGAATGATCATTACCGATCCGAAAATGGCTCATTTCTTTCTCGTTGGAACGAGCCACTTGAAGCATCAAAAAGCATTCCAAGGAGTAATAACCTGTGTTTGTACATTCTTTGTTGGACTGGTCGTCGTTCCTGTAGCAGCGGGTCGTCCCACTCGTTCGATCAAGACTGCAATGATACCGAAATGAATTCCACTCGACGACTGGGACGAAACTGGCAAATGTCAAAATACACACTACTATAATTTATGTTTCAACGGATGATATTCATGGAACAACGGTAATGTTGTTCGACATCATGTGCAGATAACCAACACCTGGCGTGTCTTTTCTTTTCATTCGGTTATTCAACTCAAAATTCCTCGACTGACATTTAGGCCTTCGTGTTACAAGTACCCGATCCCTCTGGATCACTCGGATCCCTCAGTACACATACTTTACTGGGAGAAACAGCTTGAGCGGTGATGGATATTCGAAACCCGTTAAGCAAGCGTTCGGAGTCACTTACTTTCGAGCGCAAATCAAGTCTCGTCGACACGTGAAAGTGATAAAATCATCCAAGGCACACACCAAACAATCCTTATCTTGCGATCGGGGAAAACACTGTCCTCCATTACTTCCACACGATTGACCGAACGTCGTGCATTCGGTCGAACAATCTCGATTTCCACAAAGGCCGAACAACAAGGCCTGCGCGGTCCTGCTGCAGAACGTCAAAACAAGCAAGAAGCGCGTAAGAAAAGATATGATTGATTGCATTGTCATGTAATATACGCCAGTAGGGGCCTAAAACGTCATAGAACGGAATTGAAGATGATGATGGCAAATGAATGTTTCGATCTTTTTTTCGTTTTGTCGGGTGTTGACGTTGTTGTGGGTTGTTTGGGGTGTCAAGCGTGCATTTTTGTGAAGGGATGAAGGATGTCGGCTGTCCAGCAAAGAGTGCGAAATTTTTTCGCATCTTCGGGTATATCGATGTCATGAGTACATTACTGTATTAAATGAACACGTCATAGATTTCTGTTGTGCTACAGCGATGAATGCAATATAACATGAGAATGACGTTAAAATTCTGCCTCTCAGTACAAGTTTCTACGTAGAGCCTACGGCGAGGCAGAATTTTAACGTCGTTTCCACGAAGAGGAGAGTCGTCGTGGAGAAATCATCGAACAAATCACGAGTCACGTGGCCCAAATATGAATGCGCCTTTACCTTTAGCTAGAGCTAAAGAAAGCCATTCCAACATCTTTCGACTTTCGATCGTCTACCGTTTTGGACTCGCGGCTAGAAGCTATCAGTCGTGCTAATGTTAGGCCCACATATGAGACTCTTTTATGGATGGAAGTCGTCGTCCTGATGATAATTTTTAAAAAATGGCTAGTTTCAGGTTGTTGTAAATTCCTCCCTCGTTTTCCGAACGATTAAGCCCGAAACACGCAAGGAAATACTCAATTTTATTTTAGTATCATGAAAAGTCAATCATACTTTAATCTTCAAGGAAAAAAGACTATATGGAATTTTTTTTGGCGAACCGAAGAACGCCACTCGATCACGCAGCATGAACGGCTACACGCAAAAAAAGTAACCAAACTTATCGTGTCTTTGAATATCCGTGCCAAAAATACCTTTCAATGCCGATGAGAAATCAATCGTCCTCGCATTGTGCAGAAACACTTTCGTCTCCATGTTGTTCCGTTCACTTCAATTGCCTTGGCTAGGCATTCGATGCACAAAATCCAGAGTCCTCTTCATCCAAATCATTCAACACGCATATTTCACTAAGAAACAAGAAAAGGCTTTGGGTGATATCGCTTTCCGAGCAAATGGCACGCACGACATAAGCAACAGATACTTACGCTCGATGGCAAATCACATCTCGTCGACACGGGAAACTAACACTATTATGTCTCACGCAAACCAAACAATCCTTATCATTGACTCTAGGAAAACACTCTCCCCGTTACTTCCGCAAGACTGGGCGAACGTTGTGCATTCGGTAGAGCATTCTCGGCTCCTTGAACAAAGGCCGAACAAGAAGGCGTGCACAGTCATGCTTGTGCAAGCCAAAACGACCAAGAAGCGCGCCGTGCAAGCTTGAATTGATTTCATTGTCGTGTAATTCATACAGGGCGTTGTAACATAAAGGAAAATGAAGTATAATATGGAGTATTATTCATTGTTTTGTCCTAATAGTAAAAGCAACGAAAATCCGACGCACAACGAGAGTTATTGATAGATTGAGTCACGAGTTACGATTCAACGTATGACGGACTTACGTCAGTGTATTGGCGAGCAATCTTGTTCGAACGTAAGAAGTAGGATGATAATTATATAGTGTGTAGTGAGTTACCGATTGGCTTTGTTATCGAAGTTGATCTTGTTATTGCGGTTATTCATTGGATAATCGCTCAGAGGAACGTTTATCTTCGCTGGTTATGAGCCCAGTTCACGCCGATTGGATTTGATTCGATTGAAAAGCGTGAATCTGAGTGTGTTGAAGTCATTCTCTCTGGTGGATGACTGATCGTGGAGAAGAAGAGGAAAGCCTTCCATCGTTACAGGAAGAAGAAGAGGAGCCCGACAGGCTTCATTTGAACGTTTTCTGGCAAGGAGAAAGAGATTCGGATTCGGATTCGGAGTCGGAAGAAGAAGAAGAAAAGGATTCGGATTCGGAGTCGGAAGAAGAAGAAGAAAAGATGGCCGACGACGATAATTTGGACTATTTGAGCCAGAAACTTCGGAGTTGCTCTGGCGACCGACCGTACCACCCAGGAAGTTAAGAAGAAGAAACCTTTGGTCGAAGCTAAGGATCGAGAAAGTATGAAGCCGAAGGAGAAGTCCCAGCTGCATGAAATTGCTACGGCGGGCATCGGAAACGAAGTTCGAGATCATGGATTCGATCAATTTGAATGATGGAGAAGCGGTTGCGACTCTGTCGAAGGCATACCGTGTTGATTTACGCATCGCTGAAGTTCGTGCGGTGGCGAACGATACGACATGGATGATGTTTTTCAGATTCCGCTCGGAGTTTGTGGCGCACCCGGATTTTTCGGTGCCGATTCCGACCGCACGCAGCGAAATGGTAAATTTGTTTACTGGATATTACAAGTTGGATATGGATACTATCAAGAAAGCTTGTGATTTCTACGCGGTGCAAGGTGCAGATTGGCAGGTCGAGAATTTGCAATGGACCGGGAATTGATCCTCAACTGTTGCTCGCCCGACTTGCGAACTCTGATTGAGACACAGGCCCAGAGTGTACCCTACGGAAAAGAGGCGGCCTACCAGAGCGGGCCGGTCTACTTTAAGATGATGATGGATTACGTTATCGTGCGTGATTCGTCGGCTATCCGAGGGCTTATCAGTCAGTTCGAGTCGACACGGTTAAGAACTTTCCGGGAGAAAATGTGCGCGACTATAATACGGTTGCGGTGGGCGTTTACAATATGCTCGCAACTTCGATGAACTTATCGGCTAATGCGGCGATTCCGGATATGGCGAAGCTTGTGAAGCGTGGATTGATCGCGAGCTCTACCGGAGTTTAATAGCGATTTGACAGCCCATTCGGTGCTATTGGGACGCGATTGTACCGTTGAGGCTTTGACCGATAAAGCCAACGAGTTGTATTCTGGCTTATTGGGAGCAAGTCTTTGGGTTGCTGGCGATGGAAAGCAAAGCGACTCTGGATTCTTTGCCGGGAACTGCTATGAGTGCGGTGAGAAAGGACACAAGTCTGTCGATTGTCCGAAGAAGAAGAAGGACGGCGATGGAAATAACAACTCTGGCAACCGTGGTTCGGGCAATGGTCGTGGAAATGGCCGTGGTGGACGCGGAGGCCGTGGAGGAGGTCGTGGTGGTCGTGGCGGACGCGGTGGTGGAAGAGGCGGAGGCGATTCGAACGGTTCGAATGACAAGAAAGAAAAGGATCCCTTCAGTACCCCGCCCAAGAAAGGCGAAAGTCACACGAAGACCATCAATGGAAAGACTTACCATTGGTGTGGACGGTGCAATCGCGGGTCGATCACGACACGACCAGCATCGAGCTATGTTAGCGTTAAAAGCGAGCGAACCTTCGGATACCAAGTCGTCTGACAAGTCGGATGACAAGAAGGAGTCCGGAAACTTCGCAGGGCGCTTTGACGCCAGCGTTTTTAATGGGCCGCTTCAGTGGTTTTCTGGACCACTGGAGCAGATGGCCCAAACTCTCCAGAATTGGAAAGGAGTTTATGAAGACAAGCTTCCGAAGCAAGCTCGGGATTATTGGGCTGTTACTTTGGTTGCTTATGGTTGGAGTTATGATTTTCGAAGCGATTGTCGATGGTTCGTGTTCGGCCGATTGTTTTGATGGAAATGCCACTTCGCTTGCATTTTATGGCGGAGGGTGTGTTAGGATTTGGTTCTGTTGCCCCAGTTTGGTTTGACGTTACACGCAGACCGATTGTGCGCGACAGAGAGAGAGTTGGAAAGAAGAAGCGACGTCGTCGCTTGCCGTGGTTTCGCGAGGAGCAAGACTCGGGAGTCAAAACGCGTCACGAAACGTCCTGGATTCCTAGGAGACGAGATTTCTGAGTGGATTAAAGGATGGGCAGATATACCCGTTCGCTATGTTCCTCACGATTCCTGAGATGTTCGATGAAGCGTACGTGCCAATCCTGAATTTTTGGATCTCCTCTGTGGTTTTGGTCGATTCAAATGGCTACGGTGCCTCTCGTTGACAGAAAATCTGGCATTGACAGACAATCTGGTTACATGCTTAGCGACACTCAAGCCGCTTACGTACAACAATCTGAGTCCTGTTGATGGATGTGTTCAATTACAGAGCGTCTACTTTGGTGCAATGAATGATACTTCTATTGTGTTCGATACTGGCGCGTCAACTGGTGTTACCCCACATCACGATGATTTTATTGATTTCACTCTGAGTGATTCGTCTTTGACCGGGATCGCTCAGCAAGCACGAAGTTCGTGGTTCGGGTACTGTTTCCTGGACGGTTCGAGATGATACTGGACAAGAGCATGCATTGAAAACGCGGGCTCTTTATGTGCCTGACGCTCAAGTTCGCTCTTTAGTCCACAAGTGCATTTGCAGCTCGAAGCTAGAGGGGGTCGTGGTGAATTTCGGAGTCACGGAAAAGGGTTCTGTCTTTCGATTTCCTTTTACGAAGAAGTCGTTGACGTTCCATGCGACACATGACCGACTTCCCGATTGCACGTTTAGCGACGGATGCTGTTGACGACCTCTCTGCGTTTTCCGAGTTTTACGCCGCCTCAGGTTGCGGTGGAAGAAAATGTCCATCTTTCACCGGGCAGTGCGAGTTGAAACTGTTACACGATCGTTTGGGACACTTTAATTTCCCTTGGATTCAGCGACTCACGCGAGTTCGAGAGGGGGATAGAGTGCAGGAGCCCATTTTGCGAACAAAATACAAGTCTACGCCCTCTTGTGCGCCGCCGATCTGTGCTTCGTGTCAGTTTGGCAAGGCAAAACGAAAGGCTATTGGAACGGAAAACAAGTCGAAAGTCCCAGAGAGAGATGGTTCGTTGAAAGAAGGTATCTTGACGCCAGGTCAGATGGTATCGACGGATCAGTACGTGTCAAGTGTGTCGGGTCGACGATCGCATACTTACGGGAAAGAGCAAGAGCAAGACAAGTTCAAGTGTGGGACAATCTTTGTGGATACGGCTACGACGTACCTGTATGTCGAAAATCAAGTGTCCACGTCGTCAACGGAAACTATTCGATCAAAACATATGTTCGAGAGAGAGCCTCGTTCGTATGGAGTTGAAGTCAAGGAGTACCAGCGCAGATTTAGGAGTGTTCAAGTCGCAGGAATTTCTGAAGGATTTGGAGTTGCAAGGACAGCGAATCCATTTCTCCGGTGTCGGTGCACACCATCAGAACGGAATTGCAGAGAACGCGATCCGAACTGTGACAGAAAGCGCGAGGACGATGCTACTGCACGCGATGATTCACTGGCCAAGCGAAACGTCCGGTGGACTTATGGCCATTTGCGGTAGACTATGCGGTGTACTTATGGAACAGGTTACCGAAGCAGGATTCGGGACTTGCACCGGTCGAGCTACTGTCTGGAGTTACGATGGATATGAGTGTACTTCAGCGAATGAGAGTGTTCGGATGTCCGTGCTACGTTCTGGATACTAGGATTCAAGACGGAAAGAAATTACCGAAGTGGAAGCCGAAAAGTCGAAGAGGTCAGTTCTTGGGAATGTCGAAGCGACACGCAAGTACAATTGGGCTTATTAGGAATTTGAGAACGGGAGCGGTTTCGCCACAGTTTCACGTGGTGTACGATGACAAGTTCACGACGATTCCGTTGGTTCCGAAACCTGATGTCGAAGAGCCCGAACCAAAGGATTGGGAAGAGTTACTTACATTTAGCCGAGATAAAGTTGAACCCGAGGATGGACAAGAATTACCTTTGCTACACGAGGATTGGTTGACTGACGAAGAAAAGAAACAGAGAGAGTTGTTAATTCGACGACAAACACAAGAGAGAAACTTGGCTCCGGGACCTCGCCATCGAGAACCGAGAGTCGAGCCGAATCAGATTCATGCGGATCAAGATCAAGATGAAGTTCCTATGTTTGCTCCAGAGAGAGATGATAGTGATGATGAGGATGTGGAAGAACCTGCTCCTCGTCGAAGTGAGAGACCGCTGACGTTGGAATCGCGAAGTATTACGGTTCCGATTTCGTAAATCGGCCTGTTAGTCGTGGAAGATTTTATGGGCCCGACGACGATGACAACATTGAAGAAGTTTATATTGCTGAGCGCGATATGACGAAATTCGGAAAGGAGACCGAGTCTGAGCTGATAGAGAAAGTACAGAAAGAGTTTGGTCTTCCGTCGGAGAATGAAGCTTTTCTGGCGAGTCTGGATTTTGATGGGGACATCTTGTCGCGAGGGAAATTGGGGTGCGCATGCTTTGTTGATGCGATCGAACGTCGATGAGGACGGATTGCTCGATGATTTGCATCCTTTGGCGTTTGCTAAAGCGAACAACGAAGACACTCCGAATTACCACCAAGCCGATGAATGGACCGAATAGTGAGGGCTATCGTCAGCGATGGTCGAAGAGATCGAGTCGTTGGAAAGTTTGGATCCTTGGGACGTGGTTCCGAGATCTGACGCAGTTGAAAAGGGAGCGAATATCTTGCCGAGCACTTGGGCGTTCAAATGCAAAAAGATACCCCGATGGTCGGATCAAGAAATTTAAGGCAAGATGGTGCATTCGCGGAGATCGTCAAATTGAGGGCGCTGATTTCTTTGAGACGTATGCCCCAGTGGTTTCGTGGAGTACCGCTCGTTTGCTGTTGATTCTGTCGATCGTCTTGGGCTTGGCTACGAAGCAAGTCGACTATACGTTGGCGTTTGTGCAGGCTGACCTGAACGAGGAAGTGTTCTGTGAGATGCCGAAAGGATTCGAGCGTCCGGGATAATGCGTGTTGAGATTGAAGAAAAGTGTTTATGGGTTAAGACAGAGTCCCTTGAACTTCTTTAATTGTTTGAAGAAGGGATTGGAAGATCGAGGATTTGTTCAGTCGAAGAATGAACCTTGTTTGTTTATGTCGAGAAAAGTTGTTTGCTTGACTTACGTTGATGATTGCCTGTTCTTCGCGACGTGAGGAACGCGACATCGATGCAGTGATTGACGATCTGGCGAACAACGAAAAGTTCCAGAGATTTCAGTTGAATATTGAAGACGATGTTGCTGGATTTCTTGGGATTTTGATTCAAAGAAAGGAAGATGGATCGATTGAGCTTTTGCAAAAGGGATTGATTGATCGGATTTTAGTCACGATGGGTTTACAGGATTGTCGGACGAGTTCGACTCCTGCTGAATCGAAAACGCTTGGAAAGGATTCTGATGGAGAAGACTGTGTTGAGAAGTGGTCATATGCCTCAGTTGTCGGAATGATGATGTATTTGGCGTCGAAATCACGACCAGATATTGCGTTTGCGGTGCATCAATGTGCTAGGTTCACGCACTGCCCGAAACGAATAGCATTGAAACGAATTGGTCGTTATTTGAAAGCAACGAGTGATCGAGGGATGATTATTCGTCCGGATAAGGACTTGAGATTGGATCTTTACGTGGATGCCGATTTCGCGGGATTATGGAATTCCGAAGACGCGAACGATCCTACGAGTGTGAAAAGTCGTACTGGGTATGTTATTACGCTTGGAGGTGTTCCGGTGCTTTGGGGATCTAAGTTGCAAAGTGAGATTTCGTTGTCTACTACGGAAGCGGAATTTATCGCAGCGTCTATGGCAATGAGACAGTTGTTACCCGTACGCGAAGTTATGGAAGAGCTGACGGAGCATTTCAAGATCGAGCGGAGTGCAGAGTCTACTGTTTCTATTGTGTGGGAAGACAACAATGGAGCGCTTACTATGATGAACAACTCTTATCCAAAGATGACCCCTCGGACAAAGCATATTGCTTGCAAGTATTGGTGGTTCATTTCGCATATCAAAGATGGAGAGATCGAAGCGAGACGAATCGATACAGCTGAGCAGAAGGCGGATATATTTACGAAGGGCTTGTCGAAAGGAGAGTTCGAAACAAAGCGCAGGTTATTGATGGGTTGGTGAGACTCGTCGAAGTTATATGTGTTTAGAGAGATTTAGGATTTTAGGAAGAAGTTCGAAGCTACGATTGAGAGAGAGAACGAGAGTTATTGATAGATTGAGTCACGAGTTACGATTCAACGTATGACGGACTTACGTCAGTGTATTGGCGAGCAATCTTGTTCGAACGTAAGAAGTAGGATGATAATTATATAGTGTGTAGTGAGTTACCGATTGGCTTTGTTATCGAAGTTGATCTTGTTATTGCGGTTATTCATTGGATAATCGCTCAGAGGAACGTTTATCTTCGCTCGCACGGCGGCAAGAGATCCAATAAACTTCGTTAACCTTTACCCTTAAACTCTTACTGGTATTTGCAACAACGTTCACTCTATCGTCGACGATTATAATTAATGTAAGAAAGAACGATCAGTAGTTGTAAACATGGCTCAGTTTCCATTACTCTCACTCAAGAAAAAAGCGTAGCTTTAACCTGACTTTAAACTTAAATAAAATAGAATGCTACATTTCGGATTCTTTTGTAATCTAGAAAAGAATGATTGTCGTCATAATACTCTCTAGCGGACCATTCTTGGGCAAACCAATCAGGCTCTTCGAAAGCATGTCCCGGCTTGTCCTTCATCAGGATTTTGGTATTCGGACACACATACTTTGCTGGGACCGTCCGAAACAACAGTGATCAATACTTAGATGATACAAGAGAGCGACGATGACACATCGAAGAAAACGTACCCCGGAGCACAAATAAAATCGCTTAGACATTTGATTCCAAGTCCTCCAAACGATGTGCACACCATACATTTGCTGTCTCCAAATCTATAATAACATTGCTCATCATTACTTCCGCAAGGTTGACGGTAATACGTGCATTCCGCGTCGCAATCCGTGCTGGAGCACAAATCGAACAGCTGAGCATGAGAGGTCGTCCCCAAAATTAGAGACAGCGTTGCGAAAGTGATAAATTGGTGCATTTCTTGTTTGTTCAATGCATGAAGGGTTAAGCCATCTCGTTTTGTATGATTGATTGGGTGCGGTGTCAACAGAGAGGGGGCACGATGCGCGAGAAAAGAGTATAAAGATCCAGCAAAAATCTTTTTGTTCGGCTGGAGATGGTCGCCGCAGTTATTCGAAAACAAAAACGGATGGTTTGACTATCGGGCATGATGTAGTGAAATTTTTCTCCAAATTCGGATACTGTTGTCAGCAGTACTCTTGTATATCAGAAAGACATCAGGGATCTTTCTGAATTGTTACTCGCGGAGAGAACATGAGTCTTGGTAAATGGTACGGAGTAAATCGATAATCGATAATCGATTCATTCACTGGAAACATTTCACTCTCTTGTAACATGTAAAGTCAGCGTGCTGCGTGCTGCCACGTCTGACAACTCACGGCCCCGCCGCCAGAAAATGAGGCCTTGATCTCGCGAGCATCATCAATAACTTCGCAGAAATTCTTTCACAAACAAAGATCGTAGCACAAAACCAAACCAGAATGAAAGCTTCGTCGTCCCCTTCTCTTTCCTATCACGAAGCAATCAATTCCTTCGTTGTTTTGATCGTGACGATTCCTGTGGAAAAGTCTTTGCCAACCGAACCGATCTCAAAGCGGCTGTGGACGAATACTTACAAGCACCTACCGGTCCTCCACCCAACTGCTGGGATGTCTCACGAGTCACCAGTTTTCGAGGACTCTTTGATACGACCGACTTTAACGAAGATATCAGTGATTGGGATACGTCCGCGGTGACGGATATGAGTTTCTTGTTCTTTGGTAATTCTGACTTTAATCAAAACATTGGCGACTGGGACACATCCCTAGTCACCAACATGTTTTCCATGTTTTATGAGGCTACCGCCTTTGACCAAGACATAAGTGACTGGGATACTGCCAGAGTTACCAGCATGAATACCATGTTTCTTGAGGCCTCGAATTTCAATCAAGATATTGGAGACTGGGACACGTCCAAAGTGACCGCCATGAACGCCATGTTCTTTAAGGCTACATCATTTAATCAAGACTTATCAGACTGGAACACTACCATCGTGACCAGCATGTACGAAATGTTTTCTGGTGCATCGGCCTTCAATCAAAACTTGTGTGCGTGGAAGGATGTGATCGCCACGAAAACGTTCATGTTTACGGATACCAGTTGTGCTCAACAAGGGACTCCCTCTGGCGATTATATGTGTCGGTCCTGTAATAATTAGGTTCGTTGTGAATCTCTGTCATAGATTTTGAACTTAGAATTACGCTCCCGGATAAACCAAATCGTTCAAACCATGTTGATAACGATACGACAGATACTGATTTTCCAGTTAAGAGGCACGCGAGCCCAATTTGCGCCGCCTAATGTTTGTTATTGCCTTATTCATTGCCTTTCGTTCAATCATTGCTTTCGACTCGACTAGTTTTTCCTTATTCCTTCTCACAACAATCACAATCCGCAATGACAATGACCGATGTAACAGCGACACCCAGCAAAGACGACAGTAAGAAATTACACTCAGCCGTCGAATTTGAACCCCCGCTCGCCTGTGTGCGACGACTCCTCAAACATTCGTTGCCCAGCTCGACGAATGTCGGAAAAGATGCATCGGCCGCATTTGCACGTGCTTGTGGTATCTTCATTATCTATTTGACGGCCTGTGCGAATGATTTTGCCCGTGAACACAAACGCCAAACGATTACGGCCAATGATGTGCTCGCGGCGGTACAAGTAAGTGCGCTGCAAGGAACCGATGCTCATCTTTAACAGCGTTTCCCTCACTTTTTCTTGTTAGGAACTTGACTTTGATTCCTTTACACCCGAAATGACGTCGTTTTTGGAATCCTATCGTCAAACCGAAAAGAAAAAGAAAAGATGAGAAAAGCGGCCGCTAAGAAAGAGGAAGAACAAGAAGGTCGAGACGGCGACGACGATGATGAAGAGGATGACGACGACGAAGAAGACGAGGAAGTGATAGAGGAGGAGGAAGATGAAGAGGAAGAAGAAATGTCACCGGAAATGAGGAAACGCAAGGACAGCGACGGGGAGAGTCATATGGATGAAGAATCATCGCCTTCGTCTCCTAAAAAGTTGAAGCTCTCGGATGAAGATGAAGTCGAAGTATCGGCCGAGGCAGAATCGGTAGCTGAGGAAGACTAGAATTTGTTTGATATACAAGTAATAGGCATTTGATAGGAGCATAAGATATTCCATTCGTTCTCTACAGACTTTATTTTTAATTCTATAAATAGATCGGCATACTCTCGTATACAGTCTCGCTTTTCAAACAAAATCTCGTACTGAGCCTGTCAAAAACCAAACAACTGTGAGACACTGTTTGTTTTCCAAAAATATCCATGCTACGGTTATCTCCCAACACGTAATGGCGCCAGAGCGCTCGTCCAGGAGTGGGAATGTAGCTCGCCAAACGGAGCTCGCCTAGTCCGTAAAAAGACCCAGCAAGCTCAACGATGGGAACTTGATTTAGAGCTTTCGGCGATCGCTTGTACCGCAGGAAATTTCGAAAACTAGACAGCTTTCGAATCAGCGCGAAAAAAGGCCAGTGACACTGCTATCTTTTACACGCCTGTGACAACGTGTACGCGCAGGTCGAGCTCATTGTGAAAATGGAAAACAATTACTTTGACTCACCTACCAGTCACCGGCGACCGGTTCGTACAACAACCGTTTCCACCGTGGAATCATTTTCCGAGCGAGACTGGGAATGATTTGTTCAAATAGTTTCATTTCGGTCGGATCGTCCGCAATGGCTTCGTACATGCCCACCAAATGCAATCGAGAATCCCATATTCCCAAATTTCGAATAACTTGATTATTGAAGGATTTTTGTTCGGATTCCGGAATGATTCGGGCAATCGTCGGAACGAGGTATGTGTTTTCGAGATGCAACATGGAGCGCGTTTGTTGGGCCACTTGCGCCGAACGTTCCGCAATGGAGGCGGACGATGAAGGTATCAAAGTGGCGTCTTGGTTCTGTGTCGAAAGAGTGCAGGTGTGAGTGTCAAAGGAGGCTAGTTAGTAAGAGACACCTTCTCTCGCCACGTACCATTTGCGACCCCAGTATTTGTACAGATTGCCGCAATTCCTCCAATTCTTCTAGTACGACATGAATGGCGGACCCTATAGCAGGATTCTTTGTCGCAATTTGCTTTCGTACCCAAGGAAAAAACAAGTCGGTTTCAATCTGATGCAACGCCTTCATGTTAAAGTTGACCACATGCTGCACAGCCCTGGTGATGACTGCAGTGTCGTGCGGTCGACGCACGGCCAATTGCTGCAATCGTTCCGCTTGTCTCGCCAAAGACATGGTATGCCAGCGCCATCCTTGAATTTGGAACGTCGCGCTGTTGGCAGCGTCTTGTTGCAAAACGTTTCCAACTGTTCGTACGCTTCGGCCCGTGACAGACAACTGCCAATGACATCCGCCTTTTGGGGAGCCTTGCGCGCAAACAGAGAGAAGCCTCGACTCGTCACCAATCCCATCAAGACTTGAAAACAGAGCCACAAACGGCTGACCCGTGTCGTGCACTTCATGATAGCTTCAAACAAAGAAATGATTTAAACAGCCTACAGGCCTTCGCCTCGCTCGGCTAATAATAGTATGATTGTTCTATCTAAAGTCGACGTGCATGACATTGACAACGGCAGTAACAACAATATCAAAATAATAACATTCACAGCCGAACATATCATCGAATCGACTGCGTCAATGGGGAAGAATGTGAATGGACGCGACGAACGATCGATCGAAAATAATGGTGGCAGCGTGTTTGATTGGATGCAGTGTTGACGCATGGAAGTACAGACGTATCGGGAATGAAGAATTGACCTGAGTCCCGTCGTAGACAGCGTTGCGCGTGCTCTTCGCACTTCACATTTTTCTGTTTTTCTGCTTTCACACAATACCGCAGTAACAACTCACATGTCGAAGGATAGAAGAGTACAGAAGCTAAATTACTTGTAATGAAGAATCGCAGGACACCTTGTCAACCGTCAACTATCACAAAAGATGCGAGAAGAATAAGCTCATGCTTCATGCTTGTCACGCGTCTTTAGGGAAATGCACGAACGCAGCGAAAAGATATCGGCATGTTGTTGACAGCATTATGATTTTTTGAAATGCTTCGACCGTTCATTAACCATTCGTTTCATGCATCACGACAATCGACTGGAAAATAATGTATCGCACGTTGCTGCTACTGCTCCTCCTCCACTTCCTTCCCTTGACACACGCCGCTACCTTTCAAGATGATTTGGGCGTGACGCACGAATGGGACAATGCCATGAAAGCCAAAATCGCGGTCCGTGCCGGAATTGGTGGCATTTCGCTCTTTCACATGGGTTTGACGTCCGATCAATTGGTGGCGACCTGGGGATTGTGGGGGATCCGTGGCTCCGATTTTGATCCCGAAAATCCCTCGGCCGGTTCCATCTTTCCCGAAGTCGATCCGGGCGTCGACGAAGCGGCCTTCTTGGCGTCGGCCGTCAACTTGTCACCGTCTTGTTGGAAGAATCCGCGGGGTTGTTTTCAAGTCGATAATGTCACCGATTTGGTGGCACTCCAAGATCAAATTGATTTTGTCCTTTTGTGGACAATGGTGTGGACGAAAACTTTGTGGAGATTGTCAACGCCGGCATGCCCATTATTTTCGTGGATACCTTTTACGACTACAACGAAAATTGTCGGGCTGCGAATTATTCCGTCGCCGATCCTTCCAATTGTTACGGACGTTCCATGATCGATATTGCGAATCGCTTGGAGGAATTGGCGGTGTTTTTGGGCGCCGACGTGGATGTGGAAGCCTTGAATGAACAGAAACAGGCCGCGTGTGCGGCCGCCAGTACGCTGACGGAAGCGGCCGAACAAGCGCACGCCAAAGGCTTGCGCATCAAAGCGGTCGTCATGGGGGTCGACCAAGATCCCGAGACCGGAAGTTCGATTGCCACGGTCAGCGATTTTGATCCGATTGAACTTTGGGTACCCCGGACCTTGGAAGAATTGGGTATGCCACTCTTGCATGCGGATACGTACGATGAAGACGGTGGTGCTCTAACGGCAGACGAATATTTCAACAATTGTGAACCCGGTGCCGTCAATCAAGAATGCAATGCCAATACATACTTTCCCGTGGACTACTGGTTGATTGACTCGCGCAGCTACCAATTGATCGATGACACTTTCAAATTGATTTTCCCTGACCGAGTGAGTAACGTTTGTCATATTTTCGATTCATATTTCGACAAGTCTCACAAATGCTGTGTTTTCGTCACTCCCAGGCAATCCTGGCCGACCAGTTCTGGTACTTCCCCCGCAATGATGGACCTCTCTCGTACAAAACCATTGCGTCGTATCTGAACGCCGTGACCGAACGGATTACCGCAGCCGAAGTTGTCCAAGAATCATCCTCGTCCGAGACGTGCACTGCCGTCGATCCCAAAGCGATTGCCCATTTGACGGCCGATGGGACCGGTGGCCTCCCCCTTGAACGGTTTTGTTTGCTATGATCGCAGTCTTATCCAAGAAGAGTACTTGCAATGTCCCGAACTAACGGAACCTACGACTCCAAGTGAACCAGCACCGACTGAACCGCCGGCTCCAACCGCAACAGAACCAGCGACTCCTACCTCGGACGATGCATTGCCCACTAGCACGGAACCCACATCTTCGTCCATGGGTCGCGCATTGAACCAAGGTATGGCGATGATTACCGTCGTCTTGTTTGTCTTGTAACGAAAAGTTTTAGAACGAAAGGGACTATCACTAAACTAAGAAAAAATGAAGCTGCTCTTTGTTATGAATATTGTTACAAGAACACATAGGTGACGATGGTTTTTAAAGTTTATGAGTGAATGGCTACAATTTTCATTCGTGACTCAAAAGAGGACACGCCTGTCCGGCGCGCCCGCCGAATTCGCAGAAACGCGCGGAAAAAGATTTTCTTCGTGCTTCGTCGTCTCACAATGACACGCGCTATACAAAGCAAAGAGAACATATTCTCCTTTCTTTCAAAACACACAGTTGCAATCTTTTGTTATCCCTTTGTCTTTCCTTCCATTATTCTTTTTGGTTCACAATTTGCTGCGCACAAGACGATCCACCGAAGCATGAAACAAATCATTCGTCCGCATCCCATCGTTTGTGTCGTCATGGCGGTCGTTCTGTCACACATTCGTCCGTGTCCAGCGTTTCTCCCCCCAACGAGATCATTGCAACCGCGCACCACTTGCCTTTGGGTCGGAGGCAAGGGTTGGGAAAATAACAATTACTTGGATTCGTTGAGTGGCAATGACGCCGATCGGGAAAGGGCCCAACAGGAGTATCAAGAATTTCAAGATTCGCGGCAAGCCTTTTGCATCGCCAACAAGCCCGCCGTCAAACACCGGAAGGACAGCGATTCTTGCGGGAACAACAGCAACAGCGAATGCAGCAGCAGTCTTCTTTCGATGACGACGACGATGGCACGGGTGACTTTTTTGCCCAATTGGGCGAGAGCAGTGGCGGTTCGCGTTTTCGGAAGGTCCTGCAACAAGGGCAGCGTCAACAACAGCAAAAGAGTCGTCGCACGACGTTTATTGATCCGGCGACGGGCTTGGAAATGAAGTTTGCCGTTCCTTTGGACGAAGACGAAGAATGAAGATGAGGTAGTCGCAGTATACGAAATATATTGGTTGTATGAAATCACCATTTGAACAACGGTAGTCATCGTACAGCCTTTTTATAGTTCAGCTAGGAAATGAGGTCAGGCATATATATATATACCCAAAGAAAGGAATCCTTGTGCGCCGCTTCACCGTCAAACGACGACGGTGAGTTTGCATTTATCCCATGTACCAATGTCATTATTGAACTCGTAGTCTCAAGAAAGCATTCGATTTATGTTGGTGACAGCGGATGTGTTCCAGTCGCCAATGGGTTCGTTGACTCTCTCCAGTCTGCGAATAACTCGCTAAAATTGGTTCCTTTCGATACATCCCACGTGTCGGGGAGTGGCCCGCCGAGACACTTATCGTAGTTTAGACTCTGGCGAATGATACTTTGGAAGGATATGATGACTTGTGCCGCAATCCGTCAGTCGTGACATCGCTCGACATGAAGACATTGACCAGGCTAGTCGCTTTACGTCAAACGACAGGAGAGCTTACGCAATAATGCCGGGCTGCTATCAAAAGAAACTAATTACTATAGCTTCTTGCCTAATTGTTTAGAAGAAACAGCCGCATTATAGCTACGATGCAGGGCATGTCACACAGAACTGATTGCCCGTCGGCGTACCCGGATGAGGGCAACTCGTGTCCGTAAACATGCCCGTTTTCACAGCGGCAGAATTCTTCCACGCACAGAGGTTTTGATGGAACGCTTCCGCCGTCCGAAACATGTCTTCCATGGTGGTGACTTTTGCAATGTCCCAGTTACCAATGGGCCGGTTAAACGATTCCGCTCCATCAAACATATTTTGCATGGAAGTAACTTTCGATGTGTCCCATCCACTCAAGTCTCGGTTAAAGGATTCGGCATTGGCAAACATCAAACTCATGTCGGTTACCGCCGACGTGTCCCATCCTCCGATGGGTTGATTAAAGGCTCTGTCGCCCCCGAACATGGAGCCCATGTTTCTGACAGCAGAAGTATCCCATTGACTGATATCCCGATTGAAATTAGTATTGGGGAACATGGCGGCCATGGTCGTGACCGCGGCCGTGTCCCAATCTCCAATATATTGGTTGAACGCTAAGGCAGCATTGAACATATCAATCATGTCTGTGACCGCCGAGGTATCCCATTTTCCAATCTTTTGGTTGAACGCTACCGCTTGAAAGAACATGCCTGCCATATTCGTAACAGCAGAAGTATCCCACTCGCCAATATCCTGGTTGAAGTCGAGTGCTAAAAAGAACATGTATTCCATAGTAGTAACCGCCGATGTATTCCAACGACCGATGGGTTCATTGAAGGTATACACTTCCGAAAAGAGTTGACGGAAATCGGTAATTTTGGAAACATCCCAACAGTTGGGTTTGGGTACCGAAATAAGGGGATTGTAAGTTTCAATCGCATTGCGCAGCTCGGCTTTGTCGTCAAAGGGTCTTGTCCCATTCGGACACGGATCCGGAGGCGGAGATCGATTGCCACAACTCGCGAAGAGATCGTTGCGATCGAAAAGAGACGACGATGAAAAGTAAAGGTTCATGTTGTTGTTACTCTTATTATTGACGGAACGATAGATCGGACGACTTACTTGTGATTTTCTCGAATGCAAATATGCAATCGTTTTGTCGACCCAAAAACAAATGGATAGGTAGTCTATTAGTACTGTAATAGTGTAAGGATCTCCGTGCTTAGTGCAAAACGACGATGAGAGATGAGAAATACCCGTAATGAACAATGTCGAAAGTCGAAAGTCGAAAACTCCCAGTTACAACTCCCAGTACTCTGACAAACACAGTATTAATTCAGTTCGACATTCTTTGTTATTGTTACTACAGTATTGATATTGTAACGTGTCACGTGCTACGTGTCACGTGCTACGTGCTACGTGCTACCTTTCTTCAATGCACGTACAAACAGGCTGGCAACTGGCAAGTGGCAACACGATTCATTGAAAAATTTCGCTACTGGTACTTTCTGGGTGTGCGAAACGTTCGTTGTGAATGGGCACTGAGTAGTGAGCAGTGGGCAGTTGCAGTTGCCAGTTGCCACGTTGCCACCCTTTTCATACCCATCCTTATTTAATACTCCGAGACTCCGAGTAATGATGATTGTAATGGGCCTCCGTAATAATAAAAAATATGAACAAAACATCAAAAAAAATTTCTAACAACAAAACAAGGAAATTAGGAATAAATATTTAGGATATAATCGAAAAGTGCAACGTTCGTTTTGACAATTGGGGGTGTGGGGTGTGGGCAGGCCTCTTTATATCCGTTTTCACCCGAAAACACGGAAATAAGGTATTTTCGGAGACCTGGTAGATTTATTTTCGGTTAAATCCGGATTTTACGTAGAGCTACGTAGAATATGTACTGACTAACACATTAGCCCTGCTAGACAATCGTTTTGCTAAGTTCACTTCATCCAGAACTGTTTACAACAAGCTAACCCACAGAGTACATAAAGCAATTTGATTAGACTAATCAAATTGCTTGCTTTTGTGCCTTAACGTCGCTTACTGCAAGCCACCGAGATGCGTGGCTAACTATTGCCAGCTGCAACTTTATCAATGGAGCACTTGCCATCACGAAAACATTTTGTTTTTGACTTTAATTTAGTTTGTGCGCTTTCATGTCGGAAATCATTTCTTTCGCAGCACCAATGTCGTCAACTATATTACACAAAGCTTTCGCGATCATTTATCAACCCCTCAAGAAAAACAACATCTTGATTGTAACAATGATGAGGCTTTTCTAAAATCTCTATTATCAGGCTGTTCTATGTTTGCATGACCTGGTTGAATATAGTTCCAAAAAGCTTCAGATATTGTGTGCTAAAGAACGAACCACCATAGTTTTTACCAAGATTATGGTACAGGTTCTCATCCGTTACACCCTCTCCCACACTCACTCGCAATACGGAAACACGGAATTAGGTTAAATTCGGGGGTCCTGAAACCTCAAATCCGAGTATTTTCGGGATTTTTCGTAAAAACCCGAAAAAAAGTGGCCTGGGTGTGGGGAGGTTTTCTCGGTCATCATTATTTTTTAGGCTTTTTTACTTGGGTGAAAAGTATCTTAATGGCTTCGCCACGGTGGTTGGGGACTACTACTTGCAAATATTGTCAATTAGCGTCATTTCACCTATTTTCTACTTGTTGTATGAAAAAACCTGCTAGAATTTGGGACTTTTAACCAAAAATAGCCTCTTGTAGTTTTATCATGAGCTAAATTTGTTTTACAAATGCTAAATGTACCTTTTATTTTCCTTTTCTACTTTCGTTTTCGTCATGATGAAAAGAAGAAAACGAAATAAGACGGTGTAGTAAACGACTTGTAAAATTATGACCCTATGGCTTTACCGAAATAAGGCAGTGGTGTAAAATTATGACTACAAGTGTTACATCTACCACGGAGGCTTCCCCGTCTGTACTACACTCGGTTATTTCGGTCCCCTCACGATGAGACCCGAGCTAGGGCTTCAACGTGTCCTTCATAACCGATAAACCCTTATTTCATGGAAAAACAACATAAAAACCATGACGATTCATTCATCGAATCCATCCTTCATCATGTGGAAAATACATCAAAACCACACATCGACTTGTCCGTGGAAAATACGTCAAAACCACGTATCAAACTTGAAACTTCAATCACTGTACCTGGACGAAAAACTTATCCCCAGGAGGCTCATCCCATCGGAATAGTAAACATAACTACCCAACCAGTGCATCGGGACCTATCGCCTGCATCACTGATGTAAAATACGCTTCACCAGTGGATCTCGTACATTCCCAGCTTGAATCTTCGTCAGAATATCTGCCAAATTCGCCTTCGTGAGGCTCGTAGGATACATCAACAATACCCATCGCAACTCGGCCACGTACATAGTGATATGCCACCGAATTGGACTTCTTCTTCAGAACTGATTCAGGAATACTCGAGTTCTTGATCACTGACATATTGTCACCTTTGACAACCGCAGGATCTTCTACCGGCACACCCATCATCTGTAGTTTGTACCGTAGACCTTCGATTAACTCGACCGCCCGTTTTCATAGCACTAAACTCAGCACCAAATGTCGACGTCTCAATCGAAGTTTGCTTCTTGCTGTACCATACTGTCAATGACCTGTTCAAATAGACCAAGACACCTGTACGGGAACGACGAGTAACATGGTCACCCGCCAAGTCAGCATCAACGAAACACGTTATTTGCACAGGCTTACCCAATGGCTTTGGACAATCCGTTGGAATCATAGGCTTAGCATCTCGGTAAAAGTCATTCCAATCAGGTCTAGGTTGTCTGGCGTGCTCGACATACGAAGGATCGAACACAATCTTAGACCTTTCATGTGACCTCAAATATGCAAAGACATGCACAACCGCAGCTAGATGGCCTTTCCTTGGCATCGCACTGTGAGACGCAAGCATCGAAACTTCACCACAAATATCAACTCTTCCAAGCTCGACCATCCAGCCGTAAAACCCCTATCTGCGAGTGATAAAACTGGATTTCGTCGTCATCGCACTCCGGGCGATATGTCAAGCTCCGGACGGTACTTCGGTAAAACACTTGACGCCTTCTTCGGTAAAGCCTCATCTCGCTTTTCCAACCAAAGACAAACGTTTCGTATTGCTTCCTTCACATATTCATTCGAACTCATCGACCAACAAGGCTTTTCATCACCCGGGAATTGATGCTGACCAATCGTCGAACCCAAGTAGCGAGTCGGCTTGCCTATCGAACCTTCTTTCAGACCAAGCTTGTATAGAATAGCTTCCGGCGCCGCAGAAACACACAGGATGTCATCCGTATAGACCAATACCAACTCGTAGTAACTAGTCCCATCCGCTTTCTGTGCCGGCCGTATCCATACATCGTTATCCCATTTCGACAAGGTGTAAAACTCAACGACTCATGCAAACACTCACTCAGATATGACCTCCACGCAGCTCCAGAACTCTTCAGTCCGTAAAGAGCTTTCACGATTTTCGCCTTTCGACCTTTGAACTGTGGACCAAATTCGGCACCGCAAATAATAAAGATTCGTTCTCGAACTGGTGCATTCAAGTACGCATTTCCAATATCTGCCGCCATAATGTCCAAATCGTTCAATGCCGCATAGTAGGAAGGCAATCCGCACGCTTTCTCTCGATACAACACTAGCATAGGTAATCGAGCTCGGCGGATCCGTCATGTGTCCCCCCTGCTACGGTAGGCGGGCCTTCCGTGTGAAATCTGGTTTTATATCAAAAACCATGTGAACCCCAATCTTGGTAAAACCAGCAGGATCGGGAGCGTCTTCGTCAAGGATCTGAAACGCCTTAGCTACCGCGACGCATCTCTTTCGCGAATCGCCTTCGCCCAAAAGTCAGTTCCCGTAGCGCGATCAATCGCCAATGCTTCTTCGACTGTCTTTGGCAACGCGATTCCATATTTCTGAGTAACACGAAAGTAGCGCTTAGCCATCGCTTTGATGATCCTGGTCCTTCTCTTGAGCGTGTAGGGAACCCACCATGAGAAAGCAGGCTCCTCAGCAATCTGTCTCGCAACAGCAAATTCCGCTAACTGTAAAGGGTGAGACTGCTTTAGGTCTTTCAGTTTCTCCCAAGTAGTAGTGCCATCATTCCATAGACAACACAGCTTCCATCCCTTGGTAGTCCGCTTAGGATACTTTCGGTTGTTGTGGATCACGAATGCCTCTTCATGCGAACCGCGACTCTTTCTTGTAGTCCACTATTTCCTTTAGGACATAACTCGCACGCCCATGGTCATCCACTTCGGCATAGATGGCTTCAGCGATCTGATTCGCATGATAAGCCTCCACTTCACCCGTATCAAATTCAATCTCATACAGAGCGGTATCGAGCAAAGGGTTAGGATGGTACCGGCCAATAGGATTCCCGTCTTGATCGTGCTTCCGACCTTTAACCGTACCGTACGACATCGAGTCCCCTTGGCGGAAGCATTACCCTTGCTGAGATATATTGATTGTATGAATCGTAATCAAACTCATCAGCTTCCTTAATCTCGGGAACCGGGATCTTGCGACTCGGTCGGAACATAGTATTCCAACTCTGGGGTGCTCGTCTTCCGGTATCTCGGTCGGATCCAAGGGCATGGCTCGGTCCTTCAGCTTTTGCTCCAACGTCTGCGTGAACTTTGCCTTCAACTCAGCAACGGCTTGGCTATTCTGTTCCTCAACTGACAAAGGGAAAACACTTGTACGGGAAATCGGTCGACCAGAAGCGGGTAGGATCCTAGCACATAGGACATCACCGACATCGAAACTGGGACCAAGGTATCTTCCAAGATGCTTCCTTTCCATATTTTCGTCTTGAGGCGAGATAAACCAAACCCAATCATACCAACCGAACTCACAAATGTGTGAAATATCAGCGGTGTCCCCTGTCAAAAGCGTCTGCGGCACTTCACCATCTAACTGTCTTATGGAAAGACAAGAGTGGCTCCGAACATACGCGTGGTAGACCAAACATAGGTCCCATAGACAACGTGGGGAATTCGTGCGAATCATAGCACGCCTATACATCCTTTTCAATTCACGAATGCCGTCTTCAGCGAGGTTGGCGCGGTGTGCTTCGATCGGCCTAATGGTCGCTTGCACTCGTTAAGCCTTTCGCTTAAACTCTCCTGCTGTCAACTCTCCGGCATTGTCCGGAATTAAAGTGTGAGGGACTCCGACAGCGACGAAACAAGTTGTCAAGCGTGTAATGGGCATCGCTTTTCTTTTCAATCGGGTCCACACATATCCAGTGAAAGGGGGTGCAATACACAGCCGCATATTTGTTACCCAGCAGTGAGACACATGTACCGACCAGAATGTCGCAGTACATCTCCGTATTAAGCCGAGGATAACGCAGCTGGTACGCAAATGGTTTGAGACGGCGCGTTCCAGAGACTGTCGAGAAGTCCCGAATTGCCCGTTGCGATTGGCTGGAGCGTTCGCCTAGCCGTCTCGAATCCCTATACTCCATCGTTTTGCCAAATCTTCGGGTGTGACATATGCTTTCCGGTTCTTCGTTGAGATTGCGGCACTTGTAAGCGAAGCAGCATACGAATCGATGTCAAAAGCTGCCGAACCGCGCTCAGCTGAAATCACAGCAATCGAACGAGCTGGCGGGACAAACGTGCGCTCACTCGTAACCGAACCAAGCATCCTCTGTCCCCCTAAACGAAGCTCAGAGTCAAGGGAAACACGCAATGAGTCCTCATCATGCGCGTGGTTAGAATCCATAGGATCCCAGAACGACTTCGGAGGTGACGTTTACATGGATGCAGTCAACGTCCGAGCTCAGTTCTTTGTCGGTCGGTCGGCGAGTGGGGAAATATGAAATAGTCCCCATCAGTTTCAAAGGAATCTGGAGAGCTGGCTCAGAAAACAAAATAGAATGGCTCTCCGGGCGACGTTGTTCCGGAGGTAGGTGTAGGAGAGGAGTTTCATTCACAACGACTTGGTTGTGCCGAAGTTGAGCGGGGCTGATCAAGTGTCGATGCATGTTTGAAAAGTAGAGTGACTGGTGAAAGAACAAAACGTAGGTTTGCAGCGTCGTGGGGCAATCGTATGCAACCGCAACTGTACCAATGGGAACTTTGGTCACTTTCCCAAGAGAACTAATGAATGGTTCCACCGAAACTGTTTCGCCGGTATCATACACGAAAACCGGGCGTCTTTACCGAACGAGCAAGTATCACAGTGCGAGTCCAATTCAGCTCTACCAGGAGTCTGTTGTCGCATTGCCGCCGCAACTCGCTGCACCGCCAGTCAAGGTCGTCGACTCATGCGGTTACCTGTCGACTCAACCACACCGTCACTATCGGAGTCAGCCGTCTCAACAGCTGAAGCATTTCGGCGTCTCGGACTTAGCCCTTTCACGAGCATTGCGAACTTCTTCCTGTTTCTCTTTCGGTAACTTGATCCACTCCTTCCATTTGTAGTACGGGACACCATCTTTGCCTCTCTTTGCTTTTCCGCCCTTTCCTTTACCAGATTTGCCGCCACCTTTCTTGTTGTTACCGCCGCCAGAATTTCTGGTAACCGAAGAAATGTTGCGAGTGGAACCACGGGTCTTTGCTGCATCTTGCTTCTTTCTATCAACCTGCTCAGCCAAGTAGTTCATCGCGTTTTCGAAGGTACTTTCCAACACAGCATCAGCCCGGACGCTCGGCGAGCTCATCTTTAGTTCATCTGCCCAGATGTTGTCTAGAAAGATTCGCACCTTCCTATCTTCAGTCATCACCTCACCCGCCTCTTCCAAGTCCAAGAAAGCCAAGTTAAGCTTCTGACAGTAGTCTTCAAAGGTAAAGTTACGCGCCTTTCCATCATAGAAGACTGTCGAAAGGACTCGGTCAGCATGAGCAATGTTGCGCTTCTGATAAGAACGCCCCATATAGTGAGTCTTCAAGGCAAAATAAGCGGCGCGTCCATCTTTGCTGTAAGCAAAGGCTTAACCCAATTCCAAGCTGGTCCACCGTGTGAAACCTGACGAATAACGCTCCACAGCATCATATTGTCTTCTTCATACTGGTCTCCATCATGGCGAAATGAACAAGTTCCGACATAGCATCAGGGACACCGAAACCTGGATCATCAACCCCTTCGATTCCATCGGGATCGACATGCTCCCGCACAAGGTACGACAAAGGCGCACCATAAGCTCCAAGGTGATTGCCAAGTACCTCGTCGATGTCTTCAATCGTCTTCCGAGCGTTTTCCACCTTCAACAACACATCGATCTTAGGAAGATCTTTGTTGGTCTCACGCATGCGACGAATGCGCTCACGCGAAAGTCCAAGCGCGTTCCAATCGAGCAAGAGTTGCAAAGCCAGGAACAAACTCGCGCTGCAAGCGGTGCAAGTGGAAAAGGAAGTAGCGAAGCTGACGAACACGGAGCTCAAGATTGACTCCGATCGCAATACCACGGTTCGGAATCATCGCAGGTACCATCGGTGCAGCCTCCGCTCCAACCGCAGGAGGGACAAAGGCTGGGTTTGGAATCAAACCCCCAGGGTTTCGAATCTTCGTAAAGATCTCCTGAACGTACTTATCACTCCGGTGCGTCAAGTCGTCAAAGCGGTAATGCCTTGGCCATTGATGGCCTGACGAGCTGCCGCATCCTCAATAAAGAGGACATCACGGAGGTAGTTGTTGAATGCAGCAAGATTGGCTGCCATCGTAAACAAGGAGAAAGGAGAGAAAGTTCACAAATCGGAATGCGAGGGAGATAAAAGCGAAGCGACGTTTTCTTTTCTTTTTGTGTGCGAAACTGCATCGTTGCTAAAAACGTTTGCACGAAATTCCGACCCCTTTACTCTCCCTTCGAGAGTGTTGTGTACTGTAGGGAACTCCAGTGTAAAGCGCCAAAAGTGCCCTTATGTACGTGAAGGCCATTGTACACACTAGGCCCTACAGAACAATCGTCCACACCCTCATTTAGCTCTGAATCCGTTCATAGTCAAAAAAAGACAGATCGGCCTAAACAGTATAGAACACGACCTCGGACAGGCCAAAATACACGCACAACACGATTTCACTTGCGCAACTTCTCGCGAAATCCGACGATGTTGTGCTTTGACCGCCTCTGGAGGAAAAACATCCCTCCACCATGAGGACTTCGCAACAATCGGGTGAATAATTCACTCATTTATGTATTCTAGCATTAAAGGTGTATTAGCATGTATACGGCGTCCCCCATATTTTACCCGACAAGTGACATAATCACTGTGGTCCGATGCATCCATCGACAGAGCCAGAACTGTCAATAAAGGAAAGCAACGGTGCTTCATAAGCTAATTACCTCACAAACCCAGCCATCTAATCAAGACATATGATTAACATGATGACTCCATGGGGTCGACCTATACATAAGGTCATGATCTCACATTTTCATGTGGACAATTGTCGACTTCCGACAACGCCCGAGATTGACAGATTTATAATAAGATTGATTCCTGGGTGTTCATGACTGGACAGTCTGTTTGTCTGTCAGGTGTGTTTTGGGTGGTTCATGACTGGGAGTGAGTCATGAAGCTTGAAGTTGAAGTTGAATACCAGTGTGAGGAAGATATGTTTTTGGATTCTTCTCTCGCTACGTCAGTGACCACGTCAGTATTTTGAGAAGGATGAGACAGCTTCTCATTTTCATTAGTTTTAGATAATGCGCACAATTTAGAAACCCAGTTGATAATGAACTAGTTGTCATTACCTCGTATCGAGTACGGTCAGAGATACATTTGCTGTGTGGAATCTCAGAGGGTTGGCACACCTTGTGAGAACGGTTGAGTCGAGTTGGCACACTTGACGAACCAGTGTTAGGAGAAGGCTGGCACGCCGGATCTTTATACTGAAGCAGTAAGTACGCGCATTTCGGTTGGCACGCCGGATTGTACTTATTGACCTATACGGCAGCGGGTGGCCAGTTGTCGTACTCTTTGTGTGTAGTGTGCAGTGACACGGTCGGGTCATTCGTTCATAGCGAGTTCGGGTGATTTTGACGTCTGTGCGTCGATTGTTGCGTGTGTCGAGTTACACGTGGAATTGGATTGTGTCGTTTGTACTCTCGCGTGGAGAGTCTCAAATTCTGGGAGCTATCTGTGCGCTCGGAATTTTGTCAGATTAACAGTCGCAAGTCTCTGTACTACTTGGGCTTTGTGATTGGTGGGTTTCCGATGACTCTGGTTCTTTCTGAGTCATTGTTTCTCTAGTGGATACTCTTCGTTATTGGTGACGTTCCCTACTGTTCAGTGTGCGGAGAGACAGAAACACGGGGAGACACGATTTCACTGTACATTTGTCCTACTTGGTGTACAACATGATTTCTTTCAGCGTACTTTCGCGGTAAGAAACCGGGATTCAGGTTGAGTACTACGCACCAACCTACTTTTCAGTGGGAAACACTGCATTTTCATTTTCGCTTGGCGAATTTACTGTGGAGCGGCACTGTGGGAAGTTATTTTGTCTGACGTACCTTCGAGAAGACGGGGAGTGACAGATTTATAATAAGATTGATTCCTGGGTGTTCATGACTGGACAGTCTGTTTGTCTGTCAGGTGTGTTTTGGGTGGTTCATGACTGGGAGTGAGTCATGAAGCTTGAAGTTGAAGTTGAATACCAGTGTGAGGGAAGATATGTTTTTGGATTCTTCTCTCGCTCACGTCAGTGACCACGTCAGTATTTTGAGAAGGATGAGACAGCTTCTCATTTTCATTAGTTTTAGATAATGCGCACAATTTAGAAACCCAGTTGATAATGAACTAGTTGTCATTACCTCGTGTATCGAATGCGGTCAGAGATACATTTGCTGTGTGGAATCTCAGAGGGTTGGCACACCTTGTGAGAACGGTTGAGTCGAGTTGGCACACTTGACGAACCAGTGTTAGGAGAAGGCTGGCACGCCGGATCTTTATACTGAAGCAGTAAGTACGCGCATTTCGGTTGGCACGCCGGATTGTACTTATTGACCTATACGGCAGCGGGTGGCCAGTTGTCGTACTCTTTGTGTGTAGTGTGCAGTGACACGGTCGGGTCATTCGTTCATAGCGAGTTCGGGTGATTTTGACGTCTGTGCGTCGATTGTTGCGTGTGTCGAGTTACACGTGGAATTGGATTGTGTCGTTTGTACTCTCAGCGTGGAGAGTCTCAAATTCTGGGAGCTATCTGTGCTCGGAATTTTGTCAGAGATCATCTCCTTGACCACTCAAGCCCAACAGTTAGTAACACATACATAAGGAACATTACTCTTACGATATTACCATTGTTTTCCTGTGTATTTCATCGTTTCAGAGGGATTCATCGCGAAACCCCGGTTTTTAACCCGAAATAAGGCAGTGGTGTAAAATTATGACTACAAGTGTTACATCTACCACGGAGGCTTCCCGTCTGTACTACACTCGGTTATTTCGTTACATCCTACTTCTCTAATGCTCCTGTCCGTATGTACGTCACTCGCATATTTCGGAAACGCCTACCAGCTACCAGGTAAACAAATGAATGAAAGTACAATTTCAAGGCCGTTTTTCATTGATTGTATAAATACGAACCGATGTATGGCAAGGTAATTTCTACGGTTCTGAAAGTGTCTGCTGGTCGCAAAATTTTGAGAATGAGTCCTGTTTTTGGAACGTGCAAGCTGCGAGAAAAATGGACAACTGTCATTGCACTTGTTCGTGCAAACCAATGCAAACATTCGAATTCATTCGATGAATGACTTGTGTAGCATCGACAAGTTGCTGGTAAAGGCAACCATGTGAATGGTTTAATTGGCTAAGAAGACTTTTAACTCGCTCTCCGCCCTCTGGCTTTAGGAAATAAAGAGATAAATAACTCCGTGATTAATAGGCGGTCACCTATTATCTAAGGAGACTTATGATTAGCTCTCCGCCCTCCAGACGCCGTAGGCGTCTGACTGTGACCCCGCAGATGAACAGAAGCCTCACGTCTGCGCCCTAAGGTAAGAGGTGTCGTCGACGGCCGACATAATAGGAATTTAAGAATGTCCTTTAAATTCCGTGACAAAAAAACGAAAACCAAGAAAGTTATGCGTGGTGTTTCTTCAATTATTGTTACTAGCCGCCTGCGGCATGTGGGGCTTTTTTTCGTTCTCGCCCTTCCATGGCGGGGGGCTCGATCCCCGGGGATAGCGTCACACTCGGGATTGAACAACCGGGACCGACGTGACACACACACACACACACACACACACACGGACAGCGCGCTATTATAAATAGATCGTAGCAGACAATCTCCATTTTCCCGTTAACACAAAATCTGGGCAATATATCTATAAGGCACACGGAAATTCTGAGTATTGCCTTTTATCGGACAGAAAATCTTTGCAGCGTCGTGTCGGTACATCAACATTTTTTCGGCGCACAATAAGCTTAGTTGTACATAAATTCTGTATGATGTGTCGTCGACTGAACAAAAAAATCAGAGGAGCTTTCCGTCAATGTGTCACATCACTTTTCTGCCTCACAAAAGGCGCAGCCCACAATAAAAACTCCATTCATTCGTTTCGATCGCCACGTATATTTTCCTTCAAGTTAGTTACAATGATGAGAAACGACACGAACAAATAATAATAACGACCGCTTCTCGATTGCACGATAAGAAAAAGCCATCGATCTTTGACGAAATGCAACATTGAATTCCCCATCGGTCGACAAACGGTTTTTGACGCATCACTCGGACTTTCAGCTCGAAAAAAATGATGTGAAAGAAGACTGGTTGTTGCGAGCAAGAGTCATCTTTCTCCTTTATGAATTGTTTCATAAATCAGCGAATGATTGAATGTGACAAAGAGCGATGGAAAAGTTCACCAAGACAAGGAAACGATCCGCACTTCACACAAGAGTCGTCTGTATTTTGATAAGAAAACAGGACGATGCATTAAAATAATAATTTGAGAACGAAGTGAACCTACAGATCGCAATCTCAGAGGGGACGGACAATGAGCGCCCACAAGATTCTGGCAGGTCACGCAACTACTCACTCGAGACAACAATTCACTGCAACGTCGAACGCGATGACTGATTCAACAATGCATACATCGTCACGATACTTTCCTTTCGCGTACCGTGGCCTCGTCTGCAGTCGATTTACCGCGAGCCCTTTTGTTTTCGTTCATAACATTGAAGATACAACGATTTTTTGAAGTTATATTCCTATTTTGAAGTTATATTGACTCACGAATCACATCACGTCACCGATCAAGACTCAACAATTTCCACCAACAAATCCCCTGCCGCAATTTCGTCTCCTTGGGTCACTTCCACGTGCGAGACAACTCCCGAGCACGGTGCGGCTACGGTCGTTTCCATTTTCATGGCACTCAAGCTCAACAACGGATCTCCTTTTTGACAGTATCGCCCTTTTTGACTTTGGCTTCGACCACGACACCGGGCATGGGGGCACCAACACTGCCCAAAACGTTCTTCATGGCCTTGGGGCGAGAAAATTTGGCAATTCCCGTATTCTTGTCTTGAATTTGAACGCTGCGAGGTGTGCCGTTCAACTCGAACTGCAAAGTTACCATGCCATCTCGATCGGGTTCCGAAATACTGTTTAATTTGATAACCAATTGTTTACCGGCTTCGATTTCGACATCCAATTCTTGTCCGATTTTCATACCAGTCAAAAGGTCCGCGTGTCCAAGAAATCGAGTTGACCGAATTCGTGTTTGAATTCTTGAAACTCGTTGAACACGGCAGGATACATGACTTCACTCATCACGTCGACATCGCGAACCGTGCCCCATTTTTCTTCCAAACGAGCACGGGCTTTGTCCATATCGTACGGTTTCAAGTCGATACCCGGACGCCCTTGGAAAACTGTCAACCCATCGGTACCTGGAATCGTTTGCCCCTTGACGACACGGCTACGAAGCGGTTCGGGAAAGCCAAAGGTGGGATTCCCAAGTATCCTTGAAAGTATTCAATGACACTTTTGGGAAAGTTGAGGTTATCCGCATTGTCGATGACTTGTTGTTCAGTCAAGTTGTTGGCGACAATAAACTGAGCCAAGTCGCCTGTGACTTTACTGCTCGGTGTCACTTTGATGATATCGCCCAACAATCGGTTGGCCATGGCATACGCCTTTTGACCTTGGACCACTGTCCGGTCAAACCCAACTGCGTGCTTTGGAACAATAAGTTGGTGTACTGTCCGCCTGGCATTTCGTGTTCGTAAACGTCGGCACTGCCGGTTTTCTGACCCGATTCGAAGGACGCATACAATCCACGGCATTCCTCCCAGTATTCGTTTAGTGCTTGGATCTGTGTCAAATCCAAGCCAGTGTCGTACTCGGTTCCTTGGAGACTGGCAACCAGAGCTCCCAGCGTGGGCTGAGACGTCGTACCCGACATTGCATCGGATGCTGCATCCACCACATCGGCACCTGCCTTGGCGCAGGCAATCATGGAAGCGACTCCAGTACCCGCCGTATCGTGCGTGTGCACGTGAATGGGTAGATTGGGAAACTCCTCGCGAATGCTTCCAATCAATAATGTCGCAGCTTCCGGTTTTAGTAGCCCAGCCATGTCTTTCACAGCCAGCACGTGAATACCAAGGTCGGTCAACTGACGAACGAAGTTCATGTAATACTCCAGATCATATTGACCACGATGCGGATTCGATACATCGCCCGTGTAGCAAACCGCCGCTTCCACAATACCGCCTGCAGTACCAACTGCATCGATGCCCAACTTCATGTTCTCGATGTAATTCACGCTATCAAAGATACGAAAGACGTCCATTCCGGTTTCTTTGGCCATTCGACAGAACTCAAAGACTACGTTGTCCGGGTAGCTCGTGTATCCCACCGCATTGGCGCCGCGCAGCAGCATTTGAAACGGAATATCTGGTACCACCTCTCGCAAGGCGGCCAAACGGTCCCACGGACATTCACGTAAGAAACGCAACGAAACATCAAAGGTTGCACCGCCCCAACATTCCAGCGAATACGCCTTATTCAGGGCAACACGGGTTGCCGGAGCAATGTTGAGCATGTCGATGGTTCTCAAACGAGTCGCCAAGAGCGACTGGTGGGCATCGCGCCAAGTCGTATCCATGAGCAAAAGTCCTTTCTGATTGCGAACAGCCTTGGCGAACGATTCAGGTCCTTCTTCGTCAAATATATGCTTCAAGCTGCGATCGATAAGTTGACCGGGCTTCGGATGGATCGTAGGGATAAAAGGATCAACCGGTGACGGAGGAGGTCCAATCGCTCCCAACTCTTTGGGTGTACCATTGACAATTACGTTCGCGATGTAATGCAACAACTTTTGCGCACGATCTTTTTCACGAAGAGGTGCAAGCAAATTCGGGTTGGCGGCAATGAATCCAGTATCCACGGAAGCGTCAAGAAAGTCATCGTGCTCCAACACATTCAACAAAAAGCTCTTGTTGGTCTTGACACCACGAACACGAAACTCACGTAGCGCACGTCGCAGCTTTGCGGCGGCTTCACGACGATTGCGAGCTTTAGCGGTAATCTTGACCAACAGAGAATCATAATGTGGAGTGATGCGAGCACCGGGAAATCCCGGTCCATCGTCAAGTCGAATCCCCATACCCGCCGGTAAACGAAAGACACTGATAGTGCCTGTATCAGGACGAAAGTCTTGCGAAGGATCTTCGGTTGTCACACGGCATTGCATCGCACAACCCTTCGGATACGGAATAGCATCTTGCGTTAAACCCAGCTCCGGCAATGTTTTTCCTGACGCAATCAAAATTTGCGACTGCACAATATCGATTCCTACAATCTCTTCCGTCACGGTATGTTCGACTTGCACGCGCGGATTGACTTCCATAAAATAATGGCTTCCATTTTTGTCGACCAAGAATTCTACAGTACCCGCATTGCGATACTTTGCGGCACTCAGCAAGCGCACCGCATCATTCAAAATCTGCGTCCGCGTTTCTTCTTTCAAGCCTTCCGCCGGCGCCAATTCGATCACTTTTTGATGACGACGCTGCACACTGCAATCTCGATCCCACAAATGCACGACATTGCCCGTCCCGTCGCCCAAACACTGTACTTCAATGTGTCGGGGACGTTCGACGTACTTTTCCACAAAGCAGCGACCATCCCCAAACGCATTCGCGGCTTCGTTCGATGCCTGCAGAAACATGGGTTCCAACTCGTGTGCCGTATGCACAATCCGAATACCACGGCCGCCTATACAAAAGATATGGTATGGGTGAGTGAACATTCTTTTAATCGCAGACAGAATAACATTAGAGACACTTCTTCCTCTCTCTTTCTCTTTTGACGTACCTCCACCCATGAGTGCCTTGACAATCACTGGATACGAGCACTTGTTGACCGGATCGGCGATCCAATCCTTTGCTTCTCGCCAACTTCCAAAGGCATCGGTACTTCCGGGTACGACTGGTACATTTGATGCAATCGCCATATTCCGTGCCGACGTCTTGTCACCAAACATGTTCAAATTCTCGACGGTCGGACCGACAAAGACAATTCCGGCTTGTTCCAAAGCCGTCGCAAAATGTTCATTTTCACTCAAGAATCCGTACCCCGGATGCACCGCTTGGACATGATTTTGCGTACAAATTTTAACAATATTGGATATATCGAGATATTGTTGGATGGGACTTTTCGATCCATCCAATTCAAACGCTTGATCGCATTTGTAACGATGTTGGGTAAACCGGTCTGTCGAAAGAAGGAATTGTTAGCGTTCTTTAAAGTTTGAGTTACGAATATTTCACTCTTTTTCTTTCGCGCTTTCGTAATCACCTTCATGACTGTAAATGCCGGCCGTCGGAATGCCCAATTCACTGGCGGCCCGCGTAATGCGGGTCGCAATTTCTCCGCGATTCGCTGCTAAGAGCTTGGTAAAAGGAGCCGTTTTGGCGGCTCCGGTCACCGGCGGATGTTCATCGGGCGTATGAAACGTATGAAAGTATGTAATTTGCGGCAACGAGTGACGAAGGGACGTTACGGTTGTATTAGCCAAAGGCACGAGGAAGCCTCGGGGATGCGACGACGACGAGGATCGGTGACGACTTTTTCGGAAAAGCCGCTGGCTCGAAAGGCGACTGAATGGATGCATAATGCTACGTTTTGTTCTTTCTTCTTTGACGAGTTTCCCTTCGCTATTAGAGCAAACGATGACAGGCGATAAAAGGTATGCTGCTCTCGTAATAAAAGAGAAGGAATGAATATAAAAGACATCGGTGACGAGCAGCCTTTTTCGCTTTGATGGCAAAAGATCGTTTTCGTCGGACACGCGGAATGGTTGTTTGGATGCCGAGGTATCTTTCCTGTACTTTAACATCGACAGTGGACGTGTGACACGTCACTGACGCGATGCTTCGATGCGATCCTTCGGTCCCGCAAAATGTGAGTCATGAGTTGTCTACAATATTACCTAGTGTGAAACGTCCGACAAGAAGAACACGGAGCCTCTACAACAGATTAGTGTCTTATCTTTTAATCGATGGGAACCGTACGGTACCGGTACCCTATTAGATTACTGTAGCAGTAACTGTCAACCATCAACCATTACCCATTACCCATTACCCATCACCCATCATCAATCATCAATCATCAATCATCACTCATCACCATCAACCATCACCGATGGGCGCATGGCGGCGGACGAGTTTATATTTTATTTGCGTTGTTTATTATCTACTACGTACCTGGTACCGGTACCTTACCTGTTATAAAAAAGGTCCCCTGATGGATCGACAAAACAACTATGAAGAAGGTATATAGCCTAACCGTCCTTGTGCTGTCGTTTAGCACAACTGCATGGTCGTTACAGGATGTTAAAGCTGGCAAAATTACGAGGAGCCTGAGTCTTCGTAAAGTGTCGCGAGAAACACAACAAGCTCCAGCTGCAGCAGCAGCCACATCTCTGCAGGGTGGCTCTCTGCCAAGCGCAAAGCGATCTGTAACGACTTGCTGGATCTTTCTGATTATGTCGATTTTGTTAGAATGCCTAGATACGACGGTTTCAAAGCTAGCACGCGATCAGGAATCAACGCCCCTCTTTTTCCTCGCGTGCTCATTGAATCTTATTAGGTACGCCGAATGCACGCGAAAGCTGAAAGAGTTACGGGTTGATCAATCGCGTATCTAAACCACAATCTCTTTGTTTCTCTTCTATTGCACATTCAGCATGTACGGCATTAATATTTCCATGACACGCCTTCCAGTCAGTCTCGCGTATACGGTATGGACGGCACTCGGGACACTGGTTGTGACTCTAATCGGCGCGGCTTGGTTTCAAGAGCCCATAGGTGCACAACAAATGGTTTGCTTAGCAATGATCACAGTGGGAGTGATTGGTCTCAATCTACAGGAGGAATGATGTGAAAAATGAGTTGGATGAATTTTGCGGATGTCTTCTTTGGTTCGCCAATGCCCGGATTTGATGAGCAGATTGACTCAGAAAGCAGGAGACTTTACCATGACCTTTTGATTTCTTGAGAGGTATTGGACTGGAAATGAAGCTAAGTGCTTTTGTCATTCGTTGTCGCTTTGAATCCCGACTGGGAATACAAGGCTCATTCGTTAACGTACTGCGCTTGTCCACTGTGCTTCATACTTACACTAGATCCAAAGACACGGAAAACGAATTCATGACGAAGATTTTCGCAACAATAAGAGAGTCTGTTTTGTAGTTAGGCAGCGACAATTTTTGTGTGAATTTCAGCACCAACGTCATCATCAGTCTATTGTATAGTGTTATTGATGACCAGGCCATGGGACAGAATTTGTCACTCTAAACCTATATTCATTATTTGATTGTTTTGATTTAACGACATTGGCATTGTTTATTATTATAATAACCTCAAAAACGTGCCCGGAACTCTCGCAGTAGCTTCGTTCTTGTTATTCAAACGCCGGAACTGTTTTCTCATGACTGAATTCCAGTCGAGAGTTGAGAGAGCTTTTGATTGCGATAAAAAAATGCGACGAACTCCTTTGCAAAAAACTCTTTTCGCAATCTTCACCCAAGACACCCCCTCTGTATCACCAATTTCAATAAACGAATAATAGGCTCCACTATTTGCGTCTTGTCTACGCTACACTTTTCTGTGCTCATTAATACCCTCCTTCCCGCTCTATGAATCTCGATTCCCTCCCTATTGTGTTGTTCTTCCTTTCTGCCTCCTGCACGGGCGCATCCGGTGCTGATGAACGCGGATCTCTTTTCAATCGCAACGTCCTTTTTTCCAATTTTCTGTGCTTACCTGTGCTGGATGACTGCAATAGGAATAGCAAAACGGAGAGTTGCGATGGTGAAGGCGATCCTTGTCTCGGAGATTTCGGTGGCTTGGCCTGTGTCGAGACGACCCGAGGAGGTAAAGTGTGCGCTGCTCCGTTGGAAGGGCCTGCACAGTTTTGCACGAAATCCAGAGATTGCCCGGAAGAGTAAGTGTGTCTTTATATAAATGAGAAAATGCCTTGCGGTTTGATGATAGACCAGTACGTTTCTGACACGGCAAACTCACCCTTCTGTCTCGGATTCATTATTTTCTTATATTTTAGTCAAGTTTGCGCGGTGATTGGAGATTGTTTTGCGACTAATGTATGTGTTACGCAAGTTCGCCGTTTCGATTGAGGGTAAAGCAATGAACAGAACGGGCCGATCTGTCTGTTTTTCAGTAAGCACTATTGTTTCAAACCAACTTTGGATGTGAGTTGTGTAGCTAGAGATTTACGTTAGATGTCACTTATTGAGCACAAGTACAAATAAGCTACAAACCTTTTTCATATACTTTGTAGTTATTTCGTCGATCAATTTTAGCGTCCTTTCGAGTGATGTTATGAGAGATGCCCTTATTTTCTGCGAGACTCAGCAAATTGTCAGTCCCGTATACTCTTTCAACGGAAAGTGTTGATACTGATACGACAAAGAGTCATTTTACAGCTAGTATTTGAATGTTGAGAAAGAGATAGTATAGCGTTTAAAGTGGTGTTGTCATTGGTCGCTGTTTTCATCGCGTCATTTATGTTATCATTATCATCGAACTCATCATCATTCTTGTTATTCAGTTCTATTCTTTTCCTTAATACCTATCTTTCAAAAAGAATAACACTAATACTAAAGTAGTTTATTTCGGGAAAAAGACGCAGCGAATCGACACAATGGCACGTCGCTTATTCGAACATATCTGGGACGAACATCTGTCGCCCTTGCAAAGGAGTTGCAACCGATCGGCCGGGACGGCCTGCCCGTGCCCGTTCATACACTCAAACGCGAACCGAAGCGTCTCCAGGATATCAAGGTGTACCAAAAGACCCGTATTGCGATTTGGCGGGACAACGAAACGATGCTGGTCGTCCGCAATTGTCTGTTAACGGATCAACCCTTTGCTCCCACTCTCGCCAAGAATGCGGCCTTCACGATCATGAACGCCGGCATGTATATGCTCGATTGCAATGTCTTTGGCAAAACAGATGCGGCCATCGCGGAAACGTTAACGTATGGTTCTGGTCGTTGCCGCAACCGAAAGATAAAATCACTACATTGGAAATTGGGAAATACGGCAAGCGCGAGGAATACACCGAACACGCCTTTGACTTGACGGCGTTGCAGCCCGAGCAGTTGCAACGCATTCTAAATGCGAATCCGACACGAAAGTACGAGCTGTATACAGGAGAGTGGACTCCGGCGCAGTCGGCCGTGTTGGCTTCACGCCCGTTCCCCTTGCATATGACCTTTTTTGGTCGATTCGAATTGCAAGATGAAGGAACCGCCTTTGTGGATGCCTTGCAACAACGAACGTCGCCGTTTGGATCGCTGCAATTCTATGGATCACCCTTCAATGATCCCAACTTGGAGCGCCTTCTTCAGCTCGAAAATACTTTTCAAAGGCTTTCTCCCCTGGGTCTCGATCCGAAGTTCAATCGACTGGCCCTATCCACCAAAGTCAATGCGTTGGATTACAAGTTTTGCGTGAAGCACTTCCAGTTGAACGATTTCGATACTTTGTCGATCGCCACCAAGGATCTCAGCGTGGATCTGTATATCGGCAAAGAGGATCCGTGGAAGGAGATTTTGATCGCCTTTTTCCATCGATTGAGTGCACTCGGTCATTTGGAAAAATTCAACTTAAAAACAAGCTGCAGCGATTTTTATTTCAAGCCGAGTCCGGGGGAATGCGTCGTACCGGTCGTCGACGCTTTGATTCGGGCCGTGACAGCAAATCAGAAACTTTCGTGCTTGAACCTAAGCTCAGCGTATTGGATCGAGGATCATCTTCCCAATATTGTGAAAGCTCTGGAAGATCATGAGGGCATTCGTCATCTGATTGTGTCTAGTTATCCGGTGGAGAAAGATTCTTGGGGTCGAACTTCTTGTCCCTCGTTGATGCGCTTGTTGGAGCGCAACCCGAACATTCGAGTATTGGATAGTTGCGGCAACTTGATTACCGACGGATCCAACCGGATGCTCCTATTGTATTTCCGGAATTTCTCTTATCAAGATTCGTTGAGCTTTATGAAAGAGCCCACCACAGTGCGACCGTTTGTGGTAGCATACACATTGATGGGATTCGCATTCGCCCAGTTTCCACTCATTACAACCTTGTTGTCACATCATACGGATTTGCTCTGCGAGTTTATTGAAGCTCCAAGCCAGGATAATGTTGGTGGAAATAAAGATACTGTTGCACGCCCTTCTCCTCAACCGAACAGTCGTTTAAAGCGCAAGAGAACTAGGCAAGCGCCACGAGCCACAAAGAAAGCACACGAATTCGGCTGTGATGATTAGATCGATTTCTTTTTTGGTATAATGGGCCATTTCCTTTTGTCTAGAAAACTTATTTATTTGTGTTTAAAAAATACCAGCCAATAAACGTTATGCTAAGGTGATAACTGGGTTTACCATGGTCCAAAGTGTAGGAAGTAGGATACTTTTCTCGTGACTGGATGCGATGTAAGTCATGAGTTCTAGTTGCCCCCGCCTGCGCGCAGTCTGAGATGATTTGCGCCTTTTTAGAAATAATAATGAATGTCAATAATAATCCATATTTTACAATGAATAAGCTTCTCTTCGCCTCACTCGTGCTTTGCTTTCTTTCGGCTTTTATAGAAGCGGAAACCGAAAACGGTCACCGCTCACTCTTGTTGCGGAATTTCTTGTGTTTGCCCTTGTTCGACGGCTGCAACTGGAATAGTAACACTGTCGGCAACGGTTCCGGTGATTCTTGTATGGATGATCGAGGAGTATGCGCTGAAACGACCGAAGGTGGCGTCGTTTGTGTCACCGAAGGACTGGGTGACGGAGATCCTTGCAGCAGATCGAGAGATTGCTCGGGAAAGTACGTTTTACATTCCGCGTTTTTTTGCTCTTTGACGCAGCTTTTTCTAACTTTATTCTCGTTCATTTCTTTTTTTTAGCCGAGTTTGTATTACGCTCAAAAATGGTTTCTGCGTGACGCAACTTCGTCGTTCGGATTGAGGACAATTCTGCAACTAAAGATGATAGAAATGTTACTTTTACTGAAAGTAAAGCTCTTTGTACAACTCTAGAAAGCGCCCGAAACAACTCTCTCCGAGCCAGAGGACGCCGCTCTTTTCCCATTTTTCCGTTCATCAATTCTACATCCTTTTGGCATTCTTTCGTTACCTTCTTCAAAATCTTTTCCGAAATCATCGACCAAACTTGAATTAATCACAGCTAAAGCGAGAGCATTCAGGCGGATGATAACGGAAAAGTAAACGATAGTGAGAGCGACTTCGATAGACTTGATCGAAAGGCGAGCATGATTAGTTACAATCTATATGTAGACGACAAAGAGAGGTGGCTTGTAAAGGAAACACAACGGGCTGAGTGCAGTCCAGAAAATCAAATAACAAGCGATTTAACAATGGGCAACAAAAGTCTTCATTATAGCTCCATACGAGCACCCACCAAACGATGCTCCACTTTGTCCACCATTTCTTGGACATGATCGGCTCCCTTGAACATGACTTCACGAGGATCTTGTTGAAGAACGGTGTCAACGGCGACTTGCAGCCTCTGCTGAGTTGCCTCGTATATGTCCAACGGTTGGTCACTGCCATCTGAGTCTAGAGAAATATCGTCATCTTCATTTCGATCCATTGCGCTGTCCAACACCCGATATTGTGTCATCCATGGAAAGAGTGCTACTACGGCTAGTTGACGCCACGCAGCTCCTGCGTGTGTACCAAACGTGTCGGGGTGCTTCAATTTCATCAAATACATCTGCGCTAAGCGTTCCATATAGGGATGTCGATGGGCTTCATGTACCAGCAAGTCTTTCACAAAGTTGGACGGGACGTAGTCAAAGCCATATCCCAGAAAGTTCACGTCTTCGGCCAAGAAATTGACATCGATCCGGCCTACCCACAATGCCGCTGCCAGCAGAAACTGTAATACCCGACAAAGAGCCGTCGAAGAAGCGAGACCGAAATACCAACACTCTAGCGCTAATGAACTCACGCGCGCTGCACCGGGTCGAATTCGGAAAAGGAACGATACTGAAAGCTGCGACATCCCATGGTGAGCAGCATCTTTAGCACTATAGTCACCGAGAGACCAATGGACCATCCAAGAATAAGCAACATGACTTTTTTGCGAGTAGGGCCACTGGAAAAGGAAGAGGAGGACGCCAAAAATAACTGGGGAGTCGAAATTTGCGATAATGAGGTGTGCACGGGGCGTTAATGTTTAGTCGACAAGTGATCAGACTTACAAAAGATCAATGTGGCAGATCCAATCATGCACCATACACCGTTTGCCGCGTTCGTGTACACCTACGCACGTTTGAAGTGAGAGCGCATTTATCCTAGAAAAACAACAGTACGATGCGTCCCTTGCTATTTGAGATTACTTACCGAGTCGACTCCGCCGCGATACCTGATCAGCGAGCATTGTGTGAGATGTGGGTGGTCCAATTATACTTACCGACCAAAGCATTTCAAAAAGCTGACTTACTTGTGGAAATATGTTGAACGAAACGAAGGCAGCACCTGGCTCCGATACTTCAGCACAGTCGTCGTTGCGCTGGTGGAGGGTTTAAGTCAGATACTGTGGCACATAGCAATTGTTGCTGCATTGAGCGAACGAGCTCAGACGTACCTCGGGATATAAATTAGGATCAAGAACAGCTGAGCAACCATTGCCAACACAGCTGAAGGGTAGAAAGACCGTTTGATCATTGCACCTGTAGGGAACAGATCAACCACCCAGTTTGGCGTATCGGCAGGTAAGCTCGCTCTCGCTTCCTCTGCTTCGTCGGCTACTGTTATGACAAAAGAAGCACTGCCACGGCGAAAAAGACCCCCACGACTACCTGAGCAACCTGCATGATGATCAACCTTGTGTTGATCCACACTCCTTCCGTACTCAAAAGATCTCCGTTAAAAACTCGCTTCCACGTCCAGAAATACCCGCCACAAGACTCATACTGCTCTATTTGTCCCAGAAAACTACGAAAGGCATCGCGTTGGGATGATTTTTGTCCTCCTTCAACTACCTTCGAGCTTCTCTGGCGATGGCGGTGCAGCAAACGTGCATTTTCGATCATTTTATTCATCTTTCGCGATGCTGCGTACTTCAAACAAAGCTCTCCTCTCACGTTGGATGTCGAAAGGAAATATCTTAAAGCACGAAATTTTACCGAGACAATGGACCGTATCCATGATAAAAGCAAGTTCGACACGTACATTGCAACCAGAATCACGCAAATTGCCAGTGTTATCGCTTGCCCCGCCGCGAAAGCATCCCCTTCTACAATCTTACGCATGTCTTTGTCGTAATCTTCATACGTGCGAACAACAATCAACGGTATACTTGGCCGCGAACAATGTCAGATGATTGTCAGCAGAGCTCCAAAAATCATCCGCTCTGTGTCTCACGTACCATCCATAAATTGCCGAAAACGTCACAGAGGAAGTGGTTCGAAAGATATTTGATCTGTATGGGTTGTTACCGTAGCTCATGGGTGCTATAACAAATACACCAGCCACAGACAATAAGACGGCCAGAACCGCCCTGTACAGGCGTGAGTTTCACGTACATTCAAATGGCATCTAAACGTCGAAAGAACGTACCACGTGACAACTGTAGACGAGACTTGACATGAAAACTTTGACAGATCGCACCAGTTTGCGCTATAAATTGTTATCACAAGCAGGGACCCACTGCGGAAAACATGGTTAGGACTATGTGGGCAAAGTATATTCTCTCGTTTCGCTCTTCCAAAAAAAGTCGACTTACTATACAATAAAGCTGTCAAGATTTACAGAAAGGAGTTGTCAGACTACCTGTGACTAAAATGAGAAAACAAACGAAGGGTCGTACCCGAAGAGGTAAAAGAGCCACACCAAAACGACAGCAATGGATGAAGCATGCGTATCGACGACAAGATCAATGTTGGTTCGCTCGGGCCGAAAAACTTGTAGACCTCTCTTTTTCTTGCCGCAGATTGAAAACGTGGAGTGCGGTTCTACTGAAATCTCTTTCTTTGATTGCTCTGCTTCTTCGACATCCGAATCTCGGTCCATCACGAATACCTCCCCTGGATCACTTCCGCCAAATACATCTTGAAAGAAGGACGACAGGTCCGTCTCGCTGTCTACATTCCATTCAGTCAGATCCGCAGACAGAACGTGCAACCAAGTTTGGGCATCCAATAGGCTGGAATTGCTTTGATGTGCCATTTCTACCATTTCCTTCACTAAAACAGAATCGTTTGCTCGAACTTCTTCACCATGTCGAAGGAGCAGTCGACGTACTGCCTCCTCCGTAATTTCCAAATAGCGATTCTCATCCCCGGTAACCAGCAGCCTCCATTTCTCCGAAATGAAATGGGCATTCGGCAGAGTACTTTCGTAGGCCGCATACATGGATCGGATGGGAATTGCCCGAATCCGGTCCAGACACTTCAAAAATCTGCCGTAGCAACCATTTCCTCGAGGCGGTGGAAGATGCATGGGCTTTACCCCGTCCTTACGTATTTTTGAAGCAGCTGCAAATGTCGGGATGAGAAGGAGAGAAACGATCTGCACCAAACTGGAATATCGCCAAGACAGAACCTAAATTGAGTGAAACCTTCGGAAACATCATAGAAAATGCATATGTACTTACTCAAGCTGACAATGTGAAAAATTCGGCTGGTATTTTTGGTCAACGGTTTGTTTTGTAGTAGGCTCATTCATCAAATAATCCCGCTGACAGTTTGCAACCTCGTCTGAGTTTGTTTCTATTTGGTTTGTTTCATGCTTTTCGTTTGTTTCATGCTTTTCGTCTTCCCCTATGATATCATCACCGCTAAGGTCAACTATAATTTCTTTCTCTTCATTGAAACTTCCATTGTCGTTTGCGACTTGACTAGAGGACGCTGGGAGATGATTAGGTGAAAGGAGAATGCTGCTTTGCAGTTGCGATTGTTGTATTCTTTCAGGTCCAATTGTCGTCAATCTTAAATCATCACAACCTCCCAGCGAACTTAACAGCTCAGCCAGTTGACTCTGCGAGACTGCTTTGGGTGATAACGCATACCGACTTTGCAGGAAACGATGTACATCAATGGAGCTAATGGTTGCCGTTTCGCGCGGAATCGTTTGATGCAAAGCAATTATGTATTCGAGTTCTTTAACGTCCGCCGCCGCGCCTATTTTTCGTTGAAAATGCAAAGACATCTTTCTCGTCCTCCCTGGGTTTCATGAAAGCTAATTTTCAGATGATTTGTATTGCATGCGAAGCGAATGAGAGGAATAATGACAGCGAAATTCATTTTTTTGTTCTGTTAAAGAAGTCTTCAAAAGATCTTTTATAGCCATGCTTAGCGTTAAGGCTTAGTTGAAGGACGACGCGACTCGATGCTTGCCGTCGCCGAATTGATAATAACTTGGAGGCATGCGTTGCCAATTCTTCCATGATGTATATTAATATAGAGAGTTGAAAGACGACATAACGGAGGGAAGCTATTGGACGGGCATGGATGCCTCCTCCTCTACATCAGGAGCTTGAATTTCAATCCTCGTCACTCTTTTCATTTCGTACAAGCTGAATGAGGAAGCTGTCATCTTACAGCCTTCTCACTCGTCATGATCAGGATTACAGATTGTTTGTACAACACACAAGAGTTCTCCAGACACGACCGTTCACTCGACAAGAATACATCATTCTTTGTAGTGGGTCACCTGCTTCCAGATTTACTCACGAGCTAATTCTTGATCGTTGCATCCTTCGAGCGTGCGTTCTCCATGCAACGCTGGTGCAACTCGAAATGTACGCGGCATACTTCGACAGGATCGTTCGCAATGTGACGCTGCTTTGCTAAACAATCCTGTAAGGCACAGGCGTACTTTTGACATCGACGTTCATCCTCTTGTGGCGATGGCATGATTGTGAATAAGTTAGCTATGCTTTCTGACGCAAAACGTCTCTCATTTGTAAGCAGTTAGATAGCAGTCGAAATCGATTAGAAATAGTTCCATCGTCAATTGTTTCATGGGGCTTATCGAGCAATCGTTTTCTGGTGATGTTTGGTTGGAAGAAAAATGTGTGCGCATCAAACAACTTACGTTTTTGTCCGCACGTGCTACGTTTTAGACAGCAGTATAGAAATAGAATGTACGCACATAACTCTCAACAGAAACACGTCTCGGTTACTTAGCAGAAAAATGAGATGCTGATTATCTTTCATAAGCTAAAATTGTCGAGTGAGGATTGAAATTAAGCCATCTCTGCTTAATTATAATTGTCAACGGAGATTGCCAAGAATGTCTCACCTATTTGGAAGGAGAAAAAAAGTCAACACGCGTTTTCCATTTTTATTTCAAACGAGAAGACGATGATGAGATGCTAACAGTGACGCTCTTCGACTAGCAATGATATAGAACACGACAAACTCCTTCCTATTAAAGCTATAATATGAGAAAAACAATACACGCCCTCGCGATTATGTTGCTAAATGCGCTAGCATTACATCTAGTAATCAGTCACGTGCGAAGACGAGAGGAATTATTCATCGACAGCGAGAATGAGTCTCAGCAGAATGGAATCGTGCAAAGCGACAAACGCCATGATGCATCTATATTCGCTTTCTTTCGTCGTTTGAATAAGTCTAGTGAAAGCAACGTGAAGAGATCGCTAATTACACGACATAAAGCACTTTTGCCGACAGAATTACTGCACGAAGAAGAAGTCGTCAATTCGATATCTTCGAGAGATGGTCTCGTGCAATTAAGCGAGGAAGACGAAAACCATTCGAATGTCGGATTCTTTCCAAAGGGTTTTGCTATTTTCTCTGGTCTTGGAAGAGGAGAGGAGATTGATAGCGAAGAAACAGAGACGGAAGACGAGGGCTTGTTTTCCGAAGAAACATCAGATCTTGGTGATGGAGATCAAGTCTCTTTTGATTTTCTGGATCCTCCTGCTGTTATCGACGAAGCGGAAGATGCGGAAATAGATACAATCGATACGAGTCCAGATAACGGTTCAGTTGTCGACCGGCCGCAAGCCTTTTTACCAGTTTTTGGAGACGATGCCTCGGAGAAACATTATCTGAATTTATTTCAACCCGATGATCTACCCGATAAACCAACCGAAGACTCAGATCAATTTCAACCACTGTATAACCTTGAGACCGATCCCGATAATGCCCAAGATTACAGTGAGATTTTCCTTTCTGTCTTTGGTACACGGTCGCCGAATCGATCGCCGGCACCGACCGTGGCGCCGTCGGAAGGATCTTCTCCAGGCCCTAGTCCGGAACCGTCTTCTCAAATTGTAGGAACGCCCATGCCGACTCCTCAATCCAGTTCCGCCAGCTCAGTGGCTCCTACTGAATCCTTACCATTGTTTACTTTTGCGCCGTCTACGGGGGATGCCCCGACGTCGCGACCGGATGCCTCCGTCACAGTGCGACCCACATTGTTGAACGCCCCGACGCTGCGACCTGCTACCCCGACGTTGAAACCTACCCTGTTGGATGTTCCGACGGTACGACCCACGTTCACCACCCTGCCTACCGAATCGACGCCTCTCTTTACACTCATGCCGACCACCGGAACGACAACGGTGCCTTCCAGTCAGACGACAACCACACCGGGTGTTCCAACGATGGCTCCGACAACCTCCAGTGCACCGGCGGGTAATAATAGTAATGTCAGCTTGGCTCCGTCGATCGATGGGTCTGTGATAAGCGCTTCACCTACAATCATTTCAGCGTCTAACTCCTCCGCGGCACCCACGGGAAGCGGAACGGAAACATTGCAACCGTCGATAGGAAACGCCACACAGGCTTCGAGCTCCAGTAGTCCCACCCTGAGTGTAACGTCCCTGTCAGCGTCACCGTCTGTGGCGGATAATGCAACCGTGCTTCCGACCCTACCACCGACGTCCACTGCCGCACCATCCATATCTGCGCCGCCGTCGTTTGCTCCATCAATCTCTCCGGCTCCGTCTTCCACATTCTCTCCGTCCATTCTGCCATCTGCCGCACCTTCCTTGGCGGGATCGCCGTCGGCCGCTCCCTCGACAACGGTGGCTCCCAGTGGAAGTCCCACTGTTCCGGAAAGTCTGGAACCGCCGGGGGCGCCATCGATCGCCGCCAGTAGTCCACCGACGGTGCTTCCTACCAACGCTCCGACCGCCGGTCCGACGGCAGTTCCAACGGCAGCGCCAACCACGGCTCCTACGCTTGTCCCAAGTCCGGCACCTACCGCCAGCCCCACCGCGGCACCAACCCCCATTCCCACTCCACAGCCTACCAGCAGTCCGGTCGCGTCAGTGGCTCGTCGCGATGTTCAACTACAGCAATCTACTCTTTCATCATCCTCGGCTAGTAGGGCAGTTTCCTCTGTACATATCATCGCTGGAATAACAACCTTCATTTTACTGGTGAACTCTTAAAGCAGATTAGCGATGATTCTATCGTGTTTGCTGGCTTCGAATGCTCTATTTAAATGCATTTAGACGCTAACAAAAGAGCGAGCCGGCGTTTCCAAATCCTTTATTTTCAGGACTGGGATAATCACCCGTAAACGAGGATCAAAAAGAAAGAGAGAGGTGGTTCGGAAAATGTGGACAAAACATGGTCGGAGAGCTAATGCTATTGAGTACCGGTCTAGTAGAAGAATGCGGTCTTCATCCAGAGTCCATGCTCACAATGATAGGGTAGCTGTAATGGAAATATCGCGATAGGGAATAATCTAGCTCATGGTTCGAGAAAACAAGAACGTGGTTGTAACGTTGATGGCGCGACAAATGGCACTTCTGATCGATTCGTAAAATAGAGAATAAGGCTCAGCGACGTATACGGCCAGTTTCGTACTTGTATGAGCGGTGCTCAGTTACATTTTAAATATTAAAGCGAAGGAAAAATTACACCGTACTCGTTCATTAGTATCCGTGCTGCTATTATTGCAAGACCACTTTAGAAAATGCGTGTTCGAGTTCGTGACTAAAATTGCACATAAAGGTGAATAAGCGTACTTATCGCATCATAGTACCATTTCATTGTGGGTCTTGGGACGCCGGCTAACTCTCTTTTCATTTTCTGCTCACAATCTCATCATTCGGCCATTCTATCATTCATTACACGATGAAATCTTGCTACCTCTCCCTGTGTCTCCTCTTCCTTCTCACATCCCACTCCGTTTTTAGCGCCGAAAATGAAGAGGACAGGGATGCTTTTCTGTTCGGCCGCTCTGCTCGGTTTGCCAACGCTTTGTGCTTGCCATTGCTCGATGGTTGCAACAGAAACAGCCAACTCGTGGACTGTGATGGCCTCGGTGATCCTTGCAGCGATGGCATATCATCATGTGCAAGAACCACCGAGGGCGGAATAGCGTGTGCCGTTCGAAGCAGCGACAGCGGGGCACTCTGCGAGAGCTCCAGAGATTGCCCAAGAGAGTAAGTACCTCAGTTGTGGCCCTGTTTTTCATCTCGGCAGAAAAAACTCAAAGAAGCAGCATTGACTCGGATAATTTAACACTAACACTGGCTTGTCGTCTCTTAGTCAAGTCTGCATCGATATTGGAGATTGCAACGACAAACGTTGCTTTAAGCAGTCTCGTCGTGCATGAAGGGTCCATCCAGTTCGTGGATAAAAATTATATGATCAAGATAAAGTGAGCTCAGCTCGTAAGAAGATAACTCTCTTAAATTGTTTCATGCTAGTCTCTTTCAGCAACCCCCTTATAGGCGAGTCTGTCTGTTGATTGTTTTATTTTACAAATAATTTGGAAACACCTCAAAGCCCGTTGTATGGTCGATTAAAATAGCGATGATGATACTCGTTCCGCAAATTAACATAACTCATTGTTGATTGCCGAGACGCACTCCTTTTCGTTTGTTCGCAAATCCCTCGAAACTAAATAGAGAGTGCTGTGAGGCGGGAATCATCGTATCTTTAATTGCAAGCGGATCAGCGGAAGCATGAGCCCGTGAACCGTGAATAAAAACTTGCATAGACGAAGTGAATACAAGTACTTTTCCTTTCATAGTAAACAGGTCCTACGGAACATCCGGCTTTCAGCTCACTTTTCTTATTTTCCTTAATAAAATAAACAAACAACCATCCTATCAATCTTCGTCTTTATCCATCTCACGATGAAGTTCTCCAACACAGCCATGTTTCTCTTTAATCTGTCTACATATATCTCTGGTGCTCATGCTTCGAACGACGACAACGACGTTTCTATGTTTGGTCGCTCCTCTCGATTCTCCAACGCTTTGTGCTCGCCACTATTCGATGGTTGCAGCAGAAGCAGTGAATTAGCCGGATGCGATAGACGGGGAGACCCATGCAGTGGAAATAAATCGGCGTGTGTAAAAACTACTGAAGGTAATGTCGTATGCGCTGTTAATGACGATGACAATGGAGCCTCCTGCAACTCGTCGGAAGATTGCGACAGCGAGTAAGTACATTGGAAAGACGCACCGTATCATATTGGCACAATAAATTATAACTGACACAATTCTGAACGTCGACTTCGTTGTTGATCGTTCATCTAGCCAAGTTTGCGTTTCCTTCGGCTCTTGTTCTCCCAATCAATGCATCAAACAGGCGCCTGGCTAATGTTGATTTACAAGCAAATATTGACAAATAAGAACGATTATTTATGAACTCCAATATGCATGCATGCGCCCTTGCATTTGCTGTAGCTCTGTAAATGATCTTGCTTTCACTTGTAGTACTTCAAAAAATGCAAGCGCATGAATACTATATCCCAACCTTCAAAAAATTGTCGGGGTTCAGACAATTTTTATTTTGCGGTAAAACTCTGAATCAAAAATTGTATACCAGTTCGACAATTTTTGTCACCGTCGTAGAATTTGTATGACATTGCTACGTAACGCCGATTTGAGAATGTACCAGCGTTTCTACGTGAAAGACCCGGAAGTAAAAGGCAGAAAAACCTCAAAAATAGATTTAAAAACAAAACATACCATTCTATTCAGTATTTTCTAATGCATCTAACTGATAAATTTGATCTTTTGTTTATTCATTATTTTGGTCAGAAACTGATGATTTAAATTATTTTCCAAAGGGTTAAGGATATGCTGTAGTAGTATTTGTACTTTGTACGTGAGAAAAATTGTCTGGGTTCAGACAATTTTTTTATGTACTAGCTTACGTAAAGCTACAGAAAATTGTCTGAACCCAGACAATTTTTGAAAAGGTTGGGATATACTGTTTTGATCGGACAATAATTAATCCTTTCTTTGACGGCTTCATCCCTTCATGAAGGGTTACACTGGACGAAGGGTTACAGAAGAAGATAAGAATAAGCGTCAGAAGCTGACTTACGGAGTTACGGAGTATATGTTTTCGTTTTGATACGCGAGAAGAAAAATGGATTACGGTACCAGGTAAACCTCTATCCGCGCACGAGCGCATGAATAGCTCGGCAAGATGAATCCGGTACTTATTACGTCATAGTATTAACGCGGATTCTGGTCTTGCGGAACTCACATAGAATAAAAATCTGCTTAGTCAACGCACTGCGCTTTTCGCTCACATTTTTAAGAAACCAAAGACTTTTCTATTGATCGCACAATGAAGTTCTCCGCTGCCTCCACCTTCATCTTTGTTCTTCCCAACTCTATCTCTGCAGCAGACGTCACAAACAAAGACGACCAGGACGTCTCGATGTTTGGTCGCTCAACCCGTTTCTTCAATGCTTTATGCTTGCCATTGTCCGATAATTGCAATAGAAAAAGTAAAGTAGCCGACTGCAATGGGAGTGGTGACCCCTGCAGCAACAGCAAATCCTCTTGTGCAAAAACAGCCGAAGGTGGCGTAGTTTGCATTGTCGACGACGAGGACAATGGGGCCCTCTGCAGTTCGTCCAGAGATTGCAACAGCAAGTAAGTAGATCAAATATAGCGCCCTGTATCCGTCAGGCGCATATAATCACTACACATGCATGAACTTTGGTTTTATTGCTAATGACTCATTGTGTAACATGATCCTCCAGTCAAGTTTGCGTTGCTCTCGGAGCTTGCTCTCCCGGTCAATGCTTCAAACAGGAACCCCGCTGAATACACCCAACTAGCGACAATAGCGAATTCTTGATAATAACAACTAAACACAATTTCAAGAAAAGTTTGCATGCAAACATAGCAACGCGTGCGAAGAAAGTGAATTGTGAGACCTCTTGAATTTTTTGCGATGGAGCAATCGATTTCCAGTGGCTAAGCCAAATCAAAATACGGTCGCGTTGACAATGTTTTGTTCGTCGAGATCCAGCCATCATAGCATTTGTTTCTCCCGTGAAAACTGCTTACTGAAGCATGATGGAATCTGACCCCCAAAGAGCAGTAGATCTAGCTCCATAGGCCCCATGCTTTTCATTATAACGGTTTTCCAGTATGCTTCAAACAAATCGAAATCCTTCTCTTCGTCAATTTTGTTGCGTTCCGATTTGTCAACCAAATAAACAATCTTATCCAGCTTCATGGTAGGGCGGTCGACTTAGCGCAACCTGATATTCATAAATTCGTCTGGCCACTCCAGGATTGCTTGATAGCTAACAAATAAACCATCGTAACGTTATGCGTTTCATCGTATCGTCGTGGCGGCACTTCCTCGGAACCAATCAATGGGGGCTGTGTGGCAGTGCCTCGACAAATGGTTCGGTACACCACACTCTACTGTTTCTCCTGGAAACAAAATAGGTGGTTGTCACGGCAAGCAATGTTCTTCAAGCTCCATAAACACCTGCATTTTGAGCACTAAATGAAACGAAGCGACAGGCGATTGTCGACCAAGGGTTTCATCCGCGCCTCGACTTCACTTTTCTTCGTACACATTTTAAGGAAGGACCCACAATAGAATCTGATGGAACGAGAGGAATGACGGTTCTTGTGTTGTATTTGTAATGCATGATGTGCAAGTGCGAAAAATGTGGGCGTGTTATCGTGTACAAGTATGTGCAAACGAAAACGATCGCAGCGCGGTCGTTGGACGGACTGCCGTTTCTTTTTCTATGCGACTGATGACTCACCTTGATTTTCAGTCCCAACATTTGTTTCCTTATTCTGATTTCATTGCAAATTGCTGATAAAACGTAGCGAATCGATTGAATTGCAAACAAACAAAAATTATAAAGTTAACGTGCGTTACATCGCTGGTTCCGCGAGGGTCTTTTCAGTCTTTCAAACCTTCGGCCGGCCGTTTATGTCGGCACCCGGCTAACCCCAATCCTTAGGATAGCCCGTGATCGACACACCACATTTTAACACTCCTCTCAAGTAGATCGTTGTGAAGCGGTCAACTTGCAACAAAAGGTGTGTCATTCATTCACATCAAATTTAAGTGGTTCACACATGCTAATCCACTTGCACACAAGATGGTTCTTCTTCCACACTAGGAAGCTTACTTCCACCTTCACAAAAGGGGCACATCTCGGGACCTAGGTTATTTTAACCCCGATCGAAAGATATGATGCAACAGATTGCTAACAAATCGAACTCTCTTCTCTCCATGAGGTAGTTGCTTTGTCAACAAATCAGCTTCATTGTCATGAGTATTCACATAGCACGTTCGCCACTCGCTGCGCTACACCCTCACACGAACAAAATGGTACGCAATGCTTTGCGATTTCTTTTCAAAGTCGAATCCGGGATTGTTGTGTTAGCCAACACTGACTGATTGTCTCCTTCAATGTAACATGGCCCATCCACAGGTATTCCCATCATACGAAGCTTGTATCTCAGTCCTCTGAGGTACTCGCAGCACTGTTTCATAGCGACAAACTCGGATCCAAAACTACTGCTTTCGACACTTGTCTGTTTCTTTGAATGCCAGCACACAAGCGCCATATTCAAATACACAAGAAAGCCAGTTCGTGATCTCCTGGTCAGAGAGTCTGATGCGTGGTCAGCGTCAACCTTAGCTCGAATAACGAACCCAATCCCGCGTGGTTCCGGCATGTTCGCCGGTATGGTCTCCTGACCTTGAACATGACCAAATTCACTCGAGGCCCAATCTCTCTCCTGGAACTTAGCCTCGTCAACAAAGGGTACAGTCGGATCAAATACCATCTCGGCATTATGATACTTCTTGAGATAAGCAAAGATATGCAACACCTGTTCGAAATGTCCTTCACGCGGCATCGCCATGAACGAAGACAAAATCGAAACCTCAAGACAAATGTCGACTCTTCCAAGCTCAACAATCCACCGTAGAACCCCAATCAAAGACATGTAATACGCGGCAAGCGTTGAATCCAATTCAGGACTTACATCTAGCTCTGATCGACACGAAGTTCGCATTGGAGTGTCTGCTTTCGCCGGAAGATTCCACCGACCCAATTTTCCAACGTACTTTTCAACGTTTACGACGGCTGCTTGGACATATTGCGATGAAGAAAAGGACCACGCTTGTGTGCCGTTCTCTAACTCCACTTTTCGCACACGTCCTCCAAGATAGATCTTCGGGCGGTCCAATCGATTCTTCTTTCAATTCAAAGTACTTGCCGATCTCTTCCCTCAAAACCCGTTCAGGATTTTCGCTCACACACAAAGTATCATCAGTGTAGAGAAGGATGTATTCGTAGTAGCTAGAGCCATCAGCCTTCTTGGCCGGTCTCATCCAAACATCCGGATCAGCTAGACATGAAGTGAAACCAAGATCCAACATGCCAGCACGCTAAGTGGTTCCGGAAATCTCTCCCAGCGGATTTTCCGCCATACAAGGCGCGATGTATTAGTGCCACACGACCAACATTCTCCAGTCCAAACTCGATGCCACAAATTACATAGTGCTTTTGCGAGGAAGGCGCCTGCAAATAGGGCGTTGCGAATATCAGCAGCACAGATGTCAACACCGTTAAGAGCAGCATACGTGAAAGCAATTCTGACGCTTTCCCTGGAGACAACACCAGCATAGGTAGATCCAATCGGGTCAGCAGTCTTATGCCCGTCCAGAACCCATCGAGCCTTTCGAGTAAAGTCCATCTTCACGTCGAAGACAAGATGTCCAGTCGCGAGGGCGTCCACCCAGGTGGTGCTTTCTTTCCTTCACCGAGGATCTCAAATGCCACTCCAACGTTGTACATCTCTTTGGCAATTGCATCTCGCCAGAAAGTGTTACCGTTTTGTCGGTCAATTTCGTGAGCTGCGGCGCTACGTCCCTGGGTATCTCGATCCCGTACTTATGCGTAGTACGTCGAAGTCTCGTCTTGAGCGCACCCAGGATTGCGTTCCGCTTCCGAAGAGTCATTGGTACCCACCACGAAAACGCCGGTTCATCTTCAATGCCTCTTGCAACCGCAAATTCAGCCGTTTCAACTGGGTGGGAGTCTTTTAGATCCTTGAGATGAACCCACGACTCATTACCGTCACGCCATCGAACAAGAAGTTTCCATCCTTGGGTCGTTTTACGCAATCGCTGGCTGTCCGGCGTGTGACAACACGAGCTTCACTCTTGCTTAGAGCTGTCTCCTCCTTCTTGTAGTCGACAATCCCTTCCATAAGGGACTTAGAGAATCCATCGTCGTCACATTGAGCAATCATGTTCTGAGCAATCAGGTTGGCGGAGTATTCACGAACAACACCGTCAGCAAACTCGACGTCGTACACAACAGTGTTCATTGCCGGGTTATCACTGTAGGTTCCAATTGTTCGCCCGTCGTCACCAATCGTTCGTCCCACTACCCTGGCCGTTTCCACTTCACCGCCATCCTTTTGAAGCTGTACTTCAGCATTGATGATGCGATCGTAGACTGGTTGCTCGTTGAGAAGCACACCATTGGAATCAACCGGCTCTTCGATGTCTGCAAATTCTCTAGGCGCCTCGTCACCATCCTGGTACGGTTCCCACTCGTCACTGTCGTGCTCTTTGGCGTCGATAATCCTTTTGTCGCACTGGTGAGTCAATTGGTGGCGGTATCATTGCCGTCCCCCATCTCCTCTCAATGAGGCCGTCAAAAATTTCTCTTCGGACGCTTCTCTGTATCACTGTGGAGCTCGGCAATGGTCAGCGAGCTGCATTGTGCGACGAGGAACGACTCGACCATTCGCTTTCAGTACCCATTGGGCCATTTCATTCCCAGCACCCTTTGCCGGTCCAAGAACGCGTCCAAGGATCTCCTTACTGACAGGAAAGTCGTTTTGCTGATCGCGGAAGTAGACCCATTCATACCACCCAAATTGACACAAGTTGCTGATATCACCTGTATCACCTGTGACAAGAGTGTAAGGGTTCTGTCCGTGCAGATTGAAACGGTCCCGTGCAGTCATGTTATTGATCCGAGCGCCGCTCCAAGCAGTAGTCCCACAGAGGCATGGGGCTGTTCGCCTCCTTCATGTCATTCGAACAGCTTCCTTTAACAGTCCAATATAAAGTTCAGCCTTGTTCGACCACGGAGTATTCTCCTCTAAAGCACGTAATGTCGATCCAATGTCACGACAAAAGCGTCGCGCCCCGAGACTCCTGGTTTGTTCGCCGGACGCGTCACAAATGAATGCATCGGGAGCTCCCACTTCCTTTGCGAATTCCTTCATCGCTTGCAAGACTTCACCCTTCGATCTCATCGGTACAACATGCACGAAACCCTTGTCTGACACAAACAGTTGACAACACGTGTGTCCTCGTTCAGACTTGCCTGTTTTGGACGTAGCAAAGAGGGTATCCATGTAGAAGTACTCTTTGATGTGCTTGTAGCGAAGCATGCGATCGTTCGTTCCATAGTTGCGCGCCAACTTTGGGTTGTCTTGTCGTACGCGTTGATCGGTAACTTCAAGTGTCCGCTCGGCATCTTTGTGTTCAATTCGCCAAACCTTGGACAAGTGTGCAGCATCAACTCCCTGGTGCCTAATCCCGTGGGCAGCAGAGACCATGAACTCATCTAACTCGTCTCCTAATCCGGCTCGGGCAAAGTACTCTTCAGCTAGATCAACAGTGTCGTCTGCAATTGCGGCGACGAAAGCATCAGTCGCATCACCATCATGGTATAGATGTCGCTGAGAGGAAACAGTTGTCGCGCCAATCGCCATAGAAAATTCACCGCATTCGAGACACTCCTTCATCCTGGCTAGTAAACTGGAACAGTCGAGTTGTGGCGAGAATGGAAGAAACACGTGCTCTTCATCGGCATCTTCTGTAAAGTGAACTCTTTTTCGACGCGGCTCCTCTCCAGACTGCTTATGACAAACGATTCCCTATCGTTGTCTTGCACAGCCGTCATGAGATAGCGAGTCTTTGGTAGAGGCAACACCATTTCTCCGTTACAATCCAGCATCGCCGCCTCATTTATCGCATAGCTGACGTTGTGAGGGTCCCATGCCGTCGGCGTCAACATATAGATATTCTCCGACTGTTGTAGTTGGAGGAGACTCGGCTTGCTGGTTTGGAAGAAAGAAAACACACCATGCAAAGAAAGCGGTATCCGTAATCCCGTCTCCTGAAAATAAATCGCATGATTCTCAACGGTCGGATCCACAGTCTGAATCTTCGGAGTGTCGTCCACAGTGACACCAGCCTCGCGCATCACAAAAGGCGGTATCAAGTTGTTGTTCATATTCGGAACATAAAGTGCATTCCGAACAAGCAAAATGATTTCATCCCCACTGTATGGACACTCGTGAGAGCAAAGCTGCATCCACAAGTGAGCACTGCATTGGCTTGTAGTCTGGTGTGAACGCCGAAACATCCACAGTTTCCCCAGTTCTAGCAACCACAAATGCGTTCCGCCCGACGACTGGCATATTTGCATGTGTGTCCAATTCAGTCCTCGAAATCCCTGACGTATCTTGGTCATCAACGTCCATCGCACCGGTGTCCATGACAACGGCACGTGACGATGCAATCACGCTTGTCAGGTAATCGTTCGCGCGGTATGTCGCCCTCGGTCCCATGTTCGACTGTTCTCCGGCTGTGGCTTCTGACTTACCCTCCAATCATCATTGACTGGAGTAGTCGCTGCCGCCGGGCCCAGTCAACGAAGGTAGCGATGGCTCACAGGACGGCGAGGGCCAGCACGTCGGAGAGCTCGTTCATACGTCTCCCGTCAGCGCCACCTCAGATCCCGCCTTTGCTTCCTCTTCCGCATCCTGCGTTGGTCCAGAGGGAGACTCTTCTTGTGCATCCTTGACCTCAACAGACGACACGTTTCCACCCTGAGATGCCGAACCCGTGATCATTTGAAGAAGATTGCGCTTGCTGCTCCACAGCAGAGATCTGCTTGTTTCCACTTGTCTCCGTCGGCGCCGCCTGGCCACGGCTTTCCAAGTGTTTGTTCACCGCCTTCTCAACTGCAGCTGCTAGCGCCTTGGTCCGCTTGTCCTTCTTCTTCTGCTTCTTAGCTGGGTTCTTGAACTCGTCTGGGTTCTTGGCCCGGTAGTCCCGCAACTCGTTCCTTTGCTCAACGGTCAGTTTTGCATATTCCTTGTTCGTGTGGTAACGCAAGTGAACTCCACTCGACCCAATTCCTTGTTTCGCAGTTGCGCCGGACGACTCAGCATGTACATCAGAGATGGACGCATTATTTCTCTTGTTGGTCCCCGTCGTATTCTGGCGTTTTGGCAACAGGATCCTTTGGGAGTAAATAAGCGACCGCATCTTCAAAATTGTGCCTCTTGCCTCCAGGTGCGTCATCATTCTCGATGTGGGCAATTGCTGCCTGCAACCCCGCATCGTCACAAATGATTTTGCTCAACAGGTTGGTCACTCGCGTATAACCATCAGGAAGCTGATGAGGTACGTGCTCGGCAGCAGCAGTCATCTGGATGTAGGCCGTGCGATGCTGCTGGACAAAACTCTCCAACGTAAAGTTTGAATTGCCTTTCCATTCTCTCACGAGCGCAATGATGTCCTTGTGCTTCGCAATAATGGCGTCCCATTTGTCCTTTCCAGCATACTGCGCCTTGAGTGCCAGGTAAGCTCCTCTTCCGTCCAAAGTACGCTTTAAACGGGGCAATTGAGTCGTGATAAACCGTATTCCGTGTCGCCTCTTCAATCTTGAAATACACCTCCGCGTTGTCTTCCTTGAAGTTCGATCGGAATGAGAAGAACGATGGATCAAATCCTCCACAATAGATCCATGCTTTTTCGGTGTAAGGCTGATTTTGCGCTCGAGCGGGGCATTCACGCGCAACATCAACCGTATCCCGAATCACGGCTGCCAAAGGCACAAACCGAGTGCCAATGCACTGATAGCAATGGTCCTTGAAAGACTCAATCCACTTGACAAAAGAGACACCTTTTCCCAACTTGGGCACTTCGGGTTGCTCTTTCTTCTTTTTCGCCTTCAAGGCGTCCCACAGCTCCTGGAAGTTCTTAATAACCGGAGTATACATCATATCCTGCGCCGTAACCGCTCTTCCGATTGTATCATAGAAGTGAAGGAGCTCAATAGCCGCTTCCAATCGAATCTCGCGATTTGATGGGGAAGGAAAATGGCTCGCGGGGAATTGTCGCTCCAGCTGGCGGGCCACCAGCTAATCCTGCATTCGGATCAGGGACACGACCGGTACGAAGGCTCTCTCGCGATGCGCTTCACATCATCCGGCTTGAATGACAGCAAGTCATCGAATGTAGAGATGCCATCTCTCACCAACTGCTCATGCGTCGCGACCGGAATTCCCATCTGTTCTGCAGCAGTGAAGAACGCCAAGTGCTGTTGTTGTGTAACCACCATGGTCACTCGCTGTCAAAGCTAAACTGGGTCTGAATAAACTGATAAAAACGTGAGCGAATCGATTGAATTGCAAACAAACAAAAATTATAAAGTTAACGTGCGTTACATCGCTGGTTCCGCTGAGGGTCTTTTCAGTCTTTCAAACCTTCGGCCGGCCGTTTATGTCGGCACCCGGCTAACCCCAATCCTTAGGATAGCCCGTGATCGACACACCACATTTTAACATTGCGACAACGACGAGCAGGCGAAATAACCGAGTGTAGTACAGACGGGAAGCCTCCGTGGTAGATGTAACACTTGTAGTCATAATTTTACACCACTGCCTTATTTCGGGTTAAAAACCGGGGTTTCGCGATGAATCCCTCTGAAACGATGAAATACACAGGAAAACAATGGTAATATCGTAAGAGTAATGTTCCTTATGTATGTGTTACTAACTGTTGGGCTTGAGTGGTCAAGGAGATGATCTCGGCGTTGTCGGAAGTTGACAATTGTCCACATGAAAATGTGAGATCATGACCTTATGTATAGGTCGACCCCATGGAGTCATCATGTTAATCATATGTCTTGATTAGATGGCTGGGTTTGTGAGGTAATTAGCGCTTATGAAGCACCGTTGCTTTCCTTTATTGACAGTTCTGGCTCTGTCGATGGATGCATCGGACCACAGTGATTATGTCACTTGTCGGGTAAAATATGGGGGACGCCCGTATACATGCTAATACACCTTTAATGCTAGAATACATAAATGAGTGAATTATTCACCCGATTGTTGCGAAGTCCTCATGGTGGAGGGATGTTTTTCCTCCAGAGGCGGTCAAAGCACAACATCGTCGGATTTCGCGAGAAGTTGCGCAAGTGAAATCGTGTTGTGCGTGTATTTTGGCCTGTCCGAGGTCGTGTTCTATACTGTTTAGGCCGATCTGTCTTTTTTTGACTATGAACGGATTCAGAGCTAAATGAGGGTGTGGACGATTGTTCTGTATGGGCTAGTGTGTACAATGGCCTTACGTACATAAGGGCACTTTTGGCGCTTTACACTGGAGTTCCCTACAGTAAACAACACTCTCGAAGGGAGAGTAAAGGGGTCGGAATTTCGTGCAAACGTTTTAGCGACGATGCAGTTTCGCACACAAAAAGAAAAGAAAACGCCGTTTCGTTTTATCTCCCTCGCATTCCGATTTGTGAACTTTCTCTCCTTTCTCCTTGTTTACGATGGCAGCCAATCTTGCTGCATTCAACAACTACCTCCGTGATGTCCTCTTTATTGAGGATGCGGCAGCTCGTCAGGCCATCAATGGCCAAGGCATTACCGCGTTTGACGACTTGACGCACCGGAGTGATAAGTACGTTCAGGAGATCTTTACGAAGATTCGAAACCCTGGGGGTTTGATTCCAAACCCAGCCTTTGTCCCTCCTGCGGTTGGAGCGGAGGCTGCACCGATGGTACCTGCGATGATTCCGAACCGTGGTATTGCGATTGGAGTCAATCTTGAGCTCCGTGTTCGTCAGCTTCGCTACTTCCTTTTCCACTTGCACCGCTTGCAGCGCGAGTTTGTTCCTGGCTTTGCAACTCTTGCTCGATTGGAACGCGCTTGGACTTTGGCGTGAGCGCATTCGTCGCATGCGTGAGACCAACAAAGATCTTCCTAAGATTGATGTGTTGTTGAAGGTGGAAAACGCTCGGAAGACGATTGAAGACATCAACGAGGTACTTGGCAATCACCTTGGAGCTTATGGTGCGCCTTTGTCGTACCTTGTGCGGGAGCATGTCGATCCCGATGGAATCGAAGGGGTTGATGATCCAGGTTTCGGTGTCCCTGATGCTATGTCGGAACTTGTTCGTCGTACTCGCCATGATGGAGACCAGTATGAAGAAGACAATATGATGCTGTGGAGCGTTATTCGTCAGGTTTCACACGGTGGACCAGCTTGGAATTGGGTTAAGCCTTTTGCTTACAGCAAGGATGGACGCGCCGCTTATTTTGCCTTGAAGACTCACTATATGGGGCGTTCTTATCAGAAGCTTAACATTGCTCAGGCCGACCGAGTCCTTTCGACAGTCTTCTATGATGGAAAGGCGCGTAACTTTACCTTTGAAGACTACTGTCAGAAGCTTAACTTGGCTTTCTTGGACTTGGAAGAGGCGGGTGAGGTGATGACTGAAGATAGGAAGGTACGAATCTTTCTAGACAACATCTGGGCAGATGAACTAAAGATGAGCGTCGAGCGCGTCCGGGCTGATGCTGTGTTGGAAAGTACCTTCGAAAACGCGATGAACTACTTGGCTGAGCAGGTTGATAGAAAGAAGCAAGATGCAGCAAAGACCCGTGGTTCCACTCGCAACATTTCTTCGGTTACCAGAAATTCTGGCGGCGGTAACAACAAGAAAGGTAGCGGCAAATCTGGTAAAGGAAAGGGCGGAAAAGCAAAGAGAGGCAAAGATGGTGTCCCGTACTACAAATGGAAGGAGTGGATCAAGTTACCGAAAGAGAAACAGGAAGAAGTTCGCAATGCTCGTGAAAGGGCTAAGTCTGAGACGCTGAAATGCTTCAGCTGTTGAGACGGCTGACTCCGATAGTGACGATGTGGTTGAGTCGACAGGTAACCGCATGAGTCGACGACCTTGACTGGCGGTGCAGCGAGTTGCGGCGGCAATGCGACAACAGACTCCTGGTAGAGCTGAATTGGACTCGCACTGTGATACTTGCTCGTTCGGTAAAGACGCCCGGTTCTCGTGTATGATACCCGGCGAAACAGTTTCGGTGGAACCATTCATTAGTTCTCTTGGGAAAGTGACCAAAGTTCCCATTGGTACAGTTGCGGTTGCATACGATTGCCCCACGACGCTGCAAACCTACGTTTTGTTCTTTCACCAGTCACTCTACTTTTCAAACATGCATCGACACTTGATCAGCCCCGCTCAACTTCGGCACAACCAAGTCGTTGTGAATGAAACTCCTCTCCTACACCTACCTCCGGAACAACGTCGCCCGGAGAGCCATTCTATTTTGTTTTCTGAGCCAGCTCTCCAGATTCCTTTGAAACTGATGGGGACTATTTCATATTTCCCCACTCGCCGACCGACCGACAACGAACTGAGCTCGGACGTTGACTGCATCCATGTAAACGTCACCTCCGAGTCGTTCTGGGATCCTATGGATTCTAACCACGCGCATGATGAGGACTCATTGCGTGTTTCCCTTGACTCTGAGCTTCGTTTAGGGGGACAGAGGATGCTTGGTTCGGTTACGAGTGAGCGCACGTTTGTCCCGCCAGCTCGTTCGATTGCTGTGATTTCAGCTGAGCGCGGTTCGGCAGCTTTTGACATCGATTCGTATGCTGCTTCGCTTACAAGTGCTGCAATCTCAACGAAGAACCGGAAAGCATATGTCACACCCGAAGATTTGGCAAAACGATGGAGTATAGGGATCGAGACGGCTAGGCGAACGCCTCCAGCGAACGACGCAACGGGCAATTCGGGACTTCTCGACAGTCTCTGGAACGCTGCCGTCTCAAACCATTTGCGTACCAGCTGCGTTATCCTCGGCTTAATACGGAGATGTACTGCGACATTCTGGTCGGTACATGTGTCTCACTGCTGGGTAACAAATATGCGGCTGTGTATTGCACCCCCTTTCACTGGATATGTGTGGACCCGATTGAAAAGAAAAGCGATGCCCATTACACGCTTGACAACTTGTTTCGTCGCGTCGGAGTCCCTCACACTTTAATTCCAGACAATGCCGGAGAGTTGACAGCAGGAGAGTTTAAGCGAAAGGCTTAACGAGTGCAAGCGACCATTAGGCCGATCGAAGCACACACGCCCAACGCCAACCTCGCTGAAGACGGCATTCGTGAATTGAAAAGGATGTATAGGCGTGCTATGATTCGCACGAATTCCCCACGTTGTCTATGGGACCTATGTTTGGTCTACCACGCGTATGTTCGGAGCCACTCTTGTCTTTCCATAAGACAGTTAGATGGTGAAGTGCCGTAGACGCTTTTGACAGGGGACACCGCTGATATTTCACACATTTGTGAGTTCGGTTGGTATGATTGGGTTTGGTTTATCTCGCCTCAAGACGAAAATATGGAAAGGAAGCATCTTGGAAGATACCTTGGTCCCAGTTTCGATGTCGGTGATGTCCTATGTGCTAGGATCCTACCCGCTTCTGGTCGACCGATTTCCCGTACAAGTGTTTTCCCTTTGTCAGTTGAGGAACAGAATAGCCAAGCCGTTGCTGAGTTGAAGGCAAAGTTCACGCGGACGTTGGAGCAAAAGCTGAAGGACCGAGCCATGCCCTTGGATCCGACCGAGATACCGGAAGACGAAAGCACCCCAGAGTTGGAATACTATGTTCCGACCGAGTCGCAAGATCCCGGTTCCCGAGATAAAGGAAGCTGATGAGTTTGATTACGATTCATACAATCAATATGTCTCAGCAAGGGTAATGCTTCCGCAAGGGGACTCGATGTCGTACGGTACGGTTAAAGGTCGGAAGCACGATCAAGACGGGAATCCTATTGGCCGGTACCATCCTAACCCTTTGCTCGATACCGCTCTGTATGAGATTGAATTTGATACGGGTGAAGTGGAGGCTTATCATGCGAATCAGATCGCTGAAGCCATCTATGCCGAAGTCGATGACCATGGGCGTGCGAGTTATGTCCTAAAGGAAATAGTGGACTACAAGAAAGAGTCGACGCGGTTCCGCATGAAGAGGCATTCGTGATCCACAACAACCGAAAGTATCCTAAGCCGGACTACCAAGGGATGGAAGCTGTGTTGTCTATGGAATGATGGCACTACTACTTGGGAGAAACTGAAAGACCTAAAGCAGTCTCACCCTTTACAGTTAGCGGAATTTGCTGTTGCGAGACAGATTGCTGAGGAGCCTGCTTTCTCATGGTGGGTTCCCTACACGCTCAAGAGAAGGACCAGGATCATCAAAGCGATGGCTAAGCGCTACTTTCGTGTTACTCAGAAATATGGAATCGCGTTGCCAAAGACAGTCGAAGAAGCATTGGCGATTGATCGCGCTACGGGAACTGACTTTTGGGCGAAGGCGATTCGCGAAGAGATGCGGCGGTAGCTAAGGCGTTTCAGATCCTTGACGAAGACGCTCCCGATCCTGCTGGTTTTACCAAGATTGGGGTTCACATGGTTTTTGATATAAAACCAGATTTCACACGGAAGGCCCGCTTCGTAGCAGGGGGGACACATGACGGATCCGCCGAGCTCGATTACCTATGCTAGTGTTGTATCGAGAGAAAGCGCGGATTGCCTTCCTACTTGGGCGGCATTGAACGATTTGGACATTATGGCGGCAGATATTGGAAATGCGTACTTGAATGCACCAGTTCGAGAACGAATCTTTATTATTTGCGGTGCCGAATTTGGTCCACAGTTCAAAGGTCGAAAGGCGAAAATCGTGAAAGCTCTTTACGGACTGAAGAGTTCTGGAGCTGCGTGGAGGTCATATCTGAGTGAGTGTTTGCATGAGTCGTTGAGTTTTACACCTTGTCGAAATGGGATAACGATGTATGGATACGGCCGGCACAGAAAGCCGGATGGGACTAGTTACTACGAGTTGGTATTGGTCTATACGGATGACATCCTGTGTGTTTCTGTGGCGCCGGAAGCTATTCTATACAAGCTTGATCAACACTTTCTTCTGAAAGAAGGTTCGATAGGCAAGCCAACTCGCTACTTGGGTTCAACGATTGGTCAGCATCAATTCCCGGGTGATGAAAAGCCTTGTTGGTCGATGAGTTCGAATGAATATGTGAAGGAAGCAATACTTTAAACGTTTGTCTTTGGTTGGAAAAGCGAGATGAGGCTTTACCCAAGAAGGCGCCAAGTGTTTTACCACCGAAGTACCGTCCGGAGCTTGACATATCGCCGGGAGTGCGATGACGACGAAATCCAGTTTTATCACTCGCAGATAGGGGTTTTACGGCTGGATGGTCGAGCTTGGAAGAGTTGATATTTGTGGTGAAGTTTCGATGCTTGCGTCTCACAGTGCGATGCCAAGGAAAGGCCATCTAGCTGCGGTTGTGCATGTCTTTGCATATTTGAGGTCACATGAAAGGTCTAAGATTGTGTTCGATCCTTCAGATGTCGAAAGCACGCCAGACAACCTAGACCTGATTGGAATGACTTTTACCGAGATGCTAAGCCTATGATTCCAACGGATTGTCCAAAGCCATTGGGTAAGCCTGTGCAAATAACGTGTTTCGTTGATGCTGACTTGGCGGGTGACCATGTTACTCGTCGTTCCCGTACAGGTGTCTTGGTCTATTTGAACAGGTCATTGACAGTATGGTACAGCAAGAAGCAAACTTCGATTGAGACGTCCACATTTGGTGCTGAGTTTAGTGCTATGAAAACGGCGGTCGAGTTAATCGAAGGTCTACGGTACAAACTACAGATGATGGGTGTGCCGGTAGAAGATCCTGCGGTTGTCAAAGGTGACAATATGTCGGTGATCAAGAACTCGAGTATTCCTGAATCAGTTCTGAAGAAGAAGTCCAATTCGGTGGCATATCACTATGCAATGGAGCGAAGGCGATGGGTATTGTTGATGTATCCTACGAGCCTACGAAGACGAATTTGGCAGATATTCTGACGAAGATTCAAGCTGGGAATGTACGAGATCCACTGGTGAAGCGTATTTTACATCAGTGATGCAGGCGATAGGTCCCGATGCACTGGTTGGGTAGTTATGTTTACTATTCCGATGGGATGAGCCTCCTGGGGATAAGTTTTTCGTCCAGGTACAGTGATTGAAGTTTCAAGTTTGATACGTGGTTTTGACGTATTTTCCACGGACAAGTCGATGTGTGGTTTTGATGTATTTTCCACATGATGAAGGATGGATTCGATGAATGAATCGTCATGGTTTTTATGTTGTTTTTCCATGAAATAAGGGTTTATCGGTTATGAAGGACACGTTGAAGCCCTAGCTCGGGTCTCATCGTGAGGGGACCGAAACACAAAATAAACAAAGAACAATGAGCACACCGGCCGTTTGGTAGTCCAAGCCGGTGCTTGCATGCGCCATGGCGGTGACGGTCGTGTCTGTGCATTGCAGCCGAAAGATTGCCCTACAGATGCCACCTTTTGAGTGCCCGCCCGTGGTCGATGGTGGCTTGGCGCACGGTGGGGCGGTAATGACGCGTCGGGGGACGGAAGAAATTACCAAAATTGGGTTTTAAGCGGGAGGAAGGATGCACGAGTGATGCGTCCGCGTGTCAAGATCCTTCACAATTTATTGCGGTAGACGATCGTTGTACCATTCTCGCGGACGGGACACGCAACGGCGCTGCTACACTCTTTGGGAAATGCGAAACTGACTCGACCTGCTACTGGTCCAATGCGGATTGCCCTTCTTCGTGGATCCCGGCGTATGCCGAGAATAGTACGGAATGCACTTGCGACAAGGTGCGAGTCGGTGCCTGTTTCCGACAATGGCTTTTATTACTGTGCCGTGGCGTCCGAATCTTGCGACGAAGCAGCGGAATGGATCGATGCTGTCACTTTGCAGACACAAGCCGATGCTCCAAGCTGTTTTCTGTGTCGAGGCGACGACGGGACCCCGTTAGGAAACCCAGTTGCTTCGTCTCCGGCACCCACACTCGCTCCTGCTGCAGTTTCTCAACCCTCTCCTGTTGTGACAAATCCTCGCATCGAAGCCGAAACAAGAAGGCTCAAACGATCAAGCAGTGATTCTGGGAGCGACGCTGGGAAGTTTGTTTGTTTTGATTGTGTCGTGTGGCGTTGCGCTCTACCTTCGTCGTCGTCGTTCGCAACAAAGGAGCATTGCTGGAAAACGAGCGTCCGATGATCTTCCTTCCGAAAGCCCGACCGTCACGCAAATTCACGTCGATTATCAGGGAAGACGAGTACGTTTCCGATATGGAAGACGCTTAGTTTACAACTGAATGAATATAATTGATGAATTGTGCTCCAAATAAGTTAAGTGCTTCATTTATTCCTCGTCGCACTATATACTTGTACTACTGTTAACGTCCTCGCACTAATATCACAGGAGTATTGCAGTCCAAGTCGGGACTGAACTTGCTTGAGTCCTTCGATCTTTGGTGCAAACTACATTCTTTCTCATAGTACAAGTGAATTTGAATGGGAAACGATGCAGCATGCGCTTTTAGACCAAAAGACTCATCGCAACATAGCAGTAACAATGCAAAAGCAATATATTCCACACAAGCATAGAGTTTTTTTTTAAATGATGAAGCTTTGTGAGCAACAATATTAGTCTATTCGTTACTGAAACTGATTTCAGTCGGACCTTGTACGACCTAAAGGACCAGTGCGATATCAAATACCCGCTTTCTCGACCCCTGAGGCAGAGACTTCTATTAGACAACAATCATCTAACTTCTTGGTTAGTCAACCACCGAGCAAACATTCTTCGACATCACACAATATGGAAAGAGAAAAACAATCGACTCCAATTACAACTCAACTTCACAACCCCAGAATCCAACTTACCAGCACCGACAACCATAGCACAACAACAGCAAGGACAAATCAATTCGAAGCCAGAGCAATCAAATACCACCCAAGCAACCATACTTCCACCAGAATCGGCGCTTAAAGCGAACTAAATCTAATTATCCGGCCGATGGACCAGGCCACAAATTTCACTCCGAATCAGATGGCAGCCCCCATGCTCATTGCATCAGTATTGTCTTGGCAATCCGTATCTAGACATCGGCTAGGGACGGATTGTGTTAATTCTGTCATAGGGATAGGAAATAAGCACGCTAAACTCTAAATTTTTAATTTTTAATTTTTTCAGTCGGACCTTATTCGTGTACCCATTGTACTATAGTTAAAGTTCGACTGTCATGCTTTCTGCAACGACATCAACGCGTGACAAACACGCGCTGTTTTCGTCGCGTGCTGTAGCGACATTTTCTCATTTCATCGTCAAATACGAAGAAAAAGGATGAGAAAGATGTCAAGTCTTCGTAGGTAGACAAACTCTGTAGAATGTAACACGGATCCAGCGTTGCTACCTCTTTACAATTTACCTTGCGCGGTGCCTTGAATCGAAAACGGAAGCAATAAAGAGTCGACAAATAGCTAACATGAAGTTCCTTTTCTTATTCGCTGCTGCTCTTTCGAGTGTTCATTCGTTCGAAGCGACGAAAGATGCCGCAAAGAAGCGAGCGCCGCTCGCTGGCTCACCACACAATCCACATGGGGAACTCTCACCACACGTCCCGAAAAGGCGTTTTTTGGACAAGATGGTGATGTCGAAACGAATGATTTGCTTGCCGTGGTTTTGCCCTTTGCCGCCGATGAAAGCAACGAAGGACGCATCTTTTTCTATCTCATGGGAGAGTCGCATTTGCATGGTTCTTCGTTGACGCTCAGTCAAGCTGCCTTGAATACGGAATTGTTTGCGGTGCCCGGATGCGGCACTCCCGAAAGTGCTGTTGATCCGCAAGATCCCCGTTGCATCAAATTGACGATTTCCGGATCGATTCATCCGTGTTCGGCATCCCACGATGTAGGACCGTATTGTGAAGAGATTGGATGGAAGGCTTTGCTTGCCAAGCATCCTACCATGGCGAATTGGCCCGAGGATCATGACTTCCGTGTTCATGAATTCGTCGTACAAGATTCGTTGTGGATGATTGGAAGCTTCGGTGGTGCCAGTGTCATGACACCCGAAGAATATCGTCAAGCGGCAGCTGTGGAGCACGTAATTGCGGGTGGGGAAGCCGTGACGCCCCCGATTATTCCTGCTTTCGACAAGATTGTTCCGAAATGGAACAATTTTGCAACTCGCGCTCGTTGGATCACTCATCACTCGAAATGGAGTACAATCGCTACCGTTGTTTCGAAAAATAGTGCAGAAGAAGTGAGTTCCTCTGCTTTGTCGGTCTTTGGGAATATTCGATCGATTGCGGATGGTGTCAACTTGTCGACGAGTACGGGACGTCCGCTCTTTTACTTGCCCGACGCGGATACTTTAGCCATTAATATGAAAGCCAACGACAATCACATTGTTCTCAGTTTATCGGAAGCATCCTTGGCGGAACGCGTGAGCGACGGAAGAGCGTGTGGAGGACAAGAACTACCCCTCTGTGCGCAAGTCGCCTTGTACGGAAAGGCGGTCCCTGTGGAATTCAATCACGATATCGCCACGCAATTCCAGCACACGCATCCGTTGGCGTCGTGGATGGCGGAAGGTGGTTCCCACATGTCAGGATCGTATTACACGATTGATCTTACTAAGGTCGTTATTTTGGATTACTTTGGAGGCTTTCACGAAGTTGGGGTGGATGATTATTTGAACACGAATTTGTCGTTTCTGTTGGAGAATGGAGTTTCACAGGCCGCATTGGATCGCCCCTCTTGGTTCAGCGGCCATCCGATCGTGTGGATGATGGCCGGCTTTCTGTTGGGATGGCTTCTATCACGTTACATGGTTCGCCCTGTTAGTGGACCGCAGTATCGTACGGTTGCTGATGCGTCCAAAACTAATGAGACCATGGAGATGGAAGTGGATACGGAGGCATAACAAAATTAAATCTATTTGCATGAGAGAATCAATAAATACGGAGTAATAATAAACTAAAATACTAAAAACTTTAAAAAAAAAACTATCGGATGGCAAAATAAAAACGTTCTCTTTTCGTCGACTTTGTCGGCGTTGCAAGCCTCGACCACTAAGGAGAACATGTAACACAGAAATGGTTGCCCATCGGAGTGCCAGGGTGAGGACAACTAGTCCCAAGAAACATGTCTCCCTTTTCCGCTCCAGGTGAGACATCCTTCCACGCGCACAGGTCTTGGTTGAACGACGCAGCACGGTTGAACATTTGTATCATGACGTCAACCTTTTCTGTGTTCCATGCACTAATGTCCTGGTTAAATGCGGTAGCAACGGCAAACACACCAATCATATTGACAACATTCCCAGTATCCCAGTCGCGAATGTCTTGATTGAATGATGTGGCCCCAGCAAACATTGCAAACATGTTCGTGACAGCTGATGTGTTCCAATTTGCAATATTTTGGTTGAAAGATGTAGCACCAGCAAACATTCGAGTCATGTCGGTGACCGCGGACGTGTCCCAGTTCGCAATGTTTTGGTTAAAGGATGTAGCAGCCGAAAACATTCCGCCCATGGAAGTAACTCGTGACGTATCCCAATTGCCGATGGGTTCGTTGAAAGCATTTGTATCTTCAAATAGGAGGTTAAAATCTGTCACTCTCGACACATCCCAGCAGTTGGGAATCGGGCCCGTCGGCGATGTTTCATAATCGAGAATGGCTTGTCGAAGATTGGCAGTTTCGTTAAAAACTCTTCTTCCGTCTGGACAAGATCGATCACGACAAGGAAGAAAACAAGTTGTCCGCGCAAAGAGAGAGAACGGAGATTGATAGAATTTCATGCTTTTATGAAGTAATTGTTGTAACCACACGAGTTCGATCGTTGTATAAGCGCCGATGAGGCGACTAATACTACAACAAACAACTACAAGTGAAGACTTAACACCAAGTAAATCTAAACAATTCAGAAAGAATGATCGGATGGCTTCGATCACTTCTTTTCCGCCTTGTTCTTACCGCGGTATCGTTTTACTATAATCAATCCACATGTCTTCTCCAGTCACGAGTGGAATAATCCGCTCTCCCGTCACATAACTGGCTTATTCCACGTGACTCGCTTCTCACTATCCTTAATGCGCTTCGTGCTCTTAGTCTTGTTTTGATGACTGCTTTCACTACGGCCGCTGTAGACTTCGAGTGGGTTTCTACGCCTTAGTTTGCGCGCTGCAGAGAGAAGAAATAGCCCTAGAACCTTACTACGCAATTTTTTATCGTACCGCACAGGATCGAAGTTTTAACCGAAACCTAACGATGCTTACACACTAGAAATAAGAATGAATAGCCGCCGTCTCTAAAGGCTAGTAGTCGACCGCATCCTAACTTAATAAGACTATGCAAAGCCTATGTTGACATCTGCGACAAAGGTCACCGTTTATTCATTTTGGCGCATCAATTGAACCTTCAGAAGCTTATGTGATGGCCAAAAGCGACTGCCTCATCGATTATCGAACGCAGGCGTCGTTAGGCGCTTTAGCTAAGGGTAAAAATACTAGAATGATCAGCTAGAGCTCTAATGATAAATGATAAACCAGTTTCCGCGTCCTCGTTTGATAAGAAGCTATCGAAGATATCATTCAGCTTTCTCTGAAGTAAAGACAAGTTCGAATCAAATTTCCGTTGCCCGACTCCCACTTTTGTACGATTTACTCCTGGAAGGCACGTGAAATTATCGAGTTTTAAAATTCGGAACCTGTGCAGATTTGCTGCAGTTGCTTCTGTTCGTTCTCTTTTGTTCGTTCTAATGACCGTTCAAAGACCGACTCATGTCACGTTAAACTCGTGGACGCTGCTTTTACACGTTGTGCCAACGATGCATTTGCCTTCGCTGTGTGTTTTATATGCTGTGATAGCTTTGGCGTAAGCATTCTTAGTGAAGTTGTTTTTCTTCATTCGCTATCTTTTTCAGCATAAAGTTCGGCGATGGGTATTTGAAGACAAAGTATGAACGCCTTTCCAGTGCAGATCGTATTGATGCATGGCGGGCAAGATAGTGCGAGTTAATGGGATCTATGCGACGAAGGACGACTTTGCATTATTAAAGTCATTCTTGCCGCAACTAGTGCACGGTTTTCTCATGGTTTTCTTTTCGTGACAATACCTCATTTTTTGGCTTACCAGGAGTATGTTGATGTGGCGGGCGCCCGTGAGAGGCGGAAAAGTTAAGGTTAAGGACATGAGAAAGCATACTACGTACTGGTACACATCATAATGACTAATGACAATGACGTACCAGTACAAGAAGAATTCTATCAGTGTCTAACGACATAAGGTTAACAGAGATTCTGTATGAATTTTAAAAATTGATTGCGGTCAAACAAAGACTCCGTGGTCGTTCCAGAAATTCAGAAATCAGTGTTTTTGGTCAAACAAAGATTCTGTAGTCGTTCCAGAATTTCTGGAATAGGTACAAGTAATTTGGATCAAACAGCGATTCTGTGGTGGTTCCAGAACTTCTGGAATCGGTAATTGCAATCAAACAGAGATTCTGTGGTCGTTCCAGAAATTCTGGAGTAGCTGTTCCGAGTAATACAGAAATTCTGTAGTTGTTCCAGAAATTCTGAAATCGTTAATTGGGTCGAGCAGAGATTTTTTGGTCATTCCAGAAATTCTGGAGTTGGTAATATGGATCGAACAGAGATTCTGTAGCAGTTCCAGAAATTCTGGAATTGGCAATTTGGATCAAACAGAGATTCTGTGCTCGTTCCAGAAATTCTGGAATCGGTAATTTGGATTAAACATAGTCTAGATTCTGTGGTAGTTCCAGAAATTCTGGAATCAGTGTTTTTGGTCAAACAGAAATTCTTTGGTCGTTTCAGAAAATCTGGACTAGTTGTTTCGAGTAATACAGAAAGTCTGTGGTCGTTCCAGAAATGCTGGAATCGGTAGTTTGGAGCAAACATAGATTCTTGATCGTTCCAGAAATTTTGGAATCAGTTTTTGGTCAAACAGAGATTCTGTGGTCGTTCCAGAAATTCTGGACTAGTTGTTTCGAGTAATACAGAAATTCTGTGCTCGTTCAGGAAATTCTGAAATCGTTAATTGGGTCGAAAAGAGATTTTTTGGTCGTTCCGGAAACTCTGGAGTTGGTAATATGGATCGAACAGAGATTCTGTGGTCATTCCAGAAATTCTGGAATCAGTGTTTTTGGTCAAACATAGATTCTGTCGTAGTTCCAGAAAATCTGAAATAGGTAATTTGGATCAAACAGAGATTATCCGGTCGTTCCAGAAATTCTGGAATCAGTGTTTTTGGTCAAACATAGATTCTGTCGTAGTTCCAGAAACTCTGGACTAGTTGTTTCGAGATATACAGAAATTCTGTGGTCGTTCCAGAAATTCTGGAATCGGTAGTTTCGAATAATGCAGAAATTCTGTGGTCAAATTCTGGACTAGTTGTTTCGAGTAGTACAAAAATTCTGTGGTGGTTCCAGAAATTCTGGAATCGGTTATTTGGATCAAACAGCGATTCTGTGGTGGTTCCAGAAATTCTGGAATCGGTAATTGCAATCAAACAGAGATTCTGTGGTCGTTCCAGAAATTCTGGAGTAGCTGTTCCGAGTAATACAGAAATTCTGTAGTTGTTCCAGAAATTCTGGAATCGGTAATTTGGATCAAACAGAGATTCTGTGGTAGTTCCAAAAATTCTGGGATCAGTGTTTTTGGTCAAACAGAGATTCTCTGGTCGTTCCGGATTACGGTCATACAAAATCTGTGGTCGTTCCAGAAATTCTGGAATCGGTAATTTGGATCAAACAGAGATTCTGTGCTCGTTCCAGAAATTCTGGAATCGGTTATTTGGATCAAACAGCGATTCTGTGGTGGTTCCAGAAATTCTGGAATCGGTAATTGCAATCAAACAGAGATTCTGTGGTCGTTCCAGAAATTCTGGAGTAGCTGTTCCGAGTAATACAGAAATTCTGTAGTTGTTCCAGAAATTCTGGAATCGGTAATTTAGATCAAACAGCAATTCTCTGGTCATTCCAGAAATTCTGGAATCGGATATTTGGATCAAACGGAGATTCGTCTGTCGTTCCAGAAATTCTGGAATCGTTAATTTGGATCAAACAGAGATTCTCTGGTCGTTCCAGAAATTCTGGAATCGGTTATTTGGTTCAAACAGAGATTCTCTGGTCGTTCCAGAAATTTTGGAATCGGTAATTTGGATCAAACAGAAATTCTGTGGTCGTTCCAGAAATTCTGGAGGAAACAAATATTGCGGTCGCTCATTTCCGTGACTGAGATTCAGTTGAGTCGCGTTCTTAGTTTTACACTTCAGGTTATAGTAAAAACCTTTGACGTCGGTTTCTCGCAATGCAACTGACTGATATCACTTTGCCTTGCAATCGAAAGCTTACCAATAATATTTAAGTGAATGAAACTTATCTACGTAGTATTAACTTTCAATGGTCAATTCTAGCTAGTTTCAAGACGTTAGCATTTATTCATAGAATTGAATGCGGTCGATCGTATCCGGGACTGAAATCAAGCTGAGTCGGGTCAAGTGCCTTCTGTTTATGCTATAGTAAAACACGGGTGTCGTGCAAGAACTTTTTTGCTCTTTTTCGCGACGCGAGCGTTTCCTTCATTCGTCACTTCATTCGCTTCACAGTTATTTATTCTTCGTATTGTTATCCATTCTCTCTCGTTTGTATTGCTTCTGATACATGCTGGTTTCGACAGAAACTCATGCAAGCAATCTCGTCTCTTTTTTCACGTAGCAACCTGTTCTGGGGTTGCGGCAATCGTTCTCCGGCTTGTCGCAAACAAGATTTTTGTTTTACAAACCAAGCGGACCTTCAAGAAGCCTTGGTCAATTTCACAAATGCACCCGCCGAACCGACGCCCAATGAATGGGATGTTTCCCGAGTGACCAATTTTAGTTCCCTGTTTTACGGTATAAATGCATTCAATGAACGCATCGGCGACTGGGATACTTCAGGCGTTACGGACATGGAAATCGAAAGGATCACAGATAGAGTATCGCGGCTCGTCTTCTTCTAGCTTATATGTTAGACGACGGGATGCGCGTTTGGGAAGAGATGACGAGTATTGTTTTCGCTGCTGACCAGAAAGAAGGTTCGAAGGCCGACGTCTTTTAAAACGCCACGCTCTCGGAAACGACGAATGAAGACATTGCGCGTCCGATACGCATAACAATAAACTCTCACAACACGAAGAATCGAACAATATGTGCGATCAATGAGGGTTGTCGATTTGTGTAGAAAAATTGGTTTGATCGGCTGCACTTTCGTTCGTCGACAATACACTTCTCCTCGAAAATGATGTAGCAACTAACGTTCGAAATCGCCATTCTTTCGCCGACGTCCTCCATTACTGAATACGGCTCTTAACGTGTCGCGGATAAAGTGCGATCCAGCTTCCTTTCTACGAAGTACAAGCGTCAACTGATGGCTGTAAGACATCGGTCCATGGTTGTGATTGAGGTCTTTCCGAAAAACTAGAAACATGCAATAAAGGCTGATCAAAGACGGAGCAATCACGCTGCAAATGAGGGAAGGTGCTTCAATAAGAACAAATATCACAATCTTGCGCAAGAAACGAACTCATTTTTGGCACCCCTGGAGTCATTTGACCGTTCGTGTTTTATTGAAAAAGTGGACTTCGAAATCATTCAAGTCAGTCGCCTTTTCGGACTCTTTTGATTGATTTTATGAACTTGGCGTTCACGACTATTCAATTTCGAACTTGATGGCCACGGACGGATCGTTTCTGGAATGTCTTGTATTGATAAATTCAGCAATTTACTCGTCGTCTGGGGCACACAATATTCCACAGTTCGGGACAAGGGATGGTGGCAAACGATATCATGGAAGTTCCTTGAAATAAACGAATACAATCAAGGCAGGGGCCTTGTTGGTTTTACTGCCGGACGCGGATATGCCTTTCTTCTTGCAATAAACCGACAATTCTTGATCAGTTTGTCGGGAAGCGTTCATCTTATAGAGTTGTGACAAGTAAGTCACGATTCTTTTGACTCTATTTGCGTGAAAAGTTGCTTGTGGCGCCATATTTGGGATTTCGTTACGTTGTTCAGAACACTTTCGTGCGGTTTCTGTTGCGTCTTGTGCGAAGGCGATGGAAATGGAGACAGGGTTGTAGATGCCTGCTAAAAGAGTCTACAGAGTGCATACAAAAAACTATAAGATATTGATTGATGAGATAAGCTATTAGAGAATTATCTTGTAGTGATGGATTATACGGAGAATATTACGGCTAGGTCACTAAACTGAGCAAGATGTACAAAAGTTACCGTTATTTGTGAATTGGAAGGGGCAACTCGTTTGAAAAAACATATTAAATTGATTGGCGCCTGCGGTGATGTCTTTCCATGCGCATATTTTGTTTAAACAATGTCGCTTGAAAGAACATTTGGTCCAAGGCCGTTGCAGCTGACACGTCCCACCCACTAATGTCTTGGTTGAAGGATGAGGCACCGCCGAACATCATAAACATATTGGTGACCGCGGATGTGTCCCAGTCACCGATGGGCTGGTTGAAAGCAAGGGCCCTCAAAAACATGCCTTCCATATTCGTGACTCTGGATGTGTCCCAGTCTCCAATCGGCTCGTTAAAAGTCTTCGCACCGTCGAATAGATAGCTCATATCTGTCACTCTTGACACATCCCAGCAGTTGGGTGGTGGCCCGAACGGTGAAATGAGATAGGCGTCGGCGGCGTTTCGGATATCGTCCTTATTGTCAAACACTCTTTTTCCTTCTGGACAAGATCGATCACGATCACGGCAAGGAAGCAATTGGGTCGTACGCGCGAAGAGCGAAAAGGGCGATTGATAGATGTCCATGCTTTACTGAAGACGATTGTTGGCTGACGAGTGAACCGAAATAATGAGAAGGAAGGAAGAATTCTTGTTAATCAAGTTGCCACGAGGTTGAAGATCCGTGCGGATGCTGAAATCTTTGCACCATGCAGTTATTCTTTATTCGCGCCTGTTTTCTGTTATTTAAGCCCCTTTTCTAGAGAGTCGCAAGTCGCAATTGATGAAATTTTCCGGGACTGGTTGATTCGTGAGCGGAGGATAAGGAAGAATTAGCTGTCTTTTCAAACGCAACAGCCAATGATCCCGTGAATGACAAAGGGTAGTTTCATCGGCATTATCCTGAACTAGTGCGGAGAATATCTGGAACGGCCACAGCATTTCTGTATGATGAAATACCAGCATTTCCAGAAATTCCAGAATTTCTGGAACTTACACAGAATTGTGCTTCAGAATTTCTGTAAACTATAATCGAATTGCACTCTAGCAGAATGTCTGTAAGACCATTGACGTCGCACACAGGATTTGCGATGCGACGCGCGACAATGACAAAAATTTGCGGCTGTGTTTGCGATTCAAATGAATGGAAGCAGGATAGATCTGATATGCTTGTTGTTGAGAATTGGGTGATCTCAAGACAGCTCAAACTTAATCGAATCGACGCTTCACGGCAGGGGGGAAAAGTGGAAACGCACAATCAGCGTGTTTTGAATGAGGTTCGCCTACTTGCGGATGCCATCATTTTTTCAGTCGAAGATTATGAACGGATTTTTTCTCTTTCTTCTCCCTTTTGCGCGAAACAACAATCTCTTGAATTGTCACTCTCCTTCTTCGGATCCTTGTTCGAACGGACGAAGAGTCTTTGACGACAAAGACGAGCTCCAACTAGCCATTCAAACCTTTGCTTTTACATTGCCCAAAGTGAAACCCAACTGTTGGGATGTTTCTGCTGTGAAGGACTTTAGCGGACTCTTTAGTTTAACGTCCTTCAATGAACCGATCGGCGACTGGATTACTTCCAGTGTCACGAGCATGCATCGAATGTTTGCGGATGCTACTACTTTCAATCAAGACATTGGCGATTGGGATACTTCCGGTGTCACGGACATGACCGAAGCTTTTATGGGTGCTATATCTTTCGATCAAGATATCGGTCGCTGGGATACGGCCAAAGTAGCCAGGATGGATCGAATGTTTTCGGGTGCGACAGCCTTTCATCAGGAGATTGGTGGCTGGGACACCTCTGTTGTCACGAGCATGGAAGACATGTTCTTTTCGGCTTCTTCTTTCAATGGAGACATTTGCGGGTGGCATACCTCCGCCGTCACGAGCATGGAGGGCATGTTTTTCGGTGCTACTTCTTTTAATCAACCCATCGGCGAGTGGGATACTTCCGCTGTCACGACCATGTTTCTAATGTTTTACGAAGCGACTTCGTTCGACCAAGAGATCAGTGGGTGGGATACATCGAACGTCGTTGATATGACGGGTATGTTTGCGAACGCTGTATCTTTTAACCAAAACATTGGTGATTGGAGTACGGCAAAAGTGGCCAGCATGGTGGGCATGTTTGATGGTGCTTCCTTATTCAATCAAGATATCAGTCAATGGGACACAACAATAGTCACCAGCATGGATTCGATGTTTCAAAATTCTGCAGCATTTTATCAAGACTTGTGTGCGTGGAAGATGCTGCTGCTGGCGCAACGAAAACCGATATGTTTACCGGAACTAGTTGCCCCTATCCGGGGACGCCGGGAGACGACGACTTTTGCGTCGCATGTCCTCAATAGCGGAATTGAATACAAGAATGATACAGTCGACGAGCACAGATAGTTGTTAATAATTCGCTTGCTTTACGTCGCTAATTCGCTACTTATTTTTGCTGTGTCAAAGTAAAAGATGGTCTTTGTTAGTCATGCATCTGCTGACTGCAATGCAACCATCATATTAAAGCATCGCAACGTTATATAAAAAGGGCTAGTAGCCCGAGCGCAATACATTCTGCGCAAAACCTGATTTATTGTGAGCTGCTGATTACTGAAGTGCGACGTAATTGTAAAGAATGTAACAAGCTCGGCGACAGGGAACTGGTTTTTGTGTAGCAAAGTCAAAGGGGCCGTTTGCAAGACTGCGAAGAACAATAAGTCAATGAAGCTTTATCTTTCGTTAGCAACCGAGTGTGCATTCGGACGCGAAGTTGATCCGCCAGCATTATGGGAAGCCGTGTTCTCCGAGCTTTCATTTTACGGACAGTCACCATTGAAGAGTCGCCCATAATAGGTACTCGCAAAAGCAATCGCAAAATCAATCCAACCTTCGTCCTTGATTTCGCTAGCACCGGTGGCTTCTTGTTATACTGCTACTGCTTTGTATCAATTTGTTTCCCGCCTGAAAACTTTACTCGACGTCGATTCAGAGGTCATCGCAACTGGTAATGTCTTTCTAACGCGCGCCGCCACGACATGCGTCTCGAGTGGACGATACACTAGCCGGCGATAAGTTTCCTTGCGATCGTTCCATGAACATTAGGGGTCGTCCTGCCTGAAAATTCGTTTCCTGGCCCAGAGAAACTTTCGCGTGCGTGTAACACTTTGCTCGAAAGAATGACGTCGAATCCAGAAGCCATCGTTATCACGATCAGGAAAATGATACCGAGAGAAAAAACATGACACGCTTTGCCGACGATGCAATGCAATGCAATGCTTTCTTCTAGACACCGTTGTTTGTAGTTGCCGCCATTGACTCCTTTTCGTAGCCCAGAGCAGCCTTACTCTTGTTATCGCAATGCTTTTGAAAAGGCGCGAGGAGCAGTCCCTTCCACCGGATCGACTGCGTCGTTGGAAAAAGGCTGGAGTCACCGGTAAGATCAGCATTTACACAAGCCGAGTCTTGCAAGTATTCGTCTTTTGCAACGTGCAGTCAACCTGCGTTTCTCGACTTTCGTTCTGTTGTAGAATTGATGCGTCTCTCCCTCGATTGCACCCTAACGTCCCAAGTAAATGCACTCCGCTCATTTCAAATTTCAGCAAACTGCGAAGAAAAGTATACGGAACATTTGAAAAGCTTTTAACTCGCTATGCTTGTCTCGTTCTCTCAGCTTTTTCTTATTATAGCGAATGATTGTTGGCTCTTTCCGTTCATGGCTTCTCCACAAGCAGACTCGTTTCGCTGACAGGGTGCGCGATCTTGCCGTAGAAGTGAGCGAAGCGTAGTGCCGATAAATAAATAAATAAAATTGAGAGTTTAATTTTGTGCTCTTTGCTGCATGAGAGTTGCGCTAGCAATAAAAGAAACAAAAAAAAGGAGTGAAGATCGTTCAGCCGCACGGCGCAAGAGCAAGAGCACTTGGCATCGTAGCGGTATTGCATTCAGTATATGACTTTTTACTATAGATCTAATGTGAAAACTACTTTTCTCGTCACGACTATGTTCCAGTCATGAATAATCATGAATGAATATTATCATACTTGAGCTATGGAGAGACAACTACTGGTAACCAACTTCTTTCTGAGCTACAATGACTTTTGAAATAGCTTCAACTAGCGACATTCGCTACTCATGATGCGGCTGAAATGGCTTGAGGATCGCTCTCTTCTCTGTGTACCGTAAAATCAAATATACGCTGAATTTTGCGGCGGATGACGACACGTTGTTCTACCTGTCCCGTCGCACTTTAATTTTTTCTTATCAATTCCTTATCGTAAAATGGTAAAACGCATATGTTTTTACAGAATAGTTAATGTAATAGGGGTCTTTCACGGCGAGTACCTTCGTACTTTGTATCTCCAGTTCTCAAATCCGAATTCTAATTTGAATTAAAGTTCGATATGTGCCCCTAATAATAGCGATTGAAGTGCCCTTACCTCTCGCCTGTTGCACTCTCCTCACTGTTTATTTTTGTAGCGATACCAGGTAAGCGCGTGCCTTGTGCCTAATTTTATGCCGACATAATTCGCGATTATTTTACTATCGTCCAGAGTGTCATGCGTTTCTGCCATGACTGGAAGTCAGTCATGATCCGCAGCGTCACTATTTCCAGGAAGCCGGCCGCCTTTTGTTGCATTTCATCGCGTTCATTCGAATAGAAAAATAGAAAAAGCTCCTTATTCATTTCATTAATAATTTTATTGCAAATTTTAATCATGAAGGATGTTCATCAGCACACTGCGGAGACGATACAACGACTTGAACAAGAATCGCTGCAAGTGTCCGTGAAATCGTGGCTCGACGATACGCCTGTTTCGTCGACTCGATCTCGCTTCTTTCATCACGCGGGCTTTCTGCATCTTCCCAACTTTGTCGACACATCCACTTGCTACAAAATGAAAGAATGCATGCAAGAGATAGTGAATAACGAATGGGATACGCAACAAATGGATTCGTTCGGGACGTCCGCGAAAGAAAATACAGCTCGCGGTGATTACTTTTTAGAAAGTGCGGCGCGCGTGCATTTCTTTGCCGAGCCTTCCGCGTTAGACGACAACAAGCAACTGAAAGCAGAATTTCAAGAAAACAAAATTGCGGCACTAAACAAAGTCGGGCATGGGTTGCATCTGCGCCAAGGACCCTTTTCCGAGTATGCCTTTTCTGTCAAGATAAGCGAATTGATGTCAGAATTGGGATGGAACGATCCTTTACTGCCGCAAAGCATGTATATTTTCAAACAGGCCGTAGTCGGAGGTGCGGTGAACTCACATCAAGATTCAACGTTTTTATTTACGGAGCCTCGTCAATCGTGTTGTGGATTGTGGCTGGCGCTCGATGAAGCTACTACCGAGAATGGTTGTTTGTGGGTGCGACCGAAATCGCATCGGGAAGCCGTACGACGACAATACGCACGCAATTCGGCTCGTGAAAGCGATCCTTCGGCTCCGCAATTTCTTATGAAGGAGTTGTATGAACACTCGATCAGTTGGGACGGTGGTTTGCCCGGAATAGGGAGTTTTGATGACCTTATGCAAGCTGGATTCATTGCGGTGCCTTGTCAACCCGGCGACTTGTTGGTCTTCAGTGGTGAATTGGATCATTTGAGTTTGCCCAACAAGTCCTCGGCAGCACGACATACGTTTCAGCTGCATTTGATTGAAGGAAAAGATACCACATGGTCGGCGTCGAACTGGTTGCAGTACGAAAATCCAAGCCGACCTTTTCCCCGGTTGCATGCGGGCCTGGATCAGTTCCGTGCTTACGAAGACGAAAACTAGAGCATAGTCTGGTCGGCTACAAACTGCTAAAGACTGAAAGCGGCAAAGCAAGAGGTCTATTCTATTACAGTAATGGTGAAAGCCAACCAGCGGAGCATACAAGGCTGACCAGGAATTGGGCGTTAAGCGTCAAAGAATACCCAGCGCCACTCGCTGGTGCTGTATCATTCACACGCGGTAACGCCGTAGGGGGTGGTGAAGGGTTCTCTTCATTTTGTTGCGGCGACGGAGCCGACTCTGTTTCATCGTTACAAAAGTTCCCGGGAGCATTGCGATCCATGCGCTGACAAAGTTCTTTCTTCAGCGCATCATCACTCTAACAATTTACGGGCATTGGTTCCTTCAAATAGCGCCCCTGGTAACGACCGGCCAAGAGGGGGGTACCGGTAGCTTTGGACCCCTGACTACCGTGAGCGTGAGAGGTGAGGGTGCTATTTCGGTGGTATGCCGCTGTCGGCAAAGAATCATCATTCTTGACGGAGTGATCCTACATCTGGAGCGCAATTCCATCACCTTATCAATAGTTCTTTCATTATCAAAAGATTTTAAACTAAGAAGATACATTCAATTACTTTTTCGTTGTTTTAAACCACAACCATTAAGCAGGGCATGTGACGCAGAACTGATTGCCCGTCGGAGTGCCAGGATGAGGGCAACCAGTCCCCGTGAACATATTCCTCTTGTCAGCTCTCAAAGTGATATCCTTCCATGCGCACAAGTCTTGATTGAATGATGCAGCATTTTCGAACATGCTAAACATGCGAAAGACATTCGTGATGTTCCACCTGCTAATGTCTTGCTTGAAAGATGAAGCACCAAAAACATGGAAGTCATATCGGTGGCCGAGGATGTATCCCAATTACCGATAGGTTGGTTGAATACAAGGGCATCGGAAAACATGAGTTGCATATTCGTGACTCTTGACGTATCCCAATCACCGATGTCTTGATTGAAGGATGAAGCACCAAAAACATGCCTCGCATGGAGTTCACAGCTGACGTGTCCCAATCACCAATGTCTTGATTGAAGGATGAAGCACCAAAAAACATAAAACTGATATCGGTGACCGCGGATGTATCCCAATTACCGATGGGCTCGTTGAAGTCTGTCACACCATCAAATAGAAAGCTAACATCTGTCACTCTAGATACATCCCAGCAATTGGGTGGGGGGCCGGACGGTGAAAGGAGATAAGCGTCGACGGCGTTTCGAAGATCGACTTTATTGTCGAACACTTGTCGTCTTTCTGGACAAGATCGATCACGATCACCACAAGGAAGCAATTGGTTCGTGCGTGCAAAGAGAGAGAACGGGGATTGATAGATGTCCATGCTTTAATAATAAAGACAATCGTCGGCTATTATAGATGAACGGAAATAGTGAGATGGACGAGAAAAAGAAGTTGTGCGATTCAAGTAGCCGTGCAAAAGTAGAGTACCGGTACCAGTACCGTACCACGTACAGTATATCTCAGTATGGTCGATCACATTTATTCGCTCGACTAATATAGTGCATAGTCCACTAGCACTAGGGCTCTCAAGTCCTCTAGAACTCACTCGACAAAATGCCAAATTGGAATCGGAATATTTGTGACAAAAGAGAAAAAACAGTGGAAAATTCGGTCGAATGAGAAAATTCATTCGGACTTTAGGAAATTAGGAATAAATATTCAGGATTGTGTTATATGATATATAGTGCATAGTTGGGGCGGTTACAAACTTCGGCAGGCTAATAAAGCACTAACAGCCAACCAGCGGTACATACAAGGCTGATCAGGAAATAATGGTCGCCTCGAGTCAAAGAGTACCCAGCGCCACTTGCTTGAGCTGTAATTTTCACACTCGGTGATGCCGTCGGAGGTGTCAAAGGGTCCTCTGCTTCAATTTCCGGCGATGGAGCCGACTCTGTTTCATCATTACAAAAGTTCCCGGGAGCATTGCGATCGATGCGCTGACAGAGTTCTTTCTTCAGTGCGTCATCACTTAACAATATACCGGCGTTGGTACCTTCACAACACAAATCGCCTTCGCCACGCTCTTGACAGAGGCACGCCATGTCAATGAATACATTCTGTTGATTGGAACTCAAGGTTTCCGGTGCGTCTTGACATTTTGTTTCACTGTAAGCAGCAACCAAACGATTGTACTCGGGTCGTAGTAATGAGCCGTTCTCATCCTCGTCAGCAGTGTAGATCAAATTAAAGCATTGATCTATATCGATATCCTCACTCAAGCCGGAAGTTGGCTGGGCAGTAGAATTGGATGCAGCAGGCGCAGGGGTCGGCGCCGCCGTCGGTGGCTTTTCTGTCGCAACGCCAGGCGGCAAGAGAATGTTGTCGAGATACAGCACCATTCCGTTTTGAGCAACAATGTCGCATTTCGATATGCACGCCACAGAATCCGGATTGACTGCACCAGTTTCATCGACGTATTGTAGACACGGAAAATCCCGATCATTCAGTGATATACGCCACCGTTTCTCGTTCAAACTGATTATATCTGATCCGGCAGATTGTCGCAGTCCATCGCAAGAGACGACGCTGGCAAACATGTGGCTGTTGATCACTTCACTTACAATGGAGTTGATGTCGATTGAGAATACTTGGCGATTCCAAATTGAATCAGGTACCATCATTATGCTCCTTGGACTCAAAAGCTCTAATCCTGTTTTCAACGTTGGATCCGTTTTGATATACGTAAGCATTTGCGAGAACGTTGCTGTATCCTTTTGAACGACTTCAAATAGGCTGCGGGTGAGTGAGTTTGCTGTCGGCGTGTGGGTCGTAAAATGAATCACTCTGCAACAAAGATGAAGCTTGTGAGTCATTTTCAAATGTAATCATTCACAAAGATCCAAGTGATAGATACACACCCATCAATTCCTTCCATATTGGCGAGGTAGAAATCACCGCGACCGTCTCCAGAACCTGCTTGTAACAATTCTGTTTCTTTATCATAATCTATTTCAAGCGCATCTCCATTCATCATAGTCAAATTGAAAGCACCATTTTCTTTGTAGTAATTAAAGAGATCCTCCAGAGTCCAACGCCCGGGGGCTATTTGACTCGTGATCAAATCGATCAGATGCGTTCGCCATTCCGGTAAATTGAGTCGTTCCAGATCCTCCGGACTGAACTTCGCCCAACCTGCATTGATACTAGCAAATAACGTCACCGTCTGATTATCAAAGTAGGGCCGCAAATCACGTTCATTCCAGCCCGTCATGCGAAATACGTTCACAAAGTCGGTTGTATTGAGCGTCGTTCGATTCGGGTCGATAGAGGCCGACGTGACAATACCAGGACACACCAAACACCGATCTGTTTGCAAAGCCAAGCTGAGCGAATGCAATGAGTGAGAGTATCAAACGGTGAACGAGTAAGTTCAGTTTTTGTCGGCAACACTTACCCATTGTTTGCGAGAATCGCCTCACCGACGACACACGCATCTTGAAAACAAAGTTTTCCGTCTTTGTATGTAACCCACAGATTTCCACACGGAGTTGCCGAAACCGCCAAAAACCCTTCACCCAATACTGCGGGATCGTATATTTGAGGCACCATATTGAATAGAAATACATTATCACGCGTTTGTGACGCGTATTGAGGGTTCTGAAACTCGTCAACAAGTACCGAGTCCCCTTCCAATGGTTTCAAATATTCATTCATTCGATTGAAAGCATCTTCTGTACAACCAATATAGCTGTAGCCGTCGGGCGTTTGTCGTGCGAGAAGCGAAGAACTGTTGGTTGCGTCCATCAAAGACACCAAATGAGGGTAATGTTTCGGAATCAAATCGGCAATGGACACAGTGTCAAACGACGTCGGCAGTGGACGATCGATGACATGCAAAACACCGTTCACGGCTTGTCGATCCGCCGACAAAATGGTAGCTCCCGCAATGGTTCCATCGGCACTGATGGGTATTGTCGCATTTGCCAGCGATACGAGTCGGGTTCGTTTCGCTAACGCACTTTGCAACAACAATTCATTCGGTATGAAATGATTCCGCAGTGCTTCACTTAAATGACGATTCCAATTCGCGTTTGTCCATCGTGAAGAGTTCTTCAAAGACTCGTCGGTCGGCACGAGCAATGTGTAGGTCACGGTCCGATCCGACAAGAGACTCAACAAATCTGGAAAGTAATTTTGGAGGCTTTGTAGAAAGATGGTGCAATTCTCTTGCTGCTCGAGCACTGTCTCGAGATTTTGGGCGACGCACAACAGAGGAAGGAAGCAAAGGTGGAGAAAGAAATAACAGGAACGAGATTGCCGGATCATTGTGATCTATTCGTATAAAGTTGTTGAAAGGAGAAAAAGCCAAATGTCGAATATGGATTTTTTGCGTTGTCGTTTTGAAAGTCCATAACGAATTACGACTTACGACCATGATGACGCGGTGATCGGTGATACCTGGTAATGGAGAACAATTAGGACATAATGCCAATTGATATCACTGTGTACTATCCAGTAGTATAGAACCACAGATCGATGACCGTCAGATGACCCTTTCGAATTAGCAATCCAGTGTGCCAGTCCGACGTCAAACGGTATCTTTTTCGTTTCTCACTTTTCTTGATGACACGATGGTGTCAGCCGTTTTTCACTTTCGTCGCGATCGGCGACACAGGCGACAATTCAAAAGGGGATGAGAAAGTCGCCATTCTCATAGGCATTTAGTTTATCTTTTACCATGAAACAACTGTTACTAACGGCATTTTACTGTTGTTGTCGTCTGCTTCTTCTGTCGGCAACATCATGCGCTTGGACGACTCCTCCTCTTTCAAGGCCGATAGTCCAAACGCCGAATTCCTTGCACCGCCAAAATCCTCGTCGTAAGTTTACAGTGTGCCAGGCCAAAACCAATTCCGTAAGAGAAGCCGCACGATCCTGGACTGGTTTGAGCTTCACCGCCATTCGAGCGACGGCACGAGCTGCGACAGGCATTAGTTTGTCGGCAATTTACGCGAGTACTTTGGCAGCGACGAGTCTCTGGATACGTCAAACGATGAAATTGATCTTGTCCATGGTACCTCCGCCATTGCGATATTTTGCGCAACCGTTTCTTGTGCTCTATTACGCTCCACTTTTTTGGATACGGCAAATCAGTCACAGTAAAGCCCGACGAAAACAACAAAAAGGAACACATGAGGCGCTTTTAGAAGGCTGGAAACAAGCTGTGGCACAAGCTGATGAGACGGTATCCTACTGGCCGATTCACGTTAGTCAAGATGGATCGTTGGAATCGGATTTGTCGGAAATGGATGTTTCCGACGCGATTTCGGAATCAATTGAAGTGTCGTTCGACCAGAATAATGGGGCTTCATGATACATACTTATTTAATCAACTGGGATACTTCGTCAAGATGTACGCAATGCCTTATAATCAATTATACTAATGTTTTATTGTTATTCTTTCGCAATGTTTTTCGTTGTGATGGTTTCCAAAGTTCAAAAAGTAATTTCTCATGACTGCGATCCAGTCGTGCAATTTAGCTTTGTACAATTTGATCTCATAGTAACACTGGAATTGCCCTATTCGGGGACAATTGAGTACCCAAAGAATCTAGATGACTTGTTGCTAACAAACTTGTTATATTGTCATCGCTGAGATATATTTCTTCATGAGTTGTTACCCGCTGACCTTCTCATTGCCGTTCGATCGTTTCAGCATCTAGATCGTGACTGCAATCCAGTCGTGAAAAAAGTCGCCTACACGATGAGTTTATACTTGTAGTACATCAGGAAATCGTACGCACGAGATTCACCAGGCCCTACAATGCGAAAGAACTCCAAAGATTATCATATTTCGATGTGTTCGGTTTGAGATGAATCGTTCTTGGTTGATGGCAAAGGACGATGGTGCTCCTAATTATTTAAAATAGAAATAACGGTTATTCTTCGACGTTTCTTGTATGTTCCTGTCAGTTAAACGGATCGTTTCTCTTCCTAAAGCAAATCATTGATGATTATATTTAATTTGGCAACTAATGTTATTTGATGTGATATTTTGGTGCTGTATTTGAGACGAACCATCCAACTAAATTTGCTGTTAGGAAGACTATGAGTCAAAGTGTAAACGGAATCACACCACGACTGAATTTCAGTCATGAGCCGTATCCTCCTTTAAGACGTGTAACGTGTAACTTCCGTTTGTTACAGAAACAATTTGTTTTGAGCTCAACATTATTTTAAGATAGAAAAAATATTGCTTCTTATTTTCATAATGATCGTTTGGTGGTGTTTTGACGTCGAGACGCGTCCCGGATCTTACGCGGTAGATGTCCGTGACTCTCCTATTTCAGTCATGATACTGTTTTCAATCGATCGTCGTCTCTCGTCGCGTCCGTTTTTTGCCGTGAAAAACACAATACACTCCTTCCTGCATTCTTTAATCATTTCGTCGTCTTCTACTAACGGATGCCTTTCGAATCTCTTTACAATGCTATGGCCTTGCAATCCCTGTTTACAGTGAAGTGTACAGCGGAAGCAGCGACGAGGATATGCAGAATAATATGATGGAAGAGGACCTTTCGTTTGAGTATCGTCTATCATTGACGATGCAGCAAATCTTCGCAGCGCTTCTTTGCTACGGCAATTTCTTTCTGAGCTAGAGTAACGAAAGAAATGTTTCTTGGTTCGTGCGGCAGCGCTCAATCACTTTCCGTACATGAGACGGCGATGCGGTGTCGATTTGTCGACTCATACGATTTTCGCTATAGTATACGCGCTCTTTGCTTTGTCGAAACGCCGTCACTCTGGATGCTTTGGTAAACGAAAATGCTGAATATGAAGTCGACTTGCGCTTTTCTGATGCTGGAGGGCCTGTTACCTCTATAATTCGAAGACTCGGTTTTCTTCCGGGCGCAATCCCTTTGGCTTAAGATTGGGAAGGCCGTTGCTTTCCCTGGGATTTTTGAGGGGCGCGATGGCATCTGCAGTGCTGTCGCGCAACTATCCTTCTATCGGAAACGTCCTGAAAGGGACGGAGTGCAAGACTCTGCACAGGGGCCTGAGGTGGGCCCGGTTGTAAGACCAGCTGTATTTTCGTGACACGGTCGGCATTCCGATCCCACTATTTCTACTCGTTGTGGTGGCCTCTGTGTTCGATTGCTCGTTCGTTGCTACCATCTCGGTCGTTACGTGATTTTCTGCTGGGACTCGAACTCTTGTTAGTGGTTTGATGGAAGCGTGCTGACGACTCGTGATCAGTTGTTGGTTCTGGTTCATGGATGGCGCGCGAGTACATACAGTTGCGAGTGATTGAAACAGAAGCAGGGCTTTTATTGCTTTCACGCACGCGGTGGAGGATCGGTTTGGCTCATCCACAAAATGCAAAAAAAGAGGCGGAGGTGTGACGAGGCGACACTGGAGTCGCACATGGCACAGAATGCTAAATTATTGCTATCTTTTGTTTTAACTCGTGATTGAATGTATTCATGTAATATGTAATAGTTTTTGTTTCCGTACAAACCACCTGTTATCTTTAGGCGGCTGGAGCAATCGTAGACGATGATTCCGCGTCGGTACAATGGGGTCCGGTCGAGACGCCACCAACTCGATCGGCTCGCAACTGACCACTTTCCGTGAACAAGATTTCTTGAATATCTTGGATCAAGCGATGCTCGAGGAATAATCCTTCCATGCTGGTTTGGATGGGCGCCGCGACTTGTGCATCGATGGCAATGCCATCTACGGAAAAGTCCGGACCAAACTGGCCGTTGGCAGCCGTTCCGACTTGAATGTTGAAAAAGTCACCGGCAAAGTCTTGTGCCGCCGAGGACGAAAATGCGTTGGCATTTACAGCCACTCGAGTTGTCTGGGCACTATCAATCTCGTTGTACATTTCTCCCGTCAAAAATTCACCCAACATCACGTTACTGTTGTCCAGACCGATAAACGAATCACCATGAATTTTGGGCTTGGAGGCATCGGGTAACTGCGAATACCTTTCATCGTAGAATTGAATGCCAAATTGGAGGGAAGCCACGGGATCGTCAGAGGCAAGTTTTGAGCGCACATTCTTAATAGACTGCGTGTATCGAGAAAGGGATCCCGTATTCGGGTTTTGGAACGTGACGACCGAACCGAAGAAAGCGAAATCACCCGCCGCCAAATTCACTGCCAGGTTTTGTTTTATTGTGTCGGATCCAACGGTCAATACAAACGGAAGGTCATCAAAGGGAGCTTGTCCACTGTACGCGGCCGATCGAGATAAACGGCTCACGTGCGAGATCAAAGCACTTCTCAATCGATCCGGAACGTTTCGCAGCTTTCGCGTCGCAAATCTCTTTTGGGAACGCGAGAGGTAACCGAGTCGATACGCACTCGGAGATTTGTCAACGTGGAAATAGAGCAGACTCGAATCACCAATTAGTATGTCGCCGTTTCCATTTGATGTGAGTACATCATTCGCAAGGGAAAGAGCGTGTGTTGACGTCTGCCCAATTTGATTAGAATATTTAGCAGCCATTTTTGTCATCAAGTCCGTATGAAATTCATACAGGCAGATGTTGACGTCCCATAGAATGCGCTCAACATCGGCTAGTCGCTGCATCATTGAATTGAGCTTATCTACGTCTAAAAGAAGACGCCTGCCGCTCACAAACGACCCTGAGCCGATAGTTCGTACAACTATAGTCATCGTGTCACCCGTGACGAGCGCAAACCCACCCGACGACGTTTCGATCTCATCGTCGCCTACGCTTATGTTGTAAGCGCCGATCACACTACCCGAAAAGGATTCCTGGTCAACCTCCATGGTGCTCAAACGAACTCCTAGAGCGTTGACTAGATTATCAATGCGACGCTGAATAGCAACAATTTCTGGGACGTCCGACACGTCAATTCCTGAATAGGCCCTGATGTCATCGCCGATGATTAGATTGTCACCCAAACCGGATGTGATAATGTCGTTTCCGTGCATTCTTTGATTTTCTCGCAAGAACCCTGGTGTGATTCGGAACATCGGGTGTACACAGTAGTTGCCGCTGGTTGTACTGATGCCGGCAACTCCGAGAACATCACGGAGAAGATTGTGTCCGCTTAACACATGATCCGCGTTCAAAACCATGTCCACAATGGATCCGAGGAAGTCGATTTGGCCGTATTGGTCAGGATACAATTCATACTCCGCAGCAAACAAAACGCCATATTCCTTATCAGAAACGCCCTCGATCAGGTAGTTGCTCGTGGATTGATCACGCAAAGCGCGGTATACTTGATGGATTTGAGGCAGGTCCATGTGCACGGGGACCACATTCCATCCAGCGTCTCCAATAATCAAGTCATTTCCTGATCCTCCATTGATTTGATCTCCGCCTCGCTGCCCAATGAGAACGTCATTGCCGTCTCCGCCGTCGAGTACATCATCATAGCTATCGACAAGCTCAAACTGAATCAGATCAGTCAACCAATCATCACCGCCAGCTGCATACTTTCCGCCGCTGTTCGTGTAAGCCGGTGCCACAAAAAGAAGCGACGCGGACATGACGCTTTCGAATGACAACGGGGACGTTTCCACTTTAAGTTTCTGTGAGATACGATCTACGCCTGAAATATAACCAAGCTCCTCCAAAATGACATCCTTGTGCCAAGTTCCGTCCGTGTTGAGACGGGCGGAGCCGTCCTTTCGTAGCGACGCACAATGTATCCAACATCCCCTAGCACTATATCAGATCCATCCTCGCCCGATAATGTATCTGCACCAAGTTCACCGTAGATTTCTGCGAGAAGTCAAGCAATGAGGGTGAGACTTGGGGCTTACATCAATCTGAAACTGCTTCAACTAATTCATAAGTCACGTACCATCTTCTCCAGTACCACCATTAATGACTGGAAAAAGGAAGAAAAAGGCGTTTGTTAGTGAACTGAAACTTGTGAGCGTCTATCAGCAATCGTCTACCTACCATCGTCACCTCTTTGGCCGTGAAGAACGTCATTTCCATCGCCACCGTCGATCAAATCATTGCCCTGCAAGTAAAAAAGAGAGCGAGGTGAGCATCTGGTAGTGCAGCGTGGAATTTTCACGATTTTGTACGTACCCCGATCTCGTCAACGTCGTCGTAGCGTCGGGTCTCACGTATTACCTCGGTGTCAAATGGCTCGGTGTACTTCTGCCACACCATTCCGTTCAGCCAAGGGAATGTAGAAGTCGAACTTACTAGCTGCCGAACAATTTGTCCGTTGTCTCCAAGGATCGAATCCTCTTCAAGACCACCGCTCAACTCGTCTCCCGTGTCAGCACCAAAATCTATGTTGTGGCCGCCATAAATGTCGTCGTTGCCTGCTTCGCCGTAAACTTTATCGGATCCCTAGCGAACAGAATTGGTTGCAAACGATAGAGAACGGAGCGTCAGATTGGGAAAGGAAGCATTTAGGAAGTAGAATACTCTTCAGACGTACCTCTTGCCCAAGAATAAAATCATCGCCGTCGCCTCCGTAGATCTCATCATTGCCTGCATACTCGGGAAACTCAATGAAGCTCTGGTAGTTTTGGTGGTCCAAGAACTCCGTTTCCGTGTCGAAAACTCCGAAATCGCCCAGAATCACATCCTGACCGGCGTTTCCTTCAATATAGTCACCCAATGCGCCACCGAAAGCCTAACGAATGAATTAGATAAAATTCTAGCTTTCGAATACGGAATGCATTCCACTTGTACTTACAATGTCGTCACCGGCTCCTAAATAGATCTCGTCCAAACCGCCGGCACAAGCTGCTTCCACCGTTTCGGCAATTTGAAGTTTGTGTGAGGAATCCGCATAAAGACTGATGCTCGCGTGATCTCCAAACGCAAGATCCATTGCACTGCTGCCTTGAATTGTATCGTTGAAACTTCCGCCAACAATGTAATTAACTGTTCCCTCGCCTCCCGACAGCTCGTCATTTCCACCGTGATCGCAGCCCAATGTGGACAGGGACGTCGGGTAGCCAGTATCCATGTCGAAAAGCAGTTGAGCAGAATCACCGAACTGACGAACGAAACTGTTAGTGAACGAAAAATGAGGCGCCGTAAAAGCGCGCTTCAAAACTTACTAGTATGTCGTTCCCAAGGTTTCCGGTGACGATGTCATCGGAAAATCCTCCAATAGCGCAATCGTCACCCTCTCCTAGAACTATGACATCATTGTCTCCCTCGTCAAATGCCAGAGAGAACGCATCCGTCACGAATCGAAGTACGCCATCAGTAAAGTCACCATAGCCGCCTCCACCAGCTTGGGCCGCAATGTTGCTTGACTTGAAAATATTAGTAGATGGCGATCGCCATAGTACTCGACCAAAGTCTCCGAGAATTATGTCATTATTCGTGCCGCCGGTCAGAGTATCCTTGCCACCATCACCAAACAGGATAACCGGAACAGAAGACTCCGAGGCGTCTAAAATGTCATCGCCTCCCTGGCCATTTGCAACAAACACCGTATTTGCCTCGTCGATCGAGATCGTGAGCTTGTCGTCGCCGTCTCCGCAATGGATAGATGTAGTTGTCTGCAGAGTCGGGGATGTTGGATCCGTTGCGATCGACACCACGTTGACTTCATCGTTCTCAGGACTGAGCCACAAGTTGACGCCGCTAATCCAGTTTCCGCCGTTTGCATTGAAAAGATGTCGCCGACGTCTTCGTGAATTGCCGTAAACGAATTGCTGGCGAAAATTGCGGGTCCTTTTCCGACATTGCTGCTTTCGTCTGAGATCAAAAGTCGATGACGTCCTTTGGCGACATTAATGGTCAGGTCGCGTTCAATGTAGTCGAGCCATCCGTGTAAAAAGTCCACAGTGGAAGAAGTCGTCACGTCTTCATTCGCATCCGACGAGATAAAGACATCATCATCGCCATCCTGTGTTGTAATCGTGGTTGTTGCACTCGTACCTCTCACATTCAAGACGACTTTCGAATCCGAGCTTGCTGGGTTTCCCATTGTAATGTCCAGCAATTCAACATCCGCATACGCCACGTCCGAACTTTGGAAAGAATATCGTTCGTCTCGTTGAGAAAAATTTCGGGCGTGAAGCCGGTAAGGCTGGAAGTCTCTAAGGTTAGAGTTACTCCGTCATTCAATCGCTCGCCCAAAAGAAAACAGCAAAAGCTTCATCTCCCACCGCGTAAACCTTGACCGCTTCCGCGCATCGCGACGTCTCATTTTTCCGCACTTGTCGCCGTCAGGAAAGATCAGATGTTGAAGCGCTTCCTCGATGATCGCACTGCTAGTCGGATAGGGAATATCGACATCCGACGTCATTGATGCTGTCGAATCATTTACTGCGATACTGAAGGAACCACCCGTGGAGCCTCTAAGGTTGAATAGAAAAACGTCTCGTGGAATACGAGATGCTGCGTCGTCTGTGTTTACCATACTTTCGGTTTCGATTGTGTTTCGAGTAACATTCAAAACGTCGTCACTGATACTGTCACCTGAATTGTCTACAATCAACCGATCAGTTCCGCCGTCGTCGTTTCCGCCGTCGAACGCAAGAAGACCATTGATGGCGCTAACCGTTAATGCCTGGGACGCGACGGTGACTGTATCCGATCCACCACCACCATGGATGACGAAGTGTCCTGAAATATTCTGTATTTCAACGGAATCATCGCCATCACCCAAATCAACAAAGTGGACAGCAACGGATGAGCTTTCGACGGTGAATCTGTCAACACCGCTACCGAATGAAAACTCAACGACCTCCATTCCGTTATAAGTGATGCCGTCATTCTGCTTTTGTCCGCCAATCACCAGCTCTTTCGCCATGTTGTATCCGACAAATTGGGCACTGCTTAATACACCGCTTGAAGGACTGGATCCTTGCACATCAATGTTGAAAATTTTCAGCGTGTCCACTTGCAGTTCTGGGTAGACCAGCTCTGACGGGGCAGCTTCCAAGAACGCAAACACACTGGTGTCGTTTTCTCCGGGAAGAAGTACCGCCTCGCGGATGCTAGGAACTTCGGCAGAGGTATCGCCCTCGATGAAAATAGGCCCTTGGATGTAGGCTAGGAAGGATGGCTGATCTGGAAAGTGAAGCAAATCAACGCCTTCCTCCTCCTCATCGTTCTTTGCTATGACGCGCACCATTTGCTCGATATTCCATGTCTCGTTGGTGAAGACCAGTTGAAGAGTTTCATCCTCACTACCTTCAGCGCCCAAAAGCACTTGTATTCTGGCGTCTGTGTTCTTCGGCAACTTGTAATCGCTCGCCTTCGCAATCGATTCAACTGTCACAATCACATCCTCAGAAGGCTTGCTAGCGAGTCGGATTGTGTATGAATCTAAGTAAAAGGAATCGTCGGGCAATTGATCGATAACATCCTGGTCAAGCTCGGCCGTGCTCGTTACACCCAAACTCTCCTTTATCACAACATTTGGCACCAAATCATCGTAGATACGAACCAACACACTGTCAGCGTACAATATACTGTCATCGGAGAGGCGAATGTCTTCTTGATTTGAGTCGACGACTTTGTGCGTTAGCGTCACAAAGTGAATTCCTTCCTCGTCGGAATCCACAACGGGGGTAACTTGAACGGTCACTTTACAGCTTGGCGCGCTTCCCCATGCTGCAGAATCGATGACCGCAGGGTTGACGGTCACCCTGCCGGTCTCTGTCGGAACAATTTCAACTATCGTGTCGTCCATCATCGCACTTGTGCAGGGGCGCAGGTACACATCGTACGAACTCGACCATCCATTCACTCCTTCTCCGACGTAAGTGTAGCCGTCTGGTTCGACCACAGTGACAGACTTGGCAAGTGCGCTATCTTTTTCCGGCAGAAGCTTGACGGACACGGGACGAATCGTTTGCGCCGTCGTCTCAAATCTTTCATCCGGCGACTCTAAGGGAACAAGATCAAGCTTGATCAGTAAATTGTAGTCGGTTATTTCGAGACGAGTTGCAGCCGGGTTAAAAGTTGCGATAACCTCTTGCGGCTCTGCCGTCTCATTAAAGACGAGCTCAATCGCAGTTAGATCGTCTCCGTTCAAAAGCAACCATGCATTTCCGTTTACATCCGTCTGTGCTGCAACTTGGACTGTGACCCAGGGATCAGGAATGACTGTAGGATACACCCAGAAGGAGAAAGTACCAAGACCATCTTCGTCCATGACATGAATTGCTTCGGTCTCGATAACGTTGAAATATGCTCCCGACTCGCCGTCGTTGTCCAGAACGTCGACAGCAACTCCCTCCACAGCCAATCCGTCGTAACCAAGATCGTCGCTAGCAACTGTGTGTCGGAGAACACCCCTATGACCCCGTAGATTTTTCGATACAACGGGATCGACGTTTTGCGGCGTTATGACAAAGGTATCGGAGCCCTCCGCGCCGTAGAGATATCTGAAAGGAGGACGTCGAACAAGCGAAGCATATGAGCGAAAATGTCTTTGTCAATCAATCAGTAAATACATCTTCGAACTTACAGAGCGAGATTAGGACTCGTCGAAAGAACAGTGAGCGTGTCATCTCCGGCGCCTCCAGTAAGAGCGATTGCTTCGATATTTGTGAACGAAATGCTCAAGCCGCCGCCAAACACCGAGCCAGCTGTGACAACGTAGCGATCGTCTGCTTCTGTTCCAACAACAATAAGCTTATCGTTACCCGTTCCACCGTCGACGTCGACCAAACTATTTACAACGTAATCAGGAAGGCCTTGAGAATTTGAAGATTCCTGAGATCCGGTCGAATTGTCGCTCGTACCGGAAAAATCGAAAGCGTCTGATCCATCCGCTCCCTTCAAAGTGACATTTCCCAAGGTCGTATTCTCTAGAGGATTACCCAAGACATCCAAATCTAATGCCAAAAACGACCTAACAACGAAAAGATCGTCATCGGAGTCGCCATTCAAATCCAGCAACTGGCGGTTACGTAAGACATCGAAAAAGTCGTTTCCGAACCCGCCATTAATCGTCAGCGAAAAGGAATTTCCATCCGACAAATAGCCTTTGGTCGTTAGCGTTGTCGTAATCGGATCGTTGATGTTCACGTTTGCATTCTCGTCTCGCTCGGAATTGTAAAGCTGTCCAATGTAAAAGGCTGGTTTTAAAACGATTAGATAAATTCGCCTAAGCTGCAATAAAATAATGAGCCCGGGCTACTTACAATCTGCGTCATCGCCACCAAAGACATTCATGGGTCCCATTGTATCATCAAAGTACATCTCGTTCTCTCCATTATTCAGATTAATTTGGATGGTATTGAGACTAACGCTATCGATATCCACACTGATGCGTTCAACGTCCGAATTCACGTCCGACCCATCATGAATATTGGCAATAAAGTTGCGTCGACTCAACAAATAACAAGCAAAGTTGGAGCACTCGACAGTCAAAGTGTTGATGCCTTCGCCAATGTCGTCAAACAGGTCAACGTTAGTCCACCCCGTTGACGTCAGCAAAACTGTGATCTCGTCGTCGTTCAAACCCCCACTCCATCGTACGGCTGAGGTGTCCAGCGTGTTGACGCTCAGAACTTCGTTTCCGTCCGTGCCATCAATCGTGAGAGAATCGTCACCGTCATCTCCATAGATAGTGATGGTGGAATTGTCTCCTGCACCGTAAATGTAAAACACATCGTTTCCCCTCGGCCTTCAACAAATACATCGCCTTGCGTGTCATTCACTGTAAGGCGATCGTTCGCGTCCTGGAAGTATATGAACGTCTCGGAATACTGTGGCGTCGATTCGACAAACAACTCGTTCGCGCCTTTACTCATATAGAGATTCACATATTCAATCGAGAAAAAGTCCACATCGGTACCGTTGCCATTTGTACCAAACAATAACCCCAAGACGGAGGCACTGGAAAGCTGACCTCCGCTTCTTCCCATCGTTTCACCTTTATCGTTAACCGTCAGCGTATCGGTTCCACCATTGCCGTCGACAAGAATTCGAACAGAAATATCAGCGAGCCCAACCGCATCTGTACCAACCGAAATCTCATCGTCATCGTCTCCCGTCTGAATTGATATGTAACCCTTTTCGTTGATGGTAGTACTCTCCACAATAACTGTATCTTTGCAGTTGGACATTAAAATTTCCACGTAAATGAACGGAGAGCCAAATCGGAACTGCTTGTTTACGGAGCCATTCGTCGTCGCCCTGGTAATATCCGCCACCAAATCGTTTCCTGACATGAACAGCTTGACGCTATTGCCGTCTTCGCAGTCTACATCGTCTTCAAACCCAAAATTAATGGTCAACTTGGCGTCTGTCGCTTCTCCACCGGACGCTATGATTTCGCAGCCACTCTGGAAAGCAGTCGCATTGATTACGACATTGGTATGACCTTCTAGCTCCCACAGCGTGTTGCAATCATCAATGGTGGTCTTTAAAAAGGCTTGCTCAGGGGTGGGCATCTTGATTGTCGCCGTAGCAATGGACAAGAACTGCATGTAAAAGCTTCCGATAAGAACCTCGTTTTCGGAAATGAAGATCTCATCGTTGGACAGAATGGTGGTCGCCGTACTGTAATCGAAAATCGCGACATTGTAAGCAGTGCCTGGTGTTAAGACAGGCGATTGTAAATTTCGGTAGAGCACATCCGTCGCCGAAGCGATACTGGCGGTGGAACCAGAGTCGGAAATTCTCTTGATTCCGGTGAAATCCTGGACACCGAGGCCTTCAATGCACTCAATGCGCTCATTTCCGGTTGTACCCTCGAGTCCTGTACACTCGAGATCGTCGGCAGCTGAAGCGGAAAGTAAAAGTGCACCATCATCGGTCGCTTGAATGGGCATACCCGAGATCGCCGGTCGGAAAATGAGTGGCGGAATCAAATCAAATTTATAGCTGACCTCATACTTGAACAAAGTGATCTCCACAAAGCCCAAGAAGAGACCGATCTTGATGTAAATTGTGATGGTAATGAAGATTTGGATTCCGAACTCGAACCACTCGAGCGGATTGGACCCGGATGTGAGCAATTCAAAGGGACGCACCAGACCACCGCTTTCCTCGGGGTAAGGGTCGTAGAGATCAACGCTTACAATGAAGGTTATTGCTCCGCTCACGCCCACCTGTACGATTTAGCAGTAATTGTCAGTGGTTGACGCAGTCAAAAACAACCAACCAGTACACTCGCTCAAAACAATTCATACCTTCACAATCACAGCAGATACATCCACGGCAACAGTCACGGAGGCAGTCAAAGTTATCATCGCTTCATCGACGCCGTCAAACGTGTCTTTCAATGCAAAGCTGTTCAAGGCTTTGAGAGGCTCCTCCTGCTCCACGGCTTCACGAATGCCCTTGCTGTCCAAAAACGAAACCGACGCGTAATACAGCCGTAAACTCGAACGTGATGGTCAACTCGACCGTAGGAGGCGTGTAAAGAACGAAGAATAGCTCGAACGTGAACGCAAATGTTACCGGATCGGGTGAAAAATCAACGATTTGCTGAAAAAGGGGAGTAAAAAGTCGCGAATCATGAGTCACGTATACATTCAAAACCGTTGTGACAGACAAACAGCGCATGTCCCCACTTCGTTCTCGTCCGTACTACTTACAATGTCACCGCCCGAAAGCAAACCGACCACGCTCGTCAAATCGCTCATAAAGGGAAACGTCAGTCCATTCACGCTTCGTCCCTTGCAAAATAAGTAGTTCTTCTGACACGTTACTTTTGTTGTTCCGGTGCAGCCGGTACAGCTTCCTACGCAATCGGGGATAACGAAACTAGTGGGCGTGCACGTGCTCGATTGCAGACCTCGTTCCAGTTCAACGAGATGAGACGGAGTCACTGGCAAAGAAGCGGCATCTTCGAATTCAAACACTTGACTCATTCCATCCGAAACCCTCAATGATAGCTTTCGACGCTCATCGGCAAACACACCGCCCGTGCAATTGAAACCGTCCAGCACATCACATTCATCGGCAAGAAGCAAGCCACCATCTTCCAAAAAGCCACCGATCAACTCATTAATTTGTTTGTACGTTTGAATGATTCGACGAACGGTAGGAGCTCCAGATTTGGGACCAATCATCGCCTCTGCAATGTCCAACACGGTGATCTTCTTGTTCATAATGTCGGAAATTCCGGGCAAGCGTTCCTCTAAAATCAGCAGTGGCCGAATCATTTTGTCCAAGAAACCGGTCCCATCATTGTTGGTCAATTCGCTCAATACCGGTTCGACAAGATCTCGGATTTTGGTCATGTCCAACGTCAGTTGACTCACACGGGCACAAAACGTAGAATTCGCTTCAATGGGACACTCTTCAAATTCAAAATCATCCGCCAAAGAGCAAATTCATCGGAAAATGACAAGGATCGCGAGAGAAGAGCCGTCTCATGCCCCAAGAGCACAGGGTGCACGCCTAGATTTCTTCGAGCCACATCAAACTTTAACCTCCGGGCGGAAGAATCATCTCGAGAAATCACCTTTCGGGCTTGTGCGTAAATCTCTGCAGTGAGCTGCGGAATGTAAGCTACAACCTCTTGCGCCAGAGAGCTGCCTCCCAACAGATCAACACTGACTTCAAATCGAACTTCGGGAATTTCCACTGTCGCACCCGCTGTGGCACCAGGGACGAATAAATCACTGATCTTCGTAATCTTGCGGAAGGAATCACGAGTGAGGCGACCGTATTGCGGATCTGTGGCGTTTTCTCCCGATTTCAAACGCAGCGCATTGCCTTTGTCCATATCGACGGATAATCCTACGGCAACTACTAAATCGCCGTTACTGAGCGATCCTTTCAAAAACAGTAAGGTCGCATCCAACGTGAACCCAAGAACCGCTAAACCGGCTTCGATTGTAATCTCTGGCCCGTCGTCCGGAAAGGTGAACAGGAAGAAGCCCGGGCCCTCCATGTATCCAAATGCAAGGTCAAAACCCCATCCGATCTTCAACGACGAGTCTCCACCATCGAAAGTAATCTCCAGCGGGAAATCACCAGCGTCAAGATCGAAATCGAGGGAAGATCTATGCTGAATGACTGACCAAAAGGAATACTCCACATGACCGACGTAGGATCACTTGAGTCGTCCACGCAATCGACTATTTCTTGCCGCGATGTGTCGTTGCTGTAAACATAACAAAGGAATTCTGTCGACTTGTTTTCGAGACGGAGACTTGGCTCGACTGCATCGAGCGCTTTATCCATCAGTCTTGCCAGAATATCACCGACCGTATCCGTCTTTCCTTCAAACGAATTCAGACCCTCTTGCAGGAAAGGAATCACTTTGTTTCGCCCCTTGGCTAGAATGTTGTTCGATGTACCAGCTCCGAGAGCATCGCCCAAGCCGTTCCGAATAAAAGGGACGGGGAATCGCGTAATGATACCATTCTCACCGACTGAAGCCTCCTCTGCAGTCTCAAAAACGTCATCTAGAGCGTCTATTATGCCTTGGGGCTCCGCCAATAGAATGTCCAACAAGCTGGGAACCTCGAACGATGGCAAAGTCGGCGTGAATTCAACACTGAGAACAGAAGTATCCCCCAAAAAGAAAGCTTGCAGGTCACTAATCGCAGCGTCGACATCGACTGACAGTCTCAGCAAACTCAAACCGGCCGTCACATTGGCCACAGCTTGTCCTGAAAAGATAGCTTCCACCTCCGAGACAAGGCCACTAATGCCAGACACTGTCGTAAAGCCGTCTCTGTCGGAAGATTCGGGGCCTGGGTTGGCAAGATAGTAGTTCAACGACTCGTTGAGACCGACCGAAAGTTCCATTGGGCCACCGTCCCCGTCGCCAAAGCTAAACTGTGCATCCACACTCCCTTGAAATGCACCAATCGAACACTCATAATCAAGAGCACCCGCAGCCGCCAATTGAAGTTTGAATCCGGTGGTTCCTATCACGAAAGGATTGACTTTCTTGGTCGCACTCACATACTCCAAGCCGACGCCCATTGTGAAAACAAGCCCTGCTTCAATTCCGAATTGTCCCTCGCCGGATCCCGGAAGCAATGAATTGGCAAAAAAGTCGAGGCCAGCATTGCCTGCAATGTCCTCCTCCGAGAAATACTCGGACATGTCCAACACAAACGTTTCCGTCCGAGTAAAAGCCCATTCAAGAGTCAGTTCGACAGTGAGCTCGGAACGGATTTCGTCCGACGTTGTGGTGATGTTGACTGAAGGAGTTCCACCAACACTATCTTGCAGTAACGTTTCGAGTTTCACTTCCAAAGCCGAAAATGTAGTTGTTGTTTTATTGTCGGATGTGGTCGTTTCGTCGATGAGCTCTTGAACAGCATCGACCAAAACTTGAAGAAACGACGCGGTGCTGCAAACACTGATACCAAGGACTTTCAATCAAGTTGCAAGTAAACAAGAGTTAGTTTACGCATTATGAGCGTTCCGTGTTCTGTCGACAATCAACCACGTACCTGGAAGCTGATAAGTGAACGCCTCTTGACCGAGGAGGCCGCCCGAACAGGAATCGACTCCATCATCTTCGCCGCTTCCCACCAAAAACTCGAGAACATCCGCCAAGATGGCGACGACTTGCTTGAACGTCAATTTCCGAACATCTCCAATGCCTTCAATATTCACGTCAAATTCGATGTCTGGATACGCAATGTCTTTGGAGAGAAAGTCGATCACAAATGGTTCCGCAAAACCTCCTTCGGCCGTCGCCGTCGCCAACAAATTGAAGGGTGAACTCGGCTCGACGCTCGCTTCAAAAGTCGCATCAAAGGTAGCCGATGCGTTGAAAAAGCCAGGAATGTAGCCTCCGCTCGAGTTTGTCGTATCAAAGATATTAATGAGTCCAACGAGCCAGTCGCTGAACGGAAGAAGGTCGCCGGTTCCGAGCGAGAGTTCCAAGTAGCCCGAAATCTCGCCCGCTAATTCCGCAGTCACCTCAATGACACCACCGACATTGGTAGAAAGTGTGACATCGAGACTGACGGTAACGTTCGCTGTAATGGATGAATCTCCGATGGCAATCTGCCACTTGCGCTTCGAAAGGCTGAAATCTTCCAAGCCGTAATCATTGGCAATCGGAGAAACCAATTCATCTTCATTGCACTCCAGCACACTCGCTTGCAATAATTGAGTGTTATCTTCCGTACTATTGCAATTCTGAAAGATGCAGCGAAAGAAATGATAAGAATGATTGTAAGAGAGCTGTGAGGTGACGGCAAAAATTGCGTCGCCGCAAAAACGCGAAATAAACGCACCTTGAGCAACAACAACTTGACATCACTAATGATGGGGTTAAATCGAATCACGAGAAGTGAGTCACCTTGTTCCGTGACCGTTGCGACGTCGCCGAACGCTTCTTCGAGTTCCTGTGTAACAGTTTGACTGGAACTACTCGCCACCGTCGCATTCAACCAAAATTCTTCGGATGCTCCGTCAACGCTTTCGACATAATAAAGAACAATGTCGAGCGAGTCGGCTTCACAAACGAAACCCTCGCCGCCGCAAGGCTCTGCGAGCACCGTCAAACTTTCGTCGTCATTTGCTTCCATCAGCACGCCAAAAACGGCCTGAAATGCAGCGCTGACGGTCAAATCCAGCGAAGACCCTTCGCTCACGGTAATATCAATCAAGTCACCGATGCCTTCCGATGCGTTTAAGCCAACGGAAAACGAAGCATCCTTAGAGAAACCAATCACCAATTCGTACGTGGCCGGATTGGGCACAACGGCTTCGGTGTAACTAAACTCGACGGATGCGTCCACAATGTCAATGCTACTCGAAATGGCTTCCGAAATAAAGTCTGTGAAATTTTGCCAGCTTCGGAAGCGCGGAATCAATGACGGAAAAGCGGGAGTATTGACCGGGAAATTGTAGACGGTTCCCTCGCCTTGAGAAGTGGCCAGGGGGTTCCATGAAGCCGATCAAATGAACATCCGTGTCGGCATTCGAAACAATAAAGACAAGATCATCTGTATCAACACCGACGGCGAGAAGACAATTGTTGTCGCATCCTGAGTAATCTCCCGATTCGTCGTCGAAATCGCAGTCGTCGACATCACAAGCTATAAGCCCAGCACAACCAGCCGCCTGCAACCTAGCCAAGAGTCCAGCCTTGAACGTCGCGGAGTCGGTGTAGTCGTCATCAAAATCAATGCTGCAAACGACACCTTCTTCCTCCACTAGCTCGTAAAGTGCGGCTTGATTGTCAGGATTCACATTCAATTCCACGCCCGTCGCCTCGTCGCCGATGAGGACGTAAATCTCGTACGTTTTTCCTTCCGTAGAACCAGTGGTAGTCGAGCCGAAGGGGTCGGATTGTTTCAAGAAAAGAGACTTGGTCGGACGATCTTCGTAGGGCTCGACTTTCTGAAACAATCGGAGCAAGCTGGTGGTGACCAAAGACCCAGTCGACAAGATTTCCGCCACGCTGGTATCGGTCAAGGGAATGTTGGTATTGAATGCTTCGTTTTCCTGAGCGCGTACGATTGCACTGTCGATCAAACGAAGCATAGCCACGGAATTTTCGGGACTGAAGTTGATAAAATCCTCGGCTTTAAAGCTCTCAAATGTGACGTTGGGAGCCGGATTAAAGATATCCTCTTCAATCACCGAAAAGTAAGCCTCACCACCCAGAGTCAGACCAGGGAATGTCGATCCAAGAGTCATGTTTCCGGCAATCGAATAACTCGCAGAACGCTCCAAATAAAAGTCAGAATCACCGAGTCGCGTCCCGAGCGCCGTCGTACAAGTTCCGGTGGTATTATCACAATTCGCCAACTCGAACGTCGCATCAACAACAGCGGTTGCCGTGGAGAGAAGCTCTAGCACACCCACTCCCACAGTTATGTCCACATCACCATTGGCGGAGATTGTTGCGACGATCGGATCGACCGTAATATCTGCAGAGGCCGCATCGGGCGCGAACACGATATCCAGCTGCGCCTTGAAGAGAAGGGTGGCTTGAAAGTCCAGCGAAACATCCATATCGATCTCGAAGATATCCGGAATGCTGTCAAACAAGCCATCGCCACTCAAGGTCGAAGTCCGGGTCAGATTGAAGAGCACGCAAAAGTTCAACTGCATCGACTCTTCGCCTTCTTGGTAAACAGCTTCAATGTTTTCCGTGCAGCCGTCACCAACGAGAAGGTCCGAAGTAAGATCCAGACTTTGCAAATAGTTCGTCAGTTCTGCGGCTATCTCTCCACGATTCAGCTCGACATCCACATTGTTGTTTTCATCAATCGTAAACTCAACAAAATCGGAAAAATCAAGTAAAGTTGCAATCGACTTGGCCGCATCTCCTCCGATCATTTCGTTGATCGATTCGCCGACAAAAGGAATCTCGGCGTTGAGGATATCTTGCGCGGAAAGAGGACCCGTAATGGCCGTCAACTCGTCAAAAACTTCCGCTAAATCGGAAACATGGAACGTAAACGCAGTGGGCGCCGCCGTAGGGGCTCCGAAAACATTGGGCAAGCCCGACGATGCTAGCAAAAGCCAAAGAACGCCTACCGAGAGACGAAACAACATGATCTTGTTGCTACTTTGTTGTGTTAACCTTTTGTGTTTCACTGAATGAAAGTGGTTTTTCAAATGTATTATTTATTGCAATGAATTGCTGTCCGTATCGATGACAACAACGAAATAAATAAATAATGCGGACGAGAAGATTGGCGTTCTGTTGTTGGTATTTTGCGTTTGTAATGTTGCAAAGGTGCAACGTGCGCGATGGCGCGATGCGCGTTCTTCCGCCAACCTCGTCTACACAAAATGGTATAGTCATAAGGCGATCTTTTGATTTTTGGCTATCGTTTATCGTTCAACCTGCTCTTGACACCACAAACTTATGGTGGGTTATTGAGTATGGATTAATGTATAGACGGTGTAGCGCTGTGCAGTGTTCCGGTCATTCATGGTAAAGTTTCGTAACTAGTAACTCGTAACAGCGGATGGCATTTCGCATTTCGGTTTTCGGTTCTCGGTATTGTTCAGTGTTCAGTGGTAGTACTGGTATTCGTGGACGGTGGACATCGCACAAAGCTCAAAGCTCCAAAGTTCCGAGTGCCTTGTTAAACAGAAAATTTCACTTTGTTGAAGGGCAATTAGACAAATTTTCATTTGGTATTCGGTTATAGTCGTGGATGTACAAAGAGAAAATCTAATGGGACTAAGATCTAAGATGGTATTAGTGAAAAGTGAAAAGTGAAGGTGTAAGAGAGCGACCAAAAACAGTTAGACACATTATTATGTAGTCTTTCAATCACGATCGATTGATACCAAAAGTACTGTCGACTTCCGACTGGGGACTGGGCCGAATGACGAATGAATCTTTGTTACGATTTCTCTTTACTCATTCTCCTCCTTCAAACCAGCAACCATAAGCCCCATGTGAACCCCTTCTTCTTTGACATTGCCGTTTATAGAAGCAACACTTTCCTTTTAAAGTCATTTTTTGAAAGGTATTGTTATGGTTTGTGCAGCGGCAATCATGCAGCGAAAGACAGTTGAACCGGCAATGTACACTGTCTCTCCAGCGTCGTCAAGCGTGCCCGGTTTTGCATGAGAAGCAGCGATGGGTGCAAAGGGAGAAGGTTTCAGTCCTTTCGGCCGGTTGGCGGCGTCGAAAATGAAACGATGTAATGCTGTTATACAACGGAGAGTTTGATACAATTTACACTCCGAACTAGCTACAGCGGTCGACGTCGAAGAGGAAGCCGACTGTCATTTACAGGATTTCTCGTAGATAACGGTTTCTTTGGAGCGTCGGAAGCTAAATCATTTCATTCATGGTTTTCTGTCTCTTCAAAATCAGCTCCGATGTGAAGCATGGCGCTAAATGCATGGTTGGCGTGTGAATCTCGGTTGCGGAAATCTTGATTCGGGTTTGGGTTTGGGTTAGGGTTAGGAATTTGGAAATTGGGATACGGAACTTGGAACATGGAAAAGGAACTTAGAACTAGGTAAATAGGAAGCTGGAACCAGTAAACGAGGGAGTAAGGAAGATGGAAGTGAAGGAAATGATGAAAATAAGGGAAAATATAAAAGGTGACGGAAAATGCAAATCAAACTATCTTTTTTTATTTTTGTGGTGCAACAGAGACAATTGCAGCTCTGCGTGGGTGCGTTCGGGTCCATTTCGCAGACTTTGATCAATGTTGTACCAAGATGAGCGGTGTCCTCTTTGTAGATTTGCTGGGTGTGATGGTAGAGCTTTGTTGTAGTGAGTTGGACCACCGAAGCATCATTACGGAAGGCGATTCCTTGTAGTGCATCCAAAACAAGCTTGGCAGCAATTGTCAATGTCGGGGAGCATCGTGACAAACTTTGGGGCATTGCTTTTCAAAGGCCATGGTTCTCCCGCGGGCCTGACCATGAAGTGGTGCTTAGGACGTGGAAAGTAGAACTTGGCGGTAATGGCATACGGGTTGCCATTACAGCGAAAGATACCAGCAGGGGCTTGCATCAATGCCTCCTGAAATGCCTCACGGAGCGAGTTCTGATTTGTTTTGCTGGGACTGAACATTTTCACCTTCCCCTGCGCTTTGTTTGTTGTTCGCGAAATTGCGGTACTGCGGTCGTGGCTTCCGGCGATCTTGCAGGTGAAAGAAGCGTAGGTGATTGTTGAACTCAAACTTTGTTGCTGAATTTGGCGGAAAGTAGTACTCGCCGGGTGCGGTTCCTGGGTGCTTGGTGCTAGGTTTCCCATGCAAGCCTGATGCTTGGTTACCTTCCTTTGACATAGTTGATTGTTTGCTACACAAGTAATAAGAGAAAGAGTAAGATAAAATGCATTGGATATTTATGTAAGAGCGGATTACCTAAAAACATGCAGCGTTTGATGTAATACAAAGAAAATGCAAGACAGAGAGGGCCGATGCCATTGCTCGAAGCGTTGTTGTTGGGCAAGACCATCAACTCATTGTTGTCGTTCTTGATGGTAATGATCTGCAAGTCGTCCTTGTCACCTTTGGAGAAACCAACCAGGGCAAGATAGGACCTCGGCTGCATGTTAATTGTTGTCAACTGGACCCCGTTGAGACCAAAGTTGTCTGTTTTCTGCACTAGGAGGTTCTTTGCGGCAAACACTGGGAAGAAGCCTGCGTTCCGAGCAGCAGCAACAAGAGGACTCTGCATGTTGCGGATGAAAACGGTCACATACTCCTGCTTCAAACTCAAGTAGAACACCTGCCCGTTAGGAAAGACTGGCCCATTTTCCGCCATCCAAGTCATTGCAAGCTTATGTTCCTGCAAATCCGCCTCAGGAATCGACCACTCGGGAACAAATGCACCAATTTCAATACTCGAAAAGTTCCCTCCAGCAGCACGCTTGATACTGACATGGTCCTCCCAGAAAGACGGATTGCTGACTCTCTGACCGTTGTCGTTGTAGTAAAACTCGGTCCCATTCGCGACAGTTCAAGGTGGAAATCTTCTTGTCGATTAGCCATCAGAGGAATGAGCAAGATATTGGCTTTGTAATTTGTGGCAAAGCTGCGGGAGCTGGGACGAGTCTCATCCGCGAGGAGCAATGTTTCCAGCATCTGCGAGAGGCGATGAATTCCGATATTCGAAAGTGCCGTCCAGGAAGCAGGATGCAACAACGCCCGAGAAAAGGTCATTGATGGTAGTGCGAACAGATGCAACATCCATCCCAATGCCAGCAAGCTCGTGGAGAGCGCCATTTGCGTAAGCGTTGGAGAGCTGCTGGTTATGGGGGCGTCCCACACATTGACAACTCTGCGGCGTGGGCATTGGCCGGTTCCAAAGTGACATTTTGAATCGCGAGATAGCACACTGACCAAGGAGCGGGCCTCACTACCATCGGCATTGGGTCCATAGTGGCTCGGACGGACGGCACAATGCAAGCGGAAGGGTTAGATCGCCGAACAAAATTGACGAAGCGAGGAGGCTTGGGCGGATCCTCTTCCACGGCAGCCTCTGCCACTGCTCCAGAAGCTGCAGGAGCACCGGCTTCAGCAACCACGGGTCAGGAACAGGAATGCCACCGGCACGAACCAATCTGTTTTCACGGGGAGGAGAAACAAGCACAGAACTGGGATCCTCCTGCTCCATGCGTCTCTGACAAGCATCACAGAAACCACGCCCGGATCATTTTCAACATGGACCCGTGATAAAAGGGTAGGTGACCTCAAAGCGGGAAGGCGGGGACCAGAGGATGAACAGCGGGGAGGCTGAAGCTGCTTTCGCTGCTTCTTATGCGGATTGCGGAAGGGCAGCATGGTAGGAAGCTTGAAACAAAAGGGCGATTCTTACCTGAAAGATGATGAAAATGCAGCCCGGTGTGTGTGTTTTTTTATGCGACAGCGATGCACAACAAGAACTCAAAAGTTTCACGAAAGGCAAAGAACATATAATAACCAGTGAAACAAATTGCTTCGCGCAATCCCGAAGAAAAGAAAAGATCCTCTATTTGTGAACCGGCATTTATGTTGAATTGGTATGTGTGCAATAAATACAATTGGCGGTCGGGCAGCCATTGCAAATGTTCCAGTGTGCTCTTGCTCATTCTTTTTTTGTCAATTTTCCGTCGTCAAGCGGGAAGATAACCAAAGGGCAACAATGTTTGTTGACAGCAAAGACAACCAGTGAGAACTCCATCCCGTAAAAACAGCCCGCCAAAGTTTCACTGGTTAGGCAGGGGGCCAATGTATCACTTCGCGGCCAGTAGAGTTGCCGCCCGCATTTGACAGTGAACAGAAAAGAACCATGAGCGCTCCAGATTCCAGCATCGGCATCCCGTCCCCCACCAGCATTCCAAGTATCCCGTGGAGGGTTGCTGTCATCCAACAATCAAAATTCCCAAGGAGAAGGCGCTCGACCAAGTAAGCATGGCGAGAGGATTCTCTTCTCTGGCGCTGGCTTCACTCTGGCGAGATCTCGCGGCCTGCCTCGGAGCTGGGCTCGTACCCTGGATGGCAAAGGGCGTCTTGTGAGCTTTCCTGTTTGGTGGATGAAAGGTTTGGAGAAGGTTTTCATCTGGGAGGACCCTGACAGCTCGTAAAAGGATTGATTTGCATTGTCCGCGATTGCATCGGCGTTGCTTGTTTCGTGAGTGCGTTGTTGCGCAACATTTTTGGGTGTGTGAGAGTGTCGTTAGGTGCAAACCAGTAGGAATTCCACGCTGCAAGCTTGCTGCCATAAGAGTACTTTGAGGTACACAGCCCCAGGGTTAGGGTTAGGGTTAGGGTTAGGGTTAGGGTTAGGTCGGTGCATGCATCAGAGGAATGAACAAGATATTGGCTTTGTAATTTGTGGCAAAGCTGCGGGGAGTTGGGACGAGTCTCATCACGAGGAGCAATGTTTCCAACATCTGCGAGAAGGCGATGAATTCCGATATTCCGAAAGTGCCGTCAGGAAGCAGGATGCAACAACGCCCGAGAAAAGGTCATTGATGGTAGTGCGAACAGATGCAACATCCATCCCAATGCCAGCAAGCTCGTGGAGAGCGCCATTTGCGTAAGCGTTGGAGAGCTGCTGGTTATGGGGGCGTCCCACACATTGACAACTCTCGCGGCGTGGGCATTGGCGGTTCCAAAGTGACATTTTGAATCGCGAGATAGCACACTGACCAAGGAGCGGGCCTCACTACCATCGGCATTGGGTCCATAGTGGCTCGGGCCGGACGCACAATGCAAGCGGAAGGAGTTCGATCGCGAACAAAATTGGCCAGCGAGGGAGGCTGGGGCGGATCCTCTTCCGGCAGCCTCTGCCACTGCTCCAGAAGCTGCAGGAGCACCGGCTTCAGCAACCACGGGTCAGGAACAGGAATGCCACCGGCCGCGAACCAATCTGTTTTCACGGGGAGGAGAAACAAGCACAGAACTGGGATCCTCCTGCTCCATGCGTCTCTGACAAGCATCACAGAAACATGCGGATCATTTTCAACATGGACCCGTGATGAAAGGATAGGTGACCTCAAGCGGAAGGCGGGGACCAGAGGATGAGCGCGGGGAGGCTGAAGCTGCTCGCTGCTTCTTGTCTGATTGCGGAAGGGCAACATGGTAGGAAGCTTGAAACAAAGGACGATTCTTACCTGAAAAGATGATGAAAATGGTTAGGGTTAGGGTTAGGGTTAGGGTTAGGGTTATGGGTTAGGGTTAGGGTTATGGGGTTAGGGTTAGGGTTAGGGTTAGGGTTAGGGTTAGGGTTAGGGGTTAGGGTTAGGGTTAGGGTTAGGGTTAGGGTTAGGGTTAGGGTTAGGGTTAGGGTTAGGGTTAGGGTTAGGGTTAGGGTTAGGGTTAGGGTTAGGGTTAGGGTTAGGGGTTGGGGTTAGGGTTAGGGTTAGGGTTGGGGTTAGGGTTAGGGTTAGGGTTAGGGTTAGGGTTAGGGTTAGGGTTAGGGTTAGGGTTAGGGTTAGGGTTAGGGTTAGGGTTAGGAGGGTTAGGGTTAGGGTTAGTTAGGGTTAGGGTTAGGGTTAGGGTTAGGGTTAGGGTTAGGGTTAGGGTTAGG